>JARKNS010000007.1:10000000-12500000 GCA_029990575.1 Petunia axillaris subsp. axillaris
TTGTATCAAGCACAAGCCTTAAGTGTTCAACATGTTCATCCACAGATTTATTATAAACAAGTATGTCATCGAAATACACAAGACCAAACTTATTTATAAACGGTTTAAGCACATGGTTCATCAATGTCATGAAAGTGCTCCGGGCATTAGAGAGGCCAAATGGAATCACTAAACATTCATAGAGACCAATTATTGTCTTGAATGCAGTTTTCCACTCTTCACCTGGTTTCATTTGGATTTGGTGGTAACGGGACCTAAGGTCAATCTTTGAAAAGCAAGAAGAATACTCAATTCATCGAGCATGTCATCTAATCGCGGAATAGGATGGCGATACTTTACCATAATTTTGTTGACTGCCCAACAATCAACACACAGTCGCCATCTTCCATATTTCTTTGGGATAAGTATAACAGGAACTGTGCACAGGCTCAAGCTTGCTCGAGCCGGTCATTTGTTTAGCAATTCATCCACCTGTCATTAGAGCTCTTTTGTGTCTTCACGATTACACCGATAGGCGGGCTTGTTGGGGCTTTAAGAGCCCGGGACGAAGTCAATTTGGTGCTCGATTCCTCTCAATAGAGGCAATCCACAAGCCATTTCTTCAGGGAACATGTCCTTGAAGTCCTGCAAAAATACTTTGAATAGCACTAGGTAAATGGTTATCATTAGTGAAATCATCACTAGAGTTCAGAATGATACCCTTGTGCACGAGGCAAATTATCAATCGACCGTTGTCATTGCCTCGTAGATACTCACCTTGCTGCATGATTGTACAAATGTTACCTACCACGGGCAGTCTTGATTTTGTGTCATCGGCCACAATTTATGTTCCCACGGGAAACTTGGCTTTGACCACTTCTTTCAGCTCTCCCATCAATTTATAGTCCTCACTGACTTGTTTTGGAGACAAAGGGTTGAGAATGAAGCTCTCTCATCCGAGCTTAGCACTATAAGTGTTGGTTCGACTGTTATGGACAACAGACCTATCATGCTGCCAAGGTCGCCTAGTTAGCAATTGACAAGCTTGCATCGCGACCACATCAAAGACTAGTTCATCTTGATAGGCTCCCCATTTTGAATTTGATCAATAATTTCTTAGCAACCTTTAGCTCTCTACATTCATTCAATCATTGCAAACGGTAGGGATGAGGGTGTTTCATGGTAGGCGTCCCATTTGAGAAACCAAATTTTGGCTTGCTACATTAGCACAATACGCCGAATCGCTGATCATCAAACACACTTTCCCCCTCACTCGACACCTTGCACAGAAGAGTTTTTCTCTCTGATTTTCATCCTCCTCTTCCATGTTCATGGTGCTGAAGTTCCTACAAACCACAAGAAACATTTCCGGATGGCTAGCTTCTGTTATCAATTTCAACTCGGTTAGTCTCCTCTCTGTTGTCCTCCTTGGTGTCACTTGCTTGCTCATGGACGGTTCCATCTTCGAGCAAAAGAATGACTTTGCGAGTCAGACACTCTTTTGCCATGTGACCATAACCCCTGCATTTATGACACTGAATATTTGAAGCACTAGGAGTATTGAATTTAACTTTACCTTCCATCTCCTTAGAGTTATTAACGGTCACTCCCTTTTCGAAGGGATTCTTCAGATTTCAGACACTGTTGGCACTTGTAGGATCCAGACTCTAGAAATTTACCTTGATTCAAAGGATTTGAAGTGGTAACCCCTCAGTACCGATTAGCTTTTTCACCCATTTCTCAGCATCAGCGGCTGCATGGAAAACATCATCCAACATTTGGTACATGCAGTCTAAATTGAGATGACACATCTTGAGTCAATCTATTTTTGAACCGAATGATGGCTTGCTCATCATCTTCTTCCATATCAAGAGCTAATCGAATCTTTTCAAACATATCATAGTTCTTCAATGGATTTGAACCCTTGTTTCAAATCATAGAGCTTCCAAAGTTGCTCTTGTCGATATTTGGCGGTCACATACTTAGCATCACAGCTCTTTTCAACTGCACCCAACTAAGAATCTCTGCGAAGACATGTCTTCTTCTCATCCTTTTATCAAATTCCTACCAAGTATATGCATATGCCTCGAACGAAGCAATAACATGTGCATCTTTTCTTTCCTCGATCATCTCATTTGTCTCAGAGATTCATTCAAAACGAACCTTCCAATCAAGATATTGGTTCAGATCACTAGTTCCTCTAAAGGGTGGAAAAGTGATCTCGACACTGTTCAAGTTTGAATCTCGAGCACCTCGGATCGGTTCCGGATACGCATCATAATATTTGTCAGTCTCAAGCTCATATTTTCTATCAACATATGCACCTCGGCCTCAACCTCGAAAGTTCCTATGGCCTTGTCGAACCTGCTTTCGTTGAACGAATGGTGGCTCAAACTTAGCTTCAGCATCAGAAAACTCTCCATTATCAACCTCTTCATCAATGACCACGACTTGTCTTTGGCGCCTTGGAAGTGATAGTCTATCACCTCAGGGAATGCCCAAGTTTTGATGTTCAACTCGGGGAATTCCTATGTTTTGTTTAGCTCAAGGAATGCCTAAGTTTTGTTGTTCAGCCTGGGGATTGGCCAAAGCTGCATTTCAAACGACCTCGTTCCTCAACCGCTGTTGGTGAGCAAGCTCAGCAAATTGCTCCGATTTCATAGAAGATGAATTTCTAGTTCCACTGCAGGACCCAGGCAAGGCCACGACACTTTCTCTTGCTCGAGGTTAGCTACTTGAGTACTTACTCCTTTTACCTCGGCACTGATGCCTTGTGTCGCAACAAAGAGGTCGGCTAACGATATCTCAGGCGCTTCAACACGCTTCTCTCTGTGTCCAACCATGGTACCTGCACAAATCAAAGACTATGAAAATGTTAAAGGTTAGAAACCACCTCACACACTCCCTCACTTTGTTTAGGTGGCGCTCAGGTCCACTCGATTTGTAGGTTCGGTCACTCAAGAACTATCAACCAATGGCTTCCTCGGTTTGATCAATTTCTCTAAGATCCTTCGAATTCGACAAGTCACACTGTCTTCTTCGGGAAGAGTGAATTGATTCGACTCGATGGAACTGATGCTGTTTAACTGTGCACATGAGGTCAAGAATTTTGCTATGAATTTGGATTATGGTCACCCCATGCACGAGTTCCTATAAGCTCAAATAAGTTAGTAGTACCTCGAATATAAGAATTTACTCCAGAGATCTACTAACGAGATTTAATGACCACAAAGAAAGAAAGATAACCTAGGAGAATTCTACCTTCCGTTTCCTCTTTTTGAAACCTCGGACTCGTCACTTCTATAGGGACAAAAATGGTCCCTCCTTTTGTACGGATGAGGGTTTAACCATATCCACTTTCCTCTTTTTTTCAAATAGTTTTTACACCTGGGGTTTTAGCAAATGACACTTTTTCCCTATATCCTTCAATAGAACAGTGAACGTTTTCAACTCTGGTGTATGATCACCTTTTAAACTTTGTTCAGAGTTCAGAAATAAAGCAAGATTTAAGGTTGCTTCTCCGTTAAATTTTAACAACAAACGGAGGAAACTTCAGCTTAAAGCAACAAGAACAGCTTCGATGTCGTCTGTACACTATTACAATGTAACAATTTTTTCCAATGTAAGAACGATGTTTATCGACTGAGCTCTGAAGTTTTCAAGCAAACAGACGACCAAAATCGACCAATAACCACCAGTTTTAAACGTCAAACAACCAAAGCTCAACTGGGGTTTTCTAACACCAACGTCGGACCGTACAATTCTTTGAGAAACCCTAGTCATCAAATGGTGTACGATGGGTACTTTTCAAAAGCACAAGTCGACGGTGATCTCGAATTTTTGGTTGTTTACTCCAAACTACCAACAATCAAACAAAATTTTTGGATTTTCTTCTTAATTTTTTTTTTTGGTAATAAGAACAACACAAAATCAACGAGAACAAGAAGAACAACACAACATCAACAAGAACAAAACAAGAACACAAAACTAAAACAAAGACACAATGAACGAAAATAAAGATAATGTATAACAGGATTGGGGTGCCAAGAACAAGCCAAATCGTGCTCTCATACTAAGATGGTGCAAGCCAATTGGGAGCTTAGCAACCGAACACAAACGACAGCGGAATGTAAATATATAAGCTAGACAGTACTAAGCTTCAATCAAACGAACCCAAGGAATAGTCTTGGGGCCACTCGATTCGAAAGGCAAAGAAACACATAAAACTATGCAAGAATCCTCAAGAAGAAAAACATGCTTCTCGTAAATTGAATGATCAAAGAAGAAGTTGTTCAAACAGAATACACCGAGTGACACAAATTATTTAACAATCCCATGATGGGGTTCACTGATGACGGAGCTACAAAGCACTTGGCTTATCATTCAACACAATCAACTCAACTGTCCCTAAATAAACTAAGCTAAGGGGTTTATATAGATAGCCCCTAAGAAACTGGTCACAGAAGACCAATGAACCAAGGCCACGTAGGGCCAAAGTAGGTAATGTCCTCAGGCACTCTTGACTTGTGTTCGGTCGCTCAGCCTCGACATAGTGAAAACAGACGCTCTCTTGCCTCAAGAACATTTGTAGCCATTCGGTCGCTTCAAAGGTCAAGCATCAATAATCAGCATTCGTTCACTTCCAGCCTCGGGCTCAAGCTTCCAAATATAGCTTTCATATCTCGAGCTCGACCACTCAGCATCCGAACGGTTTCTTCCTCCCGGCCATGCCAGCTGAATGTGCACGTCATGCAAAAGCTTGGCTAGACTCCGTGTGCCCAGCCTCGATTAATTAAACACTTGATCACCACGGACATGGGCTGCATCAGGAACAGACTCCTCCATTCTTTTGGGGAGATGCATAAACTAGGATAAGATCCTTAATGGTAACCAGTGTAATGAATAAAACTTGCGCAGACACCTTAACGCAACCAGTACGATAGCACAACCAACAATCATAGGCTTATATTACTAACATACAAATAAAGGTTGTGGGACAGTAAGTACGCCAATCGACAACTACACACACAAAGACCACGTGTGTAGGCATCTATAAGGCCTAAGGCCATCAAAGAAGCATATGGAATCATTTACCTCAATTCCTAAGCCTGTCTGGTTATCGAACGGTCTCATTTCTCTTTTAAATCATTTTCGAATGCTCCTTCTCTAAGTAAATGAAGGGAAATCACACAAATGATTTCCAAGGCAAAGAATTAAGATTATGACTCCTAAATTGCCCTAGGGCCTACTTCGCTGAATGTCAATAAGAAATATATTTTCGGAATCTTCATAATTCCATGGTACCACTTAGCATTTAAATTAATATTACGGATTCATTTAACCTGAATTCCCCAATTCTAAAGGGTTACGGCTCCAAACCTTTTAATGTCCCAAACCATACCAAGAAAATTTCTAGAACTATATGACTCATGATTTGGAGTTGGCTATAGTGAAATTTGCTTTGAAGATTTTGAGGCACTATCTTTGTGAAGTGCCTTGTGAAATTTCACTTATCACAAGGTCTTGCAGTATCTGCTTACTTAGAAGGACTTGAATAGTTGCAGAATAGATCTCTTGAGCTAATGAAAGACTAGATCCTACTATTCATTATCATGCAGAAAAGCCAAATGTGGTGGCCGATGCATGGAGTAGGAACTCTGTGGGTAGTCTTGAAATTATTAATGTTACTATGAGGCCCTTAACGTAGGAGTCACAAATTCTATATGATTTAAGGGTGAGATTTTATGGTTCAAATCCGAGCGAGGTATTTGATTTTATGGCTGCTTAGTCTTGTTTAGTTAGTCAAATTAAGGAAAGTCAGTTCGAAGAAACTTTCTTACTTGAGTTGCGTGGGTATATTAAAATTGGAGGAGCCCCATCATTTGACTTAAATGGTGATGGTGTTCTTTAGGTTGGCGACTGACTATGTGATCCTAATGTCGATGATTTGAGGTGGTTATTTCTTGATGAGGTCAATAATTTATGATATTCAATTATTGCCAAGATGTATCAGCACCTTTTAGAGTTGTATTGGTGGAATGGGATGAAGAAAGATGCCTTTGGTAAACTATTTTGGTGTTTAAAATATCACCAGGTCAACTACAAGCGTAGGAGACTATAGGTTTAGCCCCTGAATTATCCATTCCTAAGTAGATATGGGAAAAAATTATCATGGATTTTGTAGTTAGCTAGTCGTAGTCCTTGAGGCATCATGATTCAGTTTAGGTTGTTGTGGATAGACTCATCAAGTCTACCTATTTAATTAAGGTAAAGAAACATGAGATTACAATGAAGTTGGCTTATACATTTATTGAGAAGATTGTTTGATTGAACAACGACCTATTGTTTATTATTTCTGATCGAGGCTCTCAATTCAGTCTTATTTTTTTAGGCTATGATGGGACCACTGATCTTAATAATCATGTCTCAGCGTTCTTGACAAGGGTTAAGGGCAGTGACTTGTACAAAGAAAAAATAGAACTAGTGCTGGTCAAGAAGTTTGGAGAAATACTGAAGGTGCGCTAACTTGGTATTCCCTCTTACGTGAGAATTTGATAGGGGCTTTCACAAAACTTCCAAATGTCTTTATGAAAGCCCATTCAAGATCCTTAAAGGTAGAGAAGCGCATGGAGAATATATATAAGATCCAACGGAGAGACAATGAACTTCTCCAAAACTTGATCGGATGATTTCAATGAGAAAGAATGCTATTGTCAAAGGTACCAGATAACTGGGCAGCCATAACATACACAAAATGGCTAAACCCAAGAAGCTCGGAGGCTACAAGAAAGTTGCAAGAGATTCTCAGGGAATACCAATCAGTGACATGGGATGAAGCTTATTATTTTTACAATACTAAGCTTAGGATTGAAGAGGATGCAATTCGGCCATCTGGGGGCAGCTAAAAAGAGACAAGTTCAGTAGCATATTAGAGCAGCCTATGAGATGAGCAAGTAGTGATTGGAGAAATTTGAGGGCTCGATATGAACCTTACGCCGAATCACTCCAACTAGATCAGAGATGATACAAACATCATGAAAGCAAAGGTCATAGTTGTAAGAGTGAATCGAGATCCTTAGGTGCTCGAAAGATTAGAGACCTTCAAAGATTGGTTAATTACAGCTTCAATGTCGACTGAACTGGTGGTCATATTGTGGAACATGGGTGATAGGGCCAAGTCACCTCGATACATGAGAACTAATCCCAATAAAAGAAGCCAAAAGTCGTCGTGTGAATTCCATAGTTACCACCATCATACTATAGAAAATTACAAAGCGTTGAGATAGAAGGTTGCTCATTTTCTCTAAAGTAAAATGCTGAAGAAGTGGCTAATTAACAAGTGGAAGTAAACCTGCTCAAAGAACCAGGGTACAAATGGACCACCATAAGCTTAACCAAAGTTGACAGTCAATATCAGAGGATCGGAACGAAGTTTCATCACTTACAAGAGAAATGCCAAAGTTTCCATTACACATCGAGAACAAAGAAGTGGAACCGAGATGCCTTGCCCGGAGACACTCGTTGGCGTAGACGCAAACGAACTCCTGTATAGACATCCATAGTTCTCTGGTAGTACTCTTTGTGTACTTTATTCCGATGTCAAACGCATCTTGGTGGATGCATGTAGCTTAGTTAATATAATCTGAGCGGGAGTCGTAGAGAATTATAACTCTATGAAATAATTATTTTCTCAGGGTTTAATAATAGAGCGAGACAACTTGGTGAAATTTTATTGTCCATGTATGCTTAGGGTTTGG
Source organism: Petunia axillaris subsp. axillaris (assembly GCA_029990575.1). NCBI lineage: Eukaryota > Viridiplantae > Streptophyta > Magnoliopsida > Solanales > Solanaceae > Petunia > Petunia axillaris. Next base: position 10,007,737 of record JARKNS010000007.1, read on the forward strand.
TCAAGGAGACACGTTCCAAGTACTAGCTAGAGGTATGGCCTGCAGTATTGTTATACTTTAAGCACCTCCTAACGACACTAGAAGGGGGGGGGTTGAATAGTGTCCTCCGATTTTTGTTGTAAGAACCTGGTTCTTCCGTAGTAGAACAAGGTTCCTCAGTTCTCTTTTATGCAAACTGTACTTAAGAACACACTTCAAAACATTCACCAAGAACACAAGGATTTTATGTGGAAAACTCCTTGCTCAAGGGAGAAAAACCACGACCCACACTCTGGGATTTTGAATCTCAATCCACTAACACAAGAGCAACGTTTCAGATTACAAACTCTGTAACCAAGGGGCTACACTCTAGACCCTAATCACTAACCAAAGCTAAACTCTAGCTTTTTCTAGTAATCACAAAGTAGTTTGCCTAATACATATGCTTCTGAAATAAGCTAATAGACAAAACAATGAACACTTGTAACAGAGACAACTTACAACTCGATGAACCTAGACAAGAGATCTAGACTCAAATACTCTGCATGCAAACCAGTTGTCTTCTTCAGTTTTCCGACGTAGACAGTTCTTCAGATCACCTCTATATGCACTCAACTCTCTATTTAAAAAACTAACTTCGGCTATGTCTTCTACTTCCTTTTATACGAGTTTTGCAACCCTAGTTGAGTCCTACTGGGAATCCTCTTTAATTATGGTATTTGAAGATTCGCAGTAACTCTTTTCCATGTTGAGGTATAACTCTTGTTCACACTTCAAAGACACAGCCTGGACACCACCTCTTTTAGTCTGACTAGGATATGTCTTCAACCACGCGCCTCTACTCCTAGTTCCACAGGGATTTGCAACCCGTAATCTTTTCGATCAAGCGTGCCCTTCAACTCAAGGACTAGGTCCTTCCATGAACCTCAGTGTCCTTCCTGTTTGTCATACTTCAAAACCAGCTCTCAACAAATTCCCCCTTTTTGATGATGACAAACAAATGTTGCCCAAGAACCTACATAACATATACCAAAAACAAGAACAAAAAATAACAGAACAATAAAAACAGATGAGTTAGGTCACAAACACCCCAACATTCCTTCTTCCCCCTTTTGGCATCATCGAAAAGATTCAAAGACCTGCAGGAACCTGTCAGATTAATCTAGTCTAGAGCACAAGGCAACTCATCAGTGTCAAGAACATAGGTATATCAAAATAAGGGCCCAACAAGGAACCAGGTACTGAAACAAGAAACAGTCGCAAACATAAGAAATTTAAAATCAACATCCAGAGGGTGACAGCAGCACCACTCTATTTAGTTACACAACAAAAATTGAAATTGTCTTAATTATCCAAATCATGCAATCAAGGGAGAATAGGGAGGAGTAAAGATCAGGTGGGGTAGGAAAAGAGAAAGATAGGAGGACAGGACTGGAAGAATCACAGCTGAAGGTTGAAGTGCTTAACGAGTGCCTCAAGTTGTTTCGTATTTTTGGCCCTCTCCATCACCAGCTCGGCCTCATACTTGTGGCAATCAATCTTCAAGCGATCAATTTCTTGATCCTTCACCTTCAACTGCCTGTGCAGTTCAGCATTTTCTTCCAGTTCCTGCACAGCACCAATGGCCTCATCAGGTCCAAACTCTTCACTGTCCTCTGACTCCTCCTGCTTGACCTGCATTGGCCTTTTGGAGACCCTGCTTTCTTGAAAGAAGTCACAGTTTCTCAGCACATTAACCCCAAACTTCTGATGGATGGTAGGCTTCTTTCCTACTTCTAAGGGCACTCCAAAACGCTCAAGAATCTGATGGATGATGTAAGAGTGCACAAGAGAGTGTGGCTTCTGATCAGTATCACAAATTCTCTTAATGTGCCTAATGATAAGCCCAGGCAAATTAATTTTCACCCCTCTATCCATCAGATCCATATATGTTAGATCAAGAGCACTAGCCTCACAATTCCTTTCTCCCCTAGGTAGAAGAAACCTATGCACAAACTCAAACAACAGCTGATGTGCAGGCTCCATCTCTTTCTTCTCAACCTTCCTCTCCTTCCTCAATCTGGGTTTCCCTGAGAACTTTCTCACAACATCTAAGGGAGTAACTCTATCTGTTCTCTTTGGCCATTTTAGCTTGACATACCTGCAATACCCTTCAGCAGGTACATCCAGAATTTCTCCCAATTCAGGTCTCCCAAATTCAATTTCCACTCCTTTCACAGTGGTAAACACCCTCCTGGCTACCACCCTGCAATTTGTATAAAACTCCCTGACTTCATCCACAAACAGCTTCCTGTCTTTGTTGACAAACACACTCAGCCAACCCTGGTTTCCTATCATCCTCAACAAGGGTTTCATATGAAACTCTTTTTCATCATCCAGAATGCTGCCTGGCAGCACCTGATGTTTAGAGAAAAAGGCTTCCCTATCCACTTCTTTTCTTTTCTTCTTACTCTCAATCTCACTGTCAGTGTCAGAATCACTGGGTTCCACATAACTCCCAGCTTCACTTTCCTCCTCTTCCTCACCAGCTCTCTTCTCCTCTTCTTCTTTCTTCTTCTCTTCTTCCCTCATCTTCACATTTTTTACTGTCTTTCCTAGCTGTTCAACCTTCTCCATCTGTATCTTCAAAGCAGACCTGGTACCCATTCTTCTAACAACAGGCTCCCTAGCCTCTTTATCACCTCCTTCTTCACTATCGTCATCTACCAACCTAGTTTTCAACACAGGCTTACCATCTCTCACCAACCTTCTTCTTTTTTCAGGCTCTATTCTATTTTCTTTTACAAAAACCACCTCATCTTCTTCTTCCTCACCAGTCAGCTTCTCATCCTCTGCCCCAAACTTTCTTTTTCTTCTTGATTTTTCTTCTTTCTTGTCACCCTCTTGCTTTTCAACAACAACTTCCTTGTTCCCTTCCTCATCAGATTCTGTCCAGCTAAAATCTGCATCCTCAGCTCCAGTGGGGTTTTGACAAGCAACTGGCTCTTATCTCACACCCCCATAAGCTTCAGCAGTAGCAGGTCCAACACACTCCGGACCTTTAGGCACAGAATCCTCTAAACACACCCCTGTTCCACTCACATCTTTACTTGACTCACAAACATCTTTTCCCAGAGATTCATCATTATCCAGTTCCCTCAACTGTTCTTCTATTTTTTCGGCTATATTTAACTCGCCTCTAGACACACCGTCTACAACATCCTGCACATCTTCTCTAGGTTCATTCTCTTTAGTTTCTTGTTCCTCCTCACGTGGGTTCCCCCTATCTATGTTGTCCCTCTGCTCAACATCTACTATTTTATCTAATTCAGCAACTAGGGTTTCAGTTTCTACAATGCCAGGACTGGCTATATCAACTGAACCAACAGGTGTAGATGGAGTAGGATCAGAAATTACCTCAGGTAACGGTTGAGATGAACTTTGAGTAGTGGGTGTTGAAGGAACGGCTCTTGATTTTAACTTCTTGACCAGTTTCTTGTCCCCCTTTTTGAGAAATTTTAGGCTAGCCCTAGCAATTCTTTCAGCAAGAGTGGATGGAGGTGGTCTTTCAGACATCTTGAAGAATTTTGTAAAGATTCCTGAGTTTGTTGACGGTTTATCTATTTTAGGGCTTGAGAGAATTTTGATGTTCAATTGAAAGAGGTGGATGAGATCATGAGAGATTGAAGAAGTGTTGTAGAAAGAGAGAGGGTTTTGGTGAAGTGACAATGTCTAGGGAAGGCAAAAAAAATAATGAGTATAAAGAAGGGCAGCTTTTTGAACTTTTTGAGAACCGGGAGAAGTTAAGAGATTTGACGGTTATGAACTTAATTTAAATATACCCTTTTCAAGAAGTGGGGTCCAAGCAATTTAAAAGGAGTTCTATCCTAAAAAGGAATGTGTTCCTATAATTTTGGACAGTTATGAGACTATGGAGAATCTCCCATGATGCACGTACAATAAACAATTTTAATTCCAGTTGTGACAACTAACAAATAGAGTAGGTTTACTGTACCTGGACACGATTCCTCACGTTAACACTGGTTCCTCCTCAGTACACAGTAGGTTCTTCATGGGATCACATTATTTGTACCTAATGCTCAAAACACTAAAAACGAGTGTACTTACTCAAGTACAAATTTAGTCCAGATAGTAATGACAAATTCCTAACAGACACTTTTACTACTAACCTAGCCAATCACCAGGGGATTACCTGCTGGGTCATCCGTGTATTTTGGTCATCCCTAACTCCAACCTGTTCCTCTCGAACTGCACCTTGTTCAAAGCTTTGGTAAATATGTCAGCAATTTGGTCTTCAGTCCTGCATGAATTCATAGTGATTAGACCCTTTTCTACATTGTCTCTCAGAAAATGATGTCTAATATCAATGTGTTTGGTCCTTTTGTGTTGGACTGGGTTCTTGGCAATGTTCACAGCACTAGTGTTGTCACAAAAGATTGGCACTGCCCCACACTTGATTCCAAAATCCTCCAGTTGCTGCTTGATCCATAGCAATTGTGAGCAGCATGAAGCAGCTGCCACATACTCAGCTTCAGCAGTTGACAAGGCAACAGAGTTTTGTTTCTTTGTAGCCCATGACACCAAGCAAGGACCTAAGAAGTGTGCCATCCCCGAAGTGCTTTTCCTATCAACCAAATGACCTGCATAATCTGCATCAGCAAAACCAATTAGTTCAAAAGTTCCACCTCTGGGATACCAAAGGCATAGATCCTGAGTCCCTTTCAAGTATCTCAGAATTCTCTTCACAGCTGTCAAGTGTGATTCCTTAGGTTTTGACTGAAATCTGGCACACAGTCCTACGCTGTAGACTATGTCAGGTCGACTTGCTGTGAGATAAAGAAGTGAGCCAATGATTCCTCTATACTTGGTCTCATTTGTCGAAGGACCAAGTTCATCCATATCGAGCTTTGTTCCAGGAGCAATAGGAGTAGTCATCTCCTTAGCTCCTTCCATGTTAAACTTCTTCAACAATTCCTTGACATATTTTTGCTGGTGTATCATAGTTCCTTCCGGCGTCTGCTTTATCTGCAACCCAAGGAAGAAATTCAATTCACCCATCATGCTCATTTCAAACTCACTTCCCATCAGGTCAGCAAAACCTTTGCTCAGCTCCTCATCAGTGGCTCCAAAGATGATATCATCGACATACACTTGAACTACCAGCAGATCCTTTCCTTGCTTCTTGAGAAATAGTGTGTTGTCAATTTTACCTCTTGAAAAGCCATTTTTCATCAAGAACCCTGAGAGTCTTTCATACCAGGCTCTAGGAGCTTGCTTCAAACCATACAGAGCCTTGTCCAGTTTGTACACATGATCAGGGAATTCATTGTTCACAAAACCTGGAGGCTGTACTACATAGACTTCTTCATTTAGGTACCCATTCAAGAAGGCACTCTTTACATCCATCTGATACAGTGTGAATTCCATGTATGTAGCAAAAGCAATCAGCATTCTAATGGCTTCCATTCGTGCCACTGGTGCAAAGGTTTCATCATAATCTATTCCTTCTTCTTGACTGTAGCCCTGAACAACCAACCTTGCCTTGTTTCTTGTAACTATGCCATGTTCATCCAGCTTATTTCTGAACACCCATTTAGTTCCAATTATGGATCTGTCCTTTGGCTTAGGAACTAGGTGCCACACTTTGCTTCTTTCAAATTGATGAAGTTCCTCCTGCATAGCTATAATCCAATCTGGATCTTCTAGAGCTTCTTTGACATTTTTTGGTTCCAAGGCTGAGAGGAAAGCAAAGAATGCACAGAAGTTCTTTAATGCTGACCTAGTCATAATTCCTGTATCCAGTTCAGATAGAACATTCTCCAAAGGGTGAGAACTTTGATGTTTCCATGGCTTGATCTGGATCTGATTAGAAGAACCTGCAGCATCGTCTTGAGTAAATTCTTCTTGACTTTCTTGATCTTCAGCTTCATCAGAAGTTCCCCCTGTCAAGTTGACTCCTTCATCTGACATGACTTTGCTCTCCTTTTCATCCGAGTCCTCCAGTTCATCTATGCTTTCTTCTCTTCTTAAGCCAATCACCTGATCATCTGCATCATCTTCTCCTATTTCCTTATCTGATTCATCGAACACAACATGCATACTTTCTTCTACTACTTGTGTTCTTCTGTTGAGTACCTTGTATGCCTTACTTTGAGTGGAGTATCCCAGGAATATTGCCTCATCACTCCTAGCATCAAACTTTCCCAAAGGTTCCTTGCCATTGTTGTGAACCAAGCATTTGCACCCAAAAGGCCTTAGGTGGGCAATGCTTGGCTTTCTACCTCTGAGTAACTCATATGGAGTTTTGTCAAGAATGGCTCTGATGGAACACCTATTTAGCAAGTAACATGCAGTGTGTACAGCTTCAGCCCAGAAGTTTCTTGCTAGTCCACTTGACAGCAGCATGGTTCTAGCCATATCCTCCAACGACCTGTTCTTCCTCTCAACCACCCCGTTTTGTTGGGGAGTTCTTGGTGCAGAAAAGTTGTGATCTATGTTGTTCCCTGCACAGTACTCAGAAAATTTTGAGTTTTCAAACTCAGTTCCATGATCTGATCGAATACTGATGAGTTCAAGACTTAGCCTTTTCTGAACCACACCAGCCCAGTCTTTAAAGTTCTCAAAAGCTTCATCCTTAGAGGCCAAGAACAAGGTCCATGTATACCTTGAGTAGTCGTCAACAATCACGAACACAAACCTCTTTCCTCCTCTGCTTTTTACTCTCATAGGTCCACACAAATCCATATGTACCAGCTCCAGTGGCTTAGATGTGCTGACCACTTTCTTTGACTTGAATGACGTTCTTACATGCTTTCCCTTTACACAGGCATCGCACACTTTTATGTTTTCAAACTTCTTTCTTGGCAATCCACGAACTAGTTCCTTTGAGGCCAGCTTGTTTAATTGAGTGAGACTTGCATGGCCCAGTCTTTTGTGCCACAGCTGAGAGTCACTATCTTGCACATTCAAGCATGTCAGATTGTTTTCAGGTAAGGACTTTAGTGATGCCTTGTACACGTTGTTCACTCTTTTTCCTTCCATTACCACTTCTCCACTCTGTAGGTTCTTCACGATGCACCCTACAGATGAGAAGCTCACTTCGTTTCCTCTGTCACATAGTTGAGAGATGCTCAGTAAATTGTGTCTAAGACCATCCACACAATACACATTTTCAATTGCATGCTCAAGAGATCTCCCAATCTTCCCAATGCCTACTATCTGACCACTTTTTCCTCCTCCGAAGGCCACACTGCCTCCTTGAAATGCTGCGAGTGAGAGAAAGTTTCTTCTATCTCCTGTCATATGCCTAGAACAACCGCTATCAAGAATCCAGCTTGAGTTGTTCTCCCTCACTCCAGCCTGCAAAACAATTAGAGGTTAGCCTTAGGAACCCAGACAAGCTTGGGTCCCTTCTTATGATAAAATGGATAAATCAGATCTTGTTTGGCCCATTTGGGTAAAACACAATTTTTATTCTTGGCCCTTGCCTTGGTAATGTTAACACACCTTTGTTTAGTATGACCGGTTTGACCACAGAAAGTGCATAACATGTTGCAAGGTAATCCCACATATTTGCTTTTAGGATTATATGGAGGCAAGGGCTTCTTGAATCCTAAACCTTGTTTTCCTTTATTTTGATTTTCAAGAACCCAATGCATTGCTTCTGAAGACTTATTCCATTTTGTAAGTCTGGTAAGTTCAAGTTTTGAGTTTTCAACCTTCTGATTTAACATCTTATTTTTTTCAATTTCTTGGTATAAAATCTCATTTGTCCTTTTCAATTCATCTTCCAGAAAGGTTTGAACTTCACTCATAACTTGCTTACCATTCTTACTCTCTCTCAACTGACTACATTCTAATTCAAGCTCAGTGATCTTAGAGTTTGACACAAGAGTCTGCCCTTTCATGATGGCATTTGTTTCTTCAAGCTCAATGTTCTGTTCTAGGAGACTCTTGTGCTTAGTTCTAAGATCACCCAGTTCTTCAATTAATTTATCTTTTTCAAGCTTTTCTTTTTCATATCCTTCAATCAATGTGGCTGTGATTAGGATTAGATTTTCAGAAGAGTATGTATGTAAAGTTTCCTTAAGATCAGATAAACATACCTCTGCTGAACAGTCAGCTTCCTTTCCTTCAGTTGCCATGAGGGCAGAGTCCTTCTTGGTGTTGTCAGCTATGTACAACTCCTTCAGTTTCTTCCATATCTCCTTGGCTGATTTACATTCCAGTATCTGTCCGAGCACATCATCTGTAAGTCCTCTTCTTAGATAGCCCTCAGCCTTGGAGTTTGCTTGTAGCCAGTCCAGATCTTGTGGATCTAGTTCTTCTACTTTCTTGGGTACCAAGACTCCATTTGCTGCTCTCTTCACTGGAACATGAGGTCCTCTTTTCACAATTAGCCACAGACTATAATCAGTTGCCTGCAAGAAATTCTTCATTTGTTTCTTCCAGTAATTGTAATGAGTCCCATTGAACACTGGTGGCTTTGATGGATCTCTTCCCCATTTTACTTCAAGAGGATGTTCTTCGTCAGAACTAACATCCGTCATCCCTGCTAATGCTAGCGGTGAGTCATCGTCAGCTTCCTTCTCGTGATCAGACTCACTGTCAGTTGGTCCCCATGTGGCATAGAAAGCTTCCTTCCTTTTCCTTCGTTCTGCTCTGAAGTTTGGGGGCCGTCTTGACTTCTTTCTATCTGCATCGTTTTCCTTTGTGGTTTCCTTTTCCTTTTCCTTAGCAGCTCTGTTCTTCATCCACTCTATTTCCCACATTGGGCAATCCATGACAGCATGATCCTTCTTGAAGCATTTGAAGCATCCAGAGTAGTCAGGACTGTCAACTATGTTCTTCCTGCTAGAGCTCTCCTTGTTCCCTCGTTTAAATCCTTTAAACCTTCCCAGATTGAGTTTTTGTCTTAGAGCACTTACCATTGCAGCTTCCACTGATTGAAGATCAACATATTCATCAGCTTCTTCAGTTGCTTCCAGTGCAAGAGTCTTTTCCTTCTTTGCTGCAGGTTTAGCCTTTGAGTCCTTCATCATCTCGTGCGTCTTCAGACTTCCAACCAGTTCTTCAAGCTTGATGGATTTCAAGGGTTTGGATTCAATAATGGCCGTCATTTTTGGTTCCCATACTTCAGGTAACACATTCAGGATTTTGTCAACCATCTCCACCTCAGGCAGTTCCATCTCCAGAGATCTCATTTCATTTGTAATCATGGTCAACCTGGTCATCATATCCTGAATCGATTCCTTCTCGCCCATAGTAAATAACTCAAATTGTCTCTTCAACATTCTTCTTTTTGAGTCCTTTACTTCAGTGGTTCCTTCGTGTGCAACTTGTAAAGCATCCCATATCTCCTTAGCAGTCTTGTACGATGATACTCGATTGAACTCTTCTGGACCAAGACCACATATGACCAACCGCTTGGCCTTGTGATTCTTTTCTATCATCTTATAATCCGTCTCATCGAACTCTTCTTTCAGTTTGGGTTCTTTTGTAGCCGTGGTTCCTTCACCGACTATTTTGGTGGGAATCAGATTTCCTTCTGAGACTATCAGCCAGAGTTGATAATCTTCAGCACATATGTAATTCTCCATCCTATTTTTCCACCATGCGTAGTATTGCCCATTAAACTGTGGAGGTCTCAGAACCGACTGTCCTTCAGTAATAGTAGGCGGTGCACTCATTTTGATCCTTCTCAAGGTGTTAGCCTTACAAGAGAAGACCCGCTCTGATACCACTTGTTATACTTTAAGCACCTCCTAACGACACTAGAAGGGGGGGGGGTTGAATAGTGTCCTCCGATTTTTGTTGTAAGAACCTGGTTCTTCCGTAGTAGAACAAGGTTCCTCAGTTCTCTTTTATGCAAACTGTACTTAAGAACACACTTCAAAACATTCACCAAGAACACAAGGATTTTACGTGGAAAACTCCTTGCTCAAGGGAGAAAAACCACGACCCACACTCTGGGATTTTGAATCTCAATCCACTAACACAAGAGCAACGTTTCAGATTACAAACTCTGTAACCAAGGGGCTACACTCTAGACCCTAATCACTAACCAAAGCTAAACTCTAGCTTTTTCTAGTAATCACAAAGTAGTTTGCCTAATACATATGCTTCTGAAATAAGCTAATAGACAAAACAATGAACACTTGTAACAGAGACAACTTACAACTCGATGAACCTAGACAAGAGATCTAGACTCAAATACTCTGCATGCAAACCAGTTGTCTTCTTCAGTTTTCCGACGTAGACAGTTCTTCAGATCACCTCTATATGCACTCAACTCTCTATTTAAAAAACTAACTTCGGCTATGTCTTCTACTTCCTTTTATACGAGTTTTGCAACCCTAGTTGAGTCCTACTGGGAATCCTCTTTAATTATGGTATTTGAAGATTCGCAGTAACTCTTTTCCATGTTGAGGTATAACTCTTGTTCACACTTCAAAGACACAGCCTGGACACCACCTCTTTTAGTCTGACTAGGATATGTCTTCAACCACGCGCCTCTACTCCTAGTTCCACAGGGATTTGCAACCCGTAATCTTTTCGATCAAGCGTGCCCTTCAACTCAAGGACTAGGTCCTTCCATGAACCTCAGTGTCCTTCCTGTTTGTCATACTTCAAAACCAGCTCTCAACAAGTATTATAGTCGGGAGATCATAGATTCATGATATAGAAGCAAGTCCTTCAACTTTGCACCATGAGTTAAAGTTTAAACAAAGCAGGGTATCAGGAAGTAAGAGTGCACAATGTGTGGCTCGTGACTATTATTCAGTGGAAATTAAAAGTAGCATGTACACACCTGAACCAGGCAAATAGCACCTTCTGCAGCTAAGGCCAAGGGATGTTGTAAAGTCTTTATCCAAGCAGTTGAAGCGCCCATAAATAAGAATGATGCCGACATCCGGATATCCAAGAATTAGCCATTGAAATTGATGACCTTGGGCCTGAAAAAATGAGACCATTGACCAGCTCGACCTAGTTGATCTTTTAAGATGAGCTGGAGAAGAACATCTACATGATCTTGAAACTCTACTTCCACTATCGTGGCAAGTTTTAAAATTTTTTACAAGCTAACCATGATATCTTCAGTTGGAGCCATGCTTATATGACAACAATCTCTCTATAAATAATCTCTCACAACCATAATGTAGAGTCGTCCTACCATTCTATTAAATAAAAGTGGAGGAATCAAGGGGTTGTATGCGACCAGATAATATTAGAAGAAGTAGATAAGTTGCTTAAGATTTTGATTAATCTAAGAGTTCCATTATCCAGAGTGATTGTCCAACGTGGTCTTGGTGCCAAATAAAAATTGGCAAATGGAGGGTTTACATAGATTTCAAGGATCTGAACAAACCTGCTCAAAAATGTGTATCCGTTACCCAACATTGATAAGCTCGTGGATGTGACTTTCGGACGCAAGATGTAAAGTTATTTCGATGGTTACTGCATGTATAACCACATTAGAAAGAATCGAAATAATCAAGAGAAAACGTCCTCACTAATGGTAAGATGGATCATTGCTACAACATGCTGCCGTTTGGATTAAAGAATGCTGGTGCAACTTTCCAATAGTTGGTGAATAAAAATTTTAAGTATAATATCGAAAAATGTAGAGGTATCCATCGATAACATTTTGGGTTAAGTATAATATGAAGTTGTATCTAAAGAAATGAGATTTTGGAGTGTCTTGTTGTAAATTATTGGGCTTCATTTTTTTCAAATTGAGGAATAGAGGTTCATCAAGATAAAATCAAGGCTACATAAGATATTCCCGACGTGCTTCAAAAGTAGAAGGATGTGCATAATTGAATGGTCGGATAGCAACCCTTGTAAGGTTCATCTTAAGGTCATCGAAAAGAAGTCACAAGTTCTTGGTGTTAATAAAGCAAAAGAACTTTGAATGGACACCTGAGTGCCATCTAACCTTGAAAGACTTGAAGAAGTACTTAGACATCGCACTCGAACTATCGGAATCTGATTTGAACAAAGCTTCCAGACCTCTCCGGCAACTATAGCAAATGGGAACTCTTCATAAGCTAGATTCATATCTAGCTGAGCAGGATCTAACTCAATCACCTTTGAAGGATCCCGGATGCACTTCCAGAGCATCCATACTTGAAACACTGGATGAATTGGCATAGAAGCTGGTAGCTCAAGCCGTTAAGCCACCTTATCAATACACTTCTCGATACGTAAAGGGCTAATAAACCTGGGACTGAGCTTCCCTCTCCTCCCAAATCTTTTTACACACCGCATCGGCGACACTGTTAGAAATACCATGTCGTCGACCTCGAGCTCTAACTCTCGGCTCTTCTGGTTCAAATATGAAATCAACTTGCTCTGAGTTGTCTGTAGATGATCCTGAATAACGCGAACAATATCAAGAGCCCAACGAACCATCTTTGAACTCATCACCTCCATATCTTGAGACTCGAACCAATCGATAGGAGGACAGCATCTACGGCTATACAAGGTTTCAAATGGAGCAATTTGAATGGAGTACTGATAGTCATTATTATAAGAAAACTCCGCTAAGGACAAATGATCATCCCAGTGGCCTCCGAAGTCCAATGCACAACCTCTCAGCATATCCTCCAAAATTTGAAAACCCGCTCGGACTGACCATCAGTCATAGGATGGAACGCCTGTTGGCAACCAATTTTGTCCCGACAATATTTTAATTAATGATAATTATTATATATAAGGTCAATTATTGAAAATTTAAAGTAAATAATTGATTTTAAAAAGAAAAGATAGTAAAATTGCACTACACATCGTTAAATTTGTCCCACCTGCAAAACACCTCTATTTCACTTAAATTATTCTAAAAGGGATAATTTTGCACTACATACCCTAATTCCTACCCTAGCCATGAAATTCCTCCATTTCCCATTTAATCCTAAAAATGAGGTTAAAATAGCTATTCATCCAAAAATCAACCTATTTTTGCAACACTCATATATACACTCCCACGACTAAAATCATAAAACCCAAAAATTTCCCCCAACCCATTTCCCTAATTCTGACCCGCTTAGAACCCTAAGGACCTGCGACACTTTGCAATTTTTCATCCAAAATGCTGCAAATCCTCAATCAAACGACATCAACTTAAAAATCTTGCTTTCTTCCTCCATACGAGGATGTGTTGGAGCCATCTCACGCATCCATTCTTGTACGAATTTGATCCGCACCGTGAAATCAAATCCCAACGGGGATATTCGTTATGGATAAGGATTAAGGTTGTGCAATCTTTGTGACATGAGACAAGTTTAACACTTATCCTACAAGGAAATTGCCCAAATTTGGCATGAATTCAAGTTTTTGGGGGGGTAAAAGAGAAACCGTAGTTGCTATTGGTATATATATTCTCATTTCCTATTTTTTCTAGGGTTCTAGGGAGAAAAATTGGTGCAAGCTTAATCGGTGATGAAGCTAAGCAACCGAACAGCGGAAAACAAACAAAAACAAAGATAGAAGCAAGACAAATCCTTTGTTTCGTTAGAATGAATCCGAGGAACTGGTCTTGGTCCAAAAAATGGAAGAACAAGGAGATGCACCTATGCTAAGAAACAATCCTAAAAAATAACTCATGCTTCTTACAAATTGAATGACCAAAGAAGAATTTGTTGAAACGATTACACCGAATGACACGAGTTCTTTAAATTTCCACGACGGGGTCGATACTCAACGGAGACACAAATAGCAACAACTATGTTTAACATTCATTCAAAAGCTAACTATTGAAATGAACTAAGCTAAGGGGTTTTTATAAATAGCCCCAAGGGTACTTAGGTAAATACAATAACAAGAGACCAATAAAACAAGGCCAAGCAGGGCCGAAGTAATCCATATGCTCGAGTCTCTTGACTTCGGTGCTCATTTGCTCAGCTCAGGAACATTTGGCATCGGACGCTCACTTGTGTTCAGAAAATCAGTGTTCAGCGTCAAGGTTGAGTGTTCGGTTACTTCCCTCCTCGGGCTCAAGCTTCCAGATATAGCCTTCGTATCTTGTGCTCGGCCACTCATCTTCCGAACAAGTGCTTCCTCCCGACCACACCTACTGAATGTGCACATCATGCATGAGCTTGGCTTGACTTCGTGTCACTCACCTCGATGGAGTGAATGCCTGATTAATACAGAGTTGGACTGCATCATCCTCCCTTTCTTGAGAAGATTTCATCCTCAAAATCGAGCCCTCTTCAGTCGCCGATACTTGGCCTACAACACAAGGAGTTAAGTAGTAACATTAAAGGTGTTGGACACGTTATACTCACCAGGGAGGTCGATCACATAAGCATTGATGTTGATGTTGCTCAGCACTTGAAACGGACCATCCCCTCAAGGAGCCAATTTTCCTTTCCTTTGGTTCAGAAATCATTGACTCCGGTTGGCGTGCCGATAATTTTAAAATATTCGTAATGTCCATTAGGACCTGTCTGTAAAATTTGAGCTAAATCAGACCTCGTTTGGTACGTATCGGAAGAAGATTTCAGTTTTTACTGTCGATAAATATCAAAAAGAGATTTTCGAGCTCGGTTTTGGCGAATGAACTCCGATTCAAAATCCGAAAGCGCCGTTAGGTTCGTATGATTATTTATGACTTTTGTAAACTTTCAAAAGTGAATTTCGATGTTCTTCGGCTAGTTTCCGCTAAAATACCGAAAGTTAAATAATTTGATCTTTTTCATTTAATTTGCATATTGAGTTTCGGCAGTCCAATTTGAGATCCGCATTCGCGAGTATGTTACATATATTTTTTATAACTTGTATGCAAAAGTTGGAACTATTTCGAATACCATAGGGTACCGTTTTAATTTTCACCGTAGCAGTGAATTTATAAAAAAAAGGAAGAAGAATGAAAATGGGAAAAGGTTAGGAGGTGCCTAACTTATATATATCAGTACGTTGAGTTGAGGAACAGAAACATTAGAAGAGGAAATGAAATGACGCAGAACAGAAAAAAAAATTCCGGAAAATAAGAAAAGAGCCGGAGAAAAGATAGGATTTTTACCCCCGAAACATCCAGGTAATGATGTTAATTCATTATTTTTGTTTATTACGTATGTTTGAATATATTTTAATGGTAAAAATTGGGATATTAGACATCGTTTTAATAAGTTCAATTAATAGTTCAAATGGTCAAATAGACCCCGATACTGAAATTAATTATATATTCGTACTCAGTGAGTTATGGGGAACATATAAATGTAATTTATTTAAAGTTTGGTTATGTGACCTTAAATCCTGTACATAGGCCTGGCCTGCGTATTGCGTATGCGAATAGGGTATCAGGATCCTAACCGGATTTCCCTAAAATGTGAGGAATGAAGCCTTTAGCCTAATTTGATATATTTTTCTGCTTATTGAATAGAGTGGGGGTCGTTTGGCAATGAAATGAAAGGATAAAGCGGTTGTTGATTAGCAGAGCTAACTTTTGGAAGAGGTAAGTGTTTATATCTATTTCTTTGGAGGCACCTGGCCTCGTGATTTTCTACCACGTATTTCTTACGTGCTTAGCTGCCGATAGGCGTATTCATTACGCCTTAGCTTTGGATTTACATTGTATATTATATGTTACGTCCTGTTGTTGGTATTGCATTGAGGATCTGAGCATTGTACTCTGGCTGTGAGTTGACCTATACTTCCCGGCAGTCGATGAGAGTCCCGCGCCGGTGAAGAGTTATCATTGCATTATATTGAGGGTAGGAGGATTCCGCCCTCGGAGCAAGAGGATTCCGCTCCATTGCATTATATTGAGGGTAGGAGGATTCCGCCCTCGGAGCAGGAGGATTCCGCTTCATGGCATTATATTGAGGGTAGGAGGATTCCTCCCTCGGAGCAGGAGGATTCCGCTCCATTGCATTATATTGAGGGTAGGAGGATTCCGCCCTCGGAGCAGGAGGATTCCGCTCCATTTCATTATATTGAGGGTAGGAGGACTCCGCCCTCGGAGCAGGAGGATTACGCTCCATCGCATCATATTGAGGGTCGGAGGATTCCGCCCTCGGAGTTGGAGGATTCCGCTCCATTCATTTGGCACATGTGACCCTTTGCATCATATTTCATTTCATACCATTGTGTTGATTGGTGATACATAACTACTGTTCTGCTTATATGTGAATTGCTTATTTGTTGATATGTTTCTGGCACGCATCCTTGGTTGAGTTTATAAGTTTCTTACGTGTTTCCGGTTGTTATCTGGCTCTGCCTTTTTATAATTTAAATAAAAGGAATTTGCTCTATCTATTTCTTTTCTCCCTGGCTAGCTATCCTATTCTTTGAAGTGGCTAGTCTGCCCGATTATTGAGTCCTATGACTCACCCTTGTTTGTTTTTTATTTCTTGTCTATCTATTTCGTTTCGGCAGGCTCGCTCCAGGATTAAGTTTGCCACGTTGTTAAGGAGTGGGGACGACCTCAGCTGTCAGGGTGAGCCAGCTTTATTCCGGATGGCCACCAGTTTATTGTTTATTATTTCAGTTGCATTTTTCTCCCTTTAAGAGGTATCTGTTTTCTTTTGTACTCTTAGATGTCTAGTCTGGATAACCCTAAACCTAGTATGTTGGGTAAACAGCTGCAATTCTTTTTGTACAGCTTAGAGGTATAAGTATGTCTGTATTTTTATTTTAAGTCTTGTCCTTATTTATGAATTATTATATTTATTTTCCTTATTTAATTGGTAAGGGTTCACCCGACGGGTCTAGGGGAGGATGTCGGGTGCCTGCACGGCCTAGTCGAAATCCGGGTCGTGTCAGTTGGTATCAGAGCCCAGTTTAGAGTTTATCCAGACTAAGACAGTGTCTAGTAGAGTCTCACTGATGGGTACGTAGACGTCCGTACTTATCTACGAGGGGCTATGATGGCATTTAGGAAGTTTCACTTCCTTCTTTTCTGATCGTGCGGCAGTCTAGGATACAAAAGTGTTTTCGCTAATTCCTTCGTGGTAATTGTGAAACGCTCGTGCGATAAATCAGCAAACGGTATGAGTTCAAGACGAAACAGTCTGGCCTGGGGTGATGCAGCCCGAACACGTGCTGATCAAGTGTTCGATCCATCGAGGAGACCGATGACAAGAAGCCAAGCCAAGCTGCTGCACGATGTGCATGTTCACTTAGCCTGGCCGAAGGAAAACAATTGCTCCGAAGCTGAGTGGCCGAGCTCAAGAATCGAAGGCATTATCCTCAAATTTGAGCCCGAAGGCAAAGTAACCGAGGACAATGAGCTCGAAGACAATTGAGCGTCCGAAGGCAACAAGTGTGTTCGAGCAGACAATCGAGAACCGAAGCCAAGGCTTACCGAAGTCAAAGTCTGCCGAACACAATTTAATTCAGCCCTGCGTGGCTTATTTCTATTGGTCGCCTGTGACCCTTTTACTAGTTTACCCTTAGTATTTCCTATATAAACCTTGTTTCCTTCCATTGTAGATACCTAGTTTTGAATATTGATGAATTGAATGAAAGTGCCAAGCACATTTCTTCTTGTCTCCGTCGCGAGCAAAACCCTGTGAGGGCTTTATGGACTTGTGGCTTTCGGTTAATCCGATTGAACATTCCTCTTTGATCATTCAGTTTGCAAGAGGCATGTTCTCTTGAGGATTGTTGCATAGTTTAGGTGATTCTTGTATCCCTTTCGATCGAGCTTTGAGACAGGTTCCTCACTGTTCTTTCGAAAGAAGCAAGTTTTGTCTTGCTTCTATCTTTTATCTTTCTTGTTTATCTTCCGCGTTTGTGCTTAGCAATTCCTTCGGGTTTGCATTGCACCATCTTGGTATCAGAGCACAGTTTGGGCTTGTTTCTACAACCCCAAATCCTGTTCAAGTTATCTTTATTTTCGTGCGTTTGTGTCTTTGTTTTCCGTTTCGTGTTCTTGATTTGGTTGTGTTACTGTTGGTGTTGTTATTTTACAAAAAAAAAAAGTGTTAAAAGAAAATTCAAAAATTGTGTTTGATTGTTGGCTGTTTGGGAAAAACAACCATTGATTCTTGTTCACCATCGAGTTCCGAATCCAACAAGTACCCGACGTACCAACTTCGTGACTAGGGTTTCTTGGTGAATTTTTGGACTGTTTTGAGCTTTAATGGTGACTGAAAATTCGAACCCCATTGTGTTTGAAAGAAACCGATGAAGAATGGTGGTTCTTGAGTGATTTGGGTTTGTTTGTTGCTTAAAATTCGAAGTTCTGAGTTTAAATCGTAGTCCGTACACCGGAAAATTGTTACAAAATCGTAACAGTGTACGACTCGAACGAGCTGGTTCTTAGCTCGAAAAACTTGAATTGATTTCCTCCGCTGTTGAGACCGGAGTTGAAAAGCAACCCAGATCTATTGAATTTCGTGGTCAGTGAACCGAAGTTGTTGTGTCCGTACACCGGAGCAAGGTCACTGTTCCATTGAAGAAGAAAGGGGTTAAAATTTTAACATCAAAACCCCAGGTGAAAATTGTCGGCTGAAAAAGGAAAGTGGATAAGGTAAAACCCTATCCGTACCAAGGAGGGACCACTCTTGTACGGACAGGAGTGGGTGTGATCGAAAAGGACTCCAAAAGGGAATCAAAGGGTAGATTCTCCTAGGTTCTCAGTTTCTTTCGTGTCAAAAATTCTAGTTGGTGGATCTTTTGAGTAATTGTCCTACTCGAGGTCGTACTAACTCTTTTAAGCTGATAGGAATTCGTGCGAAGGGGTGACCAAAGTCCAAACTTTCGTAGAAATTCTTTTGACTCCCCCGAGCTCAGTTAAAAAGCGTCCGTTCCATCGAGTCGAACATCACTTCACTCTTCCCGAAGAGGCAGTGACTATTGTCGAACTTGAAGGATCTTAGAGGACCGATCAATCAGACGAGCCACTGTTAACAAGTCCTTGAGTGATCAAAAACCGAACCCATAAATTGAGTGGACCCGAGTGCCACCCATCAAAGGTGAGGGAGTGTGTGAGGTGATTTCTAACCCTAACATTTGCTTGATCTTTGACTTGTGCAGGTACCATGGCTGGAAACGATGGCAAAAGCATTGAGAAGCCCGAGTTGTCGTTAGCCGATCTCATGGCTGCGATACAAGGCATCAGTGCCGAAGTAAGAGGAGTGAGTGCTCGAGTAGCTAACCTCGAGCAGGGAAGTGCGTCCGTGGCCAGAAATGGGTCCGGCGCTGGAACGAGCGAATCCACTCCGATGAAACCTGAGCTGTATGCTGAGCTTCTTCGACAACATCAGTTGACAAGTGAAGAAATTCGAAGAGAACTTAACTTGGGCAATCCCCAAGCTGCTTATCAAAACTTGGGCAATCCCCAAGCTACTTATCAAAACTTGGGCATTCCCCGAGGAGAAAGAATACCACCTCCAGTGGCCCGAAGAGATCTTGGAGCCGTTGCCGAGGAGGTTGATGAAGAGGAATTTCCCGAGGACGAATATGAGCGTGAGCTGCCATTCGCTCAACGAAGGCAAGCTCACCGAGGTCGTGGAAATTTCCAAGGTCGAGGCCGAGGCGCAAATGTTGGGAGAAATATTGAGCGTGAGGGTGATGATCGAGAAGATGAGTATGTCGAACCCGTTCGTGGTGTTCGAGACTCAAACTTGAGCAGTGTCAAGATCACTATTCCACCCTTTAAAGGAACTAGTGATCCCGATGAGTATCTTGAATGGAAGCTTAAAATGGAGCGCATCTTTGAAACCAATGAGATGACCACTGAGAGAAAAGCTGCCCATGCCATTGCTTCGTTCGAAGCCTATGCATCAACATGGTGGGAATCTGACAAGAGACATAGACGAAGGAATGACTATCCCGAAGTCAATACTTGGCCGCAATTAAGAAGAGCAATGGATGCTAAGTATTTGAGTGCCAAGTACAGGCAGACTCAATTGCAAAAGCTCTATGAGTTAAAGCAAGGGTCCAAGTCAGTCCAAGAGTACCACGATGAGTTCGAAAGGGTTCGATTGAATCTTGATCTGGTCGAAGACGAAGAACAAGCCATTATCAGATTCAAAAATGGCTTGGCTAGGGATGTGTCATCTCAGTTGAGACTCCACGTGTACCACACGTTGGAAGATTTGTTTGATGCTGCCACCGAAGCTGAAAAATTGGTGAAGGACGACAAGGCAAACCGGTATTGAGGAGTCACTACTTCTACTCCTTTGAACCGAAGTAAAGAATGGAAGAGTCCAAACCAAGCAAGTGCTAACACTGTTCGAGATTCGAAGAGACCCTTCGAAAGAGGTGTGACCGGTAACCAACCAAGAGAAGTGGGAGGTAAAGTTCAACTCAACTCTCCTAGAGCTTCAAATATTCAGTGTCACAAATGCAGAGGTTATGGTCACATGGCAAAAGAGTGTCCAACTCGCAAGGTTATGCTTCCGCTCGAAGATGGAACCGTCCATGAGCAAGCGAGTGACACCGAGGAGGAAATTATCGAGGAGACTGATCGAGCTGAAGTTGATGATGATCATGAGGCTGCCGAAGCTGATCATCCGGAAATGTTTCTTGTGGTTCGAAGGAATTTGAGCTGCATGACTCTTGAAGAAGAGGACAACCAAAGAGAAAACCTCTTTCATGCCCGATGTCGAGTGAGGGGAAAGGTGTGTTCGATGATCATTGATTCCGGTAGTTGTGCCAATGTAGTGAGCAAAACTTTGGTTTCACAAATGGGATTACCTACGATGAAGCATCCCCACCCTTACAAGTTACAATGGCTGAATGAGTGTGGAGAATTGAGAGTTGTCAAACAAGTGTGGATCAAGTTCAAAATCGGAGAGTATCAAGATGAAATGATATTCGATGTAGTTCCGATGCAAGCTTGTCATTTGCTATTGGGTCGACCATGGCAGTATGACCGAACAGCTGTTCACAATGGCAGATCCAACACTTACACTGTGAAGCTTGATGGGAAGAGTTTCATACTCAAACCCTTGTCTCCAAAACAAGTCACCGAGGACTATAAATGAATGAAGGAATTGAAAGAAGCGGCCAAAGCTAAGCTTCCGATGGGAGCAAAATTGGGGCCCGAAGAGACAAACTCACCCCCCGAAGTGAAAGGAATTTGTGCAATCATGCAACCCGGTGAGAACTTATGAGGCAACGACCACGGTCAGATGATGATTTGCCTCGTGCACAAGGGTATCTTTCTAAACTTTAATGATGATTTTTCTAATGATAACCCTTTGCCTTTGTTTGTTCGTAAAGTTTTGCAGGACTTCGAGGACATGTTTCCCGAGGAAATGCCAGGTGGATTACCTCCGTTGAGGGGAATCGAGCACCAAATTGACTTCGTGCCAGGGTCTCAAATCCCTAACAAACCTGCATACCGGTGTAATCCCGAAGACACCAAAGAGCTCCAACGGCAGGTTGATGAATTGCTAAACAAGGGCCTCGTTCGAGAGAGCTTGAGTCCTTGCGCCGTTCCTGTTATCCTTGTTCCGAAGAAGGATGGAACATGGCGAATGTGTGTTGACTGTCGAGCAGTCAACAAAATAACGGTAAAGTATCGTCATCCTATCCCTCGATTAGATGACATGCTAGATGAGTTAAGTGGTTCTTCATGCTTTTCGAAGATAGACCTCAGGTCCGGTTACCACCAGATCCGAATGAAACCCGGAGACGAGTGGAAAACCGCATTCAAGACCAAGTTCGGTCTCTATGAATGGTTGGTAATGCCTTTTGGCTTATCCAATGCACCGAGCACATTCATGCGACTGATGAACCATGTGCTCAAACCGTTCATAAATAAGTTTGTTGTCGTTTATTTCGATGACATACTTGTTTATAGCAAAACCGTGGATGAACATGTCGAACACCTAAGGCAAGTGCTCGAAAAGCTTCGAGAAGAGAAGTTGTATGCCAACTTCAAGAAATGCGCCTTTGGTGTCGATCGTGTAGTCTTTCTTGGATTTGTTGTCAGTGCTAATGGTTTCGAAGTCGACGAATCAAAAGTCGAAGCCATCAAAGATTGGCCAACTCCGACCTCGGTATCACAAGTTCGTAGCTTCCATGGCTTAGCTAGCTTTTACCGAAGGTTTGTTCGTGACTTTAGCACCGTGGCAGCTCCTTTAACCGAGCTGGTGAAGAAAGACCATCCATTTGTGTGGGAAGAGTCCCAAGAAAGGGCTTTCCAAGAGTTGAAACGGAGGCTTTGCTCTGCCCCGTTGTTGCAACTCCCTGACTTCGGCAAAGCATTCGAAGTCGAGTGTGATGCGTCTGGAGTTGGGATCGGAGGAGTGCTGATGCAAGAATCGAAGCCGATTGCTTACTTTAGCGAAAAGCTTAAAGGTGCAACTTTGAATTACTCTACGTATGACAAAGAGTTGTATGCCCTCGTTCGAGCACTCGCCCATTGGCAACATTATTTGTGGCCTCGAGAGTTTGTGATCAAGAGTGATCATGAATCTTTGAAACATCTCCGAGGTCAGGAGAAATTGAATCGAAGACATGCCAAGTGGGTTGAATTTATTGAAAGCTTTCCTATGTAATTAATTACAAAAAGGGAAAAGATAATGTTGTGGCCGATGCGCTATCAAGGAAATTTGCCTTAGCGACCACTCTCGCCTCTAGGCTCATGGGATTCGAAAGCATCAAGTCGATGTACGAGGACGATCCCAAGCTGAAATGTGTTCGAGACGCAATCTTGAGTGGCCGAAAGGTTGAGAAATATCAATGGCATGATGGCTACCTCTTCAAGAATGGGAGGGTTTGTGTGCCAGTGTCATCGTGGAGAGAGCTCTTGGTTCGAGAAGCTCACTCAGGTGGACTGATGGGGCACTTCGGTGTCGATAAAACTCTTGGTATCTTGACCGAGCAGTTCCATTGGCCCAAAATGCGACGAGATGTGGAAAAGCTTTGCAACGCTTGTCTCGTTTGCAAGAAAGCAAAATCGAAGTCCAACCCTCATGGTTTGTACACCCCGTTGCCTGTGCCTGATCGCCCTTGGGTTGATATATCCATGGACTTTGTCTTGGGGTTACCGAGGTCGGGGGGAGGACATGATAGCATCTTCGTTGTGGACAATGGAACTGCTCGATCAAGATTCCAAGAGTTTTGTCGATACTGAAGTGTCCCATCAAGCCTCCGAAGTGAGCTTCTCGAAGCAAAAGCTCTCTCCACGATGACACATGCACACAAACCCTACCATTCTTGAAGAGGTAGCTATCGTGCCACTGATATTTCTCAACCCTTCGTCCACTCAAGATTGCGTCACGGACGCTTTTTAGCTTGGGATCATCTTCTTACATCGACTTGATGCTTTCGCATCCCATGAGCCTCGCTAAGGCAAATTTTCTTGATAGAGCATCTGCCACAACTTTGTCTTTCCCCTTTTTGCAATGAATTACATAGGGAAAGCTCTCAATAAATTCCACCCACTTGGCATGTCTTCGGTTTAATTTCTCCTGGCCTCGGAGATGTTTTAATTATTCATGATCACTTTTAATCACAAACTCTCGTGGCCACAAATAATGCTACCAACGGGCTAGTGCTCGAACGAGGGCATACAACTCCTTCTCATATGTCGAGTAATTCAAGGTTGCACCCTTAAGCTTTTCGCTGAAGTAAGTAATCGGCTTTGATTCTTGCATAAGCACTGCTTCGATCCCAACTCCAGACGCTTCACATTCGACCTCGAACGCTTTGCCGAAGTCAGTGAGTTGCGACAACAGGGCAGAGCTAAGCCTCCGTTTCAACTCTTGGAAAGCCCTTTCTCTGGACTCTCCCTACACAAATGGATAGTCTTTCTTTACCTGCTCGGTTAAAGGAGCTGCCACGGTGCTAAAGTCGCGAACAAACCTTCGGTAAAAGCTAGCTAATTCATGGAAGCTGCAAACTTGGGATGCCGAAGTTTGAGTCGGCCATTCGTTGATCGCCTCGACTTTTGACTCATCGACTTCAACACCATTAGCACTCACAACAAATCCTAGAAAGACTACAGGTTCAACACAAAAGGCACACTTTTTCAAATAGCATATAACTTCTCTTCTCCAAGGGTTTCAAGTATTAGCCTTAAGTGTTCGACATGTTCATCCAAAGATTTACTATAAAAAAGTATGTCAACGAAGTAACGACAACAAACTTATTTATGAATGGTTTGAGCACATTGTTCATCTGTCGCATGAATGTGCTCGGTACGTTAGAGAGGACAAAAGGCATCACTAACCATTCATAGAGACCGAATTTGGTCTTGAATGCAGTTTTTCACTCGTCTCTGGGTTTCATTCAGATTTGTTGGTAACGGGACCTGAGTTCTATCTTCGAAATGAATGAAGAACCACTTAACTTATCTAGCATGCTATCTAATCGAGGGATAAGATGATGATACTTTACCGTAATTTTGTTGACTGCTCGGCAATCAACATATATTCACCATGTTCCATCTTTCTTTGGAACAAGGATAACAGGAACGACGTAAGGACTCAAGCTCTCTCGAACAAGGCCCTTGTTCAGCAATTCATCCACCTGCCATTAGAGCTAATTGGTGTCTTCGGGATTACACCGGTATGCAGGTTTGTTGGGGATTCGAGACCCCGGTACGAAATCAATTTGGTGCTCGATTCCTCTCAACGAAGGCAATCCACCCGGCATGATGCAACCCAAATTGCATCGAGACCTTTCACTCGAAGTCAAGCCAAGGATATACAAGATGCTCACCTACACTTGGTTTTGAGAGGCGTGGATAATATGAGCTCGGGGGAGGACTTAAAGACAATGCATTGGAGCTAAATCCATGTGGAAATAGGGCAGGAAACAGTGCAGGAAGCAGGGGAGCAAAACAGGGGAACACCTGCTGAGCTTACTGCCTGACGGAGGGGATTTCCTCTTCGTGATAGCATGCAGACCTTCGCGATTGCGAAGAGTTTTTGTTTGTTCTTCGCCTTCGCGTGACCTCGTGCGCGATCGCGCACCTCAGCTTTTAAGTGCCCTGCGCGATCGCATATACTCTAGCGCGATCGCGAAGGGAACTTGAGTATCAGCGGACCAGAATCTTGTAAACATTGTAATGGGGTGTTATGAATACACCCCTCCTTCATTTATTGCCTTTTTACCTTACATTGAACACAAAACACATTGAATGAGCATAGCTCTTGAAACTTGTAACCATTTTGGCTTGAATCAATTAGATGAATCCAAGTTGCTCTTCAATCCGTCTTTGATCATTCTATTTGCTCGAGCCTCGTGTCTCTTGAGGATAGTTGCTTAGCGTAGGTGATTCTTTTCCAATCGTTCGGGGTGTAACGGCACAAGTTCTTCGTTGCTACTTGGACTTTCGTGTGAGTCTCGTCTCGTTTCTTATCTGTTATCACTTTCGTAATTTTGATTGCATCAGTTGGTATCAGAGCAAGGCTAGGGTTGCGTTCTTATGAACCCTCGTCCTACTCTTCGTGCTGGTCATCTTTGTTTCGTGTGTTATTTTCATGTTCTTGTTCTTGTTTTATTGAAAAAGAAGAAAAAAATTCAAAAACTAGAAAATCCAAAAATTTGCTAGATATCGTTGGTTGTTACGATTTTGTTGGTGTTGATTATTGGGGATTGTTTGCTTACGTAATCTCGACAATTGGGTACCAACAAAACACGTTTTGGAGTTGAGAATCAAAAGTTGGAAAATTTAAACCCTAGGTTGGATATTTTGCAATAATTGCTAGAACTCGATTGATGTTATGAATTCTTGGTTGTTATCGGGGTTTACTCCTTATAGTTTTCCCGTCATTTTGATACCACCATAACATCATTTGGAGTCTTGGAGTGAAAATCAAAATTTTTAATCTTGAAGGTTTTGAACGTTTTTGAAGAAGTTGTCCAAAATCATTGAAACAAGATGCTTGTTGGTTGTTTGTTTGATAAAACCGGTGAGGATTGTTTACTACAGTTGAAAAAACCATTTGAAAGCTTGAAAACTGAAAACAAGTTGAATTTGGGTTGTTTGTGTGCCAAAACTGCAGTTTTCAGTCGAGTTTCTGGTTCTGCTGCACAGACCTGCGCGATCGCGCAGTGTCTCACGTTATCGCGCCACTTCTGTATTTTTGTTCATCGCGATCGCGCCCCTCTGCACGCGATCGAAAAGAGTAACAATTTCCAGAAAATCCTGAAGTTGGACAGAACGTTCGCAAAGGCATCGTAACAGTTTCCAACCACCAAAACTCCCATAGCATCATCAAATATGGTGAGTTTCTAGATCTCAAACCAAAATTCATCCAATTCCGAATCCGTTTGGTGGCGATTCGATCTTTGAACATTTGATCGCATCACTTCCATTTAGTACTTTGAGGGTAACACTCCTACCTAATTGTACTAATCCATTGTGCGAATAGGATACTCGTGCTTAGAAGGAGAGTAGAATTCAAAGAAGATTCGTAGTTAATTGTTTGGTTCAAGTGCGCACCAAATAGCTTAGCGATTATCGAGTCCCATTGAATCCACTCTTCCCGAAGAGCATTTGGTTCTTGTATTTTGGATTGATCATTGAGGAGGTTGCGCAACTACGAGGAGGCCATTGATCTCAAGTTTGTGAACCTAACCCCCCAACTTGAGTGAAACCGAGTGACAAACAAAAGAGAGAGAGTGAGTGAGGACCTTTACTCTAATCTCTTTTCTTGTTTTTGATTGTTGTAGGTACATGGTGGAGGAGAAAGCAAAGAGTACCATTGAGGTTCCAACCGACGTCTTGGCTAGCTTGTTAGCCGAGGTGAAGGCCTTAAACCATAAAATGGAAATCATGGAAAAGGAGAGGACCCCGAGTGTCCAAAAGGATGCCAATGAGGGCACTAGTGATGATTCCATCATGAAACCGGATCAATATGCGGAGTTAGTTCGTCCACAACGGTTGAGGGATGAGACTCTTGCTAGAGAAAGAATGTTGGGCAACCCCCAACCCTTGGGCAATCCCCAAGGAGATGTTCCATTCCTAAGGCCTCGGAGAAACATTGCACCTCTTGATCAAGTTGATGAAGCTCAAGAAGGGGAGGGCTTCGGACTTGATGATGATTACTTTTATGCTCCCTATCCAAATAGGAGAGCGATGAATGGAGGCCGAGGTGTAGATAGAGGTCATGGCCGAGGTCGAGGACCTCCAAGAGCTTATATGGGAAGAAACTTGGGAAGGGAACATGAAGATGTTGATGACAACTATGGGGTTCAACCGGAACCAAACCGTGGGGGTCGTGACACTAATCTCAATAGTGTCAAGATCACTATCCCTCCTTTCAAAGGGGCTAGTGATCCGGAAGCATTTCTTGAATGGAAGGTCCAATTGGAGTGGGTCTTTGACACAAATGATATGACCGAAGAGAAGAAGGCCACTTATGCTATATCTTCATTTGAGTCCTATGCCTCTACTTGGTAGGAATCCATAAAGCGATCAAGGAGAAGACTTGGGTTGCGGATGAACATCACTTGGGAAGAGTTGAAAGAAGTTATGAACAACAAATATGTGACTCCCAAGTATCGACAAGAGCAACTCAAAAAGCTCTAAGAATTGAAGCAAGGTTACAAGTCCGTTGATGAATAGTTCAACAACTTTGAGAAAAACCGGATGGCTCTTGATGTGGAAACGTAGGATGAGGAACAAGCTATCATCCGCACAAAAGTGGCTTGAGTAGGGAGATTGCCTCCCAATTGAGGCTTCAGATCTTCCACTCCTTACAAGATGTTTGTGAGGCCGCGGTTGAAGCCGAGAAGTGGCTCAAAGAAGAGAAGGCTCCTTGCTATAGGAGTACTACCACTACCACTCCATCAACTCGCACCAAAGAATGGAAGAGCCTATATGCTAGTGGGGCAAGTGGGAGTCGAGAAGTGAAGAAGCCTTTTTAAAAGGCCACCCCGAGAAGCGACCACAAAGAGGTTGGAGGTACTTCTAAAACTACTTTAAATACTCTGTCTTCTTCTTCTATCCAATGCCATAAATGCAAGGGTTATGGACACTTTGCCAAAGAGTACCCTACCCGGAAAACAATGATTGTGATGGATGATGGGATGGTCTATGAGGGTGAAAGTGAGTCCGAGGGTGAGGTTGAAGAGGAGAGTGAAGAAGTTGAAGGTGAGGAGAGAGCGATGGAGGGGGATGATCCTAATATGTTCCTTGTGGTGCGTCGCATTTTGGGAACTATGTTGAGTGAGGAGAGGGAAGATGAACAAAGGGAGAACTTGTTCCATGCCCGGTGTAGAGTGAAGGGACAAGTTTGTTCCATGATCATTGACTCGGGTAGTTGTGCAAATGTGGTGCGCCAATCCTTGGTCTCACAATTGAAGTTGACTACCATTAAACACCCGAGCCCCTACCATTTGCAATGGCTAAGTGAGTGTGGGGAATTGAGGGTAGTGAAGCAAGTCCTGATTAGATTCAAGATTGGGAACTATCAAGATGAACACATGTTTGACGTGGTGCCAATGGAAGCTTGCCACCTTTTGTTTGGAAGGCCTTGGCAATACGACAAACAAGTGGTTCATGATGGCCGGGCCAACACTTACACGGTTAGGCATGAGGGAAAGAGGTTTGTGCTTACACCTTTGACCTCGAAGCAAGTAAGTGAAGACTATCGGCGCATGAAAGAGTTGAGGGAAGCGGCTAAGGCCAAGTCCTCGGTTGTGGCCAAACCTTTGGCCGAGACTCCACCATATTCCACCGGTCGTATGTGTGCCATGATGCAACCGGGTGAATATTTGAGAGGTAATGATGGCACCAAGATGCTCATATGCCTAGTGCACAAAGATATGGTTTTAAATTCCGAAAGTGATTATTTATCTAACCCTAACCCTTTGCCTAGTGCCATTGACAATGTTTTGAAGGTCTATGAGGACATGTTCCCGGATGAGATGTCGGATGGATTACCTCCCTTGAGGGGTATTGAACATCAAATTGACTTTGTCCCGGGATCTCAAATTCCAAACAAGCCGGCATATAGAAGTAATCCCGAGGAACAAGGGAGTTACAAAAGCAAATTGATGAATTGCTTACCAAAGGCTTGGTGAGGGAAAGCTTGAGTCCTTGTGCTGTGCCCGTGATCCTCGTTCCAAAGAAGGATGGCACTTGGAGGATGTGTATGGATTGTCGAGCGGTCAACAAGATCACGGTAAAGTATCGACATCCCATACCTCGTTTGGATGATATGTTAGATGAGCTTAGTGGTTCTAGTGTCTTTTCAAAAATAGACCTTAGGTCCGGCTACCATCAAATCCGGATGAAACCCGGGGATGAATGGGAAACAGCATTCAAGAATAAGTTTGGTCTATATGAATGGTTGGTGATGCCCTTTGGCCTCTCCAACGCACCTAGTACCTTCATGAGACTATGGAACCACGTGCTTAAGCCATTCATCAACAAATTTGTGGTCGTCTACTTTGATGACATATTGATTTATAGCAAGTCAATAGACGATCATGTTGACCACTTGAGTCAAGTCCTTGAAGTGCTACGAGCCGAAAAGCTCTATGCCAACTTTAAGAAGTGTGCCTTTTGTATTGAAAAGGTTGTCTTTTTGGGCTTTGTTGTTACTGTCAATGGTGTAGAAGTTGATGAGTCCAAAGTTGAAGCCATTAGAGATTGGCCTACTCCTACCACCGTTTCTCATGTGAGGAGTTTCCATGGCCTAGCTAGTTTCTATAGGCGCTTTGTTAGAGACTTTAGCACCATTGCCGCACCACTCACCGAGTTGGTGAAGAAAGATAAATCTTTTGTGTGGGGAGATCCTCAAGAGAGAGCTTTCCAAGAATTGAAAAGTAGGTTGAGTACCGCCCCCTTGCTACAATTGCCCGACTTCGGGAAGGCTTTTGAGGTTGAATGTGATGCCTCGGGGGTGGGAATTGGTGGTGTTCTCATGCAAGAAGGGAAACCCGTTGCCTACTTTAGTGAGAAGTTGAAGGGCGCAACCTTGAATTACTCCACGTATGACAAGGAGTTGTATGCCCTCGTGAGAGCTCTAGCCCATTGGCAACACTATCTATGGCCTCGGAAATTTGTGATCAAGAGTGACCATGAGTCACTCAAGCATCTAAGAGGCCAAGAGAAGTTGAACAAGAGACATGCCAAGTGGGTGGAGTTCATTGAGTCCTTCCCTTATGTGATTCATTACAAAAAGGGCAAGGACAATGTTGTGGCCGATGCGCTTTCTAGAAAATTCGCTCTTGCTACCACTCTCGCTTTTAGACTTATGGGTTTTGAAAGCATTAAATCATTGTATGATCATGAACCAAAGCTCAAGAGCATTCATGATGATCTAGTGAGTGGAGAAAGAGTGGAAAATACCAATGGGTAGATGGCTACATTTTCAAGAATGGGAGAGTGTGTGTTCCCGAGTCCTCTTGGAGAGATGTGCTAGTTCAAGAAGCACATTGTGGGGGCTTGATGGGTCACTTTGGGGTGGACAAGACTATGGCCATACTTAAAGAACAATTACATTGGCCAAAAATGAGGCCTCTTGTGGAAAGATTTTGCAATTCTTGCTTGGATTGCAAGAAGGCCAAGTCTAGATCCAACAACCATGGTTTATACACTCCTTTGCCCATACCTACTAGTCTGTGGGTTGATCGTTCTATGGATTTTGTTATGGCTTTGCCCCGGAGTAGAGGAGGACACGATAGCATTTATGTTGTCGTTGACCGTTTCTCCAAAATGGCTCACTTCATTCCGTGCAAAAAGACTAATGATGCACAAGATGTAGCTTCCTTGTTTATTGATAATGTCTTGAAATTGCATGGGGTGCCCCGCACCATTGTTAGTGATAGGGACTCCAAGTTCCTAAGCCATTTTTGGAAGTGTTTGTAGGGTGCTCTTGGCACCAAGTTGCTCTTCTCCACGTCCCACCACCCTTAAACC
This sequence comes from Petunia axillaris subsp. axillaris, assembly GCA_029990575.1. NCBI lineage: Eukaryota > Viridiplantae > Streptophyta > Magnoliopsida > Solanales > Solanaceae > Petunia > Petunia axillaris. Next base: position 10,038,500 of record JARKNS010000007.1, read on the forward strand.
GATGGGCAAACCGAGGTGGTGAACCGGACTTTAGGAGCTCTACTTCGAGCTATGACCAAAGGAAAGGCCGGGACTTGGATTGATAAGATACCACTCATGGAGTTTGCATATAACCGCACTTTGCATCGTATGATTGGCATGACTCCATTTGAGTGTGTTTATGGTTTTAACCCATTGATTCCTCTTTATCTTACCCTTTTGCCAAGGGATGTGGTTGTTGATTTTGAAGGTAAAGCTCGGGCCAAGGCATTTCTTGAACTTCACGCCAAGGTGCGGAAGACTTTGGAGGAGGCCTATGAGAAGATAGCAACCAAGAAAACTAAAGGAAGAAAGAAGGTGGACTTCAAGAATGGGGATTGGGTGTGGGTGCATTTCCTCAAGGAAAGGTTTCCCCACCAACGGAAAGGGAAGTTGGCACCACGGGGCGATGGCCCATTCCAAGTGTTGTCCAAGATCAACAACAATGCCTATGTGATACATTTGCCCGGTGAGTACAATGTATCGACTACTTTCAATGTTAGTGACTTGACTTCTTTTGATGTAGGTGATGATACCTTGGAGGAGGACGACTTAATTTCGAGGACGAAATCTTCTCAAGAAGGAGAGGATGATGCAACCCAAATTGCATCGAGACCATTCACTCGAAGTCAAGCCAAGGATATACAAGATGCTCACCTACACTTGGTTTGGAGAGGCGTGGATGATATGAGCTCGGGGGAGGACTTAAAGACAATGCATTGGAGCTCAATCCATGTGGAAACACGGCAGGAAACAGTGCAGGAAGCAGGGGAGCAAAACAGGGGAACACCTGCTGAGCTTACTGCCTGACGGAGGGGATTTCCTCTTCACGATCGCGTGCAGACCTTCGCGATCACGAAGAGCTTTTGTTTGTTCTTCGCCTTCGAGTGACCTCGTGCGCGATCGCGCGCCTCAGTTTTTAAGTGCCCTGCGCGATCGCATATACTTTAGCGCGATCGCGAATGGAACTTGAGTAGCAGTGGACCAGAATCTTGCAAACATTGTAATGGGGTGTTATAAATACACCCCTCCTTCATTTATTGCCTTTTTACCTTACATTGAACACAAAACACATTGAATGAGCATAGCTCTTGAAACTTGTAACCATTTTGGCTTGAATCAATTGGATGAATCCAAGTTGCTCTTCAATCCGTCTTTGATCATTCTATTTGCTCGAGCCTCGTGTCTCTTGAGGATAGTTTCTTAGCGTAGGTGATTCTTTTCCAATCGTTTGGGGTGTAACGGAACAAGTTCTTCGTTGCTACTTGGACTTTCGTGTGAGTCTCGTCTCGTTTCTTATCTTTTATCGCTTTCGTAGTTTGGATTGCATCACGGCATTTCTTCGGGAAACATGATTCCGAAGTCCTACAAAACACTTTGTACAACACTAGGCAAAGGGTTATCGTTACAAAAATCATCATTAGAGTTTAGAAAGAAACTTTTGTGCACGAGGAAAGTCATCAACTGACCGTTGTCGTTGCCTCGTAGATACTCACCCGGTTGCATGATTGCACAAATATTCCTTACCTCGGGCGGTGAATGTTTGTCTTCGACCACAATTTTTGTCCCAATTAGAGACTTAGCTTTGGCTGCTTCTTTCAGCTCATTCATTCTTCTGTAGTCCTTGCTGACTTGTTTCAGAGACAATGGTTTGAGTATGGAACTCTCACCTTCGAGCTTAGTAGTGTAAGCGTTGGATTGTCCGTTATGAATAACTGACCAATCATATTGCCATGGTCGACCCAATAGAAAATGACAAGCTTGCATCGGTATCACATCGACCATCATCTCATCTTGATATTCTCCCATTTTGAACTTGATCCACACTTGTTTGACAACTTTAAATTCACCACATTCGTTTAACCATTGCAATTAGTAAGGATGATGATGCTTTGAGGTAGGTAATCCCAATTATGAAACCAAGGTTTGGCTCACCACATTTGCACAACTACCCGAATCAATGATCATCAAATAAATTTTTCCCCTCACTCGACACCATTCATGGAAAAGATTTTCTCTTTGGTCGTTTTCTTCTTCAAGAGTCATACAGCTCAAATTTCTTTGAACCACAAGAAACATTTCCGGATGATCAGCTTCGGCGGCTTCTCGACTATCATCATTTTCAGCTCGGTCAATCTCCTCGACACTTTCTTCCTCGGTGTTACTCGCTTGCTCATGGACGGTTCCATCTTCAAGAAAAAGCATAACTTTGCGAGTTGGACACTGTTTTGCAATGTCACATAACCCCTACATTTATGACATTGAATTCTTGAAGCACTAGGAGTAATGAGTTGAACTTTACCTCTCATCTCCTTGGAGTTGCTAACGGTCACTCCACTTTCAAAGGGTTTCTTCGGATCTCGGCCAGTGTTGGCACTTGCTGGATTCGGGCTCTTCCAATCTTTACCTCAGTTCAAGGGATTTGAAGTAGTGACTCCTCGATATCGGTTTGGTTTTTCGTCCTTTCACCTATTTTTTAGCTTCGATGGCTGCATGAAATACATCTTCCAAAGTTTGATACACATGCAGCCTCAATTGAGATGACACATCTCGAGTCAAGCCATTTTTGAATTGAATGATGGCTTGCTCATCATCTTCTTCCATATCAAGAGCCAATCGAATTCTTTCAAATTATTCATAATATTCTTCAACCGATTTGGACCCTTGTTTCAATTCGAAGAGCTTCTGATGTCGTTCCTGCTGATATTTGGCAGTCACATACTTAGCTGATGCAGGGCATACCTCTAGGCCGTTCACTAGGAGTCAAGCAAAGTTGATTCAAGACACCCATCTTTAATTGACTTGGAGAGACATGGATGAAGGTTCCGAGAGTAGCCGGAAGATCATGCTTTTGAGTGCCATGGATGGTGGATCACTTAGGCCACTTGAAGAGGCATCCGAGGCACGTTTGGAAGCAAACCAAGAAGCTACAGGAACGGGCGGACCGCCTACTCAACTAGGCGGGCAACCTACTTTTTTATCACTCTCTAGATCTTGCTCCAGGCGGACCGCCTCTGTAAAACGGGCGGACCGCCTACTCCAAAAAGGCTGGCCGCCCACTCCAAGTAGGCTGACCGCCTACTCCAAGAAGGCTGGGCGCCTACTTGGGCGCCTAGTGTGCTGAAGGGTGCGGAATTCCTAGTTTTATGCTATGTTTTGGACAACTATAGCCCTACGATGCCTTTATTGTTTTAACCCACTTTAGGGGTATTTTTGAGCTTTCATTACATGTAAGTGAAGTCTATAAATACTTCACAAACCTCTTCAAACCTTAGATTACCTTGAATTTTATGAATGATGAAAAGAATCTATCTCTTGTTTGGAGAACCCTTTGTCTTGGTTGCTTGAATTTACTAGCGGAACCTAGTTGAGTCTTGAACCGAAAACCCGATCATTCTACTTGCGAGTCCCGGGTGCGACTCGAGGGTGGTTGCATAGTGTAGGTCCTTCTTGACACCGATACGAGGGTATCTCGGGACAAGTTCCCCGGGGTTACTTCGTAGGGAGTTCGAGTAGTGTCTCGCTCTCTATCTTTACTTCCGCGTTTAGTTTTGATCCTTATCATCTTGGTATCAGAGCAAGGCTTGGGTTTTGTTTCTACAAACCCCCGACCCTTGATTCTTCGTGCCTAGATTGGTTTCGATATTAGGTTCTTGTTTGTTATTGAAGAAAAGAAGGAAACACAAAAAAATATGATCATGGATTCTTGGTTTGATAGACCCATTGTGTGATTGTTATTGGGGTTTTTTCCTTATTGGAAACCCGTTCTCTTGGTACCCTAAGCATCCAATTTGAAGTAGAAACACAAGAATTGAAAATTTGAAACCCCTTGAAAATTTAAAAATTTGAAACCCTAAGCTTGAAGTTGATGAACATGGTGGATTGCTTGTCTTTGATTGGGGTTTGATAAAAGTTGTTGGGGTTGGTTCTTTGTGATTGAAACAACATTGGGGTACCTTTGAATTGCTAAAACAACGTGTGAATTGCTGAATTTTGGGGTGCAAAACCAAGAAAATCGTGTTTGAAACTGTGCTGAAACCTGCAGTAGGCGGGGCGCCTAATGAAACGGGCGGACCGCCTGTTTTTGTTGAGCTCTCTGGATTTTACAGAGGCGGGGCGCCTACTAGAGTAGGCTGACCGCCTATTCTCCTCTGCAGAGAACCAGGCGGACCACCTACTCCAAACAGGTGGGGCGCCTACTTCTGTTGGGCGTGGTTTCGGGTAGTTTGTCGTAGGATCTCTTGTTTCTTTGATCGCATTACTTCTAGCTAGTACTTCTTTGAGTAATCTTACCTACTTGAATTGTGCTAGCCCTTCTAAGCTATTAGGAGACTCAAGCCTAGACCGGAGACTAGAATTCAAAGAAGACTCGTAGTCTCTTTTGACTCAAGTCCGCACTTAAAGAGCTTATCGTTCCAATAGAGTCACATCAACTCCACTCACCCCGGAGTGCATTTGGCTTTTGAGTCGAGTGATTAAGTTGAAGGTTTACTATTAACCTTACGAAGCTTTAGATTCAAGCAAGAGTGAAATAGCCACCACCACTAAACGAGTGATCCGAGTGAAACACTTGTGAGGGAGTGTGTGAGGTTGTTTGCTAACCTTTGTTACTTGTGTAGGTACCATGTCTACCGAAGGAGAAGATTTTGCTAAGAGTGCCCTTGCTACTATCCTTGCCAAATTGGAAAGTATGCACTTGAGGATTGAAAGCCTTGAGAGGGTGAACTCTAGTGCTCTAGTTGAGCAAGGGATTTCCAATGTCCAATCGGAGAAAGGGACCCCGAGCGTCCAAGTTGAGAAAGGGACCCCGAGTGTCCAAGTGGAAGTCTCAAGTACTCCTAACTTTACCCCGGAACAAGTTAGCCATGTTATTGAATTGCTCAATCAACAACGGGTAAAGGAGGATCGAGAGAGAATTGAGCGAACGGGCATTCCCCGTATCTTGGATAATCCCCCAAGAAATATTCCACTACCAAGACCCATCTGAAATGTGCAACCTCTTGAGCAAGTCGATGAAGCTCAAGAAGGGGAGGAAGCCGACTATGGTGATGATATGTATGGGTTTGATGATCACTTTCAACCAAGGCGAGGTATGAATTGGGGTCGAAATATGGATCGAGGTAGGGGCCGAGGTCGAGGGCCACCTATGGGGTATGTTGGAGGGAATGCGAGGAGGGAGTATGGTGTGAATGAAGATCACTATGGGGGCCAACCGGAGCCTTTCCGTGGGGGTCGTGACAACACCAACCTCAATAGTGTGAAGCTTAATCTCCCAATCTTTAAAGGGAATTGTGATCCGAGTGCTTATATTGAATGGGTGCTACAAATGGAAAGGTTGTTTGACACAAATGACATGACCGATGACAAGAAGGGTGCTTATGCTATATCATCCTTTGAGTCCTATGCATCTACTTGGTGGGAATCCGTCAAGAGATCAAGGAGAAGAGCGGGAATTCCCGTGAATGTGGGTTGGAATGACTTGAAGGGTATCATGAGTATCAAGTATATCACTCCTAGATATCATCAAGAACAACTCAAGAAACTTTATGAGTTGAAGCAAGGTGTCAAGACGGTGCATGAATATTATGACGAGTTTGAAAGAACTCGAATGGCCTTGGATATGGACACCGAAGATGAGGAGCAAGCCGTGATCCGTTTCATGAATGGTTTGAGCTATGGTATAGCTTCACAATTGAGATTGCATGCTTATCTTTCACTTCAAAAAGTCCTTGATGCCGCTATTCAAGCCGAGCAATGGCTTGACAAAGAGAAGTCCAACCGTTACAAGAGTAACACTTCTACTTCCATGACCAAGCAAAAGAATTGGAAAAATCCTACTCCCAATGCAAGATTCACAAATGCGAGTGGCCCTAGTGGAGCAAGTGCTAGTAAAGAGGTGAAGAAGCCGTTTGAGAAGTACACACCCAATGTTGGAGGTAATTCTAAAACCCAATTGAATACTCCTACTTCTTCTTCCATTCAATCTCACAAATGCAAGGGGTATGGACACTTTGCTAAGGAATGTCCTACGAAAAGGACCATGGTTGTTGTTGGTGATAGTGCTTATGAGCAAGAAAGTGAGCCGGAGGGAGATGAGGGGGTAGAGGGAGATGAGGGAGTAGAGGAGGACGAACAAGATGATACGGTGGAGGATGAGGAACCTCATACTTTCATAGTTGTGAGGAGGAGCTTAGGAGCTATGATTATGGAGTATGGTGAAACCTTGCAATGGGAAAACCTTTTCCATGCTAGGTGTCGTGTTAAGGGTGTTGTGTGCTCTATGATCATTGACTCCGGGAGTTGTACTAATGTTGTGAGTCAATCCCTTATAACCCAATTGAAATTGCCTACCGTGAAACATCCCAAGCCATATCGATTGCAATGGCTTAGTGAATGTGGGGAGCTAAAGGTAGTGAAACAAGCAATGATTAAGTTCAAAATGGGTAGTTATGTTGATGAGCACTTGTTCGACGTTGTGCCCATGCAAGCTTGCCACCTTCTCTTTGGAAGGCCTTGGCAATTTGATCGACAAGCGGTTCATGACGGGTGTGTCAACACTTACACGCTCCAACATGAAGGAAGGAAATTTGTGTTGAAGCCCCTAACTCCCAAACAAGTGAGTGATGACTACAACCGGATGAGGGAGTTGAGAGAGGTGGCAAAGGCCAAGTCAATCATCGAGACTAGCCCTTTGTCCAAAAGCATGGTAGCAATCCCACCTTCTTCTTCTACCGGTGGCATTTGTGCCATGATGCAACCGGGCGAGATCTTAAAAGGGAATGATGGCACCAAGTTTCTCCTATGCCTAGTGCACAAAGGTATGGTCCTAAACTCTAATTGTGATTTTTCTTCTAACCCTTTGCCTAGTGTGTTTGAGAATGTCTTGAAGGATTTTGGGGACATGTTCCCGGATGAGATGCCGGATGGATTACCTCCTTTTAGGGGTATTGAACATCAAATAGACTTTGTCCCGGGATCCCAAATCCCAAACAAGCCGGCTTATAGGAGCAATCCGGAGGATACAAGGGAATTGCAAAAGCAAGTTGATGAATTGCTCACTAAAGGCTTCGTTAGGGAGAGCTTGAGTCCTTGTGCCGTACCCGTGATCCTTGTTCCCAAAAAGGATGGCACTTGGAGGATGTGCATTGATTGTCGGGCCGTGAACAAAATAACGGTAAAGTACCGTCATCCTATTCCCCGACTTGATGATATGTTAGATGAATTGAGTGGTTCATGTGTGTTTAGCAAAATTGACCTTAGGTCCGGCTACCATCAAATCCGGATGAAACCCGGGGATGAATGGAAAACCGCATTCAAGACCAAGTTTGGTCTCTATGAATGGTTGGTGATGCCCATTGGGCTCTCCAATGCACCTAGCACTTTCATGAGGCTAATGAACCATGTTCTAAAGCCATTCATCAACAAGTTTGTGGTCGTCTATTTTGACGATATATTGATCTATAGCAGATCAACAGACAACCATGTTGATCACCTTAGGGAAGTGCTTGACAAGTTGAGAGCCGAAAAGCTCTATGCTAATTATAAAAAGTGTGCCTTTGGTGTTGAGAAGGTAGTCTTCCTTGGGTTTGTTGTGAGTGCCCAAGGAGTGGAGGTGGATGAGTCTAAGGTAGAGGCCATACGTGATTGGCATACTCCTACTACCGTGACTCAAGTGAGGAACTTTCATGGTCTTGCTAGCTTTTATAGACGATTTGTGAAAGACTTTAGCTCCATTGCCGCTCCACTCACCGAATTGGTGAAGAAAGACCAACCTTTTGTTTGGGGAGAGCCTCAAGAGAAGGCCTTCCATGAGTTGAAAGGTAGGTTGAGTGCCTCGGGGGTGGGAATTGGTGGTGTTTTAATGCAAGATAACAAACCCATCGCCTACTTTAGTGAGAAATTGAAAGAGGCCTCCTTGAACTATTCTACATATGACAAGGAGTTGGATGCCCTTATGAGAGCCCTTACCCATTGGCAACACTATCTTTGGCCTCGAGAATTTGTAATCAAGAGTGACCATGAGTCACTCAAGCATCTAAGAAGCCAAGAGAAGCTCAATAAGAGACATGCCAAGTGGGTTGAATTCATTGAGTCTTTTCCATATGTGATTCAATACAAGAAAAGGAAAGACAATGTTGTGGCGGATGCGCTTTCGAGAAAGTTTGCTCTAGCCACAACCCTAGCCTCCAAGCTCATGGGTTTTGAGAGCATTAAATTGATGTATGCTCATGACCCTAAGCTAAAGAGCATTCATGAAGCTCTTGAAAAGGGGGAAAGGGTTGAAAAATACCAATGGGTTAATGGATATATCTTTAAAAATGGTAAGGTGTGTGTTCCCGAGTCCTCTTGGAGGGAATTGTTGATTCGTGAAGCTCATTTTGGGGGCTTGATGGGACACTTTGGGAGAAACAAGACCTTGGCCATTCTCATGGAACAATTCCATTGGCCAAAGATGGGGGTCCAAGTTGAAAAGCTTTGCAAAAATTGCCTTGAGTGCAAGCATGCGAAATCTAAAGCTAACCCCCATAGTTTGTATACTTTTCTCCCCGTGCCTACTAGTCCGTGGGTTGATATATCAATGGATTTTGTGATGGGATTACCACGGTCTAGGGGGGCCATGATAGCATTTATGTTGTCGTGGATAGGTTCTCCAAAATGGCGCACTTCATTTCGTGCAAGAAGTGTGATGACGCACAACATGTTGCCTCCTTGTTCATTGACAATGTCTTGAAATTGCATGGTGTGCCTCAAACCATTGTAAGTGATAGGGACTCCAAGTTCCTAAGCCACTTTTGGAGAAATTTGTGGGGTGCCCTTGGCACCAAGCTCTTGTTCTCTACGTCCCACCACCCACAAACGAATGGGCAAACCGAGGTGGTAAACCAGACTTTGGGTGCTCTTCTAAGGGCCATGACCCGAGGTAAGGTCGGGACGTGGGTTGATAAACTTCCTCTCATGGAGTTTGCCTACAATCGTACATTGCATAGCTTGATTGGCATGACTCCATTTGAATGTGTGTATGGTTTTAATCCCTTGATTCCCCTTGATCTAACCCCTTTGCCAAGGGAAATGGTTGTTAATTTTGAAGGGAAAAGCCGAGCAAAGGCTATGGTTGAACTTCATGCTAAAGCCAAGAAGAACTTGGAGGAGGCCTATGCAAAGGTTGCTTCCAAGAAGAACAAGGGAAGGAAGAAGCTTGAGCTCAAAAAGGGAGATTGGGTGTGGGTGCACTTCCGTAAAGAAAGGTTTCCAAACCTTAGGAAAGGGAAGTTAGCACCCCGTGGAGATGGACCTTTTCAAGTGCTTTCCAAGATCAACAACAACGCCTATGTGATTGATCTACCCGGTAAGTACAATGTGTCCAATACTTTCAATGTGACTGACTTGACCCCTTTTGATGTAGGGAATGATGATGCCGGAGAGGAGGAAGCCATGGTTTCGAGGACAAAACCTTCCCAAGAAGGGGTGGATGATGCGGGGCATACCTCTAGGCCGTTCACTAGGAGTCAAGCAAAGTTGATTCAAGACACCCATCTTTACTTGACTTGGAGAGACATGGATGAAGGTTTCGAGAGTAGACGGAAGATCATGCTTTTGAGTGCCATAGATGGTGGATCACTTAGGCCACTTGAAGAGGCATTCGAGGCACGTTTGGAAGCAAACCAAGAAGCTACAGGAACGGGCGGACCGCCTACTCAACTAGGCAGGCCGCCTACTTTTTGATCACTCTCTGGATCTTGCTCCAGGCGGACCGCCTCTGTAAAACGGGCGGACCGCCTACTCCAAAGAGGCTGGCCGCCCACTCCAAGTAGGCTGACCTGACCGCCTACTCCAAGAAGGCTGGGCGCCTACTTGGGCGCCTAGTGTGCTGAAGGGTGCGAAATTCCTAGTTTTATGCTATGTTTTGGACAACTATAGCCCTACGAGTCCTTTATTGTTTTAACCCACTTTAGGGGTATTTTTGAGCTTTCATTACATGTAAGTGAAGTCTACAAATACTTCACAAACCTCTTCAAACTTAGCTTACCTTGAATTTTATGAATGATGAAAAGAATCTATCTCTTGTTTGGAGAACCCTTTGTCTTGGTTGCTTGAATTCACTAGTGGAACCTAGTTGAGTCTTGAACCGAAAACCCGATCATTCTACTTGCGAGTCCCGGGTGCGACTCGAGGGTGGTTGCATAGTGTAGGTCCTTCTTGACACTGATACGAGGGTATCTCGGGATAAGTTCCCCGGGGTTACTTCGTAGGGAGTTCGAGTAGTGTCTCGCTCTCTATCTTTACTTCCGCGTCTAGTTTTGATCCTTATCATTAGCATCCATTGCTCTCTTCAACTGAAACCTTGTGATGACCTCGGGATAAGCATTCAATTGCCTCAATCTTTTGTCAGCTTCCCATCATGTTGATGTAATTGCCTCGAACGAAGCAATTGCATGTGCAGCTTTTCTCTCTTCGGTCTTCTCATTTGTTTCGAAGATTCATTCCAATCAAATATTCCGATCAAGATATTGGTCCGGATCACTAGTTCCTTTGAAGGGTGGAATAGTGATCTTGACACTGTTCAAGTTTCAATTGCGAGCACCTCGGATCGGCTCCAGATACTCATCATAGTAGTCATCAGCCTCACGCTCAAAATATCGATCAACATGTGCGCCTCGACCTCGACCTCGGAGATTTCCACGACCTCGTTGAACCTGCCTTCGTTGAAAAAATAGTGGCTCATACTCAGCTTCGACCTCGGAAAATTCTCTATCATCGACCCTTTCATCAACGACCACAACTTGTCTCCGGGCCCTTGGAAGTGGTAATCTTTCACCTCGGGGAATGCCCAAGTTTAGATGATCAACTTGGGGATTGCCCAAGTTTTGTTGTTCTGCTTGGGATTTGCCCAAGTTGTGCTCAGCTCGAGGATTGCCCATAACTTCATTTCGAACAGCCTCGATCTTCAACCGTTGTTGTCGAACAAGCTCAGCAAATTGCTCCAGTTTCATAGAAGTGGAGTTGCTAGTTCCAGCGCCAGATCCAGGCAAGGCCACGGACACACTCGCTTGCTCGAGGTTAGCTACTCGAGCACTCACTCCTTTTACCTCGCACTGATGCCTTGTATCGCAGCCATGAGATCGGCTAACGACACCTCAAGTGCTGCAATTCCCTTTCCATCGCCTCCATTCCCAGCCATGGTACCTACACAAATCAAAGACCAAGGAAATATTAAGGTTAGGAATCACCTCACTCACTCCCTCACTTTTATTGGGTGGATCTCGGGTCCACTCAATTTGTAGGCTCAGTCACTCAAGAACTTGTAGCCAATAGCTTCCTCGGTTGATCAATTTCTCTAAGTTCCTTCGAATTTGACAGGTTACACTGTCTCCTTCGGGAAGAGTGAATTGATGTTGACTCGATGGAATGGACGCTTTTAACTGCGCACGGGAAGTCAAGCAATTTTCTACGAAATTTGGACTTCGGTCACCCCTCGCACGAGTTCCTATAAGCTCAAAAAAATTAACATGACCTTGAGTAAAAAGATTTACTCCAAAGATCAACAAACGAGAATTCACCGATCCCAAGAAAGGAAATCCTAGGAGAATATACCCTTCGTTTCCTTTTTTGGAAACCTCGGACATAACATCCTTTGTATGGACAAAAGTGGTCCCTCCTTGATACAGATTAGGATTTAACCTTATCCACTTTCGCTTTTCTTGCCGACAACAATTTCACCTGGGGTTTCCAATTCAACACTTTACCCCTTTTTTTCTTCAATGGAATAGTGAACTTAGCTCCGATGTATACAACTTTTCAATTTCTGTTCACAGTCCACGATCACAAGATTCAGCTCAAGATTTAGGTCGTCTCCGGTAACTTATCGTTGGAGATTTAACTTCCAAAGCCGAGCTAAGAACAGCTTCAACAACGTTGTCCGTACAATGTAACAATTTTCCGGCGTACGGACGGTGGCTTAAAATATGGAACTTCAAATTTTAAGCTCAAATCTCGACCCAAATCAACAATAACCACCAGTCTTCGATAAACAACAACCAAATCACTACTGGGGTTTCAACAACAACAACACGACAAAACATTACAAAAATGACGAGAAACCCTAGTCGACAAACAGTGTACGAAAGGTGCTCATTCGAATCCTCGGACAGTGCTGAACAAGAATCAATGGTTGTTTGATCCAAACAACGAACAATCAAACCAAAGTTTTTGAATTTTTCTTTTCTACCTTTTTTTTTTTTTTTTTTTTTTTAAATAACAACACAACAGTAACAACAACAATGACAACACAAACGCACGATAGAACAGGATTGCGGTTGTAAGAACAAACCCAGACCGTGCTCTGATACCAAGATGGTGCAAGCTAAATCCGTGATGAAGCTATGCAACCGAACAGCGGAAAACAAACAAAAGCAAAGATAGAAGCAAGACATATCTCTTGCTTCGTTAGAATGAATCCGAGGAACTGGTCTCAGTCCAAACAACGGAAGAACAAGGAGATGCACCTATGCTAAGAACCACTCCTCAAAAAGAACTCATACTTATTTTTATTCAAATTGCAAAAGTGCTACATGACGCACGCTACGTGATTGAGTGGAACTTGGTGAATAATCTGCAAACCAACATAGTTACCTTTTGTAATTTTCTTTTATTTTGTTTATTCCAAGAAAGATGTTTGATTTCTGCTGATTGAGCTAGCTGAACACCCTTACTATACAAGGGCAAAGGTCCAAACCATAGAAGATAAATCTGCACAGTGGTATATATTTCCAAAATTGACAATGACTGGTATAGACGATCAGCCTCTTACCCTCAATGAAAAGAATCCTGCAAATCTCTAGTCTTCAAGGGGAAATGTAATGATTCCTCAAGATGACATAATTCTTGATATGGCTAAGAATATACAAATCCTGAAAGAAGAACTAGCAGCAATGAAAGGGCAAACTCCTCAGAACACGCCGCTGCACGGACCCGTTGCATCCCACTCTTTTGATCAATTCGGGCAATCTCTGAACCCAAATGATGGGGTCGTCACTATAAACACACCTTCGAACACCAATCCTGCTCCGAATGCACCCACATACCAAAACAACCCACTCCTCAACAAAACTCCACTACCAAATCATACCCAAGTTAGCCAAAATACCCCACCTACCCAACAAAATGCTCAACCTACTAGTTAGTACTCATTTACCCATATCCCAACAACACCACCCTTCACTATCAATACTTGCCTATCAAAGACACTCCCCGTCCTCCACAACCCAAGGCACCCGTTGTTGTGGCTGCTGCACCTCAAAATGGAAATAATCCAAGACAGGAATATCCTGAAATTCAGTACTATGAGCACGACCCCAATGGCAAGAATGTTGATTTTTCTGAAGATGCACCACAAACTGAAATGCCTATAAATGTGGAAAAGAAGGTAAATACAGTTGAGCAAGAGGAGATGATCCAAAAAATGAAAAGCATGGAGCAATCCATAAAGAGTTTGCAAGGGTTCGGGGGGGTCAAAGCATCTCATACCACAATCTTTATCTATACCCAGATGTTGAACCTCCTACTAGGTTTAAGGTAACCAAATTTGGCATGTATGATGGTCATAGTGACCCATTTTCTCATCTGACTAAGCATCTCAACCGGATGAGCGGTCTAGGAGGCAAACAAGAACTTTTAATGGCTTACTTTTAAGGTGTCGCGGCTGAGTGGTTCGCACGGCAGGATATAAGCAAATGGCATGAATTTGATGACATAGCCAATGATTTCATAAAGCAATTTGAGTACAATGTTGACATGGTCCCTGACCTTGTAACCTTGTCTAATTTGAAGAACAAACCGACACAGACCTTCAGGGAATATGCCTTGAGGTGTAGAGAACAAGCTGCAAGGGTGCAACCCGCAATGACTCAGAAAGATATAGTGAAGTACTTCATCCAAGCCTAAGATAATTGCTACTACATGCATTTGCTGCGTATGATGGGTAAACCCTATTCTGAACTTCTTATGATGGGATAAATGGTTGAAGAAGGCGTTAAAATTGGGGGGATTGTAAGCTTTGCCACAATGAAGTCAAATACACAAAATGTTCAAGTTGGCACAAGTAATTTTAAAAGGAAAGAGAAGAAGGAAGAAGTAACTGTTGTGGTAACTGATGTTGACCATAGGTCGGCTAGAAGACTGAACTTTGATAGCCAAACCACAACCGAAATAACTAGTTATAGTAAGCATGAAAGGGCTAAATTAATACCAAAATGTACCCCCTCCTTACCCAAATGAACCTCCTCCTTACCCAAATTCACCTCCTCCAAATTACCAGAGTCACTACCAAATTCCACCTGTTCCTTATCCCGTTTATCAGGCACAACCAAGCTACTATCAACCAAAAGCACCCGCACCTCAACAATATCCCTGTCAACAAAACTACCAATCAAACCCAAATTTCCAAGCACCTCAAAACTACCAACCTCGTTCTCCTGTTCGTTCGAATATGCAAGGACCTAACCTGAATTATGAAAGATGAGCACCCAAAACTTATACTCCTTTGGGTGAATCGTATGATCAGCTTTTTGAAAAGTTGAGAAATGCGGGAGTCATGCATCCTGTCCCTAACAACACTCCAAACCCTCCTCCAAAATGGTATGATGCCAACAAACATTGTGCCTATCATTCTGGGGCCGCTAGCCATGATATTGAAAGGTGTTTCACCTTCAAAGACAAAGTTGAAGCTTTAATCAAAGCAGGCACTATCCAGCTTATTGGCACTCAACAAAATATGCATGATAATCTTCTTCCCGTTCATGATAATAATGCAATCAATGTGATATGACCAAATATGCAAAAGGCTTGCTGAAGTACCTGTTGGAAGTGGAAAGGCAGTCGTTGTTGTTGCTGCTGCACAAGGTATGACTAGATTGGGTAGATGTTATATTCTTGAAAATCTGGGTCAAGAGATTGGGGCAAAAGAAAGCACTATGAGAAAGATAACTGATTCTAAAGTAGAAGAATTCTGGAGAAAGATGCAATCAAAAGATTATTCTATCTTTGAGCATTTGAGAAGAACTCGCGCTCGCATATTTATTATGTCTTTGTTAATGAATTTTGAAACACATAGGAATGCACTATTGTAAGTAATGAATGAAGCACAAGTGCCCGCTGAAACCACACGTGAAAGCTTGGTTTTCTTGGTTGGTCAAATTCTGGAGTCCCACAAGGTGTCTTTCTTTAAGGAGGAACTCCCACCTGAAGGCTTGGGACACAACAAAGCTTTGCATATCACTGTTAAGTGTAGGGAGAAGTTTGTTGGGAGGGTTCTAATCCATAATGGTTTTGGGCTTAACATATTTCCTTTGATAATCTTAAATGAGCTTGGAATTGATGTGGGTAAAATCCGGCAAAGCAATGTCAAAGCAAGAGCTTTGATGGGACACAAAGATGCACAATTTGAGAAGTTGATTTAGAATTGCTAGTTGGCCCCGTGAACTTCACTATTGAGTTTCAAGTGTTTGACATCCCTTCTACTTACAACATGTTGCTTGGAAGGCCATGGATCCACATGGGTGGGGCAGTTCCTTCTACCTTGCATCAAAGCGTGAAGCTTATCTGGCATAATAACGAAATTTATGCTGGCATCACAATTCCCATGGTTGACAATGCTGCTGAGCTGGATGGGACAACCTTTCACACTGTTGAGTTGATGAATGTGAAACAATCCAAATTGGGCTTAGGTCCCAACCATAAAGAGCCAAGCTTAGAGGGCGCGAGGAATACAAGTCAAGGGCTCCGGAAGAGACTTGAAGATCATGCATTGGAGCACCATGGAAGGAGAACCATCTAGGCCAAAAGGAGGAGCTGAAGGAACTCTATTTGAGGAGCCTTAAGATGCTACAGGAAGAGGCGGAGCGCCTCAGACCAGGCGGAGTGTCTAGGAGGAGCTGAGGAGGACCGCCCAAACTGAGGAGTAGGAACTAGGCGGAGCGCCAGAAACCCCAGGCGGAGCGCCCATACACAACTAGGTCCAGGCGAAGCGCCTGAAGTTCCAGGCGGAGCGCCTCGCCCTTGCACCATTCTTGATCAGTGGGCGTTTTAGGCAGAGCGCCCAAATCTCTAGGCGGAGCACCAAATTCCCTGAATGGGATTTTTGTGTTGAATTTCCCATTTTGACCCTGTGTGGTCTCTTATGTGTTAGCCCACTTTGGGGGCAATTTATTCATTTCACAAGGGGATAGAAAGACTTAAAAATACACCCCTTAGCCATTTCATTCATCGCCTAGCTTTGTATGAACATTAAAAAGAGAACGTAGAGAGACCGAGCCTTCTAGTTTGAAGCGAGACGCTTCGTGAATCTTTTATAACTTGGAACCTATGGAGATTCAATGCCTAGTATGAATTCCTTGTAAGGTTTGAGTTTCATTTCTCCCTTTTGGATATTCAATTCATATCGTGAGTCAAGTATATGTTCTTTCTTCTCATTTCTTGCCATCCCAATCCTTGTTTCCTGATAACTTTTTTGATGTCACGTTATCTTGTCTAATCGCTTCCAAATTATTGTATCGTTTTTAGCTTCCGCTATTTACATTGCATAAGTTGGTATTAGAGCAAGGCTCGGGTGTTGTTCTTACAAACCCTCGTTCCTTGTTCATCGTGTTAGTATCGTTGTTGTTGTGTTCTTGTTCTTGAAGAAAAGAAGAAAAACAAAAAAATTTAAAAAGTTGAAAACTAGAAAAAATTTTGGTAGATCGGGTTAGATTCGAGTCCCCAGGTATTAAAAAGTATCGGGGATTGTTCAATTATGTATTCCCGTTGATTTGATACCCTCATAATGTGTTTTGGTGTTACGAATCAAAATTTTAAAAATCAAAATTCCAAAGTTTGAAAATTTCTTGAAAACTCTTCAAACTTGAATCAAAGCTTGTTGTTTGTTTGGGGTTAAAAACTATTGGGGATTAGTTAGAATAGTTTAATACGTCATCAGGTATCATTGTATTTGAGCTACGGGTTGAAATTGATCGAAAACTTTTGTCAAAAACTCATTTTTTTGTGAAAGCTGGGAATCAGTCCAGGTGGACCGCCCGTGTTCTATGCGGAGCGCCTGAATTGCTCACTGCCTGAAAGTTGAAAAAATTGGGCAGAGCGCCCACTCTTGAGTTGGGTCAGGGTAGTTTTTGTTTCGTAGTTTTTATGTTTCCTTTGCGTCCTAACTTCTTGGTTAGTGTTTCGAAGGTAATTGTTCTACTTTATCGACACTAACTCTTGAGCGTAATAGGACAATCATGCGTAGAGGAGATTAGAATTCAAAGAAGAGTTGTAGAACTTTCTTTGGCCTCAAGTGCGCACTTTAAATAATAGTCCGTACATCGAGTCCTATTAACTCCATTCCGAACTAATACTTAGACATACTAGTTGTGATCACCGTGGTTTCTAAGAGATTGAAGGCCTTGCCCTTGAGTGTTCATATATTGAGTGATACACGTGAGGGAGTGATTTTGTAAGGTTTTCCTCTTATTGTTGCAACTATGTCGGATGATGATTGTGGAGGTTATGACACATGTGGGGATGATGCGAGTTGCCATGATGATGGTGGATACTATGGTTCCTACGAGGGTGATGATCGATATTGCTTGATGATTCAAGGTACTATGGCTCGTATGAGGATGAAGCGGTTCACTATGATGATCGTGAGGTTGATGAATACTATGAAGCTTATGATGATGAATGTGTTGATCCTTATGCTTCTAGTCAAGAATTCGAAGATGGTGATGCTTCAAGGTACAATGCTCCTAGTTACTCTACTTGTGATGAATGTGAAAATGTTGATAGTGACATAGAGAGAATTGATGATGAGGTTGATTATAGAAATATTTCATTTGCATCTTCTCTTAATGTTTCTACAAATGTACAAAGGCGTAGTATAGGTCCTTCCATTAGTATGGGAGGAGGTGGTGGTTGTTCTATGGGAAGGAAGAAGCTTGCATCTTCTAGATATGCTAAGCGACCTAATTCTTCTAATTCCCATATGTAGGGTGGTTTGACAGATGGTGTTGCTCTTGCTACAAGGGGATTGTATTGTTCTATCAATGCCATGAGGGGCTTGAATAGTTGTAGTAGGAGTAGTGCTATTGCCAATGGAACCAAGGCGAGGGGTTCTTATGGGTTCCATGGCAAGGTCCCTTCCTCGACTTTTGACAACACTTCTAATGTTGGAAGAGTGACGGGAAGTGGAAGTGACCCTAGCAATGTTGCTAGGAGAGGAGGGATAAGGGAGACCCCAGTTGTTGGTGTTGACACTTGTAGGCATTCAAGTTCTCTCTTGGATGCACCTCTATGAAACTTGGGTAGACGTAGGTTCGTTTTTGAGGTAAAATGTATTGGAGGATACTTTCTAAATATTGATGAGACCGATGCCAATTGTATTAGCACCTCTCTGGTTGATAGGTTAAAGATACCATGTCGTGTGCTAGAACATCCTTATGAGTATGATAGAGTGTGGGTTTCCAAGGAGGCTCGGGTACTTCTATCTCATAGGAATTATAAATGGTATGTGCGGTACGATATGTGTCCTATGCGCATGTTAATGTGAGGTTAGGTGAACCATGGTTTCATGACAAGAGGTTACAATATAGTACTATGAAGGATGCATATCTTGTGGGCATAGGTCAAAGGGTTTATGACTTTGTACCTTATCGGGCAAGAGGCCAATTGCCTACTAGTGCACCTTCTTTGGCTATGCAAAAGAGCGAGGAGCGAGAATTTCATTCCATGGTTTAAAACATGCCATCAAGGAGACCTACAGTTACAAGAAGTGATTGGACTAGTGCAAGCAAAGGGTTGACAAGTGTCAACTAGGTGAACCCGAAACCACAAGTTTCAAAGCCAAGTGGTTCACCAACAAAGAAGAAGGGGACATCAAGTGATGATTCCCAAAGTCCTTGATTCCGAGTTGATGTAAAGAGTCCACCTACACCGGCTGTGGGTATTCTTGGGCCTCATCCCGACAGGCCCGAATATGAGAGACAAAAGATAGAAAGGAGTAAGGGAGCGACTGGTGACAACTCTCGAGTAGAAAAAGGAGAGGTTGTGTTTAGTGATGTGAGTGGGTTGTCACCACCCGAATCTACACCCGACCTTGAAGAAAAAATGAGGGAAAAGAGAGGAAAAAAGAATCATTAAGAGTGAGGGCACCCCTTATTCTAACCTTAATCCTTTATCTTTTTCTTCTATTTGTTTGAATTCTTGGAGGCAAACCATTGGAGCCTCAACAATGTTCCAAGATGGAAAGGCAAGGTGAAGAAGATTCCAAATGTGAGCTACAAGGTGGAGGAACTACCCATGATACTACAAGAGCTTTGAGTGAGCAAGATGGCAACTCAAGTATAAGTGTTAGGTCTCATTTCCATGAGCATATTACTTCCTTATCTTGTGATAGTGTTTGTGAAAACTCTATGATAGTTGATGATGTGCATGAATACAATGTGTTTGCAACTAGTGTAGAGTCGATTGGTCAATGTGCGTGTTAATGTGAACCACTAGTTGAGAGGGAATGATAAGCCACATCATGATGTGATCTCGATTTTCATTGACCCTCTCTTTAGTGAATATATTGTGGTTGACCTTACTTGTGAACCTTGTTATGACACCCCACCCATATTTGATAAAGGAGAAGATGGATTGAATGAATATCCCATTCTTCCCTTTGATTCCTTACTTTATAGCGGTAGCCTCTTGTGTCTTAGTGATGATGGTTGTGACCTTGAGGAGTAACGAATTATATTCGATGACTCTTCAAGTGTAGATGTTGTCTCTAGTTTTGAGAATGTCACCTTTGCTTGCTAATGAGTTTGAGAAGTGTGCCTATACTAATCCTTTGTATGAGGGCAACTTCAATGTAAATGGTGATTCGTATCTAACTAGAGTATAGTGCGGGTTTGAACCTCCATGGATTGGAATGCTTAATTCTTTACAAAATCCATTGTTTGAAACTCCAAGTGAGATGAGTGACCTTGGTTTTGTCCTTGGGAGTTTGCCGAGTGAGGAGGGTAGTCTTTGAAGTAAAATTGGAGGTGAAGAGGTACCTCTCGCTGTGTCTAAGAGAGCTTCTAAGAAGGGGAGTGAAGTATTTGATGTTAGTTGTAAATTGAACTATTTTGCTTACTCCATCCCATATATTGATCACACCTTGAGTCTTGAGCATGCCAAAGCCGAAGTGTCACACTGTGATAATATTGATTTGAAGGCTTGGTATTTTGGTCATAAGCTTAGGGGTCATAGGGAATTTGATTGCTATATCTTGCATGTTCCATGTCCTATTGATCTCTTTGCTTGTCTTTGTGTTGGATTCACTTTCTTGTCTAGTCAAGTACTTGTTGTCTCCTTGGGAGAAAAGAGCTTTATAATTGTTATTGACGCTTGGCTCTATCATAAGAGTGTGTTTTCCACACTTTTGAACACTAACCTACTCTTGTAGTAGGAAGTTTTTGTTTGTGTTTGTCTTTGGACATAGGCTTTGATGGTTTGATTTCGAGGATGAAATCCTTTCAAGAAGAGGAGGATGATGCAATCCAAATTGGGTTAGGTCCCCATCAAGAGCCAAGCTTAGAGGGCGCGAGGAATACAAGTCAAGGGCCCCGGAAGAGACTTGAAGATCATGCATTGGAGCAGCATGGAAAGAGAACCATCTAGGCCAAAAAGAGGAGCTAAAGGAACTCAATTTGAGGCGCCTCAAGAGGCTTTAGGAAGAGGCAGAGCGCCTCAGGCCAGATGGAGCGCCTAGGAGGATCTGAGGAGAAGCGCCTAAGCTGAGGAGTAGCAAACAGGCGGAGCGCCCAGACACAACTAGGTCCAGGCGGAGCGCCTGAAGTTCCAGGCGGAGCGCCTAGCCATTGCACCATTCTTGATCAGTGGGCTTTTTAGGCGGAGCGCCCAATTCCCTGAACGGGATTTTATGTTGAATTTCCCATTTTGACCCTGCATGGTCTCTTATGTTTTAACCCACTTTGGGGGGTCATTTTAGTCATTTCACCAGGGGATAGAAAGACTTATAAATAAACCCCTTAGCCATTTTATTCATCACCTAGTTATGAACATTGAAGAGAGAACCTAGGGAGGCTGAGCCTTCTAGTTCAAAGCGAGACGCTTCGTGAATCTTGTATAACTTGAAACTTATGGAGATTCAACGCCTAGTATGAATTCTTTGTAAGGTTCGAGTTTCATTTCTCTCTTTTGGATATTCAATTCATGTCGTGAGTCGAGTATCCGTTCTTTCTTCTCATTTTTTTCCTTCCCAATCCTTGTTTCCTGATATCTTTTTTGATTTCATGCTATCTTATTTTATCGCTTCCGTATTATTGTATCATATTTAGCTTCCGCTATTTTACATTGCATCAAAATGTCACTCGAGGTTTTAATGATAGTCAAAGAAAGATGCTGCCCAAGGTTACGAGCCAACTTGAATGGAATTGTTGAACCTATTTACTTACCAAGGAACTTAGGAACCTTCGGTTGGGGTTATATCCAACAAAGGAAGAAATTGCTAAGGCCAAATCAAAGAAGAAGTGGGCCATTGTCATCCCAAAGCCTTTTCCATCTCTAGACCAGTCATTTGTCAAAGCACCAGAAGTTATGGCATAAAATCTGATGGCCGTGGTCATCCCAAAGCACCATAAGTCATCCCAAAGCCTTTTCCATCTGATGGGCGTCATTTGTCAAAGCACCAGAAGTTACTTACAATGAATGAAGAATGGGAATGCAGTGCAATTGTGGAAGATTATGAAGAGGAGCCAATCATGCAGAATGCTGACCCAGAGACCTAGGAAATCCGTCACGAGAGCCTTCACCCGGAGTCAAGCTGAGAAGGTCCAATAGGTACATTTACACTTGGAGAGGAAAGGACTCGAAGATGGAAGCAATTAGAAGAAGTATACCATGCTCATGGTTCGGGCACCCCGCCTGAGGCCTAGGCGCCCACCCTGGGAGCAAGGGAGCCAGGCGCTCCACCCAAAACCCAGGCAGACCACCTCCCAAAATTTCTGATCAAAAGCTGCAATTTCCAGGCGCTCCCCTAGATTCCGGGCGCTCCACCCCAAACGCTGGAGGGCCGAGATTTTGAGTAGTTAATGACTGTTTTGACGATGCGTGGTCTATTTAATTAAAGCCTAACATGTGGGAGTTTTAGACCTTTTACCAAAGCTTGGGAAAACATTATAAATACCTCAAGTCTAGCATATTTCATTAGTTAGTCTATTTTGAATGTTGAAGAGTTGAGAGCATGGCTCCTTTGTTGAATGAAAACCTTTGTTTGGGACTTGAATCTTCTAGTGGATGCTATTTGACCTTCAGCCCCACCCCGATAACTCTATTTGCGAGTCCCAAGTGTGACTCGAGAGTTGTTTCTTAGCATTAGGCCACTCTTGACCCGAATCGGGGGTTTCACAGAACAAGTTCTTCGTGGATACCCCGTAGGGAGTTCGAGACGAGTCTCGCTCCTATCTTATTTTACTTTCCACATTTTCCCTGCATCAGTTTGGTATCGGAGCAAGGCTCGGGAATTATTTTTACAAACCCTCGATCCTTTTTCATCGTTCCTAGTTATCTTTTCTTTTTAGTTTCTTGTGTTTGAAGTTATTAGAAAGAAAAAAAAATTAAAAAAGTTGAAAATCCAAAAATTTGGCATATCTTGTTGGTGTGATTGATTCTTTATATGGGTATCATTGGAGATTGATCGTTGTTAAAAACCCATCGTTTTGACACCTAAATCTTGTGGTTTGGATTGGTGTTGCGGATTTTAAAATTTTGAAATCCCCAATTTTCTTAAACCCTTGAAAACCCTTGTTCTTGGGCTTGTTATTTGATTCTTGGGTTTGGTTGTATGTTGGTTGTGAACTTGATATCGGTATTTGTTCTAGATTGAAAAACAAACGATTTGGTACCAATTCTGTGAGATTTGGAGTTGTATAACACCAAAATTGAAGAATCAAAACCCCTCTGAAAACCCTTTTTGAAACCCACTTTGAATCTTTGAATGATGATTGTGCTTTGATTGTTGGATGTTTATGGGTGAAATTCATTGGGGTTTGAAGAGAATAACATTATACAACTCTGGGTACCTCAGATTTTGACAAAACATGGTGAAATCGATCCAAAATTTGGGTTGAAATTAAGAAAACTTTGTTGGGAAAAGCTGAAGCTCGAGTTCCAGGCGCTCCGCCTCAATTTTCTTCTGGTGATTTTGGGAGGCGTTCCGCCTACCCACTGGGCACTCCGCCTAGTTGCTGAAGGGTGTGGTTCGGGTAGTTTTTCCTAGGTTTTCTTACTTATTTTCTTGCATAACCTCTAACTAGTACTACTCTAAGTAACTTTCCTACTTAATTGGTACTAGTCCATTGAGCTTTTAGGCAACTCGTGCCTAGATTAGAGAGTAGAACTCCAAGAAGATTCGTAGATCCTTTTAACTCAAGTCCTCACTTTAAAAAGCTTATCGTCCATTGAGTCACATAAACTCCACTCACCTCGGAGTACACTTGACTTGTGGATTGAGTGATTGAGTTGAGGATTGTTGTTCAACCATGTGAAGCTTCTAGATTTAAGTTCGAGTGAAATATCCACCACCACTAAACGAGTGAATCGAGTGATACACAAGTGAGGGTGTGAGTGAGGTGATTTCACTAACGTTTGTTCATTTTGTAGGTACAATGGCTAACGAAGGAGAAGATCCTTTGAAGAGTGCCTTGGCTACTATCTTGGCCAAATTGGATAGTATGAATCTAAGGATTCAGATCCTTGAGAAGGGGACCACGAGTGTCCAAGTTGAAAAAGGGACCACGAGCATCCAAGTTGAGAAGGAGACCCCGAGTGTCCACTTTGAAGCCAGTGAAGGTACGAGTAGCTCAACCTTTACTCCGGAACAAGTTATTGAGTTGCTTAGGCAACAAAAGGAGAAGAATGAAAGTGCTAAAGTTGAGCAAGTGTTGGGCAATCCCCAACGAGTGGGCATTCCCCACATTTTGGGCAATCCCCAAAGAAATATTACACTCCGAAGGCCCATTCGAAATGTTCTACCTCGTGATCAAGTTGAGGAAGCTCAAGAAGGGGAGGAGGACGAGTATGGTGATGAAGTCGAAGGGTATGATGCTCACTATCAATCTAGGCGAGGGATGAATTGGGGTGGTAATGTGGATAGGGGTAGAGGCCGAGGTCGAGGGCCACCCATAGGGAATGTTGGAGGGAATAGGGAATGTTGGAGGGAATGCTAGGAGGGGTAATGGTTGTTATGGAGACAACTTTAGGGGCCAGCTGGAGCCTCACCAAGGGGGTCGCGAAAACAATAATCTCAATAGTCTGAAGCTCACTATTCCTACTTTCAAAGGGAATAGTGACCCGGTTGAGTACATTGATTGGAAGTTGACAATGGAGAGAGTGTTTGACACTAATGACATGACCGAGGAGAAGAAAGCCAAGTATGCTATATCTTCCTTTGAATCCTTTGCTTCTACTTGGTGGGAATCGGTCAAGAGGAATACAAGGAGAAATGCTATGGCCATCAATGTTACTTGGGGTGAATTGATTCGTGTGATGGATGAGAAGTACTTGACTCATCAATATCATCAAGACCAACTCAAACGTATTTATGTGTTGAAGCAAGGCTACAAGACGGTTGGGGAGTACTTCAATGAATTTGAGCAAATCTGGATGACCTTAGACATGGATGCGGAAGAAGATGAACGGCCGTGATTCGGTTTATGAGTGGCTTGAGCCGAGAGATAGCATCCCAATTGAAGTTTCACAAGTATGACAATCATTATGATCTCTATGATGATGCGGTTGAAGCCGAGAAATGTCTCAAGGAAGAGAAATCCACTCGCTACAAGAGTAGCACTCCTACTCCCATGAGTAAACCAAAGGAGTGGAAGCCACCAAATGCAAAATTTCTAAGTGCAAGTGATGCAAGTGCTAGTAAAGAGTTGAAGAAGCCGTATGAGAAGTCTACACCGCATGTGGGAGGTAATTCTAAAACTCACTTGAGCAATCCTACTTCTACTTCTACTCAATGCTATAAGTGTAAGGGGTATGGTCATTTTGCTAAAAATTATCCTACTCGAAAGACCATGGTTGTGGTAGGTGAATTTGTGTATGAACAAGATAGTGAACTCGAGGATGAGGGAGTAGAGGGAGATGAAGAGGTTGATATGAAGTAGGATACGGTTGAGGAAGATGATCCTCATGCTTTCCTTGTTGTGAGGAGAAGTTTAGGTGCCATGTTCGTGGAGGATAGTGAGAACTTGCAAAGAAAAAGCCTCTTCAATGCTTGATGCCGAGTCATGGGTGTTGTTTGTTTCATGATTATTAACTCGGGAAGTTGTTCTAACGTTGTTAGTTAAAGACTAGTTTCCCAATTGAAATTGCCCACTTTGAAACATACTAATCTTTATCGTTTACAATGGCTTAGTGAGTTTGGTGAATTGAAAGTGGTGAAACAAGTGATGATTAAATTCAAGATGGGGAGCTACGTGGATGAACATATGTTTAATGTGGTGCCTATGCAAACTTGCCACCTTCAATTTGGAAGACCATGGCAATTTGATCGTAATGTTGTACATGATGCTCGTGTCAACACCTATACGTCCACTCATGAGGGAAGAAAGTATGTCTTAAACCTTTGACGCCGAAGCAAGTTAGTGATGATTATCGGCGTATGAGGGATTTGAGAGAAGCGGCAAAGGCTAAGTCTGTTTTTTAGACTAGTCCTTTGGCTGAGAGCTTGGTGGTGACTTCACCGTCTTCTACCGGTAGCATTTATGCCATGATGCAACCGCATGTTTAATTAGAAAGGGAATGATTGCAACAAATTACTCATCTGCTTAGTGCACAAAGGTATGATTCTTACTTCCGAGTTTGATTATTCTTCTAACCCTTTGCCTAGTGCTCTTGAAAGTGTTTTGAATGTTTTTGGGGACATGTTCCCAGATGAGATGCCAAATAGTTTACCTTCCTTGAGGGGTATTGAACATCAAATTGACTTTGTCCCGGAAGCCCAAATCCCAAACAAGCCGGCCTATCGAAGCAATCCCGAAGATACAAAGGAATTGCAAAGACAAGTGGATGAATTACTTACTAAGGGCTTGGTTCGTGAGAGCTTGAGTCCGTGTTCCGTGCCCGTCATACTTGTCCCAAAAAAAGATAGCACATGGAGGATGAGTGTGGATTGCCGAGCGGCCAACAAGATTACGGTAAAGTATCGACATTCCATACCTCGTTTAGATGATATACTTGATGAGCTAAGTGGTTCTAGCATCTTTTCAAAGATAGACCTTAGGTCCGGTTACCATCAAATCCGGATGAAACCCGGGGATGAATGGAAAACCGCATTTAAGACCAAATTTGGTCTATATGAATAGTTGGTGATGCTCTTTTGAACTCTCCAACGCACCTAGTACATTCATGAGGCTAATGAATTATGTGTTTAAGCCATTCATCAACAAATTCGTGGATGTCTACTTTGATGACATTTTGATATATAGTAAGTCATTAGACGACCATGTGAATCATTAAAGGCAAGTGCTTGAAGTGTTGAGAGCGGCAAAGCTCTTTGCTAATTATAAGAAATGTTCCTTTGGTGTTGAAAGGGTAGTCTTTCTTGGGTTTGTTGTGAGTGCCCAAGGAGTGGATGTGGATGAGTCCAGGGTAGAGGCCATTAGAGATTGGCCTACCCCCACTACCGCGACTCAAGTTAGGAGCTTTCATGGTCTTGCTAGTTTCTATAGACGATTTGTGAAAGACTTTAGCTCCATTGCCGCTCCACTCACCAAATTGGTGATGAAGGACAAACCTTTTGTGTGGGGAGAGCCTGAAAAGAAGGCCTTCGAAGAATTGAAAAGTAGGTTGAGTACCGCCCCTCTATTGCAATTGCCCGACTTCGGAAAGGCATTTGAGGTTGAATATGATGCCGCGGGGGTGGGAATTGGTGGTGTTTTAATGCAAGATGGAAAACCCATAGCCTACTTTAGTGAAAAATTGAAGGGTGCCTCCTTGAACTACTCTACGTATGACAAGGAGTTGTATGCTCTGGTGAGAGCTCTTGCTCATTGGCAACATTACCTTTGGCCTAAAGAATTTGTGATTAAGAGTGATCATGAGTCACTCAAACATCTTAGGGGCCAAGAGAAGTTGAACAAGAGGCATGCCAAATGGGTAGAGTTCATTGAGTCTTTTGCCTATGTCATTCAATATAAAAAATGGAAAGACAATGTTGTGGCGGATGCACTTTGTAGGAAGTTTGCTCTAACCACCACTCTTGCCTCCAAGCTCATGGGTTTTGAGAGCATCAAGTTGATGTACGCTCATGACTCTAAGCTAAAAGGCATTCATGAAGCTCTTGAGAAGGGAGAAAGAGTTGAGAAGTACCAATGGGTAAATGGTTATATCTTTAAAAATGGTAGAGTTTTCATACTCGAGTCCTCATGGAGAGAATTGCTTGTTCAAGAAGAACATTGTGGAGGACTCGTAGGTCACTTTGGTAGGGATAAAACCTTGGCCATTCTTATGGAGCAATTCCATTGGCCTAAAATGGGGACGCAAGTTGAGAGACTTTGCAATTCTTGCCTTGAGTGCAAGTATGCTAAGTCAAAATCGAACCCCCATGGTTTGTATACCCCTCTCCCCGTACCTTCTAGCCCGTGGATGGATATTTCTATGGATTTTGTTATGGGATTACCACGGACTGGCGGGGACATGATAGCATTTATGTTGTTGTGGATAGGGTTTCCTAGCTGGCTCACGTTATTCCAGGTAAAAAGTGTGATGATGCACAACATGTTTCTTCTTTGTTCATTGATAATGTGTTAAAGTTGCATGGTGTGGCTCAAACTATTGTGAGTGATAGGGACACCAAGTTCCTTAGTCATTTCCGGAGGAGCTTGTGGGGTGCTCTTGGCACCAAGCTATCGTTCTCTGCGTCCCACCACCCTCAAACCGATGGACAAACCGAGGTGGTGAACAGAATTTTGTGTGCTCTTCTTAGAGCTATGACCCGAGGTAAGGGTGGTACTTGGATTGACAAGTTACCTCTTATGGAGTTTGCATACAACCGCACTTTTCATAGAATGATTGGCATGACCCTATTCGAGTGTGTTTATGGTTTTAACCCCTTGATTCCCCTTGATCTAACCCTTTTGCCAAGGGAAATGGTTGTTAATTTTGAAGGTAAAACCCGAGCCAAGGCTTTGGTTGAACTCCATGCTAAGGCGAAGAAGAACTTGAAGGAAGCTTATGAAAAGGTGGCCTCCAAGAAAAACAAGGGACGAAAGAAGAAGGGCGACTATGTGTGGGTTCAGTTCTGCAAAGAAAGGTTTCCAAACCTTAAGAAAGGGAAGTTGGCACCCCAAGGAGATGGACCCTTCCAAGTGCTTTCGAAGATCAACAACAACGCTTATGTGGTCGACTTGCCAAGTGACTATAATCTCTCTAAAACTTTTAATGTTTCTGACTTGACTCCTCTTGATGTAGGAGATGATGGAGCCGAGGGTGATGATGCTTAGATTTCGATGACGAAATCTTCCCAAGAAGGGGAGGATGATGCCGGGTAATCCGTTACGAGACCCTTCAGTCGGAGTCAAGCCAAGAAGGTCCAAGAGGTGCATTTACACTTGGAGAGGAAAGGACTCGAAGATGGAAGCAATCAGAAGAAGTATACCATGCTCATGGTTCAGGCGCCCCGCCTAGATGACCCAGGTACACAGCTTGAGGCCTAGGCGCTCCACCCTGGGAGCAAGGGAGCCAGGCTCTCCACCCAAACCCCAGGCAGACCGCCTCCCAAAATTTCTGATCAAAAGTTGCAATTTCCAGGCGCTTCGCCTAGATTCCGGGCGCTCCGCCCCATACGCTGGAGGGGCGAGATTTTGAGTAGTTAATGACTGTTTTGACCATGCATGGTCTATCTACTTAAAGCCTAACATGTGGGCATTTTAGACCTTTTATCAAAGCTTGGGAAAACATTATAAATACTCCAAGTCTAGCATATTTTATTAGTTAGTCTATTTTGAATGTTGAAGAATTGAGAGCATGGCTTATTTGTTGAATGAAAACCTTTGTTTGGTACTTGAATCTTGTAGTGGATGCTTGTTGACCTTCAACCCCGCCTCGATCACTCTGTTTGCGAGTCCCAACTGTGACTCGAGGGTAGTTGCTTAGCGTTAGGCCACTGTTGACTCGAATCAGGAGTTTCACGGAACAAGTTCTACGTGGATACCCTGTAGGGTGTTCGAGACAAGTCTCGCTCCTATATTAATTTAGTTTCCGCATTTTCCCTGCATCATGTTTATGTTTATTTCTTTTTCGAATGATTGATTTACATTCTGCATGTTTACGCTTTTGATTAGTTTTTGTTTATGTGTAAGCTTCCCATTTAAAAAAAATTGCCGAAGCTTTGATTGTGACATATAATGAAACAACTGAACAAACTAACAATGATGCACTAAATTTTGGGGAATATGATGCAGATTTCGTCCCAGAGGAAATAACAAGAGAAGTTGATTAGTTTGAGAACAAGCCAAAGCCTAAATTGGAAGAAACCGAGTTAATCAACTTTGGAACTTCAGAATCTGTTAGAGAGACAAGAATCAGTCTTCATTTGACCTCCAAAGAAAGAAGAGCTTATATTGAATTATTGAATGAGTATAGAGACATCTTTGCCTGGTCTTCTGATGATAGTCCCGGTTTTAGTACCCATATTGTTGCTTACAAGTTGCCTACTGATCAATCATTCATGCCTGTTAAGCAGAAGAAAAGAAACTTCAAAACTTCCACAAGTAAGCAAATCTTGGAAGAAGTGCAAAAGCAATTGACCGCTACGGTGATTCGATCTCTTGAACGCCCCACTAGGGTAGCAAATATTCTGTCGGTGCCCAAGAAGAATGGAAAAGTTAGAGTTTGTGTTTATTATCGTGACCTCAACAAAGCAAGTCCAAAATATGACTTCCCATTGCCAAATATCCATATCCTTATTGATAGCTGTGCAAATATGAGCTTCAGTCTTTTGTCGATTGTTTTGCCGGTTACCACCAGATTCTGATGGATGAAGACGATGCTGAAAAGACCACTTTCATCACACCTTGGCAACATATATGAGAGCGATGACAACTCTTTTCCATGATATGATTTATAAAGAGATTGAAGTCTATGTGGATGATATTGTTATCAAGTCAAAAAGGAAGGAATATCATTTAATTGATTTGAGAAAGTTCTTCAACCGCCTTCGAAGGTATAATTTGACGCTTAATCCTTAAAAATGTGCATTTGGTGTTCCCGCGGCAATATATTGGGTTTTATTATAAGCCGAAGAGGTATAGAATTGGATCCGTCTAAAATTAAGACTATCTAAGAGTTGCCTCCTCCAAAAAGCCAAAAAAATGTGATGAGTTTTCTTGGCAAATTATATAAGCCGATTAATCTCACAATCAACAATTATTTGTGAGCCAATAATCAAGCTGTTGAAGAAAGATGTTGTCATTAAATGGACAGAAGATTGTCAAAAGGCTTTTGATAGGATAAAGGAGTATCTATCTAATCCACCTGTGTTGGTCCCTCCTGAACCTGGAAATCTGTTGATTTTATACTTGTCTGTACCTAAAAATGCTTTTGGATGTGTCTTAGGGTCAACATGACAAGACCAGGATGAAAGAGCAAGCCATTTATATCTAAGCAAGAAGTTCACCCCTTATGAAGCTAAGTAGACTCTTTTGGAGCGAACTTGGTGTGCCTTGAATTGGACCGCACAAAGGTTAAGGCATTATCTCTCTTCATATACAACTTATCTCATCTCAAGGATGTATCATTTGAAGTATATTTTCAAAAATCCGATGCCCACTAAGAAACTAGCAAAATGGCAGATTTTGTTGAGCGAATTTAACATAGTCTATGTCACTCAAAAGGCGGTGAAAGCACAAGTATTGGCGGATCATTTAGCTGAAAACCCCATTGATGACAATTATGAGCCACTGAGAACATACTTTCCTAATGAAGTAGTCCTATTTCTTGGTGAAGATATCTCTTCTGAGTATGATGGTTGGCGCCTTTTCTTTGATGGACCAGCAAATTTCAAAGGCATTTGTGTTGGAGCTATCTTAATTTCTGAAATAGGTCAACATTATCCTATTTCGGCTAAGCTCAGATTTCCATGTACGAACAACATGGCCGAATATGAGGCATGCATTCTAGGTCTTCGATTGGCGGCTGATATGGATATTCAAGAAATTTTGGTGATCAGAGATTCGGACATATTGATTCACCAAGTGTAAGGCAAATGGAACACCAAGAATGCAACGATTCTTCCCTATTTGCATTGTGTCCAAGAGATGTGCAAAAGGTTTGCAAAGATTGAGTTTAGGCATGTTCCAAGAAATGAAAATGAGTTTGCTGATCCTTTGACAACTTTGTCTTCTATGATTCAACATCCAATTATATTGATCTTATTGTTATTGTGTTACATGATCAACCCGCATACTGTCTCCAAATAGATGAAGAGCAAGATTACAACCCCAAGTAATATGATATCAAGAATTATCTCAAGGTCGGGAATTATCTTGAAAATGCAACAAGTGTTCAAAACATAAGCATCCGGAGGTTAGTAAATCAATTCTTCCTAAATGGCAAAATCCTTTATAGGAGGACTCCAAACTTAGGACTCTTAAGATGTGTTAATGTCGTTTAAACAAATAGATTGCTTGAAGAAGTAAACGGAGGAGTTTGTGGACCGCACATGAATGATTTTGTCGTAGCAAAGAAGATTTTGAGGGCAGGATATTTCTGGTTAACTATGGAAACTGATTGTGCTCAATTTGTGCGGAAATGCCATCAATGTCATATTCACAGAGATATGATCCAAAGACCTCCATCTGAACTTCGTGCAATGAGTTCTCCTTGGCCTTTTGTGGCTTGGGGAATGGATGTTATTGGTCCTATCGAGCCGTCCGAATCAAGTGGACATTGCTTAATTTTGGTGGCTATTGATTACTTCACCAAGTAGGTGGAAGCAATTTCTCACAAGTTTGTAACCAATAAAGTGGTTTCAGATTTTGTACGCAACGATATCATTTGTAGATTTGGAGTTCCTGAATCGATCGTTACTGATAATGGCGCAAAATTGAATAGTGATTTAATGAGAGAAACTTGTAAAATTTTCAAGATTATTCATCGCAACTCTACTGCATACCGCCTCACATGAATGGAGCGGTTGAAGCAGCAAATAAGAATATCAAGCATATTATTCGCAAGATGATTGGTAATTGTAGAGATTGGCATGAAAAAGTTGCCTTTTGCACTTCTTGGATATCGCACTACCACCAGAACTTCAACTGGGGCAGCTCCCTATCTTTTGGTGTATGGCACAGATTACCCGCAGTAGTGGAAATTCCTTCTTTAAGGACCATTCAAGAAGCTGAGTTAGAAAATGCGGAATGGGTAAAGATTAGATATGAATAATTATTGCTTATTGATGAAAAGAGAATAAATGCAATCTATCATGGGCAACTCTATCATAATCGTATGATCAAGGCATTTGGCAAGAAAGTTCGGGTGAGGGACTTCAAACCAGGGCAGTTGGTATCGAAGAAGATCTTTCCTAATCAAGAAGAAGCAAGGGGAAAATTCGTGCCAAATTGGCAAGGTCCATATATGGTTCATCGGGTTTTATCTGGGGGAGCACTGATTCTGGCGGAAATGGATGGTCAAGTTTGGCCAAAAGGAATCAACGCAGATGCCGTCAAAAGATACTACGTTTGAAGCAGCCGCAAGTTAACATTGTTTTGAATGTAATCTTTGATGTAATGCGAACTACGTGTAACCTGAATCTCAAGGCGAGATACGTAGTAACTTACATAGAGTTTTGTTGCATTAGCATAGAATCTCCCATTTCCACTTTTATGTAAGTTTTGAACTACTTTTGTTCCTTGAATGGCAATAGGATAAGTAGGCAATCCCCATCTGATTCGGTCAAAATATTGTAATACTTTAAGCTTGTTTATCTTTTGAAGATGTAATTCCGAGCTATGCATCTGGGCTGATGCGTACGCCTTCCAATTCGGATACAGTTTCGTACCTAGATTGCCATATTTCTCTAAATATTTATTTAGGCAGAACTACGCAGTGTCTAATTCCCATGGTGGGATACGTAGGTGCTCTCATCGGGCTCGACTCTATAATATTAATTTTTTCAGTTTCCCCTAAAGTAACCAACTGGGCAAATTTTGCAAGACGAGTTGAAGATATGGAAGATAGCAACTGGGGCAAAATTTTGCAAAGAAATTGAAGGTGTAGAAGACCATAACTGGGGCAAATTTTAAAAAGCGGTATTTCTTGTCAAGAGATGAAGTGGTAAAGTTCCAAAAGTATTCAAGGATAGTGCAAGTTATGAAGACATAGGACGTTCAGTTCGTTTCAAAATATGTTATGAGTTTGAGTTAAAGAAGAAATTTTTAAATGCATTTTAACTTTCATTTTCATATCGATGTTACTCATTTTACTATTTTATGATCAAATTACTTTTCTTTGCCTCTATATTAGAATATTCCATACTACTGAGTTTAATGAACCAAGTTTCTGAGCACGATTTTCAAGTTTAAGTTTGAAGAAGAACGAGAGAGCGGCAGCAACAAGTTCAAAGATTGAATCAGCACAAATTAAACACCCCTCCCCAAAACTAACAACTTTTTCTTTGAGAGCCGAAACATGAAGCTTTTTAAAGGAATGAGAATTTACATGTATTGAATGACACCAATCAAGCTGGAAACACGTCTAAATTGCTTTGCAAATCATGCAAATATACCTTTTATGGGATCAAAACATTATGATTGATTATTGCCGAACATGCTGCAGTTTCTTTTATGATTCTTACTCTTTTGATATAAACGTTATGATAGAGTTTGCCTTGTGCTAGAATCAGCAAGTCAACCTTGAGGCACCAGGTTCGGTATGTCTCACTGGTTGGTTGTCCTGCAGTAGCCTTATATGTCATACTTAAGTCAACTATAAGACAACACATTCGGTGTGTCTCGCTGGTTGGTTGTCGTGCAAAAGCAGTACATCTCATATCTGTTTAGTTGATAGATTAGACAAGTAAACAATGAAAGACCATGTTCGGTGTGTCTCACCAGTTGGTTATCCTGCAATAGCTTCTGTACTTCTCTAGATTACAAATAGACAAGTTGACTTTGAGACACCGCGTTCCGTCTGTCTCGCCGGTTGGTTGTCCCATAATATCTGCATGTTATAGTTGAATAGATTATAAAATAAATAAGTCGACTTTGAAACATTGCGTTTGGTGTATCTCACTGGTTGGTTGTCACGCAATATCTGCATGTTATATTTGAATAGATTATAAAATAGATAAGTCGACTTTGAGACACCGTGCTCGGTGTGTCTTACTGGTTGGTTGTGTCGCAATATTTATATGTTATATTTGAATAGATTATAGAATAGACAAGTCAACTATGAGACACTTTGTTTGGTGTGTCTCGCCAGTTGGTTGTCCTGCAATAGCTTATGTACCTTCGTAGAATCTAGATTAGACAAGTCAACTTTGAGACACCGCGTTCAGTGTGTCTCGCTAGTTGGTTGTCCTTCAATAGCTTTGGTACCTGCGTAGACGATAATTTGACACGTCAACTTGAGATCTTGTGTCTCTTTAGTCGACTTATTTTGTATTATGCAAAATCATACCTTCTTTACTTATTTATTTTCCTTTACTGTTTCATAATAATTATCAGCCTTGAGGTTCCCCGGTTGGAGCACCTCGTCAGTTGATTGATGGAAGAACTTATCAATGATATCGGAACCTTCATTTACAAATTTATGTTATCTCTTTATTTTATTCCTTATTCGAATTATCAATGTTTATTAGAAGTTACTCGCTTACCGTTTGCCAAGGCTATACCAGAATTTTAGCAGCGCCGCAGCAACATATGGAGCACAACGTGGAACTTTCTCTTAGCAGTGACTTGGGGCAATCATTGATATGAGCTAAGCACGTCAACGAGGATCTGAAGAATTGCACTCGAACAAGTTGTCAACCCTAGAGGTCTGTCTTGTGTCAACCCCTTTTTATGACATCTTTTGTTTCTGCCTATCCCGTATCTCCAGTTTAAGACCGATGTTCGAGATTGAAGACAAGATAGTCTTTGTTATCACGTTTTCATTTCTTGAATCGCGTCGAACTACATATGGCTTGATTCTCTTTCAGCCCGCGATATGTAGGCAACTCGAAGACCATAGTTCGGCCATGTTCATAAGCCTCGCATTTTGGTCCTTGCAATCAAAATCTTGGCTTTATCGTGACAAAGGGCCTGTTTGGGATTGCTGCCAAAAGCTGCTTATTGTGAAAAGTACTTTTTACTTTTGGATAATCAACAGTTTATGTTTGGACAACTCATTGGAGAAGTACTTTTGATAAATAATTTGTGTTTGGTTAATCTTTACAAAAACGTACTTTTGAGTGTCAAATTAAGAAAAGGACATCCAAGTTCATTTTACATTTAGATTATTAGAAATAAAAATAATAATATAAAATATTTATCATATAAGACTTTGATTTAAAAAATTAGTTAAAATATAAAGCATAAAGTAAAAGATAGAAATTTAAGTTTTTGAACCACATTAGAATATAGTTAAATCAAAGTGATAACATAAAAGGTAGAAAGAAAAATACCTAGAGATAAAAACTAGTCATAAGAGAAAGAGAATTTGTAAAAGTACGTAGAAATTAAAAAAAAATTAAAAACGAGAAATATAATTTTATTGATGTGGTTAATTAATAAGGGATAATTTGGTAAATAAGAATTATTGGTAAGGATATTTTTGTCTTGAAAAAATTAATAAACTGCTTCTGCTTCTGCTTCTTGGGAGAAGCTACAAATATCAGCTTCTCCCCAAAAGCAGAAAAACTGCTTCTACTTCTGCTAGAAGTACTTTTTTTTTTAATTTCCAAACACCTAAGAAATCCAAAATAAGTACGTTTTTTTGAAAAAAAAAATACTTTTGGCTTTGGAGAAGCAATGCCAAACAAGCTAAAAATTGGCCTTTGCTTCAATTTTTTTACCATGAAAACTCTTTCATCCTTTCTGGTTAAAGAGGGGCAGCTGTTGACACCCAATTTTGTCTCGAAAATATTTTAGTTAATGATGATTATTATATACAAGGTCAATTTTTGAAAATTTAAAATAAATAATTGATTTTAAAAGAAAAGAGGCTAAAATTGCACTACACATCGTTAAATCTGTCCCTCCCGCAAAACACCTCTATTTCACTCAAAATTATTCTAAAAGGGATAATTTCGCACTACATACCCTAATTCCTACCGTACCCGTGCAATTCCTCCATTTCCCATTTAATCCTAAAACTGAGGTTAAAACTGCTATTCATTCGAAAATCAGCCTATTTTTGCAATGCTCATATAGACATTCCTACGCCTAAAATCAAAAAACCCAAAAATTAACCCCCATCTCGTTTCCCCAATTCTTACCCGTTTATAACCCAAAGGACCCACAACCCTTTGCAATTTTTCATCCAAACGCAACAAATCCTCAATCAAACGATATCAACTTAAAAATCTTGTCTTCTTCCTCTGAACGAGGATGTGTTGGAGCCATTTCATGCATCCATTCTTGTAGGAATTTGATGTGAACCGTGAAATCAAATCCCAACGGGCATATTCCTTATGGATAAAGATTAAGGTTGCACAATCTTTGTGAGATGAGACAATTTAAACCCTTATCCTACAAAGAAATTGCCCAAATTGGGCATGATTTCAAGTTTTGGAGGGAAAAAGAGAAACCCTAGCTGCTGCAGATATATATGTTCTCATTTCTTTTTTTTTTTTTTTTTGTAGAGTTCTGGGGAGAAAAAATTAGCAAAAACGGCACAATAAAAAACATAAAATATTTGTTACTTGTTTTTTCCTGAAAAAGTTAAGTTCAGATAGCCTAGAGTTGGATTTCGTGGCTGGAATAGTGTCAGTGTTTCCTAGTCGTCGTCGTGTTTAAGTCGATCGGTTCAGTTCATCACCCCATTCACTGCTCATAGAAAGGTAATACTCCTTTTCATATTTTCTTTTTTACAAATGTTATGTGTAGTCTGAATGCTGGTTGTCGTAGCTTGTTGATAATGAGCATAAATGTATTTTGGGAAGCTTAAATAAACAAGATAATTTTTGAGGTTTAACAACGCCATGCTAAGCTGGACTTGTGTCCCCAACTCTCTCTAAAATGACTGCCAGAACTGGGAAGTAAACTGGGAACCCCAATATGAGATAATAGATACAGAAGTGCCATGCAGCCTAACCACCAGATCAATAAAAATCTAAGCCAATCTCTAAGTTGAATTAGTAGCCTTCACAGGGATGAAGTAAGCTGATTTAGTCAGTCTGTCAACAATAACCCAGACTGAATTATGGTATCATAGTGTCTTTGGCAGACCAACCACAAAACCCATAGTGATCTGCTCCCATTTCCATTCGGGAACGGGCAATGCCGAAGCTAACCCTGTCGGTATCAGATGCTCGAACATAACTTGATGACATTTCAAGCAACGAGACACATAATCAGACACATCCCTCTTCATTCCCTTCCACCAATATAGCTCTCAGAGATCCTGATACAGTTTAGAAATGCCAGGATGAATGGGCCAAAAGTCTCATGTCAGCATAAAGAAAAGCCATACTGCCCATAGACTTCCAGCTCAAGACATCTGCTACAACATTTGCCTTCCTAGGATTATAGCAGATGGTGAGATTATAATCTTAAATTAACTCAAGCAACCTCCACTACCGGCTATTAAGATCCTTCTAAGATAAGAGATACTGCAAGCTCTTGTGATCGGTATACACTTCACAAGGCTCGCTATAAAGATAGTGCCTCCAAATCATCAGAGCAAAGTCCACAGCTGCCAACTCAAAATCATGACTCAGATAATTCTTCTCATTCGACTTCAGCTGTCTGGAAGCATAGGCAATGACCTTCTCGTGTTGCATATGAACACATCCACGACTCACATGGGATGCATCGCAATAGAATACAAATCCACTAGTGCCAGAAGGAAGAGATAGCACCAGAGCTGAAGTCAATAAGGCCTTAATCTTATGGAAGCTCGCCTCACACTCATCGGACCATAAAACTGAACCGCCTTCTGAGTTAGTCCAGTCAGGGAAGCTGCAATAGAAGAAAACTTTTCAACGAACCGCCGATAATAACCGGCCAATTCGAGGAAGCCACGGATCTCCGTCAGAGTGGTAGGACGAGGTCACTTCTGCACTGCTTCAATCTTCTTCAGATCAACCTTGATACCTGTTTATGCCTAAATTTGTACGTTTAGGTTAAACAATTATTTATGAATAAAGTCACAAGCAATACGGTAAATTATGATGGAAAAAATAAATAAATATGTTGAAAGTAAAGATAAGTAATTAAGCAAGAAATAATAGAGAAAGCAAAGTAATTCTTATTCCTTGAGAGTAGCCGACTTTGGTAGCAAATTGTGTGTTCTTCATATGATCTCTTATGAATTCGACGACGTTGACTCGTACACCCAATTCTTCGAATCGGTTAGGAACCCACTCCACATTGAGCGATCCCTTGGACAATGACCCTGACATCCCCTGACCATCTTTCCTTTTCAGAAATCATCCCTGGTATCTTTCCTGTTTCGCTTGCCTTTGTCCCCCATTCGAGGTTCCCTCACGTATCCCTGTTTCTGTCCTTGAACGGACGACATCTTGGATAGCTGGTCGAACTTTCTCGGTAGCAGAAGACTCCACGGGCTCTAGGCGAAGCTTCTCAGTGTACCTCTGATGCAGGGCGTTCCATGTTAACACATGGTGCTGATTTAGACTCCACTACAGCTCTCTTGTGGCTAGGGATCCCTTTGAATTCAAACATTTCCCAAAGGCTACCATAGGAATATTTTCGGGAACTGGAGGGAGCTCCATACGTTCCCTCTAGAACCTGTCGAGATAATCTTTAAGTAGCTCGTTGTCTCGCTGATGGATCTCAAAGATATTCTCCATGTGCTTTTCTCACTTGCGGGCACCGACATTCGCTTTGTTGAATAAATCCTACATCTGAGTGAATGATTCGACCGTACCCATTGGTAGCTGAGTGTACCAAGCAAAGGCTCATTTGGTCTGAGTTGAGCCAAACCTCTTCACGGACATGACACAGTCGGGTGCATAGCGTTGATTTTAGAGGTCATAAGTTTGTTGAGAAAACGTTACCTCAAGGACCTATTCATCGACAAGGGAAAGCAGACCTTCACGAGAATCGAGAACCAGGACGCACCACCAAATCTCCCCGATCCTAAGAGGTCCATCAATGTGATAATCGGGGGACCAACATTGCTTAAGGGGTCAGAGGATATCACGGCGGCACCAAACTATAGTCTCACCCGAGATGAGATGGTCCTATTCAGTGAGGAGGACAACATCATCTGCAGCACCCCGCACCATGACGCCCTGGTCATAACACTTAGGATGGAAGACACAGACATGAAACATGTATTGGTCGACGCTGGTAGTGCCGTGAACCTCATCAGATGGGATGCACTGAAGTCGATGGGTATTAAGGATCGAGTTATACCAAGCATTTACACACTCACATGCTTCAACAATTCTTGTGACAAAGCTATAGGCAAAATTAACCTGATCACCTGCATCCCGGGAATAGATTATGTTTAATCTTTTTAGGTAATCAAGTGAGGGCACCATGACGCCCTGGTCATAACATTTAGGATGGAAGACACAGACATAAACATGTATTGGTCGACGCTGGTAGTGCCGTGAACCTCATCAGATGGGATGCACTGAAGTCGATGGGTATTAAGGATCGAGTTATACCAAGCATTTACATACTCACATGCTTCAACAATTCTTGTGACAAAGCTATAGGCAAAATTAACCTGATCACCCGCATCCCGGGGATAGATTATGTTTCATCTTTTTAGGTAATCAAGTGAGGCGTTCCTTACAATGCGATCATCGGGCGACCATGGATTCATCAAGTCAAAGTAATATCGCCCACCTGGCATAAAAAACTGAAGTATTCACTCAATGTTGGACAAAAGAAGTTAATAGTGATTAGGAGGCAGTAAGGGAATAATATACGACCACAATCCTGGGAGCAGCTGTCCCCGAGGTGAATATTCAAGGAGACCTCAAAGCCGCAATCAACACAGACTGCGATTCAGATGGTATAGTTGTTTAACGTCTCTCGGGGGCGAGGAGAAGGAGTAGGGATAATTAGAAGTAGTTTTCTTTTCAGAATTTACTTAGCACATTAGTCTTGATCTTAGATTACAGTATTTTCATACTTTTTGGACGTGTTACAGGTTTTCACCCACAACATCCTAGGCTCTGTGCCTTTACTAATAAAACTACTATTATTGTCAGTTTTTCACAAACTTATATCCATCTACGATCCAAATATTCATAGCGCATGTCACATACATGTTGAAGTAATACACCTACTTTCAATGACAAAAGTAGGGTACACTACTCGCTTAGAGCTAGAGTACATCTAACTCAGCCACCAGGCATTAGTCGAGGGCTGAACTCGCTTAATCAACAATTGCACCTACACGTCAATAGGACGCCTGTTCGCTGCTAAAAAGTCTTAAACACTAGAGTAACAAGTAATTTGAGTCAATACTCCACAAAACGGGCCCAAAATTTGAATTAAACATCCGCATACGCAGATAAATGTCTAATCACCAGATGCGAAAAAAAGAGCATCAAAGGGGATGGGGGTTCATTCCTCTCTTGGGGGACTTCCTTCATCGGCAACATTCTGTGAAGGTCCTGCTTCACCAGCTGCAGGTTCCCCAGTCATCGTCTCCTCTCTTTCTCCACTCATCTCTTCAGAGCTTTTCTCAAGGATCAGGACCAAGTTGAGCATCTGTCTTAGCAACAAGGCCAGTATAACAGGTAATCTCAGCAGCTAAGTGAAAATTAGGGTCGTCACGAACCCAGAAAAAAGTGGCAAGAGAAGCTGCGACATTGACACGATCGGCTTCTGCTATGCGACGAGCATTCAGAGCTTCTCTCTGTTGATCTTTCATGTGGCACTCCTTGCAAAGGTTTTCATGAATTCGTTTAAGTGACGCCAATTTACCTTTCAGCCTGTCATTCTCGTCTTAAAGGAAGGCAGAGAGACGCTGAGAATCTGAGACGTACTTCTCAGTAGCATTCATTCTTTCCTCCATGCCGGATAGTTGCTGCCACAGATGATGCAGGGTAAATACGCGGAAGCAAGCTAAAGTAGTGGAAGCAAGAAGTAAACGCGATAACCAGAAAAGTAGGGACGGGGAAGAACAGAAATAAAAGAAAGAACTAATCAAGCTAACATTATTAGATTGATTCAAAAGGGGGGAAAGAGACTCGAACTACTCACGAGTCATATTAGGATGATCCACCATGGATTCCAAGTTAAGAGATACATGAAGCTCAATCTTCAACAAGAATGGACAAGCCTATTATAGCTAATGAATTGACATAAAAGTCCCCACAAGTTGGGTTACATATAATAGGCCACACAGGGCTAAAATAAGAAATAACCAACTAAAACTCGGACGCAAAGTTTTGGAGGCGGAACGCCTAGCATCACGAGGAGCGCCCAACATTTGGAGCAGATTGTCTTTTAGGAGGAGCGTGCAAGATTGGCACCAAGTGGGCGGAGCGCCTAGCACCATCTGGGCGGAGCACCTCCTTGTGTTGGGCGGAGCGCTCAACTCTATGATCTCCCAAATGCTCCAGAACTATCCTCCGAAGCTCTTGACCTCCCATTCTTTGCACCCTTCAATCCCGACTCTTGATGGTTATTGCTTAGGCTCGATTTGCCCCGCATCATCCTCCCCTTCTGGAAAGGATTTCTTCCTCGAACTCAAACTATCAAGACCTACAACCAAAGACAAGCACGAGCCAAATCTCCTAAGAGTAGGTTAGTGCAAGTAGTGTGGAGAACATAC
The DNA here is from genome assembly GCA_029990575.1 of Petunia axillaris subsp. axillaris. NCBI lineage: Eukaryota > Viridiplantae > Streptophyta > Magnoliopsida > Solanales > Solanaceae > Petunia > Petunia axillaris. The sequence continues at coordinate 10,080,503 of JARKNS010000007.1, forward strand.
TATTATGGTATAACCAAGTATCAATAACAATGACAAATCGAGCAGGAGGATTCCGCTTCATGGCATTATATTGAGGGTAGGAGGATTCCTCCCTCGGAGCAGGAGGATTCCGCTCCATTGCATTATATTGAGGGTAGGAGGATTCCGCCCTCGGAGCAGGAGGATTCCGCTCCATTTCATTATATTGAGGGTAGGAGGACTCCGCCCTCGGAGCAGGAGGATTACGCTCCATCGCATCATATTGAGGGTCGGAGGATTCCGCCCTCGGAGTTGGAGGATTCCGCTCCATTCATTTGGCACATGTGACCCTTTGCATCATATTTCATTTCATTTCATTTCATTTCATACCATTGTGTTGATTGGTGATACATAACTACTGTTCTGCTTATATGTGAATTGCTTATTTGTAGATATGTTTCTGGCACGCATCCTTGGTTGAGTTTATAAGTTTCTTACGTGTTTCCGATTGTTATCTGGCTCTGCCTTTTTATAATTTAAATAAAAGGAATTTGATCTATCTATTTCTTTTCTCCCTGGCTACCTATCCTATTCTTTGAAGTGGCTAGTCTGCCCCGATTATTGAGTCCTTTGACTCACCCTTGTTTTTTTTTTATTTCTTGTCTATCTATTTCGTTTCGGCAGGCTCGCTCCAGGATTAAGTTTGCCACGTTGTTAAGGAGTGGGGACGACCTCAGCTGTCAGGGTGAGCCAGCTTTATTCCGGATGGCCACCAGTTTATTGTTTATTATTTCAGTTGCATTTTTCTCCCTTTAAGAGGTATCTGTTTTCTTTTGTACTCTTAGATGTCTAGTCTGGATAACCCTAAACCTAGTATGTTGGGTAAACAGCTGCAATTCTTTTTGTACAGCTTAGAGGTATAAGTATGTCTGTATTTTTATTTTAAGTCTTGTCCTTATTTATGAATTATTATATTTATTTTCCTTATTTAATTGGTAAGGGTTCACCCGACGGGTCTAGGGGAGGATGTCGGGTGCCCCACGGCCTAGTCGAAATCCGGGTCGTGTCAGTTGGTATCAGAGCCCAGTTTAGAGTTTATCCAGACTAAGACAGTGTCTAGTAGAGTCTCGCTGATGGGTACGTAGACGTCCGTACTTATCTACGAGGAGCTATGATGGCATTTAGGAAGTTTCACTTCCTTCTTTTCTGATCGTGCGGCAGTCTAGGATACAAAAGTGTTTTCGTTAATTCCTTCGTGGTAATTGTGAAACCCTCGTGCGATAAATCAGCAAATGGTATGAGTTCAAGACGAAGCAGTCTGGCCTGGGGTTAGCACTGAAGAAGCCCCGAGAGTTTTGATCGTGCTGACGATCTAGTTACGGAGGTCCCAGCTGTACGAGCTTGCGAGGGGCAAGGGAGCAGGACGTTGTGGTTCCCTTGGCTCTCTACAATGCTTTTACGAGAAACTTATTATTCGCTAGGTAGCTTATCAGGTTGCCGCATGTGCAGACGTTCGATCTCAGGGAGCTCCTTTTCCGTTTCTTAATATTGCTGCGGTAAATTATATTCCGGAGGTAGTATGTGTTGTACCTCTAATTGTTCTGGCAGGTTAGCTAGCCGAGGTATCAGTTCGGTCCGAGTGCCTAAAGAGGTTGCATTATTTTACGCGGTTGAACCTTCTGATATTCTTAAGCAATACATCAGATAAACCTCGTAAATTTTTAAAATACAATGATGTCAGCATATCCTTCAGGCTCTTGATTATATCGAGCGGTATAGTGTTGATTATTCTTCTTTCCAGTTTCAAGGTCCAGCCCTGGATTGGTGGACAGCTCTCTTATTAGCTAACTTGGTTCGGTTTTTCTTCTAGATTTGTGGAAAAGTTCCTTTCGAGTAGCGAGCGAGATGAAAAATAGTCTCTGGTTCTACTACTCAAGCACCGATCTCACTTCACTCTTAAAATCCCCAGGAACATACTCCCTGGACACCTCAAAAAATAAGCATGAGAGGCTCACTAAACATCTTTACAAAAATAGCAACATCAGGCTATGCAACCTCCCCGAAACATGAGCAAACAAAGCTCATTCAATCAACTGAGTATGCATTCAAAATAGAGAATTAACATAGCTCCACTAGGGAAAGAAAACTAATTCAAATAACAACTACATACGGATTCCATTCTTAAGATCATATTTTTATTCAACTAAAGGTCTCAATATCACTTTGGGGTGAGGATTCAGCAAATAGGGACAGGAAAACAAGTAGAAAACGAGGGCGTAAAACTGAAAAGTGCGACTCGAACGGAAATGACGACTCGAACAAGGTAGTCGACTCGACTTACGAAGAAACGATACCACCAAAACCAATAATGCGATCAAACTCACTCTTTAAGAAAATGAAAATAAGAACTAGAAATAATTTCTATGTTTTTTTAGGTGTCTTCTTTTCCGGTGCTCAACTCAAAACTTTGGACCCTCTCTCTCTATTTTCGCCGCTGCCAAAACTACATTTATCACCTTCTATTTTTTTTTTTTTTAGCGAATATCACTAAGCTCAGGGCCTAGTGACAAATTTTATTAATAAACCAAAACATAAATAAGTATTTACAAAGTACAAAAACAAAAACAAACAAATTGTACAAACTTAATTGAGTGACTAGTGAACTCCTATGTACTTGCTCTTGAAAACTATTTTCCCAATTGGGTTGAGCATGATAACATGCTAATACCACCAATATGAGAAAATATTTTCCAACAACAAAGTGCTCAACAAATGGTACACTAGATGCTATAAAAGACTCGTAAATGACTAAATCAATGTAAGTAAATGCCAAACAATGCACACTTCTTCCAAATGATGTTTCAACTCGTCAATGTGTTCAGTAATCCATGCCTCTAATTGTTTGTCATCATGAGAATACAGGCCTTTGATCGCCAAAGTTGAATTAGCAATCAATGAGCAAGAGTGTTTCTCAGGGCGCAAAGCAAAAAGATCATCCATAGGGAATATCAAGTGCGCCCGTTCACAGCTGGCATTGACACTAATCAAGAGCAAAAAATAATTGCAAAGTGATATCATCTCTACAGTCATAGGAGCTGATGCCATGAAGCTGCAAAAAATAACAATATAGGACAAAGGTGAGCCCGTAACAGTGTAAATTGACGAGTAGAACCTCTCTTCGTGACGCCCAAGAGCAAAAACTGAACAAGCGTAACATTCGAACAAGTAGGAACTATGAGACAAGCTGATCCAAAAGCGTGGTGCCCTCTTCACGATCGTAAAATGCTAATCGGGCAAAACCATGAAACAATAGTACCTACAGCTTCCTTGAATTTGTGATGCATATCTGGTGCCTCGCTTGAGCTCAAAAAATCGAAACCAAGTATGTATTTTCATCCTTTGAATCTGCTTCCCCATGTCAAAACAAAAAGGCAAGCAGCTTCCCCATGTCAAAAGAAAAAGAGAAGCTGAAACAATGTAAAACACGAGCCAAATGTTCCTCGCGTCGCATGGAGAATGTGACCCAAATCGAAACAGCGCCCAATGCCTTCCACGCGCAACACTGCCTATAAATTGTGTAGAAGTCCAAAGCCAAACATTACACCACGCGACGCACAAACTGATCCTGGAAGAACAAACAAGCTGCCTAAAAAAGCCACAAGTAAAACAAGCAGCGAACAATGCTAATGCTTTGTACAACCTGCAAAAAAAGCAAACATTGTTAGTATAAAACGTAACCCCTTCCGTCTTATGATCTTGTTTATCCATGCTTAACAATCTTTGAATGATAAGTTGGGATTTGAGCCTTATCCCAATTCATAATTGTTCTTCCAGTTGCATTCTAATCTAAGAAACTATGGCACTCTTGCTCATCAACCTCAAACGCCAAGTTCGCCATATGATCTGCCAACCTATTGCCTTCACGATAAACATGAACAAAGCTGAACGTACCCCTACTTTTCATCTCTACAATTTCCTCAATTACCTCAGCTATACTCCACACTACATCCCACGTACCTTTAATGATATTTTTCAGTAACAACGAATCCGTCTCAATAATGATAGGCATGGTAACATTATCAATGAAATATTTCATTGCCTCTTTGATCGCTACTACCTCAGCACGCACATTCATGCCTTCTCTTATAAATTTTGCCTTTGCAAACAACAAATCCCCCACCTCATTACGCAAACAAAACTCATAGGAATTCTGCTCGAGATTGCCTCGACTAGCACCATCCGTATTACACTTTAAACTACCCAAAGTGGTGTTGAACCCTCCTAAAAAATGCACACAAGTATGCATAGGGATTAGATTTCAACAAAATTGGACTCCAAAGGGCTTGTTTGGAGTCGCCACCTAATTTAAGGATTATTAGGAACCTAAGTTAACTAAAGAGTGCAATTTTATTCTTTATTTAAAAGAAATTAAATTCAAAGATTCTAGGTAAGTTGTTCTATTAAATAAATTAGAAGGTCCCCAACGTGAGCACTTTCGAAAATCTGCTAAAAGCAGTTAATCGGGCGATTTTCACGAATTTTATTAAAAAAAATTAATTTAGGATAAATTTTAAATAAAGATAAATAGATAATGAATAATATAAATAAGATAAGATTTGATTATACCAATACTTAGATAAATGAACAACAAAACTTGAGATTAATTAAATGAATAATGAAATAATGGTTGGTTGATTAATTAGTTAATTAAATAAACGAGGGGCTAAATAAAATTAAATAAATAAAATAAATTATTAGATAAATAATAATAATTAATTAAATAAATAAATAAATAAATAATTATAATTGATTAAAAATAAATAAATAATTAAAATTAAATAATTAAATAAATGAATAAATTAATTAATTAATTAATTTATTATAAATAAATAAATACCACTTAAATAATTTAATTAATGAGTAAATAAATAAATGGATAAATAATTAACTTAAATATAAATAATAAATAAATGAATACAATTTTAATTTTGATCCTTTTGCACTCGATAGTTAATGAAAGCTTCTTATTATCTTAAACTAATTGGCGAGTCCCAAAGAAACGGGATAAGCAATTTATAATCAATCCTAAACATGCAATAAGATAACAATTTGATAAAGCGGCTATCCTACCAAGTTTCTAATCATGCAAAGTCCTAACCCGGTTTACGGGGATCCTAAAACATGCTTTCTAAAGGGGATGGGAGAGAAGGAGTTTAGAAAGTAGAACCCGGATAGCAAATTCAACACAAACCCTGCATTTTCACAAGGTTCATTCATTCATATTTAGGAGACTTGAATTCGAAATGCATTGCGGGGCCCGGACAACTCCAACGTAAATAGTCATTTTAATTTGAGTTTAGAACCTCGATCCCAAGGAGTGTTTTTATGCAAAGAGAAAGGGAGATAAAGATTAGTATTCATATGTAATAATAAGCAGAGAAGCAAATGATATAAACAGATAGGGGCTTATTGATCGCAAACGTACATGAACGCATAGGTCACAGACATACAAGACCGAACTAGTCATAACTATCAAAGTCTGACATAAGTTTAGTTCTTGTTTGAATCTCTGCATACAGAAAAATCAATAAAAAAACACTCCTTGCAGGCAACTAAAACTGCCTCAAACTTCTGCAATCAAACCAGTACATCCTACTAATCCCTACAAACTAACTGAACCAACTAAACAGTTTCACTATCTCCAGGACATCTTTCATACTTGGAACTTTACGAGAAAAACATCACAGGAATTCAATACTTAGAGACAGTGAAAATATGTCAGACAGAAGCGGGAAACAGTAAGGGAAAATATAGGTCAGACCTCAAACTTAACAATCAACAAAAGAAAACATCGTTAATAAGACTTGTGTGTTCAAGACTCAGTCCTTTTTTAAATACTATGATAACAACTCAGAAGGATTAAGGGACAAGCAAAAAAGAAATATGGCAAGAAACCGGGAAGAACTTGAACTAAATTTATGGGATGTGCGACGAGCTTAAAGTAAAATCACTTTAGGACTTTGCAAATACATCAGCCTATACTAGAACAGATTTGGATTTACATCCTTAAGGCTACGCATACTCAAATACCTCATGAAACAACCTGGGAAGAAAATTTGAAAGAAACTGAACTTAACAACATCCTACACCCATTAAACATCACCTCCATCACCTGCACATAAACACACATAGGTACACCAGCACCTGACCAGGCCTAGAGCTGAACAACCTTAACAAAACCTGCTTCCAAACACAAGCTATCCCACTTATCTGAAGCACCTCTACCTCATACCACTGATTTAAATGAACTCCTCCTTCTACTTACTTTGAAACTCCAAAACCAAACTATAACACATGCTGCACCTGACTTCTAGCAACCATCTAAACCAATTGCATAGCCCAGGAACTTCCCCACACTTACCAGTCTACAAACAACCTACGAGACTGCTCGACTAAGCCTCTGCACCTCTCCTACTCCCTCTAAATCACTATAAAACCAGAACAAACCATCTGCAGAAACCAAACACACACTCTACATCTACCTGAAGCGGCCTACTAGAACCTGACATCAGCAACACTCTGAGTCAAAACAACCCTCTTTCACACCCTATACACCATAAAACAGCATACAAGATCTAAAACTAGACCCCTGGCACCACCTCTTACATCCTGAACAAACTACAAACCACCCTAAAATTTCCTAAGCTACGTGCTATTTCTGCAGCTATCCGAACAACTTCCACCAGAGACCCTGAACCCTGAACACCTCAAACTAAGTTCAACCATCTCCAGAAACAACCAGGCATCACTTCTTGAACTTCTACACACCTGCAGACACATACACAGATAGCAGAGACCCTGCTCGTACCTAAACAGCCAACAATTCTTTCCACTCTCCCTATAAGCTGCCTGACACCCCTCCAATCAAAACCCCGATATCTCTAACCTCACAAAACAACATCCTTTCTCAACTCCACACACAGATCCACACAAGAAAACAAAGATAAAACAGGAATGATACCAGTAATTCTATGCTTAAATGAACGAAGGCAAGACAATAAAGACTTGTCACAAATTTAAAATTACTTGAGCTGGTATTTAGAATAAAGGCTTATAACCAGTTTTCGAACATTTCTATTAATATGAGATAAAACTTGGATAATGTCCTAGATTCATTGATATGCCTCTTCAAGAAACTTGTACATTAAAATAAGTAATTCCTTTCAAAACTGAAAGGGAAACTTTCATAACTTAGTATCGTTTTACCATCAAGAACCTTTACAACAAGCTTAACTTCTATACATAAAACTGAAATTATTTCCTGAACAAAAGCATAGTTTCATTCTGAAAAATTTAAAGAACAAATTTTAACCAGCATAAAACCAATTTAGAATGAATGAGAGGCTTAAGTTTTACCTCTTCTAGGGCAGTGAACGAGGCGTAGGATCCGAAGAAAGCGACTCGACTAAGCGACGCGAGCAAGGGCGATGACAAGAATAGTAAAGCGACGGCACAAATAATGAAATGCAAACACAAGACAAATGCCAGGAAATCAACAGAAAGTAGTAACACTGTCTGTATTTTAAAACCTCAACTAAGACTAAAATGCCTATGTGTGTATACTGCTGCTGTTGCTGATCTCCATTTGAATTTTACTAAACCCTAAACTTCAAGACCATCTCAAAAATGAACAAAAGCTAAGAATTTATACCTGAGATTTTAGGGCTTGGCTCCCGTTTGAAATTCCCAGTCGACCCTTACTCCTATTTGCTTTCCCTTTCAAGACCAGGTTGAAAAGGGTCTAATCCTCTCGGATTGTACCATTTTCACCTTTGTCTCTATGATATTTGCCCGTTAAGGTCGATTTACAGCTCGGATTAAAAACTCGAATTTAAACAAACGGCTGCGATTCACGCTTTGCTTGAGAGAGAGTGTGTGTGTAAAAGGATGGAGGGGACCATGGTTTTGGACTGTTCTGGAGTTGGATTTGGGAGGAAATCGGGGATTAGGGAAAGGGAATTAGATTAGGGTTCTGATAATTGGGGAAAGGAGTGGGTCGGGTAGGAATTGGGTCGTGGGTTTTCTGATGAGTAAAGTGTGTGTGTGAAAAGGATGTGGGCTAATGGGCCTCTGAAAGGGAAATGTATATGTGTGTGTTGTATGTATATATGGGTTGCCAAATTAAGCCCTATTTTAGGCTCTAAAACGTTTTTGGCCTCTTTTCTTTAACTAAACTAATTAAAATGTAATTTACGCAAATAAGCTACATTAAGGTAAGCGATATAATTTAGCCCTTTCTATGAAGCTAATTAGTTCACTTTAATTAATTTTAATTAATTAATCTTAATTTAAATTTTATTTTAATGCTTGAATTTCATTTAAATAATTAGTCATTAATTAAACATCGGGACGAAATTGGGTGTCCACAGCTGCCCCTCTTTACCCGAAAAGGATGAAAGAGTTTTTAGGGTAAAGAAGTTGACGAAAAATCAATTTTTTCCCAATAAAACCACGACTTTTGATTTCCAAGGACCAAAATGTGAGGCTTATGGACATGGCTGAACTCCGGTTTTCGAGTTGCCTACATATCTCGGGCTGAAAGAGAATAAAGACATATGTAGTTCAACGACATTTAGATAAGAAAACTTGCACGATTGACAGAAAAGGACGCACGAACAGGAAAGAATTCAAACTGACGTCCTAATCCGAAGCAAAAGATTAGGATAGAATTTGCTTGTTCGAGTGCGATTCTTCAGATCCTTGTTGACGAGTCTAGCTCATATCAGCAATTTCCCCAGTTCGCTGCTAAGAAAAGTTCCACATTATGCTCCAAATGTTGCTGCGGTGCTGCTAAAGTCTTGTAATAAACTCGACGAACAGTAAGCGAGCAACTGCTAATAAATTTTGATAATCTAAGTAAGACATGAGCAAATATTGATGATACAAATTTGCAAGTGCGGGTTGCGATATCATTGATAAGTTGTCTTCCAATCAACTGGCGAAGCAATAAAGCAAGTGCGAAGGCATAATGCAAAGCATTTTCAACAATCTTGACAAATCAACTGGCAAGCCGGTCGGGCATGAAGCAAGGAGGGTCTTAGGGTTGATTGTCGAACAAATCAGCTGGCGAACCAGTCCAGCACGAAGCAAGGAGGGTCTCGGGACTGACCTGTTGACATGAAAAGTGAAAAAAGACGTAATACAAAAAAATGCGAAGGCATAATTTAAAGCAAGTGCAAAGCAATTTGAACAATCTTGACAAATCAACTGGCAAGCCGGTCGGGCACGCAGCAAGGAGGGTCTTGGGGTTGATTGTCGACAAATCAGCTGGCAGTCCGGTCCGGCACAAATCAAGGAGGGTCTCGGGGCTAACCTGTTAACCTGTTAAGCTAAAAGTAAAGCGGTTCATAATATAAAGCAAGTGCAAAGTCATAATTGAAAGCAAGTGCAAGGCAATTTGAACATCTTGACAAATTAACTGGCAAGCCGGTCGGGCACGAAGCATGGAGGGTCTTGGAATTGATTGTATACAAATCAGCTGGTGATCCGATCCGGCACAAAGCAAGGAGGGTTTCAGGGCTGACCTGTTAACATGTTAAACTAAAAGTAAAGCAAGTCATAATATAAAGTAAGTGCAAACTCATAATTGAAAGCAAGTACAAGGCAATTTGAACATCTTGACAAATCAACTGGCAAGCCGGTCTGGCACGAAGCAAGGAGGGTCTTGGAATTGATTGTCTACAAATCAGCTGGTGATCCGATCCGGCACAAAGCAAGGAGGGTCTCAGGGCTGACCTGTTAACCTGTTAAACTAAAAGTAAAGCAAGTCATAATATAAAGCAAGTGCAAAGGCATAATTGAAAGCAAGTGCAAAGCAATTTAGCGTGAAATGTAAAGCAACGCAAAAGCGATTTAGCAAATCAACAGGCATGAAAGTCCAACAAGAGAGAAGCCCGCCTGGTGGTCAACCTGAAAGAGTAAAGCAAGGCGTCAATTTTAAAGCAAGTGCGACGACATAATTTTAAGAAAAGTGCAAGTGCGGGAATGTAGTCAGTGCGATAGCCATTGATAAATCAATTGGCGAGACAATCCAGCAAGGATGGCCTTGTGCGGATTATCACCTGAAATAACGCGATGCCCTATTTGGCTTAGTTTCGAAAACACAAAACAAGCCTCGGCTTTGTCGCCTATTAGGAATGAATGTCATAGAGGTAGAAATGCCGCCTGTTCAGCAATAACTCATGACAAAGCGTAATGCTTTAAGTCATGAAAAAGGCAATGCGACGCAATCTACAAGGCAATTTTGGATGCGCGTTCAATAAATTGTTCATCCATAGTGCAAATGATCCTTTCATTGCAACCTTTCATGTTTCTGCTTTCAAAGAAAATTTTGTTAGTTTTGGGGAGGGGTGTTTGATTTGTGCTGATTCATCTTGAACTTGCTGCCGCTGCTCCCTCGTTCTTCTTTAGACTTGGGCTTGCAAATTATACTCAGAGACTTGACCTATGAACTCAATACTGTATAATATTTCATGATAGAGGCAAAGTAAAGTAATTTGATAAAATATTAAACAAATAATCATTGATATGCAACCGAAAGTTATAATGCATTTAAAAAATTTCTGCTTTAACTTAAACTCATGACATATTTTGAAACCAACTGAACGTCCTTTGTCTTTACAACTTTGCTCATCTTGAATACTTTTAGAACTTTGCCACTTCATCCTTTGATAAGCAATACCAATTTTGCAAAATCCGCCCCGGTTATGATCTTCCGAATCTTGAACTCATTTTGCGAAATTTGCCCCAGCTATCATCTTCCATATCTTCAAATTATCTTGCAAAAGTTGCCCCAGTTGCTTGCTTTAGGGGAAATAAAAAATTTTAATATTATGGAGTCGAGCCCGTTAAGAGCGCCTACGTATCCCTCCACGAGAATCAGACTGTGCGTAGTTCCGCTTACATAAAGATTTTTGGGGAAAATATGGAAATCTAACTAGGAAACCGCATCCGAATTGGAAAACATACACATCTGCCTAGAAGCATAGTTCGGAATTACATCATAAAATATAAACAAGCCTAAGATGTTGCAATATTTTGACCGAATCCAATGGGGGATTGCCTACTTATCCAGTTGGCATTACAGGAATCAGGTCAGTAGTTCAAAAATACATAAAAGAGGACATTGGGGAAATCCTATGCTGGTGTAACCGAACTCTACGTGAGTTGCCTACGTATCCCGCCTTGGGAATCAGGTCGTACGTAGTTCGTGTTACATCAAAGATTACATTCGAACCAATGCTAACTTGTGATTGCTTCAGACATAGTATCTCTTGACAATATCTGCGTTGATTACCTTTGGCCAAACTTGATCATAAATATCTGCCAGGATTAGTGTTCTGCCACATAATGACATTGCCAACTTGGTACAAATTTTCCCGTTGCTTCTTCTCAATTAGGAAAGAGCTTCTTCAACACCCATTGCCCCGGTTTGAAGTAAACTATTCAAATCTTCTCTTCGCGCATTCAACATCTTCCAACTTATCTTCTTGAATGGTTTCTCAAATAAATCTTCAGCTCCAATTGCCGACAAATAAAGCTGCCCCAGTTTGAAGTTCTAACGGTAATATAATATCCAAAGAGTGCAAGAGTAACTTTCCAATGCATCATCCTTAAATTGTTCAGTTGTTTCGTTATAGGTCACAACCCAAGTTTAAGGAGGTTTTGTTAATTTTAATTTGAAATAGTAGTAAGTATATTAATCAAAAGAAAATAATAAAGCACATAAATAATTAAAGTATAGCAAAATAATAAGGTAGGAATGCAGTGCATTTGCTTATTCAAAACCTAATTTAGAGAGGCATACAACATAAAAGTAAACATGCAGGATTTAAAAAAGTTATTTGAAAGACATAAACATAACCAAAGTGCAAAACACAGTTCAAGGCCTCAAGCTGACTGTGATGCCAAAACAAAAACAACGAGTTCATTCATCAAGTCTCTTTTGGACCACAAGTCCAATTAGCCATCATATCACTTGGTTCAACATTCTGCACATGTGGCTCTTTCTCAAAATCTTGAATAGTTGCATAGCATTTCAATCCATCATTCAAGAATAGGCTGCCAACACCTTCAATCAAATTCTGCATGGCCATTTCGGGTGCTTGGACAAATGAATGGTTCAATGGTAAAAGAGGTTGTGGTATGACACTAGTCGGCTTCTTCTCAGACTCAGCCTTTTCCATCTTTCCTTCAGCGGGGTTGCCACCTAGGCCAAAAGTTCCCTCATTCTTTGGCAATAGACTTAGTGCTTGCTTAGGTAGCTTAGAAGCAATATTATCAACCTTTACATCATCAATAGAGACTATGGTGCCTTTCAGATTTGGCTCTTCCTCAAGAGAAATCATATTCACTGCATTGTTGCCATGATTGGGAAGAGGATTATCATGCACATTTGGCTGAGTGCTGGTGAGTTGAATGGTGCCTGTTTTGATTAAACCCTCGACCTTGTCTTTGAAAGTATAACATCTCTCAATATCATGGCCAGCTGCCCCTGAGTGATAAGCACAGTGCTTATATGCATCATACCATTTCGGAGGAGGGGTTGGGGTGTTATCAGGGACAGGATGCACAACTCCCGCTTTCTTAATCTCTCAAAAAGATGGCCATATGTCTCGGCTAGGGGAGTATAGGTTTTGGTTTCTCTCCTTTCGTAATTCTGATTAATCCCTTGCACATTGGGACGAACAGAAGGACGAGGCTAGTAATTCTGGGGTGCTTGAAAATTTGGCCGACGAGGGTATTGATTAGGTGCGTGTGCTCTAGGTTGGTAGTAATTTGCTTGTGCATTGTAAATCAGATAAGGAGCAGGTGGCATCTGGTAGTGAGTGCGGGTAGTTTGGGTAATAGGTGTTTTGGTAGGTGGGGAAGGCAGACGGATTGCCAAAATCCAACTTTCCAGCCGGTCGACGCTCGATGTCTCCCACAACAGCTCCCCCTTCTTCTTGTTAAAACCATTACCTGACCCAGACTGGATTGCCTTACTTGTAGCTTTCAAAACGGCCAAATTTGTGATCCTACAAGAGTTCAAACCAGCTTCATACATTTCCCCAGTTTTTACTAGATTGGCAAAGGTAGAGTTAGTCATGGATGCCATTCGGTCCTAGTAGAATTCATCTAATGTCTTGATGAAATGTCCCACAAACTCTTCCTCACTCATGGGAGGCTTAACTTTGGCTGCCTCACTCCTCCAACGTACCACGTATTCCCTAAAGGTCTCGATCGGCTTCTTCCTAAACCTTGCAATAGCCAACCGATCTAATGGTATTTCAGCATGGAAACCAAAACGCTCCATGAAGTCGTGACCCATACTCCTCCAGTTAATCCATTTTGAGGGATCCTGCTCGGAGTACCAGTCTAAAGCCTCGCCTTCAAGACTATGAATGAATGATTTCATACGGAGCTCTTCATTCTTCCCAACTCTCAAATGGGCTCGGGGGGTTGCCTTTGCCATCAAACTTAACAAACTTTGGTTCTTTGTACCCTTCTGGGTATTCAATTCCAGGATGAACACACAAGTCTTCATATTGTAGACTTTCCTTGTCCTTGCCTATTGATGCTTTGCTAAGAGCACTCATCACCCAACCTTGTACCTTTTTCTCCAAATCTTCACCCCCATTGACTGCTTTTTCGGCTCTTCTAACACCATTTTGAAACATCACATAAGGAGGATTGGTGTAATCATCAATTTGCACAATAGGAACATCTTGCCCGCCAGATACCGCCACTTGGACTAATGGTGCAGATGGATTTTCTTAATAAGCTTGGGGGATGGGTTCATTTTGGTAAGGGGAGGTTTGGTATGGATATGGAGTATGTGTCTGATAATAAGTATTGGCAGGGTGCGGGGTGTATGATGGGTATTGTTGATGTGATGGGTAGATGGGTGGTCGGTTGATTGTTTGGCTTGACTGAGTGTTATTTGGAGGTGGAGCTTGGGCAAGTGGCATGTTGCGTTGGTGGACTGGTGCTTTTAGAGAATTGTGGGTGTTCAAAGTTGCGTTCATATTGGCGACCCCATCAATTGAGTTCAGAGATTGCCCCAGAGATTGCCCCATTTGACCCTGAAAGTGGGAGGCATCGGGCCCACGCAGCGGCGTGTTTTTAGGAGTTTGCCTTTTTACCGCAGCCAGTTCATCTTTTAACATATGTAGTTCCTTAGCAATTTCAAGAATCAATTCGTCTTGAGCAATAATGACATTTTCTCTATAAGATTCAGAAGTTGCAGGATTTTTCTCGGTATTGCGAGGTTCATCATCTATTCCAGTCATTGTCAGTTGTGAAAATGTGTACCAGTATGGAGATTGGTCCTTTGCCCTTGTGTAATAGGAATGATCAGCCTGCTTAAATAGCACAAATCAAACCTCTTTTGGGGGATAAACAAATCAAAAGAAAAAGTTCAAAAGTAACCATGTTAGTTTGTATGTCATTGGCAAAATTGCACACAAATCACATAGCGCGCATCACATAGCGCTTTGCATTTTAAACAAGTTGATATGGAGCAAGCACAAGTAGTTGAGCGTAAATAAAAAATGCGAACGCGTCCTACCCTGTAAGGTACCTCTTTGTGCTAGAGGTAAGCCTAATCGTCAAGTTGCACATTGATGTGGTGGCAATAGATTGATCCAACCTGTTGCCAATGTAAATTTAGGAGATAACGGTACAATAAACAATAAAAATTTAAAATCCCATTTTTATTAAAAAAATGTCTCCAATAATACAATGCCTTGAACAGAAATCCGGCAACAAACCACTACAACGTGGTTATACACTGTTTTTGAAAACAAAATAAATAATAAAATGCAATATTTCAGTCCCAAAATACTAAAACCACAATTGCTTGCTCCTTGCTGGATCCAGATATGTCAACTGCTAATCTTCAACTATATTGAACGCATTGGCAAACAACTGTGAACATTACCTTATTGAACAAACGGATATCTCCCTGCAAACAAAAGGAACCGTGAGACAAACTCCCAAATTTGGCAAAGGCAAACCGGCATGGATCCGTCTATGGTCACACATACCAAATAAAATGAAACATCATTGGGTTACAAGTACCCATCGACAAAAGGGCGCTTTCTTAATTCCTGGAAGCGGTACCAAGGACCGGGTCCAAACTAAGGTGTATATGCATGCATGTCCTAATCTCCTTCTAAGAGTGGGCTAACGGTTGAGGCTGATTCGACCTATGTGGGATAAACCTGGCCTCATAAACCAGTAAAACCGGCAATGACAAACCAGGCAAACCATACCCTAACTAACTTTGGTGACACAAAATAAATTCAAAGAGCTAGGAAGGACAATGCCCTTCCTGTATAATTGCCCGTCAAGCGGGCACCCCGTGATAAAATCGAGGAGATGAAAGAGAATTGACAGGCTCCATGAGGTAGGAAATATGAACGTAATGCGGACTATGCACAAATAAAAACATGCTTCAATACATTCATCCACAACAATTAATTCTACGCATACTAGTTTAGGCATGCAAATAAACAAACAGTTACGCTACGCATACATACAATCAACACATATACAAATAAAGAAAATTTGTAAAAATCTTTTGGTTAGAACCATTTGCGCATCCCCAGCTGAGTCGCCACACTGTTGAACCCTCCCAACAAATGCACACAAGTATGCATAGGGATTTGATTTCAACAAAATGGGACTCCAAAGGGCTTCTTTGGAGTCGCCACCTAATTTAAGGATTATTAGGAACCTAAGTTAACTAAAGAGTGCAATTTTATTCTTTATTTAAAAGAAATTAAATTCTGAGATTCTAGGTAAGTGGTTCTATTAAATTCAAAAAAAGGTCCCTAACGGGAGCACTTTTGAAAATACTCTAAAAACGGTTAATCCGGCGATTTTCACGAATTTTACTTAAAGAAAATTAATTTAGAATAAATTTTAAATAAAGATAAATAGATAATGAATAATATAAATAAGATAAGATTTGATTATGCCAATACTTAGATAAATGAACAACAAAACATGAGATCAATTAAATGAATAATGAAATAATGATTTGGTTGATTAATTAGTTAATTAAATAAACGAGGGGCTAAATAAAATTAAATAAATAAAATAAATGATTAGATAAATAATAATAATTGATTAAATAAATAAATAAATAAATAATTATAATTGATTAAACAAATAAATAAATAATTAAAATTAAATAATTAAATCAATGAATAAATTAATTAATTAATTTATTATAAATAAATAAATACCACTTAAATAATTTAATTAATGAGTAAATAAATGAATAAATAAATAAATAAATAATAAATGGATAAATAATTAACTTAAATATAAATAATAAATAAATGATTACAATTTTAATTTTTATCCTTTTGCACTCGATAGTTAATCAAAGATTCTTATTATCTTAAACTAATTTTTATCCTTTTGCACTCGATAGTTAATCAAAGTTTACCTTTATATACCTGAATTTGGACAATACGCTTCTA
The DNA here is from genome assembly GCA_029990575.1 of Petunia axillaris subsp. axillaris. NCBI lineage: Eukaryota > Viridiplantae > Streptophyta > Magnoliopsida > Solanales > Solanaceae > Petunia > Petunia axillaris. The sequence continues at coordinate 10,096,993 of JARKNS010000007.1, forward strand.
GGAATTTAACCATCATTGGCCATTCATTAGGAGCTGAGTATATACCTGGATATCTCACCAACAAGAACTTGTGTAAGTTCCAATTAACTTCATGGGCTACCCGCTGGAACGAGACTTTTCCACCATGAGCCACTGTGTTGCGCCTTTTCCAGAGTTCCTACACGACAAAGGCAAGAATTGCTTGACACATTAACCTCAGCCAAGGACGTTTTCTACACTGCCACCACTTTAATTAATTGATGAAATCTCCAATCTTGGTCACAAACCCCATCGCATTTGCATAGTACGACCACACACTTTTTGCAATTGAACTTGTAACAGATAAGTGCTCACGAGTTTCCTCTTTAGAATGAACACAACACCTACAACGTGAAAGAACATTGTACCCAATTCTCTTCAATTCATCATCTAGGGGCAGCTTGCCTTTCCATGCTCGCCAAAGTACAAAAGAAATTTTGAAAGGCATGCCCTTCAACCACATAAGCTTATACTCCTCTTTCACATTACCTTTGCCTCGAACATAATTATTAGCACTACTTACCGTGAATTGGCCATTCGAAGTAAGCTCCCACGTTGCAAAATCTCGCACTTGCGCAATGTTCCCCGGCTGAATAGTGTCTACAACATGTTGCGCTAAATCACTTGGTAATGCTTCAAAAAGGAGTTGCTGATTCCATCCATTATCATTCAAGAAATCCTTCACCACATTCAATTCCTCCCTTACATAAAACCTGCGAGGAACAACAAAATACAAGGCACCAACACGTGACCAATTGTCTCACTAAAAATGAGACGACCCTTGCCTAACATGCCAAATAATCTCATGATCTACCATCTCCCTAACAAGTAACATCTTTTTCCAAATAGGAGAACCATCAGTGTATGGCACAATAGAGTAATGCAATTTTGTATAATACTTATTGGCCATAAAAGTACCCCAAAGAGAAGTTTTCGTCCTAAAGTTCCACCACAATTTTGCAAATAAAGCATTTGCAACATCATATAAAGATTTAAATCTCACACCTTCCTCAGCTGGTGGCTTTCACAAAGTATCCCAAGAGGCCCAATGCCTCCTTGAATTCTCCTCAGAATTATTCCAAAAGAAATTAGCAAAAATCCTGTGAAGTTGATCAATAACACAATCCGGGGGATTGACTGCAGACAAAAGATGAATAGGCATAATTTGAAGCACATGCATAATCAAAACAACACTACCTCCATAAGACAACATTTTTGCCTTCCAAGATTGCAACTTCTGCCTTATCTTTGACACAAGGTCATCAAACTGAGCCTTATTTCTTCTTTTGTGTGTAACTGGACACCCTAAGTAAGTAAAAGGAAAAGTACCTCTTTCAATTTGAGAAATATACTCCACACTGTCAACAATCTCCTGCTCAACCTGGTGATACAAATAAATAACACTTCTCTTTATTGATCTTCTGACCGCTGGCACCCTCATAGGCATCCAGCACCCCCATAATGAGCCTCAGAGAAGTAGTATCAGCTGAATAAAATAAGATAGTGTCATCTGCATATGCTAAGTGGTAGATAGGAGGACTCCACTTAGGCATAGCAAATCCTTTGAATATAGCATTCTCATGTAAAGCATTTAGGGCCCTGGACAACACTTCAGCTGAAAGAATGAATAAAGTGGAGACAAAGGGTCCCCTTTGCTTCAAACCCCTAGAAGAATTAAAGAAACCATGTGGCTGCCCATAAAAAAGAACGAATATCAATTGTTAGATAAAAGCCTCCAAACAATATCAATGCATCTCTCACTGAACCCCACCTTTCTCAGAACCTTGGCCATAAATAACCAAGACACACGATCATGTGCTTTCATCATATCAAGTTTGATTACAACATTGGCATCTTTAGCTCTTTTTCTAATATCATCAACGATCTCCTGAACTAGTAGCACATTTTCAACAGTACTTCTACCCCTAACAAAACCAGCCTGTGTAGGAGATATAAAATCAGGTAACAAATCAACTAACCTATCATGCAAGACCCTGGAAATCACTTTGTTTGAGAAGTTACTCAAACTAATAGGCCTCAGCTAAATGAACAGGCAACTCAATAAAGCAAGAAAGTCGATTTGCATAGATAAGAGAACAGAGTACTAGAACAAAGATTAATTATGACAAACTCTCAGCATGTTATCATTCAGGAAAGAGGTTTAGATCTCAACCCCAACATAATTAGCATTCCAGGATATGACATTACAAATGGATCTCAAGTCCTACCAAACTGCTGAAATTGATATAACTGCACTTTCTTAGAGAAAATTTTACAATACTCTGCTATTAACTCATCGCTAGTCCATCTCATGTTACTTTCTCAAGTCAAATACTGCACGCTCATGCTTTTGAGCTCACTGTTACCTCTCTCACACCGGGTAACATAAATGACAAATGTTTTCAATTTAACATTCTTATGCTCACCTTGCACAAGATGGTCTTGAGATGAGAGGAATTATTCTATGCAACAGAGGTTACATGTGTGAACAAGATGGTGAGAGTGTAAATCACTTGTTTATGCGACGGAGGCTACATGTGTGAACAAGATAGTGAGAGTGTAAATCACTTGTTACGCACTCTACAGTGGCTAGAGTGAAAGCCTATCTTACTGATAATGCCAGAAACTTCTACTAATAGGACATACATGTCTCCAGATTATGTAATATCCATTTGTCAAGGCCATTCACTTCCTGTATTGGAAAAACAAAAGGGAAATTATAACACATTCTAAAGAAGCTATGCCATTTATTTCCGGAAAGCCTATACAACCTTATTTCCAGCAAAAATTGCAAAGGAATCATGATTGAAAATGAAGGAAAAAGTCAAAACAAAGCATCATCTTTTGTACCTTTGTACTTAAATCCATTTCTTATATTTCTCAAATAGAAATGCGACACTTCCCTAATCGTGGTACTTGACCACACAAACTTGGAAGCTTCTGCTGTAGTTTCATTGTTTTTGCAGTTTTGTGCGACACAAGTAGTATTTAGTTATGTTGCAAGGTTTCATCCTGGTAGATCTATAAAAATTGGTCATCCAGACAGGGGCGGACCTACATGGTGGGGGTGGGTGCACCGGCACTTGCTGGCGTCGAAAAGAATTGTGCGTATATATATGTATATATGACAGAAAACGTGTATATATATTTAAATGTGCACCCAAAAGAACAAAAGCTAATTGGGTGTATTGGTAACGCAGATGTTTAAAGTTGGCTCCTAAGCTGGAGACTTGGGTTCGAACCCCAGCTCCTACAATTTCCTTTATACTCTTTTCTTCAATTTTATCTGGTGCCCCCACTGAGTTGAAATCCTGAGTCCGCCTCTGCATCCAGAAGCAGTCAAACTTATTTCTGCACAACTACATGTCCTAAAATTAAATATAGATACAAAGTTCAGTTTCCGTGTACAAAGGCCACTAAGAAAAAGTAAAAAAGATAAGCTTGGAAAACATATTGCACATGCTCAATGAAACTGAACAATGATATTTTCATTTACTTATCGATGACCTGTTCACTTAAATAGTGCCTCACAGAGAAAGTGGACACATTAGGCTTCTTAGGGAGGAGCACTAAATTTGTATGAGATGCAAATCTAGGGATATCATGGCCAGCAAAGAAGGCCTGCACCATATAAGTAAGATCAGCATCAATAACATCCCAACACACTTGATAAAACTTCCCTGAAAAGCCATCAGGGCCTGAAGCACTATCACCATTCAAGCCAAAAACTGCTTTCTTCACCTCTTCCATGGAAGGAATTTCTTCAATAGCAAGATTTTGATCCACACTAACCATTTCAGGCACATGTAAAAGCAAGTCAAAGTTCAATTCTTGGCCATCATTTGCAAATTGTTGTTGAAAAAACTCCAAAGCTTCAGCAGCCATATCTTCTTCATCATTAAGCCAATTTCCAAGCCTATCCTGGATTCTATGAATTTTAAGCTTCTTCCTCCTTCCTTGTACCTGAGCATGAAAAAATTTAGTATTGCGATCACCATCTTTAAACCACTGAAAACCTGTTTTTTGCTTCCAAAATTCCTCCTCTAAATGGAGCACCCTTTTCAATTCAGCTTCAGCTTTCTTCAATTGCTCCCTATGATATGCATCAAGTGATTCTTCAAGCTTTAGCTCATGAGCTTTAATAATGTCTTCCAGTGAGGCAATTTTCTGAAAAATATTGCCAAAAGTAGCTTTGCTCCACCTTGATAAGGCCTGCTTTACTTTCTTCAATTTCCTGTGAAATATTATAAAAGGATCCCCTACATAATCACACACCCAATTATCCTGCACAACTTGCAAGAAGGATTCATTATCAGTCCAGAAATTAAAAAATTTGAAGGATTTAATAATAGTAGAAGAATCAGTCGAACACTTTATCAGCAAAGGAGAATGATCAGATCCAGTCCTGGCAAGGTGTTCAATGTCAATCTTAGGAAAAAATTCCATGAACTCCTTATTAGCAAAACATCTATCAATCCTCTTCAAGATGAACTGATTTTCAATCCTCCCATTCCACAAAGTGTAAATAGTACCTGTATACCCTAAGTCAGTAACTCCACATGCAGCTATGGTAGCAGCAAAATCACCAACTTCTTGAGTCAACACTGGAAGGCCACCATATTTTTCTTCTTCAGAGAGAATAACATTGAAGTCATCCCCAATGATCCATGGCTTAACCATAGTAGATGCTAAGAATTGCAAGGAATCCCACAGCTCCATTCTTTCAATTCTATCACACTTAGCATAAACTAAGGTAAGAAAAAAATCCTGATTCTGTACATTATGATGCAGCTTCAAAGTCAGTTGTTGCTCCTGGTCATCCACTACTGTCACAGTATAATCGTCCCCAATGAAAGCCCAAATCTTCCCATTGACATTCGTGAAAGACCAATACATTCCCAATCTCATGCCATAATACTGGACTCTACAGGGCTCCTGAAAAGGTTCAAGCAACCCTATAAAATCAAAATAATGATGCCTATGCAATGTATTCAACCTTGTGAACGCCTCCTTCGTATCAACTGATCGTATATTCCAAATCAAAGCTTTATTCATCATTAAACTTTTGATTTAGAACTCCAAACTGGTTGTATCCTGGAAATTGGCCCAGGCTCTTTCTTAGTACATCTGACACCTTTCTTTGGTACATCTCTAGGTGACAAATCACCTTCCCTGGCCATTTGTAGGAAGTTGTGGGCTGTTGATTCCTCCTCTTCACCATTAATACATGCTGCATCGCCCACATCATCTTGTAGCCCAAGCTGCTTACTAGGAGAATATCGTTCTTGCCTTTGCAAAATGTCTTTACTATCACTGAATTGTAAAGAGTTTAGTAAAGCTTTTTCACCCTCAGTAAAATCCTCCTTTGAAATGCCCTTGGACAAACTCCCATCGCGTTGTAAATTTGAACCAGTGTCCAAATGGATCAACTGAGAAGGTACTGATTTGTCAGAAGTATTAAGAGGTACATGATCTTCGATGGGATTAGGACTTGCGAGTAAAGGAATATCATGGGAAGGAATAATTACGGTCTCACTGGTATGCACATTACACGCAACATTGACCTGAGCAGTCAGCAATTTTAATTTAGCCAAGGGAATTAAATCCTCTTTAGTCATAGGAAATAATCCTCCAGCTTTATTTAATAAAGCCTGCACATCTTCATTAATAACCTGATAACCCTTAGCTCCCTTTATCAAAGCCTCTTCATGACATGAATTAACTCCAGCATTAATCACCTGTAATAAGCGATTTAAAGAACCCCCAGTTTTAGTCAAAGAATCACGCGCATAAGCATTTAATGCGCGTAAACCATTAGCTGCTTTCCCACTGGAATATGGAGTTCCTCCGGCTTTAATATCGTGATCATTAATTAGCGTCAAACCCTCAACTTGATTGCCTGAATTTAATGTAGTCCTAGGTAAAATAGGAGTCAACATTAACTCCTTTCCCAACGTGAAATCAGTTTCCTGAGCTGGAACGCGTGTGGAAATATGCAGACCCTCAACTTTAATGCCCGTTGGGTTTTCGGAAGCTTCAATGCCTACAGCTTTTGGTGTCGAACTCCCATCTTTAAATTCACTCTGATTCCCTTCTTTAATTCTCTACCCATCAGCTAACACATTCACAACACCCTTCAGCTTTAAGGCCGTTACATATTTCTCATTAATTTATACACCTCGTTTTTCCGCAGTATCTTTGTCCAGGGACAACTCACCCCTAGCTTTAATATGGTCAGCATTAATTGCAATCCCAGCTTTTGTAACATTCAACTTTGTGCTAGGGTTCTCAACTAACTTAACAGCTTTGTCATTGTTTGTATTCACCTCTGTAGGAATAAATTCCTCCTCATTTTGTAACACATCAAAAGCATTAATGTTGCGTGCAGCCTCCTTATTACCAAGTTGTTCCTGAATGTTAACACCACCGTTGGTTTTCTTCCTTGTAACAACCTGCCAAGCATTTGGATCACGAAGAGGATTCTGTCTTTTCACCATATTGCATAGCTTCCTGCCTTGAGGTTCATTGTACCCATGGGTGCCCTTAATATCATGTGCTCCACTTGGCCCCGGATTCCTTACTACTTTGCCACTTTAGCACCTTGTTGAGTAACACCTGTCTTTATTATCCGCACCTCGACTAATGGAATCATCATACAAATCTGGATGTAGGACTCGACATTCTTCATCAACATGTCCTTGCAAGCAACATTGAGAACAATACTTTGGAAGATAATCATACATAATTTTAATACATTTAGACTTCTTCTTCCTCGTATCTTCATCTACCTCTATTATATCAATTTCCTGTGGAAATCTCCTAACAAGTCAATTTCCACCTTCACCCTAGCACAACTAGGCCGTGTGTGGTTCAATGTAGCTGCTGTCACGACCCAATTTCCAAGGGCTCGTGATGGCACCTAAACAACATTTGCCTAGACGAACCAATGAAACAAGATGCGGAAAAGAACAATAATGTGAAAAGATCATAAATGGATATATAAAAATAAAAGGGTGAAGTCCAAAAGAATATATCCACAAAAGAATTGGAGCATTCTAAGAGTGACTCAATAAACTATGAATATACATCAAAGAAATCTGAGTCCTATCTCTATGTGACTCCGGCGGTATGCCACCACGGTCTGTGTGGTCGGCTCACCTCAATCAAAAGTCTCAGAAGCCTCGGGAACCGCTAACGTCCGGGCTGCTGACTGGATGAAGGACCTGCGCACGTAGCAGAGTAAGTTATGAGCCGAAGCCCAGTAAGATCACCGACAGGCCCGCTAAGGTACCCTTGCGGGACAAGTCGATACATGCATCATAAGCAACAACATACTATAGTAATCATACAATAAAGTAGTGAAATCACAAATAGATGTAACACATTCCATACACACAAGTAGTAACCAGAAGTCTCAAGGATTATGCCCATCCAACGTAAGGCATAGGTCAACTCAGCGGCGGTTTGGAGGTCCAATCTCTACTCCCGTGCCGACTAACCTAGACCTACGATGGACTAGCAACACCACTACTAAGTATCAACCATATACCGTGACCCGAAGTCACTATCACAATCATGAATAAGTAGACCAACGACCCGTAGTCGTTGGCTCATCTCAAATCTGTCTACGATCGCACCACACCCCCTGTCAAGTGCGTCGTATCTCAATAAATCAAGTGACCACACCACACCCCCTGTCAAGTGTGTCACATCTCAAAGATCAAGTGTCCACACCATACCCCCTGTCAAGTGTGACACATCTCATAGTATAGGCGACACCACACCCCCTGTCAAGTGTCCCTCTAACAGTATTAATATCCACGACATTAATAACAATAATAGAAATAATAACAGAAATATTAATAACGATAATATTTCACAGTCACCGTAACCCAGGTTGGTTATGCTAGCTGAACGTAAGGCGAAGGTTAACCCGACCACAGTTTGGGGGTACAATCCCTACTCCCATGTCGTCCAACCCAAGGTTACGTATAGACAGCACTACCCAACCCGGCACGTGAACAAATCAAGTACCAATATAATTCAAAAGCCGGCAAAATCCTCGGCAAGACATTTATCATGACATGCCGGCAACATCCTCGGCCATGTCCCAAGTTCTTGCTATCTAAGCATGGCGTAGCAAGCGTTACTACGATATAAATTTAAGTTACCTCGACGTAGCGTTTAGACCGGCACATACCTCGGTCGAGTCACAATCTCGCTATTTATAACAAACAATAATAGCAAGTAATTCACAACATTAATCCTAACCATTGTTAGGTATATATATACGTACATGAAGCATACTAGCATGAAGGAAGAGTCCACAAGCACAATAGAGGTCAAGTCTCACTTACCTCGAAATTCGGGCTCAAATGCCGGGAAGAATCTCCTTTCCCGCTCGCCTTGTCCGCGAAGGACTCTCCACTAGGTCTATTAAGACAAGATATAGCACATATGAGTGCTCAATTATAGCTATTTAAGCCTATAGGCATCCTAGGGTAAAAATTACCAAAATTCCCCCGGGTAGGGCCGAGCCCTAAATTTACAAAATATACTTTTCCGGACTCCCCACGCTCCCGTGAATCCAAAAGTACACTTAGATTCCACATGCGATCCTTGCTCGATGTCTTTCCCCAATTCTTAAGAATCTAGGGTTCTAACCCATTTCCAAGAATCAACCCTTTGATTCTTGTGTTAATCAACATAAAGATGGATTGAAAGGGCTTACCTTAAGTGTAAGTATGATTGGGTCTTCAAGAAATACCCAAAAATCGCCTCAAGAGCTCACCAAATGATTTTTTATAAGTTATGAACCGAAATGGCCCGAAATGGCCTTTTTATAGCAGTTTTTGCCTCTGTGACAGCTTCTTTTAAAAAAATCATAACTTTTTATAGGAATGTCCAAATGACCTGAAACCGGTGCCATTAGAACCACAATTCAAAGGGCTACAACTTTCATGTTTTGAGTTTTTCCTAATTCCTTACGGATTGGCCGAACAATCAGCTTTTATCCGGCTGTTTGCGCCAAAATAGAACAGAAAAGTCGCACCAGATTTTCTATTGTTTTTGGGGCAAAACGGGACCCTACGAAGCTTGGAATGATCCCAAATTTTATACACAAGCCATAAAATACTTGGGTGACATGCTCGTCAAGACGGAACTCAATTCGGACCTCCAGAACTCAAAAAGTGGGTCCCACGGCAAAGGTTCAATTTTCGACTTTCGCCAAAATAGCGAAATTTAACCAAACGACCTCGGAATCCAATTCTGAAAGTTGCTACAAGTCACAAATGACTATACGAACCTAACGGAACTTCCGGATCTCTCATCGGAGCTCATTTGCTCAAATCGAGCTCGGAAACCTCTTTTAACTCTTTTAAACTTCCGAAACGGGGACTTTATCAAAAGTCCTATCAAACGAGGTCCGTTTTCAATTTTGAAGGTTGCTACATATCATAAATGACGAGACGGACCTAACGGTGCGCTCGGATTTTCCATCGGGGTTCGTTTACTCAAAACGACCTATCGAAACCCCAAATTCCTTTCCGGAATTTCATAAACGGATCCTTTTCTCGAAAACCTATCAAACGGACTCCGTTTCGACTCAGATTTCACAGACGGGTCATAAATGACCTAACGGAGCTTTTGGGACTATCGACACGTAAATCGAGGTCCCAGATCCTGTAATGACTATTTGAGGGTCGTTACATTCTCCCCCACTTAGACTCTCGGCCGTCCTCGGACGAGCCTAAGTCTAAGGTAGGATCCACACACTAGCCACGGAGCTGGCACGGATTTCGAGGACCCCTCGGTACCACCCGAAATCAATAAAACATAAAAATGCAAATTCAGGCTTAGAAAATACAAGGATTTCATACCTGAATCATCGAACAAGCGCGGATGCCTCTCACGCATCTCGGACTCAAACTCCCAAGTGGCCTCGGCAATGGAGTGATGCCCCCACTGAACTCTCACAAGCGGGATCACCTTCGATCTCATCTTACGGACCTCTCTAGCCACAATAGCAATAGGCTCCTCTGAATAAGCTAAGTCGCCATCTACCTCCACGGAAGCCATATCGATCACATGAGACAGATCGTGAACATACTTCCGGAGCATGGACACATGGAACACCGGATGAACAGACAGAGAGGGAGGCAAAGCCAGTCTATAAGCAACGGCGCCAACGCGCTCCAATATCTCAAAAGGCCCAATGAACCTAGGACTGAGCTTGCCTTTCTTCCCAAATCTCATAACACCCTTCATGGGCGACACTCTGAGGAATACCCGGTCCCCAACCATGAACTCAAGATCTCTCCGCCTCCGATCTGCATACGATATCTGCCGGCTCTGAGCCGTGCGGAGTCGATCCTGAATAACCCGGACCTTATCTAAGGTCTGCTGCACCAAATCGGGCCCCAACACCTGGACCTCACCAGACTCGAACCAACCGATAGGCGAGCGACATCTCCGACCATACAATGCCTCAAACGGAGCCATCTGGATAGAAGCCTGATAGCTATTATTATACGCAAACTCTGCTAGCGGCAAATGGCTATCCCAATGGCCTTCAAAATCAATAGCACATGCCCTCAACATATCCTCGAGGATCTGAATGGTCCGCTCAGACTGGCCATCAGTCTGCGGGTGAAATGCAGTGCTGAGATCGACCCGAGTACCCAGCTCTCTCTGAAAAGATCTCCAAAACTGAGCTGTGAACTGAGCACCTCGGTCAGAAATGATAGAAACAGGAGCACCATGCAATCTCACAATCTGCTCAATGAAGATACGAGCCAGACGCTCCGAGGTATAAGTAGTCCTCACTGGAATGAAGTGAGCCGACTTCGACAGTCGATCAACTACTACCCATACCGAATCATGCTTACCCACGGTCAGCGGCAAACCAACTACGAAATCCATAGTGATCTGCTCCCACTTCCACTCGGGAATGGGCATAGACTGGGTCACCCCGGCTGGCCTCCGGTGCTCATACTTCACCTGCTGGCAATTCAAACACCGAGATACATAATCAGCAACATCCCTCTTCATCCCTTTCCACCAATACAGCTCTCGAAGATCATGATACATCTTCGCAGTACCCGGATGAATGGAATATCTCGAACTGTGAGCCTCTGCCAAAATCATCTGCCTCAGCTCCACAATGGCTGGAACACATACCCGGCCGTTAAGCCGCAAAGCACCATCATCACCAATCACGAACGAGGACACTCCCCCACTCAGGACCTTGTCCCGGAGATCTCTCAGATAAGGATCCTCGAACTGCCTTTCCCGAATCTTGGAAGCTAAAGACGACTGAGACCCCACATATGCAAGCACCCGGCCTGGAACAGAATCATCAAACCGAACCCCACTAATGGACAAAGCCTGCAACTTACGGGCCAACGGCCTCATATCAGCATCAAGATAGGCGAGGCTACCCATGGACTTCCTACTCAAGGCATCGGCTACAACATTAGCCTTTCCGGGATGATACCGGATAGAAAGATCATAATCCTTCAGCAGCTCTAACCAGCGGCGCTGTCTCCCGTTCAAGTCCTTCTGAGTGAACAAGTACTGGAGACTCTTATGATCGGTGAATACCTCACATGGCTCGCCATAAAGATAGTGCCTCCACAACTTCAGTGCAAACACGACAGCTAACAGCTCCAAATCATGGACAGGATAATTCTTCTCATGGACCTTCAGCTGTCTCGAGGCATAAGCTATCACCTTACCCTCCTGCATCAGAACGCTACCCAGGCCAACACCCGAAGCATCACAATATACGGTGAATCCCCCGGATCCACTAGGCAAGGCCAACACTAGCGCTGAAGTCAACAGAGTCTTAAGCTTCTGAATGCTAGACTCACAGGCATCGGACCACAGGAAAGGAACATTCTTCTGGGTCAACTTCATCAGAGGTGCTGAAATAGAAGAAAACCCCTCGACGAACCGCCGATAATAACCTGCCAAGCCTAAGAAACTCCGAATCTCTGTAGGAGAAGTAGGCCTAAGCCAACTCTGAACGGCCTCTATCTTCTTCGGATCAACACGCACCCCATCCTTGGTCACCACGTGACCTAGGAAAGATACAGAACTGAGCCAAAATTCACACTTGGAGAATTTGGCATACAACTGCTGATCCCTCAGAGTCCGAAGAACAACTCTCAAATGCTGCTCATGCTCCTCCCTGCTCCTCGAATAAACCAAGATATCATCGATAAACATAATGACGAAGGAGTCAAGGTAGGCCTTGAACACTCGGTTCATCAGATCCATGAAAGCAGCTGGGGCATTCGTAAGCCCGAAAGACATCACTAGAAACTCATAGTGGCCATATCGGGTACGAAAAGCAGTCTTGGAAACATCCTCGGACCGAATCCTCAACGGATGATACCCCGACCTCAAATCAATCTTCGAGAAGAAGGTAGCACCCTGAAGCTGATCAAACAAATCATCAATACGCGGCAAAGGATACCTATTCTTGATAGTAACCTTATTCAGCTGCCGGTAATCAATACACATCCGCATAGAGCCATCCTTCTTCTTCACAAATAATATCGGGGCACCCCATGGAGACACACTGGGCCTAATGAAGCCCTTATCGAGCAAATCCTGAATCTGCTCCTTCAGCTCCCTCAACTCAACAGGAGCCATACGATACGGGGGAATAGATTTAGGCTGAATGCCTGGCAATAGATCAATGCAAAACTCTATCTCCCGCATAGGCGGCAAACCCGGCAAATCATCAGGAAACACATCCGGATACTCACAAACAACCGCAACTCTATCAAGGGATACCTCCTCTGCCCGGACATCCCGAACTGAAGCAATATATCCCTCGCACCCACTAGATATCATCCTCTGCGCCTCCAAGAAAGAAATGATCCTACTCTTCGGAGAAGGCCTGGAACCTCTCCATACAACCCGAGACTCACCCTCTGCCCCGATCGTCACGGACTTGGCATGGCAATCCAAAGTCGCATGACAGGAAGCCAGCCAATCCATGCCCATAATGACATCGAAATCAGACATATCGAGCAGCATCAGGTCCACTAAGGACTCTACACCACAGATGGAGATCATACACTGCCGATAACCCCTATCTACACATATAGAAGACCCGACAGGGGTGGCAACCATAAAGGGATCATCTAAGAAGACCAGATCCCTGCCCAAGCAAGGGGCAAATCCCGGCGACACATACGAATAGGTAGACCCCGGATCAATAAGAGCATAAGCATCGCGGCCACAGACAGAAATAATACCTGTGATGACATCATTGGATGCCTCAGCATCCTGACGAGTCATAGCATAGACCTACGCCGAGCCTCCTGAACCCGTAGCTCTCTGAGACTGCTGTCTAGGAGGAATCTGAGAAACGGGCCTGGCGGCCTGAGGACCAGATGGTACCATAGCTGCGGATCCCTGGCGACCTGATGAAACATAAGGGCAACTCCTGACATAGTGCTCTGGAGACCCACACTCAAAACATCCATCACCTCTACCTCCTCTACCGCCTCTACCACCTCTGCCATGACCACCTCCAGACGAACACCTCCCATGATGCCTCTGATGGCACCTCCCGCACTGCGGCGGACCAGACTGCGAAGAGCCACCCCGCCTCTGGGATGACTGACGCCTCGGGGTCTCTGAAGAAAAATCCTGGGCAGGCAAAGCAGCAGCCTGGGGCCTAAACTGACAACGGCCCTGATGACCCTGACCCCTCTGAGCGGATCCACTATACCCATCAGACTGACGCGATCTCTTGGCCGCCCTCTCCGCGTCAGCCCTGGCGAAGATATCCTCCATCTGCCGCGCCACATCAACTATCTCAAAATATGACTTGTTGCCCATATCAGGGGCAACAGCTACCTGCAAGCGGGGATGAAGACCCTCAACAAACCGGAGGACCTTGTCCCTCTCCTGAGCCACCATAGCCGGCGCAAACTGAGACAACCACAAGAACCTGGTGTCATACTCTGAAACAGACAGGTTTTCCTGCCTCAACCCCTCAAACTCGCGCCTCTGAGCATCGTGCTGACTCTGGGGCACGAACCTGCTCATGAACATAGACACGAACTCAGCCCAAGACAAAAGAGGGAGGTCACTAGACCTCTGCCGCATCATGGAGACCCACCATGTCTCCGCATCTCCCGATAATCTGAAAGAAGCACACTGCACCCCTAAGGTGTCTCTAGTACCAAGAACTGTCAAAATCTTCTCACACTTCTGAATGTACCTCTGGGCAGTACATGTAGCTGAGGTACCGTCGAACTCTGGAGGCTGAAGCTTCATGAATGACTCTATCCTCTTGGCAACCTCCTCAGTGCCCATAGGAGGAGTAGAAATAACAGGACCTGCCTGAGGAGTAGAAGCAGAAGGCTGGGCAATATGATCAGGAGCAGCCTCAGAAGTAGGCGTGCTCATAACAGGTGTGGTCGGCTGAGGAGCCGAAACAGGAGCTGCAACATCATCTCTGACAGGGACCTGATGGCTAGACAAGGCCATCGGTCTCATATACTCCTCTGAAGAGATCACAACGGTGCCTGGCACAACAGCAGGCACAGGGGGAATAGATGCTGACAGAGTCGCTGCGGACACCGCAGGGATAGCTATGTCCTGCCTAGTGGCTGACGGGCGACCTACCCGAGTCTTCTTAGCAGCTAGCGGCTGCGTAGGTGCTGATGGCTCTCCCACAGACGCGGGTGTAGAAGATGCAGCCCTCCTGGCTGAGGATGCTCGCGTCCTCGCCATCTCATACAATACACGAAAAAGGGTCAGCACCTATATAAGCTACTCAGCACGAATAGAGATGAAACGAAGGGAAAACATGTCCTAACATGCCCTTGTAGCCTCTCGCTCATAAGTATGGTCGACAACATACCCATAAGCAAGACTCTACTCAGACACTGCTCCAAGACTCCTAGGACTCGAATTAGAACCTAGGGCTCTGATACCAAACTGTCACGACCCAATTTCCAAGGGCTCGTGATGGCACCTAAACAACATTTGCCTAGGCGAACCAATGAAACAAGATGCTGAAAAGAACAATAATGTGAAAAGATCATAAATGGATATATGAATATAAAAAAGTGAAGTCCAAAAGAATACATCCACAAAAGAATTGGAGCATTCTAAGAGTGACTCAATAAAGTATGAATATACATCAAAGAAATCTGAGTCCTATCTCTAAGTGACTCCGGCGGTATGCCACCACGGTCTGTGTGGTCGGCTCACCTCAATCAAAAGTCTCAGAAGCCTCGGGAACCGCTAACGTCCAGGCTGCTTACTGGATGAAGGACCTGCGCACGCAGTAGAGTAAGTTATGAGCCGAAGCCCAGTAAGATCACCGACAGGCCCGCTAAGGTACCCTTGCGGGACAAGTCGATACATGCATCATAAGCAACAACATACTATAGTAATCATACAATAAAGTAGTGAAATCACAAATAGATGTAACACATTCCATACACACAAGTAGTAACCAGAAGTCTCAAGGATTATGCCCATCCAACGTAAGGCATAGGTCAACTCAGCGGCGGTTTGGAGGTCCAATCTCTACTCCCGTGCCGACTAACCTAGACCTACGATGGACTAGCAACACCACTACTAAGTATCAACCATATACCGTGACCCGAAGTCACTATCACAATCATGAATAAGTAGACCAACGACCCGTAGTCGTTGGCTCATCTCAAATCTGTCTACGATCGCACCACACCCCCTGTCAAGTGCGTCGTATCTCAATAAATCAAGTGACCACACCACACCCCCTGTCAAGTGTGTCACATCTCAAAGATCAGGTGTCCACACCATACCCCCTGTCAAGTGTGACACATCTCATAGTATAGGCGACACCACACCCCCTGTCAAGTGTCCCTCTAACAGTATTAATATCCACGACATTAATAACAATAACAGAAATAATAACAGAAATATTAATAACGATAATATTTCACAGTCACCGTAACCCAGGTTGGTTATGCTAGCTGAACGTAAGGCGAAGGTTAACCCGACCACAGTTTGGGGGTACAATCCCTACTCCCATGTCGTCCAACCCAAGGTTACGTATAGACAGCACTACCCAACCCGGCACGTGAACAAATCAAGTACCAATATAATTCAAAAGCCGGCAAAATCCTCGGCAAGACATTTATCATGACATGCCGGCAACATCCTCGGCCATGTCCCAAGTTTTTGCTATCTAAGCATGGCGTAGCAAGCGTTACTACGATATAAATTTAAGCTACCTCGACGTAGCGTTTAGACCGGCACATACCTCGGTCGAGTCACAATCTCGCTATTTATAACAAACAATAATAGCAAGTAATTCACATCATTAATCCTAACCATTGTTAGGTATATATATACGTACATGAAGCATACTAGCATGAAGGAAGAGTCCACAAGCACAATAGAGGTCAAGTCTCACTTACCTCGAAATTCGGGCTCAAATGCCTGGAAGAATCTCCTTTCCCGC
The DNA here is from genome assembly GCA_029990575.1 of Petunia axillaris subsp. axillaris. Classification (NCBI taxonomy): domain Eukaryota; kingdom Viridiplantae; phylum Streptophyta; class Magnoliopsida; order Solanales; family Solanaceae; genus Petunia; species Petunia axillaris. The sequence continues at coordinate 10,113,497 of JARKNS010000007.1, forward strand.
TCGCCTTGTCCGCGAAGGACTCTCCACTAGGTCTATTAAGACAAGATATAGCACATATGAGTGCTCAATTATAGCTATTTAAGCCTATAGGCATCCTAGGGTAAAAATTACCAAAATGCCCCCAGGTAGGGCCGAGCCCTAAATTTACAAAATGTACTTTTCCGGACTCCCCACGCTCCCGTGAGTCCAAAAGTACACTTAGATTCCACATGCGAGCCTTGCTCGATGTCTTTCCCCAATTCTTAAGAATCTAGGGTTCTAACCCATTTCCAAGAATCAACCCTTTGATTCTTGTGCTAATCAACATAAAGATGGATTGAAAGGGCTTACCTTAAGTGTAATTATGATTGGGTCTTCAAGAAATACCCAAAAATCGCCTCAAGAGCTCACCAAATGATTTTTTATAAGTTATGAACCGAAATGGCCCGAAATAGCCTTTTTATAGCAGTTTTTGCCTCTGTAACAGTTTCTTTTGAAAAAATCATAACTTTTGATAGGAATGTTCAAATGACCTGAAATCGGTTCCATTAGAACCACAACTCAAAGGGCTACAACTTTCATGTTTTGAGTTTTTCCTAATTCCTTACGGATTGGCCGGAAAATCAGGTTTTATCCGGCTGTTTGTGCCAAAACAGAACAGAAAAGTCGCACCAGATTTTCTACTGTTTTAGGGGCAAAACGGGACCCTACGAAGCTCGGAATGATCCCAAATTTTGCACACAAGCCATAAAATACTTGGGTGACATGTTCGTCAAGAAGGAACTCAATACGGACCTCCAGAACTCAAAAAGTGGGTCCCACGGCAAAGGTTCAATTTTTGACTTTCGCCAAAATAGTGAAATTTAACCAAACGACCTCGGAATCCAATTCCGAAAGTTGCTACAAGTCACAAATGACTATACGAACCTAACGGAACTTCCGGATCTCTCATCGGAGCTCATTTGCTCAAATCGAGCTCGGAAACCTCTTTTAACTCTTTTAAACTTCCGAAATGGGGACTTTATCAAAAGTCCTATCAAACGAGGTCCGTTTTCAATTTTGAAGGTTGCTACATATCATAAATGACGAGACGGACCTAACGGTGCTCTCGGATTTTCCATCGGGGTTCGTTTACTCAAAACGACCTATCGAAACCCCAAATTCCTTTCCGAAATTTCATAAACGGATCCTTTTCTCGAAAACCTATCAAACGGACTCCGTTTCGACTCAGATTTCACAGACGGGTCATAAATGACCTAACGGAGCTTTTGGGACTGTCGACACACAAGTCGAGGTCCTGAATCCCGTAATGACTATTTGAGGGTCGTTACAGCTGCGTCCAAGTGTAGGGGCTTACCAACTGCCAAAGCTAAGGAAAAAATGCATTCCTTCACAAAAAAATTAGGAGGCAAGTTTGGGAAGGAGATCCAACCTATAGCAATTGATGTCTCTTTTCTAGGATCACACCAAGGATCCCACTTTAAGGTTCTCATAAAAAATGATTCACGACCAACTTTAATCCAATGTCCTTTCGAAAGCAAGTTGACATAGTCTTCAAAAAGTGAGCAACGGATTAAAATACTCCTATAGTCTAGGGAGCCAATAACACAGTTTCCTTTAACCTCGCATTGAGTAGGAATAACTTTGCGAAGATCATTCAGCTCTGGTGATCCATACGTAAATTTTCCAATGATCCCATAAATCAATTTCGTAGAAGCTATGGACTGTTGAACCTTTTTTTTATTCCACATCATTGTAGGTCGTCCGTTAAGTTTTTGTAGATGTTGAATGGGCAGTGAAGGAGCTTTAACAGCTTGGGTCTCGAGAGTTTGTGAGCGTGGAACCACCACTGCAGCGTAGAAGGCAGTAGCGGGGATTGGTGTGGGCTGATACGATCTAGGGGTGGTGGGGTGGGCTGAGCAACCCCAGTGGGGGGCTGCCCAGTTGCCTGATTGGCCATGGGAGAAGTCAAGAAGAAGCAGCGCCTAAATCGCGTAGAATCGCCTGTAAATCGCCTTCTCCTAGAGAGAAAAAGCGTGGGTTGGGGTTTAGAGTTTTTATTTATAGACTAAATCCTAGGGATTTTTAGGTGTCGAAATTGGTATCCCTTTTGACAAGATTAACCTTAACGGTACTAATTGGATAAGGCTACAATTCAAAAATTTATCTTTGAGGAGGGAAAAACTAAAATAATACACCTTTGGAGACTTTCAATTCGTCCAGCGCATGAGGGAGTGTACGGGGAGAGATAGTGAATGAGAGATGGGGCTGCTGACTTGTTTTGGTTTGGATATTTATTAGTTAAAAAAGGGAGATTTGCACGGGTATGCTGGGATTAGGGCTATGGGTTACGAAATTGGCCCTTTTTCCTTTAAAATCAAGAATTTACTTTAAATTTTAAAAATTGACCTTGTATATAATAATCTAACATCAATTAAAAATTTTAGGCCAAAATTGGGTGCCAATAGTTCTTCTTCACCTTGGCATGTAACTCGATCAAACTAGTAGCTCGGCGAGTACCTTCAAAATCAACAACATAATCTTGAGGCAATGGGGCTAAATCAAGTGCAATTACAGGATTAAAACCATACACACATTCAAAAAGAGTCATTCCAATCATTCAATGCATAGTTCGATTATATGCAAATTCCATCACGGGCAAACGATCAGCCCAGTTTCTGACCTTACCTTTGATCATAGCTCGAAGCAGAGCTCCCAAGGTACGGTTGACTACCTCGGTCTGTCCATCAGTCTGAGGATGGTGAGACGTCGAGCATAGTAATTTGGTGCCGAGAGCACCCCATAAACTTTTCCAAAAATGACTTAAGAATTTTGAGTCTCAATCACTCACAATAGTACGAGGCACACCATGCAATTTGAAAACATTAGAAATAAAGCTACATGTTGTGCATCATCACATTTCTTGCAAGGAATAAAGTGAGTCATTTTGGGAAAACGTTCGACTATGAAAAAGATGCTGTCATGTCCACCCCCCGACCTCGGTAATCCCATAACAAAATCCATGGATATATCAACCCATGGTCGATTAGGAATAGGTAACGGAGTGTACAAACCATGAGGGTTGGACCTCGATTTAGCTTTTTTACAATCTATACAAGCATTGCAAAGCTTTTCCACATCTCTTCGCATTTTTGGACAATGGAACTGCTCGATCAAGATTCCAAGAGTTTTGTCGATACTGAAGTGTCCCATCAAGCCTCCGAAGTGAGCTTCTCGAAGCAAAAGCTCTCTCCACGATGACACATGCACACAAACCCTACCATTCTTGAAGAGGTAGCTATCGTGCCACTGATATTTCTCAACCCTTCGTCCACTCAAGATTGCGTCACGGACGCTTTTTAGCTTGGGATCTTCTTCTTACATCGACTTGATGCTTTCGCATCCCATGAGCCTCGCTAAGGAAAATTTTCTTGATAGCGCATCTGCCACAACTTTGTCTTTCCCCTTTTTGCAATGAATTACATAGGGAAAGCTCTCAATAAATTCCACCCACTTGGCATGTCTTCGGTTTAATTTCTCCTGGCCTCGGAGATGTTTCAATTATTCATGATCACTTTTAATCACAAACTCTCGTGGCCACAAATAATGCTACCAATGGGCTAGTGCTCGAACGAGGGCATACAACTCCTTCTCATATGTCGAGTAATTCAAGGTTGCACCCTTAAGCTTTTCGCTGAAGTAAGTAATCGGCTTTGATTCTTGCATAAGCACTGCTTCGATCCCAACTCCAGACGCATCACATTCGACCTCGAACGCTTTGCCGAAGTCAGTGAGTTGCGACAACAGGGCAGAGCTAAGCCTCCGTTTCAACTCTTGGAAAGCCCTTTCTCTGGACTCTCCCTGCACAAATGGATAGTCTTTCTTTACCTGCTCGGTTAAAGGAGCTGCCACGGTGCTAAAGTCACGAACAAACCTGCGGTAAAGGCTAGCTAATTCATGGAAGCTGCAAACTTGGGATGCCGAAGTTTGAGTCGGCCATTCGTTGATCGCCTCGACTTTTGACTCATTGACTTCAACACCATTAGCACTCACAACAAATCCTAGAAAGACTACACGTTCAACACAAAAGGCACACTTTTTCAAATAGCATATAACTTCTCTTCTCCAAGGGTTTCAAGTATTAGCCTTAAGTGTTCGACATGTTCATCTAAAGATTTACTATAAAAAAGTATGTCATCGAAGTAACGACAACAAACTTATTTATGAATGGTTTGAGCACATTGTTCATCTGTCGCATGAATGTGCTCGGTACGTTAGAGAGGACAAAAGGCATCACTAACCATTCATAGAGACCGAACTTGGTCTTGAATGCAGTTTTTCACTCGTCTCTGGGTTTCATTCGGATTTGTTGGTAACGGGACCTGAGTTCTATCTTCGAAATGAATGAAGAACCACTTAACTTATCTAGCATGCTATCTAATCGAGGGATAAGATGATGATACTTTACCGTAATTTTGTTGACTGCTCGGCAATCAACATATATTCACCATGTTCCATCTTTCTTTGGAACAAGGATAACAGGAACGGCGTAAGGACTCAAGCTCTCTCGAACAAGGCCCTTGTTCAGCAATTCATCCACCTGCCATTAGAGCTCATTGGTGTCTTCGGGATTACACCGGTATGCAGTTTTGTTGGGGATTCGAGACCCCGGTACGAAGTCAATTTGGTGCTCGATTCCTCTCAACGAAGGCAATCCACCCGGCATGATGCAACCCAAATTACATCGAGACCTTTCACTCGAAGTCAAGCCAAGGATATACAAGATGCTTACCTACACTTGGTTTTGAGAGGCGTGGATGATATGAGCTCGGGGGAGGACTTAAAGACAATGCATTGGAGCTAAATCCATGTGGAAATAGGGCAGGAAACAGTGCAGGAAGCAGGGGAGCAAAACAGGGCAAAATAGGGGAACACCTGCTGAGCTTACTGCCTGACGAAGGGGATTTCCTCTTCGCGATAGCGTGCAGACCTTCGCGATTGCGAAGAGCTTTTGTTTGTTCTTCACCTTCGCGTGACCTCGTGCGCGATCGCGCGCCTCAGCTTTTAAGTGCCCTGCGCGATCGCATATACTCTAGCGCGATCGTGAAGGGAACTTGAGTATCAGCGGACCAGAATCTTGTAAACATTGTAATGGGGTGTTATGAATACACCCCTCCTTCATTTATTGCCTTTTTACCTTACATTGAACACAAAACACATTGAATGAGCATAGCTCTTGAAACTTGTAACCATTTTGGCTTGAATCAATTAGATGAATCCAAGTTGCTCTTCAATCCGTCTTTGATCATTCTATTTGCTCGAGCCTCGTGTCTCTTGAGGATAGTTTCTTAGCGTAGGTGATTCTTTTCCAATCGTTCGGGGTGTAACGGCACAAGTTCTTCGTTGCTACTTGGACTTTCGTGTGAGTCTCGTCTCGTTTCTTATCTTTTATCACTTTCGTAATTTTGATTGCATCAGTTGGTATCAGAGCAAGGCTAGGGTTGCGTTCTTACGAACCCTCGTCCTACTCTTCGTGCTGGTCATCTTTGTTTCGTGTTTATTTTCATGTTCTTGTTCTTGTTTTATTGAAAAAGAAGAAAAAAATTCAAAAACTAGAAAACCCAAAAATTTGCTAGATATCGTTGGTTGTTACGATTTTACTGGTGTTGATTATTGGGGATTGTTTGCTTACGTAATCTCGACAATTGGGTACCAACAAAACACGTTTTGGAGTTGAGAATCAAAAGTTGGAAAATTTAAACCCTAGGTTGGATATTTTGCAATAATTGCTAGAACTCGATTGATGTTATGAATTCTTGGTTGTTATCGGGGTTTACTCCTTATAGTTTTTCCGTCATTTTGATACCATCATAACATCATTTGGAGTCTTGGAGTGAAAATCAAAATTTTTAATCTTGAAGGTTTTGAATGTTTTTGAAGAAGTTGTCCAAAATCATTGAAACAAGATGCTTGTTGGTTGTTTGTTTGATAAAACCGGTGAGGATTGTTTACTACAATTGGAAACACCATTTGAAAGCTTGAAAACTGAAAACAAGTTGAATTTGGGTTGTTTGTGTGCCAAAACTGCAGTTTTCAGTCGAGTTTCTGGTTCTGCTGCACAGACCTGCGCGATCGCGCAGTGTCTCACGCTATCGCGCCACTTCTGTATTTTTGTTCATCGCGATCGCGCCCCTCTGCACGCGATCGCGAAGAGTAACAATTTCCAGAAAATCCTGAAGTTCGACAGAACGTTCGCAAAGGCATCGTAACAGTTTCCAACCACCAAAACTCCCATAGCATCATCAAATATGGTGAGTTTCTAGATCTCAAACAAAAATTCATCCAATTCCGAATCCGTTTGGTGGCGATTCGATCTTTGAACATTTGATCGCATCACTTCCATTTAGTACTTTGAGGGTAACACTCCTACCTAATTGTACTAATCCATTGTGCGAATAGGATACTCGTGCTTAGAAGGAGAGTAGAATTCAAAGAAGATTCGTAGTTAATTGTTTGGTTCAAGTGCGCACCAAATAGCTTAGCGATTATCGAGTCCCATTGAATCCACTCTTCCCGAAGAGCATTTGGTTCTTGTATTTTGGATTGATCATTGAGGAGGTTGCGCAACTACGAGGAGGCCATTGATCTCAAGTTTGTGTGAACCTAACCCCCCAACTTGAGTGAAACCGAGTGACAAACAAAAGAGAGAGAGTGAGTGAGGACCTTTACTCTAATCTCTTTTCTTGTTTTTGATTGTTGTAGGTACATGGCGGAGGAGAAAGCAAAGAGTACCATTGAGGTTCCAACCGACGTCTTGGCTAGCTTGTTAGCCGAGGTGAAGGCCTTAAACCTTAAAATGGAAATCATGGAAAAGGAGAGGACCCCGAGTGTCCAAAAGGATGCCAATGAGGGCACTAGTGATGATTCCATCATGAAACCGGATCAATATGCGGAGTTAGTTCGTCGACAACGGTTGAGGGATGAGACTCTAGCTAGAGAAAGAATGTTGGGCAACCCCCAACCCTTGGGCAATCCCCAAGGAGATGTTCCATTCCTAAGGCCTCGGAGAAACATTGCACCTCTTGAGCAAGTTGATGAAGCTCAAGAAGGGGAGGGCCTCGGACTTGATGATGATTACTTTGATGCGCCCTATCCAAATAGGAGGGCGATGAATGGAGGCCGAGGTGTAGATAGAGGTCATGGCCGAGGTCGAGGACCTCCAAGAGCTTATATGGGAAGAAACTTGGGAAGGGAATATGAAGATGTTGATGACAACTATGGGGTTCAACCGGAACCAAACCGTGGGGGTCGTGACACTAATCTCAATAGTGTCAAGATCACTATCCCTCCTTTCAAAGGGGCTAGTGATCCAGAAGCATTTCTTGAATGGAAGGTCCAATTGGAGCGGGTCTTTGACACAAATGATATGACCGAAGAGAAGAAGGCCACTTATGCTATATCTTCATTTGAGTCCTATGCCTCTACTTGGTAGGAATCCATCAAGCGATCAAGGAGAAGACTTGGGTTGCGGATGAACATCACTTGGGAAGAGTTGAAAGAAGTTATGAACAACAAATATGTGACTCCCAAGTATCGACAAGAGCAACTCAAAAAGCTCTATGAATTGAAGCAAGGTTACAAGTCCGTTGATGAATATTTCAACAACTTTGAGAAAAACCGGATGGCTCTTGATGTGGAAACATAGGATGAGGAACAAGCTATCATCCGCACAAAAGTGGCTTGGGTAGGGAGATTGCCTCCCAATTGAGGCTTCACATCTTCCACTCCTTACAAGATGTTTGTGATGCCGCGGTTGAAGCCGAGAAGTGGCTCAAAGAAGAGAAGGCTCCTCGCTATAGGAGTAGTACCACTACCACTCCATCAACTCGCACCAAAGAATGGAAGAGCCCATATGCTAGTGGGGCAAGTGGGAGTCGAGAACTGAAGAAGCCTTTTTAAAAGGCCACCCCGAGAAGCGACCACAAAGAGGTTGGAGGTACTTCTAAAACTACTTTAAATACTCTGTCTTCTTCTTCTTCTATCCAATGCCATAAATGCAAGGGTTATTGACACTTTGCCAAAGAGTACCCTACCCGGAAAACAATGATTGTGATGGATGATGGGATGGTCTATGAGGGTGAAAGTGAGTCCGAGGGTGAGGTTGAAGAGGAGAGTGAAGAAGTTGAAGGTGAGGAGAGAGCGACGGAGGGGGATGATCCTAATATGTTCCTTGTGGTGCGTCGCATTTTGGGAACCATGTTGAGTGAGGAGAGGGAAGATGAACAAAGGGAGAACTTGTTCCATGCCCGGTGTAGAGTGAAGGGACAAGTTTGTTCCATGATCATTGACTCGGGTAGTTGTGCAAATGTGGTGCGCCAATCCTTGGTCTCACAATTGAAGTTGACTACCATTAAACACCCGAGCCCCTACCATTTGCAATGGCTAAGTGAGTGTGGGGAATTGAGGGTAGTGAAGCAAGTCTTGATTAGATTCAAGATTGGGAACTATCAAGATGAACACATGTTTGACGTGGTGCCAATGGAAGCTTGCCACCTTTTGTTTGGAAGGCCTTGGCAATACGACAAACAAGTGGTTCATCATGGCCGGGCCAACACTTACACGGTTAGGCATGAAGGAAAGAGGTTTGTGCTTACACCTTTGACCTCGAAGCAAGTAAGTGAAGACTATCGGCGCATGAAAGAGTTGAGGGAAGCGGCTAAGGCCAAGTCCTCGGTTGTGGCCAAACCTTTGGCCGAGACTCCACCATCTTCCACCGGTCGTATGTGTGCCATGATGCAACCGGGTGAATATTTGAGAGGTAATGATGGCACCAAGATGCTCATATGCCTAGTGCACAAAGATATGGTTTTAAATTCCGAAAGTGATTATTTATCTAACCCTAACCCTTTGCCTAGTGCCATTGACAATGTTTTGAAGGTCTATGAGGACATGTTCCCGGATGAGATGTCGGATGGATTACCTCCCTTGAGGGGTATTGAACATCAAATTGACTTTGTCCCGGGATCTCAAATTCCAAACAAGCCGGCATATAGAAGTAATCCCGAGGACACAAGGGAGTTACAAAAGCAAATTGATGAATTGCTTACCAAAGGCTTGGTGAGGGAAAGCTTGAGTCCTTGTGTCGTGCCTGTGATCCTCGTTCCAAAGAAGGATGGCACTTGGAGGATGTGTATGGATTGTCGAGCGGTCAACAAGATCACGGTAAAGTATCGACATCCCATACCTCGTTTGGATGATATGTTAGATGAGCTTAGTGGTTCTAGTGTCTTTTCAAAAATAGACCTAAGGTCCGGCTACCATCAAATCCGGATGAAACCCGGGGATGAATGGAAAACAGCATTCAAGACTAAGTTTGGTCTATATGAATGGTTGGTGATGCCCTTTGGCCTCTCCAACGCACCTAGTACCTTCATGAGACTGTGGAACCACGTGCTTAAGCCATTCATCAACAAATTTGTGGTCGTCTACTTTGATGACATATTGATTTATAGCAAGTCAATAGACGATCATGTTGACCACTTGAGTCAAGTCCTTGAAGTGCTACGAGCCGAAAAGCTCTATGCCAACTTTAAGAAGTGTGCCTTTTGTGTTGAAAAGATTGTCTTTTTGGGCTTTGTTGTTACTGTCAATGGTGTAGAAGTTGATGAGTCCAAAGTTGAAGCCATTAGAGATTGGCCTACTCCTACCACCGTTTCTCATGTGAGGAGTTTCCATGGCCTAGCTAGTTTCTCTAGGCGCTTTGTTAGAGACTTTAGCACCATTGCCAAGATAAATATTTTGTGTGGGGAGATCCTCAAGAGAGAGCTTTCCAAGAATTGAAAAGTAGGTTGAGTACCGGCCCCTTGCTACAATTGCCCGACTTCGGGAAGGCTTTTGAGGTTGAATGTGATGCCTCGGGGGTGGGAATTGGGGGTGTTCTCATGCAAGAAGGGAAACCCGTTGCCTACTTTAGTGAGAAGTTGAAGGGCGCAACCTTGAATTACTCCACGTATGACAAGGAGTTGTATGCCCTCGTGAGAGCTCTAGCCCATCGGCAACACTATCTATGGCCTCGGGAATTTGTGATCAAGAGTGACCATGAGTCACTCAAGCATCTAAGAGGCCAAGAGAAGTTGAACAAGAGACATGCCAAGTGGGTGGAGTTCATTGAGTCCTTCCCTTATGTGATTTATTACAAAAAGGGCAAGGACAATGTTGTGGCCGATGCGCTTTCTAGAAAATTCGCTCTTGCTACCACTCTCGCTTTTCAACTTATGGGTTTTGAAAGCATTAAATCATTGTATGATCATGAACCAAAGCTCAAGAGCATTCATGATGATCTAGTGAGTGGAGAAAGAGTGGAAAATACCAATGGGTATGGCTACATTTTCAAGAATGGGAGAGTGTGTGTTCCCGAGTCCTCTTGGAGAGATGTGCTAGTTCAAGAAGCACATTGTGGGGGCTTGATGGGTCACTTTGGGGTGGACAAGACTATGGCCATACTTAAAGAACAATTACATTGGCCAAAAATGAGGCCTCTTGTGGAAAGATTTTGCAATTCTTGCTTGGATTGCAAGAAGGCCAAGTCTAGATCCAACAACCATGGTTTATACACTCCTTTGCCCATACCTACTAGTCCGTGGGTTGATCTTTCTATGGATTTTGTTATGGCTTTGCCCCGGACTAGAGGAGGACACGATAGCATTTATGTTGTCGTTGACCGTTTCTCCAAAATGGCTCACTTCATTCCGTGCAAAAAGACTAATGATGCACAACATGTAGCTTCCTTGTTTATTGATAATGTCTTGAAATTGCATGGGGTGCCCCGCACCATTGTTAGTGATAGGGACTCCAAGTTCCTAAGCCATTTTTGGAAGTGTTTGTAGGGTGCTTTTGGCACCAAGTTGCTCTTCTCCACGTCCCACCACCCTTAAACCGATGGGCAAACCGAGGTGGTGAACCGGACTTTAGGAGCTCTACTTCGAGCTATGACCAAAGGAAAGGCCGGGACTTGGATTGATAAGATACCACTCATGGAGTTTGCATATAACCGCATTTGGCATCGTATGATTGGCATGACTCCATTTGAGTGTGTTTATGGTTTTAACCCATTGATTCCTCTTTATCTTACCCCTTTGCCAAGGGATGTGGTTGTTGATTTTGAAGGTAAAGCTCGGGCCAAGGCATTTCTTGAACTTCACGCCAAGGTGCGGAAGACTTTGGAGGAGGCCTATGAGAAGATAGCAACCAAGAAAAATAAAGGAAGAAAGAAGGTGGACTTCAAGAATGGGGATTGGGTGTGGGTGCATTTCCGCAAGGAAAGGTTTCCCCACCAACGGAAAGGGAAGTTGGCACCACGGGGCGATGGCCCATTCCAAGTATTGTCCAAGATCAACAACAATGCCTATGTGATACATTTGCCCGGTGAGTACAATGTATCGACTACTTTCAATGTTAGTGACTTGACTTCTTTTGATGTAGGTGATGATACCTTGGAGGAGGACGACTTAATTTCGAGGACGAAATCTTCTCAAGAAGGAGAGGATGATGCAACCCAAATTGCATCGAGACCATTCACTCGAAGTCAAACCAAGGATATACAAGATGCTCACCTACACTTGGTTTGGAGAGGCGTGGATGATATGAGCTCGGGGGAGGACTTAAAGACAATGCATTGGAGCTCAATCCATGTGGAAACAGGGCAGGAAGCAGGGGAGAAAAACAGGGCAAAACAGGGGAACACCTGCTGAGCTTACTACCTGACGGAGGGGATTTCCTCTTCACGATCGCGTGCAGACCTTCGCGATCACGATGAGCTTTTTTTTGTTCTTCGCCTTCAAGTGACCTCGTGCGCGATCGCGCGCCTCAGTTTTTAAGTGCCCTGCGCGATCGCATATACTTTAGCGCGATCGCGAATGGAACTTGAGTAGCAGCGGACCAGAATCTTGCAAACATTGTAATGGGGTGTTATAAATACACCCCTCCTTCATTTATTGCCTTTTTACCTTACATTGAACACAAAACACATTGAATGAGCATAGCTCTTGAAACTTGTAACCATTTTGGCTTGAATCAATTGGATGAATCCAAGTTGCTCTTCAATCCGTCTTTGATCATTTTATTTGCTCGAGCCTCGTGTCTCTTGAGGATAGTTTCTTAGCGTAGGTGATTCTTTTCCAATCGTTTGGGGTGTAACGGAACAAGTTCTTCGTTGCTACTTGGACTTTCGTGTGAGTCTCGTCTCGTTTCTTATCTTTTATCGCTTTCGTAGTTTGGATTGCATCACGGCATTTCTTCGGGAAACATGATTCCGAAGTCCTACAAAACACTTTGTACAACACTAGGCAAAGGGTTATCGTTACAAAAATCATCATTAGAGTTTAGAAAGAAACTTTTGTGCACGAGGAAAGTCATCAACTGACCGTTGTCGTTGCCTCGTAGATACTCACCCGGTTGCATGATTGCACAAATATTCCTTACCTCGGGCGGTGAATGTTTGTCTTCGACCACAATTTTTGTCCCAAATAGAGACTTAGCTTTGGCTGCTTCTTTCAGCTCATTCATTCTTCTGTAGTCCTTGCTGACTTGTTTCAGAGACAATGGTTTGAGTATGGAACTCTCACCTCCGAGCTTAGTAGTGTAAGCGTTGGATCGTCCGTTATGAATAACTGACCAATCATATTGCCATGGTCGACCCAATAGAAAATGACAAGCTTGCATCGGTATCACATCGACCATCATCTCATCTTGATATTCTCCCATTTTGAACTTGATCCACACTTGTTTGACAACTTTAAATTCACCACATTCGTTTAACCATTGCAATCAGTAAGGATGATGATGCTTTGAGGTAGGTAATCCCAATTATGAAACCAAGGTTTGGCTCACCACATTTGCACAACTACCCGAATCAATGATCATCAAATAAATTTTTCCCCTCACTCGACACCTTTCATGGAAAAGATTTTCTCTTTGGTCGTTTTCTTCTTCAAGAGTCATACAGCTCAAATTTCTTTGAACCACAAGAAACATTTCCGGATGATCAGCTTCGGCGGCTTCTCGACTATCATGAAGGGTGCTTATGCTATATCATCCTTTGAGTCCTATGCATCTACTTGGTGGGAATCCGTCAAGAGATCAAGGAGAAGAGCGGGAATTCCCGTGAATATGGGTTGGAATGACTTGAAGGGTATCATGAGTATCAAGTACATCACTCCTAGATATCATCAAGAACAACTCAAGAAACTTTATGAGTTGAAGCAAGGTGTCAAGACGGTGCATGAATATTATGACGAGTTTGAAAGAACTCGAATGGCCTTGGATATGGACACCGAAGATGAGGAGCAAGCCGTGATCCGTTTCATGAATGGTTTGAGCTATGGTATAGCTTCACAATTGAGATTGCATGCTTATCTTTCACTTCAAAAAGTCCTTGATGCCGCTATTCAAGCCGAGCAATGGCTTGACAAAGAGAAGTCCAACCGTTACAAGAGTAACACTTCTACTTCCATGACCAAGCAAAAGAATTGGAAAAATCCTACTCCCAATGCAAGATTCACAAATGCGAGTGGCCCTAGTGGAGCAAGTGCTAGTAAAGAGGTGAAGAAGCCGTTTGAGAAGTACACACCCAATGTTGGAGGTAATTCTAAAACCCAATTGAATACTCCTACTTCTTCTTCCATTCAATCTCACAAATGCAAGGGGTATGGACACTTTGCTAAGGAATGTCCTACGAAAAGGACCATGGTTGTTGTTGGTGATAGTGCTTATGAGCAAGAAAGTGAGCCGGAGGGAGATGAGGGGGTAGAGGGAGATGAGGGAGTAGAGGAGGACGAACAAGATGATACGGTGGAGGATGAGGAACCTCATACTTTTCTAGTTGTGAGGAGGAGCTTAGGAGCTATGATTATGGAGTATGGTGAAACCTTGCAATGAGAAAACCTTTTCCATGCTAGGTGTCGTGTTAAGGGTGTTGTGTGCTCTATGATCATTGACTCTAGGAGTTGTACTAATGTTGTGAGTCAATCCCTTATAACCCAATTGAAATTGCCTACCGTGAAACATCCCAAGCCATATCGATTGCAATGGCTTAGTGAATGTGGGGAGCTAAAGGTAGTGAAACAAGCAATGATTAAGTTCAAAATGGGTAGTTATGTTGATGGGCACTTGTTCGACGTTGTGCCCATGCAAGCTTGCCACCTTCTCTTTGGAAGGCCTTGGCAATTTGATCGACAAGCGGTTCATGACAGGCGTGTCAACACTTACACGCTCCAACATGAAGGAAGGAAATTTGTGTTGAAGCCCCTAACTCCCAAACAAGTGAGTGATGACTACAACCGGATGAGGGAGTTGAGGGAGGTGGCAAAGGCCAAGTCAATCATCGAGACTAGCCCTTTGTCCAAAAGCATGGTGGCAATCCCACCTTCTTCTTCTACCGGTGGCATTTGTGCCATGATGCAACCGGACGAGATCTTAAAAGGGAATGATGGCACCAAGTTTCTCCTATGCCTAATGCACAAAGGTATGGTCCTAAACTCTAATTGTGATTTTTCTTCTAACCCTTTGCCTGTGTGTTTGAGAATGTCTTGAAGGATTTTGGGGACATGTTCCCGGATGAGATGCCGGATGGATTACCTCCTTTGAGGGGTATTGAACATCAAATAGACTTTGTCCCGGGATCCCAAATCCCAAACAAGCCGGCTTATAGGAGCAATCCGGAGGATACAAGGGAATTGCAAAAGCAAGTTGATGAATTGCTCACTAAAGGCTTGGTGAGGGAGAGCTTGAGTCCTTGTGCCGTACCCGTGATCCTTGTTCCCAAAAAGGATGGTACTTGGAGGATGTGCATTGATTGTCGGGACGTGAACAAAATAACGGTAAAGTACCGTCATCCTATTCCCCGACTTGATGATGTGTTAGATGAATTGAGTGGTTCATGTGTGTTTAGCAAAATTGACCTTAGGTCCGGCTACCATCAAATCCGGATGAAACCCGGGGATGAATGGAAAACCGCATTCAAGACCAAGTTTGGTCTCTATGAATGGTTGGTGATGCCCATTGGGCTCTCCAATGCACCTAGCACTTTCATGAGGCTAATGAACCATGTTCTAAAGCCATTCATCAACAAGTTTGTGGTCGTCTATTTTGACGATATATTGATCTATAGCAGATCAACAGACGACCATGTTGATCACCTTAGGGAAGTGCTTGACAAGTTGAGAGCCGAAAAGCTCTATGCTAATTATAAAAAGTGTGCCTTTGGTGTTGAGAAGGTAGTCTTCCTTGGGTTTGTTGTGAGTGCCCAAGGAGTGGAGGTGGATGAGTCTAAGGTAGAGGCCATACGTGATTGGCCTACTCCTACTACCGTGACTCAAGCGAGGAGCTTTCATGGTCTTGCTAGCTTTTATAGACAATTTGTGAAAGACTTTAGCTCCATTGCCGCTCCACTCACCGAATTGGTGAAGAAAGACCAACCTTTTGTTTGGGGAGAGCCTCAAGAGAAGGCCTTCCATGAGTTGAAAGGTAGGTTGAGTACCGCCCCTCTATTGCAATTGCCCGACTTCGGAAAGGCATTTGAGGTTGAATGTGATGCCTCGGGGGTGGGAATTGGTGGTGTTTTAATGCAAGATAACAAACCCATCGCCTACTTTAGTGAGAAATTGAAAGGGGCCTCCTTGAACTATTCTACATATGACAAGGAGTTGGATGCCCTTGTGAGAGCCCTTGCCCATTGGCAACACTATCTTTGGCCTCGAGAATTTTTAATCAAGAGTGACCATGAGTCACTCAAGCATCTAAGAGGCCAAGAGAAGCTCAATAAGAGACATGCCAAGTGGGTTGAATTCATTGAGTCTTTTCCATATGTGATTCAATACAAGAAAGGGAAAGACAATGTTGTGGCGGATGCGCTTTCGAGAAAGTTTGCTCTAGCCACCACCCTAGCCTCCAAGCTCATGGGTTTTGAGAGCATTAAATTGATGTATGCTCATGACCCTAAGCTAAAGAGCATTCATGAAGCTCTTGAAAAGGGGGAAAGGGTTGAAAAATACCAATGGGTTAATGGATATATCTTTAAAAATGGTAAGGTGTGTGTTCCCGAGTCCTCTTGGAGGGAATTGTTGATTCGTGAAGCTCATTTTTGGGGCTTGACGGGACACTTTGGGAGAAACAAGACCTTGGCCATTCTCATGGAACAATTCCATTGGCCAAAGATGGGGGTCCAAGTTGAAAAGCTTTGCAAAAATTGCCTTGAGTGCAAGCATGCGAAATCTAAAGCTAACCCCCATAGTTTGTATACTTTTCTCCCCGTGCCTACTAGTCCGTGGGTTGATATATCAATGGATTTTGTGATGGGATTACCACGGTCTAGGGGGGGCCATGATAGCATTTATGTTGTCGTGGATAGGTTCTCCAAAATGGCGCACTTCATTTCGTGCAAGAAGTGTGATGACGCACAACATGTTGCCTCCTTGTTCATTGACAATGTCTTGAAATTGCATGGTGTGCCTCAAACCATTGTAAGTGATAGGGACTCCAAGTTCCTAAGCCACTTTTGGAGAAGTTTGTGGGGTGCCCTTGGCACCAAGCTCTTGTTCTCTACGTCCCACCACCCACAAACGGATGGGCAAACCGAGGTGGTAAACCAGACTTTGGGTGCTCTTCTAAGGGCCATGACCCGAGGTAAGACCGGGACGTGGGTTGATAAACTTCCTCTCATGGAGTTTGCCTACAATCGTACATTGCATAGCTTGATTGGCATGACTCCATTTGAATGTGTGTATGGTTTTAAACCCTTGATTCCCCTTGATCTAACCCCTTTGCCAAGGGAAATGGTTGTTAATTTTGAAGGGAAAAGCCGAGCAAAAGCTATGGTTGAACTTCATGCTAAAGCCAAGAAGAACTTGGAGGAGGCCTATGCAAAGGTTGCTTCCAAGAAGAACAAGGGAAGGAAGAAGCTTGAGCTCAAAAAGGGAGATTGGGTATGGGTGCACTTCCGTAAAGAAAGGTTTCCAAACCTTAGGAAAGGGAAGTTAGCACCCCGTGGAGATGGACCTTTTCAAGTGATTTCCAAGATCAACAACAACGCCTATGTGATTGATCTACCCGGTAAGTACAATGTGTCCAATACTTTCAATGTGACTGACTTGACCCCTTTTGATGTAGGGAATGATGATGCCGGAGAGGAGGAAGCCATGGTTTCGAGGACAAAACCTTCCCAAGAAGGGGTGGATGATGCGGGGCATACCTCTAGGCCATTCACTAGGAGTCAAGCAAAGTTGATTCAAGACACCCATCTTTACTTGACTTGGAGAGACATGGATGAAGGTTCCGAGAGTAGCCGGAAGATCATGCTTTTGAGTGCCATAGATGGTGGATCACTTAGGCCACTTGAAGAGGCATCTGAGGCACGTTTGGAAGCAAACCAAGAAGCTACAGGAATGGGCGGACCGCCTACTCTACTAGGCGGGCTGCCTACTTTTTTATCACTCTCTGGATCTTGCTCCAGGCGGACCGCCTCTGTAAAATGGGCGGACCGCCTACTCCAAAGAGGCTGGCCGCCCACTCCAAGTAGGCTGACCGCCTACACCAAGAAGGCTGGGCGCCTACTTGGGCGCCTAGTGTGCTGAAGGGTGCGGAATTCCTAGTTTTATGCTATGTTTTGGACAACTATAGCCCTACGAGTCCTTTATTGTTTTAACCCACTTTAGGGGTATTTTTGAGCTTTCATTACATGTAAGTGAAGTCTATAAATACTTCACAAACCTCTTCAAACTTAGCTTACCTTGAATTTTATGAATGATGAAAAGAATCTATCTCTTGTTTGGAGAACCCTTTGTCTTGCTTGCTTGAATTCACTAGTGGAACCTAGTTGAGTCTTGAACCGAAAACCCGATCATTCTACTTGCGACACCCGGTTGCGACTCGAGGGTGGTTGCATAGTGTAGGTTCTTCTTGACACCGATACGAGGGTATCTCGGGACAAGTTTCCTGGGGTTACTTCGTAGGGAGTTCGAGTAGTGTCTCGCTCTCTATCTTTACTTCTGCGTTTAGTTTTGATCCTTATCATTAGCATCCATTGCTCTCTTCAACTGAAACCTTGTGATGACCTCGGGATAAGCATTCAATCGCCTCAATCTTTTGTCAGCTTCCCATCATGTTGATGCAATTGCCTCGAACGAAGCAATTGCATGTGCAGCTTTTCTCTCTTCGGTCTTCTCATTTGTTTCGAAGATTCATTCCAATCAAATATTCCGATCAAGATATTGGTCCGGATCACTAGTTCCTTTGAAGGGTAGAATAGTGATCTTGACACTGTTCAAGTTTCAATTGCGAGCACCTCGGATCGGCTCCAGATACTCATCATAGTAGTCATCATAGTCGATCAACATGTGCACCTCAGCCCCGACCTCGGAGATTTCCGTGACCTCGTTGAACCTGCCTTCGTTGAAAAAATAGTGGCTCATACTCAGCTTCGACCTCGGGAAATTCTCTATCATCGACCCTTTTATCAACGACCACGACTTGTCTCCGGGCCCTTGGAAGTGGTAATCTTTCACCTCGGGGAATGCCCAAGTTTAGATGATCAACTTGGGGATTGCCCAAGTTTTGTTGTTCTGCTTGGGATTTACCCAAGTTGTGCTCAGCTCGAGGATTGCCCATAACTTCATTTCGAACAGCCTCGATCTTCAACCGTTGTTGTCGAACAAGCTCAGCAAATTGCTCCAGTTTCATAGAAGTGGAGTTGCTAGTTCCAGCGCCAGATCCAGGCAAGGCCACGGACACACTCGCTTGCTCAAGGTTAGCTACCCGAGCACTCACTCCTTTTACCTCGCACTGATGCCTTGTATCGCAGCCATGAGATTGGCTAACGACACCTCGAGTGCTGCAATTCCCTTTCCATCGCCTCCATTCCCACCCATGGTACCTACACAAATCAAAGACCAAGGAAATATTAAGGTTAGGAATCACCTCACTCACTCCCTCACTTTTATTGGGTGGATCTCGGGTCCACTCAATTTGTAGGCTCAGTCACTCAAGAACTTGTAGCCAATAGCTTCCTCGGTTGATCAATTTCTCTAAGTTCCTTCGAATTTGACAGGTTACACTGTCTCCTTCGGGAAGAGTGAATTGATGTTGACTCGATGGAATGGACGCTTTTAACTGCGCACGGGAAGTCAAGCAATTTTCTACGAAATTTGGACTTCGGTCACCCCTCGCACGAGTTCCTATAAGCTCAAAAAAATTAACATGACCTTGAGTTAAAAGATTTACTCCAAAAATCAACAAACGAGAATTCACCGATCCCAAGAAAGGAAATCCTAGGAGAATATACCCTTCGTTTCCTTTTTTGGAAACCTCGGACATAACATCCTTTGTATGGACAAAAGTGGTCCCTCCTTGATACAGATTAGGATTTAACCTTATCCACTTTCGCTTTTCTTGCCGACAACAATTTCACCTGGGGTTTCCAATTCAACACTTTACCCCTTTTTCTTTAATGGAATAGTGAACTTAGCTCCGATGTATACAACTTTTCAATTTCTTTTCACAGTCCACGATCACAAGATTCAGCTCAAGATTTAGGTCGTCTCCGGTAACTTATCGTTGGAGATTTAACTTCCAAAGCCGAGCTAAGAACAGCTTCAACAACGTTGTCCGTACACTATTACAATGTAACAATTTTCCGGCGTACGGACGGTGGCTTAAAATATGGAACTCCAAATTTTAAGCTCAAATCTCGACCCAAATCAACAATAACCACCAGTCTTCGATAAACAACAACCAAATCACTACTGGGGTTTCAACAACAACAACACGACAAAACATTACAAAAATGACGAGAAACCCTAGTCGACAAACAGTGTACGAAAGGTGCTCATTCGAATCCTCGGACAGTGCTGAACAAGAATCAATGGTTGTTTGATCCAAACAACGAACAATCAAACCAAAGTTTTTGAATTTTTCTTTTCTACCTTTTTTTTTTTTTTTTTTTTTTTTTTGTAAATAACAACACAACAGTAACAACAACAATGACAACACAAACGCACGATAAAATAAAGATAACGTAGAACAGGATTGCGGTTGTAAGAACAAACCCAGACCGTGCTCTGATACCAAGATGGTGCAAGCTAAATCCGTGATGAAGCTATGCAACCGAACAGCGGAAAACAAACAAAAGCAAAGATAGAAGCAAGACATATCTCTTGCTTCGTTAGAATGAATCCGAGGAACTGGTCTCAGTCAAAACAACGGAAGAACAAGGAGATGCACCTATGCTAAGAACCACTCCTCAAAAAGAACTCATACTTATTTTTATTCAAATTGCAAAAGTGGTACATGACGCACGCTACGTGATTGAGTGGAACTTGGTGAATAATCTGCAAACCAACATAGTTACCTTTTGTAATTTTCTTTTATTTTGTTTATTCCAAGAAAGATGTTTGATTTCTGCTGATTGAGCTAGCTGAACACCCTTACTATACAAGGGCAAAGGTCCAAACCATAGAAGATAAATCTGCACAGTGGTATATATTTCCGAAATTGACAATGACTGGTATAGACGATCAGCCTCTTACCCTCAATGAAAAGAATCCTGCAACACTCGAGTCTTCAAGGGGAAATGTAATGATTCCTCAAGATGACATAATTCTTGATATGGCTAAGAATATACAAATCCTGAAAGAAGAACTAGCAGCAATAAAAGGGCAAACTCCTCAGAACACGCCGCTGCACGGACCCGTTGCATCCCACTCTTTTGATCAATTCGGGCAATCTCTGAACCCAAATGATGGGGTCGTCACTATGAACACACCTTCGAACACCAATCCTGCTCCGAATGCACCCACATACCAAAACAACCCACTCCTCAACAAAACTCCACTACCAAATCATACCCAAGTTAGCCAAAATACCCCACCTACCCAACAAAATGCTCAACCTACTAGTTAGTACTCATTTACCCATATCCCAACAACACCACCCTTCACTATCAATACTTGCCTATCAAAGACACTCCCCATCCTCCACAACCCAAGGCACCCGTTGTTGTGGCTGCTGCACCTCAAAATGGAAATAATCCAAGACAGGAATATCCTGAAATTCAGTACTATGAGCACGACCCCAATGGCAAGAATGTTGATTTTTCTGAAGATGCACCAGAAACTGAAATGCCTATAAATGTGGAAAAGAAGGTAAATACAGTTGAGCAAGAGGAGATGATCCAAAAAATGAAAAGCATGGAGCAATCCATAAAGAGTTTGCAAGGGTTCGGGGGGGTCAAAGCATCTCATATCGCAATCTTTATCTATACCCAGATGTTGAACCTCCTACCAGGTTTAAGGTACCCAAATTTTGCATGTATGATGGTCATAGTGACCCGTTTTCTCATCTGACTAAGCATCTCAACCGGATGAGCGGTGTAGGAGGCAAACAAGAACTTTTAATGGCTTACTTTTAAGGTGTCGCGGCTGAGTGGTTCGCACGACAGGATATAAGCAAATGGCATGAATTTGATGACATAGCCAATGATTTCATAAAGCAATTTGAGTACAATGTTCACATGGTCCCTGACCTTATAACCTTGTCTAATTTGAAGAACAAACCGACACAGACCTTCAGGGAATATGCCTTGAGGTGTAGAGAACAAGCTGCAAGGGTGCAACCCGCAATGACTCAGAAAGATATAGTGAAGTACTTCATCCAAGCGTAAGATAACTGCTACTACATGCATTTGCTGCGTATGATGGGTAAACCCTATTCTGAACTTCTTATGATGGGATAAATGGTTGAAGAAGGCGTTAAAATTGGGGGGATTGTAAGCTTTGCCACAATGAAGTCAAATACACAAAATGCTCAAGTTGGCACAAGTAATTTTAAAAGGAAAGATAAGAAGGAAGAAGTCATTGTTGTGGTAACTGATGTTGGCCATAGGTCGGCTAGAAGACTGAACTTTGATAGCCAAACCACAACCGAAATAACTAGTTATAGTAAGCATGAAAGGGCTAAATTAATACCAAAATGTACCCCCTCCTTACCCAAATGAACCTCCTCCTTACCCAGATTCACCTCCTCCAAATTACAAGAGTCACTACCAAATTCCACCTGTTCCTTATCCCGTTTATCAGGCACAACCAAGCTACTATCAACCAAAAGCACCCGCACCTCAACAATATCCCTGTCAACAAAACTACCAATCAAACCCAAATTTCCAAGCACCTCAAAACTACCAACCTCGTTCTCCTGTTCGATCGAATATGCAAGGACTAACCTGAATTATGAAAGATGAGCACCCAAAACTTATACTCCTTTGGGCGAATCGTATGATCAGCTTTTTGAAAAGTTGAGAAATGCGGGAGTCATGCATCCTGTCCCTAACAACACTCCAAACCCTCCTCCAAAATGGTATGATGCCAACAAACATTGTGCCTATCATTCTGGAGCCGCTAGCCATGATATTGAAAGGTGTTTCACCTTCAAAGACAAAGTTGAAGCTTTAATCAAAGCAGGCACTATCCAGCTTATTGGCACTCAACCAAATATGCATGATAATCTTCTTCCCGTTCATGATAATAATGCAATCAATGTGATATGACCAAATGATGAGACCCAAACCCCCACAAGACCATTCACACGTAGTCAAGCTAAGGAGATCCAAGGAGTACACATACACTTGGTGAGAAAGGGCCTTGAAGAAGGAAGCGATTGGAAGCCATTCCGGGTGCTCAAACTAGGCCTCACGCCTAAGGAAGAAGAGAGCCCAGCAGAGCTAGGCGCCCCGCCTAGGGAGCTCACTGCCTAAGGCTCAGAAAATGCACCAGGCGCCCTACCTGGCTAGGCGCCCAGCCTAGCTGAAGGCCAAGCCAGGCGCCCCGCCTAGCTTCAGGCGCCCAGCCTAGCTGAAGGCCAAGCCAGGCGCCCCGCCTAGCTCCAGGCGCCCAGCCTAGCTTCAGCATGTTCCAGGCGCCCCTCCCAGCCCCAGGCGCCCCTCCTAGCTGCTGAACTTATGTTTCTTTTACTATTTTTCCCTACGTGGCTTATTTGATGAACCTTATTAGTAAGGGTAATTAAGTCTTTGTGTAAGCTTGGGAAACACTATAAATACCCAAGCTTAGCTTATTTTACACTTAGCTTATTATTGATGATGAATGAATGTTGAACATGAGCAAGGCTCTTGATTATTGAATGAAACCTCTTGTTTTGGGACTTGTAGTTCTTCTAGCGGATCTAGATGAATACTCTTCCTCTCCGACCATTCTACTTGCGTGCTCGCGTTAGCTCGAGGGTAGTTGCATAGCGTAGGTGTTCTTGTCCTTCTCTCGGGGTGTAACGGAACAAGTTCTCCGTTGCTACTTGGGATTAGAGATCGAGTTACGTCTCGTTCTTATCTTTTACTTTTTCCGCGTTTGATTCTCATCAGTTTGGTATCAGAGTAAGGCTCGGGTTTTGTTTCTACAAACCCCCGACCCTTGATTCTTCGTGCCTAGTATCTTCTTTTAGTTTTCTTGTTGTTGAAGTTATTAGAAAGGAGAAAATTGCAAAAAAATTGAAAAATTGAAAAATACAAAAATTTGGTGTAACTTGTTGATTTGGATGATTTGTGATATGGGTGTTATGGATTCTTGATCGTGATTGAATTCCCGTTACTTGGGTACCAAAATTGTTGGAATTGGTGAAGTTTGAAAAATTGAAACCCCAAAACCCCTTAAACCCTTGAAGAACTTGTTCTTGATGAATTTTGGCTTGATTCTTGGGTTGGATTGATGTTTGATTGAAAACTTGATATTGGGGATTGATCTTCATTGAAAAACAAACAATTCGGTACCAATTTTGTGGGATTTGAACATGTATAACACCTTCTTTGATGAATCACAATCCTTGTTGAAACCCTTTTGATAAACCCTTGTGTTCTTGAGTTCTTGAGATTGAACCCTGATTTGATTGATTGTTTGATTGAAAGTTTGATTGGGTTTTGTTAAGGAAGATCAAACACAACTTTGGGTATCTTTGGATTGTGAAAACAAGTTGAAAACATCGGATTTGAGGCTTGAAAATCGACTTGAAACGAGTTTGGAACGAGTTGGAAAAGGCTTCAGGCTAGGCGCCCCGCCTAAGCCAGGCGCCCCGCCTGACTTGGCTACTGCCTAAGTCCCAGGCGCCCCGCCTAGACCCAGGCGCCCCGCCTGGAACACAGCACAATCTAGGCGCCCCACCTGAGTTTCAGGCGCCCCTCCTGAGTGCTGAAGGTATTGTTTCGGGTAGATTTTCGTAGGTATTTCCCTTTGTTTGATAACATAACATCTAGTTAGTACTAATTTGAGTAACCGATCTACTTGAATAGTGCTAACCCTTTGATTGCTCTTAAGTGATTCGTGCCTAGCAAGGAGAGTAGAATTCTAAGGAAAGGCGTAGAATCTTTTAACTCAAGTCCTTCACTTCAAAGTGCCTAGCGTTCATTGAGTCCCACTCATTCCACTCACCCCGGAGTGTGCGTGACTCGTGAATAGTTTAGTTGAGTTGAGGAGTTGCTAATCATCTACGTGAAGCTTTGGAACTACAAGTTGAGTGAAATATCCACCGCCACCCAAAAGAGTGATCCGAGTGAACACAAGTGAGGGAGCGAGTGAGGTGTTTTAACTAACTCTTGTTTCTTTTCTTTGTAGGTACAATGGCCAACGAAGGTCAAGATTTCATTAAGGAGGCCTTGGCTAATCTTCTTGCCAAGATGGACCTCATGAACCAAAGAATTGATTCTCTCGAAAAGGGAGCCTCGAGTACTCAAGGTGAACATGGGACCCCGAGTGTCCCAATTGAAAAGGGGACCCCGAGTGTCCAAATTGAGACCGGTGAAGGCTCAAGTAGCCCTACCTTTACTCCGGAGCAAGTTGTTGAATTGCTCAATCAACAACGGGTAAAGGAGGACCGAGAGAGAATTGAACGAACGGGCATTCCCCGTATCTTGGACAATCCTCCAAGAAACTTTCCACTACCAAGACCCGTCCGAAATGTGCAACCTCTTGAGCAAGTTGTTGAGGCTCAAGAAGGGGAGGAAGTTGATTATGATGACAATGTGTATGGGTTTGATGATCACTTTCAACCAAGGCGAGCTATGAATTGGGGTCGGAATGTGGATCGGGGTAGAGGCCGAGGTCGAGGGCCACCCTTAGGATATGGAGGGAGGAATGCTAGAAGGGACTATGTTGCTTATGATGATCACCATGGAGGCCAACCGGAGCCATTCCAAGGGGGTCGTGACAACAACAACAATCTTAATAGTGTGAAGCTCACTATTCCTTCTTTCAAAGGAAGTAGTGACCCGGTGGAGTACATTGGTTGGAAATTGGCTATGGAGCGTATCTTTGACACCAATGATATGCCCCATGTGAAGAAAACCAAGTATGCAATATCCTCCTTTGAATCTTTTGCTTATACTTGGTGGGAGTCGGTGAAGAGAAATAGACGAAGGACGGGTATGGCTATTAATCTTACTTGGGAAGAGTTGATCCGTGTGATGGATGAGAAGTACTTGACTAACCAATACCGGGTTGAACAACAAAGGCGTCTATATGATTTGAAGCAAGGTTATAAATCGGTTGGTGAATACTTCAATGAATTTGAGCAAATCCGAATGATCCTTGACTTAGATGATGAAGACAATGAGACGGCCATGATCCGTTTCAAAGGGGGCTTGAACCGAGACATAGCTTCACAATTGAAGTTCCACAAATATGATGATCATTACAAGCTATGTGAAGATGCGGTTGAGGCCGAGAAATGGCTCAAGGAGGAGAAATCCCTCCGCTACAAGAGTAGCACTCCTACTCCAACAAGCAAACCAAAGGATTGGAAGCCTCCTACTATAAATGCAAGGTTCCCAAGCACAAGTGGAACAAGTGGTACAAATGCTACCAAGGATGTGAAAAGGCCGTTTGAGAAGAACACACCTAACGTGGGAGGTAACTCTAAAACTCAACTACATGCTCCTACTTCTTCTTCAATACAATGCCACAAGTGCAAGGGGTATGGTCACTTTGCTAGGGAATGTCCTACAAAGAGGACCATGATTGTTGTTGGTAATGAAGCCTATGAGAAAGAGAGTGAATCGGAGGATGAGGGAGTAGAGGGAGATGAGGGAATAGAGGAGAATGATTTGCTTGATGACACGGTGGAGGAGGATGATCCTCATACTTTCTTGGTTGTGAGAAGAAGCCTAGGAGCTATGATTGTGGAAGATAGTGAAACCTTGCAAAGGGAAAATCTTTTCCATGCTAGGTGTCGGGTCAAAGATGTTGTTTGCTCTATGATAATTGATTCCGGAAGTTGTGCCAATGTAGTGAGTCAATCACTAGTGGCTCAATTGAAGTTAACTACCATGAAGCATCCTAAACCTTACCGGTTACAATGGCTTAGTGAATGTGGAGAGCTTAAGGTGATGAAACAAGCCATGATCAAGTTTAGAATGGGTAGTTATGTTGATGAGCATTTGTTTGACGTTGTGCCTATGCAAGCATGCCACCTACTCTTAGGGAGGCCATGGCAATTCGATAGGCAAGTGGTGCATGATGGTCGTGTCAACACTTACACGGTCAAACATGAAGGGAAGAGATTTGTGCTTAAACCTCTCACTCCTAAGCAAGTGAGTGATGACTACAAGAAAATGAAGGAGTTGAGGGAGGTGGCAAAGGCTAAGTCACTCATTGAGACTAGCCCTTTGTCCAAAAGCATGGTGGCAATCCCACCTACTTCATCTACCGGTGGCATGTGTGCCATGATGCAACCGGGCGAGCTCTTGAAAGGTAATGATGGCACCAAGTTTCTCCTATGCCTAGTGCACAAAGGTATGATCCTTAACTCTAATTGTGATTTTTCTTCTAGCCCTATGCCTAGTGCTTTGAAAGATGTCTTGGAAAACTTTGGGGACATGTTCCCGGATGAGATGCCCGATGGCTTACCTCCCTTGAGAGGAATTGAACATCAAATTGACTTTATTCCGGGCTCTCAAATCCCGAACAAGCCGGCCTATAGAAGCAATCCCGAGGATACAAGGGAGTTGCAAAAACAAGTTGATGACTTGCTTTCCAAAGGCTTGGTAAGGGAGAGTTTGAGTCCTTGTGCCGTACCGGTCATTCTTGTCCCAAAGAAAGACGACACTTGGAGAATGTGCGTAGATTGCCGAGCCGTGAATAAGATAACGGTCAAGTACCGTCACCCTATTCCACGGCTTGATGATATGTTGGATGAATTGAGTGGGTCGTGTGTCTTTTCCAAAATCGACCTTAGGTCCGGTTACCATCAAATCCGGATGAAACCCGGGGATGAATGGAAAACCGCATTCAAGACCAAATTCGGCCTCTATGAATGGTTGGTAATGCCCTTCGGGCTTTCCAACGCACCTAGCACTTTCATGCGACTCATGAATCATGTGTTGAAGTCTTTTATCAACAAGTTTGTTGTTGTCTATTTTGATGATATCTTGATCTATAGTAAGACAATGGATGAACATGTTGACCACCTTAGGCAAGTGCTTGATGCTTTGAGAGCCGAAAAGCTCTATGCTAATTTCAAAAAGTGTGCCTTTGTTGTGGATAGGTTCTCAAAGATGGCTCATTTCATTCCATGCAAGAAATGCGATGATGCCCAACATGTAGCTTCCTTGTTTGTTGAAAATGTTTTGAAGCTACATGGTGTGCCTCAAACTATAGTGAGTGATAGGGACACTAAGTTCCTAAGCCATTTTTGGCGAAGTTTATGGGGTGCTTTAGGCACCAAGCTCTTGTTCTCCACGTCCCACCACCCACAAACCGATGGGCAAACGGAAGTGGTAAACCGAACCTTGGGTGCTCTTCTTAGAGCCATGACCCGGGGTAAGGCCGGGACTTGGATTGATCGTTTACCTCTTATGGAGTTTGCCTACAATCGAACCGTGCGTAGAATGATTGGCATGACTCCATTCGAGTGTGTTTATGGTTTTAACCCCTTGATTCCCCTTGATCTAACCCCTTTGCCAAGGGAAATGGTTGTTAATTTTGAAGGTAAAGCTAGAGCGAAGGCAATGATGGAACTCCATGCAAAGGCAAAGAAGAATTTGGAGGAAGCCTATGCTAAGGTTGCTTCCAAGAAAAACAAAGGACGCAAGAAGGTGGAACTCAAGAAGGGTGACTATGTGTGGGTGCACTTCCGGAAAGAAAGGTTTCCAAACCTTAGAAAAGGGAAGTTAGCACCCCGTGGCGATGGCCCATTCCAAGTGCTTTCAAAGATAAACAACAACGCCTATGTGGTCGACTTGCCAAGTGAGTATCAAGTTTCTAATACTTTTAATGTTTGTGACTTGGTTCCTTTGGATGTAGGTGATGATGCGGTCGTGGGTGATGATGCCTCAATTTCGAGGACGAAATCTTCTCAAGAAGGGGAGGATGATGAGACCCAAACCCCCACAAGACCATTCACACGTAGTCAAGCTAAGGAGATCCAAGGAGTACACATACACTTGGTGAGAAAGGGCCTTGAAGAAGGAAGCGATTGGAAGCCATTCCGGGTGCTCAAACTAGGCCTCACGCCTAAGGAAGAAGAGAGCCCAGCAGAGCTAGGCGCCCCGCCTAGCCCAGGCGCCCCGCCTAGGGAGCTCACTGCCTAAGGCTCAGAAAATGCACCAGGCGCCCTACCTGGCTAGGCGCCCAGCCTAGCTGAAGGCCAAGCCAGGCGCCCCGTCTAGCTTCAGGCGCCCAGCCTAGCTGAAGGCCAAGCCAGGCGCCCCGCCTAGCTCCAGGCGCCCAGCCTAGCTTCAGCATGTTCCAGGCGCCCCTCCTAGCTGCTGAACTTATGTTTCTTTTACTATTTTGCCCTACGTGGCTTATTTGATGAACCTTATTAGTAAGGGTAATTAAGTCTTTGTGTAAGCTTGGGAAACACTATAAATACCCAAGCTTAGCTTATTTTACACTTAGCTTATTATTGATGATGAATGAATGTTGAACATGAGCAAGGCTCTTGATTATTGAATGAAACCTCTTGTTTTGGGACTTGTAGTTCTTCTAGCGGATCTAGATGAATACTCTTCCTCTCCGACCATTCTACTTGCGTGCTCGCGTTAGCTCGAGGGTAGTTGCATAGCGTAGGTGTTCTTGTCCTTCTCTCGGGGTGTAACGGAACAAGTTCTCCGTTGCTACTTGGGATTAGAGATCGAGTTACGTCTCGTTCTTATCTTTTACTTTTTCCGCATTTGATTCTCATCACCAAATATGCAAAAGGCTTGCTGAAGTACCTGTTGGAAGTGGAAAGACAGTCGTTGTTGTTGCTGCTGCACAAGGTATGACTAGATTGGGTAGATGTTATATTCTTGAAAATCTGGGTCAAGAGATTGGGGCAAAAGAAAGCACTATGAGAAAGATAACTGATGCTAAAGTAGAAGAATTCTGGAGAAAGATGCAATCAAAAGATTATTCTATCTTGGAGCATTTGAGAAGCACTCGCGCTCGCATATCTATTATGTCTTTGTTAATGAATTTTGAAACACATAGGAATGCACTATTGTAAGTAATGAATGAAGCACAAGTGCCCGCTGAAACCACACGTGAAAGCTTTGTTTTCTTGGTTGGTCAAATTCTGGAGTCCCACAAGGTGTCTTTCTTTAAGGAGGAACTCCCACCTGAAGGCTTGGGACACAACAAAGCTTTGCATATCACTGTTAAGTGTAGGGAGAAGTTTGTTGGGAGGGTTCTAATCGATAATGGTTTTGGGCTTAACATATTTCCTTTGATAATCTTAAATGAGCTTGGAATTGATGTGGGTAAAATCCGGCAAAGCAATGTCAAAGCAAGAGCTTTGATGGGACACAAAGATGCACAATTGGAGAAGTTGATTTAGAATTGCAAGTTGGCCCCGTGAACTTCACTATTGAGTTTCAACTGTTTGACATCCCTTCTACTTACAACATGTTGCTTGGAAGGCCATGGATCCACATGGGTGGGGCAGTTCCTTCTACCTTGCATCAAAGCGTGAAGCTTATCTGGCATAATAACGAAATTTATGCTGGCATCACAATTCCCATGGTTGACAATGCTGCTGAGCTGGATGGGACAACCTTTCACACTGTTGAGTTGATGAATGTGAAACAATCCAAATTGGGCTTAGGTCCCAACCATAAAGAGCCAAGCTTAGAGGGCGCGAGGAATACAAGTCAAGGGCTTCGGAAGAGACTTGAAGATCATGCATTGGAGCACCATGGAAGGAGAACCATCTAGGCCAAAAGGAGGAGCTGAAGGAACTCTATTTGAGGAGCCTCAAGATGCTACAGGAAGAGGCGGAGC
Source organism: Petunia axillaris subsp. axillaris (assembly GCA_029990575.1). Lineage (NCBI taxonomy): Eukaryota > Viridiplantae > Streptophyta > Magnoliopsida > Solanales > Solanaceae > Petunia > Petunia axillaris. Next base: position 10,143,778 of record JARKNS010000007.1, read on the forward strand.
GCCTCAGACCAGGCCGAGCGTCTAGGAGGAGCTGAGGAGGACCGCCCAAACTGAGGAGTAGGAACTAGGCGGAGCGCCAGAAACCCCAGGCGGAGCGCCCATACACAACTAGGTCCAGGCGAAGCGCCTGAAGTTCCAGGCGGAGCGCCTCGCCCTTGCACCATTCTTGATCAGTGGGCGTTTTAGGCAGAGCGCCCAAATCTCTAGGCGGAGCACCCAATTCCCTGAATGGGATTTTTGTGTTGAATTTCCCATTTTGACCCTGTGTGGTCCCTTATGTGTTAGCCCACTTTGGGGGCAATTTATTCATTTCACAAGGGGATAGAAAGACTTATAAATACATCCCTTAGCCATTTCATTCATCGCCTAGCTTTGTATGAACATTAAAAAGAGAACGTAGAGAGACCGAGCCTTCTAGTTCGAAGCGAGACGCTTCGTGAATCTTTTATAACTTGGAACCTATGGAGATTCAATGCCTAGTATGAATTCCTTGTAAGGTTTGAGTTTCATTTCTCCCTTTTGGATATTCAATTCATATCGTGAGTCAAGTATACGTTCTTTCTTCTCATTTCTTGCCATCCCAATCCTTGTTTCCTGATAACTTTTTTGATGTCACGTTATCTTGTCTTATCGCTTCCAAATTATTGTATCGTTTTTAGCTTCCGCTATTTACATTGCATAAGTTGGTATTAGAGCAAGGCTCGGGTGTTGTTCTTACAAACCCTCGTTCCTTGTTCATCGTGTTAGTATCGTTGTTGTTGTGTTCTTGTTCTTGAAGAAAAGAAGAAAAACAAAAAAATTAAAAAGTTGAAAACTAGAAAAAATTTTGGTAGATCGGGTTAGATTCGAGTCCCCAGGTATTAAAAAGTATTGGGGATTGTTCAATTATGTATTCCCGTTGATTTGATACCCTCATAATGTGTTTTGGTGTTACGAATCAAAATTTTAAAAATCAAAATTCCAAAGTTTGAAAATTTCTTGAAAACGCTTCAAACTTGAATCAAAGCTTGTTGTTTGTTTGGGGTTAAAAACTATTGGGGATTAGTTAGAATAGTTTAATACGTCATCAGGTATCATTGTATTTGAGCTACGGGTTGAAATTGATCGAAAACTTTTGTGAAAAACTCATTTTTTTGTGAAAGCTGGGAATCAGTCCAGGTGGACCGCCCGTGTTCTATGCGGAGCGCCTGAATTGCTCACTGCCTGAAAGTTGAAAAAATTGGGCAGAGCGCCCACTCTTGAGTTGGGTCAGGGTAGTTTTTGTTTCGTAGTTTTTATGTTTCCTTTGCGTCCTAACTTCTTGGTTAGTGTTTCGAAGGTAATTGTTCTACTTTATCGACACTAACTCTTGAGCGTAATAGGACAATCATGCGTAGAGGAGATTAGAATTCAAAGAAGAGTTGTAGAACTTTCTTTGGCCTCAAGTGCGCACTGTAAATAACAGTCCGTACATCGAGTCCTATTAACTCCATTCCGAACTAATACTTAGACATACTAGTTGTGATCACCGTGGTTTCTAAGAGATTGAAGGCCTTGCCCTTGAGTGTTCATATATTGAGTGATACACGTGAGGGAGTGATTTTGTAAGGTTTTCCTCTTATTGTTGCAACTATGTCGGATGATGATTGTGGAGGTTATGACACATGTGGGGATGATGCGAGTTGCCATGATGATGGTGGATACTATGGTTCCTACGAGGGTGATGATCGATATTGCTTGATGATTCAAGGTACTATGGCTCGTATGAGGATGAAGCGGTTCACTATGATGATCGTGAGGTTGATGAATACTATGAAGCTTATGATGATGAATGTGTTGATCCTTATGCTTCTAGTCAAGAATTCGAAGATGGTGATGCTTCAAGGTACAATTCTCCTAGTTACTCTACTTGTGATGAATGTGAAAATGTTGATAGTGACATAGAGAGAATTGATGATGAGGTTGATTATAGAAATGTTTCATTTGCATCTTCTCTTAATGTTTCTACAAATGTACAAAGGCGTAGTATAGGTCCTTCCATTAGTATGGGAGGAGGTGGTGGTTGTTCCATGGGAAGGAAGAAGCTTGCATCTTCTAGATATGCTAAGCGACCTAATGCTTCTAATTCCCATATGTAGGGTGGTTTGACAGATGGTGTTGCTCTTGCTACAAGGGGATTGTATTGTTCTATCAATGCCATGAGGGGCTTGAATAGTTGTAGTAGGAGTAGTGCTATTGCCAATGGAACCAAGGCGAGGGGTTCTTATGGGTTCCATGGCAAGGTCCCTTCCTCGACTTTTGACAACACTTCTAATGTTGGAAGAGTGACGGGAAGTGGAAGTGACCCTAGCAATGTTGCTAGGAGAGGAGGGATAAGGGAGACCCCAGTTGTTGGTGTTGACACTTGTAGGCATTCAAGTTCTCTCTTGGATGCACCTCTATGAAACTTGGGTAGACGTAGGTTCGTTTTTGAGGTAAAATGTATTGGAAGATACTTTCTAAAGATTGATGAGACCGATGCCAATTGTATTAGCACCTCTCTGGTTGATAGGTTAAAGATACCATGTCGTGTGCTAGAACATCCTTATGAGTATGATAGAGTGTGGGTTTCCAAGGAGGCTCGGGTACTTCTATCTCATAGGAATTATAAATGGTATGTGCGGTACGATATGTATCCTATGCGCATGTTAATGTGAGGTTAAGTAAACCATGGTTTCATGACAAGAGGTTACAATATAGTACCATGAAAGATGCATATCTTGTGGGCATAGGTCAAAGGGTTTATGACTTTGTACCTTATCGGGCAAGAGGCCAATTGCCTACTAGTGCACCTTCTTTGGCTATGCAAAAGAGCGAGGAGCGAGAACTTCATTCCATGGTTTAAAACATGCAATCAAGGAGACCTACAGTTACAAGAAGTGATGGGACTAGTGCAAGCAAAGGGTTGACAAGTGTCAACTAGGTGAACCCGAAACCACAAGTTTCAAAGCCAAGTGGTTCACCAACAAAGAAGAAGGGGACATCAAGTGATGATTCCCAAAGTCCTAGATTCCGAGTTGATGTAAAGAGTCCACCTACTCCGGCTGTGGGTATTCTTGGGCCTCATCCCGACAGGCCCGAATATGAGAGACAAAAGATAGAAAGGAGTAAGGGAGCGACTGGTGACAACTCTCGAGTGGAAAAAGGAGTGGTTTTGTTGAGTGATGTGAGTGGGTTGTCACCACCCGAATCTACACCCGACCTTGAAGAAAAAATGAGGGAAAAGAGAGGAAAAAAGAATCATTAAGAGTGAGGGCACCCCTTTATCTAACCTTAATCCTTTATCTTTTTCTTCTATTTGTTTGAATTCTTGGAGGCAAACCATTGGAGCCTCAACAATGTTCCAAGATGGAAAGGCAAGGTGAAGAAGATTCCAAATGTGAGCTACAAGGTGGAGGAACTACCCATGATACTACAAGAGCTTTGAGTGAGCAAGATGGCAACTCAAGTATAAGTGTTAGGTCTCATTTCCATGTGCATATTACTTCCTTATCTTGTGATAGTGTTTGTGAAAACTCTATGCTAGTTGATGATGTGCATGAATACAATGTGTTTGCAACTAGTGTAGAGTCGATTGGTCAATGTGCGTGTTAATGTGAACCACTAGTTGAGAGGGAATGATAAGCCACATCATGATGTGATCTCGATTTTCATTGACCCTCTCTTTAGTGAATATATTGTGGTTGAACTTACTTGTGAACCTTGTTATGACACCCCACCCATATTTGATAAAGGAGAAGATGGATTGCATGAATATCCCATTCTTCCCTTTGATTCCTTACTTTATAGTGGTAGCCTCTTGTGTCTTAGTGATGATGGTTGTGACCTTGAGGAGTAACGAATTATATTCGATGACTCTTCAAGTGTAGATGTTGTCTCTAGTTTTGAGAATGTCACCTTTGCTTGCTAATGAGTTTGAGAAGTGTGCCTATACTAATCCATTGTATGAGGGCAACTTCAATGTAAATGGTGATTCGTATCTAACTAGAGTATAGTGCGGGTTTGAACCTCCATGGATTGGAATGCTTAATTCTTTACAAAATCCGTTGTTTGAAACTCCAAGTGAGATTAGTGACCTTGGTTTTGTCCTTGGGAGTTTGCCGAGTGAGGAGGGTAGTCTTTGAAGTAAAATTGGAGGTGAAGAGGTACCTCTCGCTGTGTCTAAGAGAGCTTCTAAGAAGGGGAGTGAAGTATTTGATGTTAGTTGTAAATTGAACTATTTTGCTTACTCCATCCCATATATTGATCACACCTTGAGTCTTGAGCATGCCAAAGCCGAAGTGTCACACTGTGATAATATTGATTTGAAGGCTTGGTGTTTTGGTCATAAGCTTAGGGGTCATAGGGAATTTGATGGCTATATCTTGCATGTTCCATGTCCTATTGATCTCTTTGCTTGTCTTTGTGTTGGATTCACTTTCTTGTCTAGTCATGTACTTGTTGTCTCCTTGGGAGAAAAGAGCTTTATAATTGTTATTGACGCTTGTCTCTATCATAAGAGTGTGTTTTCCACACTTTTGAACACTAACCTACTCTTGTAGTAGGAAGTTTTTGTTTGTGTTTGTCTTTGGACATAGGCTTTGATGGTTTGATTTCGAGGATGAAATCCTTTCAAGAAGAGGAGGATGATGCAATCCAAATTGGGTTAGGTCCCCATCAAGAGCCAAGCTTAGAGGGCGCGAGGAATACAAGTCAAGGGCCCCGGAAGAGACTTGAAGATCATGCATTGGAGCAGCATGGAAAGAGAACCATCTAGGCCAAAAGGAGGAGCTAAAGGAACTCAATTTGAGGCGCCTCAAGAGGCTTTAGGAAGAGGCAGAGTGCCTCAGGCCAGGTGGAGCGCCTAGGAGGATCTGAGGAGAAGTGCCCAAGCTGAGGAGTAGCAAACAGGCGGAGCGCCCAGACACAACTAGGTCCAGGCGGAGCGCCTGAAGTTCCAGGCGGCGCGCCTAGCCATTGCACCATTCTTGATCAGTGGGCTTTTCAGGCGGAGCGCCCAATTCCCTGAACGGGATTTTTATGTTGAATTTCCCATTTTGACCCTGCATGGTCTCTTATGTTTTAACCCACTTTGGGGGGTCATTTTAGTCATTTCACCAGGGGATAGAAAGACTTATAAATAAACCCCTTAGCCATTTTATTCATCACCTAGTTATGAACATTGAAGAGAGAACCTAGGGAGGCTGAGCCTTCTAGTTCGAAGCGAGACGCTTCGTGAATCTTGTATAACTTGAAACTTATGGAGATTCAACGCCTAGTATGAATTCTTTGTAAGGTTCGAGTTTCATTTCTCTCTTTTGGATATTCAATTCATGTCGTGAGTCGAGTATCCGTTCTTTCTTCTCATTTTTTTCCTTCCCAATCCTTGTTTCCCGATATCTTTTTTGATTTCATGCTATCTTATTTTATCGCTTCCGTATTATTGTATCATATTTAGCTTCCGCTATTTTACATTGCATCAAAATGTCACTCGAGGTTCTAATGATAGTCAAAGAAAGATGCTGCCCAAGGTTACGAGCCAACTTGAATGGAATTGTTGAACCTATTTACTTACCAAGGAACTTAGGAACCTTCGGTTGGGGTTATATCCAACAAAGGAAGAAATTGCTAAGGCCAAATCAAAGAAGAAGTGGGCCATTGTCATCCCAAAGCCTTTTCCATCTCTAGACCAGTCATTTGTCAAAGCACCAGAAGTTATGGCATAAAATCTGATGGCCGTGGTCATCCCAAAGCCTTTTCCATCTGATGGGAGTCATTTGTCAAAGCACCAGAAGTTACTTAAAATGAATGAAGAATGGGAATGCAGTGCAATTGTGGAAGATTATGAAGAGGAGCCAATCATGCAGAATGCTGACCCAGAGACCTAGGAAATCCGTCACGAGAGCCTTCACCCGGAGTCAAGCTGAGAAGGTCCAATAGGTACATTTACACTTGGAGAGGAAAGGACTCGAAGATGGAAGCAATTGGAAGAAGTATACCATGCTCATGGTTCAGGCACCCCGCCTGAGGCCTAGGCGCCCACCTTGGGAGCAAGGGAGCCAGGCGCTCCACCCAAAACCCAGGCAGACCACCTCCCAAAATTTCTGATCAAAAGCTGCAATTTCCAGGCGCTCCCCTAGATTCCGGGCGCTCCACCCCAAATGCTGGAGGGCCGAGATTTTGAGTAGTTAATGACTGTTTTGACCATGCGTGGTCTATTTACTTAAAGCCTAACATGTGGGAGTTTTAGACCTTTTACCAAAGCTTGGGAAAACATTATAAATACCTCAAGTCTAGCATATTTCATTAGTTAGTCTATTTTGAATGTTGAAGAGTTGAGAGCATGGCTCCTTTGTTGAATGAAAACCTTTGTTTGGGACTTGAATCTTCTAGTGGATGCTATTTGACCTTCAGCCCCACCCCGATAACTCTATTTGCGAGTCCCAAGTGTGACTCGAGAGTTGTTTCTTAGCGTTAGGCCACTCTTGACCCGAATCGGGGGTTTCACAGAACAAGTTCTTCGTGGATACCCCGTAGGGAGTTCGAGACGAGTCTCGCTCCTATCTTATTTTACTTTCCACATTTTCCCTGCATCAGTTTGGTATCGGCGCAAGGCTCGGGAATTGTTTTTACAAATTCTCGATCCTTTTTCATCGTGCCTAGTTATCTTTTCTTTTTAGTTTCTTGTGTTTGAAGTTATTAGAAAGAAAAAAAATTAAAAAAGTTGAAAATCCATAAATTTGGCATATCTTGTTGGTGTGATTGATTCTTGATATGGGTATCATTGGAGATTGATCGTTGTTAAAAACCCATCATTTTGACACCTAAATCTTGTGGTTTGGATTGGTGTTACGGATTTTAAAAATTTGAAATCCCCAATTTTCTTAAACCCTTGAAAACCCTTGTTCTTGGGCTTGTTATTTGATTCTTGGGTTTGGTTGTATGTTGGTTGTGAACTTGATATCGGTATTTGTTCTAGATTGAAAAACAAACGATTTGGTACCAATTCTGTGAGATTTGGAGTTGTATAACACCAAAATTGAAGAATCAAAACCCCTCGGAAAACCCTTTTTGAAACACACTTTGAATCTTTGAATGATGATTGTGCTTTGATTGTTGGATGTTTATGGGTGAAATTCATTGGGGTTTGAAGAGAATAACATTATACAACTTTGGGTACCTCGGATTTTGACAAAACATGGTGAAATCGATCCAAAATTTGGGTTGAAATTAAGAAAACATTGTTGGGAAAAGCTGAAGCTCGAGTTCCAGGCGCTCCGCCTCAATTTTCTTCTGGTGATTTTGGGAGGCGCTCCGCCTACCCAGTGGGCACTCCGCCTAGTTGCTGAAGGGTGTGGTTCGGGTAGTTTTTCCTAGGTTTTCTTACTTATTTTCTTGCATAACCTCTAACTAGTACTACTCTAAGTAACTTTCCTACTTAATTGGTACTAGTCCATTGAGCTTTTAGGCAACTCGTGCCTAGATTAGAGAGTAGAACTCCAAGAAGATTCGTAGATCCTTTTAACTCAAGTCCTCACTTTAAAAAGCTTATCGTCCATTGAGTCACATAAACTCCACTCACCTCGGAGTACACTTGACTTGTGGATTGAGTGATTGAGTTGAGGATTGTTGTTCAACCACGTGAAGCTTCTAGATTTAAGTTCGAGTGAAATATCCACCACCACTAAACGAGTGAATCGAGTGATACACAAGTGAGGGTGTGAGTGAGGTGATTTCACTAACATTTGTTCATTTTGTAGGTACAATGGCTAACGAAGGAGAAGATCCTTTGAAGAGTGCCTTGGCTACTATCTTGGCCAAATTGGATAGTATGAATCTAAGGATTCAGATCCTTGAGAAGGGGACCACGAGTGTCAAAGTTGAAAAAGGGACCACGAGCATCCAAGTTGAGAAGGAGACCCCGAGTGTCCACTTTGAAGCCAGTGAAGGTACGAGTAGCTCAACCTTTACTCCGGAACAAGTTATTGAGTTGCTTAGGCAACAAAAGGAGAAAACTGAAAGTGCTAAAGTTGAGCAAGTGTTGGGCAATCCCCAACGAGTGGGCATTCCCCACATTTTGGGCAATCCCCAAAGAAATATTACACTCCAAAGACCCATTCGAAATGTTCTACCTCTTGATCAAGTTGAGGAAGCTCAAGAAGGGGAGGAGGACGAGTATGGTGATGAAGCCGAAGGGTATGATGCTCACTATCAATCTAGGCGAGGGATGAATTGGGGTCGTAATGTGGATAGGGGTAGAGGCCGAGGTCGAGGGCCACCCATAGGGAATGTTGGAGGGAATAGGGAATGTTGGAGGGAATGCTAGGAGGGGTAATGGTTGTCATGGAGACAACTTTAGGGGCCAGCTGGAGCCTCACCTAGGGGGTCGCGAAAACAATAATCTCAATAGTCTGAAGCTCACTATTCCTACTTTCAAAGGGAATAGTGACCCGGTTGAGTACATTGATTGGAAGTTGACAATGGAGAGAGTGTTTGACACTAATGACATGACCGAGGAGAAGAAAGCCAAGTATGCTATATCTTCCTTTGAATCCTTTGCTTCTACTTGGTGGGAATCGGTCAAGAGGAATACAAGGAGAAATGCTATGGCCATCAATGTTACTTGGGGTGAATTGATTCGTGTGATGGATGAGAAGTACTTGACTCATCAATATCATCAAGACCAACTCAAACATATTTATGTGTTGAAGCAAGGCTACAAGACGGTTGGGGAGTACTTCAATGAATTTGAGCAAATCTGGATGACCTTAGACATGGATGCGGAAGAAGATGAACGGCCGTGATTCGGTTTATGAGTGGCTTGAGCCGAGAGATAGCATCCCAATTGAAGTTTCACAAGTATGACAATCATTATGATCTCTATGATGATGCGGTTGAAGCCGAGAAATGTCTCAAGGAAGAGAAATCCACTCGCTACAAGAGTAGCACTCCTACTCCCATGAGTAAACCAAAGGAGTGGAAGCCACCAAATGCAAAATTTCTAAGTGCAAGTGATGCAAGTGCTAGTAAAGAGTTGAAGAAGCCGTATGAGAAGTCTACACCGCATGTGGGAGGTAATTCTAAAACTCACTTGAGCAATCCTACTTCTACTTCTACTCAATGCTATAAGTGTAAGGGGTATGGTCATTTTGCTAAAAATTATCCTACTCGAAAGACCATGGTTGTGGTAGGTAAATTTGTGTATGAACAAGATAGTGAACTCGAGGATGAGGGAGTAGAGGGAGATGAAGAGGTTGATATGAAGTAGGATACGGTTGAGGAAGATGATCCTCATGCTTTCCTTGTTGTGAGGAGAAGTTTAGGTGCCATGTTCGTGGAGGATAGTGAGAACTCGAAAAGAAAAAGCCTCTTCAATGCTAGATGCCGAGTCATGGGTGTTGTTTGTTTCATGATTATTAACTCGGGAAGTTGTTCTAACGTTGTTAGTTAAAGACTAGTTTCCCAATTGAAATTGCCCACTTTGAACATACTAATCTTTATCGTTTACAATGGCTTAGTAAGTTTGGTGAATTGAAAGTGGTGAAAGAAGTGATGATTAAATTCAAGATGGGGAGCTACGTGGATGAACATATGTTTAATGTGGTGCCTATGCAAACTTGCCACCTTCAATTTGGAAGACCATGGCAATTTGATCGTAATGTTGTACATGATGCTCGTGTCAACACCTATACGTCCACTCATGAGGGAAGAAAGTATGTCTTAAACCTTTGACGCTGAAGCAAGTTAGTGATGATTATCGGCGTATGAGGGATTTGAGAGAAGCGGCAAAGGCTAAGTCTGTTTTTGAGACTAGTCCTTTGGCTGAGAGCTTGGTGGTGACTTCACCATCTTCTACCGGTAGCATTTGTGCCATGATGCAACCGAGTGAGCTTTAGAAAGGGAATGATTGCAACAAACTACTCATCTGCTTAGTGCACAAAGGTATGATTCTTACTTCCGAGTTTGATTATTCTTCTAACCCTTTGCCTAGTGCTCTTGAAAGTGTTTTGAAGGTTTTTGGGGACATGTTCCCAGATGAGATGCCAAATAGTTTACCTTCCTTGAGGGGTATTGAACATCAAATTGACTTTGTCCCGGAAGCCCAAATCCCAAACAAGCCGGCCTATCGAAGCAATCCCGAAGATACAAAGGAATTGCAAAGACAAGTGGATGAATTACTTACTAAGGGCTTGGTTCGTGAGAGGTTGAGTCCGTGTTCCGTGCCCGTCATACTTGTCCCAAAAAAAGATGGCACATGGAGGATGAGTGTGGATTGCCGAGCGGCCAACAAGATTACGGTAAAGTATCGACATTCCATACCTCGTTTAGATGATATACTTGATGAGCTAAGTGGTTCTAGCATCTTTTCAAAGATAGACCTTATGTCCGGTTACCATCGAATCCGGATGAAACCCGGGGATGAATGGAAAACCGCATTTAAGACCAAGTTTGGTCTATATGAATAGTTGGTGATGCCCTTTTGAACTCTCCAACGCACCTAGTACATTCATGAGGCTAATGAATTATGTGTTTAAGCCATTCATCAACAAATTCGTGGATGTCTACTTTGATGACATTTTGATATATAGTAAGTCATTAGACGACCATGTGAATCATTAAAGGCAAGTGCTTGAAGTGTTGAGAGCGGAAAAGCTCTTTGCTAATTATAAGAAATGTGCCTTTGGTGTTGAAAGGGTAGTCTTTCTTGGGTTTATTGTGAGTGCCCAAGGAGTGGAAGTGGATGAGTCCAGGGTAGAGGCCATTAGAGATTGGCCTACCCCCACTACCGCGACTCAAGTTAGGAGCTTTCATGGTCTTGCTAGTTTCTATAGACGATTTGTGAAAGACTTTAGCTCCATTGCCGCTCCACTCACCAAATTGGTGAAGAAGGACAAACCTTTTGTGTGGGGAGAGCCTGAAAATAAGGCCTTCGAAGAATTGAAAAGTAGGTTGAGTATCGCCCCTCTATTGCAATTGCCCGACTTCGGAAAGGCATTTGAGGTTGAATATGATGCCGCGGGGGTGGGAATTGGTGGTGTTTTAATGCAAGATGGAAAACCCATAGCCTACTTTAGTGAAAAATTGAAGGGTGCCTCCTTGATCTACTCTACGTATGACAAGGAGTTGTATGCTCTGGTGAGAGCTCTTGCTCATTGGCAACATTACCTTTGGCCTAAAGAATTTGTGATTAAGAGTGATCATGAGTCACTCAAACGTCTTAGGGGCCAAGAGAAGTTGAACAAGAGGCATGCCAAATGGGTAGAGTTCATTGAGTCTTTTGCCTATGTCATTCAATATAAAAAATGGAAAGACAATGTTGTGGCGGATGCACTTTGTAGGAAGTTTGCTCTAACCACCACTCTTGCCTCCAAGCTCATGGGTTTTGAGAGCATCAAGTTGATGTACGCTCATGACTCTAAGCTAAAGAGCATTCATGAAGCTCTTGAGAAGGGAGAAAGAGTTGAGAAGTACCAATGGGTAAATGGTTATATCTTTAAAAATGGTAGAGTTTTCATACTCGAGTCCTCATGGAGAGAATTGCTTGTTCAAGAAGCACATTGTGGAGGACTCGTAGGTCACTTTGGTAGGGATAAAACCTTGGCCATTCTTATGGAGCAATTCCATTGGCCTAAAATGGGGACGCAAGTTGAGAGACTTTGCAATTCTTGCCTTGAGTGCAAGTATGCTAAGTCCAAATCGAACCCCCATGGTTTGTATACCCCTCTCCCCGTACCTACTAACCCGTGGATGGATATTTCTATGGATTTTGTTATGGGATTACCACAGACTGGCGGGGACATGATAGCATTTATGTTGTTGTGGATAGGGTTTCCTAGCTGGCTCACGTTATTCTAGGTAAAAAGTGTGATGATGCACAACATGTTTCTTCTTTGTTCATTGATAATGTGTTAAAGTTGCATGGTGTGGCTCAAACTATTGTGAGTGATAGGGACACCAAGTTCCTTAGTCATTTCTGGAGGAGCTTGTGGGGTGCTCTTGGCACCAAGCTATCGTTCTCTGCGTCCCACCACCCTCAAACCGATGGACAAACCGAGGTGGTGAACCGAATTTTGTGTGCTCTTCTTAGAGCTATGACCCGAGGTAAGGGTGGGACTTGGATTGACAAGTTACCTCTTATGGAGTTTGCATACAACCGCACTTTTCATAGAATGATTGGCATGACTCTATTCGAGTGTGTTTATGGTTTTAACCCCTTGATTCCCCTTGATCTAACCCTTTTGCCAAGGGAAATGGTTGTTAATTTTGAAAGTAAAACCTGAGCCAAGGCTTTGGTTGAACTCCATGCTAAGGCGAAGAAGAACTTGAAGGAAGCTTATGAAAAGGTGGCCTCCAAGAAAAACAAGGGACGAAAGAAGAAGGGCAACTATGTGTGGGTTCAGTTCCGCAAAGAAAGGTTTCCAAACCTTAAGAAAGGGAAGTTGGCACCCCAAGGAGATGGACCCTTCCAAGTGCTTTCAAAGATCAACAACAACGCTTATGTGGTCGACTTGCCAAGTGACTATAATGTCTCTAAAACTTTTAATGTTTCTGACTTGACTCCTCTTGATGTAGGAGATGATGGAGCCGAGGGTGATGACGCTTAGATTTTGATGACGAAATCTTCCCAAGAAGGGGAGGATGATGCCGGGTAATCCGTTACGAGACCCTTCAGTCGGAGTCAAGCCAAGAAGGTCCAAGAGGTGCATTTACACTTGGAGAGGAAAGGACTCGAAGATGGAAGCAATCAGAAGAAGTATACCATGCTCATGGTTCAGGCGCCCCGCCTAGATGACCCAGGTACACAGCTTGAGGCCTAGGCGCTCCACCCTGGGAGCAAGGGAACCAGGCTCTCCACCCAAACCCCAGGCGGACCGCCTCCCAAAATTTCTGATCAAAAGTTGCAATTTCCAGGCGCTTCGCCTAGATTCCGGGCGCTCCGCCCCATACGTTGGAGGGGCGAGATTTTGAGTAGTTAATGACTGTTTTGACCATGCATGGTCTATCTACTTAAAGCCTAACATGTGGGCATTTTAGACCTTTTATCAAAGCTTGGGAAAACATTATAAATACTCCAAGTCTAGCATATTTCATTAGTTAGTCTATTTTGAATGTTGAAGAATTGAGAGCATGGCTTATTTGTTGAATGAAAACCTTTGTTTGGTACTTGAATCTTGTAGTGGATGCTTGTTGACCTTCAACCCCGCCTCGATCACTCTGTTTGCGAGTCCCAACTGTGACTCGAGGGTAGTTGCTTAGCGTTAGGCCACTGTTGACTCGAATCAGGAGTTTCACGGAACAAGTTCTTCGTGGATACCCCATAGGGTGTTCGAGACGAGTCTCGCTCCTATATTAATTTAGTTTCCGCGTTTTCCCTGCATCATGTTTATTTTTATGTCTTTTCTGAATGATTGATTTACATTCTGCATGTTTAATTTCAATGTATCCCCTACCTAAAACTAGATTTTTGAAGCAAATAAAATGCATTGTATTCCCATATTATTATTTTGCTATACTCTAGATATTTACTTTATTTTACGCTTTTGATTAGTTTTTGTTTATGTGTAAGCTTCCCATTTAAAAAAAATTGCCGAAGCTTTGATTGTGACATATAATGAAACAACTGAACAAACTAACAATGATGCACTAAATTTTGGGGAATATGATGCAGATTTCGTCCCAGAGGAAATAACAAGAGAAGTTGATTAGTTTGAGAACAAGCCAAAGCCTAAATTGGAAGAAACCGAGTTAATCAACTTTGGAACTTCAGAATCTGTTAGAGAGACAAGAATCAGTGTTCATTTGACCTCCAAAGAAAGAAGAGCTTATATTGAATTATTGAATGAGTATAGAGACATCTTTGCCTGGTCTTCTGATGATAGTCCCGGTTTTAGTACCCATATTGTTGCTTACAAGTTGCCTACTGATCAATCATTCATGCCTGTTAAGCAGAAGAAAAGAAACTTCAAAACTTCCACAAGTAAGCAAATCTTGGAAGAAGTGCAAAAGCAATTGACCGCTACGGTGATTCGATCTCTTGAACGCCCCACTAGGGTAGCAAATATTCTGTCGGTGCCCAAGAAGAATGGAAAAGTTAGAGTTTGTGTTTATTATCGTGACCTCAACAAAGCAAGTCCAAAATATGACTTTCCATTGCCAAATATCCATATCCTTATTGATAGCTGTGCAAATATGAGCTTCAGTCTTTTGTCGATTGTTTTGCCGGTTACCACCAGATTCTGATGGATGAAGACGATGCTGAAAAGACCACTTTCATCACACCTTGGCAACATATATGAGAGCGATGACAACTCTTTTCCATCATATGATTTACAAAGAGATTGAAGTCTATGTGGATGATATTGTTATCAAGTCAAAAAGGAAGGAATATCATTTAATTGATTTGAGAAAGTTCTTCAACCGCCTTCGAAGGTATAATTTGACGCTTAATCCTTAAAAATGTGCATTTGGTGTTCCCGCGGCAATATGTTGGGTTTTATTATAAGCCGAAGAGGTATAGAATTGGATCCGTCTAAAATTAAGACTATCTAAGAGTTGCCTCCTCCAAAAAAGCCAAAAAAATGTGATGAGTTTTCTTGGCAAATTATATAAGCCGATTAATCTCATAATCAACAATTATTTGTGAGCCAATAATCAAGCTGTTGAAGAAAGATGTTGTCATTAAATGGACAGAAGATTGTCAAAAGGCTTTTGATAGGATAAAGGAGTATCTATCTAATCCACCTGTGTTGGTCCCTCCTGAACCTGGAAATCTGTTGATTTTATACTTGTCTGTACCTAAAAATGCTTTTGGATGTGTCTTAGGGTTAACATGACAAGACCAGGATGAAAGAGCAAGCCATTTATATCTAAGCAAGAAGTTCACCCCTTATGAAGCTAAGACTCTTTTGGAGCGAACTTGGTGTGCCTTGAATTGGACCGCACAAAGGTTAAGGCATTATTTCTCTTCATATACAACTTATCTCATCTCAAGGATGTATCATTTGAAGTATATTTTCAAAAATCCGATGCCCACTAAGAAACTAGCAAAATGGCAGATTTTGTTGAGCGAATTTAACATAGTCTATGTCACTCAAAAGGCGGTGAAAGCACAAGTATTGGCGGATCATTTAGCTGAAAACCCCATTGATGACAATTATGAGCCACTGAGAACATACTTTCCTAATGAAGAAGTCGTATTTCTTGGTGAAGATATCTCTTCTGAGTATGATGGTTGGCGTTTTTTCTTTGATGGAGCAGCAAATTTCAAAGGCATTTGTGTTGGAGCTATCTTAATTTCTGAAATAGGTCAACATTATCCTATTTCGGCTAAGCTCAGATTTCCATGTACGAACAACATAGCCGAATATGAGGCATGCATTCTAGGTCTTCGATTGGCGGCTGATATGGATATTCAAGAACTTTTGGTGATCAGAGATTCGGACATATTGATTCACCAAGTGTAAGGCAAATGGAACACCAAAAATGCAACGATTCTTCCCTATTTGCATTGTGTCCAAGAGATGTGCAAAAGGTTTGCAAAGATTGAGTTTAGGCATGTTCCAAGAAATGAAAATGAGTTTGCTGATCCTTTGACAACTTTGTCTTCTATGATTCAACATCCAATTATATTGATCTTATTGATATTGTGTTACATGATCAACCCGCATACTGTCTCCAAATAGATGAAGAGCAAGATTACAACCCCAAGTAATATGATATCAAGAATTATCTCAAGGTCGGGAATTATCATGAAAATGCAACAAGTGTTCAAAACATAAGCATCCGGAGGTTAGTAAATAAATTCTTCCTAAATGGCAAAATCCTTTATAGGAGGACTCCAAACTTAGGACTCTTAAGATGTGTTAATGTCGTTTAAACAAATAGATTGCTTGAAGAAGTAAACGGAGGAGTTTGTGGACCGCACATGAATGGTTGTGTCGTAGCAAAGAAGATTTCGAGGGTAGGATATTTCTGGTTAACTATGGAAACTGATTGTGTTCAATTTGTGCGGAAATGCCATCAATGTCATATTCACAGAGATATGATCCAAAGACCTCCATCTGAACTTCGTGCAATGAGTTCTCCTTGGCCTTTTGTGGCTTGGGGAATGGATGTTATTGGTCCTATCGAGCCGTCCGAATCAAGTGGACATCGCTTAATTTTGGTGGCTATTGATTACTTCACCAAGTAGGTGGAAGCAATTTCTCACAAGTTTGTAACCAATAAAGTGGTTTCAGATTTTGTACGCAACGATATCATTTGTAGATTTGGAGTTCCTGAATCGATCGTTACTGATAATGGCGCAAACTTGAATAGTGATTTAATGAGAGAAACTTGTAAAATTTTCAAGATTATTCATCGCAACTCTACTGCATACCGCCTCACATGAATGGAGCGGTTGAAGCAGCAAATAAGAATGTCAAGCGTATTATTCACAAGATGATTGGTAATTGTAGAGATTGGCATGAAAAAGTTGCCTTTTGCACTTCTTGGATATCGCACTACCACCAGAACTTCAACTGGGGCAGCTCCCTATCTTTTGGTGTATGGCACAGATTACCGCAGTAGTGGAAATTCCTTCTTTAAGGACCATTCAAGAAGCTGAGTTAGAAAATACGGAATGGGTAAAGATTAGATATGAATAATTATTGCTTATTGATGAAAAGAGAATAAATGCAATCTATCATGGGCAACTCTATCATAATCGTATGATCAAGGCATTTGGCAAGAAAGTTCGGCTGAGGGACTTCAAACCAGGGCAGTTGGTATCGAAGAAGATCTTTCCTAATCAAGAAGAAGCAAGGGGAAAATTCGTGCCAAATTGGCAAGGTCCATATATGGTTCATCGGGTTTTATCTGGGGGAGCACTGATTCTGGCGGAAATGGATGGTCAAGTTTGGCCAAAAGGAATCAACGCAGATGCCGTCAAAAGATACTACGTTTGAAGCAGCCGCAAGTTAACATTGTTTTTAATGTAATCTTTGATGTAATGTGAACTACGTGTAACCTGAATCTCAAGGCGAGATACGTAGTAACTTACATAGAGTTTGGTTGCATTAGCACAGAATCTCCCATTTCCACTTTTATGTGAGTTTTGAACTACTTTTGACCTGGTTCCTTGAATGGCAATAGGATAAGTAGGCAATCCCCATCTGATTCGGTCAAAATATTGTAATACTTTAAGCTTGTTTATCTTTTGAAGATGTAATTCCGAGCTATGCATCTGGGCTGATGCGTACGCCTTCCAATTCGGATACAGTTTCGTACCTAGATTGCCATATTTCTCTAAATATTTATTTAGGCAGAACTACGCAGTGTCTAATTCCCATGGTGGGATACGTAGGTGCTCTCATCGGGCTCGACTCTATAATATTAATATTTCAGTTTCCCCTAAAGTAACCAACTGGGCAAATTTTGCAAGACGAGTTGAAGATATGGAAGATAGCAACTGGGGCAAAATTTTGCAAAGAAATTGAAGGTGTAGAAGACCATAACTGGGGCAAATTTTAAAAAGCGGTATTTCTTGTCAAGAGATGAAGTGGTAAAGTTCCAAAAGTATTCAAGGATAGTGCAAGTTATGAAGACAAAGGACGTTCAGTTCGTTTCAAAATATGTTATGAGTTTGAGTTAAAGCAGAAATTTTTAAATGCATTTTAACTTTCATTTTCATATCGATGTTACTCATTTTACTATTTTATGATCAAATTACTTTTCTTTGCCTCTATATTAGAATATTCCATACTACTGAGTTTAATGAACCAAGTTTCTGAGCACGATTTTCAAGTTTAAGTTTGAAGAAGAACGAGAGAGCGGCAGCAACAAGTTCAAAGATTGAATCAGCACAAATTAAACACCCCTCCCCAAAACTAACAACTTTTTCTTTGAGAGCCGAAACATGAAGCTTTTTAAAGGAATGAGAATTTACATGGATTGAATGACACCAATCAAGCTGGAAACACGTCTAAATTGCTTTGCAAATCATGCAAATATACCTTTTATGGGATCAAAACATTATGATTGATTATTGCCGAACATGTTGCAGTTTCTTTTATGATTCTTACTCTTTTGATATAAACGTTATGATAGAGTTTGCCTTGTGCTAGAATCAGCAAGTCAACCTTGACGCACCAGGTTCGGTATGTCTCACTGGTTGGTTGTCCTGCAGTAGCCTTATATGTCATACTTAAATCAACTATAAGACAACACATTCGGTGTGTCTCGCTGGTTGGTTGTCGTGCAAAAGCAGTACATCTCATATCTGTTTAGTTGATAGATTAGACAAGTAAACAATGAAAGACCATGTTCGGTGTGTCTCACCAGTTGGTTATCCTGCAATAGCTTCTGTACTTCTCTAGATTACAAATAGACAAGTTGACTTTGAGACACCGCGTTCCGTCTGTCTCGCCGGTTGGTTGTCCCATAATATCTGCATGTAATAGTTGAATAGATTATAAAATAGATAAGTCGACTTTGAAACATTGCGTTTGGTGTATCTCACTGGTTGGTTGTCACGCAATATTTGCATGTTATATTTGAATAGATTATAAAATAGATAAGTCGACTTTGAGACACCGTGTTCGGTGTGTCTCACTGGTTGGTTGTGTCGCAATATTTATATGTTATATTTGAATAGATTATAGAATAGACAAGTCAACTATGAGACACTATGTTTGGTGTGTCTCGCCAGTTGGTTGTCCTGCAATAGCATATGTACCTTCGTAGAATCTAGATTAGACAAGTCAACTTTGAGACACCGCGTTCAGTGTGTCTCGCTAATTGGTTGTCCTTCAATAGCTTTGGTACCTGCTGAGATTAGTGTCAATAGACACGTCAACTTGAGATCTTGTGTCTCTTTAGTCGACTTATTTTGTATTATGCAAAATCATACCTTCTTTACTTATGTATTTTTCTTTATTGTTTCATAATAATGATCAGCCTTGAGGTTCCCCGGTTGGAGCACCTCGTCAGTTGATTGATGGAAGAACTTATCAATGATATCGCAACCTTCATTTACAAATTTATGTTATCTCTTTATTTTATTCCTTATTCAAATTATCAATGTTTATTAGAAGTTACTCGCTTACCGTTTGCCAAGGCTATACCAGAATTTTAGCAGCGCCGCAGCAACATATGGAGCACAACGTGGAACTTTCTCTTAGCAGTGACTTGGGGCAATCATTGATATGAGCTAAGCACGTCAACGAGGATCTGAAGAATTGCACTCGAACAAGTTGTCAACCCTAGAGGTCTGTCTTGTGTCAACCCCTTTTTATGACATCTTTTGTTTCTGCCTATCCCGTATCTCCAGTTTAAGACTCATGTTTGAGATTGAAGACAAGATAGTCTTTGTTATCACGTTTTCATTTCTTGAATCGCGTCGAACTACATATGGCTTGATTCTCTTTCAGCCCGCGATATGTAGGCAACTCGAAGACCATAGTTCGGCCATGTTCATAAGCCTCGCATTTTGGTCCTTGCAATCAAAATCTTGGCTTTATCGTGACAAAGGGCCTGTTTGGGATTGCTGCCAAAAGCTGCTTATTGTGAAAAGTACTTTTTACTTTTGGATAATCAGCAGTTTATGTTTGGACAACTCATTGGAGAAGTACTTTTGATAAATAATTTGTCTTTGGTTAATCTTTACAAAAACGTACTTTTGAGTGTCAAATTAAGAAAAGGACATCCAAGTTCATTTTACATTTAGATTATTAGAAAGAAAAATAATAATATAAAATATTTATCATATAAGACTTTGATTTAAAAAATTAGTTAAAATATAAAGCATAAAGTAAAAGATAGAAATTTAAGTTTTTGAACCACATTACAATATAGTTAAATCAAAGTGATAATGTAAAAGGTAGAAAGAAAAATACCTAGAGATAAAAACTAGTCATAAGAGAAAGAGAATTTGTAAAAGTACGTAGAAATTAAAAAAAATTTAAAAACGAGAAATATAATTTTATTGATGTGGTTAATTAATAACGGATAATTTGGTAAATAAGAATTATTGGTAAGGATATTTTTGTCTTGAAAAAATTAATATACTGCTTCTGCTTCTGCTTCTTGGGAGAAGCTACAAATATTAGCTTCTCCCCAAAAGCAGAAAAACTGCTTCTACTTCTGCTAGAAGTACTTTTTTTTTTTTTAATTTCCAAACACCTAAGAAATCCAAAATAAGTACTTTTTTTTGAAAAAAAAAAATACTTTTGGCTTTGGAGAAGCAATACCAAACAGGCTAAAAATTGGCCTTTGCGTCAATTTTTTTACCATGAAAACTCTTTCATCCTTTCTGGTTAAAGAGGGGCAGCTGTTGACACCCAATTTTGTCTCGAAAATATTTTAGTTAATGATGATTATTATATATAAGGTCAATTTTTGAAAATTTAAAATAAATTGCACTACACATCGTTAAATATGTCCCTCCCGCAAAACACCTCTATTTCACTCAAAATTATTCTAAAAGGGATAATTTCGCACTAGATACCCTAATTCCTACCGTACCCGTGCAATTCCTCCATTTCCCATTTAATCCTAAAACTGAGGTTAAAACTGCTATTCATTCGAAAATCAGCCTATTTTTCCAATGCTCATATAGACATTCCTACGCCTAAAATCAGAAAACCCAAAAATTAACCCCCATCTCGTTTCCCCAATTCTTACCCGTTTATAACCCAAAGGACCCACAACCCTTTGCAACTTTTCATCCAAACGCAGCAAATCCTCAATCAAACGATATCAACTTAAAAATCTTGTCTTCTTCCTCTGAACGAGGATGTGTTGGAGCCATTTCATGCATCCATTCTTGTAGGAATTTGATCCGAACCGTGAAATCAAATCCCAACGGGCATATTCCTTATGGATAAAGATTAAGGTTGCACAATCTTTGTGAGATGAGATAATTTAAACCCTTATCCTACAAAGAAATCGCCCAAATTGGGCATGATTTCAAGTTTTGGAGGGAAAAAGAGAAACCCTAGCTGCTGCAGATATATATGTTCTCATTTCTTATTTTTTTTTCTAGAGTTCTGGGGAGAAAAAATTAGCAAAAACGGCACAATAAAAAACATAAAATATTTGTTACTTGTTTTTTCCTGAAAAAGTTAAGTTCAGATAGCCTAGACTTGGATTTCGTGGCTGGAATAGTGTCAGTGTTTCCTAGTCGTCATCGTGTTTAAGTCGATCGGTTCAGTTCATCACCCCATTCACTGCTCATAGAAAGGTAATACTCCTTTTCATATTTTCTTTTTTACAAATGTTATGTGTAGTCTGAATGCTGGTTGTCGTAGGTAGTTGATAATGAGCATAAATGTATTTTGGGAAGCTTAAATAAACAAGATAATTTTTGAGGTTCAACAACGCCATGCTAAGCTGGACTTGTGTCCCCAACTCTCTCTAAAATGACTGCCAGAACTGGGAAGTAAACTGGGAACCCCAATATGAGATAATAGATACAGAAGTGCCATGCAGCCTAACCACCAGATCAATAAAAATCTAAGCCAATCTCTGAGTTGAATTAGTAGTCTTCACAGGGATGAAGTAAGCTGATTTAGTCAGTCTGTCAACAATAACCCAGACTGAATTATGGTATCATAGTGTCTTTGGCAGACCAACCACAAAACCCATAGTGATCTGCTCCAATTTCCATTCGGGAACGGGCAATGCCTAAGCTAACCCTGTCGGTATCAGATGCTCGAACATAACTTGTTGACATTTCAAGCAACGAGACACATAATCAGACACATCCCTCTTCATTCCCTTCCACCAATATAGCTCTCAGAGATCCTGATACAGTTTAGAAATGTCAGGATGAATGGGCCAAAAGTCTCATGTCAGCATAAAGAAAAGCCATACTGCCCATAGACTTCCAGCTCAAGACATCTGCTACAACATTTGCCTTCCTAGGATTATAGCAGATGGTGAGATTGTAATCTTAAATTAACTCAAGCAACCTCCACTACCGGCTATTAAGATCCTTCTAAGATAAGAGATACTGCAAGCTCTTGTGATCGGTATACACTTCACAAGGCTCGCTATAAAGATAGTGCCTCCAAATCATCAGAGCAAAGTCCACAACTGCCAACTCAAAATCATGACTCAGATAATTCTTCTCATTCGACTTCAGCTGTCTGGAAGCATAGGCAATGACCTTCTCGTGTTGCATATGAACACATCCACGACTCACATGGGATGCATCGCAATAGACTACAAATCCACTAGTGCCAGAAGGAAGAGATAGCACCAGAGCTGAAGTCAATAAGGCCTTAATCTTATGGAAGCTCGCCTCACACTCATCAGACCATAAAAACTGAACCGCCTTCTGAGTTAGTCCAGTCAGGGAAGCTGCAATAGAAGAAAACATTTCAACGAACCGCCGATAATAACCGGCCAATTCGAGGAAGTCACGGATCTCCGTCAGAGTGGTAGGACGAGGTCACTTCTGCACTGCTTCAATCTTCTTCAGATCAACCTTGATACCTGTTTATGCCTAAATTTGTACGTTTAGGTTAAACAATTATTTATGAATGAAGTCACAAGCAATACGGTAAATTATGATGGAAAAAATAAGTAAATATGTTGAAAGTAAAGACAAGTAATTAAGCAAGAAATAATAGAGAAAGCAAAGTAATTCTTATTCCTTGAGAGTAGCCGACTTTGGTGGCAAATTGTGTGTTCTTCATATGATCTCTTATGAATTCGACGACGTTGACTCGTACACCCAATTCTTCGAATCGGTTAGGAACCCACTCCACATTGAGCGATCCCTTGGACAATGACCCTGACATCCCCTGACTGTCTTTCCTTTTCAGAAATCATCCCTGCTATTTTTCCTGTTTCGCTTGCCTTTGTCCCCAATTCGAGGTTCCCTCACGTATCCCTAATTCTGTCCTTGAACGGACGACATCTTGGATAGATGGTCGAACTTTCTCGGGAGCAGAAGACTCCACGGGCTCTAGGCGAAGCTTCTCAGTGTACCTCTGATGCAGGGCGTTCCATGTTAACACATGGTGCTGATTTAGACTCCACTACAGCTCTCTTGTGGCTAGGGATCCCTTTGAATTCAAACATTTCCCAAAGGCTACCATAGGAATATTTTCGGGAACTGGAGGGAGCTCCATACGTTCCCTCTAGAACCTGTCGAGATAATCTTTAAGTAGCTCGTTGTCTCGCTGATGGATCTCAAAGATATTCTCCATGTGCTTTTCTCACTTGCGGGCACCGACATTCGCTTTGTTGAATAAATCCTACATCTGAGTGAATGATTCGACCGTACCCATTGGTAGCTGAGTGTACCAAGCAAAGGCTCATTTGGTCTGAGTTGAGCCAAACCTCTTCACGGACATGACACAGTCGGGTGCATAGCGTTGATTTTAGAGGTCATAAGTTTGTTGAGAAAAGGTTACCTCAAGGACCTATTCATCGACAAGGGAAAGCAGACCTTCACGAGAATCGAGAACCAGGACGCACCACCAAATCTCCCCGATCCTAAGAGGTCCATCAATGTGATAATCAGGGGACCAACATTGCTTAAGGGGTCAGAGGATATCACGGCGGCACCAAACTATAGTCTCACCGGAGATGAGATGGTCCTATTCAGTGAGGAGGACAACATCATCTGCAGCACCCCGCACCATGACGCCCTGGTCATAACACTTAGGATGGAAGACACAGACATGAAACATGTATTGGTCGACGCTGGTAGTGCCGTGAACCTAATTAGATGGGATGCACTGAAGTCGATGGGTATTAAGGATCGAGTTATACCAAGCATTTACACACTCACATGCTTCAACAATTCTTGTGACAAAGCTATAGGCAAAATTAACCTGATCACCTGCATCCCGGGAATAGATTATGTTTAATCTTTTTAGGTAATCAAGTGAGGGCACCATGACGCCCTGGTCATAACATTTAGGATGGAAGACACAGACATAAACATGTATTGGTCGACGCTGGTAGTGCCGTGAACCACATCAAATGGGATGCACTGAAGTCGATGGGTATTAAGGATCGAGTTATACCAAGCATTTACACACTCACATGCTTCAACAATTCTTGTGACAAAGCTATAGGCAAAATTAACCTGATCACCCGCATCCCGGGGATAGATTATGTTTCATCTTTTTAGGTAATCAAGTGAGGCGTTCCTTACAATGCGATCATCGGGTGACCATGGATTCATCAAGTCAAAGTAATATCGCCCACCTGGCATAAAAAACTGAAGTATTCACTAAATGTTGGACAAAAGAAGTTAATGGTGATCAGGAGGCAGTAAGGGAATAATATACGACCACAATCCTGGGAGCAGCTGTCCCCGAGGTGAATATTCAAGGAGACCTCAAAGCCGCAATCAACACAGACTGCGATTCAGATGGTATAGTTGTTTAACGTCTCTCGGGGGCGAGGAGAAGGAGTAGGGATAATTAGAAGTAGTTTTCTTTTCAGAATTTACTTAGCACATTAGTCTTGATCTTAGGTTACAGTATTTTCATACTTTTTGGACGTGTTACAGGTTTTCACCCACAACATCCTAGGCTCTGTGACTTTACTAATAAAACTATTATTGTCAGTTTTTCACAAACTTATATCCATCTACGATCCAAATATTCATAGCGCATGTCACATACATGTTGAAGTAATACACCTACTTTCAATGACAAAAGTAGGGTACACTACTCGCTTAGAGCTAGACTACATCTAACTCAGCCACCAGGCATTAGTCGAGGGCTGAACTCGCTTAATCAACAATTGCACCTACACGTCAATAGGACGCCTGTTCGCTGCTAAAAAGTCTTAAACACTAGAGTAACAAGTAATTTGAGTCAATACTCCACAAAACGGGCCCAAAATTTAAATTAAACATCCGCATACGCAGATAAATGTCTAATCACCAGATGCGAAAAAAAGAGCATCAAAGGGGGGGGGTTCATTCCTCTCTTGGGGGACTTCCTTCATCGGCAACATTCTGTGAAGGTCCTGCTTCACCAGCTGCAGGTTCCCCAGTCATCGTCTCCTCTCTTTCTCCACTCATCTCTTCAGAGCTTTCCTCAAGGATCAGGACCAAGTTGAGCATCTGTCTTAGCAACAAGGCCAGTATAACAGGTAATCTCAGCAGCTAAGTGAAAATTAGGGTCGTCACGAACCAAGAAAAAAGTGGCAAGAGAAGCTGCGACATTGCCACGATCGGCTTCTGCTATGCGACGAGCATTCAGAGCTTCTCTCTGTTGATCTTTCATGTGGCACTCCTTGCAAAGGTTTTCATGAATTCGTTTAAGTGACGCCAATTTACCTTTCAGCCTGTCATTCTCGTCTTAAAGGAAGGCAGAGAGACGCTGAGAATCTGAGACGTACTTCTCAGTAGCATTCATTCTTTCCTCCATGCCGGATAGTTGCTGCCACAGATGATGCAGGGTAAATACGCGGAAGCAAGCTAAAGTAGTGGAAGCAAGAAGTAAACGCGATAACCAGAAAATTAGGGACGGGGAAGAACAGAAATAAAAGAAGGAACGAATCAAGCTAACATTATTAGATTGATTCAAAAGGGGGGAAAAAGACTCGAACTACTCACGAGTCATATTAGGATGATCCACCCTGGATTCCAAGTTAAGAGATATATGAAGCTCAATCTTCAACAAGAATGGACAAGCCTATTATAGCTAATGAATTGACATAAAAGTCCCCACAAGTTGGGTTACATATAATAGGCCACACAGGGCTAAAATAAGAAATAACCAACTAAAACTCGGACGCAAAGTTTTGGAGGCGGAACGCCTAGCATCGCGAGGAGCGCCCAACATTTGGAGCAGATTGTCTTTTAGGAGGAGCGTGCAAGATTCGCACCAAGTGGGCGGAGCGCCTAGCACCATGTGGGCGGAGCACCTCCTTGTGTTGGGCGGAGCGCTCAACTCTATGATCTCCCAAATGCTCCAGAACCATCCTCCGAAGCTCTTGACCTCCCATTCTTTGCACCCTTCAATCCCGACTCTTGATGGTTATTGCTTAGGCTCGATTTGCCCCGCATCATCCTCCCCTTCTGGAAAGGATTTCTTCCTCGGACTCAAACTATCAAGACCTACAACCAAAGACAAGCACGAGCCAAATCTCCTAAGAGTAGGTTAGTGCAAGTAGTGTGGAGAACATACTATTATGGTATAACCAAGTATCAATAACAATGACAAAGCGCATGTTTCCATAGAAAACAACCAGTACTTGGCTTCCCAAATGGGTGTACCCAACACAAGAATCATCAAAGAGATCAATAGGGTATTGAATATGCAAGATCAAGCCATTAAAATTCCTATGATCCCTAAGTTCAACATTAACACACCAAAACTTCCCAGTACGAGAGTAGGTAAGCTCAACAAGAGTGAGTGCAAGTGATGTGGAAAACACACTTTTGTGATAGAGCCAAGTATCTATACCAATAAAAAGTATAGGTCTTCAAAGGAAACAACAAGTTGTTGGCTCAACAATGACAAGCATTCACAACCATAACAAGCAAAGAGATCAATAGGACATGGAATATGCAAGATTAAGGAATCAAGAACCCTATCATCTCTAAGCTCATAACCAATACACCAAGTCTTCAATGAATTTCTTTCACAAGGTGACACAATGGCTTTGGCATGATCAACACTCAAGGTGTGATTAACATATGGGATGGAGTAACGAACATAATTCAAATAACAACTAACATCAAATATTCCACTCCACTTTTTTAGAGCACTATTACGCACACCAAGAGTTACCTTCTCACCTCCGAATTCACCTCCAAGAAAATCCTTTTCACTAGGCAAACTCCCAAGGAATGTCTCCATAATAGGTTCTTCATCATTATAGCCCACACAATCCAGATTAGGACTACTAGAAGATGGATCATCACAATCAAGACCAAGGTCTCTCATCTCAATTGGGGTTTCAAACAATAATTTGTCAATAGAGTTAAGCTTTCCAATCCATGGAGGTTTAAACCCAAACTCTTCTGTAGTTTAATACACATCACCACCTCTTTTAAAATTCTCTTCAAACAAAGGGTTACTGAAAGCAAGTCCACTACCCATCAAAGGTGAGGCATCAAAACTAGAGTCATCATCCACACTTGAGGAGTCATCGAATACAATCCGATCCATCTCATCCACTAGGGACTCCTCAAGGTCACTATCATCCTCACTACAACACATAGGTCCACCATAGGCAATTATATCAACAAGGGTAGGATCAAACAACTCATCTTCCCCTTTTTCAAAAATTGGTGGTGTATCATAACAAGGGTCACAAATAAGGACAACTACACTATCTTCACTGAATATCGGGCTCACATCATGATGTAGCTTATCAATCCTCTCAACTAGTGGTTCACATGCACCATCAAGTTGACCAAGAGACTCTACATTAGTTGCAAACACATTTTAATCATACAAATCATCAACTAGCATAAAGTATTCACAAACACACTATCATAAGACAAGGAAGTAATATGCTCATGGGAAGACGAACTAACACTCACACTTGAGTCGCTATCTTGTTCACTCAAGGTACTTGTAGTGCACTGGGTAGTTCCTCCAACTTGAAGCTCACATTGAAGATCTTCTTCACCTTGCCCATCCATCTTGGAACATGATTGATGCTCCATCGGTTTGCCTCCAAGAGTACCAACACAAGTACTCACACAAGTAGAAGAAGAAGATAAAGATTTAGTATTAGAATAAGGGGTGCCCTCACTATCCATGATTCTTTTTCCCTCTTTCTTCACCCTCATTTTCTTTTGAAGGTTGGGTGTAGATTCGGGTGGTGACAACTCACTCATATCACTCAACACAACCTCTCCTTTTTCCACGCGAGAGTTGTCACCAGTCACTCCCTTACTCCTCTCAATCTTTTGTCTATCATATTCAGGCGAGTTGGGACAAGGCCATAGAATGCCCATAGCTGGAGTAGGTGGACTCTTAGAATCAACCCGGAATCTAGGACTTAGAGGCTCATCACTTGATGTCTCCTTCTTCCTTTTCGGTGAACCACTTGGCTTTGAAGCTTGTGGTTGTGGGTTCACCTTGTTGACACTTGTCAACCCTTTACTCGCACTTGTCCCATGATTTCTTGTGTTTGTAGGACTTCTTGATTGCATTCTTTCAATCATATGACTTCTCCTCAATGGCGTTCCACTATCTCTCAAGCTCGTGGGCTTTCTTACTCGTTCTTCTTCTTTAAAGTTCCTTTGCAAAACACCTACCCAGGCCACTCGATCAACACAATGTATTCCAAACCTTCTCACTACAAGAGGACTAATCCAACTTGCTTCACTTTCATCCACTTGAAGCACATACCCACGATTCTCATTAAGGTTCACTATGAATTGGGACCACTCTTTTCTTCTTAAAATATCATCTAAGTAATATCCCTTAAACATCCCATCAATATTAGTCTCACTTGAGCAGCTACCACGAGATGGGTACTTCCTTATTTCTCCACTACTAGCAACACCACAAGAATAGTGTCTATTTCCCGTCACTCTTCTAACATTAGATGTGTTGTTGAAAGTCGAGGAAGGAGTCTCATCATGGAACCCATAGAAACTTCTCCTTGAAATAGGAATGCGGTAGACACCTTCTCCAACCTCCTTGGTTCCACAACCCATAGAACTACTCATACCATCCTTTCCCTCGGTCTCATACTCATCTCAATAGTTCTCTAAGTGTTGAACTCGAGTACTCATCGCTTTTATCTCGGTCATAATGTCCCGAAGGTAAGCGTGAACTAACTCGGTCTTGCTTCACTTTTCTCACTAATCCCACTTCCATCCAAACCTCCCTTATAGCTCCTTGTACCTGCAAAAGACATTTCAAGAAAGCACAAAGGTTAGTATAAACAATCTCACTTGCTCTCCCTCACTTTTGGTGGTGGCATTCAACACTCTTTTTTAGGATTGACACTCTGAATCCCCCAAAAAACAATGCCCCTTATCTCTTAGGAACCACAATGGTAATATCACCAACTAGTACGTCCAAGTATTGGTTCGTAGTGGAGTTAATGTGACTCGATGTACGGACGGCTATTTAAAGTGCGCACTTGAAGTTAAAAAAGTTCTACGACTATATGGAAAACTTAAAGACACACAAGACCCTAAAAGCTCAAGAGTTAGTGTCAATAAAATGGGACAATTACCTTAGAAACATTAACCAAGAAGTACGGAAGCAAACGAAACACGAAAAACTACGAAACAAAATTAACCGGACCCGACACATAGATGGGCGGTCCGTCTGGGTGGGTGGGCGGTCCGCCTGGTCCTCTTGACCAGTGAGAAAAATGGGCGGTGCGCCTATAGTGTGGGCGGTCCTCGCTTGGACTGTTCTTCAGCCTTCACAAAAACGTGTTTTTTGATGGTTTTGCACCCAATTTTTCAATGATTTCAACCCGTTTATCAAAAGCAAAGGTACCCAATGTTGTATTGAGCTATTCCCAATAATCCACGATGGTTTTTAACATCAAACACCCAGTAAAAAGATCACAATCAAAATTCAAAGCCTTTCAAGCTAGGGTTTCAAGTTGAGTTTCGATTTTTCAAACTTTCGATCCACACTTGCAAAATGTGATTTGAGGGTACCAAATCAACGGGTAAATGATATAGAACAATCCCCAATACTTTTCGATGATAGGGGAATCAAATGCAATCCACAATATGAATTATTTTATATTTTTCAATTTTCCACTTTTTTGTTTCTTTTTCTTTCTTTTCTCAAGAACAATACCAGCATTAATAAAGTAAAGATACGAGATAGATGAACAAGGAACGAGGGTTTGTAAGAATAAATCCCAAGTCTTGCTCTGATACAAAAGTGATAGGGACGGGGAAGAACAGAAATAGAAGAAAGAGAGAATCAAAATAACATTATTAGATTGATTCAAAGAGGAAAAAGAGACTTGAACCACTCGTGGGTCCTACTAGGATGATCTACCATGGGTTCCAAGTAAAGAAATACATGAAGCTCAAGCTTCAACAAGAATGGCCAAGCCTATGCTATGTTCAATTTTCTAATCTCAAATCTAGCTAATGAAATGAAATGACTATTTGTGGTATTTATAGATGTTCCACACTCAAAATAAAATGACATAAAACCCCCCATAAGTTGGGTTACACATAATAGGCCGCATAGGGCAGAAATAGAAAATAACCAACTAAAACTCGGATTGCAAAGTGTTGGAGGCGGAGCTCCTAGCCTCGGGCGGAGCGCCCAACATTTGGAGCAGATCGTCTTTCAGGAGGAGCGCCCAAGATGGACACCAAGTGGGCGGAGCACCTAGCACCAAGGGGGCAGATCGCCTCCTTGTGTTGGTCGGAGCGCCTCCTTGTGTTGGGCGGAGCGTCTCCTTGTGTGGGCGCGGCGCCCATTGCCGGATTCAACTATATGATCTCCCAAATGCTCCCGAACCATCCTTTGAAGCTCTTGACCTCCCGTCCTTTGCACCTTTCAATCCCGGCTCTTGATGGTTGTTGCTTAGGCTCGATTTGCCCCGCAGCAGCAGATCTCTCACGATCCGCTCTAGATGATTCACATTGCTGAGATAAAGCTGCACTGAGACCTTAACATCTATCATGGACGACTTGAGGGCCTCTGCATCCTGCTCGTGCTTGCGGACTTCACCAGCCAGCACCTTCTCCAAATTCCTGCTCTTCAGATCCTCTGCAATAGGCATCACAAAAGGTATGCATCTCACCCTTAAACTCCTCAGCCTTATCCACAAAGGGCTGCAAGCTGGCTACTTGTCCACGTAAAGCATCAGCCTCCTCGGCCAGATGTCCTTCTAAGCCTCCCCGGTGGTGTATCTCATGATAAACCATAAATCCTTGGGTAATGGTAGGAACAAGAGTCTGGTAAAGGAAAAATTATGAAAAACTTGACACGGTGGTGGCAAGAAACTTACCCAAATGGAGCATCCGATGGCGACCTCAAGAACCTCGTGACTGCTATAGCTAGAGAGGTGTTCTTGTTCTGCAGGCTGATAAGTTCAGTTGTATGGTCTATTACAACCCGTGGAGTCTTCATCAGGTTAACCCCCATAAGAATAAGGATTACAACCTCCCGAGCTCCATCTAAGGGTTCATACACGGCCTCTACAGCCACTTCTTTGCTAGGGTGCCACTGAAAAGAGTCAGTGCCCTTAAGAAGGTAACAGGTTCTAAGCATAAACAGATGATGTCAGCCTTTGAAATCAACAAAGAAAGAGCGTTATTTTGGAAAAGACGAAGTCCAAACCTGGAAATTGCAGATCAGAAGGTATGGCAGGAAGCAAGACATCATCCTCCACACTAGCTTCTCCCTCGGCTATGGGAGTCTCTTCGATCAGATGTCTACGATTTCGTGAAGAAGGACCAGCTTCAACAGTGGCAGATAGGGTTGTTTCAACAGCCTCGGACACGGGCACTCGGGGGACTTCTCCCTCACCATCAGAAATCACAAGGGTCTCACCAGCAATGTGCACATTGGTAGGCCTAGAGGACCTCCTCTTGTTCGAGGAACAGGATCTGCTCGCCCTCTCAAAAATTCTTTCACCAGATGCCTGCATATCAGGTGATGAAGCAATATACAAGGCAGCAATCCGAATCTCCACAAATGGGGGCATATCACGACGAGAGAACCCTGGAAGAAGCGGTAAATCAAAATATTGGAGATATTTCGGGTAGTAAGAATGGCTTAATAATTACTTACGAAGGTCTTTTGCCCGCCAGCCATTCGCAGTCGCCAGGGCCGAGAAAGTCAGAGTTTCAGGAGGATTCCTCGAAAAGATGGTGGTGACCAACATCATCAGTTCATTGTGGCTCAAAGAAACGGTGTTCGCAACGTTTACTGGACAGAAGAAAGAAATCAGTTTGAAGCAACCACAGTTGAAAGCAAGGAGATAAGTCTCTATGGACTTACACTTTCTGTTGAAGACCTCTAGAAAGGGAAGAGAGGATTCTAAATCAATCGTTCACACAGCCACGTACCTGTGCACCCAACTATGGTCTTTGGAAACTTCACTATTGGGGACTATACCGTTCTTCCCCTGTTTTATGAACATCAACATCCCAGCTTTATGAAGACGAGGGGAGTAGAAGGCCAACAGGTGATCAAAGGAAAATGCAACCTGGGCATAGTTAGCCAAGTGATCATGCACGGCCACTAGACGCCATACGGAAGGGCTGATCTGGCTGAAACAAACATTGTAACGGTGGTATAGTTCCTCTATGATCAAGTGGACGCGCTTGTTGAGATGAAGAGTGAAAGAGTACATGTGAACCATTAAAAAGCCAGCCCGATGGGAAGAAAGTCTTTCCTCAAAGCGAGGAGCAAGAACGACAACGAAATCAGGGCAATTGCATTCATGCCTGATGCACATAATATCACTCTCCGTGACTGCAAGGGTAGAATTCAATGGAGAGGTTGTTATTTTCACCCTCTTGTTTAAGGGTTTGGCCCAGCATGCGGCCATCATTTTCAAAGTTGAAAGAATTGGTGAGGTAATCCTGCATTTTTAAGTTTGCTGGGAGAAAGCTTGGACGTTGTGCCATGATAAAAATATTAGTGGAATTGGAAAAGAGACTATCCATTGAAGAGGAGTTCTTGAAAATATTTGGAAGGTTGTGAATAAACTTTCTCACTTACGACGTATATATACACGTCTGGGCTGGAAAAGTAATGATCTTAGTCAAGTAGGATCGTAATTCTGATTACTGCACTTTAAGAGATATGTATTCCCATAATTAAGGGATGTGAACAGAGCAGCAACAACATTAGGAAGATACGCAGAAAACCCCTCAAATCATTAGGGGACACGTCGCTGTACTAAGGAATTTGAATTTAATACGCATGCGAAGAGGCAAGGAGGTGAGCTTCAGTACTGTCATACCTTTACGTCTGCTATCACGCTTCTTTTATTTCCTGACTGCTTGCATCAACACTCAGCAAGTGGGGGGACTGACTGTGTGGGAAAAAATGTGCCACCTATTGTTACGGGGATACGAGTCTAGCTGGAGAGAGTACATATAACCTACAAGTCACCGGAGACTAAGGATATACGCCCGCTCCTAGAGCCAACGAATCTTTAGAAGGTTTGGTCACATGGCGCAGGGCACACATCCCGCCGCCTAGGTTTTACAGTCTCCTAGTTTGGGTTTAGTGTACCAACGCCTTGAGTTGTAGGCCCATGGCCTTATTAGTATTTGTATTTTACCTTATTTGGAACTGGGTATCACTACTATAAATACCCCTCTTTACATTGTACTGTACACAATACACAATTTGCCACCGAAGTTGGCTACTCACAAGGAATAACAATTACTTTGCTTTCTCTATTATTTCCTGCTTAATTACTTGTCTTTACTTTCATCGTATTTACTTACTTTTTTCATCGTAATTTACCATATTGCTTGTGGCCTCATTCATAATTAATTGTTTATAGACGTACAAATTTAGGCATAAATAATACCCTCACTTGATACCACGTGACACAAGAATGCCACAGAATCAAGCCAAAACTAACTCTTCAAGAACTTGGCATACAGCCTACGATCACGGAGGGTTTGAAGAACAATCCTCAAATGATAATCATGTTCCTTGCGGCTACAAGAATAGATAAGGAAGTCATCAATGAAGACAATGACAAAGGAATCGAAGAACGACTTAAACACCCAGTTCATGAGGTCAATAAAAGTTGCAGGGGCATTAGTCAACCCAAAAGACATAACTAGGAACTCTTAATGGCCATAACGAGTCCGGAAAGCAGCCTTTGGGATATCTGACTCCCCAATCTTCAACTGATGATAACCACACCGCAGATTAATCTTAGAAAAAAATATGGCACCCTACAACTGATCAAACAAATCGTCAGTACGGGGCAAGGGGTACTTGTTCTTGATGGTGACCTTATTCAGCTGTCGATAAACAATGCACATCTGTATGGTCTTATCTTTCTTCTTCATAAATAGAACGGGAGCACCCCATGGGGAAATACTTGGCTTAATGAATCCTTTATCCAACAACGCCTGCAACAGCTCCTTCAACTGTGACTGAGCCATGTGATAAAGAGGGATGCCAATAGGCTGAGTCCCTGGCACTATGTCAATGCCAAACTGGATCTCCTGATTAGGAGGAACTCCTGGGAAATCATCTTGGAACACATCGGTGAACTGCCTCACAACAGCAACAGAATCGAGGGACAGAATATCCATAGTGGTATTCCGAACCATGGCAAGATATGATGAACACCCTTTTTTTATCATTCGCTTCGTTTTCAAGAAAGAAATAACATGTGGGTGGAAAATAAGAGCCTTGTCGAACCACCAGTGTTGCACCAGGAAGAGACAGCTGATGAGACTTGGCATGACAATCCAAGTTTACATGACATAATAAACAACCAATCCATGTCAATAATTACATCAAAGTCGACCATACCTACCACCAAAAGGTCCACCCGGGTCTCACAACCCCCAAGGGACACAATATAAGATGGATAAACTCGATCCACCACAATCGTATCTCCGATATGAGTAGCAATACAAAATGAATCACAGAGACACATAAAATCAACATGAAAACTCGAAGCAAAATATGGAGAAACATATGAATAGGTAGATCCTAGATCCAGCAAAGAATATGCATCTCCACCACAAATAAATATACCTGTAACCACAACTAGAGATGCCTCGGTATCCTGCCTGGCCGACAATATATATAGCTGTCTCTATTGCTGAGCTGAGCTGCAACTCTGAGAACCACCTCTATAGGGACCACCGGAACCACGCCTACGACCTCTACTAGGCTGTGGTGCACCTTCAGACGGCTGAGACCGTGAAGGGCAACCTACGGCTGCTTCTGCATAGGCCCCGGAGGGCGAGAGTAAGGACAGCAACTACCCTGATGATGAAGATAAGGGAAACCCCTCTTATGATGCTCTGGATCACGACAATGAAACACCCTAAGCTATACTGGTGATGCAAGAACCGCTGATGGCTGCAAGGAGGAAACTGGGGCTTACCCTATCGATGCCCTAGTGCATCCTGAAAAAGCACGCGCTCGAAACTGAACTGGCCCAACAGAAGGCCTACTCTGCTGCTGATAACTCCTACCTCCAAATGAGGTGCTAGAATGCCTTGGACAATGGGATCTCTTACTCTCCCGCTCTAACTCCTCCATCATCAATTTATGATATGCCTCATACCTCCTAGCAATATCAACACCGACATCAAATGGAGTCCTGGCCTCAATCTCACAAGCTATTTTGGACCGCAAATGGAGTGGAAGCCTATCAATTAAACATCTGACCCTCTCAGAGGGCTCTTGTACAAGATCTGGAGCATACACAAACATCTCAAAGAACAAAAGCTCATACTTCGAGACTGATAGGTTACCCTGTCCAATCCTCTCAAACTGCCTCTTCTTCTCATCGTTCTGAAAGCGAGGAAGAAATGTCTCCATAAATCGATCAGAGAACTCACTCCAGGTCAACATAGGAAAGACCTACCTAGCTGATCAGAGTGCGGTCCACCAAGCTAAAGTTGTACCCTCAAACTGGAAAGTATTCTCAACTCCATATTACTCAAGATACCCACGGGCCTCAAGAATACACTGGCTTCGATCAAGAAACTCATGGGGCTTATCTGATGTATGACTGAAGAACTTTGGAGGATTAAGTCTGGTAAAATTATAAAACCTCGACAGATCATCGGCCTGATCAGCAACTTTAGTTGGCTTACCAACCTGAACAAACTGGAGGCACAACACCCACCGTTTGAACCCCATCCTCGCGGCCCTGGAAACTCTAACTCTGCCTCAATAAAGACCTCAACCACGACCTCTACTGCGGCCAACACCTCGACCTCGCAGAGCAGCAGGCATATGGGCTGCCGCTAGCTCCTTCGCCTCTAGCTATGCAGTCGCGCGCGTTCTCACTATTTATTCTGAAAGAATTAACAAAGATATTTAATTTCAAATAAGAAGACTCATGTACAATGGGGAAAGGAAGAAAGAAAGAAAACTGCCTAATGCCATCATAGCCTCTCGTAGATAGGTACCGACGTCTCTTACCGAGCAGCGAGACTCTATTAGATACTATCATGATCTGGAAAGACTCTAAACCAGGCTCTGATACCAATTGACACATCTCAAACTTTAGACTAACTAGACCTGTGAGGTGAACCCTATTGACTAAATCCATTCAAATAATATAAAATTTACTTTGAAATAAGGTGAAATGTACCTAAAAGAAAATATGGTAGCCTAAGGAAACATAATATATACAAGATATGCATACGTACGAGCTGTCTGAAGAAATACAACTAATTATATATAGGTTTAGAGGTTTCCAGATCAGACATCTACGAAGTCAAGAGAATATATACATATCCCGAAGAGGCAAAAAGGATAACACTATAATATCCACAGCTGGCGGCCTCAAAGAGCAATCTGGCTCACCATTGATAGCTAAGAACGTCCTCTCTCCTCAGTCGCGCTGCGGGCTAAGTCCTAGAGCGAAATCTGCCAAAACGAAAAGACACAACAATAAACAAAGACAGGGTAAGTAATAAGGACTCAATAAGTGAGGAACAACTAGAGACCTAAAGGGATAGGTATGCTAGCTAGGGAAAATAGAGTGACAACAATCAATCAACTAAGTCAATCATAAATAAACAATGCAACGAGTCCGTTTAGTTCACAAAACATACATAACGGTATAAAATGAATGTATCCTGATGCAATGAGGTCACATGTGCCCGTAACCTATCTCTAGTGCATGGCCCTCCTCGACTACCAGGAGATATGCAATAATAACCCTTCACTAGTGCAGGACCCTAATCGACTGTCGCGGAGTACATATCAAGCTCACAACTGAAGTACGATGCTCCTACATTCAAAGCAATACCAACAAGAAATCATAACATATAATATACAGTGTAAACCCAAAGTTACGGCATAGTAAGTACGCCTATCAGTAGCTACATACATAGAAAACATCTGGTAGAATATCCATAAGGCCAAAGGCTATTAAAGAAATGGATACTATCACTTACGTTAGGTTCTGGGTCAGAATAGTTACTGAACAGCTTCCTTTCCTGCCCGACATCCCTCAAAATAATCTTTTTCTGAGCCAAAAAAAATATGTTTGTAGTTATAAGTGCCAGAAGAAAGAATATATAGCCTTTATACATAAAAGAAGGAAAATTATCAAAATACCCCTGGGCCGAGCTTAGCCGAAAGCCCGTAAATTATACATTTACGGACTCCTCATAGTCCCACGAGTCCAATGATATCATTAGTTTTCGCATCTGAATTCAATTTTGTCAAATTTCTAAATTTCATAATTTTTAAGGTCCTAACATAATTTTCCAATTCAATTTCAAGAGATTCTCGAACAATAATCATGAATTACCGAAATAGATTAGCTTAGGATTGATTCCTGTTGATTTTGGATGAATTTGACACCAAAATGTGACCCTAAACCGACTTAGAAGAGGCTGGAATTTTTTTAGAAGGAAATCAGCCCAAAATGAGCTTTTATACTGCTAGTGAGGCTGCTTATAGTGTAGATTTTTGAACCAGCAGTTGCAGGTCTGCAATTTGGGTCCAAACGGGACCTTATAAGACCCGGAATAATCTCAAATATTTGACACAAATCATTGAACACTTTTTTGACATTTTCACGAAGACAGAACTCGAATAGAATCTCTGGAAACTCAAGATACGCCTCTCACAGAAAGATGTAGAATTTTTAACTTTTCGGAATTTTAGAAAAATTGTCCTAATGACCTCTTAATTCACTTTCGAAATTTGCTACAGGTCACAAATGACCATACAAACTTAATACAACTTTCAAATTTTGAATTGGAGCTCATTTACTCAAATCGAACTCGAAAACCTCTTTTAAGCTTTATCGACAACTTAAGTAGAAACCTCATCAAAAATCATATGAAACGAGGCCAGAATCAGCTCAAATTTTATAGACATGTCTTAATGGACCTTATGGAGTGTTTAAGACTGTCAATACATCAATCAGAGTCCTAACTCTGTAAATTCCTATCTAAGGTTATTTCACACATACACACACACACACACACACACATACGAATACTGTGTGGGCAAAAGTATATCACCTACTATTACGGGGATACGAGTCCAGCTTGCGAGACTAGAATTATCCTACAAGTCACCGATTAGAGAGGATACACGCCTGCTCCACGTGTTACGACCGTTCAGGAGGTACCGGCGTAGGACGCAAGGCATATATCAGGCCACCTTCGGATTTACAGCCTCCTAATTAGGGTTTTGTATATACCACCGCCTTTAGTTTATATGCACATAGCCTTTACTAGTCTTTGTATTTTTCCATAATTAAGACTGGGTATTCTCTATAATAAATCCTCCTCCTTACATTGTATTATACATCAAGCGATTCATGCTGAATCCGGCTATTCTCAAGGAATAAAAATCTTTACTTTCTTGTCTATTATTTTCCTCTCTATTTACTTACTTTTTCATCGTATTTTACTGTATTTCTTGGGACCCTTTCATAAATTTAATTGTTTAGCCTAGACATAAAATTTGAGGCATAAACAGTTCCGCACCTATCGTGCGACCCAAGCAATTGTAGGTATTCTACGAGGAAAAGGTGTTGTCACGTCGAGCAACAATAGAAATATCCTAAAGAACACCACCGATGCAGTAGACGGGTCAGTACAGGATCCTGACGATCCCAGCATACGGCCACAGGATCCGGTTAAAGAGCCAGTCGTTGTAGCCAATGACGGCATGCAGCCACTGAGTTTAGAGGATTCCTTGTTAATCTCAGCAAAACCCTATCAGAACGGGAAGAGTAGAACTCGGTCGACATGGTTGAGAGCATATCACAAAGGATAAGAGTGATGTTCATTTGGTCGTCTCAGAGGCCAGCATCCTTGCGAGGACCAGCGCCCATCAACGATTAACCAACATCCATTTCTAACTACAGGCTCAACATGGATGTCACCTCTTCAGATTCAACGATAGTCAATAATCATGACCTCAAGGAACACCTGTCATTCAGGATATCCTAAAGGAGATGAAGGCCATCTACGATCGGATCAGTAACGTATCGGGTGCTCCACCTCAGGTTACCTCCGTAGATGAGCATAAGTTTTATAAGCATGCATACAAAGCAAGCACTACACTGATCCGCATACCAAAGCACTTCAGCCTGCCATATAAGTTAAAGTACGACGGGACGACGGATCTAGACAAGCATATCGCTGTATACTATAAAGTCGCCAAAAGCAACAAAATCTCAGAGGAAGAAATATAATCTGCTCTGGTGAAGAGGTTCGACTCGACCTTGAACAAGGGCCACCTTGCTTGGTACACTCAGCTACCAATGGGCTCCATCGAGTCATTCACTGAGATACAAGATTTGTTCAGGAAAGTGCATTCTGGCGCCCGTAAGTGAGAGAAGTGTATGGAGGACATCTTTGAAATTCGACAGTGTGATGATGAGTTGTTAAAAGACTACATTGAAAGGTTTTAGAGGGAACACATGGAGCTTCCTCTAGTTCCCAATAATATTGATGTGGTAGCTTTTTGCAAGATCCTGAATTCCAAAGGGTCATTAGCTACTAGGGAGTTGTAGTGGAATTTAACCCAACACCCTGTGACAATAAGGAATGTTTTGCATTAAAGATACACCTCCGCTTGGAGCCTAAATGATCCTCAACCCCCGTTATAGAAGCTTGCCCGATCACCGAAGACATCATCTATCAAGGACACAAGCGGGGATATGTTGAAGAACCTAGAGTTACAGACAAGGGAAAATAGAGTAGGAGAGACTACAGGGATGACTTCCCTAGGTCGGTTGAAAACCGGGAGGATAATAGGAAGGCTCCGACGCCACCTCACAAGGGGTCATTCAGGTAGACTGGGTACCCGATAGGTTTGAAGAGTTAGGATTATGCATCAATGCCGTGTAATTTGCGAGGGATCGCGTGAACGACGCCCAAGTTCGTTAGCCAAGAAGTATGAGGTTCAAACCTGGAAGAAGAAACAAGAACCTTTGCTGTGACTTTCATTGGGATCACGGACATGGGACTCCTAGCTGCAGGGCCCTGATCTTAGAAGTTATGAATATGCTTAATAAAGGCTATTTGAATGACCTTGTTCCTGATAGGGAAAGAAGACTTATGCCAAGAGCGTGATTCCAGAGGAAACTCCAGACCTTCCGGATCCAAAGAGGTCCATCAAGGTAATAGTCAGGGGCCTGACTTTGCTTGTCGACTCGAAGCACGGTAAGGCATCACTCGATGAGGACCACGCCAGAGAAGAGATGATCTTATTTAGTAACGAGGACAACACTAGCTACAACAATCCTCACCATGATGCATTAGTCATGACACTCCGAAGAGAGGATACAGACGTCAAGCGCATCCTAATCGACGCTGGCAGTGCCATGAACCTTACTTAGTGGGACACCCTGATCTTAGAAGTTATGAATTTGCTTAGTAAAGGATATTTGAAGGATCTACTTGCTCATAGAGGAAAGTAGACTTATGTCAAGAATGTGATTCCAAAGGGACCTCCGGAGCTGCCGGAGTCGAAGAGGTCCATCAACGTAATATCCGGTGGCCCAACATTGCTTGTTGATTCAAAGCACGGTGAGGCAGCACCCGATGAAGACTACACCTGAGAAGAGATGATCTTATTCAGTGACGAGGACAACACTAGCTGCAACACTCCTCACCACAATGCATTGGCTATAACACTCAGAATAGAGGACACAGACCTCAAGCGCGTCCTAGTCGACACCGACAGCGCCGTGAACCTCATTATGTGGGACACCCTGCAGCTGAAGGAAGTTGAAGGCAAAATGGTGCCGAGTGTCTATACACTGACAGTTTTTAACAGCCCATGCGAAAAATCTATCGGGGAATTTAGCCTTGCTACACACATCCCCGGAGCAGATTATGTTTCATATTTTTAGGTAATCAAAGGAGGAGTCCCATATAATATAATCATAGAACGACCGTGGTTTCATTAAGTCAAAGTAGTGCCTTCTACTTGGCATAAAAAATTCAAGTACCCTACCAAGTGGGGAATAAAAGAGATCAACAGAGATAAGGAGGCATCAAGGGAATACTACATGGCAGCAGTCCTAGGAGCTTGTGACCCCAAATATCAATCAACCAAGATTATGATTCTGATTCTGATTATTCAGTTGATTGACATGTTTTTCGGGAGAGAGGGAGGGCGGAGGACTATGTTACCTTAAAGTGTAATTCTTTTCAGCATTTACTTTTATTTGGTCTTTAGTTTCTTTTTAATTTTGATCGTAGTATTTTCATACTCATCAGCTATATTACGGGTTTTCAGCCACAACAGTTCAAGCCCTGTGCCCCACCTGCATAGTGCCAGAAAGTCTTCAAAATACTCGAGTAAACAAACAACGACGTTCTGTCTAGGAACGCAAAAATGCCCCACTCCCACACGGTCTAAAGACGTATCATTGGTGGTGCAAAACAGCCATCTATCACGGACGCAACATAAGCCGCCAAACATTGGCGCACACAACGGACGTAATTGCCTAAGCAGGCTCACTGTAAACGTTCTAGACAGTAGAACATATAGGACATCCAAAAGTCGGCTAACCTTTAGGTGCATACGCTCATGAGGGCACGACTTTGCGAAGACTTTGCTTAATAAATTTTTTACTGGTGGAAATTAAATCTTCACAAACAAATGAACAAGTAATTCAAGTGAAAAAGCCTCAAAACGGGCCAAAAACATATTATATCACCAGAAAAGAACGGAAACTTCTTCAGAACATAGATGAAAAATAAAAATTAAGCATCAAAAGGGGGGATTTATATTCCTCTCTCAGGAGACTCCCTTCGGTGGCAACACTCAACGAAAGTTCTGCTTCACCAACTGCAAGTTCCCCAGCCAGCACTTCATCTCCTCTTTCACCACTGACCTCTTCAGAACCTTCTTCATGGTCAGATCCCATCTGAGCATTTTCTTGGGCAACAAGGTCAGTCAACGAAGAAATATCAACCTCCATGTCCACATTAGGGTCGTCAAAGACTCGGAGAAATGTGGCAAGAGTGGCCACGATGTTAGCACGATCCATTTTAGCTTTGGGGCGAGCATTCAAGGCATTCAATTGCTCCTTCTTGAGATGAGCATCATTGCAAAGCTTATCGCAAACCCTCTCCAGGGATGCCACTTTACATTTTCGCCTGTCATTCTCATCTTGAAGGAAGGCGGAAAGACCCCTAGAATCAGAGACACACTTTTTAGCAGCATTGATTTTTTTATCCACCCAAAGATAGCTTTTGTTGAAGAGCCTCCATAGCTGCTTTTAGAAAGGTCTCCACAGTCTGTTTGCGCTTACGGATCTCATTGCTCAGTGCTTTGTTAAGGTTCTTACCTATCGGAGATTCCATTTGATAGGCTCTGCGCGTGGTATGAAGCTCCCCTCTCAGCCATTCAACTTCTTCCATAAAGGGTTGCAGGCTAGCGACTTGTCAAGGCTTCGTTCTCCTCTTTCAGGCTCTCATCCGAGCCTCCTTGATGGAGTATCTCATGATAAACCATCAGCCCCTAGACGAATATTGGAACAAGCACTTAGCAGAGGGAGAGAAAGATTGAACTCGTAAAGTGCTGAAAAAAATAGAAGGAAAGTTTACCCGAAGAGCGCATCCTGCAGCGCCCTCAAGCAGCTTTTGGCGGCTATAACCAATGAGATGTCTTTGCTCAGTAGGGCCGGTATACTCAGCGGTGTGGTCTATAACAACCCTATGGGTCTTAAACAGGTTAAATCCCGCAGCAATGAGCATAACAACCCCGCGGGCACCATCCACGAATTCAGCTACAACATATGCATCCAAAACCACCTTCTTGACAGGACGACGTTGAAAAGAGTCGGTCACCTCGGGGGTAGGAGTCAGTATAGTGGGCTCTACATGTATACATGATAAGAATCAAATGCGGAAAAAGTAAAAGATAGGAACGAGACGTAACTCGATCACTAATCTCAAGTAGCAAAGCAGAACCCGTTCGGTTACACTCCAAGAGAAGGCAAAGAACACCTACGCTAGGCAACTACCCTCGAGCTAATGTGAGCACGCAAGTAGAATGGTCGAGGGGATTGGCAATCATCTAGATTCACTAGAGGAAGAACAAGTCCCATCAAGGTTTTCATTCAATAGAAGAGTTCAACTCTCAACACAAAGGTTTGTATAATCATCAAAATAAGCTAATGAAATAAACTAGCTATATAGCTATTTATAGGTGTTTTTAGGCACCAATTGAAAGGTCTAGAATGCCCACACTTAGGCTTAGCAAAAAAAGACCACGTAGGGTCAAAATAGACATAGCACTAGCTATAATTTCGTGCTTCAGCATTTTGGGCGGAGCGCCCGGATATGGGGCGGACCGCCTGCCCATTTGTGCAGTGGGGGAGGCTGGGCGGAGCACCCCCCTGGTGGGCAGAGCGCCTGGCCCCCTTGTCATCTGGGCGGGGCGCCTAAATCTCAGGCAGAGTGCCTGGTGCACTGGGCTGCACTTCTTGCACTTCGATCACTCGGAATGGCTTCCAATCACTTCCTTCTTCTAGGGCCTTCCTCGCCAAGTGTAAGTGTACTCCTTGGATCTCCTTAGCTTGGCTCCGTGTGAAGGGTCTTGTGGGGGTTTGGGCCTTATCATCCTCCCCTTCTTGAGAAGATTTCGTCCTCAAAATTGAAGCATCATCATCCACGACCACTTCATCACCTATATCCAAAGGAACCAAGTCACAAACATTAAATATATTAGAAACTTGATACTCACTTGGTAAGTCGACCACATAGGTGTTGTTGTTTATCTTCGAGAGCACTTGGAATGGGCCATCTCCTCGGGGTGCCAACTTCCCTTTCCTAAGGTTTGGAAACCTTTCTTTCCGGAAGTGCACCCACATATAGTCACCCTTCTTGAGTTCCACCTTTTTGCGTCCTTTGTTTTTCTTGGAGGCAATCTTTGCATAAGCTTCCTCCAAATTCTTCTTTGCCTTTGCATGGAGTTCCATCAAAGCCTTGGCCCTAGCATTACCTTCAAAATTAACAACCATTTCCCTTGGCAAAGGGGTTAGATCAAGGGAAATCAAAAGGTTAAAACCATAAAAGCACTCAAAGGGAGTCAAATCATGCTATGCAATGTACGATTATAGGCAAACTCCATAAGAGGGAATCGATCAATCCAAGTCCCGGCCTTACCTCGGGTCATGGTTCTAAGAAGAGCACCCAAAGTTTGGTTTACCACCTTGGTTTGACCATCCGTTTGTGGGTGGTGGGACGTGGAGAACAAAAGCTTGGTGCCAAGGGCACCCCATAAACTCCTCCAAAAATGGCTTAGGAATTTGGTGTCCCTATCACTCACTATCGTTTGAGGTACACCATGCAACTTCAAAACATTATCAATAAACAAAGTAGCAACATTTTGTGCATCATCATATTTTTTACATGGAATGAAGTGAGCCATTTTGGAAAACCTATCCACAACAACATAAATGCTATCATGCCCCCCCCCCCAGTCCTTGGTAATCCCATGACAAATTCCATTGAGATGTCCAACCACAGACTAGTAGGTACAGGGAGAGGGGTATACAACCCATGGGGGTGTGCTTTGGACTTAGCACGCTTGCACTCAAGGCAATTGGTGCAAAACTTTTCAACATGCACCCCCATCTTTGGCCAATAAAATTGTTCTTTAAGAATAGCCAAGGTCTTTGTTGTTCCAAAGTGACCCATGAGTCCTCCACAATGTGCCTCTTGCACAAGCAATTCCCTCCATGAGGACTCGGGTATGCACACTCTTA
This sequence comes from Petunia axillaris subsp. axillaris, assembly GCA_029990575.1. Taxonomy (NCBI): domain Eukaryota; kingdom Viridiplantae; phylum Streptophyta; class Magnoliopsida; order Solanales; family Solanaceae; genus Petunia; species Petunia axillaris. The sequence goes on from JARKNS010000007.1 coordinate 10,188,616, forward strand.
ACATTTTTGAAGATGTATCCATTAACCCATTGGTATTTCTCAACTCTCTCCCCTTTTTCTAGAGCTTCATGGATGCTCTTTAGCTTCGGGTCATGAGCATACATCAACTTAATGCTCTCAAAACCCATGAGCTTAGAGGTAAGAGCGGTGGCTAGAGCAAACTTTCTAGAAAGTGCATCCGCCACAACATTGTCTTTCCCTTTCTTGTATTAGATAACATAGGGAAAAGACTCAATGAACTCAACGCACTTGGCTTGCCTCTTGTTTAGCTTCTCTTGTCCCCTAAGATGTTTGAGTGACTCATGGTCACTCTTGATCACAAACTCCCTACGCCAAAGGTAGTGTTGCTAATGAGCAAGAGCTCTCACTAGGGCATACAACTCCTTGTCATACGTAGAGTAATTCAAGGAGGCCCCTTTCAATTTCTCACTAAAGTAGGCTATGGGTTTGCCATCTTGCATTAAAACACCACCAATTACCACCCCCGAGGCATCACATTCAACCTCAAATGCCTTTCCGAAGACGGGCAATTGCAATAGAGGGGCGGTACTCAACCTACTTTTCAATTCTTGGAAGGCCTTCTCTTGAGGCTCTCCCCAAACAAACGGTTGGTCCTTCTTCACCAATTCGGTGAGTGGAGCGGCAATGGAGCTAAAGTCTTTCACAAATCTTCTATAAAAACTAGCAAGACCATGAAAGCTCCTCACTTGGCTTCTATCTTAGACTCATCCACCTCCACTCCTTGGGCCCTCACAACAAACCCAAGGAAGACTACCTTCTAAACACCAAAGGCACACTTTTTAAAATTAGCATAGAGATTTTCGGCTCTCAACACTTCAAGCACTTGCCTAAGGTGATCAACATGGTCGTCTATTGATTTGCTATAGATAAATATATCGTCAAAGTAGATGACCACAAACTTGTTGATGAATGGCTTTAGAACATGGTTCATTAGCCTCATGAAAGTACTAGGTGCGTTGGAGAGCTCAAAGTGCATCACCAACCATTTATAGAGACCAAACTTGGTCTTGAATGTGGTTTTCCAGTCATCTCCGGGTTTCATCCGGATTTGATGGTAGCCGGACCTAAGTTCTATTTTGCTAAAAACACATGAACCACTTAATTCATCTAACATATCATCAAGTCGGGGAATGGGATGACGGTACTTTACCGTTATTTTGTTCACGGCCCGACAATCAACACACATTCTCCAAGTGCCATCCTTTTTGGGAACAAGGATCACGGGTACGGCACAAGGACTTAAGCTTTCCCTCACCAAGCCTTTAGTGAACAATTCATCAACTTGCTTTTGCAATTCTCTAGTGTGCTCCGGATTGCTCCTATAAGCCGGCTTGTTTGGGATTTGAGATCTCGGGACAAAGTCGATTTGGTGCTCAATACCCCTCAAAGGAGGTAATTCATCCGGCATCTCATCCGGGAACATGTCCCCAAAATCCTTCAAAACATTCTCAAACACACTAGGCGAACGGTTAGTAGAAAAGTCTAGATCAAAGGTAAGGATCATACCTTTGTGCACTAGGCATATGAGTAGTTTGTTGCCATCACTTCCTCTTAGGACCTCGCCCGGTTGCATCATGGCACATATGCCACCGGTAGAAGATGGTGGGATTGCCACCAAGCTTTCGGTCAAAAGGCTAGTCTCAACAACCGACTTAGGCTTTGCCGCCTCTCTCAACTCCCTCATCCGCTTGTAGTCATCACTCACTTGTTTGGGGGTTAAGGGCTTTAGCACAAATTTCCTTCCTTCATGTTTGATCGTGTAAGTGTTGACACGACCATCATGAACCGCTTGTCGATCAAATTGTCAAGGCCTTCCAAAGAGAAGGTGGCATGCTTGCATAGGCACCACATCGAACAAGTGTTCATCCACATAACTACCCATTTTGAACTTGATCATTGCTTGCTTCACTACCTTTAGCTCCCCACACTCACTAAGGCATTGTAAGCGATAAGGTTTGGGATGTTTCAAGGTAGGTAATTTCAATTGGGTAATAAGTGATTGACTCACAACATTAGCACAACTTCCCGAGTCAATGATCATAGAGCATACAACACCCATGACTCGGCATCTAGCATGGAATAGATTTTCCCTTTGCAAGGTTTCACTATCTTCCACAATCATAGCACCTTAACTCCTCCTCACAACTAGAAAAGTATGAGGTTCATCATCCTCCACCGTATCATCTTGACCATCATCCTCTACTCCCTCATCTCCCTCTACTCCCAACTCTCCCTCCGGTTCACTCTCTTGTTCATAAGCATCATTACAAACAACAACCATGGTCCTTTTCGTAGGACACTCTTTAGCAAAGTGATCATACCCCTTGCATTTGTGGCATTGAATTGAAGAAGAAGTAGGAGTACTCAATTGGGTTTTAGAATTACCTCCAACATTGGGTGTGTACTTCTCATACGGCTTATTTACATCTTTGCTAGCACTTGCACCACTAGTGCCACTTGCATTTGGGAATCTTGCATTGGGAGTAGGATTTTTCCATTCTTTTGGCTTGTTCATGGAAGTAGAAGTGTTGCCCTTGTAACAGTTGGACTTTTCATCATTAAGTCATTGCTCGGCTTGAATAGCGGCATCAAGGACTTCTTGAAGTGAAAGATAAGCATGCAATCTCAATTTTGAAGCTATACCATAGCTCAAGCCATGCTTGAAGCAGATCACGGCTTGCTCCTCATCTTTGGTGTCCATATCCAAGGCCATTCGAGTCTTTTCAAACTCATCATAATACTTATACACCGTCTTGACACCTTGCTTTAGCTCATAAAGCTTCTTGAGTTGTTCTTGACGATATGTGGGAGTGATGTACTTGATACTCATGATACCCTTCAAATCATTCCAACCCACATTCACGGGGATTCCCGCTCTTCTCCTTGATCTCTTGACGGATTCCCACCAAGTAGATGCATAGGACTCAAAGGATGAAATTGCATAAGTACCTTTCTTGTCATCGGTCATATCATTTGTGTCAAACATCCTTTCCATGAGTAGTACCCATTCAATGTAGGCTCCCGGATCACAATTCCCTTTAAAGATTGGGAGATTAAGCTTCACACTATTGAGGTTGGTGTTGTCACGACCCCCACGGAAAGGCTCCGGTTGGCCTCCATATTGATCTTAATTCACACCATATTCCCTCCTCGCATTCCCTCCAACATACCCCATAGGTGGCCCTCGACCTCGATCCCTACCCCTATCAATATTTCGACCCCAATTCATACCTCGCCTTGGTTGAAAGTGATCATCAAACCCAAACATCTCATCACCATACTCGGCTTCCTCCCCTTCTTGAGCTTCATCGGCTTGCTCAAGAGGTTGAACATTTCGGATGGGTCTTAGAAGTGGAATGTTTCTTCGGGTATTGCCCAACACTTGATCAATTCTCTCTCGATCATCCTTCACCCATTGTTGATGAAGAAGCAACTCAACAACTTGTTCCGGGGTAAAGGTCGGACTACTTGTGCCTTCACCGGCTTCAACTTGGGCACTTGGGGCCCCTTTCTCAACTTGGACACTCGGGGTCCCTTTCTCCGATTGGACATTGGAAGTCCCTTGCTCAACTAGGGCACTTGATGTCACCCTCTCAAGGCTTTCAATCCTCAAGTTCATGCTATCTAATTTGGCAAGGATAGTAGCAAGAGCACTCTTAGCAAATCTTCTCCTTCGGTGGATATTGTACCTACACAAGTAACAAACGTTAGCAAAACAACCTCACTCACTCCCTCACTTGAGTTTCACTCGGTTCACTCGTTTAGTGGTGGTGGATATTTCACTCGACTTGTAGTTCCAAAGCTTCACGTAGATGAGTAACAATTCCTCAACTCAACCAAACTATTCACGAGTCAAGCAGAACGCTAGATACTTTGAAGTGAGGACTTGAATAAAAAAGGATCTGCGGATCTTCTTGGAGTTCTACTCTCCAACTAATGCACGAATTCACCTAAAAGCAATGAAATATTAGTGCTAATTAAGTAGAAAGATTACTTAGATAGGCACTAATTAGAGGTTAGGCAACAAAGAAACAAGCAAACCTAGAAGAAACTACCCAAATCTCACCCTTCAGGGGTCAGGCGGAGCGCCTGGAAAAATGGTGCAGTGGGGTTGGTCAGGCGGAGCGCCCAGTGATGGGGCGGAGCGCCTGGACAAAGAGCAAGTTAGGCGGGGCGCCCAAGGTCTAGGCGGAGCGCCCGGACGAAGAACACCTGGGTTTTTCTACTCCGTGTTCTTCGATTTCAAACCACTTTCTAGGCCGATTCCAACGTGTTTGCCCAAATTTAAGGTACCCAAAGTTGATCTTTGATACAACCTTCAAACCCCAATCAATTTCACACCCAAACAACCAACAAACAATGCTCAATCATGATTCAAAATTTTCAAGTTAGGGGTTTCAACAAGGGTTTCAAGGTTCAAAGGTGGGTTTCGATTCTTCAAAAACAATGTTACCGAACTCCGAATCACACGAAACTTGTTTCAATTTGTTCATTTTTCAAAAGAGATCAAACCACAGTAATCAATTTCAAAACCCCCACAATCACACAACCCAAAAATCAATCAAATTCATCAAGAACAAGGGTTTGTGAGGGTTTAACAATATTTGGGGTTTCAATTTTTCAATCCAATCCAATCCAAACGATTTTGGTACCCAAACGTTGGGTTTTCAAAAAGGATTAAGAATCTATAACACCCATAACCAGAATCGAACACACCAAAAAGTTACACCAATTTTTGAATTTTTGAGTTTTTCAATTTTTTTGTAATTTTCTTCTTTCAATAACTTCAACAACAAGAAATCTAAAGAAACTAACCTAAACACAAAGAATCAAGGGTCGGGGGTTCGTAGAAACGATACTCGAACCTTGCACTGATACCAAAATGATAAGAATCAAACGCAGAAAAAGTAAAAGATAGGAACGAGACATAACTCGATCACTAATCTCAAGTAGCAACGGAGAACCCGTTCCGTTACACTCCGAGAGAAGGCCAACAACACCTACGCTAGGCAACTACCCTCGAGCTAATGTGAGCACGCAAGTAGAATGGTCGGGGGGGATTGGCAATCATCTAGATTCACTAGAGGAAGAACAAGTCCCATCAAGGTTTTCATTCAATCGAAGAGTTCAACTCTCACCACAAAGGTTTGTTTAATCATCAAAATAAGCTATGAAATAAACTAGCTATCTAGCTATTTATACGTGTTTTTAGGCACCAATTGAAAGTTCTAGAATTCCCACACTTAGGCTAAGGAATAAAAGACCGCGTAGGGTCAAAATAGACATAACACTAGCTATAATTCCATGCTTCAGCATTTTGTGCGAAGCACCCGGATATGGGGCGGAGCGCCCGCCTGGTGGGCGGAGCGCCTGGCCCCCTTGTCCTCTGGGTGGGGTGCCTAAATCTCAGGCGGAGCGCCTGGTGCTCTGGGCTGCACCTCTTGCACTTCGATCACTTGGAATGGCTTCCAATCACTTCCTTCTTCTAGGCCCTTCCTCACCAAGTGTAAGTGTACTCCTTGGATCTCTTTAGTGTGGCTCCGTGTGAAGGGTCTTGTGGAGGTTTGGGTCTTATCAATATAAATAATATTTTCTTTTGTAGATCCAAACGAGATTGAACTAGAAACTATGGAGTGAAGAACTTACCTGATGAATGAGGTTCGAGGTGAACGAGTGGTAGCACCACTTTATTTTCCACGACAGTTTTTTCATCTCCCTCAGGAGATTCATTTATCAAGTGTTTGTGCTTTCGTGCAGAGGGTCCAGATTCAACAGCAGCAGAAGAAGGAGTCTCAACGGCCTCAGGCTCAGGCAATTGGGGGACTTCACCCTTACCATGAGAAATCACCAAGCGCTCATTAATAATCACCACATTGTCAAGCTTGGAAGACCTTTTTCTCTTCAAAGAGCGGGAATTGCTCGCCCTCTAAACAATTCTCCCTCTAGACACTCCATATCGAGCAATAGAGCAACGTACGGGGCAACAATGTTAATCTCTTTCTGCAAGGGCGTCTCACGACGCGAGAACCTTAAGACAAAGAGGAAGTACTGAATAAAATAGTAGCCATGGATCAAAAGAAAAAATTTAAAAAAGGTGATTTACCATGGTCCTTTTGCACGCCAACCATTCACGTTGGCTAGAGATGTGAAAGTCATTAAAGTAAAGGGGCATAAAGATCGCAATAACCCACATGGTTAACTCATCATGATTTAGTTGTATAGTTGAAACGACCACGGTCAGTCGTTTCAGAAGTTAGGACTCCGATTGGCGTGCCGATAATTTTAAAATATTTGTAATGTCCATTAGGACCTGTCTGTAAAATTTGAGCTAAATCAGACCTCGTTTGATAGGCATCGGAAGAAGGTTTCAGTTTTTATTGGCGATAAATATTAAAAAGAGATTTTTGGGCGAATGAGCTCCGATTCGAAATCCGAAAGTGCCGTTAGGTTCATATGATTATTTGTGACTTTTATGAACTTTCGAAAGTGAATTTTGATGTTGTTCGGCTAGTTTCCGCTAAAATGCCGAAAGTTAAATAATTTGACTTCTTTTCATTTAAATTCGCATTATGGGTTTCGGGAACCCGACTTGAGATCCGCCTTCGCGAGCATGGTAAATATATTTTGTATAACTGGTATGAAAAAGTTGGGATCATTTCGAATATCGTAGGGTTCCGTGTTAATTTTCATCGCGAAAAGAAAAGAAAAAATAAAAAAAATGAAAAAGGGGAAAAGACAAAACATAAGAAAGAAAAAAAGTGTGCATGGCGGTGGGCTGATATGTATCTTGAGCTTCACTTTGAGCTTGATAAAAAACGAGAAACATGGAGAAACACAGAAACAAAGTGGAAAACACGCAAAAGGAAAAATGCAAGAAAATGAGAAAAAGGGCCGGAGAAAAGTAGAATTTTTACCCTGAAATATTCATGTAATGATTCTAATATATTATTTGAGTTTATTACGTGTGTTTGGATATATTTTGACGGTAGAAATTGAGATATTAAACATCGTCCTAATAAGTTCAATTAATAGTTTAAAGGGTCGAATGGATCCCGATAATGGAATTGAATATATATTCGTACTCAGTGAGTTATGGGCAATATATAAATGTAATTTATTTGGGGTTGGGTTATATCACCTTAAACCCTGTATATAGGCCTGGCCTACGTATTGCGTATGCGAATAGGGTGTCGGGTTCCTACCTGGATTGTTCTAAGATATAAGGAATGAAGCCTTTAGCCTAATTTGATATATTTTTCTGCTTGTTGAATAGACTGGGATCATTTGGTAATGAATTCAAAGGACAAAGTGGTTGTTGAGTAATTGTACTAACTTTGTAACAAGGTAAGTGTTTATATCCATTTCTTTGGAGGCACCTGGCCTCGTGGATTTTCAACCACGTATTCCTTACGTGTGTAGCTGCCGATAGGCGTACTCATTACGCCTTAGCTTAGAATTTACATTGTATATTATATGTTATGTCCTATTGTTGGTATTGCATTGAGGATCTGAGCATTGTACCCTGGCTGTAAGATGGCATCTACTTCCCGGCTGTCGATGAGAGTCCCGCGCCGGTGAAGGGTTATTATTGCATCACATTACATTCATACGCATTATATGTCATTCATATGCATTACATTGCATATCATATTGGGTGCAGGAGTGTTCCGCCCCAGGAGCAGGAGGATTCTGCTCCATTGTATCATATTGAGGGTAGGAGGATTCCACCTCAGGAGCGGGAGTATTCCGCTCTTATGTCAGATATTGAGTGCAGGAGTATTCCGCCTCAGCTTTACATTATATCGGGTGCAGGAGTATTCCGCCCCAGGAGAGTGCAGGAGTATTCCGCCTCTGGTTTATATTATATCGGGTGCAGGTGTATTCCGCTCCAGTTGGTTATCAGATTTGATTCCCCTCGAATGCAGGAGTATTCCGCTTCGGAATGGGACTACGGGCACATGTGACCCTTTGCATCATATTTCATTTCATTTCATTTCATCTCACTTCATTTCATTTCATTTCATCTCAATTCATACATTGTGTAGACTTGCGGTACATGACTACTGTTCTGCTTATATGTTCTTTGCTTATTTGTTGATATGTTCTGGCACGCACCCTTGGTTGAGTTTATAAGTTTCTTACATTTTTCCGGTTGTTATCTGGCTCTGCCTTTTTATAATTTAAGTAAAAGGAATTTGGTTTATCTGTTTCGTCTCCCTGGCTAGCTATCCTATTCTTTGAGGTGGCTAGTCTGCCCCACTTATTGAGTCGTTTTGACTCACACCTGTTTGTTGTTTGTTTCTTGTCTATCTATTTTGTTTCGGCAGGTTCGCTTCAGGATTGAGTTCGCCACGTTGTGAAGGAGCGAAGACGATTTCAGCTGTCAGGGTGAGCCAGCTTTTATTTCGGATGGCCACCAGTTTATTGTTAATCATTTTAGCTGCATTTTGCTCCCTTCAGGAGGTATATGTCTTCCTTTGTACTCTTAGATGTCTAGTCTGGATAACCCTAAACCTAGTATGTTGGGTAGTCAGCTGTAATTTTTTTGTACAGCTTAAAGATATCAGTATGTCTATATTTTTATTTTAAGTCTTGTCCTTATTTAAGAATTGTTATATTTATTTTTCTAGAAGTAATTGGTAAGGGTTCGCCCGACGGGTCTAGGGAAAGATGTTGGGTGCCTGCACGGCCTAGCCGAAAATGCGGGTCGTGTCAATAGTAGTCACAGAATTCACTAAAAAAGTTGAAAAGTCAGTTCGAAGAAACAACAAACCTAAAATGTACCAAGATGAGGGCGCAGAACTTAAATCTTTTGTTGATGACCTCTGGAAAGGGAAGAGAGGAAACAATATCTGGCGTCCTCAGTTACACATACTAGTGGACCCTGTCCCGATCCTTGGAGACCTCATTATTGGGAACCACGCCTTTCTTCCCTCGTTTCTTGAACAACAACACGGCCGCCTTATAGAGACGGGGAGAGTAGAAAGCAAGAAGATGTCGGAAGGAAAACTTTCCCCTGGCATGGTTCGCCAGGTGATCTAACAGAGCCAACAATCGCCATACGGAGGGCCGTACTTGGCCCAGGCAGATATTGTACTAGCAGCATATCTCTTCAACGATCAAATGAACACGCTGATTGAGATGAAGAGTGAAAGAGCATATGTGGACCATCGAATATCCAGCACGATGGGAGGAAATTCTCTCTTCAGCTGTAAGGACAACGATATCTATGATTTCAGGCTGCTTACTATAAAACTTTATACGGGTTATGTCATCCCTTACAGCTGTAGAGTAATAGTATTCAATAGAAAGGTTGCTATTTTCACCTTCTTGTTTGGGTGTATGCCCTTGGATTTGGCCATCACCTTCAAAGCTAAAGGTTGCTGGAAGATAATCTTGGGCTCTGAAGTTTACGGGAAGAAGTTTGGTCCTTGGACCATGGTAAATTATAGAATTGTTATTAAGAGTGGAAGAAGGTTTGTCTTTCGAAGAAAATCTCTTGAACAATTTGAAATCGATAAAAACCTCTATAATTATGGCGTATATATACACGCCTAAGAGGATTCTTAAATGGAATGCTGAACAATCTTGGTCACATAGGATCATGATTATGTGGGATCATGATTATTGCAGTTTACGTGATGTGTATCCCAATAATTACGGGATATGAATAGAACAGTGGCAGCGTTAGGAAGATACGTAAAAAGTCCGTCTAATCACGGAGGTACACGTCATTGTACTAAGGAATTTGTATTCAATGCAATGCATGTAAAGAGATAGGGGCCAAGTATCGGTACAGTCACACCTTTACGTCTTCTATTATGCTTCTTTCACTTCCTGACTGCTCACGCAGCACTCATCATGAGGGAGGGAGTGACTGTGTGGGCAAAAATATTCCACCTACTATTACGGGGATAGGAGTCCAACTATTGAGACTAGACTTATCCTACAAGTCATCGGGCACAGAAGATAAATGCCTGCTCCATGAGCTACGACCATTCAGGCAGTATGAGCGTAGAATGCAAGGCATATATCCCACCGCCTTATGGTTTACAGTCTCCTAGTAAGCGTTTCGTATATACCACAGCCTTGAGTTTACAGGCTCATGGCCTTTATTATTCTTTGAATTTTACCATAATTAGGACTGGGTAATCTCTACTATAAATGCCCCCTCCTTACATTATATTGTACATCAAGCTATTCACACTGAATCCGGCTATTTTCAAGGAATAAAACTTTTTATTTTCTTGTCTATTATTTTCCTCTCTATTTACTTACTTTTTCATCGTATTTTACTGTATTGCTTGTAACCATTTCATAAATTTAATTGTTTAACCTAGACGTACAATTTTAGGCATAAACAACAACTGTTTACCCCATAACTAGGTTTAGAATTATCTAGACCAGACTTCTAAAAATACAAAGAAATATGTACGTCTCTTGAAGCCTAACATAATAGAACTAGAGCTGGTGGCCATCACTGACAAAAGTTGGCTCACCCTGATAGTTGAACACGTCTTCACTCCTCAATCGCATCTCGACCTCGGTCTTAGAGCAAAACCTGCCGAATCATGTCCACAAACATAGACCAAACAGTCACATAACACCCAGCAACTTGTGCAATGAAATAGGATGAATGCATTGTGATGCAATGGGGTCACATATGACCGATGAATGGTATTTTTCTATGCCGAGATTCCAATCGACAACTAGAAGAGAGCTGACACTTGGACCTCCTTGCATGTTAGATAACCGGCGCGTGACTCTCATCTACAACCGAGTGTTATATGTAACAACGTAACAATCATCGATGCGGGACTCTCATTGTCAAGCTGGTGATCCTAAAAGGATTCATAACTTAACCGAAAGCCTTTATCCCCCAATTTCATATTCATAATCGCATTAGAAATTCCATCCTCAATATTATACTAAGCTTGAGGCTTCACAACGAATATTCATAGTTATAATGGAGCTTCTATCCATGAAGTAACATTTACATGTCATAGCTAACAGCTCATTTTCATATTGACAATATAATACTTCTATTCTTTGCTAAATATCGAGCCTAAAACAATACAGCATAAAGGGACAATGAAATCGCATATATAATCAAAGATATGGCATAGCAAGCATGTCTAACGGCAGCTACACATGTAAGAAACACGTAGGTAGAATATCCATTAGGTCGAAGGCCGTCAAAGAGTAGGATGAAACTACTTACCTTAAATCTGGGGCAAATCATTTGTGAACGACATTCTTTCCTTTCCTAATCTCCTTAGAATGGCTACGTTCTGCTTCATGAATTTATAATAGCGCAAATAAGTGCTAACAATCCGAATAACTAACAATAACCTATTTTACTTTTGAAATTACCAAACTGCCCCGAGGCCTGGCTTAGACGAATGCCCGTAAATGGTACTTTCCAAGACATGCCGAAGTCCCACAATTCCTAAGATATCATTGGATTTCAATTCTTTGGTCAATCAACCCTAATTACCCAAAAATAGAATATTAGGTTTCCAACCCTCTTCAATTACTTGAATTCCATGGAATTTCATAAGCCTAATCATCTAATTAACGTTACAAGAAGATAAAAATCACATACCTGACCCTTTGGATCAAATGGCACTTTGGATTGGCTCTTCAATTGACCTCCTACCGATAAATTTTGATAAAAATGAGTTTGGCTGAGCATGGGGTCCTTTTTATACCCCGACTCAGCACTATCGAGCACAAAACATCCGCTGTCGCATCCCAAGCCTTTGCTATTGCCCATCTAGGGGAGCTTTCATGCTAAAGAATAATAAGAACATAACGCTGCCGCGCCAACCCCTATGCGATCATTCTTCTGGTGTCCTAAAAACATCATTTTATGTTGTATTTTGAGTCTAAAAAGGACCCTACAAAGCTTAAAATCACCCCAAACTTTGAACACAAGTTATTAGACACATATTTGACCTCGCAAAGGTAGATCTCGAATTAAATTCACGAAATACAAGATGAGGGTCGAACAGAAAGAGAATAAGTTCCAACTCTCGAAACATCTATAAGAACTATTCGAACAACCTCGGATTTAACTTCTGAAAGCTCACACAGGTCATAAATTACCATATGAAGCTAATAATACTCTATGATTTCAAAACGAATCTCATTTACTCAAATCAAGCCCAAAACCCACAATTTGGCTTTTACAAACACTAGAAGATGAAAACTTCTTCCAAGACCTACTAAACGAGGTTTGATTCAATCAAATTTTATAGACATGTCCTAATGGACCTTACAAAGCTTTTAAGATAGTATGCTTGCCAATCAGAGTCCTAACTCTTGGAACGACAAGGTCATTTCAAAGCTTTTCGATTTCTCACAATCTACGAGTGAGTTAGCAGAGAAAAGAGTTAATCCTGGGTAAGAAGATCAAAGCATGATCAGGAAGAAAAGAAAGGAAGTTTCCTTAATGTTACCATATCCTCTCGTAGATGGGTACAAACGTTTCTGCCCAATCAGCAAGACTACATTAGACACTGTCATGACCTGGAAAGACTCTAACACGATGATCTAATACCAATTGACACGACCTAAATTTCTAGATAGGTCGTGCGAGCATTCGATATCCTCCCTAAGTCCCATCGAACAGATCCTAATGAATGGAATGTCAAATAATCCAAAAGACACATATAATACATAAGCCACGGAAGAAGAAAATACAGCTGACAAATGAATTAAGTTTTTCACATGAAAGCATAAGAACTTAACGGGATTCCCTTCTTTGTTTGTTAGATTTGAAGGGGAAGGGCTCGACAATTTAGTGCTGGTCAATAAGACTCGCAACGGAGTTCAGGATAAGCTGGAGGTTTGCAGGCATACCTTAAAGTCTAAGGATTTCAGGCTGAGCAGAACGAAGACAGAGTACATGGCGTGTAAGTTTAGCTATATGTCTCAGGAGTAAGAATTGGAAGTTACACTTGAGTCTCACACAATCCCCCAAAAGAGGAGCTTCAAGTACCTTGGTTCAATCATTCAAGGTAATGGAGAAATTGACGATGATGTCACCCACCGTATAGGGGCAGGTTGGATGAAGTGGAGACTCATGTCCGGTGTCCAAGTGGCACCTAGACTTAAAGGTAAGTTCTATAAAGCGATCGTTAGACCAGCTATGTTGTAAGGTACAGAGCGGCGGCCAGTCAAGACAACACACATTCTGAAAATTAGCATGACAGAGATGCGTATGCTTGGATGGATGTGTGGGCACACGAGGTTGGATAAGCTTAGGAATGAGGACGTTCGTGATAAGGTAGGAGTGGCCTCAGTTGTGGACAAGATGAGAGAAGTGAGGTTGCGATGGTTCGGCCATGTGAGGAGAAGGGGCACTGATGCGCTAGTGAGGAGGTGTGAGAGGCTGGTTGTGCTGTGCAGAGAAGTAGAGATAGACCAAAGAAGAACCGGGGTGAGATGATTCGGCATGATATAGCTCACTTCCAGATCACCGAGGACATGACCCTTGACAGGAAAGCGTGGAGGTCTTGGATTAGGATAGAAAGTTAGGTAGAAAGTGATTGATTTTTGACATGTTAGCGGTAGTTTTCTTATGCATAGTAGTTTATCCTGTCCTTTTTGCTATTGGCGTCTTTTATTAGCCCTGGTTATAGTAGTTTTTACACAAGAACTTGAGCATTAATGGTGTTTCTTATCTTGTTTGTTTTTATCTTGTTTTCAAAATATTTGGTTTGTTTTCAAAAAATTTCAAATATTTTTTTAGCCAAGGGTCTATCGGAAACAGCCTCTTCACCTTGGTGGGGGTAAGGTCTGCGTATATCTCACCCTTCCCAGACCCCACTTTTGGGATTACACTAGGTATGTTGTTGTTGTTGTAAAAACCAGATCATGGACATCTAAGAGTGTGAATATAGACAATTCCCATGAGGGATCGAAATATATCTATCAAAACAAGACAAAAGCTGGTGGCTACCATAGATAAGGGTTGGCTCACCACTGACAATAGAACGGTCCTCGCTCCTAAGCTATGCATCACGCTCGGGCTGGAGCAAAATCTGTCGAAACAAATAAATAATAGGAAAATTTACACCATATAACTACCCTAATAGCTTAATTACAAAACATAACGATACTTTTTGAATATTTACAATACATAACGATACTTTTCCCTAATTACCCCACATAACAATTTTATCATTTCCCCTCTCCCAAACATTAAACCCTAATTTCCTCTCTTCTCTCTCCTTCTCTCCCTCCTCCACCATTCCCCACCCATCGCCGCCCCTCCTCCACCATCCCCCACCCATCGCCGCCCCTCCCCCTTCCCCTCTCTCGCTGTTCCAGGCCGGATCTGCTGCCCCCGTCTCTGTTGCGGCGCTGCTGCCGCCGTAGTGCAACGGCGCTACCCCTCGCGGCGGCGCTGCTGCACTGTGGTGGCAAGCAGCCCCGATACGTGTGTTTTTGGTGTTTTTCCGGTGAGTTTTTCCCGATCTGCTCCCCTTCTTCTTCTTTTTTTTTTCCTTTTTGTATGTGTATATATATGTATGTTAATGTATATATTTGTATTTTGTATATAAATTCGTATTTATCTTTAAATATTTTTGTATTTTGTATATAAATGTCTATATTCACCCCTTTTTGTATGTGTATGTGTTTGTATATATGTGTATGTGTTGTATGTTTGTGTAGAATGGATAGTTATTTGTATTTTGTATTTTTTGTATTTTTGTGTATGTGCAGTGTATATCTTTTGTATGTTTGTGTATATTTGGTTGTGTATAGTTTCAAAACAGTAAATTTTTAAAGTTTTGGAATGTATATATTTGTATTTTTGAATGTTACATATTGTAGATCTTAAAAAAAAAAAAAAAAAAAAAAAAAAGTTTCCGGTGGTAACAGCGGCGCCGGCGGCGGCTTTCCGATGGTCAGCGGTGGCCGGCCGGTGCTGGTGAGTGGTGGCAACACCTCCAGGCAGTGTTGGGTGGGTGTTGGGTGGGAGAAAGCAAGGAAGAAGGAGATGAAACCATAAATTGTAGGTTTTGTTGAAATTTGTATATGGAATGTGAAAAAACTATTGTTATATTGTGTAAAGTTATAAAGTATTGTTATTTTTTGTAAATATGGTGTTAGGGTTGTATATTTGTGTAAATCTCCTTATGGAACAAACAGGGATTGAGTCAAATGGATTCAGTAAGTGATAGCTAGTTAGCTACCTTGAATGATAGGCAAACTAACCATGTAAACCAAATAGTTCAACCAATGTCAAGCAACATATAAGTAATGCAACGATACCACGTAACTAATAAATCAAGAACAACATATTAATAGATGATATGAAATTCAATGCATTGCAATATGATGCAATGTAGCGCAACCGGGTCACATGTAACCCCTCACCAAAACAGACAACTCAATTCGTCTGGGGGATGCATAAACTAGCATATGATCCTCAATGCTAACCAGTGTAATGAATGCAACTTGTGTAGAACCCTCAACGCAACAAGTATGACAACACAACCAACAATCATAGGCTTAATGTAGTAACATGAAAATAAAGGTTGTGGTATAGTAAGTACGCCCTATCGGCAGCTACACACACAAAGACCACGTGTGTAGGCATCTATAAGGCCTAAGGCTATCAAAGAAGCATATGGAATCATTTACTTAAATTCCTAAGCCTATCCGATTACTGAACAGTCTCATTTTACTTCTAAATCCTTTTTGAATACTCCTTCTCTAAGTAAATGAGGGGAAATTGCACAAATGAGTTCTAAGGCAAAGAATTAAGGACAATGACTCCCAAATTTCCCTCTGGCCTACTTTGCCGAATATCAATAAGAAATACATTTCTATAATCCTCATAATTCTATGGTACTATTTACGCATTTGAAAAACTATTACGGGTTCATTAACCCGAATTCCCCAATTCTAAAGGGTTAGGGCTCCATGCCTTTGTAAAGCACGAACTAAACCAAGCAAATTCCTAGAACTATATGACTTATGATTTGGAGCTGGCAATAGTGAAATTTCCATTGAAGATTTAGAGCCACTATTTTTGTGAAGTGCCTTGTGAAATTTCATCGATCACTAGTTCTTGCAGTACCTGCGTTCTCAGAAGGACTTGAATGGTAGCAGAATAGATCTCTTGAGCTAATGCAAGACTAGATCATACTATTCATTATCATGCGGAAAAGCCAAATATGGTGGCTGATGCATTGAGTAGGAACTCCATAGGCAATTTTGAATTTCTTGATGTTATTATGAGGCCCTTAACGTATGAGTTACAAATTCTATATGATTTAAGGGTGAGATTTTACGGTTTAAATCCGGGCGAGGTATTTGTGTGGGTGTATTTAAATTGGAGGTGCCCCATCATTTGACTTAAATGGTGATGGTGTTCTTTAGGTTGGCGACCGACTATGTGATCCTAATGGGGGTGATTTGAGGCTATTATTGCTTGACGAGGTTAATAGTTTATGATATTCAATTATTGCCAAGAAGTATCAGCACCTTTTATAGTTGTATCAGTGGAATGGGATGAAGAAAGATGCCTTTGGTCAGCTATTTTTGTGTTTAAACTATCACCAGGTCAACTACAAGCGTAGGAGACTATAGGTTTAGCCCCTGAATTATCAATTCCTAAGTAGACATCGGAAAGGATTATCATGGATTTGGTAGTTATCTAGACGTAGTCCTTGAGGCATCATGATTCAGTTTAGGTTGTTGTGGATAGACTCATCAAGTCTGCCTATTTAACTATGGTAAGGAAACATGAGATAACAATGAAGTTGGCTTACACATTTATTGAGCAGATTGTTTGATTGAACAACACCCTATTGTTTATTATTTTTGATAGAGGCTCTAAATTCACTCTTATTTTTCGAAGGCTATGATGGGAACACTGATCTTAATGATCATGTCTCAGCCTTCTTGGCAGGGGTTAAGGGCAGTGACTTGTCAAAAGAATAAATAGAACTAGTGTTGTTCAAGAAGTTTGGAGAAATGCAGAAGGTGCACTAACTTGGTATTTCCTCTTACATGAGAATTTGATAGCGGCCTTCCCAGAACTTCCAGATGTCTTTATGAAAGCCCTTTCGAGATCCTTAAAGGTAGAGAAGTGCATGGAGGATATATTTAAGATCCAACGGAGAGACAATGAGCTTCTCCAAAACTTGATAGACTCATTTGAATGAGAAAGAATGCTATTGTCAAATGTACCAGATAATTGGGTAGCCATAACATACAGAAAGAGCTAAACCCATAAAAGCTCGAAGGCTACAAGGAAGTTGTAAGAGATTCTCAGGGAAAACCCATCAACGACATGGGATGTATCTTATTATTTTTATAATACTAAGCGTAGAATTAAAGAGGATGCAATCCAGCCATCTGAGGCAGCTAGAGAGAGACAAGTTCAGTAGCATATCAGAGCATCCTATGAGATGAACAAGTAGTGATCGGAGAAATTCAAGGGCTTGATATGACCCTTACGCCGAGTCACTCCGATTAGATCAAAGATGACACAAACATCAAGAAAGCAAAGGTCATAGTTGTAAGAGTGAATCGAGGTCCTTAGGTGCTCAGAAGATTAAAGATCTTTAAAGATTGGCTAATTACAGCTTCAGTGTCGATTGAACTGGTGGTCACATTGCGAAACATGGGTGATAGGGGTAAGTGGCCTCGATACATGAGAATAAATCCAAATAAAAGAAGCCAAAAGTCCTCGTGTGAATTCCATGGTGACCATCATCATACTACAGAAAATTACAAAGCGCTGAGACGGAAGGTTGCTCATTTACTCTACAGTAAAATGCTGAAGGACTACAAATGGACCACCATGAGCTTAACCAAAGCAGACTGTCAATATCATTATTGGAGGATCGGAACTAAGTTTCATCACTTACAAGAGATATGCCAAAGTTTCCATTACACATCGAGAGCAAAGGAAAAAAAAACTGAGATGCCTTGTCTGGAGACATTCAATGGCGTAGATACAAACGAACTCCTGTTCTAACATCATGGTTCTTTTGTAGTTACTCTTTGTTTACTTTATTTTGATGTCGAACGCATCTTGGTGGATGCATGTAGCTTAACTAATATAATCTGAGCGGGAGTCGTAGTGAAATTACAACTCTATGAAAAAATTATTTCTCAGGGTTTAACAATCGAGAGAGACACCTTGGTGAAATTTTCATGTTTGTGTATGATTAGGGTGTGGTCAAGGAGACACCGTTCCAAGTACTAGCTAGAGATATAGCCTATAATATTATGGTGGGGAGATTATACATTCATGCTATAGAAGCAAGTCCTTCAACTTTTAATGTACGGTAAACGGGCGGAAGCAACAACAAGTAGCAGAAATAAAAGAAAAACTCGATAAAGGGAAAAGTAAGGATGGGAAAGAACATAAATAGAAGAAAGAACGAATCAAACTAACCAAAGTAGATTGATTCAAAGGGAGAAAGAGACTTGACCCACTCACGGGGTCACACTAGGGGCGATCCACCATGGATTCCAAGTAAGAGATACATAAAGCCAAGCTTTGACTTGAATGACCTAGTCTCTTCTAAATTCTATTCTTCAATCTCAAAATCTAGCTAATGAAATGTAAAGACTAAGTGTGGTAATTATAGATGTTCCACACTCCTAATGAAATGACATAAAAGCCCCTACAAGTTTATTACACATAATAGGCCACGTAGGGCTAAAATAGTAAATAACTAGACTAAAATCTCGGAATGCTAGTCTAGGAGACGGGGCACCTAAGGATGGGGCGGAGCGCCTGGATGCTGTCTCATTTTTAGGCAGTGGCTCATTGGGGGCGGAGCGCCTGCCTTGGTAGGAGGATCGCCTGCTTTTCCTGGGCAGGGTGCCTAGGCCTGGAGCCCACCCCCTGATCTTCAAAATGCCCTCGAACTCTTCCCCGATGCTCTTGACTTCTCGTCCTTTGCATCCTCCAATCCCGGCTCTTGATGGTAAGTGCCTTAGGCTCGATTTGCCCTACATCATCCTCCCCTTCTTGAAAGAATTTCTTTCTCGAAATCAAACCATCAAGACCTACAACCAAAGACAAGCACAACAAGGTTAACACCACAGGTGACTGTCAAGGAATACCTACACTAAGCTACTATCCTCGAGTCACACGAGGAACTCGCAAGTAGAATGATCGGGGCGGGTTCGAAGGTCAACTAGCATCCACTAGAAGAATTCAAGTCCCAAACAAGATTTTCATTCAACACAAAGAGCATTGCTCAAGTTTCATCATTGTTCAAAAAAAGCTATAGAGCATTGCTCAAGTTTCATCATTGTTCAAAATAAGCTAAGTGTAAAAATAAGCTTAGCTAGGGTATTTATAGTGTTTCCCAAGCTTACATAGTGACCAAACTACCCTTACTCATAAGGTTCACTAAATAGGCCACATAGGGCAAAATAGTAATAACAACATAATATGTAAAAATATTCGGTGTTCCAGGCGGGGCGCCTGGAAGTTGGGCAGTGAGCTGAGAGTCCTCTAGCTAGGTGGGGCGCCTGGAGCTAGGCGGGGCGCCTGGGAGTTAGGCAGTGAGCATGGAAGGCCTTTGGCTAGGAGGAGGGCCTGACTGTGCTGGGCGTCCCTCCTTTTCCTTAGGCGTGGGGCCTAATGCTGAAACCATCCGAAACATCTTCCAAAGCTCTTTACTTCTAGTCCTTTGCATCCTTCAAGCTTGGCAGATGTTGGAAAGTGTCTTGGCTCGATTTGCCCCGCATCATCCTCCCCTTCTTGAAGAGATTTCGTCCTCGAAATCAAGGCATTCTCGTCCATGGAATCATCATCTCCTTGGGTTGCCCAATTCTCTCCTCCCTCGTACATCTTGAACGTCACTTTGACATAGGCTTCTTCCAAGATCTCCATTGCCTTAACATGGAGGTTAGGACCTACAAGCAACGACAAGCAAACACAAAACCTCCTACTTCGAAAGTAGGTTAGTGCAAGAGGTGTGGAAAATACACTCTTATGGTATAACAAAGCATCAATAATAATCACAAAGATCAAATCTCAAAGGAGAACAACAAGTACTTGGTTTAATGAAGACATGCCCTCAACACAAGAACGAGCAAATATATCATGGGGACATGGGAAATGCAAGATCAAGCTATCAAATTCCCCTTGAACCTTAAGCTCATGATCAACACCAATCTATCCTCAAAGTGTGATCAACATGTGGAGTGGAGTGGAGTGAGTCAAGTAACCCAACCTACAAGTAGCATCAAGTACTACACTCCCCTTCTTTAGAGCATACTTACTCACACTAAGGGATTCTTTTTCACCTCCAATTTCTTCACCTAACTAACCCTTCTCAAAAGACAAGCTCTCAAGCAAGGTATTGATAATGGCTTCTTCTTCATCATAACCCCAACAAGCAATAGTAAGGTCACTCAAAGAGTCATTTACCTCACTCAAATTCTCACACAATGGGTTTCCTAAGGAGTCAAACCCTTCACACCATAGTGGTTCCATTTTACTACCCACCCTAGTCCGATACAAGTCTCTACCACAAATGATGATGCCTTCAAACAATGGATTAGTAAAAGCATGCATCTCAATGTCATGATCAAGCATAGGCAAGATATCAAGACTAGGTTCATTATTCTCACTTGAGGAGTCATCATAGACAACCTTGTCCAATTCATGCAATTTGGACTCCTCAAGGTCCTTACCATCCTCACCATAAAACATAGGCCAACCAAATAGAAGCATATCAATAAGGGTATGATCAACTGTCTTTGTCTTCCCCTTTGTCAAAAATTGGTGGTGTGTCATAGCAAAGGTCACAATCAAAGTCGACTTTAAAATCTACACTAGGGAGGGGTTCATTGAAAAATGAGCTCACATCATGATATGGCATAGCATCTCTCTCAACTAATGATACACAATCACACACAAGTTTACTACTAGACTCTTCAATAGTGACATATTTACTATATGCATCACAAACACCAACTAGTGTTGAGTCATCACAAGAAAAGTAACTGGTAGGCTCATGAAAGGATGAAGAAACACTTACATTTGAAGTACTTCCTTGATCACTCACAAGGCTTAAAGTATCAAGTGCAACTCCTTCTTCATGAAGCTTACATTGAAGGTTTTCTTCCTCTTGTCTTTCCTTCCAAGCACATGGTTGAGGCTCCAATGGCTTGTCTTCGAATGTACCTACACAAGAGCTAACCCAAGAAAAAGTAGAAGATGAAGAATTGTTACAACAATGGGTGCTCTCCCTCTCAATTTTTCTTTCCTCACCTCTCTTTTCTTTCATTTTTCTCTCAAGGTCAAGTGTAATTTGTGGTGACAACCCTCTCACATCACTCCTCAAATCCTCTCCTTTTTCCTCTCTTGGATTGTCACCGGTCACTCCCTCACTTCTCTCTTTCTTTTGTCTCTCATTTTCAAGTACAATGGCATGAGACTCAAGATTATCTTCATTTGGAGTGGAGTAACTCTCACTTTCAACTTGCAATGGCAAGACAATAAGATTGTTTGCTTCGGACACAAGAACAATAGGTGACTTAGCTTTAGCCAGTTCCCTCAACTCCCTCATACGCTTGTAGTCTTCTCTTACTTGCTTGGGCGACTGGTTTGAGCATAAACTTTTTCCCTTCATGCTTGACCGTGTAGGTTTTGGCACGGCTATTATGTATCACATGTCGATCAAATTACCAAGGCCTACCAAACAAAAGATGGCACGCTTGCATAGGTACCACGTCAAACGTATGTTCATCCAGATAGTTCCCAATCTTGAAATTCATCAAGACTTGTTTCACAACCTTCAATTCACCACACTCACTAAGCCATTGCAAACGATAAGGATTGGGATGTTTCAAAGTGGGTAATTTCAATTGGGAAACTAGTGTTTGACTAACAACGTTGGCACAACTTCCCGAGTCAATAATAATGGAACAAACTACACCCATGACTTGGCATCTAGCATGAAAGAGGTTCTCTCTTTGCGCATTTTCATTATCCTCCACAAGCATGGCACCTAAACTCCTCCTCACAACAAGGAAGGCATGAGGATCATCTTCCTCAACCGCATCCTCCTCCACAACAACCACTTCACCTCCCTCTACTCCCTCATCCTCCGGCTCACTATCTTGTTCATACACCAAATTACCTACCACAACCATGGTCTTTCGAGTAGGACAATCTCTAGTAAAATATCCATACCCTTTGCACTTATAGCATTGAGTAGAAGTAGAAGTAGGATTGCTCAAGTGATTTTTAGAATTACCTCCCACATGCGGTGTAGACTTCTCACACGGCTTCTTCATATCTTTGCTAGCACTTGCACCACTTGCACTTGGAAGGTTTGCATTTGGAGTCTTCCACTCCTTTGGCTTGCTCATAGGAGTAGGAGTATTGCTCTTGTAGTGGATGGACTTCTCTCCCTTAAGCCGATTCTTGGCTTCAATTGCGGCTTCAAAAATATCTTGAAGTGAGAGATAAGCATGTAACCTCAATTGAGAAGCTATACCATAGCTCAAGCCATTCTTGAAACGGATCACGGCTTGTTCTTCACCTTCGGTATCCATATCCAATGCCATCCGGGTCTTTTCAAATTCATCATAGTACTCATGAATCATCTTGACACCTTGCTTTAGCTCATAATGCTTCTTAAGTTGCTCTTGACGATACCTTGGAGTCACATACTTGGTATTCATGAGGCCCTTCAACTCATCAAGTCACATTTACATGTACTCTAATCCTTCTTCTTGACCTCTTCATGGACTCCCACTTAGTAGAAGCATAGGCCTGAAAAGATGAAATAACATAGGTGCCTTTCTTCTCCTCGGTAATTTCATTGGTGTCAAACACTCTCTCCATGAGTAGTACCCATTCCATGTATGCTTTCGGATCACAAGTTCCCTTAAAGGTTGGAAGATTGAGCTTAACACTATTGAGATTATTGTTGTCACGACCTTCACGGTAAGGCTCCGGTTGGCCTCCATACTGATCACCATAAGCTTCATAATCCCTCCTAGCATTCCCTTCAACATATCCCATGGGTGGCCCTCGACCTCGGCCTCTACCCCTATCCACATTGCGACCCCAATTCATTCCTCGCCTAGGTTGATAGTCAGCATCATACCCATAGGCATCATCACCATACTCGGCTTCCTCCCCTTCTTGAGTTTTAACAATTTTCTCAAGAGGTGGAATATTTCGAACGGGTCGTAGAAGTGGAGCATTTCCTTGGAGATTTCCCAAGTTGTTGGGAATGCCCACTTGTTGGGGATTTTCCAACAAACGCTCTTGTGGAGCCACATCATTCTTCAATTCATATTTCTTGGCTATCTCCGCAAAGTGTCCGGGATTCATAGGAGTGCTATGACTTGTGCCTTCTCTGGATTTAAGACGGACGCTCGGTGTCCTTCTTTCAACGGTCTCAAGCCTCAAGGTTATGTTCTCCAACATGGCCATAATGGTGGCCAAGGCATTATTAACGAGATCATCTCCTTCATTGGCCATTGTACCTACAAGATGAACAAACGTTAGTGAAATCACCTCTCACACACCCTCACTTGTGTATCACTCGGTTCACTCATTTAGTGGTGGTGGATATTTCACTCAGCTTGAATCTAGAAGCTTCACGTAGTTGAACAACAATCCTCAACTCAATCAAACTATCCACAAATCAAGTGTCCTCTGGGGCGAGTAGAGTTTACGTGACTCAATGGACTCTAAGCTCTTTGAAGTGAGGACTTGAGTCAAAAGATTCTACAAGTCTTCTTGGAGTTCTACTCTCCAATCTAGGCACGAGTTACCTAAAAGCATGAAAGACTAGTACCAATTAAGTAGAACAGGTTACTTAAAGTAGTACTACTTAGATGTTATGCAAGCAAAGAAATAGGAAAACCTAGGAAAAACTACTACAAACAACACTTTTAGCAAGCATGCAGGGCGCCTAGATGTAGGAAGGGTGCCTAGGCTTTCTTCAGTAAATCAGGTGGAGGGCCTGGCTAGGCGGAGCGCCTGTGCCAAGAGCAAATCAGGCGGGACGCCTAGCCCTGAAACAGACCCAACTCGTTCCAAACTTATTCCAATTCGATTTTCAATCCACAAATCCGATATTTTCAACTTGTTTTCACAATCCAACGATACCTAAAGTGGCTTTTGATCTTTTCCAATAAACCTCAATCAGTGTTACACCCAAACAATTAATTCCAAGAATCAAAGCCATGAAACTCAAGAACAAAAGGGTTTCTCAAGGGTTTTAAAAAAGTTGGAATTCAAATCTTCAAAATTTTGTTATACAACTTCAAATCATGTAATTTAGGTATCAAACTGACGGGCTTTCAACAAGGATCAATCTCCAATAACACCCATGTAAAGAATCAATCACACCAACAAGATATGCCAAATTTTTAGATTTTCAACTTTTTCAATTTTTTTTTGTTTTTTCTTGTCTTCAATAACTTCAAACACAAGAAACTAATAAGAAAACTAATTAGGCACAATGAACAAGGATCGAGGGTTCTTAAAAATAAATTCCGAGCCTTGCTCTAATACCAAACTGATGCAGGGTAAATTGGCGGAAGCAACAAGTAGCGGAAGCAAAAGATAAACTCGATAAAGGGAAAAATAGGGACGGAGAAGAACAGAAACAGAAGAAAGAACAAATAAAACTAACCAAAGTAGATTGATTCAAAGGGAGAAAGAGACTTGAGCCACTCACGGGGTCACACTAGGGGTGATCCGCCATGGATTCCAAGTAAGAGATACATGAAGCCAAGCTTCAACAAGAAGGACCTAGTCTCTTCTAGATTCTATTCTTCAATCTCAAAATCTAGCTAATAAAATGTAAAGACTAAGTGTGGTATTTATAGATGTTCCAGACTCCAAATAAAATGACATAAAATCCCCTACAAGTTTATTAGACATAATAGGCCATGTAGGGCTAAAATAGTAAATAACTAGCCTAAAAACTCGGAATGCTAGTCTAGGAGGCGGAGCACCTAAGGATGGGGCGGAGCGCCTGGATGCTGTCTTATTTTTAGGTAGTGGCTCATTGGGGGCGGAGCGCCTGCCTTGGGGGGCGTAGCGCGTGGGCAGCCTTTTGCTTGGGCGGAGCGCCTGCTTTGCCTTGGGGGGCCTGGAGCCCACTCCCTGATCTTCAAAATACCCCCCCCCCCCCCCCGAACTCTTCCCCGATGCTTTTGACCTCTCGTCCTTTGCATCCTCCCATCCCGGCTCTTGATGGCAAGTGCTTTAGGTTCGATTTGCATTGCATCAACTTTGCAGAAAGTGTTAAAGTTTAAACAAAGTGGGGAATCACGAAGTAAGAGGTGCACAATGTGTGGCTCGTGACTATTATTCCTTGGAAATTACAAGTAGCATGGATAGAGTTGAACCATTCAAATATCACCTACTGCAGCTATGGCCAAAGGATGTCGTAAAATCTTTATCCAAGAACGCTGAAGTGCCCACAAATGAGAATGATGCTGATATCGGGATATCCCAGAATTAGCCATTGAACTTGATAACCTTGGCCTGAAAAGGTAACCATTGACCAGCTCGACCTAGTTGATCTTTTAAGATGAACTGGAGAAGAACATCTACATGATCTTGAAACACGACTTCCACTGTCGTGGTAATGTTTTAATTTTTTGACAAGCTAACTATGATATCTTCAGTTGGAGGCATGATGATATGACAATAATCTCTCTATAAAAAATCTCTCACGCTCATAACGTAGAGTCATCCTACCATTCAATTAAAAAAAGAGGAGGAATCAAGGGGTTGTATGCGACTAGATAATATTAGAAGAAGTTGATAAGTTTTTTAAGATTGGATTAATTTGAGAGGTCTATTATCCAGAGTGATGTGCCAACGTGGTCCTGGTGCCAAAGAAAAATTAGCAAATGGAGGTTTTGCATAGATTTCAAGGATTTGAACAGACCTGCTCAAAAATATGGATTTGTTACCCAACGTTGATCAGCTCGTGGATGTGACTTTCCGGCACAAGATGTTAAGTTATTTAGATTGTTACTCTAGGTATAACTTAAAGAATGCGGGTGCAACTTTCCAATAGTTGGTGATTACAAATTTTAAGGATAATATCAAAAAAATGTAAAGGCATACATGGATAATATCTTGGGTTAAGTCGTGATGCTTGAGACAATGTTGATCACCTTCGAGAAGCATTTTCAATCCTAAGGCAGTATAGTATAATATGAAGCCGAACCTAAAGAAATGAGATCTTTTAGTGTCTTTTGGAAAATTATTCGGCTTCATTGTTTCAAATAGAGGAATATAGAGGTCAATCTAGATAAATTCAAGGCTATATATGATATTCCCGACGTGATTCCAAAAAAGAAGGATGTGCAATAATTGACTGGCTGGATAGCAGCTCTTGTAAGGTTCATCTCAAGGTCATTGGAAAGAAGTAACAATTTCTTGGTGTTAATAAAGCAAAGGAATTTTGAGTGAACTCTTGATTGCCATCTAACCTTGAAATACTTGAAGAAGTACTTAGCCAACTCATGTTGTACAAGCAACTAGATAGAGAGAAGCTATTATTGTACGTAGCAGGCCTACAAGGTAGCAATAAATGCAGTTTTTGTATGAGAGGATGAAGGTACACAATCACCCATTTACTATGTTAGCAAAATATTACTTAGATATTGAGATTTGGTATCCAGTTCTAGAGAAACTTGCATTAGGACTTGTTATTGCTACACTAAAATTGCGACCTTACTTTCAAAGTCACCCCATATATGTTGTAACAACATTTCCATTTGTATGGGCCTAAATCGTTTTTAGGTACACAAATCGAATTTGGTTCGAATATAAGCAAATCTTTGTATCAAAGCGGTAAATAATGCACGAAACAGATGAAAAATACGTAAAATAACTTGGTTTCAATATATGGATGTTCAGTACAAATTTGGGCAGAGTTTCGGTATAAATTTCTGGATCCCTATTACATGAAATGAACTGATATTTATAGATGTAAGCCTCTGCCCATGATCTCCACTACCTATCGCCATGTTGTCCCACGACCTTGAGGTGTAGTGGCTGAGTTAGTGGGGTGAAGTAGTGGGCTGCAAAGCCGGATGAACCGAGGGGGATCCACCGAGGTGAGAGTTTACGACCTCGGTGACTTGGCCCTGTTGCTTGACCGAGGTGATGGTTACCGAAGCTCAGCTCATGGCCCGCCTTCGGTAACGCATCTTCGGTTCCAAGGCTTCGGCGATTCGCTTAGCCGCCTCGGCGATTGTTTAGTCGCGACGTGTTCGGTCGTTGAGACTTGCGTGACCGGGGCAAATCGCCGTGGGTCGATTTTTACCCAATACAGATAGTCCCCCCACTCCTCGGTTGCCTACCGAGGAGACCGAGGAGTGGAATGAAGTTTTAGCGGGAAAGCGACGTGGCTCAACCCTATCCAAGCGTTTCAAAATTTTGTCAACAGCTCGCGTCCCATCAGGTCTCTTCTCAATGACACGTGGCGCTCATCCGTGGGTCGACCGAACCGTCGCGCCGAAAATTTTGTTTTCTCTAACGTTATAATGATGACGCTGACGTCATCATCACTTCGTATTCCATACCTATAAAAGGAGCATTCCATCAAACTCTTTCCCATTTACCTTTTAGCGATCAACAGTGCCAAAAGCTTGAGAACTCTTTCAAACTCTTTCATCTTTCTGATTTCATAAAAAGCTTCCCTTTTCGATATTGTTATCATGTCTACCACAATCTCTAGGCAAGATTCCAGTGATTCGGGTGAGAGGGTGCGAATTCCACCTTTAGTCGCAGCCGTTGCTAGCGGCGATGCCGCCGCCGCAGCGCCAGTGAGTGCTGCAGCTGTGGTTGAAGGAGGTGAGGTGTCGTCTGGTGTTGGGGGCGTGAAGCGCCGTAAAATGAGAGCAATGCGCGAGCTGGCGGTGGAGGAGGAGCTCGCCTCAGGTGATGACGACGCCGCGCTACGCAGTTTCAGTGATGCCCTCCTTAGAGATGACGACGATGGAAGGGATGGTGAGGGTGTTGACGCCGAGGGCGGCGAAACCGAGGGCAGAGGTACCGAGGGCGGAGATATTGCCGAGCGGGGATCCACGGGACCATCTATTCCCCTCGAGCAGGAACTCGAGCCCCACCAAATAATCCCCTCTCACTTCGACAACTCCAAGGATTTAAAGCTGCAAGCCCAAACGGCCGATCAAGAGGGGAAGAATAGAAATATTCCAGTTAACACCACGCCGACCCGCATAACTCAAGCTCACACTGAGCGGGTTCGGAGGGAGTGTGGCTTCAAGCCCGAGGTAAAGGTTATCATCCCCGATCCTACAAGTAGGGTGTGCCACAATATGGAGGGGATGTCCTTCGCTTACACCTATCCCTTCACCCTCGGCTTTTCTCTCCCGGTGCACAGGGTGATCGACGACTTCTGCCGGGCCTACAACTTATGCCTGGCTCAACTTGGCCCCGGCGTTTGGAGGGTGGTCCAATGCATGGATTGGTTAAGCAAAAAGGCTAAAGTGGACTTCACCTTCCAACATCTCATTTCGCTCTACTACCCCTATTTTCATAAGGCCGGGGTTGTGGCGCTGAACAACCGAGGTAAGTTTGCCCTTCTCCATAAAAGTGAAGACCACGGGGATCGGG
Organism: Petunia axillaris subsp. axillaris; assembly: GCA_029990575.1. Lineage (NCBI taxonomy): Eukaryota > Viridiplantae > Streptophyta > Magnoliopsida > Solanales > Solanaceae > Petunia > Petunia axillaris. The sequence goes on from JARKNS010000007.1 coordinate 10,217,264, forward strand.
GTTGGTGTGACAGATACATCTTGCTGGAGACCAAGGTCTTATCCACCGAGCCTGATTTCCCCGAACGGTGGAACAACACACGTAAGCACATCGCTTTTATCATTTTACTCCTCGGTAGTTTGCAAGTGTTAACTGATTTCCTTCCTTTGCTATTTCTTCAGCCAACAAGGTTGACATCGTGCCCCCGGCAGGCTTGACTGAGTGGGTGAAAGCGATGACTAACGCTCGCACGCGCCCCGAGAGGACGTGGATGAATATGGCTGCCGAATTTGGTTGGCAGTGCAAGAGGCACGGTGAGTCTTGATAGTGTTTTAATAATGGTTAACTTTGGGATTTTTCTGACTTCCCTTCCCTCGGTGTCAGGTTTTCCAAATCGTGCCGCTAACACCAAGAAGAGTAAGAAGAAGAAGGAAGAGAAGAAGAAAAATGATGAAGAGACTGAGTCCGACGATGATCTAGCTGCGGTAGCCGGGGAGTATAAAGGATTGAAGGCTTCCAAGTCTCCAAAAATCTCCAAGGGAGCCCCCGATCAAGGGACTTCCAAAGGTAATTCTTGTCCTCGGCACGCGTTGTTAAGCATTGTTTTCTTCCTGTTCCAATGTTAAAATTTCTCCTTCGTTCGTAGGCGTGAAGCGGAAGAGGGCTACGTCGAAGAAGTCGTCCCGCTCGGTAGCTCCTCGTACCGAGGCGGAGACACTTCGCCAGCCCGAAGTGGTGGTTGAAGGACGCCGAGGACTGGTGGATGAGCCCGAGGATAAGGCAGCCGACGAGGCTTGGTCTCGAGGAGATGTCGCCGTTGTAGATCTCGAAGGTCAAGAGCCCGAGCCTGATGCAGCCGCGGAAAAAGCCAAAGGTAAGGCTAAAGTTACCGAAGCTGGAGCTGCTGCATTCATCGGAGAGGCAGGCCCCGGGTCAATGAGAGCGCATTCCGAACCCGCGAGGATTTCTTCCTCGGTGGGGTCTTACCGGAAGCTTGAGGTGCCGATGTCTTTAAATCTTCTTGGGTGCAACCCCGAGGATCTCCTTAGACTTACACCCTTGTTAGGGCCAACCGAGGACAGGCTCATGCAAGAGTTTACCCCGGGTCAGCTATACAGTACCCTGGCCTCCAACGCAGTGAGGGTAAGTTTTGCCATATTAAAAACTTTTAAGAGACCAAAAGAATTTTGATTTGCATCTTTACCTTCGGGTTATATCTGACTTCTGTTTATTTGGCCTTTGCTCAGACTTTCATCCTTTCTTTGAAAGCCGTCGAGGTTGAGTCTTCGAGGACCGCTGAGGTTCGGCGTGTGTCTCGCCTATGGGATCAGCAAAAAGATAAATTCAATGCTCAGATAGCTCTGCTGAAAGCTGATTTAGCCAAGTCTCAGGCCGATTTACGCGAAGCTGAGGCGAACTCCGAAGCTAAGATTAAGATCCTCGGTGATGATTTTGAAGCTGAACGCTCACGGCTGGGAGAGGAAGTCGCGAGGCTGAGGGACGAGCTGTCACGAACCAAAACCGAGGCGGTTAATTTGGCCAAAAAGCATCAAGAGCAGCTGAGAGATCACCTGCTTCACATTAAGAAGCTAGAGGGTGAAACTTCCAAGCTTTCAGCCAAGGATGATCAGATCGCTGCCCTGAAAGATGAAATTGCGGCCCGAAAGGATAAGGCTGCACTTAAGGTGAAAAGGGCCGAGCTCGACAAGCGGTGGGCCATCATCAAGTCTCGGTTAAGGTTGCTCAAGCGGTGTCGCGCCGGGGAGCTTAACCTTGATGAAGAGATTGAGAAGGCCGAAGCTAAAGCAGCCGAAGCCCAAGCTATCATAGAGGATCTTCCTTTAAGTGAGGCCTCGAGCGGCGATGACGAAGATGAGGAAGATGAAGAGGCCGAAGAGGGCTCCGGGGATGGAGGTGGTTCTCCTGAGGCCTGAATTACTTTTAGCACTTCTTTTGCAAGCCTTCGGGCTTTTAAGTTTGTACTTTCGACCTTCGGGTCTTTTGAGAATGTATATATTCAGCCTTCGGGCTTTCAGTAAGAAATATTTGCATCCTTATTCTGTGTAATGGCCTTTTAAGCATATCGGACACTTTGATGCAAACTTTAACTTTAATCTTGCAAGATTTAGACAGAATTTGACCGATGCGAACCTAGGGCGACGTCTCGTCCTCGGGTCGACGCATTACGCGGCTTCAACATATAAGATTTAAACAGATAAAATGAGTGTAATCGAAGTCGTTCTTATTGATATGGACGAGCCAAAAGGCTATGTACACAAAACCAAGCCGAAACGGACCTTGTGTAGAATTTCGAAATAAAAGCAAATCGACAAACACGCCGCTACCGGGCTAATTTACAATGTACTAAATCTAGTCCCCGGGCGTTAGTCCCCGGTTGTCGGATAGATAAGCTTCGGTTGGGAGGCTCAATGCAGACCTCGATATCAACCCCTTCTCACTCCCCCCCAGTGTTCGGTTGTGAATCTTGATGAAGATCCGAGCACTGGAATCGGTTCGGTTCGCTTCCTGAAAAGGTCAAGCAAAAAAGACGGAACGAGGGGTAAGTTAGTACATTTTCTGTTAATGCCATGGGAGCGGGGTTCGGCTCGGGGCTGTTTGATTTAAAGAAGTTTGAAGATATTTACCTCGACTAGAAGTACTACCGCTTCAAGTTGGAAATATTCCAATTCAACGGTTCAGGCTCTCCTTGCAAACTTTCGATTTGATAAGAGCCTTTTCCAACAATTGCTTTGACTCTGTAGGGTCCTTCCCAATTTGCAATGAGCTTTCCTCCATTTTCTTCTTTGGTTGATTGCTTCACGGTTTTCAGTACATAATCCCCGACCTTGAAGTACCTGAATTTAGCCTTTCTGTTGAGATATGCTTCAATCTGTCTCTTTTGAGCAACCAACCGAACCAAAGCCAACTCCCTCTTCTCCTCGAGCAGATCCAACTCAATGCGCATTGCTTCCTGGTTTGCGTCCTCGGCCGTATGGGCATATCGAAGGCTTGGTTCGCCGACCTCTACGGGAATAAGAGAGTCCATGCCATACGCCAAAGAGAAGGGAGTCTCCCTGGTGCTGCTCTTTTCAGTCGTTCGCATGGCCCACAGAACCCCGTGCAACTCCTCGGGCCAAGGACCTTTTTTCTCATCGAGCCTTTTCTTGAGATTCTCAATTATAATCCTGTTTGATGACTCGGCTTGGCCATTGGCGCTTGGATGATAAGGAGTCGAAGCTATTCTCTTGATACCCCACTGCTTGAAGAAGTTGGTGATAGCAGTCCCCATGAATTGCTTGCCATTGTCGCAAGCAATTTCTCTTGGGACCCCGAACCTGTAGATGATGTTCTTTCTGATGAAGTCGATTACTTGCTTTTGCTTAACTTCGGTGAGAGCCGCTGCTTCCACCCATTTGGTGAAGTAATCAGTCAATACCAGGATGAAACGAACACCACCCTTTCCCTTGGGCAATGGTCCAACAACGTCCATTCCCCATTTCATGAAGGGCCATGGCGACACCACCGAATGAAGATGCTCGGCTTGTTGGTGGATCAGCCGCCCATGGCGTTGGCACTTGTCACATTTTTGTACAAAATCCCTCACATCGGTACTGATAGTGGGCCAGTAATACCCAGCTCTTAATAGCTTTCGTACCAAGGATTTTGCCCCCGAGTGGTTGCCACACTCGCCTTCATGCACTTCTGCCATCACGTATCTTGCCTCATCGGGACCCAAACATTTGGCCATCGGGCCGCAATACAACCTCTTGTATAGATTGCCTTCGATCATGTGATACGAGGCAGCTTGGGTCCTCAGCTTCTTCGCTTCTTTCTTATCTTGGGGGACAGTCCCCGAGTCGAAATAGGAGATGAACTTACTTCGCCAATCCCATCGGTTGTCCACCGAGTTGACTTGCAGCTTCATCTCTCTCATCTGTGCAGATAGTAGCCGAACCATCGAGTCAGTCCCCGAGTGATCTTCATCAATAGCCGAACCCAGATTCGCCAAGGCATCAGCCTCGGTGTTCTCCTCCCGAGGCACTTGTTTAACTTGCCATTCTTGGAATTGGTTCAAGATCCTTTGTGCCCGATCTAGGTATAACTGCATTCTGGGCTCACGAGCTGTGTAATCACCGAGGATTTGGTTCACCACTAACTGAGAGTCACATCTCAATTCGATTCTTTCAACCCCCATTTCTTTGGCCAACTCTAAACCCGCTAAAGCCGCATCATATTCTGCCTCGTTGTTGGTTGCTTTTTTGAATCGAACCGAGTGTCTGATTTTCTCCCCGGTGGGTGCTCTCAAAACTATGCCCAGCCCCGAACCTTTGGAGTTAGTTGCTCCATCAGTATAGAGTACCCATAAGCCCGGAGTTGTTCCTTTAGCTTCGGCGTTTTCTGTTTCAGCCTCGGGTAAGATTCCAACGCTAAAATCTGCCACGAAGTCCGCCAAGACTTGGGACTTAATGGCGTTCCGAGGCTGATAGGTGATGTCATATTCACTTAACTCTACCGCCCATTTTGATAATCTTCCCGACAACTCTGGCTTATGCAAAATATTTCTCAAAGGGAAGGTTGAAACTACGGCTATTGGATGGCATTGAAAATAGGGCCGCAATTTCCGAGCGGTAACAAGTAAAGCAAGAGCTAGTTTTTCCAGATGTGGATACCTGGTCTCAGCGTCGAGGAGTGTCTTGCTCACATAGTAAATGGGCTGCTGCTTGCCATCTTCTTCTCGAACCAGCACAGCACTTACTGACACCTCGGACACTGCTAAGTAGACTAGCAATGTTTCACCTTCTTTTGGCTTGGCAAGCAACGGTGCGTTAGCCAAATACTGTTTCAAGTCTTTCAACGCTTGTTCGCACTCCGGTGTCCATTCGAAGTTAGTGTTTTTTCTCAAAACGGAGAAGAATTTGTGGCATCGCTCTGAGGACCTTGAGATGAAACGACTCAAGGCAGCGACTCGGCCAGTCAAGCGTTGGACTTCTTTCACCCCGGTAAGCTTCTCGGGAATTTCTTCGATAGCTCTGATTTTGTCAGGATTAGCTTCGATGCCCCGTTCAGAGACAATGAATCCCAAGAATTTGCCAGACCCAACGCCGAAGGCGCACTTTTCAGGATTCAATTTCATGCCATATTGTCTCAACACGGCGAAGGCCTCCCTAGATGATTCAGGTGATCCTCCATTTGGATCGACTTGATGAGCATGTCGTCTATGTAAACTTTCATAGATTTTCCAATATAATCCTTGAACATGCGACATACTAGCCTTTGGTAAGTCGCCCCGGCGTTTTTGAGACCGAAGGGCATGACCTTGTAACAGAATGTACCTCGGTCAGTGATGAACGAGGTTTTTTCTTCGTCCTCAGGGTCCATGAGGATTTGATTGTAGCCCGAATATGCATCCAAGAAAGTTAATAGTTTGTGTCCAGCCGTGGAGTCTATTAACCTGTCGATTTGTGGCAACGGGTAAGAATCTTTGGGGCAAGCTTTATTCAGGTCGGTGTAGTCTACACACATTCTCCACTTGCCATTCTTCTTCGGCACAACTACCACATTTGCCAGCCATTCGGGATATTTCACCTCCCTGATGAAACCATTTTCTTGCAGCTTCGTGGTCTCATCTTCAATCGCCTTCTTTTTCACCCCGGCGTGAGGTCTCTTCTTTTGTTTCACCGGGGTGAATCTTGGATCTACATTCAGCTTGTGAGTCATGATCTCCGGATCGATACCCGTCATGTCTGAATGAGCCCAAGCAAAACAGTCATGGTTGGACCTTAAAACTTCCATAATTGCCTCTTTCGACTTCGGGTCCAACTCCGAGCCGATGTGTACTTTCCTTTCTGGGAACTCTTTCAGTAGAGTGAAAGAGTTCAGCTCTTCAACGGTAGAATCCTCGGCTTTTTGCTTCCGAGGCTCTTGCACGCATGCCGGGATCTTTTCAATTTCATTTTGGAGGCTCGCCTCGCTCGATCCCGGTTGCGTTGGTTGCTATTTTTTGGGCCCGCTCGGGGCGACTCCACTTTTCAGTGCAACCGAGTAGCATTCCCTCGCTACTCGCTGCTCCCCCCTTAATTGATCGAACCCCCCAAGGCGTTGGGAATTTGATCACTTGGTGTAAGGTGGAAGGAACAGCTTCCATGGAGTGGATCCATGGCCGCCCGAGGATTACATTATAGGCCAGATCCTCGGGCATCACTTGAAACAGTGTCTCCTTGGTGACACCCTCAGCGAATGTCTTCAGCGTGATTTCACCCAACGTCTTCTCTGTTGAGTTGTTAAAACCAGCCAACACTGTTGATTTGGGAACGATTTCCCCTTTTAGCCACATCTGCTTCACCGCCCCGTAGCTGATGATGTTTACCGAACTACCGGGGTCAATCAATACTCTCTTGATGTCGGCGTTGTTAATTCTTAGCATGATGACTAGAGCATCGTGATGGGGGAACATCATCCCATCACAGTCATCCTCATCGAACACGATGTCTTTGCCCGAGCCTCCAACTCGGGTCCTTTTCTCCATGGTGATGGAGAGCTTAGCAAATTTTTTAGCTGCGGCGAAGTTCACGCCGTTTACTTCTGACCCCCCGGTGATGACGTTAACTACTCTCTCCGGGGGTGGAGCTCGAGGTGGTTGCCCATCCCCCCGGTTCTTTGCAAAATTTTCTTTCCCCTTGTCAGTGAGGAATTGAGCCAAGACTCCTTTTTTCAGTAGGTGAGCTACCTCGAGGCGCAAAGCTTTGTAGTCCTCGGTTCTGTGACCTTAATCTGCATGAAACTCGCAATGCAGATTCTGATCCCTTTTGTCTGCCAGGGTTCTCATGTCTTTGGGAATTCTAACCCCGGCTGTCCCCTTGACAACGTCGACCAGCTCCGAGGTCGATATGTTGAAATTATAATCTTGGATCCGGGGAAGATCCTTTCTTGGGACCGAAGCGGAGCTCGAGGGATTCCTTTGGTTCATATTGGTTTGAACCTTCCCTCCAAGCCTTTGGCTTACGTGAGACGTCGGGTATGAGTTACCGGGGTTGTTTCCCAACCTTTGAGTAACATGTTGCCTCGGCGAAGTATAAGGTTCATACCTCCCTTTCAAATTATTTCGTGGCGCCTCGGCGCGATTTGACATATCACCTCGGTTTTGGTAACCTCGGTTTTTGAACTCCGCCTCCTCCAATCTGATTTTGGAGTAGGCTCTTCTATGCAGGTCCTCCCACGTCAGGACCTGATATTGTTGCAACTCTTTCCGCAATTCGGCAGCAGCACTTGAATTGCGACCGTTGATACCTTTTTCGAAGGCCATGATAGCCAAGGTATCATCCATTCGAGGCAACTCCATACGTTCAGCATGGAATCGCTCGAGGAACTCTTTAAGTGGCTCACCGGGCCACTGTTTCACTTCACATATATCCTCCTTCCTTTGGAGGATCTTTTGCGCGCCGGTGTGAGCTTTGACAAAGGCGCGGGATAGTTCTTTGAACGAGGAGATTGACCCCGGCGGCAAGCATAAATACCACCGAAGTGCACCCTTTTCCAACGAACTACCAAACTTCTTTAAAAACATGGATTCAAGCTGCGTGGACGTCAAGTCGTTGCTCTTCACCATGGACATGTACTCCCTAACATGCTCCTTGGGATCAGTTGTCCCATCGTACTTTTTGAGGAATGTGAGTTTGAAACCCACAGGAGTTGGAGCTGGTGCTGCTTCGGGCTTATAAGGCTGTTCCCTATATTGCTCAATGTCGAGGTCATCTTCCTCCTTGCTTATCCCCGGTACGCGTTCGAGGCGTTTTTCGACGCGCGCCTCGATGCGAGCCTCGATTTCTCTACTCATTTTTTCAACGTCAACCGATGACGTTGTTTCTGCCACGGAGGGAACCGTCCCGAAGTGTGGCATGGAAGATGGACCACTCCCCGACCCCCCAGACGCGGCTCCATTGTGAGGTCCCCCTGTTGTCGCGCCCTGAGGAACGAAAGGCGGGGTGCCTCCACCAGGAGCCGAGGGCTGGGTGCCGTTTGGGGCGGCGCTGTTTCGCCCTTCTAGCGAGGCGCGAAACTCGGCATTGATACTAGCCTGCTCATCCTGCTTATTTTGGAGAGCTCTTAGCGTGGTGACAACGTACATTTGAAATTCTTCGGTTGTCATTGGGGTGAAGGATTGTTGGTTCGTCGGAACGTCAACCCGATCACCATTACCACCATTGTTGTTATCAGCCATAGCGTTAGATCACAAATTTCTTGACGAAGAACAGATTTCGAACTTTGGAACAAAGCGTTATTGCTTATATCCCCACAGACGGCGCCAATTTGTATGGGCCTAAATCGTTTTTAGGTACACAAATCGAATTTGGTTCGAATATAAGCAAATCTTTGTATCAAAGCGGTAAATAATGCACGAAACAGATGAAAAATACGTAAAATAACTTGGTTTCAATATATGGATGTTCAGTACAAATTTGGGCAGAGTTTCGGTATAAATTTCTGGATCCCTATTACATGAAATGAACTGATATTTATAGATGTAAGCCTCTGCCCATGATCTCCACTACCTATCGCCATGTTGTCCCACGACCTTGAGGTGTAGTGGCTGAGTTAGTGGGGTGAAGTAGTGGGCTGCAAAGCCGGATGAACCGAGGGGGATCCACCGAGGTGAGAGTTTACGACCTCGGTGACTTGGCCCTGTTGCTTGACCGAGGTGATGGTTACCGAAGCTCAGCTCATGGCCCGCCTTCGGTAACGCATCTTCGGTTCCAAGGCTTCGGCGATTCGCTTAGCCGCCTCGGCGATTGTTTAGTCGCGACGTGTTCGGTCGTTGAGACTTGCGTGACCGGGGCAAATCGCCGTGGGTCGATTTTTACCCAATACACCATTCATAAACATACTGCATAGACTTAAGTTGTCAAGTAGACAAGCTAAGTGGGTAGTATAACTAATAGTCATGAAATAACTTATCAACCTCGTACTTCAATAATGTCTCAAGTCATACGAAAATTTGCGGCTGACTTCAGTACGAGAATACTTTTGGATGTCGAAAAGGTAGTCATTTTATCTTTCTGGTCTGGTGTTTGGAATCTTGACCTGCTTTACGGATGGATCACCCAACGTAAAAGAGTCTACTGTTGCGTTAGTGCTCATTTCTCTGACCAGGGAAGTGTTAAGACAATCCATTAGGTGCCCTTCCAAAACTAATAATGCGGTCGATTATGAGGCAGTAATTGTAGATCTCAAATTAGTGCAGGGATTCGAACCAGAGGCCATTAAGCTAAAAAGTGACTCCAAACTAGTGATCAGTCAAATCCATGGGGCATACACAGGTCGAGAGACATCGATGCAACAATACTTAATGAAAGTTAAAGACTTGCTTCAGTAGCAGAATTTTCCAAGAAAGAGATTTTCGAAGAGATGTCATAGCAAATCTTGCTTCGGTAGCAAAGATGACTGATGCAGGAAGAAGCTTAGTGGTTCATTTCTTAGTTCAGTACTTGTACAAAGCCCACATTAGGAAAATTATATTCATCTTACTTAAGACTCGCATAATTCGTTCATTAGCTATCTATAACGTAGAACTTTACTCAAAGACAAGAAAGAGTCTAGAAAATTGTGGGTTCGTGTGAGCGAACTATATCATAAATGATTGGTGGACCCTGGCCAAATGTCTCGGACCAAACCAAGCAAATTACATCATGAGAGAATTCCACGAATGTCTTTGAGGAAATCATTTAGGGGCCAAATCTTTATCCCAAAAACTTATTCGAGTTGGCCACTATTGACCCAAAATGGAAGAAGAAGCAAATGGTTTTTCTAAAAAAATATGACAAGTACCAATGCAATGCGCAAATGATGCACCAACCTGCTGAACAACTTCACTCCATTTTCACACTATGACCTTTCATTATATAAGCAAAGCTTGTATACATGATGATGAAATTCATCGACGATAAATTAATGAAACAATAATAATTCAAGGCTTCGGTTGAAAAGTCTAAAATCTCTAGCCTTTCCTCTATCTTCCCACTTCACATCCCATTTACTTTCTTTTTAGGAAATGAACAGACGAAAGATCAACAATAAAATAGGAACATCTAAAAATCATGTTGTGTATGGGTACACGGGGACTCGAAGAATGATTCCAGTTCCCAAGCTTTCATACCTCAAGCTCAGAAATTGGGCCGACTATAACATATCACATCTGAATACTATCGAAGGCATTTCGGATAAAAAAACTGAAAGGCATTTTGAACAATTAAATCATATTTCTCAAAAATGTATTTACATTATGGTAGTGACTATTTCATTGATAAATCTTCACGTACGAAAAATTTATTACAACGACATTTTGTTGCAACAATTGTACAATTCTCTCAGTAGCGGCCATTCTCAATTAGAGGTGAACTTCAAAAGTTTTCATTACTTCCTCATCTTTATTCGGTTATTCAGAAATAATGGTTTCCTTTTTTACTTTGTGAAAATGGGATGTCATTCTTCAAAATTCACTATCAACAGGCGTGTATCCATGAAAACATTGATGTATGGGCCTAAATCAGTTTAGGTGTACAAATCGAATTTGGATTCGGATACAAGCAATTCTTTGTATCAAAGTTGAAATAATACATAAAAAAGATGTAAATGCGAGAAAATAACTGTATTGCAATATATGAATTCGATTACACATTTGGGCAGCGTTTCAGTACAAATTTCTGGATGACTGTAATACAAAATGAGCTACTATTTATAGGCCTAAGAGCCTTGCCCACATTCTCCACCATCAGCAAGTGCATTCCCCACGATCTGAGCAGTGACATGGGGAAGTTAGTGGGACAAAGTAGTGGGCTGCAAAGCCGCTGGAATCGAGGTGGTAACCGAAGCCTGGTTGCAAGGCTTCGGTTATCTGACCTTACTGTTCGGGTAGGAGGGCGTGTCACCAAAGCTCGGGGTCCAACTTGCCTTTGGTCGCGTTGTTGGAACTTGACTTCGGTGGCTCAATCGCGAGATCAATCGCTTCTCTTCGGGGCATCAGCTCGTTCGCCCTTTGGTCTACCATCTCGAGGTGTTGACCGAAGGCGACAATTTTCACCCAATACAGATAGTCCGTCCACTCTTTGGCGAACGTCGAAGTCGCCGAGGAGTGGAATGAATTTAAGCGGGAAGTCGTCGTGGAAAAACCCTATCCATGAATTTCAAAAGTTGCTCATCTATCGGGTCGCCGTTCCGCATTATGTGGCGGCTTTTGATAGGTCTCCGAATGGTCGCGCCGTCTTTTTGTTTTCTCCAACGTTTCAGTCATCATTAGTTCTCCAACTTGCACGTGTGTCATCCCTATAAATACACCATTTCGCCTTCCCTCTCTTCACTTTACGGCACCATTGAATCAATTCCTCCTACATTTGGTCTCTCAATTTCAAACGTTTCTTCTCTTCAATTATCATCATGTCTGCTACTGTCTCTGCTACTAATTCTGGCCATGGCTCAAGCGACTCTAGAGAGAGGGCTGAGCGTTTCGCTGCTATGGCCATGAATGACGAGGCTATAGTTTCTGTACCACCATTGCAGGTGGCTGAAGCAGGTGGTGGCGGTGAGGCCACGTCTGCCGCTCCCGCTCCCAGGAGGCGGAAGGAGAGGGCTGGCCGTGATCGGGCTGAAGTGAGCTTATATGTGGGGCATGACATAGGCGATGACGATCGCGATGGGGAGGAAGGTGACGTTGAAGGTGATGACGTCACCAGTACAAAAGAGGTGGGCGGCTCGGTAGGCGTCGCCGAGGTGAGTGGGACAAGCGATCCCAGAGGAGAGACCGAGGCTGGGCTGTCAAAGAAATCGAAGAGGAAAATTCCTCTCGAGGTTGAGATTGACCCTCGATTGGCGATTCCTTCTAGTTTTAACAACGACAAAGATTTGAAGGTTCACGCTCAATCAAATGCCCAAAAAGGGAAAAAGAGGAATATTCCCGTCCACGTCACACCGAGTATCATAACCGAAGAGAGGCTTGAATCTGTTCGGGCTGATTGTCGTTGGGGTCTCGAGGTGGAGATTAGGATCCCGGCGCCTGGCTCGGCGCTGTCTTCGCACGTTGAGGGATACTCCTCGGTTTTCACATACCCTTTCACCATAGGGTTCAACTTGCCAGTACATCCTATCATCGATGTATTTTGCAGGTCTTATAATCTCTGTCTAGCCCAACTTGGGACCGGGGTTTGGAGGGTCGTCCAAGCCCTCGAGTATTTGAGTAACACAGCTGGTTTGCCCTTCACTTTTCAACATTTAATTTCACTCTATTATCCCTACTTCCACAAAGCCGGGGTGGTCGCTCTTCTGCCTCGAGGTTCTTACGCCATTTTGAGTAAGAGCGAGGACCATGGGGATCGAGGATGGAACGATCGATATGTGCTCATTCCCACGAGGTTGTTGTCAACCGAGCCTGGCTTTTCCGAAGTATGGAATGCCCAACGTAAGTGCCCGCTTCCGTTCTTCCCTCGGTTTTGGATTATCATAACTGTTGCTCACCCTTTCATCTTTGGTTTGCAGCTGAAAAGGTTCCAGTTAACCCACCAAGGAACTTGCTTTAGTGGGTTACCGAGGCTATGTAAACGAAGACGCGCCCAGAGCGGCAATGGATGGTGTTGGCCGGTTTGGAAAAGAACCGATGGGCGTGCAAGAGGCATGGTGAGTCGTTGATTACTTCGGCTCCTTAGACTTGCTTCGAGCCATTGGGTTCTAACTTCTTTTGGTTTGATATACTCATGCAGGTCTTCCACGCAAGGCTATGAGAGACGCCGATGAGGAAGAAGAAGCAGAAATGGATGTGGAGGGGGGAGGAGAGGAAAGAGGCAAGAAAGAGAGGAAGAAAAAAGAGAGGACAGTGCTCAACATCGCCGAGGGCGTTGCCCAAATGGCGACCCTGGCGAAGCGGCTCATTGATGAAAAAGCCAAAGGTTCATCTAGCCCGGGGACCTCACAAGGTGAAGAAGTTTTCTTGGGTCGGTTTTCTTGCGTTTCCACCACCACACACACTTTTGTTAAACAAGTTGCTTCCCTTCCTTCCCCAGGTTCTAAAAGAAAGCGGGTTACGTCGAAGCGGGCGACCAAAGTGAAAGGACCTCGGGTTGAAGAGGCCGTTGCTCCCGCCGCTGAAGCACTGGTCACCAAGCGCTGGGGACTTGTTGACGAACCCAGTGATGAAGAACTTCCCCCCATGGCTCCCGAGGAAAGATCAGACCCAGTTCCCGAACCTATTCATGAGTTGAGGCCCGAGGCTGGTGGGACGACACAGGTTATAAACGTGGAGGAGTCTGACCAAGAGGCTGCAAGGCGAAAGGGTAAGGCTAGGGTGGGCGAAGGCCTGATTAAGAGCACGGTTAAAGCTTCCGGAGCCTCGCCAAAGCCGGCCAACACTGCATCTAGGGCCTTGGAGATATTCCCCGACGCGAACTTGCTAGATGCCACAAAGGAGGATATCATAGCCCTTGATGGTTTACTTGGCCCTGCCGAAGCTCATGCCCTTCGGAACCTCAGCCCCATGAGTTTGATGGGCGTCTCCGCCGCTTCAGCTCTTCGGGTAAGTTTTAGTGTGCACTTTACATGGTTGATCTCACTATTTTGCGGGTTCTGACATCGTGTTTCAAACGCAGAGTTTGGTCCTCGCACTGCAAGCTGTTCACCTTGAGCGCAACCGAGCTAAAGAGCTTCAAGCGGCTGCTGCTGCTTGGGACGATCAGAAGAAGGTTCTCAAGGGGCAAGTTGCCGAGCTAGAGACTCGATTCACAATTCTGAACAATTAGCTGGAGCGTGCTAATGAAGCCTCGGCGAAAGCTGAGGCTAATCTTTGTGTGGCTGTGGAGTCTGCCGAAGCTCGTGTCCAAGCTGCGACAAATGAGTTTACTGCTGAGCGCTCGAGGTTAAGCCTTGAAAATGCCCGCCTTGAGGCCAAACTTTTCAGGGCCAAGACCGAAGTGCTTGAAGCAGGTGAAAAATATCATAGCAAGCTTGGGGAGTATAACGCCAAACTCGTTGAGCTGCAAAGCCAAATGGATGAAGTGCCAGCCCTTCGGGGCAAAGTATCCAAGCTCGAAGGCAGAATCGCATACCTTAATGAGCGAGCCGAGGTTAGGGCAACAAGGGCAAAGTTTGAAGAAACATGGGCCGTTGTCAAAACCAGGCTTAGCGCCCTTGAACAAGTTCAGGCCGGGCAGACCGTGCTTGAGGACGAGATTTTCAAGGCAAGGGAAGCTGCTGGCGAGGCTCAAAGGATTGTGGATGAACTCCCTTAGAGCGAAGGCTCAGATGATGAAGGCGACAGCGCCGAAGAGGGCAGTGGAGATGCCGATGAGGCGTAGCCTTGGTGCTTTGCAGACACTTTGATGTTTTTCTTTTGTTTTTGGGCCTTCGTGCCTTTTTGGATGTCAGCCTTTGGGCTTTTGTATATGTATAGATTTGGACCTTCGGGTCCTTTTTAATGAAAATGTCTTTCAGCCTTCGGGCTTTGTAGTGGAAATTGATCGTTCGCACTTTTGTTTTGAGTGTTGGCCTTTGCGGGTACCGAACATTTCGTTAAGAATAAATAACTTGCAAGAATTAAACCGAGTTTAATCGATGCAAACTTAGGACGACGTCTCGCCCTCGAGTCGATGCATTATGCAGCCTTGGAGTGCAAGATTTAGATAAAAATGAATGAAACCAGAGTCATTTTATTGATCTCGACGAGCCAGCAGAAGGCTATTTACATAAAACCAAGTCGAAGCGGACCTTGGGTAAAAAACAAATTTTCAATAAACACAAACGGATAACATGTCGCTATCGGGCTTATTTACAATGTACTAAATCTAATCATCGGGCGTAAGTCCCCGGTTGTCGGATGTAGATAGGCTTCGGTTGGGAGGCTCGATGTCGACCTCGTTATCAACCCTTCTCACTCCCCCCAGTGTTCGGGTTTGAATCTTGATGAAGATCCGAGCACTGGAAGCGGTTCGGTTCGCTCCCTGAGAAGGTCAAGCAGAAAGATAGAACGAGGAGTAAGTTAGTACATTTTATATTAATGCCATGGGAGCGTCGTTCGGCTCGGGCCAAAGAGGAAGATGGAAGATGGAGTCTTTCTCGTGGATGGATATGGCAAAGTATCCCTCGAGGCTTCACCTTTTTCTTAACCAGAATCATCAGAATTCTCGGTGTCTCCTTCAGAGTAACCTTTGGAGGACGACAAGATGACGTATTCTAAAGTAATGTATGTATCTTTTGCCTTCTCAACCTCCTGGTGAGGTCGAGAATTTTTTACCCCACCTTGTGAAGGGTCTCAAAGAAGGCCTTTATAATATCCTAGTTTTTTGTAAATATCGCAGACATCCTTAATCTTCTCCTTTGATTATTCAGCTTGTCGTTCCCCAAAAATATCTCAACATCATTAGAGTTGAAAAGTTTCGAAGACACCTCTAGGTTTGATTCCATGTCTCCAACTTTTCCTTCCAGCTCAATCTTCTCGATAGAAATTGTTGAGTATTTTTTAGCAGCCAGAGCTTCAGCATCTTGGGCTCGAGCGACCAAAGCCTTTAGGTCTTGAATTTGTTGATCATATTTGGATTGCTCGGAGGGAAAGGATGATTCTCATTCTTGATATATGTTTTTGAAGGCATTAAAAATCCCCTTAGACCATGCTAGCCCTTCGAGACATGACATGTTTCTCGACTTTGAGCTTTTCCACCTCCTTAGTAAATTAAGAATTAGCCCTCAATAGTCGTGAAAAATATTCCTTCATTTTCCACTAGCTCCTGATAAATTCAAGGGTAACCATATGATGCTAGAGAAAGTTGGAAGGTCGGTGTCTAAAATAAAGATATGGATGGGAATATGCAAATGATTAAAGGGAATTCTCATCTTGAAAGACGAAAGGGAAAGATATCTCATCAACTTTCGAATTCCCATCAACTGAACCATACCCTCTCTAGTGTGACACCCTCGCCAAGTCATCACGCCACATGGGCGCGACATGGCGCACGAATGGCGCCAACATAGCCAAAGGGAGTGGAATACTCTAGAATTATGTGGGTAGTTCCTATGGAATATGGAATACTCTAGAATTATGTGGGTAGTTCCTATGGAATAACCTAGAACCTCTTGAATGTGTAAAGAAAGGCATGGAAGATTCTAGGTCCATAGAATTTTCTAGAGTAGGTCCTTAAGTGTAAATAGTAGGGACTTGTATACAATTTTTATTTACACGTTAGCCCCCCGATGAGAAGTATAAATAGGGGAGGCATTCATTTGTAAAGGCATCAAGAAAAGTTTGAGTGAATACAATACTTCCTTTGGCAAATCTCTCTAAGTCTTTCTTTGTTTCATTCTCTTAGCGATCTTGTTGAGTTGAAGGCTTACTTGAGTTTGCTACTTTGTAGACAAACCGTCAAGTGCCGCACGGAGTGCTACTTTGAAAGTTAGGCCGTGCCAACAAGACAAGGTGGAGCAGCGGTCACCCGGAGGACTATTGGAGCCACTACCTGTTGCGGAGCGTCCGTGGGAGAGCGTCACCATGGACTTCATCACTTGCTTGCCGAAGTCTGACGGATATGGTACTATCATGGTCGTAGTGGACAGATTTTCTAAGTATGCTACCTTCATGCCCGCCTCAGCTAGTTGCACTGCTAAGGAAGCCGCCAAGTTGTTCTTTAAGAATGTTGTGAAGTATTGGGGCTTGCCGAGGCATATCATCAGTGACCGAGACCCTCGCTTCAGTGGGAACTTTTGGAAGGAGTTGTTCGAGATGCTTGGCACGGAGTTGCATTTCTCTACCAGTTTCCACCCACAGACGGACGGCCAGACGGAATGAGTCAATGCGCTACTTGAGTGCTACTTGAGACACTTCGTGAGCGCACATCAAAAGGATTGGGCGAGGCTCTTGGATGTAGCCCAATTCTCATATAACTTGCAGCGGAGCGAGTCCACAGGGAAGACACCGTTCGAGCTAGCCACCGGCCAACAACCTCAAACTCCTCATTCTTTACCGGCCGCGTTCGAGGGCAAGAGTTTGGGAGCATATCACATGGCTAAGGGCTTTGGAGAGCAGCTTGACACCGCTAAGTCTTACTTGGACAAGGCGTCCCGGAAGATGAAAAAATTTGCCGACCGTAAGAGGCGTCCCATGGAGTACCAAGTTGGGGACATGGTCTTAGTCAAGTTCAACCCGAGACAGTTCAAGGCACTACGAGGCATGCACCCGAATTTAGTGCGCAAGTATAAAGGGCCGTTCGAGATCATCGCTAAGGTGGGCAAAGTTTCTTACAAGTTGGACTTGCCTGCCCACTTGAAGATTCATCCAGTCTTCCATGCTAGCGTGTTGAAGCC
The DNA here is from genome assembly GCA_029990575.1 of Petunia axillaris subsp. axillaris. Classification (NCBI taxonomy): domain Eukaryota; kingdom Viridiplantae; phylum Streptophyta; class Magnoliopsida; order Solanales; family Solanaceae; genus Petunia; species Petunia axillaris. Next base: position 10,234,568 of record JARKNS010000007.1, read on the forward strand.
GTACCATGAAGACAAGGAAGACCCGAGTCGGGGCCAGACGACTCGCGCACCTATCACCGTCACTGCCTCGCAAGATCGTGACATTGAAGCCATCATTGACTATGAGGCCAGAGGCAAGAAGGGTCAGAAGCCGACAGCCATGTTCCTTGTGCATTGGAAGGGACAATCTCCGGAGGAGGCTACGTGGGAACGATACCAAGACTTGTGGCAATTCAAGGATAAGTGCCACGAGTATATGCAGCAGCATTGCGCCGCGGTCGTCGCAACATCAGGTGGGGGAGAGTGTGACACCCTCGCCAAGTCATCACGCCACATGGGCGCGACATGGCGCACGAATGGCGCCAACATAGCCAAAGGGAGTGGAATACTCTAGAATTATGTGGGTAGTTCCTATGGAATATGGAATACTCTAGAATTATGTGGGTAGTTCCTATGGAATAACCTAGAACCTCTTGAATGTGTAAAGAAAGGCATGGAAGATTCTAGGTCCATAGAATTTTCTAGAGTAGGTCCTTAAGTGTAAATAGTAGGGACTTGTATACAATTTTTATTTACACGTTAGCCCCCCGATGAGAAGTATAAATAGGGGAGGCATTCATTTGTAAAGGCATCAAGAAAAGTTTGAGTGAATACAATACTTCCTTTGGCAAATCTCTCTAAGTCTTTCTTTGTTTCATTCTCTTAGCGATCTTGTTGAGTTGAAGGCTTACTTGAGTTTGCTACTTTGTAGACAAACCGTCAAGTGCCGCACGGAGTGCTACTTTGAAAGTTAGGCCGTGACACTAGGGTCCGAAAAGATAATTGACGAGAGATGTAATATCGTGAGATGGATGATCCAGTAAGTTAATGTAATATTCAAAAAAAAAGTTGGTCATTTATATCTTTCAGCTTAATAAAAGAATAACAAAAGAAGAATGAGGATATATAACCAGACATTGAAAGAGAAATAATTAAGAAAATGAGGAGAAATGGAAGGGGAAGAAAATGAAATTTTGTTGAAGTGTTTTTTAAATCTGTTTATGTACTTTTTATGCTTGAAACATGTGATGTTTTTAAACGCCATAACGGAGGCTTCACATGGGAGATCACCAGTTCCAAGTCTGGGACGAAGAATGCAATTCGATGGGAAAGGTAAGGTCTTCCAAACAGCCTGCTCAAAACAGTTTCTACAAATCCTGGAAGGCAATCGGCAGGCAGTACATTTACCATAGCGTGTACCTGTAGCAAGCTATTGCAAGTGACACTTGGAAGATCTCTTAAAGTTCCTAGGGGCTATGGCCAATTAAACACAATAAGTTTAGCTTGACTGAATTATGGGGCTGAGGGATAAGGAAACTATGCGAGATTACCTCAACAGTTTCTCTAGTTTCACAGATAAAATAGATGACTACTTATACACATACAAGGATATCACAATAAAATGGTCCCAAAGGAGCATAAGTTCACATGTTCATTCACTCCCACACATTTTAATTATGATAGTAGTCATACTTTAGTTTTTTCTGCTCTTGAGAGAAACCGTTATGGTGCTTAAGGACAAGATCACAAGCGGAATAAAGAAAAACAACATGCAATATTGGCACACATTAGATATTATCTATTCATTTTTCTTGCTAGCTAGTATTGTCTTTGACACGATCTAAATTTTTCCTAGACCGCGCGGGCACCCGACTACCTCACCTAGACCCACCGGAAAAATCCTATAAACTTAGCTCAAGATAAACGATATGAAATCAACTAAATAATAATATATGAAAACTCAAAAGAAATTTATCAATTATATGCGACAAACGTATATACAGGTTGTTGGAAGAAATACAGCTAACTACTCATATACATAGGTCTAGAGCAAATCAGATCAGATATTTAACAAGTCAAAAGAATATATACATCTTCTAAAGGTGAAAAACAAGTCTATACAATATCAAGACTAATACTGGTGGCCTCTGTGAACAAAAACTATCTCACCAAGCTAGTTGGAACGTCCTCGCTCCTCAATAGAGGGAGTTAGTCATAGAACTCAATAAGTTAGAAATGACCAGCGACCTCGAGAGATGGATACGCTAGCCAGGAAAAATGGAAAAACAGCAACCAAACAGATAAGCCAACTACAGATATACAATGCAACAAGTCCATATAGCTCATAAATCCACATAAAGATATAAAATTAATGTATCATGATGCAATAAGGTCCCATGTGCTTAAAACCTATCTCCAGCGCGGGACTGTCATTGACTACCAAGAGATATATGCAATAATAACCCTTCACAGTGCAGTACTCTCGTCGACTATCAGGAAGTACATATCAAGCTCATAACTTGAGTACAATACTCGTATGCTTAATGCAATACCACCAACAAGTCATAATGTATGATTTACAGTGTAAACCCAAAGCTAAGGCATAGTAAGTATCCCTATCGGCACCTATGCACGTAAGAAACACGTGCTAGAATATCTACAAGATAATCACTTACCTCAAGTCTTTCATCAATACAGCCATTGATCAATCGCCTGTCCTTTCTGAAGCCTCTTAGAACGATCTCTGTCTGAGCTAAAGAAGTTCAATCTCATATATAAGTGCTTATAGAAGGAGGGTTTAACTATTACACATAGACTAGATCAAAATTACCAAAGTACCCCAGGGCTGGACTTAGTTAAAAACCCATAAATTATACTTTTCTGGACTCCCCATTGTTCCAAAACTCTACTCATACCATTAATTTCCATAATTGAGTGCATTTTCATTAAATTCTCTAATTTCATACACATTATGGTTCTAATCCAATAACCCCAGGTTAATTTAAAGAAATTCTAACTCAAGATTCATGAATTACATAATTAAAAGATATATGATTGAAACCGTATCAAAATCCATGATTAGGTATAAAAATCTGCCTTGAAACGACTGAAAATGAGTGGAATTGAGTAAGGAACAAAAATAACCGACCAAAGCTTTTTATACCCCTCTGAAATACTGCCAGAAAATGCACCTGCAACAGCTGGTGCATCATTTTGGGACGAAATGGGACCTTACGAAGCTTATAATGACCCTGAATTTTTTACACAAGTTATACAATACTGATAGAACCTACACACGCCGGATCATCCCCGAAACTCTTCATGCAAACTAAATAGGAAGTGGTAAAATTTTAAACTTTCGGAACAATAGAAAAATATCCAAATGACCTTAGATTTCATTCACGGAAGGTCACAGGGGTCATAAAGACCATAAGAACCCAATAACACTTTTGAATTTCGAATCATAGCTTATTTACTCAATTTTTTCTCAAAAACCTCTTTTAAGGTTTACTGACAATTGAAACTGAAACCTTCTTCAAAGATTGATGCAGCCCGAAGTGCTGATCAAGTGCTCGATGATCCACCAAAGTCAATGAATGATTCACCAAGCCCAATGACACGAAGCCAAGCCAAATTGCTACATGATATGCACATTCAGTTGGCTTGGTCAGGAGGAAGCATGTGTTCGGAGGAAGAGTGGCAAAGTGCTAGAGCCGAAGGCTACATCCTCAAATTTGAGCCCGAGGACAAAGTGACCTAACACCAAACCTTGGCGCTGAGCAGCACAAAGCCGGACACTATAATTGTGTCCGAAGTTAAGTGAGCGCCCGATGATAAATGTGTTCGAGCAAGCAACCGAGCATCGAAGTCAAGGCTGCCGAACACTCACTTATTCAGCCCTGCGTGGCTTGCTTTTATTGGTCGCTTGTGATCGTTTTTACTAGTTTACCCTTAGTATTTCTTGTATAAACCTTGTTCCATTTCATTGTAAGCAACTAGAATTTGGATATTGATTATTGAATAAGTATTTTCGTGGGCATTTACTCTTTTAGTCTCAGATGTGAGCAAACCCGATGGGGTTTTCGGAACTTGTGGCTTTCAGTGAATCCGATTGCACAATCCCTCTTTGATCATTTAGTTTGCAAGAGGCATTGTTCTCTTGAGGATTGTTGCATAGTTTAGGTGCTCTTTTCTTCTACTTGAATCGTACCGAGACCAGTTCCTCGGTGTCGTTCAAGCAAGAAAAGTTGTGTCAAACTTCTATCTTTACTTTCCGCTGTTGTTATCGGTTGCGTGGCTCCATCTTCAGATTTAGCTTGCACCATCTTGGTATCAGAGCACAGTTTGGGTTTGTTCTTACAACCCCAATCATGTTCTTTATTTATTTTTCGTGCGTTTATGTCCTTTGTTTCAGTTTCGTGTTCTTGTGTTGGTGTTTGTTGTTGTGTTGTGTATCTTTAAAAAAAAAGTAAAAAGAAGAAAGTTCAAAAAAATTTGTTGTTAGATTGATGTTTGGATTAAACAACCACAATTTGTGTTCGCCACTGTCCGGTAATTCGTTTGAGTACATGTCGTACATGATCGACGACTAGGGTTTCTCGATGTTATTTTTTGGACTGTTTTAACGTGGTGGTGGTTGTTTTCAGACCCCAGTAGAGTTTTGGTGTTTACCGTTGAATAATGGTGGTTTTCTTTTGATTTGGGTTAAGTTTTTGTGCTAAAACTCGAAGTTCCATTGTTTGAACCACCATCCGTACGCTGGAAAATTGTTATATTGTGACACTGTACAGACGAAGCAAGCTGTGTTCTTAGCTCGAACTTCTGGAATTAATTTCCTCCGACTTTAAATATTACCGGAGTGAAAGGCAACCCAAAGTCTGTTAAAATTAAATCTTGTCTGTACGCCGGAGTAAAAGATTTACTGTTCCATTGAAGAAGAAAGGGATAAATTTTCAAAAGCTAATACCCTAGGTGAAATTTTGTAGGTTTGAAAAGGGAAATTGGATAAGGTAAAACTCTATTCGTACCAAGGAGGCATCACTTTTGTCCGTACCAAGGTTGAGTGTTCGGAGAAAGAAATTGAAAAGTGGAACCGAAGGGTAGAATCTCGTAGGATTTCATCTTTTTTTATGTTCGAATATTCACGATAGTGGATCTCTAGAGTAATCTATTCTACTCGAGGTCGTACTATCGAATTTGAGATTTTAGGAATTCGTGCGAGGAGTGACCGAAGTTCGAACTTTCATAGAAAATTCTTTGACTTTCCGAGCTCAGTAAAAACAATGTCCGTTCCATTGAGTCGAACATCACTTCACTCTTCCAGAAGAGTTAGTGACTATTGTCGAACTTGAAGGATCTTAGAGGACATTGGTCAATCCAACGAAGCCACTACTAACAAGTTCCTTGAGTGACTAAAACAGAACCCACAAATTAAGTGGACCCGAGTGCCACCCATTAAAGTGAGGGAGTGTGTGAGGTGATTTCTAACCTTTTAACACTTGCTGTAGTCTTTGATTTGTGCAGGTGCAATGGCTGGAAACTGAGAGAAGGGCATTGCGGTGCCCGAGGTGTCGTTAGCCGATCTCATGGCTGCGATACAAGGTCTCAGTGCCGAAGTAAAAGGAGTGAGTGCTTGAGTAGCTAACCTCGAGAAAGGGAGTGCGTCTGTGGCCTTGCATGGGTCGGGCGCTGGAACGAGCAACTCCATTCCTATGAAACCTGAGCAATTTGTTGAGCTCCTTTGACAATAACAGTTGAAGGACGAGGATGATCGAAATTAAGCTGTGGGAAATCCTCGAGCTAATCAACACTTGGGAAATTCCCAACTGCAACAACAAAACTTGGGCAATCCCCAAGCTTATTATCAGAACTTGGGCATTCCCCGAGGTGATCGATTGCCACTTCCAATGGCCCGTAGACAACTTGAGGCCGTTGAAGAAGGGGTCGATGAAGAAGAATTTCCTGAAGCTGAATGTGAACCATCATTCGGTCAACGAAGGCAGGTTCAACTAGGTCGAGGCTAAGGCGCAAATATTGATCGAAATATCGAGCGTGGGGCTGATGAATATCATGATGAGTATCCAGAGCTGTTCCGAGGTTCTCGTGATTCAAACTTGAATAGAGTCAAGATCACTATTCCATCATTCAGAGGAACTAGTGATCCGGACGAGTATCTTGAATAGAAGCTTAAAATGGAACGAATCTTCGAAACCAATGAGATGACCGAAGAGAAAAAAGTTGAACATGCTATTGCTTCATTCGAAGCGTATGCATCAACATGGTGGGAGGCTGACAAAAGGATGAGATGAAGGAATGTTTATCCCGAAGTCACAACATGGGCGCAGTTGAAAAGAGCAATGGATGCTAAATATGTGAATGCCAAGTATCGGCAAAATCAACTTCAAAGGCTCTATGAGTTGAAGCAAGGGTCCAAATCGGTTCAAGAGTATCATGATGATTTCGTGAGAATTTGATTGACTCTTGATATGGAAGAAGATGACGAGCAAGCCATCATTCGAATCAAAAATGGCTTGGCTCGAGATGTGTCATCTCAATTGAGGCTGCATGTGTATAACACGTTGGAAGATATGTTCGAAGCTGCCATCGAAGCTGTGAAATGGGTGAAGGACGATAAAGCAAACCGGTACCGAGGAGTCACTACTTCAACTCCTTTGAACCGAAGTAAAGAATGGAAGAGTTCGAAACCAACAAGTGCTAACACTGTTCGAGGTCCGAAGAAACCCTTCGAGAGGAGAGTGACTGTTAACCAATCCAAAGACACGGGAGGTAAAACTCAACTCAATACTCCTAGTGCTTCTAAAATTCAATGTCATAAGTGTAGAGGTTATGGTCATATGAAAAGAGACTATCCTACTCAGCATATCATGGTAATTCTCGATATGGAAACATCTATAAGCAAATGGATGACTCCGAAGAGGAAGTAACCGAGGAGACCGATCGAGCTGAATCCGAGAATGATGGATGTGACGTCACTGCGGATGAGCATCCCGAAGTTCTTTTAGTTTTCGAAGGAACTTGAGTACCATGGTCATGGAAGAGGAAGATGATAGCCAAAGAGAGAATCTCTTCCATGCCCGATGTCGAATGAAGGGGAGGGAGTGTTCGATGATTATTAATTCAGGTAGCTGTTCGAATGTAGTGAGCCAAACTTTGGTTTCACAAATGGGACTGCCTACTTATAAACATCCCCGACCTTACAAGCTCCAGTGGTTGAATGAGTGTGGAGAACTAAGGGTGGCGAAGCAAGTATTGATCAAATTTCAAGTGGGGGCCTATCATGATGAGATGATGTTTGATGTGGTCCCGATGAAAGCTTGTCATTTGCTTCTTGGGCGACCGTGGCAATTTGATTGATCTGTTATCCACAACGGTCGAACCAACACTTACACAGCTAAGCTCGGAGGGGAGAGTTTTTTACTCAAACCTTTGTCTCCGAAACAAGTCACTGAGGACTATAAATGGATGAGAGAGCTGAAAGAAGCAGCCAAAGACAAGACTCCTGTCAGAGCACCAATTGTAGCCAAAGCCAAAACTCCACACCCGTGGTCAACAATATATGTGCAATCATGCAACCGGGGCAGTACTTACGAGGCACTGACACCGGTCGAATGATAATTTGCCTCGTGCACAGGGGTATCTTTCTAAACACTACTGATAATTTTTCTAACGATAACCCTTTTCCTAGTGTTGTATAAAGTATTTTGCAGCACTTCAGAGACATGTTTCCCGAAGAAATGCCAGGTGGATTGCCTCCATTGAGAGGAATCGAGCACCAGATTGACTTCGTATTGGGGTCTCAAATCCCCAACAAACCTGCATACCGGTATAATCCCGAAGACACCAAAGAGCTCTAAAGGCAGGTTGATGAATTGCTGAACAAGGGAATTATTCGAGAGAGCTTCAGTCCTTGCGTCGTTCCTGTTATCCTTGTCCCGAAGAAAGATAGAACTTTGCGAATGTGCGTTGATTGCCGAGCTGTCAACAAAATAACGGTAAAGTATCGTCATCCTATCCCTCGATTAGATGACATGCTAGATGAGTTAAGTAGTTCTTCATGTTTTTCGAATGAAACCCAGAGACGAGTGGAAAACCGCATTCAAGACCAAATTCGGTCTCTATGAATAGTTGGTGATGCCTTTTGGCCTATCCAACACACCGAGCACATTCAATAGACTAATGAACCATGTGCTCAAACCGTGAATAAATAAGTTTGTTGTCGTTTACTTCGATGACATACTTATTTATAGTAAATCTGTGGATGAACATGTCGAACACCTAAGGCTAGTGCTTGATAAGCTTAGAGAAGAGAAGTTATATGCTAATTTCAAGAAATGTGCCTTTTGTGTCGAACGTGTCGTCTTTCAATGATTCGTTGTGAGTGCTAATGGTGCTGAAGTCGATGAGTCAAAAGTCGAGGCCATCAAAGATTGGCCAACTCCAACCTCGGGGTCTCAAGTTCGTAGCTTCCATGGTTTAGCTAGCTTTTACCGGAGCTTTATTCGTGACTTTAGCACCGTGGCGGCTCCTTTGACCGAGCTGGTAAAGAAAGACATTCTATTTGTGTGGGGAGAGTCCCAAGAGAGGGCTTTCCAAGAGTTGAAATGGAGGCTTTGCTCTGCCCCGTTGTTGCAACTCCCTGACTTCAGCAAAGCATTCGAGGTCGAGTGTGATGTGTCCGTAGTTGGGATTGGAGGAGTGCTTATGCAAGAATCGAAGCCGATCGCTTGCTTTAGCGAAAAGCTTAAGGGTGCAACCTTGAATTACTCTGCGTATGACAAGGAATTGTATGCCCTCGTTCGAGCACTCGCCCATTGGCAGCATTATTTGTGGCCTCGAGAGTTTGTAATTAAAAGTAATCATTAATCCTTGAAACATCCTCGAGGTCAGGAGAAATTGAACCTAAGACATGCAAAATGGGTTGAATTCATTGAAAGTTTTCCCTATGTAATTCATTACAAAAAGGGAAAAGACAATGTTATGGCCGATGCGCTATCAAGGAAATTCGCCTTAGCGACCACTCTTGCCTCGAGGCTCATGGGATTTGAAAGCATCGAAGTCAATGTATGAAGATGATCCCAAACTAAAATGTGTCCGTGACACAATCTTCAGTGGCAGAAGGGTTGAGAAATATCAATGGCACAATGGCTATCTCTTCAAGAATGGGAAGGTTTGTGTGCTAGTGTCATCATGGAGAGAGCTTGGTCCGAGAAGCTCACTCCTAGGGCTTGATGGGACACTTCGGTGTCGAAAAAACTCTTGGTATTTTAACCGAGTAGTTCCATTGGCCAAAAATGCTACGTGATATGGAAAAGCTTTGCAACGCTTGTCTCGTTTGCAAGAAAGCTAAATCAAAGTCCAACCCTCATGGTTTGTATACCCCGTTGCCTGTGCCTGATCGACCTTGGGTTGATATATCCATGGACTTTGTTTTGGGGTTACCGAGGTCGGGGGAGGACACGATAGCATTTTCGTTGTCGGGGACCGATTTTCCAAAATGGCTCACTTTATTCCTTGCAAAAAATGCGATTGTGCACAACATGTTGCTTCCTTGTTTATTGCTCATGTGTTAAAATTTCATGGTGTGCCTCGTACTATTGTGAGTGATCGAGACTCAAAGTTCTTGAGTCATTTTTGGAAATGTTTGTGGGGTGCCCTCGGCACCAAATTACTATGCTCGATGTCTCACCATCCTTAGACTGATGGACAGACCGAGGTAGTTAACCGAACCTTGGGAGCTCTGCTTCGAGCTATGACCAAAGGCAAGGTTGGAAACTGGGCTGACTGTTTGCCCATGATGGAGTTTGCATACAATCGAACGATGCACCGAATGATAAATATGACCCCGTTCGAATGTGTGTACGGTTTTAATCCTTTAATACCACTTAATCTAACCCCATTGCCTCGAAATGTTATTATTGATTTTGAAGGTACTCACCGAGCCAAAGCTTTGCTCGAGTTGCACGCCAAGGCAAAGAAGAATCTTGAGGAAGCTTATGCCAAAGTGGCATTGAAAAAGAACAAGGGGCGAAAGAAGTTGGAGTTGAAGAAGGGAGACTGGGTTTTGGTTCACTTCAGAAGAGAGCGATTCCCTAACCAAAGGAAAGGAAAGTTGGCACCTCGAGGGGACGGTCTATTTCAAGTGCTGAGCAAGATCAACAACAAAGCTTATGTGATCGACCTCCTAGGTGAGTATAATGTGTCCAACACCTTCAATGTTGCTGGCTTGAATCCTTGTGTTGTAGGCCAAGCACCCGGGACAGATGATGAAGTGATTTTGAGGACAAAATCTTCTCAAGAAGGAGAGGGTGATGCAGCGCAAAGTGCTGATCAAGTGCTCAATGATCCTCCGAAGTCAATGAATGATCCACCAAGGAGCCAAATTGCTACATGATATGGACATTCAGTTGGCTTGGTCGGGAGGAAGCATGTGTTCAGAGGAAGAGTGACAAAGCGCTAGAGCCGAAGGCTACATCCTCAAATTTGAGCTCGAGGATAAAGTGACCGAACACCAACCCTTGGCGCTGAGCAGCACAAAGCCGAACACTACAGAAATCTGTTAAACAAAATCTGATTCAGCTCATCTTAGGCTTCATCTTTGGATTTAACTTGAACCAAAGATCTATTAAACGAAATCTGATTCAGCTCAAAAATTACAGACACGTCCTAATGGATCTTGCGGAGCTTTTAAGACTGTCGATACACCAAGCAGAGTTCTAACTCCTGAAACGACTAGCCTAGGGCATTTCAGCCATCATTGTAAACTGCAATGTCAATTTATTATATTCACCTCCCTTGATGCTATTAGCATTTCATTATATACTCATTCCTATGGGGTGGTTGTAATAAATAGACATGTAACTGTTACTACGCTAGCTAGACATTATTAAATTTTTGCTAGTTCGTATTTTTTTCCACATTGTAGAGACATTATTTTTTTTTGTTGATTATATTAATAAAATTAGTCACTAAACACACTACTTGGTGATCATTGCTTGAAAAAAAATCTATTTAGATACTAAAAACTTGAGTTTATCGTATTAACAAAGTGATTGGAAGCTGTTGGTATTACACAAGAAATATGAGGCAAAGTTTGAAACCAATTCGGACCTACATTTGCAGGCCTGAAGGTTAAAATAATTCGGGGATTATTTGTTACTAATTTCAAAGAATCATGTTTTTAGCTTATATTTGAAGCTAAACACCGACTGAGGTTTGAAATCTTAGACTCTATTAGTTGTGTTTTGAAAAGCTTAAATAATTGGACTTAAATGATACATTGTAATTTCGAGAAATTAGTTATTGAGATTTGATCCGGGTGTTGGTTGGAGCTTGTGGTTGAACTTTTAAAATTACTGAAGAAGATTCCCCTAGATTCCAGATTGGAAAAGAAACACGAGTAGAAATTGGAAGAACCAAGCATGAATGTGCCTATGTATCGTAGGCCTTTCAAAATAAAATTCAAAATATGTCACCTAAGCTTGTGTAGATCAAATGAAATTATGTGACCACGGGTTAAAAATGAGTTCAAAAGGAGGACTATATTTAAAATATCTAAGTAACTAGTTTTCAGCTCTAGTTTAGGAAATAGACAATTATAATTGGAGATTATTTGAGCATGGTTTTTAGATTTCAACTTCGGAGCGATTGGAGTACCTTTTGATGGACTTATGGATTTTGGATGGTCGTGGTGCTTTTTTAGATGCGAGTTTCTGTATGTGGGTTCAATTGTTGTGCCACAATGGCCATCATTCATGGTAGTGACAAGTCTATTCTTTTATTATTTTATGTTGGGCATATACTCACTATTATATCCTACAAGATATACACGCTCTATAATTAGTTATTGAGTTGGGCTTGGGTAAACAATTTAATCTTTATGTTTAATTTATTATATTTTCAATATGATTAGTTGATTATTAAGTTCCCTTTTACTTTTCTTTTTTGTTTACTTTTGAAACCAAGATTTCCTTTGCCTTAATCTTACATATGGATATTTTATGGATTGATTCACTTAAGAAAAGAAGCTCTTAAGTGCAATCACAAATATGATTCTTTGGAAGTGACAAATTGGTACTAGATCACTAGGTTATAATATGAGTCCTTGGTAGTCATAGAGCAGTGTCTTAGTGCAGTCTTGTTTATGAATATGTGGTGTCCATACTTATAAATGGTAGGCTATGTGGATTTTTAGAAAATTTTGTCCTTCATTCATTCAAAGCTCGTGCGTAGCGTTTGAATTGAATGATTTATCTCTTTCATCCTGTGCATCACAAACGACGTACTTTTATAATCGAGTATTTTGTAATTTCATCAAATTATTAATTTAGATTTGACACAACTTCTTAAATCATTATCTCTTTAATTATTCTGGTCTACGTTTGACATTCCTAGCCAAAAAAAGGTTTGATGATATTATATGAGAGAGTAAGATGTTTGGGTTGAGATCCAACACACATTGCGATTTATTACATTACCATGATAGTTTACGCTATATGTGCATTTTTCTGTGGGACGGTCTGGGATCGGTCTTGGTACAATGATATCGTATGTAAAATGACCGCATTCAGAGGTGAGATTGAAAATGTCAGTCGAGGGCTTGGCGTAGCTTGATATTCCATCACCACACATGTTTATAGCGAGCATTCCTTATTTGCATGGCTTGTTTGAATACAAACTATATCTGTGCATATATAATTTGTTGTGAATCCAGTAGAGATTCGAGAAATTAGCATAACGCGTGATAAAAGAATGCATAAGCTATGCTAGTATTTTTTTTTTTTCTCTTTTGCTGGGTGAGATTTAGGAAAAAGCGCAAGGGCTTAAAGTGTTGTGACATGAGATGTCACCAGATATTTCTTATAATATTTATTTGTTGAAATGTGAATTTTTTTTGTATTGTCTGAGGTTTGGTTTGTCATGTGACACTAAGGTAATGTGAAAACCTTGAGTTCCCTAATGGCTTACTTTTGGGTGTGATCCACGGGGGGGAGTTTATTATGAACCATGGTGAAAAGACCTCGGTTAGTCGTTTCGGAAGTTAAGACTCCGATTAATGTGCCGGTAATTTTAAAATGTTCGTAATATCCATTGGGACTTATCTGTAAAATTTGAGCTAAATCAAACCTCGTTTGGTAAGCATCAGAAGAGGGTTTCAGTTTTTATTGTCGATAAATATTAAAAAGAGATTTTTGAGCTCGGTTTTGGCGAATGAGCTCCGATTCGATATCCGAAAGAGCCGTTAGGTTCGTACGATTATTTGTGACTTTTATAAACTTTCGAAAGTGAATTTCGATGTTGTTCGGCTAGTTTCCGCTAAAATGCCGAAAGCTACATAATTTGATCTTTTTCCATTTAATTTGCATATTCAGTTTCGGGAGTCCGATTTGAGATCCGCCTTCGCAAGTATGTTACATATATTTTGTATAACTTATATGCAAAAGTTGGAATTATTTCGAATATCGTAGGGTACCGTTTTAATTTTTGTCGCGAAAAGAAAATATAAAAAAAAGAAAAGACAAAAGAAATTAAAAAGTTAGGCGGTGGGCATATGTTCTTTGTAGAAAGAGAGACCCAAAAAATGATTCAGAAGCAGGAGCAGGAGAAAATGTGCAGAAATGGAAAAAAATGCCAAAATATAAGAAAAGAGCCGGGAAAATAGTAGAATTTTTACTCTGAAACATTCAAGTAATGATCTTAATGCATTATTTGAGTTTATGTGTGTTTGAACATGTTTTAACGGTAAAACTTAGAATATTAGACACCGTTTTAATAAGTTCAATTAATAGTTTAAAGGGTCAAATGGACCCCGATAATGGAATTGAATATATATTCGTACTCAGTGAGTTATGGGCAACATATAAATGTAATTTATTTAGGGTTTGGTTATGTGACCTTAAATCCTATATATAGGCCCGGCATGCGTATTGCGTATGCGAATAGGGTATCAGTTTCCTAATCGGATTGCCCTAAGATGTGAGGAATGAAGCCTTTAGCCTAATTTGATATATTTTTCTGCTTATTGAATAGAGTGGGATCGTTTTGAATCCAAAGGACAAAGCGGTTATTGAGTGGCTGTGCTAATTTCGTAACAAGGTAAGTGTTTATATCCATTTCTTTGGAGGCACTTGGCCTCGTGGATTTTTTACCACGTGTTCCTTACGTGTGTAGCTGTCGATACGCATACTCATTACGCCTTAGCTTTGAATTTACATTGTATATTATATGTTATGCCCTGTTGTTGGTATTCAATTGAGCATATGAGCATTGCACTTTGGTTTTGAGCATTGCATATACTTCCCGGTTGGCAATGAGAGTCCCGCACCGGTGAAAGGTCATTATTGCATACACTTCCCGATTGGCGATGAGAGTCCCTCACCGGTGAAGGGTCATCATTGCATCTACTTCCCGGTAATCGATGAGAGTCCCGAGCCGGTGAAGGGTCATCATTTCATATACTTTCCGGTAATCAATGAGAGTCCCGAGCCGGTGAAGGATCATTATTGCATATATCTCCTGGTAGACGATGAGAGTCCAGCGCCGGAGATAGGTATCAGGCATACGTGACTGCATTGCATCGTACCGCATTCATCCCATCTCATTTCACCGCATACTGACTATTGTGTGTATTGTGTTATGTTTTATGTCTGCTGCATGTATACTATATCGTGGATATATCTCAGTTTGCCTATATATTTCTGGCTCGTATTCTGGATTGCAGGGATCAGGTTGCACGCCGCAACGATATAAATATATGGATCGGGTTGCACGCCGCAACGGTATAAATATATGGATCGGGTTGCACGCCGCAACGGGATGAATATATGGATCGGGTTGCACGCCGCAACAGGATGTATTTCTGATTGTTGATGTGTTCGGGATACCTATATGTTTTGGCTATCTTACGTTCCTGGTTGTTGATGAGTTTGTCATTCCATACGTGTTTCTAGTTATTATCAGGCTCTGTCTTTTTATAATTTAAATAAGAGGAATTTGGTTTATCTGTTTCTTTTCTCCCTGGCTAGCTATCCTATCCTTTGAGGTGGCTAGTCTGCCCCACTTATTGAGTCCTTTTGACTCACCCTTGTTTGTTTTTTGCTTCTTGTCTATCTATTTCGTTTCGGCAGGTTCGCTCCAGGATTGAGTTCTCCACGTTGTGAAGGAGCGAAGACGACTTCAGCTACCAGGGTGAGCCAGCTTTTATTCCAGATGGCCACCAATTTATTGGTTATTATTTCAGCTGCATTTCGCTCCCTTCAAGAGGTATTTGTCCTCTTTTGTACTCTTAGATGTCTAGTCTGGATAGCCCTAAACCTAGTATGTTGGCTAGTCAGCTGTAATTTCTTTTGTACAGCTTAGAGGTATCAGTAGGTCTGTATTTTTCTTTTAAGTCTTGTCCTTATTTATGCATTATTATATTTATTTTCCTAATTTAATTGGTAAGGGTTCGCCCGACGGGTCTAGGGGAGGATGTCGGGTGCCCGCACGACCTAACCGGATTTCGGGTCGTGTCAGTTGGTATCAGAGCCTAATTTAGAGTCTATCTAGACTAAGACAGTATCTAGTAGAGTCTCGCTGATGGGTATGTAGACGTCCGTACTTATCTACGAGGGGCTATGATGGCATTTAACTTCCTTCTTTTCTGATCGTGCGTCGGTCTAGGATGCAAAAGTATTTTTGTTAATTCCTTCATGGTAATTGTGAACCCTCGTGCGATAAATCAGCAAACGGTATGAGTTCAAGACGAAGCAGTCTAGCATGGGGCTAGCACTGACGAAGGCCCGAGAGTTTTTTTATCCTGCTGACGACCTATTTACGGAGGCCCCAGTTGTACGAGCTCACGATGGGTAAGGGAGTAGGGCCTTGTGGTTCCCTTGGCTCTCTTCGATGCTTTTACGAGAATCTTGGCAAAGCAGATACCATAACAAACTATTCTTCGCTAGGCAGCTTATCAGGTTGCCACAGATGCAGATGTTCGGACTTAGAGAGTTCTTGTTCCAGTTCCAGATCCTGATGTTGCCCCAGTTAATTACGTTCCAGAGGCAGCATGTGTTGCGCCACTAATTATTCTGGTTGGTTAGCTAGCCCAAGTAATAGCTCGGTCCGAGTGTCCGAAGATGCTATATTATTTTATCTGGTTGAACCTTACGATATTCTCCAGCCATGCATCAGATAATCCCTGTGTAAGTTTTTTTTTAAAAAAAAATGATGTCAGCGTATCCTTCAGGCTCTTGATTATATCAAGCGGTATGGTGTTGATTATTCTTCTTTATAGTTTCAGGGGTCCAACCTTGAATTGGTGGGCCTCTCTCTCTTATTAGCTAATTTGGTTCGATTTTTCTTCTGGATTCGTGGAAAAGTTCCTTTCAAGTAGCGAACGAGATGAAAAGTGTTGCCAGTTCGAGTGGATTGGACAGGGTAGCCTGTCGGTTAGCCTATTGGTTTCAGAATATGAGATTGAATTCTATAGAATGGCTGAATATGCATTAGAAGTAGTCCATGAGCCTTTCGAGAGATTCAAAGATTTATTGGTGACCTTTCTCCTTCCTTGAGATCCCAGATGGCTCGAAAAATTAAGGTTGAGACTTCATTTGATGTCGTTGTTGATATCGTTCAAAGGTATTAGGCATACCATAAGTTAGAGAGGCAAGAGTTAGAGCGAGAGAGTGAGAAATCTCGCGGCCCTGGTGGGCACCATCCCTCGTTTGAACGTAAGAGTTCTGATTATTTTGGGAGGTCACCTGCCAGGTTATCTAAGCTGGTAGAGCATAATTCATAAAATACGCTAGTAGTTCATTAAGATAGACCCAGGTTTTCTCTTTATAGTCTATCAACAATCTGTCCAGCTTCCATTTTCACTGGAAAGGTGTTATCAGTGTCGTGAGCCTGTCATTTTTGGGTGAAGTTCTTCCTTACTCCGGCAAGTAGGCAGTCGTCCTTTCTCTCGTCATCAGGCACCTGCACCGTCGCAGGGAATTTCATTTAGATCTCAATCAACAAAAGAAATTCCACCATCCAGTAGAGATTGAGAGTGTGGTGGTAGTGGTTCTTCAGAAAGTAATTGTCAGGGTAGTGGCTCAACTCAGCTGCAGGGGCAGTTCAATGAACTGCCAGTCTGGCAGGATGCTGAGGTATCCGATGTAGTACACCCAAGTATTTCTAGCTCACTTATATATGTGTAAGCTTTGATTTTTCCGATCGATTTGGAAATGATTGAATATATATTCGTACTCAGGGAGTTATAGGCAAAATATAAATGTAATTTATTTAGGGTTTGGTTATGTGACATTAAACCTTGTACATAGGCCTGGCATGCGTATTGCGTATGCGAATAGGGTATCCGTTTCCTAACCGGATTGCCCTAAGATGTGAGGAATGAAGCCTTTAGCCTAATTTAATATATTTTTCTGCTTATTGAATAGAGTGGGATCGTTTGGCAATGAATCCGAAGGACAAAGCGGTTATTGAGTGGCTGTGCTAATATTGTAACAAGGTAAGTGTTTATATCCATTTCTTTGGAGGCACTTGGCCTCGTGGATTTTCTACCACATGTTCCTTACGTTTGTAGCTATCGATAGGCGTACTCATTACGCCTTAGCTTTGAATTTACATTGTATATTATATGTTATGCCCTGTTGTTGGTATTGCATTGAGCATATGAGCATTGCACTCTTGTTTTGAGCATTGCATATACTTCCCAGTTGGCGATGAGAGTCCCGCACCGGTGAAGGGTCATTATTGCATATGCTTCCCGGTAATCGAGGAGAGTTCCGAGCCGGTGAAGGGTCATCATTGCATCTACTTCCCGGTAAACGATGAGAGTCCCGAGCCGGTGAAGGGTCATCATTGCATATACTTTCCGGTAATTGATGAGAGTGCCGAGCCGGTGAAGGATCATTATTGCATATATGTCCTGGTAGACGATGAGAGTCCCGCACCGGAGATAGGTATCAGGCATATGCAACTGCATTGCATCGTACAACATTCATCCCATCTCATTGCACCGCATACTGACTATTGTGTGTATTGTGTTGTGTTTTATGTATGCGGTATGTATACTATGTCGTGGATATATCTCAGTTTGCCTATATATTTCTGGCTCGTATTCTGGGTTGCGGGGATCGGGTCACACGCCGCAACGATATAAATATATGTGTCGGATTGCACGTTGCAATGGTATAAATATATGGATCGGGTTGCACGCCGCAACAGGATGAATATATGGATCGGGTTGCATGCCGCAACAGGATGTATTTCTGATTGTTGATGTGTTCGGGATACCTATATGTTTTGGCTATCTTATGTTCCTGGTTGTTGATGAGTTTGTCATTCCATACGTGTTTCTAGTTTTGATCTGGCTCTGCCTTTGTATAACTTAAATAAGAGAAATTTGATTTATCTGTTTCTTTTTTCCCTGGCTAGCTATCCTATCCTTTGAGGTGGCTAGTCTGCCCCACTTACTGAGTCCTTTTGACTCACCCTTGTTTGTTGTTTGTTTCTTGTCTATCTATTTTGTTTGGGCTGGTTCGCTCCAGGATTGAGTTCGCCACGTTACGAAGGAGCGAAGACGACTTCAGCTGTCAGGGTGAGCCAGCTTTTATTCCAAATGACCACCAATTTATTGCTTATTATTTCAGTTGCATTTTTCTCCCTTCAGAAGGTATTTGTCCTGATGCAACCCAAATTGCATCGAGACCATTCACTCGAAGTCAAGCCAAGGATATACAAGACGCTCACTTACACTTGGTTTGGAAAGGCATGGATGATATGAGCTCGGGGGATGACTTGAAGACTATGCATTGGAGCTCAATCAAAGAGGAACAGGGCATGAAACAGTGCAGGAAGCAGGGGAGCAAAACAGGGGATCACCTTCTGAGCTCACTGCCTGACGAAAGACTTTTGTTCTTCGCGATCGCGCCCACACCTGCGCGATCGTGAAGAGGAAATGTTTACCCTTCGCTGTCGCGCCCTACTTCGCGCGATCGCGAGCCTCTGCAGAAAAGTACTCTGCGCGATCGCTTATCCTCTCACGCGATTGCAATGCTCTTCTGATGAGCAGCGGACCAGAAACTGAGTAAACCTTGTAAAGGGGTGTTATAAATACACCCCTTCTTCATTTATTGTAGGGACACCTTACTTTGAACACAAAACATTAATGAGCATTGCTCTTGAACACAGCTAACCATTTTGGCTTGAAATTAATTGGATGAATCCAAGTTGCTCTTCAATCCATCTTTGATCAATCTATTTGCTCGAGCCTCGTGTCTCTTGAGGATAGTTGCATAGCGTAGGTGATCCTTTCCATCGTTTGGGGTGTAACGAAACATTGTTCTTCGTTGCTACTCGAACAATTGTGTGAGTCTTCGTCTCGTTTTTATCTCTTTATCGCTTTCGTAGTTTCGATTGCATCAGTTGGTATCAGAGCAAGGCTAGGGTTACGTTCTTACGAACCCTCGTCCTACTCTTCGTGCTTGTCATCTTTGTTTCTTGTTTATTTCCTTGTTCTTGTTCTTGTTATTTGAAAAAGAAGAAAAAAATTAACAAATTAGAAAATCACAAAAAAATTGCTAGAAATCATTTGTTGTTGCGATTTTATTGTTTTCAACTATCGGGGTTTGTTTGAATACGTATTCTCTTTGATTGGGTATCAACAAAACACCATTTCAAGTTGAGAATCAAAGTTTGGAAAATTTAAACCCTAGGTTGAAGATTTCACAAAATTTGCTAGAACTTGATTTATGTTATGAATTCTTGGTTGTTTGGTATCGGGGTTTACTCCTTATAGTTTTTCCGTCGTTTTGATACCACCATAACATCATTTGGATTAGCGGAATGAAAATCACATTTTGAATCTTGAAGGTTTTTGAAATCTTTTGATGAACTTCTCCAAAAACCTTGAAACAATTTGTTTGATGATTGTTTGTTTGGTTAAACCATTGGGGATTGTTTACTTCAGTCGAAAACACCTTTTGGAAGCTTGAGAACTGAAAAACAAGTTGAATTGGGGTGATTTGTGTGCCAAAACTGAAGTTTGCAGCCGAAATTCTGGTTCTGTTGCACAGACCTGCGCGATAGCGCTGTGTCTGACGCAATCGCGCAAGTGAACAATTTACCCTGCGAGATCGCGCGCCACCCCACGCGACAGCGAAGAACAATTAATTCCAGAAAATCCTGCTTTGGGACAGAATGTTCTCAAAGGCTTCGTAACAGTTTCCAATCACCAAAACTCCCATTGTATCATCAAATATGGTGAGTTTGTAGATCACAAACAAAAATTCATCCAATTCCGAATCCGTTTAGTGACAATTCGATCTTTACTTGGAGGGTAACACTTCTACCTAATTAGTACTAATCCATTGTGCGAATAGGATACTCGTGCCTAGAAGGAGAGTAGACCTCAAAGAAGACTCGTAGTTAATTATTTGCTTCAAGTGCGCACTAAAATAGCTTAGCGTCATCGAGTCCCATTGAATCTACTCTTCCCGAAGAGGATTTGGTTCTTGTGACTTGGTTTGATCATTGAGGAGGTTGCGCAACTACGAGGAGGCCCTTGATCTCAAGCTTTTGTGAACCTAACCCCAAACTTGAGTGAACCCGAGCGACAAGCAAAGGTGAGGGAGTGAGTGAGGACTTTTACTCTAACCTCTTTCTTGTCTTTGATTTATGTAGGTACATGGCCGGAGACGTGTACGATACCATTAAGGTCCCGGTAATCACTTTGGCCTACCTTTTGGCCGAGGTGAGATCTATAAGTTCGAGGTTTGATAGCCTCATAGAGGAATGTACCCTGACTGTCCAAAGGGGTACCGAAGGAAGTACTAGTGATGAAATGTTGGGCATTCCCCAACTGTTGGGCATTCCCCAACAAGTGGGCACTCCCCACAACTTGGGCATTCCCCAAGGTAATGGTGAACAAGATGATGAGCTTAAAACGACACTTGTGGTACGGAGGAGTTTGGGTGCCATGAGTCTTGCGGAGTCGGAGCATGTGCAAAGAGAGAATCTCTTCTATGCTAGGTGTCGTGTAATGGGGCAAGTGTGCTCAATGATCATTGATTCGGGAAGTTGTGCTAACATAGTGAGTGAGACTTTGATTTCCCAATCGCAATTGCCTACTATAACGCATCCACATCCCTACCGCTTACAATGGTTGAGTGAGTGTGGAGAGTTGAGGGTGGTGAAGCAAGCTTTGATTGAATTTGGCATTGGAAATTATCGAGATAAGGTAATGTTCGATGTAGTCCCTATGCAAGCTGGCCATCTCTTGTTTGGAAGGCCATGGCAATATGATCGGAGCGTAGTACATGATGGTAGGACCAACTCTTAGACGGTCTTGCATGGTTCTAGAAAGTATATACTCAAGCCCTTGACACCAAAGCAAGTAAGTAATGACTATAGGATTATGAGGGAGTTGAAGGAAGCCGCTAAGGCCAAGTTACCCATAATACTTGAGCCCGGAACCAACAATCATATGGTCATGCCCTTGCAAGTTGAGAATGAAACATCATCCAAATCTACAATTGGCCTTGAGCGAAAAATGAATGAAATGAGAGGAGGGGAAATACCAAATGACAGTGAGGACACCCTTTGTTCTAACCATGTTCTATCTTCTTCTCCTTCTATTTGTTTTGGCTTACGTGTAGGTACTCTTGGAGGCGAGCTAGTAGAGCCTCAACCGGTTGGTAAGAAAGAAAGACAAGAGGATGGAGCTCGACATTGTGAGTTTCATGAAGGAGGACTTGAACATGACACTTCAAGCGATATGAGTACTCACGGGAGCTACTCAAAGGTAAGTGTTTCTTCACCTTCTTATGAACACAATCATTCCTTGTCTTGTGAAGTCTCAATGCTAATTGGTACTTGTAATGCATTTGATGAAATTGCAACTAGCATAGAGTCGATTAGTCAACTTGTGTGTGCATGTAGACCACTAGTTGAGAGCATTGATCAGCCACATCAAGATGTGAGCTCGATATTCAATGAACATTTCTTTAGTGAGAACTTAATAGTTGACTATACTTGTGAGCCTTGTTATGACACACCACCAATTTTTGATAAAGGGGAAGATGAGTTATTTGATCATGCCCTTATTGATTTAATTGCCTTTGGTGGACCTATGTGTCGTAGTGGGGAAAGTAGTGACCTTGAGGAGTCCATAGTGGATGAGATGGATCGAATTATATTCGATAACTCCTCAAGTGCGAGTGATGAACCTAGCTATGATACTTCACCTTTGCTTGACCTTGAGAATGGGATGTGTACTTTTTACTAATGCTTTGTTTGAGGGCATCCTTACTTGTAGTGGTGAGTTGTATCGAGCTAGAGTTAGGAATGAGTTGGAACCTCCATGGTGTGAGGGATTTGATCCCATAGACAACTCTTTGTTTGAAGCTTCGAGTGAGGTAGATGATTCTTCTAGTGACCCTACTCTTGTTGGTTCGGGTTATGATGATGAAGAGGCCATTAATAATGCCCTCCTTGAGAGCTTACCTTGTGAGGGAGGTTGTCTTAGGAATGAAATTGGAGGTGAGGAGGTATCTCTTAGTGTGACTTTGAGGGCTTTTAAGAAGGGGAGTGGGGTGATTGATTCTAATTGGGAATTGACTTACTTTGTCTATCCCATCCCACATGTTAACCACACTTTGAGAATTGAGCATGCCAAAACCATTGTGCCAAGATGTGAAAGTGATGCATTGAAGGTTTGGTATGTTGATCATGGGCTTAGGGGTCATAGGAACTTTGATTGCTTGATTTTGAATGTTCTATGTCCTAATGATCCCCTTGCTTGTTATGGTTGTGAGTGCTTGACACTATGGAGCCAAGAACTTGTTGTTTCCTTTGGAGACATAAGCTTCTTGATTGGTATTGATACTTGGCTCTATCACAAGAGCGAATTTTCCACCTTGTTTGCACTCACTCTTGTTGGACTTGCCTACTCGTGTAGTGGAAAGTCTTGGTGTGCTAATCTTGGACTTAGGGATCGTAGGGATTTTGATCGCTTGATCTTGTATATGCCATGCACTATTGATCTCTTTGTTTGTTCTTTTGTTGGGTACACTTCTTTGTTGAACCAAGTAAGTGCTAGTACCTTTGGGAGCATGAACTTCTTTATTGCCATTGATACTTGGTTATACCATAAGAGTTTGTATTCCCACACTCTTGGCACTAACCTACTCTTGTCGTAGGAACCTTTTTGTTTTTTGTTTACCTTTTGATATAGGTGATGATACCTTGGAGGAGGACGCCTTAATTTCGAGGACAAATCTTCTCAAGAATGGGAGGATGATGCAACCCAAATTGCATCGAGACCATTCGCTCGAAGTCAAGCCAAGGATATACAAGACGCTCACTTACACTTGGTTTGGAAAGGCATGGATGATATGAGCTCGGGGGATGACTTGAAGACAATGCATTGGAGCTCAATCAAAGAGGAAACAGGGCATGAAACAGTGCAGGAAGCAGGGGAGCAAAACAGGGCAAAACAGGGGAACACCTTCTGAGCTCACTGCCTGACAAAGGACTTTTGTTCTTCGCGATCGCGCCCACACCTGCGCGATCGCGAAGAGGAAATGTTTACCCTTCGCTGTCGCGCCCTACCTCGCGCGATCGCGAGCCTCTGCTGAAAAGTACTCTGCGCGATCGCTTATCCTCTCACGCGATCGCGATGCTTGTCTGATGAGTAGCGGACCAGAAACTGAGTAAACCTTGTAAAGGGGTGTTATAAATACACCCATCCTTCATTTATTGTAGGGACACCTTACTTTGAACACAAAACATTAATGAGCATTGCTCTTGAACACTGGTAACCATTTTGGCTTGAAATCAATTAGATGAATCCAAGTTGCTCTTCAATCCGTCTTTGATCATTCTATTTGCTCGAGCCTCGTGTCTCTTGAGGATAGTTGCATAGCGTAGGTGATCCTTGCTATCGTTTGGGGTGTAACGAAACATTGTTCTTCGTTGCTACTCGAACAATTGTGTGAGTCTTCGTCTCGTTTTGATCTCTTTATCGCTTTCGTAGTTTCGATTTCATCATGTCCTCTTTTGTACTCTTAGATGTCTAGTCTGGATAGCCCTAAACCTAGTATGTTGGGTAGTCAGCTGTAATTTCTTTTGTACGGCTTAGAGGTATCAGTAGGTCTGTATTTTTATTTTAAGTCTTTTCATTATTTATGTTTTATTATATTTATTTTCCTAATTTAATTGGTAAGGGTTCACCCGACGGGTCTAGGGGAGGATGTCGGGTGTCCACACGGTCTAACCGGATTCCGAGTCGTGTTACATAGAGTCATATAGATTGTATGATCGCTATGGAAGGATGAGTTGTTGAGTTGATATCCTACCTTTCTTAATAGATTTTGATATTCAATTGGCTATAGATGTTCAACAGTATGTTAGCGGCGTTTGATGGTCATGCCAAGATTATGGCGAGAAAAGTTGATGGTAAATTGGTGTTTGACGACTATTTCTAGGGTACTTCTATGTTCCTCGTACTTCGAAAAGGTTCAAAAAATGATTCTAAATATATATTTAAATTTCTAACCTATTGTGGCTTAATATATTTTGGTACAAGATGCTAATCCTATTAGTTCTTAATATCCATAGTTATCAAAATGCGACTCATGGTGAGTTGATATGTTCATCTTAATGTTGAGTTTGAGTTTTCGTGAATACTTCTTGACGAAGGACTTAGATAATTGTGATACCCTTCATGGTGGCAATTTATGATCTTGCTTAATATAGGTTTCACAAGATCTAGTATTCCACATTTGAGGTGTGTCTGCCATACAAAAAGATGTAAATAAGATTATATATTTATTTCTAATAAACTGTGATAGTTGGAACCTACCGACAGTCAAAACTTGGCAATTTTTTCCTTGCATAAGTGATTTCTGGATCAGCTTTTGAGTATGCATTACTCTTTTGAGATGAGAAATGACAATTAAATTGTTTCAATTAAATTGAGAAATAGAGAAAAATATGAGTTAGACCTTTCTGTTAGCTATAATTGTTATGTGATCTTGGATATGATTATCGGGTTTCTTAGCCTCGGTTGCTTAATCGGGTTAGTGAATGAAAAGTTTTGATCTACTTATGTATTTATAGTAGATGATTTGAGTCAATTTCCTGTTTGAGTTGATTCAGGGTGATGTATCTTAACGCCCTAAGGTGGTAATGATGAGGTTCACATATCCTAAGTGAGAACAAGAAAGCACATTGGGCACCAGATATCCTCCGCTAGACCGATCGAGAAAATCCTATTGAATTTCACCAACTAATAAATGACAAATAATCCAAAATACATATATATACATGTATACATAAGCTGCTGAAGAAGAAAGTACAGCTGACAATCTAAAAGATAAGGTTTGGTGCAATCCAGATCATAGACATCTTAGAGTGAATATATACAATTCTTATGAGGGAAAAAATACATATATCAAAAGTAGATAAAAGCTGGCAACCACCACGGACAATGGTTTGCTCACCACTTAGGGCAAAATGGTGCTCGCTCCTCAACTATGCATCATACTTGGAGCAGAGAATCTGCCAGAACAAATAAACAGAAAAATGCACAAATATGGAGTAAGTAGAAAAGACTCGGTAAGTGAGGGGCAGTTAGGTACCTCGAACAACAGGTAAGCTAACCACATAAAGCAAATAGTTCAACCAATGACAAGCAGCATATAAGAAATGCACCAATACCACGTAACATATAAATCAAGAACAACACATTAATAGATGAAATAAAATGAAATGCAATGTGAAATATGATGCAATGCAATGTAACCATGTCACATATGCGTAAACCCCTTATCGGAGATGACTTCTGAATCCATATATGGGATGCATGAATTGGCGCAAACTCCTGACTTGAACAAATTATTACTAATGAAAAGCAATAAAAGAGTAGATTTAACAATTAATGGAAAGACTATGATACAAATCTCCCCCTAATCCTCTAATAAAATTAGTATAGCTTTAAGCTTTATCACATTATATCTCACCCAATGGACCTTGCTCATATATACTGGATTCACCCTTTTGTTGATGATTTCAAGACTACCAACTCTTTTCCATTCAGTACTAAGAGTTGCCGCCTTGAGTGCTAAGCAAATAATTCCAAGTAGGGTATCCTCCTTTTAGTATTCAACCCATGTGACACACTTACCCTCGGTAACTCATCACTAGACTTCTCGTTCCTAGTAATACCCTTTCGATGTAAGTCTAGCACTTTAGGGCTTAACTTGAGTTGTACACTCCAAATTTTTGTAATGAAATCAAAAGTAATGAAATAGGGTATTCCTAAGTGTTTTAAAGCTTATTATACTATACCCATTGAATTATTGTACTACGGTTTAGTTAGTACCCTAGTGGGTGATTTAGCTTCTCATGCTATGTAATGAATCAAAACTTGTAAGTATTGGATATTGTATTTTGAAATAAACAAGAAATGATTCTTACAAAGTATGATGATGTTCATCACAACCCAAGAAAGCTTGACAAAGAAGTAGTGGTGTTCTCTCTATCTTACCTTACAAGTAATGTAAAGTGATGAATGCTTTCAAAAACTTAAGTCTAGCTATTTATATTATTTGCCTAGACTAATTACAAATTGCCACTTGCAGGTTGGGCGGGGGGGCCTATTAAGAAAGGGGCTGAGTTCTGGAGCTAGTTAGGGGAAAAAGGTTGTCGCCTTATGAAATAGGCTGGTGTCTTTTTTGGAGTTGTATGAGAGGGTTTCCACCTTTCACAATGGCCGAACGCCATTTTTTCAACTTCAAGAAACAGCTGAGTCTTTAGCATCAGTATAAGTCTGCCCCTACTTCTCAACAAATTGTCTTTAGAGGTGCAATGGGCACCCGCCTTTTGGATGGGCGGTCTCCTTTTTACCATTTCTCCAGAATCACCAAAAATTCTCATGGGTTGGGGATTCTTGGGTCGTCCATTTTGGTCGTTCAACATGATTTCTCACACAAGGAATGGGCGGTTGCCCTTTGCATGGGCGGCCGTCGTTTCAATGTTTCTGCAGCTTCTTGAACTTGATCACTTTCTTGGGTATTCTTGCTCTCTTTTGTCTCTTAGGCGTTAACACCTGAAACCAAGCAAAACACAACAATCTTTCCTATGGATTGGTTACTTTTGGACTCAAACACAAAATTTTAAGCAAGATAAAGTAAGCAAAATGCTCACACATCAACTCCTCAATACAAACCAATGTAATGAATGCAACCTGGTGTGAACTCCTTAATGCAACTAGTATAATAGTACATCAAACAATCATAAGCTTATAGCAGTAGCATGCAAATCAAGTTTGTGGTGTAGTAAGTTTGCCCTATCGACAGTTACACACACAAAGACCACGTGTGTGGGCATCCATAAGGCTATTAAAGAAGCGGATGGGATCCCTTACCTCAATTCAACAGCCAATCCGGCTACTGAACAATCTTCTTTCCCTTCCGAATCTTTTCAGAATGCTCCTTTTCTAAGTATATCAAAGGAAGTCGCACAAATGAATGCCTAGGCGAAGAATTAAGAACTATAATGCGTCATAAATGAAGATAATCAAAATTAAATGGGGGCCTACTTCATCAAATATCAATAAGAAATAAATTTTCAAAATCGTCATGATTCCATGATACCACTTACGCATTTTAATTACTATTACGGATTCATTTAACCCTTAGGGCTCCAACCCTTGAAAATTCCCAACTAAACCAAGAAAATTCATATAATCATAGGCTTATAATCCTCAATTGATAATATATAAAGGTAGGGACTCATTACCTGGATTATAGAGACTGATTTGGTCTAAGGATCACTCGAAAATTGAGCTCCACCAATTGAAATTTGATGAAAAATAACGTTCTGTGTACCCACTGCCCTTTTTATAGGACTCGACAACACACACGATTGAAGAAGCTCGATTGCGATAGTGGACTGGATAATTACAATTATCGTGCTACATGGCTCGCGATCCTGCAAGCTAAGGGAGCTGGTCCCTCAGAACGGTTGTGCTGACACTAGACCTGGTGTATCAAAAACTTTGACAGTATAGGCTAGTGCTGCGGCACTAGTATAAATTGGATCTACACTGCTCGAAATCACCTCAAAATTCACACACAAGTCCTAAAACATATTTGTGACTTATTTGCAATATCAAATTCTGAAATGAACATCAAATACGCAAAAAATGAGGGTCCAAGACTAAAGAGGGAAAAATCCTACTTTTATAACTAAGGTTGAAACCATTCAAACGACCTCAGAATCCACTTCTAAAAGTTGTCAAAATTAAAAAATGACTATACAAACCTAACGACACTTCTAGATTCCAAAATAGAGCTCATTTACTCCAAATGATCATCGAATACCATTAAATGGGTTTACCGAAACTTGAAAGCAATAATGCTTTTTAAGACAAACCAAACAAATTTTAAATCAGCTCAAACTTCACAGACAGGTCTTAATGAACCAGACTAAGCTATTGAGACTATCGGTATACAAATCAGATTCTGAACTCTCAAAGTGAATGGTCATGCTCATTTCACTAGATTAATTAATAAAGCGTTGAAACATTTCAGCTTTTAGTTATTTTGTATTAGGAATAAGGTGGCTGTTTAATAAATACCTTGAGTGCAAGTCTATACGTGGCATACTGTCACTTGCATAGTAGTTCGCGCTTATGAAATACTGAACGTGATGAACGATGAATGGTAGCCCACTATGACGTGAAATAATGGCTATTGGTTTGATAAATGTTACATGTACTTCTTACAACAGATTTGGGATTTGTTGAATCAAGGTGGCCCTTGGTTAATAAGTGATACGGGGCAAATTGAGCCTAAGTACCAACCATCAAGAGCCAAGCTCGAGAGCACAAAGAATACAAGTGAAGGGCTCCGGAATTGATTCGAAGATCATGATTGGAGCACCATGGAAGGAGGGACACCTATGCTTCAAGGCCAGGCAGAGCGCCTAGACCCAGGAGATGCGCCTAGCAGTGACGCGCCCAGGAGGTGCACTTGACAGCCAGGCGGAGCGCCTCAGATAAGGCAGCCCAAAGCGGAGCGCCTAGCCTGATGGTCAGAAGCTCCACAAGGCAGAGCGCCTAGCTTTAGGCCGAGCGCCTGAATTGCTGAATTCTCCAACTTTTTGTGGTGTAATTCCTATTTTAGCCCTAAGTGATTCTAATGTGTTGACTAGACCTAGGGGCTTTTAGTCATTTCACATTTATGTAAGGGAGCACTATATAAACTCCCATTAGCTATTTATATCATTGGACATCACCTTGATTATTGAAAACATGAGCTATGCTCTCTTTGAAACCCTTGTATGGGCTTTAATTCAATTGGTGGAATCCAATTTGAACTTCATAAGTCTTTGATCATTCTATTTGCAAGAGTCGGGTATCTCTTGAAGATAGTTGCATAGCATAGGTGATTCCTTGACATTCCCTTGAGATGTAAGGAGACAAGTTCCTCATTGCTACTTAGGTAATCGTTAGAGTATCCTCTCGTTCTTATCTTTACTTTATTGCTTCCGTATTTTACCCCTTATCAGTTGGTATCAAAGGAAGGCTCGGGTATTGTCCTTACAAACCCTCGTTCCTTTTTCATCGTGTTTTTATCTTGTTCTTGTTGTTATTCATGTTCTTGTTCTTGAAATTTTGAAAAAGAAGAAAAAAATGCAAAAACTTGAAAATCACAAAAATTGCTAGATCTTGTTGGTTGTGATGATTTCTTGGATGTTTGTTATCGGGGATTGTTCTATGATGTTAACCCGTTGTTTTGATACCCACATTACGTCGTTTGGTGTTGCAGAGTGAAAATCAAAATTTTGAAATCTCAAAAATTCTTGAAGCCTTGCAGAATTTGCTTCAAAGCTTGAATCAAGTTTGTTATTGGTTGATTTTTGTTATAAATTATCGACGTTTGTTTTTAATAGTATAAAACACCTTTGGGTATCATTTAAATTAAAAAATATCTTGAAATCATTGGAAAAATTGGGTGCAAAAGACCGAAACCCGTTCTTGAGAAAAGTTGAACACTGTCCAGATTTTGGCAAAAACTCTAGGTGGAGCGCCTACTACTCTTGGCGGACCGCCCAACCCTTGTGACGAGTTCGGGTAGCTTTATTTCGCAGGTTTTCGTGTTTCTTTAGTTCCCATTGTTTCCGGCTAGTACTTTGAGAGTAACACTCCTACTTAATTAGTACTAGTTCATTGAGTGATTAGGATACTCGTGCTTAGAGTACAGTAGAACTCAAAGAAGCCTCGTGGTATAATTTTTGCTTCAAGTGTGCACCTATATAGCCTCGCGTTCATCCAGTCCCATCAATTCCACTCTTCCCGAAGAGTATTTGGTTCTTGTAAATTTGATTGGTTATCGAGGATGTTGTTCAACTACGAGAAAGCCATTGAATCAATCTTGAGTGAACCTACCCCAAAGTTGAGTGTACCCGAGTGACATTAAAAAGGCGAGGGAGAGTGTAAGGACTTTTACTCTAATCCTTTCTTTGTCTTTGATTTTTTTAGGTACATGGCCGGAGACGTTGACGATACCATTAAGGTCTCGGTAAGCATGGTGGCCACTATCTTGGCTGAAGTGAAAGTCGTAGGTGCGAGGCTTGAGAGCCTTGAAAGAGAATCGACCCCGAGTGTCCAGAAAGGTGCCGGAGAAGGTACTAGTGATGAAATGTTGGGCCTTCTCCTACCGTTAGGCATTCCCCAAGGTTATGTAGCTACTCGCTCTAGAGGTAATTCTACTACTCCTATGAGCCAACCAATGGCAATTGAGGGAATTAGGGAAGGTGAGCGAGGTGATGGTGAAGAGGATGATGTGCTTAACATGACACTTGTGGTACGTAGGAGTTTGGGTGCCATGAGTCTTGAGGAGGAAGAGAATGTGAAAAGGGAGAATCTTTTCCATGCTAGGTGTCGTGTGATGGGGCAAGTGTGCTCAATGATCATTGATTCGGGAAGTTGTGGTAACATAGTAAGCTAATCCTTGATTTCCCAATTGAAATTGCCTACTATAAAGCATCTACATCCATACCGTTTACAATGGTTGAGTGAGTGTGGAGAGTTGAGAGTGGTGAAGCAAGTCTTGATTGAGTTTAGCATTAGAAATTTTCGAGATAAGATGATGTTCGATGTAGTACTAATGCAAGCTTTCCATCTCTTGTTTGGAAGGCCATGGCAATATGATCGGAGTGTAGTTCATGATGGCCGAACCAACTCTTGCACGGTTGCGCATGAGGGCAAGAAGTATGTACTCAAGCCCTTGACGCCGAGGCAAGTAGGTAATGACTATAGGCAAATGAAGGAATTGAAAGAGGCGGCTAAAGCTAAATCTCCCATGAAGAAGGCGCCCGAAGCCGTGAATCTTGTTGTTATGCCTTGTCGGGTTGAAGCTACACTTGGCCTTGAAGAAAAATGAGAGAAAGGAGAGGAGAGGAAAGACAAAATGAGAGTGAGGACGCCCTTTGTTCTAACCATGCTTTATCTTCTTCTTCTACTACTTGTTTTGGCTTATGTTACGGTACTCTTGGAGGCATGTTGACACCCAATTTTGTCCCAAAATTTTCTAATTAACGTCTAATTATTTAACATCAAAGGCTAATCAATTAATTTTGAAGAAGAAAGGCCAAAATTGCAAAACATACCCTAGTTTCAGCTTACCCAATTATCCCTAAAGGGGTTAAATTCGTTCCTATAATATGAAATCAGTCTACATGTGCAATCTTATACTTTCCTAAAATAATCCTATGAAAGGGCTAAATCTATTCTTAAATTTCAATTTAGGATTATTTCTGCAAAGCCCATATAACACATATACACACAACCAACTATTCATACATCTTCCCCTTATCCCAAAAACCCTACACCCATTTTTATGAATCTATCAGCCCCTCATCACTATTCACTATCATCATCTTCCTCCCTCTAAAAAACCCCTCTCCACACCAAAATAAGCACCCATCACCATATACCCACAATCCATATAATCACTCCCACATAAACATAGACAAAAAAATAGGGAGAAAGGAGATCGGGAGAAGGGGCTTCGCAGTCCAAATTAGAGCACTGATTTAACGCCACCACTGCCACCCCCATCGGAAAACTTAACGCCGTTTTGAACCTTGATTCCTTCACTTGTTACCGGATCTGAATAGAAGCATGTGGGGTCGTAGCGACGCCGCTACTCGCTGGCGTTGCTCCTCCTTCTCCTCCGTTTCACTGGCTCACTGCTATACTTTTTCTCACCGGAAATAATGGTGGAACTGGTTTGTCACTTGTTCTTGGCTGGAAAGCCATCATCGTTGGGTTTCTCTGCTTTCTGATCCGTTACTAAGAAACGAGATGAAATAAAGGGAGAGGTGGTATAGATGAGTCGCAGCGATGCCGCTGCAATGACTCGCCGGTAGTCGCTCCTCGTCTCGCCCTCTCCACTGATATGGCTGATATTTTTGGAGATTGTGCTCCGATGCACTTGCTTTTGTTTCTATGTTCTGTTTGTTGAGAAACCTATACCACTAATGCTTCTTATCTTTGTGCAGATCCACTCATTTGACCATTTTGGCTTTACAGATCCATGACTAATTTCGTTTGGTCCTGGGATTGATCCGTCGTTACTCCAAGTGTTTCATTTTTGCGCTATTGATTTTTCTCTATTGTTTTATTCCTGCCGTTTAGTCTCTGGTTTCTGCTGCGTTTCGTTTTCGTTGACTAATTGCACATGTTTTGACAACTGGGGTCTTGATGACAGTTTGCTGCAACTGCCAATTACGTTACTAATACTTTTGTTGGTTTTGCTATTGGGAACAATACTCCACTAATGGCAATGATTTCACGCTCTTATTATGCTTACCAATTGGCCGATGTTCACTGATTCTGAATGATACTACTCTGGTTAATGGCCAATGAAAAAATGCATATACATGTATTTGACACGACCCGAATTCTCGGTTAGGCTGTGCGGGCACCCAACCACCTCCCCTAAACCTGTTGGGCGAACTCTATTGACTGAATCGATATAAATTGTGAAAAATTACCTTGAATGAAAATGAACCAAACTTTAACAACATGAGATAACTCCCAAGAATAGACAAATATACAAGCTGTCTAAACAATACAAATAACTACCCAGAAAACACAGTTTTAGTGGTTTCCAGATCAGACATCTAACAAGGCCAAAAGATGTACACACCTCCCGAAGGGAGCAAAAGTAAGGAAAACTGTAATATCTGAAGTTGGTGGCCGCAATGAACAGGGTGGCTTACCGTAGATAGTTGAGAACGTACTACTCCTCAATCACGGCGCGACTGGCTGGGTCCTGGTGCAGAATCTGCCGAACGAAAAGAAAACACAAGGACAAATAGGGGGTGAGTCATGAGGACTCAATAAGTGTGAACAAACTAGCAACCTCGAAAAATAGATACGCTAGTAAGGGAAACGGAACCAGGCAACAACAAATAAGTAATGCACATATAAGCAGAACAGTATTCATGTACAAAAAAACTACACAATAGTATGAAATGAAATGGAATGGGATGAAATGAAATAAAATGAAATGAGATGAAACGAAATGAGATGCAAAGGGTCACATGTGCCCATAATCCCATCCCGAAGCAGAATACTCCTGCACTCGAGGGGAATCCAATCTGCTAACCAATTGGAGCGGAATACTCCTGCTCCTGGGGCAGAATACTCCTGCTCCTGGGGCGGAATACTCCTGCACCCGATATAATATAAACCAGAGGCGGAATACTCCTGCAAAAGATGAAATGTAAAGCTGAGGCGGAATACTCCTGCACTCAGTATGATATGCAATGTAATTCATATGAATGCAATGTGATGCAATAATAACCCTTCACCGGCGCAGGACTCTCATCGACAGCCGAGAAATAGATGCCAACTCCAAGCCAAAGTACAATACTCAGATCCACAATGCAATATCAATAACAGGACATAATATATAATATAGAATGTAAATCCAAAGCTAAGGCGTAATGAGTACGCCTATCGGCAGCTACACGCGTAAGGAACACGTGGTAGAAAATCCACGAGGCCAAGTGCCTCCAAAGAAATGGATATAAACACTTACCGTATTCCAAAACTAGCCCTGCTACTCAACAACTGCCTTTTTCCCTTGGATTAACTGCTAAACGATCCCGCTCTATTCAATAAGCAGAAAAATTATATCAAATAAAGCTAAAGGCTTTATTCCTTATGTCTTAGAGCAATCCAGTTAGGAACCTGATACCCTATTCGCATACGCAATATGCAGGCCAGACCTATGTACAGGGTTCAAAGTCCCATAACCAAACCCTAAATAAATTACATTTATATGTTGCCCATAACTCACTGAGTACGAATATATAATCATTTCCATCATCGGGGTCCAATTGACCCTTTAAAACTATGAATTTAAGTCATTAGGGCGATGTCTAATATCTCTATTTTTACCGTAAAAATATAGTCAAACACACGTAATAAGCTAAGATAATGAGTTAACATCATTACCTGAAGATTTGAGGCAGAAATTCCACTATTTTTCCACTCCTTTTTCCCTTTTTTCCTCCCTCTTTTCTAATTTTTCTCTTCTCCAAAATTTGTTGTATGTTTCTGCGTATCTTACTTGCTGCTATGCTAAGTGATTATAAATCCCTTAGCCACCGACTAATAATTTTACTTTTTTTTTAAATAATAAATTCGCTACGACGATTAAAATTAAAATAGAACCCTAGAGAAGTCGAAATGATCCCAAATTTTTCAAGTAATTTATACAAAATATATGTAACATACTCGCGAAAACGGATCTCAAATCGGACACCCGAAACTCAAGATGCGAATTTAAAGAAAAAAGGTCAAATTATTTAACTTTCGGCATTTTAGCGGAAACTAGTCGAACAACATCGAAATTTACTTTTGAAAAATCAAAAAAGTCTCAAATAATCATACGAACCTAACGGCGCTTTCGGATTTTGAATCGGAGCTCATTCGCCAAAATCGAGCTCAAAAATCTCTTTTCAAAATTTATTGACAATAAAACCTGAAACCTTCTTCCGATGCCTACCAAACGAGGTCTAATTTAGCTCAAATTTTACAGACAGGTCCTAATGGACGTTACGAATATTTTAAAATTATCGACACGCCAATCGGAGTCCTAACTTCCGAGACGACTGACCGAGGTCGTTTCAGTATTGAGGCCTCGGGATTGATTCGAACATGATACTACACTTGAACAGTCCCGTCCCCGTGTCCCTAAAGCAAAAGGCGATGATGAATGTATGAAATTAATGCAAAGCAAGTCGAATAGAGTGGTGGATTTGGTATTTGTCATGGCAACCGGCCCGGGCTCCGTGTTTGCAGCCGTACCAAATCCCGAGCCTCTATTTGACGCGCCATACAAACCTGAGCCTAAATTTTGTAAAAAAACAAACGTCCTTACTATTATTATTATTATTATTTTTATTACTATTAGTATTATTATTATTACTTTATTATTATTATTATATTTTCATTAGTTATTAGACTTTATTATTGTACTAATCCAATTTCATTTTCATATTTTTACGAGGAACATTTTGGTACGAATAATTCGTGGACTAACTTACAAATGGGAATATGCATTGATATGGAGTCCTTTGTGATCGAGCTCGGGCTCGAGCGTTCAAGAAATAAGACTTAGGAATTTTAGAAAATTCAAGGCTCCCGCGAATTGATCAATTTCCCGGTTCTATCTTTAACTTTGCATTACTTTCCTTGGATATTTATGCAAATAAATGTGTAAAATATTTTATTTATCAATAATATTTGATTGTTTGTATATTGATTTACTTTATGTTCATTGCCTTTTATTGTGAAGTCGTTATTTAATTTATTGCAAACTGAGGCCATTTAGCAAAATGCGCGCAAATTAAATATTTTTCATAAATAAGTTTTATTTCAATTAATTATTTTTGATAAATTTTCTAGAAAAGCACTTGTAAATATTTGGAAACCTGTCGGATTAACCGTTTTTAACGGAATTTCGGAAGTGCCTTAAAAAACCTTCTTCCGAAATTAATAAAACCTCTTACCTTTAGAATCTCTGAAAGAAAGACCGTCTTTTTATAAAAACGGAGTTTTTGCACGCATTTGCTAATTTGGTTCCCTGTTTTCCTTAAATTGGGTGGTGACTCCAAAAACTCCAAAAGAGTTAGTCCATCCTGTCGATATTCCGGAATTTGTCCCTTTCGGAATAATTTTTGGGGATCAACAGCATGGCGACTCCGCTGGGAAGCAATAAAGGTTTTGACCATAAAGGTTTCTGATTATTTGCAACTAGCATGTCTAATTTATTTGCTTTATTATATCTGTTTGTTTGGTTTGCCTTATAAAGCATGTATTATATTTATTTGTGCATAGTCTGCATTCCATTCATATTTCCTCCCTCATGGAGCCTGTCAATTCTCTTTCATCTCCTCGATTTCATCACGGGGGGCCCGCGTGACGGGCAATAATACAGGAAAAGCATTGTCCTTCCTAAGTCTTTGAATTTCTTTCGTGTCACCAAAGTTAGTTGGGATATGGTTTTGCCTGGTTTTGTCATGGCCGGTTTTACTGGTTTATGGGGCCAGGTTTATCCCACATAGGTCGAATCAGCCTCAACCGTTAGCCCACTCTTAGAAGGAGATTAGGTCATGCATTCATATACACCTTAGTTTGGACCCGGTCTTTGGCACCGTTTCCAGGAATTAAGAAACCGCCCTTTTTGTTGACGGGTTATTGAATCCCAACGACACTGCATATTATGTGATCATGTGGATATTATGACAAATCCCAAACCATTTACCATGTCAAATTTGAGAAGTCGACAATTATGTCGGTTTATTTTTATCTCAGATGTTGTATTGACAAATGATTTGTGTCGTTATAATAATCACGTGTGTTTGCAACTTGTCGATTAGGCCTACCTCCGGCACAAAGAGGCACCTTACAGGGTAGGACACATTCGCATTTTACTTATGCTCAA
The DNA here is from genome assembly GCA_029990575.1 of Petunia axillaris subsp. axillaris. Lineage (NCBI taxonomy): Eukaryota > Viridiplantae > Streptophyta > Magnoliopsida > Solanales > Solanaceae > Petunia > Petunia axillaris. The sequence goes on from JARKNS010000007.1 coordinate 10,271,401, forward strand.
CTAATTGTGATTGCCACATGTCAACGCGCTTAAATGCAAAAGCGCGACGTGATGCGCGCTACTTGCTTATGTGCAACCTCATTAATGACATGCAAACTATCTTAGTTACCCTTTGAGAGGTTTCTTTTGTTTTGTTTATTTCTCTAGCAAATGTTGGATTTGTGAAGTGGCTGACCATTCACCATGCAAGGGATTCGAGATTTGATTGATGGTAGACGCTCTAGTTCGTGAACGATGCAGCACCAGAAGCTAATGGCATTGTTTGAAAGAACTTGGCGATTGAACTTAGTAGCATTATTTTCAATTTTTAATTCGGATTGAGGCCCTGAATTGCATTGTACTTTAAAGCTTATGTTAATCTGAATCAACTTATTTTGAATTTATGAAAGTTAAAATAAAATGCATCTCATTCTTATTATATTATTTACGCTTGAATTTGTTTCCATTTCAAAACTAATATTGATAAACCTGCCAAAGCTTTGCTTGTAACGCATGGCAAAACAACTGAACAATTTAAATCGTCGCACTGAAAAGTTATTGTCTGTGCTCTTTGAGTATCGCACTATCTGTTAGAACTTCAGCTGGGGCAGCTTTTATTTGTTGGTATATGGCATTGAAGGAGTGATGCAGAACTACGCACGGTCTGATTCTCAAGGAGGGATACGTAGGCTCCCCCATCGGGCTCGACTCTTTAGCATTTAAATTTTTATTTTTTCCCCAAGAAGGACAACTGGGGCAATTTTTTGCAAAAATGAGTTAGAAATGCGAAAGATAATAACTGGGGCAGAATTTTTGCAAGAAGCGGCGTTGGTTATTAAAGAGTAGTGGGCACGAACTCTGTAATTGGTTAAGCAAACAGTGCAAAGTCTAAGACAAAGGACGTTCACTTTGTTTTAAAATATATTACAAGTTTAAGTCAAGGCAAAATTTTCAAAATGCATCTTTGACTTCATTTGCACTCTTATTTCACTCGCTATATTGCATTAAAATATTTTATCTTGCCTCTATTTTTCAAAATCTATGCTATTTGAGTTCATGAGCCAAGTTTATGAAAGCAATTCGCAAATCCAAGTCCAATGAAGACGAGGAAGCAGCAGAAGCAGCAAGATCAGGATGAAGTCTGCACAAAGCAAACGCTTCCCCCTCCCTTCCCAAAACTAATAACTTTTCTTTGAGAGCAGGGACATTAAGACCCGAACCTGAAGATATACATCTTAGCAAGGTAATCTCCAAGATTCTCATCGCTAGGATTGCAATGATATTTGGATAAAGCTCGTGCTTCATGACCCGACGCTTTTTCCAATTTGCCGAAAGGCGGCATTTCTATTTCCCATAACTCTTGCAAATTATCAAGAATATCTATTTCATTTCCTTTCCCTTTATGAGAACATTTACTAACGTTCCATTTTTTTTACATATATTGCCAATCCTGGGGGCTTACTTATTTTGTAGTCAAGACCATTCCTCCGTGGAAGAGTTCAAAGAGTATCACGTATTCATGCTTTCGAGAAGCGTCGTTATATCTCATGCTTTCGATAAGCGTCTTCTATGTGTTCAAGTTTCCGGTAAGCGTCTTTATGTGTTTACGCTTTCGATAATCGTCTTTATATCTCACGCTTTCGATAAGCGTCTTTTATATGTTCACGCTTCCGATAAGCGTCTTTTATGTGTTCACGCTTCCGGTAAGCGTCTTTATGTTTACGCTTTCGATAAGCGTCTTTTATATTTCACGCTTCCGGTAAGCGTCTTTTATGTGTTCATGCTTCCGGTAAGCGTCTTTATGTGTTTACGCTTTCGATAAGCGTCTTTATGTTTACGCTTTCGATAAGCGTCTTTTATATTTCACGCTTCCGGTAAGCCTCTTTATGTGTTCACGCTTCCGGTAAGCGTCTTTATGTGTTCACGCTTTCGATAAGCGTCTTTATATCTCACGCTTTTGATAAGCGCCTTTATGTGTTCACGCTTCCGGTAAGCGTCTTTATGTTTACGCTTTCGATAAGCGTCTTTTATATTTCACGCTTCCGGTAAGCGTCTTCATGTGTTTACGCTTTTGATAAGCGCCTTTATATTTCACGCTTCCGGTAAGCGTCTTTATGAGTTTACGCTTTCTATAAGCGTCTTTATATTTCACATACATATTTTAATAGCCTTACATTGCTAATAAGTTTGTTAAGACATGCAGGATAATATGCATATTCCAGACGTATTACAATCCAAGATTGCATTCAAATTGACTCCTCATAACTTAAAGCATTATTCTTTATCATGAGTTATGGTCAAACAGGCGGCTTTTCTACCCCTATGACTTTCATTCCTAATAGGCGACAAAGCCGAGGCTTGTTTTGTGTTTTCAAAACTAAGCCAAATAGGGCATTGCTTTGTTTCAGGTTATAATCCGCACAAGTCCATCCTTGTCGGATTGTCTCGCCAATTGATTTATCAATGGCTATCGGACTACATTTCCGCACTACTTTGCTTTGCACATATTTTGAATTATGCCTTCGCACTTGTTTTAAAATTAACGCCTTGCTTTACTCTTTCAAGTTGATCATCGGCTACGAGGATTCCCTTTGTTGGACTATCTCGCCTATTGATTCGCCAAATGGCTCTTGCATTGCTCTACATACCCGCACTGCTTTTCTTTGCACTTGCTTTAAATTATGTCATTTCACTTGCTTTAAAATTGATGCCTTGCTTTACCTTTTTCAGGTTGACCACCTGGCGGGGCTTCTCTCTTGTTGGACTTTCACGCCTGTTGACTCGCTAAAACGCTTTTCGTTACTTTACATTTCGCACTAAATTGCTTTGCACTTGCTTTCAATTATGACTTTGCACTTGCTTTATATTATGACCCGCTTTACTTTTAGCTTAACAGGTCGGCCCCGAGACCCTCCTTCTTTGTGCCGGACTGGATTGCCAGCTAATTTTTCGACAATCAACCCCAAGACCCTCCTTGCTGCGTGCCCGACCGGCTTGCCAGTTGATTTGTCAAGATTGTTCGAATTGCTTCGCACTTTCTTTAAATTATTCCTTCGCATTTCCTTTGTATTACGTCTTGTTTTACTTTTCAGGTTAACAGATCAGTCCCGAGACCCTCCTTGCTTCGTGTCGGACCGATTCGGCCGACGAAGGGTGGAAAACGAAAGGCATTTTCTGGTTCCCCCGAGCCAGGGGTGATTGTGCGGGGGGGATGCGCCACGACGAAACAGCTTGTTCAGCTGACCTCAGAGGATTCCTGTCACCCGGCACAGCATGTTTATTCTCGGTTCGCCGGCTGATTTGTTCGACAATCAACCCCAAGACCCTCCTTGCTTCATGCCCGACCGGCTTGCCAGTTGATTTGTCAAGATTGTTGAAAATACTTTGCACTATGCCTTCGCATTTGCTTTATTGCTTCACCAGCGGATGGGAAGACAATTTATCAAAGATATTGCAGCTTGCACTTACAAATTACGTCATGCCTACCGTAAGCAATCGGTGGCCTTATTATGAGTCTATCGTGAGCAAGCGAAGACTTCATTAGCATTGAAGCCTACCATAAGCAATTGGAGGCCTTATTCTGAAGCCTATCATAAGCAATTGAAGGCTCTTTTGTTATTGATCCTACCGTAAGAAATCGGGGGTTTTATTATCAAGTCTATCGTGAGCAAGAAAAGACTTCATTAGCATTGAAGCCTACCATAAGCAATTGGAGGCCTTATTCTGAAGCCTATCATAAGCAATTGACGGCTCTTTTGTTATTGATTCTACCGTAAGCAATCAGGGGTTTTATTATCAAGTCTATCGTGAGCAAGCGAAGACTTCATTAGCATTGAAGCCTACCATAAGCAATTGAAGGCTCTTTTGTTATTGATCCTACCGTAAGCAATCGGGGATCTTATTATCAAGTCTATCGTGAGCAAGCGAAGACATCATTATCATTTGAAGCCTACCATAAGCAACTGGAGGCATTATTATGAAGCCTATCATAGACGAGCCCACTGTAGGCTCAATCATGATTTATGGCCAAAAGGCGGCATTTCTATCTCTTATAATTTTTGTAAATTTTAAACATATCCGTTTCATTTCTATTTCTCTTTAAGAGGTCACTTACTAAAATTTCATTGTTGTGATTTGCAGATATCGTTAAATTTGGAGAAGTACCTGCTTTAATGAGCTTTGTGTCTTTTACTTTACTTTAATTTTGTTTGTTTAGTTCGTCTTGTAGATGAACATCTCGGGTCCTTCCACCCACAAATAGGATATCTCGGGTCCTTCCACCCACAAATAGGATATTCGGGTCGTTCCACCCACAAATAGGATATCTCGGGTCCTTCCACCCACAAATAGGATATCTCGGGTTTCTCCACCCACAAATAGGATATGCAGGTTTCTTTCAAGTTGCATTGAGACACTGGATGCTTCAAGACCAGACGTTTCATTTGTTTCGTCAAGGGATTGAAACACAATACAAGATTGCGTTGTAAACTACCTCTTCATCAATTAAAGCATTATGCATATCATGGTTTGTTGCCGAACAGGCGGCATTTTCTATCTTTATGATTCTTCTTTCAAAATAAACGTTATTTTGAAGACTGCATAGATGGTCTAAGACAAGTCGGCTGAAACACCACTTTCAGAGTGTTTTCGCGATGTCGGTTGTCTTGCAATATTGGCCTTCTATATCTAAAGTAGATTGATCGTCTAAGACAAGTCGGCTGAAGCACCACTTTCGGAGTGTTTCGCAATGTCGGTTGTCTCGCAATATTGGCATATTATATTTGAAGTTGATGATAAAGATAGACAAGTCGACTTGAGACATTATGTCCCGTTAGTCGGCTTATTTTATGAAAGCCTTGCATTTTACAATTCGTTCTCGCTTTACTTATTGTCTTGCTTTACTGTTTGAGAATAAGGATCAGCTTAGAGGTTCGCCGGGCGGAGTACCTTGTCAGTTGATCGAAGGAAGGACTTATCGATGATACCGCAACCCGCATTTACAATTTTATCACTTTATCTATTTCTTATTCCAATTATTACAGTTTATTAGAAGTTGCACGCTTACCGCTTGTTGAGATTATTACAGGATTTTTAGCAGCACCGCGGCAGCGTTTGGAGCATAACATGGAGCTTTTCTTGGCAATTAACCGGGGCAATCGTTGATATGAGCTAGACTCGTCAACGAGGACCTGAAGAATCGCACCCGCATAAGTCGTCAACCCCAGAGGTAAGTCTCTAGTTAACCTTAGAGTCTGAGGTTTGAGATTGAAGACAAGATGGCTTGGTTATCGAGGTGCAGTGGAAGCTATGTCCGTGTAAACCCCTCTTTATGGGTGTGTCGTCGACCATATTTTCATAACTTGGTTGATTACAAGCCTCTTTTCCTGCGCTTGAGTAGTCGTTACTATCTCGTCTTTAATTTTCAAATCGCGTCGAACTACATATGGCCTGATTCTCTTTCAGCCTGAGATATGCAGGCAACTCGGAAACCGGAGCTCGGCCATGTCCATTAGCCTCGCATTTTGATCCCAGGAATCAGAGTCTTGGCTTTACCATGAAAAAATTGGGTTTCACGTCAACTTCTTTACCCTGGAAACTCTTTCATCCTTTCCAGATAAAGAGGGGCAGCTGTTGACACTCAATTTTGTCCCGAAATTTTATAATTAACGTCTAATTATTTTAACATCAAAGGCTAATCAGTTAATTTTGAAGAAGAAAGGCCAAAATTGCAAAACATACCCTAGGTTCAGCTTACCCAATTATCCAAAAAGGGGCTAAATTCGTTCCTATAATATGAAATCAGCCTACATGTGCAATCTTTTATTTTCCTAAACTAATCCTAAGAAAGGGCTAAATCTGTTCTTAAATTTCAATTTAGGATCATTTCTACAAAGCCCATATAACACATATACACACAACCAACTATTCATTCATCTTCCCCTTATCCTAAAAACCCTACACCCATTTTTATGAATCTATCAGCCCCTCATCACTATTCACTATCATCATCTTCCTTCCTCTAAAAAACCCCCTCTCCACACCAAAATCAGCACCCATCACCATATACCCACAATCCATATACTCACTCCCACAGAAACATAGACAAAAAAAAGGGAGAAAGGAGATCGGGAGAAGGGGCTTAGCAGTCCAAAACAAAGCAGTGATTTAACGCCACCACTGTCACCCCCATCGGAAAACTCAACGCCGTTTTGAACCTTGATTCCTTCACTTGTTACCGGATCTGAATAGAAGCATGTGGGGTCGTAGCGACGCCGCTACTCGCTGGCGTTGCTCCTCCTTCTCCTCCGTTTCACTGGCTCACTGCTATACTTTTTCTCACCGGAAATAATGATGGAACTGGTTTGTCACTTGTTCTTGGCCGGAAAGCCATCATCGTTGGGTTTCTCTGCTTTCTGATCCGTTACTGTGAAACGAGATGAAATAAAAAGAGAGGTGGTATAGATGAGTCGCAGCGATGCCGCTGCAATGACTCGCCGGCAGTCGCTCCTCGTCTCGCCCTCTCCACTGCTATGGCCGATATTTTTGGAGATTGTGCTCCGATGCACTTGCTTTTGTTTCTATGTTCTGTTTATTGAGAAACCTATACCACTAATGCTTCATATCTTTGTGCAGATCCACTCATTTGACCATTTTGGCTTTACAGATCTATGACTAATTTCGTTTGGTTCTGGGATTGATCCGTCATTACTCCAAGTGTTTCAATTTAGGCGCTATTGATTTTCCTCTATTGTTTTATTCCTGCCGTTTAGTCTCTAGTTTCTGCTGCGTTTCGTTTTTGTTGGCTAATTGCACATGTTTTGACAACTGGGGTCTTGATGACAGTTTGCTGCAACTGCCAATTACGCTACTAATACTTTTGTTGGTTTTGCTATTGGGAACAATACTCCACTAATGGAAATGATTTCAGGCTCGTATTATGCTTACCAATTGGCCAATGTTCACTGATTCTGAATGATACTACTCTGGTTAATGGCCAATGAAAAAATACATATACACGTATTGAGGCCTCGGGATTGATTCGAACATGATACTACACTTGAATAGTCCCGTCCCCGTGTCCCTAAAGCAAAAGGCGATGATGAATGTATGAAGTTAATGCAAAGCAAGTCGAATAGAGTGGTGGGTTTGGTATTTGGCATGGAAACCGGCCCGGGCTCCGTGTTTGCAGCCGTACCAAATCCCGAGCCTCTATTCTACGCGCCATACAAACCTGAGCCTAAATTTTGCAAAAAAAACAAACGCCCTTACTATTGTTATTATTATTTTAATTACTATTAGTATTATTATTATTATTTTATTTTCTTTAGTTATTACACTTTATTATTGTACTAATCCAATTTCATTTTCATATTATTGCGAGAAACATTTTGGTACGAATAATTCGTGGACTAACTTAAAAATGGGAATATGCATTGATATGGAGTCATTTGAGATCGAGCTCAGGCTCGAGCGTCCAAGAAATAAGACTTAGGAATTTTAGAAAATTCAAGGCTCCCGCGAGTTGATCAATTTCCTGGTTCTATCTTTAACTTTGCATTACTTTCCTTGGATATTTATGCAAATAAATGTGTAAAATATTTTATTTATCAATAATGTTTGATTGTTTGTATATTGATTTATTTTATGTTCATTGCCTTTTATTGTGAAGTCGTTATTTAATTTATTGCAAACTGAGGCCATTTAGCAAAATGCATGTAAATTAAATATTTTTCATAAACAAATTTTATTTCAATTAATTATTTTAGATAAATTTTCTAGAAAAGCACTTGTAAATATTTGGAAACCTGTCGGATTAACCGTTTTTAACAGAATTTCAGAAGTGCCTTAAAAAATCTTCTTCCGAAATTAATAAAACCTCTTTCCTTTAGAATCTCTGAAAGAAAGACCGTCTTTTTATAAAAATGGAGGTTTTGCAGGCATTTGCTAATTTGGTTCCCTGTTTTCCTTAAATTGGGTGGCGACTCCAAAAACTCCAAAAGAGTTAGTCCATTCTGTCGATATTCCGGAATTTATCTCTTTCGGGGTAATTTTGGGGTTCAACAAGGCAAGCTTGTGGAGCCTTAACCGTGTGCTAAGGAAGGAAGGCAAGGTGATGAAGATCCTCGTTGCGAGCTTCATGAAGTGGAAGTTGAACATGATACTTTAAGTGCTATGATTGCTCAAGGAAGCAACTCAAGTGTAAGTGTTTCTTCACCTTTCCATGAACATGCTAGTTCCTTGTCTTGTGAGGACTCAATGCTAGTTCGTGCTTGTGATGCATCTATTGAATTTGCAACTAGTAAAGAGTCTAATGGTCAACTTGTGTGTGCACGTGAACCTCTAGTTGAGAGGATTGAAAAGCCACATCATGATGTGAGCCCGATATTCAAAGAACCTCTCTTTAGGGAAAAGTGATAGTTGACCTTGCTTGTGACCCTTGTTAGGACACCCCACCCATATTTGATAAAGGGGATAATGAGTTATTTGACTCTACCCTTGTTGATATAATTGATTTTGGTGGATTTGTGTGTCGTAGTAAGGATGATAGTGACCTTGAGGAGTCCAAATTGCATGAGTTGGACAAGGTTGTCTATGATGACTCCTCAAGTTTGAGTGATGAACTTAGTTTTGATACTTCACCGATGTTTAAAAATGAAGTTGATATGTCTACCTTTACTAATCCTTTGTTTGAGGGCATCTTTATTTGTGGAGGTGATTTGTATCGGACTGGAGTTGAGAACGAGCTAGAACCTCCGTGGTGTGAAGGGTTTGAACCCTTAGACAACTCTTTGTTTGATACTTTGAGTGAGATGGGTGATTCTTCTAGTGGCCCTACTCTTGATTGTTGGGTTTATGAAGAGGAAGAAGCCATTATCAATGCATTTCTTAAGAACTTGTCTTGTAAGGAGGGTTGTCTAGATGATGAATTTGGAGGTGGAAAGACCTCTCTTGCTGTGAATATGAGTGCTTTTAAGAAGGGGAGTGGAGTAATTGCTACTAGTTGTAGGTTGGGCTATTTGACTTACTCCATTCCATATGTTGATCACACCTTGAGTGTTAAGCATGCCAAAGCCATTGTGCCACAATGTGGTGAAAATACATTGAAGTCTTGGTATGTTGGTTATGAGCTTAGGGTTCGTAGGGAATTTGATTGCCACATCTTACATGTTCCATGTCCTATTGATCTCTTTTCTTGTTCTTGTATTGAGTGCACTTCCGTGTTGAATCAAGTACTTATTGTTTCCTTTGGAGACACAAGCTTTTTAATTGGTATTGATGCTTGGCTCTATCACAAGAGTGTGTTTTCCACACCATTTGCACTTATTCTTGTTAAGCTAACCTACTTACGTAGCAGGAAACTTTGGTTATGCTTGTCCATGATTATACGTCTTAATGGTTTGATTTCGAGGACGAAATCCCGTCAAGAAGGTGAGGATGATGCGGGTAAAATTGAGCCTAAGAACCAACCATCAAGAGCCAAGCTCGAGAGCACAAAGAATACAAGTGAAGGGCTCCGGACGCGACGGGCTCCGGAAGCGATTTGAAGATCATGCATTGGAGCACCATGGAAGGAAGGACACCTACGCTTCGGGGCCAAGCGGAATGCCTAGATCCAGGAGGTGCGCCTAGCAGTGAAACGCCCAGGAGGTGCGCCTGACAGCCAGGCGGAGTGCCTCAGACGAGGCAGCCCTAGGCAGAGCGCCTGACCAACCAGGCAGAGCGCCTAGCCTGATGGTCAGTAGCTCCACCAGGCGGAGCACCTAGCTTTAAGCCAAGCGCCTGAAAATCGCCGAATTCTCCAACTTTTTATGGTGTAATTCCTATTTTAGCTCTAAGTGATTCTAATGTATTAACTAGACCTATGGGCTTTTACTCATTTCACATTTATGTAAGAGAGCACTATATAAACTCCCCTTAGCCATTTTCATTGATGTTTGGCATTTTATGCCAAGGTTTCCTTAATATTTCTGCATGTTTGAGCTTGTTATGCGCTCGTTTTATAGTTTGTGAATGTGGTTTTACACTAATTTTATGTCGTGCATGTGTAGGTTGTTACGCAGTGCATTTGGAGCTTTTAGGAGCTTGATTGAGCAAGAATTGATTGGAAGTTGATTGAGGATTGGATTGAGCACACGAGGGCACGACACGAGCGAGATTTCGGAGCAAGGAAAGGAGCAGTTTGGCTGGGCGCTTTGGGGCACGTGGCGCGCCAGTTATAGCGCCCAGTGCCCCAGCGCTTTTACCCACGCGGCGCATGGTTATAGCGCCCAAAGTTCGACGGGTTCTGCTTGTCTTGGCGCTTTACGAGGCGCGGGGCGCCCGTTATAGCGCCCCTTGTGCGGATTTTCACTTCCTATTCCGTTTAGCATTGGGTCTAACTTGTTACTAGGTGTTTGTAAACACTATAAATAGTATTTTACTTAGTTTTTGAAGGGAGTTCTTACTTTAGAGCAATATTGAGAGCAACATACTCATTGAACAAGGGTTTATTCCTAATCTTTCATCTATTACATCAATTATTTCATTATTACACCAAATTCTTGCCTTGTGATTATGTATATGTGTGGCTAAACATTACGCTCTAGGGTTAGAGTATTACATGAAAGTTGATTGTTTGAAGATTGATTCCCATTGATTGAATCCCATAACTGGTTGCTTATTCTTTCTTGATTTCACTTGTATAATTGTTAGAGCTCGATAATTACACATTATCTATGGTTTTTGGATTGAACTCGAAAGAGGGAATTTAATTACGTAATAAGAAAGAATAGAACTAGTTTGTGAACCCGGGCATCGGGGAACCAATTTGCGAGTACGATAGACATATACTTGCTTGCCTAGTTTAACGCATTACATGATTCATTAATGTGTGCATGTGATTTAACCCATAGACATATAGGGATTGAAGTAGCTTGCATAGACTGTGAAGAACTGAAAGGTTTTCACAGTTACATTTACTCTGTCAGTTAGTAACCTAGGATTTAAGAAGTGGAATCAATTGGATACATCAACTGGATTGTTCGTAACTCTGACCCTAGATCGTCCTCTTAATATTGTTAACAACCAAAGTACTGCACCATTGCTTGACTACACTCTAGCACTTTAACTACTGCGTTTTAGTTATAAAAACTCTTACAATCAAAGAAAAAGATCCCTGAGTAGTTTGTTAGAAATTTTTTGTTAAGTATTAGTCTGCTTAGTCCTCGTGGGAACGATATTCGATTTATAACTTTATTACTTGTCGACCGCGTATACTTGCGTGTGCGTTGGGAGCAACAAGTTTTTTGTGCCGTTGCCGGGGACTAATTACGGACTAGTTTCTTTTTGAATGATTACTTAATTTCTATTCAGGTTTAATTTTTTGTTGAGTTTCTTGTGCTGTTTCAGGCAATAGGTTTTGAATGCAAAGGAATAAAAAGGACGAATCACTCGCACCTTTTGATCCCGAGCCTGAAAGAACCTTGAGAAGGGCAAGAAGGGAAGCGAAAGATCGAGAAGCATTAGCAATCGTACTTGCCTCTCTACCTGTTGAAATGGCAGAATAACAAGCAGTAGCAGTGCGAGATGTTGCTCTTCCTAGCCTGGGAGGAGTAGAGCCAAGTATTGTGAAGCCCGCTATTACCGGGCACTTTGAGATCAAGCCCGGCATGATTCAGTTGCTGCATGTGACGGGGCAATATGCTGGATTACTACATGAGGATCCGCAGCAACACATTCAGAACTTTCTGGAGATCAATGATACTTATACACCATCGGGTGTGCCTACTGATTATGTTCGTATGACTTTGTTCCCATTTTCATTGATTGGGGCAGCAAGGAAGTGGTTAAAGGCTGAGAAGCCTGGGTCTATCACTACTTGGGAGGATTTGGCTAAGAAATTCTTGGCTAAGTTTTATCCGTCCGCCAAGACAGCCCTGCTGAGGAGCAAAATTATGTCCTGCAGACAGTTAGAAGGAGAATCCCTGTATGCAGCCTGGGAGAGATTCAAAGCTCTATTGAGAGATTGTCCACATCACAACCAATCTAATGAGGTAATTGCACACACTTTTGTGGAGGGGTTGAACCAACAGACTAAGATCGTGGTTGATGCTGCTGCTGCTGGAGGCCAAGTGCTGGCTTTAAATTTTGATCAGATTTAGGAATTACTTGACAAGTTTTCGCAGAGCAATCCTGATTGGCAGGGTGATGGCAGAGCTACGACACAATTTGAGGGTGTTAGCAGGGCTAATACGCAGAAAGTCGCTGGGATACTTTAATTGGATGCAATTTCAGAGCTGAGAGCGAAGATGGATGCTATTTCTAATCAAATCAGCAAGCTGACTCTCCAAGCAAAACCACCATTAGCCCCAGTGCAACAAATTCAAACCTATTGTGAGGTATGTGGAGAGGATCATAGTACTGAACTATGTCCATCTAACCCAGAGTCAGTATATTATGTGGGTAATCAGAACAGGTCACAGGGTCAGAATCGCAATCAATATGGTAACAGCTATAACACGGGTTGGCGTAATCACCCAAATTTTTCTTGGAGGGATAACCGTGAGCAGTTTCAGGGTAATGAGAGACCCCAAATTTATCAAAGCAATGCACCACAGCAGGGCTCACAGTCACAGACTCAGCCGCCGCAGTCTAATGCAGTGGAGGATATGCTTAGGAAACTTCTTGAAGGGCAGCAAAAGCTCATGGATGATTCAGCATCTCAGGCACAAACAATTAAAGATTTGAGCAGTGCGCAGAAAGATCTTGAGAGAAAATTGGGGCAGCTAGCTGGAGCACAAAATAATAGACCTCGGGGTGCTTTACCGAGTGATACAGAGAAAAATCCTAAAGAATTTGTGCAAGCAGTCACTTTGAGGAATGGAAGAGCTCTAGAAGAAGTTCCCCCAAAACCAAAGAAGCCTGTTGGTGAGTTAGAGCCCAATGCTGATAGGGAAGTGGAGAAAGAAGCAGAGACAGTGATAGCGAAGCAGCCCGAGTCTGCTATTGTGAGACCACCACCACCTTTCCCTCAGAGGCTACAGAAGCAGAAAGTTGATGCAGCATGCAAGAAATTCTTGCAGATATTGAGTCAGATTCAAGTAAATATTCCTTTGGTGGAGCTTTTGCGGGATGTTCCCAAATATACTAAATACATCAAGGATATTGTATCTAACAAGAGAAGACTGACTGAGTTTGAGACAGTTGCACTCACTGAGGAGTGTAGTTCCAGAGTTCGAAGCAAGCTTCCTCAGAAATTGAAGGACCCTGGCAGTTTTACCATTCCCTTGAAAATTGGGGAACATGAGGTTGGTCGAGCTTTATGTGATTTGGGTGCTAGTGTGAATTTAATGCCTTCTTTAGTTTTCAGGAAGCTAGGCCTGGGTGAACCTCGACCCACTACTGTGACCCTGGAGCTGGCTGATAGATCTTTGACATTCCCCGAGGGGATTATTGATGACGTGCTTGTACAAGTGGGTCAGTTTATACTACCCGTTGATTTTATTATTCTTGATTATGAAGCTGACCCTGAGGTTCCTCTTATCTTGGGAAGAGGATTTTTGGCTACCGCTGATGCTGTTATTAGAGTCAGAGCTGGAAAGATGATTATGAAGGTAAATGGAGAAGAAGCTGTGTTTAATGTGTTCAGAGCTACCCAGCTTCCTTCTCATTATGAAGAGTTGTCCATGGTAAAAGTGGTAGATGATGAGTTGACTGCTGATGAGAGGTCATTCTTGGCTTCTAATATTGCTTCTTTAGAACGGGCACTCTTATGTGATGATGATGATATCCTGAAGGATGATGATATTGAAGAGTATTTGGAGGTTCTTAATATGCAGAGTAGATTCATCCCAGGGTGGAAGAAATTTGAGGAGCTTGATAGACCGTTGACCTTAACTCCTGCTAAACCGCCTATTGAGAGAGCTCCTAATCTTGAGCTCAAACCTCAACCCGAGCATTTACGTTATGCTTATTTGGGTGAAGGTAATACTTTGCCCGTGATCCTTTCTTCTTTGTTGTCTGATGTGCAGGTTGAGAAGGTGTTGCGAGTATTGCGAGAGCACAAGAGAGCTATTGGCTGGACTATTGCTGATATTAGAGGGATTAGTCCTTCTTTCTGTATGCATAAAATTCTCTTGGAGGAAGATCATAAACCATCCATAGAGAAGCAGAGGAGGCTAAATCCAATTATGAAAGAGGTGGTGAAGAAAGAAGTTATCAAGTGGCTGGATGCTGGTATTATTTTTCCTATCTCTGACAGCAAGTGGGTGAGTCCAGTGCAATGTGTTCCAAAGAAGGGGGGCATGACAGTGGTGAAGAATGAGCATAATGAGTTGATTCCTACAAGAACTGTTACAGGGTGGCGAATTTGCATTGACTATAGGAAGCTGAACAAGGCCACCAGGAAAGATCACTTCCCACTCCCCTTTATTGATCAGATGCTGGATAGACTTGCAGGGCATGAGTACTACTGCTTCTTGGATGGGTATTCGGGCTACAATCAAATTTTGATAGCCCCTGAAGACCAAGAGAAGACTACTTTTACTTGTCCATATAGCACCTATGCATTTAGGAGGATGCCATTTGGGTTGTGTAATGCCCCGGGGACTTTTCAGCGGTGCATGATGGCTAATTTCACTGACATGGTGGAAAATTTTGTGGAGGTATTTATGGATGATTTTTCAGTGGTTGGTGACTCCTTTGATGAATGTTTGAGAAATTGATGCTGTGCTGAGCCGTTGTGAAGAAACAAATCTGGTGCTGAATTGGGAAAAATGTCACTTTATGGTTCAAGAAGGAATAGTACTTAGGCACAAGGTGTCAAAGCAAGGGATTGAGGTTGACAAAGCAAAGATTGAGGCTATTGAGAAATTACCCCCCACGTATCTCTGTTAAAGGGGTGCGTAGTTTCTTGGGACATGCAGGGTTCTATAGACGTTTCATAAAGGACTTCTCCAAAATTTCCACTCCCTTGTGCAAATTGTTGGAGAAGGATGTGAAATTTGTGTTTAATGATGCTTGTCTCAAGGCATTTGAAGAGTTGAAGAAAAGGTTGGTGACTGCACCAATCATCATTGCTCCTGACTGGTCTTTGTCGTTTGAATTGATGTGTGATGCGAGTGATAATGCTATCGGGCCTGTTCTAGGCCAAAGAATTGGAAGAATCTTTCACTCCATCTATTATGCAAGCAAGACGCTTGATGCAGCCCAGTCCAATTACACCACCACTGAGAAGGAGTTGCTAGCCGTAGTTTATGCTTTTGATAAATTCAGATCTTATTTGGTTGGCACTCATGTCGTTGTCTACACTGATCATGCTGCAATCCGGTATTTGTTTGAAAAGAAGGACTCCAAGCCTAGACTCATTAGATGGGTTCTCCTATTGCAAGAGTTTGATGTTGAAATTCGAGACCGCAAGGGGACTGAGAATCAAGTTGCTGATCATTTGTCAAGGCTGGAGAATAGAGATCATGTAGATGAAGGGCTCGAGATCAAAAAGGTATTTCCTGATGACCAACTTTTTGCTCTTGATGCAGCTGAGGTGCCATGGTATGCTGACATGGTGAATTTACTTGTGAGTAATGTATATCCCCCTGGGGCAACTGCTGAGCAAAAGCGTAAACTCCTTCATGAGAGCAGATTTTATGTGTGGGATTAGCCCTATTTGTACAAGATAGGAGTTGATCAACTAGCTAGGAGATGCATTCCAAGGAAGAAGTAGAGCCGATTCTACAGAGCTGCCATTCCTCTCCTTATGGTGGCCACCTTGGTGGAGATCGAACAGCTGCAAAGGTACTCCAATCTGGTTTCTTTTGGCCTACTTTATTTAAAGATGCTCATGCACTAGTGAAGCAATGTGATCGTTGCCAAAGAACGGGTACTATTACTAGGCGTCACGAGATGCCTTTGAACAATATCTTGGAGATTGAGCTGTTTGATTGTTTGGGTATTGATTTTATGGGTCCATTCCCACCTTTTATGGGCCATAAATACATCCTCGTAGCAGTTGATTATGTGTCTAAATGGGTGGAGGCTATTGCACTTCCAACAAATGATGCAAGTGTGGTGGTGAAGTTCGTGAAGAAGAATATTTTCACTCGTTTTGGGACACCGCGGGCTATAATCAGTGATGAAGGTACGCACTTTTGTAACCGGTTATTCAATAAATTATTGGCTAAGTATGGGGTTCGCCACAAGGTGGCTACTGCTTATCATCCCCAAACTAGTGGCCAAGTGGAAGTGTCTAATAGAGAGATCAAGCAAATCCTTGAGAAGACTGTGAATGCCTCGATGAAGGATTGGGCTATGAAGTTAGATGATGCTCTCTGGGCCTATCGAACCGCATTCAAAACACCTATTGGAACCTCTCCGTATAGGCTTGTTTATGGTAAGGCCTGTCACTTTCCGGTTGAATTAGAGCATAA
This sequence comes from Petunia axillaris subsp. axillaris, assembly GCA_029990575.1. Classification (NCBI taxonomy): domain Eukaryota; kingdom Viridiplantae; phylum Streptophyta; class Magnoliopsida; order Solanales; family Solanaceae; genus Petunia; species Petunia axillaris. Next base: position 10,287,783 of record JARKNS010000007.1, read on the forward strand.
GGCGTATTGGGAAATTCAAAAGCTCAACCTTGATATGGCCTTAGCGGGTGAGAAGAGGATGCTCCAATTGCATGAGCTTGAAGAGTTCCGTTTCCAAGCGTATGAAAATGCGAAATTATATAAGGAACGGACAAAGAAATGGCATGATAAGTACATTGAGCATCGTTCTTTTGAGCCCGGGCAGCTAGTATTGTTGTTCAACTCGAGGTTGGAATTATTCCCGGGCAAGTTGAAGTCGAGATGGTCGGGGCCTTTTGAAGTTGTACGTGTTACCGCACATGGAGCGGTTGAATTGAGAGCCCCGGATTCTGAGAACACATTCTTGGTTAATGGTCAACGGGTGAAACGTTATTGGGGAGGTGCGGTGAATCACCGCACTTCCATTACTTTGAGGGACCCTTGATTCATACCCGTCGTTCCACGATGTTAAATAAGACGCTTCTCGGGAGGCAACCCGAGTTTGTACTTGTAATAGTTAAGTATTTTTTATTTTATAGCGTCACATAGTTTGTTATTTTTGTGTGTCGTTTTTGTAGGAATCGGATGAGCTAAACATGGTGAAATTAATGCTTTGAGGGGTACGGGACGTCTCGAGACATGTCCCGCGCTTGGGGTCGCACTTGGAATCGGAAATCGGTGCGAAAAAACGTGCTCGGGCGCATTCGGGAGTGCCCCGCGCCTCCCAACGCGTGAAATGAAAGCTGAAGAAAATAAGCCTGGCGCGTTTGGGAGCGCCCCGCGCCTCCCAATGCGCCGAGGCAAGCAGAATGTCAAGAAAAGTGGCCGCTTTTGGCCCGCGCCGCGGTGCTTAACGCGCCCGGCCAAAATTTTTTAAGTTATTCGGGTCAAATGGGTTTTGACCCGCGACCCGGTTTCCCCCATCCCCTTATACCCGATTTCTACACCTCTTTCTTCACTATTTTCACTCTAATTACTCTCTAATTACTCACCAATTCACCTCTAACACTTGGAATCATTGAAAATCTTGTGCAATCCAGTCTAACACATTCAAGTAAGTAAATTCCTACCTTCCTCTCTCAATAACATGTAAGTTGCACTCATTCTTGTCCATGGAAGTTTTCTTAGCTAGTTACAAGTTTATACATAAAATTCACTCTTGTTGTGCTTAATTTGTTAATGGTGCTAGATAGATAGCTTGTGACTTGTAAAAAGAGATCTCCCAACAATTTGGGAGGGTTGGCACATTCCAAAACTCATTGAAATTGGTAGTTTCAAAGTGTGCACACCAAGTGTTTGTGAAAAAACCTCAATGATAAAAATTCAATAACATTGTGAATTCTTGAGTAGCAATACATTCCTTAGGCTTCTAATGGACATTAGGTGTTGCACACACATAAGAATTGATCATGATGCACCCACACTAGCTTGATCTTGAAAAATCAAAAACGTGGCATACTTTGTCCGAAGCTAGTTTTGTTTAAGTGTGGGGTTGCTCGTGCCATTGAGTTGAGTGTTTGACACATAAAGTGTGTGATAAGTGTGGGGTGGTACCCTACCAATTGAGCTTGAATTGTATATTTTTGGTGCTTATTTATCCATCTCACCTTGATCTATTGTTGTGTAGGTACCATGGTGACCACACCTTTGCCAAGCAAGAGTTCTTCATCTGCCGCGGGCCCGAGGAGAGTACTTCAAGCCGGGCCTTCTACCACAAAGCAAAAGGGCAAGGCACCGGCCAAGCCCAAGGCCAAACCAAAGGCAAAAGGCAAGGCAAAGATACCTAAGGACACGGTACCGATACCACGTCCCGGAGGAAAGACCCGTTATGGCATCACTTTTGTAAAGAGAGGTGAATGCCAAACGTGGTATAAGAATGTGAGGCTTGCGGGGTACATCCCCGAGCAAGCCATTGATAAAAGAAGGGTTATGCAGAAATTCCGAGGTGTGGCCGAGGCGATAATTGCTCTAAAGTGGGACTCGGTATTTGAGAGTCCGGGGCACGCCAACCTGGATTTGGTGCAAGAGCTTTATGCCTACTGGGAGCCGGACGACGCATGGAAGGAGGATGATATGGTCACGGTGAGGGGGGTGAAAGTGAAGCTGGATCCTACGGCATTGAATGCCTTTCTGGGGGTCGAGGACCCCGACTATGATGATATGAAGGATTACATCAAAAAGCCTGATTACAAGGCTCTGCGAGACACACTATGTGACAAGGGCTCCACTCACAAGTAGGAGCGCAATGCCGCCGGAAGACACAAATTCATGTACTTCTCGCAGTTTCTTAAACCGGCCCGTGTGTGGATGCGGTTTATCAATGCACGCATACTACCATCTTCCCATTATTCCGAGGTCACCAAGACTCGGGCGTGCATAGTTTACTTCTTTATGACTGGGAGGCCGGTAAATATAGGCTACTACATGTTGCGAGTGATGAAGGAGCAACGGAAGTTAGATTCATGTATTCACTTGTACTTTGGGAACCTCTTGACCTGATACTTAGAGCAGGCTGGAGTCCCCGTAGATGAGATTGGGGATCGCATTGTCCCTGACATAGGGAAGCCTTTTGATATTGCCTCGGTCAAGGGTGTGACCACTACTGCGCCGGTGAAACAGACGGCAGATAAGTGGCGGGAGGCAGACGCCAACTTGTCTGCGCGTCAGTATTTGATGATTGAGCAGATGGCCCGGCGGTCGGACGTGGATTTTGCCGCTATTGATCGCACTGTCCCTCTCCTGGAGACCTCGAAAGGTCTGCTAGGCATGACTCGAGCTAGAGAGGTGCCTCCGGAGGAGGTTGAGAACACGGATTCGGATATTGTTGCTAACGATCCGGACAGTGAGGTTGAGGCGACTGATGCTGAGGGCGGTGGCTCTGATGAGGAGGAGGATTAGCTCCACACTCCTGCGCACCACCCGGATATCAGGGCAGTTTTCTTTTACTTTTGCACTTACTTCTTTGTCGCACTGGGGACATTGCTTAGTTTAAGTGTGGGGTACTGCCCTTATCTATTTTTGAGGTTAGGATGCATGTACCATAGGATTTTTTTTTTGTCACTTTACTTTATTGTGATTTATTTCTTGCTTTAATATATGAAAAAAAATTAGAAAACCAATGAAAAAATTCCAAAAAGATTTTCCTTTTAGTTTTATTAGTGGTACATGTCATCCGCCCCGTGGTTTTTCTTATGACCTCGGTTCTTTTCCACGGGGAGGCCTTTGAACCGGGTAGTTTTTATTTTTAGGATTAGGATAGTTAGTGTAGATGACCCTAGACGAAGGAAAGAGGTAGAATGCTAGGTGCCTTTGACTTGTTTGATACCGGTGGACTTGAACTTGATTGCATGTGCTATTTGTGGTGTCCTTGGGTTTTAATGGTGATGCATGCCTAGGAAAAAATGGAACGACCCCCTTGAGATGCTTGAGTCCGCTTGCTTGACTTGATTGTGAACCTTTGTGCATTAGTGCTTAAATTTCCACAAGTTGCATTCTAGATGCTTGATTGAGAGTTGTTGATGGAATCTTTTTGTGTGGGCCATGTGCGATGTGTGTGTGAGGCATTTTCTTGTTTACTCCATGTTGCATATTAATGTCTAGAACTTGCCCCGTATGTGTGCAAAGCGAAATCCTAGGTTTGCTCTAGTCGGGAAATGATACAAGGCCTTTTTTTGATTTGCCTACCCTTACATATATACCTTGGAAAAAAATTGTTGTTGTGATTTCTTTGACCCTTTTTGTTGGCACCCACACCCCGAGCCTACCCATTTGTTCTAAATTGACTCTTTTGGCCTTTACTCCTTAAGCACTTTATTGATATTGTGTTGTTATGTTGGAGTTGCGGTTGGATTTTGGGAGGTTTTTTAGTGGAGCTAATGAAGGGGAATAATTGTTAAAATTGTGAAGTAGTGAAAAGAATTGGCAAGGTTGGAAGATAATGAAATAGAAAAAGAAAAAAAAATAGCAAAGTTGAAAAGAAAAGAAAAGAAAAAAAATTGTGGAAAAAGAAATAAAAAGAGAAAAAGATATCCATCCCTTGCTAGTGTGTGCTTAAAAGAAAAATGCTACTTGTTGAGAAGGTGCGTATGGAAGTGTTGATTGGGTAGCTTGATGAGATTGGTGCTTAATTTGAATGTGATGTATTAAAGTGCTTAGGGAGGTAGTCACTATTACCATATGTATCCTACCCGCCCCTTAGCCTACATTACGACCTTTCTGAAGTCCTAGTTAATCCCGATTGGAGTGAGCTTACATTAGTGGAGTCCTACACTACGGGCAAGCCTATGGTACGTTGTGTGTGACATGTGAGACTTTCATGAGAGTGAGTGAATTCATTTGTATTGCCCCCGTTCTATTCATGATATTGATTGTTGTGTGTGATTTTTTTTTTGGGGGGGGGGGGGGGGGCACTCTTTTGCTTCATATTGGTGAGGGCACGTGGTTTGCATGAAATATGTGAAGTTGATGGTTCGTGGTTGAGTAGATAGAGGTGATTTTGTGGGAGCATGGTTGCATTAAGTTGAGTTGGTGCATTTGAGCTATTTTGGGGTGGTTGTTCTCATATTTTTGGTTTTGGTAAATTGTTGGCATGTTGTGGATCCATAGTAGTCATGTGTGCATTGGTTCAATGGTCGGTATCAACCATAGTCATAGGCAGACCTATTTTACCTAGGTTGGGAAGTGAGATGTGACCTGCTCGAGGGCGAGCAAAGGTTCAAGTGTGGGGTGGTGATGTTTGGCATTTTATGCCAAGGTTTCCCTAATATTTCCGCATGTTTGAGCTTGTTATGCGCTCGTTTTATAGTTTGTGAATGTGGTTTTACACTAATTTTATGTCGTGCGTGTGTAGGTTGTTACGCAGTGCATTTGGAGCTTTTAGGAGCTTGATTGAGCAAGAATTGATTGGAAGTTGATTGAGGATTGGATTGAGCACACGAGGGCACGACACGAGCGAGATTTCGGAGCAAGGAAAGGAGCAGTTTGGCTGGGCGCTTTGGGGCACGTGGCGCACCAGTTATAGCGCCCAGTGCCCCAGCGCTTTTACCCACGCGGCGCATGGTTATAGCGCCAAAAGTTCGACGGGTTCTGCTTGTCTTGGCGCTTTACGAGGCGCGGGGCGCCCGTTATAGCGCCCCTTGTGCGGATTTTCACTTCCTATTCCGTTTAGCATTGGGTCTAACTTGTTACTAGGTGTTTGTAAACACTATAAATAGTATTTTACTTAGTTTTTGAAGGGAGTTCTTACTTTAGAGCAATATTGAGAGCAACATACTCATTGAACAAGGGTTTATTCCTAATCTTTCATCTATTACATCAATTATTTCATTATTACACCAAATTCTTGTCTTGTGATTATGTATATGTGTGGCTAAACATTACGCTCTAGGGTTAGAGTATTACATGAAAGTTGATTGTTTGAAGATTGATTCCCATTGATTGAATCCCATAACTGGTTGCTTATTCTTTCTTGATTTCACTTGTATAATTGTTAGAGCTCGATAATTACACATTATCTATGGTTTTTGGATTGAACTCGAAAGAGGGAATTTAATTACGTAATAAGAAAGAATAGAACTAGTTTGTGAACCCGGGCATCGGGGAACCAATTTGCGAGTACGATAGACATATACTTGCTTGCCTAGTTTAACTCATTACATGATTCATTAATGCGTGCATGTGATTTAACCCATAGACATATAGGGATTGAAGTAGCTTGCATAGACTGTGAAGAACTGAAAGGTTTTCACAGTTACATTTACTCTGTCAGTTAGTAACCCGGGATTTAAGAAGTGGAATCAATTGGATACATCAACTGGATTGTTCGTAACTCTGACCCTGGATCGTCCTCTTAATATTGTTAACAACCAAAGTACTACACCATTGCTTGACTACACTGTAGCACTTTAATTACTGCATTTTAGTTATAAAAACTCTTACAATCAAAGAAAAAGATCCCTGAGTAGTTTGTTAGAAATTGTTTGTTAAGTATTAGTCTGCTTAGTCCTCGTGGGAACGATATTCGATTTATCACTTTATTGCTTGTCGACCGCGTATACTTGCGTGTGCGTTGGGAGCAACATTCATCATTGGACATCACCTTGAATATTGAAAACATTGAAACCCTTGTATGGGCTTGAATTCAATTGGTGAAATCCAATTTGAATTTCGTTCGTCTTTGATCATTCTATTTGCAAGAGTCGGGTATCTCTTGAGGATAGTTGCATAGCGTAGGTGATTCCTTGACATTCACTTGAGGTGTAATAAGACAAGTTCGTCATTGCTACTTAGGTAATCGTTAGAGTTTCGTCTCATTCTTATCTTTACTTTATTGCTTCCGCATTTTTCCCCTTATCAATAAGTGTGGGAGTAGAGATTGTACCTCCAAACCAGTGCCGGGTTGACCTAAGTTTCATGTTGGACTAGCATGAACTCTTCCATGCTTTGAGGGAAGTTTAGCTTGAAGTGATTTGTTTTAAATTGGTATATGCTAGTTGTTATTTCAGACTAGTAGATCCTGGTTATGTATTCGGACTAGAAGGTCCAGATTGCTTAGTATAAACTTTGAGTTGAGGAAAATCAATGTGAGGGTTCTTGCTTCCTTGAGGTCTTGAGGTGTGAATCTTAATTGCGGGAGTGGCACTCTCAAGATTGCTTCAGAACTTTAAGTTTATAATTATCTATATGTTCCTAATGCTCATGATTTAAGAGACGACAAGTTGGTAACGGTCAAGGCCACGATAATTATTGAGGTTTAGTATTGTAGTAGCAACAAGACTTATTTTGAAATAGTCTTACTGAAAATGAAGTGAGAAATGATCCCTAAAGGCGTTTGCGTCTTTGTTTGATTTGTTGTTGCGTGGGAGAAAGGTTCATATTTTCTAGGTTGGTAGTTAATATTTGTGGAATGGTGAAATTTGGAACAAATCTCTTCAAATTGTGCTATTGACTTATTGCATATGTTATGGTAACGTAAAGCAGAGTGGGAGAATTTTTGGTAGTTGTAGGGTGTTCACAAGTTTCATATTGATTCAAATTAGTTCAACGGAGCAGTTGGCTCATGCTTTTTATTTTTTAAGGATATCGGGTGCTCAACAATTATTTTTTCTATCTCGCAATGAGATATAGATTTTTGCTCAGTTAGCGATATTCTTGAGTTGGATCTTCTTTGGCATTTCATTATTTGACCAGTAGCCAGCCTAGGAGAGTCATCCAGAGTCTATAGGAACTAGTTGAGGCAGTGTGAAAGTAATCTGGAGGTCATTGGTATGATTATTATCCTTCATAAGAGATTATTTATTGTTTCAATTACAAGTTATATTCTCAGATAGAATTTTGATGCCTTGCATAAATATCAGCATTGTTCTTCATTAATTTGGTTCTACAGACATTAGAGGAGGTCTAATATAGATGAGTCAAATCTACTCAGTTCAGTATGGATAGTTGTTCCTTTTAGTGAATAGATTTGAGATGTCATGTTTGAAAGGGAGATTGTATTTCTTGAGGTTAATAACTTAGAGAAGTGTTATGAAGTCTGACTAGTCGGGCAAAAGGTCTATTTGTTCTATATGAGATCGTAGAGTGTGTTGAAGCGAGTTTTGACTTCTATTTTCTTCTATATATTTTATTTTCCTATGTTGATGCCCAAGAGTAATGTTTTGGACTTCGTGTAAGTTGCCCAGGTTGGACTAGTCCAAATGAAAAAGAGTTTAGCTTATGATAAACTTCTATAGCTATTTTCGGTAGCCAAGTTTGCGAGTTCACAAGAATGACTTTCTTCGTGAATGTGTTATGACAGGGCAACTTGTTCGAGGATGCGACTTGAGAGTCAAGGATGGACTTGTAATAATAATACTCTAACTTGTTTGACATTTTAACTATATTTCTTTTTACGTTTGAGGATGAACATTATTTATGTGGAGGAGAATATAATATAAAAAATGATAGTCATTTACATTTTTTAGCTGAAAGAAGAATAACAAAAGAAGAATAAGAAAAGTGGATAAATTATATTAGACATTGAAAGAGAAAAATGGAGAAAAAATGAGAAAGAGAAGAGAAAAAAAAATGGTTGTAATGTTGTTTAAATCTATTTGGGTACCAAAATCTTGAGCTTATACTATTGACAAAGTAATTGGAAGCTGCTGGAATTGGAGATGAAATTGGAGGCAAATTTTTAATCCAATTCCAACCTTCATTTGCAGATCTGAAGATGATGAAAAATTTATGGATTATTCATTGTTAAAATTTCAAATAATCATGTTCCTTTAGCTTATATTCGAAGCTAAACACCGCTTGAGGTCCTAAATCAAAGACTCCATTAATGGAGTTTTGAAAAGCATAAACAATGGGTTTAACATTGCAATTTCGAGAATTTAGTTTATTGGGGTTTGATCCTAGAGTTGTTGGGAGATTGTGGTTGAATTTTTGACATAATTGAATAAGATTTGCCTAAATTTCGGATTAAAAAAGAAGCAGAAGCCGAAACTAGAAGAACCATTTTTGCATAGTATCTCAGAGATAGAATTTACAATATATCCGCAAAGTTTGTGTAGACTAAATTGAATTATGTGCCCACGGGTTAAAAAAAGAGTTCACAAGGAAGACTATATTAAAAACGTCTAAGAAACTAACTGTCAGCTCTAGTTTCAGAAAATAACAAATTATGATTGGAGATCATTTGAGCATGGTTTTTAGAATTCCAAGTATGGGGCGACTGGAGAGCATTTTTATGGACTTTTGGATTTTGGATAGTCTTGGTGCTTTGTCGAATGTGAGTTTTTGTGTACTGGTTCAATAGGTCTGGTGTTAGACCCTTGGTTTTGTGGGATGCGACTATGGCACGAGTTTGGGCATGTTGGCTCGGCCATGGGCAAAAACGGACGAAAGACAACATGATTGACGAACGGTTGGACAAGTGCGGGCTAAATGTGATTGATTGGATCAAGAACATGTGGGGCTGATTGTCTAACGTGATGGTGGCACAACGGCTAGGCAGCCTTGTGTCTTGTGGTTGTCTAAGTGTGGGCAATGATTGAACGGTGTCGGTTGTCGGGTGGCAAACGGAACGAGGCAGTGGACGCATGACGTTGTGGGCAACGGGGTGTCATGACATGGTGTTGTGATGCCAAGGCAAGCATTGGCTTGGCTAAGTGTGGTGCATGGCACTTGGCCAAAGTTGGGACGTAATGTGCTGAACGACAAGGCAAAACCGGCTGAACGATGAGCTGAGTCGGCTGGACAAAGGCTGAATGCTGAAGGCATGTGCAGGGCACATGAGCGGGCGGTTGGGCGCTGAAGCATGGCCTAAAAACGTGGCTGACATGGCCGAGATCATGGGCTGAGTGGGCTGTTTTGTAGGATTTCGTCCCTTATCCATTTGTAATGCCTTTTTGGCTGATCCCTTTGTATATATTAGTCCATTTATTCATTGTAAAGACTTAGACAGAAAATAATGTAGACAACACTTAGAATAAACGTCCTCCTTAGGGAAGGAGACGTTTGGCCATGGCTGGCCGTTCCTTTGTATTTTCGGGTTAATATAAAGGTTGGGAATTGGTTTCCCGTATATCGTTGTGTTCCTCTTTTACTTATCTTGCTGCCTATGTATGTTCCAAGACTTAAAACGAAATCAAACAACCCTATTTTAACAAAGTGTTGGAAGTCGGCTGAGCCAAGTGGGACTTGACTGCCGCGCAGGGGCAAACCTCGGCAGGTTGTATTGTCAAAATCCGCCCCTGTGACAACTGGTATCAGAGCGTGCAGGTTCGTTTGGTGGCTGTAACGGACTGATCAAGACATCAAGAGAGGGCTCGGGATGGCTTTGATTCAATGGGAGGCCGTCTAGTACTTGGAAATGGCAAAACAAGTAAGTAAACGTGATTTTTCTGTCTCAAGTGGGCTGATTTCGGGATAAATCAGTGTGGTTGCTCAATTTTTGAGCATGGCAACGTGTTGGGCTTGCAAAACTGAAGGAGACAAGATGAACAAATGGGAGAAACGTGTTGAATTTGTTGTGCACGAATTGGGGCTGCATTGGGAACGAATTTGACACTAGACTCAAGGTTGTTGGCTTGTGATTTCTTTGCAAGTAGCGGACGTATATGGGCTGTTTGTGGTGAACGGCTTGGAGGGCTTGACAATGGCGCTGCAACAACATAAAACATGCAAGGGAAACGGGCAAAGGCAAGGTGAAAACGCTGCACATGGAGGAAAAATGTAGCAAACGGTTTTTGTGACTTTGATAGCGTTTCATTGCATTTGTGGGTGTTGTTGAATCTGTTCGACGAGGGCGTCGAATTCAGGAGGTGCGGATGGTTTGTTAGACCCTTGGTTTTGTGGGATGCGACTATGGCACGAGTTTGGGCATGTTGGCTCGGCCATGGGCAAAAACGGACGAAAGACAACATGATTGACGAACGGTTGGACAAGTGCGGGCTAAATGTGATTGATTGGATCAAGAACATGTGGGGCTGATTGTCTAACGTGATGGTGGCACAACGGCTAGGCAGCCTTGTGTCTTGTGGTTGTCTAAGTGTGGGCAATGATTGAACGGTCTCGGTTGTCGGGTGGCAAACGGAACGAGGCAGTGGACGCATGACGTTGTGGGCAACGGGGTGTCATGACATGGTGTTGTGATGCCAAGGCAAGCATTGGCTTGGCTAAGTGTGGTGCATGGCACTTGGCCAAAGTTGGGACGTAATGTGCTGAACGACAAGGCAAAACCGGCTGAACGATGAGCTGAGTCGGCTGGACAAAGGCTGAATGCTGAAGGCATGTGCAGGGCACATGAGCGGGCGGTTGGGCGCTGAAGCATGGCCTAAAAACGTGGCTGACATGGCCGAGATCATGGGCTGAGTGGGCTGTTTTGTAGGATTTCGTCCCTTATCCATTTGTAATGCCTTTTTGGCTGATCCCTTTGTATATATTAGTCCATTTATTCATTGTAAAGACTTAGACAGAAAATAATGTAGACAACACTTAGAATAAACGTCCTCCTTAGGGAAGGAGACGTTTGGCCATGGCTGGCCGTTCCTTTATATTTTCGGGTTAATATAAAGGTTGGGAATTGGTTTCCCGTATATCGTTGTGTTCCTCTTTTACTTATCTTGCTGCCTATGTATGTTCCAAGACTTAAAACGAAATCAAACAACCCTATTTTAACAAAGTGTTGGAAGTCGGCTGAGCCAAGTGGGACTTGACTGCCGCGCAGGGGCAAACCTCGGCAGGTTGTATTGTCAAAATCCGCCCCTGTGACATCTGGCACAATGGGCACTCTTAGACCTGTTCATGACCATCCTGCAGCAATGTACGTGGATGTTGTTGTAGCTTTCGTGGTAGTGTCGAGTCTTTGCATTTATTTTTTATTTTGGGTTGGACCTATTATTATATCATACATTCTATAGATACTCCATGATTAGTTGATTCGTTGGGCTTGGGTAAACTATTCAATCTTTATTATTAAATTATTAAAATTATGATATAATTAGTTGATTATTAAGTCTCCCGCTTTACTTTTCTTGTTTGGTTTCCGTTTGAAAACACGATCTCCTTTGTCACAAACTTAAATAAGGATATTTGATGCATTGGTTTCCTTAAAGGTAGAAGCTCTTAAGTGCCATCAGAGACATGATTTTAGCACGTGACAATTAATTCCTCCTAGAAGTGTCAATTGCAAATGGCACTCTTCACCTCGAGGAGCATATTAAAGACAAGTAGCTGAAGGAATCAACTGGGTAGGGGTCCACGTTGGAGCTTCCGTGAAGAAGTCACTCTCTTTGAGACTTGGGTGCTCGCATCCGATGGTGTTCTTTGCTCAATGACAGCAACATGCCATGTGGTTCGTTATCCTCTCAAAGGATCAGAAGATGGTTGCGTTGCACTGCCGAAAACCCTATGAACTATGAGAATATCATCGTTCTCGACTTTAAAAATAGTTAAGATCGCTAAGAAGATGGAGACGAGTAGTGGAGGCACTGGGGAGGGGATCATTCAACTGTCCCGAGACTTCTTTGGGCCTTTATTCAAAGTTCTCTTCTTTTTCTTAGAAGAGCAAGCACCGGAAGACGCTAACATTTTTTACTGTGCTTGCATGGCTTGGAGATTCGCTTAAGCCTTATCAATAATTGGAAGGTCAAATATGACATCAGTTCGAGGAACGAAGAGATTTGCCTAGGATTGTTTCATCAGCAAGCTTGCACCATGAAAAGTGAGCTCAATAGTATAGAAACTTATCAAATATTGAAGAAATAAGATATTGGATCAGTACCATAATATTTAGCTTTAACTTCCATCATAATAGAAATAGATTTCCATTTCCGTGAAGATCGGATGTAGATGCGCAAAATCTTCCTTACCTACTTTTCAATGTCTTCTACCTCGAGCACGGTGACAATAGTAGCTGCATTAGAGAGGGATACAGTTAGGACGTTTCAGATAAATTCAAGTGTAAAGAAAGAAGGAAAAAAGCTAATAACGGGTTCCATCATTATGGGAAAGTAACCTTATTATTGAAAGGAATGTCTGAAATAGATATGTAAATATAGCTTTCGCACTATTTTTTATCACTATCACCATCGGCATTAGAAACAATCGAAAGTTTGGCCCGAGTCAACAAGGAAAAAATCATGCCACGAAGATGTTTAGGCGAGTAAGGATGAAGGAGATGGCAGAAATTGAATGGAACTTGGGCCATAATAGTGAGATACTGCTAGCAAATAATGACGCTACATAGATGGGGCTAGATTTGCGGAAAGAAGATTATATATTTTCGACACATCTCCTCCACATTTAGATCAACGAGAAGCCAAATCTGATGGTAAAAAGATACGTGTAAAAAAATGAGAATGACGGATGGTGGTCGGTAATCCGAGCGAATGGAGGAGCATAGTGGACAATGAAAGTTTCATCCCATTTTCATTACTTAATGTCCGAAGTAGATTTTACTCTTTGACCGCTGATACAATCTTGGTTATGTTCTCAACATGAGTGTTACGTTGACTGCAATCAGCAACGAAATCCAGGGACTGAGGAACATAGTCGAATATTACCCCTATGTGCAAGATTTATTTCGTATTGAGAATCATCGCTTCGAGAAGCCATTGAAGTAGAAATTAAGAAGCAATTAGAGCTAATAAAATAAAAGCTTAGCAATTGAAGGGAAATTCAAAGAATTCTTCACGAAGCTTGCACAAAGTGTTGAGGAGAAGGAAATAAGGACCAACTGTGGGTATATTAATGAGAAAAGGAGTCATGATTACCTAAATAACCGCTACCCACGTGCGGGCAGTTTGAATTCAACCACGTCCTTAAAACAAAAGTAAAAAAGAAGGGGTCTTTTCAAAACACTACAAGAAATGTGACTTTCAACGATCACTTTTTAACGACTGGATATGAACCCGGTCGTTGAAGTATATTAATAGCGTCCATATTTTTATCCAGTCGTTACATGTGAATTTGTAGTTGAACATTAACAAAGAGATAATATTTGGTCCTTCAAAGATACGATATCCTGCTGTTAAGATTAAATTAATCAATAAAAAGAGGCGGTATTTTTTTACTCTTTTTTCTCCCAGGCCTCAACCCACTATACGCACCAATAGTCTCGCCCCCTCACCCAATCTTTGTTGAGAAAAAAAAAGAACTTCCTTTCTCTTTGTTTCTATTACAAAACAGTTTCCTCCGACTGAAGAAAAAACCCTAAGCTTCTCTCAATTTCGATCTATAACCAGTTCTCAGAGAGTCAAAATCTCTGCAGCCAACATCGGATTCCTACCAAGGTAATGCTTCTTTTATTAATTTTCTCTTTACATGCCGTAAACTTTCAGTCTTTGCTCATTATTCTATATTTATAGAATTCAGTTTGTTAAATGTTGCGTTTACAGTATTGGGCTAAGTAATTTAAGAATTACGGTTAATCACTTTAATCTAAGCTAATTTGTGTGTTCCAATCTTTATTCGTCATAAAGTTTCAGTCTTTACTCGTTAATCTGTATTTCTAGAGTACAGTTTATTGATTTTTTTGTCTTTATATATGTGGGCTTCGATAATAGGTATTGTGTTTATGCTCTCTGGATCTCTTTTGTACAATTCAATATTTATCGGTCATAATTGATGTCGGGCAATCCGTCACTAGACCCTTCACTCGGAGTCAAGCCAAGAAGGTTCAAGAGGTGCATTTATACTTGGAAAGGAAGGGCCTCGAAGATGGAAGCGATTGGAAGCCGTTCCGGTCAGCCACCAGGCGCTCCGCCCTGAAAAGGCAGCCACCAGGCGCTCTGCCTAGCCCACCCCACTGGCCAATTTGCTAGGCGCTCCGCCCGCTTTGCTGAAGGGCGAGTTTTTAAGTGTTTAATGTCTCTTTTGGACCTGCGTGGTATTTTAACTTAAAAGCCTAATGTGTGGCAATTTAGACCTTTTACTTAGAGCTTGCAAACCTCTATAAATAGCTTAGCCTAGCCTATTTCATTACTTAGCTAATTTTGATGATTGAAGAATATTGTTAAGAGTTGAACTCTTGTGAATGAATGAAACAACCTTGTTTGGGACTTGTCTTTCCTCTAGCGGATCTAGATGAATTCCATTCCCTCCCCGATCATTCTACTTGCGGGTTCCGGGTGAGCTCGAGGGTAGTTGCCTAGTGTAGGTGTTCCTTGACAATCTCCCGGGGTGTATCGAAACTAGTTCTTCGATGCTGCTTGGGTTATTCGTTCGAGCCACGTCTCACTTTTATCTTTACTTTTCCACGTTTACTTTTGCCCTGCATCAGTTTGGTATCAGAGCAAGGCTTGGTTTCAGCTTCAACCTCTGTACATTACATACGGTTACCAACACAAATCTTCTGTGTTGATGAATACATTGTTACCATTCTCAAAGAAAAAAGAATAACTGGAATATAGCTGAGAGGAACTAATTTCTAATCAACCATCTGAATCAGAGATAGCACCTTCTTTGTTTGTCAAAGCGATAGCACCTTTAGGAACTTAATTTCTCACAAGATGTTGGGAACTCATATAATGGGTCTACAGAACAAAAAATGGTCCATAAGTCCAGATTGCTCAAGCCAGTTCTCATATAAACCTTCATTTTATTTCTTAAATATCTCAGTGGTGTAGTATTTAGGAAGAATCAAGACTGATAAGGATTGCAGGAAAGTACTAATGTCAGGGAGAAATTTATAAGCGGCGAACGATAAGAGACTCACATCCCTTCAATAAAGGATGAAACAAATTTCACGAGATTTGGAATTGAATAACATCAAGTTTGAAGAATCGAAACCCACTTTGAAACCCTTTTTGAAACCCAACTTGAATCTTTGAATGATGATTGTGCTTTGATTGTTGGTTGTTTGGGTGTAAAAATCATTGGGGTTTGAAGAATATAGCAATATACAGCTTTGGGTACTTTGATTTGTGCAAAACACATTGAAATCGATCCAAAAATTTGATTGAAACTAAAGGAAAATGGAGTTGGAAAACCTGAAGATCGTCGCCAAGGCGCTCCGCCTGACCACCCTCACTGGTGGTTTTGCCAGGCGCTCCGCCTAACACCGGAAGGTGTGGGATTGGGTAGTTTTTCCTAGGTTTTCTTGTTTCTTTCTTTGCTTAACTTCTAACTACGTGAAGCTTTTGGCTACAAGTCGAGTGAAATATCCACCACCACTAAACGAGTGAACCGAGTGAAACACAAGTGACGGTGTGTGTGAGGTGATTTCACTAACGTTTGTTCTTTTGTAGGTGCAATGGCCAACAAAGGTGAAGATTTTATGAAGAATGCTTTGGCTAGTATCCTTGCCGAAATGGATATCATGGGCCAAAAGATTGATACACTTGAGCGGGTGACCTCAAGTCTCCAAGTTGAGCAAGGGACCTCAAGTGTCCAAGTTGAGAAAGGGACCCCGAGTGTCCAAGTTGAAGCCGGTGAAGGCTCAAGTAGTCCTACCTTTACCCTAGAACAAGTTTTTGAATTGCTTAATCAATAACGGGTAAAGGAAGATCGTGAAGGAATTGAACAACGAATGGGCATTCCCCACCTAATGGGCAATCCCAAAGGAATGTTCCACTTCCAAGAGACATTCGAAATGTGCAACCTCTTGAGCAAGTTGATGGAGCCCAAGAAGGGGAGGAGGAAGAGCATGGTGGTAGTGACGATGGAGCTCCTAATCTGAATGGGAGACTCAATTGGGGACGTAATGTTGATAGGGGTAGAGGCCGAGGTCGAGGGCCACCCATAGGGAATGTTGGAGGGAATGCTAGGAGGGATTATGGTAGTTATGAAGACCACTATTGATGCAGCCCGAACACGTGCTGATCAAGTGTTCGATCCACCGAGGAGACCGATGACAAGAAGCCAAGCCAAGCTGCTGCACGATGTGCACGTTCACTTAGCCTGGCCGAAGGAAAACAATTGCTCCGAAGCTGAGTGGCCGGGCTCAAGAACCGAAGGCATTATCTTCAGATTTGAGCCCGAAGGCAAAGTGACCGAGGACAATGGGCTCGAAGACAATTGAGCGTCCAAAGACAATGAGTGTGTTCGAGCAGACAATCGAGAACCGAAGCCAAGGCTTACCGAAGTCAAATTCTGCCGAACACAATTTAACTCAGCCCTGCGTGGCTTATTTCTATTGGTCGCCTGTGACCCTTTTACTAGTTTACCCTTAGTATTTCCTATATAAACCTTGTTTCCTTTCATTGTACGGAGCTAGTTTTTGAACAATGATAAATTAATGAAAGTGCCGAGCACCTTTCTCTTGTCTCCGTCGTGAGCAAAACCCTATGAGGGATTTTATGGACTTGTGGCTTTCGGTTAATCCGATTGAACATTCCTCTTTGATCATTCAGTTTGCAAGAGGCAATGTTCTCTTGAGGATTGTTGCATAGTTAGGGTGATTCTTGTGTCCCTTTTGATCGAGCTTTGAGACAGGTTCCTCACTGTTCTTTCGAAAGAAGCAAGTTTTGACTTGCTTCTATCTTTTATCTTTCTTGTTTATCTTCCGCGTTTGTGCTTAGCAACTCCTTCGGGTTTGCATTGCACCATCTTGGTATACGAGCACGGTTTGAGCTTGTTTCTACAACCCCAAATCCTGTTCAAGTTATCTTTACTTTTCGTGCGTTGTGTCTTTGTTTTCCATTTCGTGTTCTTGATTTGGTTGTGTTACTGTTGGTGTTCTTACTTTACAAAAAAAAAAAAAAAAAAAGGGTGTTAAAAAGAAAATTCAAAAATTGTGTTTGATTGTTGGTTGTTTGGGATAAAACAACCATTGATTCTTGTTCACCATTGTTTCCTGATTCCAACAAGTACCCGACGTACTGATTTCGTGACTAGGGTTTCTTGGTGAAATTTTGGACTATTTTTTAGCTTTAATGGTGGCTGGAACTTGAACCCCATCGTGTTTGGTTGAAACCGGTGAAGATTGGTGGTTCTTGAGTGATTTGGGTTTGTTTGTTGCTTGAAAATCGGAGTTCTGAGTTTGGATTCGTTGTCCGTACGCCGGAAAATTGTTACAAAATCGTAACAGTGTACGACACGAATGAGCTGGTTCTTAGCTCGAAGAACTTGAACTGAGTTCCTCCGATGCTGTTGAAACCGGAGCTGAAAAGGCAACCCAGATCTTTTTTAGTTTGTGGTCAGTGAACCGAAGTTGATTTGTCCGTACGCCGGAGCAAGGGTCACTGTTCCACTAAAGAAGAAAGGGGTAAAATTTTAAACATCAAAACCCCAGGTGAAAAGTTGTCGGCAGGGAAAAAGGAAAGTGGATAAGGTAAAACCCTATCCGTACCAAGGAGGGACCACTCTCGTACGGAAAAGAGTTGGTGTGATCGAAAAGGATTCCAAAAGGGAATCAAAGGGTAGATTCTCCTAGGTTCTCACTTTCTTTCGTGTCAAATTTCTAGTTAGTGGATCTTTCGAGTAATTGTCCTACTCGAGGTCGTACTAACTCGTTTTGAGCTGATAGGAACTCGTACGAAGGGGTGACCGAAGTCCAAACTTTCGTAGAAATTTCTTTTGACTCCCCGAGCTCAGTTAAAAGCGTACGTTCCATCGAGTCGAACATCACTTCACTCTTCCCGAAGAGACAGTGACTATTGTCGAACTTGAAGGATCTTAGAGGACCGATCAATCAGACGAGCCACTGTTAACAAGTCCTTGAGTGATCAAAAACCGAACACATAAATTGAGTAGACCCGAGTGCCACCCATCAAAGGTGAGGGAGTGTGAGAGGTGATTTTTTTTTAACCCTAACATTAGTTTGATCTTTGACTTGTGCAGGTACCATGGCTGGAAACGATGGCAAAGGCATTGAGAAGCCCGAAGTGTCGTTAGCCGATCTCATGGCTGCGATACAAGGTGTCAGTGCCGAAGTAAGAGGAGTGAGTGTTCGAGTAGCTCAACTCGAACAGGGAAGCGCGTCCGTGGCCATGACTGGGTCCGGCGCTGGAACTAGCCAATCCACTCCGATGAAACCTGATCTGTATGCTGAGCTTGTATGACAACATCAGTTGACAAGTGAAGCCATTCGAAGAGAGCTTAACTTGGGCAATCCCCAAGCGCAACAAAACTTGGGCAATTCCCAAGCTGGTTATCAAAACTTGGGCATTCCCCGAGGAGAAAGGATACCACTTCCAAGGGCCCGAAGAGATCTTGGAGCCGTTGTGGAAGAGGTTATCGAAGAGGAATTTCCCGAGGACGAATATGAGACCGAGCCGCCATTCGCTCAACGAAGGCAAGCTCACCGAGGTCGTGGAAATTTCCGAGGTCGAGGCCGAGGCGCAAATGTTGAAAAAAATATTGAGCGTGAGGCTGATGATCGCGGTGATGAGTATCCCGAACAGGTTCGTGCTGTTCGAGACTCAAATTTCAACAGTGTCAAAATCACTATTCCACCCTTTAAAGGAACTAGTGATCCCGATGAGTATCTTGAATGGAAGCTTAAAATGGAGCGCATCTTTGAAACCAATGAGATGATCGATGAGAGAAAAGCTGCCCATGCCATTGCTTCGTTCGAAGCTTATGCATCTACATGGTGGGAATCTGACAAGAGGCATAGACGAAGGAATGACTATCCCGAAGTCACTACTTGGCCACAATTGAAGAGAGCTATGGGTGCTAAGTATTTGAGTGCTAAGTACAGGCAAACTCAAATGCAAAAGCTCTATGAGCTAAAGCAAGGGTCCAAGTCTGTCCAAGAGTACCATGATGAGTTCGAAAAGGTTCGATTGAATCTTGATCTAGTAGAGGATGAAGAGCAAGCCATTATCAGATTCAAAAATGGCTTGGCTAGGGATGTGTCATCTCAGTTGAGACTCCACGTGTATCACACGTTGGAAGATCTGTTCGATGCTGCCACCGAAGCTGAAAAATTGGTGAAGGACGATAAGACAAACCGGTATCGAAGAGTTACTGCTTCTACTCCTTTGAACCGAAGTAAAGAGTGGAAGAGTCCAAACCAAACAAATGCTAACACTGTTCGAGATTCGAAGAGACCCTTCGAAAGAAATGTGACCGTTAACCAGTTGAGAGAAGTGGGAGGTAAAGTTCAACTTAACTCTCCTAGTGCTTCAAATATTCAGTGTCACAAATACAAAGGTTATGGTCACATGGCAAAAGAATGTCCAACTCGCAAAGTTATGCTTCTGCTCGAAGATGGAACCGTCCATGAGCAAGCGAGTGACACCGAGGATGAATTTATCGAGGAGACTGACCGAGCTAAAGGTGATGATGATCGTGAGGCTGCCGAAGCTGATCATCCGAAAATGTTTCTTGTGGTTCGAAGGAATTTGAGCTGCATGACTCTGGAAGAAGAGGACAACCAAAGAGAAAACCTCTTTCATGCCCGATGTCGAGTAAGGGGAAAGGTGTGTTCAATGATCATTGATTCTGGTAGTTGTGCGAATGTAGTGAGCCAAACTTTGGTTTCACAAATGGGATTACCTACGATGAAGCATCCCCACCCTTACAAATTACAATGGCTGAATGAGTGTGGAGAATTGAGAGTTGTCAAACAAGTGTGGATCAAGTTTAGAATCGGAGAGTATCAAGATGAAATGATATTCGATGTGGTTCCGATGCAAGCTTGTCATTTGCTATTGGGTCGACCGTGGCAATATGACCAGACAGCTATTCACAATGGCAGATCCAACACTTACACTGTAAAGCTCGAAGGGAAGAGTTTCATACTCAAACCCCTCTCTCCAAAACAAGTCACCGAGGACTATAAACGGATGAAAGAATTGAAAGAAGCGGCCAAAGCTAAGCTTCCGATGGGAGCAAAATTGGGGCCCAAAGAGACAAACACTCTGCCCGAAGTAAAAGGAATCTGTGCAATCATGCAACCGGGTGAGATTCTACGAGGCAACGCCAACGATCAAGTGATGATTTGCCTCGTGCACAAGGGTATCTTTCTAAACTCTAATGAAGATTTTTCTAACGATAACCCTTTGCCTTTGTTTGTTCGTAAAGTTTTGCAGGACTTCGAGGACATGTTTCCCGAGGAAATGCCAGGTGGATTACCTCCGTTGAGTTATCGAGCACCAAATTGACTTCGTGCCGGGGTCTCAAATCCCCAACAAACCTGCATACCGGTGTAATCCCGAAGACACCAAAGAGCTCCAACGGCAGGTTGATGAGTTGATGAACAAGGGCCTCGTTCGTGAGAGCTTGAGTCCTTGCGTCGTTCCTGTTATACTTGTCCCGAAGAAGGATGGAACATGGCGAATGTGTGTTGACTGTCGAGCAGTCAACAAAATAATGGTAAAGTATCGTCATCCTATCCCTCGATTAGATGACATGCTAGATGAGATAAGTGGTTCTTCATGCTTTTCGAAGATAGACCTCAGGTTTGGTTACCACCAAATCCGAATGAAACCCGGAGACGTGTGGAAAACCGCATTCAAGACCAAATTCGGTCTATATGAATGGTTGGTACTGCCTTTTGGCTTATCCAATGCACCGAGCACATTCATGCGATTGATGAACCATGTGCTCAAATCGTTCATAAACAAGTTCGTTGTCGTTTATTTCGATGACATACTTGTTTATAGCAGAACCGTGGATGAACATGTCGAACACCTAAGGCAAGTACTTGAAAAGCTTCGAGAAGAGAAGTTGTATGCCAACTTCAAGAAATGCGCCTTCGGTGTCGATCGTGTAGTCTTTCATGGATTTGTTGTCAGTGCTAATGGTGTCGAAGTCGACGAATCAAAAGTCGAAGCCATCAAAGATTGGCCAACTCCAACCTCGGTAACACAAGTTCGTAGCTTCCATGGTTTAGCTAGCTTTTACCGAAGGTTTGTTCGTGACTTTAGCACCGTGGCAGCTTTTTTAACCGAGCTGGTGAAGAAAGACCATCCATTTGTGTGGGGAGAGTCCCAAGAGAAGGCTTTCCAAGAGTTGAAACGGAGGCTTTGCTCTGCCCCGTTATTGCAACTCCCTGACTTCGGCAAAGCATTCGAAGTCGAGTGTGATGCGTCCGGAGTTGGGATCGGAGGAGTGCTGATGCAAGAATCGAAGCAAATCGCTTATTTTATCGAAAAGCTTAAGGGTGCAACTTTGAATTACTCTACGTATGACAAAGAATTGTATGCCCTCGTTCGAGCACTCGCCCATTGGCAGCATTATTTGTGGCCACGAGAATTTGTGATCAAAAGTGATCATGAGTCCTTGAAGCATCTCCGAGGACAGGAGAAATTAAACCGAAGACATGCCAAGTGGGTTGAATTTATTGAGAGCTTTCCCTATGTAATTCATTACAAAAAGGGTAAAGACAATGTTGTGGCCGATGCGCTATCAAGGAAATTTGCCTTAGCGACCACTCTCGCCTCTACGCTCATGGGATTCGAAAGCATCAAGTCGATGTACGAGGACGATCCCACGCTGAAATGCGTTCGTGACGCAATCTTGAGTGGCCGAAGGGTTGGAAAATATCAGTGGCACGATGGCTACCTCTTCAAGAATGGGAGGGTTTGTGTGCCAGTGTCATCGTGGAGAGAGCTCTTGGTTCGAGAAGCTCACTCCGGTGGACTGATGGGACACTTCGGTGTCGACAAAACTCTTGGTATCTTGACCGAGCAGTTCCATTGGCCCAAAATGCGACGAGATGTGCAAAAGCTTTGCAACGCTTGTCTCGTTTGCAAGAAGGCAAAATCGAAGTCCAACCCTCATGGTTTGTACACCCCGTTACCTATGCCTGATCGACCTTGGGTTGATATATCCATGGACTTTGTCTTGGGGTTACCGAGATCGGGGGAGGGCATGATAGCATCTTCGTTGTGGTTGACCGTTTTTCAAAAATGGCTCACTTTATTCCTTGCAAAAAGTGTGATGATGCCCAGCATGTAGCTACATTGTTTATCTCTAATGTGTTAAAATTGCATGGTGTGCCTCGCACTATTGTGAGTGATCGAGACTCAAAATTCTTGAGTCATTTTTGGAAGTGTTTGTGGGGTGCCCTCGGCACCAAGCTACTATTCTCGACGTCTCACCATCCTCAGACTGATGGACAGACCGAGGTAGTTAACCGAACCTTGGGATCTTTGCTTCGAGCAATGACCAAAGGCAAAGTTGGAAACTGGGCTGATCGTTTGCCCATGATGGAGTTTGCATACAATCGAACGGTGCATAGAATGATCAACATGACCCCGTTTGAATGTGTGTATGGCTTTAATCCTTTAATTCCACTTGATTTAACCCCATTGCCTCGAGATTCTGTTCTTGATTTTGAAGGTAGTCGACGAGCAGCTGCCTTGATCGAATTGCATGCAAAGGTGAAGAAGAACCTCGAGGAGGCCTATGCAAAGGTTGCCTTAAAGAAAAACAAGGGGCGTAAAAAGCTGGAATTAAAGAAAGGAGATTGGGTTTGGGTTCACTTCCGAAAGGAACGCTTCCCGAACCAAAGGAAAGGAAAGTTGGCTCCTCGAGGGGATGGTCCATTTCAAGTGCTAACCAAGATCAACAACAATGCTTACGTGATCGACCTCCCTGGTGAGTATAACGTGTCCAACACCTTTAATGTTGCTGACTTAGTTCCTTGTGTTGTAGGTCAAACTTCGAAGGACGAGGAGAATTCGATTTCCAGGACGAAATCTTCTCAAGAAGGGGAGGATGATGCAGCCCGAACACGTGCTGATCAAGTGTTCGATCCACCGAGGAGACCGATGACAAGAAGCCAAGCCAAGCTGCTGCACGATGTGCACGTTCACTTAGCCTGGCCGAAGGAAAACAATTGCTCCGAAGCTGAGTGGCCGGGCTCAAGAACTGAAGGCATTATCTTCAGATTTGAGCCCGAAGGCAAAGTGACCGAGGACAATGGGCTCGAAGACAATTGAGCGTCCAAAGACAATGAGTGTGTTCGAGCAGACAATCGAGAACCGAAGCCAAGGCTTACCGAAGTCAAATTCTGCCGAACACAATTTAACTCAGCCCTGCGTGGCTTATTTCTATTGGTCACCTGTGACCCTTTTACTAGTTTACCCTTAGTATTTCCTATATAAACCTTGTTTCCTTTCATTGTACGGAGCTAGTTTTTGAACAATGATAAATTAATGAAAGTGCTGAGCACCTTTCTCTTGTCTCCGTCGTGAGCAAAACCCTGTGAGGGATTTTATGGACTTGTGGCTTTCGGTTAATCCGATTGAACATTCCTCTTTGATCATTCAGTTTGCAAGAGGCAATGTTCTCTTGAGGATTGTTGCATAGTTAGGGTGATTCTTGTGTCCCTTTTGATCGAGCTATGAGACAGGTTCCTCACTGTTCTTTCGAAAGAAGCAAGTTTTGTCTTGCTTCTATCTTTTATCTTTCTTGTTTATCTTCCGCGTTTGTGCTTAGCAACTCCTTCGGGTTTGCATTGCACCAACTATGGAGGCCAACCGGAGCCTTACCGTGGAGGTCGTGACAACACCAACCTCAATAGTGTGAAGCTTAATCTTCCTATCTTTAAGGGCACTTGTGATCTGGAGGCATACCTGGGATGGGTACTACTCAGGAAAAGGGTATTTGACACAAACGAAATGACCGAGGAGAAGTTAGGTACCTATGCTATTTCATCCTTTGAGTCCTATGCTTCTACTTGGTGGGAGTCCATAAAGAGGTCAAGAAGGAGAGCGGGTGTGCATATGAATGTGACGTGGAATGAGTTGAAAGGCCTCATGAACACCAAGTATGTGACTCCTAGGTATCGTCAAGAGCAACTCAAGAAGCTTTATGATCTAAAACAAGGTGCCAAGACGGTTCATGAGTACTATGATGAGTTTGAAAAGACCCGGATGACTTTGGATATGGACACCGAAGATGAGGAACAAGCCGTGATCCGTTTCAAGAATGGCTTGAGCTATGGTATAGTTTCTCAAATGAGATTGCATGCTTATCTTTCACTTCAAGAAATCTTTGAAGCCGCACTTGATGCCAAGCAATGGCTTAAAGAAGAAAGATCCAATCGCTACAAAAGTAGCACTTCTACTCCATGAGTAAGCCAAATGAGTGGAAAACTCCTACCCCAAATGCAAGAGTTCCAAGTGCAAGTGGTGCAAGTTCTTGTAAAGATGTGAAGAAGCCGTATGAGAAGTACACACCAAATGTGGGAGGTAATTCTAAAATCCAATTAAATACTCCTACTTCTTCTTCTAATCAATGCCGCAAATGCAAGGGATATGGTCATTTTGCTTGGGAGTGTCCTACAAAAAGACTATGATGTTGGTGGTGATGGTGCTATTGAGTAAGATAGTGAACCGGAGGATGAGGGAGTAGAGGGAGATGAGGTGGATGATGTGGAGGAGGATACGGTTGAGGATGATGATCCTCATGCTTTCCTAGTTGTGAGGATGTGTTTAGGTGCCATGCTTGTAGAGGATAGTGAGACATTGCAAAGGGAAAACCTCTTCCATGCTAGATGACAAGTCATGGGCATTGTTTGTTCCATGATCATTGACTCGGGAAGTTGTGCCAATATTGTTAGTCAAACACTAGTTTCCCAATTGAAATTACCCACTATGAAACATCCCAAACCTTATCATTTGCAATGGCTTAGTGAGTGTGGGGAGCTAAAGGTGGTGAAGCAAGTAATGATTAAGTTCAAAATGGGGAACTACGTGGATGAACACATGTTTAATGTGGTGCCTATGCAAGCTTGTCACCTCTTGTTTGGTAGGCCATGGCAATTTGATAGACATGTGGTTCATGATGGCCGTGCCAAAACATATACAGTCAAACATGAAGGGAAGAAATTTGTGCTTAAACCCTTGACTCCCAAGCAAGTAAGTGAAGATTACAAGCGCATGAGAGAGTTGAGAGAAACGGCAAAGGCTAAGTTGATTGTTGAGACTAGTCCTTTGGCCGAGAGCTTAGTGGTGACTCCACTATCTTCTACCGGTAGCATATGTGCCATGATGCAACCGGGTGAGCTTTTGAAAGGAAATGATGTCAACAAACTACTCATTTGCCTAGTGCACAAAGGTACGATTCTTGCTTTTGAATTTGACTATTCTTCTAACCCTTTGCCTAGTGCTTTTGAAAATGTTTTGAAGGATTTTGAGGACATGTTCCCGGATGAAATGCCAATTGGTTTACCTCCCTTGAGGGGTATTGAACACCAAATCGACTTTGTCCTGAGATCCCAAATTCCAAACAAATCGGCTTATAGGATCAACCCCGAAGATACCAAGGAGCTATAAAAACAAGTGGATGAATTTCTTACTAAAGGCTTGGTGAGGGAGATCTTGAGTCTTTGTGTCGTGCCCGTGAGCCTTGTTCCAAAGAAGGACGATACTTGGAGGATGTTTGTGGTTGTCTTGCGGTAAATAA
The DNA here is from genome assembly GCA_029990575.1 of Petunia axillaris subsp. axillaris. Taxonomy (NCBI): domain Eukaryota; kingdom Viridiplantae; phylum Streptophyta; class Magnoliopsida; order Solanales; family Solanaceae; genus Petunia; species Petunia axillaris. The sequence continues at coordinate 10,313,529 of JARKNS010000007.1, forward strand.
GATCACGGTAAAGTATCGACATCCCATACCTCGCTTAGATGACATGCTCGATGAATTAAGTGGTTCTAGTATCTTTTCAAAGATAGAACTTAGATCTGGTTACCACCAAATCCGGATAAAACCCGGGGATGAATGGAAAACCGCATTCAAGACCAAGTTTGGTCTATATGAATGGTTGGTGATGCCCTTTGGCCTCTCCAACGCACCTAGTACTTTCATGAGACTTATGAACCATGTGTTGAAGCCATTCATCAACAAATTTGTGGTCGTCTATTTTGATGATATCTTGATATATAGCAAGTCATTAGACGACCATGTTGATTATTTAAGGCAAGTGCTTGAAGTGTTGAGAGCCGAAAAGCTCTATGCTAATTTTAAGAAATGTGCCTTTGGTGTTGAGAAGGTAGTCTTTCTTGGGTTTGTTGTGAGTGCCGAAGGAGTGGAGGTGGATGAGTCCAAGGTAGAGGCCATTCTTGATTGGCCTACTCCTACTACCGTGACTCAAGTGAGGAGCTTTCATGGTCTTACTAGTTTCTATAGACGATTTGTGAAAGACTTTAGCTCCATTACCACTCCACTCACCGAATTGGTAAAGAAGGACAAACCTTCTGTATGGGGAGAGCCTCAAGAGAAGGCCTTCCAAGAATTGAAAAATAGGTTGATTACCGCCCTTCTATTGAAATTGCCCGACTTCGGAAAGGCATTTGAGGTTGAATGTGATGCGTCGGGGGTGGGAATTCGCGGTGTTTTAATGCAAGATGGCAAACCCATAGCCTACTTTAGTGAAAAATTGAAGGGTGCTTCCTTGAATTACTCTATGTATGACAAGGAGTTGTATGCCCTAGTGAGAGCTCTTGCTCATTGGCAACATTACCTTTGGCCTAGAGAATTTGTGATTAAGAGTGATCATGAGTTACTCAAATATCTTAGGGGCCAAGAGAAGTTGAACAAGAGGCATGCCAAGTGGGTAGAGTTCATTGAGTCTTTTCCCTATGTCATTCAATATAAAAAAAGGGAAAGACAATGTTGTGGCGGATGCACTTTCTAGGAAGTTTGCTCTTGCCACTACTCTTGCCTCCAAGCTCACGGGTTTTGAGAGTATCAACTTGATGTATGCTCATGACCCTAAGCTAAAGAGCATTCATGAAGCTCTTGAGAAAGGAGAAAGAGTTGAGAAGTACCAATGGGTTAATGGCTATATCTTTGAAAATGGTAGAGTATGCATACCCAAGTCCTCATGGTGAGAATTGCTTGTGCAAGAAGCACATTGTGGAGGACTCATGGGTCACTTTGGTAAGGATAAAACCTTGGCCATTCTCATGGAGCAATTTCATTGGCCTAAAATTGGGACGCAAGTTGAGAGACTTTGCATTTCTTGCCTTGAGTGCAAGTATGCTAAGTCCAAATCGAACCCCCATGGTTTGTATACCCCTCTCCCCGTACCTACTAGCCCGTTGATGGCTATATCTATGGATTTTGTTATGGGAATACCACGGACTAGGGGGGACATGATAGCATTTATGTTGTCGTGGATAGGTTCTCCAAGAGGGCTCACTTCATTCCATGTAAAAAGTGTGATGATGCACAACATGTTGCTTCTTTGTTCATTGATAATGTGTTAAAGTTGCATGGTGTGCCTCAAACCATTGTAAGTGATAGGGACACTAAGTTCCTTAGCCATTTTTGGAGGAGTTTATGGGGTGCCCTTGGCACCAAGCTTTTGTTCTCTACGTCCCACCACCCTCAAACCGAGGTAAGGTGGGACTTGGATTGACAAGTTACCTCTTATGGAGTTTCCCTACAATTGCACTTTGCATTGAATGATTGGTATGACTCTATTCGAGTGTGTTTATGGTTTTAACCCCTTGATTCCCCTTGATCTAACCCCTTTGCCTAGGAAAATGGTTGTTAATTTTGAAGGTAAAACTAGGGCCAAGGCTTTGGTTGAACTACATTCTAAGGCGAAGAAGAACTTGGAGGAAGCTTATAAGAAGGTGGCCTCTAAGAAAAACAAGGGACGCAAGAAGGTGGAACTCAAGAAGGGTGACTATGTGTGGGTGCACTTCCGAAAAGAAAGGTTTCCGAAGCTTAGGAAAGGGAAGTTGGCACCCCGAGGATATGGACCCTTCCAAGTGTTTTCAAAGATCAACAACAACGCTTATGTGATTGACTTGCTAAGTGAGTATAATGTTTCTAACACATTTAATGTGGCTGACTTGACTCCTCTTGTTGTAGGAGATGATGGACCCGAGGGTGATGATGCTTGGATTTCGAGGACGAAATCTTCCCAAGAAGGGGAGGATTGATGTAGGAAATCAAACGCGGAAAGTAAAAGATAAAGAACGAGACGTAACTCGATCTCTAATCCCAAGTAGCAACGGAGAACTTGTTCCGTTACACCCCGAGAGAAGGACAAGAACACCTACGCCATGCAACTACCCTCGAGCTAACGCGAGCACGCAAGTAGAATGGTCGGAGAGGAAGAGTATTCATCTAGATCCGCTAGAAGACATACAAGTCTAAGAACAAAAGGTTTCATTCATTCAATAGTCAAGAGCCTTGCTCATGTTCATCATTTATAATCATCAATAATAAGCTAAGTGTAAAATAAGCTATGCTTGGGTATTTATAGTGTTTTTCCAAGCTTACACAAAGACTTAACTACCCTTACTAATAAGGTTCAACAAATAAGCCACGTAGGGCAAAATAGTAAAAGAACTATAAGTTCAGCAGCTAGGAGGGGCGCCTAGGGCTGGGAGGGGCGCCTGGATCATGCTGAAGCTAGGCTGGGCGCCTGGAGCTAGGCGGGGCGCCTGGCTTGGCCTTCAGCTAGGCTGGGCGCCTGAAGCTAGGCGGGGCGCCTGGCTTGGCCTTCAGCTAGGCTGGGCGCCTGGCTAGGCTGGGCGCCTGGCTTGGCCTTCAGCTAGGCTGGGCGCCTGGCTAGGTGGGGCGCCTGGGTGCCTTCCATTCTTAGGCAGTGAGCTTCCTAGGCTGGGCGCCTGGGCTAGGCGGGGCGCCTAGCTATGCTGGGCCTCCTTCCTTCTCCTTAGGCGTGGAGCCTAGTGATGAAACCATCCGGAACACTTCCAAAGCCCTTGACTTCAAGTCCTTTGTATCTTCCAAGCTTGGCACATGTCGGAAAGTGTTGGAAAGTGTCTTGGCACGATTTGCTCTGCATCATCCTCCCCTTCTTGAAGAGATTTCGTCCTCGAAATCAATGCATTCATGTTCATGGCATCATCTCTTAGAGGTGCCCAATGCTCTCCTCCTTTGTAACTCTTGATCATCACCTTGACATAGGTCTCTTCCAAGATCTCCCTTGCCTTAACATGGAGCTTAGAACCTACAAGCAACGACAAGCAACACAAGAATTCCTACTTTGAAAGTAGGTTAGTGCAAGAAGTGTGGAAAACACACTCTTGTGATATAACCAAGCATCAATGAGAAGCACAAATATCAAGTCTCCAAAGAGAATAATAAGTACTTGGTTAAAGATCATCATGCACCTAACACAATAGTGATCAAATAAGCCATGGGGATATGAAAAATGCAGGATCAAGCTATCAAGATCCCCTTGAACCTTAAGCTCAAGATCAACAAACCAATCCCTCCTCAAAGTGTGATTAACATGTAGAGTGGAGTGAGTCAAATAACTCAACATGCAAGTAACATCAAGCACTCCACTCCCCTTCTTTAGAGCATACTTACTCACACCAAGGGATTCCTTTTCGACTTCCATTTCATCACTTAAGCAACCCTTCTCAAAAGACAAACTATCAAGAAAGGCATTGATAATGGCCTCTTCTTCATCATAACCCACACAAGCAATAGTGGGGTCACTCAAAGAACCATCTACCTCACTCAAATTCTCAAACAAGTGGTTGCCTAAGGAATCAAATCCTTCACACCATGGGGGTTCCATTTGACCACCCACCCTAGCCCGATACAAGTCGCTACCACAAATGAGATTATCGTCACACAATGGAAATATAAAAGCATGCATCTCAATATCATGATTAAGCATAGACAAATTATCGAGACTAGGTTCACTTGAGGAGTCATCATAGACAACCTCGTCCAATTCATGCAATTTGGACTCCTCAAGGACAAGACCATCCTCACCACAACACATTGGTCCACCAAATAGAAGCATATCAATTAGGGAATGGTCAACTACCTCATCTTTCCCTATGTCAAAGGTTGGCGGTGTGTCATAGCAAAGGTCAAAATCATGGTCAACTATCAAATCTACACTAGGGAAGGGTTCAATGAACAATGAGCTCACATCATGATGTGGCATAGCATCCCTTCCAACTAGTGTTTCACAAGCACATGCAAGTTGACAACTAGACTCTACACTAGTGGTATACTCACTAGATGCATCAAAACCACCAACTAGTGTTGAGTCATCACAAGACAAGTAGTTAGTAGGTTCATGAAAAGGTGAAGCAACACTTACATTTGTAGTACTCCCTTGATCACTCACAAGGTTTGAAGTGGCATATGCAACTTCTCCTTCATGAAGCTCACATTGAGGCTCCAATGACTTGTCTTCAAATGTACCTACACAAGAGCTTTCACAAGAAGAGATAGAAGATAAAGAAGGGTTAGAACAATGGGTGCTCTCACTCTCAATTTTTCCTTCCTCACCTCTCATCTCTCTCAATTTTACCTCATGGTCAAGTGTAGCTTGTGGTGACAATCCCCTCACATCACTCCTCAAAGCCTCTCCTTTTTCCCCTCTTGGATTGTCACCGGTCACTCCCTCACTTCTCTCTATCTTTTCTCTCTCATTTGAAGTGGAGTGACTCTCACTTTGATCATTCTTTGGCAAGGCAACTAGATTGTTTGCCTCGGGTTCAAGCAAAATGGGTGATTTGGCTTTAGCCGCTTCCCTCAACTCCCTCATCCGCTTGTAGTCATCACTCACTTGTTTGGGAGTTAGGGGTTTCAACACAAATTTCCTTCCTTCATGTTGGAGCGTGTAAGTGTTGACACGTCCATTGTGAACCACTTGTCGGTCAAATTGCCAAGGCCTTCCAAAGAGAAGGTGGCAAGCTTGCATTGGCACAACGTCGAACAAGTGTTCATCCACATAACTACCCATTTTAAACTTGATCATTGCTTGTTTCACTACCTTAAGCTCTCCACATTCACTAAGCCATTGTAACCGATATGGCTTGGGGTGTTTCACGGTTGGCAACTTCAATTGGGATATAAGAGACTGACTCACCACATTTGCACAACTTCCGGAATCAATTATCATAGAGCAAACAACATCTTTGACCCGGCACCTAGCATGGAAAAGATTTTCCCTTTGCAAGGTTTCACTATCTTCCACAATCATAGCTCCTAGGCTCCGTCTCACAACCAAGAAAGTATGAGGATCCTCCTCCTCCATCGTATCATCAAGCAAATCATTCTCCTCTACTCCCTCATCTCCCTCTACTCCCTCTACTCCCTCATCCTCCGATTCACTCTCTTTCTCATATGCTTCATTACCAACAACAATCATGGTCCTCTTTGTAGGACATTCCCTAGCAAAGTGACCATACCCCTTGCACTTGTGGCATTGTATTGAAGAAGAAGTAGGAGCATGTAGTTGAGTTTTAGAGTTACCTCCCACGTTAGGTGTGTTCTTCTCAAACGGCTTCCTCACATCCTTGGTAGCATTTGCACCACTCGTCCCACTTGCACTTGGGAACCTTGCATTTGTGGTAGGAGGCTTCCAATCCTTTGGTTTGCTTGTTGGAGTAGGAGTGCTACTCTTGTAGCGGAGAGATGTCTCCTCCTTGAGCCATTTCTCGGCCTCAACCGCATCTTCACATAGCTTGTAATGATCATCATATTTGTGGAACTTCAATTGTGAAGCTATGTCTCGGTTCAAGCCCCCTTTGAAACGGATCATGGCCGTCTCATTGTCTTCATCATCTAAGTCAAGGATCATTCGGATTTGCTCAAATTCATTGAAATATTCACCAACCGATTTGTATCCTTGCTTCAAATCATATAGACGCCTTTGTTGTTCAACCCGGTATTGATTAGTCAAGTACTTCTCATCCATCACACGGATCAATTCTTCCCAAGTAAGATTAATAGCCATACCCGTCCTTCTTCTATTTCTCTTCACCGACTCCCACCAAGTAGAAGCAAAAGATTCAAAGGAGGATATTGCATACTTGGTTTTCTTCACATCGGGCATATCATTGGTGTCAAAGATACGCTCCATAGCCAATTTCCAACCAATGTACTCCACCAGGTCACTACTTCCTTTGAAAGAAGGAATAGTGAGCTTCACACTATTAAGGTTGTTGTTGTTGTCACGACCCCCTTGGAATGGCTCCGGTTGGCCTCCTTGGTGATCATCATAAGCAACATAGTCCCTTCTAACATTCCTCCCTCCATATCCTAAGGGTGGCCCTCGACCTCGGCCTCTACCCCGATCCACATTTCGACCCCAATTCATAGCTCGCCTTGGTTGAAAGTGATCATCAAACCCATACACATTGTCATCATAATCAACTTCCTCCCCTTCTTGAGCCTCAACAACTTGCTCAAGAGGTTGCACATTTCGGACGGGTCTTGGTAGTGGAAAGTTTCTTGGAGGATTGTCCAAAATACGGGGAATGCCCATTCGTTCAACTCTCTCTCGGTCCTCCTTCACCCGTTGTTGATTGAGCAATTCAACAACTTGCTCCGGGGTAAAAGTAGGACTACTTGAGCCTTCACCGGTCTCAATTTGGACACTCGGGGTCCCCTTTTCAATTGGGACACTCGGGGTCCCATGTTCTCCTAGAGTACTTGAGGCTCCTTTTTCAAGAGAGTCAATCCTTTGGTTCATGAGGTCCATCTTGGCAAGAAGATTAGCCAAGGCCTCCTTAATGAAATCTTGACCTTCGTTGGCCATTGTACCTACAAACAAAGAAAACAAGAGTTAGTTAAAACACCTCACTCGCTCCCTCACTTGTGTTCACTCGGGTCACTCTTTTAGGTGGCGGTGGATATTTCACTCAACTTGTAGTCCCAAAGCTTCACGTAGATGATTAGCAACTCCTCAACTCAACTAAACTATTCACGAGTCACGCACACTCCGGGGTGAGTGGAGTTAATGGGACTCAATGAACGCTAGGCACTTTGAAGTGAAGGACTTGAGTTAAAAGATTCTACGCTTTTCTTTAGAATTCTACTCTCCTTGCTAGGCACGATTCACTTAAGAGCAATCAAGGGGTTAGCACTATTCAAGTAGATCGGTTACTCAAAGTAGTACTAACTAGATGTTATGTTATCAAACAAAGGGAAATACCTACGAAAATCTACCCGAAACAATGCGTTCAGCACTCAGGAGGGGTGCCTGAAACTCAGGAGGGGCGCCTGGGTTGTGCTGTGTTCCAGGCGGGGCGCCTGGGTCTAGGCGGGGCGCCTGGGACTTAGGCAGTAGCCAAGTCAGGCGGGGCGCCTAGCCTGAAGCTTTTTCCAACTCGTTCCAAACTCGTTTCAAGTCGATTTTCAAGCCTCAAATCCGATGTTTTCAACTTGTTTTCACAATCCAATGATACCCAAAGTTGTGTTTGATCTTCCTTAACAAATCCAAGACACTTTCCAACACTTTCCGACATGTGCCAAGCTTGGAAGATACAAAGGACTTGAAGTCAAGGGCTTTGGAAGTGTTCCGGATGGTTTCATCACTAGGCTCCACGCCTAAGGAGAAGGAAGGAGGCCCAGCATAGCTAGGCGCCCCGCCTAGCCCAGGCGCCCAGCCTAGGAAGCTCACTGCCTAAGAATGGAAGGCACCCAGGCGCCCCACCTAGCCAGGCGCCCAGCCTAGCTGAAGGCCAAGCCAGGCGCCCAGCCTAGCCAGGCGCCCAGCCTAGCTGAAGGCCAAGCCAGGCGCCCCGCCTAGCTTCAGGCGCCCAGCCTAGCTGAAGGCCAAGCCAGGCGCCCCGCCTAGCTCCAGGCGCCCAGCCTAGCTTCAGCATGATCCAGGCGCCCCTCCCAGCCCCAGGCGCCCCTCCTAGCTGCTGAACTTATAGTTCTTTTACTATTTTGCCCTACGTGGCTTATTTGTTGAACCTTATTAGTAAGGGTAGTTAAGTCTTTGTGTAAGCTTGGGAAAACACTATAAATACCCAAGCATAGCTTATTTTACACTTAGCTTATTATTGATGATTATGAATGATGAACATGAGCAAGGCTCTTGACTATTGAATGAATGAAACCTTTTGTTCTTGGACTTGTATGTCTTCTAGCGGATCTAGATGAATACTCTTCCTCTCCGACCATTCTACTTGCGTGCTCGCGTTAGCTCGAGGGTAGTTGCATAGCGTAGGTGTTCTTGTCCTTCTCTCGGGGTGTAACGGAACAAGTTCTCCGTTGCTACTTGGGATTAGAGATCGAGTTACGTCTCGTTCTTTATCTTTTACTTTCCGCGTTTGATTTCCTACATCATTTGGTATCAGAGCAAGGCTCGGGTTTTGTTTCTACAAACCCCCGACCCTTGATTCTTCGTGCCTAGTATCTTCTTTAGTTTTCTTGTTGTTGAAGTTGTTAGAAAGGAGAAAATTACAAAAAAATTGAAAAAAATTGAAAAAAATACAAAAATTTGGTGTAACTTGTTGATTTGGATGATTTATGATATGGGTGTTATAGATTCTTGATCGTGATTGATTTTCCGTTACTTGGATACCAAAATTGTTGGAATTGGTGAAGATTGAAAAATTGAAACCCCTTAAACCCTTGAAGAACTTGTTCTTGATGAATTTTGCCTTGATTCTTGGGTTGGATTGATGTTTGTGTGGAAACTTGTTATTGGGGATTGATCTTCACTGAAAAACAAACAATTCGGTACCAATTTTGTGGGATTTGAACATGTATAACACCTTCTTTGATGAATCACAATCCTTGTTGAAACCCTTTTGATAAACCCTTGTGTTCTTGAGTTCTTGAGATTGAACCCTGATTTGATTGATTGTTTGATTGAAAATTTGATTTCCTACATCAAGGATGATGCCGGGCAATCCGTCACTAGACCCTTCATTCGGAGTCAAGCCAAGAAGGTTCAAGAGTTGCATTTATACTTGGAAAGGAAGGGCCTCGAAGATGGAAACGATTGGAAGTCGTTCCGGTTGATCAAGGTTGAGGCGCCCCGCCTCAGCCACCAGGCGCTCCGCCCCTGAGAAGGCAGCCACCAGGCGCTCCACCTAGCCTACCCCACTGGCCAATTTGCTAGGCGCTCCGCCTGCTTTGCTGAAGGGCTAGTTTTTAAGTGTTTAATGACTCTTTTGGCCCTGCGTGGTCTTTTAACTTAAAGCCTAATGTGTGGGCAATTTAGACCTTTTACTTAAAGCTTTCAAACCTCTATAAATAGCTTAGCCTAGCCTATTTCATTACTTAGCTAATTTTGATGATTGAAGATTATTGTTAAGAGTTGAACTCTTGTGAATGAATGAAACAACCTTGTTTGGGACTTGTTTTTCCTCTAGCGGATCTAGATGAATTCCATTCCCTCGTCAATCATTCTACTTGCGGGTTCCGGGTGTAGCTCGAGGGTAGTTGCCTAGTGTAGGTATTCCTTGACAATCTCCCGGGGTGTATCGAAACTAGTTCTTCGGTGCTACTTGGGTTATTCGTTCGAGCCACGTCTCGCTTTTATCTTTACTTTTCCACATTTACTTTTGCCCTGCATCAATAATTTTCAATCTTTATTGTTGTTTAAGAATTTAGTTAATTGACTCTTTGTGTTTATAGTTGCAGCGTAGGTAATATATGTGGTAGGTAGTTTTTTTATGTTTTGCCAAATCTGCTTTCATTATATCTGATCGGTATGTGCCATAAGTGTTTTAATCTTTACTATTTTTGGGTATTTCTGTTGTTCAATTTATAAATTATTTGTGTTTATAGTTCCTGGCATTAGCGGAGATCAATCAACGGAATCTACCTCAATGTTTCAACCTTTACTCCTAAACTCAGTATTTGAACTCATAATGTGATTTTTTTTCCCCTTACATTTCAGTCTTTGCTCATCATAAAGTATCAATTTGTACTCACCATTCTGTATTTCTTGACTTTAGTTTGCTAGTTCTTTGTGTCTATAAATGTTGGGTTAGGTAAAATAGGTAGTGAGTTATGTTTTATAGGAAATCCAAGGTTACCTAACTCAAACTTAAAACATTTACTCGTGTTTGTATCTGAACCCAAAGATAATCTTTTGTAACATTTAAATCATTACTCGATATAAAGTTTCAATGTACTCACTAGTGCATTTATGTAGTCTAGTTATTTATAGGAATAAGTTTGAAGAATAAAAAATTTACTTACCCTTGATTTTCACTATTGTGTTTACTTATTGATTTGTCTAAATGACTTGGATACTAGTTATGATATTATTCTGGAATTTTCAAGTAATCGAGTCTCATTAAGTTACATATTTAGAAGCAAGCTGTACCTTTTTTTATATCCCCAATTTAATATATAGTTTCCTAAGGTATGCTTATTTTTTTTATATGAAACATTGCTTTCCTTTGAGTCACTGCACACCAAGGACTATTCGCACCTCAGATGGTCAAATTTCCAAGTGACATTTTACTTGGTCCTTGTTCATTGCCCTTTCTGCTAGCTCTTTTATATATTTTCGTTGTGTATTTATGATTATAATCTATCCCAATATAGTTTCTGATATCTTAATTACTTGCAGCTGTTTGTGTTGTAAGAAAATCCATTTAGGATCTTGATTCAATGGTGAAAAAAAGAAAATAGAGGAAGAGTTAATAGAAAAGAGTGCAAAGGACGTAATCTATGTGGATGTGGACGCTATCTTTTTTGAGAACATGCTACTGTTCTTTGGTTAAGCTTAATATCAAGGAGATCATTGATTTCTATGCCACGATATGTAGTTGGAAAGAAGTGAGTTGATTACCATCAACCATTATGAAGATAACAAAAGAGGTACCTCGTGCTTTTACTTTTTGTGGTGGTATTAATTTAGTCTTAACACATTTTTACATTATTGGCTTTTAAAAAAATTTTGATGAGAAAATATACTCTTTGGACATGTGGAAATACTTGATACTTGGTGAAAATAATGTATATCAAATTATCAAGTACTGATATATATTTATGATATCTTCTATCTATCATTTCCATCTAGTATCTGGTGCTTTTGTTATAGGTTTCTTCACTCTGGTTGTATACATATTTGATGTTTTAAAAGAAGACGTATATGGTAAAAATATGAAGAAACTCTTTGCTATCTAACCAATAATACATAAGTAAATAAGATATCAGAATTAATTTAAAGTTGCATTCTCAGTTATCTTCTATTAATGGATTATACTCTCTTTCTTTTCTATTGTGTATATAATCTTTTTCTCTATCCATCTTGGTTTTGCTTTAGTATTAAACTTCTGACATGCTTTAATGTTCAGAGCTATAGCAGCAATTTGATTTATGTGATTCAGAGGTGTGGTAATAGAAGTATGTACTATGCATGCCAATGTCTGCTTTTTCTCATTCTAAGTAATGTAAGAGAAAAGTTTCAATCTTTGACACTGGTGCTAGTCCCAGGATTTCTTCTATTTCTAGGATAAAGTTGCATGATAGTTTCAGCGAGATGTTTTTAATAAGTTTGTCAATTTATTTTTTTAACATAATAATATTTGCTAGTAGAAAGTGTCTCTAAACTGACATGAAGTTTTTTTTCTTACAGTTGAAGATTTTGAAGCCCGAAGAACATGTCCATAAAGAAATCGAAAGTTGAAGCAGAAGACATTTTAGTTTTTATTAGGGATCTAGTTTATACATAGACTAGGACAATTTCTTTTTTTCTTGTGATTCATAATGTATGGCTATATTTCTTTGGTAATGTTATTGATTTGTTTCTTTGTAATTGATGATGAAATTTAATGAGTATTAATTAATTAGTATATTTTAAGTTTTGCCTGTGCAAGCATATTAGATGATGATTACATTCAATAACAGCAGCAAAGTATTTTGTTTTTTATAGTGACATACTATTAGCGAAAGGAATTGTGGTCGTTATAATCAGTTAATGACAAAATTTAGTGCTTAGATGATGATTACATTCAATAACAGCAGCAAAGTATTTTATTTTTTATAGTGACATACTATTAGCGAAAGTAATTGTGGTCGTTATATTCAGTTAATGACAAAATTTAGTGCTTCTATTAAAGAGTTTTAGCGGCTGAATTTGCGTTTAGAAGGGAAATCCCAGTCGCTGAAAGGAAAGAACAACGACCGGATATTGTGCTGTCGTAAAAGAGTCATTAACGACCGGACCCAAAATCGGTCATTAACTTTACCGTGAATGCCTATAACGATCGGTGACAACCGGATTTTTTCCCGTCATTGTTGGCCTATTATAGCAACCGGATTGACACTTTTAACGACCAACTCTCCCCTCGTTAAAGGGCGAATTTCTTGTAGTGAAAATTCAAGGTCGCCACTAGTTTTTGAGATCTATATAGAAAGTGGGGGGGGGGGGGGGGGGGACTATCTATACTAGAAAAACTCAAATAGATGACTTATTGACCAAGATATGGAAGACACGTGCAAATAATGAAACCAAACAAGAATTAAACAATGAATCTGAGATCACCTAAATTCAGTCGGTCTACGCCAATATTCGATTTTTCAATATCTGAAAGTAGCTCCCGCGTACAATGACCGAAACTGTGCTAAAAAACAATCAATGATAGTGAGATTTAGGGGATCTACTGTTATCAGCATTAACCCTATCATGTGTCGCATCGTGACTGTTGCACTGGGTAGATATGTAATGGATCAACATTTAAGTAGAAGAAATTAGACCGTTATTATGTCTAATACCTACTATAAAAACCCATCTTGTCCCATACAAATCGACACCTTTTGACAAGAGATCAATTCTAAGATTAATCTTGCATTTTTGTTACTGAATCTCTATCAATTTCTTCAAGTAATTCATCAGAATAAGTTTTCCTTACTTTAGTTTTAATCATTATTTTACTTGTTATTCTGTTAAATTTTCCACTTCATCTATTTTGATGAATTGACAAATTTTGATATAACCATATTGTTTATGGCTTATTGAAAAATTTAATTGATAATCTAAAAATAAATTTTTTTAGGTTAAACAAATATATATCACTTGTATTTGTTCTCTCCCTAAGGTGAGGTCACAAAATATCGGAGGAGAACTGCCTTACACTTACTTGGAGGTAGTTTGAAGGAGTGGCTGCTGACCCGAGTAACCCTACTTAAACCTCGTCTAGTTTACTAAAGCTTCTCGGTAGGTTCAAGGAGTGGCAGTTAAAATTCCAAGTGTCACTTTCCACCATCTAAAGTTTGGTATGTGCTATCTAGTGAACAACAATCGTCCACGTAAACCCCCACGAGAAAAGAAAATAGAAAGATAAAAGGGACTTCCTTTTTATTTATTATTTTGCCCCTGGTTTTGGTGAATCCTTCACAGTGTTAGGTAAAGCCTAGAAGCTCGGCGAAAGCTTGTTTGGATCTGAGAAGTAGTAAAATACACCGCATCTGTTCCCTATATAACGGAAACAAAATTTTGTAAGAACGTATATTAGGGGGGTAAAGTTTTTCTAAAAACAGAGGGCCTAACTTCTGTATAGACAAAGAAAAAAAGAAAAGAAAATGAAAACAGCTCAAGGTGTCAGTGCAACCCTAACAATGGAAGTGGCAAGAGTACAAGCAATAGCATCGTTAAGCAAGTGCATGGACACAATTCCATCAGAGTACATTAGGTCCGAGAATGAGCAACCAGCAGCCACAACCCTGCATGGGGTAGTTCTTCAAGTGCCAGTGATTGACCTACGTGACCCTGATGAGAACAAGATGGTGAAGCTCATAGCTGATGCTAGCAAAGAGTGGGGGATATTCCAACTGATCAACCATGGCATTCCTGATGAGGCTATCGCGGATTTACAGAAAGTAGGGAAAGAGTTCTTTGAACATGTTCCACAGGAGGAGAAAGAGCTGATTGCCAAGACTCCAGGATCAAACGACATTGAAGGCTATGGAACTTCTCTGCAGAAGGAAGTGGAAGGCAAGAAAGGTTGGGTGGATCATTTGTTCCATAAGATTTGGCCTCCTTCTGCCGTCAACTATCGTTATTGGCCTAAAAACCCTCCTTCATACAGGTTAACTCTCGCTTTACATCTCTCATTTTTATATATTAAGGGATAGTCTATGTTCTGACGACATAGAAATACTTGTATAATATTCAGATCGCTTAGCTGATAATTATAACTGAACTTCTATGACAAAAGTTAAGTAATAACGTTGATAGAAACATATAAAGGATCTATTATAATAGGTTAATATAAAATAATATTATAAGCCTAAATTAATGTATATTGCATGCCATCATTTTTGCTGTGGTGATAGTATTTTATTTCATTCGGTTTCTCATTCATTTATCACTGACCCTTACATGTATTAGGTAGCGGCATACATTAGGTACGTTGAACTTCAATCCTTCATTAAATTACCTTGAAGTTCATATCCGAAATCTATTACGGGGCCAACAAAGTTAGCCCCACAATGGGATGTTCCCCACTTGTGGCAACTCTGATTTCCTGCTTTCTATCCTGCGTTCTAATCCAAGCCCTTATGCTAAGGATAAATGGGTACACGGTTAGGTAATTTGTGTTAAAATTAAATTCTTTCAGTTACTAAAGTATTAAATGATAAAACCTTGACATGAAAAACTAAACCAAATTGAATTACTGAGCTAAAAGCTTTATCTTCGGTAATATTAAATCGCCATCGTACTCTCTCCTTCATTTTTCCTTACCCGGCATCATAAATATTTTAGCAAATAAATGTTACAAAAGCTGACATTCTTAAACTCGTTTAGATTTTTTTTTGGTAGTCTGCAAGAGAGAGGTGCGTAAATAATGACAAACTGAGCATTTATCCGTGGTTAAATAACTTTAATGGGCATAAAGAATATAGTTGCAACAAGACATGCTGCTATAAAACTTGTCGCCGAAGAAATTTACTCCTCATTTTCCATCTTTTCGGACATAATTCAGATTTTGGGAGTCAAATTATTTTACTTTTTTTATTATATACCTTTTAAATAAAACTTATTCTTTGTATTATACTGAAAAATTTGTTAACAGGGGCGTAGGCACCCTATGCCAAGGGGTGTGACGGGACACCGCTTTGCCGAATTTTTTTACTATGTATATGTATGTAAATATATAAAAAAATCATAATATTTTGTACAAATAAAGAAAGTGACACTGCTTGAAACACCATGACTCACCGGTCTAGAGGTTAAACACCTTTTGGAAAGTCTAAAACTATGAGAGTTTGAATCCCACTTGTAGCACAACTTAGCTTTTTAGTCAAAATTTTAGAACGTTTATCATTTAAAGTAGGGATTGCACCCTCGACCTTCAATTATTTTTAGAAGTGACACTGCTTCCTAAAAATTCTGCGTTCGCCACGTTCGCCACTGTTTGTTAATGTGTATAACTTTAAGCGGCGTAGGTTAAATTACTCATCTTATTTAAAGTAAGATATAAAGATTTTTGAATTATTTAAAAAAATAAAAACTTAACATTTTATATTTGAACAAGTTGCCATAATCCATATAAATTAAATACTAATTACTCTGGTTTTCAACTTGTGTGTCTTTTATTTTATAGTAGTATGTTTATGTTTTATAAAGAAATTATCTCTCTATTTCTAATAACAATTTTATTTCAACATTCTCATTTCATTTTATTGACACATTCCTTGTTGAAATGACATGATATATTTTTGATTTCAAGGTTCAAAGGATAATTTGGTCTAACCGGCATTTCGTATAAAAACAATAACTTCTACAATACTTAAGACTTGTTTGCTTTTTTTTTTTAAATGTCGTGTCCAAACAAACTCAACATTTTTAAAGGAGGACTATTAAAACGAAGACCAAGTGAACTAACCGCAAAATCGGCCTTTTTACATTTACATATTGCCACCTTACGATCTTCTTTGCATTCACCCGGTGATTTTTGGGCAAACTTAAGTCTCGCTATCATGAAATGAAAAGGAGTCTACAAGCATCCACTGCTGTCAACGATTGGTGTGTCCAGATACAGAGGAGGGGCCCATTTTGAGGCCACAACTCTTTTTGTTCTCTAACCAAGATTGGTGACAACCAACGTCACTGGGAGTAGTTGAAGAACTCTGAAGTTCATCAGGAACACACTTGTAGGAGTTAATTTGAAGAAGATAAGTATAATTTGATGGGGTTTTAATGAATTTTTTTATAATAGATGAAATTAGTCGTAAGAAATCGGGGAAGTATCTTCATAAGAAGCTTGATATTATTTATATGATGCTATCTAAAGTTTTGATTAGCGAGTTAAACCCAACCGAAATGAGAAAGTAAGCAAGCTATGGTATGACATATATCTTATACAGTAATAAGTGATTTGTTATAGCAGGGATAGTATAAAAATCATGTGTTTGGGATTCCTAGTTTATGTTGGCAAACGATAAAAAAATTTCTGATTGAGACGTTTTGTATCATGCACACCCGTAATTCAGTTCGAAATAGGAAAGTCATGGCGCTTTGTCAGAGTTAGGTCGGCCTTACCCACATGACATGACATGAAAATTTTGGAAATACTGATCCTTTTGGAGTATCTGGGTTTTTTAGGAAATAGTTAAGAGTATAGAATGTTTAACTGGGTATAAATTATACGAAATTCGTTGACATTGTCATGAGTCATGACACGATATTTTCAATATATCTTAATTAACCATTTTTTACCTTTATTAGTAACAACGTTTTAACCTTTAATAAAGCCTTCGAGCTTTAAAAAATTCTCTTCCTTCAGTGTAAGCTTTTACATACATTGAAAATTATATAATTTGATTTTTCATGTGGTGAAAATAACTTTAGATCATTAAGATGTGCTAACTTATTTACTTTATTTTATTCTTTTTATGTGTATCATGGTAGGGAAGCAAACGAAGAATATGGAAAGAGGATGCGAGAAGTTGTAGACAGAATTTTTAAGAGCTTGTCTCTTGGGCTTGGGCTTGAAGGCCATGAAATGATAGAGGCAGCTGGTGGTGATGAGATAGTTTACTTGTTGAAGATCAACTATTACCCACCATGCCCAAGGCCCGATTTGGCTCTTGGTGTTGTGGCCCATACGGACATGTCATATATCACCATTCTTGTCCCAAATGAAGTCCAAGGCCTCCAAGTGTTCAAGGATGGCCATTGGTATGATGTCAAGTACATACCAAATGCCTTAATTGTCCATATTGGTGACCAAGTTGAGGTAATCTTCATATCCCTTACTGTGTTGATTTTTCATCAAGTTGGGTACATTAAAAGCTAAGAGAGTTTTCCGGAAAGGGAAAACAAAACAGCTAGAAGAGTTTAGTTTTCGCTGCTGGCCCAGGTATCCCTCACCACCGTAAAAGTTTATAAGAAATTTATAATTATGAATTTAAGAGGAAATGAAATTCTTTAAAAATACGGGAGATAGTTGGAAAGCACCATCATCTGTGTGCCTGGTGCATACCTGGTGCATAACCCCATCTGATAAAGTTGTACTGCCTCCGTTCCACTTTAGATGAACCCATTTTATTATGCACGGAGTTTAATAAAGAGAGAAAATTTTTGAAACTTGTGGTCTAAAATAAGTTATAGATATTTGTGTTGCTACAAATTATCTAGGGATGTGTAAAAGTGAATATTTCTTTATGGTAACATTTAGGATTCAATGAGTGCTAGCAATATCTCTAACTAACATTGTCATGATCATATCTTTTCGGTAAAAAATATTAATAGTCCTGCTTTGTCTTTAATATTCTATTTCTTTCTATAACTAAAATGGCTTAATACATGAGCAGATTCTTAGCAATGGCAAATACAAGAGTGTATACCATAGGACAACGGTGAACAAGGACAAGACAAGAATGTCATGGCCGGTTTTCTTGGAGCCCCCGTCAGAGCATGAAGTTGGGCCAATTCCTAAGCTGCTTAGTGAGGCCAACCCACCCAAATTCAAGACCAAGAAGTACAAGGATTACGTCTATTGTAAGCTTAACAAGCTTCCTCAGTGAAGAAGCACCTCTATGTATGGAGCGATTAGCTATATCTTCGCGAGTGTTATGGTTTTATTTGTACTGTCCTAATTAATTACACAGATACTGCTTATTTGAACTGAAAGATTACATAGTATTATGTTTAAATCTTTTTAGTACCAGGCGACTAGGTAATAGCGATGGCTTATACACAACAAGAAAATTGACTATTAACGACCATTTTTTAACGAAGGGACATGAATCTGGTCGTTATATGTATAGATACAACGACCATCCTTTTATCCGGATGTTAAATCGCATTTACAGTTCCACAATAGCGAGGGGATAAAAACCCAATCGCTAATAACCACAATATTCGGATGTTAATACTAATTATTAGGCGGGAAATACAATTTTTAATTATCCCACTAAAATTTTGCTTTTTCAAAATACATTAAATGCCAAGTTAATAGGGAAAACAACCCTAGATTTAAGTTTTCTTCCACCCATTCACCAAAAAGACGGTTACCAGCACGAAAATTGGAATAATCTTTCTGTCGAACCAGTGGAATTCCAACAGTAAAGTCCTTCTCCTTCAAAGCTCCGGTGGTTTAATGATGGTAGATGTAACGACCCTCAAATAGTCGTTACGGGATCCGGAATCTCGATTTATGTGTCGACAGTCCCAAAAGCTCCGTTAGGTCATTTATGACCCGTCTGTGAAATCTGAGTCGAAACGGAGTCCGTTTGATAGGTTTTCGAGAAAATGATCCGTTTATGAAATTCCGGAAAGGAATTTGGGGTTTCGATAGGTCGTTTTGAGTAAACGAACCCCGATGGAAAATCCGAGCGCACCGTTAGGTCCGTCTCGTCATTTATGATATGTAGCAACCTTCAAAATTGACAACGGACCTCGTTTGATAGGACTTTTGATAAAGTCCCCGTTTCGGAAGTTTAAAAGAGTTAAAAGAGGTTTCCGAGCTCGATTTTAGCAAATGAGCTCCGATGAGAGATCTGAAAGTTCCGTTAGGTTCGTATAGTCATTTGTGACTTGTAGCAACTTTCGGAATTGGATTCCGAGGTCGTTTGGTTAAATTTCGCTATTTTGGCGAAAGTCGAAAATTGAACCTTTGCCGTGGGACCCACTTTTTTGAGTTCTGGAGGTCCGAATTGAGTTCCGTCTTGACGAGCATGTCACCCAAGTATTTTATGGCTTGTGTGCAAAATTTAGGATCATTCCGAGCTTCGTAAGGTCCCGTTTTGCCCCTAAAACAGTAGAAAATCTGGTGCGACTTTTCTGTTCTGTTTTGGCGCAAACAGCCGGATAAAAGCTAATTTTTCGGCCAATCCGTAAGGAATTAGGAAAAACTCAAAACATGAAAATTGTAGGCCTTTGAGTTGTGGTTCTAATGGCACCAGTTTCAGGTAATTTGGACATTCCTATCAAAAGTTATGAGTTTTTCAAAAGAAGCTGTCACAGAGGCAAAAACTGCTATAAAAAGGCCATTTCGGGCCATTTCGGTTCATAACTTATAATTATCATTTGGTGAGCTCTTGAGGCGATTTTTGGGTATTTCTTGAAGACCTAATCATACTTACACTTAAGGTAAGCCCTTTCAATCCATCTTTATGTTGATTAACACAAGAATCAAAGGGTTGATTCTTGGAAATGGGTTAGAACCCTAGATTCTTAAGAATTGGGGAAATACATCGAGCAAGGCTCGCATGTGGAATCTAAGTGTACTTTTGGACTCACGGGAGCGTGGGGTGTCCGGGTATTCCTCAGAGTGTCGCCCATGAAGGGTGTTATGAGATTCGGGAAGAAAGGCAAGCTCAGTCCTAGGTTCATTGGGCCTTTTGAGATACTGGAGCGCGTTGGCGCCGTTGCTTATAGACTGGCTTTGCCTCCCTCTCTGTCTGTTCATCCGGTGTTCCATGTGTCCATGCTCCGGAAGTATGTTCACGATCTGTCTCATGTGATCGATATGGCTTCCGTGGAGGTAGATGGCGACTTAGCTTATTCGGAGGAGCCTATTGCTATTGTGGCTAGAGAGGTCCGTAAGATGAGATCGAAGGTGATCCCGCTTGTGAGAGTTCAGTGGGGGCATCACTCCATTGCCGAGGCCACTTGGGAGCTTGAGTCCGAGATGCGTGAGAGGCATCCGCGCTTGTTCGATGATTCAGGTATGAAATCCTTGTATTTTCTAAGCCTGAATTTGCATTTTTAAGTTTTATTGATTTCGGGTGGTACCGAGGGGTCCTCGAAATCCGTGCCAACTCCGTGGCTAGTGTGTGGATCCTACCTTAGACTTAGGCTCGTCCGAGGATGGCCGAGAGTCTAAGTGGGGGAGAATGTAACGACCCTCAAATAGTCGTTACGGGATCCGGGACCTCGATTTGTGTGTCGACAGTCCCAAAAGCTCCGTTAGGTCATTTATGACCCGTCTGTGAAATCTGAGTCGAAACGGAGTCCGTTTGATAGGTTTTCGAGAAAAGGATCCGTTTATGAAATTCTGGAAAGGAATTTGGGGTTTCGATAGGTCGTTTTGAGTAAACGAACCCCGATGGAAAATCCGAGCGCACCGTTAGGTCCGTCTCATCATTTATGATATGTAGCAACCTTCAAAATTGAAAACGGACCTCGTTTGATAGGACTTTTGATAAAGTCCCCGTTTTGGAAGTTTAAAAGAGTTAAAAGAGGTTTCCGAGCTCGATTTGAGCAAATGAGCTCCGATGAGAGATCCGAAAATTCCGTTAGGTTCGTATAGTCATTTGTGACTTGTAACAACTTTCGGAATTGGATTCCAAGGTCGTTTGTTTAAATTTCGCTATTTTGGCGAAAGTCGAAAATTGAACCTTTACCGTGGGACCCACTTTTTGAGTTCTGGAGGTCCGAATTGAGTTCCGTTTTGACGACCATGTCACCCAAGTATTTTATGGCTTGTGTGCAAAATTTGGGATCATTCTGAGCTTCGTAGGGTCCCGTTTTGCCCCTAAAACAGTAGAAAATCTGGTGCGACTTTTCTGTTCTGTTTTGGCGCAAACAGCCGGATAAAAGCTGATTTTCCGGCCAATCCGTAAGGAATTAGGAAAAACTCAAAACATGAAAGTTGTAGCCCTCTGAGTTGTGGTTCTAATGGCACCAGTTTCAGGTCATTTGGACATTCCTATCAAAAGTTATGATTTTTTCAAAAGAAGCTGTCACAGAGGCAAAAACTGCTATAAAAAGGCCATTTCGGGCCATTTCGGTTCATAACTTATAAAAATCATTTGGTGAGCTCTTGAGGCGATTTTTGGGTATTTCTTGAAGACCCAATTATACTTACACTTAAGGTAAGCCCTTTCAATCCATCTTTATTTTGATTAACACAAGAATCAAAGGGTTGATTCTTGGAAATGGGTTAGAACCCTAGATTCTTAAGAATTGGGGAAAGACATCGAGCAAGGCTCGCATGTGGAATCTAAGTGTACTTTTGGACTCACGGGAGCGTGGGGAGTCCGGAAAAGTACATTTTGTAAATTTAGGGCTCGGCCCTACCCGGGGGCATTTTGGTAATTTTTATCCTAGGATGCCTATAGGCTTAAATAGCTATAATTGAGCACTCATATGTGCTATATCTTGTCTTAATAGACCTAGTGGAGAGTCCTTCGCGGACAAGGCGAGCGGGAAAGGAGATTCTTCCCGGCATTTGAGCCCGAATTTCGAGGTAAGTGAGACTTGACCTCTATTGTGCTTGTGGACTCTTCCTTCATGCTAGTATGCTTCATGTACGCATATATATACCTAACAATGGTTAGGATTAATGATGTGAATTACTTGCTATTATTGTTTGTTATAAATAGCGAGATTGTGACTCGACCGAGGTATGTGCCGGTCTAAACGCTACGTCGAGGTAGCTTAAATTTATATCGTAGTAACGCTTGCTACGCCATGCTTAGATAGCAAGAACTTGGGACATGGCCGAGGATGTTGTCGGCATGTCATGATAAATGTCTTGCCGAGGATTTTGCCGGCTTTTATATGATATTGGTACTTGATTTGTTCACGTGCCGGGTTGGGTAGTGCTGTCTATACGTAACCTTGGGTTGGACGACATGGGAGTAGGGATTGTACCCCCAAACTGTGGTCGGGTTAACCTTCGCCTTACGTTCAGCTAGCATAACCAACCCGGGTTACGGTGACTGTGAAATATTATCGTTATTAATATTTCTGTTATTATTTCTGTTATTGTTATTAATGTCGTGGATATTAATACTGTTAGAGGGACACTTGACAGGGGGTGTGGTGTCGCCTATACTATGAGATGTGTCACACTTGACAGGGGGTGTGGTGTGGACACTTGATCTTTGAGATGTGACACACTTGACAGGGGGTGTGGTGTGGTCACTTGATTTATTGAGATACGACGCACTTGACAGGGGGTGTGGTGCGATCGTAGACAGATTTGAGATGAGCCAACGACTACGGGTCGTTGGTCTACTTATTCATGATTGTGATAGTGACTTCGGGTCACGGTATATGGTTGATACTTAGTAGTGGTGTTGCTAGTCCATCGTAGGTCTAGGTTAGTCGGCACGGGAGTAGAGATTGGACCTCCAAACCGCCGCTGAGTTGACCTATGCCTTACGTTGGATGGGCATAATCCTTGAGACTTCTGGTTACTACTTGTGTGTATGGAATGTGTTACATCTATTTGTGATTTCACTACTTTATTGTATGATTACTATAGTATGTTGTTGCTTATGATGCATGTAGCGACTTGTCCCGCAAGGGTACCTTAGCGGGCCTGTCGGTGATCTTACTGGGCTTCGGCTCATAACTTACTCTGCTACGTGCGCAGGTCCTTCATCCAGTCAGCAGCCCGGACGTTAGCGATTCCCGAGGCTTCTGAGACTTTTGATTGAGGTAAGCCGACCACACAGACCGTGGTGGCATACCGCCGGAGTCACTTAGAGATAGGACTCAGATTTCTTTGATGTATATTCATACTTTATTGAGTCACTCTTAGAATGCTCCAATTCTTTTGTGTATATATTCTTTTGGACTTCACCCTTTTATATTTATATATCCATTTATGATCTTTTCACATTATTGTTCTTTTCCGCATCTTGTTTCATTGGTTCGCCTAGGCAAATGTTGTTTAGGTGCCATCACGAGCCCTTGGAAATTGGGTCGTGACAGTAGATCTGTCAAAACAGACGAGGTCTAACTCTTCACTGTACTTTTATTTTTTTACTAGTGGATCCGCTGTTAAAACAAGATTACTGGTAGGTCTTATAGTCAAACAATTTCGTGATTTGATTTGTTAGTAGTTGCCTAATTTTTATTGTTACCCAGATAGACAAAGGACTCTTTTCAGCAGTAGCATTGTCTTCTAAATTTCACTACTGGTTCAGAGTTCGGTTTCATCTGCTTAAATCCGATACGGTAATGTTAAACTCTGTTTTATTGCCTTTTTGGTAATTGAAAAATTCTAATTACCAACTGACCTATATTTACAGTACAAGGTAGAACTTTTATTGGCTGACAAGGGTTATTTATTGATATAATTTGCTAGCTGACACCTCCAATATAAGACTCAAGTGCCTCAATTTGTCTGATTGAATGTTACACTTCCAAAACTGATTGGTGTCTATAGAAATTACATTATTTCAAAGGGAAAAATCTTTTCATTAGAAAAGATCTGGAATAGACAAATGTGCAGTAATGAATGAGAAGGATTTTAGAAAGCTCTTAATTATAAAATTCCCTCGTCACTCCCAACTCCATCTTGAATAATTTTGATTAATGTACATTAGAAAGGTTTCATCTACTTTTGGCTCCTTTACGAGAAGTTTTTTGTTTTTATATGCATTTTTTGTTTTTTTGTTGTTGTTGTTGTTGTTTTTTTTTTTTTTTTGGCCTCTTTGTAAAAGATTTTCATTAATTATTTTGAATCATTTTATCTCTCTTACTAGCAGATAACTTTAATCAATATAAGCCTGTTTACATTTTACTTTTCCTGATTTTGCTAGGAGGACTATGTTCTTTTGATTTTGTATTATTTGTCCAGTGAACTAACTTATCTAACAAAATTGTTCAGGCAAACTGTTTATTGCATCATTCATCATGAGCATTTTGAACAAAAGTTGGTTCTGCCTCGGGCCTATAGTCTCAGATCAAGATTTTGTAAGTCTAGTTATACATCTAACTTAAATTTTATAAACTCACCATTTATTTTGAATTGTTTTATCTATTCCATGAAAGTCTCATATAAGAACTTCATGTATTTTTATTGTTTGTATAGATCTTACAGATATGACATGACGAGAATGTTGAAGAAAAGTGAGAAAATCAATTTTCTATCCTTAGCTTGGATTGAAAAGGAAGACAAAATGGTATTTGAACTCATCGCGCTACTGTATAATTTTTTCTTTCACATTCTTAGTGGTTTCATATTCTCTTTCTAAACTGAAAAAGAGATATATGTTGCATAAGTGTGTATATGCATCCGTGTTACGATGGAGGATGGAAAAAAACAAAAAGGATGATTTTTGTTTAGTTTTTTTCGGGTTCTGATTTGGTTGAAGACGTAGTTCTTTCATCTCATTTTTCCCCTCACTTTTTAATTGCTCCATAAGAAGTTGAGAAGGTGGAAGTATGAATGAATACCAAGGAAAATAATTATTCAAAGTGTTCGATTTTTCTGATCACTTGTTCTTATTCTTTTTATTTGGTTTAATCAGTCAAGGAGTTGAATCAGGCTCTGCTTAATTGTGATTTTTTCTTCCCGATGGCTATCATGGAAAGACCATTCTTTTCATTCATTCTTTGTCTTTTTGATCTTCCTTTGAGATTAAACCAATCGATGTAGCGAATTTGGTAAGGATGTCGTCTCAAGATTTCGTATTGACTGTCTGATGCTCTCTACTTGTTAAAAGAAAAGATGATGGATAAATTGAAAAGGAGAAGCAAGCATCCTACTTTTTTTGTTGTATTTGCTTATCTGTACCAAATATACACGTGTGAATTGTATTGTATGCTTAGATGTACAACATGTTAATTGTATTATATGTTTAAATATACAACATGTCGATTGTTTTAGTTAAATCCCTGTTAGTTTGAGATTTTTTTAGACTGTTTAGTTTTAGTAGGAGTACTATCATTTTTGGCTAATTTTATATTAGTTTGAATCATTGGCAATCTTTTCTCCAAGTCCATTGAAAGTCTTCTTCCTTTAGGAGAATATAATTTACTTAAAAAGTTCGAATGGATTCGAGAAAGTATTTTAAAAGGTATGGCTCTCTTTATCCAGCTTATCGTAGCAACAATCTAGCAATCTCAAATAATTCATTTGCATTCTAAATGAGCTTTAATTTGTTGCTAAACTGATATGAGCTTGATATTTAACAGATTGTGAATCTGAAGTTTGACGATCCCAGCATTGAAGAAAGTGATCAGCAATGTTGATACAACTAAAAATGTTAAAGAACAAGTTGAAGCACAAGGGGAACCATTTGTCTGTTTTGTTAGAGGTCGTTTAAAAATGTACTCATTTGTACTTGATGCAACTCTATTTTCTCTGCTGGTGGGAATTTATATATGTATATTCATACAATTTGGATGTGTATATTTTCTTGGTAATTTGATACTTTTATCTTGTAATGATCTCTTACGTTTATATAAATATAGATTATTTTATACATTTCATGTGTGCAATGCTCAGGTATATTTATGTATGTACATAAAGTATTATTGTTGAAAGGAACTACACTTAGCGAAAGGAAAATTGGTTGTTGAAAGCAACATAAAATGGTTGGATTCCTTGTTAGCTGTTAAGCTTTTCAACGACCGGATTATCAAATTAGCGAAGGGATAAGTAGGTCGCTAAAGATAGTGTAACGACTGGATTTATGCTTGTCGTTAAAGGCTCTATAACGGCCGACATGAAATCCGGTCGTTAACTTTTAACGTGAAGACCTATAACGACCGGTGACGACCGACTTTTTCCTGTCGTTATAGACTTATAGCGACAGGATTTGACCTTTTAACGACCAAATTTCCCCTCGCTAAAAGCTATTTTTCTTGTAGTGATAGTTTGTAAATATTTTTGTTTTACTTTTGACCTTCTTCCACGTTATTCACTTTAGACATGCCAAATTATCAAGCCACTAATGACTTTGTCAAAACTTGGTTACGAAACATTTAGTGAAATAATTTCTTAGCATCATAAATTCAGATCGAGAAGATAAATTTTTAATCTATATGCATATAAAAAAACACAATAAGGGAATATGAAAGTGTACACTAGTCATAATAAATAATAAATATTGAATTTTTCTACTATTTGTGTAGTCGACAAATTAAAAACTTCAGATGGAAACAAACTAAGAATGACAAGAACTTCAGATGGAAACAAACTAAGAATGACAAGATTATGATAGAGAAGAGAATACTAAAAAAGAAAAAATCTAGGATAATGAATCCAGTGGCGGCCTTATAGTAAGGCCAGTAAAGCGGGGTCTTTAGGCCCCAATGTTTGTAGGGCCCCATTTTTTTTTTCCACAATAATTAGATATAAGTGGTATTTTTCCTTAGCAAAGTTTGAGTATTTTAGTAAAAGCTACAACTTTTTCATAAAAGAGGAAAACAAAACTTCCTTGATTAATTATTAACAGTGGTATTTGACTGGTGAGGCATGCTAATAGTGTTTTTGGATGATAACAAATACATTTTTGAAATGTATAAGTAAATATTTTATTGCTCACCTTAGATCATGTTGTGACAAAGCAACATGATATTGCTCATTTTATTTTTCAGTATCGTTAGCGATTCTTTTACTCCTAATTTGTTAAACACAAGAGCCCATATACTATAAAACTTTTACTCTTTTGTTGTAAAAATAAGTCAAGAATTGAATAATATTTAGTAAAATGAATTTAATTCATGTTATGCTATTCTAAATTTTTAACTAAAATTTATTATTTTGGATATGTTTACTTCATATGTATATAGATTAATTCAGAATAATTTACTAGAATATAAATATGTCAACTAGTTCACTATAATCTGATTATATCAATGCAAAGAGTGAGATAAAAGAAATTAAACTTTAATAAAATTCTAAAAATGAGCTCTTAAAAATATTTAGTAAACAACAAAAACCTTTATCAGCAAATAGTGGATAATGTTCTTTAGCCAAACAAATCACTAATATTTGTGAGTTAAAATATATTCTTGATATTATTATGCTAAATATTATAATAAAAAAAATTGCAAATGTGAAAAGGCAGAAAAGAAAATAGTTAATTTAATCCAAAAAATTAGGTAAAGTATTTTGTCTTTTTTTTTTTTTTTTTTTTTTTAATTTAGGTTTGCAAGTAGTTTAGTACAAATTTTAGTATATGTAGAGTCAGCTAGTTAATGAAAGTAATAAAAATGGTTAGTATTCACACAACAAAAAAAATACAATCTTAACAAAAAAAATATATTAAGGCCCCTTATCAAAATTTGGCTTTAGGCCACCAACAATGTTGGGCCGCCCCTGAATGAATCTCTCAATCATCGAGATAGTCTTTAATTCACCCAAACATATGCACTTAGCATGATTTTTTTGATCATAAATTGAAAGTCGTTCTTAAGCTAGCAACAAGCCTGTGTGCATAAATTAACGAAGACCGTTATAAACCATTTTTTTCAAATAATGAAGACCATCAAGAACTGTTCAATTTTTGTAACAGTCGAATCACGACATCTCTATAATAAATCTAAATCTAATTAATTACTTTCTTAAAATAACCTAGAGTACTGTTATTTGATCGTCACAAATCTAAATGTCTTACCCAAAATTCATTCAAGCTAAAAAGGCATTATTAATTCAGATCTCAACAATTTAATTCGATTAAAGCACATCCAAATAATAGAATAATGTATTCAAAACTACCCAATAACTAACTCGTCAAACTCCTATATAAGAAATTTAGCTACTCGTGTTCAAATGAGAAATATAATAAAACTCGTTAAAGCAAATATCTATAACAGGAGAAATAAGAAAAGTTAGATAAAACTCTTTGAATCATCCGTTAAAACAGACTTGAGGATCTTTCGAGCTCAAGCGTACATCTACGGTTGATCTTTCTCCATTTCCAAGTCATGATGTGGACTGAGAAAAGGTTAGAATGCGTATATACCCCATAGGAAAATGTGGGACAAATTGACCCCCTGATTTTGTTTGCACCCAAACTTTTACCTTCATAGCTGATAAATATCTTGCAATGTTTTAAACTTCCAGCTCCAACTTTCCATCACGATTGATGAACGGCCTTGACACCTGCTAACCTTAATTTCTTAAGTTTACTTCATAAAAAGAGAAAATCTTCCGATCCACATGTTCGATCCTTAGCCTTTTCATTCCAAAAGCCGTCACTAGGCTATAAATCTACATTCGCCAATTTACCTCTCTTAATGAATTTTAACACATTTCCTCTAAATTCATTCCTACCCATCCAAACACATGTAATAAGCACAAAACGTTCAACTCCACATAAAAATCATTTATAAGAACACCAAAATGTGAGGTAAATGATACTAAAATGTATGTGTTACCTGAAAATCACAAGGCATAAAATAAAATTTCTTGAAAATTTTAATTAAGTTATTATCTTTAAGAATACATAAGGAATACTTATAATGTTTGGTTTTGCTTTATGCAATAACACAATAAATAAGATAATTACTGATACATGTACTGAATATTCGACACAGGCCCATATGCATGCAATTTGCGTTTTCGTAACCTTTGTGTTCAAATTTGATATAAATTTCAATAGACTTGACTTATATTATTTAAAATCATACCCCCAAAAAATGATTTAACCTGTTAGGATTGAGTAATCTAACAGATAACAGAGAAAAGCTAAAGCATTTACATTCAAATTCAGTGTTGTACATATGTAATCCCAAGTTTAGTGGAGATAGAATTAGCATAGCTCACATACAAGAGTCCCACTATGACTAAACAATGCTGGATCCCAAGATGTATTTATAGTAGTTCTGATCCTCTAATGGACATAACGTGAATATTTGTTATATCTCTAAAAGTAAATCCTTTTATGGTATTGGAGCCTGTATTGGTCGGTTTTCTGTCCGATCACGAAAAGAGCAAACTCGATCGTATGCGATATGCGGACTCACTTCGAAAGTTATGAGATCGGAAAGAATTTGCTTCGGTTTGGTTTCGTTCGGTTATGCGATGTTGATCGGAGAAAATCGGAGACAACATTATTGTAGATCAGATTAAACTGACCCTCATCTCTAAAAAATCGGAACAGATAAGGCGAATTTAGTGGAGCAGATGACGACGTGCAACAGTGGGATGAGAAACGTGGGGGAGTGGAAGTCTACTAGGGTTTGGGGATTCTCCTCCATTTCAACCTATAAATAGGGCCTTATATTTTCATTGGAGGACACGTTCATCTGAGCAAAACATTACTCTATTCTTCAAACCACTACTCTCTTGTTAAGAAAATATTCAACAGTATCATTTACCTCTGTCAATTTGTTACGTCAAAGATCATCATTGTATTTAAAGCTTCGATCGTGATTTGGTTCAAACGTGGAGGGAGATCTGTTCTTTCCATTGAAGCAACATCCATCGATCCATCGAATACAATAAGCCTTTATTGCTTTGATTATTTAATTACTGCTTGCTTCGTTTAGATCTGCATCTATCTTGATCGTAACATCTTTTGCCTGTTAACTTGTGTTAAATTTGGATAATCTGTTATCGTCGCTCATTTGGCAACTATTTGATTTGTTCATCGGATCTGTTGTCGATTACATTTATTCATTCGTTATTGTTTTACGTTTATTTATTTCACTTGGTTGTCATCGTATTGCTGTTATTTTCCTTGATTCGAGTATCATAATCGTGTTCGGATAATTGCGCATCTTGATAAAACGAAGTCATCTCATCGTATATCACTGTCCTCTCATTTAGTTCGAACTTGTTAGCATTTATATCCTTGCCTGACATCGGATTTAATTGACATCGAATTCACTTGATACCGAATCTACTTGATATCGATTTTAGAATTGCTTCTGCATCAAATTCTTAAGGTCGATTAATTCGTTCACGTAAACTATCTATCAAACGATCAAATTGAGATATAAAACGGTCGCCTAAGACTCAACTAAATATAAATCTAATTGTAAAACCTGATATATTTTTTGGGAAATACAGTTTGGCGCCCACCGTGGGGTCTAGGCAATCGATTTATTCCGAAATTTGAACCGCTTGATACTACTTACGTTTGCTTTCTTGTCTTGAAATGGCAGATGAACGTAACATTGACGCTTTGAACGGTCAACAGCAACTCAATCCCAATGACGGGGTTCATGTTCCGGCCCGTGTTGAAGCGGTCGATGAATCTACCAACAACGAGCAGGATCCAACTCACGACAACATTCCTGCTGGTTCACAGTTGAACGCACGCCAAGCGCGGCGTTCAGGCGAAGAGCCCGCAGTCGAAACTGATTCTGGAAGCGCAAACGCGGCACTGTTTGCGTATCTGAAGCGGCATGATGCTCAGTTTGAAATGATACAAGAGCAGTTGAAGGCATTATCTAATTCTATCGGAAATAAAGCACCTACCTCTCCGATCACACCCCCAGCAAGCATTCCGACTTCGGTTCCTCAGGGCGCCGTAACAGGGGGACTTGCAGCGGGGGTCGGATCAGGGGGATCGGGTACAGCCGCCGAAGCCATGGGAGCTCCGGCCTCGGTCACAGCAGAAGTAAGAATGATGGCAACGATGCAGACCATGTTGAATGATAATATCGATAAGAAGTTCAACGAAATCAAGTCATTTATGGAGAAATTGCCAGGCGTTCCGAAATTGGCTGACAAAGGCATTACAAAATCGATCTCAAAACGTCCTTTTCCAGCAAGTGCAGCCCCACTACCTATACCAAAGACTTTCAAATTACCGGAAAGCTTGAGATACGATGGAACCACAGATCCAAGGGATCATATTGATATGTTTTCGGTTGCGGTTCAGGCAAACGACTTGACTTCGGAGGAGATCAATTCGGTCAGCCTTAAGAAGTTTTGTGAGACATTGAAGGGGGCAGCGCTGAAATGGTATTTACAGCTGCCCGAAAACGAAATACTGAGTTTCGATGACATGTCGGCGAAATTCATTCGTTCACATACGGGAGCAAAAAAGATAGCACCAAGGGTCGAAGACATCTTGAACGTAAGGCAGCGACCCGGGGAACCTATCAAGCAGTTTTTAAAAAGATTTAACGATGAGAAAATTCATATACCAAATCTCGAAGAAAGGTGGGCATGTTTGACCTTTGCTAACAACTTGCGCACTGATTCAATTGAGGCATGGAAACTGAAAGATCGTCTTAGGGAAATTGATGCATGGACTTTCGATGTATTGTACCTCGAGTGCGAGACAAGGATCAGGGCTGAAGAGGAAGAATTGCAGCTAGCCCGAAATAATTATCATTATGACCGGCCGGCAAGGAGAGTTGATAATGACAGAAGAGACTACAGGGACCAACGATGGGGGCCCTACAGTTTCCATCGGATGGGGAGCAACAACCACGAAGCTGGTAGCTCCAAAAATCAATCAAAGAAAGCCCAGCCAAACACATCCTCGGTTCCAAAAGATCGACCACTGCCTCCAAAAGTAACGGAATACAATTTTTGCATATCGACACCAAATCTGGTGAATCACTTGAAAGGGATGGGTGACAAAGTTGTAAAATTCCCAGGTCGCATAAAGTCAAGTCCAAATACTAGGGACGAAACTCTGTGGTGTGCATTTCACCATGATTTCGGCCATACAACGGAAGAATGTAAGGCGCTGAGGTATGAAGTGGCCAGCCTGCTGGAAAAGGGTCACTTGGTCGAATTTTTGACTGAGAGAGGACGAAACAATTTCAATAGGAAGAAAGATGATGAACCACCAAAACCTCCTGCTCCCAGGAAAACGGTGAATGTTATTACCGGAGGAGATGGTGTTTGTGGGGTAACCTACACTACGAAGAAATATGCAAAGGTCTCTTTCACACGAGACAAACGAACACGCGACGATATGACCGATGAAATCGTGTTCGGGGATTCCGATTTCGATGGAAGGATTCATCCCCATCATGATGCACTTGTAGTAACAACAAGGATCGATGACGCCGATGTGAAAAGAGTGCTAATCGATGCTGGCAGTTCGGTTAACATCATACATGCAAGGGTGGTTGAACAATTGCAGTTGAGCGATAAGATTGTGCCTCGCTCAACGGTCCTGTCAGGATTCAACAATTCAAGTGAGGTGACCGTTGGGGAGATTACAATCAAAACCTATGCAGAAGGAGTGGAGAGTGAGACGTCGTTTCAGGTGATGAAGGGCGAAATGGCATATAACGTGATTTTGGGTCGACCATGGATCCATGCTATGGGAGCAGTTCCATCGACTTTACATCAAGTTGTGAAGTTCCCTACCCCATGGGGAATTCGCGAAATCAGAGGCGAGCAACAGGCTTCACGAGACTGTTACTCAGTAGCTGTCAAGGAAGGCTTCCGATTGTAGCAATCACAGCTAGTGGATCCTGTGGCCGGAAGGTTCACTTCGATTCCGTCGTGCGATCAAACGCAGCTACCGGAATCCGAAGTCGAAGGCGACTTCGCACAGGTTTCACCATGTAAGCTAGTGGGACCCGTGAACGAAAGCTTCACTTCGGCTCTGTTGTGCGATCAAACGCAGCTACCGGAATCCGAAGTCGAAGGCGACTTCGCACAGGTTCCACCATGTGTGAGAGAACCGCATAGACAAGAAGCTGGAGACTCTACGATAGAAGAACTTGAGGAAGTAACATTGTTCGATGATAATCCTGATCGGAAAGTTTATGTTGGAGCTGAATTGGACATCGACGTAAAAGCAAAAATCGTATCCTTCCTCAAGGACAACTCTGATTGTTTTGCTTGGTCCCATGCAGATATGGTGGGAATCGATCCAAAAGTCGCCACGCACAAATTAAATGTCGACCCGAAACATCGACCGGTGAAGCAAAAGAAACGACCAAATGGAGGTTTCCGAAGGAAGGTAATCAATGATGAGGTGGAAAGGCTGTTAGCAAATGGGTTCATTAAAGAAGTAAAATATCCAGAATGGCTTGCGAACACGGTCGTAGTACCTAAGAAAAATGGCAAATGGAGGGTATGCGTCGACTATACCGATCTCAACAAAGCTTGCCCAAAAGATTCGTTCCCACTGCCTCACATCGATAGATTGATCGATTCGACGGCGGGCCACGAGATGCTGAGTTTTTTGGATGCCTATTCAGGCTATAATCAAATATCGATGGACCCATCAGATCAGGAGAAGACATCGTTTATTACAGACATGGGAACTTATTGCTACACGGTCATGCCTTTTGGCCTAAAGAATGCCGGCGCTACTTATCAGCGTCTGGTCACTACTATGTTCAAAAATTTGATCGGGAAAACCATGGAAGTCTATATCGATGACATGTTGGTCAAATCTCTTGAGAAGGGAAATCATCTGAGTCATTTGGAAGAAACTTTTACAATACTAAGACAATTCAACATGAGATTGAATCCAGAGAAATGTGCGTTCGGGGTTGGATCCGGTAAGTTCTTGGGATTCATCGTATCGCAAAGAGGAATCGAAGCAAATCCAGACAAGATCAAGGCGATCGAAAATATCCCTGAGAACCTGACAACGGAGAAAGAAGTTCAACAGCTGACCGGTCGAGTAGCCTATCTCAGCAGGTTCATCTCGAGGTCATCTGAACGGTGTCACAAGTTCTTTTCAGTATTGAGAAAGAGCAAAGGTTTCGAATGGACACCAGAATGCAAAAGAGCTCTTCGGGAACTGAAGCAGTACCTTTCAAATCCACCGCTTCTGTCAAAACCAATTGAAGGAGAAATGCTGCTGGTCTATTTGGCTGTTTCCGATGTCGCTGTAAGTGCTGTCCTCGTTCGCGAAGATGGAGGTAACCAATTTCCTATCTACTATGTTAGCAAAACACTGTTAGATGCCGAAACAAGGTACCCACATCTAGAAAAACTAGCACTTGCACTAGTCACTGCTGCACGCAAATTAAGGCCTTATTTCTAATGTCATTCAATATCTGTGATAACTACGTTCCCATTGCGAAATATTTTACATCGGCCAGATCTCTCTGGTCGATTAATGAAATGGGCGGTCGAGCTGAGTGAGTATGATATCACTTACCAGCCTCGTACCGCCATAAAATCTCAAGTTTTAGCTGATTTTGTAGCGGACTTCAGCGCTAATATTTTACCGGAGGCAAAGAAGGAAGAGTTGATGATGAGAGATCCAGACCCCGGGATCTGGGTAATGTACACCGATGGAGCTTCCAACGTCAAAGGAACTGGCCTCGGAATTCTATTGATTGCGCCTTCGGGTGAAAAGCTCAGGTACGCGATCAAATTACACGCAAAAACTAACAACGAGGCCGAATATGAGGCCCTCGCTGCAGGCTTAAAGATCGCAAAGGATTTGAAAATCGAACGAATAGATATCAAAAGTGATTCCCAACTGGTGGTAAATCAAATCCAAGGCGATTTCTGTGTTCGAGATCCAAGGATGCAACAGCTGCTCGAAAAGGTACAAAATTTTCTAACTTCTTTTCAGGAGTGGAAAATAGCCCAGATACCAAGGGAAGAAAACATCGAAGCAGACGCTTTAGCAAACCTTGCATCGGCAGCAGCCATCGATGAAAAACTCGATGAGACCGTGGTTCACTTGTTCGAATCTCCATTATGTCGGAGCATTAAAGAGGTAAACAATGTTAATCGAACTTGGGATTGGAGAAGCAAATATTTGTCCTACTTGCAGGCAGGTACTGTTCCCGATGACAAGAAGTCTGCCCGATCACTTAAAGCCAAAGCAGCAAGATATTGCCTCCTTGAAAATCAACTCTACAGGAAAATGTTTGGCGGCCCTTTGGCGAAGTGTGTTGGGCCAGATAGAACAAATTACGTGCTGAAAGAAGTTCACGAAGGCGAATGCGGCAATCATTCCGGCAGCAAGTCATTGGTTCGAAAGATCATAAGAGCTGGGTACTATTGGCCAACGATCGCAGATGATGCCAAGGAATTCGTCCGCAAATGTGACAAGTGCCAACGATTTGGAAATCTCATACATCAACAGGCAGAACCACTTCATTCGGTCACGTCACCGTGGCCATTTATGAAGTGGGGAATGGACTTGGTCGGGCCGCTTCCAACAGCGCCCGGTGGGGTAAAGTTTATTTTAATTCTCACAGATTATTTCTCTAAATGGGTGGAAGCTATTGCCTTGGCTAAAATTCGTGAACAGGAAATTATCAAATTCATTCATCAGAATATCATTTGTCATTTTGGGATCCCGAAAGAGATCACATGCGACAATGGTAAGCAGTTCGTGGGAAGACGAATCACAGCCTTCTTCGAAAAGTGGGGGATCAAGCGAATTGCATCAACACCTTATCACCCAGCGCAAATGGACAGGCTGAATCTTCCAACAAAACAATACTCGAATACTTGAAGAAAAGGATGGATGTTTCAAAGGGCAACTGGCCGAACGAACTCCCCGGAGCACTGTGGGCTCATCGGACAACGGTAAAACACAGTACCGGGGAGACACCGTTCTCACTTGTCTACGGAACAGAAGCGCTGATACCGGTGGAAGTGGGGGAGCCCAGCCTTCGGTTCGCCCACTCCACCGAAGAAGCTAACAAAGAAACCATGCTGGTAGATCTGAACCTGGTCGAAGCAAAAAGGGATATGGCATTTGTTCGGATACAAGCACAAAAGCAAAGGGCAGAAAACTACGTCAACAAAAAACTCAGGTATCGATCTTTTAATGTAGGTGATTATGTGCTAAAAATCAAAAGACCAAAGAAGGATGAACCCAACGAAGGGAAGCTAGGAGCAAATTGGGAGGGACCTTTCCGCGTCAAGGCAGTGATCGGAAAAGGTTCATACCAACTCGAAACAATGGACTCCAAACCGGTAGACTTCAATTGGAACGTCACACAACTGAAGAAATACTATTTTTGAGGTTCTGCGGTATCAATCTTCACCCTTTATTTCCACTTCGCAATTTTTATTATTCCTCCATCGGAAGATGCTTTTATTATTTGGTACTAACATTTTTAGATGATAGGCATAGTTGGAGTCGAATGATGACAAACATCACCCGCGAACACTTGAGCTCAAAACGCTCTGATCGGGGTCGATAAATCTGACGAACACTCTAACGTGGTCTTCATCTATAACGAGTTCCTTGGTTTTGGTCTCCCAATGATTCTGTTTCAGGTAACGAAGTCGAAGGACCAGTGTTCGCCTACTCATTTTTCGCACCCAAACACTGGGGGGGATGAAGGTAGCATGAGGGTCATCGACAGATACTGGGGACTCGTTCGAAATTCGACAGAAGTTCCAACGTTCACTCGAACTGGGGACTCGTTCAAAATTCGACAGAAGTTCCAACGTTCACTCGAACTGGGGACTCGTTCAAAATTTGATAGAAGCCCCGATGTTCACTCGAACTGGAGATTTGTTCACTGGGGACTTGTGCCAAATTTGGCACAAGTTCAAGTGTTCACTCGAATTGGGGACTCGTTCAAACTTCGGCAAAAGCTCCAAGTCATCCAAATTGGCGGCTCGCTTGAAATCAAGCGTCATCAGTCTTATGTAAACGATCCAATAGTGATCAATGTCTGTGCCTTACGGCTACATCTTGTAATCGATCGAATCATACGATCCCGAATGTATCAAAGACCCATTAGCGGTCTACTTCAATAATACAACACTGGTTATACTCATTCTTTACATTTGTTCGATTTCAGAGATCGTTCCAAATTTTAATCAGATTTTACGTCTAAGTTGTTCACCAAGTGTTAAATTCTTCATTCCGAACTCATGAAAATGTTCGAAGAGTGCATTACGTGAAAATGAGACGTCATTCTTTACTACGCACTAAGACATTGGGCCCCAATCATTTCTTTCAACGATTATCGTAAGAATTCTTCGAACGATTAAATTATCTTCGAAAAGCAAAAAAACAACACAGCAATAACAGAAGTGATTTCATTCATAAGTCATATATACATGGATGATTTCATGAGTCATATATACATGGATTTCAAAATCAAAATCAAAATCGACCAAGTACAAAAGCAAGAAAATCATTCATCAGCGTCCCCGTCAGAACCTTCATCGGAGGAACTCGCTGGAAGACCAAGTTCTTCACGAGTCAATCTTACGATTGCAATGGCTTCGCTCAGCTCGGTAGGAACATCGACAGTCCGGTCTAACATCTCCCTTAGGACGTCGCGCCTTGATTCGGCAAGGATCAAATCCTTTCTCTTATCAAATTCCTCTTCAA
This sequence comes from Petunia axillaris subsp. axillaris, assembly GCA_029990575.1. Lineage (NCBI taxonomy): Eukaryota > Viridiplantae > Streptophyta > Magnoliopsida > Solanales > Solanaceae > Petunia > Petunia axillaris. Next base: position 10,350,993 of record JARKNS010000007.1, read on the forward strand.
GGTCGCGCCTTAGGATGTTAGACTCCTTCTGAAGTAGCAAGTTCCTCTCCGTTAGACTGGCAGCTTCAGCCTTTATTCCATCATTGCTTCTTCGAAGAGCAGTCAATTCCTCAGATTGATCAGCCAGCTCTTTGTCTTTACTCTCCAAAATAGAGTTGAGTTCGGCCAATTTCAGATCAAAGTTGGCTTCATGATCACTCAGTTGCGCATTCAAAGCTCGGATCTGAGATTCCAACTCCGATTGACGAAGAGCATGTTCGTTCGCGCTTTCGTCAAATTTGGCTGAAAGTTCAGCATTCTTGGCCTCCGATGCCTTGAGTTTCCGATGTAACTCTTCTCCCGCCGAAGTTAGATGAACGATCTGTTCATTCAAGACTTTGGCCCCATCTTGAAGTTGGCGGATCCGATCAGCAGTCTCGATCGCCATTATGCAGTTCTGAAGGTCAATTTCAAAGTCATGAAATCAATCCAAAGCGAAGAATTTCTAAAGTAAAAAAGAGCTCCAAAAATAGAACTTACCCTAAAAGCGCCGTAGGAAATCTGGGAAGGCAGACTCAAATCCTCGTGTGTATTCAGCCGAGCTTGTTCCATCGGACCTATAACATCGAAAAAGTAGTTCGCCAATTTCCTTGGGCATCTAAGCAGATCAACGTTGGCTGGCACTTCGATCTTGAGCGATCTAACGCCCCTCTTCTCGGACTCGCCTAAGGCAGCAAAAGCAGCGGCTTCTTCACTTCGAGGAAGGGGAACAATTGGATCGGCATGATCTGTATTGAAAAACGATGACCCCGTCTCCTCATCGAATTTAGATTTCATCGTCTCAATTGACCGGTCCAAAGCCGGCGCTTTCCCCTTTGCAGGATCCCTCCCTTCAAGTTCACGATCGAGAGCCTCGATCATCTCCTCTTGATTTTCGGGGACGGCGATTGAAGGAACAAGAACACCTTCCCTGCTAGGCAAGCCTCCCGAACCCGAGTTAGCATCTTCGGCGTTGGGGGAGAGATGGTAGTCGTCAACGGAAATGTCCCCCTGTTCGGCCACTTTAAGCTGAATGGCCGTTTCTTGGAGTCTTTCCTTAGCTGTCCTTTTGGGACGCTGTACCAACTGATCAGACGTTGACTCCTCCCCATGACCCTCTTCTTCGATGTCAATAACCGGAGCCACTCTTTCGGCAGCTTTCGCCGCCGCGATCGCTGAACTCGTGCCAGCAATCACATCTTCTATGGTTGGGGGCGCAGCCGATGAGCTATCCCCTTGCCCTTTTTCAACCACTACCCGAGGCAAATACTTGTTCCTCAAGTCTTGGAATGATTTCTTCTTTTTCTTTGGGGGAGGAGCGTCATCGGGTTTTTCACCGCCTTCGGGCTCAACTTCCTCGTCGCTTGGCTCGCCCCCAGCACCGGTGATACCTGAAGAAGAATTTTCTTAAGTATCGAAAAACATCAACGAAGACGGAAGTAAAAACAAAAACAGTCTGAAGTTACCATGATTTTTGGCTTTGAGTGTTTTCAAAGCTGCGACCGGCTTCCAGGCTCGCTTGTCATTGGTCGTCTTTTCAAGTACCCTTATCAGCCAAGGTATGATGTCGGCAACTTGATCGAATTCAACTGCCTCAGCTGAAGATTTTCAGAGGAACTTAGATTGTGTTGCCAAAAGCAATTCAAAAGGAAGGTAAAACAAAATACTTACGAGTCCGATTCCAGACATTCGGCAGCGGCTCACTTCCGGGGGCGGTCAGTTGCTCCGTGGGAATAAAAACGAAGCGCTGATCCCATCCCCGGAGATCGTCATCGTTGTCAGAGATCAAAGCCCGCTGACCTCGTTTAGCCAAATTTATCACTCCTCCTTTATAAACTCGAGGAGAGTATATGTTGAGAATGTGACGAAGTGTCAACTCCACTTCCGCCACCTGTGCGATGTATCGCATGATTATGATCGTTCTCCATATCATCGGAGAAATTTGACCGAGGCAAATTTTGTACATCCTGCAAAATTCCTCGATGATGTTATCGACCGGAAGGGAGAATCCGATCGTAAATGGGTAAGTCAACACCACGGAATGACCTTCAACGTGGGTCGCCAACGTCGACTTCCTCGGAGGGCACATCACATCGATGTCACCCACTCTCCAACCACACTCCTCTCGAACCCGAGGAATCGCCTCCGGCGTGATCGTACAGTGAACGGAGTCGATCGGGATATTTTTCTTCTTCCCCTGCTCCGCTTCACTGATTTTGCAATCGTTCTCATACGTAAACTTTTTTGGAAGGATCTCCGACCATGACTTTTTTGGACCGTAATCCTTCACTTTCCTTTCTTTCCGCTTCTTCCCCTTCTTGTCTACTGAAGGGTCAGCAATGGCGGAACGCTCCACCACCGCAGCAGACTGCGGCGGAGCCGTGGCAGTAACTGCCGTAGTAGAAGTGGTATCAACCTCTATTATGTTCTGTGATGAGGTAGACATTGTTAGAATTCGTGGTAAAGTGAAATTTGTAAGAAGATGTGAAATTTATAGGAAGATTTAAGGCAGAAACAGCAAGAATCAGCAGATTAGAATGGAAGATTTTGTGGGATTTGAAGAAATTTTTGCAAAATGGTTCCTTTAACAAAGTCTCAGAAGTTGTAAAGCTGGAAGTGAAGCGAATATTTATAGAGAGGAATTCATCATTGCCTCGGGAACCGTCAAAGATCGCTGCCCGCACGATTTCTGACACGTGTAGCGATGGGAAGTTGAGGCGACGTTTTGACATTTCAAATTGGAGGGACACGAACGTGCCACGTGTTTTCCCGCTAAAAACTCAAATCCACTTGCCAAAAGCTTTACGAACACACTTGGCAAGTGGGGGGACTATCTGTATTGGTCGGTTTTCTGTCCGATCACGAAAAGAGCAAACTCGATCGTATGCGATATGCGGACTCACTTCGAAAGTTATGAGATCGGAAAGAATTTGCTTCGGTTTGGTTTCGTTCGGTTATGCGATGTTGATCGGAGAAAATCGGAGACAACATTATTGTAGATCAGATTAAACTGACCCTCATCTCTAAAAAATCGGAACAGATAAGGCGAATTTAGTGGAGCAGATGACGACGTGCAACAGTGGGATGAGAAACGTGGGGGAGTGGAAGTCTGCTAGGGTTTGGGGATTCTCCTCCATTTCAACCTATAAATAGGGCCTTATATTTTCATTGGAGGACACGTTCATCTGAGCAAAACATTACTCTATTCTTCAAACCACTACTCTCTTGTTAAGAAAATATTCAACAGTATCATTTACCTCTGTCAATTTGTTACGTCAAAGATCATCATTGTATTTAAAGCTTCGATCGTGATTTGGTTCAAACGTGGAGGGAGATCTGTTCTTTCCATTGAAGCAACATCCATCGATCCATCGAATACAATAAGCCTTTATTGCTTTGATTATTTAATTACTGCTTGCTTCGTTTAGATCTGCATCTATCTTGATCGTAACATCTTTTGCCTGTTAACTTGTGTTAAATTTGGATAATCTGTTATCGTCGCTCATTTGGCAACTATTTGATTTGTTCATCGGATCTGTTGTCGATTACATTTATTCATTCGTTATTGTTTTACGTTTATTTATTTCACTTGGTTGTCATCGTATTGCTGTTATTTTCCTTGATTCGAGTATCATAATCGTGTTCGGATAATTGCGCATCTTGATAAAACGAAGTCATCTCATCGTATATCACTGTCCTCTCATTTAGTTCGAACTTGTTAGCATTTATATCCTTGCCTGACATCGGATTTAATTGACATCGAATTCACTTGATACCGAATCTACTTGATATCGATTTTAGAATTGCTTCTGCATCAAATTCTTAAGGTCGATTAATTCGTTCACGTAAACTATCTATCAAACGATCAAATTGAGATATAAAACGGTCGCCTAAGACTCAACTAAATATAAATCTAATTGTAAAACCTGATATATTTTTTGGGAAATACAGAGCCAAGTCAAGAATCACGTCAATTACCATACCTTCTCACTCAATCACCAGTTTTACTATATAGTCGGCTTACTGAAGCCCTTTTCGGTTCTCAACCAATGTAGCTCTTACTAATCTAAAAACTTGACAAATTATTTTTTTTTTGTGTGAAAATCATCACTCCAATTCTTGCACTGCATGGCGACCACTTAGAAGGATATGTAGGTGGTAGCCATAAATGCCCTCCTATTTATAGGAACAAAATGGTAAAAAAAACCTTAAAAAGACACGCTAGACTTAGGAAATAAACCCTAACTTGGAGGTTAAGCTTAACCTAATAAAACCGGGTGAAAAATCACAGTTTGGGGGCTTAATTTGGCACTCCTTGAGCTCCTTCTGTGCTTGAATTGTCTTTTTATTTTAGTTCAAATACTGGCCCAAATTGGCCTCCTTTGGACCCCTACTTTGGGCTTCTTCAAAACCTGATTTTGGATTCTTCTAAGTACTTTTTTGGATCTCTTCAAGAGCTAATCTTTTGGGCCCAATCTTCGTATTGTTGTACTCCAACTTAGGCAAAAAATATTTCAGGATTTCCACATAAATAGAAAAAAGAAAATTTACACTATATAACTACCCTAATAGCTTAATTACATAATATACCAATACTTTTAAATATTTTACCCTATATAACAATACTTTCTACATTTTTACAAAACATACCATTTTCATTTTCCACTCCCCCAAACTTAAAACCCTAATTTCTTCCCCCTCTTTCTCTCTCTTTCTCTTCCCTCCTCCCCCTATCCACCCACCCCGCCGTCCCCCTCCCCCTCGCCGGCAACCACCCCATCGCTGCTGCTATTCTCACGGCGGCTGAGCCACTGCTCCGTCACTGGTGCTCCGATCTGCTCCTCCATCTCTTTTTTTTTTTGGTTTTATATGTGTATTTTATTTGTATAAACATGTATAAGGTTTGTATAATGTGTATGTGTATGTTTTTGGTACATTAATACATTAAATATTTTTTGAATATCTTTGTATATTGTTGTATATTTGTGTATTTTTATACTTTCAAGTGTATGTTTGGCAAAATTGTGGTTTTGTATATTGTATATTTTTGTAGATTTTTGGTATTTATGTGTATGTGTGTTTCATATGTATATGAATAAGTTTTTTGCATATCCACAAATTTATTTTTATGTCTTTGTATGTTTGGGGTGTATTGAAGTGTATATTTTGTATATTCTATTTTGTAAAAGTGTATATCTTGTATGAATGTGTAATTTGTATGTTTTTTATACCTTTTTATACATTTTTTTCAGATTTTTTTTTTTAAAAAAAAAAATCCGGCTACCTCCACCGGCGGCCGGCGACTGGCCACCGGCGGCAACTCTGTGACTGGGAGCAGTGGGTGTGGGAGGGTTTAAAACCTTCATTTGTATGGTTTTAATGGAAGTTGTATATGATTTGTAAAAAAAGTATTGGTATGTTTTGTAAAATGGTATAGTATTGGTATTTTTTGTAAATTTGGTATTAGGGTGGTATATTTGTGTAATTCTCCCATAGAAAAAAAATTTCACCTAGTGCCCTCAATAAGACATGGTCTTACCTAATTGCCCCCACTTACGAATGTTTTAACTAAATGTCCTCCACTTCATATCCCCCCCTTATGAAAGGACTATTTTGCCCCAATTTGTTTAATTCACGCTGAATATGTTTCCTTCTCTCTTTCCCCATTCTTGGCCTCCTTCTTTCTTCTTTGTGTGCTGAAAATTTGGGATTTTTTCTTGTGTTTGCTTGATTCCAGTGATTTGAAGGTTTTTATTGCCTATGGCTATTAGATATTCATGTTTTGCATAGAGCTTAGAATCTTGACCATGGCCAAGAGTTGCGTAGACTTTCTCTGCAAGGTGCTTATTGTAGTAGAGTTTAAAGTCTTTGCTATTGCCAGTACTTGCAAAGATGTTCCGTGTAAGTTGTCGCTTCCACCAGAACTTAGAGTCTTGGCTATTGCCAAGAGTTGCAGAGACTTTATCTCCAACTTGTTCACTGTAGTAGAGGTAGAATTCTTGGCAATTGCCAATAGTTTTAGAGATTTTTAGTGTATGGTCCCCCTTGCAATAGAACTTAAAGTCTTGGCTATTGCCAAGAGTTGCAGAGACTTTCTCTGCAAGTTTTTGCACTGCAATATAGGTAAAAGTCTTGGCAATTGCCAATATTTGCAGAGACTATTTGTACAAGTTGCTCCTTCTACTGGAGTTTAAAGTCCTGGCAATTGTCAATACTTGTAGAGACTATTTGTACAAGTTGCCCCTTCCGATGGAGTTTAAAGTGTTGGCTATTGACAATAGTTGTAGAGACTTTTTCTGTAGTTGTAGAGATCATGGCAACATGGCTTAAAGTCTTGGTAATAGGAAAGAAGTCTCTACAAGCCTCCCATTGCAGTAGAGTTTAAAGTCTTGGCTATTGCCAATACTTTAGAGATTTTTAGTGTAAGTTTCCCTTTGCACCAGAACTTAAAGTCTTGGCTATTGCCAAGACTTGCAGAGATTATTTTCCTTAAGTTGGCCAGTGCAAGAGGGCTTAAAGTCTTAGCAATAGCTAAGAAGTCTCTCCCAGGTGCCCATTGCACCAGAGCTTAAACTCTTAGCTATAAGCCAAGGGTTGCAGAGACTTTCTCTGCAAGTTGGCACTTGCAACAGGCCATAGAGTCTTGGCAATAGGCAAGAAGTGTATTTAGGGTGCTGATTGCACCAGAGCTTAAACTCTTGGCAATAGTTGCAGAGAACTTTATCCTTACAACTTGAAGAAATATTACGTTGAATCTTCTCTTTAACAGAGCAATCTGTAAAAGGAATGAGGTTTTATGGTATTCTTGATAGTGTGAATGGAGAAAAGGTAGGGGAGGGACTGGGGCGCGTATTTTTATTGGTTTGTAGGGGTATTTTGGTCCAAAAAAAAGTTTCATTAAACTAATGAGGGCATTTTTGCTAAACATCTGTTAGTGAGGGCATTTTGGCAAACCAAAGCTTCCCGTGTCATATTTTTGTAAATGAGCCCATAAATGGCCCTCAATATACCATATTAACAAGTCACCTAGCACTAACATAATCTAGCCACAATATTTAAATTTAAAATTTAATTTATAATTAAAATATGACATATAATTAGATTGATATTCTTTATATATAACTTCTATACACAGATATACACACATATATTTATTTATATTTTTTAAATATTTATATAATCAAATTATATCTAATAAATATGCTAGAAAAAGAAAGAAAATGCAAAATATGTTTACAAAACATGGATAAGGACTGGGAATGGTTATGTGGGGTAATAATCTCAAATAATTATAAGGCTGGCGTATTCCATTTCTTTTGGGCTTGAGCTCTACTTTCAAAACAAGACTCCTTTTAAATTAGGAAATTTTACACAAAAGTACAATATTTAGAACTTAATTACCAAACATAGCAATATTTTAGCAAAATAACCCTATATAGAGGAAAACACAAGTTAATTACTAATATAGCAACTTATGTAAAAAATTATTGCTATGTTGGTTTATTTCTTTATTTTGCTACAGTTTGGGGACTTTTTTATAATTTTCAAAATATTGGTCCTAATATATAAGTTTTTTTCCTCATTTTCTATTTTATTTCAAAATTTCCCAATTGTTGCTCCCTATTCACGCTTATCTCGTCGTTTCAGCCCCATTTCTGCTCGTTTTTTACTGTATCACGGTCGTTTTTTCCTCACTTTTCTCCCTCATTTTCTCCCCCACGTTCTCCACTATCATCCCTATTTCTGAACCGTTTCATAACTGTTTTCAGTGTTTAAATTTTTGGTTTTTTTCTTTTTTTAGGGTTTTATTTTTTTCCACCTTTTTTTTTGTTTCAATGTCTAATTCTAGTTCGTCTTCTGATACTAGGGAATTTAGCAGTAAAACAAAACTTGATATAACTATTTCTAAAAGTGGGTCGAAATCTATTTTAAAACTTAAAGGTCTTGTTTCTAAGTCGAAAGAAACCCCGCAACAACTGAAGCGTGTAACGCGGTCGTCTGCGTCTCCTTCTACGGGTAAAGTTAAAGGTAAAATTGTGGTTGATGATGATGATTTTTGAAGAAGATACTCCACTATTGAAAAAAATTCGGATTTCTGTGTTGGCTGATGTAGCATTACAGGTACTTAACTTTTCTTTTTAGTTTTTTGTTTCTTTTTCCTGTTTTATGTATCTATTTGTTTATTTTGTTGTTTCTTGCTGTATTTGATTTGGTATTGCATGTGTTTGTACTGTATTTTACTATTTCTTTTGTGTATTTTCACTGTTTCTGTAATGCTTTACTATTTCTGCTATGTGTTATACTGTTTCTGTAGTGTATTATTACTATTTTTGTAGTGTATTTACTGTTGTTGTTGTAGTGTTTGTACTCTTTCTATAGTTTTTTTACTGTTTATGTAGTGTATTTACTGTTTCTTTGTCTTTTACTGTTTCAGCATTATATTTTACCGTTTCTGTAGTGTATTTACTGTTGTTGTAGTGTTTGTACTGTTTCTATAGTGTTTTTTTACTGTTTCTGTAGCGTATTTACTGTTTCTGTAGTGTATTTACTGTTTCTGTGTCTTTTACTGTTTCTACATTGTATTTTACTGTTCCTGTATTGTACTTAATATTTTTTAACTGAGTTAGATTTTTCCTTTTTAGGGTGTATCATTTTATATACCCCAGGATTTTATTGGAAAGAGTTCTATCTACAGCTTACTACAGATGGTGACATTGCAATGCATTTGAAAGATGTCTTAAGTCAGTTGCAATTGGAAATATTCAAAAATACATGGTTTGGTTATTTGTTACAGGTAGAACATTTTCCTGTTCAGACTCAGTTGCTTCAGACTTTGCTCGTGCATGAGATTGAGTCCTCCCAGCCTCATACGTTTGAGGTTTGTGTGAATGGTTCGTGTTTGCAATTCGGGTTGCATGAGTTTGCATTAGTGTCGGGTTTAAAGTGCTATGGGGATATACTGAGTTTTGTTGATACGAGTGGTCCAAGTCGGTTGATGAGTAGTTACTTCCCGAACATGGAGAAGGTGTCTCACATAGATATTAAGAATGCTCTTACTCAATCGAAGTGGATTGGTGATGCTGATGCAGTTAAGATTGCAGTTCTGTATGTGATTATGAATTTTGTGATGTCTGTATCTGATGTGCAAACTGTTTCTAAGAAATATTTTGATTTGGTTGAGCCTGGTCTTTACGAGGACTATCCATGGGGTATAGATTCTTTTAAAGAATTGTTTGATAGTATTCACAAGAAGGTGAAAATTAGCAGTACATATTTTCGGCTAGTAGGTTTGCCTTCTGCGTTGTAGGTATGGTTTTATGAGTGCCGGACATACATTCTGTCATCAGTAGTTGTGCGTGTTAGGAGTCGAACTCCTTGTATCTTGAACTGAAAAGTGACGAGTGATCTTTCAAAGTATAAGACAGTTTGTAAGATTTTAGAGGACCGAGGCAACAAGATATAATTTCATTCCTTTAGTATCTGTTTCATTCTTCATGTATCTGTTTCATTCTTCATGTATCTGTCTCATTCTTTATGTATCTGTTTCATTCTCTATGTATCCGTTTCATTTCTTTATGTTTTTAAATTGATTGGTCTACTGTTATGTAATGTGTAGCCGGTTTTTCGACCTATGCAGCCGACCGCTGCTGAGTTGGCCAGTTTGGAGTTGGTGGTTGATACGGACGCACCTGTAGCGGATGATATGCAGGATCCTTCTAAGGAGGATATTTTTGTCCACCATGGAGGGCCTCGTCCCTCCTCTCCTGCTGCTTTTGTCCACAGTCCTTCTAAAGATGCTGGAAAGCAGGCACAGTCAAGTTTGTCGAAACCGGCGCAGGCGGTTGATTATAAAGCTAAGATTGACTTAGTTTAGAAAGTATGTTTAATTTTTTGAAGTAGTTAAAACAGTTAGAAATATTGTGATACTATTTTGGTACATTCTGATACAATTTTTGTTTTTTGTTTCAGCTCACTACTGACTTGGAGTTATTAAAGGGTCATTTAAGCATTGTTTTTTAAATATATTTTGTCTATGTTTTTTTTACTTTGTTTAAACAGTTAGAATTATTGTGTTACTATTTTCGCCTTTGTTTCTTTTGAAGATTGATGATAAGTTTAACGATGTTAAGGAATTCTTTGGTGAGGAGCTTAGAAAAGTTGTTGGTGAAATTAAGCTACTTGCGCAAGGATAGGTATTTCTTGTTGATGAAACAGTTTATTGTTTCTTGTTGATGTAATATTGGTTTGAATTAAGTTTTTATTTTTTTTGGAAACAGGGTACTCAAAGTGGTGCATTTAATGCTCGAGATTCACCAACGTCACCATTTACTAGTGGTTATACAGTGAAGCTCAATTCGGATGATTTTGGTGATACAAAAATGTTTGAATCAGATGTTTGTGCTGATACAAGCACTTTTAATGTTGATACGGCTAATATTACGGTATGTACCTTATTCCAGTTATCCTAAAACAACTAGATACACTTAGATACAAATAGTTACAAATAGAAAAATTCAACAAGCCAATGAAATTGTACACCTACAGTTTTTCATTTTTATGAATTATTTTTCCGTTTCTTTTTTAGCCATCTGCTACTGGTGGAGCGGATGATGTAACAGGCAGCAGCGGAAAGCCTATTTCTATGTCATCTGATACAGTTCAAACTGATGGTGCCGTGGTCAGAAAAGGTGTTGGATCTTTCAGTGGTGGTGTCAGTAATGTAGAAACAGTTGCTAGTAGAAAACCCGTTCCAATGCCCGCAATGGTTGAAACCAAGATTTCTTTGACCCCTTCATTTGCTGGTGCTGATTTGCAATTCCCAAATCTCGACCTTGGTTTGAATTTTAGCCAAGACCTTCTGAAGACTCCCAAACCTGACAAGGTGCGCGTTGCCTTTTTTTTTTTAAACATATTGTATCTTCCCTGTTTCTAAACTGTATCATATCTTGTACATTGTTTCTTGAACTTATTTTCGTATCTCCAGAGTTTATAGGAGTTCATTGTTTATTCATGTTTTTTTTTTTGTATCAGTTTATTTAAGATTATTTAGTTGATGGTGCTACATTTTGTAACAAGGATACTCTATAACCTTCTCATCCGACCAAGTATGCTGCTGCTGGACCTATTAAAACCATTTCTTTTGATGGTTTCTTTGATAATTGGACTGAGAACTAGTTTGCGGAGATGGATCGTAGCATTGCTGATACCATTAAGAATGTAAAGAAACGTTTTCAAACTGACCCTGTTGCTGAAGAGCCTGCTGCCACTATTGCTGAAGAGGCTGCTGATACTGTTGCTGAAGAGCCTGCCACTGTTGTTGAAGAAACATCTGACACTGTTGCTGCAAAGCCTATTGACAGTGTTGCTGAAGAGCCTTTTCAGCATGCCGCTGAAGAGCCCGTTGATCATGGCGCTGAATATCTTTATTATGCTGGTGATGTTGATGAGCCCGGTGAGAATTCTGATGTTGTGCTGTTAGTGACCCTGAGAACGAGCAGACGAGCCTACGTGTGGATACTACTACACCTTCACAGACGTTGGCAAGGGTAAAGCATCCTAGTATTGGAGTTACAGAGGATGTTGCAAAGGCATCTTTTTAGTATTGGAGTCACAGAAGATGTTGATCAAGAATTAGCAAATAAGTTTGTAGCATTTGTTGATGATCTAGCTAAACTGAAAAGAGGAAGGTGTGTGGCCTTTTAATGCTCGTTTACTATATCATTTATCGTGTGGATATTGTTATAATTCATGTTTCTTTTACTTTATATTTTTACGATTTGTGATTATTACAAAACCGATAACATACTTCGAGTCGAAACCGTGCCGACTCGGATGTTGTTCTACATTCTGTTGTATAGTGGTCATACGTTGTAGGATTCAGTAAGTTCCTTTATTTTTCTTTCTAGTGTGTGTGTGTGTGTCTTTTATATTTAGTGTATCATATTGTTTCTTTTACTATGTATGTGTGTCTCTACTCTGTGTAATGTATATTTTTGTTTCTTTTTAGTCCGTCTGTGTGTCTTGTATCTTTACCGCATCTTTCTGTTTCTTCTAGTGTGTGAGGGTGTATTTTTGTTTCTTTTTTAGTCTGTTTGTGCCTTTGTGCCAATACCGTTTCTTTTTATTTCTTTTCATGTGTTTTTGAGTTTCTATGTTTGGTATCTATATGTGTATCCAAAATGTCAGTCATCAGCTTTAACTCTTTCTCTTTCTCACTGTATCTGTTTTGTTTAATTAATTTTAGTTACTATAAATTTGTTCGTTTCTTTAAATTTTTCTGTAATGTTTTATCCATTTATATCATCAATTTTATTTTTTGAATTTTACAGCATGTGAATGTTGTCTTCTACTACTTGCGTAAGCAAGAAAAGTATCGACCCAAGACTGAATTATCCTTCACTACTACTGACTGTTGGTTTAAAACCATGGTAGAGGCCGTCTATGAGAAATTTGTGAATAATGGGAAGAATGTTTCCTGCTGTCTAATGTTGGTTCTGTTGCTAGCTACATTCAAGGCTGCAAGATCCCTGCAAATGTGCCTTGGACAGAGGTTGACTATGTTCTGCTACCGCTTAATATAAATGATATCTGTCATTGGGTGTTAGGTGTAGTATCATTCAAGAATAAGTCCATTGGGATATATGATTCAATGAGTGGTGCCGGTGCTCGTCATGATGCGGCTGTTGTTGCAGTAGTTGAAAGGATTACTGAGTTGTTGCCACAGTATCTTGTACTGACTGATTTTAACCAGTCAAGGCCCGACATTGATATTCTTATGAGCGAAGCATATGTTGACGCAAAGCTGGAGGATCCTTTTGGGGTTTTCTTTGTTCAAGAACTTCCGCAACAGAGTTCTAGTTTCCTGCATGCTTAGTTTCCCTTTATTAGTTCAGATTATATGAATTACATTTGTGACGTCATTACTAACTCTATGTATTGTCATCTTTTTTGTCATTGCTTCAGGGATTGTGGAGTGTTTATCATAGCGTATGCAGAGTACTTTATTGGTTCCAGTGATATGACAATTGTCCCTGACATTGATATAGGTCATTACTATGTCCATCTTGCAACGCTACTTTGGGATTATGGCGAAAGGAAGATTGATTTAGATGCAATGAGTGCATGTGAAAATCAGGTCGGCTTGCTAAGAGAAAAGGTGCTATAAAGTGTCGTTTACGAGTTGCCAATCCCAACTATTAGTTGTGTTTCTTTTGTGTTGTATAAAGGTTTATGTTTCTAGGACTGAACGTTTCTACTACCGTATTTTGTTTGTTGTGGTTACCGTTTATGTAATGACAGTTTCAGAATGTTTATTTTATAGCAACCGTGTTTTATTTTGTTCCTTTTCAACTGTGAAACATTTTGATACAATTATGAAATTCGCTGATACAGACAGGTAAATTGACACAGAAATAGTTGAAAATATCTTGAAACAATCAGGAACCACTTGTGAAACTAAATCACTTCTAACCAGTCAGATTCAATGACAAAGAAATAGTAAAAAAAAACTATGAAACAGTTTGATATAATTATGAAACTGTCTGATACAAACAGTTTAATTGACAAAGAAACAGTTGAAAATATCTTGAATACAATCAGGAAACACTTGTGAAATTGAATCACTTCTAACCATTCAGATCCAATAAGAAAGAAACAGTAAAAATACTTGTAAAACTGTTTTATACAATCATGAAATAGTCTGATACAGACAACTAAATTGATTAAGAAACAGTTGAAAATATCTTGAAACAATCAGGAAACAATTCTCAAATTGAATCACTTATAACCACTCATATTCAATGACAAAGAAACAAATAAAAAAAGTTTTATTTAGGCTTCAGAGGATGTGTGCAAGTTTTCCTGTTGTGTCCTTCACGGCCACAATTTGCACCGTAATCTTTGTCCTTTTTCCTGTTGTGTCCTTCATTGTGGTTTGTATCTAGTTATTTTTGGCCTTCCTGGTGGCCGAGTAATTCAATTTTTGAAACGAATGCTGAAATCTCCCATCTACTTTCATCCGATATCGAATTAACTTTGATCTCATATATCTTTACCAGGGACTTTATTGAGTACTAGATACAACTGTAATCTTCTTCTTTTAGGCCTTTCCACTTTATAATAGCCAAAGCATGCACACAGGGCAGTTCTTCCATTTGAAATTTTCCACAACAGCATGTCCGTTCGTTCAGATCAATAATGAATTTCTTGTCACCATCATAGAGAGCTATTTTCTGTCCTGTTGAATGTATCTACGATACATAGGATGATTCATGTTTGACACAAAAAATACAAGGAAGATACAGGAAGAAAGAACTTAGATACAGTGGAAATGAAACAGTTTCTATACTACCTTAAGCTGCATCGCTGTATTTCTAAATCCATCCAGTATCTTGTTATACTTGAATCCAAGAGGTGTGAATGTCTCGTGTTCTTTCTTCCTGTTATCATCTATCCAGTCCCAACCAGTGAGTGCATGTACTTCATAAATGCAACTACAGCCATATCACGCGCATCCCTGTTCACGGCATTCAAGGATTCTACAATGTTTGATGTCATTTTAAATCCCCTATTTACTGTTGAATGCGCCCTTGACCATTTATGGTATCCAACGTTTAGTAAGTATGCTTTGATACATTTATCCATTTTTCCACACTTTTCATGTACATATCAAATTCCTGTATGCTGTATGCCTTGGCCATACTAAAGAATGCCTCATGGAGCTTCTCTTCACATTTCTTGAACTTAGTCTTGAGGTTGTTCCACAAGTGCCATATGTATCCGTTTTTTCCACACTTATGTATATATAAAATTCCTGTATGCTGTATGCCTTGGCCATACTAAAGAATGCCTCATGGAGCTTCTCGTCACATTTCTTTAACTTAGATTTGAGGTTGTTCCACAAGTGCCATATGTATGCATCGTTCTCTGAATCAACAATTGCATACGCAAGCGGAAGTATGCTCCGTATGAAAAGAAACTGTAAGATAAATATTTGAAACAGTATAACACAAGTACAAAGCTAAAACAGTCTGATTCATATAAAAAGTTGAAACACTAAAGTATAGGCCTCAAACAACCTGATACCAAAGTAGATGCAGTCTGATACAAATAAACCATGTGGGCTGAAAAAGCCTGATACAAAAGTTGGAAATAGTTTGATACAAAGGTGAAACAGTCTGATACAGATAAAAGATGATGAAATAGAGAAAATATATGGTTTAAAAAGCCTAATAGCAAAGTTCAAACAATCTGATACAAAGTTGAAACAACATGATACAAATGAAACATGCTGAAACAGAAAAATATCACGCTGAAATAGTTGAAACAGTATGGTACAACAGGCAGCGTTAAAAATAGCTTTACCTGATGCGTCTAATGTACTGGCCACTAGGAATGTTCTTTTGTGCGCTTCTTTTAGGAAGCTACCATCGGCGACTACGATTGGTTTGCAATGTTGAAATCCCTTTATGGAAGCATTCAAAGCAACAAAAGCATACTTGAATAAATGATCATCAATTGCATGCAAAGCAACAATTGACCCTGGTTTTTCTTTGCTCTAACATATACAGGTAATTTGGCAGCTTCTTGTAAGATTCAGTTGGGTCTCCTGGTATCATTGCAATGGCTATTTTTTGATCTTCATGTAATCTGGATATCGTCCATTATCTCTTTAGGCTTGTAGTTGACTTTGGGTCAACCACCCTATCATTGATGATCATACCGATCATTCGGGATGTAAGTTGCGCTTGTCTATACACTCTTTCTTTATATGGGCATGTGTGTTTATTTGTGAATTCCCTAACTTTGGACAAAGTTGATGAATTCAAGTTGGGTACCCTAAATTTCCATTTGCAATTTTCGCCTTTGCATATCAATCAGTAGCTACAGATACAGAAAGATACAGAGAACATTTATTTGATACAGAAAGATACAGAGAGCAGTTACATGATACAAAAATATACAACATGATAAAAATATGATTTACTTATGTTCTAACACCCATGTATGACATAGTCAGATACAGTAGAGTTATGCAGTCAACACAGTAATACAAAACACACATATCAAATACAAACTAATACAGCCTGAAACAAACTGACATAGTATGATACAAAACACAAAATAAGAGATTGTAGATACACAAAAGACACATATGAGATACAAAGTTAACAAGAATATTTCTTTAACTTCTAATGATACAGTTACAGATAAACAAAAACAATGAAACTGCTAAAACACATGTAAGATACAGTGTGAAACAAACTTATACAACATGATACAAAACACAAATACTGTGATTTCATACCTTGTTGTACTTGATCTCTCAGCCTTAAACTGGAACTTTTCTCTTATCGCAAATCGCTTCATTGCCATCGCTACAGTGTTTTTCTCAAGGTACACTTGGCCCTCTAATATCTCGTTCTGCGCACCTTTTGTAATAACTCCAACTTCATTCACCTTGTGCTCATCACAAGTTCCTTTAATCAGTAGTTCCACAATTTCAGCACTACTTATAACTGTATCATCAATGCTCTTGTCTTTAGTCCAACTGTTTTTGTCTGTATCAAGACAGTTTCCCACTACTCCTTATGCTTTTTCTATCACTCCAAAAACTTTGACCCTCAACAATATCTTCGACTGTGATACAAAGCAGATACGTTTCAATCCCTTTTTTTTTCTAGTTCAGGCTTGTATACTCTAAAACACCCATGTCATTGTGGATCTCTAAACCTGGACTTTTTTCTATTATCTTATACTTAATTTTAAGAATTTTCCAGCCAGATCAATGTTCAGGTTCTTGGCAACTGTATCGCAAAATATCTGAAAGTTTGCATCGGAATTTATCGCAATTGCGTCAACACCAAAATCGATATAATTGTCGAATTTGTCTCATCTTCAATTATATTTTAATAGAATTTGTATTGGTGCCATTGATAACATTTTTTATTCTAAAGTTTTGATTTTTATATGTTTAAACTGTAAAAAATGAAGAAACAGATGCGAATAGAGCAGAAACAGACACAAAACAGACTAGAAATAGTAGCAGCTTCTTAAAATTTTGGATGAAAACAGGGGACGACGTGTAGAAATAAACAGAAATAGAAAAGATACAGCGTTTGAAGAATCGTGAAACTGAAAAAATTGGAAGCAGGCTGGTGAAAAGATATGAAGCAGGCACAAAGGCACAAAGAAAAAAACAGAGAGAAATGAAGAAGGGTTTCAGCATAATTTAAAGAATGAGAAACAGTGTTTGAAAGAAGTATTTATACATCGCCATTTTGCTAGGAAAAATACTGTTATGCCTTGTAATTTGAAATGTATTACTATTTCTTTGTAATTAAGTGGTCAATTTTGTATATTTTTGTAAAAAATCCTTTACATTATATTTTGAAGCCCAATGATATTTTTTTGGAGTTCTTTGATCCAAGATCTTTTCATGGGCCTTCTTTGCTTTTAAAGCTTCATCATTTTTAATTAATGGAGTTGCACTCCCATGGATTCTAGAAATAGTGCTCCATTTAGCTTGCCGACTGTACCATTAACTCAGTTGTAATAATTATAATTTGTCCACAAATTTAGGGTCATAGGACCATTTTTAAGGATTTAGTAATTAAAATCTCTTTTAAAATAATACCGGTACAATAATAAAAAGTGTCTCGCCAAACTGATTAAATGAATTCGAATGGAAATCCGACAATTCCTAAAAGTTTAAAATATATATTGAAAGCTAAAGCCGCAAACATAATTAAATTCAGAGGTCATATGACCATTTCAAGCCCAAGAGTTCAGTTATATTAATTACAAATCAAAACTGTCATTTTACATGTTGGAGGCTCATTTAACAAAACTAGCCTGTGGATAGACTCTATAAATTTTTTATGAGGTTTGTGCAAAGTTTTGAATGATTCAAAAGTCGTTTGAAAGGTCTTAGGATATCATAAAGCACTTTCAGAACCATTAATAGGTTAAAACCAGATTTTTTTTTGTTTTTTTATAAATTTTGAGTAAGCAATCTCCAATTCACATGCCATCAATTCTATCAATTCTGTTAAGTATGTATAATCATTTCTAATATGTCGGTGTAAGCGAAACCGACTCCGAGCTCGCTTGGTCAATTTTGTACAATAGTGGATAAAATTAGAAAATTAGAGAATCAATCCCCTCGTTTTGTGTTTTGCTTGTCTTAGTTGATATTTTCAAATTGATATCCATTTGTTGTAATTGAAACTGAACTTTATTGAATTCAGGGGTCGTATGGAGATTTTCGAGGCCCGGGAAGATTTGGATATATTGATGGTATAGAAAGCCAAAATGGCATGCCGCAGCACGTCTGGCCATTTTGCTTAACACACACATGCCACTATAAATTTGGGTATTTTTGAAATTTGCGTCAATTTTTCACACTTTTGAGACTTGGAGGGCACAGGATTCATAGAGAAACACAAGGAATCATATTGGGTGATCGAGGTAAGTGTTTTAAAGCTTCCTTATGGTATCGATCATGATAATAAGCGTGAGTTAATGATTTATGTCCATGATTTGAATGGTTTAATTTAGAGATTTAAACCCTAACATAAATTTTGAAATTCTTTTCAAAATTGGAATTAGATCTTTGACTCGACTCGAATTTTCGATTAGGTCGTGTGGGTACCCGACTACTTCCCCTAGACTTGTCGGGCGAATCCTATTAATTGAATTGATATAAATAGCGTAGAATTACTTTAAAAATAAAATGAATCTAGCCTTAATAACTCAAGATAACTACCTTGGATAGACAATATATACAAATTGTCTGAATAATACAGCTAACTACCCAAAACACATAGGTTTAGAGATTTCCAGATCAGACATCTAAGAAGGCCAAAAATATATACATTTCCTAAAAGGAACAAAATGAGATACAACTATGATAATTACGGCTGGTGGCCTTAACGAACAAGCTGGCTCACCACAGCTGAGAACGTCCTGACTCCTCAATCGCGTTGTTGGCTAGGTCCTGGAGTGGAATCTGCCGAACGAAAAGACAACATAAGAGCAAATATGGAGTGAGTCATAAGGACCCAGTAAATGAGGAACAACTAGCGACCTTAAGGGTTAGGTATACCAGTCAAGGGAAAATAGAATCACAACAACAAATCAACTAAGTCAATCACAAATAAACAATGCAAAAAATCTATACAATTCACAAAATACACATAAAGATATGAAATGAATGTATTATGATCCAATGGGGTTACATGTGCCCGAAACCTATCTATGGCGCGGGACTCTCATCGACTACTGGGAAGTACATATCAAGCCCAAAACTAGAGTACAATACCCCTATGCTCAATGAAATAGCAATAGAAACAACAAGTCATAACATGTGAAATACAATTCAAACCCGAAGCTTAGGCGTAGAAAGTACACCAATCGGCTGCTACACACGTAAGAAACACGTGGTAGAATATCCACATGGCATCATGAATTAACGTAATTATACACCTCATGATGAATTAACGCATCATGAGGGCTCAGCCGAAAACCTATAAACTATACATTTTCGGAGTCCTCATAATCCCACGAATCCAATGGTATTATTTATTTTTGTATTCGAATTCAATTTCATAAAATTCTCTAATTTCATAAATTTTAGGGTTCTAACCCAATTTTCCAATTAAATTTCAAGAAATTCTAGTTAAGAATTATGAATTAACGTAATTAAATGTTATATGATTGATACCTGATGAACTCTAACAAATTGGCACTTAGATTATGGCTTGGAACCAACTTGAAATGGCTGGAAATGAGGTAAACTCGAAATGGCTGAAAAATGCTCTATTTATACTGTGAAATAAGCTGCTACAGTGCAGAATTTTCGTACCATCAGTTCGTCGTCTGCAATTTAGGTCCAAGCGGGATCCTAATAGGCTTGGAATGACCTCAAATTTTGCACACAATTCATACAGGGCTTATGTGACATGCTCGTGAAAACGAAAGCCGAATTAGATCTCTAGAACTTAAGATACGACTCCCACAGAAAGAGGTCTATTTTTTAACTTTCGAAATTTTAGCGAAACTGATCGAACGACCTTAGAATTCACTTTTAAAAATTCCCACAAGTCAAAAATGACCATACAAACCTAACGCAACTTTCGGGTTTTAAATTGTAGCTCATTTACTCAAATCGAGCATGAAAACCTCTTTTAAGCATTACTGACAACTGAAAAAAAAACCTTCTAAAAAATCCTACCAAACGAGGTCTGAATCAGATCAAATTTTACAGACCGGTCTTAATGGACCTTACAGAGCTTTTAAGATTGTCGGCATGCCAATCGGAGTTCTAACTCTCGAAACAACTACCTAAGGTTGTTTTATTCTCCTCCACTTAGACTCATGTTCGTCCTCGAACGAGCCAGAGTGTAGAGTAGATTTCACACAATTAATGAGAATGCTTAAACCAACTTTCAAGTAATTTTATCAGATATTACTACACCATTACGGAACCAGATTTCTAAACAACGATAATAATTCTTAAGCTTGAGAGACCAAGTTCAAATTTGAATCATCGAAGAGGTGAGGACACCTCTCACGCATATTGGACTCAAGCTCCCAAGTATCCTCTTCGTGAGGACAGTTATGCCATTTCACTTGAACCATCGGAACCTACTTTGAATGAAGCTTCCGGACATCTCTGGCAACTATGGCAACTAGGAACTCCTCATAGGCTATATTCACATCTAGCTGAGTAGGATTTACCTCAATCAATTCAGAAGGATCCCGAATACATTTTCGAAGAGTCGATACATAAAATATCGAATGAACTGGCATAGAAGCTGGCTAATCGAGCCAATAAGCCACCTTACCAATGTGCTTCTCAATATGGAAAGAGCCAAAGAACCTGGGATTGAGCTTCTCTTTCCTCCTGAATATCAGTACACCCGCATAGCTGATATTTTTTAAAATACCATGTCGCTGACCTCGAACTTTAACTCTCAGCTCCTCCGGTTCGAGCATGAAATTTGCCTGCTCTGAGCGGTTCGGAGACTATCCTGAATAACACAAACAACATCAAGAGTCTGACGAACCATCTCTGAACTCATAACCTCAATTTCTCGAGACTCAGATCAAATGATCGAAGAATGACGTCTACGACCATACAAAGCCTCAAATGGAGCCATCTAAATGGAGGACTAATAGCTGTTATTATAAGAAAACTCTGCTAAGGTCAAATGATCCTCCCATTAGCCTTTGAAGTCTAATGCACAAGCTCTGAGCATATCCTCCAAAACCTGAATAACCTGGTCGGACTAACCACTAGTCTGAGGATGAAATGTCGTGCTAAGCTGCACCTGGGTCACCAACTCCATCAAAAAAGACTGCCAGAACAAGGAAGTAAACTGAGAACCACAATTGGATATGATAGACATTGGGTGCCATGCAGCCTAACTACCTGATCAATTAACATTCGAGCCAATCTCTGAGCTGAATCAGTAGTCTTTACAGGGATCAATGAGCTAATTTAATCATCCTGTCAATAATATCCTAGATTAAATCATGGCGTCGCAGGGTCTTTTGTAGACCAACCACAAAATTTATATTGATCTGCTCCAATTTTCATTTGGGAATGGACAATGCTCGAGCTAGCCCTGCTAGTCTCTAGTGCTTGAACTTAACTTGTTGACAATTCAAGTAAGGAGACACATAATCAATCACATCCTTCTTCATTCCATTCCACCAATATAGCTCTCGGAGATCCTGATACTTCTTACTAATGCCAGTATGAATGGAATAACGCGAGTTATGAGCCTAGTGGAGCACTGATTGCCTCAAATCTCTAATATTAGGGACACAGAGTCGGTTATTAAACTAGCGGATGGTGAGATTATAATATTTAATTAACTCAAGCCACCTCTGCTGCAGGCCATTAATATCCTTCTGAGATAATTGATACTGCAAGCTCTTATGATTGGTACACACCTCACAAGGCTCGCCATAAAGATAGTGCCTCTAAATCTTCAGAGTGAAGGCCACATTTGTCAACTCTAGATCATGAGTCAGATAATTCTTCTAATTCGACTTAGCTATCTAGAAGCATAACCATTAACTTTCCCGTGCTGTATAAGAACACATCCAAGACCCACAAGGAACGCATCGCAATAGACTACAAATCCACCAGTGACAGAAGGAAGGGAAAGCACTAGAGCTAAAGTCAATAACGCTTTGAGCTTTTGGAAGCTCGCCTCACACTCATCGGACAATCGGAACTGAACTGCCTTATGGGCCAGGCGAGACGAGGGAGCTCTAATAGTGGAAAACTTCTCCACGAACCTCCGATAATAACCTGACAGACTAAGATGGCTGTGAATCTCCGTCGGCGAGGTAGGACGAGGCTAATTCTGCACTGCCTCAATCATTTTCGGATCAACTTTGATACCATCATTGGATGCCACGTGACCAAGAATACCACAAATCAAGCCAGAACTCGTATTGCGAGAAGTTGGCATACAACTTACAATCACGGAGGTTTGAAGGACCACCCTCAAATGATAATCATGCTCCTCTCGCGGCTACGAGAAAAGATAAGGATGTCATCGATAAAGACGATGACAAAGGAATTAAGGATCAACTTACATATTCGATTCATAAGATCCATAACGACTATAGGGGTATTAGCCAGCCCGAAAGACATAACTAGGAACTCGTAATGGTCGTAACGAGTCTTGAAAGTAGTCTTTGGAATATCTGACTCCTGAATCTTCAATTGATGATAACAGGACCGCTGATCAAGCTTAGAAAAGAATCTGGAACCCCGCAACTGATCAAACAAATTGTAAATACGAGACAAGGGGTATTTGTTCTTGATGGGGACCTTATTCAACTTCTGATAATCAATACACATCCGCATGGTCCCATCCTTCTTTTTGACGAATAAAACAGGAGCACACCACAGAGAAATACTCGGCTTAATGAACCCCTTATCAAGCAAAGCCTAGAGCTTCTCCTGCAACTCTGATGAAGCCATGTGATAAAGAGGATGGGAATAGGCTGAGTCCCTGGCACCACATCAATGCCAAACTCGGTCTCTCAATCGGGAGGAAATCCTGGGAGGTCATTTGGAAATACATCAGAGAACTCCCTCACAAAAGGAATATAATCGACGGATGGAATCTCCATAATGGTATCTCGACCCATAGCAAGATACACTGAACAAATTTTATCCATCATCCACTTCGCCTTCAAGAAAGAAATAACACGCCCCGTGGGTGGAAAATAAGAGCCCTGACACACCATCAGTGTCGAACCAGGAAGAGATAACTGAAGAGACTTGGCATGACATGACACTAACCAATCCATCTCGATAATGATATCAAAATCAACCATATCTAACACCAAAAGATCCACCCGGGTCTTACAACCCAAAGGACATGGTAGAAGCTGGATAAACTCGATTCACCATAATCGTATCTCCGATAAGAGTAGAAAGATAGAATGGATCACAGAGATGCATATAATCAACATGAAAATCCGAAGCCAAATAAGGAGAGACATATGAATAAGTAGATCCTGGATCCAACAAAGAATATGCATCTCGACCACAAATAGATAGAGTACCTGTAATAATAGCTGGAGATGCCTCGACATCCTGCTTAGCGGACAATGAAAATAACTGCCTTTGCAGCCGAGCTGAGCCACCACTCTGAGATCAACCTCTGGAGGGACTACAAGAACACGCCCACAGCCTCTACTGGGTGGTAGTGCACCACGAGCTGGCTGAAACCCTGAAAGGGCACCCTGAGGCTGGAACTGCAAAGGCGCTGGAGGGCGAGAGAAAGGACAACTACTACCATGCTGATAAAGATTAGAGCAATCCCTCTTATGATGCCCTTGTCGAGGCCCTGGCGTGTCCTGAAAACCACGCGTTGGAAATTGAACTGGCCTAATATGAGGCCTACTCTGCTGTTGGTTGCTCCTACCTCCAGATGAAGTACTAGAATTCCCTGAACCATGGGATCTCTTACTCTTCCGCTCTAACTCAACCATCTCCAATTTATGATATGCATTATACCTCCTAGCAATATCAACGACGACATCAAATAGAGTATCATTATCGATCTCACGAGCCATCTAGGACCCAAATAAGGAGAAAGCCTGACAATATAACACCTGACCCTATCAGAGCATACGCAGATATTTCAGAGAACAAAAGCTCATACTCCAAGACTAACAGGTTACCATGTCCAATCCTCTCAAATTGTCTCCTCTTTTCATCTTTCTGGCTACGAGGAAGAAACTTCTTCATGAATTGGTGGGAGAACTCACTCCAAGTTAGCTTAGGCAAGCCCTACTAGCTGATCGAAGTGCAGTCCACCAAGCTAAAAATGGACCCTCAAACTGGAAGGTAGTATACTCAACTCCATATTGCTCAAGATACCCAAGGGCCTCAAGAATACACTGGTATCGATACAGAAACTTTAAGGCTTAAGCTTATCATGACTAGAGAATGTCGGAGGATTGATGAGTCGGGTAAAATAATACAGTCTTGCTGGATTATCATACTGATTTGCTACCTGGGCTGACTGACCAGCCTGAACAACTGAGGCACAACACCTACCACCTTTAGCTTCTACGCCACTCGTTGAGCAGTCGTGCGCGTTATCACCATTTGGTGTGAATGAATTAGCAAAGATATTTAACCTCAGATAAAGAAACCTCCGCACAATAAGAACTAAAAGAAAGGACCTACTGCCTAAATGCCACCATAGCCTCGCGTAGATAGGTATGGACGTCTCCGCCCGATTATCGAAACTTTATTAGACACTCTCATGATTTGGAGAGACTCTAAGCCGGGCTCTGGTACCAACTGACACGACTCAGATTTTTGACTAGGCCGTGTGGGCATCCGACTACCTCCCATAGACCTGTCGGGCAAATCTTATTAACAGAAATGATATAAATAGCATAAAATTACTTTGAAAATGAAATGAATCTAGCCTTAACAACCCAAGATAACTACCAAAGATAGAAAATATATACAACTTCTCTAAATAATTTAGCTAACTATCCAAAACACATACGTTTAGAGATTTTCAGATCAGACATCTAGGAAGGCCAACAATATAATTATTTCCTGTAAAGAACAAACTAACTTCAACTATGATAACAATGGCTGGTGGCCTCAACAAACAAGTTGGCTCACCACAGACAGCGGAGAACATCCCGACTCCTCAATCACATTGCTGGCTAGGTCATGGAGTGGAATCTTTCGATTAAAAAGACAACACAAGAGCAAATATGGAGTGAGTCATAAGGACCCAGTAAGTGAGGAACAACTAGCAAACTTAAGGGTTAGGTATGCTAGCAAAGAGAAAATAGAATAACAATAACAAATCAACTAAGTCAATCACAAATAAATAATGCAACAAATCTATACAGTTTAAAAAATACACATAAAGATATGAAATAAATGTATGATGATGCAGTAGGGTCACATATCCTTGAAACCTATCTCTGGTATGAGACTGTCATTGTCTACTAGGAGATATATGTAATAATAACCCTTCACCGACATGGGACTCTCATCGACTGCTGGAAAGTTCATATCAAGCCCAAAACTGGAGTACAATACCCCTATGCTCAATGCAATAGCAAAAACAAGTCATAATATGTGAAATACAATACAAACGCAAAGCTTAGCCATAGAATGTACACCTATCGGCAGCTACACACATAAGAAACACGTGGTAGAATATCCATAAGGCCAAAGGCCATAAAAAAATGGATACTGTCACTTAGCTTAGGTCATGGGTCAGAATAGCTTCTAAATGACTTTTTTTCAGTCTGACGTCCCTCAGAAATATCTCTCACTGAGCGAAATAAGTTCAAGTACACATATAAGTGCTCTACACATGAGTATTTAATGTTTTGATGTAAGAGGAAAAATTACTAAAATACCCCTGGTCCGGCCTTAGCCAAAAATTCATAAACTACATATTTTTGGAACCATCATAATCCCACGAGTCCAATGGTGTCATTGATTTTCGTATTCGAATTCAATTTCATCAAATTCCCCAATTTCATAAATTTTAGGGTTCTGACCCAATTTCCCAATTTAATTTCAAGAAATTCTAGTTAAGAATCATGAATTTATACAATTGAATGGATATGATTGATACTTGATTAAATCTAACAGCTTTTCACTTAGATTTTGGCTTGGAATCGACTTGAAATGGCTGGAAATGAGATAAATCTGAAATGGCCGAAAAATGCTCGATTTTTACTGTGAAATAAGCTGCTATAGTGCAGAATTTTAGCACCAGCAGCTGCTGGTCTGCAATTTGGATCAAAACGGGATTCTAAAAGGCTCAGAATGACCTCAAATTTTTCAGACAATTCATACAAGACTTGTCTGACATGCTCACGACGACAGAACTCTAATCGGATCTCAAGAACTCAAGATATGACTCCCACAGAAAGAGGTCGATTTCTTAACTTTTGTAATTTTAGCAAAACTGACCAAATGACCTTGGAATTCACTTCCAGAAGTTCCCACAGGTCATAAATGACCATATCGACAATTGAAATGGAAACCTTCTTAGAAATCCTACAAATAAGGTCTGAATCAGCTCAAATTTTACAGATAAGTCCTAATGGACCTTATAGAGATTTTAAGACCGTCGGCATGTTAATCAGTGTCGTAACTCCTGAAATGACTACCTAAGGTCGTTTCAATCTTACCTTACTAGATGTTGATTCCATATTACTTAAGCATTACCATATATGAATTTGACACTGAAACCTCAATTTGAATTTGAAATTCGAGGAGTTCACCCGAGGGTCGACTTTTATTGACTTTCATTGACTTTTTCCTAAAAATCATACGCTTTGTCCCTAGATTATTTTGACATGTAGAACATATTTTGGATAGTTTGGAGTATTTTGAGATCGTTTTAGTTGCCTTCTGGACTTTGGATGGTCATGGTGCTTCGCTGGATGTGAGCTAAATGAGACTTAAATTTTTGATTGCTTGGCTTTTATTAAGGAGAATAATATATATTTTTTAAATTTTTTTTTCATGGTATCCAAATGTTTAACACTATTGAATTTTGATTCACTTGTTCGTATGACATATTCTACGAGTATTGTGAGTGTAACCCTATTTGAGATGTTTTTCGAGAGTACTGTTATTTTTTTCAAGGCTTGGAATATTTAGTTTATATACTTTATCATGATTCATATATATTTCAGATAACATTGAGCATGAAATCACAGTAAGCAATCTTAAAGGACTTGGCCCAAGTTATGTTATCATTCATTTGATATTCAGTAATATCTTGTGAAATATTTCATTTCTTTAGCGTGTTTATTTGATGGCATTATAGCCTTATTGGTATCTGAATTATTGAGACACTAGTCTAGAATTTTATGGTGAATCCTCTACTAAGTTTATATAACCACTCGTCTAGCCTGATATGGTGATGTCCTATGCTACTAAGTTGATATGGCAACTTTTCTAGCCTATTTTGGTGAGTCCTATGCTACATAGATGATCTAACCACTAGTCTAATCATTTATGGTGAGGGCCTATGCTATTGAGTTTATCTGTTCATTGGGGGCATGGAAAGCTACGCTTCCCCTCGATTACTATTATGGGCAATTTTGAAGTTTCTTCGGTCCGCGGGTTGGTAAGAAGTCAGTCTTGTTTGGTAAGACAGAATTGGACAAAGAAAAGAGAGTGCTCGACCGTAACTCCATGCTATTTTGGAAGATTCTATCCCCATCATTGATAATCATAATGGTTAGTTGGGCTCTTTCTCTAATTATTGATATTATGGTTGAGTTGGGCTTCTTTGATTGATAATATGGAGAGTTAGGCTCACATTTTGACTCATCTTTATCAAAGAAGGTTTTCTTGTGATATCCTTTTACTGTACATACGTATCTATATACTATCTAATAGACTAGTTTCAAAACATTGGTATGGACATGAGGGTTTGTCGACTATCTTATAGGGTATAGTCAAACCTACTCCCTAACGGTTTTTATGTGTCGGTCCAAGTTAAGGCATGTTAAGAATTCCTGGACCTATTCATGATCACTCTCTAGCTTTGTACGTGGATGCTGCAACATAGTTTGTGGTAGTGTCTAGTGTTCCTTTATGGTATTTCTATTTGGTTTTGAACCCACTATTGCTTATTTTAATTATTAGATGCTCCACGATTAGTTGTTGGATTTTGGGCTGGTGTTAACTATTTTAGCTGTTGTATTCAAATTATCAGTTTATGTAGTTATCAGATGTTTATTAAGTCTTCCATTTTACCTTTTTTTTTTTTTTTTTGGTTTCCTCCTGAAACCTTAATTACATAATAATGAGAATTTTTTACAATTCGATTCGCTTAAAAGCACAAGCTCTTAAGTATCATCACGTACTTAATTTTTAGATCATGACAGTTTTTTGTTGTGCGGTATATCAGGTTATCAATATATGATTTGTTTTATTACATTATTACCTTATTGGTATCTGAATTACTAAGCCATTACTCTAGCATGTGTATGGTGAGTGCATGTGCTATAGAGATGATATATTCATTAGTATAGCCTATGCTACTAAGTTGATATAGCCACTAGTCTAGCTTATTTTGGTGAGGGCGTAGGCTGTTGAGTTGACATGACCACTCGTTTATTCTAATATGGTGAGGGCCTACACTACTAAGAAGTCTAGCCACTAGTATACCCTTTTATGGTGATGTCCTATACTACTGAGTTGACCTGTTGATCGTGGGCATGGCGAGATGTGCTCCCACACCCATGATTACTGTTATGAGAATGGCGAGCGAGGCTCTCCCTAATTGTTGATTCATGGTGTGCTGGGCTCCCCCCTCCCCCCACCCCTCGATTGTTGATTGAGTTGGACTTCCTTAGTTGATAGTACGATGAGCTACAGTCTCCTTTGACTTATGATTTATTTCATATCTTTATTGAAGAAGCTTTATCTTGTGATTTACTTTTACTGTACAGAGTTATCTATCAGACTAATTTAAAAAATAGTAAGAACATGAGGACTTGTTGGAAATCTTATAAG
The DNA here is from genome assembly GCA_029990575.1 of Petunia axillaris subsp. axillaris. Lineage (NCBI taxonomy): Eukaryota > Viridiplantae > Streptophyta > Magnoliopsida > Solanales > Solanaceae > Petunia > Petunia axillaris. The sequence continues at coordinate 10,380,073 of JARKNS010000007.1, forward strand.
GTCTAATGATACTCACTCCTTTACAGTTTCTATGTGCATGCTCATTACTAGAGGCTTGGCAGGCCTTGTTGGACATGTTTGTGTTATCTCTTATCGATGTACGTAGATGCTTCTGCATAGTCGTGGTAGTGTCCAGCCTTTATGTATGATATTTTTAGTTCAAAAAACTATCTAAAGACAATGTAGAATATAGTACTCCTACATATCCATTGACAAAATTGTCTATTCTGGAGGTCACAGGATTTACTAGATACACTTCATTGTATTTCTACTGATGCAGCCTGTGTCCGTGTGGATAAAACTGTGCTCGTGCCAACAAGACCGGTCACTCGAAGCCAAGCCAAGACACTGCATGATGTGCATGTATATCTAGCGTGGTCAGGAGAAAGTAGCAACTCAAAGAGTGAGTGGCCGGTGCCAGGCTTGAAAGTTGTATCACCAAGCTGGAGCTCGAGGCAGACATTGTCTGAAGCCTAACTATTGATGTTGAGAAGTAAAGCGACCGAGGGCTACACTTGCGCCGGAGGCAGGAGAGCATCTGAGCCACTAAACTCATTCAACCCTGCGTGGCTTTGTTTGATAAGCCGCTTGTAGCCGAATTTACTATTTTAGTCTTTGGGCTTTCTATATAAACACCTTTCCATTTCATTTGTTGGACAGGAAGTTTATGAATATTGGATATAGCCTGTGTGCTTTGTCTCCATCGTGAGCAACACCGTCGTGGGAACCTTGTTAATGGAACTTGTATCTTTTGGTGAAATTCAATTGAACATTTTCTTTTTGGTCTTTCAGTTTGTAGGTGTCATGTGTATTCTTGAGGATCATTGCATAGTTTTAGGTGCTTATTCACAATCTATTCGAGAGGTATCTAGACTAGTTCCTTGATATTATACGGATGAGTTGAGTCTGTGTCTAGCTTTCTATCTTTACTTTTCCATTTATCTTCCGCGTGCGTATGTTTGTTGCTTTGCCTCATTTGGCGTGCATCATCTTGGTATCAGAGCACGATTTGGATTTTGTTCTTACAAGTTCAATCCTATTCTTTATCTTCGTGCCTTTGTGTTTTTAGTTTCCTTTTCGTGTTCTAATTTGTGTTTTTTGTGTTCTAACAAAAAAAAGTAGAAAAGAAAAATTCAAAAAAATTACGGTTGATTGTTGGTTGTTTGGATTAAACAACCATAGATTCATTGTTATCATCGTCTGGAGCATCTGAAAACCATCGGTCGTACATCATTTGACGATAAGGATTTTTTGTGGTTTTGAATCTATCAAACGTCGGTGTTGAGTTTGAAACCCCAGTTTGAAATTTGGTTGTTTGTGATTGTTATCGGTTGATTTGGTCGTGTGTTTGCTTAAAAAACATTGAAGCTCTATCGTGAAACACTGTCCGTACACTAGAAACTTGTTAAATTCTTAACAATGTACGGTCGTGAAGCTGTATTCTTAGCTTTGTTTGGAGCTCAAGTTACTTCATTTAAGCTGAAAGTACATCGGAGAACGATCTTGAATCTAACCTTGTTTTTGGACTGTGAACAAGTTTGATTTTTTCCATACATTGAAGAAGAAAGGGTTGTTTTTCCATTGAAGAAAAAAGGGTTTAGCGACGTTGCTAAAACCTAGGAGAAAGTTTGAAAGAGGAAAATGAATAAGGATTAACCCTAGTCCATACAGTGGAGGGACCACTTCCATTTCCGTACATTAGTGGAGTGTCCGCGGTTTCCTAAAGAGGAAATGAGAGGTAGATTTCTTAGGTTCTCTTTCTTTCTTTGTGTTCATGACTTCTCATCAGTAGATCTCTGGGGTATATTCTTCTACTCAAGGTACTACTAATCTGTTTGACATATAGGAACTCGTGCGTGAAGGGTCGAAGTAGAAATTTCGTAGTTAAATTCTTGACCTCCCATGGGCAGTTAAATAGCGTCCTCCATCGAGTCAAATATTGATTCACTCATCCCGAAAAAGATAGTGAATCTTGTCGACCTCGAAGGATCTTGAAAAGAATGATCAATACCACGAAGCCATTAGTTACAAGATCTGAGCGATCAAACCTACAAATTGGAGTGTACCCGAGCACCACCAAACTAAAGTGAGGGAGTGTGTGAGGTGATTTCTAACCTAAAATTTCCTTAGTCTTAGATTTTGCTGGTGCATGGCTGGAAATGAAAAAAGGGTGTGGATGCGCCTGAGGTGTTATTGGCTGATCTTATGGTCGCGATACAAGGCATCACCGCCGAACTGCTAGGAGTGGGTGCTCCAGTAGCCAACCTCGACCACGACCGAGCCTCTGAGGACTTACCAGGCTCCGCAGCTGGAACAAGCAATTCTATTCCAATGCGACCAACACAATTTGTTGAGTTGGACCGATGCCAACATTTGCGAGATGAAGCTGCTTGCAATGAGCAAAACTTGGGCATTCCCCAAAGGAATTTAGCAGCCGTTGCTGAAGAGGTAATGTTTGAGATGAAGAGCATGTTGAAGCTGATTATGAGCCACCATTCTATCCCCGAGGTCAGGCTCAACGAGGCTATGGAAATTCTTGAGGTCGAAGACGAGGAGCTTATGTTGATAGACATCTTGAACGTGAAGCTGGTGATTACTATGATGATTATCCGGAGCAAGCTCGAGGTGGTCGAGAGAAAAACGTGAATAGTTTCAAGATCACTATTCCACCGTTCAGGGGAACTACTGATCCAGACCAATATCTTGATTGGAAAGTTCGATTGGAACGAATCTTTGAAACAAATGAGATACCTGATGAGAGAAAAGCTGCTTATGCTATTGCTTTCTCTGAGGAATATGCTTCTACTTGGTGGGAGTCTGAAAAGAGAATGAGAAGAAGACATTCTTTACCCAAGCACCTTACTTGGGTACAATTGAAAAGAGTGATGGATTCTAAGTATGTGACGGCTAAACATCGCCAAGAGCAACCTTGGAGGCTCTATGATTTGAAACAAGGGTCTAAATCGGTCGAAGAGTACTTTGACGAGTTTGAAAAGATTCGTTTGGGTTGTGATATAAAAGAAGAGGACGAGCAAGCTATCATTCGATTAAAAAATGGACTAAATAAAGATATATCATCTCAATTGAGACTGCATGTGTTCCATACTTTGGATGAAGCTTTCCATGCAGCTATTGATACCGAAAAATGGGCGAAGGACGATAGAGCAAATTGGTATCAAGGGAGCACTACACCTATTCCTTTGAACTGGGACAAGCAATGGAATTGTATGAATCCTACCAATGCCAACACTGGCCGTGATCAGAAGAAACCCTTCGAGAAGGGAGTGAAAAATTATAACTCCAAGGAGTTGGGAGGTAAAAGTCAACTTAATACTTGATGCGGGGCAAATTAAGCAAAAGTGCCAACCATCAAGAGCCAAGCTCGAGAGCACAAAGGATACGAGTCAAGGGCCCCGGAGGAGGATTCGAGAGTGATTTGAAGTCATGAACTTGAGCGCCATTGAGGGAGGACCGACTACGGACAAAGGAGGAACACCTAGAGTCCATTTTGAGCCGTTTTCACAACTCCCAAAAATGGGCGGACCGCCCACATAACTAGGCGGACCGCCTAGTTGAATGCACACTTTCTGGATCTCCTAGAGGCGGAGCGCCTCTACAGAAAAGGGTGGACCACCCACTCTGCACTCTTGGGAAACAGGCGGACTGCCTACTCCTGTAAGGTGGGGCGCTTAGTTGCTAAGTTTTGGATGGGAATTCTATGTGTAATTCCTATTTTAGCCCTACATGGCTTCTATTGTTTTAACCCACTTTGGGGGTGTTTTAGACCTTTCAATATGTGTAAAGGTAGACTATAAAAGCCTTCCTTAACCATTTCATTTCATTTCATTAGTTAGCATTGAAGATAGCATTGAGAGAAAGACAGTAAGAGGCTTGGCCTTCGTGTTTGGAGCGTGACACTCATGTATCCCCTACGACTTGGGAAGCCGAGGATTGCATCCTTGTATGAATCCGAGATTTGGTTCAACTTTCTCTTCTCCCATTTGAATTCAATTCACTATGTGAGTTTGATTCGTTCTTTCTTCTCATTTCTTGTCTCCCCAATCCTTATTTCTTGTTATCCACTTTATTTGCTTCCGCTCGTATAGTTTAATTTCTTCCGTATAGTTTTTCAGCCACATCAGTTGGTATCGGAGCACGGATAGGTTTTGTTCTTACAAACCTTCCATCGTTCCATTTTAGATTTGTGATTGTTAGTTGTTTGTTCTTATTTGGAAAAAGAAGAAAAAAATTGAAAAATTGAAAAACTACAAAAAAAATTTATAGAACGGATTGGATTTGATTCCCCAAGTGTTAAAAGTTATTGAGGATTGATAGATATTGTATACCCGTTGATTTGGTACCCTCAAAACAAGTTTTGGTGTTGTGAATCAAAATTTGAAAATCCAAAATCCCAAAATTTGTAAAACCCTAGAAAAATTTCGCAAATTCTTAATCTGAGCTTGTTATTGATTGGGTGTTGTTAAAATTCACTGGGATTGTTGGGGATAGTTGAAAACACCATTGGGTACCTTTAGATTGCAAAAACAACTTGAAAACATTGGAATTCGGGTGCAAAAGAGCAAAAAACCCGTTGTTGAAGGTTGCAGGAACCAGGAACAGGCGGGGCGCCTACTATTTCAGGCGGACTGCCCACTTTGTTTGAGCTCTCTGGATCTTGCACTGATGCAATCGAAAATACGAAGGCGATAAAGAGATAAAAACGAGACAAGACTCACACGAAAGTTAGAGTAGCAACGAAGAACTTGTTCCGTTACACCCCAAACGATTGGCAAGAATCACCTAACGCTATGCAACTATCCTCAAGAGTCACGTGGCTCGAGCAAATAGAATGATCAGAGACGGATTGAAGAGCAACTTGGATTCATCCAATTGATTCAAGCCAAATTGGTTACAAGGTTCAAGAGCAATGCTCATTAATGTTTTTGTGTTCAAAGTAAGCTAAAAAGCAATAAATGAGAGAGGGGTGTATTTATAACACCCCTTTACAATGTTTTCCTACATTCTGGTCCGCAACTGCTAAAGTGTTCATCACGATCGCGCAGGAGTATATGCGATCGCGAGGCACACTTAAAAGCTTTGCGCGCGATCGCGCGAGACAAGACGCGAAGGCGAAGACAAAAAGTTTACTCTTCGCGATCGCGAAGGTGGTTCACGCGATCGCGAAGAACAAAAATTTTTCGTCAGGCAGTAAGCTCAGCAGGTGTTCCCCTGTTTTGCCCTGTTTTGCTCCCCTGCTTCCTGCAGTGTTTCCTGCCCAGTTTCCACATTGATTGAGCTCCAATGCATTGTCTTTAAGTCCTCTCCCGAGCTCATATCATCCATGCCTCTCCATACCAAGTGTAGGTGAGCGTCTTGTATATCCTTGGCTTGACTTCGAGTGAATGGTCTCGATGCAATTTGGGTTGCATCATCCTCCCATTCTTGAGAAGATTTCGTCCTCGAAATTAAGGTGTCCTCCTCCAAGGTATCATCACCTACATCAAAAGAAGTCAAGTCACTAACATTGAAAGTGGTCGATACATTGTACTCACCGGGCAAATCTATCACATAGGCATTGTTGTTGATCTTCGACAACACTTGGAATGGGCCATCACCCCTTGGTGCCAACTTCCCTTTCCGTTGGTTGGGAAACCTTTCCTTGCGGAAATGCACCCAAATCCAATCCCCCTTCTTGAAGTCCACCTTCTTTCTTCCCTTGTTTTTCTTGGTTGCTATCTTCTCATAGGCCTCCTCCAAAGTCTTCCGCACCTTGGCGTGAAGTTCAAGCAATGCCTTGGCCCGAGCTTTACCTTCAAAATCAACAACCACATTCCTTGGCAAAGGGGTAAGATCAAGAGGAATCAAAGGGTTAAAACCATAAACACACTCGAATGGAGTCATGCCAATCATGCGATGTAAAGTGCGGTTATATGCAAACTCCATGAGTGGTAGCTTATCAATCCAAGTCCCGGCCTTTCCTTTGGTCATAGCTCTAAGTAGAGCTCCCAAAGTCCGGTTCACCACCTCGGTTTGCCCATCGGTTTGAGGGTGGTGGGACGTGGAGAAGAGCAACTTGGTGCCAAGAGCACCCCACAAACACTTCCAAAAATGGCTAAGGAACTTAGAGTCCCTATCACTAACAATGGTGCGAGGCACCCCATGCAATTTCAAAACATTATCAATAAACAAGGAAGCTACATGTTGTGCATCATTAGTCTTTTTGCACGGAATGAAGTGAGCCATTTTTGAGAAACGGTCAACGACAACATAAATGCTATCGTGTCCTCCTCTAGTCCGGGGCAAGGCCATAACAAAATCCATAGAAAGATCAACCCACGGACTAGTAGGTATGGGTAAAGGAGTGTATAAACCATGGTTGTTGGATCTAGACTTGGCCTTCTTGCAATCCAAGCAAGAATTGCAAAACTTTTCCACAAGAGGCCTCATTTTTGGCCAATGGAATTGTTCTTTAAGTATGGCCAAAGTCTTGTCCACCCCAAAGTGACCCATCAAGCCCCCGCAATGTGCTTCTTGAACTAGCACGTCTCTCCAAGAGGACTCGGGGACACACACTCTCCCATTCTTGAAAATGTAGCCATCTACCCATTGGTACTTCTCCACTCTTTCCCCACTCACTAGAGCATCATGAATGCTCTTGAGCTTTGGGTCATGAGCATACAATGATTTGATGCTTTCAAAACCCATAAGTCTAGAAGCGAGAGTGGTGGCAAGAGCGTATTTTCTAGAAAGCGCATCGGCCACAACATTGTCCTTACCCTTTTTGTAATGAATCACATAAGGGAAAGACTCAATGAACTCCACCCACTTGGCATGTCTCTTGTTCAACTTTTCTTGGCCTCTTAGATGTTTGAGTGACTCATGGTCACTCTTGATCACAAATTCCCGAGGCCATAGATAGTGTTGCCAATGGGCTAGAGCTCTCACGAGGGCATACAACTCCTTTTCATACATGGAGTAATTCAAGGTTGCGCCCTTCAACTTCTCACTAAAGTAGGCGACGGGTTTCCCTTCTTGGATGAGGACACCCCCGATTCCCACACCCGAGGCATCACATTCAACCTCAAAAGCCTTCCCGAAGTCGGGCAATTGTAACAAGGGGGCGGTACTCAACCTACTTTTAAATTCTTGGAAAGCTCTCTCTTGAGGCTCTCCCCACACAAAGGATTTGCCTTTCTTTACCAACTCGGTGAGTGGGGCGGCAATGGAGCTAAAGTCTTTCACAAATCGCCTATAAAAGCTAGCAAGACCATGAAAGCTCCTCACTTGAGTCACGGTAGTAGGAGTAGGCCAATCACGAATGGCCTCTACCTTAGACTCATCTACCTCCACTCCTTGGGAACTCACAACAAACCCAAAAAAGACTACCTTTTTAACACCAAAGGCACACTCCTTAAAATTAGCATAGAGCTTTTCGGCTCTCAAAATTTCAAGCACTTGCCTTAAGTGGTCAACATGGTCGTCTATTGATTTGCTATATATCAATATATCGTCAAAGTAGACGACCCCAAACTTGTTGATGAATGGCTTTAGCACATGGTTCATTAGTCTCATGAAAGTGCTAGGTGCGTTGGAAAGGCCAAAAGGCATAACCAACCATTCATATAGGCCAAACTTGGTCTTGAATGCGGTTTTCCATTCATCCCTGGGTTTCATCCGGATTTGATGGTAACCGGACCTAAGGTCTATCTTCGAAAAGATGCTAGAATCGCTAAGCTCATCTAACATGTCATCCAAACGAGGTATGGGATGTCGATACTTTACCGTGATCTTGTTGACCGCACGACAATCCACACACATCCTCCAAGTGCCATCCTTCTTTGGAACTAGGATCACGGGTACGGCACATGGACTCAAGCTCTCCCTCACCAAGCCCTTGGTAAGCAATTCATCCACTTGCTTTTCCAACTCCCTTGTGTCCTCGGGATTGCTTCTATATGCCGGCTTGTTTGGGATTTGAGATCCCGGGACAAAGTCAATTTGATGTTCAATACCCCTCAAGGGAGGTAATCCATCGGGCATCTCATCCGGGAACATGTCCCCATAATCCTTCAAAACATTTTCAAAAGCACTAGGCAAAGGGTTAGAAGAATAATCAAATTCGGATGTAAGAATCATACCTTTGTACACTAGGCAAATGAGTAGTTTGTCGCCATAATTTCCTTTCAAAAGTTCACCCGGTTGCATCATGGCACAAATCCCACCGGTAGAAGATGGTGGAGCCACCACCAAGCTCTCGGCCAAAGGGTTAGTCTCAACAACCGACTTAGCCTTTGCCGCTTCCCTCAATTCCCTCATGCGCTTGTAATCATCACTTACTTGCTTGGGCGATAAGGGCTTGAGCACAAACTTTTTACCTTCATGCTTCACCGTGTAGGTGTTGGCACGGCCATCATGAACCACATGTCGATCAAATTGCCATGGCCTTCCAAAGAGAAGGTGGCATGCTTGCATGGGCACAACATCAAACATGTGTTCATCCACATAGTTCCCTATCTTGAACTTGATCATGCATTGTTTGACCACCCTCAATTCACCACACTCACTAAGCCATTGCAAACGGTAAGGGCTTGGGTGCTTTAAGGTGGGTATTTTCAATTGGGAAACTAGTGTTTGGCTAATGACATTGGCACAACTTCCCGAGTCAATAATCATGGAACAAAGGAGACCCATGACTCGGCATTTAGAATAGAAGAGGTTCTCTCTTTGCAAGGTTTCACTATCCTCTACACACATAGCTCCTAAACTCCTCCTCACAACAAGGAAGGCATGGGCATCATCATCATCCTCCATTGCAACCTCCCCTTCATCAACCTCCTCATCACCCTCTACTCCCTCATCCTCGGCTCACTATCTTGTTCATACACCAATTCACCCACCACAACCATAGTTTTCTGGGTTGGGCAATCTTTGGAGAGATGTCCGTAACTCTTACATCGATAGCATTGAGTAGAAGTAGAAATAGGATTGCTCAAGTGAGTTTTAGAGTTACCTCCCACATGCGGTGTGGACTTCTCATAAGGCTTCTTCACATCCTTGCTAGCAATTATACCACTTGTGTTTGGAAACCTTGCATTTGGTGTAGGAGTCTTCCACTCCTTTGGCTTACTCATGGGTGTAGTATTGCTACTCTTGTAGCGAGCGGACTTCTTCTCTTTGAGCCATTTCTCGGCTTCAACCGCATCATCATAGAGGTCATAGTGGTTTTCATACTTGTGGAACTTCAATTGAGAGGCTATGTCTCGATTCAAACCACTTCTAAAACGGATCTCGGCCGGCTCATTATCTTCCCCATCCAAGTCTAGGGTCATACGAATTTGCTCAAACTCATTGAAGTACTCCCCAACCGTCTTGTACCCTTGCTTCAACTCATAGAGGCGTTTGTATTGGCATGACGGTATTGCTCGGTCAAATACTTCTCATCCATCACTCGAAGCAATTCTCCCCAAGTAACATTGATAGCCATGGCATTTCACCTTCTACTCCTCTTGACCGGCTCCCACCAAGTAGAAGCAAAGGACTCGAAAGAAGATATGGCATACTTGGCCTTCCTCTCCTCGTTCATATCATTGGCGTCAAATATTCGCTCCATGGTCAACTTCCAATCAATGTACTCCACCGGGTCACTACTCCCTTTGAAAGAAGGAATAGTAAGCTTCACACTATTAAGGTTGTTATTTTCTCGACCCCCTTGGTACGGCTCCGGTTGGCCTCCAAAGTTATCCCCATAACCACCATAATCCCTCTTAGCATTCCCTCCAACATACCCTATGGGTGGCCCTCGACCTCGGCCTCTACCCCTATCCACATTGCGACCCCAATTCATGGCTTTCCCATTCGGATTAGGAGCCCCATATTCACTGCCACTATACTCTCCCTCCTCCCCTTCTTGAGCTTGATCAACTTGCTCAAGAGATTGAACATGTCGAATAGGTCCGGGAAGTGGAACATTTCTTTGGGGATTGCCCACTATGTGAGGAATGCTCACTCGTTGGGTATTGCCCAACACTTGTTCATCTCTTTCACGATCTTCCTTTACCCGTTGTTGTCTAAGCAATTCAACAACTTGTTCCGGGGTAAAGGTGGAACTTGAAGTACCTTCACCGGCTTCAACTTGGACACTAGAGGTCCCTTTCTCGGTTTGGATACTCGAAGTCACCTTCTCGAGGTTCTCAATCCTTAGGCTCATACTATCCAATTTGGCAAGGATAGTAGCCAAGGCATCTTTCGTGGTATCATCTCCTTCGTTGGACATTGTACCTACAACAATCAAAAACAAGCAAAGAGATTAGAGTAAAAATACTCACTCACTCCCTCACTTTTTTGTTTGTCGCTCGGGTTCACTCAAGTTGGGTTAGGTTGTCACAAGCTTGAGATCAATGGCCTCCTCGTAGTTGCGCAACCTCCTCAATGATCAATCCAAAATACAAGAACCAAATGCTCTTCGGGAAGAGTGGATTCAATGGGACTCGATAAACGCTAAGCTATTTGGTGCGCACTTGAACCAAACAATTAACTACGAATCTTCTTTGAATTCTACTCTCCTTCTAGGAACGAGTATCCTATTCGCACAATGGATTAGTACTAATTGGGTAGAAGTGTTACCCTCAAAGTACTAACCGGAAGTGACGCGATCAAATGTTCAAAGATCGAGTTGTCACTAAACGGATTCGGAATTGGATGAATTTTGGTTTGTGATCTAGAAACTCACCATATTTGATGATGCTATGGGAGTTGTGGTGGTTGGAAACTGTGACGATACCTTTGCGAAAATTTTGTCTCAGTTCAGCAAATTCTGGAAATTGTTACCCTTCGCGATCGCGTTTAGAGGGGCGCGATCGCGATGTACAAATGGCAGAAATGACGCGATAGCGCGAGGCCTTGCGCGATCGCGCAGGTCTGTGGAGCAGAACCAGAAACTCGACAGAAAACTGTAGTTTTGGCACACTCAACAACCCAAATTCAACTTGTTTTCAGTTTTCAAGCTTTCAAATGGTGTTTTCAACTATAGTAAACAATCCTCACCGGTTTAATCGAAAAAGGTACCCAACAAACAACTTGTTTCAATGATTTTGGACAAGTTTCTTCAAAAATTTTCCAAACCTTCAAGAACCAAAAATTTGATTTTCACTACAACACTCCAAATGATGTTATGGTGGTATCAAAACGACGGGAAAACTATAAGGAGTAAACCCCGATACCAAACAAACAAGAATTCACAAGATCAATCGAGTTCTAGCAAATTTTGCAAAATATTCAACCTAGGGGTCAAATTTTCCAACTTTCGATTCTCAAATCCAAAACGTGTTTTGTTGGTTCCCAATTGTCGAGATTATGTAAACAAACAATCCCCGATAATCAACACCAACAAAATCGTAACAACAAGCGATTTCTACCAAATTTTTGGGTTTTCAAGTTTTTGGATTTTTTTTCTTCTTTTTCAATATAACAAGAACAAGAACAAGAAAATAAACACGGAACAAAGATGACAAGCACGAAGAGTAGGACGGGGGTTCGTAAGAACGCAACCTTAGCCTTGCTTTGATACCAACTGATGCAATCGAAAATACGAAGGCGATAAAGAGATAAAAACGAGACGAGACTCACACGAAAGTTCGAGTAGCAACGAAGAACTTGTTTCGTTACACCCCAAACGATTAGCAAGAATCACCTAACGCTATGCAACTATCCTCAAGAGTCACGTGGCTCGAGCAAATATAATGATCAGAGACGGATTGAAGAGCAACTTGGATTCATCCAATTGATTCTAGCCAAATTGGTTACAAGGTTCAAGAGCAATGCTCATTAATGTTTTTGTGTTCAAAGTAAGCTAAAAAGCAATAAATGAGAGAGGGGTGTATTTATAACACCCCTTTACAATGTTTTCCTACATTCTGGTCCGCAACTACTAAAGTGTTCATCGCGATCGCGCAGGAGTATATGCGATCGCGAGGCACCCTTAAAAGCTTGGCGCGCGATCGCGCGAGACAAGACGCGAAGGCGAAGACAAAAAGTTTACTCTTCGCGATCGCGAAGGTGGTTCATGCGATCGCGAAGAACAAAAATTCTTCGTCAGGCAGTAAGCTCAGCAGGTGTTCCCCTGTTTTGCCCTGTTTTGCTCCCCTGCTTCCTGCACTGTTTCCTGCCCAGTTTCCACATTGATTGAGCTCCAATGCATTGTCTTTAAGTCCTCTCCCGAGCTCATATCATCCATGCCTCTCCAAACCAAGTGTAGGTGAGCGTCTTGTATATCCTTGGCTTGACTTTGAGTGAATGGTCTCGATGCAATTTGGGTTGCATCATGCACTGGGTGGACCGCCCCTTTACAGAGGCGGGGCGCCTCTTTTCCTGAGGGTGTCCGGGTAGTTTTGTTTCCTAGGTTTTCGTTGTTCTTTGCTTCCGTACTTCTTTGTTAGTGTTTCTAGGGTAATTGGCCTACTCAAAAGACACTAACTATTGAGCGTATTACGACATTCGTGCGTAGAGGAGATTAGAATTCAAAGATGAGTCATAGAACTTTCTTTGGCCTCAAGTGCGCACTTTAAATAACCGTCTGTCCATAGAGTCCCATTAACTCAACTCCGAATCAATACTTGGATATACTAGTTGTGATCACCTTGGTTTATAAGGGATTAAGGCCTTGCCCTTGAGTGTTCATATATTGAGTGATATACGTGAGGGAGTGATTTTGCGAGGATCTTTCTCTTGTTGTTGAAATTATGTCGGATGAAGATTGTGGAGGTTATGAGTCATGTGGGGATGATGCGGGGATGATGGAGACTATGGTTCCTAAAATGATGTTGAAGGGAATTACTATGAAAACTCGGGAAACCATGTGATAAGACCCAAACCCCCTCAAGACCCTTCACTCGGAGTCAAGCCAAGTTGATCCAAGATACCCATCTTCACTTGATATGGAAGGGTATGGAAGAAGGCCCCGGGAGTGACTTGAAGAATATGCTTTGGTGTGCCATGGATGGAGGACCTTCAAGTACACTTGACGAGGCATCCGGAGCACGTTTGGAAGCAACTCAAGAGGCCACAGCACTAGGCGGACCGCCTACTCAACTAGGCCGGCCACCTAGTTTTTGATCACTCTCTGGATCTCACTAGGCGGACCGCCTCTGCAAGCTTCCCAAACCAGGCGGACCGCCTACTCCTTCAGCTTACCAAGAAACAGGCCGGGCGCCTAGTTGAAGTAGGCTGGGCGCCTACTTTGTGAAGGGGTGCGGGAATTGCTAGTTTTTATGCTATGTTTGGACAAGTATAGCCCTACGAGGCCTTTATTATTTTAACCCACTTTAGGGGTATTTTTGAGCTTTCATTACATGTAAGTGAAGTCTATAAATACTTCACAAACCTATTCAAACCTTAGTTTACCCTTTGATTATTATTGAATGAGAATAGAGTTCATCTCTTTGGAAGAAACCCTTGTCTATGGTTGCTTGAATTCACTAGTGGAACCTAGTTGAGTCTTGAACCGAACCCGACCATTCTACTTGTGAGTCCATTGTTGTCTCGAGGGTAGTTGCATAGTGTAGGTCCTCCTTGACACCGATACGAGGGTATTATGGAACGAGTTCTCCATAGTTACTTCGTAGGGAGTTCGAGTAGTGTCTCGCTCTTTATCGTTATTTCCGCGTTTCGTTTATGATTCTTATCATCTTGGTATCAGAGCAAGGCTCGGGTTTTGTTTCTACAAACCCCCGACCCTTGATTCTTCGTGCCTAGGTTGGTTTCTATCTTAGGTTCTTATTTGTTGTTGAAGAAAAGGAAGAAAACACAAAAAAAAAATAGAAAAGGTTGAAAAACACAAAAATTTGATCATAGAATCTGGGTTTGTTGGACCCATTGCGTGATTGTTATTGAGGTTTGTTCCTTGTTGGAAACCCGTTCTTTTGGTACCCTAAGCATCAAATTTGGACTAGAAACACAAGAATTGAAATTTGAAACCCCTTTGAAATTTTGAAAATTTGAAACCCTAAGCTTGAAGATGATGAACATGGAAAATTGATTGTCTTTGATTGGGGTTCGATTAAAGGTTCTTTGTGATTGAAACAACATTGGGGTACCTTTGAATTGCTAAAACAACGTGTGGATTGATGAATTTTTGGGTGCAAAACCAAGAAAATCGTGTTTGAAACTGTGCTGAAACCTGCAGTAGGCGGAGCGCCTAGGGAAACGGGCGGACCGCCTGAATTTTTCTTGCTCTCTGGATTTTACAGAGGCGGACCGCCTACTCCCCTCTGCAGGCACCAGGCGGACCACCTAGTCCAAATAGGTGGGGCGCCTACTTTTCTGAAAGTTGGGAATCGGGTAGTTTCTTCTAGGTTCGCTTGTTTTGTTGTTTGCATTGCTTCTAATTAGTATTATTAGAGTATAATCCTACTCGATTAGTACTAATTACTTCGAGCTGCTAGGATCATCGTGCCTTAGAAAGGAGACTAGAACTCAAAGAAGACCCGTAGTGCCTTTTGACTCAAGTCCTCACTCAAAGTGCTTAGCGTTCCAATCGAGTCCTATTAACTCCACTCACCCCGGAATGCATTGGGCTTTTGAGTCGAGTGATTAAGTTTAGGTTTACTATTCAACCTCGTGAAGCTTTAAGTTCAAGCAAGAGTGAAATAGCCATCACCACCATACGAGTGATCCGAGTGAACACAAGTGAGGGAGTGAGTGAGGTGTTTTAACTAACTCTTGTCTTTTTCTTTGTAGGTACAATGGCCAACGAAGGTCAAGATTTCATCAAGGAGGCCTTGGCTAGCCTTCTTGCCAAGATGGATGTCATGACTCAAAGGATTGAGTCACTTGAAAAGGGTGCCTCAAGTACCCAAGGAGACCAAGGGACCCCGAGTGTCCCAATTGAAAAGGGGACCCCGAGTGTCCAAATTGAGGTCGGTGAAGTCTCAAGTACTCCTAACTTTACCCCGGAACAAGCCATGTCATTGAATTGCTCAATCAAGAACGGGTAAAGGAGGACCGAGAGAGAATTGAACGAACGGGCATTCCCCGTATCTTGGATAATCCCCCAAGAAACATCCCATTACCAAGACCCATCCGAAACGTGCAACCTCTTGAGCAAGTCGATGAGGCTCAAGAAGGGGAGGAAGCTGATTATGGTGATGATATGTATGGGTTTGATGATCACTTTCAATCGAGACGAGGTATGAATTGGGGTCGTAATGTGGATCGAGGTAGGGGCCGAGGTCGAGGGCCACCTATGGGATATGTTGGAGGGAATGCGAGGAGGGAGTATGGTGTTAATGAAGATCACTATGGGGGCCAACCGGAGCCGTTCCGTGGAGGTCGTGACAACACCAACCTCAATAGTGTGAAGCTTAATCTCCCACCCTTCAAAGGAAATTGTGATCCGAGTGCTTACATTGAATGGGTGCTACAAATGGAAAGATTGTTCGACACAAATGAGATGTCCGATGAGAAGAAGGGCACTTATGCTATTTCATCCTTCGAATCCTATGCATCTACTTGGTGGGAATCCGTCAAGAGATCAAGGAGAAGAGCGGGAATCCCCGTGAATGTGGGTTGGATTGACTTGAAGGGTATCATGAGTATCAAGTACATTACTCCTCGATATCGTCAAGAGCAACTCAAGAAGCTCTATGAGTTGAAGCAAGGTGTCAAGATGGTGCATGAATATTATGATGAGTTTGAAAGAACTCGAATAGCCTTGGATATGGACACCGAAGATGAGGAGCAAGCCGTGATCCGTTTCATGAATGGGTTGAGCTATGGTATAGCTTCACAATTGAGATTGCGTGCTTATCTTTCACTTCAAGAGGTCCTTGATGCCGCTATTCAAGCCGAGCAATGGCTTGAGAAAGAGAAGTCCACCCGTTAGAAAGGCAACACTTCTACTTCCATGAACAAGCCAAAGGATTGCAAAAATCCTACTCCCAATGCAAGATTCACAAGTGCAAGTGGCCCTAGTGGGGCAAGCGCTAGCAAAGATGTGAAGAAGCCGTTTTAGAAGTACACACCTAATGTGGGAGGTAACTCTAAAACCCAATTGAATACTCCTACTTCTTCTTCCATTCAATGTCACAAATGTAAGGGGTATGGGCACTTTGCTAAGGAGTGTCCTACAAAAAGAACCATGGTTGTTGTTGGTGAGCATGCCTATGAGCAAGAGAGTGAACCGGAGGAGGATGAGGAAGTAGAGGGAGACGAGGGAGTAGAGGAGGATGAAGGAGATGACACGGTGGAGGATGAGGAACCTCATACTTTCTTAGTAGTGAGGAGGAGCCTAGGAACTATGATTGCGGAGGATGGTGAAACCTTGCAAAGGGAGAACCTCTTCCATGCTAGGTGTCGTGTTAAGGGTGTTGTGTGCTCTATGATCATTGACTCCGGGAGTTGCACCAATGTGGTGAGTCAATCTCTCATTACCCAATTGAAGTTGCCTACCATGAAGCATCCCAAACCTTATCGGTTACAATGGCTTAGTGAATGTGGGGAGCTCAAGGTAGTGAAACAAGCAATGATCAAGTTTAAAATGGGAAGTTATGTTGATGAACACTTGTTCGACGTTGTGCCAATGCAAGCATGCCACCTTCTCTTTGGAAGGCCTTGGAAATTTGATCGGCAAGTGGTTCACAATGGACGTGTTAACACTTACACGCTCCAACATGAAGGAAAGAAGTTTGTGCTCCAACCCTTGACTCCCAAACAAGTGAGCGATGATTACAAACGGATGCGGGAGTTGAGAGAAGCGGCAAAGGCTAAGTCGGTGGTTGAGACTAGCCCTTTGTCCAAAAGCTTGGTGGCAATCCCACCAACTTCTACCGGTGGCATATGTGCCATGATGCAACCGGGCGAGATCCTAAAAGGAAATGATGGCAACAAGCTTCTCATATGCCTAGTGCACAAAGGTATGGTTCTAAGCTCTAATTGTGATTTTTCTTCTAACCCTTTGCCTAGTGTGTTTGAGAATGTTTTGAAGGATTTTGGTGACATGTTCTCGGATGAAATGCCGGATGGATTGCCTCCTTTGAGGGGCATTGAGCATCAAATAGACTTTGTCCCGGGATCCCAAATCTCAAACAAACCGGCCTATAGGAGCAACCCGGAGGATACAAGGGAGTTGCAAAGGCAAGTTGATGAATTGCTCACTAAAGGCTTGGTGAGGGAAAGCTTGAGTCCTTGTGCCGTGCCCGTGATCCTTGTTCCCAAAAAGGACGGCACTTGGAGAATGTGTGTTGATTGTCGGGCCGTGAACAAAATAACGGTAAAGTACCGTCATCCTATTCCCCGACTTGATGATATGTTGGATGAATTAAGTGGTTCCTGTGTGTTTAGCAAAATTGACCTTAGGTCCGGCTACCATCAAATCCGGATGAAACCGGGTGATGAATGGAAAACCGCATTCAAGACCAAGTTTGGCCTCTATGAATGGTTGGTGATGCCCTTTGGGCTCTCCAATGCACCTAGCACTTTCATGAGGCTAATGAACCATGTTCTAAAGCCATTCATCAACAAGTTTGTGGTCGTCTATTTTGACGATATATTTATCTATAGCAAATCAATAGACGACCATGTTGATCACCTTAGGCTAGTGCTTGAAAAGTTGAGAGCCGAAAAGCTCTATGCTAATTTTAAAAAGTGTGCCTTTGGTGTTGAGAAGGTGGTCTTCCTTGGGTTTGTTGTGAGTGCCCAAGGAGTGGAGGTGGATGAGTCTAAGGTAGAGGCCATACGTGATTGGCCTACTCCTACTACCGTGACTCAAGTGAGGAGCTTTCATGGTCTCGCAAGCTTTTATAGGCGATTTGTGAAGGACTTTAGCTCCATTGCCGCTCCACTCACCGAATTGGTGAAGAAAGACCAACCGTTTGTTTTGGGGAGAGCCTCAAGAGAAGGCCTTCCTTGAGTTGAAAAGTAGGTTGAGTACCGCCCCGCTATTGCAATTGCCCGACTTCAGAAAGGCATTTGAGGTTGAGTGTGATGCCTCGGGGGTGGGAATTGGTGGTGTGTTAATGCAAGATAGCAAACCCATCGCCTACTTTAGTGAAAAATTGAAGGGGGCCTCCTTGAACTATTCTACATATGACAAGGAGTTGTATGCCCTTGTGAGAGCCCTTGCCCATTGGCAACACTATCTTTGGCCTCGTGAGTTTGTAATCAAGAGTGACCATGAGTCACTCAAGCATTTGAGAGGCCAAGAGAAGCTCAATAAGAGACATGCCAAGTGGGTTGAATTCATTGAGTCTTTTCCCTATGTGATCCAATATAAAAAAGGGAAGGACAATGTTGTGGCGGATGCACTCTCCCGGAAGTTTGCACTTGCCACCACTCTCACCTCTAAGCTCATGGGGTTCGAGAGCATCAAATTGATGTATGCTCATGACCCAAAGCTAAAGAGTGTCCATGATGCTCTAGAGAAAGGGGAGAGAGTTGAGAAATACCAATGGGTTAATGGATATATCTTTAAAAATAGTAGAGTGTGTATACCCGAGTCCTCTCTCCCCGAGTCCTCATGGAGAGAGTTGCTTGTGCATGAGGCGTATTGCGGGGGACTCATGGGTCATTTTGGCACAAGAAAGACTTTGGCCATTCTTCAAGAACAATTCCATTGGCCGAAGATGAGGGTGCATGTGGAAAAGTTTTGCGCTAATTGCCTTGAGTGCAAGCGAGCCAAATCTAAAGCCCACCCTCATGGGTTGTATACCCCTCTCCCCGTACCTACTAGTCCATGGTTGGATATCTCAATGGATTTTGTGATGGGATTACCAAGGACTAGAGGGGGCCATGATAGCATTTATGTTGTTGTGGATAGGTTCTCCAAAATGGCTCATTTCATTCCATGCAAGAAATGTGATGATGCACAACATGTAGCAACTTTGTTTATTGAAAATGTTTTGAAGTTGCATGGTGTGCCTCAAACCATAGTGAGTGATAGGGACACTAAGTTCCTAAGTCATTTTTGGAGGTGTTTATGGGGTGCTTTAGGCACCAAGCTCTTGTTCTCCACGTCCCACCACCCCCAAACCGATGGGCAAACGGAAGTGGTAAACCGAACCTTGGGTGCTCTTCTTAGAGCCATGACCCGAGGTAAGGCCGGGACTTGGATTGATCGTCTACCTCTTATGGAGTTTGCCTACAATCGCACATTGCATAGCATGATAGGCATGACTCCATTCGAGTGTGTTTATGGATTTAACCCCTTGATTCCCCTTGATCTAACCCCTTTGCCAAGGGAAATGGTTGTTAATTTTAAAGGTAAAGCTAGAGCCAAGGCTTTGGTTGAACTCCATGCAAAAGCGAAGAAGAATTTGGAGGAAGCTTATGCTAAGGTCGCTTCCAAGAAAAACAAAGGACGCAAGAAGGTGGAACTCAAGAAGGGTGACTATGTGTGGGTGCACTTCCGGAAAGAAAGGTTTCCAAGCCTTAGGAAAGGGAAGTTGGCACCCCGAGGAGATGGCCCATTCCAAGTGCTCTCGAAGATAAACAACAATGCCTATGTGGTCGACTTGCCAAGTGAGTATCAAGTTTCTAATACTTTCAATGTTTGTGACTTGGTTCCTTTGAATGTAGGTAATGAAGAGGCTGTGCATAATGATGAAGAGGTCGTGGATGATGCTTCGATTTCGAGGACGAAATCCTCTCAAGAAGCGGAGGATGATAAGACCCAAACCCCCTCAAGACCCTTCACTCGGAGTCAAGCCAAGTTGATCCAAGATACCCATCTTCACTTGATATGGAAGGGTATGGAAGAAGGCCCCGGGAGTGACTTGAAGAATATTCTTTGGTGTGCCATGGATGGAGGACCTTCTAGTACACTTAACGAGGCATCCGGAGCACGTTTGGAAGCAACTCAAGAGGCCACAGCACTAGGCGGACTGCCTACTCAACTAGGCCGGCCGCCTAGTTTTTGATCACTCTCTGGATCTCACTAGGTGGACCGCCTCTGCAAGCTTCCCAAACCAGGCGGACCGCCTACTCCTTCAGCTTACCAAGAAACAGGCCGGGCGCCTAGTTGAAGTAGGCTGGGCGCCTACTTTGTGAAGGGGTGCGGGAATTGCTAGTTTTTATGCTATGTTTGGACAAGTATAGCCCTACGAGGCCTTTATTATTTTAACCCACTTTAGGGGTATTTTTGAGCTTTCATTACATGTAAGTGAAGTCTATAAATACTTCACAAACCTATTCAAACCTTAGTTTACCCTTTGATTATTATTGAATGAGAATAGAGTTCATCTCTTTGGAAGAAACCCTTGTCTATGGTTGCTTGAATTCACTAGTGGAACCTAGTTGAGTCTTGAACCGAACCCGACCATTCTACTTGCGTGTCCGTTGTTGTCTCGAGGGTAGTTGCATAGTGTAGGTCCTCCTTGACACCGATACGAGGGTATTATGGAACGAGTTCTCCATAGTTACTTCGTAGGGAGTTCGAGTAGTGTCTCGCTCTTTATCGTTATTTCCGCGTTTCGTTTATGATTCTTATCACCATGGTTCCTATGGTGATGAAGCGGCTCACTATGATGATCAAGAGTATAATGAAGACTATGAAGCTCATGATGGTGAATGTATTGATCCCTATTCTTCTAGCCAAGAATACGAAGATGGTGACGCTTCAAGGTACATTGATCCTACTTACTCTACTTGTGATGAATATGAGCATGTTGATAGTGACATCGAGGGAATTGATGATGAAGTTGATTATACACATTATTCATTTGCATCTTCTCTTGGTGTTGCTAATGGTGTACAATGGGGTAGTAGAGGTCCTTCCATTAGTATGGGAGGAGGTGGTGGTTATTCCATGGAAAAGAATAAGCTTGCATCTTCTAGTTATGCTAAGCGACCTAATACTTCTAATTCCCATATGGAGGGTGGTTTGTGATACAATTCGGATTGGTATCAAAAGCCGTGGGAAGCTTATACTCAACATGCGGGACTTGGAACGCTTCAAAGATAGCTTAGAAACCAAGATTCAAGTCAAAGAAGGCTAGAAGAACAAGATGCGAGTTTGCTGGAATGCTGGAAAAGCAATGCCTTGCGCGATCGTGAGCCTCTCTGCACGATCACGAGGAAGCTTTATATTGTGCTACGCGATCGCGACTTGCCTTGCGCGATCGCAATGAAGGATTGACCGGGAAGCATTCCAGAATTGGCTGAAGGGGCATTTTAGGCCATTTATCATTCCTTAATTAGGCTTAGAGGCTTTTTAGTCATTTTACAATCATGTATGGGAAAACTATATAAGCTTCCCTTAGTCTTTCATTTCATTAGTTAGTTTTTGATTGAGAGAAGAGATAGATTAGGCTGAGCCTATCTTGTGAAAGCCGAGGCTTCACAAACTTCTTTACTTGGAACCGAATGGATGTAATCCTACAATGAATCCTTGCTAGGTTCAAGTTTCATTCTCTCCCTTGGATAATCGATCATTTTTTGATTTGAATTGTCCATTCTTTCTTCTATTTCTTTTCTTCCCCGTCCCCTATTTTCTCGTTGTTGTGTTTACTTTATTGTTTCTGTTCCTTTATCTTGCTTCCGCGTGGTTTGGTTCGTATCATTTGGTATCAGAGCAAGGCTCGGGTTTTGTTTCTACAACCCCCGGATCCTTGATTCTTCGTGCCTAGGTTAGTTTCTTGTTTGTTATTGTCGAAAAAAAGAAAAAATTGAAAAAATACAAAAAAATTCATATTGTAGATTGGATTTGATGACCCATTGATTTTTTGGTATTGGGGATTGATCTATCATGTCTACCCGTTGATTTGGTACTCTTGTTACGTGATTTGGTGTTGAGAATCAACAGTTGAAAAATTAAAAAAAAAACCCCCCGAAAGTTTGAAAAACCCTTGAATTTGATTGAAATTTCTTGATTTGGATTTGTTATCGATTGGGTGTTGATATAAATCATTGGGGATTAATTGTAGTAGTTGAAAACACAATTGGGTACCACTGGATTACAAAAACAAGTTGAATCGTGGTGATTCGAGTGAAATATTGAAGCTGAAAGTTGGATTCTGGTTCAGCAGCAGCAAGCCTGCGCGATCGCACCCACCACCACGTAACCGCGCCCAGCCAGGCAACTACTCTGCGCGAACGCACACGTTCATAGCGATCGCGAAAGGGAAAATTAATTTTGGAGATATTTTTTTCTTCGCGAACGCGACCCTATTCACGCGATAGCAAAGAGCAATAATTTTCTGAAAAAATAGTTTTGGGAGAGAATGTTCGCAACAGCTTCTGAACAGTTTCCAATCATCGAAACTCCAATTGATTCATAACATATGGTGAGTTTCTAGATCAAAAACAAAATTCCATCCAATTCCGAATCCGTTTCGTGCCAATTCGATTCGAGTCTTTCTTGTGTCACTTCCTTAGTAGTCTTGTAACTTCTCTCTTTTGGTTTCATTGCTTGATTCCTTTGTTCCTAATCCGTTTGTGAGTCCTTGTTCGTTTCCTTGGTGTCTTATAAACTCCATTCCGAACCTATACTTGGACGTGCTAGTTGTTGATCTTTTCATTTTGGTTCCTATAAAGGAGATAAGGCTCGCTTTGAGAGGAAAAAGGCTAAGAGTGGTGAGAACATTAGAGTGTGGTGATAAAATCCAAATACCTTGAGTGTATACACGAGTGGAAAGAGAATTGAGTGAACATTACTTGAGTGATACACGTGAGGGAGTGAACTTGTGAGGTCATTTACTCTTATTTGTTATAGTTATGAACTTGTGAAGTCCTTTACTCTTATTTGTTATAGCTATGGATTCAGATGATGATTGTGGAGGGTATAGTTCGTGTGGAGATGATGGAAACTATGGTTCCTATGATGGTGATGACGGATATGGCTATGATGATTCCGGAAATTATGGTTCTTATGAGGATGAAGCGGGTCACTACGATGATCGTGAGGTCGATGAGGACTATGAAGCTCATGATGATGAATGTGTTGATTCTTATGCTTCTAGTCAAGAAACTGAATATGGAGATGCTTCGAGGTATGATGAACTTACTTACTCTTCTTTTGATGAATTTGAACATGATGATAGTGATATAGGGAGACCGGATGGTGAAGTTGATAATATGAATTGTTTATATGCATCTTCTCTCGGTGTTGCTTGTGGTGTACAAGGGAGTAGTAAAGGTCCTCCCCTTTGTATGGGAGGAGGAGGTAGTTGTTCCATGGGAAAAGGGAGGATTGTCTATCCTACTTGTGCTAAAGGGGTTAATGCTCCTAACTCCCATGTGAAAGGTGGAGTGAGAAGTGGTGACTCTCGTGCTACCAAAGGCTTGTATGATTCTAAAAATGTGAGGAGTAGAAGTAGTAGGAGTGGTGCCATTGACTATGAGACTCCTTCCTCGACTTTCAACAACACTTCTAGTATTGGAAAAGTGACGAGAAGTGGAAGTTACACTAGCAATATTGCTAGTAGAGGAGGGATAAGGGAGACCCATGTTGTTGGTATTGATACGCTTGAACATTCAAGATCTTCCTTGGATGAACCTATACGATCCTTGGTTCATAGTAGGTTCGTTATTGAGGTAAATGGTTTTGGATGAAACTTGCTCCAAATTGGTGAATCCGAGGCCAATCGCATTAGCCCTTCGTTGTTTGATATGCTAAAGATACCATGCCATGCTTTAAAGTACCCCTATGAGTACAAAGGAGTTTGGGTTTCCAAGGAGGCACGGGTACTCATATCTCATAAGGGTTATGATGAGTATGTTTGGTGTGATGTGTACCCCATACGAAATGTGGGTGTTTGGCTAGGTGAACCATGGTTGCGCAACAAGGAAATTCAATATAATGCTAAGCGGGATATATATCTAATGGCCATAGGTCAATGGGTATATGAGCTAGTACCCTATGGATTGAGGGGTAAGATGTCACCTCGTTATTATTCTTGGGTCATCATGCAAAGGAGAAAGGAGCAAGAACTTCATTCCATGGTTGAAATTGAGCAATCGAGAAGTCCTACAAACACAAGAATTGGTGGGACTAGTGCTAGAAAAGAGTTGACAAGTGTCAACAAGGTGAACCCGAATCCACAAGCTTCAAGGCCAAGTGGTTCATCAACAAAGAAGAAGGAGACTTCAAGTGATGAGTCTCTAAGTCCTAGATTCCGGATTGATGTTAAAAGTCCACCTACTCCGGCTATGGGTATTCTTGGGCCTCGTCCCAATTCACCCGAATTTGAGAGACAAAAGATTGTGAGGAGTAAGGGAGTGACCGGTGACATTCCTCGAGTGAAAAAAGGAGAGGATGTGTTGAGTGATGTGAGTGGGATGTCACCACCCGAATCTACACCCGACCTTGAAAAGAAAATGAGGGAAAAAGAATCATTGAGAGTGAGGATACCCCTTATTCTAACCTTAACCCTTTATCTTTTTCTTCTACTTGTGTGAGTTCTTGTGTAGGTACTCTTGGAGGCAAACCAATGGCGCCTCAATCATGTTCCAAAATAGAAGGACAAGGTGAAGAAGATCTTCAATGTGAGCTTTAAGATGAAGGAAAAATTCATGACACGTCAAGTGCATTGTGTGAACAAGATGGCCACTCAATGGTATGTGATGGTTCCTCCCTTGAGCATGTTACTTCCTCGTCATTTGATAGTGTTTGTGAAAACTCTATACTAGTTGATGGATTGTGTGATTACAATGTGTTTGCAACTAGTGTAGAGTCGATTGGTCAACTTGTGTGTGATATTGAACCACTAGTTGAGAGGGATAATAAGCCACATCATGATGTGAGCTCGGTTTTCATTGAACCTTTCCTTAGTGAAGAATGTGTAGTTGACCTTGCTTGTGAACCTTATTATGACACCCCACCTATATTTGATAGAGGGGAAGACGAGTTGAATGAATACCCTATTCTTTCCCTTGATATATTGCTTAATAATGGTGGACCTATGTGTCGTAGTGAGGATGGTTGTGACCTTGAGGAGTTTCTAAAGTGTGAGATGGATCGATTTGTTTTTTCGATGACTCCTCAAGTGAGAGTGAAGAACCTAGTCTTGATGCTATGCTTTTGTTTGGCCATAAAATTGAGGTGCATGTCTTTACATTCGCATTGTTTGAAGACAATCTCAATTGTGATAGTGAATCGTATCAGACTATGGTTGAATATTAAAATAGAACCTCCATGATTTGTGAAGTTAGACTCTATGGATGATCCATTGTTTGGAATTCCAAGTGGGATGAATGGTCTTGATATTAGTTTTATTGAACCATCTTCTAGTAGTCCTAGCCTTCATTGTGTGGACTATAATGATGAAGAACCTATTTTGGAGGCCTTCCTTTGAAATTTGTCAAGTGAGGGAGATTGTCTTGGAGTTGGATTTGGAGGTGAGAAAGTCACTCTTGGTGTGTGTAAGAGTGCTTTCAAGAAGGGGAGTGGAGTGATTGATGTTAGTTGCCAATTAAACTATTTTGTTTACTCCACCCCACATGTTTGATCACACCTTGGGTGTTGAGCATGCCAAAGCCAATGTGTCACATTGTGATAATATTGATTTGAAGACATAATGTATTAATCATACGCTTAGGGGTCATAGGGACTTTGATTGCTATGTCTTGCATGTTCCATATCCTATTGATCTCTTTGCTTATTCTACTGTTGGATGCACTTCCTTGTTGAGCCAAGCTTTTTAATTGATATTGATGCTTGGCTCTACCATAAGAGTGCGTTTTCCACACTTTTGGACACTAAACTACTCTTGGGGTAGGATGTTCGTTTGTCTTTACCTTGCTTGTAACTCTTGTTGGCTTGATTTCGAGGACGAAATCCTTTTAAGAAGGGGAGAATGATACAATTCGGATTGGTATCCAAAGCCGTGGGAAGCTTACACTCAATATGCAGGATTTGGAACGCTTCAAAGAGAGCTTGGAAACCAAGATTCAAGTCAAATAAGGCCAGAAGACAAAGATGCGAGCTTGCTGGAATGCTGGAAAAGCAATGCCCTGCGCGATCGTGAGCCTCTCTGCGCGATCGCGAGGAAGATTTATATTGTGCTGCGTGATCGCGACTTTCCTTGCATGATCGTGATGAAGGATTGACCAGGCAGCATTCCAGAATTGGCTGAAGGGGCATTTTAGGCCATTTATCATTATTTAATTAGGCTTAGGGCTTTTTGGTCATTTTACACTCATGTATGGGAAAACTATATAAGCTTCCCTTAGTCTTTCAATTCATTAGTTAGTTTTTGATTGAGAGTAGAGATAGATTAGGCCGAGCCTATCATGTGAAAGCCGAAGCTTCACGGACTCCTTTACTTGGAACCGAATGGATGTCATCCTAGTATGAATCCTTGCTAGGTTCAAGTTTCATTCTCTCCCTTGGATAATCGATCATGTTTTGATTTGAATTATCCATTCTTTCTTCTATTTATGTTCTTCTCCGTCCCATATTTTCTCGTTGTTGTGTTTACTTTATCTCTTTTGTTCCTTTATCTTAGTTCCGTGTGGTTTGGTTCGTATCAGTTTGAGAGATGGTATTGCTCTTGCTACAAGGGGCTTGTATTATTTTATCAATACCGTGAAGGGTATGAGTAGTTGTAGTAGGAGTAGTGCTATGGCCAAGGGAACCAAGGCGAGGGATACTTATGGGTTCCATGGCAAGGTTCCTTCATCGACTTTCAACAACACTTTTAATATTGGAAGAGTGACGGGAAGTGGATGTTACCCTAGCAATGTTGCCAGGAGAGGAGGGATAAGGGAGACCCAAGTTGTTGGTGTTAACATTCGTGGGCGTTCAAATTCTCATTTGGATACCTATCTACAAAACTTGGGTAGGCGAAGGTTCGTTGTTGAGGTAAATGGTATTGGAGGATACTTGCTCAAGATTGGCAATACCGATTCCAACTGCATTAGTACCTCTTTGGTTGATAGGCTAAGGATACCATGCCATGCGCTAGAGCATTCTTATGAGTATGATGGAGTGTGGGTTTCCAAGGAGGCTCGAGTACTCATATCTCATAGGAATTATAGATGTTATGTGCGGTGTGATGTGTATCACATGCATCATGTTGATGTGTGGATAGGTGAGCCATGGTTGGAAGACAAGATTGGGCATAGGGCAAAGGGTTTGACTTTGTACCTTATCGGGGAAATTTCTACTAGTGCATCTTCTTTGACTATGCAAAGGAGCACGGAGCGAGAACTTCATTCCATGGTTGAAATTGTGCAAACAAGGAGTCCTACAATTACAAGAAGTGGTGGGACTAGTGCAAATGAAGGGTTGACAAGTGTCAACAAGGTGAACCCAAAACCACAAGTTTCAAAGCCAAGTGGTTCACCAATAAAGAAGAAGGAGACATCAAGTGATGAGTCTCCAAGTCCTAGATTCTGGGTTGATGTAAAGAGTCCAGCTACTCCGGCTATGGGTATTTTTGGTCCTCGTCCCAACTTACCCTAATATGAGAGACAAAAGAATTAGAGGAGTAACGGAGTGATCGATGACATTCCTCGAGTGGAAAAAGGAGAGGATGTGATGAATGATGTGAGTGGGATGTCACTACCCGAATCTACACCCGACCTTGAAAAGAAAATAAGGGAAAAGAAAAAGGGAAAAAGAATCATTGAGAGTGAGGGCACCCCTTCTTCTAACCTTAATCCTTTATCTTTTTCTTCTGCTTGTGTGAGTACTTGTGTAGGTATTCTTGGAGGCAAACCGATGGAGCCTCAACCATGTTCCAAGATGTAAAGACAAGGTGAAGGTGATTCCAAATGTGAGCTAGAAGGTGGAGAAAGTATTCATGACACTTCAAGTGCATTGAGTGAGCAAGATGGCCACTCAAAGGTATATGTTAGTCCTTCTTCCCTTGAGCATGTTACTTCCTTGTCTTGTGATATTGTTTGTGAAAATTATATGCTAGTTGATGATATTTATGAATACAATGTGTTTGCAACTAGTGTAAAGCCGATTGGTCAACTTGAGAGTGTATGTGAACCACTAGTTGAGAGGATTGAAAAGCCACATTGATGCCGGGCAAACTAGCTCGAGACCATTCACTCGAAGTCAAGCCAAGGATATACAAGACGCTCACCTACACTTGGTTTGGAGAGGCGTGGATGATACGAGCTCGGGAGAGGACTTAAAGACAATTCATTGGAGCTCAATCCATGTGGAAACAGGGCAGGAAACAGTGCAGGAAGCAGGGGAGCAAAACAGAGCAAAATAGGGGACACGTGCTGAGCTTACTGCCTGACGGAGGGGATTTCTTCTTTGCGATCGCGTGCAGACCTTCGCGATCGCGAAGAGTATTTATTTTGTCTTCGCCTTCGCGTCACCTTGGGCGCGATCGCGACCCTCAGCTTTTAAGTGCCCTGCGCGATCGCATATACTCTAGCGCGATCGCGAAGGGAACTTGAGTAGCAGCGGACCAGAATCTTGTAAACATTGTATTGGGGTGTTATAAATACACCCCTACTTCATTTACTGCTTTCTTACCTTACCTTGAACACAAAACACATTAAATGAGCATTGCTCTTGACATTGTAACCATTTTGGCTTGAATCAATTGGATGAATCCAAGTTCCTCTTCAATCCGTCTTCGATCATTCTATTTTCCAGAGCCTCGTGTCTCTTGAGGATAGTTGCTTAGCGTAGGTGATTCTTTCCAATCGTTTGGGGTGTAACGGAACAATTTCTTTGTTGCTACTCGAACTTTAGTGTAAGTCTCGTCTCGTTTTTACCTCTTTATTGCTTTCGTAGGTTTACCCTGCATCAGTTGGTATCAGAGCAAGGCTAGGGTTGCGTTCTTACGAACCCTCGTCCTACTCTTCGTGCTTGTCATCTTTGTTTCATGTTTATTTTCTTGTTCTTGTTCTTGTTATATTGAACAAGAAGAAAAAAAATTCAAAAACTTGAAAACCCAAAAATTTGATAGAAATCGCTTGTTGTTACGATTTTGTTGGTGTTGATTATCGGGGATTGTTTGTTTATGTAATCTCGACAATTGGGAACCAACAAAACACGTTTTGGAGTTGAAAATCAAAAGTTGGAAATTTAAACCCTAGGTTGAGAATTTGCCAAAATTTGCTAGAACTCGATTGATGTTGTGAATTCTTGCTTGTTTTGTATCGGGGTTTACTCCTTATAGTTTTCCCGTCGTTTTGATACCACCATAACATCATTTGAAGTATTGTAGTGAAAATCAAAAGTTGCTTCTTGAAGGTTTGAAATTTTTTGAAGAACTTGTCAAAAATCATTTAAAACAAGTTGTTTGTTGGTTGTTTGTGTGATAAAACCAGTGGGAATTGATTACTACAGTTGGGAACACCACTTGGAAGCTTGAAAACTGAAATAAATTGAATTTGGGTTGTTTGTGTGCCAAAACTGCAGTTTTTTCTGTCGAGTTTCTGGTTCTGCTGAGCAGACCTGCGCGATCGTGCAAGGTCTCACGCGAACGCATCCTTCCTGAATTTTTGTTCATCGCGATCGCGCCACTCTGCACGCGATCGCGAAGGGTATTGAATTTCAGAAAATCCTGAAGTAGGACAGAACGTTCGCAAAGGCATCGTAACAGTTTCCAACCACCAAAACTCCCATAGCATCATCAAATATGGTGAGTTTCTAGATCACAAACCAAAATTCATCCAATTCCGAATCCGTTTAGTGACGATTCGATCTTTGAACATTTGATCACGTCACTTCCGGTTAGTACTTTGAGGGTAACACTTCTATCTAATTAGTGCTAATCCATTGTGCGAATAGGATCCTCGTGCCTAGAAGGAGAGTAGAATTCAAAGAAGATTCGTAGTTAATTGTTTTGTTCAAGTGCGCACCAAATAGCTTAGCGTTTATCGAGTCCCATTGAATCCACTCTTCCCGAAGAGTATTTGGTTCTTGTATTTTGGATTGATCATTGAGGAGGTTGCGCAACTACGAGGAGGCCATTGATCTCAAGCTTCTGTGAACCTAACCCCAACTTGAGTGAACCCGAGCGACAAACAAAAGTGAGGGAGTGAGTGAGGACTTTTACTCTAATCTCTTTTCTTGTTTTTGATTGTTGTAGGTACATGGCGGAGGAGAAAGCAAAGAGTACCATTGAGGTTCCAACCGACGTCTTGGCTAGTTTGCTAGCCGAGGTGAAGGCCTTAAACCTTAAAATAGAAATCATGGAAAAGGAGAGGACCCCGAGTGTCCAAAAGGAAGCCAATGAAGGTACTAGTGATGATTCCATCATGAAACCAGACCAATATGCAGAGTTAGTTCGTCGACAACGGTTGAGGGATGAGACTCTTGCTAGAGAAAGAATGTTGGGCAATCCCTAACCCTTGGGCAATCCCCAAGGAGATGTTCCATTCCTAAGGCCTCGGAGAAATGTTGCACCTCTTGAGCAAGTTGATGAAGCTCAAGAAGGGGAGAGCCTCGGACTTGATGATGATTACTTTGATGCTCCCTATCCAAATAGGAGAGCGATGAATGGAGGCCGAGGTGTAGATAGAGGTCGTGGGAGAGGTCGAGGACCTCCAAGAGCTTACATGGGAAGAAACTTGGGAAGGGAATATGATGATGTTGATGACAACTATGGGGTTCAACCGGAACCAAACCGAGGGGGTCGTGACACTAATCTCAATAGTGTCAAGACCACTATCCCTCCTTTCAAAGGGGCTAGTGATCCGGAAGCATTTCTTGAATGGAAGGTCCAATTGGAGCGGGTCTTTGACACAAATGATATGACTGAGGAGAAGAAGGCCACTTATGCTATATCATCATTTGAGTCCTATGCCTCTACTTGGTGGGAATCCATCAAACGATCAAGGAGAAGACTTGGGTTGCGGATGAACATCACTTGGGAAGAGTTGAAAGAGGTTATGAAAAACCAAGTATATGACTCCCAAGTATCGACAAGAGCAACTCAAAAAGCTCTATGAATTGAAGCAAGGTTACAAGTCCGTTGATGAATATTTCAACGACTTTGAGAAAAACCGGATGGCTCTTGATATGGAAACGGAGGATAAGGAACAAGCTATCATCCGTTTCAAAAGTGGCTTGAGTAGGGAGATTGCCTCCCAATTGAGACTTCACATCTTCCACTCCTTACAAGATGTTTGTGATGCCGCGGTTGAGGCCGAGAAGTGGCTCAAAGAAGAGAAGGCTCCTCGCTATAGGAGTACTACCACTACCACTCCATCAACTCGCCCCAAAGAATGGAAAAGCCCATATGCTAGTGGAGCAAGTGGGAGTCGAGAAGTGAAGAAGCCTTTTGAAAAGGCCACCCCGAGAAGCGACCACAAAGAGGTTGGAGGTATTTCTAAAACTACTTTAAATACTCCTTCTTCTTCTTCTTCTTTCCAATGTCATAAATGTAAGGGTTACAGACACTTTGCTAAAGAGTGCCCTACCCGGAAAAAAATGATTGTGATGGATGATGGGTTGGTCTATGAGGGTGAAAGTGAGTCCGAGGGTGAAGTTGAAGAGGAGAGTGAGGAAGTTGAGGGTGAGGAGAGAGCGACGGAGGGGGATGACCCTAATATGTTCCTTGTGGTACGCCGCATTTTGGGAACCATGTTGAGTGAGGAGAGGGAAGATGAGCAAAGGGAGAACTTGTTCCATGCCCGTTGTAGAGTGAAGGGGCAAGTTTGTTCCATGATTATTGACTCGGGTAGTTGTGCAAATGTGGTAAGCCAATCCTTGGTCTCACAATTGAAATTGACTACCATTAAACACCCTAGTCCCTACCGTTTGCAATGGCTAAGTGAGTGTGGGGAATTGAGGGTAGTGAAGCAAGTCTTGATTAGGTTCAAGATTGGGAACTATCAAGATGAACACATGTTTGACGTGGTGCCAATGCAAGCTTGCCACCTTTTGTTTGGAAGGCCTTGGCAATACAACAAACAAGTGGTTCATGATGTCCGGGCCAACACTTACACGGTTAAGCATGAGGGAAAGAGGTTTGTGCTCACACCTTTAACCCAAAAACAAGTAAGTGAAGACTATCGGCGAATGAAAGAGTTGAGGGAAGCGGCTAAGGCCAAGTCCCCGGTTGTGGCCAAACCTTTGGCCGAGACTCCACCATCTTCCACCGGTCGCATGTGTGCCATGATGCAACCGGGTGAATACTTGAGAGGTAATGATGGCACCATGATGCTCATATGCCTAGTACACAAAGGTATGGTTTTAAATTCCGAAAGTGATTATTTATCTAACCCTAACCCTTTGCCTAGTGCCATTGACAATGTTTTGAAGGTCTATGAGGACATGTTCCCGGAAGAGATGCCGGATGGATTACCTCCCTTGAGAGGTATTGAACACCAAATTGACTTCGTCCCGGGATCTCAAATTCCCAACAAGCCGGCATATAGAAGTAATCCCGAGGATACAAGGGAGTTACAAAAGCAAATTGATGAATTTCTTACCAAAGGCTTGGTGAGGGAAAGCTTGAGTCCTTGTGCCGTGCCCGTGATCCTCGTTCCAAAGAAGGATGGCACTTGGAGGATGTGTGTGGATTATCGAGCGGTCAACAAGATCACGGTAAAGTATCGACATCTCATACCTCGTTTGGATGATATGTTGGATGAGCTTAGTGGTTCTAGTGTCTTTTCTAAAATAGACCTTAGGTCCGGCTACCATCAAATCCGGATGAAACCCGGGGATGAATGGAAAACCGCATTCAAGACCAAGTTTGGTCTATATGAATGGTTGGTGATGCCCTTTGGCCTCTCCAACGCACCTAGCACTTTCATGAGATTAATGAATCACTTGCTTAAGCCATTCATCAACAAATTCGTGGTCGTCTACTTTGATGACATATTGATTTATAGCAAGTCAATAGACGACCATGTGGGCCACTTGAGTCAAGTTCTTGAAGTGCTACGAGCCGAAAAGCTCTATGCCAACTTTAAGAAGTGTGCCTTTTGTGTTGAAAAGGTTGTCTTTTTGGGCTTTGTTGTTAGTGTCAATGGTGTGGAAGTTGATGAGTCCAAAGTTGAAGCCATTAGAAATTGGCCTACTCCTACCACCGTTTCTCATGTGAGGAGTTTCCATGGCCTTGCTAGTTTCTATAGGCAATTTGTTAGAGACTTTAGCACCATTGCCGCACCTCTCACCGAGTTGGTGAAGAAAGATAAACCCTTTGTGTGGGGAGAGCCTCAGGAGAGAGCTTTCCAAGAATTGAAAAGTAGGTTGAGTACCGCTCCCTTGCTACAATTGCCCGACTTCGGGAAGGCTTTTGAGGTTGAATGTGATGCCTCGGGGGTGGGAATTGGGGGTGTTCTCATGCAAGAAGGGAAACTCGTTGCCTACTTTAGTGAGAAGTTGAAGGGCGCAACCTTGAATTACTCCACGTATGACAAGGAGTTGTATGCCCTAGTGAGAGCTTTGGCCCATTGGCAACACTATCTATGGCCTCGGGAATTTGTGATCAAGAGTGACCATGAGTCACTCAAGCATCTAAGAGGCCAAGAGAAGTTGAACAAAAGGCATGCCAAGTGGGTGGAGTTCATTGAGTCTTTTCCCTATGTAATTCATTACAAGAAGGGCAAGGACAATGTTGTAGCCGATGCGCTTTCTAGGAAGTTCGCCCTTGCTACCACTCTTGCTTCTAGACTTATGGGTTTTGAGAGTATAAAATCTTTGTATGAACATGACCCAAAGTTCAAGAGCATTCATGATGCTCTAGTGAGTGGGAAGCGAGTGGAGAAGTACCAATGGGTAGATCGTTACATTTTCAAGAAAGGGAGAGTATGTGTCCCCAAGTCCTCTTGGCGAGAATTGCTAGTGCGTGAAGCACATTGTGGAGGCTTGATGGGTCACTTTGGGAGGGATAAGACTTTGGCTATTCTTATGGAGCAATTCCATTGGCCTAAGATGGGGTTGCATGTTGAGCGGCTATGCAATGCGTGTTTAGATTGCAAGCACGCCAAGTCTAAGTCGAATCCCCATGGCTTGTATACTCCTTTGCCTATTCCTACTAGCCCGTGGATGGACATTTCTATGGATTTTGTTATGGGATTGCCACGGTCTAGAGGGGGACATGATAGCATTTATGTTGTCGTGGATAGGTTCTCCAAAATGGCTCACTTCATTCCTTGTAAAAAGAGTAGTGACGCACACCATGTAGCTTCCTTGTTCATTGATAATGTGTTAAAATTGCATGGCGTGCCTCAAACCATTGTGAGTGATAGGGACACTAAGTTCCTAAGCCATTTTTGGAGATGCTTGTGGGGTGCCCTTGGCACCAAATTGTTGTTCTCTACGTCCCACCACCCTCAAACGGATAGTCAAACCGAGGTGGTGAACCGAACCTTGGGGTCTCTTCTTAGAGCTATGACCTGTGGTAAGGCCGGGACTTGGGTGGAGAATTTACCACTCATGGAGTTTGCATATAACCGCACCTTGCCTAGAATGATTGGCATGACTCCATTTGAGTGCGTTTATGGTTTTAATCCTTTGATTCCACTTGATCTTACCCCTTTGCCAAGGGAAATGGTTGTTAATGTTGAAGGTACAAGCCGAGCTAAGGCCTTGATGGAACTCCATGCCAAAGCAAAGAAGAACTTGGAGGAGGCTTATGAAAGGCTAGCCACCAAGAAGAACAAGGGGAGGAAGAAGGTGGAATTAAAGAAAGGAGATTGGGTGTGGGTACACTTCCGGAAAGAAAGATTTCCAATGATTCGAAAAGGGAAGTTGGCACCCCGAGGAGATGGCCCGTTCCAAGTGATATCCAAGATCAACAACAATGCCTATGTGATTGATCTACCCGGTGAGTATAATGTTTCAAATACTTTCAATGTTAGTGACTTGGCTCCTTGTGATGTAGGTGATGCCGTGGAGGATGACGCCTTAATTTCGAGGACGAAATCTTCTCAAGAGGGGGAGGATGATGTCGGGCAAACTAGCTCGAGACCATTCACTCGAAGTCAAGCCAAGGATATACAAGACGCTCACCTACACTTGGTTTGGAGAGGCGTGGATGATACGAGCTCGGGAGAGGACTTAAAGACAATTCATTGGAGCTCAATCCATGTGGAAATAGGGTAGGAAACAGTGCTGGAAGCAGGGGAGCAAAACAGAGCAAAACAGGGGACACCTGCTGAGCTTACTGCCTGATGGAGGGGATTTCCTCTTCGCGATCGCGTGCAGACCTTCGCGATCGCGAAGAGTATTTATTTTGTCTTCGCCTTCGCGTCACCTTGGGCGCGATCGCGACCCTCAGCTTTTAAGTGCCCTGCGCGATCGCATATACTCTAGCGCGATCGCGAAGGGAACTTGAGTAGCAGCGGACCAGAATCTTGTAAACATTGTATTGGGGTGTTATAAATACACCCCTACTTCATTTATTGCTTTCTTACCTTACCTTGAACACAAAACACATTAAATGGGCATTGCTCTTGACATTGTAACCATTTTGGCTTGAATCAATTGGATGAATCCAAGTTCCTCTTCAATCCGTCTTCGATCATTCTATTTTCCATAGCCTCGTGTCTCTTGAGGATAGTTGCTTAGCGTAGGTGATCCTTTCCAATCGTTTGGGGTATAACGGAACAAGTTTTTCGTTGCTACTCGAACTGTAGTATAAGTCTCGTCTCGTTTTTATCTCTTTATTGCTTTCATAGGTTTACCCTGCATCACACATCATGATGTGAGCTCGGTTTTCATTGAACCTCTCTTTAGTGAGGATATTTTGGTTGACCTTGCCAGTGAGCCTTGTTATGACACCCCACCCATATTTGATAAAGGAGAAGATGAATTGCATGAATATTCTATTCTTTCCTTTGAATGCTTAATTGATAGTGGTGGTCTCTTGTGTCGTAGTGACGATGGTTGTGACCTTGAGAAGTCTCTTGTGTATGAGATAGATCGAATTGTGTTCAATGACTCCTCAAGTGTATATGTTGTCTCTAGTTTGAGAACTTCACATTTTCTTGCTAATGAACTTGAGAAGTGTGCCTATACTAATCCTTTGTATGAGGGCAAATTGAATGGAAATGGTGAATTATATCAAACTAGAGTGGAGTGTGAGTATGAACCTCCATGGATTGGAATACATAACTTTATAGATAATCCATTGTTTGAGACTTCACTTGGGAGTTTGTCTAGTGATGAGGATTGTCTTGAAGGTAAATTTTAAGGTGAGGAGGTACCTCTTTGTGTGTATAATAGTGCTTCTAAGAAGGGGAGTGGAGTATTCAATATTAAATGTCGCTTGAACTATTTGACTTACTCCATTCCATATGTTGATCACACCTTGAGTGTTGAGCATGCCAAAGCCAATGTGACACCTTGTGATAAAAATACATTGAAAGCTTGGTGTGTTGGTCATGAGCATAGGAGTCATAGGGAATTTGATTGCTATATCTTGCATGTTCCATGTCTTATTGTTCTCTTTGATTGTCTTTGTGCTGGATGCACTTTTTTGTCGAGTCTAGTACTTGTTGTCTCCTTGGGAGACATGAGCATTTTAATTGTTATTGATGCTTGGCTCTATCATAAGAGTGTTTTCAACACTTTTGGCACTAATATACTCTTGTAGTGGGAAGATTTGTTTGTGCTTGTTTTGAATATAGGCTTGGTGGTTCGATTTCAAGGACGAAGTCCTTTCATGAAGGGGAGGATGATGCGGGGCAAATTGAGCCAAAGCGCCAATCATCAAGAGCCAAGCTCGAGAGCACAAAGGATACAAGTCCTGGGCTCCGGAGGAGGATTCGAGAGTGATTTGGCGTCATGAACTTGAGCACTATCGAGGGAGGACCGACTACGGACCAAGGAGGAACACCTAGAGTCCATTTTGAGAGGTTTTCACAACTTCCAGAAAGGGGCGGACCGCCCACAGAACTAGGCGGACCTCCTAGCTGTATGGACACTCTCTGGATCTCCTAGAAGTGGAGCACCTCTGCAGAAAGGGGCGGACCGCCCACTCTGCACTCTTGGGAAACGGGCGGACTGCCTATTCATGTAAGGTGGGGCGCCTAGTTGCTATGTTTTGGAAGGAAATTCTATGTGTATTTCCTATTTTAGCCCTACGTGGCTTGCGTTGTTTTAACCCACTTTGGGGGTGTTTTAGACTTTTCAACATGTGTAAAGGAAGACTATAAAAGCCTTACTTAACCATTTCATTTTATTAGTTAGCATTGAAGATAGAATTGAGAGAAAAATATTGAGAGGATTAGCCTTCGTGTTTGGAGCGTGACGCTCATGTATCTCCTATGACTTGGGAACCCGATGATTGCATCCTAGTATGAATCCAAGATTTGGTTGAAGTTTCTCTTTTCCCATTTGAATTTAATCCACACATGTGAGTTTAATTCGTTCTTTCTTCTCATTTTTTGTATCTGCAATCCTTATTTCTTGTGATCCACTTTATTTGCTTCCGCTCGTATAGTTTAATTGCTTCCGCATAGTTTTTCCACCACATCAATACTCCTAGTGCTTCATCGATTCAATGTCATAAATGCAGGGGTTATGGTCACATGGCTAAAGAGTATATGACTCGCAAAGTTATGATGTTGCTCAAAGAAGGAACCGTCCATAAGCAAGCGAGTGACTCCGAGGAGGAAAATGGAGAAGGGACGGACATAAATGATCATGATGAAGACGATCTCGAGGCTACCGAAGCTTACCGTCCAGAAATATTTCTTGTGGTTTGTAGAAATTTGAGCACTATTGATAGTATCAAGGACAAGGATGAAGATTTGGAAGCACCAACAAGACCATTGACAAGATCACAAGCTCAAGAATTGCAAGTGGAGGTTGATGGACTTCAATTGCAAATAAAGAAGCTATTAATTGTGGAGGAAGAGCTAACAAAAGGAGAGGAATTAGTTAAGTGTTATAATTATTTGATGGTGCATGTCTAAGTCCAAGAGGAGGCCGATTAGGCCCGAAAATCAGCAACTAGTTGGGCCAAATAGAGTCCAAAAGAAGGGTAAAGTCGGGCCCATATTTTTTGTCAAAGAGCCAACAAAGAGAGTTTAAATGAGCCCTAATTTAAGGTGGAGTGGCGTGGAAATCAGCCTTGGAGATTACTCAACAAGTCAAAGTTAGTTAGGAGGAAATTAGTAAAAGTTATCCTAGTTAGTTGGGGATTTATTTTTCTATTTCAAGTTGGCTTTAATTCGTTTTTACTTATGACTTAGTTTACCTAATTTGAGTAGGATTTTAAAATTTATTGGCTACCCCTTTCTCTATAAATAGGGGAGTCTTTCATTATTATTTTCATTTAGACATTATTATCAATAAAATTGTGAGGTTCTTATCTTTCACTTTTGAGTATGATTGTTCTTGGATTTATTCTTCAACTTTCAAGATTCAACTTAAGGTGGTAAGAACGAAATTCTTCATCACTCTTAGATTACTTTTAGGTATTCAAGAAATGAAATAATTCTATTGTTTTTCTTGTTACTCTAACGGAGGCCGGGATTCCATAATTTATTTCTTGCTAAATTCTCTACCAAAGGCGATTAGCTAGTCTAATTGTTGTTGTTAGGAATCCTTTTCAAGAATTAGACTTGTCTCGAATTTCTTGGCCCGTTCTTGAGATTCGTGATCCATTCGTGAATTCAATAAACACGTTCTTAAATTCGTTCTATCTTTCTTTTTAGTTCTTTTCCTTTCAATCGTTTCTTTTTAGCTTTCGCAATTTTTTTTTTTAAATTCTTGAATATTATTATCAAGTTTTTATATTCTTAATGAGCGTGTTATCAAGTGGTAACAGAGCGGGTGTATCAAGATTCATTTCTTGATAGTCTTGGGGGATTCGCGATAAAAAAAACGTACTGTAGCACTCATGAATGGTACCCGAAAAAAAGTTAAATTTTCTCCTTTTTTTTTTTTTTTAATAATCATATATTATTTAGTTTCCTAGTCAATAAAGGAAACAAAAATAGGGATCCTAATTTCTGAAGAAAGAGATAATATTTTTCCTTATTCCTTTGGGTTTGGGTTTTCTCATTTTTCCTTTTCTTACCAATCATATCCTAAGATTGATCTCTCACTTTCCTTTTCTTTTTCTAATTCCAACTCTAATTCTAATTCTTACCATTTAAAGTTGTGTTTAGTAGGGTTTAATAATAAATCCTAAGAATATCAACCAAAAAGTGATTAGAGGGAAGAGCTAAATTTTTAGAGATTCACATAACTTTATTTCTTTTTAAGATGTCTAATCAGGTGATGATATGGATCCAATGAAACAAAAATTCACTATGCAAGTCATGTATGATCAATTCAAGAAGTGGAATTTGCAATTTGAGGAGATGAAGGATACCATAGCTGAATTTAAGAGGAAAAACAATCCTAGGCCCCAAGTTATAAGATATATACTCGATGATGACTTTGATGATGATGCAAATAGGGTAGAAAATATGAGGGAGTAAAGAGCTAGGGTGGAAGATGATAATATAAGTAGCATAAAGATGAAGATGCCAACTTTCAAAGGGACAAGAGATCCAGACTTGTACCTTGAATAGGAGAGAAAAGTAGAAGCTAGCTTTGATTGTCCTAACTATTCTGAAGGTAAGAAAGTTAAGCTTGAAGTTGTTAAGTTTTTTTATTATGCTGCTATTTGGTGGAAAAAGCTTTCTAGGGATAGAGAGCAAGATGGAGAACCTCCAATTTCTACATGGCCCGAGATGAAGAGAGTAAGAGAGGTTCATTCCATCCTACTTTGAAAGTTTGCAGCAATGTCTTCAAACTTGGAAGCAAGGATCAATATCTGTTGATGATTATTTCAAGGCTATGGATATGGCTATGATCCAAGATAATTGTAATGAAGATGAAGGGGATACTATGGCCAGGGTTCTTAACGACTTAAATAGGGAGATTGTAGATGTAGTAGAAATACAACAATATGTAACCCTAGATGAGTTAGTTGATTTAGCTATCAAAGTAAAGAGACGAAACAAAATGAGGCATCAAGCTAGCTCTTGGAGGAGCCATCCAACACCTACACTAAAGAAGACATGGCCGAACAAAGAGGAGAAAACCATGCCTAAACATAATGACGATAAAGGTAAGGGCATAGTAGGAGCCAAATATGGAGGTAGAGCTCCTAATCGTAAATCTTCTCTTCCTATAAGTTCTATTGAATGTTATAAATGTAGGGGAAGAGAACATAAGGCATTTGAATACCCAAATAGGAGAGCTATTCTTATTAGGGATGAAGAGGGATTTGAGAGTGAAAAAAGTCATAGTGAGGGACAAGTAGAAGAGGGTGTTGGTAGGGATGAAGAAGAAGAGGAAGACATGGCTAATGAAGGCTTGAATTGTGTAGTTAGGAGAATCATGACTATTAATTTGGGATATTCTCATGACAAGCAAAGGGAGAATATTTTTCACACTAGATGTGGAATAAAGGGGAAAATTTGGTAATGATTATAGATAGTGGGAGTTGTGCTAATGTGGTGAGAAATTATTTAGTGCAAAAATTTGGATTAGAGCTGATGAAGCATCCCACACCTTAATGAGTGCAATGGTTGAATGATAGTAGTGAACTTAGGGTTAATAAGCAATGCTTGATATCGTTCAATGTGGGAAAGTATGTTGATAAAGTTTTTTGTGATGCGATACTCATGCAAGCTTGTCATATCTTGCTTGGACATCCTTGGCAATTTGATAGAATGGTTGTTCATGATGGGAGGAGGAATAGATATTCTCTTGAGCTCAATGGCAAGAATTTTACTCTTGCACCATTAACTTCTTCCCATGTGTATAAAGATTAAAAGAAATTAAGGGAAGCAATGGTGAATAAAGAGGAGGGACAAAAGACTAGCTTGAGAGAAAAGCAAAAGAAGAAAAAAAAAAGAAAATATTGAGGAGATAGTTTGCAACAACAAGAGTAGAAAAAAAGAAGGGAAAAGTGACAAAAAAGAGAGCATTGGTGAGTGGAAAGAGGCTAAGATTGAAAAAAGAGTGAGTCTTGTGAAGGCCAAAGAGTGTTGGAGGGCACAGAAAGAGGGGCTGAACATAACACCTCTTACATATAGGAAAGTTTTACTTAATGATGAGTTACTAACTTCTTCTTTGCCTAGTAGTATCTCTAATTGATATTTGGCATTTTATGCCTATAATTCCTTAATATTTCCTCACGTTTGGATACTTTATTCGTGCGTTTTCTAGTTGATGGATGTGATTTTGCACTGATTTATATCGTATGATTGTAGGTTGTTAAGAACTACAATTGGAGCTTTAAAGAGCATGATCGAGCAAGAAAAGATTGGATTTTGATTGAGGATTGGATCGAGCACACGAAGGCATGACACGACGTGAGATGCGGAGCAAGGTAAGGCAAAATATGCCTGGCGCTTTGAGTGGAGCGGGGCGCCCCCAAAAGCGCCCAGCCTTCTGGCGCTTTGAGTGGCACGGGGCGCCCAAAAGCGCCCAAGTTTCGACGAGTTCTGACTGGGTTGGCGCGTTCGGGGAGCGCGGGGCGCCACCTACAGCGCCCCTAGAGCGTTTTTGGACTTCCTATTTCGCCTAGGCTTAGGTGTAACTTATTACTAGGCCTTTGTAAACCCTATAAATACTCTTTTACTTCGTTTTTGAGAGGAGTTCAGACTTTGGAGCAAATTGGAGAGCTCATAACATCTTGAACAAGGGTTTTTCTTCCTTCCATTAATCTATTACATCATTATTTCATTATTACATCAAATCTTTATGTTGTAATTATGAGTATGCGTGGCTAAGTTTTACGTTCTAGTGTTAGAGTGCTTCATGAAAGTTGATGTTTGAAGATTGATTTCCATCTATTGAATCCCATAACAGATTGCTTATTCTTTCTTGCTTTCACTTGTGTAATTGTCAGAGCCCGATTATTACGTATTACCTTTGGTTTTTAGATTGAACTCGAAAGAGGGAATTTATGAAAGCAATAAGAAAGAGTAAGGCTAGATTGTGAACCCGGGCATCGGGGAACCAATTTGTGAGTAGGATAGACATATACTTGCTCGCCTAGCTTAACTAATTACAGAATTCGTTAATGCGTGCACGTGATTCAACCCATAGACATATAGGGATTGGAGTAGCCTGCATAGACCGTGAAGATTGAAAGGTTTTCACGGGTACATTTAATCTGTTAGTTAGTAATCTGGGATTTAAAAAGTGGAATCAATTGGAAAACTCAACTGGATTGTTCGTAACTCTGACCCTGGACCGTCTTCTTAATATTGTTTACGACCAAAGTTTGCTCCATTGTTTGACTAAATTTCTATCATTTTAATTACTGTTCTTAGTTAATAAAATCTTCACTATTGGAAAAAGATCCCTGGATAGTTAGTTAAGAAATTGTTTGTTAAGCGTCAGTCTGAATAGTCCTCGTGGGAACGATACTCATCTTATCACTTTATTACTTGTCGACCACGTATACTTGCGTGTGCGTTGGGAGCAACAAGTTTTTGGCACCGTTGCCGGGGACTAAACAATTGACTGTTTTCCATTTCAGACGATTTATTATTGTCTATTCAGGTTTAATTTTTATTTTGAGTTTTGTGCTG
Source organism: Petunia axillaris subsp. axillaris (assembly GCA_029990575.1). NCBI lineage: Eukaryota > Viridiplantae > Streptophyta > Magnoliopsida > Solanales > Solanaceae > Petunia > Petunia axillaris. The sequence continues at coordinate 10,422,481 of JARKNS010000007.1, forward strand.
TTGCAGGTATTAGGTCCTGCTTGATATTTACCTACAAGAATGGCAGCAGAACGAGCTTTAGCTGTGCGAGATGTTGCTCTCCCCAGCTTGGAGGGAGTAGCCTCGAGCATAGTTAAGCCTGAAATTACTGGAAACTTTGAGATTAAGTCCGGCATGATACAACTGTTACATGTGACTGGACAATATGCTGGATTACTTCATGAGGATCCACAACAACATATCCAGAATTTCTTGGAGATCAGTGATACTTATACACTGACGGGAGTTCCTATTGATTATATTCGCTTGACATTGTTCCCGTTTTCACTGATTGGGGCAGCAAAGAGGTGGTTAAAGGCTGAAAAGTCTGGGTCTATCACTACTTGGGATGATTTGGCTAACAAGTGCTTAGCTAAGTTTTATCCATCTGCCAAGACAACCCCCCCTGAGGAGTGAAATTATGTCCTTCAGACAGATAGAAGAAGAGTCTTTGTATTCAGCCTGGGAGCAGTTTAAAGCTTTACTGAGAGATTGTCCACACCATAACCAATCAAATGAGGTACTGGCACACATTTTTGTGGAGGGGTTGACTGCGCATACTAAGATCGTGGTAGATGCTGCTGCTGGAGGCCAAGTACTAGCCTTAAACTTTGACCAGATTTATGAGTTACTAGACAAGTTTTCGTAGAGCAATCCTGACTGGCAGGGAGATGGTAGAGCTACTACACAGAAATCTGCTGGGGTGTTACACCCCGTACGTCTAAATTGTCGTATATCATTATAATATCATGTTAAGAATGATTTAAGTGAGTTTAAAGTAATAATATGACCATATACGAAGTTTATATGTTGAATATAAAGTTTGGGAAAAATCTGATTTAAGTTGCGGAAAAACCGATTAAGGAATTGCCTTATAACGGAGCTTTTTCAGCAATTAATTTCATGTGTTATATGAAGTCTTTTGGGGACATATCATATACCAAATTGAAGGTCTTGGAGCGTAGTTTCCAACACTTTTAACGGTTTGCTCATATAACTTATAGATAAAAAGATATGAGCGTCAGAAGTCAGACCAGAAAAAGGGACATAAGCGCAAAAGAGGGCTAGAAATGAAATGTTTTTATTATAAAAGAGAAATTTCTCTCTCTCTCTCGACATTTCCAGTAAACCCACGATATAAACAGTGGTTTCCTCAGTTTGAATCCATTTTTTTTTATTTTGAAGAAAGAACATCAATTTTGACACGAAACGGAAGACGGATTGCGTCAAAACGCTCTACGCGATTAGGGTAACATTATGCTACCTTCAATTTCGTCTATAGTTTGAGTTTTAGAATTACTTCATAGCTAAGTAAAGTATCTAAATTCTATATTATAGCTTGTTTAAGCTTTAGAAGGTGTGGAATTCAAAGGAACGAAGTTTAGAAGCTAGAAACATCAAAGGTATGTAAGGCTAAACCTTTCATTTGGCAAGGCATGTATCTTTTAGATTTTGAAGCTTTTATTAGTTTTAAACTTAGTTTTTCTTGTGAGAAACTTGTATGGTACCAAGGAAACCTTGAATATACTTAATTTGGTACTAAAATCCAAGGTGAAAGACGTCCAAATCAGAAAGGCAAAACATTTCAAAATCTGAAAAATTGTTTTGAACTTTGGATAGTTGTTAGTATATTGATCATAACTCCTTATACAAAATTGATATTAAGATGATTTAAGAATCTCCAGAATCCTAATACATATATCTATAACTTTCATGAAGACCATGAGGTCTATAACTTTTATCTGCACCCTCAAAACTATGATGCAATACAGGACGCTGGTACTGTCTAGAAATTCTGTACATCCATGGAATTGTTACGCCACTCTCATCTTGTTATCCAGTTAATTTGTTTATGTTATCAGTTTATCCAGGTATCCATTCCCGTGTATAGTATAGCGCTGGTTCTGTTTTGCGTATCATCCAGTTTCAGTCGAAACTCTGCCGAAATTTTTATAAAAATCAAAGAGTTAGACAAATTCTAAGTTTCAGGTTGTGTCTACAATTCCATCCAGAGTTTTCTTATCATTCCTTTGAGTCCATATATATTGTTGCCACATGTGTTATGCCTCATACATGCTTATGCTTATATTGTGATCATGTTATGTGTGATTTGGAGTCCCCCATAGAGGCTGGACATTGGACACACAGTCCGGTCGCGTGTGATACTACCCGTCTGGGGGATACAGCCCCTCTGGTTCAGGCGGGAGTTGAAACACCTAGTGTGACCGGGTGTCATTCACACACTCTGACCAGAGAGACTAGATATTACTGGCTGGGGGGGATATAGCCCATAACACCCACCAGGTTTGCTATATATGGGTATATAGCCACATTATGCACTGCATGATTATACATGAGGCTAGTTCCAGTTTTCAGTTACCTGATTTGGGGGGATACAGCCCATAACGCCAGACAGGTACTAGTTCAGATGTTCAGTTACCTGATTTGGGGGGATATAGCCCATAACACCAGACAGGTACCAGTTCAGATAACAGTTCAACTTTAGCTCAGTACCAGTTGACAGTTATCAGTTCTCAGTTATCAGCCACCAGTTCTTAGCGTCAGTATCAGTTGACAGTTATCAGTTCTCAGTTATCAGCCACCAGTTCTTAGCGTCAGTATCAGTTGACAGTTATCAGTTCTCAATTATCAGCCACCAGTTCTTAGCGTCAGTATTAGTTGACAGTTATCAGTTCCAGTTTCTAGTAACCAGCTATCAGTCATATTACAGTTATTTATCAGTATAGTTCAGCTCAGTCTTCAGGTTCAGATTCAGCTAGACTTCAGCTTATATTCATATCATGTTTAGTACGTTCTTCAGATTTCCAGCTATATTGCTATGCTCCAGCTCATGTTTACATATTTATATTCCAGCCTACAGTTTCATTCAGCTATGACATATTATATGCTCATACCTTACATACTTGGTACATATCGTACTCACGCCCTTTTCTGGGGCGCTGCGTTTCATGCCGCGCAGGTGCAGATAGATCAATGCTTGGACCATGTTAGTAGGCCATCTATCAGCTACTGGAGTCACTCCGCTTACTCCCGGAGTTACCTATCTTTTGGTATGTGTACAGTCAACCAGCTTGGGTATGGCGGGGCCTTATCTCGTCCTTTGTATATTCAGTTCATCACTCTTAGAGGCCTGTAGATATGTCCCTGTGTGGTGCAGTCAGTATGTTATGTATGTCAGCTTATGTTAGCCTTGTCAGCTATTTGCATTGCATACTCCTTATCAGCTAGGTTTATGCTTATTCTGTTTATCAGTTATAATGGTTAGCATATTATCAGTAGGATTAGTGATGATCGACACTTAGTGTTGGTCATCCGTCGCGGCCCTAAGTTGGGTTGTGACAAAAGTGGTATCAGAGCAGTTCAGTCCTAGGGTGTCTACAGGCCGTGTCTAGTAGAGTCTTGTTTAGGAGTATGTTGCGCGCCATACTTTTGAACAGGAGGCTACAAGGCACTTCAGGACAGTTGTCTTTCTTTCTTCTCTAGATCGTGCGATAGAGCCATGATTATAGAATTCAGCCCTCTAACAATAGTAATTTCAGCAAAGCGATGCCGCCAAAGAAACTAACAGCTGCCCGGATGGGCAAGGCTATTGCCGGCCAGGGTATTAGTAGAGTGCCACCTGAGGTGGATGAGAGTGAGAAGTCCAGACCTGAGACTCCATCTGAGGCCTCACAGATCCCTTCAGGTCAGGGCGATATTAGAGGTACCGCAGCTACTGTACGTCCAGCTCCTCTACCCAACAGTTAGGGGCAGAAAATGAGGGATGCCATCAGATTATTGACCAGTGTTGTAGTTGCTCAGACTAGACAACACAGTCCAGATGCCCAGGGAGATGTTGGATCCAAGATCAATGATTTTATCAGGCTAGAGCCTACAGTTTTTACCGGATCCCGTACAGGAGAAGACCCTCAGGATTTTCTATTGAGGATAGCCAGAGTGTTGAGGGTTATGCACGTGTCAGACACGGAGTCAGTAGAGTTGGCTGCATTCAAATTGCATGACCTTAGCAGCAGGGTGGTATCAGACATGGGAGCTATCTAGAGGGTCAGATGTTACTCCGGCGACTTGGAAGGAATTCTCAGATGCCTTCCTTTATCAGTATATGCCTATAGAGACATAGGGAGCCCGTGCTAATCAGTTCCTGACCTTGAGACAGGGAATTTTGAGTGTAGAAGAGTATAATAATTGCTTTAATTCTTTAGCATGGTTTGCCCCTACGGTGGTAGTGAGTATAGAGGATAGAATTCATAGGTATATATATATAGTGGGACTAGCTCCACACCTAGTGAACGAGCGTATGACAGTTGCTATGCAGTCATGTATGAACATAACATTCAGGCATTTGCTTTGTTACTTGAGGAGAGGAAGCAAAAATAGAGAGCCGACAGGGATAAAGTGCTAGACAAGAGGGGCAGATTTTCTGGTTCGTTTGGAGAGACGTCTGGAGCGAGTAGATAGCAGTGTGTTAGACAACCACCAGCTAGTATACCTACACAGTCTCGTGGCCTGAGATCTGATAGAACTCCTCAGTCCATAGCTAGTCAGGCATCACAGATTTCAGGATTTCAGCGCCGTGGTACTTCGATACTGGCCAGTCAGACATATCCCAGATGTTCAGATTGTGGTAAACGCCACTTGGGTCCATGTCAGTTAGGAGTTGATACTTGTTATATTTGTCGCGAGGCAGGCCATTTCATGAGAGATTGCCCGACTAGGGGTGGTAGTTGTACAGCCCAGCCAGCTAGATCAGCAGTTGCTTGCTCAGCACCAGCACGCCATCAGGGGCATGTTCTTCAGGATGGCACCTGTATAACAGAAAGAATTTAAGGAGCAATTGAAGGATTTGTTAGATAAAGGCCTCATCAGACCCAGCATTTCCCCGTGGGGAGCCTCGATACTATTTGTAAAAAAAAGAAAGATGACTCTCTACGCATGTGCATAGATTACAGACAGCTGAATAAAGTCATTATTAAGAATAAATACTCTCTGCCCAGGATTGATGTCTAGTTTGAAAAGCTCCAGGGTGCCAAGTGCTTCTCGAATATAGATTTGCGATCAGGCTACCATCAGGTTAGAGTTAGAAAATCTGATATACCTAAGACTGCATTCAGGACTAAGAATGGCCATTATGAGTTTTTAGTGATGTTGTTTGGACTCACTAATGCCTTTGCATTATTTATGGATCTAATGGACAGCGTATTCAGGCCTTATTTAAATTTATTTGTGATTATATTTATTGATGATATTCTCATCTATTCAAAGTCTGAATCAGAGCATGCAGAGCACCTACGCACAGTATTGGGTACTCATCGGGACCAACAATTATATGCTAAGTTCTCAAAGTGTAAATTCTAGATAGATTCAGTGGCATTTCTTGGCCACATAGTTTCAGCAGAAAGAATTAAAATAGATGACCAGAAGATCTAGGCTGTGAAGAATTGGCCCATGCCTACGACGCCAACTGAAGTACATAGTTTTCTGGGTTTGGCAGGTTATTACAGAAAGTTTATAGAGGGTTTTTCCTCCATTGCAGCTCCACTGACCAAATTGACAAAGAAATCAGCTAAATTTGAGTGGTCTGATTCTTGCGAGCACAGCTTCCAAGAACTAAAGAACAGGTTGATAACAGCTCCAGTACTTACACTTCCAGAGGGATCTGAGGGCTATGTCATTTACTGTGATGCTTCTCGAATTGGTCTTCGTTGTGTTTGATGCAGCATGGAAGAGTAATTGCTTATGCTTCTAGGCACCTGAAAAAGCACGATCAGAACTACCTCATCCATGATCTTGAGCTTTCAGCAGTCATTTATGCATTGAAGATTTGGAGACATTATTTTTACGGTGTTCATGTTGATATTTATACGGATCACAAGAGCCTCCAGTACATATTCAAGCAAAAGGAGCTTAGCTAACCCTATGATAGAGGCGGTGGCTAGAGTTGCTGAAGGACTATGACAAGGACATTCTTTATCATCCGGGTAAAGCGAACGTTGTTGTTGATTCCCTTAGTCGCAAGCCTATGGGTAGTCTATCTTATTTACAACCAGAGAAAATAAAGTTAGCTCATACACTCTACCAGTTGGCCAGCATGGATGTCAGACTAATAGATTCGGAGGACGCAAGAGTTACAGTTCAGAACGCAACCACTACTTGCCTAGTGACATAAGTAAAGCAGCGCCAGTATGAGGATCCAGTTCTAGTTCAATACAGGCAAATAGCCACAAGAAAACCAAAATTATTATATAGGTTACTAGTGACGGGGTTCTTATATATAAAGATAGACTTTGTGTTCCTGATGTTGCAGATTTATGTGGACAGATTATGACAGATGCACATTATTCCAGATACACTGTTCATCCTAATTCGACTAAAATTTACCATGATCTTAAGCAGATTTATTGTTGAGACGAAATGAAGCGTGACATAGCAGAATTTGTGGCTCAGTGTGCTAACTGCCAGCAGGTTAAAGTCGAGCATAAAAAAAAAAAAAACCTAGTGGCTTGTTACAGGAAGTCGAGATTCCATCATAGAAATGGGAAGCAGTGAATATGGACTTCATTACAGGCTTTCCCCGTATGCGGAGCAGATATGACTCTATTTGGGTTATAGTTGACAGGCTTACTAAATGAGCTCATTTCTTTCCTGTTAGAACTACATATACAGCAGAGGATTATGCCAGACTTTATATCAGAGAGATAGTGCGCCTACATGGTATTCCAGTATTTATTATTTCAGACGGGGGCGCACCAGTTTACAGCTAATTTCTATAGATCGTTCCAGACAGGTTTAGGGACACAGGTGTATCTGAGTACAGTATTTCATCCATAGACAGACAGACAGGCTGAGCGGACCATTCAGACATTAGAAAATATGCTCAGAGCTTAAGTGTTAGATTTTAGAGGCAGCTGGAATGGTCACCTACTGTTGATAGAGTTTGCATATAATAATAGCTATCATTCTAGCATACAGATGGTGCCATATGAAGCTTTGTATGGGCACAAATGCAGGTTTTCTATATGATGGTTCAAGGTTGGCGAGTCTCAATTGATAGGTCCAGATTTAATCCAACAATTAATTGATAAAGTCAAGTTGATCAGGGAAATATTATTAGCAGTGCAGAGCAGACAGAAGTCCTATGCAGATAATCGACATTGAGATTTAGAATTTCATATTGGCGATTAGGTATTCCTGAAAGTATCACCTATGAAAGGCGTTATGAGATTTGGAAAGAAGGGAAAGCTTCGCCCTAGATTTATTAGTCCATATCAGATTATCAGGCAAGTTGGGCGTGTAGTCTACGAGTTAGACCTTCAAGCAGACCTTCAGGAGGTACATCCAGTATTCCATGTTTCCATGCTCAAAAAAAATGTGTCAGAGATCCTTCTAGAGTTGTACCAGTAGAGGATGTACAGATTACAGAACAGTTGACTAATAAGGAGGTGCCAGTTGCAATTTAAAGAGGCAGATTCGTCGAGTAAGGACGAAAGACATTCCTTTAGTTAAGATGCTATATCAAAGCAATAATACAGAAGAAATAACTTGGGAAGCTGAAAATGACATGAGGGCCAAATATACACATCTCTTCATTACTTCGAGTATGTAACAGATCGTTGCTTAATGCTTCTACATACTTCATTTAACATTCGAGGACGAATGTTCCTAACGGGGGAATATTGTTACACCCCGTACGTCTAAATTGTCGTATATCATTATAATATCATGTTAAGAATGATTTAAGTGAGTTTAAAGTAATAATATGACCATATACGAAGTTTATATGTTGAATATAAAGTTTGGGAAAAATCTGATTTAAGTTGCGGAAAAACCGATTAAGGAATTGCCTTATAACGGAGCTTTTTCAGCAATTAATTTCATGTGTTATATGAAGTCTTTTGGGGACATATCATATACCAAATTGAAGGTCTTGGAGTGTAGTTTCCAACACTTTTAACGGTTTGCTCATATAACTTATAGATAAAAAGATATGAGCGTCAGAAGTCAGACCAGAAAAAGGGACATAAGCGCAAAAGAGGGCTAGAAATGAAATGTTTTTATTATAAAAGAGAAATTTCTCTCTCTCTCTCGACATTTCCAGTAAACCCACGATATAAACAGTGGTTTCCTCAGTTTGAATCCATTTTTTTTTATTTTGAAGAAAGAACATCAATTTTGACACGAAACGGAAGACGGATTGCGTCAAAACGCTCTACGCGATTAGGGTAACATTATGCTACCTTCAATTTCGTCTATAGTTTGAGTTTTAGAATTACTTCATAGCTAAGTAAAGTATCTAAATTCTATATTATAGCTTGTTTAAGCTTTAGAAGGTGTGGAATTCAAAGGAACGAAGTTTAGAAGCTAGAAACATCAAAGGTATGTAAGGCTAAACCTTTCTTTTGGAAAGGCATGTATCTTTTAGATTTTGAAGCTTTTATTAGTTTTAAACTTAGTTTTTCTTGTGAGAAACTTGTATGGTACCAAGGAAACCTTGAATATACTTAATTTGGTACTAAAATCCAAGGTGAAAGACGTCCAAATCAGAAAGGCAAAACATTTTAAAATCTGAAAAATTGTTTTGAACTTTGGATAGTTGTTAGTATATTGATCATAACTCCTTATACAAAATTGATATTAAGATGATTTAAGAATCTCCAGAATCCTAATACATATATCTATAACTTTCATGAAGACCATGAGGTCTATAACTTTTATCTGCACCCTCAAAACTATGATGCAATACAGGACGCTGGTACTGTCTAGAAATTCTGTACATCCATGGAATTGTTACGCCACTCTCATCTTGTTATCCAGTTAATTTGTTTATGTTATCAGTTTATCCAGGTATCCATTCCCGTGTATAGTATAGCGCTGGTTCTGTTTTGCGTATCATCCAGTTTCAGTCGAAACTCTGCCGAAATTTTTATAAAAATCAAAGAGTTAGACAAATTCTAAGTTTCAGGTTGTGTCTACAATTCCATCCAGAGTTTTCTTATCATTCCTTTGAGTCCATATATATTGTTGCCACATGTGTTATGCCTCATACATGCTTATGCTTATATTGTGATCATGTTATGTGTGATTTGGAGTCCCCCATAGAGGCTGGACATTGGACACACAGTCCGGTCGCGTGTGATACTACCCGTCTGGGGGATACAGCCCCTCTGGTTCAGGCGGGAGTTGAAACACCTAGTGTGACCGGGTGTCATTCACACACTCTGACCAGAGAGACTAGATATTACTGGCTGGGGGGGATATAGCCCATAACACCCACCAGGTTTGCTATATATGGGTATATAGCCACATTATGCACTGCATGATTATACATGAGGCTAGTTCCAGTTTTCAGTTACCTGATTTGGGGGGATACAGCCCATAACGCCAGACAGGTACTAGTTCAGATGTTCAGTTACCTGATTTGGGGGGATATAGCCCATAACACCAGACAGGTACCAGTTCAGATAACAGTTCAACTTTAGCTCAGTACCAGTTGACAGTTATCAGTTCTCAGTTATCAGCCACCAGTTCTTAGCGTCAGTATCAGTTGACAGTTATCAGTTCTCAGTTATCAGCCACCAGTTCTTAGCGTCAGTATCAGTTGACAGTTATCAGTTCTCAATTATCAGCCACCAGTTCTTAGCGTCAGTATTAGTTGACAGTTATCAGTTCCAGTTTCTAGTAACCAGCTATCAGTCATATTACAGTTATTTATCAGTATAGTTCAGCTCAGTCTTCAGGTTCAGATTCAGCTAGACTTCAGCTTATATTCATATCATGTTTAGTACGTTCTTCAGATTTCCAGCTATATTGCTATGCTCCAGCTCATGTTTACATATTTATATTCCAGCCTACAGTTTCATTCAGCTATGACATATTATATGCTCATACCTTACATACTTGGTACATATCGTACTCACGCCCTTTTCTGGGGCGCTGCGTTTCATGCCGCGCAGGTGCAGATAGATCAATGCTTGGACCATGTTAGTAGGCCATCTATCAGCTACTGGAGTCACTCCGCTTACTCCCGGAGTTACCTATCTTTTGGTATGTGTACAGTCAACCAGCTTGGGTATGGCGGGGCCTTATCTCGTCCTTTGTATATTCAGTTCATCACTCTTAGAGGCCTGTAGATATGTCCCTGTGTGGTGCAGTCAGTATGCTATGTATGTCAGCTTATGTTAGCCTTGTCAGCTATTTGCATTGCATACTCCTTATCAGCTAGGTTTATGCTTATTCTGTTTATCAGTTATAATGGTTAGCATATTATCAGTAGGATTAGTGATGATCGACACTTAGTGTTGGTCATCCGTCGCGGCCCTAAGTTGGGTTGTGACATGGGGTACTTCAGTTAGATGCAGTTTCATAGCTGAGGGCGAAGATGGATGCTATTTCCAATCAAATTAGCAAGCTAGCTCTGCCAAAGACTCAGCAACAAGTGGCTCCAGTGCAACAACTCCAGAGTTTTTGCGAGGTTTGTGGTCAAGATCATGCTACAGAGGTTTGCTCCTCTAATCCAGAGTCAGTTTATTACGTGGGTAATCAAAACAGGCTGCAGGGTCAAAATCAGTTTGGTAATGCTTATTATCAAGGCAATACGAGAGCCCCAAATAATTACCACCCACTTCCAGCTCTACCACAGCAGGTTAGCAATTCAGTTGAAGATTTGCTAAAGCAGATAATGGCGGGCCAGCAGAGAATGATAGCTGACACTGCAGCCCATGCACAGGCCATACAAGATCTTGCTAATGCTTAAAAGAATCCGGAGCACCAGTTGGGGCAATTGGTGGGAGAAACAAGTACTGTTAGAAAGATGCCTGAGCAATGTCTTGCAGTGACTATAATTGAAGGTGGAGAGCTGATGGCCAAGTCTGCGGAGAGAGCTGAAATAGAAAAAGTTGAAAAAATGGAGAAGGTAAAGAAGAAAGAAGAGAAAAAGGAGGCACCTCTGCCGCCTCCATCATTCCCGCAGAGACTTATACCATCGAAGGATTTGGCCCAATATCAAAAATTTGTGAGTATGTTGAAAGAGCTTCAAGGTAACATTCCTTTGACTGATGTGTTTGAATTGATGCCACCCTTTGTGAAGTTCTTAAAAGAGATTTTAGTCAAGAAGAAGAAGCCTCAATAGATAGATACAGTTGAGTTAATTGAGGAGTGTAGCACAATCTTGAGCAAGCTACCTCCAAAACTTCAAGATCCTGGGAGGTTTACTATTCCTTGCACCGTTGGAGGGATATCATTGGTGCATTGTGTGATGTGACTGCGAGCATAAATCTCATGCCTCTCTCTGTTTGCAAAAGGTTAGGGCTAGGAGCAATCAAGCCCTCTTCAGTTACTCTAAAGATGGCGGATGGATCACTCACTCACCCCGATGGTAAGTTGGAGGATGTGCTGCTTAAAGTTGGTAAGTTTACATTCTCTGCTGATTTTGTAGTCCTAGATTATGAAGAGGGCCCAGAAGCTCCAATCATTTTGGGGAGACCATTCTTAGTCACCTCGAAGGCAATTATTGACATGGAGCTGGGTGAGATGACTGTTAGAGCGCATGGAGAAAAGGTTACTTTCAAGGTTTATAATGAGAAGGAGCACATAACTAAGGTTGAAGAGTGTTCTATGATTGAATGTGTCGAACAAGAACATGGAAGTAAACCAAATGACCTGTGTGAGCAGAATGTGGAACAAAATAGCAGTGGCACATCACATGTGAAGTTGAAGATGGGTTCTCTCAAAGAAAGGAAGAAAGCAAAGGTTCGTCGTAAGAAGAGAAGACATAAATGCTGGAAGTGAGCTAAAAGTGTCGTCGTGCCACGACGTTAACTAAGGCGCTTCTCGGGAGGCAACCCGAGTTTTACTTGTATTATTTTATTTATAGTGTCACGTGGTTTTTGTTTTTCTTGGGATTGCAGGTTCATGTAATGTCGAGTTTAAGTGTGTGGTGTCTTTACCCCTGCCTAATATTGCTGACCTGTTGGGGGAAGTCTGAGTACCTCATACTTTACGGACGCTTGGGTAGGTTCATAATGGAGATGGTGCCACTGCTAGCACCAAAGGCTAGGCCCTTTTCGGCCTTTAGGGAAGTTCTTTTCACTCTTTCACTCTATTTTTGTTAGCACTGAGGACACTGCTTGATATAAGTGTGGAGTGGGGGAACTCTCCTTTATTTTTGAGGTTAGGGATGCATGTACCCTTAGGATTTTCTTTTGTCACTTGACTTTATTTTTATTTATTTCTTGTTTTAATATGAAAAAAATGATGATGAAAAAAAATTAGAAAATTTATGAAAAATTTCAAAAAAGATTTTCTTTTTAGTCTTTGTTAGTGGTACATGTTATCCACCCCGTGGTTTTTCTTATGAACTCGGTTCTTTTCCACGGAGAGGCCTTTGAACCGGGTAGTTTTTATTTTTTTAGGATTAGAATAGTTAGTTATAGGTGACCCTACATGAATGGAATAGGTGGAATGCTAGGTGCCTTTGATTTGTTTGATACCGGTGGACTTGAACTTGAACTTGAACTTGAGCATGTGTTATTTGTGGTGTCCTTTGGTTTTAAATTGTGATGCATGCCTAGAGAAAAAATGGAACGACCCCCTTGAGATGCTTGAGTCCACTTGCTTGGCTTTGTTGTGAACCTTTGTGCATTAGTGCTTAATTTTCCACAAGTTTCACTCTAGTTGCTTGATTGAGAGTTGTGATGGAGCCTTTTAGTGTGGATAGTGTGCAATGTGTGTTGTGAGGCATATTCTTATTATACTCCATGTTTGCATATTGGTGTCTAGAACTTGCCCCGTGTGTGTGCAAAGCGAAATCCTAGGTTTTCTCTAGTCGGGAAATGATACAGGCCTTGTTTTGATTTGTCTACCCTTACATATACACCTTGCACTTGATTGTTGTGACTTCTTTGACCTTTTATTGGCACCCACACCCCGAGCCTACCTACTTGTTCTAAATTGTTCTCTTTTGGCCCTTTACTCCTTAAGCACTTTAACTGATAATGTGATATTATTATGGAGTTGTGGTTGAAATATTGGAAGGTTTTTTAGTGGAACCAATAAGGGGAATATGTAATGAATTGTGTAGTAGTTGATTATGAGCATTGGCAAGGTTGGAAAAAAAAACAAATGAAAAAAAAAGGGAAAAAAATTTGAAAAAAGAAATAAAGAGTGAAGAATATCCATCCTTGCTATTGTGTGCTTAAAAGAAAAATTGCTACTTGTTGAAAAAAGTGTGTGAAGAAAACATTAGTTGGTTGGGTGAAATAGGTGGTTTTGATGAGATTTGTGCTTAAATTAATTGTGATGTATTAAAGTGCTTAGGGAGGTAGTCACTATTACTCATATGTATCCTACCAGTCCCTTAGCCTACATTACAACCTTTTAAAGTCCTAGTTAATCCCGATTGGAGTGAGCCTACATTAGTGGAGTCCTACACTACGGGCAAGCCTATGGTACGTCGTATGTGACATGTGAGATTTTCATGAGAGCGAGTGAATTCTTTCTATGCTATTGTCCCCGTTCTATTCTCTATATTCATTGTTGTGTGTGATATTTGGGGGACACTCTCTTGCTTTATTTTGGGTAAGGGCACATGGTTTGCATGAAATAGGTGAAGTCGTGGCTTTTTGGTTGAGTAGATAAGTGTGATTTTGTGGGAGCATGGTTGCAATGAGTTAAGTTTGTACATTTGAGTTATCTTGGGGTGGTTGTTCTCATGTTTTGGTGTTTGGTAAATTATTGGCATGTTTGATGGACCCATAGTAGTCATGTATGCATTTGTTCAATGGTCGGTATCAACCATAGTCATAGGCAGACCTGTTCTACCTAGGTTGGGAAGTTATTTGTGATTGCTCGAGGGCGAGCAAAGGTTCAAGTGTGAGGTGGTGATGTTTGGTATTTTATGCTTATAATTCCTTAATATTTCCTCACGTTTGGATACTTTATTCGCGCATTTTCTAGTTGATGGATGTAATTTTGCACTAATTTTATGTCGTATGATTGTAGGTTGTTAAGAAGTGCAATTGGAGTTTTAAAGAGCATGATCGAGCAACAAAAGATTGAATTTTGATTGAGGATTGGATCGAGCACATGAAGGCATGACACGACGCGAGCTGCGGAGCAAGGCAAGGAAAAATATGCCTGGCGCTTTGAGTGGCGCGGGGCGCCCCCAAAAGCGCCCAGCCTTCTGGCGCTTTGAGTGGCGCGGGGCGCCCCAAAAGCGCCCAAGTTTCGACGGGTTCTGCCTGGGTTGCCGCGTTCGGGGGCGCAGGGCGCCAGCTACAGCGCCCCTGGAGCGTTTTTGGACTTCCTATTTCGTCTAGGCTTAGGTGTAACTTATTACTAGGCCTTTGTAAACCCTATAAGTACTCTTTTACTTCGTTTTTGAGAGGAGTTCAGACTTTGGAGCAAATTGGAGAGCTCATAACATCTTGAACAAGGGTTTTTCTTCCTTCCATTAATCTATTACATCATTATTTCATTATTAAATCAAATCTTTGTGTTGTTATTATGAGTATGCGTGGCTAAGTTTTACGTTCCAGTGTTAGAGTGTTTCATGAAAGTTGATGTTTGAAGATTGATTTCCATCTATTGAATCCCATAACGGATTGCTTATTCTTTCTTGATTTCACTTGTGTAATTGTCAGGGCCCGATTATTACGCATTATCTATGGTTTTAGATTGAACTCGAAAGAGGGAATTTATGAAAGCAATAAGAAAGAGTAGGGCTAGATTGTGAACCCGGGCATCGGGGAACCAATTTGTGAGTAGGATAGACATATACTTGCTCGCCTAGCTTAACTAATTACAAAATCCGTTAATACGTGCACGTGATTCAACCCATAGACATATAGGGATTGGAGTAGCCTGCATAGAACGTGAAGAATCGAAAGATTTTTACGGGTACATTTAATCTGTTAGTTAGTAATCCGGGATTTAAGAAGTGGAATCAATTGGAAAACTCAACTGGATTGTTCGTAACTCTGACCCTGGACCGTCTTCTAAATATTGTTTACAACCAAAGTTTGCTCCATTGTTTGAATAAATTTCTATCATTTTAATTGCTGTTCTTAGTTAATAAAATCTTCACTATTTGAAAAAGATCCCTGGATAGTTATTTAAGAAATTGTTTTTTAAGCGTTAGTCTGAATAGTCCTCGTGGGAACGATACTCAGCTTATCAATTTATTACTGGTCGACCACGTATACTTGCATGTGCGTTGGGAGCAACACTAATCTTTTCAAGATTTTGAATATGTCTTCTCGGAGAATGATCCTAAGGGTTTACCACCTTTAAGAGGAATTGAACATCAAATTGATTTTGTGCCTGGAGCTCAACTTCTAAATAGGGCAGCTTATCGGAGTAGTCCCGTAGAGACTAAGGAGCTACAGAGACAAGTAGTTAAGATACTTGAAAAAGGATTTGTGAGAGAAAGTATGAGTCCATGTTCTGTTCCTGTTCTATTGGTGCCAAAGAAAGATGGAACTTGGAGGATGTGTGTAGATGGTCGTGCAATTAACAAAATAATGGTAAAGTATCGCCATCCTATTCCTCGTCTCTTTGATATGTTAGATCAATTACATGGATCTAAAATCTTCTTTAAAATTAATTTAAAGAGTGGTTACCATCAAATTAGAATGAATCTTGGTATGAATGAAAAACTGCTTTTAAAACTAAGTGTGGCCTATATGAGTGGTTAGTTGAAAACTGCTTTTAAGACTAAGTATGGCCTATATGAGTGGTTAGTGATGTATTTTTGGCTTAACTAATGCACCAAGTACTTTCATGAACTTAGTGAATCATATCTTTAAAGATTTTCATGGGAAATCTGTTATCGTATACTTTGATGATATTCTGATTTTCTCTATGACTTTAGAAGATCATGTAGAAGACTTAAAACAAGTCTTTAATGTGCTTAGGGAGCAGCGTCTATATACAAATATGAAAAAGTATACCTTTTGTGTTGATATGGTGGTTTTCTTAGGCTTTGTGGTGAGTTGTAGAGGTGTTGAGGTCTATGAAGATAAAATAAAGGCAATTAAAGAATGGTCTATACCTAAAAGCATAACTCAAGTTAGGAGTTTTCATGGACTTGCTAGCTTTTATAGGAGGTTTGTAAGGGACTTTAGTACAAGTGCAACACCCTTAACTTAGATTATTAAGAAAGATTTAGTGTTTTCTTTGGGGGGGGGGGGGGGCAAGTTAGGGCATTTAACTTGCTAAAAGATAAGTTGTGTTCCGCTCCTTTATTAAAATTACCTGATTTTAATAAGTCTTTTGAAATTGAATGTCATGCATCTGGTAGAGATATAGGAGCTGTTCTAATGCAAGATTCTAACCTGTTGCTTACTTTAGTAAAAAATTGGATGGAGCTACTTCGAATTATTCAACTTATGATAAAGAGTTTTATGCTTTGGTTAGAGCTTAGCTACCTGCCAGTATTATTTATGGCCTAAAGAATTTGTAATTAAAACTGATCCTGAATATTCAAGGCATTTAAAGAGTAAAAGTAAGCTTAATAGAAGGCATGCTAAATTGGTTGAGTTCATAGAAACTTTTTCTTATGCGATTTCTTACAAGCAAGGGAAAGACTATGTGGCAGCTGATGCGCTTTAAAGGTATGCTCTTGTTTCTACTCTAACTTCTAAATTGATGGGGTTTGACCAAATTAATGGATTGTATGCTAAAGATGCTGATTTTGGTGCTGCGTTTTTGGAATGTTTAAATGGATCTTTTGAAAAATTTCTTTTGCAAGATGGGTTTCTCTTTAAAGAAAACAAGTTATGTGTGCCTAAATGCTCTTCACGAGAATTATTTATAAGGGAAGCACATTGTGGGGACTTATGGGTCACTTTGGAGTATCAAAAATATTTGATATACTTGCTGAGAATTTCTTTTGGCATGGCATAAAAAAATATGTTGAAAAAGTGTATGCACAATGTCTTCAATGTAAACAAGCTAAATTTAAAGTGTTACCACATGGATTGTACAAGCCTTTACTTGTTCCATGTTCACCTTGGGTTGATATTTCTATGAACTTTGTGTTGGGTTTGCCTAGAACAAGGTATTGTAAAGATAGTATTTTTTTTGTGGTAGATAGGTTCTCAAAAATGGCTCGTTTCATTCCATGCTTGAAAACTAATGATGCTTCCCATGTTGCTGATTTGTTTTTGAAAGAAGTTGTTAAATTTCATGGTATACCTAGAACTATTGTTAGTGATAGGGATGCTAAGTTCTTGAGCCACTTTTGGCATGTTCTTTGAGAGAAATTACGTACTAAATTACTATTTTCTATATCTTGTCATCCCCAAACTGATGGACAAACGGAAGTAGTTAATAGGACCTTAGGAAACATGTTGAGGGATATTTTGAAAGGTAAATTAACGTCTTGGGAAGATCACTTGCCTATAGGTGAATTTTCTTACAATAGAACTGTTCATTCTTCCACAAGTATGGATCGTTTTGAAATTGCATATGGATTTAATCCTCTTACTCCCCTTGATCTTTTACCTTTATCTACTAATGAAATTGTTAGTCTTGATGGTAAGAAGAAGGCAGAGATGATGAAAAATATCCATGAGCAATCTAAGCTTGCAATTGAAAGGAAAAATAAACAAACTGCTCAAAGGAGGAACAAGGGCCGAAAGCAAGTTAGATTTGAGCCTGGTGACTTAGTTTGGGTGCATATGAGGAAGGAAAGGTTTCCTTATAAAAGGAAGTCAAAATTGAATCCAAGAGCAGATGGACCATTTAAAGTTCTTGAATGAATTGGAGATAATGCTTATAAGATTGATCTTCCTGGCATGTTCCAAACTAATGCTACTTTTAACGTTGTTGATTTATCTTTATATGATGCAGGGATTAATTCGAGGAAGAATTCCTTTCAAGAAAAGGGGAATGACATAGAGGACAAGGATGAAGATTTGGAAGCACCAATAAGACCATTGACAAGATCACCAGCTCAAGAATTGCAAGTGGAGGTTGAAGGACTTCATTTGCAAATAAAGAAGCTATTAGTTATGGAGGAACAACTCAGAATAGGAGAGGAGTTAGTTAAGTGTTATAATTATTTAATGGTGCAAGTCCAAGTCCAAGTCCAAGTCCAAGTCCAAGTCCAAGAGGAGGTCGATTAGGCCTAAAAATCAGCAACTAGTAGGGCCAAATAGGGTCCAAAAGGAGGGTAAAGTGGGGCCCATATTATTCGTCAAAGAGTCAACAAAGAGAAGTTTAGATGAGCCCTAATTTAAAATGGAGTGGCGTGGAAATCAGCCTTGGAAACTAGTCAATAAGTCAGAGTTAGTTAGGAGGAAACTAGTAAAAATTATCCTAGTTAGTTGGGGATTTGCTTTTTTATTTCTTGTCAGCTTTAACTCCTTATTACTTATGACTTAGCTTACCTAATTTGAGTAGTTTTTAAAATTTATCGGCCTCCCCGTTCTCTATAAATAGGGGAGTATTTCTTTATTATTTTCGGCTAGACATTATTATCAATAAAATTGTGAGGTTCTTTTCTTGCACTTTTGTGTGATTGTTCATTGATTTATTCTTCAATTTTCAGATTCATATTAAGGTGGTAAGAACTAAATTCTTCATAACTCTTAGATTACTTTAAGGTATTCAAAAAAGGAGGTAATTCTACTGTTGTTCTTGTTACTCTAACGGGGTCGGTGTTCCATAATCTATTTCTTGCTAAATTATCTACTAAAGGTTATTAGCTAGTCTAATAGCTGTTGTTAGGAAGCCGTTTCAAGAATTAGACTTGTTTCGAATTTCTTGGCCCGTTCTTGAGATTTGTGATCCGTTCTTGAGTTCAAAAACTCGTTCATGAATTCAAGAACTAGAAACTCGTTCTTGAATTCATTCAACTTTTTTTTAGTTTTTTTCCATTTCTACCATTTTTTTTTTTTGCTTCCGCAAATCTTTTTAAATTTTTGAATTTTATGATCAAGTTCTTGTATCCTTAACGAGCCCGTTATTAACTATGAACATGGAAGATAAGGAAGATTTTCAAAGAGAAAATCTCTTCCATACAAGGTGTCGAGTAAGGGGAAAGGTGTGTTTGATAACTATTTATTCAGGCAGTTGTTCTAATATGGTGAGCCAAAATTTTGTTTCACAAATAGGACTACCTACAGTGAAACATCCCCGTCCCTACCGTTAACAATGGTTGAATGATGGTGGAGAAATGAGGGTAGCTAAGTAAGTGTTGATCAAATTTAGAGTGGGGGCTTATTAAGATGAGTTGATGTTTGATGTGGTTCCAATGCAAGCCTGTCATTTTCTATTGGGAGACCGTGGAAATATGATAGGTTCGCTGTCCATATTGGATGAACTAACACTTACACAGCTAAGCTCGAAGGTAGAAGTTTCATACTCAAGCCTTTGTCTCCAAAACAAGTCAATGAGTACTATAAACGAATGAGGGAGCTGAAAGAAGCGATCAAAGCTAAGTATCCCATGGGGACATGAATTATGGCTTAAGAAATTGCTGAAACAGCACCCGCGTCAGGTAATATTTGTGCAATCATGCAACCGGGTGAGTGCCTGCAAGGCAATGACAACAATCAGGTAATGATTTGCATCGTGCACAAGGTTATCCTTCTGAACTCTAACGATGATTTCACTAACAACAACCCTTTGCTTAGTTCTTTTCAAAGTATTTTGCAGGACTTTAGAGACATTTTCCCTGAAGAAATGCCAGGTGGATTGCCTCCATTACGAGGAATCGGGGGTCTCAAATCCCGAAGAGACATCCTACTAGTGTAATCCTGCAAACACCAAATAGCTCCAACAGCAGGTGGATGAATTACTGAACAAAGGACTGGTTCGAGAGAGCTTGAGTCCGTGCGCCATTCCTGTTGTGCTTGTGCCAAAGAAAGATGGAACGTAGCGAATGTGTATTGATTTCCGAGCAGTTTAAAAGATAACGGTAAAGTATTGTCATCCTATTCCTCAATTGGATGACATGCATGATGAATTGACTGGTTCTTGTTGCTTTTTAAAGATTGACCTCAGGTCTTGTTACCACAAAATCCGAATAAAGCCGGGTGATGAGTGCAAGACGGCATTCAAGACCAAATTCGATCTGTATGAATGGTTAGTGATGCAATTTGGCCTCTCTAACGTACTAAACACCTTCATGAGATTGATGAACCATGTGCTTAAACTTTTTATAAATAGGTTTGTTGTTGTGTATTTCAATGACATACTCGTTTATAGAAAATCTGTGGATGAACATGTAGAACACCTAAGGATTGTGCTTGATGTTTTGAGAAATGAAAGCTATATGCTAATTTCAAAAAATGCGTCTTTTATGCTGAACGTGTTATCTTCATTGGTTTTATTGTGAGTTCTAATGGTATTGAAGTCGATGACTCAATAGTCGAGGCTATTAAAGATTGGTGGACCCCTACTTCGGTGTCTTAAGTTCAAAGTTTCCATGGGTTAGCTAGTTTTTATATAATGTTTGTCCGTAACTTTAGCACCGTGACAGGTCGTTTGACCGAGCTGCAAAAAAAGAACCAGTTGTTTGTGGACTTGCTTCAAAGAGTTGAAACGGCGACTTAGTTTTGCCTTGTTGTTGCAACTCCCTTATTTTAACAAAGCGTTCGAAGTCAAATGTGATGCGTCCGGGGTCAGGATCGGAGGAGTACTTATGCAAGAAGGGAAGCCAATCGTTTACTTCAGCGAAAAGCTTAAGGGTGAAACCTTGAATAACTCTACGTATGACAAGGAGTTGTATGCCCTTGTTAGAGCACTTGCTCATTGGCAGCATTATCTAGGGCTACGAGAGTTTGTGACTAAAAGTGATCACGAATCTTTGAAACATCTTCGAGGTTAAGAGAAGTTGAATTGGCGGCATGCCAAGTGGGTATAATTCATTGAGAGCTTTCCCTATGTAATTCATTACAAGAAGGGCAAAGACAATGTAGTGGCCGATGCACTGTCAAAGAAGTTTTCCTTACTGACCACTCTTTCTTCGAGACTTATGGGGTTAAGAGAGCATCAAGCTTATGTATGAACACGACCCCAAGCTTAGGACTGTTCGTGAAACTATAATGAGTGGTCGAAGGGTGGAAAATTATCAGTGGTACGATGGCTATCTCTTTAAGAAGGGGAGAGTTTGTGTGCCCGTGTAATCTTGGAGAGAGCTTTGGGTTCGAGAAGCTCACTCTGGCGGTTTAATGGGTCACTTTGGAGTGGACAAAACTCTTAGTATCTTGACCGAGCAGTTGCACTGGCTGAAGATGCGACGAGATGTGGAGAAGATTTGCAATACTTGTTTAGATCGCAAGAGATTTATGATAAGGATCGAAATCAAAAGACAAAAATGACGATAAAGAGAACGAGACACGTCTCGAACTCCCTACAAGGTAACCACGGAGAACTTGTTCCGTCATATCCTTGTATCGGCGTCAAGAAGGGCCTACGCTATACAACCACCCTCCAGTCACACCCGGGACTCGCAAGTAGAATGATCGGGTGTCGGTTCGATAATCAACTAGGATCCGCTAGTGAATTCAAGCCAACCAAAAGTGTGTCTTCATAAACAAGAGTTCAACTCTACTCATCATTCAACAATAATCAAAGTAAGCAAAGGTTCAATGAAGACAAGTGAAGTATTTATAAGCTTCACTTAGACATAATGAAAGGCCTAAAGTACCCCCAAAGTGGGTTAAAATAAATAAGGCCACGCAGGGCTATAGTCGGAATTTAACATAAAACTAAGCAAAATCCTGCAATGCTGTCACAGGGGGTAGGCGGTCCGCCCCTTGTAATTTTTCAGTGTCTAGGCGGTCACCCCAAATGTTGAGGCGCTCCGCCTCCAAAAGTCCAGAGAACTGACTTTTGGTAGGCGCTCCGCCTCATCTTGGGACTTGTAAAAAAGGCTCAAAATGATCTTGGGGTGGCTCCCCTTGGAGCCCAAGCGGTCCTCCATCCATGGTACTCCAATTGATGATCTTTAAGCCGCTGTCGGAGCCTTCTTCCATGTCCTCCCAAGTCATGTGGAGATGAGTGTCTTGAATCAACTTGGCTTGACTTCTAGTGAAAGGCCTTGAGGTAGTATGGACCGCATCATCCTCCCCTTCTTGGGAAGGTTTCGTCCTCGAAACCATGGCTTCCTCCTCTCCGGAATCATCACCCCTTACATCAAAAAGGGTCAAGTCAGTCACATCAAAAGTATTTGACACATTGTACTTACCCGGTAGATCAATCACATAGGCGCTGTTGTTGATCTTGGAAAGCAATTGAAATGGTCCATCTCTACGGGGTGCCAACTTCCCTTTCCTAAGGTTTGGAAACCTTTCTTTGCGGAAGTGCACCCACACCCAATCTCCCTTTTTGAGCTCAAGCTTCTTCCTTCCCTTGTTCTTCTTAGAAGCAACCTTTGCATACTCCAAGTTCTTCCTGGCTTTATCATGAAGCTCAATCATAGCCTTTGCTCGGCTTTTTTCTTCAAAATTAGCAACCATTTCACTTGGCAAAGGGGTTAGATCAAGGGGAATCAAGGGATTAAAACCATAAACACATTCAAATGGAGTCATGCCAATCAAACTATGAAAAGTACGGTTATAGACAAACTCCATAAGAGGCAATTTATCCACCCACATCCCGGCCTTACCTCGGGTTATAGCTCGAAGAAGAGCACCCAAAGTTCGGTTCACCACCTCAGTTTGTCCATCCGTTTGAGGGTGGTGGGACGTAGAAAACAAGAGCTTGGTGCCAAGAGCACCCCACAAGCTCCTCCAAAAATGACTAAGGTACTTGGTGTCCCTATCACTCACAATGGTTTGAGGCACACCATGCAACTTTAATACATTATCAATTAACAAAGAAGCAACATGTTGCGCATCATCACACTACATGGAATGAAGTGAGCCATTTTGGAGAACCTATCCCCGACAACATAAATGCTATCATGTCCCCCCCTAGACCGTGGCAAGCCCGTAACAAAATCCATAGAGATATCTATCCACGGACTAGTAGGTACGGGGAGAAGAGTATACAAACCATGGGGGTTAGCTTTAGATTTAGCATGGCAATTTTTGCGAAGTTTTTCAACTTATACCCCTATCTTTGGCCAATGGAATTGTTCCATGAGAATGGCCAAGGTCTTGTTCCTACCAAAGTGTCCCATCAAGCCCCCACAATGAGCTTCACGAATAAGCAATTCCCTCCAAGAGGACTCGGGAAGACACAGTTTACCATTTTTAAAGATGTAGCCATTAACTCATTGGTACTTCTCAACTCTTTTTCCCTTTTCAAGAGCTTCGTGAATGCTCTTTAGCTTAGGGTCTTGAGTATACATCAACATAATGCTCTCAAAACCCATGAGCTTAGAAGCAAGAGTGGTGGCTTGAGCAAACTTCCTAGAAAGTGCATCCGCCACAACATTGTCTTTCCCTTTCTTGTATTGGATAACATAGGGAAAAGACTCAATGAACTCCACCCACTTGGAATGACGCTTGTTCAATTTCTCTTGGCCCCTAAGATGTTTGAGTGATTCATGATCACTCTTAATCACAAATTCTCGAGGCCAAAGGTAGTGTTTCCAATGAGCAAGAGCGCTCACTAAGGCGTACATCTCCTTGTCATACGTAGAGTAGTTCAAGGAGGCACCCTTCAATTTCTCACTAAAGTAGGCGATGGGTTTCCCATCTTGCATTAAAACACCACCGATTCCCACCCCTGAGGCATCACATTCAACCTCAACTGCCTTTCCGAAGTCGGGCAATTGCAATAGAGGGGCGGTACTCAACCTACTTTTCAATTCTTGGAAGGCCTTCTCTTGAGGCTCTCCCCAAATAATAGGTTTCTCTTTCTTCACCAATTCGATGAGTGGAGCGGCAATGGAGCTAAAGTCTTTCACAAATCGTCTATAAAAACTAGCAAGACCATGAAAGCTCCTCACTTGAATCACGGTAGTAGGAGTAGGCCAATCTCGAATGGCCTCTACCTTGGACTCATCCACCTCCACCCCTTGGGCATTCACAACAAAGCCAAGAAAGACTACCTTCTCAACACCAAAAGCACATTTCTTAAAATTAGCATAGAGCTTTTCGGCTCTCAACACTTCAAGCAGTTGCCTTAAATGATCAACATGGTCGTCTATTATTTGCTATAGATCAATATATCATCAAAGTAGACGACCACAAACTTGTTGATGAATGGCTTTAGAACATGGTTCATTAGCCTCATGAAAGTACTAGGTGCGTTGGAGAGGCCAAAGGGCATCACCAACCATTCATATAGACCAAACTTTATCTTGAATGCGGTTTTCCATTCATCCCCGGGTTTCATCCGGATTTGATGGTAACCGGACCTAAGGTCTATCTTCGAAAAGATACTAGAACCACTTAGTTCATCTAGCATGTCATCTAAGCGAGGTATGGGATGTCGATACTTTACCGTGATTTTATTAACCGCACGACAATCCACACACATCCTCCAAGTGCCATCCTTCTTTGGAACAAGGATCACCGGCATTGCACAAGGACTCAAGCTCTCCCTTACCAAGCCTTTTGTAAGCAATTCATCAACTTGCCTTTGTAGCTCCTTGGTGTCCTTGGGATTGCTTCTATAAGCCGGTTTGTTTGGAATTTGAGACCCCGGGACAAAGTCGATTTAGTGCTCAATACCCCCTCAAGGGAGGTAATCTAATTGGAATTTCATCCAGGAACATGTCTTCAAAATCATTCAAAACATTCTCAAAAGCACTAGGCAAAGGGTTAGTGGAAAAATCAAGATCAGATGTAAGAATCATACCTTTGTGCACTAGGCATATGAGTAGTTTGTTGCCACTATTTCCTCTCAAAAGTTCACCCGGTTGCATCATGGCACATATGCTACCGGTAGAAGATGGTGGAATCACCACCAAGCTCTCGGCCAAAGGACTAGTCTCAACAACCAACTTAGCCTCTGCCGCATCTCTTAACTCCCTCACTCGCTTGTAATCTTCACTAACTTGCTTGGGAGTTAAGGGTCTATGCACAAACTTCTTTCCCTCGGACTTAACCGTGTAGGTGTTAGCACGGCCATCATGAACCATATGTCTATCAAATTGCCAAGGCCTTCCAAAGAGAAGGTAGCATGCTTGCATAGGCACCACATCAAACATGCGTTCATCCACATAGTTCCCTATGTTGAACTTGATCATTACTTGCTTTACCAACTTCAATTCACCACACTCACTAAGCCATTGCAAACGGTAAGGATTTGGGTGTTTCAAGGTGGGTATCTTTAATTGGAAAACTAGTGATTGGCTAATGACATTGGCACAACTTCCCGAATCAATAATCATGGAACAAACAATACCCATGACTCGGCATCTAGCGTGGAAAAGATTCTCCCTTTGTAAAGTCTCACTATCCTCCACAAACATGGCACCTAAACTCCTTCTCAAACCAAGGAAGGCATGGGGATCATCATCCTCAATTGCATCCTCCCCCATGTCAATCTCCTAGTCACACTTTACTCCATCATCTTCAGGTTCACTATCTTGTTCATACACCAATTCACCCACACAAACCATAGTTTTTCGTGTAGGGCAATCTTTGGAAATATGTCCACAACCCTTACATTTATAACATTGAGTAGAAGTAGAAGTAGGATTGCTCAAGTGAGTTTTAGAGTTACCTCCCACATGTTTTGTAGACTTCAGGTGCAAGCCAACCCGTGGGAAAGCTAGACACAATGAAAACGCGGAAAACAACAAGAAGTAAAAGATAGAAACAAGACAAGACTTGCTTCGATTCGAAAGAACGGTGAGGAACTTGTCTCAAGCTCGACCGAATGAAGGTCAAGAATCACCTATA
The DNA here is from genome assembly GCA_029990575.1 of Petunia axillaris subsp. axillaris. Taxonomy (NCBI): domain Eukaryota; kingdom Viridiplantae; phylum Streptophyta; class Magnoliopsida; order Solanales; family Solanaceae; genus Petunia; species Petunia axillaris. The sequence goes on from JARKNS010000007.1 coordinate 10,448,325, forward strand.
CTAAGCAACAATCCTCAAGAAAGACAACTCTTCTTGAAAATTGAATGACCAAGAAGAAAATGTTCAAAACGATTCACACCGATTGACACAAATTCTTTAAAATCCCACGTCGGGGTTCGGCTCCATCGGAGACTCACAATAGCACTTGCTATATTTTTCATATAACAACAACTTAATGATCCTTACAATGAAATGGAAATGGAGTATTTATAGACTATGCTAAGGATAAAGCAGTAAATGGTCACAGGCGACCAATAGGAGTAAGCCACGCAGGGCTGCCTAATGAGTGTTCGGTTACTCCTTTAACCGAACACGTCACTTCGAACACTTGAGCTCGAGCTTCTTCTCTTCGGTGCTCGGTAGCTCAAATCAGCTCATACTTGAGATTGATCGCCCTTCCTTTGGTTCTTGCCTTTACTTCGGCGTCGATGCTGAGTGCTTGGTTGGGGTTCGGTCACTAGCCTTCGGTTCTTGAGCTCGAATACTCAGCTTCGGAGTAGTTGCTTTCCTTCGGCCAGACCAAGTGAATATGAACATCGTGCAGAAGTTTGGCTTGGCTTCGTGTCATTGGCCTCGGTGGATCGAACACTTGATCAGCATGTGTTCGGGCTGCATCATCCTCCCCTTCTTGAGAAGATTTCATCCTCGAAATCGAGCCCTCTTCGTCCTCCGAAGTTTGACCTACAACACAAGGAACTAAGTCAGCAACATTAAAGGTGTTGGACACGTTATACTCACCAGGGAGGTCGATCACGTAAGCATTGTTGTTGATCTTTGTCAACACTTGAAATGGACAATCCCCTCGAGGTGCCAACTTTCCTTTCCTTTGGTTCGGGAAGCGTTCCTTTCGGAAGTGAACCCAAACCCAATCTCCCTTCTTTAATTCCAGCTTTTTACGCCCCTTGTTTTTCTTCGATGCAACCTTTGCATAAGCTTCCTCGAGGTTCTTCTTCACCCTTGCATGCAACTCGATCAAGGCAGTGGCTCGATGAGTAGCTTCAAAATCAATAACAGAATCTCGAGGTAATGGGGTTAAATCAAGTTGAATCAAAGGATTAAAACCATACACACATTCGAACGGGGTCATATTGATCATTCGATGCACCGTTCGATTGTATGCAAACTCCATCATGGGCAAACGATCAGCCCAGTTTCCGACCTTGCCTTTGGTCATTGCTTGAAGCAAAGATCCCAAGGCTCGGTTAACTACCTCGGTCTGTCCATCAGTCTGAGGATGGTGAGACGTCGAGAATAGTAATTTGGTGCCGAGGGCACCCCACAAACATTTCCAAATATGAGTCAAGAATTTTGAGTCTCCATCACTCACAATAGTACAAGGCAGACCATGCAATTTCAACACATTAGAAATAAACAAGGTAGCTACATGTTGTGCATCATCACACTTTTTGCAAAGAATAAAGTGAGCCATTTTTTAAAAATGGTCGACTACGACAAAGATGCTATCATGTCCACCCCCTGACCTCGGTAACCCCAACACAAAGTCCTTGGATATATCTATCCAAGGTCGATCAGGCACAGGCAACGGGGTATACAAACCATGAGAGTTGGACTTCGATTTAGCCTTCTTGAAAACGAGTCAAGTGTTGCAAAGCTTTTCCACATCTCATCGCATTTTTGGCTAATGGAACTGCTCGGTTAAGATACCAAGAGTTTTGTCGACACCGAAGTGTCCCATCAGACCTCCGGAGTGAGATTCTCGAACGAAGAGCTCTCTCCACGATGACACTGGCACACAAACCCTCCCATTCTTGAAGAGGTAGCCATCGTGCCACTGATATTTCTCAATCCTTCGGCCACTCAAGATTGCGTCAAGAACGTATTTCAGCTTGGGATCGTCTCCGTACATCGACTTGATGCTTTCAAATCCCATGAGCCTTGAGGTGATAATGGTCGCTAAGGCAAATTTCCTTGATAGCGCATCGGCCACAACATTGTCTTTTCCCTTTTTGTAATGAGTTACATAGGGAAAACTCTCAAGGAATTCAACCCACTTGGCATGCCTTCGGTTTTATTTCTCCTGACTTCGGAGGTGTTTCAAAGATTCATGATCACTTTTAATCACAAACTCTCGAGGCCACAAATAATGTTGCCAATAGGCGAGTGCTCGAACGAGGGCATACAACTCCTTGTCATACGTTGAGTAGTTCAAAGTTGCACCTTTAAGCTTTTCGCTAAAGTAAGCGATCGGCTTCGATTCTTGCATCAGCACTCCTCCAATCCTAACTCCGGATGCATCACACTCGACTTCAAATGCTTTTCCGAAGTCAGGGAGTTGCAACAACGGGGCAGAGCAAAGCCTCCATTTCAACTATTGGAAAGCCCTCTCTTGGGACTCTACCCACACAAATGGATGGTCTTTCTTTATCAGCTCAGTCAAAGGAGCTGCCACGGTGCTAGAGTCACGAACAAACCTTCGGTAAAAGCTAGCTAAGCCATGGAAGCTACGAACTTGTGATACCGAGGTTGGAGTTGGCCAATCTTTGATGGCTTCAACTTTTGACTCGTCGACATCCACACCATTAGCACTGACAACGAATCCTAGAAAGAGTACACGCTCAACACAAAAGGCACATTTCTTGAAGTTAGCATATAACTTCTCTTCTCTAAGCTTATCAAGCTCTAGCCTTAGGTATTCGACATGTTCATCCACAGTTTTACTATAAACAAGTATGTCATCGAAGTAAACGACAACAAACTTATTTATGAACGGTTTGAGCACATGGTTCATCAGTCGCATGAATGTGCTCGGTGCATTGGATAAGCCAAAAGGCATCACCAAGCATGCATAGAGACCGAATTTGGTCTTGAATGCGGTTTTCCACTTGTCTCCGGGTTTCATTCGGATTTGGTGGTAACCGGACCTGAGGTTTATCTTCGTAAAGCATTCTGAACCACTTAACGCATCTAGCATGTCATCTAATCGAGGGATAGGATGATGATACTTTACCGTTATTTTGTTGACTGCGCAGCAATCAACACATATTCGCCATGTTCCATCTTTCTTTGGGACAAGTATAACAGGAATGGCGCAAGGACTCAAGCTCTCTCGAACAAGGCCCTTGTTCAGCAATTCATCAACCTGCCTTTGGAGCTCTTTGGTGTCTTCGGGATTACACCGGTATGCAGGTTTGTTAGGGATTTGAGACCCCAGTACGAAGTCAATTTGGTGATCGATCCCTCTCAACGAAGGTAATTTACCTGGCATTTCTTCGGGAAACATGTCCCCGAAGTCCTTGAAAATATTTTTTACAGCACTAGGCAAAGGGTTATCGTTAGAAAAATTATCACTAGAGTTTAGAAAGATACCCTTGTGCACGAGGCAAATAGTCATCTGATCGTTGTCGTTGCCTCGTAGAAACTCACCCGGTTGCTTGATTGCACAGATTTTTTTTACTTCGGGCAGTGAGTTTGTGTCTTCGGCCCCCAATTTTGCTCCCATCAGAAGCTTAGCTTTGGCCGCTTCTTTCAATTCTTTCATCCGTTTATAGTCCTCGGTGACTTATTTTGGAGACAAGGGTTTGAGTATGAAACTCTTCCCTTCGAGCTTTGCAGTGTAAGTTGCGCTTCAGGAAGTCAAGAATTTTCTACGAAAGTTGGACTTCGGTCATCCACGCATGAGTTCCTATAAGCTGAAACGAGTTAGTACGACCTCGAGTAGGAAGAATTACTCTAGAGATCCACTAACCAGATTTATCGAACACAAGAAAAGTGAAAACCTAGGAGAATCTACCCTTCGATTCCTTTTCGGAATCCCTTTCGAACACACCAACTCTTGTCCATACAAGAGTGGTCCCTCCCTGGTACGGATAGGGTTTTACCTTATCCAATTCCCTTTTCCAGCCGACAACTTTTCACCTGGGGTTTTGATATCTACACTTTACCCCTTTCTTCTTCAATAGAACAGTGAAGGTTTTGCTCCGGTGTACGGACAACGTTAACCTCGTTCACTGACCAATAATTTCAACAGAGTTTGGGTTGCTTCTTTCAACTCCGATAACAACAACGGAGGAATATAGTTCAAAGTTCTTGAGCTAAGACTCAGCTCTTCGTGTTCGTACACTGTTACAATCGTAACAATTTTCCGGTGTACAGACTCGATTCAAATCATAGAACTTTGAAAATTTAAGCACAAAACAAACCCAAATCAATCAAGAACCACCAGTTTTCATCGGTAACAACCAAACACACTGCGGTTCGAATTCAATCACCACTAAGCTCAAAAGAGTCAAAAAATTCGTCAAGAAACCGTAGTCACAAAGTTTTTACGTCGGGTACTCAAATCACTCCTTAGACAGTGGTGAACGAGAATCAGTGGTTGTTTGATTCAAACAACCAACAAATCAACCAAAAATTTTTAATTTTCCTTTTCTACTTTTTTTTTTTTTTTGTAAACACCACAGCAACAACAATCAACAACAAGGAAGAAAGCTGAAACTGGAGATACAAGCACAAATAATTCGAACAGGATTTGAGGTTTTAAAAACAAGCTCAAACCTTGCTCTGATACCAAGATGGTGCAAGCAAACCCGTGGGAAAGCTAGACACAATGAAAACACGGAAAACAACAAGAAGTAAAAGATAGAAGCATGACAAGACTTGCTTCGATTCGAAAGAACAGTGAGGAACTTGTCTCAAGCTCGATCGAATGAAGGTCAAGAATCACCTATACTAAGCAACAATCCTCAAGAGAAACAACGCTTCTTGCAAATTGAAATACCAAGAAGAAAATTTTCAAAACGATTCACACCGATTGACACAAGTTCTTTAAAATCCCACGTCGGGGTTAAGCTCCATCGGAGACTCTCAATAGCACTTGCTATGTTTTTCATATAACAACAACTTAATGATCATTACAATGAAATGGAAATGGAGTATTTATAGACTATGCTAAGGAAAAAGCAGTAAATAGTCATAGGCGACCAATAGGAGTAAGCCACGCAAGGCTGCCTAATGAGTGTTAGGTTACTCCTTTAACCGAACACGTGACTTCGAACACTTGAGCTCGAGCTTCATCTCTTCAGTGCTCGGTAGCTCAACTCAGCTCATACTTGACATCGATCGCCCTTCCTTCGGTTTATGCCTTTACTTCGGCACTGATGCTGAGTGCTCGGTTGGGGTTCGGTCACTAACCTTCGGTTCTTGAGCTCGAATACTCAGCTTCGGAGTAGTTGCTTTCCTTCGGCCAGGCCAAGTGAATATGAACATCGTGCAGAAGTTTGGCTTGGCTTCGTGTCATCGGCCTCGGTGGATCGAACACTTGATCAGCACGTGTTCGGGCTGCATCAACTTCTCATTAGGCTTCTTCACATCTTTTCTAGCAATTGCCACTTGCATTTGGGAATCTTGCATTTGTAGTAGGAGTCTTCCACTCCTTTGGCTTGCTCATGGGAGTAGTAGTACTACTCTTGTAGCGAAGGGATTTCTCCTCTTTGAGCCATTTCTCGGCTTCAACCGCATCTTCAGATAGCTTGTAATGATTATCTTACTTGTGAAACTTCAATTCTGAAGCTATGTCTTGGTTCAAGCCTCCTTTAAATCGAATCGTGGTCGTCTCATTTTCTTCCTCATCCAAGTCTAGGGCCATCCAGACTTGTTCAAATTCATTGAAGTACTCCCCAACCGTCTTGTACCCTTGTTTCAACTCATAGAGACACTTGTATTGGTCCACACGGTATTGGTTAGTCAAGTACTTCTCATCCATCACACGGATCAACTCTTCCCAAGTAAGATTGATATCCATTCCCGTCCTCCTTCTATTCCTCTTGATCGACTCCCACCAAGTAGAAGCAAAGGACTCAAAGGAAGATATTACATACTTGGCCTTCTTCACCTCCGGCATATCATTGGTGTCAAATATCCGCTCCGTGGACAACTTCCATTCAATGTACTCCACCGGGTCACTACTTCCCTTGAACGAAGGAATAGTGAGCTTCACACTATTAAGATTGTTGTTGTCACGACCCCCTTAGTAAGGATCCGGTTGGCCTCCCAAGTAATCTCCATAACCACCAAGATCCCTCCTAGCATTACCTCCAAAATACCCCAGGGTGGCCCTCGACCTCGGCCTATACCCCTATCCATATTCCGACCCCTAAATTGATAATGAGCATCATACCCAACATCACTATAATCATCCTCCTCCCCTTCTTGAGCTTGTGCAACTTGCTCAAGAGGTTGAACATTTCGAATTGGTTCGGGAAGTGGAACATTGTTAGCTTAGATAAGCTTGGAGTTTTGACTGATGATTAAGGAACGGATTCAAAGGACCTGTTCCTTTGAATCACTGCAGCTAAATAGATAATTTATGCAAAATCATTTAAGCTGAGATATTATTAATTATTCTAAGACTAATGTCTATCTTGATAATTATGCAGGTCTAAACGTGATATGAAAAGATTGCATAAATAATGGGTAAGAGCTAAAAGATTCGGATGCTAAAGAGAAAAATTCAATTAGTGACTCAAACTCATGGGAGCTTTGGAGTTCTAATTGCTCAAGACTTTTTGGTTGCTGAAGCTATAAAACTAGGAGCGTATCAGCCATTGAAGTATGCACAAATACAGAGAGAATCGAGCAAAGCATAAAAAAGTCATTATCTTATTTGTGTAATCAGTAGGCTACAGTGGAACTAAGTTAGAACCTGTTCCGCAGATTGAGTCTTGTAAAAGTTCAGTCTTAGTTCAACTGTAGTAGGCATAATCGAGTTGTATCTGTTCAGTTCAAGTCGTGTACTTGACACAGCTTCACTGATCGTGAAAAGAGATCACTAAAGGATTAGAGTTAGTCTTAGATTAGTAAGAAGCTAGTCTTGTAACCAAGTGAGTCCTTTTACATAGTGAAATTGAAATCCTACTTGGAAGAGTAGGTCGTGGTTTTTAGATCCCGAGTTCAAGGCGTTTTTCCATGCTAATATTGGGTGTTCATTTACTTACTATTTGAATTCCGCACATAACATAGTAAATGAACAAATTTTAAGGAACTGGTCCTTAAAACAGTAAAGTGGTGTATCTTTGGAATTATCAATTGGTATCAGAGCAGGTTATCCTTGAAAAGGCTAACACCTAGGATTAGATGAGTACATCACGAGAGAACAGTGAGGGTCAGTCAATGGTTAGAGCTCCTTTGTTCAATGGAAAATATTATTCATGGTGGAAGGAAAGGATGTGTGATCAAAGCTGAGGACTATGAATTATGGGACATCGTGACTGAAGGTCCCATGATCCCAATGAAGAAGGATGCTGAGGGAAATGATGTTCCCAAAACCAGGAAAAAATGCAATGCTGAAGACATAAGGCAATGGAAAAAGAATGCAAAAGCTAGGAAGTGGCTTGTTGGTGGACTCAGTCCTGACGAGTGCGCTAGAATTTGAGGGTATACCACTGCAAAGGAAATTTGGGATGCTCTACAAGTTGCACATGAAGGAACAAGTCAGGTAAAAAGGTCTAGAGGTACACTTCTTATTGCTGAATATGAAAGTTTTGAAATGAAAGAAGAAGAATCAATCTCTGAAGTGTATGCTAGATTCAATGCCATTGCATCTGAACTTATATCTTTGGGAAGGGTTTTAACTTTGGAAGATAGAGTAGAAAAGATCCTAACTAGGGTTCTTCCTAGTTCTTGGGAGATCAAAGCTTGTGCTATCATAGAAAGTAAGGATCTGACCAACTTGTCTTTAGATGAGCTTATAGGAAATTTAAAGACGTATGAACTAAGGAAAAAGGTTAAAAACATAGGAGCACCAGTTAAAACTGAACCTAATCTAGCCTTGACTGCTAATAAGCTTATTGATGATAAGGAACTGGTCCTTATCGCTAAAAGTGTTCAAAAATATTTGATTAAGAAAAAGGGGATTAGTGGACAGGGTAGGTCTTCTAACATGAAACAGGCTGGAGAATGCTACAAATGTGGAAGCATGGAGCACTACATCAGCAAATGTCCAATCATGGAGGGAGAATGGAGGAAGAGATATATTGAGGAAAGGAAAAAGGCTAGGGAACAGGTCCGTAAGAAAAGTTGAAATCCCAAAGCAATGGTTGCAGGATGGAAAGATAGTGAGGATGAAGTATCTGATGATGATCTGGATGAGGATCTTACTCTAATGGCTCTTGAAGACTCAAATAATGAAGAAGATGCTGAGGTATTTGTTTCTAAACTTAGACAAGATGTGAAAAGCATGCCTAGAGAGAAATTAGTTAAAGTATTTCATACTGTGTTAAATGAGTTTAAATCTCTAAGGGATGGCAACCATCAATTGCATGATGAAATTGATAGTTTAGGAGAAGAATACAAAGAGGCAGTAATTAAAAATGACTTTTTGAAAAGAAAGATTAGCATGCCTGAGGAACAGGTCCTCACAATTGAATCAACTGTTCAGGAATTAGAAAATGTTAAAATAGTTGAAAAGGGTAAAGGTATTGCTAATTCTCATTAGATCATTGCTGAAGAGAAACTGAAAGTCACAGTTAATGAATTGTGTAAAAAAGATGAGAAGATAAGATCTTTGGAAGAAGACTTGGTTAAAATAAAAATGGAGCTAGGAAAAACTGTAAAATAGAACAAGTCTTCTGAAGCACTAGAATGGTTACAGAAAAATCATAGTAGTAACAGGAAAGGTATTGGATTCATGAAAACACAGTTTTCATCCAAATGGAACCAAAGAGTAAGTACTTATCACTTCCTGAAAACTGGCTATGCACTCATTGTGGGAACACTGGTCACCGGAAAGAAAATTGCCAATCTTTAAAAATGGCTGCACAGAGGAACAGGTCCTATAAACCTGTTCAAAATTTTTTAAGAAAGAAAACTGTTCACACAAAGAAACCATTGCCATTCTAGGCTAGGAAAGATCTGATTCATCCTTTTTCTAAAGGAATGGGTTCTTAAAATTAACCCCTAGTTTTCTTTTGCAGGCTAGAGTGAAGGAGAGGAACCACAAATGGTACATGGACAGTGGTTGCTCAAGGCACATGACAGGACATAAGGAACTGTTCCTTTCACTCTCAGCCTTTCAAGGAGGAAGTGTTTCCTTCGGTAATGGTAAGAAAGGGGAAATCATTGGCATTGGAAAGGTAGGTAGGTCTGATTCACATAGTATAGAAAATGTGTTTCTAGTAGATGGGCTGAAGCATTATTTATTGAGTATATTTCAATTATGTTACAAAGGTAATAATGTTAATTTCTCATCTGGTGGATGCACTGTGACTAACCAAACTTCTGGAGAGATTATTTTGCAGGGAAATAGACATGGAAACATCTACAAGGTAGACTTGCTGACACTATCTGATGGAAGCTTGAGTTGCTTAAGTGTGGTGTAAAATGATTCCCTCCTATGGCACAAAAGACTAGGACATGCTAGTCTTTCACAATTGAACAAACTTGTGTCCAAGCATTTGGTGATAGGTCTTCCTAACATCAAGTTTAAGGATGAAAAAGTATGTGAAGCATGTGTCAGGGGGAAGCAGGTAAAATCCTCCTTTAAACCAAAGAAACAGGTAAGTACCACTAAACCTTTGGAAGTGGTCTATATGGATTTATGTAGACCAATGAGTCGTGGAGGTAAGAAGTATGTTATGGTATTGGTGGATGATTACTCCAGATTTACATGGACTATATTTCTTGCATCTAAAGAAGAAGCATTTAATGCATTTTCAATTTTTGCTAAGAAAGCTCAAAGAACTCTAGATAGTCATATTGTTGTCATTAGGTCAGATCGTGGAACTGAATTTGAAAATCATATATTTTTCATTTTTTGTAATGAAAATGGCATTAATCACAATTTTTCTTCACCTAGAACTCCACAACAAAATGGTGTAGCGGAAAGGAAAAATAGGACTCTAGAGGAAATGGAAAGGACTATGCTAATATGTGGAAATCTTCCACAAAACTTTTGCGCTGAGGCTATTAATACTGCATGCTACATAATAAATAGATGTATGACAAGGCCACTAATAGAAAAGACTCCATATGAGCTGCTTAAGGGAAGAAAACCAAATATCTCTCATCTTAGGGCTTTTGGTTGCAAATATTTTATTCACAATAATGGGAAAGATGCCTTAGGAAAATTTGATCCTAGAAGTGATGAGGGAATCTTTGTTGGTTATTCTTTAAATAGTAAATCTTATAGAGTTTTTAACAAGAAAACATTGAAAATTGAAGAAAGCATGCATGTTAAGTTTGATTAAACTGACAGTCTCAATCAAGAACAGGTACAGGAGGATGAAGAGATTGGAATGCTGAAACATAATGAACTTGATCCACAAATGCAGACTCTGGATGTGAAAAGTGAACTGCAAGGAACTGTTCCTCAAGACAGAACTGAGAAGTGTGGCACAGAAATAGGGGGAACAAATGTTGGTTCCACCTTACAAATTGGAAGTGCTACTCCCTCAGGAACTGTTCTCAGCAAGGGACTTCTGACAATGGATTGACACTCAAGCCTTACAAGTATCAAGGGTCACATCCTGTGGATCAAATAATCTCAGATAAGACTGCTGGGATACAAACTAGATCGGCAGTCAAAAATCACAATCTGTGTGCCTTTAGTGCTTTCCTATCTATTGTCGAACCCAAAAATGTGAAAGAAGCACTGAAAGATGCTGATTGGATCAATGCTATGCAGGAGGAATTGAATCAATTTCAAAGAAGTCAAGTTTGGCATCTGGAACCCAAGCCAAGGAACAGGTCCATAATAGGAACTAAATGGGTTTTTAGAAACAAACTCGATGAGGATGGCATGGTAACAAGAAATAAGGCCAGGTTAGTTGTTCAGGGGTATAGTCAAGAGGAGGGCATCGACTATGATGAGACTTTTGCTCCAGTTGCAATATTGGAAGCAATAAGACTTCTCATAGCCTTTGCTACATACATGGAATTTACTCTACATCAAATGGATGTTAAAAGTGCATTTCTGAATGGTTACTTAAAAGAAGAAGTGTATGTGAAGCAACCTCCAGGCTTTGAAAATGAACAGTTCCCTGAACATGTGTACAAGTTTGACAAGGCCTTGTATGGACTCAAGCAGGCACCAAGAGCATGGTATGAAAGGCTATCAAAATTCCTACTTCAGCATGGATACAAGAGAGGTAAAATTGAAAACACATTGTTTTTGAAAGAAAAAGGTAAGCATCTCTTAATTGTTCAAATTTATGTAGATAATATAATCTTTGGTGCTACTTGTGAAAATCTAAGTAAGGAATTTGCAAACTTGATGGGGAGTGAGTTTGAGATGAGCATGATGGGTGAACTCAATTTCTTTTTGGGTTTACAAATTAAGCAAACCTCAAATGGAACTATGATCCATCAACAAAAATATGTTTAGGAATTACTTAAAAGGTTTGATATGGATAATGCTAAGGAAATTGACACACCTATTGCCACTGCCACAAAATTGGATCTTGATGAACATGGAATATCAGTTGATCAAAATTTGTATCGAGGTAATAGTGACTGTTTCACACTCAATCTCCACTACCTAATTCATTCTATAAATACACTCCTTCTTCCTTATTATTCTTTCACTTTGTTTACCAATTGAACTCTCAAAATTTCAGAAAGAATAATCACACATCTCCTAATTCGAATTGCAAGAATGTCTCTTTCTCCTGAAAATTCTTCGTCTGCACCCACTACTGATCAACCGCAAAATCTTAACCCTCCTTCACCCGTGGATACCACTGACCTAAACCCTGAAATTCCTGAATAATCCCAGAAGTACCTGAACTAGAAATTCAGGGGGAAGGACCAGTTCCCACGGCTGAATCAATTGTTGAACAGGTTGAGGATTTGTCACAAGCTATGATTATTTATCAGTATCAGGTAAATTTTGCCTATCGCTTAGACGTAGTTGTTGATAAGGGGGAAAAGAGAGAGGGGTCTGAGGCTGTTCCTGAGGGGGAAGGGGAAACAGTAAAAAGGTTGGAACCACCCATGCATGAATCATCTGGGTCTCCTGAGGTTGCTTTTAGAGCACCCATGGAAGATGTGATCAATCTTGAGGAAGCAATAAGTGACAGTGATCGACCTATTATTGATTTGATCAACATTAGGAGCTTAAGAAAAACCTTGCTAGGAAGGGACCTAGTGATGATAAGATGACTGCCGAGATTGCTGCTAAGTTAAAGAAAATTGGTGACAATTATAAGCCAGGAATTAAGAAGAAAGGTGAAAGTTCCTCCAAGGCAAAAGGACCTGTTCCTTCTGTCTCAACTCCTGTTTCTGGGGTTAGGAGGACAAGAAGTGCTGCTAAAGCTGCTGATGAGAACTTAGCTGCTGCTTTAGAAAGAAGAAGAAAAGGAAAAGGAAAACAGGTTGTTGATCCTGTTGAGGAGGAAGAAGTGGAGGTGATAGAAACTGATGGTGTTGGTGATGAAGATGATGAGATGTTAGATGCTGAGGAGGTTGTGCCTCAGTCGAAGAAAAGAAAAATTGCACAGAGGCGTGTGACTAGGAGCTGTGTGAAAGCTGCAGCAGAAAAGTCTGCTAAGAGGACCAGGTCCTCCAAAAGGACTTTGGTGGATGAAATTTCTGCTGATTATAGTGACAGTGATGAATCTTTTGCTGGTTATGATAGTGAGAGTGAGGCTGAGGGAGAAGAAGTTGTACATTGTGTTCATTATGACATGTTGACTAGGAAAGTGTTGAAAGGGAAAGTGCTCTCTGATGTGGGAGAAGAAGGTATGTTGTGGCTGCTGCAGAAATTGCAAGTTCAGGGCTGGAGGGACATGGTCCTTCAGATTTCTGGAAGGTGGGGAAAGGGAATGGTGCAGGAGTTCTACAAGAACTGCTCCATTAAGGATGACAGGATTACCACTTCTGTTTATGACAGTGTGATCACTTTTGATACTAGGGAACTTGGTGAGCTATTGGGGATTCCATTTGCTGGGTATGACAGCTATGTTAAGAAAGTATGGCCTGACTTGACAAACTTGCCTACTGGATTGGAGATTACAAGGAAGTTTGCTGAGAATGAAGGGGAAGAAAAACCCAGAGCTGTGTAGAAGAGTGAGATGCATCCACAGCACCAAGTGTTATTTGAGTTTGTGAACAAGATTGTGATGCCAAAGTAGGAAAAAAGAGGAATTGCCAGTTTCATGGACCTGGTCCTTATGGAACTGCTGGAAACTGATAAGCAGATCAACTGGCCCAGGTTTATGATCCACCTGATAAAAAGGGTGATAGCTGGGAAGAGGAAGCCCTCTTTGCCTTTTGGTTTCATCTTGACTGATGTGTTTGCAAAGTTGAAGATTCCTTTGGAAGGGGTAGTAAAGGCTACCAAAAAGGAGAAGTTTGGCTGTGCTACATTGATTAGCTATGACTTGCCTGTTCAAGCTGATCCCTCGCAGGCTGGTGTTGGGAGGCAGCCTTTGAACAACAAGGTGAGGGCACTGAGGCAACAAGTTGCTATCCAGGCTGCTGAAATAGCAAGGTCGGAAGAGGAGAAAAACTACTGGAAGGCAGAGGCAACAAAGGCAAAGGAGACCAATGAGGGAATGCTCAAGCATATGTTTGAGTTGCTTAACAAGGCTCAGGGACCTGGTCCTTCCACATCCTGATCACCTTAGCCATAAGCCATCTTTTGTCCAGTGGGATTAGACTAGTTCTAGTGCCTTAGTCTTTTCCTTTTCTAGTTTTTGAATAATTCTGTAGTACTTGCTTGTATCCCCTGGTTTAACCTTTTGTTAATGATGACTTGTCTTTGATGGCTAATATAATTATTTTTCAGTTGCTTTAATCTGATTTATGTTTGCATATTGAGTTGCCTCAATGGCCATGTGCTGATTTTTCTAACACTTGAGCTATATTTTTTATGCAACCTTTTTAATGATGCCAAAAGGGGGAAGAGTAAGTCTGATTTTGCGTGAACTTATACCTAATTGAAAATCTGGTCCTTAATGATAAATAAGTCTGTACTGACTGTTTTTTGAGCTTAAGTTGTACTTCAGGACATTAAGGATATGCAGCTATGCTTATGAGTTTGTCATCATCAAAAAGGGGGAAAATGTTAGCTTGGATAAGCTTGGACTTTTGACTGATGAATAAGGAACGGATTCAAAGGACCTGTTCCATTGAATCACTGCAGCTAAATAGATAATTTATGCAAAATCATTTAAGCTGAGATATTATTAATTATCCTAAGACTAATGTCTATCTTGATAATTATGCAGGTCTAAACGTGATATGAAAAGATTGCATAAATAATGGATAAGAGCTAAAAGATCCGGATGCTAAAGAGAAGAATCCAATTAGGACTCAAACTCATGGGAGCTTTGGAGTTCTAATTGCTCAAGACTTCTTGGTTACTGAAGCTATAAAACGAGCAGCATATCAGCCATTGAAGTATGCACAAATACAGAGAGAATCGAGCAAAGCATAAAAGAGTCTTTATCTTATTTGTGTAATCAGTAGGCTACAGTGGAACTAAGTTAGAACCTGTTCCTTAGATTGAGTCTTGTAAAAGTTCAGTCTTAGTTCAACGGTAGTAGGCATAATCGAGTTGTATCTGTTCAGTTCAAGTCGTGTACTTGACACAGCTTCACTGATCATGAAAAGAGATCACTAAAGGATTAGAGTTAGTCCTAGGTTAATAAGAAGGTAGTCTTATAACCAAGTGAGTCCTCTTACATACTGAAGTTGAAATCCTACTTGGAAGAGTAGGTCGTGATTTTTTGATCCCGAGTTCAAGGGGTTTTTCCACGCTAATATTGGGTGTTCATTTACTTACAGTTTGAATTCCGCACATAACATAGTAAAGGAATACATCTTAAGGAACTGGTCCTTAAAACAGTAAAATGGTGTATCTTGGGATTTATCAAACATTCCTTTGGGGATTGCTCATAAGGTTAGGAATGGTCACTTGTTGGGTATTGCCCAATACTTGTTCAATTCGGTCACGATCCTCTTTTACCCGTTGTTGTCTAAGCAACTCAACAACTTGTTCCCGGGTAAAGGTTGAACTACTTGTACCCTCAACGGCTTAAACTTGGGCACTCGGGGCCCCTTTCTCAACTTGGACACTCGGGGTCCCTTTCTCCGATTGGACATTGGAAGTCCCTTGCTCAACTAGGGTACTTGAGGTCACCCTTTCAAGGTTCTCAATCGTTAAGTTCATACTATCCAATTTGGCAAGGATAGTAGCAAAGGCATTTTAGTGAAATCATCTCCTTCATTGGCCACCGTACCTACAAAATGAGCAAACGTTAGTAAAATAACCTCACTCACTCCCTCACAAGTGTTTCACTCGGTTCACTCGTTTAGTGGTGGTGGATATTTCACTCAAGCTTGAATCTAAAGCTTCACTAAATTGATCGAAAAACCTCAACTTAATCACTCAACTCACAAGCCAAATGCACTCTGGGGTGAGTGGAGTTTATGTAACTCTATTGGAACGATAAGCTCTTTAAAGTGCGGACTTGAACGAAAAGATACTACGAGTCTTCTTCGAATTCTACTCTCTTATCTAGGATTGAGTTTCCTAATAGCTTCGAAGGGCTAGCACAATTCAAGTAGGAAAGATTACTCAAAGAAGTACTAGCTAGATGCAATGCAATCAAAGAAAAAAGAGATCCTAGAAGAATCTACCCAAAACCAATACCTTCAGGACTAGGCGCCCTGCCTCTGCAGAGTAGGCGGCTGCCCAGAGCAAGGTAGCAGTGAGGAGGCGCTCCGCCTCTTTGGGGAGGCGATCCACCTCACAAAATCCAGAGAGCTCACAGACTTTATGCGGTCCGCCTCTGTGTATAGGCGCTCCGCCTACTGCGATTTTCAGCACGGTTTCACTTCGTGTTTTCTTAGTTTTGCACCCAAAAATCTAACAATTCTCACGTTGTTTTAGCAATCCGAAAGTAACCAAACGTATATTCAACCACAAGGATCAAATCCCAATGATTTTTATCCAACCCCAATCAAGAACAATCAATTCACCAGGTTCATCAATTTCAAACTAGGGTTTCAAACTTTCAAATTTTTAAATCTTGTGTTTCAACTTCAAATCTCATGTTTAGGGTACCAAAAGAACGGGTTTCCAACAAGGAACAAACCCCAATATCACCCATAACAAGAATCAATCAAACGAACAAGATATGCCAAAATTTTGGTATTTTTTCAATTTTTCAATTTTTTTGTGTTTTTCTTCTTTTCAATAACAACAACAAGAAAACTAAAGTAGAAACCGACCTGGGTATGAAGAATAAAGGGTCGGGGGTTTGTAGGAACAAAATCCAAGCCTTGCTGTGATACCAAGATGATAAGGATCGAAATCAAAAGAAAAAAATGACGACAAAGAGAACGAGACACGTCTCGAACTCCCTACAAGGTAACCACGGAGAACTTGTTCCGTGACACCCTCGTATCACCGTCAAGAAGGGCCTACACTATGCAACCATCCTCGAGTCGCACCCGGGACTCGCAAGTAGAATGATCGGGTGTCGGTTCGATAATCAACTAGGATCCGCTAGTGAATTCAAGCCAACCAAAAGGGTTTTTTCATAAACTAGAGTTCAACTCTCATTCAACAATAATCAAAGTAAGCTAAGGTTCAATGAAGAAAAGTGAAGTATTTATAAGATTCACTTAGACATAATGAAAGGTCTAAAGTACCCCCAAAGTGGGTTAAAATAAATAAGGCCACGCAGGGCTATAGTCGAAGTTTCACACAAAACTAAGCAAAATCCCGCAATATTGTCACAGGGGGTAGGCGGTCCGCCTCCCCCAACTAGGCGGCCACCCCTTGTAATTCTTCAGTGTCTAGGCGGTCGCCCCAAATACTGAGGTGCTCCGCCTCCAAAACTCCTGAGAGCTGACTTTTGGTAGGCGCTCCGCCTCATCCTGGGACTTGTGAAAGAGGCTCAAACTGAGCTTGGTGTGGCTCCCCTTGGAGCCCAAGCGTTCCTCCATCCATGGTACTCCAATTGATGATCTTTAAGCCGCTCTCGGAGCCTTCTTCCATGTCCTTCCAAGTCAAGTGGAGATGAGTGTCTTGAATTAACTTGGCTTGACTTTTAGTGAAAGGCCTTGAGGTATTATTCCCCGCATCAATCTAAATCGAGGTGCAACCCTCATAGTTTGTATACTCTATTGCCTATTCCTAATTGCTTATAGGTTGATATATCCATGGATTTTATGATGGGGTTGCCGAGGTCGTGGGGTGGGAATAATACTATCTTTGTCGTGGTCGACCATTTTTCCAAAAGGGCTCACTTTATCCTATGCAAGAAATGTGATGATGGACCATATATAGCTACTATGTTCGTTACTCATATCTTGAAATTGCATGTTGTACCTCGTACTATTGCGAGCGACTGGAACTCCATGTTCTTGAGTTATTTTTAGACGTGTTTCTGGGGTAACCATGGCACCAATATCTATTCTCGACGCCTCACCATGCTTAGACTGATGGAAAGACCGAGGTAGTCAACCGAACCTTGGAAGCTCTGCTTCGAGCGATGACCAATAGTAAGGATGGACACTGGGCTGATCGTTTGTTCATAATGGAATTTTTATACAACCATACTGTGCATAGAATGATTGGAATTACTCCATTTTAGTGTGTGTATGGTTTTAACCTTTTAATTTCACTTGATTTAACCCCATTGCCTCGAGATGTTGTTGTTGATTTTGAAGGTACACATTGAGCTACTACTTTGCTCGAGCTTCATGCTAAAGTGAGGGAAAATATTAAGGAAGCCTATGCCAAGGTAGCATTCATGAAAAACAAGGAGCGTAAGAAGTTGGAGTTAAAAAAGGGAGATTGGGTTTGGGTCATTTTCAAAAGGAAAGGTTCCCAAACCTTAGAAAAGGGAATTTGTCTCCGAGATCCGTTCCAAGTGCTGAACAAGATTGACATTAATGCTTATATGATCGACCTTCCAGGTGAGTATAATATATCAAACACCTTTAATGTTGTTGACTTGATTCCTTGTGTCGCGGGCCGAGCACCGGAGGACGAAGAAGATGTGATTTTAGGGATGAAATCTTCTCAAGAAGGGAAGGATGATGTAGCTCAGGTCCGTGCTGATAAAACTATGTTTGAGCCAACAAGACCTGTCACATGAAGCCAAGCTAATAAACTGCACGATGTGCATGTTCATCTAGGGTGGCCAGGAGAAAGACCGGGTGCTAGGCTTGAAAGCTATATCACTAAGCTCGAGCCCGAGCCAGACAGTGTCCGAAGCCTAATTCACCCCGAGCAGTGAAGCGACCGAGCGCTACACTTGCGCTCGAGGCAGGAGAGCAACCAAACCACTAAACTAATTCAGCCCTGCGTGGCTTTGTTCGATAGGCCGCCTATGGCCGAATTTACTTTTTTAGCCTTGGGGCTTCCTATATAAACGCTTTTTCCATTTTATTTGTTGGACAGGAAGTTTATGAATATTGAATATAGCCTGTGCGCTTTGTCTCCATTGTAAGGACCCCCGTCGTGGGAACCATGTTAATGGAACTTGTGTCTTTTGGTGAAATCCAATTGAACATTTTCTTCTTTGATCATTCGGTTTGAATAAGTCGTGTGTATTCTTGAGGATCGTAGCATAGTTTTAGGTGTTTATTCACAATCTATTCGAGAGGTATCAAGACTAGTTCATTGATCTTGTTCGGATATCCTTACTTTTCCGTTTATCTTCCGCGTGTGTGTGTTTGTTGCTTTGCCTCGTTTAGCATGCATCATCTTGCTATCAGAGCACGGTTTGGATTTTGTTCTTATAAATCCAATCATGTTATTTATCTTTATGCCTTTGTGCTTTCTATTTCCTTTTCGTGCTCTAGTTTGTGTTGTTTGTGTTCTTACAAAAAAACCACCATTCATATATCACTTGACGACACGAGTTTTTTCGTGGTTTGAATCTGTCAGATGTCGGTGTTGAGTTTAAAACCCTAGTTTGAATTTTGGTTGTTTGGGGTTCTTATCAGTTGATTTTGGTTGTGTGTTTGATTGAAAAACATTGAAGCTTCGTCGTGAAACACCGTTCGTACACCAAAAACTTGTTAAATTCTTAACATTGTACGGTTGCAAAGCTGTGTTCTTAGCTTTTCTTGAAGCTCAAGTTACTCTGTTTAAGTTGAAACCACATCGGGGAACGACCTTGAATCTAACCTTGTTTTTGGACTGTGAATAAATTTGATTTTGTCCGTACATTGGAAAAGAAAGGGTTCACTATTCCATTGATGAAGAAAGAGTTTAGCGCCGTTGCTAAAACCAAGGAGAAAGTTTGAAAGTGGAAAACGGATAAGGATAAACCCTAGTTCGTACAGTGGAGGAACCACTTCCATTTTCGTATAGGAGTGGAGTGTCCGAGGTTTCCAAAAGATGAAACAAGGGGTAGATTTCTTAGGTTCTCTTTCTTTCTTTGTGTTTCTGGCTTCTCATTATTATATCTGTGGAGTAAATTATTCTACTCGAGGTACTACTAATCTGTTTAAGCTTATAGGAACTATTGCATGAAGGGTCGAAGTCCAAATTTCATAGTTAAATTCTTGACCTCCGGTGCGCAATTAAATAGCGTCCAATCTATTGAGTCAAACATTAATTCACTCTTCCCGAAGAAGACAATGAATCTTCTCGAACTTGGAGGATCTTGAAGAGACTGATCAATACGATGAAGCCATTGGTTTCAAGTTCTGAGTGACTGAACCTACAAATTTGAGTGGACTCGAGCACCACCCAATAAAAGTGAGGGAGTGTGTGAGGTGATTTCTAACCTAACATTTCCTTAGTATTTGATTTTGGAGGTGAATGGCTGGAAATGGAAAGAAGGGTGTGGATACGCCCGACTTGTCGTTGGCTGATCTTACGGCCGTGATACAAGGCATCTGCACCGAGCTGAGAGGAGTGGGTGTTCGAGTAGCCAAGCTCGAACAATGATGTAGGGAAAAATGCGGAAGCAATAAAGTAACGGTACACGTATGACGTAACTCGAACAACCTCCAAGCTAGCTTCGAAGAACTAGTTTCGAAACACCCTTGGATCGAGTGAAGAGACATCAAGACTATGCAAACTATACTCAAAAGGCACTTGGCTCTTGCAAACGAGTTTGATCAAGTTAGGATGAAGTTCAAATGGATTCCCCATAAGAAATCAAGCCAAAAGGTTTCTTCAATAAGAGAGAATATCTCTAAGTTTCATGTAATGTCAAGGTTGTCTAATGAAATAAGAAGACCTAGGAGGTATTTATAGGTTCACCTCACTTAGGAAATAATGACATAAAATCCCACAACTTGGGTCAAAACATAAAAGGCCACGCAGGGCTAAAATAGAAAATAGTCAAAAAACTAGTTAAAATCTCGTCAAGTAGGTAACAGGACTAGGCGGACCGCCTAGTGTAAATGGGCCTGCAGAGGCGGCGTGCCTCAAAGTTGAGGCGGAGCACCTGGAGCAATCTTTTGAGAATTGACAATACCATCCTTAGCCAAATTTCGAGCCACATTGGGGGTAGGTGGTCTGCTTACCCCTTGAGGCCGTCCGCCCAAAGCTGGAGCATGTGGAGAAGGGCTCAAATCAGTGTTAGGCTCTCCTCCTAGGTGTTGGGGCGGTCCGTCCAAAGCTGTGCTCAAGCAGAACATCTTCAAATCGCTCCTGAACTCTTCTCCGAAGCGCTTGACCTTCCGTCCTTTGCATCCTTCAAGCTTGGCTCTTGATGGTTGGTGTTTTGGCTCAATTTGGCCTACATCATTCTTCTCTTTCTTGAAAGAATTTAGTTCTCGAAATCAAACAATCAAGAATTGCAAGCATCGACAAATACAACTAAAACCTCCTACTACGAAAGTAGGTTAGTGCAAATTGTGTGGAAAACATACTCTTATGTTATAACCAAATATCAATAGCAATTAAAAAGTTCATGCTTCAAAGGGAAACAACAAGTACTTGGCTTGGCAAAGACGTGCACTCAACACAAGAATAAGCAAAGAGACCAATAGGGCATGGAAAATGCAAGATCAAACTATCAAATTTCCTATGATCCCTAAGCTCATATCATACATACCAAACCTTTAATGCAATATTTTCACAATGTGGTACATTAGTTTTGGCATGCTCAACTCTCAAAATGTGATCAACATTTGGCATGGAGTAAGCAAAATAGCTCAACCTACGACTAGCATCAATTACTCCACTCCCCTTCTTATAAGCACTCTTACTCACACCAAGAGATTCTTTCCCACCTCCAAATTCAGTCTTAGGACAACCCTCCTCACAAGACAAACTCCTAAGAAAGGCATTAATAATGACTTCTTCATCATCACAACCCAAATAACCAAGAGTAGGGTCCATAGAAGAGTCATCCACCTCACTCAAAATCTCAAACAAAGAGTTGTCTAAGGAGTCAAATCCTTTACACCATGGAGGTTTTAACTCATTCTCAATTCTAGTTCGATACAAATCACCACCACAAATAAAGATTCCCTCAAATAAAGGGTTGGTCAAAGTAAGCATCTCATCCTCTGGTCAAGCAAAGGTGAAGTATCAAAACTAGGTTCATCACCCACAGTTGAGGAGTCATCATAGATAACACTACCATCCCCACTACAACACATAAGCCCACGAAGGTCAATTATATCAATAGGGGCATGGTCAAACAACTCATCTTCCCCTTTATCAAAAATTGGTGGTGTGTCATAACAAGGCTCACAAGCATGGTCAACTACAACTTCTTCACTAAAGAGAGGTTCATTGAATACCGGGCTCACATCATGATGTGGCTTATCAACCCTCTCAACTAGTGGCTCAGATGCACACACAAATTGACAATTAGACTCTTCACTAGTTGTAAGTCCAATAGATGGATTACAAGCACCAACTAGAATTGAGTCCTCACAAGACAAGGAATTGACATGTTCATGAAAAGGTGTAGAAACACTTACTCTTGAGTTGCTTCCTTGAGCACTCATAGCACTTTAAGTGTCATGTTCAACTTCTTCTTTACAAAACTCACAATGAAGATCTTTATCACCTTGCCTTCCTTCCAAAGCACATGGTTGAGGCTCCAATTGCTTTCTTCCAAGAGTACCTACACAAAAGCTAAAACAAGAAGAAGAAGAATAAGATAAAGCATGGTTAGACTAAACGGTGTCCTCACTGTCAATTAGTCTTTCCTCTCTTCTCCTTTGTTTCACTTTTCTGTCAAGGCCAAGTGTAGATTTGGGTGACCATCCACTCACATCACTCCACATATCCTCTCCTTTTCCACTCTAGGATTGTCACCGGTCACTCCCTTACTTCTCTCAATCTTTTGTCCCTCATGTTCAAGTGCAATGGAATGAGGTTCAAGAATTTCCTCATTTGGAGTAGAGTGACTCTTCCCTTCAACACGAGATGGCATAACAATAAGATTTACAGCTTCGGGCTCAATCACCATGGTGACTTAGCTTTAGCCGCCTCTTTAAGCTCCCTTATAAGCTTCTAATCATCACTCACTTGCTTGGGTGACAAAGGCTTAAGTACATGCTTCTCGCCCTCATGCTTAGCCGTATAAGTATGTTCGGCCATTATGAATCACATGTCTATCATATTGCCAAGTTTTTCCCAACAAGATATGGCAAGCTTGCAAAGGCATGACATCAAACATAAGCTCATCATGATAAGTCCCAATCTTGAACTTGATCAAGACTTGCTTCACCACTGTCAGCTCCCCACACTCACTCAACCATTGCAATCGGTATGGATGTGGATGTTTTAGAGTAGGCAACTTCAATTGTGAAACCACAGATTGGCTCATCATATTAGCACAACTACCCGAATCAATGATCATTGAGCACACTTGCCCCTTCACTCTACATCTGGTATGGAACAAATTCTCCCTTTGCACATCCTCCCCTCCTCTATGAACATGGCACTCAAACTCCGACGTACCACAAGAAAGATATTAGGATCATCACCTTTCGCCGCATCCTCTTTACCCTCTACTCGATCACCCTCCTCAACTCCCTCATCTTCGAGCTCACTTTCTTTCTCACACACCAACCCATCGTCAAGATAATCATTGTTTTACGGGTGGGGAAATATTTAGCAAAGTGCCCATATCCCTTACACTGGTGCATTGAAAAGAAGAAGCACTAGGAGTATTTAATTGAGTTTTAGAGTTACCTTCCGACTTCTTGAAGTCACTCCATGGTGTTGCCTTCTCTAAAGGCTTCTCCACCTCTCGACTTCCACTAGCACCACTTGTGTTTGGACTCTTCCAAACCTTAGGTCGGCTCACAGGAGTAGAAGTAGCACTTCTATAGCAAGTAGCCTTGTCTTCCTTAATCCACTTTTCGGCCTCAATGAAAACATTGCATGAATCTTGGAGTGAATGGAAAATATGCAACCTCAATTGAGAAGCAATCTCTCGGTTTAAGCCATTCTTGAATCGAATGATGGCTTACTCCTAATCTTCCATTTCCATATCAAGAGCTATTCAGTTTTTTTCAAATTCATTAAAGTATTCATTAATCAACTTGAGGCCTTGTTTCAATTCATAGAGCCTTTTGAGTTGCTCTTGTCGATAGTTGGGTGTCACATATTTGTCACTTATCAGAATTTTCAACTTCTGCCAAATAATACGAATAGGTAACCTAATAGCCCGTCTAGACTTCGTAACCAACTCCCACCAAGTGGAAGCATAGGCCTCAAATAAAGCAATGGAATAGGTAGCCTTCTTCTCATCGGACATATCATTTGTATTAAAGACCCGCTCCAATTGGACCTTCAACTCTAGAAAATAGTCCGGATCACTAGTTCCATTTAAGGTAGGAATAGTGATCTTCACACTATTGAGATTGTTGTCACGACACCCACGGTTAGGTTCTGGTTGACCCCCATAGTAGTCGTCGAAATCATCATACTTACGTCTCAAGTTCCTCCCCACATAACCCCCTTGAGGTCCACGACCTTGCCCACGACCTCTATTCATTCCACGACCTCCATTTATTGCCCTCCTATTCCGATAGGGTGGCTCAAAGTCATCAAAATCATCACCAAACCCGAGTACCTCTTCTTCTTGAGCCTCAACATCTTACTCATCTGGTACAACATTTCTACGGGGTCTTATAAGTGGTGAAACATTACCTTGGGGAATGCCCAACGGTTGGGGAATGCCCAACACTCTCTTAAGACAAATAGCTTCATCTCTCAACCTTTGTTGTTGAGCTATCTTGGCAAAATGATCCGGCTTCACGGTTGAGCCATCACTTGTGCCTTCACCGGCTTCTTTTGGGACACTCAGGGTCCTTTCTCGTTCATGATTCTCAAGCCTCAAACTTATGGCTTTTACCTCGGCCAATAGGGTGGCCAAAGTGCTTTCCGGGACCTCAACGGTGTTCCTTACTTCTCCGGCCATGTACCTAAACAACAAATAAGAGATTAGTGCAAAAACCTCACACACTCCCTCACTTTTGAATGTCACTTGGGTACACTTAATTTAGTAGGGTAGGATCACTCAAGCTTGATTCTAAAGGCTTCATGTATTGAACAACCTTCCTCAATAACCTACAAGTCCACAAAAGTAAAGTGCTCTTCGAGAAGAGCGGAGTTAATGGGTCTCGATGGACGAGCGGCTTTATAGTGAGCACTTGAAGCCAAGAATAATCTACGAGTCTTTTTTGAATTTTCAATCCCAACCACACACGAGTTATCATAATAGCTCAAAGAACTAGCACTAGAAGAGTATGAAAAATACTCAAGGAGTACTAGCCGGAAGTAACGTAAACAAAGAACACACGAAAACTTAGGAAGTAAACTACCACGACCCCAAAATGGGGTGAGGCGGTTCGCCTGGACCAAAGTCCAGAGAGGGTATTTTCGGTGAGGCGGTGCCTTGCAGTGAGGCACTCCGCCTGGAGCTGTTCCTTCAGCTTCTTTAACAACGGTTTTGACCCGTTTTCACCAAAACATTTTCAATGATTTCAATTTGTTTCTCAAATCCAAAGGTACCCAAAGTTGTATTCAACTATTCCCAATAATACCCAATTATTTTTGGCAACAAACAACCAACAACAAGCTTCAATTCATGCTTCAAAGCTATTCAAGAAATGGTTTCAAAGTTGGAGTTTCAATCTTCTCAAATCAAATCCACAACTCCAAATCACGTTATGAGGGTACCAAATCAACAAAAATACATCATATATCAATCCCCAATAACAATCATTGAATGGGTCATCGAATCCAAAAAAGTTCTATCAATTTTTTTGTGATTTTTCAACTTTTTTTATTTTTTCTTCTTTTTCTTTTCTTCAAAAAGAAAAAAAACAAGAAATCTAAAGATGAAACTAATGTAGGCACGAAGAACATGATGAGGATTTGTAAGAACAAATTCTAACCTGGCTTTGATACCAACTGATGTAGGGAAAAATGCGGACGCAATAAAGTAACGATACAAGTATGACGTAACTCGAACAACAACCAAGGTAGCTTCGAAGAACTAGTTTCGAAACACCCTTGGATCAATTCAAGAGACACCAAGACTATGCAAACTATCCTTAAGAGGCACTTGGCTCTTGCAAATGCGTCCTTTGTATCCTTCAATCTTGGCTCTTGATGGTTGGTGTTTTTGCTCAATTTAGCCTGCATCAACGACCGAGCCTCCGAGGCCTTACCAGGAACCGGGGCTAGACCAAGCAATTCTACTCCCATGAAACCAACGGAATTTGTTGAGTTGGCCCAACGCCAACAATTGAGAGATGAAGCTGCTCGCAATGAGAAAAACTTGGGCATACCCCAAAGGAATTTAGCAGTCGTTGCTGATGAGGGTGATGTTCGAGATGAAGAGTATGTTGAAGCTGATTATGAGCTACCACTCTATCCCCAAGGTCAAGCTCACTGAGGCCGCGGAAACCTTCACGGTCGAGGACGATAAGTTTATGTTGATAAACGTCTTGAACGTAAGGTTGATTATTACTATGATGATTATCCGGAGAAAGCCCGAGGTGGTAGAGATACAAACTTGAACAGTTTTAAGATCACTATTCCACCGTTCAAGGGAACTAGATCACGATTCCACCGTTCAGGGGAACTAGTTATTCGGACCAATATCTTTATTGGAAGGTTCGATTGGAACAAATCTTTGAAATAAATGAGATGATCGATGAGAGAAAAGTTGTCTATGTTATTGCTTTGTTTGAGGAATATGCTTGTACTTTGTAGGAGTCTGAAAAGAGAATGAGAAGAAGGCATGCTTTACTCGAGCACCTTACTTGGGTACAATTTAAAAGAGTGATGTATTCTAAGTATGTGACGGCTAAACATCGTCAAGAGCAACTTCAGAAGCTCTATTATTTGAAACAAAGGTCTAAATCGGTCCAAGAGTACTTTGATGAGTTTGAAAAGATTCGGCTGGCTCTTGATATGGAAGAAGAAGACGAGCAAGCCATCATTTAATTAAAAAATAGGGTGAATCAAGATATGTCATCTCAATTGAGACTGCATGTGTTCCATAATATGGATGAAGCTTTCCATGCAGCGATCGATACTGAAAAATAGGTGAAGGACGATAGAGAAAATCAATATCGAGGGAGCACTACAACTAATCTTTTGAACGGGGCAAGGAATGGAAGAGTGTGAATCCTACCAATGCCAACACTGGCCATGATCAAAAGAACCCCTTCGAGAAGGAAGTGACCAATTATAACTCCAAGAAGTTGGGAGGTAAAACTCAACTTAATACTCCTAGTGCTTCATCAATTCAATGGTATAAATGCAGGGGTTATGGTCACATGGCTAAAGAGTGTCCGACATGCAAAGTTGTGATGCTGCTCAAAGATGGAACCGTCCAAGAGCAAGCGAGTGACTCCAAGAAGGAAAATGGAGAAGTGATGGACCGAACTGATCATGATGAAGACGATCACGAGGCTACCGAAGCTGGTCGTCCAGAAATATTTATTGTGGTTCGTAGAAACTTGAGCACTATGAACATGGAAGATGAGGAACATGTTTAAAGAGAAAATCTCTTCCATGCAAGGTGTCGAGTAAGGGGAAAGGCGTGTTCGATGATTGTCAATTCAGGTAGTTGTTCTAATATGGTGAGCCAAACTTTTGTTTCACAAATGGTACATCCTACAATGAAACATCCTTGTCCCTACCGTTTACAATGGTTGAATGAATGTGAAGAATTGAGGGTAGCTAAGCTAGTGTTAACCAAATTTAAAGTGAGCTCTTATCAAGATGAGTTGATGTTTGATGTGGTCCCAATGCAAGCTTGCCATTTGCTATTTGGGTGACCGTGGTAATATGATAGATTCGTTGTCCATAATGGATGAACCAACACTTACAAAGCTAAGCTCAAAGGTAGGAGTTTCATACTCAAGCCTTTGTCTCCAAAATAAGTCAGCAAGGACTATAAACGAATGAGGGAGCTGAAAGAAGCGAGCAAAGCTAAGTCTCCTATGGGGACACAAATTATAGCCGATGAAATTACTAAAACACCATCCCTGTCAGGTAATATTTGTGCAATTATGCAACCAACTGAATACCTGCGAGGCAATGACAACAATCAGCTGATGATTTGCATCGTGCACAAGGGTATCCTTCTCAACTCTAACGATGAATTCACTAACAATAAACCTTTGCCTAGTGCTGTTCAAAGTGTTTTGCAGGACTTCAGAGACATGTTCCCTGAAGAAATGCAAGGTGGATTTCCTCCATTACAAACAATCGAGCACCAAATTGACTTCATCTCGGGGTCTCAAATCCTGAACTAAACGTCATACCAGTGTAATCTTGAAGACACCAAAGAGCTCCAACGGCAGGTGGATGAATTACTGAACAAAGGACTGGTTCAAGAGAGCTTGAGTTTGTGTGGCGTTCCTGTTTTACTTATGCCAAATAAAGATGGAACGTGGCGAATGTGTGTTGATTGCCGAGCAGTTAACAAGATAACGGTAAACTATAGCCATCCTATTCCTCGATTGGATGACATGCATGATGAATTGAGTAGTTCTTGTTGCTTTTTAAAGATTGACCTCAGTTTAGGTTATCATCAAACCCGAATAAAACTGGGTGATGAGTAGAAGACTTCATTCAAGACTAAATTCGGTCGGTATGACTGGTTAGCTATCTATCTTGCCTCTCTAACGCACCAAGCACCTTCATGAGATTGATGAACCATGTGCTTAAACTATTTATAAATAGGTTTGTTGTTGTGTATTTCAATGATATAATTTTTTTATAATAAATCTGAGGATAAACATGTAGAAAACATAAGGCTTGTGATTGATGTTTTTAGAGATGAAAAGCTATATGCTAATTTCAAAAAGTGTGCCTTTTATGTTGAACGTGTTATCTTCCTTTGTTTTATTGCGAGTGCTAATGGTGTTGAAGTCGATGACTCAAAAGTCGAGGCTATTAAAGATTGGTTGACCACCACTTTGGTGTCTTAAGTTCAAAGTTTCCATGGGTTAGCTAGTATTGTAGAAGGTTTGTGGCAACTCGTTTGACCGAGCTGCTACAGAAGAACCAGTTTTTGTGTTGGGAGAGTCCCAGAGAGGGCCTTCAAAGAGTTGAAACGGTTTGCAACTCTCTAATTTTAGCAAAGCGTTTGAGTTGAATGTGATGCATCTGGGGTCGGGATCAGAGGAGTGCTTATGCAACAAGGGAAGCCGATCAGTGAAAAGCTTAAGGGTGTAACCTTGATTTATTCTACGTATGACAATCAATTATACGCCCTCGTTAGAGCACTTGCTCATTGGAAGCATTATCTATGGCCACGAGAGTTTGTGTATAGAAGTGTTCATGAATCTTTGAAACATCTTCGAGGCCAAGAGAAGTTGAATCTGTGGCATGCCAAGTGGGTAGAATTCATTGAGAGCATTCTCTATGTAATTCATTACAAGAAGGGCAAAGACAATGTAGTGGCCGATGCGCTGTCAAGGAAGTTTTCCTTAGCGATTACTCTCGCTTCGAGACTTATGGGGTTCGAGAGCATCAAGTTGATGTATGAACACGACCCAAGCTTAAGAGCATCCGTGATGCTATAATGAATGGTGGAAGAGTGGAAAATTATCAATAGCACGATGGCTATCTCTTTAAGAAGGGGAGAGTTTGTGTTCCTGTGTCATCTTGGAGAGAGCTTTTGGTTTGAGAAGCTCACTATGGGAGCTTAATGGGTAACTTTTGAGTTGCCAAAACTCTTGGTATCTTGACCAAGCAGTTCCACTAGCTGAAGATGCGACGAGATGTGGAGAAGCTTTGAAATACTTGTTTAGATTGCAAGAGAGCTAAGTCGAGGTCGAACCCTCTTGGTTTGTATACTCTGTTGCCTGCTCTTAATTGCCCTCGGGTTGATATATCCATGGATTTTGTGATGGAGTTACCAAGGTCGAGGGGTGGGCATGATAGCATCTTTGTCGTGGTCGGCCGTTTTTCTAAAATGGCTCACTTTATCCCGTGCAAGAAATATGATGATGCACAACATGTAGCTACTCTGTTTGTTACTCATATCTTTAAATTGCATGTTGTGCCTCCTACTATTGTGAGCGGCCTGGACTCTATGTTCTTGAGTCATTTTTTCAAGTGTTTGTGGGTGACCTTAGCACCAAATTGCTATTCTCGACGTCTCACCATCCTCAGACTGATGGAAAGACCAAGGTAGTAAATCGAACCTGGGGAGCTCTGCTTCGAACGATGACCAAATGTAATGCCGGAATATGGGTTGATCATTTGCCCGTGATGGAATTTGCATGCAGACGTACTGTGCACAGAATGATTGGAATGACTCTATTTGAGTGTGTGTATGGTTTTAACCCTTTAATTCCACTTTATTTAACCCCATTGCCGTGAGATGTGTTGTTGATTTTGAAGGTACACGCCGAGCTACTGCTTTGCTCGAGTTTTATGTTAAAGTAAAGAAAAATCTTTAGAAAGCCTATGCCAATATGGCATCCAAGAAGAACAAAGGGAGTAAGAAGTTGTAGTTAAAGAAGGGAGATTGGATTTGGGTTCATTTTCGAAAGGAAATGTTCCCAAACCATAGAAAAGGGAAGTTGGCTCCGAGAAGGGATGGCCCGTTCCAAGTGCTGAACAAGATCAATAGCAATGCTTATGTGATCGACCTTCCAGTTGAGTATAATGTGTCCAACACCTTTAATATTGTTGACTTTATTCTTGTGTCGTGAGCTGAGCACCGGAGGACGAAGACGCGATTTTGGGGACAAAATCGTCTCAAGAAGGGAAGGATGATGCAGCTCGTGTCTATGTTGATCAAACTGTGTTCGTGCCAACAAGACCGGTCACACGAAGCCATGCCAAGACACTACACGATGTGCATGTTAATCTAGGGTGGCCGGGAGAAAGCATCAACTTAGAGAGTGAGTGGCCGGGTGCCAGGCTTGAAAGCTATATATCACCAAACTCGAGCTCGAGGCTGACAGTTTCCGAAGCCTAAACATTGACGCCGAGCAGTGAAGCGATCGAGGGCTACACTGCGCCTGAGGCAGGAGAGTGTCTGAGCCAGTAAACTCATTCAGCCTGCCGTGACTTTATTTGATAGGCCGCATGTGGCCGAATTTACTATTTTAGCCTTGGTGCTTTCTATATAAACCCCTTTCCATTTCATTGTTGGACAGGAAGTTTATGAATATTGAATATAGCCTGTGGGCTTTGTCTCCGTTGTGAGCACCCCCGTCGTGGGAACCTTGTTAATGGAACTTGTGTCTTTTGGTGAAATCTAATTGAACATTTTCTTCTTTGATCATTCGGTTTGTAAGAGTCGTGTGTATTCTTGAGGAACGTTGCATAGTTTTAGATGCTTATTCACAATCTATTCGAGAGGTATCAAGACTAGTTCCTTGATCTTGTTCGAATGATTTGATTCTGTGTCTAGCTTTCTATCTTTACTTTTCCAGTTATCTTTCGCGGGTGTGTGTTTGTTGCTTTCCCTTGTTTGGAATGCATCATCTATGCTCATAGATATTCTAAGATTAGCTATTGGATTTTGGGTTTGGGTAAACTATTTTAGTGTTTTATTTGATTACGAGGTTTGGGACATTATTGGTTGTTTTATTTGGTCTTCTACTTTACCTTTACTTGTTCGATTACCTTCTGAAACCTTAATTTCTTTTATTGTTAAATGAGAAGGTTTTCATGAATTGATTCTCTTAAAAGTAGAAGCTCCTAAGTGTTATCACGTACCCGACTTTTGGGTTGTGATAAAATAATCTTTTGTATTAATCACAAAGTCTACTCCCTGACAACTATAATTTTGTGTCTCCATTTGGCCAGAAATAAACAAGAAAAATACACACATAGAAGCTTTTCCTTTCACTAGTGATCAAGAAGCTTTTCATATATCAAGCCGTCCATCTAACAAAGATAAAAGAGTCTTTTGTGCAGATCCATATCCACGTTAATGATCAAATCAAACCAGTAACTCAATCGATCAATTTAGGAACAAGCCATCAAGCAGTTGGGTTGACAAGCACAATGAAAAATCCGAGTTTTACAGCTCAACCCACCTCTGGATGATGAGCTAGAGTGAGAGCCGACAATAAGCAAATGGATGTCATCTCTGCTGGATAATTAATTCCCCCCCCTCCCCCCCGCCCCTTTCAATTAACGGAAAGCACGATCGAAAAGATATGTTCCGATTTAATATGTTCCTAAAATTGTAACCCCGTTAATTTTCATTATTGAATATTACTTATGAACATTTTTATATCTTAGTATCTTCATGCACAAATTCATCGTCTTCTCTCTCTTATCTTGACAAAGCGCCCATGATATCTAATATCCATGTGTACCACTGAATGGCATTACGACACGCTTCAAAATAGTAAGGTTGCATAAATAATTAATATTAAGGTTGCCCGTTAGCAGAGGCGAATTTACGATTTGAACCTTATGGATTCTAAATTTTCGAATAACGATCTCAAGTGCAAGTAATTGGGTTCTCGACTTGATTTTTGTACATATTTAATAATATTTTTAACACAAATATGTCGTCTATGCAAAACCTACTAGGTTCTGCCGAACTCATAGCTACCTCTTTACATCCACCACTGTCCCATAGAATATTGCCACCAAGGAAATATTTGTGCAATTTTAGTCATTTATGAGTAATGTAAATCATCAAAATCTAAGGAATAGAAGAAGAAGGGGAACGAGGAGAAGCTTACTATTTTTATTAGCTAGGTTTTCAATATTTTTAAAAACTCTGAATAAATTCATAGAACACTTACAAAAGTGACTACATGGTGCAAATTCTGCTTTCACTCTTAGAGTACGGCTGATTTGCAAAAATTTGCTAAGGGAACAAATGGTTTTGCTTTTTGCCTGCACTAACAGATGTTTTGCAAAAAATACCGCCGTTAAGGTTTAATGAAAAAAATTCGGACGGAAACACCCTTGTCAAGTTTTTAGGTCGGGGGCAAGACTTGCCTTTATATCTCTCCGCTTTTCAACACTTATCCCTTCAAGTATTGGCAAAAGGTAATGCTTGCTGCACTTTGTTGTAAGTCTTGCCAAAGACCAAGACTTGCCATTGACCCCCCTCTCTTTTTGGCAACACTTACCCTTAAAGTGTTGGCAAAAGGCAACACTTGCCGCACTTGGTCAAAAGTCTTGGAAATGACCAAAACTTTTCCCTTCCAGTCTTTCCATGTATTCTTGCCATATAACTTGAAGTATTGGCAAAACAGTACTTGCCTTTGAAATTTCGGTAATTACCAAGACTTACTAGATTTTTACCTTGAAGTCTTGGCTCCGGGTGAAAAAGAGTATTTTGCTAAAACATCTCTTAGCGCGGATATTTTTACAAAACCACCCCTTATGGAGGGCACGTGGTGAATTTTTTTACGTGGGTACTGTGAAGCTATATGAGCCCCTTTTTGTCCATTTCTTTCCAACTCCAATATAGGCTAAAAATGCTAAATCACATTAGAAATTTTATATTATATTATACTCAAATTATATACTAACTCATACCCGGGCGTACCTTGCGACGCAAAAAAAGAGGGCTTGTAATACTCCCGTATGTAAGCGTCCAAAACTTATGAAGTTCTCCGGAAAGCTACACCCCTCCCCCCCCCCCAACACCCGTCACCCCCAGGCCCCAAATAAAAAGTAAAAGAAATATGCATGGTTTATATTTTATTGAAGTTTAGTGATTGTATCATCTTATTATGGACAACTATAATCAAATTAATTATGTCTTAAGTTTAAATAAGTTAGGGTGGTTAATGAATCTTCACTTACCGTGTTGCGCTATCTAAATCCGTCTCAAACCAATATCTTTTTACAATACAGCATACATCAAGCTCCCGATAGCACTCAAATATGGAACTCGAGACATTTCTTCTTTTTCTATTTGATTCTGTGGACACATTTTAAGGCGTAAAGCTTCACCTTTTAACAAAATTAAAAGAGACAGAAATTAATGTGAACTATCTATACATGAAAACTAATTCTTACTTTTGACTTTTCTCTCTCTCCGCCCTAGGTGATTTGGGGCGAATTCAAAGAAAAACCATGCCACACTTTTGCACGGCCTCCATGGCCACGCCAACCATTGGGCAGCCCCCTCCCGGGGTTGCTCAGCCCGTACCCGCTCCACCCATTACTAGAACACCCATAAACACCAATCCAAATAGCTCTTATGCCCATATTTTCAAACCCTAGGTCAAAAAAGTTGATGATCAACGTCTTTGTCGTACTGTTTATTAGAGTCAAGGATAAACCACACATAAATGGAAGACTTCAGAGGTAAAGAAATCACTTGTCAAAGAGCAGTTACAGTATGAGTGCTTGGAAAATTTTCATATGGAAGACCAGACTTGGATAATTTACTTAAACTGATCCCGGGCCAGTGTAATATTAAAGATGACTGTAATATTGGTTATCTTGATCATCGTTACGTGTTGATTAGATTGACATTATGGGAAGATTATGTTAATTTTCTGTCAACACCTGCTTATTAGATTAAATTTAGAGGGAGGTCTTACCCTATGAGATCATTGAAATGGACTAGGTACTGGAAACCTGACGAAGAAACCTCAATGGCTCTTGCATGGATAAGTTTCCTAACCTTCCTCCAAATTTCTTTGCATTGGAATTTATTTTTTCAATTGCATCAGCTGTGATAACTCCTTTGAAAGTTGATACGGCTACTTTGAATAAGACTAGACCCAGTTGTGCTAAAGGGAAAGTTGAGCTTGATTTACTGGCTAAGCACCCTACGAGGATTTTGATCAACGAGGAGAACGATGATACTGGGGAAATTACATCTTTTTGGGCTGAAATTGAATATGATTATCTCCCTTTGTAATGCATAACTTGTAAGCTTCAGGGTCACAGTGGTACTTCATGCAAAGTTGTGCACCCTGAGTTGTGGGAAGAACAAAAAAATAGTGGAAACAAGGATGAAAGTGTTATTCCTGACAAGCCTGCCCCTGCCCTACCGGTACCCCCAGTGCGTATTTTGTCAAGTGGAAAGGTGGTTGGCAATGCTAGGAATGAGGAAGAGTGGAACGAAGCGCAGAATAAGAAAGTAAGGAAAGGGAATGCCAATGCTCAGGTGAAAAACACTGTTACGAAGCCAAATGATAATTTATCTTTAGTGCAGGCTAGGAATAATCAGTTAGCAACTCTACAGGAAGATGATATCCAGGAAGTTGGTCACGTAGGGGTCAAGGAAACAGTTGTATCAAAGGTTAGAGTGCAGCCTAATACTGTTCAAAAAGGAGATGCCATAGGTCCAAGTAAGGTTGCAGCAAAAATGGTGCTGCAAATCAGAAATCAGTCGGAAAAGTGGCGTACATGCCTAAGTCGACTAAGGACTGGGGGAATAAGGAATGGCCTAAAGATGGAAACTAGCCTGCTAATCCTCAGCAACAGAAGAAGGGTGAAACAGTTGGTGAATCAAGATATGTCATCTCAATTGAGACTGCATGTGTTCCATAATATGGATGAAGCTTTCCATGCAGTGATCGATACTGAAAAATAGGTGAAGGACGATAGAAAAAATCAATATCGAGGGAGCACTACAACTAATCTTTTGAACGGGGCAAGGAATGGAAGAGTGTGAATCCTACCAATGCCAACACTGGCCATGATCAAAAGAACCCCCTTCGAGAAGGAAGTGACCAATTATAACTCCAAGAAGTTGGGAGGTAAAACTCAACTTAATACTCCTAGTGCTTCATCAATTCAATGGTATAAATGCAGGGGTTATGGTCACATGGCTAAAGAGTGTCCGACATGCAAAGTTGTGATGCTGCTCAAAGATGGAACCGTCCAAGAGCAAGCGAGTGACTCCAAGAAGGAAAATGGAGAAGTGATGGACCGAACTGATCATGATGAAGACGATCACGAGGCTACCGAAGCTGGTCGTCCAGAAATATTTATTGTGGTTCGTAGAAACTTGAGCACTATGAACATGGAAGATGAGGAACATGTTTAAAGAGAAAATCTCTTCCATGCAAGGTGTCGAGTAAGGGGAAAGGCGTGTTCGATGATTGTCAATTCAGGTAGTTGTTCTAATATGGTGAGCCAAACTTTTGTTTCACAAATGGTACATCCTACAATGAAACATCCTTGTCCCTACCGTTTACAATGGTTGAATGAATGTGAAGAATTGAGGGTAGCTATGCTAGTGTTAACCAAATTTAAAGTGGGCTCTTATCAAGATGAGTTGATGTTTGATGTGGTCCCAATGCAAGCTTGCCATTTTCTATTTGGGTGACCGTGGTAATATGATAGGTTCGTTGTCCATAATGGATGAACCAACACTTACAAAGCTAAGCTCAAAGGTAGGAGTTTCATACTCAAGCCTTTGTCTCCAAAATAAGTCAGCAAGGACTATAAACGAATGAGGGAGCTGAAAGAAGCGAGCAAAGCTAAGTCTCCTATGGGGACACGAATTATAGCCGATGAAATTACTGAAACACCATCCCTGTCAGGTAATATTTGTGCAATTATGCAACCGACTGAATACCTGCGAGGCAATGACAACAATCAGCTGATGATTTGCATCGTGCACAAGGGTATCCTTCTCAACTCTAACGATGAATTCACTAACAATAAACCTTTGCCTAGTGCTGTTCAAAGTGTTTTGCAGGACTTCAGAGACATGTTCCCTGAAGAAATGGAAGGTGGATTTCCTCCATTACAAACAATCGAGCACCAAATTGACTTCATCTCGGGGTCTCAAATCCTGAACTAAACGTCATACCAGTGTAATCTTGAAGACACCAAAGAGCTCCAACGGCAGGTGGATGAATTACTGAACAAAGGACTGGTTCAAGAGAGCTTGAGTTTGTGTGGCGTTCCTGTTTTACTTATGCCAAATAAAGATGGAACGTGGCGAATGTGTGTTGATTGCCGAGCAGTTAACAAGATAACGGTAAACTATAGCCATCCTATTCCTCGATTGGATGACATGCATGATGAATTGAGTAGTTCTTGTTGCTTTTTAAAGATTGACCTCAGTTTAGGTTATCATCAAACCCGAATAAAACTGGGTGATGAGTAGAAGACTTCATTCAAGACTAAATTCGGTCGGTATGACTGGTTAGCTATCTATCTTGCCTCTCTAACGCACCAAGCACCTTCATGAGATTGATGAACCATGTGCTTAAAATGTTTATAAATAGGTTTGTTGTTGTGTATTTCAATGATATAATTTTTTTATAATAAATCTGAGGATAAACATGTAGAAAACATAAGGCTTGTGATTGATGTTTTTAGAGATGAAAAGCTATATGCTAATTTCAAAAAGTGTGCCTTTTATGTTGAACGTGTTATCTTCCTTTGTTTTATTGCGAGTGCTAATGGTGTTGAAGTCGATGACTCAAAAGTCGAGGCTATTAAAGATTGGTTGACCACCACTTTGGTGTCTTAAGTTCAAAGTTTCCATGGGTTAGCTAGTATTGTAGAAGGTTTGTGGCAACTCGTTTGACCGAGCTGCTAAAGAAGAACCAGTTTTTGTGTTGGGAGAGTCCCAGAGAGGGCCTTCAAAGAGTTGAAACGGTTTGCAACTCTCTAATTTTAGCAAAGCGTTTGAGTTGAATGTGATGCATCTGGGGTCGGGATCAGAGGAGTGCTTATGCAACAAGGGAAGCCGATCAGTGAAAAGCTTAAGGGTGTAACCTTGATTTATTCTACGTATGACAATCAATTATATGCCCTCGTTAGAGCACTTGCTCATTGGAAGCATTATCTATGGCCACGAGAGTTTGTGTATAGAAGTGTTCATGAATCTTTGAAACATCTTCGAGGCCAAGAGAAGTTGAATCTGTGGCATGCCAAGTGGGTAGAATTCATTGAGAGCATTCTCTATGTAATTCATTACAAGAAGGGCAAAGACAATGTAGTGGCCGATGCGCTGTCAAGGAAGTTTTCCTTAGCGATTACTCTCGCTTCGAGACTTATGGGGTTCGAGAGCATCAAGTTGATGTATGAACACGACCCAACTTAAGAGCATCCGTGATGCTATAATGAATGGTGGAAGAGTGGAAAATTATCAATAGCACGGTGGCTATCTCTTTAAGAAGGGGAGAGTTTGTGTTCCTGTGTAATCTTGGAGAGAGCTTTTGGTTCGAGAAGCTCACTATGGCAGCTTAATGGGTCACTTTTTAGTTGCCAAAACTCTTGGTATCTTGACCGAGCAGTTCCACTAGCTGAAGATGCGACGAGATGTGGAGAAGCTTTGAAATGCTTGTTTAGATTGCAAGAGAGCTAAGTCGAGGTCGAACCCTCTTGGTTTGTATACTCTGTTGCCTGCTCTTAATTGCCCTCGGGTTGATATATCCATGGATTTTGTGATGGAGTTACCAAGGTCGAGGGGTGGGCATGATAGCATCTTTGTCGTGGTCGGCCGTTTTTCTAAAATGGCTCACTTTATCCCGTGCAAGAAATATGATGATTCACAACATGTAGCTACTCTGTTTGTTACTCATATCTTTAAATTGCATGTTGTGCCTCCTACTATTGTGAGCGGCCTGGACTCTATGTTCTTGAGTCATTTTTTCAAGTGTTTGTGGGTGACCTTAGCACCAAATTGCTATTCTCGACGTCTCACCATCCTCAGACTGATGGAAAGACCAAGGTAGTAAATCGAACCTTGGGAGCTCTGCTTCAAACGATGACCAAATGTAATGCCGGAATATGGGTTGATCATTTGCCCGTGATGGAATTTGCATGCAGACGTACTGTGCACAGAATGATTGGACTGACTCTATTTGAGTGTGTGTATGGTTTTAACCCTTTAATTCCACTTTATTTAACCCCATTGCCTTGAGATGTGTTGTTGATTTTGAAGGTACACGCCGAGCTACTGCTTTGCTCGAGTTTTATGTTAAAGTGAAGAAAAATCTTGAGAAAGCCTATGCCAATATGGCATCCAAGAAGAACAAAGGGAGTAAGAAGTTGTAGTTAAAGAAGGGAGATTGGATTTGGGTTCATTTTCGAAAGGAAATGTTCCCAAACCATAGAAAAGGGAAGTTGGCTCCGAGTGGGGATGGCCCGTTCCAAGTGCTGAACAAGATCAATAGCAATGCTTATGTGATCGACCTTCCAGTTGAGTATAATGTGTCCAACACCTTTAATATTGTTGACTTTATTCTTGTGTCGTGAGCTGAGCACTGGAGGACGAAGACGCGATTTTGGGGACAAAATCGTCTCAAGAAGGGAAGGATGATGCAGCTCGTGTCTATGTTGATCAAACTGTGTTCGTGCCAACAAGACCGGTCACACGAAGCCATGCCAAGACACTACACGATGTACATGTTAATCTAGGGTGGCCGGGAGAAAGCATCAGCTTAGAGAGTGAGTGGCCGGGTGTCAGGCTTGAAAGCTATATATCACCAAACTCGAGCTCGAGGCTGACAGTTTCCGAAGCCTAAACATTGACGCCGAGCAGTGAAGCGATCGAGGGCTACACTGCGCCTGAGGCAGGAGAGTGTCTGAGCCAGTAAACTCATTCAGCCTGGCGTGACTTTATTTGATAGGCAGCATGTGGCCGAATTTACTATTTTAGCCTTGGTGCTTTCTATATAAACCCCTTTCCATTTCATTGTTGGACAAGAAGTTTATGAATATTGAATATAGCCTGTGGGCTTTGTCTCCGTTGTGAGCACCCCCGTCGTGGGAACCTTGTTAATGGAACTTGTGTCTTTTGGTGAAATCTAATTGAACATTTTCTTCTTTGATCATTCGGTTTGTAAGAGTCGTGTGTATTCTTGAGGAACGTTGCATAGTTTTAGATGCTTATTCACAATCTATTCGAGAGGTATCAAGACTAGTTCCTTGATCTTGTTCGAATGATTTGATTCTGTGTCTAGCTTTCTATCTTTACTTTTCCAGTTATCTTTCGCGGGTGTGTGTTTGTTGCTTTCCCTTGTTTGGAATGCATCATCTATGCTCATAGATATTCTAAGATTAGCTATTGGATTTTGGGTTAGGGTAAACTATTTTAGTGTTTTATTTGATTACGAGGTTTGGGACATTATTGGTTGTTTTATTTGGTCTTCTACTTTACCTTTACTTGTTCGATTACCTTCTGAAACCTTAATTTCTTTTATTGTTAAATGAGAAGGTTTTCATGAATTGATTCTCTTAAAAGTAGAAGCTCCTAAGTGTTATCACGTACCCGACTTTTGGGTTGTGATAAAATAATCTTTTGTATTAATCACAAAGTCTACTCCCTGACAACTATGATTTTGTGTCTCCATTTGGCCAGAAATAAACAAGAAAAATTCACACATAGAAGCTTTTCCTTTCACTAGTGATCAAGAAGCTTTTCATATATCAAGCCTTCCACCTAACAAAGATAAAAGAGTCTTTTGTGCAGATCCATATCCACGTTAATGATCAAATCAAACCAGTAACTCAATCGATCAATTTAGGAACAAGCCATCAAGCAGTTGGGTTGACAAGCACAATGAAAAATCCGAGTTTTACAGCTCAACCCACCTCTGGATGATGAGCTAGAGTGAGAGCCGACAATAAGCAAATGGATGTCATCTCTGCTGGATAATTAATTCCCCCCCCCCCCTCCCGCACCCTTCAATTAACGGAAAGCACGATCGAAAAGATATGTTCCGATTTAATATGTTCCTAAAATTGTAACCCCGTTAATTTTCATTATTGAATATTACTTATGAACATTTTTATATCTTAGTATCTTCATGCACAAATTCATCGTCTTCTCTCTCTTATCTTGACAAAGCGCCCATGATATCTAATATCCATGTGTACCACTGAATGGCATTACGACACGCTTCAAAATAGTAAGGTTGCATAAATAATTAATATTAAGGTTGCCCGTTAGCAGAGGCGAATTTACGATTTGAACCTTATGGATTCTAAATTTTCGAATAACGATCTCAAGTGCAAGTAATTGGGTTCTCGACTTGATTTTTGTACATATTTAATAATATTTTTAACACAAATATGTCGTCTATGCAAAACCTACTAGGTTCTGCCGAACTCATAGCTACCTCTTTACATCCACCACTGTCCCATAGAATATTGCCACCAAGGAAATATTTGTGCAATTTTAGTCATTTATGAGTAATGTAAATCATTAAAATCTAAGGAATAGAAGAAGAAGGGGAACGAGGAGAAGCTTACTATTTTTATTAGCTAGGTTTTCAATGTTTTTAAAAACACTGAATAAATTCATAAAACACTTACAAAAGTGACTACATGGTGCAAATTCTGCTTTCACTCTTAGAGTACGGCTGATTTGCAAAAATTTGCTAAGGGAACAAATGGTTTGGCTTTTTGCCTGCGCTAACAGATGTTTTGCAAAAATGCCGCCGTTAAGGTTTAATGAAAAAAATTCGGACGGAAACACCCTTGTCAAGTTTTTAGGTCGGGGGCAAGACTTGCCTTTATATCTCTCCGCTTTTCAACACTTATCCCTTCAAGTATTGGCAAAAGGTAATGCTTGCTGCACTTGGTTGTAAGTCTTGCCAAAGACCAAGACTTGCCATTGACCCCCCTCTCTTTTTGGCAACACTTACCCTTAAAGTGTTGGCAAAAGGCAACACTTGCCGCACTTGGTCAAAAGTCTTGGCAATTACCAAAACTTTTCCCTTCCAGTCTTTCCATGTATTCTTGCCATATAACTTGAAGTATTGGCAAAACAGTACTTGCCTTTGAAATTTCGGCAATTACCAAGACTTACTAGATTTTTACCTTGAAGTCTTGGCTCCGGGTGAAAAAGAGTATTATGCTAAAAGATCTCTTAGCGCGGATATTTTTACAAAACCACCCCTTATGGAGGGCACGTGGTGAATTTTTTTACGTGGGTACTGTGAAGCTATATGAGCCCCTTTTTGTCCATTTCTTTCCAACTCCAATATAAGCTAAAAATGCTAAATCACATTAGAAATTTTATATTATATTATACTCAAATTATATACTAACTCATACCCGGGCGTACCTTGCGACGCAAAAAAAGATGGCTTGTAACACTCCCGTATGTAAGTGTCGAAAACTTATGAAGTTCTCTGGAAAGCTACACCCCTCCCCCCCCCCCAACACCCGTCACCCCCAGGCCCCAAATAAAAAGTAAAAGAAATATGCATGGTTTATATTTTATTGAAGTTTAGTGATTGTATCATCTTATTATGGACAACTATAATTAAATTAATTGTGTCTTAAGTTTAAATAAGTTAGGGTGGTTAATGAATCTTCACTTACCGAGTTGCGCTATCTAAATCCGTCTCAAACCAATATCTTTTTACAATACAGCATACATCAAGCTCCCGATAGCACTCAAATATGGAACTCGAGACATTTCTTCTTTTTCTATTTGATTCTGTGGACACATTTTAAGGCGTAAAGCTTCACCTTTTAACAAAATTAAAAGAGACAGAAATTAATGTGAACTATCTATACATGAAAACTAATTCTTACTTTTGACTTTTCTCTCTCTCCGCCCTAGGTGATTTGGGGCGAATTCAAAGAAAAACCATGCCACACTTTTGCACGGCCTCCATGGCCACGCCAACCATTGGGCAGCCCCCTCCCGGGGTTGCTCAGCCCGTACCCGCTCCACCCATTACTACAACACCCATAAACACCAATCCAAATAGCTCTTATGCCCATATTTTCAAACCCTAGGTCAAAAAAGTTGATGATCAACGTCTTTGTCGTACTGTTTATTAGAGTCAAGGATAAACCACACATAAATGGAAGACTTCAGAGGTAAAGAAATCACTTGTCAAAGAGCAGTTACAGTATGAGTGCTTGGAAAATTTTCATATGGAAGACCAGACTTGGATAATTTACGTAAACTGATCCCGAGCTAGTGTAATATTAAAGATGACTGTAATATTGGTTATCTTGATCATCGTTATGTGTTGATTAGATTGACATTGTGGGAAGATTATGTTAATTTTCTGTCAACACCTGCTTATTAGATTAAATTTGGAGGGAGGTCTTACCCTATGAGATCATTGAAATGGACTAGGTACTGGAAACCTGACGAAGAAACCTCAATGGCTCTTGCATGGATAAGTTTCCTAACCTTCCTCCAAATTTCTTTGCATTGGAATTTATTTTTTCAATTGCATCAGCTGTGAGAACTCCTTTGAAAGTTGATACGGCTACTTTGAATAAGACTAGACCCAGTTGTGCTAAAGGGAAAGTTGAGCTTGATTTACTGGCTAAGCACCCTACGAGGATTTTGATCAACGAGGAGAACGATGATACTGGGGAAATTACATCTTTTTGGGCTGAAATTGAATATGATTATCTCCCTTTGTAATGCATAACTTGTAAGCTTCAGGGTCACAGTGGTACTTCATGCAAAGTTGTGCACCCTGAGTTGTGGGAAGAACAAAAAAATAGTGGAAACAAGGATGAAAGTGTTATTCCTGACAAGCCTGCCCCTGCCCTACCGGTACCCCCAGTGCGTATTTTGTCAAGTGGAAAGGTGGTTGGCAATGCTAGGAATGAGGAAGAGTGGAACGAAGCGCAGAATAAGAAAGTAAGGGAAGGGAATGCCAATGCTCAGGTGAAAAACACTGTTACGAAGCCAAGTGATAATTTATCTTTAGTGCAGGCTAGGAACAATCAGTTAGCAACTCTACAGGAAGATGATATCCAGGAAGTTGGTCACGTAGGGGTCAAGGAAACAGTTGTATCAAAGGTTAGAGTGCAGCCTAATACTGTTCAAAAAGGAGATGCCACAGGTCCAAGTAAGGTTGCAGCAAAAATGGTGCTGCAAATCAGAAATCAGTCGGAAAAGTGGCGTACATGCCTAAGTCGACTAAGGACTGGGGGAATAAGGAATGGCCTAAAGATGGAAAGTAGCCTGCTAATCCTCAGCAACAGAAGAAGGGTGAAACAGTTGGTGAAACAGCTCCATAGGGAGGTCTTGTTACTGACGCAATGCCTATTTCTATTGTCCAGGTGCCTAAGAATACTGCTCGACAGGAGGTACCCTCTAATTCTTTGGTGGCCAAGGTCACTTCAGATGATGTTGATGATAATGACCAGCTGGAGGTAGTAGATTCGAAGGACGACGAAGAATTGGTGGATTACGGGGATGACAATGGAAATGATGATGCTGATCCACAAAATTATGAAGATGATCCTTCTGATGAATACATGGGGTTTGAGGGTGAATTTTTAAGGGATAGTAGTAGCAAAGATTGGAAGAATGAAAAAGAAGAAGGTGTTTCAAGTCCTAAAAATGCTAGTGCTGAAAAGTCACATGGCAATGCTGATAAGTCGTAGGGAGGAGCAACTTGATGTGGTTAATGCTAGTCCGGGGCTGTCAGGGGGTAGGCCAGTCACTGTTAAGGAGCTGGAGGAGTTGAAAGCAGCCTATGATAGTGTAAAAAAGAAGAATTCACAATTGGTTGCAAAGAATTTTGAGCCTACACCAGCTTTAGTGCATGTTTTTGACAAATCGGTTGAAAAGAAAATGGAAATTGGGGATGATGAAGAGCTTGATACCAAGTCTACAACTCAGAATTATGTTAATACAACTAAGAAGGGTGATATATCACCAAAACAAGTGGCGTCATAGAAGAAGAAGGCCAAGAAGATTCGAACAAAAAGGGAAAAAAGCGCACCTCCGATAGTTGGAGAGGTGTCAACGCGGAGGACGGTTTCCAAAGCCTCTGGTCACCAATGAATAGCTCACTCATATGGAATATAAGGTCTGTAAATACTCAACATACCTTTGATAGAGTGGTAAAAATGCATAGTCAGAAGCACTTTTCATTTATTACATTAATGGAGTCGTTTCAGCATTACAAGCATATTGACAAATATCGTCTGTGGTTAGGTGTGGTTTTTTCTTGGCATAATTTTAATGGTAAAATTTGGGTGTATTGTAGAGGATTATTATCAGGTGGAAGTGGTGTATGATATATCACAAATGTTGTCTCTGAAGCTGACACATTTAGATGGTTTGTTCGAATTTGTGGTATCTTTGGTCTATGCTAGTACGGATCATACTACTCGGGTGGAACTGTGCGATTTTTTGTATGCTCAGGCTAGTGACATGACATCTCCTTGATTGGTTGGGGGAGATTTTAATGTCATTATAGATAAGCTTGAGAAGTTTGGGGGCGTGCCAGTTTACTACCTAGAGGTGGAAGATTTTGTGCACTGCATTAACACTTGTCAGTTGATTGACA
The DNA here is from genome assembly GCA_029990575.1 of Petunia axillaris subsp. axillaris. Classification (NCBI taxonomy): domain Eukaryota; kingdom Viridiplantae; phylum Streptophyta; class Magnoliopsida; order Solanales; family Solanaceae; genus Petunia; species Petunia axillaris. The sequence continues at coordinate 10,492,896 of JARKNS010000007.1, forward strand.
TGGGTTTCAAGGGCAGCATGTACACTTGGTGGAATGGTAGATCAGATGATGAATACATATTTAATAGGCTTGATAGGTGTCTTGTGAATCAGGTTTTTCAGGCGCTTTTTCCTCAGTTTGAAGGGAGCACTTGATTAAGCAGGGGTCAAACCATGCTCTGTTGTTGCTCATTCTGAACATGGATAGTCCCATTGTGAAGAAGTTTTTTAGATTTCTAACTTTTTGGGTGCAGCATGAGTCATTCCAGGGTGTTTTCAAAGAGAACTGGGTAGAAAACTTCAGTGTTGATCCTTTTTATAATTTTAACTGCAAGCTGTAAAAATTGAAATAGGCATTGTCTGTTTGGAGAAGGGAGACTTATGGTGATATATTCTGGCAGATTGCTACACTGGAGGAGGTGGTCCTGGTCTATGAACAGAAATTCGAGCAGCATCCCATTGGGTACAATAGAGAGAGACTAGAGAAGGTGAATGCAGAGTTGATTAGATTCTATGCTCTGGAGGAACAGTTTTGGAAGCAGAAAGCTGGTATGTAGTGGTTCAAAGACGAGGATAGGAATACCAAATTCTTTCATGCTCATGTAAATGGAAATAGAAAGGTGTTGCAGATTAGAAGAATTCAGGATGCTGCTGGTTCTTGGCTGGAGAACGAATCAGACATAGCCCAGGAGGCAATCAAATTTTACCAAGCTCAGTTTACTAGTGATGCGGTGCCATATGATTTGTCCATACTTGATCACCTGCCTAGTCTTGTTACGCAGGATCAGAATACTGCTCTTATTGTTGTACCAGATGAACAAGAGGTGAAGAAGGCAGTTTTTGGGCTGAATGTTGACTCTGCAGAGGGCCTTGACGGTTTTACGGGTGCTTTCTACCATTCGTGTTCGGATATTATTGGCGCTGATGTGGTTAAAATGGTGCAGGAATTCTTTCGGGGTCACTCTCTGCCGCGGTACATCACTTCTACTAACTTGGTTCTCTTGCCTAAAAGAAAAGACTTTGCTACCTTTTCAGATATGAGACCAATTAGTTTGAGTAATTTCAGCAACAAGGTGTTTTTTCCATGGTGATTCACGACAGACTCTCTATTTTTTTGCCTGGGATCATTTCACCCCACAGATTTGGCTTTGTAAAAGGGAGGAGCATTTTTAAGAATATCCTGCTGATGCAAGAGATTATACACGATATTGCTGACAGGGGAAAACCGGCAAATGTGGTAATCAAGCTAGACATGGCTAAGGCATATGATAGAGTTTCATGGGTGTTTCTGATAGAGACTTTGAAGAAGATGGGATTTGGTAAGACATTTATTGGAATGGTTTACACGACTTTGTGCAATAATTGGTATATTGTCCTCGTAAATGGCCAGCCTTTTGGGTTTTTCCATTCTTATAGGGGAGTGAAGCAAGGTGATCCTTTATCACCTACTTTATTTCTGCTTGCTGCTGAGTGCCTTTCCAGAGCTCTGAATGCGCTGCATAAAGATGATACTTTTGTGCCGTATGGAATGCAAAAGTGGAGTCCCTACCTTAATCACATGGTGTATGCGGATGATATGATTATCTTTTCATCTGCTGAGGAGGGATTATTGAAATTGGTGATGGAGACTCTTGCTAGCTATGAGCTTTCAGCGGTCAGAAAATCAATAAGGAAAAGAGTAATGTGTACATGCATGGCCAGGTTCCACAGTTGATAGCTGACAGGTTGCTCGATATTACTGAGATACCGAGGGGAGATTTTCCTTTCAAGTATCTTGGCGTGCCTATTTATTATGCTAGGAGGAAGAACAGTCATTACAACGAGCTGGTAGAGAAGGTGCAGAAAAAGCTTGAATCCTAGACTGTTAAACTGCTCTCTATAGGTGGACGGGCGACTTTCATTTCCTCAGTGCTTCAGAGTATGCCCATTCACTTGTTATCTGCTTGTGACCTCCCTACTGGGGTGGTGGCTCAGCTTCACAGGATGTTTGCCAAGTTTTTCTGGAGTAACTAAGTAGGTCAAGATAGCAGGAACTGGGCTTCTTGGAAGACTCTGTCTCATCCTTTGAATGAAGGCAAAGTTGGGTTTAGGAGCTTTTATGATATTTCCAAGGCATTGTTTGCAAAGCTTTGGTGGAATTTTCGCACCAAGCAGTCTTTATAGAGGGATTAGATGAGCAATAAATACTTGAAAAAGCATCACTCTGTGGTGGTGCCGTAGAAGAGGGATATATGCATGGAAGAAGATGTTGTCGAGCAGGCATGAGATCGTTTGGCAGCTGAAGAAGGGCAATTCTTATTTATGGGTTGATAACTGGATTGGACTTGGTCAGTTGTACCATGCAGTTCCACGTGAGTTTGCATGTGATGAGACTGTAGTGTGTGTTTATGAAGTTGCTGAGGGTGGAGTATGGATAGAACAGCGGCTTAGGGAGCTCTTGCCTGAAGACTTTTTTGAGCACCTGATTCAAAATGTCAGGCCTCCTACTTGTCCTCAGCAGCGAGATAGGCCCTTTTTTATGCTGGAGTCTCGGAGTACGTTTTCAGTCCGATCAGCTTACCATTTGGTGAGACAAAGGAAGAAGCCATGTGATCTCTACAAGCACATCTGGATTAAAGGTATTCCATTTAAGATGTCATTTTTCTTATGGAGGTTGTGGAAATTTAAGTCCCCTTTAGATGATATGTTGAAGAGGTGGGGAATTCAATTTCTCTCTAGGTGTCACTGCTATGTCAACCCTGATGTGGAGACCGTCTCCCATATGTTCCTTAATTCACCTGTAGCAGGTTATGTATGGAATTATTTTGGAGGTCCTGCAGGGCTTAATTTTGATTGGTTACACTTGACACAAGTCATAAATGTGTGGTGGGATGCTCCTGGTAGCCCGGTCTTGAGGATGATTTGCCATGCTATTCCCATTTTTCTCTTCTGGGAGTTGTGGAAATGGATGAGTAATTTGAGGCATGGTGGGTCGACCTCAGCTCATAGATTGGTGTATCTTGTCACACAACATATTATTATGTTGCTGAGAGTTCGCTGGAGGAACTTTCAGTATGCGCCTAGTAGGTGGGTGTACTTATTGCCGGTGCTAAGGGATCATACACCTACGCTTGTGGAGGACAAAGGTTGTTTGGAGTTTGCCTCGGGGGGGGGGGGGGGGGGGGAAGGGGGAGGGGATGGATCAAAATTAATACGGATGGTGCTTCTAGAGGTAATCCAGGTGTTAGTTTTTGGGCATTTTGTGTTCGGGATGACAAGGGTGATGTTGTGCATGCTTATGCTAAGGAGATAGATGATTGCATGAAATACTCAAAGTGGAGGCAACGACATTTCTTATGGCCTTGAGGTATGTGGTTTCTACTTCTTATACACAAGTTACTATTGAAACGGACTCAATGTTGCAAAAGAATGTAGTGACAAAGATTTGATAGGTGCCTTGGAAAATTGTACAAATAATGGAAGAGATTTGGAGTTTGATGGAGGGTAGAGAGGTGGTGGTGATGCATGTGTTTTAAAGAAGGGAATAAATTGACGGATTACTTGGCGAACTTGACTCTTGATCAAGGAGATGTCATGGTTAATTCGTTTTATGAGTTGGATAGTATGGGAAGGAGGTTGGTGCATAGGGATAAGTGTAATGAGCCAAACATTCGTACTAGGCCAAGGAGGAATGTATAGAAACAAGAGAGGTGGAATTTTCCTTCATGCTCGAATCTATGTAGAGGAGAGCATGAAGGCTTTTACTACTAACTTTGATATCGTTTTTGTAGGTACTCTCATTGTTCTAATTCATGGTGTGAAGATTCATCATGCTCATGGTGGTTTTAAGGGAGTTCGAATTTGGAGGCATTCGAGAAGGAGGGGCAGCAAGTTGCTCGCCTCAACGAACGTACCCAGCGAGCAAATTAATGAACTTGTGCAACGTGAATTTTTTCGGGCAGCAACTCGCTTGCCTCAACGAGCACAGCTGAGGGTGTAAGGGAGATACAAGCAGATTTTTGCTCGCCTCAACGAGCATCCTTGGCGAGCAAGGAATTGTTAGGCGCGCGTAGGAGGAAATATAAGGGGGCGGGCAGATTTTTAATCTACTCTATCTTTTGGCTCTACTGTTGGATGCTTCATCAAGGATACAGTGCAACATATTCAAGGATGCTTTTCAAGATTATTTCTCATGGTTTTAATCAAATTCTTAGCTACTATATATTTCTTTAGTTTGTCATACATATTATTCTTAAGTAGTGTGGTAATTCATGTAAAGCATATTATCCAAGTGTTAAATTTGCCTCAATTGGTGGTATTAGCATTATACGATGCACAACCCAATGAGGTGAACACAATGCTTGGGTATTTAGCTATAGTACCACTACTTAGTCATTATTTAGTCTTAGCAAGTTTATATTTCATTCATGATGTAAAGACTGAATTTATTGTTTTTATTTGTTTATTATTAATAAAATTAGCCGCTAAGCTATAAGCTTTGTGGTATTTTGCTTAAGAGAAAATTCTTTCCTATGGTGAGGACTGAGGTGCAGAGCTAATTCTAAATCTTACGCTGGTGATTCTCGAAACACTGTTTCTTTGCGCTCCCCATCTCTGATTCTGCTTAATTTCCAGTCAACATGGTCTCTCTTAAAAGACAATAATACATCATATACATGTGACATTGTTAAGGTAGTGTTATTGATGTCCTATTTTCTTTGTTTGTCTATCTGTTTAGATGTATATTTGTTTTTGTTACTTTATGGATAATGAATGTAATATCCATTATTTAAATGTGAGATTGGAATTTTGATGCTTCCTGGATGCTGCCGCCTTCATTGATTGTGCCTCTTTTTCATACTACATACTACCAGATTCAGAGCCTCTATACGACTGAATTGATTGGTCTACTCCTAATGTAGCTGGCAAACGTTTCATCTACTGATTTAAAATTTTGTCCACAATATTGCATTGTCTCGTTTTCCTTTTAATAGGCCGCAGCCCACAGGTACGGAAGGTCCTTTGAGCGTGATACTGCTACATATATATTTATATCAAAGCATCCACATGCTGATTTCTAGGAAATTGAACTAACTAGTTGTGGTTTTAAGGAGGGAAATTGTTCGATTAAAATGGAACTTCCTATAATTCCAAGCATTAGTACTAGTGCTTTCAATTTGAACATCTTTAGTATTAAGCGGCACGTCCACTTCATATAACTAAACACATACCTATCCTTCTGCATTACTTCATCCATGCTAGTTTAGGTGGAAAAATTTGAATCCATACAGAATTTAAGAAACCAGGAAAGTCTCTTGAAGCACAATGCTACTAGTATAACATTTATATGGCTATATATCTTTATTATTAAGGCAAAATGGAAGTTTATGTTAAATTACTTCATATTTAGAAAGTTGTCACTCTTTTGGAACAAACAAAAAAAAAGAAATATTGTATAACTGCAATTGAATGAGTAATAAATCAATTCCCACATTCTTTTCAAGATGACGGAACAAAAGACTCCTGATGACGGTATGGGACTTACCACTCTTAGTCAATTTTGTTGTGGCTCAAACAGAAGAATAGAAGATGATATGTTTCCCGAGTGAAATTGATCGAAATTTCCTCATGAAATTTTATAATTGAGGTAAATTCAACAATTTATCAAGCACAGGAGAGAATTTGCAGGAAATAGAGAACAATATCAAGGAACAGGTACATGGGACTATAAATCCACCGTACAAGAAACAATATATTGTTTGGGTTGTTGCAACAGTATCTTTAAATGCTGGGCAAGTGGGGTGAGCAATCAAACATGACCGTAAATATACTAAAACCTAATTCTCAGGATGAGGTCAACTTAATTTTAAATATTTGGAACAAAGAATCCCCTTTCATTACCTTTCCATCCCTAGGACTTACTCCCTTTGATCCACTTTAAGTGTCATCTTTGGCTTATGCATACCTTTTAAGAGATAGTAGTAAAATTAGGTAATTACATTTAATAAATATGTCATTTGAGTACATTGCCTTTATCTCTCTTTTACTTTTTATTCCTTCCGGTCCAAAATAGTTGATCACTTTTCTTTTTTAAAATTCAAATAATGTAAATTTTGAACAACATTTTAAGGTATATTTCTTCATCATATTGATATGAAAAGAATTGCAACTTATAGTACTTTTTGTGTATTTTTTTAATATCTAAATTATAATTTTATAATATTGAATAGATCTAGTTCAATTTAACTCCCAAGATTGGTCAAGTTGACTCTTAAAAAGTGAAACCTATCAACTAAAATGGACCGTAGGGAGTATAAACTGAAATAAATACTATTGGGATGAGTAAGAGTAAATTGAGAAAATTGTAATTAGTGCTTTCTTGATATTATAAAATGAAACATAAAAAATTAAAAATAACACTTAAATGGAACAAGAGGGAGCAATAGTTAATAGCATTGACGAGGAATTAAAAGTGACCTCAAGCTATGCAAACTCCCTAATAAATAATATTTAATGGAGCATTTCTAGTAGATAGTAAATTTTCAAGGAACCAGCTTCCTTCCAAATTCAAACCATATAATCCATAATTATAACTTTTATACCCAATATTTGATATAACTTTTAAAGAAATTTACGTTACCAGTTAATCAAATATATTCGGTAAAGGGGATTGTGCCTAATGTTTATAAGGTTACTAGATGTTTTTTTGTAGGTTTTGCAAATCATTATCATTTTATAGTGTTAACTATCTAAGTTGCATATACGAATAACATAGAAGAGTATATAGTATATAGTTTTCACGGGTAAAAATCATTTGCACCTCCAACTTTGGTTTAAAAATCAAATTCCTCCTCAACTATGAACAATAATAATTCTCCTCCCTTTATCTTAATCTCTCAAAAATCCCTGCTTTACCCTCTAGATTATCAAGTCTTTTTATTTTTTATTTTTTATTTTTTTATTTTTTCATAATATCATGATATATTTTATTTGTTATACATATATAACAAAAAAATATTATAATCAAAATAAAAAAAGTGTATAATAATCAAAGCATATAAATTAATAATATTATTAATAAAATAAATGAGAAGAATAAATTATAGAAATAATATTACTTGTATTAGTACTTTACAAAAAAAAAATGAAACTCAAAGTTAATCTATTACACAATAGAAAATAAAATTTTAATGCATGAAGTACTAGAATAAATTATTGAGGATATCAGTATATTTCATATAAATAAGAATTTAAGCTATTCATTTGAAATAAATTTTAAATAATACTAATGTAGATTATATTTCATCAAAGAGGCGGACTCATATGGTGGGCTAGGATGCACTTGCACTCACCAGCTTGGCCAAAATATATGAATTTTTATGTTGATTTCTTTGAAAGTCTTGAAATGTATTAATGGTGGCATCGATAAAATAAAATTATCTTTAAGTTCATTGGTCGAGTATGTCTGCAATACTTGCTTTTTTTCTTTATGAATTTACCTGCCACATTTTGAATTCCTCAACTCTCCTCTTTATTTCATTTTATTTTATTTTTATTTTATTCCTACATTATAAATAGTGGTACCTGTAACTTCCAACTCCTAGGTCCACCTCTATTTCATCGATGATAACTAAAACTTAAAAATCTGTATACACGATAGAGAATGAGGGTGAACATACTTTGTAGCAAATTTATATATAAACATATTGATAACATTAATGAACTTAAATTACTATAATAAGCTATATATTATTTAAATCATAGGTAAAATATTTTGATTAAAAACTCATATATAAAAATAAATCACATAGATGGAGATTGAAAAAGTCAAGGATAAAATAGACATTGTATATAGGGACAAAATGACTATTTTTTATAATTGAGGGAGGAGTTTGATTTTTAACTTAAAGTTGGGAGGTCAAAATGATTTTCGCCCTATTTTTCACATTATACAAACTTCAAACATGATATAGAACACTTACACTTCATCATGGTACGCTAGCAAGCTTACTTCTAACAAAACAAATTTCGTTGTCTTGATTATTAGTTAGTCAATCTTATTTTTTGATATATCAAACTAGGAATGTTTTGACTTAGATATGCCATTTTTGAGACTTGGAGCTCCATTGTATGTGCCGAAAGTTTCAGTAGCTCCAAAATATCATTTATGATTTGCGTGTAAAATTTGAAGCCCTTCGGCAGTCGTTTGGATGGGTTTTGAAGAAGAAGATAAACTTGGAGAAGTTCAGTAAAGTTTTAGTATACACTAAAAACTCCCATCAACTTTAAACTCTATTCCTCTATTGAAACGATTTCGCTCAGTTGTTTCGGGAGATAGGACTTCGATTTACGTACTAATAATTTTAAAAACTTCGTAATACCTAGTAGGACCTGTCTGTAAAATTTGAGCTAAATCAGACCTCGTTTGGTAGGCATCGGAAGAAGGTTTCAGTTTTTATTGTCGATAAATATTAAAAAGAGATTTTCGAGCTCGGTTTTGGCGAATGAGCTCCGATTCGAAATCTGAAAGCGCAGTTAGGTTCGTATGATTATTTATGACTTTTGTGAACTTTCAAAAGTGAATTTCGAGATTGTTCGGCTAGTTTCCACTAAAATGCCGAAAGTTAAATAATTTGACCTTTTTCCATTTAGTTTGCATATTGAGTTCCGGGAGTCCGATTCGAGATCCGCCTTAGCAAGTATGTTACATATATTTTGTATAACTGGTATGCAAAGTTGGAATTAATTCGAGTATCATAGAGTACCGTTATAATTTTCGATTAAGAAAAGAAAATATAAAAGTAAAAGGAAATAAAGTAAAAGAAAAATGAAAAGGAAAAGAAAGAAAAGGAAAGGTGGGCGGCTTTCTTACTACAACAGAAGGAGAAACCACGAGAAACAGTGAAATGGAACAGAAAATACGCAGAAGAGAAAAATGCTCGAAAATGAGAAAAGAGCCGGAGAAAGACAGAATTTTTACTCCAAAATATTCAGGTAATAATCTTAATCCATGATTTTAGTTTATTACATGTGTTTAAATATATTTTGACGGTAGAAATTGGGATGTTAGACATCGTTTTAATAAGTTCAACTGATAATCTAAAGGGTCAATTGGACCCCGATAATGGAATTTATTATATATTCGTACTCAGTGAGTTATGGGCAACATATAAATGTAATTTATTTAATGGTTTGGTTATGTGACCTTAAACACTGTAAATAGGCCTGGCCTACGTATTGCGTATGCGAATAGAATATCAGGTTCCTACCTGGATTGTTCTAAGATGTAAGGAATGAAGCCTTTAGCCTTATGTGATATATTTTTCTGCTTATTGAACACAGCGGGATCGTTTGGCAATGAATCCAAAGGACAAGCGGTTATTGAGTGGTTGTACTAATTTTGTAACAAGGTAAGTGTTTATATCCATTTCTTTGGAGGCACCTGGCCTCGTAGATTTTCTACCACGTGTTCCTTACGTGTGTAGCTGCCGATAGGCGTACTCATTACGCCTTAGCTTTGGATTTACATTGTATATTATATGTTATGTCTTTTTTTTGGTATTGCATTGAGGATCTGAGCATTGTACTCTAGTTGTGAGTTGGCATCTACTTCCCGGCTGTCGATTAGAGTCTCTCGCCGGTAAAGGGTTATTATTGCATCATATTGCATTCATATGCATCATATGTCATTAATATACATTACATTGCTATATCATTTACTAAGTGCAGGAGTATTCCACATCTGGTTTATATTATATATGAGCAGGAGAATTCCGCTCCATTGCATCATATTGAGGGTAGGAGGATTCCGTCCTAAGAGCAGGAGGATTCCGCTCCATTGCATTATATTGAGGGTAGGAGGATTCTGCCCTAGGAGCAGGAGAATTCCGCTCCATTGCATTATATTTAGGATAGGAGGATTCCGCCCTAAGAGCAGGAGGATTCCGCTCCATTGCATTATATTGAGGGTAGAAGGATTCCGCCTTAGGAGCACGAGAATTTCGCTCCATTGCATCATACTGAGGGCAGGAGGATTCCGCCCTAGGAGCAGGAGGATTCCGCTCCATTCATTTGGTACATGTGACCCTTTGCATCATATTTCATTTCATCGCATTTCATTTCATTTCATTTCATTTTCATACCATTGTGTAGACTTGTGGTACATAACTACTATTCTGCTTATACGTGCGTTGCTTATTTGTTGATATGTTTCTGGCTCGTATTCCTGGTTGAGTTTATGGTTTTATACGTGTTTCCGGTTATTATCTGGCTCTGCCTTTTATAATTTAAATAAGAGGAATTTGGTTTATATGTTTCTTCTCCCTGCTAGCTATCCTATTCTTTGAGGTGGCTAATCTGCTCCACTTATTGAGTCTTTTGACTCACCCTTGTTTGTTGTTTGTTTCTTATCTATCTATTTCCTTTCTGCAGGTTGCCTTCCAGGATTGAGTTCGCCACGTTGTGAAGGAGCGAAGACGACTTCAGCTGTCAGGGTGAGCCAGCTTTTATTTCAGATGGCCACCAGTTTATTGTTTATTATTTCAGTTGCATTTTGCTCTCTTCAGTAGGTATCTGCCTTCTTTTGTACTCTTATATGTCTAGTATGGATAGCCCTAAACCTAGTATATTGGGTAGTCAGTTGTAATTTCTTTTGTACAACTTAGAGGTATCAGTATGTCTGTGTGTTTTTTAGTCTTATCCTTATTTATGAATTGTTATATTCATTTTCCTAATTTAACTGGTAAGGGTTCGCCCGACGGGTCTAGGGGAGGGTGTCGGGTGCCCGCACTGCCTAATTGGATTCCGGGTCGTGTCAGTTAGTATCAGAGCCCGGTTTATAGTCTATCCATACTAAGACAGTGTCTAGCAGAGTCTCGCTGATGGGTACGTAGACGTCCGTAGTTATCTACGAGAGGCTATAATACCATTTAGGAAGTTTCACTTCCTTCATTTCTGGTCGTGCGTCGGTCTAGGATTCAAAAGTATTTTCGTTAATTCGTTAATTCCTTCGTGGTAATTGTGAACTCTCGTGCGACAAATCAGCAAACGGTATGAGTTCAAGACGAAGCAGTCTAGCCTGGGGCTAGTACTGACGAAGACCCGAGAGTTTTGATCGTGCTGACGATCTAGTTACGAAGGCCCCAGCTGTACGAGATCGCGATGGGCAAGGGAGCAGGGCCTTGTTATTCCCTCGGCTCTCTACGATGCTTTTACGAGAGTTTTGGCGATGCAGATACCGCAAGAACCAATTATTCGCTAGGCAGCTTATCAGGTCGCCGCATATGCAGATGTTCGGACTTAGAGAGCTCTTATTCCAGTTCCTGATGTTTCCCCAGTAAATTATGTTGTGGAGGCAGCATGTGTTGTTCCTCTAGTTATTCTGGCTGGTTAGCTAGCCCGAGTACTGGCTCGGTCCACGTATCTGAAAAGGCTGTATTATTTTACCCAATTGAACCTTCTGATGTTCTTAGGCCATGCACCAAATAATCCCTGTGTAAGTTTTTTTGTTAAAATACAATGATGTTAGCGTATCATTCAGGCTCTTGATTATATTGAGCGGTATGGTGTTGATTCTTCTGCTTTCTAGTTTTAGGGGTCCCGCCTTGAATTGGTGGACCGCTATCTTATTAGCTAACTTGGTTCGATTTTTCTTCTAGATTCATGGAAAAATTCCTTTCGTGTAGCTAGCGAGATGAAAAGTGTTGCCAATTTGAATGGATTGGACAGGGTGGCCTGTCGGTTAGCCTGTTGATGTTTCAGAATATGAGATTGAATTCTATAGAATGGCTGCATATGCATTAGAACTAGTCCAAGAGCCTTTCGAGAGATTAAAAGATTTATTGATGACCTTTCTCCTTCCTTGATATCCCAGATGGCTTGAAAAATTGAGGTTGGGACTTCATTCGATGTCGTTGTCGATATTTCTCAAAAGTATTAGGTATACCATAAGTTAGAGGGGGAAGAGTTCGAGCAGGAGAGCAAGAGATCCCGTGGCCCTAGTGGGTAACCATGGTACCTCATTTGGAGGTAAGAGTTCTGATTATTTTTGGAGGTCACCTTCTAGGTTATCTCAGCTTGTGTCACGTGATTCTTAGAGTGTGCCAGTAGCTCGTCAAGATCAGATTCAGTCTTTACTTTACAGCTACCAACAATATTTTCGGCTTCCATTTTTAAGCGAAAAGGTGGTATCATTGTCGTGAGTCTGGCTATTCTTTGAGGAGTTTTACCTTACTCCGACAAGTAGGCAATCGTCTTTTCTCTCGTCATCAGGCATCTGAGCAGTCGCAGGGGATTTCATTTAGATCTCAATCAGCCAGACAAATGCCACCATCCAGTAGAGGTCGAGAGTGTGGTGGTAGTGGTTCTTCAGAAGGTGATTATCAGGGTAGTGGCTCAGCTGCAGAGACAGTTCTATAAACTGCCAGTCTGGCAGGATGCTGAGGTATCCGATGTAGTAGACCCGTGTATTTCTTCTTCCCTTATATGTGAGTAAGATTTGATTCTTCTGATCGATCTGGAATGATGTGTCTTATCATGTTTCGATGGTTTCCTTGGATATTGTCTTTATTAAGAATCGGCTGCGGTAGAGGGGCGAGCTTCTGGTATGATTTATTCCCGGCATTGGTGAGACCTTACTAATTTATCTGGTCTAAATATGAGAAATTTGACGGTGAGTGTCGCTATTGTCTGCCTGGCATCTTGTCATGCCACATTCTATTATTATATCAAATTAGTTTACCTCTGTTCTCGGAACTTCCGTGTTGGTTGGATTATGGGATTCTAGTTCATCACTATAAGGGAGTGTCATGGTTTCTTCCGGTATAAAGTGGTTAGTAAGTAATATTCAATCTACGTGTCTCCTCTTGGTTTGAAATGCTAGTAAAGTCATGTTATCCCATGAGCTTATCTAGGTTATAAAAGGGTTTCTGGTAAATTGTTAGAGTTTCCTTCTTGTTGGGAGGTTAAATTGGCATGGATGTTGTTCTATAGAGCTTATTTAATATCTATTTCTTCAAGTGCGATTCTTTGGCTAACTTGACTCGTAAGTAGTCTAGCTCAGGTAGCCAAGTAAATAAGAAGATGAGCTTCCTAAAGCTCTAATTATTTCTATCCTTAGTCCGTTGCCATCTCTTCTTTGTTCGGCACTGATGAGCTTAGACGGTCAGTAGTCTCTTATAATGTTCCCTGTGTTGAGCAAGAGTACGTGCTATTGCAGCAGGGTAAGCATATTATTGTTTTTCAGGGCTTCTAAGGGTAATAGAAGCACCATCCATCAGGCGGAGGTCTTTACGGCAAAGGTATGGAGTTGTGAACTCGAGAGTTGCAGTTGTTTGGCAACTTGAAAGGACAGTTGGTAGCTTAGGTTTGCCTACGTTCAGCTTTTAGCTAAATCTTCTTTAGTCCAGCAGACTGTGCGAGGATGGTTATTCCTATTCAAATAGTTTTATGAGTTTGTGCATTAAGTGGAGGAGTCTTCCTCTAAATACTGAATGGTAATAATAAATCTCTAAGGCGTTGATACCACTTTTGTCACGACCCAATCTAGGGCCACGACAGAAACCTACAATGAGTGTCGATCATTGGTAAACCCACTAATAATCTATTAATGCTCGAGATAAGCTAGCAACCTGATCATATATACGTACCTATTTGCTGAAAGCATAAAGTCTGAAAAGATGACACGACTTTAACTTGTTGGCAATTAGAACACTAAGCCAAAAATTCTGCTATGTCACACTTCATTCCGTCCCACCAATAAATTTGCTTAAGATCATGGTACATCTTAGTCGAACCTGGATGAACAGTATATTTGGAATAATGTGCCTCTATCATAATCTGTCCACGTAAATCTGCAATATCAGGGACACAAAGTCTGTCTTTATACATGAGAACACCGTCAATAGTAACCCTGTATGGTGACTCCAGTTTTCTTCTGGCTATCTGTCTGTATTCAACTAGAACTGGATCCTCATACCGACACTGTTTTACTTTATGAAAATTTAGAGTTAAAGGTCTAGTGCAGTTTGTCATCCATCCATCATTGACATATCTCCTTCACACCTCAACTCTTTGAAAAGTTACTTTAGCATTATAAGTGCACATATAATCAACTTTGTTGCTGGTATTCTGCCTCAGCTCATGGTCCAACTACATGTCTCTTTTATTTTCACTTTTTCAAGTCATAATATTTCCAATTCAAAGACAATACCCTGAAGTAAATGTTCAGTCTGAAGATCATTCCTGGTTTGCATCATATTGTCCAGTAGTATTTGTATGATCCTTATACTTATATGATAGACCCTGTTCAGATGAACCTTTGACATACATTCAGACATGAGTAACTGCATTTCTACAAGGAGCTTGCGGAACAACCCTAACATCAACTCAGGTGTTGCATAGTCCGTTCGTAAAAAAATAAAATTTCTTTGCATCAAATCTTCTATAGTGTGTAGTGACAAGGTACTTCAAAAGCTCCCCCTATTGCATCAAGTGTGAGCTAATTCTTAGTTCCATCGACCTGTTCGATATCAAAAAAAGTATATCGACGAGGTGATTCGTCGGCGGAATCATGTTAACCCATTCAAAGTTCCGTGTATCTTTATTTCGAAAATGTAGAACTCTCCTCTCGTGATCGAGGAAGGATCAGATAGTCAAAATAAGTCGGGCAACGGTGTTATGATATTATCCAGATATATTTTATTCCAAAAGTTCGATATACGTGTTATAATTTTCATCCTGTAATCAGAAGATAATGCCCGTGGAGTATTTTATGAAGGTCGTGCAAGTTCTCTTGTTATCTACTTGAATCTTGCTTTAGACTTAGGCACATTGTAATCACCTAATTTTGGCACAAAAATTCAATTTTTTTCTCAAATTTTTGTGTTTATTTGTTTGTGATCTATGGTTGTCTTTGTTAGATGTTTACATTCAATATTAGCTAGTTTTAGCTAATTACTTAGAAGAAAAAGTATGAAAAATGCCAAAAATACTTGTCATCTGTTCAATAGTGATTTTATGTTTTGATTGTGAGAATATTGCAATTTGTGTGTTTTAAATTTTAGTTAATTGTGTATGCTTTGAATAATTTTTACCATGTAATGGCTACTTGTAAATTCAGTCTAGCTCATTCCTAAAAACCTGTCCAGCCCACTTCATAAACCCAATACCCCTGACCCGATCCGGCCCATTTCCCATTTAGTTTCCCTAATTTCCCCTCCTACACTAAAAACGATCAGACAAAGGGAAACGTGGCCAAGTCTCCACCTCCGCCTGAGCTCCTCGACGGCGATGGCGACCACCCCTCCGGTCTAAATTTTACCATTACCCTGTCGCCTTGGCCTCCTCTATCCACTCCTCAGCTCGGATTCCTAAAAATTAATCTACAGTATGACATAGATCTGGTTTCAAAGAAGTAGCAAATCCCTGACTTCGGCGACGTCGAATTTTCTGGCTAACCCTATACCTTTGGACTTGTCTTGGTCTCCTATACTCATTTCTAAAGGTATTCTTCTTGGAAACCCCTCAATTTTCCTTCTTGTATCCTCTGCATGTGTTCCCTTTTGCTTTTGGGGACTATGATTTGGTTCGTTTTATTGGATGACGCTAATGACGTCGAGGAAAGGCTGTTTAGTTGAACTAGTGGTGATGGGTCAGAGAGATGGTGTCTTGGGGACTGCGGTGATATTGTATGATTGGCTGATTGAAAGCCGTTTGTGAGCTGAGTGGGAGCTGCGGCTTTAACCGTGCAATGGTGGTGTCGAGTCTGGGAGTTCTGATGATGAGATGGAGACGAGGTCGTGATAGCGAGGACATAGCAGAAGTAGTGGTGGTGTAACATTGGCACCAAGGCTGTCTGAAAACTTGGCTAGGCTGCTACGATAGTGTTTGTGTGAGTGATGGTGATGATCCGAGGCAGTTTGGACAGTTGGTTGTTGTTGTCGCAGTTTGATCCGATGATGTGGTGTTTGATATAGCCGTTCCGAGGGTGAGTCAGTGATGGTTACTTGGAGCTTATTCAAGCAGGTGGTATCTTAGAGATGCCAAGACAGTGACGATGGTACTGATGCAGCGAGGCAGCCTCGACTCGATGGCGATAGTGATGGTTCAGTGGCGACTTGACACGATGATGGCAGTAGTGATGGGGTAAACTTACTGGAGGTGATGTGAGTTTAATGAAGGCTTGTGGGGGAATTACTTTCTTGCTTGTATGGGTGTTGCAATGTAGTCACAATGAAGATGATGGGATTCCAGGCAGCGCTGTGATGCTAGTAGCGTTGATGACTAGTATTCCAAGGGCTGTGATGGTGAAGAACTGTTCTCAATGGCAACGAGGTTGTCAAAGCTGATCCGAGGGGGTTTCAATGGTATTTGGAGGTCGTGAGGCTGTTGGCGACGATCGAATGGTGTCGGCAGTGGTGGCGACACTATGCTTTAACAGATTAGATGGGATTTGTGAGCCTCTTTTCCCTCCTTTGCTGTTTAGCTTAGATCATTTTAGTTGTTTAAGTTTTAAGTTAGTTAGATGATAAATTAGAAAGATCATGTTTTAATTCTGGCATGAAATTGAAAATATGTTATGCATTCGGATTTAGCTTAATGAATGAGTTATGAAGGGATATTGTTTAGTATGATTGGCATGAGATTTGTGTGCTTCTGTTATAAGTTGTGAGATTTGTAATGTATGAAAGCTTGGGTAAACATCCTGACCAGTTTTGAGTAGAAAGCATAGCAGGTTTGTGAAATCACCTATGTACTATTTAAATCTGAAAAAAGTCGGAACTTTGTTTAGTTTTCTTTCCAGTGAGGGGCTGCATGAGATGCAAAAATGTTTAGTGGTTAGAATTGATTTGTAGTTTGTTACGAGTAACTAGGGCTGTTCTGTTTAGATTTTGGAGTTCAAATGGTCACTTTCAATCATTTCAGACTTAAGTGAGTTTGGTGTGAAATATAGATAAGCTGGGAGTCTCTTTTGGGTCAAGAAATGAGTTCTTGGCTAAAGCCTTTTTAAGTTTAAATTTCAGATTTTGTGTAGTTCAAAGGGATTCAAAAAAGGGTCAAAGTTGAGGTACATATCAGCTTAAACAAAATGAGATTTTACATAGGATTCCCGGTACTTTTCTGAAAAGCAAGTATGCACATGTGAGTTTGCCCTTTGACTTACTTAAACACTCCACCCTTTTGTGCTTTTCATTTATTGTATGGCATGCCATTTTGTCAAGTAGGGAGGACATTTAATGTTTTTGGGGTTGGATTATAGCTTTCCAACAGCTCTTATTTGCCTCTATTTAAGAGAGGTTGTTAATCACTTGTAAAAGGGGGGGAGATCTGCAAAAGAAAAAATACATTTTCTCTCTACACTTCACCAGTGAAAGAAAGAGAGCAGATCTGAAAATAGAGAGGAGAACATCTGAATGACATTAGAGCTGAGAAACAACATCAGGGAAAGACATTTTTTCTCTCTCTATCACTTTCATATCTCCAGAACACTTTAGATAAAATATTGAGAGCAAAAAGAGAGAAATGAAGTGAGTAATAGTGAGAGTTGATTGAGATTTAAGCTTGAGGTTTTGAAGTCCGAGGTTAAGCTTAATATGAGCTGGTAGTCGCTGTGTCCTTGCTATTGTTGATGCTGAGTTGCTGTCTTGCTTAGTTTCATTTGGTTCCTGCTGCAGTTTGGAATGGTAACTCGTATAGGTAATCTTTCCAACCACTGTTATCATTTTTTTGTATGCATTTTTCCACTTTAATGGCCTGAATATTAGTAAAATACATTGTATGTTGAACGTTTGAAATCAGCCATCAAAAGGCCTGGTCCAGATCTGTATGAGCTTGTTTGCGGACCAGGCCCAGAAATCATTCACCTTTGTACTCATGTTTGTGTCTTGTATGTAACTTGTGCCGTATTCAAAATAACAAGTTAGTGTTGTGTGTGTATGTATGTTAGAATAAAGCTTGATATTAAGAAAACAAGGCGTTGATTTAAACTTTAAGGCCAGACAAGCAAGAATATTAAACTGGTCCAGATTTGCAAACAATGTGTACATGTGTAGTTCTTGGGTCAAACTTGAAACATAAATGCAAAATAAGAACAGCAGTGCAAATTGCAGAGAGATAAGTAAGGAGAAGGGCTGTTAAAAATGGGATCTTGCAATGTTGTCCAGTTTAAAGTTTGGCCATTAAAGCTAGTATTACCATTGTTAAATGATATTAGGCCATTCGTTAAAAGGATATAAAATAAATCGCCTGTGCATTTTTACTTCACGTATTAGTTTTATGATTAGCATGATGCATATCAGACCAAGATTTAATAACGAGCAACAATTAATCACAAACGACTAGGCAAAACTATTAGGCCGAGAGTAAGACTTATTAAATATAAATAAATCGCTCAAATGTTTACATGGAACTCATTTTATTGGAAATTCGAACGGATATTGTGTTCGGGGTTAATTTTCAATAGAATATCCATCAATGAACGAGCGAATGTCTATAAGAAACGTAGTTATATCTAACTGAGTCTTCACGTGAATGAATATACGATTTTAACTTAAAAAATAAAAATTGTAGCAAACGTCCAATGTTTACACGAAGCTCATTTATATCAAGATTCGAATGGACAATGCGTCCACGGTTAATCTCTGATAGAGTTTTCGTCAATGAACGAGCGACTTTCATCCAAATCAAAGCGTAACAAATAATAATTCGGCAATCAAACAAGCAAACAATAATTCACAAAAGCCGGAGAGCGTGAATAAAGCAACTGTGCTTGGCACAGGACTAGAGGGTACCTAACACCTTCCGGAGAGTCAACCGAGATCTTTATCCAGAACTCTGACGCAGACCACTTACGAGTCATAGGTGTTTCAACGTACCACTTTGGTGACATGGCACACCTTTAACTTGTCAAGTGGCGACTCCGAAAATCTCTTAATAATTTGGTACCTTTAAAACACCTAACTCACAACCTGCTTTTATTTATTTTTAGTAAATTTTAGGGCGTGACAGCCTGGCGACTCCGCTAGGGAAAAGAATCTTAGGGTTTAATTATTGTCGCTTTTTAGTCTTGTGAATATTTGTTTGTTTGTTTGCCATGTTTTAAATGTTACTGCTTCAATATTTATCTGAGTTGTATATAAACTGTCTCCTCTCACGAAACCCTCTGAGTCTCTGATACATATATACCAGTATTGCATTCAGCATCTGGGAAACCTTCTTACACAAAATTGTCCATGATTTAGGAGGATAGTGTGCCGTGGTTAAGTCGGAGACACTGTTGCCGAACAACCTCGATGCGCTTTCCGCCCGGTTTGTCCACCCGGTTCTTAGCCGGTCTAGACACCGAGTTAATTTTGTCACCTAGAGTTTAAACCTTTAGGCTTGATTTACCTGTATTTAATTTGATGACTTAGTGAGGTGCGGTACGCCGGTAATGCACTTGTCTAGGCTGACCTTCTTCGTGTCAAGACGGGACCCACGTCCCAGAAAGACACATTTATGGCATTTTCTGTGTTGCATATGTTTGGAAGGTCGTTATGCTGACCGTTATCGGTTTGGGAGTCGGCGTACACAGAAATCGATACAAAAAGAACATAGAATTTTGGGTCCAAAAAAAAAAAGAAAAAAAAAAGTCATTATTTTCACGCCGTTACAATGACGAATTTTTTTAGGGTCATTGTGTCAAATCCATAAGAAAGGTTTTTATTTTTTCTTCAACTTTCTGTCGTTATAATGCCGAATTTTTTTTAGGTCATTTGTGTTTAAGTCAAGTCTCATAGTCTAGTCTAAAACTTAAAAAATAATTTTTGCGCCGTTAAAATGGCAAATTATTTTAGAGTCATTATGTCAAAATCCACAAGAAGAGTTTTTTGAGTGATAAAAAAATATTATTGTGTCGTTATAATGCCGAATTTTTCTTTGGGCCATTTGTGTTTGAGTAGTCTACTGTAAAAATATTGAAAATAATTTCTTGCGACGTTATAATAGCGAATTTTTTCGTTTTTGATGTTCGTATCCAAATATGTGTCAAAGGGTCCTCAATTTCGTCCTTGTTGCATCGTTGCGACAACTGTCCAAATATGAGTCAAGGATCTTGTCCCAGGTTTTCAAATAAAATATCATTTTAATGCTGTCATAATGATAAATTATCCAGAATTTAAGTCAATTTTATACCTTTATCCAAGTAAAAAAAAAATTAAAGAATAGTGGTTTGAGTCTCGAGTCTGAAAAAAAAAATATTTTAGTCATCATTTAAGCCATTGTAACGACGAATTTTTTGTTAGAATCTTGTGTTTAGTTCCGTGTTCGGGTTTTGGCCCGAGTTTGTTTTTGAAAAATAATTTGTTGTCACTGTAATAGTGAAAATTTTGGAATCTTTTCTGTTTGTCTAGGTCTGTGTTCGGATTTTATCCCTAGTTATAGAAAATTCTTAGTGTCATTTTCACGCCGTTATAATGGCAAAAGTCTTGGAACCCTTTATGTTTGCCTAGGTCTGTGTCCGGCTTTCATCCCGAGTCTGAAAATAATTTTTGGTCGTCAGTTTATGACAAAATTTTTGAAATGTTCCTGTGTCCGAGTCTGTGTTTTGATTTTACCCTAAGTATGAGAATAATTTTTCGTCTTTTTATGCCAAATGGCGAAATTCTGTTAATCGTTCATGTGTCTCCTGTCTGTCATTTTGTATCCTAGTTTTTCTCTAATTTTGTAAATACCCAGATGTCATGTTTTTATTTTTGACTCTTGTCTCATGTCATTGTTTTAATTATGTCAGTTGCTTCAAAAAAAAAAAAAAAAAAAAAAGCATGTCTGTAGTCTCGAGTTATGTGTCGTCTACGGTTTGTATTTTAACATTATCTCAACACGACACATAGACGATCTTTTTTGGGATACCCTCGATACACACGGCATATGCCGCGAACCTTTTTCGGGATGACGCATAACAACCTTAACTTGTAAGTGTGTGTTTTTGTGCTAACCAAATTTGTTTATTAGTTATTTTGACATTTGCGGTAACTTGGATAGACATTCCGGCATCATATCACCCATACACAACAGCATCAATACAACCCGTGATCATGACATCTGAAGGTGGAAATTCTGATTTCGGCGCTCAAAGCGTTTGATTGAGTTGATGAAAGGTTGACCGAAGAGGTCAAAAATCTGAAACGGTTGATGGCCGAGCAGAATGAGAGGTTGACTAAAGCGGTCCAAAATCTGAAACAGTTAGTGGCTGACTTGTATCTTGCCATTACTTTAGGACACACAGCTCTTCCCGTGCCAGCCGGTCTCTCAGGTCTTGCGCCGAATATCACATATCAGGCACACCGCCTGCCTACAATAGGTGAGGACTGTCGATATTCTCCTGACTCTCCCCACTACTACAGTGCAACAAAGGAGGCGGGATCCTCCACAATGTGTCCACTGGCACCACCGTCTCCACTTGCTCCACCCTCGGCCTCTGCTCCACAATTCACTTGCCTAGCTAGGCCAGAGAGTCTTGCGAAAGAAAGGAAAATAGAACAAAGTCCCAGAAAACACAGCGAGAGACAGTACAAACAACCTCACTCACACCACCAAGCTCCACATAAGAATCATCAACATTGCCATTCCCCACATAGTCCAAAATATCCCGCCCCTTAATTCTACAAAGTGCAGCCATATGCTCCAACATCTTCCTATCCGCAATGGCGTGCACCAGCAACAGAAACCACATATAACACTTATTACAATCACTTCCAGGCTTCGCCTAACTTTCTTCCTAAAAAAGGAAAAATCCATGCTCTCGCATGAGTGCATGTCATAAAAAGTCGCGACGAGGGGGAATAATGAGGTTCACGCCAATTGGGGAATCTTACACCAACCTGTTTGAAAAGCTACAACAAGCTGACATGTTGAAACCCATCTCAGGAAACATGAATCCAACTAGAAAAGTAGATCGCTCGCGCCGTTGTGCTTTTCATTCTGGGGCGCCTGGACATGACACAGAGCAATGTGGGCATCTGAAAAGAACAATCTAAGAAATGATAGATAACAATCAGATAAATGTTGTGGGAGACGAGACTCAAAATGTGAACCAGAATCCTTTGCCAGCTCATAATGTTCAGAATGACACACATACAGTTGGGATAGTATGCACGGAGGAAGAAATTGCCAGATTCAGGTGCATTCTTGTGAAGGGCACAACAATGCATGAAAAGCAGGAAACTGGCTCTGACTTGCAATTGAGTGACTGTGAAATATTGTAGCTTGTTTTGCTAATCTTTCTGTGTACTTGGTTATTCAAGGGTTGTAACCCAAGTGAATTATTTTGCTTGTTTTGTTGTTCAAGCCCTTATATATTCAATTCAATGAAAGAGAGATCCATCTCGTCCTAATATTTGGTCTTTCATGTTTCCTGTTCTTACCTCCTTAGCTTTCTGTTTTATGTTTTGTCGACCTAAATAACATGACATGCGTGCGGAATTTACGTCTTGATCTAAACACGCGCTCTGGAATTGTGAGCTATTTGATCAGTAAAGAGGGATAGAAGAGGGAGCGAAATAAGTTGGGAACTAATCAGTAGTCATCCTTTAAGGGAGATCGGTGAGAAGTTCAAAATCATGCACGGTCGCTTCGACCGAATTTGAAATGCCAATTTTGATAACCATCGTTGAAGCAGAAGTTGAGGACACGTGGGGATCTGATGCAGCCCGAACACGTGGTGATCAAGTGTTCGATCCATCGAGGCCAATGACACGAAGCCAAGCCAAACTTCTACACGATGTTCACATTTACTTGGCTTGGCCGAAGGAAAGCAACTGCTCCGAAGCTGAGTATTCGAGCTCAAGAACCGAAGGCTTCATCTACAAGTTTGAGCTCGATGAAGGGAGTGACCGAACCTTAACCGAACACTCAACATCGGCACCGAAGTAAGGGTGATCGATGTCAAGGATGAGCAGCACCGAAGTAAAGAAGCTCGAGCTCAAGTGTTCGAAGTCACGTGTTCGGTTGAAGGAGTGACCGAACACTCACTAAAACAGCCCTGCGTGGCTTAGTCCTATTGGTCGCCTGTGACCATTTACTATTTTACCCTTAAAGTAGTCTATAAATACTCCATTTACATTTCATTGTAAGGCAATTGTTGAATATTGAACATAGCAGTTGCTATTAAAGTGTCTCCGATGGAGCCGAACAACGACGTGGGATTTTAAAGAACTTGTGTCAATCGGTGTGAGTCGTTTGAGAATTTTCTTCTTGGTCATTCAATTTGCAAGAAGCGTTGTCTTTTTTGAGGATTGTTGCTTAGTATAGGTGATTCTTGACCTTCCTTCGATCGAGCTTGAGACAAGTTCCTCACTGCTCTTTCGAATCGAAGCAAGTCTTGTCTTGCTTCTGTCTTTTACTTGTTGTTTTCCCGCATTTTCTTCGTGTTTAGCTAAACCTTCGGGTTTGCTTGCACCATCTTGGCATCAGAGCAAGGTTTGAGTTTGTTCTCACAACCTCAAATCCTGTTCGTTTATTCGTGCTTTGTGTCTCCAATTTCAGCTTTCTTCCTTGTTGTTGATTGTTGTTGCTGTGGTGTTTTACAAAAAAAAAAAAAAAAAAAAAAAAAAAAAAAAAAAAGGTTGATGTGTTGATTGTTTGAATCAAACAACCATTGATTCTTGTTCACCACTATCCAAGGAGTGATTTGGGTGCCCGACGAACAACATTTGTGACTAGGGTTTCTTGATGAATTTTTTGGACTGTTTGAGCTTAGTGGTGACTGATTTTGAACCCCAACATATTTTGGATTGTTTCCGATGAAGATTGGTGGTTCTTGATTGATGTGGGTTTGTTTTGCGCTTAAATTTCGATGTTCTACGATTTGAACTGTGTCCGTACGCCGGAAAATTGTTATTGTTGTAACAGTGTACGAACACGAGGAGCTGAATCTTAGCTCAAAGAACTTTGAACAAATTCCTTTGTTGTTGTTGTTACCGGAGTCAAAGAAGCAACACAAATTCTATTAGCAATCGTGGTCTGTGAACGAAGTTAAAATTGTCCGTACGCCGGAGCAAAAACTTCACTGTTCCATTGAAGAAGAAAGGGATAAAGTGTAAAGATCAAAACCTCAGGTGAAAAATTTGTCGGCTAGAAAAGGAAATTGGATAAGGTAAAACCCTATCCATACCAAGGAGGGACCACTCTTGTACGGACAAGTGTTGGTGTGATCGAAAGGGATTCAGAGGAGGGGATCGAAGGGTAGATTCTCCTAGGTTTTCACTTTTCTTGTGTTCGATAAATCTAGTTAGTGGATCTCTTGAGTAATTCTTCCTACTCGATGTCATACTAACTCATTTGAGTTTATAGGAACTCGTGCGTGGGTGACCGAAGTCCAAATTTCGTAGAAAATTCTTTGACTTCCGAAGCACAGAGTAAATAGCATCTGTTCCATCGAGTCATATCAATTCACTCATCCCGAAGGAGACATTGTAACTTGTCGAATTCGAAGGGACTGAGAGAAGTTGATCAATCGAGGAAGCCATTGGCTACAAGTTCTTGAGTGACCAAAAACCGAACCCAAAGATTGAGTGGACCCGAGTGCCACCCATCAAAGGTGAGGGAGTGTGTGAGGTGATTTCTAACCTTAATATTTTATTTGGTCTTTGATTTGTGGAGGTACCATGGATGGGAATGGAGGCAATGGAAAAGGCCTTGAGAAGCCCGAAGTGTCGTTAGCCGATCTCATGGCTGCGATACAAGGCATCAGTGCCGAAGTAAGAGGAGTGAGTGCTCGAGTAGCTCAACTCGAGCAAGGAAGTGTGTCCGTGGCCTTACCTAGGTCCGGCGCAGGAACTAGCAACTCCGCTCCGATGAAGCCTGAGCTGTATGCTGAACATGTTCGACAACATCAGTTGACGAGTGAGGCAATTCGAAGAGAAATCTTGGGCAATCCCCAGGTTCCACAACCAAACTTGGGCAATCCCCGAGGTGATTATCAAAGCTTGGGCATTCCCCGAGGTTAAAGCGTACCGCTTCCGATGGCCCGAAGACAAGTTGAGAACGTTGATGAAGGGGTCAACGAAGGAGGTCGTGGAAATTTCAGAGGTTGAGGCCAAGGCGCAAATGTCGATCGAAATAATGAGCGTGAGGCTGATGATCGCTATGATGAGTATCCCGAACAAGTTCGTGGTGTTCGAGACCCAAACTTGAGCAGTGTCAAGATCACTATTCCACCCTTTAAAGGAACTAGTGATCCGGATGAATATCTTGAGTGGAAGCTTAAAATGGAGTGAATCTCCGAAATCAATGAGATGACCGATGAGAGAAAAACTGCCCATGCCATCGCTTTGTTCAAAGCATATGCATCTACATGATGGGAAGCTGACAAAAGGCATAGACGAAGGAATGCCTATCCCGAAGTCATTACTTGGACACAGTTGAAGAGAGCAATGGATGCTAAGTATTTGAGTGCGAAGTATAGGCAAACTCAATTACAAAAGCTCTACGAACTAAAGCAAGGGTCCAAGTCAGTCCAAGAGTATCATGATGAGTTCGAGAGAATTCGATTGAATCTTGATCTTGCAGAAGATGAAGAGCAAGCCACTATTCGGTTCAAAAATGGCTTGGCTCGGGATGTGTCATCTCAATTGAGACTACACGTGTACCACACGTCGGAAGATCTATTCGAAGCTGCCACCGAAGCTGAGAAATTGGTGAAGGACGATAAGGCAAACCGGTATCGAGGAGTCACTACTTCAACTCCTTTGAACCGAGCTAGAGAATGGAAGAGTCCTAATCCAACAAGTGCTAACACTGTTCGAGATTCGAAGGAACCCATCGAAAGGTAAAGTTCAACTAAACTCTCCTAGTGCTTCAAATATTGAGTGCCATAAATGAAAAAGTTTATGGTCACATGGCAAAAGAGTGTCCAACTCGCAATGTTATGCTTGTGCTCGACAATGGAGAAGTTTGTGAGCAGGCGAGTGACACCGAGGAGGAATTTATCGAGGAGATTGACCGAGCTGAACAGGATGATGGTCGTGAAGCTGGTGAAGCTGATCATTCGGAAATGTTTCTTGTGGTTCGAAGGAATTTGAGCTGCATGACCCTCGAAGAAGAGGACACCCAAAGAGAAAATCTTTTCCTTGCCCGATGTCGAGTGAGGGGGAAGGTGTGTTCGATGATTATCGACTCAGGTAGTTGTGCGAATGTAGTGAGCCAAACCTTGGTTTCACAAATGGGACTACCTACTTTGAAGCATCCCCACCCTTACAAATTACAATGGTTGAATCAGTGTGGAGAATTGAGGGTTGTCAAACAAGTGTGGATCAAGTTTAGAATTGGTGAATATCAAGATGAAATGATGTTCGACGTGGTGCCGATGCAAGCTTGTCATTTTCTATTGGGTCGACCCTGGCAGTATGATCGGTCGGTTGTTCACAATGGGAGATCCAACACTTACGCTGCAAAGCTCGAAGAGAAGAGTTTCATATGCAAACCCTTTTCTCCAAAACAAGTCACCGAGGACTACAAATGGATGAAAGAATTGAAAGAAGCGACCAAAGCTAAGCTTCCGATGGGAACAAAAATTGGGGCCGAAGACACAAACTCACCGCCCGAAGTAAGAAATGTCTGTGCAATCATGCAACCGGGTGAGTTTCTACGGGGCAACGATAACGACCAGATGATGATTTGCCTCGTGCAAAAGGGTATCTTTCTAAACTATAATGATGATTTTTCTAATGATAACCCTTTGCCTTGTGCTGTACAAGGTGTTTTGCAGGACTTCGAAGACATGTTTCCCGAAGAAATGCCAGGTGGATTACCTCTGTTGAGCGGAATCGAGCACCAAATTGACTTCCTACCGGGGTCTCAAATCCCCAACAAACCTGCATACCGGTGTAATCCTTAAGACACCAAAGAGCTCCAAAGGCAGATTGATTAGTTGCTGAACAAGGGCCTTGTTCAAGAGAGCTTGAGTCCTTGCGCCGTTCCTGTTATACTTGTCCCAAAGAAAGATGGAACATGGCGAATGTGTGTTGATTGCCGAACAGTCAACAAAATAATGGTAAAGTATTGTCATCCTATCCCTCGATTAGATGACATGCTAGATGAGTTAAGTGGTTCTTCATGCTTTACAAAGATAGACCTCAGGTCTGGTTACCACCAGATCTGAATGAAACTCGGAGACGAGTGGAAAACCGCATTCAAGACCAAGTTCGGTCTCTATGAATGGTTGGTGATGCCTTTTGGCTTATCCAACGCACCGAGCACATTCATGCGAATGATGAACCATGTGCTCAAACCATTCATAACTAAGTTTGTTGTCGTTTACTTCGATGACATACTTGTTTATAGTAAATCTGTGGATGAACATGTCGAACACCTAAGGCTAGTACTTGGTAAGCTTAGAGAAGAGAAGTTATATGCTAACTTCAAGAAATGTGCCTTTTGTGTCGAATGTGTAGTCTTTCTAGGATTCGTTGTCAGTGCTAGTGGTGTCGAAGTCGACGATTCAAAAGTCGAAGCCATCAAAGATTGGCCAACTCCAACCTCGGTATCACAAATGCATAGCTTCCATGGCTTAGCTAGTTTTTACCGAAGGTTTGTTCGTGACTTTAGCACCGTGGCAGCTCATTTAACCGAGCTGGTTAAGAAAGACCATCTATTTGTGTGGGGAGAGTCCCAAGAGAGGGCTTTCAAAGATTTGAAATGGAGGCTTTGCTCTGCCCCGTTGTTGCAACTCCCTGACTTCGGCAAAGCATTCGAAGTCGAGTCGGAGGAGTGCTGATGCAAGAATCGAAGCCGATCGCTTTCTTTAGCGAAAAGCTTAAGGGTGCAACCTTGAATTACTCAATGTATGACAAGGAGTTATATGCTCTCGTTCGAGCACTCGCACATTGGCAGCATTATTTGTGGCCTCGAGAGTTTGTGATTAAAAGTGATCATGAATCTTTGAAACATCTCCGAGGTCAGGAGAAACTAAACCGAAGACATGCCAAATGGGTTGAATTCATTGAAAGTTTTCCCTATGTAATTCATTACAAAAAGGGAAAAGACAATGTTGTGGCCGATACGCTATCGAGGAAATTCACCTTAGCGACCACACTCGCCTCTAGGCTCATGGGATTCGAAAGCATCAAGTTGATCTATAAAGATGATCCCAAGCTGAAATGCATCCGTGACGCAATCTTGAGTGGCCGAAGGGTTGAGAAATATCAGTGGTACGATGGCTACCTCATAAAAAATGGGAGGGTTTGTGTGCCAGTGTCATCGTGGAGAGAGCTCTTAGTTCGAGAAGCTCACTCCGGAGGTCTGATGGGACACTTCGGTGTCGACAAAACTCTTGGTATCTTAATCGAGCAGTTCCATTGGCCCAAAATGCGACGAGATGTGGAAAAGCTTTGCAACGCTTGGCTCGTTTGCAAGAAAGCTAAATCGAAGTCCAATCCTCATAGTTTGTATACTCCATTGCCTGTGCCAGATCGACCTTAGGGGTATATATCCATGGACTTTGTGTTGGGGTTACCGAGGTCGGGAGGTGGACATAATAGCATCTTTGTCGTGGTCGACTGTTTTTCAAAAATGGCTCACTTTATTCCTTTCAAAAAGTGTGATGATGCATAGCTACTTTGTTTATTTCTAATGTGTTGAAATTGCATGGTGTGCCTCGTACTATTGTGAGTGATCGAGACTCAAAGTTCTTGAGTCATTTTTGGAAATGCTTGTGGGGTGCCCTCGGCACCAAGCTACTATTCTCGACGTCTCACCATCCTCAGACTGATGGACAGACCGAGGTAGTTAACCGAAACTTGGTATCTTTGCTTCGAGCAATGACCAAAGGCAAGGTCGGGAACTGGGCTGATCGTTTGCCCATGATGGAATTTGCATACAGTCGAATGGTGCATCAAACGATCAATATGGCCCCGTTCGAATGTGTGTATGATTTTAATCCTTTGATTCCACTTGATTTAACCCCATTGCCTCGAGATTCTGTTATTGATTTTGAAGGTACTCAACGAGCCATTGCCTTGATCGAGTTGCACGCAAAGGTGAAGAAGAACCTCGAGGAAGCTTATGCAAAGGTCGCATCAAAGAAAAACAAGGGGCGAAAGAAATTGGAATTAAAAAAGGGAGATTAGGTTTGGGTTCACTTCCGAAAGGAACGTTTCTCGAACCAAAGGAAAGGAAAGTTGGCTCTCGAGGGGATGGTCCATTCCGAGTGTTGACCAAGATCAACAACAATTCCTACGTGATCGACCTCCCTGGTGAGTATAACGTGTCCATCACCTTTAATGTTGCTAGCTTAGTTCCTTGTGTTGTAGGTCAAACTTCGGAGGATGAGGAGGGCTTGATTTCGAGGACGAAATCTTCTCAAGAAGCGGAGGATGATGCAGCCCGAACACTTGCTGATCAAGTGTTCAATCCACCGAGCCCAATGACACGAAGCCAAGCCAAACTTCTACACGATGTTCACATTTACTTGGCTTGGCCGAATGAAAGCAACTACTCCGAAGCTGAGTATTCGAGCTCAAGAACCGAAGGCTTTATCTACAAGCTTGAGCTCGATGAAGGGAGTGACCGAACCTTCACCGAACACTCAACGTCGGCACCGAAGGAAGGGTGATCGATGTCAAGGATGAGAAGCACCGAAGTATAGAAGCTCGAGCTCAAGTGTTCGAAGTCACGTGTTCGGTTGAAGGAGTGACCGAATACTCACTAAAACAGCCCTGCGTGGCTTACTCCTATTGGTCGCCTGTGACCATTTACTGTTTTACCCTTAGAGTAGTCTATAAATACTCCAATTACATTTCATTGTAAGGCAGTTGTTGAATATTGAACATAGCAGTTTCTATTAAAGTGTCTCTGATGGAGCCGAACCCCGACGTGGCATTTTAAAGAACTTGTGTCAATCGGTGTGAGTCGTTGAGCATTTTCTTCTAGGTCATTCAATTTACAAGAAGTGTTGTCTTTCTTGAGGATTGTTAGTATAGGTGATACTTGACCTTCATTCGATCGAGCTTGAGACAAGTTCCTCACTGCTCTTTCGAATCAAAGCAAGTCTTGTCTTGCTTCTATCTTTTACTTGTTGTTTTTCCGCATTTTCTTCATGTTCAGCTAATCCTTCGGGTTTGCTTGCACCAGGATCTATCCAGGTCAATTCATTGAATCATTATTTGTGCGAGGCATTCTCGGGTCGGGATGACGAACGGCTTTCGTTTCTGCTACCCAAACACTATACCAATTTTCTAGCCCTTTGAGCCTTGCGTATTTTTTCTTTGGCTACCCTTCTTTTGGAATCAATGTGATTGAAATTGGAAAAAATTTGAAAAAGATTGAAATTGGAAAAAATTTGAAAAATTTGAAAAAGAAAGAAACAAAAAATTTTCTACCTCAGTGGTAGAGCTATGTCTGATATGATTCCTCTCAAAAGGATACGTAGGCAACCATTCGGGTGCGGTCATAATAGGGAAAAGTTCATTTTGTCCCTGTTCATATTGACGCAAAACTTGCCTCCAAGTTTGCGGCCAAAGTCAAAAGAAATTTTGTTCTCCATTCTATGCTAAACAGGGGCAGAAGTTTGTTTTTATTTTATTTTTTATAAAATAAAATAAAAATAAAACTTCTATTTTATCATACCATATATCCGTCTGTTTCATGAGATGTTTGGTATATCAGTCTCGAAGTCACGAAAAAAAAAAACTCCTAAACCGGGGCAGAAATTTTTTTTTAAAAAAAAGGAGGAGGAGAAAGTCACCATTCCTTTTCTTTCATTGTGTACATCTCCGAGGATAATCTCAATATTCCCTATGTTTTCATATTAAAAAATTCAAAAGATAATTCCTCGGTTTCACTAAATCGAGGCTACAGTTTATTTTTATTTCAAAAAAAAAATTCCAAGGGTTGTATCATTCACCAAGTCATTTCATGAGATGCTTTCATACTGCTTTTCAAACTAAAGGAAAAAAAAAGAAGAGAAATAATCCCCAATTTGCCTAAACTGGGGGAAATAAGTTTGTTTTATTTTCAAAAAGTGGTGATTTCATAGTTTGCTATATTCATCTGATCGTCTCATGAGATGTTTCTGAGCTTTTATTTAAACCCCTTTCTTCATAGCCTAACCAAATCCAATGTTACAGTCCAAATAAAGACCCCATCTGACCGATCATTGAGAATGTCAAGCCGAATATGGTATCAAGGGATAAGTTCCACGCTGTAAAGTCGCATTCTTATAAGCCGACAATCACATTTAGGAGCTGGGAGCACCAAGGTCATTAAAGGAGAAATTCTCTGGGGAAAGACTAAAATTGAAGAAAGAAAGGAACAGGGTCGAGCAGCAAGGAGAGATGGGAGGTCGATGGGAAAGAGCGAAAAAATGAAAGAAATGAAAAAAAAAGAAAGAAAAATGAAGTCTTGTCGGTGAAAACTCGAAAGGGTGCTGCAAGACAATGGTGAGTTAAAGGAACAAAGAGAGAGGCTAGTCGGGGAAAACCCGAAAGGGCACTACTAGTTGAATGAGGGTCGTTAGATTTACCATCAAGCAAGATTGGAAAAAAGGGAGCAAAATCAGGGATAGACTATGTGAGCGAATCAAGTGTTGATTCCAAGATGCATGCCATGTTTTACTAAGGTCGTCATTTCACCTCGAAAAAGTTTTTCTCTATCTTTCAGGGACATCTTTTGTTCGATGTCTCCCCTCCAAATTTCTTCAATTCATCCTTCCATCATTATTCTTTCAATTTCTTTCATTTAATAATATGAAACAAGCAAAAAGAAAGTTTGGCAAAATTTGTTCACAGGTTTCAAAGCTGTACCATATCATTGTCAAGATCCAAATGGGCAACTCACATGCCGCACCTTAGCAATAAAAATAACATGCCAGGATTGTATCGGGTAAGTCGCCATGGAACGATATACTGTTTCTACAAGTGTTTAACTGAAGATTCAGGGGAACATTTGGCATTGAATGACTTATCTGTTGGGAGATGGATATGGCTTTCAATCTTCAGAGAACACCCAATTAGGATAATGGGTCAGAGTTTCCAACTGTCAAGTCAAGACCGCAGGTGTGAAATCAGTAGAATTTTCACCTTCAAGACAAGAGTTCGCCATGGGTTACTAACCAAGAAGATATGACCCGCCAGAAAGATGTCAGCCTCAACAACGGGCCCTCCCATTATAATAGAAGATGTCAAATTCAGAAGACAGGGTTCAGCCTTGACAATGCAAAAGGATATAGTCTCAACAATTAGATGTTTTAAATTCAAAAGTCGGGCACTCCCATATAATGTAGATGTTTTAGATTCAAAATTCGGGCACTCCCATATAATGTAGATGTATTCGATTCAAAAGTCGGGCACTCCCATATAATGTAGATGTTTTAGATTCAAAAGTCGGGAACTCCCATATAATGTAGATGTTTTAGATTCAAAAGTCGGGCACTCCCATATAATGTAGATATTTTAGATTCAAAATTCGGGCACTCTCATATAATGTAGATGTTTTAAATTCAAAAGTTGGGCACTCCCATGATAATGCAGAAGTTCATTTCTTACCGGTTTTCGCTGAAATATTCATTTTCGAGTCTATTTCGCTCAAAGAGTAGACAGATCCATCAAAGTGATGGTTTTAAGTTCCAACAGAAGAAAGACCATCAGAGTGATGGTTTTCTATTTTCAGCATAGGCAAGACCCATCAGAGTGATGGTTTTTCAATTTCCAGCATAGGCAAGATCCATCAGAGTGATGTTTTCTAATTTTCAACAAAAAGCAAGGCCCATCAGAGTGATGGTTTTCAATTCCCAGCATAAGCAAGACCCATCAAAGTGATGATTTCTAATTTTCAACAAAAAGCAAGACCCAACAGAGTGATGGTTTTCAATTTTCAGCATAACCAAGTCCCATCAGAGTGATGGTTTCTAATTTTCAACAAAAGCAAGACCCATCAGAGTGATGGTTTTCAATTTTCGGAAAAAGCGAGACGCATTAGAGTGATGATTTTCAATTTCCAGCATAAGAAAGACCCATCAGAGTGGTAGTTTTCAATTCAACACGAACAAGACCCACCAGAGTGGTGGTTCCAGTTTTATCTTTCAAGTCAAAGCCCGTCAAAGCGGCAATTTTAATTTTCAAGTCAAAGTCCGTCAAAGCGGCAATTTCAATTCTCAAAGCCAAGCCCGTCACAACGGCAATGTCATTCAAGTCAAAGTCCGTCAAAGTAGAAATTTCAATTTTTCAAGTCAAAGTCCGTCAAAGCGACAATTTCATTCAAGTCAAATCCCGTCAAAGCGGCAATCTTAGCATTCAAGTCAAAGCCCGTCAAAGCGGCAATTTCAATTTTCAAGTCAAAGTCCGTCAAAGCAACAATTTCAACTTTTCAAGTCAAAGTCCGTCAAAACGGAAATTTTTTTCAAGTCAAAGTCCATCAAAAGCGGTAATTTTATTCAAGTCATAGTCCGTCAAAGCGGCAATTTCATTCAGTCAAAGCCCGTCAAAGCGGCATAAGCTTTCAAGTCAAAGCCCATCAAAGCGGCAATTTCAGCTTTTCAGTCTAAGCCAGTCAAAGCGGCGATTTTAACTTTCAAGTCAAGCCCGCCCGAGCGGCATGTTTTCAAGACCCATTTGGGTAGTGGGAGTTGCGGACCAGTTTATCAGCTTGGGAAACATGAAGAAGTTAGCTTAGGAATTGTAATTTTATATTTCAAATGTTGTATTTTCATTTTTCCACTGTAAAGCAGTGACCACCAGCCATCAACAAGATACCAGCAACAACAACTCCTCTAGTATGTCAAAGGTGTCTCTAGTTAGTCCGGGTAAGTCTAGGAGCATCGAGTCAGTCCAAGTTAGTTCTGAAAGTGAGTAGATTTAGTCTGTGTATGTCTAGAGAGTGCTTAGTGTTAGTCTAGAAGTGTCTAGTGTCTGTCTGTGTGCGGTAGTCCCAGCTACCGCACGTGAGTAACTACACTGACATGATTCCTTAGTCCGAGGATATGTAGGTAGCCTTGTAGTCAGGGTACAGTCACCATTGTGCAAACCGTATTGTTGGCTAGAACTAAAAAGCCAAAATTAGTTGTGATTATGTCTTTGCCAGAAAACTCTTCGATGTTTTCGACCAAAGAGGGGCAGCTGTAATCACCTAAATTTGGCACAAAAATTCAATTTTTTCTCAAATTGTTGTGTTTATTTGTTTGTGATCTATGGTTGTCTTTGTTAGATGTTTACAGTCCATTTTAGCTAGTTTTAGCTAATTAATTGGAAGAAAACAGATGAAAAATGCCAAAAATACTTATCATCTGTTCAATAGTGATTTTATGTTTTGATTGTGAGAATATTGCAATTTGTATGTTTTAAATTTTAGTTAATTGTGTATGCTTTGAATAATTTTTACCATGTAATGGCTACTTGTATATTCAGTCTAGCTCATTCCTAAAAATTTGTCCAGCCCACTCTATAAATCCAATACCTCTGACCCGATCCGGCCATTTCCCTTGTAATTTCCCTAATTTCCCCTCCTGCACTAAAAACGATCAGACAAAGGGAAACAAGGCCAAGTATCCACCTCCGCCTGAGCTCTTCGACGGCGATGGCGACCACCCCTCCGGCCTAAATTTTACCATTACCCTGTCGCCTCGGCCTCCTCTATCCACTCCTCACCTCGGATTCCTCAAAAGAATCTACAGTGTGACGTAGATCGGGTTTCAATGAAGTAGCAAATCCCTGACTCCGGAGACGTCAAATTTTCCGGCTAACCCTATACCTTTGGACTCGTCTTGGTCCCCTATACTCATTTCTAAAGGTATTCTTCTTGGAAACCCCTCAATTTTCCTTCTTGTATCCTCTGCCCGTGTTCCCTTTTGCTTTGGGGACTGTGATTTGGTTCGTTGTATTGGATGTCGCTAATGACGTCGAGGAGAGGATGTTTAGTTGAACTAGTGGTGATGGGTCAGAGAGATGGTGTCTTGAGGACTGCGGTGATATTGTTTGATTGGCTGATTGAAAGCTGTTTGTGAGCTGAGTGGGAGCTGCGGCTTTAACCGTGCAATGGTGGTGTCGAGGCTGGGAGTTGTGATAATGAGATGGAGACGAGGTCGTGATGGCGAGGACATAGCAGAAGTAGTGGTGGTGTAACATTGGCACCAAGGCTGTTCGGAAACTTGGCTAGGCTCCTGCGATAGTGTTTGTGTGTGTGATGGTGAAGATCCGAGGCAGTTTAGACAGTTGGTTGTTTTTGTCGCAGTTTGATCCGATGATGTGGTGTTTGATATAGCCGTTCCGAGGGTGAGCCAGTGATGGTTACTTGGAGCTTATTCAAGCAGGTGGTATCTTAGAGATGCCAAGACAGTGACGATGGTACTAACGCAACGAGGCAGCCTCGACTCGATGGCGATAGTGATGGTTCAGTGGCGACTTGACACGATGATGGCAGTAGTGACGGGGTAAACTTACTGGTGGTGATGTGAGTTTAATGAAGGCTCTTGGGGGAACTTCTTTCTTGCTTGTATAGGTGTTGCAATGTAGTAACAATGATGATGATGGGATTCGAGGCGGCGCTGTGATGCTAGTAGCATTGATGACTAGTATTCCAAGGGCTGTGATGGTGAAGCACTGTTCTCAGTGGCAATGAGGTTGTCAAAGCTGATCCTAGGGGGTTTCAATGGTATTTGGAGGTCGTGAGGCTGTTGCCGACGATCAAATGGTGTCGGGCAGTGGTGGCGACGTTATGCTTTAACGGGTTAGATGGGATTTGTGAGCCACTTTTCCCTCCTCTGCTGTTTAGCTTAGATCATTTTAGTTGTTTAAGTTTTTAGTTAGTTGGATGATAACTTAGAAAGATCATGTTTTAATTCTAGTATTGGCATGAAATTGAAAATATCTTGTGCATTCGGATTTAGCTTAATGAATGAGTTATGAAGGGATATTGTTAGTATGATTGGCATGATATTTGTGTGCTTCTGTTATAAGTTGTGAGATTTGTAATGTATGAAAGCTTGGGTAAACATCCTGACCAGTTTTGAGTAGAAAGCATAGCAGGTTTGTGAAATCACCTATGTACTATTTAAATTTGAAGAAAGTCAGAACTTTTTTTAGTTTTCTTTCCAGTGAGGGGCTGCATGAGATGCACAAAGTTTAGTTGTTAGAATTGATTTGTAGTTTGTTACGAGTAACTAGGGTTGTTCTGTTTAGATTTTGGAGTTCAAATGGTCACTTTTAATCATTTCGGACATAAGTGAGTTTGGTGTGAAATATAGATAAGCTGGGAGTCTCTTTTGGGTCAAGAAATGAGTTCTTGGCTAAAGCCTTTTTAAGTTTAAATTGCAGATTTTGTGTAGTTCAAAGGGAGTCAAAAAGGGGTCAAAGTGGAGGTACATATCAGCTTAAACAAAATGAGATTTTACATAGGATTCCCGATACTTTTCTGAAAAGCAAGTGTGCACATGTGACTTTGCCCTTTGACTTACTTACACACTCCACCCCTTTTGGCATTTCATTTATTGTATGGCATGCCTTGTTTGTCATGTAGGGAGGAAATATAAAGTTTTTGGGGTTGGATTATAGCTGTCCAACAGCTCTTATTTGCCTCTATTTAAGAGAGGCTGTTAATCACTTGTAAAAGGGGGAGAGATCTGCAAAAGAAAAAATACATTTTCTCTCTACACTTCACCAGTGAAAGAAAGAGAGCAGATCTGAAAATAGAGAGGAGAACATCTGAATGACATTAGAGATGAGAAACAACATCAGGGAAAGACATTTTTTCTCTCTCTCTACCACTTTCACATCTCTTGAACACTTTAGATAAAATATTGAGAGGAAAAAGAGAGAAATGAAGTGAGTAATAGTGAGAGTTAATTGAGGTTTTGAAGTCCGAGGTTAAGCTTAATATGAGCTCGTAGTCGCTGTGTCCTTGCTGTTGTTGCTGCTGAGTTGCTGTCTTGCTTAGTTTCATTTGGTTCCTGCTACACTTTGGAATTGTAACTCGCATAGGTAATCTTTCCAACCAATGTTATCATTTTTTTGTATGCATTTTGACACTTTAATGGCCTGCATATTAGTAAAATACATTGTATGTTGAGCGTTTGAAATCAGCCATCAAAAGGCCTGGTCCAGATCTGTATGAACTTGTTTGCGGACCAGGCCCAGAAATCATTCACCTTTGTACCCATGTTTGTGTCTTGTATGTAACGTGTGCCATATTCAAAATAACAAGTTAGTGTTGTGTATGTATGTATGTTAGAATAAAGCTTGATATTAAGAAAACAAGGTGTTGATTTAAACTTTAAGGCCAGATAAGCAAGAATATTAAACTGGTCCAGATTTGCAAACAAATGTGTACATGTGTAGTTCTTGGGTCAAACTTGAAACATAAATACAAAATAGGAACAACAGTGCAAACTGCAGAAAGATAAGTAAGGAGAAGGGCTGTTAAAAATGGGATCTTGCAATGTTGTCCAGTTGAAAGTTTGGCCATTAAAGCTAGTATTACCTTTGTTAAATGATATTAGGCCATCCGTTAAAAGGATATAAAATAAATTGCCTGTACGTTTTTACTTCACGTATTAGTTTTATGATTAGCATGATGCATAGCAGACCAAGATTTAATAACGCGCAACAATTAATCACAAACGACTAGGCAAAACTATTAGGCCTAGAGTAAGACTTTTTAAATATAAATAAATCGCTCAAATGTTTACATGGAACTCATTTTATTGGAAATTCGAACGGATATTGTGTTCGGGGTTAATTTTCAATAGAATATCCATCAATGAAAGAGCGAATGTCTATAAGAAACGTAGTTATATCTAACTGAGTCTTCACGTGAATGAATATACGATTTTAACTTAAAAAATAAAAATTGTAACAAACGTCCAATGTTTACACGAAGCTCATTTATATCAAGATTCGAATAGACAATGCATCCACGGTTAATCTCTGATAGAGTTTTCGTCAATGAACGAGCGACTTTCATCCAAATCAAAGCGTAACAAATAAAAATCGGCAATCAAACAAGCAAACAATTATTCACAAAAGCCGGAGAGCGTCAATAAAGAAACTGTGCTTGGCATAGGACTCGAGGGTGCCTAACACCTTCCCGAGAATCAACCGAGATCCTTATCTGGAACTCTGACGCAGACCACTTACGAGTCATAGGTGTTCCAAGGTACCTCTTTGCTGATTTGGCACACCTTTAACTTGTCAAGTGGAGACTCCAAAAATCTCTTAATTATTTGGTACCATTAAAGCACCTAAGTCACAACCTGCTTTTATTTATTTTTAGTAAATTTTAGGGCGTGACACTCGTTCGGAGACGAATGAGAGTTTAAGTGTTGGAGAATGAAACGACCTCGGCCGGTCGTTTTGGGAGATAGGACTCCGATTTACGTGTCAATAATTTTGAAATCTTCGTAATATCCATTAGGACCTGTCTGTAAAATTTGAGCTAAATCAGACCTCGTTTGGTAGGCATCAGAAGAAGGTTTCAGTTTTTATTGTCGATAAATATTAAAAAGAGATTTTCGAGCTCGGTTTTGGCGAATGAGCTCCGATTCGAAATCCAAAAGCGTCGTTAGATTCGTATGATTATTTGTGACATTTTTAAACTTTCAAAAGTGAATTTCGAGATTGTTCGACTAGTTTCCGCTAAAATGCCGAGTTAGATAATTTGACTTTTTTCTATTTAATTTGCATATTGAGTTCCGGGAGTCCGATTTGAGATCCGCCTTTGCAAGTATGTTACATATATTTTATGTAACTGGTATGCAAAAGTTAGAATTATTTCAAGTATCATAGGGTACCGTTATAATTTTCGATTAAGAAAAAAAAATATAAAAGTAAAAGGAAATAAAATAAAAGAAAAAGGTAAAGGAAAACACGCAGAAGATAAAAATGCCAGAAAATGAGAAAAGTGCCGGAGAAAGATAGAATTTTTACCCCAAAATATTTAGGTAATAATCTTAATCCATTATTTTAGTTTATTACGTGTGTTTAAATATATTTTGATGGTAAAAATATGGATATTAGACATGGTTTAAATAAGTTCAACTGATAATCTCAAGGGTCAATTGGACCGCGATAATGGAATTGATTATATATTCGTACTCAGTGAGTTATGTGCAACATATAAATGTAATTTATTTAGGGTTTGGTTATGTGACCTTAAAGCCTGTAAATAGGTCTGGCCTACGTATTGTGTATGCGAATAGGGTATCAGGTTCCTACCTGGATTGTTCTAAGATGTAAGGAATGAAGCCTTTAGCGTTATTTGATATATTTTTCTGCTTATTGAACATAGCGGGATCGTTTGGCAATGAATCCAAAGGACAAGCGGTTATTGAGTGGTTGTACTAATTTTGTAACAAGGTAAGTGTTTATATCCATTTCTTTGGAGGCACCTGGCCTCGTGGATTTTCTACCACGCGTTCCTTACGTGTGTAGCTGCCGATAGGCGTACTCATTACGCCTTAGCTTTGGATTTACATTGTATATTATATGTTATGTCTTTTTTTTTGGTATTGCATTGAGGATCTGAGCATTGTACTTTGGTTGTGAGTTGGCATCTACTTCCCGGCTGTCGATTAGAGTCTCTCGCCGGTAAAGAGTTATTATTGCATCATATTGCATCCATATGCATCATATGTCATTAATATACATTACATTGCTACATCATTTACTAAGTGAATGAGTATTCCACCTCTGGTTTATATTATATAGGAGCAGAAGAATTCCGCTCCATTGCATTATATTGAGGGTAGGAGGATTCCGCCCTAGGAGCAAGAGATTCCGCTCCGTTGCATCATACTGAGGGCAGGAGGATTCTGCCCTAGGAGCAGGAGGATTTTGCTCCATTCATTTGGCACATGTGATCCTTTGCATCATATTTGATTTCATCGCATTTCATTTCATTTCATTTTAATACCATTGTGTAGACTTGTGGTACATAACTATTGTTCTGCTTATACGTGTGTTGCTTATTTCTTGATATATTTCTGGCTCGTATTCGTGGTTGAGTTTATGGTTTCATACGTGTTTCCGGTTATTATCTGGCTCTGCCTTTTTATAATTTAAATAAGAGGAATTTGGTTTATCTGTTTCTTCTCCCTGGCTAGCTATCCTATTCTTTGAGGTGGCTAGTATGCCCCACTTATTAAGTCCTTTGACTCACCCTTGTTTGTTGTTTGCCTCTAGTCTATCTATTTCGTTTCGGCAGGTTCACTCCAGGATTGAGTTCGCCACGTTGTGAAGGAGCGAAGACGACTTCAGCTGTCAGGGTGCACAAGGTTTTATTCCGGATGGCCACCAGTGTATTGTTTATTATTTCAGTTGCATTTTGCTCCCTTCAGGAGGTATCTATCTTCTTTTGTACTCTTAGATGTCTAGTCTGGATAGCACTAAAACTAGTATATTGGGTAGTCAGCTGTAATTTCTTTTGTACAACTTAGAGGTATCAGTATGTCTGTATTTTTTTAGTCTTGTCCTTATCTATGAATTGTTATATTCATTTTTCTAATTTAATTGGTAAGGATTTGCCCGATGGGTCTAGGAGAGGGTGTCGAGTGCCCGCACGGCCTAACCGGATTTCGGGTCGTGTCATCTATCTTCTTCCATGGAAATTGACAAGCCAATATAATCCCCAATAGATTATATTCCATCTAAACTTCCAGATAAATTGGATAAAACACCATTAAATATTCCTTTCATGAGAAATTAATATCCTCAGTACCTATGAAATAAAGTAATGCTATCAATCCGATCGACACTATTATGAATGACACTGATACAGATTTAGATCCCCAAGATACCATGTTGCTCCCAAACGCACACGCAAGTATACGCGGCCAACAATTAATAAAGTGATAAATCGAGTATCGTTCCTACGAGGACTATGCAGGCTAATACTTAACAAACAATTTCTAAACAAAATACTCAGGGATATTTTTCTTTGATGGTGAGAGTTTTAGTAACTAAAGAGCAGTAATTAAACTAATTGAAGTTTAGTCAAACAATGGTGCAAACTTCGGTTGTTAACAATATTAAGACGACGGTCCAGGGTCAGAGTTACGAACAATCCAGTTGAGTTATCCAATTGATTCCACTTCTTAAATCCCGGGTTACTAACTGACAGAGTAAATGTAACTGTGAAGACCTTGCGATTCTTCACAGTCTATGCAGGCTACTTCAATACCTATATGTCTATGGGTTGAATCACATGCACGCATTAACGAATTTTGTAATTAGCTAAACTAGGCGAGCAAGTATATGTCTATCCTACTCACAAATTGGTTCCCCGATGCCCGGGTTCACAAACTAGTCCTATTCTTTCTTATTACGTAATTAAATTCCCTCTTTCGAGTTCAATCTAAAAACCATAGATAATGCATAATTATCAAGCTCTAACAATTATACAAGTGAAATCAAGAAAGAATAAGCAACCCGTTATGGGATTCAATTAATGGGAATCAATCTTCAAACAAACTTTCATGTAATGCTCTAACCCTAGAACGTAATATTTAGCCATGTATATTCATAATCACAAGGCAAAGATTTGATGTAATAATGATGTAAATGATGTAATAGATGAAAAATTAGGAATAAACCCTTGTTCAATGAAGTATGGTGCTCTCAAATTGCTCCAAAGTAAGAACTCCTCTAAAAAACTAAGTAAAATAGTATTTATAAGGTTTACAAAGGCCTGGTAATAAGTTAGACCTAAGCCTAGACAAAATAGTAAGTAAAAATCCGCTCTAGGGGCGCTATAACGGGCGCCCTGCGCCCATGATCGCGTTGAAACAACCAGAAGACGTCGAAACTTGCACGCCTTTGGGGCGCACCGCGTGGGAAACCGCGCCAGGCACTGGGCGCGTTGGGCGGCGCGCCGCGAAGGCTACCGCGCCAGGCCATTCTGCTTGCTCCTTGGTCCGAAATCTCTCCTCGTGTCGTGCCCTCGTGTGCTCAATCCAATCCTCAATCAATTTCCAATCATTCCTTGCTCAATCACGCTCCTAAAAGCTTCAAATTCATTGCATACCAACCTACACACGCACGACATGAAATTAGTGCAAAACCACATTCATAAACTATAAAACGAGCGAATAACAAGCTCAAACATGCGGAAATATTAAGGAAACGTTGGCATAAAATGCCAAACATCACCACCCCACACTTGAACCCTTGCTCGCCCTCGAACAAGTCACAACTAACTTCCCAACCTAGGTAAAACAGGTCTGCCTATGACTATGGTTGATAGCGATCATTGAACAAATGCACACATGACTACTATGGGTCCAACAAACATGCCACAATTTATCAAACACCAAAATATGAGAACAACCACCCCAAAATAGCTCAAATGCACAAACTCAACTTATTGCAACCATGCTCCCATAAAATCACACCTATCTACTCAACCAAGAAACCATCAACTTCACCTATTTCATGCAAACCATGTGCCCTCACCAATATGAAGCAAAAGAGTGCCCCCCCAAAGATCACACACAACAATAAATATCATGAATCGAACGGGGGCAATAACAAATGAATTCACTCACTCTCATGAAAGTCTCATATGTCACACACAATGTACCATAGGCTTGCCCGTAGTGTAGGACTCCACTAATGTAAGCTCACTCCAATCGGGATTAACTAGGACTTTAAAAAGGTCGTAATGTAGGCTAAGGGGCGGGTAGGATACATATGGTAATAGTGACTACCTCCCTAAGCACTTTAATACATCACATGTATTTCGAACACAATTCTCATTAAAGCCACCCAATCAACACTTCCACACACACACCTTCTCAACAAGTAGCATTTTTCTTTTAAGCACACACTAGCAAGGAATGAATATTTTTTTCTCTTTATTTCTCTTTCCACAATTTTTTTCTTTTTCTTTTCAACTTTGCTCTTTTTTTTTCTTTTTCAATTTCATTATTTTCCAACCTTGTTAATGCTCATCAACAACTACTACACAATTTTAACAAGTATTCCTCTTCATTAGCTGCACTCAAAAACCTCCCAATGTCCAACCACAACTCCAAAATAATATCACAATATCAACTAAAGTGCTTAAGGAGTAAAGGGCCAAAAGAGACAATTTAGAACAAATGGGTAAGCTCGGGGTGTGGGTGCCAACAAAAAGGTCAAAAAAATCACAACAATCAAGTCCAAGGTTTATATGTAAGGGTAGGCAAATCAAAAGAAGGCCTATATCATTTCCCGACTAGAGCAAACCTAGGATTTCGCTTTGCACACACACGGGGCAAGTTCTAGACATCAATATGCAAACATGGAGCAAACAAGAATATGCCTCACACACACATTGCACATGATCCACACAAAAAGGTTCCATCAACAATTCTCAATCAAGGATCTAGAGTGCAACTTGTGGAAAATTAAGCACTAATGCACAAAGGTTCACAATAAAGTCAAGCAAGTGGACTCAAGCATCTAAAGGGGGTTGTTCCATTTTTTTTTCTCTAGGCATGCATCACAATTTAAAACCCAAGGATACCACAAACAGCACATGCAATCAATTCAAGTCCACCGGTATCAAACAAATCAAAGGCACCTAGCATTTTACCTATTTCCTTCGTCTAGGGTCACCTATACTAACTATTCTAATCCTAAAAATAAAAAACTACCCGGTTCAAAGGTCTCCCCGTGGAAAAGTACCGAGGCCATAAGAAAAATCACGGGGTGGATGACATGTACCACTAATAAAACTAAAAGGAAAATCTTTTTGAAATTTTTCATTGGTTTTCTAATTTTTTTTTTCAATTTTTTTCATATATTAAAGCAAGAAACAAATCAAAATAAAGTCAAGTGACAAAAGAAAATCCTACGGTATATGCATCCCTAACCTCAAAAATAGATAAAGGGCGGTACCCCAACCCACACTTAAACTAAGCAGTGTCCTCAGTGCGACAAAGAAGTAAGTGCAAAAGTAAAGAAAACTGCCCTGAAATCCAGCTGACCAACACTGGGTAGTGCGCAGGAGTGCGGACCTAGTCCTCCTTCTC
Organism: Petunia axillaris subsp. axillaris; assembly: GCA_029990575.1. NCBI lineage: Eukaryota > Viridiplantae > Streptophyta > Magnoliopsida > Solanales > Solanaceae > Petunia > Petunia axillaris. Next base: position 10,536,822 of record JARKNS010000007.1, read on the forward strand.
ATCAGAGCCACCGCCCTCAGCATCAGTCTCCACAGCCTCACTGTCCGGATCACGATGAACAATATCCGAATCAGTGTTCTCATCCTCCTCCGGAGGCACCTCTACTGCTCGAGTCATGCCCAGCTGTTGAACCCCAAAAATTACCCTTTCTTTGAGAAAAGACAGGTTTCGGGTATATTTCAACAAAGTGGGATTCCAAAGGGTTTTCTTTGGAGTCGCCACCTAATTTAAGGATTATTAGGAACCTAAGTTAACTAAAGAGTGCAATTTATTCTTTATTTTAAAAGAAAAATAAATTCAGAGATTCTTAGGTAAGTGGTTCTGTTAAATTCGAAAGAAGGTCCCATGCGGGAGCACTTTTGAAAATCCGCTAAATGCGGTTAATCCGGCGGTTTTCACGAATTTGTTAAGGATATAAATATATAAAGCTAATTTTATATAAGGATAGTAGGAACAATATAAATAAGATAAGATTTTTAATTATGCCGATACTTAGATGAATAGATGACCCAATTTAAAATTAATTAAATGGATGATGAAACAATGATCAATTGATTAATTAATAGAATAAGTAAAGGTTAAATGAAGTTAGATAATTAAATAAAACAAACTAGATAAATAATTGGATAGTAATAATGGATTAATTAATTGATTGAATAAATAGATAAATAAATAAGCAAATAAATAACTTAATTAAATAAATGAATACTTATCAATTTTAATTAAATAAAGGAGTAAATGAATAACAATTGATTAATTAAATAAATAAATGAATAAATATTTAATTGATTAAATAAATAATTAATTGAAATTAAATAAATTAGATTAAGTAAATAAATAAATAAAGGATTAAAATTTAATTGATTAACTAAATTAATAAATTAGATTAGATAAATAAAAAATTGAATATTTAATATGATAAATAAAGAAGCAATTCAAATACGAATTATGACGAGGGTACGATTTTAATTGAATTGGATTTGCACTCAGTAATTGACAAATGATTCTAAACATCCATAAATTAATTGGCGATTCGCAAAAAAATGATACAAAGCATTCATATAAAAACAATTTAAGTAATTTACAATAATTATTCAAAATTCAAATATCATTTCTATCCTGCAGAGCTCCTAATCCGGTCTATGAGGAAGTCCTATACAACATGCATTTTCTAAGGGAGCGGGGAAGGATGGAGTTTAGAAGATAGAACCCGGAAGCGCGAACTCAATCACTGAGCCTTGGACATTGTGATTTTCATTTTTCGTTTCTTACATTTTCGGGGATATCAAGTCCCGAAAATGCGGAGCGGATCAAATAACTCTGAATGCATGCCATCCCCGTTTGTGAGTTTTTATTCAACTCGATCTCAAGAAGTCGTGTCCATGCCAAAATGAGAAGAAATAGAGAAAAAGGATTAGGAACTGGCTCACTGAACACAAATTAATCTTATGAAATGTAGTTAGGATCTTAAACTAAACGAGATAGACTTTTATTAGCTTAAAGTCGATCTGGTACTCTTATAAACATTTAAAATTTAACAAGTATAAATAAAGCATACAAAACTTACAAATAGAGAGCCAGAAATTTAAATGAGCAATTTGCTACATATTTATTTTCGACAACCGAACAGACTACATTATGTTTACATTCATATATTGAACAATATCTCGTGAAAGACAACAAGCAGCTAAAGGAGGTATTGAATATGTCAAGTACAAATTTTAGTAAGAAAATACTTTCAATTATCCGTGAGAAAAGAATCCAAGAATATGGGACCAAACTCGAGGAAACTTAAAATAAGCTATAGACTCAATGAAAATCAACCTGTTGCTTACCAGAACCAAGATCAAAACTTTAACATGAATCTTTGATCTATTTTAGTTCCATGGATTAATAAGAACAACATTTATTTTGCCAGAAAATGACTAATCTGATTAAAGTTTATTTTTAGCATTCGTAAACTTATTTAAACTAAAGCAGCATCACACCCGAGCTCTCAGCATTTGACTCTACACTAACAAGCAAATTCAGAACCAAAGCAAAAACCACCTGCAAGCCACCCTAGACAAAGCAACATCATCACACACTCCCTGACACCTAAAATACTATCCAAACCTACAACACTAGCCTGCCTGAACTTCTTCACAGAACTAGAAAATTTCACCCTTTGCCTTGACAGACCAGACCAGGGAAACACTTCCAAAGAAGCAACTCAACTACCCTGCAAAGAAACCTTTACATTCCCTAACACCAATGAACCTAAGCTAACACCTGCAGCACACCTATATACCCTGCAACCTAGGACAAAACACAACACCCTGAACCCCAACAACCTTCTCCAATAACCTGACACAACTATACAACATCCCACAGGAAACTAGAAACAACCAGCTACTCCTACTCACTTAACCAGCTACTAGGAACATCTCCAAAACACCTTGAAAAAACTAGAACATCACAGAAAACCAAGCACTCCTGCCTCCCAAACACCTGAAGCTTCTATAGCCTACCTGAACATTCCTCTAAAACCAACTTACCTCCTACTACCTGCTACAACTAGAAACCAGCTAGAACCAACAAAACATCATAGCAAGACTTCCCTCTAAACTCTGGAACACCTTCAGCATACCTACACTAACTTCAACTCCCTCACTGCCTCACACAACAACAAGAACAACTCACAGGCCCCTTTATACACCTTCAAACCTCCAAACAACACCTGAAAAACTCCCTGGCCCAAAGCCACTCTCTCATCTCATCTGCAACCTCACAAGACTGAACAAACAAATACCAAACTGCCATCACAACCAGAAACAACTCCTTCTTTACACCTGCACCATCAACTCACTATCTGCAGCACCTATAAATATACCAAGACTCCCTGAGCAACCTGCAAACATCCAGAACTAACCCCTCGCTACCCTGACCAACTTCAAACTACCTAGATCAGCCTAAGAACTCTCCTTTAACCCCTGGAATCTTACCTGAGCAAATAGGGAAACAACCCCACACCACTTGCAAACCATCCAAAACTAACTCCCTACATTCACAGCCTGAACTCCAACTCTTACTGCCCCTTTAACTCTCTTTGAACAACTAGAAAACATCCAGGCCAGGCATACTAGGAGAAGAACTGGGTAGTCACCTACAACTACCCATTTCACTGATAATTTTCAATGCTCAAAGACATACAAAATCATATGGAAAAGACGGATAAAACACCTTAGAGAGAAGAAATGAAGCTTAAATATTATACTTTATGTCAACATTATCAAGATTCCCTTTTATGGCAACAGTGAATATCGAAACAAAATAATAGAGACAGATTGAAACTTCGACTTTAAACAAACATATTAAAAGGAAACAGTTTCTATAAGCACATGTATCACATTCCGAGCTTCAAGCAAGGTAAAAAATGAAACGAGAGAATGAGATGAGGTTAAGTTATTACCTCTCGCGGTGCAGTGAACGAGGGCGAAGGTTCGAAAAAATAGAGACTCGAACAAGCGACTCGAGCGAGGTCGACGACTCAAGCACAAAAGCGATAAACAAATCCGAAACCAGGATCAAAGCAGAAAACAATAGTAATTCATATATTCTTTTAACTTAAAACTAAGCCCGATTTATGTATGCCTATGCTGCCATTTTTATCTCATATTTTTATGCTACTGCCTCCCTCATAAAAAAAAAATCTCCCCCAAAATGAGAATAAAAAATTAGAATTTATACCTCGCAGCTAGGGTTTCGGATTTTTGGCTCCATCTTTTTTGAAATCAGCCCCAAAGTTGCAATTTCTTGTTAGATAAGGGTCAAATTGTCTCACCCTCAAGGTAGTACAATTTTAATCCTCATCTAAACAAAAAAATTGCCGTTGGGATCAAAGCCAAGGGCTCCGATCGATTCACACACAAACGCACGACCAGGATTGCTCCAACACAGCTTGTGTACGGAGATGATGATATGGCATCGAGGGGGGGACCAGCGGGTACAAGGAATTTGGACTGTGGTGAGATTTTGGAGGGAATCGGGTCAGGGATTTTTGGGGTTAACGGGCTGAGGGGAATGGGAATTGGGGAAATATGCTGATGTGGGTGTATGATAATATGTATATATGGCTTTGCATAAATGAGCCTGAATTGAATGTAATAATGGATTTAGCCCTTTTTAGAATAAGTTAGGGGAATTAAGGTGGTTGCTTAAATAGGCCTGATTTTAGCTTAGGAACGATTTTGGCCTCTATTTTGAAATTAATTAATGACCTTTACCTTTTAAAAATTGATTCTCAATTTTAGAATAATTAAACATTTAATTTAAAACCTCCGAGACAAAATTGGGTGTCAACAGCTGCCCCTCTTTACCCGAAAAGGATGAAAGAGTTTTCAGTGTAAAGAAAGTTGACGAAAAAGCCAATTTTGTCACGATAAAGCCAAAGCCTTTGATTCCAAGGATCATAGTGCGAGGTTTATGAATATGGCCGAACTCCGATTTTCGAGTTGCCTACATATCTCGGGCTGAAAGAGAATCAGGCCATATGTAGTTCAACGACACTTAGACACGAAAACTCGCACGATTGATTGAAAAAGACGCACGAATAGGAAAGAATTCAAACTGACCCCTAATTTGGAATGAAAGATTAGGTAAGAATTTGCTTGTTCGAGTGGAATTCTTCAGATCCTCGTTGACGAGTCTAGCTCATATCAACGATTGCCCCAGTTCACTGCTAAGAAAAAGTTCCACATTATGCTCCAAATGCTGCTGCGGTACTGCCAAAACCCTGTAATAAACTTGACAAACGATAAGCGAGCAACTGCTAATAAACTGTAATAATTGGAATAAGAAATAAAAGAGTGATAACATAAAATTATAAATGCGGGTTGTGATATCATCAATAAGTTCTTCCTTCGGCCAATTGACGAGTTGCTCCGCCCGGAGAACCTCTAAGCTGATCATTATTCAATATTGCATGACAACCGACATCGCGAAACACTCCAAAAGTGGTGCTTCAGCCGACTTGTCTTAGACTATCATCTACTTGAAAGAAATCTGCATATCCTATTTGTGGGTGGAAAGACCCAGATATCCTATTTGTGGGTCGAAGGACCCAGATATCCTATTCGTGGGTAGAAGGACCCAGATATCCTATTCGTGGGTGGAAAGACCCAGATATCCTATTCGTGGGTGGAAGTACCCAGATATTCTATTGGTAGGTGGAAGGACCCAGATATCCTATTCGTGGGTGGAAGGACCCAAATATCCTATTTGTCGGTGGAAGGACCCAAAGTATCCTATTTGTGGGTGGAAGGACCCAAAGTGTCCTATTTGTGGGTGGAAGGACCCAGATATCCTATTTGTGGGTGGAAGAACCCGAATATCCTATTTGTGGGTGGAAGGACCCGAATATCCTGTTTATGGGTGGAAGGACCCGAATATCCTATTTGTTGGTGGATAAACCCTGCATCTTGCAAAATCTGAAATCGTCTAGCTTGTGCTGGTGATGTGATAATCGAGCAAAAGCTAAATTTACAAAGATAGAAATAGAATTGTTCTGCATATGCGATAAGGCAAATATTCTTCGAGGAACTAATAGTTGCGAGTTCTTCTCGTTTTGCTGCTTGAGATTTCTGCATTCAAAGAAAAATTGTAAGTACTATAAAATTTCTGGGAAGTCGTGACACTTTGCATTGCTCCTTCCACCTTGATGCTGAACTTTGCGGTAAATGCAAAATTTGCCCTGTTTAATCAAAGAACAATTGTTAGTTTTTGATCAAATAACGGTTGGCTTGTTTGAACACCTAATTTTGCTTCAAATCTGCATTTTGCTTGCATGGCAATCAAATGTGTTGTTGCTGCGAAAATCTGTCATTCTTGAAACTCTCCCTTTTGCACAAGAGAAACCATCTAAAACTGCTTCGGCTTGGCTTATTTGGGAAAAATGAAATTTCATTGATTTTGGGACAAAACCTAATAAGGGTAGCAAAACATAACATAGTTCATTACAACTGGGATGAATAAAATTGCGACAGAGTAGTTAAAACATAAGATAGTTAGGCAATGAAATGCCATTTCAAGCTGCAAAAATGCGGTCTTTTCAGTCTTCTTAGTTTGCAAACCGCTTCTTCTTTGAATATCTTGGGGTTGATGCCTCGCCTTTAACAAAAATTGTGCCTGCGGGAGGAATGCTGCAATAACCACTTAATGGATCTTCTTGCACAATTATTTTGCCGCCATCAATCATGCTTTGAATCTTGTATCTCAAGCCACTGCATTCTTCAGTATCATGACCTTGGATATTTGAATGTGAAGCACAATGCTTTAACGGATCAAAATGTGGAGGCAGATGCTTAGGAATTGTCCCTTTCTTTGGTTGCAAAAGTCCTTCAGCTTGCAATTTTTCAAATATGCTCGTCACAGACTCTTCTAGAGGAGTGAATGTATTCGACTTCCTCTTCTTTGACACCGAATAATCGGAATATGATTGTTGAAACTGACTTTGAGAGCCTTGCAAATTTGAGGGTTTCTCTGATTGAGTGGTGTACCCAAATAAACCAGAAGGGATTTTTCCTGTTGCTATGCCTTCTTCTATCATTTTTCCCAGTTGGATCAATTCAGAGAAAGGGCTTGCATTATTGACAACCATTTTGGCATAGTATATGCCTTCTTGCATGTCAATGAAAGCTGCTATTAGCTTTTTCTCAGGCAAGGGAGGATGCATCTTAGAAGCCTCTAACCTCCACCTCATAGCATATTCTGCAAAAGACTCATGAGACATCCTCTTAATGTTGCACATATCAAATACATCGGGATCTCCTACTATGTTGAACTTGTATTGTTCCACAAAGTCATGAGCCATATCCTCCCATGTGTGCCATTTGGAAAAATCTTGTTTGGTATACCATGCAAGTGGCATTCCTGATAAACTTGGAATGAAGAATCTCATCCGCAAAGCTTCATTCTTGCCAATTCCAATCAATCTGCTGCAATAATCTTTCAAATGAGCGTAGGGATTCCCCTTTCCATCGAAAGTGTTGAATTTTGGTATCTGATACCCATGTGGAAGCTCATTGTCTGGGTGAATGCATAAGTCTTCATAGCATAAACTCTGAATGTTCCTAGAGCGCAACTCATCTTTAATGACCTTGTGCAAATTGCGGATTTGTCTCTGCATGCTATGTAAATCAGTTGTCTCAACTTCTTTTCTAGGCATTTCTCGTGGGCGCACTATCACTTGATTTGATTGACTCACGACAGCAGGCATAGTGCTAAAAGGTGGTTGGCATAAAGTTGCAGCTGGCCAAGCATTTAGATTGGTAAGATATTCTTGTGAGTTTTGTGGATATACGGTATGTATAGGCATTGGTAATGAGGCATTGTTGAGTAAGGTGGATTAAAGGTAAAGTTTGTTTTTGGCAAAGGTTTGCTAGTGTTGACAAAGTTGACAATCCTGTTCCTTTGGACCACATATTCTTCAACATCGTCATTCTGCGCTTGCAAGATACCCATGCCAGAGTTAGTTGCCTGAAGCTGCTTTGCCATGTTGTTTTGTCCTTGATGCAGATTTTCAGCCATTTCAGTGTTCAATGCTAGCCAACCTTTAACAAATGAATTCTACACATTGAACAAAAACAAGTTAATACGTAAAAATAGCAATGCATGCCAAGATTTTAAGTATAAAATAGGCCATTAGGCCGAATGGATGGGACCAAATTCCCGACTCGACAAAGGAGTAAAATATTTGAGAGTTCGAAACTCAATGATCAACAAAATTTGATTTTTCAAGACGCGAGTTGAGAAAAACAACTTTGAAAGTTTTTACTAAATCAGTATGCGTGCTAGACCATTTTGGCACAAATTGCTAAAATGGTCGGTTTATTTTGAACATCAATGCTTTGCTCAATTATGGACTCTTGCTTGCAAAATAGCAATCTACACCAATCCTTGAAAATAGCTTCTAATAACGACCAAACCAACTCAATGTCTTCAACTTGTTTTTTGCAAAATTCTGCCCCAGTTATGACTTCAACATTTCAACTTGCTTGGCGAAAGTTGCCCCAGTTATGAATTCTGATTCTTCAAATTGTTTTGCAAAAGTTGCCCCAGTTACGACTTTCAATACTTTAAACTGCTTAACAAAAGCTGCCCTAGTTGTAATCTCTCACGACTTCTACTTGCTTTGCAAAATTTGCCCCAGTTTCTATCTTTGGGAGATTTAAAATTTAAACACTAAAGGGTCGAGCCCGATGGAGGAGCCTACATATCCTCCTTTAGAGTCAGACCGTGCATAGTTCTACTTTTCCAAGCTTGCTATGGTTGCTTGGACCCTGTTAACCTTGTCTTGGCTGGATTCAACACTTTCAGTCAAGTCAATCACAGCAGTTTGACGAGCCATAGATCCTCTTATGATGTTCAAAAACAATTAGCCCTTTAGCAACGCATACCGAATTTAATAAAATTTATTAAAGCTGAAACTGATGGATTAACTTATTCCAAAATGGAAAAATCGAGACCGTACTGGAAAAGACCCAAAAGTTTGAGCAAGACACTCATTTTGTTAAAGCCAACCAAATGCGAAAACGCTTGTTTAGCTCTAAAGTTATTTTCAAAAGGATAACTTGCGAATATTTTAAAATATGACGCTAAACAATTTGCAAAATGACAAATATGACGCTAAACAATTTGCAAAATGACAAGACTGGGGTTAAGATAAATAAAATAACATTTGAAAGGCATTTTAGAATAACAATATGCATGAATTCAGATGATAGATATATGACTTCATGAAGCGGTTAACTTTTACAAAAGATAGGTTGAAATAACATAACATTAATCTTACCATACTGCTGAACAAATTTAATCAAAGCGCAATCCGTGCCAACAAATTTCAAGCAAGTAGCACATATTTAGCACGTAATCGCATATTAGACAGATAATTTGACATGTGGCAACCACAAGTAATTGAGCATAAATAAAAATGCGAACGCTTCCTACCCTGTAAGGTGCCTCTTTGTGCCAGAGGTGGGCCTAAGATGCGCAAACAAGTGGTAACGAAAAATAGTTCATGCCAGTTTTGAGCAATTCAGATTTAGAGTAAGCAATAAATAATAACAATAAGTGATAATAATCAGCTCTCCACCTCGACACTGCAATCCCGTTATCCCAACTAACTTCCAAAAATTGGTGTCAACTCGAAATTCTAACACAGCTCATGCTCTCACAACATCCGTACCAAACTTCTAAACCCAAATGCCTAAAACCTGAAACAATCTTTCATACTTTTGCAAACATCAATGCTCCTCCAAGCACAACTCCCGATTATTTTACAACATCAAGTGGTGAGATTTCCAACTGCCTTCACAATACCATACTGCAAATCATGAAAGGCGCCAATTGGCCTTTTACAAATAAAACCTCACTGGTCCTCGGCTTTGGACAAGCCTCTCAGCTTCCTAGGTTTTGCAAGGCTCACAGACCTTGTTCATAGGGCTCCTCACTACTCCTCGACTTTGATCAAGCCTCTCAGTTTCCTAGATAGCCAAGACCGCACTGGTCTTCAAGGAGGGACCCCATTGGCGGTTTATAGACACAGGGGCTTCACTCCCCTAGTATGCGACAAGCATACTTCAATTTTTATAAAGTTGCAGCTGGATAATCAACATAGGCCTGCACACACGCAAAGCCATTCACGAGAGGGACCCCACTGATCCTTTTAAAGTCACTAGGGGCTTCGCCTCTTAGATTTCACTACACCATACTATCTCCAAAACACAAACCAATCAAATTTGCCTAACTTTCCCTGGACTGCAATTCTGTCTATGATCTCATATTCTATGTGGACTGCTATGACCACATAGATTCTGCTAAATTCTTCCATTTTCTGACCTAAAAGACAACATAGAAGACAAAATTCCAAATCTGATTTTGCTCAAAACATGGTTAGGACTGAGGATTCGTTATCACATAACACATAATATGCATTGTCGTCGGGTTTCAAGAACCAATTGACATAAGGGCGGCTTCCTAACTATGGAGGCGGTACCAAGGACCGGGTCCAGACTAAGGTGTAAATGCATGCATGCTCCTAAAGCTCATTCTATGAGTGGGTTAACGGTTGAGGCTAACAGGTGAGTGGCAGGCGGCTTCGTGGTCGAATTACTCCCACGACAATCCGCCGGTACACCAACTCGTCAAAAGGGTTCTTTAGTGGAAGAAATTGCGGGTGCGTATGCACACACCTCGCGGATATTTGAGTGAGAATGCAAGAGGTTCCCAGGAGTGGGGGAAGTATGAACGGAATGCCAGTTTATATGACGCACAGCAATCAACTAAATTAACTAAGCATGCTCGCAAATAAACAGTAGATATAATCATGCCAGTTTCAACATACAAACGCAGTAATTAAATAAGCTACGCATACTAGTATCGGCATACAACTCAAACAATACCAACAAAAAAAATCGTGAAAGCCTTTTGGTTAGAACTATTTGCCTATCCCCAGCGGAGTCGCCACGCTGTTGAACCCTAAAAATTACCCTTTCTTTGAGAAAAGACAGGTTTCGGGTATATTTCAACAAAGTGGGATTCCAAAGGGTTTTCTTTGGAGTTGCCACCTAATTTAAGGATTATTAGGAACCTAAGTTAACTAAAGAGTGCAATTTATTCTTTGTTTTAAAAGGAAAATAAATTCAGAGATTCTTAGGTAAGTGGTTCTGTTAAATTCGAAAGAAGGTCCCATGCGGGAGCACTTTCGAAAATCTGCTAAATGCGGTTAATCCGGCGGTTTTCCCGAATTTGTTAAGGATAATAAGTATATAAAGCTAATTTTATAGAAGGATAGTAGGAATAATATAAATAAGATAAGATTTTAATTATGCCGATACTTAGATAAATAGATGACCCAATTTAAAATTAATTAAATGGATGATGAAACAATGATCAATTGTTTAATTAATAGAATAAGTAAAGGTTAAATGAAGTTAGATAATTAAATAAAACAAACTAGATAAATAATTGGATAATAATAAAGGATTAATTAATTGATTGAATAAATAGATAAATAAATAAGTAAATAAATAACTTAATTAAATAAATGAATACTTATCAATTTTAATTAAATAAAGGAGTAAATGAATAATAATTGATTAATTAAATAAATAAATGAATAAATATTTAATTGATTAAATAAATAAATAATTGAAATTAAATAAATTAGATTAAGTAAATAAATAAATAAAGGATTAAAATTTAATTGATTAACTAAATTAATAAATTAGATTAGATAAATAAACAATTGAATATTTAATATGATAAATAAAGAAGCAATTCAAATACGAATTATGACGAGGTTACGATTTTAATTGAATTGGATTTGCACTCATTAATTGACAAATGATTCTAAACATCCATAAATTAATTGGCAATTCGCAAAAAAATGATACAAAGCATTCATATAAAAACAATTTAAGTAATTTACAATAATTATTCAAAATTCAAATATCATTTCTATCCTGCAGAGCTCCTAATCCGGTCTATGAGGAAGTCCTATACAACATGCATTTTCTAAGGGAGCGGGGAAGGATGGAGTTTAAAAAATAGAACCCGGAAGCGCGAACTCAATCACTGAGCCTTGGACATTGTGATTTTCATTTTTTGTTTCTTACATTTTCGGGGATATCAAGTCCCGAAAATGCGGAGCGGATCAAATAACTCTGAATGCATGCCATCCCCGTTTGTGAGTTTTTATTCAACTCGATCCCAAGAAGTCCTGTCCATGCCAAAATGAGAAGAAATAGAGAAAAAGGATTAGGAACTGGCTCACTGAACACAAATTAATCTTATGAAATGCAGTTAGGATCTTAAACTAAACGAGATAAACTTTCATTAGCTTAATGTCGATCTGGTACTCTTATAAACATTTAAAATTTAACAAGTATAAATAAAGCATACAAAACTTACAAATAGAGACCCAGAAATTTAAATGAGCAATTTGCCACATATTTATTTTCGACAACCGAATAGACTACATTATGTTTACATTCATATATTGAACAATATCTCGTGAAAGACAACAAGCAGCTAAACGAGGTATTGAATATGTCAAGTACAAATTTTAGTAAGAAAATACTTTCAATTATCCGTGAGAAAAGAATCCAAGAAAATGGGACCAAACTCCAGGCAACTTAAAATAAGCTATAGACTCAATGGAAATCAACCTGTTGCTTACCAGAACCAAGATCAAAACTTTAACATGAATCTTTTATCTATTTTAGTTCCATGGATTAATAAGAACAACATTTATTTGGCCAGAAAATGACTAATCTGATTAAAGTTTATTTTTAGCATTCGTAAACTTATTTAAACTAAAGCAGCATCACACCCGAGCTCTCAGCATTTGACTCTACACTAACAAGCAAATTCAGAACCAAAGCAAAAACCACCTGCAAGCCACCCTAGACAAAGCAACATCATCACACACTCCCTGACACCTAAAATACTATCCAAACCTACAACACTAGCCTGCCTGAACTTCTTCACAGAACTAAAAAATTTCACCCTTTGCCTTGACAGACCAGACCAGGGAAACACTTCCAAAGCAGCAACTCAACTACCCTGCAAAGAAACCTTTACATTCCCTAACACCAATGAACCTAAGCTAACACCTGCAGCGCACCTATATACCCTGCAACCTAGGACAAAACACAACACCCTGAACTCCCTAACAACCTTCTCCAATAACCTGAAACAACTATACAACATCCCACAGGAACCTAGAAATAACCTGCTACTCCTACTCACTTAACTAGCTACTAAGAACATCTCCAAAACACCTTAATAAAAACTAGAACATCACAAAAAACCAAGCACTCCTGCCTCCCAAACACCTGAAGCTTCTATAGCCTACCTGAACATTCCTCTAAAACCAACTTACCTCCTATTACCTGCTACAACTAGAAACCAGCTTGAACCAACAAAACATCATAGCAAGACTTCCCTCTCAACTCTGGAACACCTTCAGCATACCTACACTAACTTCAACACCCTCACTGCCTCACACAACAACAAGAACAACTCACAGGCCCCTTTATACAACTTGAAACCTCCAAATAACACCTGAAAAACTCCCTGGCCCAAAGCCACTCTCTCATCCCATCTGCAACCTTACAAGACTGAACAAACAAATACCAGACTGCCAGCACAACCAGAAACAACTCCTTCTTTACACCTGCACCATCAACTCACTATCTGCAGCACCTATAAATATACCAAGACTCCCTGAGCAACCTGCAAACATCCAGAACTAACCCCTCGCTACCCTGACCAACTTCAAACTACCTAGATCAGCCTAAGAACTCTCCTTTAACCCCTGGAATCTTACCTGAGCAAATAGGGAAACAACCCCACACCACTTGCAAACCATCCAAAACTAACTCCCTACATTCACAGCCTGAACTCCAACCCTCACTGCCCCTTTAACTCTCTTTGAACAACTAGAAAACATCCAGGCCAGGCATACTAGGAGAAGAACTGGGTAGTCACCTACAACTACCCATTTCACTGATAATTTTCAATGCTCAAAGACATACAAAATCATATGGAAAAGACGGATAAAACACCTTAGAGAGAAGAAATGAAGCTTAAATATGATACTTTAGGTCAACATTATCAAGATTCCCTTTTATGGCAACAGTGAATATCGAAACAAAATAATAGAGATAGATTGAAACTTCGACTTTAAACAAACATATTAAAAGGAAACAGTTTCTATAAGCACATGTATCACATTCCGAGCTTCAAGCAAGGTAAAAAATGAAACGAGAGAATGAGACGAGGTTAAGTTATTACCTCTCGCGGTGCAGTGAACGAGGGCGAAGGTTCGAAAAAATAGAGACTCGAACAAGCGACTCGAGCGAGGTCGACGACTCAAGCACAAAAGCGATAAACAAATCCGAAACCAGGATCAAAGCAGAAAACAATAGTAATTCATATATTTTTTTAACTTAAAACTGAGCCCGATTTATGTATGCCTATGCTGCCATTTTTATCTCATATTTTTATGCTACTGCCTCCCTCATTAAAAAAAAACTCCCCCAAAATGAGAATAAAAAATTAGAATTTATACCTCGCAGCTAGGGTTTCGGATTTTTGGCTCCATATTTTTTGAAATCAGCCCCAAAGTTGCAATTTCTTGTTAGATAAGGGTCAAAATTGTCTCACCCTCAAGGTAGTGCAATTTTAATCCTCATCTAAACAAAAAAATTCCCGTTGGGATCAAAGTCAGGGATTTTTGGGGTTAACGGGCTGAGGGGAATGGGAATTGGGGAAATATGCTAATGTGGGTGTATGATAATATATATATATATATATATATATATATATATATATATATATATATATATATATATATATATATATATATATATATATATATATATGGCTTTGCATAAATGAGCCTGAATTGAATGTAATAATGGATTTAGCCCTTTTTAGAATAAGTTAGGGGAATTAAGGTGGTTGCTCAAATAGGCCTGATTTTAGCTTAGGAACGATTTTGGCCTCTATTTTGAAATTAATTAATGACCTTTACCTTTTAAAAATTGATTCTCAATTTTAGAATAATTAAACATCTAATTTAAAACCTCCGGGACAAAATTGGGTGTCAACACCAGCAGGCGTCTTGAGCTCTCCAGTAAAGGCACAGTGCGATCAATAGCTGTCATATCCACGCCCGACTGCCGGGCCATCTGCTCCATCATCAAATACTGACGCACGGACAAGTTGGCGTCTGTGTCCCGCCACTCGTCAGCCGTCAGTCTCATAGGTGCAGTAGTGGTCACACCCTTGACCGATGCAATATCAAATGGCTTCCCGATGTCAGGGACAGTGCGATCCCCGATCTCATCCAATGGGACTCCAGCCTGCTCCAAATACCTGGTAAGGATGTTCCCAAAGAACAAGTGACTACATAAATCAAGCCCCCGTTGCTCTTTCATCACTCACAACATGTAGTAGCCGATGTTGACCGGCCTCCCGGTCATAAAGAAATATACCATGCACGCCCGAGTCTTGGTGACCTCGGAATAATGAGAAGATGGCAAGATGCGTGCATTTATAAATCTCATCCACACGCGAGCCGGTTTCAGAAACTGCGAGAAGAACATGTACTTGTGTCTTCCGGACACACTTCGCTCCCACTTATGAGTGGAGCTCTCACCACAGAGTGTATCCCGCAGAGCCTTATAGTCAGGCTTTCTAATGAATTCTCTCAGCTCGTCATACTCAGGGTCCTCGACCCCCAAGAAGGCATTCAATGCCGTGTGGTCTAACTTCACCTTTACCCCCCTCACCGTAACCATGTCATCCTCCTTCCACGCCTCCTCCGGCTCCCAATTCGCGTAGAGTTCTTGCACTAAGTCAAGGTTGGCATGCCCCGGACTCTCAAACACCGAGTCCCAATGTAAAGCAAGTATCGCATCGGCCACCCCTCGAAATTTTTGCATCACCCTCCGCTTGTCAATTGCTTGCTCGGGGATGTACCCCGCAAGCTTCACATTTTTATACCAAGTTTAGCACTCACCTTTCTTCACAAAAGTGAGGCCATATCGTGTCTTTCCCCCGGGTCGTGGTATCGGCACCGCGTCCTTAGGAATTCTTGCCTTGGCCTTTTCCTTTGATTTGGCCTTGGGTTTGGCCGGTGCCTTACCCTTTTGCTTGGTAGAAGAAGGCCCGGCTTGGAGTGCTCTCCTTGGGGCCGAGGCGGATGAAGAACTTGGTTTATGAGGTCTAGTCACCATGGTACCTACACAAACACAAAGATCAATGTGAGATGTCAAATTTAGCCCCAAAAATTCAATTCAAGCTCAATTGGTAGGGTACTAACCCACACTTATCACACACTCTATGTGTCAATCAACTCAACTCAATAGCACAAGCAACCCCACACTTAAACAAAACTAGCCTTGTGCAAAATATGCCACGTTTGTGGTTGTCAAGATCAAGCTAGTGTGGGTGCATCATAGCCAATTTTTATGTGTGTGGGACACTTAATGTTCATAATAAGCCTAAGGATTGCATTGCTACTCAAGAATTCACAATGCTATACAATTTTTATGATTGAGGTTTTTTCACAAACACTTGGTGTGCACACTTTTAAACCTGCAAGTTCAATGATTTTTGTAATGTGCTAACCCTCCCAAATTGTTGGGAGATCTCTTTTTACAAGTCACAAGCTAACTATTAAGCACAGTGAACAATTTAAGCACTTCAAGAGTAATATCTATACATAAATTTGCAACTAGTTAAGAAACCTACCATGGAAAAAATTAGTTCATCTTACATGTAATTGAGGGAGAAAAGTGGGAATTTACTTACTTGAAAGTGTTAGAATGGATTGCAACAATATTGGGAATGATTCCAAGAGTTAGAGATGATTTGGGGAGTGTTTAGGGAGTAATTAGAGAGAAAATAGAGTAGGAATCGAGTATAAGGGGGAGGGGAAAACCGGGTCACGGGTCAAAACCCGTTTGACCCGGAATTTAAAAAAAAAATTTCCGGGCGCTATGGCCTCCGCGGCGCGGGCCTAAAGCGCGAGCCAAAGTGGACATTCTGCCTGGCTAGGCGCAGGGCGCTCCCAAACGCGCCAAGCCTTGTGCTTCAGCTTTTGATTTTTCGCGTTGGGAGGCGCAGGGCACTCCCAAACGCGCCCGAACACGTTTTTTCGCACCAAATTTCGATTCCAAGTGCGAATCCAAGCGCGGGACATGTCTCAAGGCATCCCGTACCCCTCAATACATGAATTTTACCTTGTTTAGCTCTCCGATACCTGCAAAAACGACACACAAAAACAAAAACTACGTGACACTATAAAACAAAAAATAACTAAACTATTACAAGTACAAACTCGGGTTGCCTCCCGAGAAGCGCTTTATTTAACGTCGTGGCACGACGGGTATAAATCAAGGGTTACGGTGATTCACCGAACCTCCCCAATAATGCTTCACCCTTTGACCATTAACCAGGAATGTTTTCTCAGAATCTTGGGCTTTCAATTCAACCGCTCCATGTGCGGTAACACGAACTACATCAAAAGGCCCCGACCATCTAGACTTCAACTTGCCCGGAAATAATTTCAACCTCGAGTTAAACAACAACACCAGCTGCCCGGGCTCAAACTGACGACGCTCAATATGCTTGTCATGCCACTTCTTTGTCCGTTCCTTATACAATTTTGCATTTTCATTCGCATAGAACCGGAACTCTTCAAGCTCATGCAATTGAAGCATCCTCTTTTCACCCGCTAAGGCCATATCAAGGTTGAGCTTTTGAATTGCCCAATACGCCTTATGCTCTAGTTCAACAGGCAAGTGAGAGGCCTTACCATAAACAAGCCTATATGAAGAGGTTCCAATAGGCGTTTTGAATGCGGTTCGATAGGCCCAGAGAGCATCATCTAACTTCATAGCCCAATCCTTCCTCGAGGCATTCACAGTCTTCTCAAGGATTTGCTTGATCTCTCTATTAGATACTTCTACTTGGCCACTAGTTTGGGGATGATAAGCAGTGGCCACCTTGTGGCGAACCCCATACTTGGCCAACAATTTATTGAACAACCGGTTACAAAAATGCGTACCTTCATCACTAATTATCTCCCGCGGTGTCCCAAAATGAGTGAAAATATTTTTCTTCACGAACTTCACCACCACGCTCGCATCATTTGTTGGAAGTGCAACAGCCTCCACCCATTTAGACACATAATCAACTGCTACGAGGATGTATTTATGGCCCATAGAAGGTGGGAATGGACCCATAAAATCAATCCCCCAACAATCGAACAGCTCAATCTCCAGGATATTGTTCAAAGGCATCTCGTGACGCCTAGAAATAGTACTCGTTCTTTGGCAACGATCACATTACTTCACTAATGCATGAGCATCTTTAAATAAAGTAGGCCAAAAGAAACCAGATTGAAGTACCTTTGCAGCTGTTCGATCTCCACCAAGGTGGCCACCATAAGGAGAGGAATGGCAGCTCTGTAGAATCAGCTCTACTTCTTCCCTTGGAATGCATCTCCTAGCTAGTTGATCAACGCCTATCTTATACAAATAGGGCTCATCCCACACATAGAATCTGCTCTCATGAAGGAGTTTACGCTTCTGCTCAGCAGTAGCCCCAGGAGGATACACATTACTCACAATTAAGTTCACCATGTCAGCATACCATGGCACCTCA
This sequence comes from Petunia axillaris subsp. axillaris, assembly GCA_029990575.1. NCBI lineage: Eukaryota > Viridiplantae > Streptophyta > Magnoliopsida > Solanales > Solanaceae > Petunia > Petunia axillaris. The sequence goes on from JARKNS010000007.1 coordinate 10,555,041, forward strand.
GCTGCATCTAAAGCAAAAAGTTGCTCATCGGGGAATACCTCTTTAATCTCAGGCCCCTCATCTACATGATCTCTATTCTCCAGCCTTGACAAATGATCAGCTACTTGATTCTCAGTCCCCTTGCGATCTCGAATTTCAACAACGAACTCTTGCAATAGAAGAACCCATCTAATGAGTCTAGGCTTGGAGTCTTTCTTTTCAAACAAATACCGGATTGCGGCATGATCAGTGTAGACAACAACACGAGTGCCAACCAAATAAGATCTGAAATTATCAAAAGCATACACTACGGCTAGCAACTCCTTCTCAGTGGTGGTATAATTAGACTGGGCTGCATCAAGCGTCTTGCTTGCATAATAGTTGGAATGAAAGATTCTTCCAATTCTTTGGCCTAGAACAGCCCCAATAGCATTATCACTCGCATCACACATCAATTCAAATAGCAAAGACTAGTCAGGAGCAATGATGATTGGTGCGGTCACCAACCTTTTCTTCAACTCTTCAAATGCCTTAAAACAAGAATCATTGAACACAAATTTCACATCCTTCTCTAACAATTTGCACATGGGAGAGGAAATTTTGGAGAAGTCCTTTATGAAACGTCTATAGAACCCTGCATGTCCCAAGAAACTACGCACCCCCTTAACAGATATAGGTGGTGGTAATTTCTCAATAGCCTCAATCTTCGCCTTATCAACCTCGATCCCTTGCTTTGACACCTTGTGCCCAAGTACTATGCCTTCTTGAACCATAAAGTGACATTTTCCCCAATTCGGCACTAGATTTGTTTCTTCACAACGGCTCAGAACAACATCAAGATTTTTCAAACATTCATCAAAAGAGTTGCCAACCACTGAGAAATCATCCATGAATACCTCCATAAATTTTTCCACCATGTAGGTGAAAATAGCGATCATGCACCGCTGAAAAGTCCCCGGGGCATTACATAACCCAAATGGCATCCTCCTAAATGCATAGCTGCCATATGGACAAGTAAAAGTAGTCTTCTCTTGATCTTCAGGAGCAATCACAATTTGATTGTAGCCCGAATACCCATCCAAGAAACAGTAATACTCGTGCCTTGCAAGTCTATCCAACATCTGATCAATAAAAGGGAGTGGGAAGTGATCTTTCCTGGTGGCCTTGTTCAGCTTCTTATAATCAATGCAAATTCGCCACCCTGTAACTGTTCTTGTTGGAATCAACTCATTATGCTCATTCTTCACCACTGTCATGCCCCCTTCTTTGGAACACATTGCACTGGACTCACCCACTTGCTGTCAGAGATAGGAAAAATAATACCAGCATCCAGCCACTTGATAATTTCTTTCTTCAGTACCCCCTTCATAATTGGATTTAGCCTCCTCTGCTGCTCTATAGATGGCTTATGGTCTTCTTCCAAGAGAATTTTATGTATGCAGAAAGAAGGACTTATCCCTCTAATATCAGCAATAGTCCAGCCAATATCTCTTTTGCGCTCTCGCAATACCCTCAACACCTTTTCAACCTGCACATCAGACAACAAAGAAGAAAGGATCACGGGCGAGGTATTACCTTCACCTAAATAAGCATAACGTAAATGCGCGGGTAAAGGTTTGAGCTTAAGAGTAGGAGCTCTCTCAACAGACGGTTTAGCAGGAGTTAAGGTCAACGGTCTATCAAGCTCCTCAAATTTCTTCCACCCTGGGATGAATCTACTCTGCATATTAAGAACCTCCGAATATTCTTCAATGTCATCATCCTTCAGGATATCATCATCATCACATAAGAGTGCCCTTTCTAAAGAATCAACATTAGAAGCCAAGAATGACCTCTCATCAGCAGTCAACTCATCATCTACCACTTTTACCATGGACAACTCTTCATAATGAGAAGGGAGCTGGGTAGCTCTGAACACATTAAACACAGCTTCTTCCCCATTTACCTTCATGATCATCTTTCCAGCTCTGACTCTAATAACAGCATCAGCAGTAGCCAAAAATTCTCTTCCCAATATGAGAGGAACCTCAGGATCAGCTTCATAATCAAGAATAATAAAATCAACAGGTAATATAAACTGACCCACTTATACAAGCACATCCTCAATAATCCCCTCGGGGCACATCAAAGATCTATCAGCCAGCTGCAGAGTCACAGTAGTGGGCCGTGGTTCACCCAGGCCTAGCTTCCTGAAAACTGATGAAGGCATTAAATTCACACTAGCACCCAAATCACATAAAGCTCGCCCAACCTCATGTTCCCCAATTTTCAATGGAATAGTAAAACTGCCAGGATCCTTCAATTTCTGAGAAAGCTTGCTTCTAACTCTGGAACTACACTCCTCAGTGAGTGCAACTGTCTCAAACTCAGTTTGTCTTCTCTTGTTAGCAACAATACCCTTGATGTAGTTTGAGACAGTTGCACTCATTGAGTTTGAGACTGGGAATATTTACCTGAATCTGACTCAATATCTCCAAGAATTTCTCGCATGCTGCATTAACTTTCTGCTTCTGAAGTCTCTGAGGGAAAGGTGGTGGTGGACTCACAATAGCAGACTCGGGCTGCTTTGCTATCACTTTCTCTGCTTCTTTCTCCACTTCCCTATCAGCATTGGGCTCTAACTCACCAACAGGCTTCTTTGGCTTTGGAGGAACCTCTTCTAGAGCTCTTCCATTCCTCAAAGTGACTGCTTGCACAAATTCTTTAGGAGTTTTCTCTGTATAACTCGGTAAAGCACCCCCGAGGTCTGTTATTTTGTGCTCCAGCTAGCTGCCCCAATTGTCTCTCAAGATCTTTCTGAGCATTTCTCAAATCCTTAATTGTTTGTGTCTGAGATGCTGAATCATCCATGAGCTTTTGCTGCCCTGCAAGAATTTTCCTAAGCATTTCTTCAACTGCATTAGACTGCTGTGGCTGAGTCTGTGACCCCTGCTGTGGTGCATTTTGGGATCTCTCATTGCCTTGCGGCTGCTCACGATTATCCCTCCAAGAAAAATTTGGGTGATTACGCCAACCAGTGTTATAGCTATTACCATATTGATTGCGATTCTGACCCTGTGACCTGTTCTAATTACCCACATAATACACTGACTCTGGGTTAGATGGACAGACTTCAGTAGTATGATCCTCTCCACAAACCTCACAAAAGACTTGAAGTTGTTGCACTGGAGCTGCTGGTGGATTAGCCTGCGGCAGAGCTAGCTTGCTGATTTGATTGGAAATAGCATCCATTTTCGCCCTTAGCTCTGAAACTGCATCCAGTTGAAGTATCCCAGCAGACTTCTGCGTAGTAGCTCTGCCAACACCCTACCAATCAAGATTGCTCTGCGAAAACTGGTCAAGTAAATCATAAATCTGATCAAAATTTAAAGCCAGTACTTGGCCCCCAGCAGCAGCATCTACCACGATCTTAGTGTGTTGGTTCAACCCCTCAACAAAAGTGTGTGCAATAACCTCATTAGATTGGTTGTGGTGTGGACAATCTCTCAATAGAGCTTTGAATCTCTCCCAGGCTGAATACAAAGATTCTCCTTCTATCTGTCTGAAGGACATGATTTCACTCCTCAGCCGGGCTGTCTTGGCAGACGGATAAAATTTAGCCAAAAATTTCTTAGCCAAATCCTCCCAAGTAGTGATAGACCCAGGCTTCTCAGCCTTTAACCACTTCCTTGCTGTCCCAATCAGTGAAAATGGGAACAAAGTCAGGCGAACATAATCAGTAGGAACACCCGCTGGTGTATAAGTATCACTGATCTCCAGAAAGTTCTGAATGTGTTGCGGATCCTCATGAAGTAATCCAGCATATTGCCCCATCACATGCAGCAACTGAATCATGCCGGGCTTGATCTCAAGGTGCCCGGTAATAGCTGGCTTCACAATACTTGACGCTACTCCTCCCAGGCTAGGAAGAGCAACATCTCGCACTAATACTGCTCGTTCTTCTTCCATTTCAATAGGTAAAAAAGCAAGTACGATTGCTAGTGCTTTTCGATCTCTCGCCTCTCTTCTTACCCTTCTGAAGGTTCTTTAAGGCTCGGGATCAAAAGGTGCGAGTGGTTCGTCCTTTCTATTCCTTTGCATGAAAAACCTGTAGCCTGAAATAGCACAAGAAACTCAACAAAAAATTAAACCTGAATAGAAATTAAGTAATCGTTCAAAAAGAAATTAGTCAGTAATTAGTCCCCGACAATGGCGCCAAAAACTTGTTGCTCCCAAACGCACACGCAAGTATACGCGGCCGACAAGTAATAAAGTGATAAATCGAGTATCGTTCCCACGAGGACTATGCCGACTAATACTTAACAAACAATTTCTAAACAAACTACTCAGGGATTATTTTCTTTGATGGTGAGAGTTTTAGTAACTAAAGAGCAGTAATTAAACAAATTGAAGTTTAGTCAAACATTGGTGCAAACTTCGGTTGTTAACAATATTAAGACGACGGTCCAGGGTCAGAGTTACGAACAATCCAGTTGAGTTGTCCAATTGATTCCACTTCTTAAATCCCGGGTTACTAACTGACAGAGTAAATGTAACTGTGAAAACCTTTCGATTCTTCACAGTCTATGCAGGCTACTTCAATCCCTATATGTCTATGGTTTGAATCACGTGCACGCGTTAACGAATTTTGTAATTTGCTAAACTAGGCGAGCAAGTATATGTCTATCCTACTCACAAATTGGTTCCCCCGATGCCCGGGTTCACAAACTAGTCCTATTCTTTCTTATTACGCAATTAAATTCCCTCTTTCGAGTTCAATCTAAAAACCATAGATAATGCATAATTATCGAGCTCTATCAAGAAAGAATAAGCAACCCGTTATGGGATTCAATTAATGGGAATCAATCTTCAAACAATCAACTTTCATGTAATACTCTAACCTTAGAACGTAATATTTAGCCACGCATATTCAATATCACAAGGCAAAGATTTGATGTAATAATGATGTAATATATGAAAAATTAGGAATAAACCCTTGTTCAATGAAGTATGGTGCTCTCAAATTGCTCCAAAGTAAGAACTCCTCTCAAAAACTAAGTAAAATAGTAAGGTTTAAAAATGCCTGGTAATAAGTTAGACCTAAGCCTAGACGAAATTGGAAGTAAACATCCGCTCCAGGGGCGCTATAACGGGCACCCCGCGCCCACGATCGCGCTGAAACAACCAGAACACGTCGAAACTTGCACGCCTTTGGGGCGCGCCGCGTGGGAAACCGCGCGAGGCACTGGGCGCGTTAGGCGGCGCGCCGTGGAGGCTACTACGCCAGGCCATTCTGCTTGCTCCTTGGTACGAAATCTCGCCTTGTGTCGTGCCCTCGTGTGCTCAATCCAATCCTCAATCAATTTCCAATCATTCCTTGCTCAATCACGCTCCTAAAATCTTCAAATTCACTGCATACTAACCTACACATGCACGACATGATATTAGTGCAAAACCACATTCATAAACTATAAAACGAGCGAATAACAAGCTCAAACATGCGGAAATATTAAGGAAACGTTGGCATAAAATGCCAAACATCATACCAAAAATTTCATTAACCTTTCTATAAATGACATGGAAAGACTCTATCTATCATGGAAATTTTCTATTAACATTAAACTATTGGAAAAAGGGTAAGCCATCAATATCCTAAATCAAGAATATCACAACTTTGGAGACCCTCCGAAAGTTTTACTCTAATAGATTTAATGGCTGATTACTATATAGTACTCCCTTCATTTATAAAAGGATGAATCCATTTGACTTTACACAGAGTTTAATAAAGAAGGGAAGACTTTGAACTTGTGGTCTAAAATAAGTCATAGATGTTTGTGTGGCTACAAATCATCTCAATAAAGGTAAAAGTGAAAGATTATTTCCAAATTTAGAAAAAGGTCATTCTTTTTTAAACAGACTAAAAAGGAAATATGTTCATCCTTTTTGAAACAGAGGGAGTAAAATTTTTAAAAGAGGATAACCTGATTAAAGCACTATAAAATGGACCTTGATTTATAAATGGTTTTTCCTATCCGTTAAAAGATGGGAGCCAAATTTTATAGCTTCGATGTCTAAAATTACTTATTTAGCTATTTGGTTTCGACTACCTAAACTTCCTACTGAATTTTATGATATGGAAATTCTAAAACGAATTGGTAATAATATAGGGCGTCTGTTAAAAATTTGATACATGCACATCCGGGACTCTAAGAGAGTGTAACGCTCGTATTTGTGTTGAGGTACCTCTAGAGTTTCCAGTTAAGACTTCCATTCATGTTTGTAAACATAAACAACTCATCATTTACAAGGAGAGGACATATTTTGTCATCTTTGTGGCCGATTAGGACAGAAGCATTCATTGTGCCCACATGCGGCCGCCAAAGAAGTTCCTTATCCTAAGCAAACCAATTCACCTAGTTCACATTCAACTCAACTCGGTGACCAATGGTCGAAGGAGGAGACAGAGGAATGGAAAGTTACTAATTTCCCTAGAAAAAAGAAGTCAGCTACTACAGCTAAGCCTTCTTTACCACAACTTTTACCCCAAAAGCAATCGTCCACTCCCATTAATATAAAAAATTTTGATGCTAAAAACGGTAAATATTTAGATACTCAACCTTTTATTTACAAAGATAAAAATTCTATTGACTCTAATTATTATAGTATGCGGAAATTTCAAAAAATAGTTTTACTAAAAATAATATTAAAACTCAAAATCAAAATGATAGAATTAAAATTGATACCACGACCCAAAATAAAATTTCGTCTCTGCATGTTCTTAAACCTCTATCATATATGCCATGTAGAAATAACCCTACTTTCACTCCAAATGATTCACAATCATTGGATATCATTCATCCAGAAGATTTACCAAATGACACTTTGCAAAGCATGCAAACAACTACCTAAATCCCTTGTCTCGCCGTCTTGTCTCTCCAATAGAATTATCTCTGACTCCAATCATTCAATCTGTCCCCTTTCCACAGTTCAACCAATCACATTGCATGCATTTACTACCCCTACCCCCACGCTTCCCCCCTTAAATAATATGAATATAGACGCAACTAGCTCTAACATAGCTCCCACTTTTCCCTTACATGTTTAAGAAACCTTTTTCACTCCTCTACATAATAATGCCTCGACTATTAATGCTCCAACACCGGAGGAGAATTCGTTTACTAAACACAACCCAACGACTGACTTACCATCTATCTCTTAACTTAAAAATGAATCAAGAAAACAACCATCAAGTTCCAAACAATGTTCCACCACCACCAAACAATCCTGCTCTACCCCAGTAATCTTTACAGTGCCCCCAACCAAACAACTCATTGCCAGCCTCATGGATAGAACAAACCCTAATGGGACGAGCCTTCATGTTCAACTTCATGGTGGACAATCAACAAATCGTTGTAGTGATCCAAAACTCTCAGTTTCTAGCAAATGCACTTTCAGAAACAATGAGACTCACAACTCAGAACTTCATGTACCTCCACCTCAATCAGAATATCCTTCAACCCCTTAGCCACTCACAACATGCATGACCCCGTTCGCATGCAACATCATCAAAACCTACCATTTTACTACTTAGTGGAGGACAACCCCCCGATCCCAATATTCTACCAGTGGCCTCACCAGTGACATGCAGCAAGATCTCCCCCAATGAACATGCATTAGGAGGAAATGAATCAGGAAGAAATGGAGGACCTTGCCCCACAAGATTTTCCACCAGTGAACCCCAACCCCCCAATCCCAATGCTCAAGAACAAAAGGTAGAAATTCTCAACCAAGATCAGGACCAAAAAGACATCCCAGAGGACCTTCAGGCCATATACTCAAGCCTACGAGAAATAACAATAGTGCTATGCAAAGAAGGGATAGGAAACAAGTATGTCATCTTTTGCGTGATCTCCCTCACAAAATTCTCACTAAATCTAAGATTTCCCACAAGCCACCAAATAGTTAAATATGCAATGATTCTGAACCCCACTTTGAGGGGAAATGTGATCTCACTCCCTCAGGATCAAGTGAACACACCCTAACCTCCAAATCTGCCAATGATAAGAGGTTCTTATTTTTTAGTTTTCAATGTTAGCGGTGCTAATAATGCTAACTTTCGAATGAACTTTAGGTCAGCTTTAAACTATCACAAACCTTGCCATGTTTTCCTCCTGGAAATACATGGATGATCATGCTAGAATTAAGGATGATTTTAACTTTACTGGAATGGTAGAGGCTCATGTGACATATCGTACTAGTGACATTGTTATTCTCTGGGATAACAACATTATTAATGTGTTGGATGTGCATATGAGTAACCAGGAAATACATGTAATGGTTAAGGTACTACCTAATACTAATACTTTTTTGTTCTGCCATTTATGCTAGTAACCTAGCTAACTTTGCTTTGGAACAATATTATTTATATGAATAAAACATATAATACGCGTGGGATAATAAGAGGCGACTTTAATGAAATCCTATGTTCAAATGATAAATGGGGTAGGCATCCTTTAAATAATAATAGAGGTGTTTCTTTTCGTGCTTGTCTTAATACTTTTAATCTTCAGGATTTAGGTTACAAAGGTAGTGAATATACTTGGAAAAATAAGCAAACTTCTGGAAATTTAATCCTTGAATGGCTAGACAGATGTTTTGCGAATGATGACTGGATAAAATTGTTCCCTAATGCCCTTATAACTCATGTTCCCTCTACTCACTCTGATCATACACCTTTGTTTCTTCAGCTCCATAAACATCACATTAGCACTAGTAAAAAACCCTTTAGGTTTGAAAGGATGTAGTATAACCATCCTGACTTAATTAATATTGTATCAAATGCTTGAAATTGTACTTCTGATCTCCAATAAGCTATAAAAATTTTCCAACTCAATTTAATGGATTGGAATAAAGAATACTTTGGTAATATTTTTAAACAAAAGAAAATTCTGACGTCAAGGCTTCAAGGAATTCAAAAATCTCAAAGATACCCTACTAGCCTATTTCTCCAACAATTAGACATAAAATATCAATTAGATTTTAATAATATCCTTTAAAATGAAGAAGACTTCTAGAAAATAAAAACTCGTATAATTTGGCTATTGGAAGGAGATGCTAATAATAGTTTCTTTTATGTCACAACTCTTAATAGACGTGGAAAAAACCATACAGCCTATTTCTCGAATTTGGGCATGGTGTAAGTGGGATTCGAACCAGGGACTAGCTCTAATACCAAACATTAAGATCGAAATGCAACCATTTCTACCAAAAGATTAAGCTTATAGTAGAGGCGCAACCCATCTCTTATATGTCCCTATTCCAGCAGGCACGACTTAACATGGGCCGTGTGCTGGATCGAACCCGGTCCACACCCCCACCTAGGCCAACCCGAGACATATCACTTTTTTGGGGTTGGACCAACTTTGGGCGTACATCAATTTCAACAAACCTTATATGTACTTATGAACTTGTCGTTAAATGACTTGCATGAATACATTTTTTAATTTTGATATGCAAGTTATTGACCCACTATTGACACAAACTATAACATTGTTATATACGGTATTAGATGACATAAATGAACTGTGATTGGAAAACTAATTTTACTTTTATACTCGTAGGATTATGAGTAATTAAAAAATATGATTTCTACCGGTGTTCGGGTGTGTGGGTCCATGATTGACTTTCGGTTTGAATATTTAACCCATTTCTCTTGAAATTATGGAAATTAGTTAGATAGCTTAAATTGATTATATTATTTATTATTTTGTATAAAGTGGACTCTTTTGTAGGATTTTAAATATGAAAGGCGATTATGGACTAGTTAAATATCTTATGGCCGAGGTAGGTGATTTTATCACTTTTGTTTTATGGATTCTTCTACATTAAAATTTTTATGTATGTTTCTTAGCATTCATAGCTGCCACGTGTATACTTCTTATGTCATTTTCTGAAAATGAAATTGTTCCCTTAATACTTGGTATTCACGACGAGTTGCAAACATACTTAGATTGTATATTTGTTACTAAACCTGGTTGAGCATACATTTTGTTATGGCTTTGTCTTATATTGTTTTACCAAGAATTTGATCATGTATTGATGCATATGGTGTGGTTATGGGTATGTAGAGTCACACACTGTATTATATTTTGGCATGTGAACTCATGAATCGATTCTCTATTTGAGCGCGTGGACTCACGGCTCAGTTATATTTTGGTGTGCGGTCTCATGCACCACTATTATGTATTCGACATGTGGACTCATAACCTTATTTTGCAATGACTATAATTTGGGTGTGTGTACTCACACACCAGTATTATGTTTTGGGCATATAGACTAATGACCCGGTTTTGGTTGTAACTTTATATGCACACATCATATATTATTTATCTATTCAGGTGATGATTTTAAAGAGGAGTGAAAGTAATTGAGTTGAAAACTATTTGAAAATAGTACAAAAACAACAACAAGAAGTCCAGTGTTATCCCACCATAGATGGAAGGAACGCCCTCGCTCCTCAATCGCGCGACAAGTAGGGTCCTAGACCAAAATATGTCGAAACAAAAAGATAAAACAAGAAACAGATAGGGAGTGATTCCTTCGCTAGCTAGATACTTCAAAGAATAGATATACTGGCTAGGGAGTTAGAAAACTAATAGCTAATTGAACAGATAGCCAAAGCACATATAAGTCAATGCATACAGTCACATACAGCCAACAAACTCATGTAATGAAATGAAATATGATGCAATGAGTCACATGTGCCCAAATAAAAGGAGCAAAATCCTCCTACTTTGGAAATGAATGAAATATGGTACAATAAGGTCTCATATGCCTAAATGAATTGAGCGGAATCCTCCTACCCTCAATATGATATAGCATGTATAGAGTAGAATCCTCCTACTCCTGGGGCAGAATCCACCTACCCCTAATATGACATCGCAACCCACAATAAGAGAATACTGAAAGAAAATATATTTGGCAGCTAATCACATAAAGAAATCCTCCTACCTCTAATATGACATCACAACCCACAATAAGAGAATACAGAAAGAAAATGTATTTTGCATCCAATCACATAAAGAACACGTGACTAGGATAACCATAGGCCAAAGGTCGTCAAAGAAATGGATATTATTACTTACCTCAATACTAGGGTCAATTCAGCTACTGAACAATCATATTCCCTATTGGAAGCTTCTAAGAACTATCCCTTTCTGAACCAAGCAAGAATACTGCACATTTTAGTGCTCACAAAAAGAATATTTAACTAGTATTTGGAAAAAGAAAGGTAATTACTAAATTTCTCATAGGCCTAGCTTAGCCGAATACCCATAAACGATATGTTTCTAGTCTCCTCAAAATCCAATGATATCAATTATGCCATTGGATTACAATTCTGTGGTCAATTCACCCCATCACCCTAATTTTATAAGTCTAGGGTTCTACCCAACACTTTCAAGTAAAAATTTCAAAAATTCCCCCAACCCAAACCTCTAATTAACACTAAAGAAAGGTTTAGGAATGTTACCTTGATAATTGGAGTGATATGGTACCTTGAATTCGCCTTATACTAACCTTATTTTGGAGGATTATGATGAAATATGAAGTTTGCCAACCTCTAGGGTCTATTCATACCCTTATATAGCGGTATTGCGCTCAACAATCCCTTTCCCAACTCTTTCCATAGAGATCGCGTGCTTTCGCATAGAAGAAAATTTTTCCTAAGCGCTAACGCGCCCAAGTAGGAACTATTGCTTGGCTCTAGGCAACAACATAGGCTAGTGCTGCAATTTGGGTTTGAATGGGACCTTACGATGCTCAGAATTACTCCAAACTTTGCACGCAAGTTATAATACACATATATATGACCTACTCGTGAACTCAGAAATCGAAACGAATCCCCGATACTCAAGACGATGGTTAAAATAGAAGGAGAAAAGCTTTATTTTCGTAACATATGCTTAAACTATCTTCGAGGTTAAACAATGGTTCTGAGAGCCTATCAAGGACTTCCTCAAGAGCTTTCAATCAGAGAGAAAGGAATTTCCAATGATGTATGACAATTTGGCAATCATGGCGTTCGAAAAGAACATCAATGTCAGCAACTCTGAAGCTGCTGCCGAGCTGAAAAAGGAAGTTCAGCAATGGCAAGCTCAAACATGGGATGAGTTGCACGATAGAGCTACTGCCAATGTAAGACGGGAGGAAGCAGAAAGGAGAGCAGCTGGCCGAGGCTCTAGTTATAGAAATCGCCCCGAGTCTTCACGATGCGCCGAAGCGCCACATGGAAACTCGAAGGGTCGATATGACCCCTACAACTCACAAAAGCAACACATGAGTCAAAGGCTCTGAGGACAACATGTGAGCCAATGGCTCAGTGGAAAGATTAACACAAATTTTAATCAAAAGAATGATACGGGGCCTTCCTTAGTATCTAAGGATAAGGCTTTACGCCTCGAGGTGGCCCATTTTTTGAATAAGAGCATGTTAAAAAAATATCCAACTGACAAGGTGATGCGGAGCATACTACCTCAAGGCCTTTCACTAGAAGTCAAGCCAAGTTGATTCAAGACATTCATCTCCACTTGACTTGGAAGGACATGGAAGAAGGCTCCGAGAGCGGCTTGAAGATCATGAATTGGAGTGCCATGGATGGAGGATCGCCTAGGCTACTTGGAGAAGCTTCCGGGACACATTTCGAGGCAAACCAAGGAGCCACAGAAGGAGGTGGACCGCCCACTCTACTAGGCGGACTGCCCCCTAAACTCTCTGAAGTTTGAAGGGGCTCAGTTGGCGGGGTGCCTCTTTACAGAGGCGGGGCGCCTAGTGCTCAGTAGGCGGGGCGCCTACTTTTCAGGCGGCGCGCCTTCTTGGGGCGCCTGGTACACCAGGCTGGGCGCCTACTCCACTGAAGACCATGACGGGACACCTCATTAAGTTGCTATGTTTTGATTATTATAGCCCTACGTGGCCTTTGTTTATTTAACCCACTTTGGGGGTACTTTAGGGCTTTCATGATGTCTAAGTGAAGCCTATAAATACTTCACTTGTCTTCTTTGAACCTGAGCTTACTTTGATTATTGTTGAATGATGAATAGAGTTGAACTCTTGTTTATGAAGAAATCCTTTTTGTTGGCTTGAATTCACTAGCGGTTCCTAGTTGATTATCGAACCGACACCCGATCATTCTACTTGTGAGTCCCGGGTGCGACTCGAGGGTGGTTGCATAGCGTATGCCCTTCTTGACACCGATACGAGGGTATCATGGAACAAGTTCTCCGTGGTTACCTTGTCGGGAGTTCGAGACGTGTCTCGTTCTGTTATCTCTTTTGATTTTGATCCTTATCATCTTGGTATCATAGCAAGGTTCGGGTTTTGTTTCTACAAACCCCCGACCCTTGATTCTTCGTGCCTAGGTTAGTTTCTACGTTAGGTTCTTGTTTGTTGTTGAAGAAAAAGAAGAAAAAAAAATACAAAAAAATAGAAAAAGTTGAAAAAACACCAAAAATTTTGATCATGAGTTCTTGGATTGTTGGACCCGTTGTGTGATTGTTATTGAGGTTTGTTCCTTATTGGAAACCCATTCTGTTGGTACCCTAAACACAAGATTTGAAGTTGAAACACAAGATTTGAAAATTTGAAACTCTTTGAAAATTTAAAAGTTTGAAACCCTAAGCTTGAAATTGATGAACATGGTGCATTGCTTTATTTTGATTGGGGTTTGACAAAATTTTTTGGGGTTTGATCTTTGTGATTGAAACAACGTTTGGGTACCTTCGGATTGCTAAAACAACGTGATAATTGCAGGATTTTTGGGTGCAAAACCAAGAAAATCGAGCTTGAACTGTGCTGGAAACTGGACCAGGCGGACCGCCCCTCCCACTCTCTAAATCTCAGCAGGCGCACCGCCTCTGTAAACAGGCGGACCGCCCACTGCGAAACAGGTGGGGCGCCTGTTTTGCTGAATTGTGGGAACGAGTAGTTTTTCGTAGGATCTCTTGTTTGTTTGATTGCATTGCATCTAGCTAGTACTTCTTTGAGTAATCTTTCCTACTTGAATTGTGCTAGCCCTTCGAAGCTATTAGGAAACTCAAGCCTAGATAGGAGAGTAGAATTCGATGAAGACTCATAGTACCAGTTGACTCAAGTCCGCACTTAAAGAGCTTATCGTTCCAATAGAGTCACATCAACTCCACTCACCCTGGAGTGCATTTGGCTTGTGAGTTGAGTGATTAAGTGGAGGTTTGTTGCTCAACTTAGTGAAGCTTTGAATTCAAGCTAGAGTGAAATATCCACCACCACTAAACGAGTGAACCGAGAGAAACACTTGTGAGGGTGTGAGTGAGGTTATTTTGCTAACGTTTGCTCATTTTGTAGGTACGATGGCCAACGAAGGAGACGATTTCACTAAGAGTGCCTTGGCTACTATCCTTTCCAAATTGGATAGTATGAACTTAAGGATTGAAAGACTTGAGAGGGTGACATCAGGTACCCTAGTTGAGCAAGGGACTTCCAATGTCTAATCAGAGAAAGGGACCTCGAGTGTTCAAGTTGAGAAAGGGGCCCCGAGTGCCCAAGTTGAAGTCGTTGAGAGTACAAGTAGTTCAACCTTTACCCCGGAACAAGCTGTTGAGTTGCTTAATCAACAACGGGTATAGGAGGATCGTGATCGAATTGAACAATTGTTGGGCAATACCCAATGAGTGACCATTCCTAACCTTATGGGCAATCCCCAAAAGAATGTTCCACTTCCCGGACCAATTCAAAATGTTCAACCTCTTGAGCAAGTTTCACAAGCTCAAGAAGGGGAGGAGGATGATTATGGTGATGGTGGGTATGATGCTCATTATTAATTTAGGGGTCGGAATATGGATAGGGGTAGAGGTCGAGGTCGAGGGCCACCCATGGGGTATGTTGGAGGGAATGTTATGAGTGATCTTGGTGGTTATGGAGATTACTTGGGAGGCCAACCGGAGCTTTACCAAAGGGGTCGTGACAACAACAATCTTAATAGTGTGAAGCTCACTATTCCTTCTTTCAAAGGAAGTAGTGACCCGATGGAGTATATTGAATTGAAGTTGTCCATGGAGCAGATATTTGACACCAACGTTATGCCCGAGGTGAAGAAGACCAAGTATGCAATATCTTCCTTTGAATCCTTCGCTTCTACTTGGTGGGAGTTGGTCAAGAGGAATAGAAGGAGGATGAGAATGGCTATCAATCTTACTTGGGAAGAATTGATCCGTGTGATGGATGAGAAGTACTTGACTAACTAATACCGTGTGGACCAACACAAACATCTCTATGAGTTGAAGCAAGGTTACAAGTAGGTTGGGGATTACTTCAATGAATTTGAACAAGTCCGGACGGCCCTAGACTTGGATGAGGAAGATAATGAGACGGCCATGGTTCGATTTAAAGGAGGCTTGAACTGAGACGTAGCTTCACAATTGAAGTTTCACAAGTATAATGATCACTACAAGCTATGTGAAGATGCGGTTGAAGCCGAGAAATGGCTCAAAGAGGAGAAATGCCTTCGCTACAAGAGTACTACTACTACTCCTATGAGCAAGCCGAAGGAATGGAAAACTCCTACTACAAATGCAAGATTACCAAATGCAAGTGGTTCAATTGCTAGCAAGGATGTGAAGAAGCCTTATGAGAAGTCTGCACAATATGTGGGAGGTAATTCTAAAACTCAGTTGAGTAATCCTACTTCTACTTCTACTCAATGCCATAAATGCAAGGGTTATGGACATATTTCCAAAGATTACCCTACCCAGAAAACTATGGTTCTTGTAGGTGACTTGGTGTATGAACAAGATAGTGAACCCGAGGATGAGGGAGTAGAGTGTGATGAGGAGGTTGATAGTGGGGAGGATGCAATTGAGGATAATGATCCCCATGCCATCCTTGTTGTGAGGAGGAGTTTAGGTGCCTTGTTTGTGGAGGATGGTGAGACTTTACAAAGCGAGAATCTCTTCCATGCTAGATGCCGAGTCATGGGTATTGTTTGTTCCATGATTATTGACTCAGGAAGTTGTGCCAATGTCATTAGCCAATCACTATTTTCTCAATTGAAGATACCCACCTTGAAACACCCAAATCCTTACCGTTTGCAATGGCTTAGTGAGTGTGGTGAATTGAAGGTGATGAAGCAAGTCATGATCAAGTTCAAGATAGGGAACTATGTGGATGAACACATGTTTGATGTGGTGCCTATGCAAGTATGCCATATTCTCTTTTGAAGGCCTTGGCAATTTGATAGACATGTGGTTCATGATGGCTGTGCTAACACCTACACGGTTAACCACGAGGGAAAGAAGTTTGTCCTTAGACCCTTAACTCCCAAGCAAGTTAGTGAAGATTACAAGCGTATGAGGGAGTTAAGAGAGGCGGAAAAGGCTAACTCGGTTCTTGAGACTAGTCCTTTGGCCGAGAGCTAGGTGGTGACTCCACCATCATCTACCGGTAGCATATGTGCCATGATGCAACCGGTGAACTTTTGAGAGGAAATGATGGCAACAAACTACTCATATGCCTAGTGCACAAAGGTATGATTCTTACATCCGATCTTGATTTTTCCACTAACCCTTTGCCTAGTGCTTTTGAATATGGCTTTAAGGATTTTGGGGACATGTTTCCGGATGAGATGCCGGATGGATTACCTCCTTTGAGGGGTATTGAGCACCAAATCGACTTTGTCCCGGGATCTCAAATCCCAAACAAACTGGCTTATAGGAGCAATCCGGAGGACACAAGAGAATTGCAAAAGCAATTTGATGAATTGCTCACTAAAGGCTTGGTGAGGGAGAGCTTGAGTCCTTGTGCCATGCCCGTGATCCTTGTTCCAAAGAAGGATAGA
The DNA here is from genome assembly GCA_029990575.1 of Petunia axillaris subsp. axillaris. NCBI lineage: Eukaryota > Viridiplantae > Streptophyta > Magnoliopsida > Solanales > Solanaceae > Petunia > Petunia axillaris. Next base: position 10,571,866 of record JARKNS010000007.1, read on the forward strand.
ACTTGGAGGATGTGTGTGGATTTTCGTGCGGTCAATAAAATCACGGTAAAGTATCAACATCCCATACCTCGCTTAGATGACATGCTAGATGAACTAAGTGGTTCTAGTATCTTTTCGAAGATAGACCTTAGGTCAGGTTACCATCAAATCCGGATGAAACCCGGGGATGAATTGAAAACCGCATTCAAGACCAAGTTTGGTCTATATGAATGGTTGGTGATGCCCTTTGGCCTCTCCAACGCACCTAGTACTTTCATGTGGCTAATGAACCATGTTCTAAAGCCATTCATCAACAAGTTTGTGGTCGTCTACTTTGACGATATATTGATCTATAGTAAATCAATAGACGACCATGTTGATCACTTAAGGCAAGTGCTTGAACTGTTGAGAGCCAAAAAGCTCTATGCTAATTTTAAAAAGTGTGCCTTTGGTGTTGAAAAGGTAGTCTTCTTTGGGTTTGTTGTAAGTGCCCAAGGAGTGGAGGTTGATGAGTCCAAGGTGGAGGCCATTCGTGATTGGCCTACTGATGCAGTCCAAATTGAGGATGACTCTAAGATCCGGGCTAAAGAGTTATCGGACCTTCATCAATCTTGGATGATAGCTTGGAGAAGATTCTTTGGAGAACATTTGTCCGGGTGTAAGTTAGAAGCCTTGTGATTCGTCGATTAGCATTAGAGAAGGGCGTTCTAGAGGAATGCTTGGCGCGTGGTACTCGCGTGGCACGCGAACTATATTTTCTAGAGAAGGGCGTTCTAGAAGAATGCTTGGCGTGTGGTACTCGCGTGGCACGCGAACTATATTTTCTAGTCAATTCAGCCGCGTGAAGGGCTCATTTATTGGCCTTAATGCGCAGTATTTTTTAGCACTTTTTCATGCTTTTGCGTAGCTAGACTTTTTTATTTTATGGTGCTTTATTAGCCCTGCGTGGCTATTGACATTTAGCCTACTTGGGGCCTATTTCTTTACCTTTTAGGCATGTGAGGCTCACCTATATAAGTCTAACACTTAGTTTATTTTCAGCACCTTACTTCATTATTAGAAAGAAACGCAGCTTTTGCTAAACCTAGTTCATGTGGGAATTCTTGTTCTATTTGTGTGGAATCAAATTGAACAACTTGCTTCTTCTTGATCATTCAGCTTTTAATTCCTAGTTGTCTTGAGGGTTGTTGCTTAGTATAGGTCCTCCTTGGCTTCATGACCTATGGCTTCATCAAGAAGGTAAGTAGACTAGTTCCTACTTGCAATTCTTGGTAGATCATTGAGTGTCTTGCTTTTTATCCTTTATTTTCGTTTTTCGTTGTTATTCTTGCATCAGTTGGTATCAGAACCAACCCGGGTTCGATTCTCGGCTACACCATGCGAAGTTCGGGGACGAACTTGCTTTAAAGAAAGGGGGGATGATGCAATAGGGCCGCCCAGCATGGGGCCCACATCCTCGGGAGCCGCCCGTCGTGGGGTCCACCCCCTGGAGGAGTTGCGTTGCTCGGGGTGGTCATGGTGGTGTCGAGGACGGACCTCGATTTGGGGTTGATCCGGTGGTATAAGATGTGAGTTGTGCCTCTACCATCAGCTATGGCTTTTGGTAGAAATGGTTGCAGTTCACTCTTAAAGTTTGGTATCAGAGCTTGGAAAGGGTTTGTTTCTACATCCCCAATCCTGTTCTTCATGCTTTAGTTTAGGTTCTTAGTTTAGATTTCCCATTAATTTTCATTTTTGATTAAAAAAAAAAAAGAGAAAAATGTGAAAAGAAAAAAATTCAGGCGTGTTTATTGTTGTGGGTGATCATACACACCTAGGGTACAAGAAAACTTTACTTAAGAAGTGGTTTGTTTGAATCTTGATGTTTGAAACGATTCTTGAAGAGTTTCTTGAAGATTCTTGGTGTGTTTCTTAATTTTCATCTGTTCTTGCTTTGATTCTTGAATTTTCTTGAAGGAGAATACTTGAAAACTTGTTGGAGTATTGTGCAGCACCTCTTGAACCATTCTTGAGCTTAAAAACGTATTCTTGGCTAAAAACATAAGAATTCTTGAATAACAACTTGTTGTTCTTGAGTTTGGTTGAAAGAATTCGTTTTTGATCTTGAATCCTTAGCCTTTCTACATGTTTTGATCTTGTTCTTTGTTGAAGATTGTGGTGCTAAGGAGGCTTGAAATCAGCTGCATATAGAGGAAAGAAGGAGGAAAACCTAAGCCTAATTCAAGAAGGAAACAAATCTCAATTCAAAGGGGAGAAGTTTACCTACTTTCCAAGTAAGGGAATTAGTTTTCCTTAAGGTTTGGGGAGAGTATTTACACGTTTTTGGAATGAAAATTCAGCAAGGAAAACATGTGAAAGGTTGTTAGAAAAGTGGTAAAAGTTCTCCAAATTTGAGTCGGAAAACAAGGGGAAAAAAGGGAGAAAAGTTTACCCACTTTTCATATAAGGAAATTAGTTTTTCTTAGGCTTCAAGGAGGGGATTTACACATTTTTTACAAGGGATTTCAGCAAGGAAAAACGTGTGAAAAGTTTTTGGAAAAAGTGGTAAAAGTTCTCCAAATTTGAGTTGAAAAGCAAGGGAAAAGAGGGAAAACTTATCCTACTCTAAAAAGGCTTGTCTTGTGCGCCTATTTAAGGGTGTATATTCAGATTTCTCTAGGATTTCCTTATTTCTTTGTGTTCATTACTTCTAATTAGTAATTCTTAGGTAATTCTTCTACTTAAGTTAATTACTAATCTTTGAGCTTGTAGGACTTCGTGCTAAAACTCAGAATTTTCAGCTTTCGTAGTTAATTCTTTGACTTCCCGTGCTCACTTTAAAAGTTGTCTGCCTATAGAGTCTCATAAATTCACTCACCCCGAAGAGAACTAGTGAATTTATAAACTTGAAAGGTCGTTGAGGAACTTGATCAATTCGAGGAAGCCATTTGGAACAAGTTTGTGAGATCCTACCTTAAATTTGAGTGAACTCGAGTGTCATTCAAAGTGAGGGAGCGGGTGAAGTATTTTGCTAATCTTAACATATTTTGTAGTCTTTGTTTGTGTGCAGGTACATGGCTGGAGTAGTTGATAAACAAGAGGGTATTCCCGAGCTTACTTTGGCCGATCTTTGGGCCGAGATAAGAGTAATGGGAGCCCGTGTTGACGAGCTTGAAAAGGAGCAGACATCTATGACTCAAAAATTTACTTGTAATGAGTTAAACTTGGGCAATCTCCAAGTAATTATGCCAACATCGAGGTTCCACAAGTTAAAGGTAAATGTATGTGGTTATAAGGGCTTCGTTCTAGAGCTTGACGACTTGAATGATGCCATGCTTATTTCACCAGAAGTGGTTAATCTTTTGCACTTAACATGGGTGAGACGAAGATATCCATATCTATATGATGGATATAAGGTTGAGTGGAAGGTCAAGGTAATAGTCTCACGAGGAGAATACCTTGAAACGATTTGGTGTGATGTGTATCCTTTTCAAACATGTGACTTGTGTTTCGGGCAGCCATAGTTCTTACATCGCAATGTTCCATATGTGCGAGATAGGATAAGGCATGTTGTGGACGATGAAGGATGGCCTCTAATGCCAATCCCACTTACAAAGAAAAGTCCCAATAGTGCCTATGCCTCTTTTATGCATGTAGAGGAGTGTAATAATCAGAAGGGAAAGTTTGGGGTGAATAATATAGTTGGGCTGCCACCAAAGAGACAAGAGGATGTAGTTGAAAAGAATATGAGAGAAAAGAAAGAAGAAAAGAAAAGATGGGAAGATTTTTACTCTAACACTTGTAATTCTTCTTTTTCCTCTAGTTGTTTAAATTCTCTTGCAGGTACCATTGGAAACAAGCTTAGGAGCGAACACCACTTATTGGAGGTACAAGATGAGGGCGCTTTAGGGGCTGCCCATGATGTTGAAGGGGCTGCCCGTGTCAACTCTAAGCTTGAGGAGGGAGAGAATGAAGGTAAACAAGGTCAATCTTGTGACCTTCAAGGTAAGTCTACTACACTCGATACTCTAGGAGCTAGTGAAGAGCAAGTTAATGATGTGAGTATGAGTAGTGGTAAGTCATGTTTTGACCTTATGTCGTTGCTGCATTGCAATGGAAATTTAAATAAGGTTTGTGATGATACACTAGTTGTTCTTGAATGTGCTCCCAAAATTAAAACTACTTGTGAGTTTGATGTAATGAAAACTAGTGTTAACACTTGTGCTGAGGGTCTAGGTATTAAAAGTAATGCTTCTAGGGATGTCATTGATGAAAGCTTGCATGCTGTCCTGGAAGTAGAATTTAAACATCACTTGTTTGATCCTGGAATTGAAGGTGTAGAGTCCTTTTCGAGTTCTTTTGATGTCAAAATGGACCATGGTAATAAGACTGAATTATGTGATGAGTTTGGTACTTTTGACGTCAATGGTGATGTGAATTTAAGTGAGACCTTTCTTGTGAATCTATTCTTACGAGGAGATACTTGTTGTTTAGATAGTGAATTTGAATTTCTTAACATTCCTTCTTGTGATGGAAGTAACTCCTTGTTTGATAGTAGTTCACTTGGTAGAGGGCATTGTCATGAGAAGCGAAGTGTGAATCTTTGTTTAATTCCAGCTTCTTCTTTGTGTTGTCCAAATATTGGCATTGAGCTTGGCTATATACATGTTTATGAAAATATGGCTTTTGTTGTGGAGACCATTGATGAAGTTACACTAGGAAACACTTTTCTTTACTATTTATTTGCCTATGATGAGGGTCATGAGGGTGTTAGGAGTTCTTGTGAGAAGGATGAAAATTTTGATTGTTACACATGTCTTAATGCTTTTGCTTACTCGAGGATAGAGGATGGGAAATACTTGTATCTCATGATTCATGCTTCTCTTGCATACTATTGTTGTGATTGGATACATCCTTGTTCCTACCGCTTGTTGTTAGAATATGAATTTCTTGAGACATGTGTTATGTTTGATGTGTTGACCTCGTTGATTTTTGACCCGGGGATTGAGCTTAAAATTGGTCACTTACTTGACTTAATGGCTTTGGAATGGGCTGGTAAGATGTTCCCGAGTTTTGGTTTGATATGTCCTCCTAGTGTTATGTGTAACCTTGGAAAGCACTACGTGTGTTTGAAAGTAATGCAAGTGGAGGGGTGTTGGAAAGATACTCAGTGAGAGTTATTGTGGTATGCAAACCGAACTTGTAAACTCCATGAGGACGGTATGTTTTCTTGGCTTATGCTTATATTTGGGCTTTCTAAAGCCATGGCGATTAGTGTTATCTTTTTTGGGCAGTTTGGTTGCGCACTTGTGTCATCTCATGTGTGTGTTATTGTGGGGTTATTTCTCTATTGTCTAGTTGAGACATGGGAGTTATCTATACTCATTGTTGTCCATATTTTGCAGGAATCAGATTCGAGGACGAATCCTTCCCAAGAGAGGGAGAATGATGTAGATGTAATCCATCGAGGAGAGAAGATAAATATCCGTTGTTGCCGTGTTAATGATGGTATGATTTCGAGGACGAAATCCTTTCAAGAAGCGGAGGATGATGCAGTCCAAATTGAGGATGACTCTAAGAACCGGGCTAAAGAGTTATCGGACCTTCATCAATCTTGGATGATAGCTTGGAGAAGATTCTTTGGAGAACATTTGTCCGGGTGTAAGTTAGAAGCCTTGGGATTCGTCGATTAGCATTAGAGAAGGGCGTTCTAGAAGAATGCTTGGCGCGTGGTACTCGCGTGGCACGCGAACTATATTTTCTAGAGAAGGGCGTTCTAGAAGAATGCTTGGCGCGTGGTACTCGCGTGGCACGCGAACTATATTTTCTAGACAATTCAGCCGCGTGAAGGGCTCGTTTATTGGCCTTAATGCGCTGTATTTTTTAGCACTTTTTCATGCTTTTGCGTAGCTAGACTTATTTATTTTATGGTGCTTTATTAGCCCTGCGTGGCTATTGACATTTAGCCCACTTGGGGCCTATTTCTTTACCTTTTAGGCATGTGAGGCTCACCTATATAAGCCTAACACTTAGTTTATTTTCAGCACCTTACTTCATTATTAGAAGGAAACGCAGCTTTTGCTAAACCTAGTTCATGTGGGAATTCTTGTTCTTTTTGTGTGGAATCGAATTGAACAACTTCCTTCTTCTTGATCATTCAACTTTCAATTCCTAGTTGTCTTGAGGGTTGTTGCTTAGTATAGGTCCTCCTTGGCTTCATCAAGAAGGTAAGTAGACTAGTTCCTACTTGCAATTCTTGGTAGATCATTGAGTGTCTTGCTTTTTATCCTTTATTTTCGTTTTTCGTTGTTATTCTTGCATCAGTGCGATGGTCCATTCCAAGTGCTTCAAAAGATCTATAATAACGCCTATGTTATAGATCTGTCTGGTGAGTATAATGTCTCTAAAACTTTCAATATTTCTGACTTAACTCCTTGTGTTGCAGGTAATGCCGCTTTGAGAGATGATGATGGCGCGATTTCGAGGACGAAATCTTCTCAAGAAAGGGAGAATGATGCAATCCAGCCTAATCAAGCTACGTTCGTGCCTTCAAGACCATTCATAAGGAGCCAAGCTAAGGAGCTTCATGATGCTCACTTGATGGTGATAATGAGCCATGATTGTGCAAGTGTTGAGGAAGGGAGGCGTATGTTAAAAGAGCCTTTGGATTCATTGGTTAGCATTGGAGAAGGGGCGTTCTAGAAGAATGCTTGGCGCGTGGTACTCGCGTGGCATGCGGCCTATATTTTCTAGACAATTCAGCCGCGTGGAGGGCTCGTTTATTAGCCTTAATGCGCTGTATTTTTTAGCACTTTTTCATGCTTTTCCGTAGCTAGACTTATTTATTTTATGGTGCTTTATTAGCTTGCGTGGCTATTGACATTTAGCCCACTTGGGGCCTATTTCTTTACCTTTTAGGCGTGTGAGGCTCACCTATATAAGCCTAACACTTAGTTTATTTTCAGCACCTTACTTCATTATTAAAAGAAACACAGCTTTTGCTAAAACCTAGTTCATATGGGAATTCTTGTTCTTTTTGTGTGGAATCGAATTGAACAATTTCCTTCTCCTTGATCATTCAACTTTCAATTCCTAGTTGTCTTGAGGGTTGTTGCTTAGTATAGGTCCTCCTTGGCTTCATCAAGAAGGTAAGTAGACTAGTTCCTGCTTGCAATTCTTGGTAGATCATTGAGTGTCTTGCTTTTTATCCTTTATTTTTGTTCTTCGTTGTTATTCTTGCATCAGTTGGTATCAGAGCTTGGAAAGGGTTTGTTTCTACATCCCCAATCCTTTTCTTCGTGCTTTAGTTTAGGTTCTTAGTTTAGATTTCCAATTAATTTTCGTTTTTGATTTAAAAAAAAAAAAGAAAAAAAAAAAGAGAAAAACGTGAAAGAAAAAAATTCAGGCGTGTTTATTGTTGTGGATGATCATACACACCTAGGGTACAAGAAAACTTTACTAAAGAAGTGGTTTGTTTGAATCTTGATGTTTGAAACGATTCTTGAAGAGTTTCTTGAAGATTCTTGGTGTGTTTCTTGATTTTCATCCGTTCTTGCTTTGATTCTTGATTTTTCTTGAAGGAGAATACTTGAAAACTTGTTGGAGTAATAGTGCAGCACCTCTTGAACCATTCTTGAGCTTAAAAACGTGTTCTTGGCTAAAAACATAAGAATTGTTGAATAACAACTTGTTGTTCTTGAGTTTGGTTGAAAGAATTCGTTTTTGATCTTGAATCCTTAGCCTTTCTACATGTTTTGATCTTGTTCTTTGTTGAAGATTGTGGTGCTAACGAGGCTTGAAATCAGCTGCATATAGAGGAAAGAAGGAGAAAAACCTAAGCCTAATTCAAGAAGGAAACAAATCCCAATTCAAAGGGGTGAAGTTTACCTACTTTCCATATAAAGAAATTAGTTTTCCTTAGGCTTTAGGAGAAGGTTTCCCACGTTTTTCTAAGGGAAAAATCAGCATATTAGGCGTGTCAAAAGAGGTGGAAAAAGTGGTAAAAGTTGTCCAAGTTTGAGTTGGAAAGGAAGGAAAAATTGGGAAAACTTAGCCTACTCAAATAAGGCTTGTCTTGGGGGCCTATTTAAGGGTAGAAAATCAGATTTTCTTAGGATTTCTTTATTTCTTTGTTAACATCACTTCTAATTAGTAATTCTTAGGTAATTCTTCTACTTAAGTTAATTACTAATCTTTGAGCTTGTAGGACTTCGTGCTAAAACTCAGAATTTCCAACTTTCGTAGTTAATTCTTTGACTTCCCGTGCTCACTTTAAAAGCTGTCCGCCTATAGAGTCTCATAAATTCACTCACCCCGAAGAGAACTAGCGAATTTGTAAACTCGAAAGGTCATTGAGGAACTTGATCAATTCGAGGAAGCCATTTACTACCTCAAATTAGTGAACCTGAGTGTCATTCAAAAGTGAGGGAGCGGGTGATGTATTTTACTAACCTTAACACGTTCTCTAGTTTTTGCTTTTGTGCAGGTATCATGGCTACTGAAGGAGACAAGGCTGTGCCCGAGATTACTTTAGCCGATCTCTTGGCTGAAATAAGGGCAATGGGCACACGAATTGAGAATATTGAAAATTCAGCTAGTACTCAAAAGAATGCCGGGGAAGGAACTGGTGATGGTTCGACTGTTAAGCCTGAACAATTTGCTGAAATAGCTCGTCGACAAGAGTTGAGAGAAAGAGATGCTCGTAATTTGAGAACCTTGGGCATTCCCCAGGGTAATGTACCACCATTGATGCCAGCCCGGAGAAACATAGCACCCGCGGGGGAAATAAGAGCAGCCCGTGAGGATGATCAACCCGAGCTAGGGGAATATGGTGATGATGATTTTGGGCAGCAAGAACCAAGGGTAAGACAAGCATATGGGGTCCGTGGTAATGTGAGACGCCGTGGCTTTGGTCGAGGTCCTAGAGGGGGCTTTGGGGACTATGGTGGAAGGAATTTGGAGCCTGACTTTGATGAGTATGCTGATTATTATGAGGGGTATCCCGAACCAGCCCGTGGTGCTCGTGAGAGTGGTCTAAATAGTGTCAAGGTTACCATTCCCGCATTCAAGGGAACTAGTGATCCTGACAAGTTCTTAGAGTGGAGGCGTCAAGTTGAGAGGATTCTTGATATTAATGACATGACTGAGGAGAAGAAAGCTACCTATGCCATTGCAGCGTTTGAATCCTATGCTTCTACTTGGTGGGAGGCCGAGAAACGATCTAGAACAAGACACAATCAGCCCGCGCGCATAACTTGGACAGAATTGAAACAAGTAATGACCCGGAAGTATGTCAATCCAAAACACAAACAAGAGCAACTTCGGAGGTTATATGACTTGAAACAAGGGCTGAAATCTGTTGAAGAATATCATGATGAATTTGAGAAGATTAGGCTAGCACTTGACATGGAAGAAGAAGAAGAAGAGGACGAGGCTATCATACGGTTCAAGAATGGGCTGAATCGTGACATATCTAATCAGTTGAGGCTACACTCTTTCTTAACTCTTTATGATGCATTACTAGCTGCCATTGAAGCCGAGAAGATGATTAAAGAGGAGAAGGCAGCCCGTTATAGGGGTAGCTCTACTTCTACTCCTATGAGCCGAAACAAGGAGTGGAGGACACCAAGTGCCGGGGGAGCAACTGTGGGCCGTGATGTGCAGAAATCAGCGGATAAAATGACACCAAGAAGTGATCCTAAGGGGTCGGGAGGTATTTCTAAAACTCAGCTTAATACTCCTAGTGCTTCCTCTTTTAAATGTCATAAATGTCAAGGCTATGGGCATTTTGCAAAGGATTGTCCTACGCGAAAAACCATTCTTATTCTTGATGATGGTACTGTCCGTGAGGCGGAGAGTGATGAGGAGATTGAGGGAGATGAGGGGGCTGATTTGGTTGAGTGTGAGGAAGATGTAGTGGAAGATGAGAGTGTGAACATGTTTTTAGTGGTGCGTAGGAATTTGAGCGCAATGAGTGTAGAAGAAGAGGGAGATGTGCAGCGTGAGAACTTGTTTCATGCTAGATGTACGGTGAGGGGAAAGGTGTGCTCTATGATAATTGATCCGGGTAGTTGCACTAATGTAGTGAGTCAGACGTTGGTGACTCAACTTAAGCTGCCCACAATTAAGCATCCCCATCCCTATAAGCTGCAGTGGTTGAGTGAGTGTGGTGAGTTGAAGGTGGTGAAGCAAGCGCTTATTAAGTTTAATATGGGAGCTTATCAAGATGAGTTCATGTGTGATGTAGTGCCGATGCAGGCTTGCCATTTATTGTTGGGCAGACCTTGGCAATTTGATAGGGGTGTCACTCACGATGGTAAGGCCAACACTTACACGGTCAAGTTAGAGGGAAAGAGTTATACACTCAAGCCCTTGACACCCAAACAGGTTCGTGATGATTATAGGCGCATGCGAGAGCTGAAAGAGGCGGCTAAAGGAAAGTCTCTTACGGAGACTAAGCTAGAGGCCGAAACTAATGCTACTACACCATCCCTGCCTAGCAATCTTTGTGCCATGTTGCAGCCAGGATACCAACTGATGCAAGATTAACAACGAAGAACGAAAATAAAGGATAAAAAGCAAGACACTCAATGATCTACCAAGAATTGCAAGTAGGAACTAGTCTACTTACCTTCTTGATGAAGCCAAGGAGGACCTATACTAAGCAACAACCCTCAAGACAACTAGGAATTGAAAGTTGAATGATCAAGGAGAAGGAAATTGTTCAATTCGATTCAACACAAAAAGAACAAGAATTCCCATATGAACTAGGTTTTAGCAAAAGCTGCGTTTCTTTTAATAATGAAGTAAGGTGCTGAAAATAAACTAAGTGTTAGGCTTATATAGGTGAGCCTCACACGCCTAAAAGGTAAAGAAATAGCCACCAAGTGGGATAAATGTCAATAACCATGCAGGGCTAAATAAGCACTATAAAATAAATAAGTCTAGCTATGCAAAAGCATGAAAAAGTGCTGAAAAATACAGCGCATTAAGGCCAATAAACGAGCCCTCCACGCGGATGAATTGTCTAGAAAATATAGGCCGCATGCCACGCGAGTACCACGCGCCAAGCATTCTTCTAGAACGCCCTTCTCTAATGCCAATCGGCGAATCCTAAGGCTTCTAACATACACCCGGACAAATGTTCTCCAAGCTATCATCCAAGATTGATGAAGTTCCGATAACTCTTTAGCCCGGCTCTTAAAGTCATCCTCAATTTGGACTGCATCATCTACTCCTACTATCGTGACTCAAGTGAGGAGCTTTCATGGTCTTGCGAATTTTTATAGACGATTTGTGAAAGACTTTAGCTCCATTGCCGCTCCACTCACCGAATTGGTGAAGAAAAACAAACCTTTTGTTTGGGGAGAGCCTCAAGAGAAGGCCTTCCAAGAAGTGAAAAGTAGGTTGAGTACCGCCCCTCTATTGTAATTGCCCGACTTCGGAAAGGCATTTGAGGTTGAATGTGATGCCTCGGGGGTGGGAATTGGTGGTGTTTTAATGCAAGATGGAAAACCCATAGCCTACTTTAGTGAGAAATTGAAGGGTGCTTCCTTGAACTACTCTACGTATGACAAGGAGATCTACGCCTTAGTGAGAGCTCTTGCTCATTGGCAACACTATCTTTGGCCTAGAGAATTTGTGATTAAGAGTGACCATGAGCCACTCAAACATCTTAGGGGCCAAGAGAAATTGAACAAGCGTCATGCCAAGTGGGTAGAGTTCATTGAGTCTTTTCCCTATGTTATCAAATACAAGAAGGGGAAAGACAATGTTGTGGCAGATGCACTTTCTAGGAAGTTTGCTCTAGCCACCACTCTTGCCTCCAAGCTCATGGGTTTTGAAAGAATTAAGTTGATGTATGCTCAAGACCCTAAGCTAAAGAGCATTCACGAAGCTCTTGAAAAGGGAGAAAGAGTTGAGAAGTACCAATGGGTTAATGGCTATATCTTTAAAAATGGTAAAGTGTCTGTTCCCGAGTCCTCTTGGAGGGAATTGCTTATTCGTGAAGCTCATTGTGGGGGCTTGATGGGACACGTTGGGAGGAACAAGACCTTGGCCATCCTAATGGAAAAATTCCATTGGCCAAAGATGGGGGTTCAAGTTGAGAAGATTTGCAATTGCCTTGAGTGCAGGCACGCTAAATCTAAAGCTAACCCACATGGTTTGTATACTCCTCTCCCCGTACCTACTAGTCCGTGGATAGATATCCCTATGGATTTTGTTATGGGCTTGCCATGGTCTAGGGGGGGACATGATAGCATTTATGTTGTCGTGGATAGGTTCTCCAAAATGGCTCAATTTATTCCATGTAAAAAGTGTGATGATGCATATCATGTTGCTTCTTTGTTTATTGAAAATGTATTAAAGTTGCATGGTGTGCCTCAAACCATTGTAAGTGATAGGGACACCAAGTTCCTTAGCCATTTTTGGAGGAGCTTGTGGGATGCTCTTGGCACCAAGCTATTGTTCTCTACGTCCCACCACCCACAAACGGATGGACAAACCGAGGTGGTAAATCGGACTTTGGGTGCTCTTCTTAGAGCCATGACTCGAGGTAAGGCCGGGACGTGAGTTGATAAGTTACCTTTTATGGAGTTTGCCTATAACCGTACTTTGCATAGTTTGATTAGCATGACTCCATTTGAATGTGTTTATGGTTTTAATCCCTTGATTCCCCTTGATCTAACCCCTTTGCCAAGGGAAATAGTTGCTAATTTTGAAGGGAAAAGCCGAGCAAAGGCTATGATTGAGCTTCATGTTAAAGCCAAGAAGAACTGGGAGAAAGCGTATGCAAAGGTTGCTTCCAAGAAGAACAAGGGAAGGAAGAAGCTTGAGCTAAAAAAGGGAGATTGGGTGTGGGTACACTTCCACAAAGAAAGGTTTCCAAACCTTAGGAAAGGGAAGTTGGCACCCCGTGGAGATGGACCGTTTCAAGTGCTTTCCAAGATCAACAAAAACGCCTATGTGATTAATCTACCGGGTAAGTACAATGTGTCAAATACTTTTAATGTGACTGACTTTACCCCTTTTGATGTAGGGGATGGTGATGCCGGAGAGGAGGAAGCCATGGTTTCGAGGACGAAACCTTCCCCAGAAGGGGAGGATGATGCGGGGGATACTACCTCAAGGCCTTTCAGTAGAAGTCAGTCCAAGTTGATTCAAGACATTCATCTCCACTTGACTTGGAAGGACATGGAAGAAGGCTCCGAGAGCGGCTTGAAGATCATGAATTGGAGTGCCATGGATTGAGGATCACCTAGGCTACTTGGAGAGGCTTCCGGGACACATTTCGAGGCAAACCAAGGAGCCACAGGAGGAGGCAGGCCGCTCACTCTACTAGGCGGACCGCCCCCTCAACTCTCTGAAGTTTGAAGGGGCTCAGTAGGCGGGGCGCCTCTTTACAGAGGCGAGGCGGCTAGTGCTCAGTAGGCGGGCCGCCTACTTGGGACGCCTGGTACACCAGGCTGGGCGCCTACTCCACTGAAGACCATGACGGGACACCTCATTAAGTTGCAATGTTTTGACTATTATAGCCCTACGTGGCCTTTGTTTATTTAACCCACTTTGGGGGTACTTTAGGGCTTTCATGATGTCTAAGTGAAGCCTATAAATGCTTCACTTCTCTTCTTTTAACTTTAGCTTACTTTGATTATTGTTGAATGATGAATAGAGTTGAACTTTTGTTTATGAAGAAACCCTTTTGGTTGGCTTGAATTCACTAACGGATCCTAGTTGATTATCAAACCGACACCCGATCATTCTACTTGCGAGTCCCGGATGTGACTCGAGGGTGGTTGCATAGCATAGGCCCTTCTTAACGCCGATGCGAGGGTATCACGGAACAACTTCTCCGTGGTTACCTTGTAGGGAGTTCGAGACGTGTCTCGTTATTCTTTTTGTCTTTTGATTTCGATCCTTATCACAAGGGTAAGCTGAAATTTTCAAAGAATTGAGGGGATGGGCAACCACCGAGGTCCCCATCTCCCTAGAGGGTTGTGAATGTTATAACATGGGGTTTAGAGGTAAACGGGGTGAACTTTGCCGCCGCGAAAAATTTTCAAAGCTCTCCATTACGATGGAGAAAAGAACTCGAATTTGAGGTTCGAGTAAATAAATTGTTTTTCATTATGATGATTGTGATGGGATGACGTTTCCCCCATCATGATGTTTTGGTCATTATGTTGAGAATCAATAACTCAGACATCAAATGAGTCTTCATTGACAATGATAGCTCGATGAACATTATAAGCTACGGGACATTGAAAAACATGTGGACAAAGGGCCTTATCGTCCCGAAGTCAACCGTCTTGACTGGCTTTAACAACTTGACGGAGAAAATGCCGGGTGAGAGTACACTCACTACATATACTGAAGGATTTGTGAAAGAAACCATGTTCCAGGTTATGCCCGAGTACATGACAAACAATGTGATCCTCGGGAGACCTTTGATCAATGCGGTGTGTTTTAAAAAACATCAAAAGCAAAAAGCCAAGGACTCAACCATCGAGGAGTTGGAATCTTTCGTGCTATCGAAGGAATTTCAAGATAGAAAGGTGTTCGTCGGCTCATAGTTGGACCCGGAGTCGAAGAAAGCTGTTGTTTAGTTGTTAAAGTCCAACGATGATTGCTTCGCATGGTCCCACGCTGGCATGGTTGGATCGATCCGGAGATTATTATGATACACAGTATCAATGTGGACCCTTACCACACTCCGGTGAAGCAAAAAAAAGGCCATATGCTTGCATGAGAAGACATGTTATCGATGATGAAACAAGGAAACTGCTTTATAATGGCTTCGTCAGGGAGGTCAAGTACCCCGAATGACTCGCCCATGTAGTGGTCGCGCCAAACAAGAATGGAAAGTGGAGAATGTGCGTAGATTATACAGATTCGAATAAAACTTGCCCCAAAGATTCATAACTGTTGCCACAAATACATAAGTTAATAGACTCTACGGTTGGACACAAGTTGTTGACCTTCCTGGATAGATATTTGAGATAAAACCAAATATTAATGGATATGAAGGATGAAGAGAAGACATCATTCATCACTGATCGAGGCACGTATTGCTACAAAGTGATGCCCTTGGGGCTCAAGGACACTAGTGCAACATACAAAAGGCTAGTGGGTAAAATATTCAAAGATTACTTTGGGAAGTCGATGGAAGTTTACATAGACGACACGCTAGTGAAATCGGTTTGGATGGAGGATTATCTGAGTCACTTAAAGAAAGCCTTTGCCATTTTGAGGAAATACAACATAAAGCTAAACCCCGAGAAGTGTGCATTTGGGGTTTGTTCAGGATAGCTTTTGGGGTTCATCATATCCGAATGTGGCAACGAGGCGAACCCTGAAAATATTAGAGCCATCAAATAAATCCTGAGGTGCTATCGGGAATAAAGAAGTTGAAAGCTTAACTGGCAGATTTGCTGCCTTGAGTAAATTCATCTTGAGGTCCTTAGAGAAATGCCATAAATTCTTCTCGCTTATGAAGAAGAATATTGCATTCCAATGGACCCCGGAGTGCAGATAAGCGTTGAAGGAGTTGAAGCACTATTTGGCCAACACACCGTTGCTTGCCAAGCCATAAGATAGAGAAATATTGTTGGTTTACTAGGCTATGTCCGAGGTGTCTATGAGCGCGGTCCTAGTTCGTGAGGAGAATGCAAAGCAGCAACCCATCTATTATGCGAGCAAGACACTCCTTGATGCCGTAACTAGGTACCCCTATCTAGAAAAAATGGCACTTTCCTTAGTTGTTACTGCTCGGAAACTTCGGCCTTGTTTCCAGTGTCGTCCTATAGCTGCAGTTACAACCTTCCCCTCGATAAATATATTGCACAACCCTGAGTTTTGGGGGAGGTTATCTAAATGGGCAGTTGAGTTGAAAGAATATGACATTACTTATCAGCCACAAACAGTCAAAAAGTCCTAGGTGTTAGGCGGACTTCGTGGCTAATTTTTGTGCTAAGATTCTCCTCGAGGCTGAAAATGAGAACTTAATGTCTAAGGGACCAACTTTTGGGGATTTCACACTCTACGTAGATGGAGCTACTAATTCAAAGGGCTCGAGGCTAGGAATAGTTTTGGTGGCTCCCATGGGAGAAAGGATGAGGCGTTCGATCAGGTTCTAGAAAGTGACCAACAATGAGGCGGAATACAAGGTTGCCATAGCAGGATTGGAACTATCCAAAGAAATGGGATTAGAAAGGATTGAGTTGAGAATCGATTCACAACTGGTGGTGAATCAAGTACTCAAGGACTACTAAGCTCGAGAGCCGAGGATGCAGTAATTCTTAGCCCGAGCTCAACATATTTTTGCTAAGTTTCAGGAATGGAGAATTCAACGGATACCCCGAGAAGAAAATTCTAAGGCCGATGCTTTAACCAATCTAGGCTCGGCCGTTGAAGATGAACACTGGGGGACCTATTCAATTGTTCGGCTTCTCTCATGTGCTATAGAAAGGATTAAGTTTGAAGTTAATTCGGTGAGCGATACTTGGGATTGGCAAACTAAATTTATCTCCTACTTAGACTCAGGGACTCTTCAAATGGATAAAAAGGAAGCCAAAATGCACAATACGAAAGTCGTCCCCTATTCAATGATTGAGGGGCAAATGTACAAGAATTTGTTTTGCGACCCAATGTCCAAATGTTTGTGTCCGGGGGAAATCGAGTATGTAATGAACGAAGTGCACGAAGGAGAGTGTGGAAACCACTCCGGAGGCAAAGCCCTAGTTTGCAAATTACTTTGGTCGAGTTATTATTGGCCAGATATTAGAGCAGATGCTAAGGCCTTTGTGCGAAGATGTAACAAGTGCCAGCGACACGCTCGAATGATTCGGCAACATGCCGGGCCTCTACATTTGATTGTGTCGCCATGGCCCTTTATGAAGTGGGGAATGGATATAATTGGACAACTTCCAAAAGCTAAAGGCAATGTTCGGTTTATCCTAGTGCTGACTGATTACTTCACCAAATAGGTAGAAGCATGGTCTTTTGCTCAAGTTAGACAGACCGAGGTAATTAGGTTCATCTGGAAGAACATCATTTGTCGGTTCGGTATCCTAAGGGATATAACATGTGACAATGACCCTCAATTTGTCGGCTCGAATATCAAAACTTTTCTCAATAAATGGGGTATCAAAAGGATTGTGTTAACTCCATGTCATCCAAGTGCGAATGGTCAAGCTGAATCTTCGAAGAGGGTGATTATCGAGAACATCAGAAAAGGCTTGATGAAGCAAAAGGCATGTAGCCCGATGAATTGCCCGTGGTATTGACACGACCCGAAATCTGGTTAGGCCGTGCGGGCACCCGACATCCTCCCTTAGACCCGTCGGGCGAACCCTTAGCAATTAAATTAGGAAAATAAATATAAAAATTCATAAATAAGGACAACACTTTAAAAAAATACAGACATACTGATACCTCTAAGCTGTACAAAAGAAATTAGAGCTGACTACCCAACATACTAGGTTTAGGGCTATCCAGACTAGAAATCTAAGAGTACAGAAGAAGACAAATACCTCCTGAAGGGAGCAATATACAACTGAAATAATAAACATAAAACTGGTGGCCATCCGGAATAAAACCTGGCTCACCCTGACAGCTGAAGTCGTCTTCGCTCCTTCACAACGTGGCGAATTCAATCCTGGAGCGAACCTGCCGAAATGAAATAGATAGACAAAAACAAACAGCAAACAAGGGTGAGTCAAAGGACTCAATAAGTGGGGCAGACTAGCCACCTCAAAGAATAGGATAGCTAGCCAGGGAGGCGAAATAGATAAATAAAATTCCTCTTATTTAAATTATAAAAAGACAGAGCCAGATAACAACCGGAAAGACGTAAGAAACTTATAAACTCAACCAAGGATGCGTGCCAAAAACATATCAACAAATATGCAATGCACATATAAGCAGAACAGTAGTCGTGTACCGTAAGTAAGTCAACACAATGGTATGAATTGATATGAAATGAAATGAAATGAAATGTGATGCAAAGGGTCACATGTGCCCGTAATCCCATCCCGAAGAGGAATACTCCTGCATTCGAGGGGAATCCAATCTGATAACCAACTGGAGCGGAATACTCCTACTCCTGGAGCGGAATACTCCTGCACCCGATATAATATAAACCAGAGGCGGAATACTCCTGCACTCTCCTGGGGCGGAATACTCCTGCACCCGATATAATGTAAAGCTGAGGCAGAATACTCCTGCACTCAATATCTGACATAAGAGTGGAATACTCCTGCTCATAGGGCGGAATCCTCCTACCCTCAATATGATACAATGGAGCGGAATCCTCCTGCTCCTGGGGCGGAATACTCCTGCACCCAATATGATATGCAATGTAATGCATATGAATGGCATATAATGCGTATGAATGCAATGTGATGCAATAATAACCCTTCACCGGCGCGAGACTCTCATCGACAGCCGGGAAGTAGGTGCCAACTTACAGCCAGGGTACAATGCTCAGATTCTCAATGCAATACCAACAATAGGACATAACATATAATATACAATATAAATCCAAAGCTAAGGCGTAATGAGTACGCCTATCGGCAGCTACACACGTAAGGAATATGTGGTAGAAAATCCACGAGGCCAGGTGCCTCCAAAGAAATGGATATAAACACTTACCTTGTTACAAATTTAGTACAACCAATCAATAACCGCTTTGTCCTTTGGATTTACTGCCAAATGATCCCACTGTGTTCAATAAGCAGAAAAATATATCAAATTAGGCTAAAGGCTTCATTCCTCACATCTTAGGGCAATCCAGGTAGGAACCTGATACCCTATTCGCATACGCAATACGTAGGCCAGGCCTATGTACGGGGTTTATGGTCACATAACCAAACCCTAAATAAATTACATTTATATGTTGCCCATAACTCACTGAGTACGAATATATAATCAATTTCATTATCAGGGTCCATTTGACCCTTCAAACTATTAATTGAACTTGTTAAAATGATGTCTAATATTCTAAGTTTTACCGTTAAAATATATTTAAACACACGTAATAAACTTAAATAATATATTAAGATCAATACCTGAATGTTTCAGGGTGAAAATTCTACTTTTTCCCGGCCCCTTTTCTTATTTTCTGGTATTTTTCCACTGCGTATTTCCTATTTTATATCTCTGTTTCTCGTAAAGTCAATCCTCTGTTTTTGCTATCACTTTTGAAGTTATAAATGATCTTTAAGCTCATCAGCCGCCTCCATTCTTTGTTTGTTTCCTTTTTGTCGTTTTTCTTTTTTTATTTTTTTATTTTCTTTTCTTTTCACGATAAAAATTAAAACGGTACCCTACAATATTCGAAATAATTCCAACTTTTGCATACCAGTTATACAAAATATATGTAACATACACGCGAAGGCGGATGTCAAATCAGACTCCCGAAACTCAAGATGCGAATTTAAATGAAAAGAAGTCAAATTATTTAACTTTCGGCATTTTAGCGGAAACTAGCCAAACAACATCGAAATTCACTTTCGAAAGCTTACAAAAATTACAAATAATCATACGAACCTAACGGCACTTTCGGATTTCGAATCGGAGCTCATTCGGCAAAATCCGAGCTCGAAAATTTCTTTTTAATATTTATCGCCAATAAAAAACTGAAACCTTCTTCCGATGCCTACCAAACGAGGTCTGATTTAGCTCAAATTTTACAGACAGGTCCTAATGGACATTATGAATATTTTAAAATTATCGGCACCCCAATCAGAGTCCTAACTTTCGAAACGACTGACCGAGGTCGTTTCAGGTATTGTGGGCAATGCAAAATACTGAAAAGAACAGCATGGCTGAAACTCCATTTTCTCTAGCCTATGGGATTGAATCTTTGATTCCTGTTGATGTTGCCAAACCTAGCCGTGGATATGCACATGCAACCGAAGAGTCAAATCAACAAGTGATGCGTATGGAGCTAGACCTGCTTGAAGTCCGAAGAGAGATGGCTTTGGTTCGGTTGCCAACCCAAAAGCGGCAAATCGAGATTAACCTTAATAGAAAGGCTAGGCTCAAAGCCTTCAAAGTTAAAGATTATGTGTTGAGCGTCTCGAACCAAACTACCAAAGAGAAAAATGCTGGCAAGCTCGCTGCAAATTGGGAAGGACCATATCGTATTAATGCAATTGTCGACAAAGGGTCTTATCAGTTGGAGGACAAGAAAGGTAAGATAGAGCCCTCCAATTAGAATAATTCTAATTTAAAGCGGTATTACTTTTGACACCGACGTACGTTACCCCGTGTCTATGAATTTTTACCTACGGCTCGAGCTGCTATTGCTCTAATGCTTAGGTCAAAAACATAAACTGACCCCCGTTTTCTTTGCTTGGCCTTTTGAGGAAGCGGAGAGAACGAAATACAGTTCTCTAGTCCTCACTATTCGTACTAGAACACTGGGGGACTGGAAGAGACGGTGTGCAGTCAAGATCGACTCGAAGCCTCTCATAATGGAGACTGCAAGTGGACCCAAAGACTAGCTAGCAATCTTAAACCGGTGACTGTCTCCTAAAGATTAGCTTAGTATCATTGCATCTGTCACCCGATAGTGGCTTTATTTCAAAAATTTTCGTAAGTCTAACCATGACTGGGTTTTATGTAAATGTTAATTATGGCTCATCAATGAAAAGAACTTGGTTCGACATCTCTCTATTTCAATATCTAACTTCTGAAGTTATATTATTCAATTGAGATCTAACCTTTATGCCACAGCTCGGGAACAAAACGTCGTTCTAAGCTAGCATCAGTTTGTTACGAATTTTGATCAAGTCTTCAAAGCAAAAATCATTCTAAGTGTCCTATCATGCTTTTAAATAAAGTAAGACTAACACTTGAGAAGAAAAAATAAACCTCATTAAAGAAGGCCTGTAGGACTCATAAGTTGTTTATACATGAAGGCTCAAAGACCATAGCAAAAAAGAAAACAAATGAAGCGAGGAAAGAAAAACAACTAAGCATCGGGATCATCTTTCCCCTCGAAAGTCCCCTCTTCGTTGTCTTCTTCATCATCCTCGCTTTTAGCCTCATCATCACCTGAGCCTTTACTTGAAGAAATCTCATCTGTGACAGCTTGGGCTTGGGTTGCATCATTGTGAGCCTTAGCGATCTCAACATCCAAGTCAACCTCTCCAGCCTTGTAGTGCTCAAGAACGTTTAGCTGAGTGTTGATAATAGCCCAACTTTTATCTAACTCAACTCTTGTAGCCTTAGCCTTAGCTTTTTCTTCCAAGGCGGAAGTCTCGCCCCGGAGACGGTTGATTTCAGCTTCAAGAGTGGGAATCTTTTCCGTTAGGCCCTCTAGTCTCTTTATCACGAGCATGTGCTCGGTTAACTTTTCATGGTATTCTCAAGCATCTGCGGCAAGTTGGGCATTGGCTCGATCCAAATCGCCACAAAGCTCTTGACTTCAGCAGTCAATTTCGAGCTCTCAGCCCGATGGCCCTCCTGTAGAGCTTGAATTTGCACCTCGGAGGCGATAGACACCTCACGAAGATCAAACTTGGAATTGGCCAACTGAGGTTATAACTCAGAGATTTGGTTCGTCAGCTCCAATTTGGCGGTCCCAAGCGTCTGCTATGCGCCGAACTACACCACGCTTGCACTCGACTTGGATCGTTTAAAGCAATAGTAAGAGGCATGGCAAAGGGTTCGATGGAAAGTTAGAATAAAGAGCATCAAATAGAAAAGAAACTTTTGAATATCGAAATTTAACTGAACAACGTTGGCAGCAGATCGAGCCATCAATACTGAGGGAGGCTTGTCTTTAAAATGATCATTTTCTTTCTACCCGTGGAGCTGAGTAAGGCACAACGGAACTTCAATCGATCAGTTGTCATAGAGATCCATGTTGGCAGGAATAAAAATCCTCCTTGTGGACCCTTTAGAGGCCGAGGCATTGCGAAGCTCATAACTGGGTCGCGCAGCACTTGGTGCTGCTTTCTCCTCAACAAGAGGACGAAGTTCAGCCTAGCCTACTTTGGCCTTGCCCTTGGCCTTGACAACAGCATGGTCACACCTCTCGAGGTCTACCACTTCAACATCTTTGGGGGGCCTCAGGATCTTTATTGTTGGGCTCATCCCTCTAGCTTCGTCGCAGTTCGATAATGGCCTCGGGACCTGAAGCAGTTGCCACTACGACCCGAGTGCCACTTTGAGATGACTTCTCTGAGGTCGTCTTCTTTCTCTTTGAATCTGCGGAATATAAGTTGGAGGCTTAGGAGCAAATGAAGTAGATTTTGAAATACAAATGAAATGACCAAGAAAAATGTCATCATCACCTTTAGAGGTCCCCTAACCGGAGGGAACCTAACTGGAGGCGCCCTTCAAAAGCTTGGAAACCTTAGCTTTTTTTAAAGTGTCAGCCAAGCTCTCTATTGTAGCTATTCAGGAATCAGCATCGGGGGCATCACCCTCCTTTTTTCCCTTTCCGTTTTTGCTTTTTTCCTTTGGCTCGGTGGCAGCCACCTTGTTGGGAAAACCTTCCAGAAAGAAGAAAAAATCAGCAAAAGACTTCGGGCTATCCCCTTAGAAATAAAATCATGATAAATTACTAACCATGTCTCTTACACACCAATTTATTGTCTAGCCCGGTGGCAATGCTCATCCAAGTCTTGTTGGGGCGAGGTCAAGCCTTCGTTATTTCTTTGACCTAGTTAGTCAAATCAGAAGGAGGATCGACGAGAACCTTGTTAGCTGCAAAGGGGAATAAATTATGATTGAGTGATAACCGAAAGAAACCAAGAGAAGTAATTTGAATAACGAATGAAGATCACTTACACTTGTCGTTCTACACCTCAGGAAACCTAAGTTCGATACACAACTGGTTCGTTTGTAAAAGAATATAACGATCACACCAGCCTCAGCTCCATGGTCTTCGCTCTTTGTGATCACAGATTATTTACCTCAGCTATTTAAAGCCATAATTTTAGCCTTATGGAAGTATGGATAGAAGAGATAAATCAGGTCCTAAAAAGTAAAGGGCACCTCAGCCTTTCGACATAGCCAATCTAAGCATTGAACAATCCTCCAGACCCCGGAGGAGCAAAACATAGGTTTTATGTTCGGCAAAATGTGTCTATAACCCCATGAATGGGGAGTGAAAATAAAATTATTCTAGGCAGGGATGCCAGTTTGGACCTCGGGTCCCTATCCACAATCATCCCGACCCCGAGCCACGTGGGCTTGAGGAATTAGAGTCGATGTAGTCTACACCAGAACATTTCTATTCTGTTCTTATTGATCAACTGACCGGTCTTGCGACTTGAGATCCTTCTCCATGTCGAAGTTGGAGGGAATAATTTGATAAGGCTCAAGGTCCTTATCAATAGGGATTTTCTTTGACTTCGAGGATTCCGCCTCGGTTCCACCAACCACTCTTACATCCGTATCTTTGCCATTCACCTCCTCTACAGCATCAGCATCGTCTTCTTCGCCATCTATCTCCTCAGATTTATCGAGACCAGCAGTGGCTTTGCGTCGCGTTAGGTTTAAACCACCCACTTGAGATGTCGCTTCATTATCATTATCCGATGGTGCAACGATGTTCAAGGGCTTCGGAACATCTACTAATTCACCGCCGACAACCATTGTGGCGGCTTCAGCGATCCGTTCTTTAGAAGGACCTGAAGACTTTTTAGCAGAATTTGTCGCAGACATGTTTTCTAATAGAATAATTTTTAATCTTGGTTATGATCAAGGATTTGACGAAGAAGAAGAAGAAGAAGAAGAGGAAATAGATTTCTGCTCTGAAAAATTCTACTGCTCCTCAAAGTTTGCAAGTAGGAAGGAGAGTGTCCAAGGTGATGTATATATAAGGTAAGAAGCCATCATTGCATTTACGTTGGGAAAGAGAATGAATTAGTGTGACCGTTCAATGGTCAACACGTGTAACGGGTGAGAAGTTGAAGTGATGGCCACCCTTTTGAATTGCTTGGTGTGTGTAGAGCCACGTCGTTCTCCCACCTTTTCTCATTCCACTCCACGGAAACCCAGTCTGTCACCCGAGGAGTGGGGGGGACTATCTATATTGGGTAAACTAACACTGCATACATGGCAGCTCGGGCGTATGGCTCGAGGCACGTTTTTATGAAGATTCGTGAAATGATCGAGACGTAGGCAGCTTAATCCTTGGAGCGAGTCTCTGAGTTCAGGATCCAACGCATGCCTTGGGATAGGGTTACCTCAACTGGATGAGTGTTCACCTCCCTGGGGCGAGTAACTAAAGCCTCAGGAATTCTAATGAAAGATCAGCCCCACGATTCACGCCCATTAATTCTGCATTTAATAGGAGAAAACGTGGACAAGACCACGATCTGAACGTGGGATTGGGGCCTTAATCATCCTCAGACTAGTGAACTATAAATAATACTTCACTTACATTGTAAATTAATTCAGAAATACTTACAAAAACTCTGTCCAATTGTAATCTCATTACAGTCATTATTGGAATCATATTTTCGTTCTTACTGTCCAATTATTTGCATAGATTTATTGTCCTTATAGCAACTTTGATACAGTATACTGTTTGTATACCTCTTACAAATTCGATTGGTTGTCCTAATCTGATCTAGGCCAATACACCTATAGCTTAGTTTAGCGAGAAGCTTAACGCTGCAGCTCTTGAATTATTCAACTGATGATAAGGAGCTATATGCCTTAGTGAGAGTACTAGCCCATTGGAAAAAAACTTGTGGCCTAGAGAGTTTATGATTAGGAGTGACCATGGATCCTTGAAACACTTTAGACACCACGAGAAAATGAATAAAAGACATGCCAAGTGGGTAGAGTTCATAAAGAGATTCCCTTATGTAATTCATTCAAAAAGGGAAAGGAGAATGTAGTAACTAATGCATTATCTAGAAATTTTGCTTTAGCTACCACTCTAGCTTCTAGGCTTATGGGTTTTGAGATCATTAAGCCTATGTATGAGCATGGCCCTAAGCTTAAGGGAATTTGTCATGCCTTAGTGAGTGGACAGCCGGTGGATAAATACCAATGGCATGATTGCTATTTCTTTAAGAATGGGAAAGTGTGTATACCCGCGTCCCCTTAGAGGGAGCTACTGGTCTGTGAGGCTCATTGCGGGGGCTTGATAGGTCACTTTAGGGTGGATAAGACCTTATTTATTCTAGGGGAGCAGTTCTAGTGGCCTAATATGAGGCGAGATGTAGAGTAACTTTTTAGTGCTTGTTTAGACTGTAAAAGAACTGTCTAGCTCTAGTTCTAATGGTTTGTACACTCCTTTGCCTGTTCCTACAAGCCCATGGGTTTATATATCCATGGATTTTGTGATAAGGTTGCCACGGATTAGGGGTGGTCATGGTAACATCTATGCTGTTGTGGACAGGTTTTCTAAGATGGCTCATTTTATCCCGTGCAAAAAGTGTGATCATGATCAATGTTTTGTTTTCTTTTTGTATTATTCATCTGTTTAAATTTCATGGTGTTCAACGTACTATTGTGAGTGATCGGGATACAAATTGCTTGAGTCACTTTTGGAAGTGTTTGTGGGGTGCACTTGGCTCCAAGTTGTTGTTTTCTACGTCTTATCAACCTCAGACGGATGGGCAAATTGAGGTTGGTAACTGTACCTTGGGAGCTCTACTTAGGGCAATGACCATAGGTAGGGCTGGTAATTGGGCAGATCGGTTGCCCATAATTGAGTTTGCTTATAACCGTACAATATATAGAATGATAGGGATAACTTCAATAAGTGTGTGTATGGTTTTAATCCTTTGATTCCACTTGATTTAACCCTTTTGCCTTTAGATGTTGTTGTAAATGTTGAAGGTACAAGCCGGGCAGCTGTACTGCTTGAACTTGATACTAAAGTGAGGAAGACTCTTGAGGAAGCTTATGCCAAGGTTGCTTCTAAGAAGGAAGGTTCCTTAGCCTGTGAGAGATTGTGAGAAATATTATTGATCTCATGAAAAATAATGTTTACAAGGAGCCCTGTTGCTCCCAAACGCACACGCAAGTATACGTGGTCGACAAGTAATAAAGTGATAAATCGAGTATCGTTCCCACGAGGACTATTCAGACTAACACTTGACAACTAATTTCTAACAAACTATTTAGGGATCTTTTTCTTTGATGGTGAGAGTTTTAGTAACTAAAAAGCAGTAATTAAAATGCTGGAAGTGTAGTCAAACAAGGGTGCAAACTTTGGTTGTTAACAATATTAAGAGGACGGTCCAGGGTCAGAGTTACGAACAATCCAATTGAGTTTTCCAATTGATTCCACTTCTTAAATCCCAGGTTACTAACTGACAGAGTAAATGTAACTGTGAAAACCTTTCGATTCTTCACAGTCTATGCAGGCTACTTCAATCCCTATATGTCTATGGGTTGAATCACGTGCACGCATTAACGAATTTTGTAATTAGTTAAACTAGGTGAGCAAGTATATGTCTATCCTACTCAAAAATTAGTTCCCCGATGCCCGGGTTCACAAACTTATTCTATTCTTTCTTATTACGTAATTAAATTCCCTCTTTCGAGTTCAATCTAAAACCATAGATAATGCATAATTATCGAGCTCTAATAATTAAGCAAGTGAAATCAAGAAAGAATAAGCAACCCGTTATGGGATTCAATTAATGGGAATCAATCTTCAAACATCAACTTTAATGAAATACTCTAACCCTAGAACGTAATATTTAGCCACGCATATTCAAAGTCACAAGGCAATCGATTGATGAAATAATGATGTAATTGATGTAACAGATGAAAGATTAGGAATAAACCCTTGTTCAATGAAGTATGGTGCTCGTAAGTTTGCTCCAAAAATCAAACTGTCCTCTAACATGAAATAAAAGAGGTTTTATATTGATTACAAAGTACTAGGATAAGTTAAACCAAAGCCTAATCTAGTTGGGAGAACTTTTGTCTCGTCAGCCTCAAGGCTTTCTTGAAGCCACGCCTCACGATAGCCTCCAACTTTTCAGGGCTTTGTTGAAGCCTTGCTCCAGAATAGCTTCCAACGCTTCAGAGCTTTCTTGAAGCTTTGCTCCAATATAGCTTCCAACGCGTCCATTAACTCTAATTTGCTTGTTCTTGCCTCGAATTCATCCGCTCCATTCCTAACATCACAAATACGATAGGTGAGCACAAGAAACACATTTATCACATATAATGAGCGCATAAAGTACTAAAATATGAGAATATATTAAGGTAAAATAGGCAAATATTGCCAAACATCACCACCCCACACTTAGACCCTTGCTCGCCCTCGAGCAATCATCAAAGACTAATTCCTAACTAGATCCTAACACTTAATAGAACAGGTCTACCTATGATTATGGTTGATACCGATCATTGAACAAATGCACACATGACTCCTATGGGTCCACACACATCCCACAATTTACAAACTCAAAAATATGAGAACAACCACCCCAAAATAGCTCAAATGCACAAATTCAACCCATTGCAACCATGCTCCCACAAAATCACACCTATCTACTCAACCAAGAAGCCATCAACTTCACCCATTTCATGCAAACCATGTGCCCTCACTAAAATGAAGCAAGAGAGTGTCCCCCAAATATCACACACAACAATGAATATCATGAATAGAACGGGGACAATAACATAGAACGAATTCACTCACTCTCATGAAAGTCTCACATGCCACACGCAATGTACCATAGGCTTGCCCGTAGTGTAGGACTCCACTAATGTAAGCTTACTCCAATCGGGATTAACTAGGACTTTAAAAAGGTTGTAATGTAGGCTAAGGGGCGGGTAAGATACATATGGGTAATAGTGACTACCTCCCTAAGCACTTTAATACATCACAATTTTTTTTCAAACACAATTCTCATCAAAGCCACCCAATCAACAATTTCCACACACACCTTCTCAACAAGTAGCAATTTTTTTTTTAAGCACACACTAGTAAGGAGTGGATATTTTTTCTCCTTATTTCTTTTTCCACAAATTTTTTTTTCTTTTCTTTTCAACTTTGCTCCTTTTTTTTTCTTTTTCAATTTCATTACTTTCCAACCTTGCCAATGCTCATAAATAACTACTACACAATTCATTCAAGCATTCCCCTTCATAAGTTCCACTCAAAAACCTCCCTATATTCAACCACAACTCCGCAATAATACCACAATATCAACTAAAGTGCTTAAGGAGTAAAGGGCCAAAAGAGAACAATTTAGAATAAATGGGCAGGCTCGGGGTGTGGTGCCAACAAAAGGTCAAAGAAATCACAACAATTTTTCCAAGATGTATATGTAAGGGTAGGCAAATCAAAAGAAGGCCTATATCATTTCCCGACTAGAGCAAACCTAGGATTTCGCTTTGCGCACATACGGGGCAAGTTCTAGACATTAATATGCAAACATGGAGCAAACAAGGATATGCCTCACACACACATTGCACATGATCCACACAAAAAGGTTCCATCAACAACTCTCAATCAAGCATCTAGAGTGCAACTTGTGGAAAATTAAGCACTAATGCACAAAAGTTCACAACAAGTCAAGCAAGTGGACTCAAGCATCTCAAGGGGGTCATTCCATTTTTTCTAGGCATGCATCACAATTTAAAACCCAAGGACACCACAAATAGCACGTGCAATAAGTTCAAGTCCACCGGTATCAAAAAAACCAAAAGTACCTAGCATTCTATCAATTTTTCCTAAACTATTTTACTAACTACTACTACTAAACTACTCCTAAAAATAAAAATTACCCGATTCAAAGGTTTACCCATTGAAAAGAACCGAGGCCATAAGAAAACCACGGGGTGGATGCCATGTACCACTAATAAAAACTAAAAGGAAAATCTTTTTGGAAATTTTCATTGGTTTTCTAATTTTGTTCAACTTTTTCATATATTAAAGCAAGAAATAAATCAAAATAAGGTCAAGTAACAAAAAGAAAACCTATGGTACATGCATCCCTAACCTCAAAAATATACAGGGTAGTTCCCCCCACCCCACACTTAAACTAAGCAATGTCCTCAGTGCGAACAAAACTAAAGTGCAAGAGTAAAAAGAACTTCCCTGAGGGCCTACTGGCCTAGGTCTCATCATCTGCATCATCAAAGTCCTCCCGCTCAGCATGTGCGGGAGTGTCAACAGCAGCAGCTACCGGAGAAGTAGTGGTAAGGGCAACTGCCTGAGCCCTCGAAGAAACGCTAGGCCTATGTGGTGGAGTGCGCGCATCCTCCTCCTCTTCCTCTTCTTCACCATCTTCCTCTTCAGTCCACTCTCCCTCGTCACTCCCAGGATCCGCCTCAACCACGTCAGAAACTGTATTCTCATCCTCCCCAGGTGGGAAATCTACGGTCTGCGTCATGCCCAATAGCCTTTTGGATGACTCCAACTATGGAAGCTGGCGATCAAGGGCTGCAATATCCATGCCCGCATGCTTTGCCAGATACTCTATCATTAAGTATATACGGCCCTCCAAGTTATCGTACACATCGCGCCTCTCATCATTGGACATTTTGTAAATATTTGCACTCGGGTTCATCACTGAAGAAATATCTACCTTTCTCTCAAAGGCTGGGACAATCCTATCACCAACGGTATCAACAGGGACACCTTCCTTCATCAAATACTATGTGAGTACACCAGAAAACGGCAACCTCTTGACCTGTTTGTGCGTGTCTCCTTCATAGCCTTGAGCATATAATACCCAATGTTGACAGGTTTCTCCGTCATGAAGAAATAAGCTATGCACGCCTTCACTTGTTCCTCCGGTCGTTCCACGTCCCAATTTGCATATAATTCCATCACGAGATCAAGTTTGGCATCCCCCGGACTCTCAAAAACGGACCGCCATTTCATGGTGTGAATGGCATCTCTTATACCTCTAAATCGCCTCATCAATTTAGTTTCATCAATAGCGAGTTCGGGAATGTAGCCGGCTAACTTGAAATTTTTATACCAATCCACGCTCTCTCCCTTCTTCACAAACGGCAACCCAAACTGTGTTTTCCCCCCAGGTCGTGGAATAGTGACCCGCGCCCTTTGGCATCTTTGGTTTAGCTTTGCTCTTTGCTTTGGGTTTAACCTTGGCCTTGGGGGCTTTACTAGTCAAGGCGACTCCTAGCTTTTGCCTTGGCGCAACAGGTGTCGCAGAGGAAGAAGAGGCCTTCTGTGTTGTTTTTGCCATAGTGTCTGCACCATAAAGTCCTATCATTAGAATTCAACACACATAGGCGCTTTAAGCGCCTTGAAGTAGCTAGTTAGTGCCTTGGTACTCAGACTTCCCAAGGATACTCATAAAATAATTCAATTCATTGCTAGCATATGCCTAAGCAATGTGTACAAACGGTGAGCAAGCACCCCACACTTACACCTAACTATAGCAAGCCTTCAGCAACTCATAGCAAGTGTAACAATGGTGTATAGCTTAGTGTGTGCTTTGAGCAAATCAAATCCCATACAATCGCGATCAATTCTACACTTTTAGAGCCTCACGTAGTTCCCGTTATGCTTACAAAGCTTTATGTTACTCAGACTTCACATCATTTAAGCGTTTTAGTCACTTAGGCAATTTATCAAACACGTGGTGTGCTCTGGAATTTATTACAAGTTTCATTCATGTTTGAAAGTGTTGAACCCTCCCAAATTTTTGGGAGATCACTTTCAAATTCCAAGCACTTATCGACACTAGTTCCAACTAAAAACAATCAACCACGCCCACTTTACCATTCGAAATCAGGGCAGCCTTGAAGATGAATTACCAAAGCATACTTGAGCGGGGAAGTACACTTGTGAAGGGGAACAAGAAGTAAGGAGCATACCTGAGCAATCTTGGATTAATGGAAGACGAATTGGAGTCCGAATTGATGTTGTTAGGATGTTATTTTATGCCCTAGGTGCTGAAATTTTATGTTTCCTGTTGGTTTTGAGCGTGAAAGGGAGTGGGAGAGGGAAAGAATTGTGTGTGGTTTGTTTAAATTTTCGCGGGTCAACGGGTCAATCTTGGGTTGACCCGCGAAAATTCCCGGCTGAACTTACCTGAGACGACGCCTCATGAACGCTTCAAGGGAATTGCACCTACTGCCTAAGCCAAGGCGATGATTAAGCGACACTTTGCAATGGCCCTCAAGGCAGCGAGGGCGTTTTTTAAGGCGACGCAGGGGAAAAGCCTCAAGGTTTTTGAGCCCACTGATCAACCAAGGGCGTTCCTGGGGGTGACGCCTTGAGACTTAGATGCTTCAGCTGGAAGCTTTGGTCAAGCGACGCCTCACGATCGCCCCACTGCTTTTGTGGGGCACTGATGTTCGCCATGCAATCATGAGGGCGATGCCCTGGCTTTGCCCTGGCCTTGATCGCTTGACTTTGCGTGGATGCAGTTGGAGGCTTTCCTGGGGCGATGCCTTGGGAAAGCTTCAAGCTTTTTGGAGCTTTTTGGACTCCGAAAATAATCCACCGTGCCACCGTCCCGAGCCCTGCAAAAACAATGAGACTACGTAACACTTAATGAAATAAAATGACGAAAGCAATAAAAAAAAATTGGGTTGCCTCCCAACTAGCGCTTGATTTAACGTCGCGGCACGACTCTTTTTGTATTTTTTTTTTCTTTTTCCTTGAATTTTTGTGTTTACATACAAAGCTCGGGTTGCCTCCCGAGAAGTGCCTTGGTTTACGTCGCGGCACGACGGTTACAATTCACGATTCTCGCAATGAAACGGAGGTACAATGATCCATCAAACCTCCCCAATATCGCTTAACTCTTTGCCCGTTCACTAAGGATGACTTCTCGAAATCCGGGGCTTTTAGTTCAACCGCTCCATGTGCCGTAACACGCACTACCTCAAAGGGGCCCGACCATCTAGATTTCAGCTTTCCCAAAAATAATTTCAATTTAGAATTGAACAACAATACCAACTGGCCCGGCTCAAAGTGACGAGGTTCAATGTGCTTGTCATGCCACCTCTTCGTCCGTTCCTTATACAATTTTGAATTTTCATACGCATGGAAACGGAACTCTTCAAGCTCATGCAATTGAAGCATTCTCTTTTAACCCGCCAATGCCATATCAAGATTTAGCTTTTGAATTGCCCAATATGCTCTATGCTCTAGCTCAACGGGCAAGTGACAGGCCTTACCGTAAACAAGCCTATATGGAGAGGTTCCAATAGGTGCTTTAAATGCAGTCCGATAGGCCTAGAGAGCATCGTCTAACTTCATAGCCCAGTCCTTCCTCGAGGCATTCAAAGTCTTCTCGAGGATTTGCTTTATCTCTCTATTAGATACTTCCACTTGGCCACTAGTTTGGGGATGATAAGCAGTGGCCACCTTGTGGCGAACCCCATACTTGGCTAACAGTTTATTGAACAACCGATTGCAAAAATGCGTACCTTCATCACTGATTATAGCCCGCGGTGTCCCAAAACGAGTGAAAATACTTTTCTTCACGAACTTCACCACCACACTCGCATTATTTGTTGGAAGTGCAACAGCCTCCACCCATTTAGACACATAATCAACCGCCACGAGGATGTATTTATGGCCCATGGAAGGTGGGAATGGACCCATAAAATCAATCCCCCAACAATCAAACAGCTCAATCTCCAGGATATTGTTCAAAGGCATGTCGTGATGCCTAGAAATAGTACCCGTTCTTTGGCAACGATCACATTGCTTCACTAATGCATGAGCATCTTTAAAATAGAGTAGGCCAAAAGAAACCAGACTGAAGTACCTTTGCAGCTGTTCGATCTCCACCAAGATAGCCACCATAAGGAGAGGAATGGCAGCTCTGTAGAATCGGCTCTACTTCTTCCCTTGGAATGCATCTCCTAGCTAGTTGATCAGGGCCTATCTTGTACAAATAAGGCTCATCCCATACATAAAATCTGCTCTCATGAAGGAGTCTACGCTTTTGCTCAGCAGTAGCCCCAGGAGGATACACATTACTTACAATTAAGTTCACCATGTCAGCATACCATGGCACCTCAGCTGCATCTAAAGCAAAAAGTTGCTCATTAGGAAATACCTCTTTAATCTCAGGCCCTTCATCTACATGATCTCTATTTTCCAGCCTTGACAAATGATCAGCTACTTAATTCTCAGTCCCCTTGCGATCTCGAATTTCAACATCAAACTCTTGCAATAGGAGAACCCATCGAATGAGTCTAGGCTTGGATTCCTTTTTTCCAAACAAATACCAGATTGCAGCATGATCAGTGTAGACAACAACACGAGTGCCAACCAAATAAGATCTGAATTTATCAAATGCATACACTACGGCTAGCAACTCCTTCTCAGTGGTGGTATAATTAGATTGGGCTGCATCAAGAGTCTTGCTTGCATAATAGATGGAGCGAAAGATTCTTCCAATTCTTTGGCCTAGAACAGCCCCAATAGCATTATCACTCACATCACACATCAATTCAAATGGCAAAGACCAGTCAGGAGCAATGATGATTGGTGCGGTCACCAACCTTTTCTTCAACTCTTCAAATGCCTTGAGACAAGCATCATTAAACACAAATTTCACATCCTTCTCTAACAATTTGTACATGGGATTGGAAATTATGGAGAAGTCCTTTATGAAACGTCTATAGAACCCTGCATGTCCCAAGAAACTACGCACCCCCTTAACAGAGATAGGTGGTGGTAATTTCTCAATAGCCTCAATCTTCGCTTTATTAACCTCGATCCCTTGCTTCGATACCTTGTGCCCAAGTACTAAGCCTTCTTGAACAATAAAGTGACATTTTTCCCAATTCAGCACCAGATTTGTTTCTTCACAACGGCTCAGCACAGCATCAAGATTTTTTAAACATTCATCAAAAGAATCACCAACCACTGAGAAATCATCCATGAATACGTCCATAAATTTTTCCATCATGTCGGTGAAAATAGCCATCATGCACCGCTGAAAAGTCCCGGGGGCATTACACAACCCAAATGGCATCCTCCTAAATGCATAGGTGTCATATGGACAAGTAAAAGTAGTCTTCTCTTGATCTTCAGGAGCTATCACAACCGAATACCCATCCAAGAAACAATAATACTCGTGGCCCGTAAGTCTATCCGGCATCTGATCAATGAAAGGGAGTGGGAAGTGATCTTTCCTGGTGGCCTTGTTCAGCTTCCTATAATCAATGCAAATTCGCCACCCTATAACTGTTCTTGTAGGAATCAACTCATTTCATTCTTCACCACTGTCATGCCCCCCTTCTTTGGAATACATTGCACTGGACTCACCCATTTGCTGTCAGAGATAGGAAAAATAATACCAGCATCCAGCCACTTGATAATTTCTTTCTTCACCACCTCCTTCATAATTGGATTTAGCATCCTCTGCTGCTCTATAGATGGCTTATGGTCTTCTTCCAAGAGAATTTTGTGCATGCAGAAAGAAGGACTAATCCCTCTAATATCAGCAATAGTCCGGCCAATAGCTCTCTTGCACTCTCGCAATACCCTCAACACCTTTTCAACCTGCACATCAGACAACAAAGAAGAAAGGATCACGGGCAAGGTATTACCTTCACCCAAATAAGCATAACGTAAATGCATAGGTAAAGGTTTGAGCTCAAGAGTAGGAGCCCTCTCAATAGACGGTTTAGCAGGAGTTAAGGTCAACGGTCTATCAAGCTCCTCAAATTTCTTCCACCTTGGGATGAGTCTACTCTGCATATTAAGAACCTCCAAATATTCTTCAATGTCATCATCCTTCAGGATATTATCATCATCACATAAGAGTGCCCTTTCCAGAGAATCAACATTAGAAGCCAAGAATGACCTCTCATCAGCAGTCAACTCATCATCTATCACTTTTACCATGGACAATTCTTCATAATGTGAAGGAAGCTGCGTATCTCTGAACACATTAAACACAGCTTCTTCCTCATTTACCTTCAGGATCATCTTTCCAGCTCTAACTCTAATAACAGCATCAGCAGTAGCCAAAAATCCTCTTCCCAATATGAGAGGAACCTCAGGATCAGCTTCATAATCAAGAATAATAAAATCAACAGGTAATATAAACTGACCCACTTGTACAAGCACATCCTCAATAATCCCCTCGGGGCATGTCAGAAATCTATCAGCCAGCTGCAGAGTCACAGTAGTGGGTCGTGGTTCACCTAGTCCTAGCTTTCTGAAAACTGATGAAGGCATTAAGTTCACACTAGCGCCCAAATCACATAAAGCTCGACCAACCTCATGTTCCCCAATTTTCAAGGGAATAGTAAAACTGCCAGGATCCTTTAATTTCTGAGGAAGCTTGCTTCTAACTCTGGAACAACACTCCTCAGTGAGTGCAACTGTCTCAAACTCAGTCAGTCTTCTCTTGTTAGCAACAATATCCTTGATGTATTTGGCATATTTGGGAACATCCCGCAAAAGCTCCACCGAAGGAATATTTACCTGAATCTGACTCAATATATCCAAGAATTTCTTGCATGCTGCATCAAC
This sequence comes from Petunia axillaris subsp. axillaris, assembly GCA_029990575.1. Classification (NCBI taxonomy): domain Eukaryota; kingdom Viridiplantae; phylum Streptophyta; class Magnoliopsida; order Solanales; family Solanaceae; genus Petunia; species Petunia axillaris. Next base: position 10,607,249 of record JARKNS010000007.1, read on the forward strand.
TTTCTACTTATGAAGTCTCTGAGGGAAAGGTGGTGGTGGTCTCACAATAGCAGACTTGGGCTGCTTTTCTATCACTTTCTCAGCTTCTTTCTCCATTTCCCTATCAGCATTTGGCTCTAACTCACCAACAGGAATCTTCGACTTTGGAGGAACTTCTTCTAGAGCTCTTCCATTCCTCAAAGTAACTGCTTGCACAAATTCTTTAGGATTTTTCTCTTTATCACTCGGTAAAGCACCCCGAGGTCTATTATTTTGTGCTCCAGCTAGCTGCCCCAATTGTCTCTCAAGATCTTTCTGAGCACTGCTCAAATTTTTAATTGTTTGTGCCTGAGATGCTGAATCATCCATGAGCTTTTGCTGCCCTGCAAGAATTTTCCTAAGCAAATCCTCAACTGAATTAAACTGCTGTGGCTGAGTCTGTGACCCCTGCTGTGGCGCATTCTGAAGATTATTTTAGGGTCTCTCATTGCCTTGAAGCTGCTCACGATTATCCCACAACCCGTGTTGTAGCTGTTACCATATTGATAGCGATTCTGACCCTGTGACCTGTTCTGATTACCCACATAATACACTGACTCTGGGTTAGTTGGACAAACGTCAGTAGTATGATCCTCTCCACAAACCTCACAAAAGACTTGGAGTTGTTGTACTGGAGCTGCTGGTGGTTTAGCCTGCGGCAGAGTTAGCTTGCTGATTTGATTGGAAATAGCATCCATTTTCGCCCTTAGCTCTGAAACTGCATCCAACTGAAGTATCCCAGCAGAATTCTGCGCAGTAGCTCTGCCAACACCCTGCCAATCAGGATTACTCTGCGAAAACTTGTCAAGTAAATCATAAATCTGATCAAAATTTAAGGCCAGTACTTGGCCTCCAGCAGCAGCATCTGCCACGATCTTAGTGTGTTGGTTCAACCCCTCAACAAAAGTGTGTGCAATAACCTCATTGGATTGGTTGTGGTATGGACAGTCTCTCAATAGAGCTTTAAATCGCTCCCAGGCTGAATACAAAGATTCTCCTTCTATCTGTCTGAAGGACATAATTTCACTCCTCAGTCGGGCTGTCTTGGCAGACGGATAAAATTTAGCCAGGAACTTCTTAGCCAAATCCTCCCAAGTAGTGATAGACCCAGGCTTTTCAGCCTTTAACCACTTTCTTGCTGTCCCAATCAGTGAAAACGGGAACAAGGTCAAGCGAACATAATCAGTAGGAACTCCCGCTGGTGTATAAGTATCACTGATCTCCAGGAAATTCTGAATGTGTTGCTGCGGATCCTCATGAAGTAATCCAACATATTGCCCAGTCACATGCAGCAACTGAATCATGCCGGGCTTAATCTCAAAGTGCCCGGTAATAGCGGGCGTCACAATACTTGACGCTACTCCTCCCAGGCTGGGAAGAGCAATATCTCACACTACTACTGCTCGTTCTTCTGACATTTCAATGGGTAAAGAAGCAACTACGATTGCTAGTGCTTTTCGATCTCTCGCTTCTCGTCTTACCATTCTCAAGGTTCTTTCAGGCTCGGGATCAAAAGGTGCGAGTGGTTCGTCCTTTCTATTCCTTTGCATGCAAAACCTGTTGCCTGAAACAGCACAAGAAACTCAAAAAAAATTAAACCTAAATAGAAGTTAAGTAATCGTTTAAAAAGAAATGAGTCAGTAATTAGTCCCCAGCAACGGCGCCAAAAACTTGTTGCTCCCAAACGCACACGCAAGTATACGTGGTCGACAAGTAATAAAGTGATAAATCGAGTATCGTTCCCACGAGGACTATTCAGACTAACACTTGACAACCAATTTCTAACAAACTATTCAGGGATCTTTTTCTCTGATGGTGAGAATTTTAGTAACTAAAAAGCAGTAATTAAAATGCTGGAAGTGCAGTCAAACAATGGTGCAAACTTTGGTTGTTAACAATATTAAGAGGACGGTCCAGGGTCAGAGTTACGAACAATCCAGTTGAGTTTTCCAATTGATTCCACTTCTTAAATCCCAGGTTACTAACTGACAGAGTAAATGTAACTGTGAAAACCTTTCGATTCTTCACAGTCTATGCAGGCTACTTCAATCCCTATATGTCTATAGGTTGAATCACGTGCACGCATTAACGAATTCTGTAATTAGTTAAACTAGGCGAGCAAGTATATGTCTATCCTACTCACAAATTGGTTCCCCGATGCCCGGGTTCACAAACTAGTTCTATTCTTTCTTATTACGTAATTAAATTCCCTCTTTCGAGTTCAATATAAATACCATAGATAATGCATAATTATCGAGCTCTAATAATTAAGCAAGTGAAATCAAGAAAGAATAAGCAACCCGTTATGGGATTCAATTAATGGGAATCAATCTTCAAACATCAACTTTCATGAAATACTTTCCTAGAACGTAATATTTAGCCACGCATATTCAAAGTCACAAGGCAATCGATTGATGAAATAATGATGTAATTGATGTAACAGATGAAAGATTAGGAATAAACCCTTGTTCAATGAAGTATGGTGCTCGTAAGTTTGCTCCAAAAATCGAACTGTCCTCTAACATGAAATAAAAGAGGTTTTATATTGATTAAAATGTGCTAGGATAAGTTAAACCAAAGCCTAATCTAGTTGGGAGAACTTTTGTCTCGTCAGCCTCAAGGCTTTCTTGAAGCCACGCCTCACGATAGCCTCCAACTTTTCAGGGCTTTCTTGAAGCCTTGCTCCAGAATAGCTTCCAACGCTTCAGGGCTCACTCCATCTTTCTTCCCAACGAGCCCTTTTTTTGATTTGGAAGACGGGCATTGCGTTCGGTTCGAAAGGCATGGTTTTCAGTATGTCTCCAGATAGGGCCCCCACTAGTCCGGCTAGCTAGTGAGCGGTTCTTTCGGGCGGGAAGCAGGCCGGGCCCTACGGGCGGGCATCTCCCGCAACGCAAGCACCATTGTTCGACACCACCCGAGAAGCAAAAGATTCTAGAGTCCATGCTGAAAATACATGCATAGATAGTGGTTTAATGCCAAGGCCGACGACGGATGCTCGGGACGGAGCCGTATGAGGCGGAAGTCTCACGTACGGTTCTCTTAGAAGGGAGTTTCCAACGCGTCCATTAACTCTAATTTTCTTATTCTTGCCTCGAATTCATCCGCACCATTCCTAAAATCACAAATACGATAGGTGAGCACAAGAAACACATTTATCACACATAACGAGCGCATAAAGTACTAAAATGTGAGAATATATTAAGGTAAAATAGGCAAATATTGCCAAACATCAAGCCCTATTTATAAGTTTTATACATCATACACTACATATGTTTCCCAATGTGGGACATGAATGATAAACCTACTTATATACAAATTAACCTTTACTTAACCTTTCTAACACTCCCCCTCAAGACAGTGCAGTTATATGTACCGAGCTTCTTACAAATATAACAAATATATCGACCAGTAAGAGACTTGGTGAAAATATCTATAAGCTGATCATATGACTTCACGAATTTGTAACAATTTCACCTGAAAGTATCTTCTCTCTAACAAAGTGACAGTCAATCTCAATGTGCTTAGTACTCTCACAGAATACCGAATTTGATGCAATATGAAGAGCATCTTGATTATCACACACAAGTCCTATATGATTGAATTTTTCAGACTTCAACTCTCTAAGCAACCGCTTGATCCAAATTAGTACACAAGTAGCTATAGCCATTGCACGATATTCTGTTTCCGCACTAGATAAGGCAACCACATCTTGTTTCTTGATTTTCCAGAACACCAAATTACCCCTACCAGAACACAATAACTAGATGTAGAACATCAATAATAGGGACATCCTGCCCAATCAGCATTGGTATATCCAACAATTCATTCATGGCCTCGACCCTCAAAAAGTAATCTTTTGCATGCGTATGATTTAATATACCAAAGAATGCAAACGACTGCATCACAATGACTATCACACGAATAGTCCATAAATTGACTTACCATACTCACATGAAAGGAAATGTTAGGTCGAGTTATCATAGGGTAGTTTAACCTACCAATCAACCGCATGTATCTTACAAGAGCAGTGAGAGACTTCGCCTGGCCTAACATTAGCTTAGCATTCGAATCCATAGGAGTTTCAGTAGCCCTACAACCTTTCATTTATATCTCTTTAAGAATGTTTAGTGCATACTTCCTTTATGAAATAACAATACCTGACTTAGACTGAGCAACCTCAATACTCATAAAGTATTTCAACCTGCCTAGATCCTTAGTCTGGGAGTGCGTAAAGAAATGTTGTTTCCATCTAGTTATACCATTATGATCATTGCCAGTGATAACGATATCATCAACATAGACCACTAAATAAATGCATAGATTTGCAGCAGAATTCCGATAAAAGATAGAGTAATCAGCTTTACTACGAGTCATGCCAAACTTCTGAACAACTGTACTTACCAAACTAGGCTCGTGAAGACTGTTTTAAACCATAGAGTGATCGATGCAATCGACATACAAGACCATTAGAGTCCTCCCGAGCAACAAAGCCAGATGGTTGCTCCATATAAACCTCCTCTTTAAGATCACCAGGGAGAAAAGCATTCCTAATATCCAGATGATAGAGAGGCGAATGACCAACAACTGCCATGGATAAAAAAAAGATGGACATATGCTATTTTAGCAACCGGAGAGAAAGTGTCACTATAGTCAAGCTTAAATATCTGAGTATAACCTTTTGCAACCAAGTGGGCCTTAAGTCGATCAATATGACCGTCCAGACCAACTTTTACTACATAAACCTATCGACAAAAAATAGTTAGATTTACCTGGAGAAGAGCAACAAGATCCCAAGTACCACTAGCACTTAAATCAGACATCTCATCAATCATAGCCTATTGCCATCCTAGATGAGAGAGTGCTTCACATGTAGACTTAGGTAAAGAAACAGCCGACAAAGACGACACAAAGGCCTGATGATATGGTGACGGGCGATGATAGCTCAAGCCCACTAATGAGGATTAGAATTGGCGATGGAGTGCATAACTTTTCGAAGTGTAATCGGTAGACTAAAAGGAGACAGGTCCACAGTAGGTGAAGAATCTGTTGCAAGACATTAATCATCTGGATCTATTGTTGGACGTGGATGACGATGATAAGTCTGAAGTAGTGGCTTTGGGGCAGTACTAGTAACTATGGGAGGAGCAACTGAAGGATGGGCAACTGCAGAGGAGGAACTACAAGAAGAGCAACTGCAGGAGAAACTACAGTAGGAGCAATTGCAGGAGGAGCTACTATAAACTCCTCAAAAGTCTGCACAAGTAAGACTTCAAAGATATTAGAATGGTTAGAAGAAGGTGCAAAGTAAGGTCGACTCTAAAAAAAGTTAACATCTGCTGGCATAAGATACAGTTGAAGATTGGTGAATAGCAATGATATCCTTTTTTAGCTCGAGAATAATCAAGAGAGGCACACTTGAGAGCACGGGGAGCTAATTTATCTTTCCCTGGGCAAAGTTATGGGCAAAACACGTGCTCCCATATATACGTGGCGGAAGAGAGTAAAAAGGTGACTTAGGAAAATAATACAGAATATGGAACCTCATTCTGAATGAAGAAGAGGCCATTCGATTAATCAAATGACAAGATGTGGAACTGTATCACTGCAAAACATAGCGTAACATGAGATTAAATAAGAAGAGTGCAAGCAGTCTCAAGGAGATGCCTATTCTTCTTCTCAGCTATCCCCTTTTGCTAAAGAGTATATGAACGAGATGTCTAATGAATAATGCCCTTAGAAGTCATAAATTGCTTAAACTGAAAGGATTAGTATTCTAAATCATTATCACTACAAGAAGTGCGGATAAAAGCACCAAATTTATTTTCTATCTCAGAACAAAAGTTTTGTACTATAGAAAACAACTCGGAACAATCTTTCATTTAAAATATCCAAGTACATCTTGAATACTCATCTATGAAACTAACAAAGCAACGAAAACCCAAGGTTGAACTGACTATACTAGGACCCAAATATCAGATTGGACTAAATAAAAAATATACTCTACGTGACTATTAGTACAACGCAAAAAAAAATTGGAGCGAGTATATTTCCCAAGTTGACCCGACTCACAATCTAATGTGGAGAAACTAGATAGACTAGACACCATTTTCTGAAGCTTGAATAGACTTGGATGTCTCAAACATTTGTGAAGCAACTCTGGAGGATCTGTGAATGGACATGTTCTAGAGGAGTTAGGAGAGGTAAGGTAGTAAAAACCTTGTAATTTACGCCATGCGCCAATTATTCGTCCCGTACTATGGTCTTGTATAACAACAGAATCATTAGAAATTGTTATGGAACAATTAAAGGTATGAGAGAGACGACTGACAGATATGATATTAAAGGGACAACCAGAGCCATAAAGTACAAATTTCAGAGGTAAAGAGGATAGAGGACTAGCCTATCTAACTCCTACTACTTTTGCTTGGGAACCATTTGCTCAAGTAATAGTGGGAAAGGTCTATAATTAAATTATGCTAGACAAAAGAAATTTATTGCAATAAATATGGTCAGGAGAACCTGAGTAAATGACCCATGGCCCAAAATTACTAGACTTTGAGACACAAGCAACCTGATTATCTGTCTGACAAACAAACTTAGGATCATGTAGCTTATTTGCCTGATACTGAAGAAATTCATTATATTCCGCTTCAGACAGCTTAACATCCTGGTTACCTACAGTGTCAGTTTGAGAAACATGAGCAGTCTGTTCATGTAAAATATCATCACGTAGAGTGTATCATGATTCATGTGTGTGTCTGAGCCTTAAACAGTAACTACACTTGGGTCTAACTTGCCTAGAACGACCTCCACCTCGATTCTTGGTAGAACTTCAACCTCGATTCCCCATATTATAAGATGTCTGATTGCCCATTGTCCGAGGTGTTCGATTCTGTTGAATCTGTAAAGCTAGAACATAAGAGTCAGTGGGTGAAGAAACCACTGTATGGCTTGGTGGCGCAGTAAGTCGAAGTAATCGAGAGAATAGATCATCTATTATAGGGACCACAGGACTAGCCAAAATATGGTCATGCACCGAATCAGGGTTAGTTGGAAGGACAACAAGTGTAAGAACTAGAAACATCTTCTGTCGCTACTCCTGTTGTTTGTCCACACTAGAAGAGATGGGCATCAGCGTCACAAATTCTTCCATGACTTTCTGTACCTGTCATAAATAAGTTAACATATCCAGTTCTTTTTTTCTTCAGAATAGTCATCCGAGAGATCATATCATAGAGACGATATATGTTATTAGTATATAAGGTGCGAGTCTTTTCCCAAACTTAATAACACGTCTGGAATGGACGGAACAAAGGCATTAATTTAGGGTGAATAGATTGCCATAAAAGACTACACAACTAAGAATCAATCTTCATCATCCTCACCAGCCTTCTTAGTGACGTGATCTTGGAAGCCCTGACCCTTACACCATAGCTCAACCAATGAAGCTCAAGCTAAGTAATTAGAACTTCCAAGCAAGGGTTCTGAAGTAGTCATCAGATTCAATTTACCAATGTCGGAGTTTTTTGAACCCAAAATATCAAATCCAAGAAACATGGTTGTATTGAAACCTAGAAACTAGATAACAATCAACCCAAAGTGGTGACAAGTATATTAGGGACGATCAGCACCTTCACCCTAACTCAGAACAAGAATTAAATCTAAAAAAAGATGATCAGTCGCCCGAATCAGGGAGAACTGCCGGCAACAACCTACCATATTGCTGGTGGGGGTCAAAATAAGTAAGAAATCGTCAGGCTCAGAAAAGGGAGATGAGCACCAGAAGAAAAAAAAAGTTAGGTCAAAGTCGGCCGGAAAACTGCTCATGCGCTAAGTGCATGGACTGACGCATTGTCAGAGCTCCTGATGTTTACAGTGTGTGCGGGGGCGTGTGAGGTCAGAATCTGGTAGATCTTGTTGTGACTTGGTCAGAATTGGCAGAGGGACCTTGTAATGGTATTTTATTTTTCACAACACTACCAAAAATCGATTTTGGCTCCGACAACCACCTAGGTCATCAAAATAGTAGCTCGGTGCCAGAGAGTTGCTGGTATCTTGCATAACAATATTATATCACAAGTACTCTGATACCATGTGAGAAATTGTGAGAAATATTATTGATATCATGAAAAATAGTATTTACAAGGAGCCCTAATTATAATTATCATACATCATACACTACATATGTTTCCCAATGTGGGACAAGAATAATAATCCCTCTTATATACAACTTAACCTTTCTAACATAGCCAAAGGACAGGGAAGCTATCCTTAAGGGGGGACAGTCCATTCCAAGTGTTGCACCAGATTAACAACAATGCCTATGTTATTAACCGGCCAAGTGAGTATAATGTGTCCAATACTTTCAATATTTCTGACTTGACTCCTTGTGTTTCAGGTATTGGAGTTGTGGTTGATAATGGTGCGATTTCGAGGACGAAACCTTCTCAATAAAGGGAGGATAATGCAGTCTAGTCCGCTCAAGACTTGTTCGTGCTATCAAAAACTTTCACTAAAAGCCAAGCTAAGGAGTTGCATGATGTTCACGTTGATCTAGTTTGGAAGGGTGGAGCTGAGCATGTTTTGGAAAGTGTAGTTGTATGTTTGGATGCTCAATGAGCTCTCAGCGAGCGTTTCTTGGAGTTTGGGCAGCAAGTTGGGGAACCTAACAAGCACTCAGCGAGTGCCTTTACTATTTTGGGAGTTTTAGGGCAGCAAGTTGACAGACTCAACATGCTCTCAACGAGCGCCTTGCCTGTCCAAGCTATTCTTTACTTTCCTTACACTTATGGACCTGTGTGGCCTTGCTTGCAAACATAATTGTGGCTACGTTTAAACACTATAGGTCGTGTGGTGTAGCCTATATAAGCCACAAACTTAGTTCTACTCTTCATTACCTAGCTTTTCCATCAAAAACACACGTTAATTTTGTTTTCTTAGCAAAACCCTGTGAGACTTGTTCCTTTGGTGGAATCCAATTCAACACTCTCTTTTGATCAATCAATTTGCATGAAACATTTTTTTTCTTGAGGATTGTTGTATAGTCTAGTTGCCCATTGAATTCATTAAGGAGGTAACATAGATCCAACCCTATGTTATTGCCTTAGTTTAAATTTCAATCTGTGTCTTACTTCTATCCATTCTTGTTCATATTACATCACAAGAAAAGTAAAGCTAAAAGCTTAACATACATCTGATAATATAATTAATATTAGATTACAACAGCCCCAAACTCTATATCAACTCATGTAGCATCTGAGTGTAGATATATAATAATAGGTTCCAACCCAAAGTAAAACTATCATTCGGAATGAATAGACACTTGCATGGCAGGATCCACGTACAATGCTTAAAGATAATCATGAACAAGTCCAAGAACATCTGCCTTAGCTCAGCTAATGAGAGAGAAATTGTAAAAAAGCGAATCTGACTAACCCTGTAAGATCCTCGCAGCCCTCAAGTCCTTACCATTTCTTAAACTAGTATGATAGATACTATATAGATAAGTTTGTGTAATAGAAGTAAATCACAGGATAAAAATTCTTTAATTATGGATTTAAAGTAAAATATAAGTCAAAGGGGAGCCCGTCAACCATACCATCAGCAATAAAGAGTAATAATTTCAATAAACTCAAAAGTGTATAACTAATGCAACAGAGAAAATTTAGATACATGGATCCTCATGCGCATGTATATATGCCAATATCATCATACTACAAAAGTGGCTAGATCAATTTCTGCATTAACTCAGCAGCATAGCCTCTCACCATAATATGCTAGATTAGTGGCTAAATCAACTCATTAGCAGAGGCCCCACCATAACTATCTAGGTCAGTGGATGAATCAACTCAATAACCTAAGCCCTAACCATAAAGGCTAGACTGTGACCTAAAAATTTTGATACCAATAAGTAATAATATCATCAAGGAAATAATTCTACCTGCAAAGAAATTTCGCCCAAGGCATAACCCAATGTCAAATGAATAACAAGTATTTTGCTTAAAATTTCTCTCTCTCCTCCTTAGGCGATTCGACTACTTGGCGTTTGGAGGAGATTTGCGTCGTTCACTTTCTACTGCCCGTCCATGGCCATAACGGCCACTGGCCAGCCTCCCCATGAGGTTGGTCAAGCATTCCCACCCCTCCCCACTCGAAATACCACTACCCAAAACCCTATACCGCCACAACCCTACGCAAATCTTGTAAAACCTCAAGAATTACATGCTCCCATGAAAACCCTAGACGACGTTCCTAACAAACCCTAAATATGGAGAATGATTGTGCACTCAATACAACTACATTATCTATATCCTCTTTGCACAATGATAATCAGCAGGATGTGACTAGTGAAGGTAATGAGGTTGTTTTTTGAGCCAGAAGCTGACCCTGCTCGTATTTCCCCAGATAAGGAGAGTGGTAAGTTGGTGATGTTAGCTCCAACTAACATAGGTGCTAAATTACATGTGTCTCAGGGATTGATCCTTCAACGCAGTTACAAGTGGATGTTCCATTAAATCTCCAAATCGGGTACTTCATGTCTTGGTTACTTATAATGTGAATAGTGGAGATCTTCAAACAGCAATAGTTGACCAGCAGCAAATAGAAGATGAGGGTGATGATGAATCTACAGCTGGAAACTTGAAACAACAGACGCCTCAGGAGCCAGTAGAATATTACCCAAAAGGGTTGTATCCAAAACTAAATGATGATTAAAGCTCTCATATGGTATATAAGGTCTGTTAATAATCAGCAGGCCTTTGAGAGAGTCATTAAGATGCATAGATAGCATGGAATTTTTGTGATTGCACTTATGGAGCCATTTCAATATTCAAGAAATATTCAAAGATATAAGAGAATGCTGGGTATGGAAGCTGCATTGTATAACTTGAATGGGAAGATTTGGGTCTTCTTAAATGCTGTTGTCCAGTGGGAGGTAGTCAGCGATACTGCCCATCAAATCACCCTGAAGTTGCTGCACCAAGATATTGCCCAACACATGGTGGTAACTCTTGTATATGCAAAACATAGTGCTGTGGAAATATTCAAGTTGTAGGATAATTTATGCTATCTTGCTAGTGACATGGAATTGCCTCGGTTAGTTGGAGAGGACTTTAATGTTGTGCTTAGTGAGGAAGAAAAGATTGGAGGGCTACTAGTGGCCCCTCAAGACCCCTCAAGATTATGAGGATTTTGCCTTTTGTGTCAACTCTAGCGGCCTGTTTGATGTTGGTTTTAAAGGTAGCCCCTTCACTTGATGGAAGGAGACCTAATGCTGAATATATTTTTGAGAGATTGGACAGGATACTTGTGAATGTTTAGTTTCAAAATGTGTTTAAATCTCTTGAAGTGGAACACCTTATACGCACTAGTTCTGATCATGCCCCTTTATTGTTAACTTGTGGGGAGGGTGTTGTGCATCTTGTCAAGTCTTTCAGGTTCTTGTATTTCTGGGCTAAGCATGAAACATTCAATGATGTCATGAGAGAACATTGGAGGGCAGATTTTATTGGTGATCCTTTCCAAATGTTTAAGCAGAAGTTAAAGAGTGTTAAAGGGGCACTGTCAAAGTGGAGCAGGAATACTTTTGCGACATTTTCAAGAAGATTTCTATTAGCGAGGATATTGTGAAGATCAAAGAGATGATTTTTAGCTATCTGTTGAGAATAGAGTGGTATTACAACTGGCTCAGGCTGAGCTCAAAAAATATTATAGCATGGAAGAGCAATATTGGAAGCAGAAAGTAGGTTTTTCTTGGTTTTCTGAAAGGGACATAATACTAACTTCTTTCATAATCATGTTAATGGAAAGCAGAGGAAACTACAGCTTACAAGAATATAGCATGGAAATGGGGACTGGATTGGCAATCAAGATTTGATCTCTGAGGATACTTGTCAATTCTATAAAAGTCAATTTGCACAGGGGGAGGATCCAGTTGAGTTTGAGTTGCTCCAACATATTCCTTCTATGGTGTTAGTTGATCAGAACCAACCTCTTTGCAGGTATCCAACTATTGAAGAATTAAAACAAGCTGTTTTTGGTTTAAGTGGCGCTAGTGCTAGTGGTCTGGATGGTTTTACTGGTACTTTCTTCCAAGTATGCCGAGATATAGTTGGTATTGATTTATCCAATATGGTTCTGGCCTTCTTTGATGGTGCTTCTCTACCTAAATTCATCACTCATACCAACCTTGTGTTTTTTCCTAAGAAGCAGTTGGTTCAAACCTTTTAAGACCTAAGGCCTACAAGTTTGAGCAACTTTACAAATAAGGTGATTTCCAGGGTGGTGAATGATAGGTTGGCAAAAATTCTTCCTATGTTGATATCGTCTAATCAGTCGGGCTCTGTGAAAGGTATGAGCCTCTTTAAAAATATTCTTCTAACACAGAAAATAATCACAGACATTAGAAAGAGAGGTAAGCCAGCTAATGTGGTCATAAATCTGGATATGACCAAGGCATATGACAGGGTGTCTCGAAAATTTCTACTGCATGTGTTGTGGAAGATGGGATTTGCTGAGCATTATTCATTCTATCATCTGAGGTCCGGTCAAGGGCTTTGAACAGTTTGTTTGAGGACAAGATATTATTGGTTATGGCATTTGTAAGTGGTCAACTCTGTTGAACCACCTTGCTTATGTTGATGACACCATAATTTCTGCTTCTGTTGACCCTTATTCGTTGAAGAAAGTAATGGAAGTTTTGAACAAATATGAGCAGATTTCGGGACAGCTAATAAAAAGGAAAAGAGTTCGTTCTATATGTATTCTAATGTGTCAAGTGCTTTAGTCCAGTCTGTGGGTGATATTACAGGTTTTGCAAAGGGAGCATTCCCCTTTATTTCCTTGAGGTGTCCTGTATTCTACACAAGGAGGAAGAAGAGCTATTATATTGAGTTGATCAAGAAGGTGAATGCTAAATTGTACTTTTGGAAATGGAAGCTTTTGTCCGATGGAGGTAAGGCAGCACTGATTGTCAGTGTATTACAAAGCATGCCCATTCGTATGCATTCAGTTTTGGATCCTCCAAAGTATGTGTTGGAAAATCTACATAAGATATTTGCAAGGTTTTTTTAGAGTAACAAGGAAGAAGGGAGGAGCATACATTGGTATCATGGAAAAATATTTCTTTGCCATAAAATATGGTGGTCTAGTTTTCAGGTTAGTATTTGATGTATCCAAGGGTCTCTTTGCTAAGCTTTGGAGGAGATTTCGGACTACCAAATATTTATGGACAGATTTCATGTGGAACAAGTATTTTAAAATAGAGCCTTCAATTATGATAGACACTAATGGTGGGTCTCGTGTGTAAAAGAAGATGCCGGAGGGCAAGAAAGAGGTGGAGCATGAAATTTGGTGGCAGTTGAAAGGAGGCACTACCAGCGTTTGGCATAAAACTAGACAATGCTTGAGGCCTTGTATCATGTTGTACCAGATTAATTTATTATCCATGAGCACATTGAAAATGTTTCAGAGCTGATGGCTAATGGGAGCTGGAATGACCAATTACTGAATGAAACCTTTCTGGAGGACATTGCCGATCATATTAGGCAAGACATTCGTTTTGCAGGAAGTGGAGATACTTGGGACAAGCCATAGCGGATGCCTACTGCATCTGGGAAACTCTCTGTAAGCAGTGCTTTTTGGTTTTTTAGACGTAGATTCAATCCACAACCTGAGTACAAATTTATGTGGGTTAAGGTTTTGCCATTTAAGATATCATTTTTCCTATGTAGGCTTTGGAATTCTAAGGTGCCAACTGATAACATATTAAGGAAAATAGAGATTTTAGTTGTTGGTGTTGTGTTAAAAGTCAGATGGAGACTTTGACTTATTTATTCTTAACAAGTTCGGCTGCATTAAGGGTATGGAAGTTTTTTCTAGATGATGCAGGCATTCAGACTCATTTGGTTCATCTGAGGCAGGCTATTAGAGTTTGGTAGAACATTGATTGCTGCTCAAAATTGAAGCCACTATATCTTTATGGCCAGACATGGTCAAGTTCCTCGAGGAATATAGACCGCTTCTTATTACTAAGAGGGTGGCATGGCAATCTCCTTTTCAAGGGTTGTTCAAGTGCAATATTGATAGGTCTTCGAGGTATAACCCAGATCCTAGTTCATTTGGTTTCAGTGTGAAAGACTGTGTTGGTGATACGGTTTATGCTAGAGCAGTAGATATTAGAGAAAATACCAACATAGTAGCTGAGGGAAAGGGTATTTTGGAAGGCTTGAGTTATTGTGTAAAAGAGAAGCTTTATCCTTTAATTTTAGAGAGTGCTTCTCTTCTGATGAAAAAGTTTATAGAAGGAGAATGGGATCCTCCTTGGTGAATTTTGAAAGAAGTTTAGAAGATTAAGGAGTTGAAGGATAACTTTAATGTTATCTTTCAACATGTGCTAAAGGAGGGGAACACAATGGCGGATTTTTTAGCCAACCTTTTTTTCTCTTTTGCAGGTGAAATAACTTTTCATTCATTCACTGATTTACCTAGTGCAATGAGGAGGCTCATTAATATGGACAAAGCTCATATTCCTAATATTAGGATTAGGATGGAAAAGGGAAGAGCTCCAGATTGATAAAATTCTCATGTTATTTTATGATTCTTGCTTGCTTGAGTGCTATATGTTGTCAATTCCTTCTCCAGTGGTATTAGTGTAATATCATGCTCATTCTGGGGAGGAGTTGGTCGTGTGTCTTTAGTTCAAGTGAGATCGTTGTTTTGTAGGGATAAAGTGTTAAAAGTGATGCAAGAAGTACACTGCATATGTTTTTGGAGGTGTTAGCGCGGGTGCATAGATTTAAAGCATGTAACAGGCAAAACAATGGAGCATGTCGCGCGCCAAAGGGTGTTTCGGCTGTGTGGAGTTTTTTCTATATTGTTCAGTGGACAATACCCATCGCATCACCTGCTATTTGGAACTACTTTGGTGAGCTTCAGTTGAAACATTGGAGGAGACGACACACAGGACAGTGTTTGGAGCTATTTGGATGAAATACAGTTGAAACGCTGGAGGATGCATTGTGCTGGGGAGTGTTTCTCCTGGGAGCTTTTTAATTCTTTTATTTTCGTTGGCCAGTGGAAAAATTGCAAGGCGCCAACGGGTGTTTCGAATTGGTGCGCTAACTTCCAGTCGAAACACTATGGGATGCGACGCATCGTTGGATATTTAGGCTGGAACACTGTCTTTTGATGCGGATGGCGAGGAAAATTGGTAAAATCTTGGACTTGTTGACTGGAAGTGGGTCTTGGTATTTATTTTTGCCTTGTTTGCTCTTGAAATCATGGCACATGGTGAGATCTTGGAAGTTCTTCTGCTAGATTTCGACTCTTAGCATGTGGATGGAGAGTCACTTGGGACTTTAATGATGCACTCCTTAGCGAGCGTTTTACAGTTATTTTAGCACTTAGTTAGCTAGCTTTGTATTTTATTTGCACTTATTATGGTGCAACAATGTAATGACTTTTGAATGTTGTTTTGTTTCTATTAATATATTAGCCACTAGGCTAATTTCCTAGTGGTATATTTGCTTAAAAAAAGATCAAATTAATGAAAACATAATTCGGGTCAAGCACTCAAAAGGTGCGTATTATGATGCAATGCTCAATATTATCTAAAATACAAATAATAATGACAATATATCTAAATTAAATCACCTCTAAGCCTTGAAAAACAACAACAATACTCTTGGAAATGAAACCATAACAAAATATGGTTAAACTCGCAATACTCGTACATTATGTCATACTAAACTACGTTAACTTCTTTACAATTTGGAGCCCAATGACGCTTTTAGTATTCTAATTATTCTATGTTGTTCTTAGAAATAATCATCATTATCCATTTACAGGAAAGTCATAAAAAACATGATAATAACTCAACTAGTATACTCATATTCAATAACATAAAACCTTTGGATACCATGTGAATAATTTTAACAAATTACGTACTATCCTCTTTAAGAAAATCCTAGCAAGTCGAAGTTCAATTATCCCTTACATCTAATCTAGCGAAGCACCACGACCATCCTTAGTCTAAGAGTCAATCAAAATTATCTACAAATGCTCCGAACTATCCAAAATATGATTCTACACGTCCAAATAAGTTCGAGGACAAAACCCATACAACAAAAGTTAACCCTTAGGGCAACTCCTTGAATCCAAATCCAGATCAATTTGTGATGACTCATTGGATGACGATGACACGACCCGAAATCCGGTTAGGTCGTGCGGGCACCCGACATCCTCCCCTAGACCTGTCGGGCGAACCCTTACCAATTAAATTAGGAAAATAAATATAACAATTCATAAATAAGGACAAGACTTACAACAAAAACACAGACATATTGATACCTCTAACCTATACAAAAGAAATTATAGCTGACTACCCAACATACTAGGTTTAGGCTATCCAGACTAAACATCTAAGAGTACAAAAGAAGACAGATACCTCCTGAAGGGAGCAAAATGCAACTGAAATGATAACCAATAAACTGGTGGCCATCCGGAATAAAAGCTGGCTCACTCTGACAGCTGAAGTCATCTTTGCTTCTTCACAACGTGGCGAACTCAATCCTGGAGCGAACCTGCCGAAACGAAATAGATAGACAAGAAACAAACAACAAACAAGGGTGAGTCAAAAGGACTCAATAAGTGGGGCAGACTAGCCACTTCAAAGAATAGGATAGCTAGCCAGGGAGAAAAGAAACAGATAAACCAAATTCCTCTTATTTAAATTATGAAAATGCTGATCCAGATAATAACTAGAAACACGTATGGAATCACAAACTATTCAACAACCAAGAACGTAAGACAGCCAGAACATATAGGTATCCCGAACATATCAACAATCAGAGATACATCCTGTTGCGGCGTGCAACCCGATCCATATATTCATCCTGTTGCGGCGTGCAACCCGATCCATATATTCATACCACTGCGACGTGCAGCCCGATCCATATATTTATACGGCTGCAACGTGCAACCCGGTCCATATATTTATACCGTTGCGGCGTGCAACCCGATCCCCGCAACCCAGAATACGAGCCAGAAATATATGGACCAATAAGCAATTCACATATAAGCAGAACAGTAGTTATGTACCACAAGTTTACACAATGGTATGAAATGAAATTAAATGAGATGAAATGAAATGATGTAAAGGGTCACATGTGCCAAATGAATGGAGCGAAATCCTCCTGCTCCGAGGGCGGAATCCTCCTACCCTCAATATGATGCAATGGAGCGGAATCCTCTTGCTCCCAGGGCGGAATCCTCCTACCCTCAATATAATACAATGTAATGCATATGAATGAAATATGACGCAATAGTAACACTTCACCTGTGCGGGACTCTCATCGACAGCCGGAAAGTAGATGCCAACTCATAGTCAGAGTACAATGCTCAGATCCTCAATGCAATACCGACAACAGGACATAACATATAATATATAATGTAAATCCAAAGCTAAGGCGTAATGAGTACGCCTATCGGCAGCTACACACGTAAGGAACACGTGGTAGAAAATCCACGAGGCCAGGTACCTCAAAAAAAATGGATAAAAATACTTACCTCGTTCCAAAGTTAACAGTGTTACCCAAAAACCGCATTATCCTTTGGTTTCATTGCCAAACGATCCCACTCTATTAAATAAGCAGAAAAATATATCAAATTAGGCTAAAGACTTCATTCCTCGCATCTTAGGGCAATCCGGTTAGGAACCTGATACCCTATTCGCATACGCAATACGCAGGCCAGGCCTATGCACAGGGTTTATGGTCACATAATCAAACCCTAAATAAATTACATTTATATGTTGCTCATAACTCACTGAGTATGAATATATAATCAATTCCATTATCGGGGTCCATTTGACCCTTTAAACTGTTAATTGAACTTATTAAAATAATGTCTAGTATCCCAATTTTTAGCGTTAAAATATATTCAAACATACGTAATGAACTCAGATAATGAATTAATAGCATTACCTGGATGTTTCGGGGTGAAAATTTTATTTTTCTCCGGCTCTTTTCTCATTTTCTGGCATTATTTTCCAGCGTTGGCTCTCATTTCTGTTTCTGTTTTCTTGATGTTTCTACTCCTGGGCATATATAGCTTATAAGCTAATCCCCGCCGCCTAACTTTTCATATTCTTTCTTTTACTTTTTGTCTTTTTCTTTTTTTCTTTTTCTTTTATAATTTCTTTTCTTTTCGAAAATTAAAATGGTACCCTATTATATTCGAAATAATTTCAACTTTTGCATACAAGTTATACAAAATATATGTAACATACGCGCAAAGGCGGATCTCAAATCGGACTCCTAAAACTCAATTTACTAATTAAATGGAAAAGGATCAAATTATTTAACTTTCGGCATTTTAGCGGAAACTAGTCGAACAACATCAAAATTCACTTTTGAAAAATCACAAAAGTCACAAATAATCATACGAACCTAACGACGCTTTCGGAATTCAAATTGGAGCTCATTCGCCAAAACCGAGCTCGAAATTCTCTTTTTAATATTTATCTACAATAAAAACTGAAATCTTCTTCCGATACGTACCAAACGAGGTCTGATTTAGCTCAAATTTTACAGACATGTCCTAATAGATATTACAAATATTTTAAAATTATCAGCACGCCAATCGGAGTCCAAACTTCCGAAACGACTAACCGAGGTCGTTTCAGACGAGTCCAACCATATAAAATTTATCCAAATTGAAAGTTATTTTAATCTTCAAAACAACATAAAAATGCATTTATAATTTTATCTCGAAATCCCAACTTCAACACAATCCCATGTTTTAACAGATAAAATTCCACCAAATTTGAGTACAAGTTTCGGTAATAATGTGGATATCTCTAATGATTTTATCTCAGTTAAATCCTTACAAGAAAATTCACTTTTCAAGTTAGGGTTCTAACCCATTTTCTCAGCATTAAAAACATGAATTTATTGATGAAAGATAGTTGTAAATCATGATTATAAATTAAAAAAGATGTGTAATAGTTACCTTACGTATTATGATCAAAATCTTGCTTGAAATGGGTCACCCACAAGTTCATCTATGCCAAATTTTGAAGAAACTAAGGTTGGAAAAGAAAATTATGGCTCCCCTTTGTAAATAGCTTTTAGCATCAGCCCATACAACCACCGATGCTTCACCCTCGTGGTTGTTTGGTTTGATGACCAACATCTACACCAGCAACATAACCTTTGGATTTTGAAACACCTCAAATGATCTTAAATATTAATAAAGCATATTTTCATGTAGTTCATAATGAAAAGACGCATATATGTGGATCTTCGAATCTCAACGTTAATCACCAAAACATAAAACTCGAGGAGCAGTTCTCAACTTTTCAAATATGTCATTTTTAGCCAAAAGTAACTAAACGACCTCAGAATTGAGCTCCTGCTGTATCATTAACAATGACTTAACAAATCTAACAGAATTAACGACTCGTGAACTGGAACTCATTTACTCAAAATGATGCAAAAAGTCTACTTTTAACCTGCTAATGATTCCAAGGGAGATATATCATCCAAAGACCTATTAAACGACTTCAAGATCAATCCAATCTCTGCGAACATCTCATATATAATTTATAAATTCTATCCACATGATCATTTTTTTAATGCACGTTCAACCCATAAATAACAATAACGGTTCATATTTACTTTAAATAAATCGTTTGACTAAAAATGGTCGCAATTTCATTTGTACTTATAGCTTTTAAATAATTTTTTTATCTTATTGGATTTAGCAGTTCAAATCTAATCAGATTGTGTGATATTTTTTTTTTCTTTGTTGGTATTATTTTAAAAGATAATTTTCACTAATAACCCACAAATAAAGTCTGATTTACCTCAAATTTTGCGGAGAAGCAAAATTTTTAGTATAGAGCTATCAAAAATATTGTCATGCAAAATGAAGCATCATAACCTAAAGTAACCTGGTCAGGTCCTTATATTTATATATATGATGAATCTTGCATTTCCTTGATTGATCCTTCTTGTGCTAATGTTTTATTTGTTGTTAGACATATCTTATTTTAAATTGTATATGAAGCCTATGTGGGAAGATCAGGCAAAGATGCACAAAGCTAATGAAAACATGACCAAAGAGATAAGTTAAGTGTTTGATATTACTACTAGTATTCATTACTTCAGGGAAAATAACATCTAGTGACCATCTAACCCCCTCTATATATTTTTTTTGCCCCTTTTTTTCAAAATAAGCACAAATAAACCCTTAATACACTCCCCAACTTTTCATAGCCACTTGATGAAATATATTTTACGTGGAAGTAAAGATAATGAAAAATCAACAAGATAACAACAAAGTTGAGATTTGAAATAACACAAAAGAGAAGAAAGAATAAATCAAACTCACATATGAAGATTGATTTCAAAGGAAGAAAATGAACTTGAACCACTCAATGAATCATACTCGTGATGATCTCCATGGATTCAAAGTCTAAAGAGATAAAAGTGAAGCTTCAAGCTTCTACAAAGAAGGCAATGCCTCTTTTTAATTCTTCTATGATAATGACTAGCTAATGAAATAAAAGAACTAATGTTGTATTTATAGGTTTTTCCACATGTACTAATATTATGAAAATATCCTGCAAGTTGGCTAAATTAAATAAAGACCACGCAGGGTCAAGCTAAGAAATAAGTCTTTAAAAACTCGAAACAAGTCATGTCGCTTCAGCTTCAGGGTAGGCGATCCACCTAGTGTCAAGGGGCTGTCCGCCCTAGCTTGTTCAGTGATTGGTTCAGGGTGGGCGGTCCGCCTAATTTGCAGGGGTGGTTTGCTTCAGCAAACTTCAGAGAGCCGTCAACTTTGTACTTTGCCAATTTTTGTGGTTTTTGGAACATGCGTGGTCCGCCCGTCCTTGGAGGCACTCCGCCCTCCATGTGCTGCACTTGAAAACAGTTTCCACAAGCTTGGGGCGCTCCACCTTCACATCAATGGTTGCTTTGCTTCATTGTTCCCCCGAACTCCCCTCCGAAGCGCACGTCTTTGTGTCCTCTTACTTGAATCTTGATGGTTGGCGTCTAGGCTCAAAATATATTCCATGATCCTCCCCTTCTTGAAAGGATTTTGTCCTCGAAATCAAACCATCAAGTCCTGCAAACAAAGAAAAGCACCAACACCAAAACTTTCTACTATAAGAGTAGGTTAGGTCAACAATAGTTAGTGCAAGTTGTTGGGAAACTACACTCTTATGATAGAGCCAAGCATCAATAATAATGAGAAAGTCTATGTCTCCAAAGAAAACAACAAGTTTTTAGCTCAACAATGAAAAGAACTTAGAACAACAATAAGCAAAGAGATCAATAGGTGGCAAGACATGCAATCTCAAACAATTAAAGAGCCTATTACCTCTAAGCTCCTCATAAACACACCAAACCTTCAATGTAATGCTATCACGATATGGCACAATGGTTTTGGCATGCTTAATATCTAAGGTATGAACAACATACGGAATGGAGTAAGCAAAATAGTTCAACTTACAACTAACATCAACTACTCCACTCCCCTTCTTAGGCGCACTCTTAATCACACCAAGAGATACCTCCTCACCTCCACAATCACCTTTAAGACAACCCTCCGAACTAGACAAACTTTCAACAAAAACATCAACTATGGCTTCTTCATCATCACAGCCACACAATGAAGGTTAGGGCTACTCGAAGAAACACTCTCCTCACTTGGAGTTTCAAACAAAGGATTATCTAAAGAATCAAATTCTCTACACCATGGAGGTTCAATCTCACTGTCTACTCTAGTTTGATAGAATTCACCACCTCTATTAAAAATGCCCACAAACAAGGGGTTAGTCAAAGCAAGCTTCTCAAGCTCACCAACTAACAAAGGTGAAGTATCACAACTAGGTTCATCATCACCTAAGGAGTCATCATATACAACCCTATCCACCTCATTCACTAGAGGCTTCTTAAGGTCACTACCATCCTCACTACGACACACAAGATCACCATCATCAAATATATCATCAAAGGAAAGAACATGATAATCATTCAATTCATCTTCCCCTCTATCAAATTTGGGTGGTGTGTCATCAGAAGGTTCACAAACAAGGTCAACTGCATAATGTTCACTAAAGAGAAGTTCCTTAAACATAGGGCACACATCAAGATGCAGCTTATAAACCCTCTCAACTAGTGATTCATGCTCCCACACAAGCTAACTATTAGACCCTACACTAGTTGCAAACACATTATAGTCATGCAAATCACCAACTAGCATCGAGTTCGCACAAACACTCTCATAAGACAAGGGGCAAAGTAGAAGAAGAAGATAAAGAGTGAACATTATAATAAAGGGTGCCCTCACTCTCAATTATTATTTTTCTCTCTCTTATCCCTCATTTTCTTTCAAGGTCAAGTGTAGATTGATGTAACAACCCACTCACATCACTCAACACATCCTCTCCTTTTTCCACTTGATAATTGTCACCGGTCACTCCCTTACTCCTCTCAATCTGTTGTCTCTCATGTTTGGGCGAGTTGGATGAGCCTCAGAATGTCCTTAGCCGGAGTAGGTTGACTCTTAACATCAACCCATTATTTGGGACTTAGAGAACCATTACTTGATGTCCTCTTCTTCTTAGGTGAACAACGTGACTTTGAGTCTTGCGGTTTTGGGACCACCTTTCGGTAGTTCTACCCTCACCTTCATTTTGAGTAGGCCAAGAGTGTTCACTAGTCGATGCCTTATCTCTCCTTCCCCTAGGCACAAAGTCATAATTTATTTGACACATGCTTAGACGGTACATATCCCCTTTAGCACTATATTGAAAGTTCTTATTATGCAACCATGAGGCACCTAACCAAACATCACAAGAATGCAAACGATATACATCACACCACACAAACTCCTTATAATCCCCTCAATAGATGAGCACTTTGGCTTCCTTAGAAACCTACACTCCATTATATTCATAGGGATGCTTCAATTTGTAGTATGGTATCCTTAGCATGTCAATCAATAATGGATAAATACAATTGGCATCCGTACAATCAATCTTTTGCACGAACCCCTTATACCCATCAACCTCAATGTCAAACCTACTCAATCGATGGTTTCACTTATCTTCATCAGAGCAAGAACCCGAATGATCATGAGTAGTAAGACTATTAACTTGATCTCCCACTCCCTTTACCTCAGTCCTCATCCTCCTTATGTCGGCCGGGAGGTTGGACTTAGTCACCTCGGAAGTGAAGTAAAAACTCTTCCCATCCGAATTTTCTCCATCACCTACCATACCTCCTTTATGGCTCCGTGTACCTGCAAAAGATATATCATGAAAATGGGGAGGAAAAGGTTAGTATAAACAACCTCACTTGCACTCCCTCACTTTTGGTCGTGGCACTCAACACTCTTTAGAGTTTTCACTCCCAATACCCCTACCCAAAGTGTTCCCGTTATCTCTTAAGAACCATTGTGCAAAGATCACCCACTAGTACGTCCTAATATTAGTTCGAATGGAGTTTATGTGACTTTATGGACGGACGGCTCTTTAAAGGTGCACACTTGAAGCCAAGGAAGTTCTATGAGTCTTCTTTGAATCAATTTCAACCACACACGAGTTATCCTAAGAGCTCAATGAACTAGCACAAAGTGAGTACGAAGATTATTCAAGGAGTAATAGCTAGAAGCAATGCAAACAAAGAACAATCGAAAGCCTACAGGAAAAACTACCCAGCTGCAGTATATTGTTGAGGCACCCCGCCCTAAGGGGGACGCGCTCCACCTCAGTTTAAGGTTGGCAGCCTGCCTACACTGTGAGGCGCTCCACCCTGCAGAATTCCCGCAACCTGCAACATTATTTTAGGTACGGTTTTGACCCACTTTTCACCAAATTCCAATCGCTTGCACTTGTTTTTCAATCCCAATGGTACCCAAATGTGCTACTAATAGTTTCTAACAATCCCCAATGATTTCCAACCCAAATCAATCAATAACAAGCTTCGATTCTTACATTTGAAGAAAGCTTTTTAGGGTTCTTCAATAATGGGGTTCAATCTTCCAAACCTTCAATCATAACACCAAAACATGATTCAACTGTACCAAAAGATCAGGAAAACATCATAGAACAATCCCCAATAATTTTCAACAAATGGGTAATCAAATCCAAACTGTTTTTATGAATTTTTTCCAAATTATTCTTTTATTGCTTTTGTCAAAAAACGAAAATAACAAGAAGTCTAAACGATACTGCATGAAGAACAGGACGAGGAATTATAAGAACAAATCCTAGCCTTGCCTTGATACGAACTGATGCAATATATTTTACGCGGAAGCAGAGATAGTGAAAAACCAATAAGATAACAAGAAATTTGAGATTTGGAAGAATACAAAATAGAAGAAAGAATGAATCAAACTCACATATGAAGATTGATTCCAAGGAATAAAAGGAACTTGAACCACTCAAAGAAACATACTGGTGATAATCTTCATGGATTCAAAGTCTGAAGAGATAAAATTGAAGCTTTAAATTTCTACAAAGAAGGCAATGCCTCTTTTCAATTCTTCTATGACAATGACTAGCTAATGAAATAAAAGACCTAATGTGGTATTTATAAATTTTTCCACATGTACTAATATTATGAAAATATACCACAAGTTGGCTAAATTAAATAAAGACCAAGCAAAGTCAAGCTAGAAAATAAGTCTTTAAACAAGTCGCGTTGCTTCAACTTCAGAGTAGGCGGTCCGCCTAGTGTCCAGGGGCTGTCTGCCCTAGCTTCTTCAGTGGCTGGTTCAGAGTGGGTGGTCAGCCTAATGTGCAGGGGCGGTCTGCCTTAGCAAACTTCAGAGCCAATTTTCGGGGTTTTTGGGACATGGGTGGACTGCCCGTCCTTGGAGGCGCTCCGCCCTCCATGTGCTATACTTGTAAATAGCTTACACAAGCTTGGGGTGCTCCACCTTCACAGCAATGGCAGCTTTGCTTCATCGTTCCCCCGAACACCCCTCCGAAGCTCACGTCTTTGTGTCCTCTTAGCTTGACTCTTCATGGTTGGCATCTAGGCTCAAAATATATTGCATCAGTGTTACCCTTCTTTTTCTCCTCTCCACCAGCGCCGTCCCCATAATGTCTCTTACCTCCGGCTACTAGCAACTCTCCCATCCCCCAAAGTTGCCGGCGACATCACCTCTGTGCTCTGTCGTACTGCTGCAGATACAATTTTACTAGACCTGCGCTTCGCTGCAGCTCCACTACTGCTCCACCATTCTTCTTCTTCTCCCCTTACCCCCCGTCATTACTGGTGGTGCTCTGTCATCCCTCCACTGAAAACTGCTCCGTCAAAGCTGCAGCTCCTGCTCCGGCAAAGCAGACTCCGGGGAGATCTAGCAGTGATGTTGACATCACTTTGGAACAGATCTGGCCATAGTTTATTTTCTTTTTTTCTATTTAATAGATGGTATTATTGTAAATGTATACAATTTTTATACAACTAAAATTTGTATACATTGGGAAAAAATATGTATACACTACAAGTAACTGTAAAAAGAATGTGTATTTATTGTGTATAATCGATAAATCTGACTGTATACACCATATTTTTTTGTGTAAACACTGCCTATACATGCAGAGACCATTTGTATACCTATGCTATCATTTTTACATACTGTGTATTTGCTTTTGTGTATACTTGCTTTAAAAAGTAAAGGCTGGTCAAAAGTAAGGGATGGGAGTTGAGTTGATATTTTGGTAATTAACCCATTACTTTACTCATTTAATTCCTAAATTTGAGAGAAAACTAATGTTTAATTGTGAAAATACTTCATTGAGGAATAATAAGAATGTTTCTTTTGTTATTTGGAATAATCATTGTGAGCGTGATACCTCTAACTTTACTGATTATTTTCTGATGTCTCACTTTTTATTAATAAAATTACTCACTTGGTGGTCGCCGAAAAAATAAAAAGAATCACAAAGGAAGAGCGAGCATTGGACTTATAGCATTTAAAATCAAGAGGTTTCTAAATTTTTCAATTGTGAGGATGGTATGTACCATTGGCTTATGCCTATCCTTGGATTTTCTAAAGTTTTTAAGGTAAATGATTTTATCCTAATTAATGGTGTATTATCTGTGTTATCAATTATAGGTAAAAGTACGAAAATTATGGTTACGGGGATAGGTGTCTAGCTAGAGAAGACTAGACTTAATCTACAAGTCACCAGTTGCTGAGGATACACGCCTGCTCCCGAGCTACGACCTCTCAGCAGACACGGGCCGTGGGACGTAAAGCATACATCTCGCCTCCTTAGGGTCTTAGTTAGTGTTTGTATATACCACTGCCTTGAGTAAACAGGCCCACGACCTTAGTCTTTGTATTTTACAATAATTAGGACTGGATAAATCATAGCTATAAATACCCCTCCATACATTGTATTGTACAAGCAAGCAATTCATATGAATCCAACTATTCTCAAGGAATACAACTACTTACTTTTCTGCTATATAATTTATTTCTCAGCTTTCATTTACTTTTCCTCGTATCTTGCCGCATTGCTTGTGACCCTAATATAAATCTAATTGTGTAACCTAGGAAGCAAATTTTAGGCATAAACAGTTTGGTTCCCACCTGGGGCCAGGAAATTGTAGGTCTTTACGAAGGAATATCACGATCATTTTAAGTGGCAACGATGGTAAGAACACCGCTCACGCGGTTGATGCGGTTGGGGAGTCCACAAAGGATCCCAACAATCTCAATGGACAGGAAAAGGACACTCCCAGGGACCCGATCTCTGTAGGCAGTCACGGTGAGGATGATCAACCGCACGGGAGTAATCTAGGACTCAAGGACTTCTGCGCATATCTCTTCAAAACACAGGTGGAGCGAGCGGAAAAAAACTCGGCCAACCTAGTCGAAAGCATGGCCCAGAAGCTGAGAGCAATCCTCGTTGGTTCGTTCCAGAGGCCAGCATCCCCACGAGGAACCCCTCCCGTGAATGAATCGGCAGCCTCTGTTCCCAACCGCAGTATCAACATGGAGACCGGCCCCCAAAATTCTACCATGGCAAGCAATTAGAGTATTGAAGGAACACCTGTCATCCAAGACATCCTAAAGGACCTAAAAGTCATCCGCAATCGGATTGGTAATGTGTCGGGTGCTCCGCCCATAATTATTGTTGTAGATGAGCAGAAGTTCTTTAAGCATGCGTATAAAGCGAGTGCTGCACCGGTCCACGTACCCAAGAACTTTTGCCTGCCGGATAACATGAAATACAACAAAACCACTGACTCGGACGAGCATGTCGCTGCTTACTACACAGATGTCAAGAGCAACGAGATCACAGAAGAAGAAACCCAATCTGCCCTAGTGAAGAGATTCGGCTCAACCTTGACTAAAGGTGCCCTCGCATTGGTACACTCAGTTACTCAGATGCAAGATCTCTTCAAGAAAGCACACTCCGGAGCCTGCAAGCGAGAGAAACGTATGGAAGATATCTTTGAGATCCGACCGTGTGATGATGAACTGCGGAAGGATTACCTAGAAAGGTTTCAGAGGGAACGTATGGAGCTTCCTCCAATTCCTGATAACATTGTTGTAGTAGCCTTCGGCAAAAGCCTGAACTCCAGAGGTTCGTTAGCTACCGAGAGTTGCATTGGAGTCTTACTGAACACCCGGAGACAATATAGAATGCCTTGCACCAGTGGTAAAATGAGAAACTGCGTCTAGAACTGGAGCAGCCCTCGACAACAACAACGCCCACCTAGCCGTTGAGGTCATCAATTGGTAGTGTAAAAAATGGGAGCACAACAAAGAACCTCGAGCTAGAGACAGAGGGAAGCGAAGCTGGAGAGACTACAAAGCTAATCCCTCGAAGCTCTTTGACAAATGGGAGGATACTAGAACGGCACCATCATACCCTCACAAGGGGTCGTTCAGCATCGATAGAACACTCGACAGATTTGAGGAACTAGGACTGCGTGTCAACACTATGGATTTCGTAAAAGATCACCTGAAGAATACCCCTATACACTGGCCCAGCAACATGAGAGCAGAACCTGGCAAAAGGGACTCAAACCTCTTTTGCGATTTCCATGGAGATCACAGACATGAGACCGCAGACTGTAGGGCCTTTACTATAGAGGTGATGGGCCTACTCAACAAAGGCCACTTGAAGGACTGTTAAAAGTGAGAGGAAAACAAACGTACGCCAAAAATAGAAGCTCATAAGGCCCGCCACATCTGCCAGAAAGAAAATGGTCTATCAATATGATAATCGTTGACCCTATGTTACTTGAACATCTGAACCAGAGTGAGGCAGACTTGTATGGAGACCACGCCGGAGATGAGATGATCCTATTCAATGACGAGGATAGCATCAATTGTGGTATTCCTCACCACGACGCCCTGGTCATAACACTAAGAATAGGTGACACGAATATAAAACGTGTTCTACTCAACGCTGGCGGTGCCGTAAATCTTACTAAGTGGGAGATCATACGGGCAATAGGAATTGAAGACCAAGTAACGCCGAGAATCTATACGCTGGCTATCTTAAACAATTCTTGTGACAAATTTGTTGGAGAGTTAACTCTTGTATTATGTACACCTGGAGTAGAGCGCGTCGCATATTTCCAAGAATCAAGGGAGGAGTCCTGTTGAACCCTCCCAAAATACGTATAAATATGCATCGGGTGTATTTTCAACAAATTGGGACTCCAAAGGGCTTCTTTGGAGTCGCCACCTAATTTAGGATAATTAGGAAATAAAAGTTAATTAATGAGTGCATTTCCTCCTTATTTAAAAGAAAAATAAGTTTCAGAGATTTTGAGTAAGTGGTTCATTTATTTTCGAAAGAAGTTCGTTGTTTATTAAAAGTGCACTTTCGAAAATCCGTTAAAAGCGGTAATCCGGCGGTTTCATGAATTTTAATAAAATAAATAACTTATAGATTTTAGAAAAAATATAGGATAGATAAATAAAGAAGCAAATAATAATTAAATAAATAAGTAAGTAAATAAATAAATAAGTAAATAGATAATAAATAAATTAAGTAAATTGATAAATAAATAAATAAATAATTTAAATATAAATAATGATAAAATAAAGATACAAATTTAATTGAACATTAATTTACACTCATTAATTGACGATCGGTTCTTAATATCTTAATTAAATGGCGAATCCCAAAGAAAATGAATAAATAATTACATAAAGCAATTTTTAATCATGCGATAGTATAATAATTCATAACATAAAGCGACTATCCTACCAAGCTTCTATCATACAAAGTCCTAGTCTGGTTTTCAGGGATCCTATAACATGCTTTTCTAAAGGAAACGGGAGAGAAGGAGTTTAGAAGGTAGAACCTGGATATAGCAAACTCAATTATTGAGCCTTGAATTTCATAAGTTCATTTTTTCGAGGGTCTCAAGCCCGAAAATACAATGCGAATCAAACAACTCCAATGCAAATAGCCCATCCTAGTTTGTGAGTTTTTATTCAACTCGTTCCCAAGTCTTCATGCCAAGAAAACAAATAAAATGAAAGATTAGCATCCAACTATAATGTTTTGACGAACAATTTCAAGAACATAATTTAGGATATGTCAAACATTTACCACACAAGTTTATGAAACTCAACTACTAACTTATAACATTCGGACCAAGCGAGATGATTTTATTTATTTCAGATACTCTTCTACCATTTACGAGAAGCCCATTTGATACCTTCTTTAAACATTAAGAATTACGGATGAAGAATTTAATCAACAAGTACTCTTTACCAATTTTAAAAAAAAAAAAAAAAAAAAATCTTTTGCTAGACATTTTCAATAGGATAAGAGCATAGCCAAATACTAGAATTAGGTCCTAAGATTACAACTAACTAGGTTGAATTTCATGTGTGATTTTAATTCCCTTTACATGCCATTACCAGAATCCATGAACACATTTTCAGACACACACACGCGCACCTTCGGGCACACACACAATACAGACCCACACACAACACTTCTAAGCTACCAGGACAAAACACACCATCTCCTTTCATTGCAAAATACACTAGAACAGACCCTATACACACACACACATAACACCTGCACACATTTTAACTCCCTAAAACCACCTACAGCAACTTAGAGACAGCAAAACAGCTGAAAACCAAAAAGGGCACTCCTCCTGCATACCCCCTGAATATGCACTACATCTTGGAGATGAAAACCAGCCCCTTTTCAACTCTTTCCAACATCCTGGGTCAACCGAGTAATGACAGGACACACTAACACACAAACCCATACCCTCACCTGAACCATACAACTCTCAAACACTCCCAGATTACTCCTGATCCTGAAACCACATTCCAAACAAACCTGAAATTGACTAGCAACCATGGAACACCTCTAAACACCTTCACCAGACCCTTCTCTATCATCTCTCACACCTGCACTTGAACCTACACTATAACAGACCCCCTAAACAGCCTACTAGACAACTAGGACCTCAACAACAACCTGCATACACTCCAGGAACTCCTGAATACCTACAGATCACCAGAACACCCTTCTACTAATACACTTGCACAAACCAAGAGCTGCAAACCAACAAAAAAAATCTACCTCCTTTAGACCCAACTGGACACTCCTGATCAGACCCCTAAACCTGCAGCATCAACACCCACACCTGAACCACCATGCTTATTAAATAGACATGAGACCAGGGAATACATCCCTGATCTCTTCAGCATACCAGGATATATATCACACCTCCAGAACATCCTGCAAAACCCCTGAAACAATAGCCTGCTTACCTGAATAAAAGAAATAGAACCAAACTGCAACACCTAAACAATACCTGAAGCCTTCCAACTATCACACCTAGACTTCAAATGAACTTATTCCAGCATTTTATTCATGATAAATAGACAGATGACACAGAGCAAAATCAAGAAAATAGAGACTGGCTTGAAGGAAAACTGACCAAAAGGAAACAAACTTTGTAAAGCTAATGAACTAGAAGCTGGATAAAAGAAAGGAAACTTCCAAAAAGCATAAGACCCTCTTTAGCACATACATAAACTGGAAAACTGAGAAGAAACCAAACTTCTTAACTAGAAGATACTGAATTTTCTACTAACTGAATAAGGACCAGGACTTATCCTAAAGTTGATTGAACTCTAAAGAAAACAAGGCAACTGATGCCAAATTTCACATTCCAACTAAAAGATCAGATTCTTTAGCTAAGTTATCTTAAAAACCAAGCATGAATGAACACCATAATGCCCAGATTTACTACCCTAGGCAATTTTTTGTTTCAAGTAGCTTATCGGTAACGAGCATCAAACATAACTCTCTAACTGCTAAAGGTGCAAACTTTAACTAGTTATAGGCAGTTAGTTCAAGTATATACATACATATAAACTCAATCTCTGCATATACTTAGTTTTTCTTATAGCAGTGTCAAATGCCATTATAACTAGTTGATTTTGTATCCAAACAAACTTCACAGAAACAAAGGCATGAACATACACAACAATAATGTATAAAAAGGTAAAAGCTATAAATTCTGACTTGCTTTTGTGTAGTAAAAGGGGCAAGGGATCCGAAGCGATACGCGACTCGACTAAGGTCGACGACTCGAACAGGCTCGATTACTCGAAGCGATAACACAAAGCAAGAATAACAGAAATAGTAACGCGATGAACTAAACAAAAACTGAGAAAACTTTTTGTGTATATTATGTATGCTGCCGTCTTTTCTAATGTATCTCCCTATTTTCTATCTCTCTCCCTCTCTGCTGCTAAGAACTCCAAAAAAAAATGACAATAAAAGAGAGATTATATACCTCAAAGCTAGGGATTCAGACTCTTTTGAATTTCCCAACTACCCCTTACTCGCTTTTATTTTCCCTCTTGAAACTAGGGTCAAAATAGTATAACCCTTTGGATTGTACTAGCTTCACCCTAATCTTAAAAGGAATATGGATGTTGCTTTGGATCGAGCGGCTCAGATGAACTCGTTTTGAAATAAACCGGTGAGATTACTTGCTCGTTTGTACTGTGATGGTGAGGTGGAAATGGGGGGACCATCAGGGAAAGAATTTGGACTGATATGGTGTTTATGGGGGGAAATCGAAAGGGGAAATTGGGTTTGTGGGTTGAATTGGGTCGGGATTAGGGCTCCAAAAGTGAATTGGGGAAAAGGGAAATGGGTTTACTGAAATGGGCAAGGGTATGCGGGTGTGTAATGTTGTATATATTGTTTTGCATATACAGGCTAAATTTAGGACTAAGTAAAAAATATAGCCCCTATTAAGATTTAATAATTTACATAGGTAGGTTGAAATTAAGGGTATACATTGCGATTTTGGCCATTTCTTTTTTAAAATTAATCAATCATTTTAACTTTTCAATATTGATTTTAATTTTAAAAAATTAGATTTTTTCATTGAAACTTTCGGGATAAAATTGCGTGTCAACAAGTCCCTTACAACGCTATCGTGGGCTGACCATGGATATAAGATAAGAGCGGTGCCTTCCACTCTGCACCAAAAGCTAAAGTAACACATTGAATGGTGGGGTAAAAGAGATCAACAGTGATCATAAAGTGGCAAGGAAGTATTATACAACAACCATCCTTAGAGCGTCTGAACCTAGCACAGTGTCGGAAGCCAACACCCTATAAGCTAGCAAAGGCCCCAAAACTTCAATCAACCAAGATGATTGCCCCGACAATTTGGATGATTGAATGTTTAATGGGGAGAAGCAGTGGGATATATGGAAGTTCAACTCTTTTCAGCTACTTTCTTTAAATTAAGTTTTTCTAGCTTTAGGTTTTCCCAAACTTTAGTTATTGCTTTCTATTGCATATTAGTTATGTTAATAGTTTTCACCCACAACAGCTTGAGCCCAGTGCCCCTTTTATCAATAAAACTACTATTTTACTTAGTCAATTTTACAATTAGATCCATCTACGATCTAATTATTCATAGTCCCGGCACAATTTAACTTGAAATAAGACACTCACTTTTCATTATAAAAGTAGAGTAAACTACTCGCTTAAAGGTAGATCACATTTAGTTAAACCACCAGGCATTATTGTACATTTAAATCATCAATTCAACACTTGCACTAATATGTTGGTGGGGACGCCCGCATGCATCGTGTAATTTAAGACTTAAGCACTCGACTAAACAAGCACAGCCATTCTAGCCTGAATGCAAAAATGCCCTGTTAAATATAACAAGCTAAAGTCGTCCCATTGAGGGTGAGGGCCCTACCCTAATCTAAAAGAGGTCTATCGCAGATGCAACTCAAGCCGCCACCTGATGAAGCAAAATAGTAAACAACAGACATACATTTCCGAGCAGGCTTATTATAAAACATTCTAGACATAGAATTAAAAATAGGGTATCTGATATCAACTTAGTAAAAGTCACCTAAGTCTTTGGCGCATACATGCCCATTTAGGCATGATCTTATGTGTCCATATTTAAAATGCTTAGGACGAGAAGTAAAGTTGTCACATGCCATTCACAGATAATAGGAATCATCAAAATAAGAGTAAAGGCCTCAAAACGGGCAAACTTCATAATTATGCCCGAAACACGGGCAATTATTCAAAATAATATTGCAAAAACAAAAGGGGCAACGTTAGTTCTCTATCTGGGGACTTCCCTCCTTGGAAAATATTTGTGAAGGTCCTGCTTCACCAAGTGCATGCTCCCCAACTAGCATGTCATCTTCTCCTTCACCACTGGTTTCTTCAGATCATTCCTCGAGGTCATATCCTAGCTGAGCATCTGCTTGGGCTACCAACTTAGTCAGCAAAGCAATCTCGGCAGCCATATCTAAGTTAGGGTTATCATGAACCCGCTGAAGAGTAGCGAGTGCAGCTGCCAAATTTGCACTGTCGATCACAGCCACATGTCGGGAACTCATAGCCCTCATCTTCTCTTCCATCTGGTGGGAATTGTTATATAGTTTTTCACGGACCTTCCCAAGGATCCCACCTTACCTTGCAGATTATCATTCTCATCCTGGAGGAAAGTGGAAAGATTCTTGGCTTCAGAAGTTTCCTTCTCGGCAGCTTTGATCTACTCTTCCATCTCGGACAATCACTGTCTCAAGCCAACTTCAATTTCCTCCAGGCGAGTCACACTGGCATAGTGCATTTTTCCAATGAGTTTGGCTTCTTGGAGGGATGTCTTTAAGGCCTCTACATCTTCTTTGTGCTTGCGAACCTCGGCGCTCATTGCAGCGTTAAGTTGGTTGGCCTGTATCTGCTCCAAGCGATAAGCTTTGCGCGTGGTCAAAAGTTATTCCTTCAGCTGCTCCAACCAGCCACGATATTTGGAATCCTCACTGTTGGAGACTATACCTCTTCTTCCTCATCTTTTGAAGATCAACATGCTTGCTTTGTGAAGTCGGGGAATGTAAAAAGCATCAAAGTTCCAGAAAGTGAAGTCCACTCTGGCGTGGTTGGCAAAATGATCCAATATAGCCACTAAACGCCAGACTGAGGGCCCGACTTAGCCTAAACAAATGTTGTAACAATGGTATATTTCTTTAACAATCAAGTGTACATGTTTTTTAAGTACGAACCATCGAATAACCAACAGGACGGATAAAAATTCTTTCCTTAGTAGTTGGAATAATAATGTCGATGATGGAGGGCCACTTGCACTCAATTGTGATACGAGTAAATTCATCCTCAATAATGGCAGAAGGGTAGAACTCGATTGAAAGGTTATCATTCTCACCCTCATGCCGGGTTGTCTTAACCTGCATTTTGCCGTCGCCTTAAAAATTCGGGATTTGGAGAATGTAATCTTGAACCCTAAAGTTCCGGGGAAGAAAGTTTGCTTCTTGGGCCATTTTGAAGAAGGAAGGTTGCAAAAAGATTTCTCTTTTGAAAAGAAGATTTTTGAAAGAGTATGAAGATGAATGCAAGACTTTATAATTACGGTGTATCTATACATGCCAAAAAGTATCCCAGATGGAAAGTGGATCATTTTACAGACGTGGGATCGTGATCATCATGGCTTACATGATAAATCCCAATAATTACGGGATATGATAAATCAGTTGCGGTATTAGAAATACGCAACCCTTCAATCATGAGGTTGCACGTCACTGTACTTGAGCATTGGAATTTAATGCAAGGCATGCGACAAGACAAGGGACGAGAATCGGGCACAGACTGACCTATATGTCTTCTATCACGCCTCTTTCACTTCCTGACTGCTTACGTCAGCACTCATCAAGTGGATTGGATTGATTGTGCGGGTAAAAATTATGCCACCTATGATTAGGGGGATACGAGTCCAGCAGGCGAAGACTAGACTTAATCTACATGTCACCTGGCACAGAGGATACACGCCTGCTCCCAAGCTACGGCCTTTCACCAGGCACGGACCCTAGGACGTAAAGCATACACACATCGCCTTAAGGTTTATAGTCTCCTAGTTAGGATTTATATATACCACCACCTTGAGTAAACAGGCCCACAACCTTATTGGTCTTTATATTTTACCATAATTAAGACTAGATAAATCATAGCTATAAATATCCCTCTACATTGTATTGTACAAGCAAACGATTCACACTAAATTCGACTATTCTCAAGGAATACAACTACTTACTTTTCTACTCTATAATTTATTATTCTACTTTTATTTACTTTTCCTCGTATTTTGTCATATTTCGTGTGACCCTACTGCAAATCTAATTATTTAACCTAGGAGGTAAATTTTAGGCACAAACATCTATGTGGCGACTTATTATTGCCAGTATTTGAAGAATAAAGTGTCTCGATCTTTTCCTACAAACTTCTAGCATGTGTCTCATTCATAATATTATGAAGAAATCGTCTACCTATTTTTTGATATAACTGCAAACCTATAGGTGTTCAAACTCCAAATCCTTATCTGACAAATCCTTAGGTTTATTAGAAGCAAACACATGTAAATGTATTTTTCTTGACAAATAAAAGATCTTTCATATTGTCTTTCCAAACACGATAATTATTGTCATTGAACTAAACTATATTTCTCATATTTTTCTCCATCGTTCAAATAGATAAATCATAATCAAATATAACAACTTGCTCTCCTACCAATATATTTGAAAGAAACAAGAAATACCAATTGCACAAAAAGGTAATACGAAAGAAATACCTAAGTCTAAATGTTCCACACTATTTGAACACGAAGAGCAAACTAAATTTAAGCACAATAGATATAGTGCAGCCACCAACAACAAATATAAAACAAGCAAATAAATCAAATACAAGATGCACCAACTTTACGTGGAAGACCCTTTCAATGTTAAGAGGCAGAATACATATATGGCCCCTCGAAGTTGTACCCAATTCCCAGCTGAATCCTCCAACTTTCCCAATGACCACATAGACACCTCATGTCGTCCCCAGTGTATTTTGTGAACCCCTCACGATGGCATGGCAAATTAAGTGTAACTCACTCCAATATGAGCGCGTGAATAGTTGTTATATTTGACTTTCCTCTTTTCTTTTTCAAATTAAATTCTCTTGTGTGGGTCCCACAAGAAATTTTTATTTTTCCCACAATAATTTCACCTTGTTCCCCAATAATCCCACCAGAAATCCACCATTGATGAGCAATGTACCAAACCCAATTCCAGAACATATCAATAATTAAACAGAAGCATATATGAAATCTAAAAAAATTGAATGACCAATGTAACAGAATGGGATAACACGAAATCTAAAAGATTGAATGGCAGAAAAAAATACACCAGTGGTTTTTGTGACGATGAACAACACCATGAATTGGAAAAAATAATCAAACGGCAGACGGAGGAAGAGCTGATCGGTGGCGTCGCTGCCACTTCGCCCCTACCTTCTCTTTTCTCTTCTTCTTTGTACTATTCCGATGGTCCCCCTCTGTTTTCACAGTTCGAGACCGATGATTGTGGCAGCTTTGCCACTGCCACTTCGTCTCCCTTTCCCCTATTTTGTATTATTTTTATTGTGTGTGCATGTGTGTTTCAAGGAGAACACGAAATCGAACAAATATCTCCTTCGTTTGAATTGTATATGGTGGTGATTGTCGCCTCTTAGTTTCTCTTAATAGTTCCATCGGCGAAAATGGCGATAAATAGTGTTGTGGTGGCTGAGGAAGAAGGAAGAACAGAGTAGGAAGAAGAAGGGTGAGGGGGTGGGGTCAATGATGGGGTAAGTTTTAAAAGAACAAATTCTTTTAATTAGGGTCAATTTTTTAATGAAAAATACACGTGTCAGGCTTTAATTTGTTCATTTGACACGTCAGCAGTAAGTGTAACTCACGCATTTGACTTGTTGGACCTGAGTGTTCACGAGACACACTGGAGATGACATGAGGTGTCTATGTGGTCATTGGGAAAGTTGGAGGATTCAGCTGGGAATTGGGTACAACTTTAAGGGGCCATCTATGTATGCTGCCATATTAAGAGGATAAACCGCGGGACCTCAAACCTTAGAAGCTCCACTAAATCAATAATTAGAGTTACAGATTGTTCTCCTAATGGAAAGACAAATAATGTGCCAAACAAAGAGCTAAAATAGATAAAAGTAGCACCAAACTAGTGAAGAAAGTGAGAGAATTCACCTAAAAACGAGCAATTGTTCACGACAAAAAGAAAAAAAAAGCTACAGATTATAAAATCCAATCTCCACCATCCAGATCAAAGAACATGATGTTGAGAATCTCCCGTTCAAATTTTAGCATGATACAATAATTATGAGTCGAAAATGTAATTTAAAGCGGATTGTCTAAAGTTGAATTTCTAGAGCAAAAGAACACAACCCTCTCTCTATATATTCACCAAAAATGATTGCTCTTTATATTTTTCTATTGTCTAATTTTAGATGTAAATAAGGTCTTATTTATATGTCTTGCGAATAGTGGACTTAAGGTAAAAGTGAGCGAGGTATACAGAGTATTTACTTATCCACACATATATGAAGGGAAAAGCCTAAAAATCCCAACATTTACTGTGTGGCATTTTGATTTTGGAGATATTGTGTTTGTAACTTGTGGTTCCTTGTTTTTACCCTTGAAGTACATTCACTGTTGAAAGAATGAATTATGAAATGAAACATATTTTCATTGTCTTTAGATATTCAAGTTTAAAGTGATGAGGGGCAAATTGGAGCCAAATCGCCAACCATCAATAGCCAAACTCGAGAGCACAAAGAGGACAAGTCACGGGCTCCGGAAGCAACTTAAAGATCATGCATTGGAGCGCCATGGAAGGAGGACCACTTAGTCTTCAAAGAAGATGCTCGAGAGACACAAATTGAAGAGCCTCAAGAGACTACAGAAAGGGGCGGACCGCCTCTATTGAAGGGCGGACCGCCTAGTTGATGTGTTGCTCTCTGGAGTTTGGGTTGCCCTCTTTTCAGGCAGACCGCCTACTCTGCAAGCTTGGGGCGCCTACTCTGCTGCTGAAGGATTCAGGCGGGGCGCCTGGTTCTGTTATGTTTTGGACGAGGATTCTAGGTATAATTCCTATTTTAGCCCTACG
Source organism: Petunia axillaris subsp. axillaris (assembly GCA_029990575.1). Classification (NCBI taxonomy): domain Eukaryota; kingdom Viridiplantae; phylum Streptophyta; class Magnoliopsida; order Solanales; family Solanaceae; genus Petunia; species Petunia axillaris. Next base: position 10,645,799 of record JARKNS010000007.1, read on the forward strand.
TGGCTTGTATTATTTTACACCCTTTTGTGGGCTTTTAGTCATTTCACTTAGGAGTGTGGGAAAACTATAAATACCACACTTATCATTTCATTTTATTAGCTAGTATTGAACATAGAAATTGAGACAAGAACATCGAGAGGCTTGGCCTTCGAGTTTGGAGCGTGATGCTCATGTATTCATTACGACTTGGAAACCCGAGGATTTTATCCTAGTATGAATCTGGGATTTTGTTCAAGTTTCTCGTTCTCCCTTGGAATCAATCTACGTTAGTAAGTTTGATTCGTTATTTCTTCTCATTTCTTGTCTCCTCAATCCTTATTTCTTGTTATCATGTTTAGATTGCTTCTGCTCGATTAGATTATTGCTTCCGCGTAGTTTTTCCCTATATCAGTTGGTATCAGAGCACGGATAGGTTTTGTTCTTACAAACTCTCGATCGTGACTCTTTATCTTGTTAGTTGTTCTTGTTGTTCTTGAAAATAAGAAAAACAAAAAAAAATTGAAAAGTTGAAAAAAAATACAAAAATTATTAGAACTTGTTGGATAGGAACACTCAAACATTAATAATCATTGGGGTTTGTTCTATATGTGATTCCCATTCTTTTGGTATCAAAATTTCATGATTTGGTGATGTATTTCAAAATTTGAAGAATTCAAATTCACAAAATTTTCCAAAACCCTAGAATTCTTGCTTCAAAATCAAAATCGATTGATTGTTGTCTCTTTGGGTTAAAACCTATTGGGGAATATTTAGAATCATCATATACATCTTTTGGTATCATTAGAATTGAAAACAACTTGAAAACCATTGAAAAATTGGGTGCAAAAGCCAAGAATATTTTCTTGAACCGAGCTGAAGAGCCCAGTAGGCGGACCACCCACTTTAATAGGCGGACCGGCCCCTCCACTCTCTGAAGTTTTTTGGGCGGACCGCCCCTGTACAGAGGTGTGGCGCCTGTTTTCCTGAAGGGTGCCCGGGTAGATTTTCGTAGGTTTTCGTATTTCTTTTGCTTCAGTACCTCTTGGTTAGTGTTTCTAGGGTAATTGGCCTACTCGAAAGACACTAACTCTTTAGCGTATTAGGACATTCATGCGTAGAGGAGATTAGAATTCAAAGAAGAGTCATAGAACTTTCTTTGGCCTCAAGTGCGCACTTAAATAACTGTCCGTCCATAGAGTTCCATTAATTCCACTCCGAACTAATACTTGGACATGCTAGTTGTGATCACCGTGGTTTCTATGTTATTAAGGCCTCAGCCTTGAGTGTTCATATATTGAGTGATACACGTGAGGGAGTGATTTTGTGAGGTTCTTTCTTTTTGGTGTTGCAATAATATCGGATGATGATTGTGGAGATTATTGCTCATGTGGGGATGATGCTAGTTGCTATGGCTCGTATGGTGATGATGGAGACTATGGTTCCTACAATGATGATGATGGGCATTACTATTATGACTCGGGAAACCATGGCTCCTATGGTGATGAAGCGGTTCACTATGATGATCGTGAGGTTGATTAAGACTATGAGGCTTGTGATGATGAATGTGTTGATCCTTATGCTTCTAGTCAAGAATTCGAAGATAGTGACGCTTCAAGGTACATTGATCCTACTTACTCTTCTTGTGATGAATATGAACATGTTGATAGTGACATAGAGGGAATTGATGATGAAGTTGATTGTACGCATTATTCATTTGCATCTTTTCTTGGTGTTTTTAGTGGTGCACAAGGGAGTAGTAGAGGTCCTTCCATTAGTATGGGAGGAGGTGGTGGTTGTTCCATGGGAAAGAAGAAGCTGTCATCTTTTAGGTATGCTAAGCGACCTAATGCTTCTAATTCCCATGTGGAGGGTGGTATGAGAGATGGTGTTGCTCTTGCTACAAGGGGTTCGTATTTATTCTATCAATGCCGATAAGGGTATGGGTAGTTATAGTAGGGGTAGTACTACGGCGAATGGAACCAAGGCGTGAGGCACTTATGGGTTCCATGGCAAGGTTCCTTCCTCGACTTCCAACAATACTTCTAATGTTAGAAGAGTGACAGGAAGTGGAAGTGATCCTAGCAATCTTGCTAGGAGATGAGGGATAAGGGAGACCCAAGTTGTCGGTGTTGACACTCGTGGGCGTTCAAGTTCTCACTTGGATGCCAATCTACAAAACTTGGGTAGGCGAAGGTTCGTTGTAGAGGTAAATGGTATTGGAGGATACTTGCTCAAGGTTGGTGATACCGATGCCAATTGCATTAGCACCTCTTTTGTTGATAGGCTAAGGATACTATGCCATGCGCTAGAGCATCCTTATGAGTATGATCGAGTGTGGACTTCCAAGAAAGCTCGGGTACTTCTATCTCATAGGAATTATAAGTGTTATGTGTGGTGTGATGTGTATCTCATGTGTCATGTTGATGTGTGGATAGGTGAGACATGGTTGGAAGACAAGAGGGTGCAATATAGTGCGATGAAGGATGTGTATCTTGTGGGCATAGGGCAAAGGGTTTATGACTTTGTGCCTTATCGGGGTCAATTGCCTACTAGTACACCTTCTTTGGCTATGCAAAGGAGCAAGGAGCGAGAACTTCATTCCATGGGTGAAAATGTGCAATCAAGGAGTCCTACAAACATAAGCAACGATGTGACTAGTGCGAAAAAAGAGTTGGCAAGTGTCAACAGAGTGAACCCGAAACCACAAGTTTCAAAGCCACGTGGTTCACCGACAAAGAAGAAGGAGACATCAAGTGATGAGTCTCCAAGTCCTAGATTCTGGGTTGATGTAAAAATTCCACCTACTCCGGCTATGGGTATTCTTGGGCCTCATCCCAACTCATCCGAATTTGAGAGACAAAAGATAGAGAGGAGTAAGGGAGTGACTGGTGACATTGCTCAAGTGGAAAAAGGAGAGGATGTGTTGAGTGATGTGAGTGGGATGTCACCACCCGAATCTACACCGGACCTTAAAAAGAAAATGAGGGAAAAAGAATCATTGAGAGTGAGGACACCCCTTATTCTAACCTTAACCCTATTCTATATCTTTTTCTTCTATTTGTTTGAATTCTTGTGTAGGAATTCTTGGAGGCAAACCGATGGAGCCTCAATCATGTTCCAAGTAGGAAAGGTAAGGTGAAAGAGATTCCAAGTATGAGCTACAAGGTGTAGGAACTACCCATGATGCTTCAAGTACATTGAGTGAGCCCGGATGCAACTCAAATGTAAGTGATAGTTCTTCTTCCCTTAAGCATGATACTTCCTTGTCTTTTGTTGTTGTTTGTGATAACTCGACACTAGTTGATGATTTGTATGATTACAACGTATTTGCAACTAGTGTAGAGCCGGTTGGTCAACTTGTGTGTGCATGTGAACCACTAGTTGAGAGGGTTGATAAGCCACATCATGATGTGAGCCTGGTATTCAATGAACTTCTCTTTAGTGAGGATATTGTGGTTGACCTTGAATGTGAACCTTGTTATGACACCCTACCCATATTTGATAAAGGAGAAGATGAATTGCATGAGTGTCCCATTCTTCCCTTTGATTGCTTACTTGATAGTGGTGGTCTCTTATATCGTAGTGAGGAAGGTTGTGACTTTGAGGAGTCTCTAGTGTACGAGATGGATCGAATTGTGTTCGATGACTCCTCAAGTATAGATGTTGTCTCTAGTTGGAGAACTTCATCTTTGCTTGCTAATGAACTTGAGAAGTGTGCCTACACTAATCCTTTGTATGAGGGTACCTTCGATAGAATTGGTGAATTGTATCAAACTAGAGTAGAGTGTGCGTTTGAACCTCCATGGTTTGAAAAGCTTAACTTTATAGATAATCCATTATTTAAGACCTCCTTTGGGAGCTTGTCTAGTGAGGAGGATTATCTTGGAGATAAATTTGGAGGTGATGATGTACCTCTCGGTGTGTGTAGGAGTGCTTCTAAGAAGGGGAGTGGAGTATTCGATGTTAGTTGTGAATTGAACTATTTTACTTACTCCATCCCATATGTTGATCACACCTTGAGTATTGGGCATGCCAAAGCCAATATGTCACCTTGTGATAAAAATACATTGAAGGCTTGGTATGTTGGTCATGAGCTTAGGGGTCATAGGGAATTTGATTGCTATATCTTGCATGTCCCATGTCCTATTGATCTCTTTGCTTGTTCTTGTGTAAGATGCACTTTCCTTTTGAGTCAAGTACTTGTTGTTTCCATTGGAGACATGAGCTTTTTTATTAATATTGATACTTCGCTCTATCATACGAGTGTGTTTTCCACACTTTTTGGCACTAACCTACTCTTGTAGTGGGAAGCTTTGTCTGTGCTTGTTTTGAATGTAGGCTTGATGGTTTAATTTCGAGGATGAAATCATTTCAAAAAGGGGAGGATGATGCGGGGCAAATTACAGCCAAATCGCCAACCATCTAGAGCCAAGCTCGAGAGCACAAAGAGGACGAGTCACGGGCTCCGGAAGCGACTTGAAGATCATGCATTGGAGCGCCATGGAAGGAGGACCACTTAGACTCCAAAGGAGAGGCTCGAGAGACACAAATTGAGGAAAGCGGCGGACCGCCTCTGTTGAAGGGCGGACCGCCTAGTTGATGTGTTGCTCTCTAGAGTTTGGGCCGCCTACTTTTCAGGCGGACCTCCTACTCTGCTGCTGAAGGATTCAGGCGGGGCGCCTGGTTCTGCTATGTTTTGGACTAGGATTCTAGCTGTAATTTCTATTTTAGCCCTACGTGGCTTGTACTATTTTACACCCTTTTGTAGGCTTTTAGTCATTTCACTTAAGAGTGTGGGAAAACTATAAATACCACACTTAGCCATTTCATTTCATTAGCTAGTATTGAACATAAAAATTGAGAGAAGAACATCGAGAGGCTTGGCTTTCGAGTTTGGAGCGTGACACTCATGTATTCCTTACGACTTGGAAATCCGAGGATTTTATCCTAGTATGAATGCGGGATATGGTTCAAGTTTCTCATTCTCCCTTGGAATCAATCTACGTTAGTAAGTTTGATTTGTTCCTTCTTCTCATTTCTTGTCTCCCCAATCCTTATTTCTTGTTATCGTGTTTAGATTGCTTCCGCTCGATTAGATTATTACTTCCGCGTAGTTTTTCCCTACATCATAAAGTGATTGGGTTTCTCGTTATAAATATCCCTGAATCTACGAGTTGTTTAGGTTTTTGTAAATACTTTTCCAAAAGGTTTTAATAACCTAACACATTTAACATTTGCTGGAGGTGTTCACGTAGTTATTTAAGCCAAATAAGTACAGTGACAAAAGGGAGTCATGTGAAATGAGAAAAGGAAATGAGAAACAATTGAGTGTATGAAATGAACAAGTACTGTAGAAGAACAAACCGCAATGTGAATTCCAAATGTGAAATCGTGGCCCACATGGGAAAAGGCAGTGGCCAAGTGAGGAGGAGCAGTTGGTGTTCTGCCGTACCAAGTCCTGGGAATCACGTTGATCCTCTCGAAATATAACCAAGGAGCATTGGAATCTACCCAGGTTTCTTAAAATAAACTTTCGTAGGAACTAAAGTGAAAGTAAATAAATTGTCAACGAAGAATTAACAGTATCTAGAAAAAGTTGGTCTATAAATATTACTTCCTCCGTCCCATTTTAGTTGTCACTTTCAATTTTTACACGTTTATTATAAAAATTAATAAATAGAGTATACATTTTACTATGTTACCCCTATTTAATATATGACTATTAAATTATTTTTGAGAATATCTTTAATAATTAAGGGTATACTTGGAAAGAATGAGCAAAAAATGTCTTGAAATCCTAATGCGTCAACTAATTTGGGACAAATAAATCTTGCTAAAACGTCAACTAATTTGGGACAGAGAGAGTAATTAACTCAACAATTACCTATCTTTTCAATTTTCCTTTTTTCTTGCTTCAAGCTGCTAAATACTGAAAAACGAAATCTTATTTTTTTATTGCTGACATGACATGCAATTCTAAACTTTGGCGTAATGTGTTAATGATAAAACTATAGGTAACTTTCCCTAGCTAAACATCGTTTTCTTTTCAAAAATGAAAACAAAAAAGTTTATGCATTATCTGGAAAGTAAGTACAACGCCAGCTCCTCTCCTAACTTGTACGTGGCTGTTTCAAGTATTATTAATGTCCATAGAAGTACTCTATTGGGTCAGCCTATTAAGAAAAAGAAATCACGAGCCAATCAAAATTCAAATAGTCCATTCATTTCAATCAATTTACATAATTTCATTATTGGTTCTTTTTTTAAAAAAAATAAGATTTTTATAAATTTAAAAACAATTTAACAAAAACTTAACAATTTGTTCTTATCAAAAAGCTTTTATACCAAATATCTCGAGGTAGACTACTATGTCGCACGGAATAAAAAACTTGAATAAGTTTTTTTCCGTTAACTTTCTCCAATTAAAGTAAAATTATTGCTGAGTTTAATACTTAGAATTTTTCTTTTCAACAAGTATATCTTTTGCACTGTTTTAGTACATACAAAATCTTTTAAATTTTTGCCTCATCTGACCAATATACTCAGTACTAATTTTAAAAGCATTCAGGAGTCGTTTGGTACGACGCGTTAAAAGTTAATACCTGCACTAAATTCCTCAGAAAGTTTATGCAGTGTTTGGTTTGTTTTGCAAGAAGGTATAAAAATCTGCACTAATAATGCAGCGTTTGGTTTAGATTTAAAAACCTGCACTAATAATGCAGCGTTTGGTTTGGATTTAGAAACCTGCACTAATAATACTCAATATATGAACAACATTAAGTTATTAATACCGATACCATAAAATCACATATACGGTATACCTGTTGTAGCAAATAATCTGGCGAAAGTACGTAGAAGTAAATAAGTCATTACTTAGACCAAGACATTTTGGTAGGTTATGTTTTTTTTTTTTTATATAAAAATAATAAAAACAAGAACAGAGATATACAACTAGGTAATGTGGTTTAGCTAGTGCACTCAAATTATGAAAAAACATGTATATTACGCATAAATTTATAACTTCATCGAAATCGGAATAGTTCCTATACTACTCCATTAGTATGAAATCGAACCGCCTTGAAATATTTCTTATCGATTCCTGTCAAAAAGGAACAATTGGAATAGAGGATTCATATCTTTTGTTTTTTTCTTAAAAAAAAATAAGTTTTTATGTTATTTCGTACTATACAATTCTTTTCTTTGTGGGACTTTTTTTCCCACGAGAGGTAATGAGAAGAATTCTAGAATGGATTGCTACCTATGCCTAGATCACGGATAAATGGAAATTTTATTGATAAGACTTTTTCAATTGTAGCCAATATCTTATTACGAGTAATTCCGACAACTTAAAAATTTATGTATTATTTTGTACGAGATAGGAGGTGCAATAATAATGCGGGTATTAATTATGCAGGTATTAAAATATTAAAAGAATAAATATGCCCTCACTTTTGTTTACATTTTACGCTTTGTATCATTCAAGCTAAATCTATTGAAGATTAAATATTAAAACACATAATTTAAATTATGAAATGTACAATAATTTTTTAATACAACAAATTATTCATTAACCAATATATAATACCTGCATAACTAATACCTGCATTAATAATACCTGCATAGCTAATACATGCATAACTAATACCTGCATAATTAATACATGCATAACTAATACCTGCATTGCTAATATTTACGTAAAATTTATATTAACCAAACGAACCCGTCAGGTATCCTTCTTCTCATTTCAAAATGAGAGTATACATGTGTAATTAAGGAAATCTCATGCCGAGGTTATTTTGTTTGATTATTTTTTAACAAGAAAGTACAAAAAATAACACCTTCAAAGTAGAGAGAAATTATTAAAGAGGTGCTTTTATTTTATTTATCATGTAGCATTGTTGTCTGTGCTTAATCGTGTATAGAAAAATGAAAGTAAAGGATGAAATGAAAAAAAGTCAAATCATGCATGCTTAAGAGCTTGTAGGATTTTAGGCTTTGAGCCCATGAAACCGTTGCATTTCTTTATTTTACTCCTTACGTCGGACAGTATGTTATTCCCCTCTTCTCTGAATTGATTTTGATAGATAAAGAAAAAGATAACAAACAACGCGTTTTGAGATTAGAGAGCGCTCAGCGAGACAGAGAGAAAACAGCTGTTTTCCTACTCTCCAGAGGCTGAACAAAAAGCTCTTATCTTATGTTAATGTTACTGTTCCATTGCGCGTCTTTTGTTTGCCTTCTTATTCTTCCAAGACAGTAATATTGAACAGTATCATTCTTTATGCTTATATATGAAGTTACACAAACATCCCTTATTTTAAGAATAATATAAGGGCAACTATTCGTGGAAAAAAGAAAAAATCAGCACTTGACAATGAGACAAGATTAAAGACCTGCGACCAGCCAAAAATATCAGGTGCGGTCTATGAAAGTCGATCACTGAAGATATACTTCATTTACCTCGTTTAAATGTTGCATGGCTTTGTATTATTTTGAGTTTCACAAAAAAAAAAAAAAAAAAAAAAAAGTCTGAGAAAGATAGTACTACTTCAATAAAAGAATGAGGGTCTTAATTGACTTTAATGTGTGTTGGTTATAGATTTTTTAATATCTTGATTGGTAATTTAGATTGTTAGCATAACGTAAAATAATTACATTTCACATTTTTCATTGGTTATATCTGAATAATAGGAAAGTTCCGCTGATAGTTACAAATCTATAACGAGAGGCGTTTGTGCAATTAGGAACAATTTCAAGGGTACACGTGAAACTATCTCTCCAAGCATTTTATATTCCTAAGCTCCTCTTTCTCTTTCGCAGTACACTTCCTTCCTGCAGAATCCCGGAAGCTGCAAATGACAGAATCCTATGTTTATCTCTCTCCAGCAGTGAATTATTATATGTACAGAATATATAGATGCAAGATATGATGACAAGCTAAGAGATCTTAATTAAGACGTCATTTTCATAGCAAAGAAGTTGCTTTTTGACGTTTGTGCCCTTAAAAGAGTAATTATCAGTTCTTATTGACTTAATTCTTTTCCAAGCTTTGTTGTATTAGTAAAAATAGGGATGGTATGTATAAATCTTTAATTAGAACTTAGGGGTTCTAGCTTTAGTAAATAAAGTTGTCTTTGGTATGAGCGTGTTCCCTCTAAAGTAAGGTTTATCCGGCACACAAAACCAGATTAGTCAAGTCCCAAAGTGTAGATTAGATGCCAGATGAAATTTTTTTTAAAAAAAAAAAGTAAATGGGGACTATACTGCTGCATTTTAATGTCTAGATACTACTCTATATTTTATAATTTCACCTGAGAATTTATATCAATTAATCATTGTAAATAACATAATTTGTTGAATTCTCCGGGACCAAGCAAGTTTTTTCCCCTGTCTAAGATACTCCACGTTTCAATTCAATGCTCTAGCAATTTACCTTTAAAATTAAATATTGCACATCAACTTTCTTCTGGTCGGCAAAATAGTTACTACTTTTTAACAATTACAGTATTCTTTCCGTTCCACTTTATGTGTCATAGTTTGACTCGTCACATAAAATTTAAAAAATAAAGAAAGATTTTTTAAACTGGTGGTGTAAAATAAGATAAAGATATTTGTGTGGTTGTAAATCATTGCAGTAGTGGCAAAACTATAATTTTGAAGTTAAATTGTTACCAAATTCAGAATGATGTTATTCTTTTTGGAACAGACGAATAAGGAAATGCTGCCGCATAAATTGAAACGTAGGCAATATGTGTTTGCAGTAATAAGTATCAGCACTATTTTAAACTGTTGGTTATTTAGCTGAAGTATTATTCAGTTAATTATATTGTGGTAAAAGAAAAAGAGAGGAAGCAGATTAGTTGCCCAAATAGTTAAATTGTCACTGTAAATAGAAGAACAGTTTTTAAACTTTAGCAGAGATTTGTGATGAATAATGCTATTTCCTTTTGTAGTAAGTAGTAACGCGTTTATGGGGAGTATTAAAAAGGTACAAAACGGAAAAAGGGAAAAATGGCAAATTACAATTCACTTTCTTGATGACAATGGGGAATGATAACTTGTGGTTCAAGTCAAGTGGTTCCAAAAATGTATTAACGTAGATCCTTGCTGGTCTGCAAATGGTGCATATGGTTTCCAGACTGCCAAATTAAAGTCTGCCTTTTACCAGCTTTGTTGAAAACTTTGGACCTTCTCTTTAAGCTAGCGTTTGGACATAGATTTGGTTGAAACTTAAAAAATTTGAGTTTTTGAAGTTGAATTGAAAAATAATTTTTCGAACTTGAAATTATGTTTGCACATACATTTATTTGAACAAAAATTGAAATTAGTGAATGGGAAAAGGTATTTTTCCCAAAGCTCCCAAAAACTGGTTGAAACTAAAAACAACCAGTTTTTTGGTTTCAACCAATTTTTGGAAATTTGAAATCTTGGTTTTAAAATTTGGCAAAAATTTTATAAGCAAACAAATTTTTCCAAAATTATTTCCAAAAACTGCTCCCAAATTTTATAAACAAACGGGAGCTAAGAGTCTTGCAAACAACATCCTAATGGGAATTAAAATTAAAACATTCATACAATTTTCTACTTCCTCTAGGCTCTGTCTAACTTGTATGTTACTTTATATTTATTTGTCAGTAAAATAGAATAATACTTTCTAGATTTAGTAGTACTCCTTCGTCCCATTTTAATTTTCATTTTAGTTCTTTTCACGCCCATTAATAAATACAAGATATATATATACTAAATTACTCTTAATTAAATATTTTTTGAAAGGATGGCAATATTAAAAAAATTACTACTTTAAATATTAAGGATATAGTTGAAGACAATTAACAATTTTGGTTTAAATTCTTAAAATTATAATTATTTTGGTTCAAAATTTTTGAACCTAAACGACAACTAAAATGTGACGAATGAAGTAACAATTTAACTTTATTAGATCATTTGGAATCTTATACTGTATTTGAGTCCATCCATAAGAAATGTTCTAAAAGCCCATCAAGATAACCCCCAGTAATTTAGGAATTATTGTAACTCTAATAAATTACTTCTATAAAAATACAACTACTGTTTACACTTGAAACAAAGAAAATATACGGAAATTGTTTTGTACTTTCTACCTCTTTTGTTTATAGACAAAATTAATTAGAGTTTAGACTGTGATATAGAAGGTTGATCTGACGTGAGGAGCACCAACGACCAATAATTCCAGCGTGTGGGTGATTTGATTTTGTTACAAGAAGAAAAAGTTCTCAATTTATATTCGAGCATATCTTTTAAGTGTAGATAAGTAGTGTTTTTCTTTAATACAAATTTTATCATCTATTTTAAACCTCAAGTGTTAACCGCCTTCTTTTTTTATTTAAACTTTGTATACAGTCAAAAAACTTTTGATAAATTAGAACGAAGGAAATATTACGGAAGGACAGATGGAGCTAGTGTACAAGTAGGGATAAAAGTTTCCAAGAGCTGTGATAAAAGAGCGTGTTAAGGTTCACAATAAAACCAAAATCTTATATAGAAAGTAGTGTTTAATCTAGTGAGGGCAATTTGGTTATTTAAAATTGAGAGTAAAAGGACATTTATCCAAGTTCTTCAGTTGATTAAAGAACTGGAAAATATCTGTCTCCCACTCTGATGAATATACATGTAGACATTACTCTCTTGACTAAAGGGATCTGCTCACTTCAAACCCCAAACCCCTTATCCCCACATCTATAAATAAGTATCATCCCCTCCTCCAACTTCAACATCACTCCATCATCTCAATAACTTAAAAGAAGACCAGCCAAGGAAAACAAGCGTAAAAAAAGGGAGAAGAACTTAAGCTAGCAAGCGCTCTAGTCAATCTCTTCAATATTGTTAGTGTCATCATTATCCGTTCCACATCTCTTCAATGGTGAAGACAGAGCAGAAAACTCTACCAGAGTCGAACAAAACAATGGCATTATCATCTTCAAGCAATAACATGAAGAAGAAGTACAAGGGAGTTAGGATGAGAAGCTGGGGATCATATGTTTCGGAAATAAGAGCACCAAATCAGAAAACAAGAATCTGGTTAGGCTCTTATTCAACCCCAGAAGCTGCTGCTAGAGCTTATGATGCCGCACTTTTGTGTCTCAAAGGCCCTTCTGCTTCCTCTAATCTCAACTTCCCTTGTAACTCCTCTTTCTATCACCATCTTACGCATCCTTCTGATCATACATTATCTCCTAAAGCCATCCAAAGGGTCGCTGCAGCCGCCGCTGCTGTTGTGGAAGGTGGCGGAAATGGATCCTCTACTTCTCATGACAACCCTATATCGCCATCTCCACCCCTTTCTTCTACTTCAACCTCTTCTTCACCATTATCTCATGGCGATCAAGATGATTTGTCTATACTAGATTATACGTTTGATCATTGTGTGGAAGAGACAGGCGTCTCAATGATTGGGCAATGGTATAACTTTGATTCTCCAAAGTACAATGACATGCTTCATGGTACAATTTTCTTTGATCCTCCTTCAATGGAAGACGTTTATGAAGAAGGGGCTGCAGATATCCCTTTATGGAGTTTTTGCTGATCCAGGGATCCGATCAAGGAAGATATATGTTGAACAAAGTTTAGACTATTTATTAATTATTCTTTTACAATGTTAGAATTTTTATAGGTGATCTTAAATTCTTTTTTCTTGAAGAACATGATTGACAGTAACTAATATTCACATTTAGGTAACAAGTTGGGGAAAAAAGGGAACTTCAAAAGAGAGAAAGCATATTTTCTGGGCTCTCCCATGTGAGTTCCTAGAAAATTCCTGTATAGATATATTTTTTATTTTAGAAGTGTCATATTCTGTATCATTTTTTTTTTTTTTTTGGTATTCTCCAAGTGCAATAAAATGATTTAAAATATTTATTTATATGATTTATTTTTCTTAGAGTTTGACTGGCATGATTTAATTGCTTTGTTCTTCATGGTGGAATTAATTTAATGTTAATATGTAACCTCCGGAGACAATAGTCATGTCCTCACATATGTCATCATGTTAAACACTTCATTAATAAGTGAGTTTAACCCATATGTATAGACAATGTAAACCTTTTTTTTACAATCAGGTATTTGACTTGAGGTAGCCGGTTAATAATCTAATACTATCACTTGTTCAGTTTTATTTTCTTTTTCATCATTTCAAACACTTGTTGTCTTAATCCCGCCCTTCTAACTCTTTAAAGCGAGCTGTAATAGAATTATTGTAAATACTTAGTGTTAAAGTTATTTGAGAATGCATTTTGATTATGACAAAAAGAATGTGATACCTAAAACTGTCTATGTGCTTCTCGCAGGTTTCGGACTCTGTGAATCATGAATTGATTCTCCTTCGAAGTCAGCTATGGAAAGATTGATTGACAGCGCCTCTTTCGCAAAGCTGGGTTTGCCCTTGCCTTATTCTCTGGAGATATTTATATCTCTAAGAGAATCAAATCTCTTGGGTCAAATCTCTCTATCATCGGATCCCGTCAATCTCTCCTATCGCATCTCATTCGATATTCTGCCCTGATCTCCCGCAACGGTCTCCTTGCTTTGTTACTATTTAGTCGAGAGTTTCTGAAGAATCTCCTTACGCTTCTATTCTACTGTCTACTTTTCTCCACACTTTTACTTTGCAAAAATACTGTAACAAGCTAGTGATCAGTGTTAGAAAAGAAAAGAAGGAGAGGTTCTTGTAGAGGTAATAGTTGTGTCGAACAGAAGTTGGTTTGGTGAGCTATAAACCAAACAGTACGTTGGTGGTTATCGAGTGGTGAAAAACCATCTGTGTGAAGACGTTCGTGGTTAACGATAAACCACACTTGTATTTCTGTTTACTAAAGAGCTTAAAGAGAGATCACTCCCTTGTGACCCAAGGGGACTGGATTAGGAACCAATTGGTTCTGAACCAGTATAAATACTCTGTGTCGTTCCCTGCTTACAGCTTTGGTTTCTGCATTACTTATTATCTATATCTTACAGTCAACTTACGAATTGATTAGTCGACTAAAATTAATAGTTTTTACAATTCACCCCCCCCCCCCTCTTGTGTTCATCACTTAGTAGCTAAATAATACTCCTAGTAGCTTTAGGTTATACTTGTAATTACTTAACTAGGTTTAGTTTTGCTATTGGGCCAAACCCACCTTAGCTACTTGATCACCAAGTAACAATTAGGTTTACATACTTGCATATATAGTTTGCTTATTCAATGAAAATAGTGAGAAGTTCTTCACCTCAAAATTTGTATCTTGTTGTGGTGATTATTACATGGTACTGAGCCACCACGTTAATTAAACAAAAGAGAACTCTCCTTGAAAAGTGTTTGGTGATGACTACTTCGACTAAAGGTGTTGGTGTTATGGGTGACCAGGTGGTTGTTGGTGACAATGTCGTCGTACGAAGGACAATTTCTTCGTAGGACATCATGTTGAATGTAAATCCCTGATTGATTATCACACAGGTCCAGCTGACCGGTGATAATTATGAGGAATGGGCACGGTCCATACGAATGGTGCTGCGTGCAAGTACGAAGTTTGGTTTTGTAGATGGGTCTATTAAGAAGCCGGATGATGATTCGATGGATTTAGATAATTGGTGGACTATAAATTCGCTTTTGGTGACATGGATAAGGAGTTCCATTGAACCAACATTTAGAACCACCACATCACACATGGAGGTCACTAAGAATTTGTGGGATACTATTCATGAGCAGTTCTCGGTCGAAAATGGATCAAGAATTCAGGTGAAAGCTGCATTGGCCGGATGTAAGCAAAATGGTTTGCCTATTACGACTTATTATGGTAAGTTGGCAATGTTATGGGAAGAACTCGGAAATTATGAGAAGTTTCCGATGTGTTTCTATGGAAACTATACGGGTAATCTAATAGTTGATTGGAAAAACGAATAAGGAAGAAGAGAGAGTTCATCTGTTTCTCATGGGGCTGAATGAAAGTGTTTATAGGATTGTCCATTCCAACTTACTGGCACAAGACCCACTACAATCCCTAAACAAAGTGTACCAGAAAGTTATTCAAGATGAGCATGTCAAGAGAGTGGCACGGGGATAGAAAGAATGGGGAGAAGTGACAGCGTTAGTTGCTCAATGGTCGGTGCCCCCTGGAAAGCCTATAAGGAGTGTCATTTGTCTGATCGTAGTGGACGCCCTCCGAAATGTCGTTATGAGTATCATTTGTATGATCGTGGTGGACGCCCTCCGAAATATCACTATGAGGTCATTGGGTATTCTGAGGAGTGGATACATTTCCCTAAGCAAGGAAACTAACAACAAGGGTTTAGAGCGGGGGCCGTGGTAGAGGTAGAACAGAGGATGGATAGAGTGGTCGAGGTTGTGGATACCAGCATAATTGGCTAAATGCGGGCTGAGGATGTGGTGGTGCTCAAATTAATGCTGCACAGGCTGAGTCCGAGAATGTGGAATCTGGACGCGCTGTAGCTGACGAACAATCAAATCTGTCCAGACTAAGCGGTGATGAGTTGCAAAAGTTGATTGATTTGTTGAACAAAGAGAAGCCGGGCACGAGTGAACCATCTATTGGTAAGAAAATTCGACTTCGGTGGATAATTGATACCGGAGTATCAAAACACATGATTGGTCAGTTGAGTATTTTAAAAGATCTACGAGAAATCCCACAGTGTTCGGTTGGTCTGCTAAACAGAAGCAGTACAATGGCTACCCAAGAAGGATCCGCCAGACTTAACGAAGACATGATTCTTCGTAGAGTTTTATATGTGCCCGAAATGACACGCAGCTTGATTTCGGTGTCTGGATTGATTAATCAGTTTGATTGTAATGTAAATTTTACTAATGATTTTTGTGCTATGCAGGACCGGGCTACTGAGAAGTTGATTGGAGCAGATGAACAAAAAGGATGAATTCAACTATTTTTGGACCATACCCCTGATGAAAGTGGCGAAGGTTGATGTGATGGAGTTGTGGCATCAAAGGTTAGGGCACCTTTCAATACAAGTGACAAAATCTCTTTCACTTCTAGATAGTAGGTATAGGAAAGGTAGCTTAGAAGACAAAGCATATGATGTATGCCTCCAGGCAAAGCAGACAAATAATGTATTTTTGTTAAGTGATAATAAAGTTGTCGAACCTTTTGATTTTATTCATTGTAACTTATGGGGTCCTTATAGAACTGAATCTTCATGTGATGCATCATATTTCTTGACTACTGCTGATGATTATTCACGGGGGAGTATGGGTATTTTTGTTGATTGATAAAAAAGAAGTTGGGCAAAGGTTGAAGCATTTTTTTTTGCAATGGTGGAAAGATAATTTAATAAACGTGTTAAGTGTGTCCGAAGTGATAATGGTACCGAGTTTATAAGATTAAAAGGATATTTCTGGAATAAGGATTTTTATTTCAAACTTCCTATGTCAGAACTCCACAACAAAATGGGGGTTGAACGGTAACACCAACATGTTTTGAATGTAGCTCGAGCACTTAGGTTTCAAGCTAACCTACAGATTGAATTATGGGGAGAGTGTGTAATGATAGCTGTTACCCAATTTTGTCCCTCCTATTTCAGATAGCTATTTTTCAGACAAAATTGCATTGATAATCCTGCAGTTATCTTCATACAAAACCCTTGTTTTACATAAGCACTCCAATTTGGCTATTTTTAAAGACATTCTCACAAATTACTGTTATTTTACAATATCATGTCTACCCAATTACGAATTCCGAAATTACCTCTATTTTTTGACAAAATTGCGCAGATCATTTTAAATTATAAAATTGCATTTTATACATTACTTTGGTCATCCTAGCATTTTTGATTAATTTTATAATTTTTCATAATTTTATATCTATTTTACACTCATTTATACCTATTTTATACTATTTATATACACAAATATACACCTCACATATACACTTCACACCCTTACACTTATACACATCACCATGCAACGTACACCTACGTCGGATCCACGTGGGCATACGTGGCAAAATCCCAGTCGTCCAGTCGTTTGATCCACCGGTTGAGAGTGCAATTCCATTTTTAATTATACATCTCAACCCCCTAAACACTAAGACCCCTAACCATTAACACAAAAACTCAGCCGTCCCTCTCGTTCACTCTCTCTCACGCGAAACCCTAACGCCACCCCCGTCACGCCATTTTTCATCCACCTCCGCTGGTAAAATTCAAAATAAATTACATCACCATGCTCCCCTTAACCTCCGCAACAAAACCCACCCCTGGATTTGCTCATTTAATGAAGTTCAAATTTAACCCTACCACCAGACCCTCTTCTCTGTCGCCAGAAGCAAAACTCCGGCGATTCATCCATTAAAGATGCAATTTTTACTGTCAAGGGACGGAGGGAAACCCCTCGCGCGTGCATGAACGAGACGTGTCAAGATTGACCCGACTCTGGTGTAAACAGGTAACTCTTGACCCCTTTTTCCTTTCTCTAATTGTTTCCGGACCTACGTGATTTAAACCTGAATTCGCCTAGTCCTTTCAGTGTTTTAGCATGAATTACTATCGTTTGTTGATTAGCTAGAGTGAAATTCATGAAACTGTTAATGTTTGTTTGCTTCACTAGTTTAAACACTGACTCGATTATTCATATGCCAGAGTTTAGTGTAATTGTGACTTGAATCTTAGACTACCCCTGTTAATCTGCAAAACTAATATCCATGGAAATTTTAAATCGATTATGCTTATCTTTGTTTGTTATAGTGAATTTGTCCTTACCCCTATTAAAATACATGACCTTCATGATTTTAGGCTTAAAGTTTTAAAGGTAATATGATTCGGCATGATTACGAGAATTTCGAGTTGATTCTTGATCAAAAATTAGAATGGAAATTGGTTATTTGTTTGATCCTGTGGCAACTAGAGTTCTCAAACCTGTCAAACTACTCTCGAGCCTAAAATATGCCTGTGTGACTGATTCTGAACCTGGACTTTTGTTAGGGTTAAGGGTAGGAGAATACAATTACTTAAGATCCTGTCTCCCTTAAGTTTTGGGAATTGATTGACCTATTTTTGGAAAGGACACCTAATAGTGTCCTTCTTATTATTGGAAATAATGTTTCCTTGCCTATTTTGTTACTACCCGTTTGAAATTGAAAACCCTCACGTCACACCTATATAAACTAGTGCCTTTCTCATTCACTGGACACAAGTTTAGAGACTGCACACAAACTGAAATAATTAGAAACATACACGGCTACAATATTCTCCTTTCGCCTGATCACCCTTAGGCCCTCATTACTCTAACTGCTGAAAAAAAAAAAGATGTAACAAGATTCTAATTGATGCACCATCTCTGTTACCTTTTTGTTTGTTTGTTTACTAATTCACTAAAGGTGTACAATATTCTCTTACCTCTACACATGGTGTATTGCTCTGGCTAGAATCTGTCTATGTCCACATCCTGTGTTTGATTTTCTGTCTGCATATATCTGCTTGCCTTGGGGTTTCTTCTTTCCCCTGCTAACCTTTCTTATGCAGCCTTTTGGATGGTCCTAATGGATCATACCAGTTTATCAATCACAGGGGAACTAAAGCCTAGCAGGGGTAATGGTCACACTTCAAAACTATGGTGCAAGGATTTTGAAGGTGCAAACCTCTGGTTCTTGGAATATGATAGCCAAGTCTTGAGTATAATGCCTAAGGAATAAGGCATAAACTTGTATTCTTCCCCCCATTAGACCCCCTTTGCTTGTGTATTTGTTAGGCTTTCCTGCCTATACATATATGCGAATGAGAGCCCTTACTGGTGCTTTTCCTTGGCCATACAGGGGCCTTTTCTTGAACCCTTCACCCCTATGTGTTGCATCATGACTTTAAAACTGAGACTTTGCATGGTAAACAAAGGTATTTGGATGATATAAGGTTGACATGACAATTCTGGGCAAGTCTTGAGACAGTGTTTTAAAGCTGAAAACTGAAAATCTGTAATTTTATTTAAACAGGGGCTATATGTGCGATAACTACTAAAATCTGGCTTATTTTCTGTAAAAACTAAACCCCCCTTTTTGCGTAACTAAGCTGGGCCCAAAACTCGTTTCAAATCTGGCCCATTTCGTGTATTTGAGTCTATATTTCCCAAATTTGGCCTCCTATCCACTTATCTAATAGTGTGTAGGGGAGTATAAATGTGGGGTCTACTATACAAGTGTGTGTGTGTATATATATCGCCACATGCAGTGGGTAGTCTGAGATATATTTGGCCATTCCACTTCCTCAATTTCGAGATGTGAGTTGACAACCATCAAGGTATAATTTAGAGATGGAGAGCAACCCTTTTCCTTGTAGAGATTGGATCATGGGGTACTGCTCGAGAATCAGTCATACATCACAGGCGGAGGAAGGTACTTTTTTAGTCTAACTATGGTAACTTTTTGTTTTGCAACCTGAATTACAAGTCCTATCCATTTTTTTATTTACCTCTCTTGTTATCCATCTTCCTTTTAACTACTTTAGGTTGTGTGTTTGGAAAGATTGTGGATTATTAATTAGAGTTGTTATATACTAGGGAAGAAAGTTGCAAAAGAATGAAGGAATGAAATACTTGATATTCTCTTCGTATAGAAAGATGTGAAACAAAAAGAGAAATAAAGGATGGGGGCCATATATATATATGTATTTTCTAAAGCTTAAAATCACTTGATCATGTATTTGCATGCTTTTATATGTATATTTACGTGCGACAGCCTTTTGTGTGCATTTGTATGGTTTGTGAATCCCATTTTCAAAAAAAAATCCAAATACTATATTTTCAAAAGTGACCCATAAAATAAAATAGCGCGACAATTACTATCGAAAACGACCTAGAATGGCTAACATTTTTCTACAAAATAACCCCAATTTGGTTTTGTGTCAAATCTGAAAATATTTTTTGAAACTGGTCGATTTTTGCAAAACATCCTAAACACCAAATTTGCATAAGTGTACTGATTTGAAACATTTTCTTGAGATTCTAACCTGATTGACTTAATGCTTTCAAAATCAGAGGACAAGAGTGTGATCAGGCATAGAGCTTAGGCCATTTCTGCAAATATTGAAAGCCCAATACTTGACCACTGCTGCCCAGTAAACTGTTTTGCACAAATAGACCTTATTACTTGACAGGTTGCGATTTTGGCCTTTAAGTTCGTAAAATAATTTCTAAATTGATCCATGTTCTGTCCATTGTCTTTTAACATCCCAAAAGTAAAAGTTCGGGCGGGAACCACCTTTCATAGGACTTGGGGAAGTGCCTAACACCTTCTTCCCCGAGTCATTTGGACTTTTTACCTTAGAATCTCTGAAAATATAACTTCCCGGAGTGAATTCTTGACCCTTAGACATTTTAGGTGTTCTAATACACCTTAGAAGACTTTATTAGGTGGCGACTCTACAAACTCAACTCAACTGAGTTACCTACTCAAACTCAAGCCTTGACTGGCTCCGAGTCGGATAAAAATGAGGGTGCTAAAATAGCATGTTACTTAATTAATCGGACACCATCTCCGTTGTTGAATGGAAAGATTTTGTATGATGTTCTGATGGGAGTGACACCGAGTTATGATTATTTAAAGGTATTCAGATGTTTGTGTTACGCCCGAAACCAAGGACGAACAGGTGAAAAGTTTGAAAAAATGAGTCATCGGTGTGTGTTTTTGGGGTATCCAAATGGGAATAAGGCATGAAAGGTATATGAATTAGATGCAAAGAAATTTCTGGTGTCTCGGGATGTTGTATTTTTTGAGACCGAGTTTCTTTTTGCACTAAAGGATGGTGAGAATGAGAGACCGAGTAACGGTGTCATCCTAGTTTCCTAAATGATGAAAGAAAAAAAAGAGACTATAAGAGTAAGGGGGTGTTGGGAACGACGCTAAAAAAGAAGTAGAAATGATTCCGGAGAATAAGGGGGTGGATCATGAGGATCCAAACCTTGATGTCATTCGCGAACACTTGGAAGTTAGAGTGTTGGAGGAAGAGTTAGGTCGAGGTAAGCGAACCAACAAGGAAAGTGTTCAATTGCGGGATTTTGTCACTTATACGGTCTGAAAGCTGAGTCACTAGGTATCATCCTGTGTCTGAAAATCTGATTGTTCACCCGTACCTCAACGACCTTCTAGTAAGCCTTATCCTCTAGCACATTATGTCAATTGTGATAATTTATCTTCAAAACATATGAGTTTTCTGTAGCTATAACAGAAGGACATGAGCCTACTCTTTCATGGAGGCAGTTAAAAATGAGAAATAGAGATTAGCTATGCAGTAAGAGTTGCAGGCTTTGGAAACAAACAACACTTGGGTTATTGAATGCTTACCTCTGGGTAGGAAGGCACTCGGTTGCAGATGAGTGATAAGATCAAGTAAAACTCTAATGATACAGTTGAATGGTACAAAGCAAGACTTGTGATTCTTGAAAACCGCTAGGTGGAAGGAGTGGATTACACAGAGACATTTGCACCGGTTGCCAAGATGGTAATTGTTCGTGTTTTTCTGGCCGTAGCTGCCGAAACAGTAGAAGTTGCACCAGGGGATGTGCACAATGCATTCTTACATTGAGATCTTCGTGAAGAGATGTGCATGAGACTGCCTCCGCGACATCAAAATCATTGGGAATGTACATGTATATCATCTCTGAAAATTTTTGTGTGGATTGAAACAAGCTCCTCGGTATTGGTTTGCAAAGTTATTGGCAGCTCTGAAGAATTATAGATTTTGTCAGTCATACTCTGACTACTCTTTGTTTACGATGAAGAAAGGAAATGTGCAATTGAATGTGCTTGTCTATGTGGATGATTTGATTATCTCTACAAATGATCCAAGAGCTATTCAAATCTTCAAGTTGTATCTCTCCATGTGCTTACATATGAATGATCTGCGCGTTTTGAAATATTTCTTGGGTGTTGAAGTTGAAAGGGGTCCGAAAGGAATTTTCTGAGGCCACATGTTGGGAGAAAAACCGGTGGGTACACCGATAGAACATAATCATCGTCTGGTGCTAGAGACTGGCCGTTTTGTCTAGGATCCCAAATGCTATAGGGGACTATTTGAAAGATTGATTCATTTGTGTTTTACGTGGCTAGGTTTGCAAAGTTATTGGCAGCTCTGAAGAATTATAGATTTTGTCAGTCATACTCTGACTACTCTTTGTTTACGATGAAGAAAGGAAATGTGCAATTGAATGTGCTTGTCTATGTGGATGATTTGATTATCTCTACAAATGATCCAAGAGCTATTCAAATATTCAAGTTGTATCTCTCCATGTGCTTACATATGAATGATCTGCGCGTTTTGAAATATTTCTTGGGTGTTGAAGTTGAAAGGGGTCCGAAAGGA
Organism: Petunia axillaris subsp. axillaris; assembly: GCA_029990575.1. Lineage (NCBI taxonomy): Eukaryota > Viridiplantae > Streptophyta > Magnoliopsida > Solanales > Solanaceae > Petunia > Petunia axillaris. The sequence goes on from JARKNS010000007.1 coordinate 10,668,110, forward strand.
ATTTTCTGAGGCCACATGTTGGGAGAAAAACCGGTGGGTACACCGATAGAACATAATCATCGTCTGGTGCTAGAGACTGGCCGTTTTGTCTAGGATCCCAAATGCTATAGGGGACTATTTGAAAGATTGATTCATTTGTGTTTTACGCGGCTAGATTTGTTGTATAGTGTGCATGTGCTGTCTCAATTCATTTAAAATCCCCGTGTTGAGCACATGGAGGCGGGTTGTCTATTACCAGAAAGGGTTCCGGGTCAAGGAATTGTAATGAGTTCCTGATGTGATCTCCATTTATACGAGTGGTGTGATTCAGATTGGGCAGTGTATCCGCTGACACGACTTTCGTTGATTGGTTGGTATGTCTCATTTGGGACTTACCGATATCGTGGTGGACCAAGAAACATCAAATAGTTTCTAGGTCTTCGGCCGAACTAGAATATAGGTCAATGGAAATTACCGTATGTGAGTTGAAATGGTTTGAAGGAATATTGTGGAATCTTTATATTAAGCATTATCCGACGATAGAGTTTTAGTGTGGCAGTCAGACGATCTTACATATAGCTCGAAACTCTGTGTATCACGAGCGGACAAAATATATTAAATTTGTCTGTCATTTTGTTCGAAATGAAAGTCTCGGAGGCACAATACGTCCCAGATACATGCCTACGGATACTCAACTAGTAGATATCTTTACTTAGGCATTGGGATGGGCACAACTCGATTATTTCGTTAACAAGTTGGCATAAGGAATTTTTATGCTCCAATTTGAGGGAGGTAATAGAATTATTGTAAATACTTGGCTTGAAAATAGTAGTACCTTTAGGGTTATACTTGTAATTACTTAGCTAGGTTTATTTTTGCTATTGGGCCAAACCCGCATTAGTTACTTGGTCACCAAGCAACAATTAAGTTTGTGCACCTGTATATATAATTGGCTTACTCAATGAAAATGGTGAGATATATTTCACTCCAAAATTTATATCTTGTGCTGGTTATTACCAGTTGCACAAAACCATATCAATTTGTCGCCATTTATCGTTAAGTAAAAAAGTGCAAACTAGATTAGCAAACATGAACATAAGTACCATTCAAGAAACTGAATCGTCCGATTAAATCACCAGAACAAGAATGTACTATTTTAACCATAAACAACCGAGACATGAACTCGTAATCATAGTATCAGAGCTACAACATACAACATATGTCTGCAGAATGCTTATGAGTCAAATGGTGTTTTAAGACACAAAGAAGAGGAGAAGAAAAATAACTCCTTTTCTTATCTCTACGTTTAAAGAATTTTGAAACTAAAGAAAGTGTCCGATAAGAAGAAGCTCTAATTACTTCAACGATGTTCAAGATAACAGAATGCAAGATGAAAATGGGGATACATGGAATATTTATATATTTTGTAAAGGAGGTCAAATAAATGTAATTAACCTTATGCAATATAGATATTGAAAAGGAGTCATGCTCTTTAATTTAATTGAGCATATCTATTACGCTTTCAGTTGTACTTTATACAACAAAGTTTGAATAGACACAAAAGTTAAAGAATGAAATAAAGAATATTTAAACTCGTGATGGTCAAGAACGATATTGTAACACTTGCATGGTTATAAAAGTTTCTCACTAAAAAATTTGGTGGAATGAGAAGTTTAAAGTTAAGTTATTTTCAAATTGAAAAAGTTGTCATTAGGTTTGGTAACTACAATTAAAATATTATCACATAAATTGGAACATTGAGACTATTTTATTGTACTTGTTCAATTTCTCTTAGTACTTTTTAAATCCGAAAATAAGTCTAAAACATCAGTATATATGGATTTAATTAATTAGTCTGAAGTGTGTAAAAGGCAATTGTTATAAACTATTAATTCAACTGAAGTGAATGTCCGAAAGCACCAGAAATTAAGTTCTTTGACTGTTATTTTCGTCTCTGAAAATATAGAGGAGGAAATTTTGAGGTCTAATATTATTTTCAAGCTGACCCATGACATACCACCAATATTTTATATATACTCAAAGTCAAAAATGGGAAGGATGTTTTTGGAGGAACCAACGACTTAATTTTCGTATGACTTATAGATCATAAATTTGAGTAAAAAAAATATTTGCACCAGCGTAGACGCATATATCACTCTTCTTGAATACAGGATGCTATGCTCTATGGGACTGCCCAGTACCTCAAAATAAAAAAACGGGAACTATTACCAAATATGATTGTCGATCTCCCACATTGATATTTTTTCAGTTTTCAATTTTCTAAAACCAGTCTAAATATTGTGAGAACCTATAAAATGGTATAAGTTCGTCACTTGATGACAAAGAAATTAATAAATAATAATTAATAATAATAACTTGACGTTTCCCGTGAATTTGTTTTCCGAAATCTATCAAAAATATTTACCTTTTTAGTAAGTTGAAAACGTCTTCGACATTTGTTATCTGAATTTTGAAAAATCCTTGTACTAGTTAAGAGTTCTTTGAATTGACATGGATGAAGCAATTTTAAAACATATTTTTTGGTTTCAAAATGGAGTTTTGACTTGCCACAGAATTTAAATATCAAAATATTATTTAATGTTTTTTAAAGTTGAGTTGAAAAATTGTATAAAAATTTTGTGAGTGGTAAAAACTATTTTCCCAAAAAACTTTAAAAAAAAATGTAAAAAATTAGTTTTTCAAGTAAGATACAAATTTTTAAAAAATCTTGAAAAAATGGCAATGTTTCATGAACACCAAGTATAATTTACCTATGTTTACTATCCGGCTGTGCAAGAATTCAGCATATATGAACTTGTTTTATTTAACTGGCTTTAAATGGTTTGAACATTTGCCTAAATTTACCACCAGGGCAGTTAGCATTTAAACATGTCAACTTGCTTTAATTTACTGGCATCTATAGATTTGGACATATCTGTGGACTTATAATTTATTTGTCATAGACTTAGTGGGGGTCCTTTGGTTGGAGGGTCTCCTCCAAGTCTTATAATAAAGAAAAAGGACCCTTAATTTTAAATATTAGGTGTAGGGACCTTATTTAGGATTAGTGTTCGTAATTTAAAAGATAAGTTCAAAAGAACCCCCGAGTTTTTAAATTTACACTTTCGCCCATCCTTACAAAACCCCAAACCCACCCCAAAAATAGCAAAAATATTTTCCCTCCAAACACCCAAACATCACCGCCGACCTCCCCAACCCCATTTTCTGTCCACCATTGCCGGAGACCTGACAGTCATTTTTCTTTTTTTAATTTTTGCTTCAATCTCAGCTCCTCCATGAAGACACAACCAACCTTTCCAACTACATTGGCCCCTTTCGATTAGATCTAGAATTTTCTAAATTTGATAAAATTGTGTAATTATTTCACCATTTTTCACGGCTATTCTCCCCTTTCCTTGCTCTGGTAAGTTTTTCTTAAGCTTTAGGTTGTTTAAATTGAACTGGGAAAAGAATTTTGTCGATTTTGTCTATTTTTCACGTATGAGTTTTCTTCTGGTGAAACATCCATCGTCAGTTTGCATGTATGTTTAAACATTTCATATGATGTTTAAACAACATCCGTCCTCATGTTGCATGGATGTTTAAATATTTCATATTGTCCTCATGTTGCATATATGTTTAAACATTACTTATGATGTTTAAACAACATCCGTTCTCATATTGCATGGATGTTTAAACATTTCATATGATGTTTAAACAACATCCATCGTCAGTTTGCATATATGTTTAAACATTATTTATGATGTTTAAACAACATCCGTCTTCATGTTGCATGGATGTTTAAACATTTCATATGATGTTTAAACAACATCCGTCGTCAGTTTGCATATATGTTTAAATATCTTGTGTTTTATTTGGACGCTTAAATCATAAGGTTTATTTACTTGAATTGCTTAATTCATCATCTGGCACATCTGATGAAACATCTGTAAGAATGTGAACATATATTTGATGTTGTGCACACTATGTTATATGTCTAAACATAGTTATGCTTTTAATAATGGGATGTTCCAAACATTAGTCACAGTCAGTGAAACATCTATCATGATGTTTATAAATTATGAATTCCTGACATAATGTTTGAAACATTACTATAATATTTCGTGTTCCTCGCTTTATATAAACATTTGTATGATAAATATAATGCTATAACGGCCTAATATATTTCTTTTTTTGCATGTTTAGGACTTACTGACAATTAAATGGCCGGGTATTAATAGGAGTGGATTATCTCGGACAATGGGTGGAGAAGGCAAAATATTATACTTCGGTTCCAGTGGTTAAAGAGTGTAGACCGATTCTTGTGAGTAGGGAGGTTACCTATGCTGATTTGGTAAAGAAAATAATTCAATGTTGGAAGATAAGTGAGGATCCGAGGGATCTTTGTATTACGTACATGATGACCGCCGCAAAGCAAAAGACTGCCCCTTCTAGAATAAGGAATGATAATGATGTCTCTCTGTTTATGGCTGACGTTGATGCCACTGGTGCTAGGCCAACTCTTAGAGTAAATGTGGTTCCTAGGTCGGAAGAATTATCAAATTCAAAACAAATGGAAAATTAGGGGCTGGAAGACATTGGGGATGCTCCATTGATCATGGATGTGCCTGGAAAGGAGGAAGCAGGAGAAGCAGAACAAGGCGAAAGTGGGGTAGGTAATTCTGGACCTGCCATGAGTTCACTGCCATCACAACTGAGCAATGATAGCGAAGATGACACTGGTTTTTACAAGGGCCAAACATTCGTGAACAAGCGTGAGTTGGTTGTGTTGTTGAAGTTATCGACAGTTAAGAAGGCTTTTTAATTCGAGACAGTGAAGAACAAGAAAAAATTATTTTGTGCTTGATGCGTAGACAAGGATTTCCCTTGGTGGTTGCGAGCCATTAAGTATAAAAGTGGGGATATTTTTTATATCACTGTTTATAACGGTGAGCACACCTGTGGCTCCGAGCAAGCTAAAAGCCACCATCCGTACGCCACATGCGACATCATTAGTGAGTACATGAAAAGTAGGTTTATTGATGGCAACCTATTGTATTTTGTGAAGTTGACAAAGAGTGTGATGCCGCATATGAATACTTCTTTGAACAGTTTCTCGGTGTGATCCCGGATAGTGATGAGTTGTGCATTGTTTCCGACAGGCACAAAAGCATAGAAAAGGTTGTTTCCAAGTTTTTTCCTTCACTCATTATGGTTAATGTATTAGGCACCTTGCCGAGAATCTCCGCTTGACGTTTCATTGTGGAGATCTCCTTTCCAAATACTATTTGGCTGCAAAGGCATATCGTTTAAGTGAGTTTAAAACTCATTTTAAAGAGATTGAAACTTTGGATCCAAGGGTTGTCAAATATCTAGTGGAAAAAGTTGGGCTTCATAAGTGGAGCAGATGCCACTTTACTGGAAACAGGTCAGTATTACTGCTTAAACATACTCTGTTGTTTGAAGACTTAGCTGAACTGGTTAAACACATGGAATATGTTTACACTTTGTGCTATATAGTTGAAACACTTGATTGAAGTTTGAAACATTTAATGTATGTTTGTGACACCTGAATGATGTTTGGAACATTCTTAATAATATTTACGTGTTTTGGCTTTCTGATTCCCAACATCTGTAAATATGTTTAAACATTATGTTAGATGTTTGAAACATATATGTGATGTTTGAAACATTCTGATTGAGGTTTAAATGTGTAGGGTTGGGTTGTTTCAACATCTGAATAAATGTTTGAACATTTTGTTTGATGTTTTAAATATTTTGAAGTGATGTTTCAAACATTTTTGTATATGTTTTGAACTTTATGATAGATGTTTAAAACCTTTATGTCAGATTGTTTAAGAGTTTATTTGCAAATATTGCAGGTATGCGGTGATGACTGAAAACATTGCGGAGTCTGTGAATGCTATGTTTAGGGATGTGAAGGACTTCCCAATTGATGCCTTATTCACTGCTATCACTAAAAACTATGTTGAAAAGTTTCATCATCGGCGCATGGAATTTTTGGAGAGTTCCAACACATGTGTCAAAATAATTGAAACTAAAATATCACTTAATAATTCACTAGGCAGCAAGCTTGTGGTCCATCAAAAGAATAACTCTGAATTTGATGTTTCTAGAGGGGGAACAACAAATATTGATGGTACTGTGGATCTACATAACAAAACTTGTACATGCAGGGAATTTAATTTTGACAAGATACCTTGTCGATATGCTATGGTAGCAATTAGGATGAAGTTTGGTGCAGATTATGGGAGAAGAATCTATGATTACACTTCTCCATACTATTATGTTGATTCTTATGTGCTTGCCTATGCAGAAACTGTCCATGCTGTTCCGGATGAGGAATTTTGGCAGGATTGTCCTACTGAGATGGTTGAGAAGAAACCTTCCATCCCTTACGTGAAGCCCAAGCGTGGACGAAGGAGGATAAAGAGGAATCCATCGATTGGGGAACGATTTGCCTCGAGGAAGAATCGATGTGGTATTTGCAAAAGGCTTGGCCATAAAAGAACAACCTGCCCAACTATTACAAGACCTCCAGTTGTGAATGAAGAAGGAATAAGTGATATTTTTTCAGTTTAAGACAATGCTTTATTTGGTGGCATGCTTTGAGACAATCTTTTTAATTTATAATGTTTGTTTAAGACAATGGTCTATGTGACCCGTGTTTTAATTTGTAATATTTGTTTAAGACATTCATTTTATCTATGTCAACGTATGTAGAAATTACATTGTCTCTGTTTTGCTCAAAAGTAAAAACACGACCTTATCTGTATAAACATCGTTAATATGTGCAAATATTTCATTTAATTTTAACACTTTTCTACAAATGTTGAAACATTAGAAAAAATGTTTGAACATCTGACACGACGCAGACTCGAAACACTCACAATTTTAAAAATTCATTATAATGTTTAAACATTTAATTTAGTGTGAGCAACATCCCATAAAATGTGCAACATCTGATATTATGCGCAGAACATCACTCCATATTTTCAAACATATATCAATTGTGTGAACATTAGAACAAATGTTTAAAACATAAGTGAATATTTAAACATATTATAAAATGTTTCAGATTCCACTTAATATATTAAACATCGAACCTGATGTTTACACATCATGTCTGATGTTTCAACATAGCGGTGTATTGAAGGGTGTAACTGCCACATGACACCCTTTCATGTCGGACAAATAGACACATTGCAATGCTGAACGTCTACACTAAACAGACACATTAAGTCCACAATTTATCGTAGTGTGCCTTTTTAAGTAGAAATAGTGACTTTTAAAAACCAAAATGACAGCCTATAAATGCCCAACACTATATGCACCAACACTATATGCAAATTTTCCATCACTAACAACTTCAACAGCAAAAAATGTCTGAAGCAAAATCAAACGACCCTTTACAGGTTGGCAATAGTGATCAGGCATCCCGTCAAAACCAACCAATACAGAATGCACCACAAAAAGAATGACGAGGCGATACAAATTGGAAGTTGCAATTCTAAAGGACGACATGACGGAGATCAATCGAGCAATAGAAACACTACGAGCAGATTTCTGGCGTTTAAGGTACATGCGTACGAGGGATCACCGAAGGGTCATGCAAATAATTACACAAATTTTGGATAAACTGGAAATAGAGAATGTATAAGGATGAAGTTGATGATATATTTTAAGTTTTTATATATAGTCTAGTTTCCTTATTTAACGTATTATTATTCTGAGTTTTATATATCATGTAATTTTGGTTATGGAACATATAATGTATTGCATTCAATTTTTATAATTAACTAGTCGATTTGTGTCTTCTTCTTATGTGTTTCTTGTCATTTTAGTATAATAATTGCAATATTTAACAAGCAGGCGGGATCTTAAATATTATCCCACTTATAAACATAAACATCACGTTGGTTGTGCGAACATCATGTTAAATGTTGCAATATAACGTATGATGTGACACATAATAAGCTATGTTAAAACATCACAACAGATGTTCCAATATAATGTAATATGTTACAACACCATGGTTGATGTTTCAACATACCGTCAAATGTTTATCATCACGCCAGAAAATTTACACATCTTATCAGATGTTTAAACATCCAGTCAAATGTCGACGCATAGTGCATTATTTTTACACATCGAGACGGATGTTTGCAACATAAAATTATATGTTCACAACATATAATGTAATGTTTCAACATATGTGGATATGTTTGGATGTAGAAATCTATTTTTTTGCAAGTGTTCGATCATATTTAGAGTGACAAGATGAATAACTACATATTTTAAATAACAAACTTAATGATTAAGTATATAAAGTATTACTCCATCGATATTTAAGGTGTTTGAATTGATAACACTGATGATTGACATTTTATCAATTAAGTTTGAGGTGTTTGAGCGAAAGGTGTTAGTGTTAAGTGTGATAACACAAACAACTAAGTAGTTACATGTATTTTGATTGATAAGTGAACATATTGATAGTTATAACTCCAAGAAGAAGTCGTTCATATGTGTTTGTGAGTGATTTTGAACAAAATTGCAGTGAACTCTAATTTAACTTGATCACTCATCTATGTGAACATCAATAAAGGAGTTTGTAGTAATCTATTAAATGAGTAGAGTTTACCTATATTTTAATCGAAATTTGAAGGATTTATGAGTGAAAATGGTAAAAAAAAAAACCTTAAAGTAAGTAATCATTGATAATTGAACTCATCCGTATTGAAAACTCAAACTTAAGTATAAAAATCTAAGAAGATGTTCAAGCATATGATTGTAATGTTGAAACATTAGTAGTTATGTTTACACATTAGTCCGGTTGTTCAAAACATCGATAGGTATGTTGCAACATTTAGATTATATGTTTAAATATCGATATTGATGTTTGCACATCGATCTTGATGTTATGAACATACTTATACGATGTTCAACATTTTTTCGAGATGTTTGAACAGTCTTTGAGATGTTTAAACATATTTGATGATATTTTTTAAAAAACCGCCTAAACTATTATTTTGGTGCGAATGTGCAGTACTATTTTGTGCCAATGAGCCGTCGTATTTTAGGTGAATGTGGAGTTATTTTAACGTGTGAAAGGAAAAAGATGAAGGGTTGTACATGGAGTTATGAAGGGGGTATATTTGAACTTATGAAGGGGTGGATTTGAACTTTGAATTGTCTCCTTTTAAGTCTACTTATTTAATTTTTTATTTGTTTTGAATGTTGTGTTTTGTAGTGTTGTCCTTTCATTTTCTGTTCAATTTATGAATGTTTTGAATATTTATGAAGTTGTATGAAATTTTTATTATATGATTTGGATTAAGTTGTTGTTACAAATTCAAACACAATATGCAATTAGAAACTTCATTCAATATGCAATTTGGTTGTTAGTGTTTGCTTCACGAGTAGTTAATCATGTGCCTATTTACATACACTTTCCCTTTCACACGTTAAAATAACTACACATTCACACACATTGACACCAAATGTAACTCCACGTTGGAACATAATACAAATGTTCCACCATCTGTTATAATGTTGAAACATAATACAGATGTTTCAACATCTGTTTTATGTTTGAACATAATACAAATGTTCCTACATCTTGCAATATGATTAAACATTATGAGTCACACTACAATATGTTTAAACGACCAGTTGAAAGTTTTAACAGAGAAACATACACATTACCATTAATAAAATTAACAAAAGCATAGATTGTCCTTACATAATACAAAAATAATACGTACTAAATAAAGGTTAAATAATCCTTAATTACAACCCAAAAATAATTTAAATTGTTCAACAATCACAAATAATCATGGTACCATCCTACCATGAAACATGTCAACAGCTCATTTCACCCTGAGAGTCACCATGTTATCTTCATTAAGACTGTCCCAAGGAGTCTTCGTGAGAAGGTGCTTTATGAAAGCTAAGGTATACCCACCAGATGCAGTGCGGGTCTGGGCTGCCGGAAGATCTGTCACACGCTCATGTGACCATGAGTTCTTGTTCAAGATCTCTTGTGGCAAGTTTTGGAATATCCCACACTATTTGATGTAAATGGGGACCATGCAAGTGATTGACTAAATGAGTGTGGAAAAGACATCATCATTGTTGTCAACATAGTTGTAGTCGTAAACCAAAATCATCGCTTCCTCTACTAGGAACTCCAAGGTAACATAATGATCTTCTTCCAACTTAAACACACTCATGATCCTCTTGGATCCAACCCACTTTCTAGCCCCTGGGTTTGGTCTCTTACCTTCTGCATACTCCATCAAATCCTCTTTAAATAGGACAGTCGTTAACTGTATATCCATTGGTGCAGCCAAGGCAACCGCTGTTGCTTTTTCCTTCTTGTACATCTCATACATCTTCCTTAAAAACTCCAAATCAAGAAGCATATCACTTTTGACATAGTGATGGGAGTATGTTTTAATTCTCACACTCATCATACTCAAGATGTCATCAACATTCTGGATAAAAACAATAAAAATAAAAATAAAAATCAAGGCAGAATACTGAATCATGACTTGAGATGTTTATAAAAATAAAAACATATGAACTCAATGTTAAAACATTGTTTTGTATTTTTACATAAAAATAAAAAATAAATCAAGGTAGAGTGAACAAAACATTAATTTAGATGTTTAAACACTACATGAGATGTTCAAACACCAACATATGTTTAAACATAATTGTGATGTTTATAAAAATGAAACATATAAACTCAATGTTGAAATATTTTTTTGTATGTTTACATAAATATAAAAAATAAATCAAGGCAGAGTAAACAAAACATGACTTCAGATGTTTAAACACTACATGAGATGTTTAAACACCAACATATGTTTAAACATAATTGTGATGTTTATAAAAATAAAACATATAAACTCAATGTTGAAACATTTTTTTGTATGTTTACATAAAAATAAAAAATAAATCAAGGCATAGTAAACAAAACCTGGCTTCAGATGTTTAAATACTACATGAGATGCTCAAACACCAATATATGTTTAAACATAATAGTGATTTTTATACAAATGCAAACATATAAACTCAATGTTGAAATATTTATTTGTATGTTTACATATCAGGTGCAAATTTTAATATTGTAATGAGATATTTACACATCCACAAATATGCGTACACATACACATAAATGTTTAAACATATCGATAAATGTTTGCTTACAAGAAAAAAAATATTGAAGAAAATTTATATACCTGGTCCTCCAACTTGGTATGTATACTCATCACCCCTTCTAGGTCTTTGTATTTATATTCATGACCAAGACAGAGAGGTGTCTTTTCCACTTTCGTTTCTTCCAAAAAGGCATCGAGCGCCTCTTTTCGCTTCTTCGCAACAACTTTGTACATATAAACTTTTTTCAACGGCAGCTTCTTCATTCCCCTCTTTCTTACACTAGTAAATGGAGATTTCAGAGCTCTCCTAGAGAACACAACTCTCTTGGCAGGCACTTGGTGCTTTGTCCAGTCCCTCACCTCCGCAAGAACCTTCTCAATTGCATCCACCTTGTCCATTAACAACTTATTCTCTTTTTTACATTGGGAGCATTTGCAGCTACACTTTCCTGTAGCATTACCCACTACTTATCCTCTCCTTAATGTTCCTCCCCAGCCACCTTCTCCTCTCATTACTGTCCTTCCCCTGCCACCTTCTTCTCTTCTTACTCCTTCACTCCTACCAACTTCTTCTCTTCTAACAACCGCTGCTCTAGTATCTTTCCTTCTCTCGGCATATACAAATAAATCACCTGCACTGCCACTATATTGTCTTCCAATATCTCCAAACAGATCAACTCCACCTCCACCCCTATATGCATTCAACATCAACCCACAGCTAAGAACAACCCATCAACCAATGCGTCCTCTACATCCTGGTATGACATATAGCCATAAAGAACATCCCTCTACTCCACAGGTGTAGGAACAAGGTAAGGGTGCACCTCCTGCAAAGAACATAAGTTAATATAAAGTAAATTTCAACATCACTTCAAATGTTTGCAACATATATATTATGTGCAAACATATAGCAAAATGTTTGCACATACGAACTATGTTCCGAATATGTTAAAACATAATTTGATGTTGCAACATTGATGCAAATATTTCAACATTCATTATGATGTGATGAACATCTCATGAATGTTTCAACATAATATCAAATGTGTGCATAATAAAAGGCAAAATGTAAGAAGGTGTCTTACTAGGGTCTCTACACGCTGAAACACTTGTTCAGGGTCTCTTTCAACTTTGTCAGATAACCAACGATGCATCCTTTGTACAGTCTTTTGTTCTGGATATTGCCTTAACCTAGAAGCAGGGATAGCCTCTAACACCCAGGCCATGAAGGCCCAGGGAAATCCGTAAAGGTTATAGCTATTTTCTGGATTTCCAAGTGTTGCAATATCTTTACCAATATATATTATCATCAATTCAAAGCTTTTTCTACCCCATGGGAACTTGTTAAATTCCTCAGGTCTGCTTGCCAAGCAAACAACATCTTCCTCAACGGCACAACGTGTATCCTTTGCACGTAAAACACCATGCACAAACCAAACCAAACACAAACTGAACTTCACATTTTATTTTTTATTTTATTTGACTTTATCAATGTCATGATATGGTCACTTGAGGCAGCCTTCTTTTTGTCTTTTCCTGTCACCAAATCCCACAATTCTTTACCCCTCTCACGGGTATCCTCTAAGTATTCTTTTGATGGAAACTGTGAACACCTCAGCTTAGTCATAAGTGCAAATTTAAGAAGACTAAAGAATAAAGGCAGCCCATGAAAATTGAACCATAACTCATGCTTCTTCTCACAAATAACCCTACGGAGTAGGACATTATGAACGAGCTTCGGAGCAAAGGCTCCCTTCGGCATGCTAAGAAAGTGCCCAAAACAGCTATCCCTAAATCTATCCTCAAGTTTCAAATCTTTTAAACATTGACGCAATTTAGCCAGCTTTCCTGAAATTGAAGATCTTATAGTAATTTTCTTCGTAGTGAAAGCCTCATGCGTGTCCAACTAGGTAGGCAATACCATATCATGCATGTCAGCGTTTATAATTAGAGCAACCTCATCAACCAAAGCCACCTGCATATAATATTCTATAAGTTAGGTAGATTCATGAGGGTAATGAGGAATAGCAAATACTTGTTTCAAATATCACTGGTATGTTTAAACATTTCCCAGTTACGTTTAGAACATCGGGGTGTATGTTTAAACATTTCGTACTTATGTTTAGAACATCGGGGTGTATATTTAAACATTTCGTACTTATGTTTAAACCATTAAGGTGTATGCGTGAAATATTTCATAGTTATGTTTAAGTATCAATAGTGATGTTTAAACAAATTAACGATGTGCCAGCATCTATTTGTATGTTTTCACCATTATTCTTACCTCCATTGCATGTTCCACTTCACTATCCTCTTCTGCATATATTGTACCAGTCCGCTGCTCCCCTGGTGTCATACCAACTCTGGATTTCCTTGTCCTCCTCTATAGAGTAGGAAATTCATCCTGTTCTTCGTCCCCTCGATTCTGAGTAGGAGTAGATGCTTCTCCTCCTTCGGCAGAGCGTCTTTGTTCATCTCCTCAACTTCTGTTTCCCTCTTCATATTCAGATTGTTCCCTACTTAAATCACGTCTATTGCTTGGGCTCTGAAAAGGAACTTGTACAAGCGAGGGTGCATCTCCAGCCCTGCCTTTCAGTCTTTTGCTACGAGAAGATTCTTCATGTTCATCCATGTCAAGTCTTATTTGCGTGCCAACCGGCGGTTTTTTAGCCACTGCCTTTACCAGCCTCCTTCTTTGTGGTCCCATAATTTAATACCTGCAAACAACGAACAATTAAACTAGTCAACAAACACATAACTATTTAAAAAAAACTACAAACCAAAATATTACGAATAAATTCACCATTTTAAAATTATAATAAATGTTTAAACATCCAACGTGGTGTTTTAAAATATCATAAGTTATGTTTAAACATCACCGTTGAATATTCAACCGTGAAATTGAAACATCTGAAGTGATGTTTAAACATTCATGTTATTGTTTAACTATAAATGCAGTGATGTTGCAAACATCTACATTAATGTTTAAGCCTCATTTTAATTTTCAAGTTCCAAATTATAAATATTTACGATTATGTTTAAACATTGAATTTAATATTTAAAAATTCAAAACCCAAATGAATAACGTCTTCTCCAGTTAAACAACCGGTGACATGAACAAACACCTCATACCATTTTTAAATACCACAAACAACACGCAAGATGTTTGAGAAATCAGTCGACGTGTTTAAACATATCATCGCGAAAATCAGATCTTCCCGCTCAAAATCAACACTTCCCACACTAAAAACGACTCATACACAAGCAAAATTCAAAAGGAAAACACAATAATCAACCCAGATTTTACAGTTTTCAGGAAATGATTTTTATTCAAATACAAAGAGAGAAAACAAGAAAATGTGATGATTTTGTGGAATATCATGCAATGTAGGTGTCGGAATATACTTACATAGGGTATCAGAGAAAGTTAACGGCTAGAGATTTGAAATCGTCGTTGGTCGCCTCGATTTTCAGGAAGGTTCTGTGCGTTTTGAATTTTGGGAAGGGGAAAATTTTTTGGGTGTTCTGGGAGTAGTGTGGGGATGTTTGAATTTTGAAGGGGAGGGTAGCAAGGGTCATGGGGTGAGTGGGTGAGGTAGGTATTTTTTTTAAGCCCTCCACAAGTTTTTAAAATATTAATCTGCCCTCCACTGAACCTTTAATTACACTTAAAAAAATAAAAGAAAGTAAAAAAGAAAAGAGCTAAAGGAGACGTCCCTTTTCTCAATTCGAAACCTGAGAGGACCCTTTAGTGCCATTTGCTCGACTTACGGTCTACTAACACATTTTCACCCGTATCTCTTTGTTTTCTTTCTGTTTTACCAAGGTAATTTCCCTAGCTTTCAGAAGTGTCTTGATTGAGACAAACTAAAGTCGAATATTAACTTCGGAACTTCATAAATTACTTTATCTGGTCTGGTCTTAAGAGCTGTTTGTCCATGGAAGATTTCCTTTTTTCTAAAAAAAAATGAATTTTAAAACATTGTTGGTTGTACATCGTAACTTTTTTTAGTTAGTTTTTGAAGATGTGTCTTTTCAACAAGCGCTACTTTACGTTGAAAGTTTTTCCACTCATAAAATGACATTTTTTCCTTCAATAAAATGCGATGTCAAAACACAACCTCAATTTCTAAATATCATCACCAACTTGATGTTGGGCATATTTCTTATATATGTTTCTAACTCTAATTCCTTATCACTTTTACTTGATTTTATTGGGTGATTTTAAAAAATACTCGTACATCTCATCTTATTTTCAAGGTTCTACCCATTACATTAATACTCATAATTTATTTTTATCCTATACCCATTTGCTAATTACTTCTTTATTTTGAGGCATAAAATAAGGAACTCAAGTCTCTCTCTCTCTCTCTCTCTCTCTCTCTCTCTCCCCATATCTTTTATTATTTTTTCTCTCAGTTTCTTTTGTCATTCTTTTATTATTCTTTTCTCCTTCTCCATTTTCACTCTTCTTCTTTTTTTTTCTTTTTTCTTTCTCATGTTCTAGTATTATCGAGTCTCCCTAATTTTTTATTTTTAATTTATTTTCTTTCTTCGTAATCTTATTATACTCATTTTGATTGCTTTTTTTTTCTTTCTCCAAAAATGTATATTTTGTTCGATAACACAAAAACTAAAATAATTATATGCTCGATAACCACACACTTTAATCCAAAACACAAAAGCGTATACCAAAAAATATACAATATTTCAAAAGGACATACTTTGATCAGAACAACAAGAACTGAAATATTTATTTCCTCGAGAGCATCGGACACTTTGATCAAAAATAAAAGAGTATACAGTATACCAGGGTATACTTTGCTCAAAACAACAAAAAATGAAATATTTATTTGCTCAAAAGCATCGCACACCTTGATCCAAAAATAAAAGGGTTACAGTATACCAAAAGGGTATACTTTGTCCAAAACAAGAAAAACTAAAATATTTATTAGCTCGATAGCATCGCACACTTTGATCCAAACAGAAAAAGGTATACCAAAAGAGTACAATATACCAAAAGGGTACACTTTGTCAACAACAAAAACTGAAATATTTATTTGCTCGATAGTATCGCACGATTTGATCCAAACACAAAAGGGTTGATGCAATTCCAATTGACTCAAGACCATTCACTTGGAGTCAAGCTAAAGAAATTCCAGATGCTAATCTATACTTGGTTTGGAAGGAATTGGAAGATAGGAGCTCTGGGAGTGATTTGAAGATCGTCTGCTTCAGCACATGTGAGGGTGGACCGCCCATACACCAAGGTGGAGCACCTCATCTCATTTTGGCCACTCCTGCAGCTTGGAAAGACTAGGGCGGACCGTCTCCTTCTAAAAGTGCTCCAAATGCGGCTAAGTGTCAAAGTTCCAACTCTCTGAAATTTGCTGGGCGGAGCGCCTCTGAGTCAGAGGCAGAGAGCCTCTTTCTAGACCACCCTTGAGACTTTCTGGGGCGGAGCGCCTCCCTCTATTCCAGTTGAGACGAGATTTTGTTGACTTTTAAGACTATTACCTTTTTTTGACAATGCGTGGTCCTTATTGTTTTGGTCCAAATTGTGGGCTATTTTGACATTATTACTATGTGTGAGGGAACTTATAATTGCCTTACTTAGGGTTATTTCTTATTAGACACCTTTGATATTGAATGAAAGACTTGAGACTCTCTCTATGAAAACCCCTTTTGGCTTGATTTCTCTTGGTGCCTCCAATTGAACATTATTCCATCTTTGATCGAACTTTTTACAAGAATCATCGAATTCTCTAGGATGGTTGGTGCCTAATTCAAGAATCTAATCGAGAATTGGGAAGAACTTACCCAGGAGATCGCGGAAAGACCTCGAGAAACAAGTTCAAACTGGAAAATAAGGAGAAGAAGAATAGAGAGATAGTAACTAGAAGTAATGAATTGTATATTGATATGGAATCTTATCTCAGTACATGTATTTATAGGATCTACTACATTGATAGAAATAGTAACTGCATGTAACTAACTCTTAGCATGGCCACTAAGCTAAGAACTCAGCCTAACTAATTTTTAGAAATGCCCTTTAACTAACTTTAGGACTTGATAGTTAACTCCAACTAACTTTTGAATTTTATTTCTCTGCTATGTAACATCTTTTCCCTCGCTTAACTGGAATGTGCCATGAAAATATCCCTGGGATCAAAAGATCCTTGTACTCAAGGATTAAAGCTAGGAAAACGAGTGCACAAGTCATTGAAACCCTCCCAAGTAGCCAATGTTGCAGGAATGCCAGTCCACTTAACAAGGACCTGTGCAACATCCTTATTTCCCTTCTTAATCATCCTTCTGTCTAGTAGAGCTTCAGGTGTAGGACCCAATGGACTAGAAATTTCTGCAATAGGTGGTAAGGATATCTGAGGGGGAAGCTGATAGCATTTCTTTAACTGGGATAAATGAAAGGTGGGGCGGATTTTGACTGAATCTGGGAGGAGGAGAGTGTAAGCAACTACACCCACTCTTTTAGTGATCTGAAAGGGTCCATTGTACTTGCTTGGAAGCTTATTATATGGGTGTTGAGACACTGAAAGTTGCCTGTAAGGTTGGAGCTTAAGATAGACCCAGTCACCCTCAGAAAAAACTCTGTCAGCTCTACCTTTATCCTTCATCTATTTCATTCTGAACTGGGCTCTATGTAGATGATACTGCAGTAACTCCAGCTTAAGCTCCCTCTGTAAGAGCCAATTGTCTACCTCATCATGATCAGATTCACCAGGTAGGTATGGTAAATGATGAGAGGGTGGTCTGCCGTGTAGAGCCTCATATGGGAGCATTCAATAGAAGAGTGGTAGCAAGAATTGTACCACCATTCAGCCATAGACAAGTAGGACTTCCAGTCACAAGGGGAATCACTACAAAAACACCTTCAATAGGTTTTTAGGCACTTTTTCACCACCTCTGTTTGTCCATCTGTTTGGGGGTGGTATGCAGTAGATAAATGTATCTGGACCCCTTGCACTGTGAAGAACTCTTGCCATACTTGACTCAGGAAGATACTTTCCCTATTACTCACAATAATGTCTGGTAGTCCATGGAGTTTAAAGACATTATCTAGGAAAGCTTGTGCTACTTTCTTAGCTGAGAATGGATAAGTTAGAGGTATAAAGTGGGCATACTTAGACAGTCTATCAACAACCACTAGAATGACATCAGCTCCTTTTGATTCGGGTAATCCTTCTACAAAATCCAGACTTATTTCTGACCACACAACCTTGGGGATGGGTAAATGTTGCAACAATCCAGGATATTTGGATAAATCACTCTTGTTCCTTTGAAAAATATCACACCCCATGTTAAAGGAATGAATGTCTGCTCTAATTCATTTCTAATAAAAAAGAGCCAAGATTCCTTTTGTAGTTACCTCAATACCTGAATGACCACCTTGAGGAGTAGCATGCCATAAGCTTATAGTGTGTTTTCTTAAAGTTGTATTGTTTCCCACTAGTAACTTCCCTTTTCTTCTGAATTGATTGTTGACCCAAGAAAACTGAGAAGAAGTATCTGCTTGCTGCTTCAACTTACCAATCAGGTTCTGATGTTCTTTGTCTTCCCCTCAGCTCTTCTTAATTTGGTCCAGCAAGGATGAATCATTATGTGAAACTACCAGGTTGGAGAGTTCTGCTCCTTCCATCCTAGATAGGGCATCAACAACTTTGTTTTCAGAGCCTTTCTTATACTCTATATGATAATCAAATGCCATCAACTTAGTCACCCAAGAGAGTTGAGAGTCAGTGTGTAGCTTTTGTTCTAACAAGTATTTAAGTACTTTTTGTTCAGTTCTGATGATGAAGTGCCTGCCAAGTAGGTACTGTCACCACTTGGTGACAGCTAATACTAGTGCAAGTAACTTCCTGTTATACACAGACAAATCCATTTATTTAGGGCCCAAAGCCTTGCTCAAGAAGGCTATAGGATGACCTTCCTGCATTAGGACAGCTCCCACACCCCTTCCACTAGCATCAGTCTCCACCACAAACACTTTAGGAAAATTAGGCAGTGCTAGCACATGAGCTGATGTAAGAGCATGTTTCAACTCATCAAGTGATTGGTCTGCTGTTTCATTCCAATGAAATCCTTCCTTCTTTAGTAAGTCTATCAATGGCTTGCTTATCAATCCATAGCTCATGATGAACCTTCTATAATAACCAACAAGACCTAAAAATTCTCTCAATTGCTTAACATTCACAAGTTTTGGCCACTTCCTAACTGCTTCAATTTTTTGAGGGTCAATTGAGACTCACTCAGCTGAAATAAAGTGTCCTAAATATTCAATTTTAGTTATACTGAAGGAATATTTAGATTTCTTAGCTAACAGTTTATGCTCCTTCATTAACTTGAACACTACTTCAAGATGCTCATAGTGTTTCTGCCACCCTTGGCTATAGATCTAAATGTCATCAAAGAACACTAAGATGAACCTGCGCAGATAAGCCTGAAAAATAGAGTTCATTAATCCTTGAAATGTGGATGGTGCATTGGTAAGCCCAAAGGGCATCACTAAGTATTCATAGTTCCCTAAATACTGTTTTATGCATATCTTCAGGTGCTACTCTTAACTTATGGTAGCCAGACTTAAGGTCCACCTTAGAGAAAACCTTTTCTCCTCCCAATTCATCTAGTAAATCCTCAACGATAGTAATAGGAAATCTTTCTTTCACTGTCTGTTGTTTAGTTGTATGTAGTCCACGCAAAGTCTCCAGGTATCATTTTTTTTCCTATCACGACTACTGGGGCTGCATAAGGGCTAGTGCTATGCTGAATTATCCCCTGTTCCTCCATTTGTTGCAATAGTTTCTCAATTACATCTTTTTTCATGAATGGGTATCTGTAGGGTGTTTGATTGATTGGTGAGATATTAGGAAGTAGTGGAATTCTGCGGTCAAACTGACCCTTGAATGGAGGTAGTTCTATTGGTTCTTCAAAAAAAACAGTCATACTTGGTTAGTAATTTCTGTAGTTCTTCATTCTCTTCCTTAGTTGTCTTTCCTTATATAGCATTACAATGAGAGCCTTCTAGTAACTGGAGCATATACAACTGAGTACCTTCAACTGCTAACTTTTCTAAGCTTTTGGCTGACACAGTCTTCAGCTTATTGGTTCCACCTCTTAACAGATGCTTCCTTCCATTCAGCATTAATTCCATGGTTAGACTGAAATTCACTGTAATATCACCTAGTGTTAGCAACCACTACACTCCTAACACCATGTCACATGACCCCAATGGTATAACCAAGAAGTTAGCGGTAAAAGATGTGCTCTGTAACAACCAACTAAACCCTATACAAGTTTGATTGACTTTCATTAAACTCCCATCTGCTATACTTACGTTTTGAGGAGTGATACCAGTTAGAGAACATCCCAGATCTTTTGCAATATTGGTGTCTAAGAAGTTATGAGTACTTCTTGTATCAATAAGGATATGAATTGGTTTTCTCTCATGGTGTCCTATTACCCTTAAAGTCTGAAAGCTCACAGTACCATTCAATACATGCAATGATATAGACAAGTTATCATCTGTAGCAGCTGGTGCAGGAAGCTCCACAATCTTTTCTACCGTAGCATTTTCTTCTTCTTGATCCTCTTCAATTTCCAACATGTAAACCTGCCTATTACCCTTACACTTGTCTCTAAGTGTAAACTTCTCATCACAAAAATAACACATCCCCTTTTCTCTTCTAGCATTCATCTCAGCAGTAGGCACAAACTTTCTTTGAATGGTTCTAGTAGGTGGATTCAAGGTGTAAGTGTAAGAATGTTCAGGGTTAGGTCTGGAATAAGGAGTTTTTGGTAACATGGAATCAAGATTTCTTCTGGTGATTGAGGTAAAGTGGGGAATTGCATGTGTTATGTAATTTCCTTTTTGAGCTAAGTATGCAACTTCTTGTTCCCTAGAAAGATAGTAGGCTAGGGAAAGTGATTTGGGACTCAGTATCTTAATTATGTGCATAATTTTAGGTTTCAGTCCTTCCATGAAATAACTAATAGCATTGCTAGGTGACAAATCTAGTCTAGTTAAAGCTCTATCAAAGGCAGATTGGTAATCCTTCACAATCCCTACTTGTGTTAATCTATTCACATCAGCCATGGGGCCATCATATTCAATACTAAACCTCTCCACTAATGCCAGTACATATTCTTCCCACAACAAAGGTCTAGCAGTTAACATATACCTCATATAGGCTTGATGTCATTGAATTGCATCTCCTTCAAAATGTATAGCAGCTACCTACCCTTTGGTCTGATGGTATATCATCTATAGTGAAAAACTGATCTACTTAGTACAACCAAGTTCTTAAATCTTCCCCATTGAATCTTAGAAATTCTAGTTTGGATAATCTTGAAAAGTAAGGATTATATGAACTTACTGAAGAAGTTTTTGGTTCTTGAGAACTGCTTACTGAATGCCTTGGATGAGTTGTATTATGATAAACCTTATGATCTGCATTGCCTTGAATTTCTAGAATTTTATCCTGCTTTTCTCTTGTATCCATTTTATCCTTCAATTTCTTGGTAGAATTCTTCATTTCTGCCATTTCTCCTATCAGCTGCTGCATTAACTCCTTCAATCCCTACATTTCTGCAGATACTTCATCAGCATTATGAGTATTTGTTATCATCTTTTGGCTAAGAACTAGATTGCTCTGATACCAATTGGTGTCTAATTCAAGAATCTAATCGAGAATTGGGCAGAACTTGCCTAGAAGATCGTGGAAAGACCCCGAGAAGCAGGTTCAAACTGGAAAATAAGGAGAAGAAGAATAGAAAGATAGTAACTAGAAGTAATGAATTGTATATTGATATGGAATCTTATCTCAATACATGTATTTATAGGATCTACTACATTGATAGAAATAGTAACTGATGCCTGTAACTAACTCTTAGCTCGGCCACTAAGCTAACAACTTAGCGTAACTAATTTTCAGAAATGCCCTTTAACTAACTTTAGGACTTGACAGTTAACTCCAACTAACTTTTTAATTGTATTTCTCTGCTGTGTAACATCTTTTCCCTCGCTTAACTGGAATTTGCTGGGACAATCGTTTGTTTAGTAAAGGTGTCGTTTGACTTCATCGAGGGTGTATCAAGACTTGTTCTTCGATGCTACCTTGATTAAAGTTCAGATTATTTCTTACTTCTATCTTTATTTTTAGCTTCCACATTTAGCTTGAATCAGTTGGTATCAGAGCAAGGTTAAGGATTTGTTCTTATAATTCCTCGTCATATTCGTTGTGCCCATGTTAGTATCATCTATAGATTTCTTGTTATTTTCATTTTTGACAAAAAGAAAAAAAAGGAAACAAAAAAATGAAAAGTTGAAAAAAATCACAAAAATAAGTTGGATTTGAAACCCTAATTGTTGATTATTATTATGGATTGTTCTATGATGTTTTCCCGATCTTTTGGTACCATTGAATCGTATTTTGGTGTTGTGGTTGAAGATTTAAAAGATTGAAACCCTAACTTTGAAACCCTTGCTTGAATTGCTTCAAATCTGAAATCGAATCTTGTTATTGATTGATTTAGGTTGGAAATCATTGGGGGATTGTTAGAAACTATTAAGTACACCTTTGGGTATCATTGGTAAATGAAAACCAAGTAAAAAACGATCAAAGGTGCTGAAAATGGGTTGAAACCAGACCTGGAACGTTGCAGAAAAGTTGTAGGTTTCTGCAGTGGGCGGAGCGCCTCTTCTTAGGCGGACCGCCTACCTCTGTGCAGGGTGGAGCGCCTCAGCAAAATCCTGTAGCTGGGTAGTTTATTTTGTATGTTTTCGTTTGTTTTGTTTGTACTACTTCTGACTAGTACTCCTTGAGTAATCTTTCTACTCAGTTAGTGCTAGTTCTTTGAGGTCTTAGGATAACTCGTGCGTGATTGGAGTTGGAATTCAAAGAAGATTACTCAAATAGCCGTCCGTCCATAGAGTCACATCAATTCACTCATCCCAAAGAGTACTAGTGGTTCTTGTGGACTTAGTAGGTTATTGAGGAGGTTGTTCAATATGAGGAGCCTTTTGAATCAAGCTTGTGTGATCCTGCCTTATTAACTTGAGTGTACCCGAGAGACATTCCAAAAGTGAGGGAGCGTGTGAGGTCTTATTACACTAATCTCTTCTTTGGTTTTGATACTTGTAGGTACATGGCTAGAGAAGGAGATAAGGCCGTAGAGGTGCCGGAGACCACTTTGGCCTACCTTTTTGGATTTGAAACCCTAATTGTTGATTATTATTATGGATTGTTCTATGATGTTTTCCCGATCTTTTGGTACCATTGAATCGTATTTTGGTGTTGTGGTTGAAGATTTAAAAGATTGAAACCCTAACTTTGAAACCCTTGCTTGAATTGCTTCAAATCTGAAATCGAATCTTGTTATTGATTGATTTAGGTTGGAAATTATTGGGGGATTGTTAGAAACTATTAAGTACACCTTTGGGTATCATTGGTAAATGAAAACCAAGTAAAAAACGATCAAGGGTGCTGAAAATGGGTTGAAACCAGACCTGGAACGTTGCAGAAAAGTTGTAGGTTTCTGCAGTGGGCGGAGCGCCTCTTCTTAGGCGGACCGCCTACCTCTGTGCAGGGTGGAGCGCCTCAGCAAAATCCTGTAGCTGGGTAGTTTATTTTGTATGTTTTCGTTTGTTTTGTTTGTACTACTTCTGACTAGTACTCCTTGAGTAATCTTTCTACTCAGTTAGTGCTAGTTCTTTGAGGTCTTAGGATAACTCGTGCGTGATTGGAGTTGGAATTCAAAGAAGATTACTCAAATAGCCGTCCGTCCATAGAGTCACATCAACTCACTCATCCCAAAGAGTACTAGTGGTTCTTGTGGACTTAGTAGGTTATTGAGGAGGTTGTTCAATATGAGGAGCCTTTTGAATCAAGCTTGTGTGATCCTGCCTTATTAACTTGAGTGTACCCGAGCGACATTCCAAAAGTGAGGGAGCGTGTGAGGTCTTATTACACTAATCTCTTCTTTGGTTTTGATACTTGTAGGTACATGGCTAGAGAAGGAGATAAGGCCGTAGAGGTGCCGGAGACCACTTTGGCCTACCTTTTGTCTGAGGTGAAGGCAATTAGTGTTATACTTGAAAACATTGAAAGGGAAAGAACCCCGAGTTCTCAAAAAGAGTCAGGGGAAGGTACTAGTGATGGTTCAACCATGAAACCGGATTAATTTGTTGAAGTAGCTCATCAACAACGGTTGAGAGAAAAAGCTACTCGTCGTGGTAGGGTGTTGGGCATTCCCCAACCTTTGGACATTCCTCAACCTTTGGGCATTCCCCAAGGCAATGTTCTACCACTTATGAGACCCCGAAGGAATGTGGGGTACCTGAAAGCAAGATGTTGATGTTCAAGGAGGAGAGATACCCGAGCTTGTTGATGACTATGATGACTATGAGCCACCTTATCCGAATAGGAGGCTAACATGGAGTTCAAGGTATGAATAGAGGTCGTGCGCAAGGTCGTGGGCCTCAATGGGGATATGTGGGAAGGAAATTGAGAAGTGAATATGATGTTTATGATGACTACTATGGGGGTCAACCGGAACAAACCCGTGGGGGTCGTGATAACAACTTGAATAGTGTGAAGATCACTATCCCATATTTCAAAGGGACTAGTGATCCGGAGAAGTTCTTGGAGTGGAAGGTTCACTTGGAGAGCATATTTTATACTAATGACATGTCGGATGAGAAGAAGGCCACATATTCCATTGCATTATTCGAAGCTTATGCTTCTACTTGGTGGGAGTAGGCTAGAAGTTCTAGAGGTAGACTTAGGTTAACCGATCACATTACTTTGGATGAGTTGAAACAAGTGATGAGTTCGAAGTATGTCACCCCAAATCATAGGCAAGAACGACTCAAGAGACTCTATGAATTGAAACAAAGCCTCAAGTCGGTTGAGGAGTACTTTGATGAGTTCGAAAAGAGCCGAATGTCCCTTGATATGGTGAGGGAAGATGAGGAGCAAGCTATCATTCGGTTCAAGAGTGGCCTAAATCGAGAGCTACCTTCTTAATTGAGGTTGCATATTTTCCATTCACTCCATGATGCATTCCATACCGCCCTTAAAGCTGAAAAGTGGAGTAAGGAAGACAAAGCCACTCGCTATAGAAATACTACTTCTACTCTCGTGAGCCGATCTAAGGATTGGAAAATTCCAAGCACCAGTGGTACTAGTGGAACCCGAGAGGGAAAGAAGTCCTTTGATAAAGCCACACCAAGGAGTGACTCTAAAAAGTCGGGAGGTAACTCTAAGACTCAATTGAATACTCATAGTGCTTCTTCTTTTCAATGCCACAAGTGCAAGGGATATGGGCACTTTGCTAAAGATTGTCCCACCCATAGAAAAATGATGATCATGGATGATGAGACGGTGTGTGAGCAAGAAAGTTAGCCCGAAGACGAGGGAGTTGAAGGTGGTGAGCTAGTTGAGAGTGAAGAGCAAGTGGCGGAGGATGATGAGCCTAATATGTTTGTTGTGGTACGTCGGGGTTTGAGTGCCATGAGTATTGAAGAGAAGGAGGTGAATGTGTAAAGGAAGAACTTGTTCCATGCTAGATGTAGTGTAAGGGAACAAGTGTGTTTTTTGATTGTCGATTCCGAAAGTTGTACCGATGTGGTGAGCCAATCGTTGGTGTCACAATTGAATTTTCCTACTCTTAAACATCCACATCCGTACCGATTACAATGGTTGAGTGAGTGTGGAGAGTTTAAGGTGGTGAAGCAAGTCTTGATCAAGTTCAAGAGTGGGACCAAGATGAGCTTATGTTTGATATTGTGTCAATGCAAGCTTTCCATCTCTTCTTGGGTAGGCCTGGGCAATATGATAGATATGTGGTTCATGATGATCGAGCCAATATTTACATGGCTAAGCATGAGGGTAAGAGTTACACACTTAAGCCCTTGACGCCTAACCAGGTGAGTGATGACTATAGGCGTATGGAGGAGTTAAAAGAGGCGGCTAAAGCTAAGTCCCTCGTGGAGACTAGGCCTATAGCTGTGAGTAAAGCTAACACACCAGTTCTAACCGGTAACATTTGTATCATGATGCAACCGGTGAGTGCTTGAGAGGTAATAATGGCACAAAAATGCTTATTTGTCTAGCGCATAAGGGTATGGTCTTGACTTTCGATAGTAATTTTGCTACTAACCCTAACCCTTTGCCAAGTGTTATTGAGAATGTTTTGTAGGATTTTGAGGACATGTTTCTCGAGGAGATGCCTAGCAGTCTTCATCCATTGAGGAGGATTAAGCACCAAATTGACTTAGTCCCGGGGTTCCAAATACCCAAAAAACCGGCCTATAAGAGCAAGCTCGAAGATACCAAAGAAATGCAAAGGCAAGTGGATTCATTGCTTATCAAAGGCTTGGTTCGTGAGAGTTTGAGTCCGTATGCCGTATCGGTGATTCTTGTGCCAAAAAAGGATGGGACTGAGAGAATGTGTGGTTATTATTGTGCGGTCAACAAGATAACGGTAAAGTATCATCATCTCATTCCTAGACTTGATGACATGCTTGATGAGCTAAGTGGTTCTAGTGCCTTTTCAAAAATAGATCTTAGGTTCGGCTATCACAAAATCTGAATAAAATCGGATGATGAGTGGAAAACCGCATTCAAGAGCAAGTTTGGTCTATATGAATGGTTGGTGATGCCCTTTGGCCTCTCCAATACACCTAGCACTTTCATGAGGTTAATGAACCATGTTTTGAAACCGTTTATCAACAAGTTTGTGGTTGTCTATTTTGATGATATCTTGATCTATAGTAAGTCAATAGATGATCACTTGAGGCAAGTCCTTGAGGTGCTAAGAGCCGAGAAGCTCTATGCAAACTTCAAGAAACGTGCCTTTTGTGTTGAAAAGGTTGTCTTTCTTGGCTTTATTGTTAGTCCCAATGGTGTGGATGTTGATGAGTCCAAAATTGAAGCCATTAGAGATTGGCTTACTCCTACTACCGTTTCTCATGCTAGGAGTTTCCATGGCCTTGCTCGTTTCTATAGGCGATTTGTGAAGGACTTTAGAATCGTTGCTGCACCACTCACCGAGTTGGTTAAAAAAGATCGACCATTTGTGTAGGGAGAGACTTAAGAGAAGGCTTTCCAAGAGTTAAAAAGTAAGTTGAGTGCAGCCCCTTTGTTCCAATTGCCTGACTTTGGGAAGGCATTTGAGGTTGAGTGTGATGCATTGAGGGTTTGTATTGGAGGTGTTCTCATGCAAGATAGGAAATCCATTGCTTACTTTAGTTAGAAGTTGAAGGGTGCAACCTTGCATTACTCTACGTATGACAAGGAGTTGTATGCCCTAGTGAGAGCTCTAGCTCATTGACAATACTATCTTTGGCCTAGAAAATTTGTGATTAAGAGTTATCATGAGTCACTCAAACATCTTAGGAGCCAAGAGAAGTTGAACAAAAGGCATACCAAGTGGGTAGAGTTTAGAGACTTTCCTTTATGTAATTCATTACAAAAACGGAATGGAGAATGTTGTAGCCGATGCACTTTCTAGGAAATTTGCCCTAGCTACAAGTCTTGTTTCTAGGCTTATGGGTTTTGAGAGAATTAAGTTAATGTATGATCATGACCCAAAGCTAAAGAGCATTCATGATGCTCTTGTGAGAGGGAAAAGGGTAAAGAAGTACCAATAGGTAGATGGCTACATTTTCAAGAATGGGAGAGTGTGTGTATTTGAGTCCTCATGGAGAAAATTGCTAGTGCATGAGGCACATTGTGGGGGCTTGATGGGTCACTTTAGGGTGGACAAGACTTTAGCCATACTCAAAGAGAAGTTTCATTGGCCTAAGATGAGACCTCTTGTTGAGCGCTTTTGCAATGCTTGTTTAGATTGCAAGAAGGCTAAGTCTAGGCCAAACACCCAAGGTTTGTACACTCCCTTGCTTGTTCCTACTAGTCCGTGTATTGATACTCCAATGGATTTGATTATTGGGATTTCCACGGGCTATAGGGGGACATGACAACATTTATGTTGTCGTAGATAGATTTTCCAAGATAGCGCATTTTATTCCATGCAAAAGAGTCATGATGCAGAACATATTGTTTCTTTGTTCATTGATAATGTGTTAAAGTTGCATGGTGCCTCGTACCATTGTGAGTGATAGGGACTCTAAGTTCCTTAGCAATTTTTGGAGGTGCTTGTGGGGTGTTCTTGGCACCAAGTTGTTGTTCTCTATGTCTCACCACCCTCAAATGGATGGGAAAACTGAGGTGGTGAACCGAACCTTAGGAGCTCTACTTCGAGCTATAACCAAAGGTAGGGCGGAGACATGGAGTGATAGGTTTCCACTCATAGTGTTTTCATATAACCGTACTTTACATAGAATGATTGGTGTGACCCCATTTGAGTGTGTTTATAGCTTTAATCCTTTGATTCACTTGATCTTACCTATTTGCCTAGAGATGCAGTTGTTAGCTTTGAAGGTAAGAGCTAGGTTAAGGCTTTGCTTGAGCTTCATGCTAAGGTGAGGAAGAACTTGGAGGAGGCCTATGAAAAGGTTGCATCAAAGAAGAATAAGGGGAGAAAGAAGTTGGACTTGAAGAAGGGTGATTGGGTTTGGGTGCACTTTCCCAAGGTGAGATTTCCAAGCCATAGGAAGGGGAAGTTGGCACAAAGAGGAGATGGACCATTCCAAGTGCTATCAAAGATCAACAATAATGCATATGTAATCGACTTGCCAGGTGAGTATAATATTTCTAGCACTTTCAATATTTCTGACTTGACTCTTTGTGATGTAGGTAATGATACCTTGGAGGATGACACCTTGATTTCGAGGGCGAAATCTTCTTAAGAAGGGAAGGATGATCCCATTTCAATTGCCTCAAGACCATTCACTTGGAGTCAAACCAAAGAGATTCAAGATACTCATCTATACTTGGTTTGGAAGGGCTTGGAAGATAGGAGCTCCGGGAGTAATTTGAAGTTCGTCTGCTTCAGCACATGTGAGGGAGGACCGCCTTTGCACCAAGGTGGAGCACCTTAGCTTATTTTGGCCACTCATGCAGCTTGGCAAGACCAGGGCGGACCGCCTCTGAGGGTGGGTGGACCAGACTGCCTCCCCGTAAAAGTGCTCCAAGTGCGTCTAAGTGTCAAAGTTCCAACTCTCAGAAGTTTGCTGGGCGGAGTGTCTCTTGCTGGACCACCCTCGGGACGTTCTGGGGCAGGGAGCCTAATGGTAAGAGGTGGAGCGCCTCCCCTTGTTCCAGCTGAGAAGGGATTTTGTTGACTTTTAAGACTATTTTCTTTTTTGACCCTGCATGGTCCTTATCGTTTTGGCCCGACTTGTGAGCTATTTTGACATTATTATTATGTGTGAGGGAACCTATAAATACCTCACTTTGGGTTATTTCTTATTAAACACCTTTGATATTGAATGAAAGACTTGAGACTTCTCTCAATGAAAATCCCTTTTGGCTTGATTTCTCTTGGTGCCTCTAATTGAACATTATTCCATCTTTGATCAAAATTTTTACAAGAATCATAGTATTCTTGAGGATCGTTCGTTTAGTAAAGATGTCCTTTGACTTCATCGAAGGTGTATCGAGACTCGTCCCTCAGTGCTACCTTGATTAAAGTTTAAACTACATTTTACTTCTATCTTTGTTTTTAGCTTCCGCTTTTAGTTTGCATCAAGGGTATCAAAAGAGTATACTGTATAACCAAAGGGTATACTTTGTTCATAAAAACAACAATTGAAATATTTATTTGCTCGATATCATCATACACTTTGATCCAAACACAAAATTGTATACCAAAAGAGCATATAGTATACCAAAAGAGTATACTTTATTCATAACAAAAAACTGAAATATTTGCTCGATAACATCACACACTTTGATCCCAACAACAAAGAGTATACCAAAATAATATGCAATATACCAAAGGGGTAAACTTTATTTAAAACAACCACAGTCTGTAATATTTATTTACTCGATAGCATCATGCACTTTGCCAAACATAAAAGAGTATACAGTATACCAAAATGATATACTTTATTTAAAACAACAAAAACTGAAATATTTATTTCGTCAATAGCATCACACACTTTGATCCAAACACAAAAGGGTATACCAAAAGAGTATACGGTATACCATTTTAAAATATACCAGAAGGGTATACTTTGTTCAAAACAACAATAACTGAAGTATTTATTTGCTCGATAGTATCGTACACTTTGATCCAAATACAAAAGAGTATACCAAAAGGGTATACATTGTTCGAAATAACAAAAACTGAAATATTTATTTGTTCGATAGCATCGCACACACTTTGATCCAAAAATAAAAGAGTATACTAAAAGAGTATATATTATACCAAAACGGTATAGTTTGTTCAAAATAAGAAAAATTGAAATATTTTTTGCTCGATAGCATCACACACTTTAATCTAAACACAAAAGAGTATACCAAAAGGGTATACCTTGTTTAAAATAATAAAAACTTAAATATTTATTTTCTCAATAGGATTGCACACTTTGATTCAAACACAGAAGAGTATACCAAAAGAGTATAGAGTAAAATCCATCACCTGGATAAATGCCAAACTCCTGCATAAATGCCATACTATATCATATATGACTAAAATTTTGGCATGTTTTTATTGTTATTGGTGATAAATATATCACTTTCATCGCCATGATATATTTCAAATGCCAAGCAGCTTCAACTTTGTAAAGAAACCAACCATGGTCAAAGAAAATCCAACAAAGTTGTCCCAAATCGACTTTTTCTCTATTGGAAATGGTAATCTATTTAGAATTTGAAGTATTCAATTTCACCAATAAGATACATAGACTTACTTCACATTTAGAATTGCATAAGACTTAAATATTTGTCATGGATAAAGTCATTTCATCAAGAAATTTCAATCAAGAATTACAATAAAGAGATAAAATGTAAACGGAAGAGGGTTACATAATAAAACTGAAAACATACTCATATTTTTTTCTCAATTGAAGTACTTCTTATTCCCGTACAAATTAGACATTTCACAATATACGAAGTTTAAAATTGTTAGTAGAAAATTTGACTAGAAGTACAGACACGATCTGCACTTTATGTTTGGATGAATTTGTTTGTGTAGTTCCATAGAAATTACCTTTGTGATTCTTATTTTTTAAAAGAATTAAAAAACAAATTCCTAGTTTTTGTACTCCAACTTTTCTCTTGAATGTGCACCGCTTGTATGGCTGTAAGAACTCCCATGTCTTGATGATGCTAGTAAAGAAAACGGAGGAATATTGTGGAACCTTTTGGAATTGGCATAAACTAATATTATATGCATAGTTATTCAATCCGCCTAAATAATATCACAAAACCGTCAGCATAAAATAACTACAAAAGAACGTATATGTGAAGGGTAGTTGGATTTACATAGAGGGCTAAATTTTGGGTTATAAAGATGTATGTTAATTATTTTTGTTGTTATCTTAATTGTATAATACTTTTGTTTGCACTTTAGATGAGAACTGCTTAGGGGATAATGTTGCAAACACTTCGGAAGATGATAATGAATCAAATTATCCTTAAATAATCATTGTTATAATTTTCAAATTCAAATTTAAATTTAAATTCTAACTACTCTCTCAATTAAAGTTAAAAAATAACTAAACAAACTAAAAACAGACTAATTTACCAAAAATTTCCAAGTGGCTTCCTACTACTTTGCCACTTCTCTAATTTTAATTGGTTACTACTTTCGTTTTAATAATATATAGGTAGATATAGAATATAGATAAACAGTTCAATATGTGCATACAGTGCACTCTCTTCTCCTTTCTCTAAATGAACATTAATGTCCCCTTAAACCCTTGTGTTGATGTATTTACTTAGGTTCCTGCTTGTATATTATGCGCATCAATAGGTAAAAGTTGAGGTTAAGCATGGCAGCAAAAGTGGTGTTGTGAAGACTTTACATGAGCCTTTTCTTTTTCCCTCTCTTTACTTTTTATGCATGTCAATGTTTTAGAATTCAATCTCTTAGAATCTGCAATTTTACGTTGAATATGATAGGTTTAAAATCAGTTTATAACAGGGAAATATTTTCAGCAAAGCCAGACAGAGGCTATTTTTGAAAGACTGTCTTGATTAAAGCCAATTTCTGCAAAATCGTAAAAACTAGCCAATTTTAAATCACAAGGCCAGATTTTTGAAACGTAAACTGTTTTTTTAAGCTAAAGCCTCTTCTTCACGCTAACACATAGTGTGTCAGAGGAAGTATAGGCTTTGGGGTTCGCAAATACATGAAAATAAAGACGAGGGCTATTTTTGCATAACAGTCACTATAATTTGCTTATAACATTATCTGCATGCATTTTTCTAAACTTTCTGACTATATATTTTTCTCAAATATATTTATGTGTGTTTATTTGTGTGCATTTAACTTTACAGTAAGATGTTTTATTTTGGAAAAGTTAAAAATGCTTTTTCTTATTTATGTATATTTATCTGTTAAAATATATTTAAATTTTTAAATGCGGCCCCAAAATTAAAAATGCCACTTGGAATAGGTGTTTAATAATTAATGTCAAAACAATCCTTCAAAAGTGGCTACATTCCTAAATACAATAATTTTATTTGTCCGTACGTTTCTAAGTTATTGTATTATGGAAAGCTTCAAAAAATATTTACATTTTACTGTTTTAAACGTATTTTTTAAGGGAAAATAACTCGTTTCATATTTGCGAAAGTAAACCAATTTTAGTCATTATTGTATTTTTAGCCTCCTTGAATTTAAAGTTAAAATCAAAGGCCAAAACTGCGACTGGACAATGGGTTTAGCTCGTAACTGCAAATCCAGAATTGTTTAAAGCCTGTCAAACGATTACAGTGAGTCCACTTTGAATTAATTTTCATAGAATGTCCTGGTTAAGGCTTGGTTTAAGCTTTCTATCCTGAATTTTTGAGGAATTAGATAATCCTAAGTTTTATTTACACCACTACTTTATAATTCAGCTCATGCTTCATATTGTAGCCTTAGTCTAAATTGCTTTGAACTCTCTGTGCATATTAAAATCCATTCATATGTTTAGCTTATAAATTCAAAATTATACATCTGGTCGGGAACCACTTTTCGTAAGACTCGAGAAATGCCTAACACCTTCTTTTCAAGTCGTAAGGACTTCTTATCTAGAATTTCAGGCTAAACATACTTACCCGGAGTTAACTTTAGCAACTTAGATATCATATGCGACCTAATACGCCTTAGACGAATGTATTTTTTGGCAACTCCGAAACCAACACAAACGAGTTACTCAGTCGAACCTAACCTTTAAACTAAACCAAGCTCGAAAAAGGGGTGCGATAGAATGACCATTCCGCTGGGGATATTTTTCAAAATGTCCTAACCATTACGGATTTATGTTTTGGGAATTATAAATTATTTTATTTAATATTGTTATTTTTGTATTTTATTATTATTGTTATTGTTTACTAACTCATTTTCCTTGTTTTTGACTTTTTATGCTCCTTTTATTGTATTATTTATTTTAAATTCTATTTGTATGTTTTAATTATACATTGTTTTGAATTATCGTTATTATTTTTACTTGATTTATTCAAATTTTTTAGACTAACTTGATTCTTGTGTTTTCTTTTTTTTTTTTTTAATTTTTTTTTTTGTGAATTATTTTTATGTCAAGTTGTGCATTTAAGATTATCATTTCGCTCATATCGTCCACTAATCCTGGCAACTTCAAAATGAGGATAATAAAAGTCTGGTCTAGTAAAACATACTCTTAGTGGAGACGCTACTAAGTTTCATACGTCATATCATTGTTAGGAAAATACGATTTCGGCTTATGTCTAAGTCCTTAGTACAACATGCCCAAACGAACCAAACGAGTTATTAACCCCAAGCTTTGGACATGACTATTTGTGCATTATTATTAAGGTTAAATGTGCCGGATGTGGATCATTTATTTTTAAACGGTTGCAATTAGTCTGCATATGCCTTTCAAGAGGCGCAAAAGATAACCAAAAAGGCATCAAAGGCCTAAATTGAAACGACCTCGGTCAGTCGTTTCGGAAGTTAGGACTCCGATTGGCGTGCCGATAATTTTAAATATTCGTAAGGTCCATTGAGACTTATCTGTAAAATTTGAGCTAAATCAGACCTCGTTTGGTAGGCATCGGAAGAAGGTTTCAGTTTTTATTATCGATAAATATTAAAAAGAGATTTTCGAGCTCGGTTTTAGCGAATGAGCTCCGATTCGAATATGATTATTTGTGACTTTTATGAACTTTCGAAAGTGAATTTCGATGTTGTTCGGCTAGTTTCCGCTAAAATGCTGAAAGTCAAATAATTTGATATTTTTCTATTTAATTTACATATTGAGTTTCGAGAGTCCATGTTGAGATCCGTCTTAGCAAGTATGCTACATATATTTTGTATAACTTGTATGCAAAAGTTGAAATTATTTCAAATATCGTAGGGTACCGTTTTAATTTTTGTCAAGAAAAGAAAAGAAAAGAAAATAAAGTAAAAGAAAATAAAAGAAAAAGAAAAAGAAAGAGAATAGTCAATAGCGGTTAGCTGAACTTCCTAGCAGCATTAAAAGAACGAAACAAGAGACAGAAACAAAAACAAGGACAGAATCAATAATGAACAAAAACGAGAAGGAAGAGATTACGCGGGAAAGGATAAAAATGCCAGAAAATGAGAAAAGGGGCCGGGGAAAAGTAGAATTTTCACCCTGAAATATTCGTGTAATGATCTTAATACAGTATTTGAGTCTATTACGTGTGTTTGAATATGTTTTAACGGTAAAACTGAGAATATTATACATCATTTTAATAAGTTCAATTAAAAATTTAAAGGGTCAAATGGACCCCGATAATAGAATTGATTATATATTCGTACTCAGTGAGTTATGGGTAACATATAAATATAATTTATTTAGGGTTTGGTTATGTGACCTTAAACCCTGTACATAGGCTTGGCCTGCGTATTGCGTATGTGAATAGGGTATCAGGTTCCTAACCGGATTGCCCTAAGATGTGAGGAATGAAGCCTTTAGCCTAATTTGATATATTTTCTGCTTATTGAATAAGTAGAATCGTTTGGCAATGAATCCATAGGACAAAGCGGTTATTGAGTGGCTGTGCCAACTTTGCAACAAGGTAAGTGTTTATATCCATTTCTTTGGAGGCCCTTGGCCTTGTGAATATTCTACCACGTGTTCCTTGTCTGTGTAGCTGCCGATAGGCGTACTCATTACGCCTTATCTTTGAATTTACATTGTATATTATATGTTATGCCCTGTTGTTGGTATTGCATTGAGCATATGAACATTGCATTCTGGTTTTGAGCGTTGCATATACTTCCCGGTTGGTGATAAGAGTTGCGCTCCGGTGAAGGATCATCATTGCATATACTTCCCGGTTGGCGATGAGAGTCCCGCACCGGTGAAGGGTCATTATTGCATATACTTCCCTGTTGGCGATGAGAGTCCCGCACCGGTGAATGGTCATTATTACATATACTTCCCTGTGATCGATGAGAGTCCCGAGCCGGAGAAGGATCATCATTGCATATACTTCCCGATAATCGATGAGAGTCCCGAGTCGGTGAAGGGTCATTATTACATATACTTCCCGGTAATCGATGAGAGTCCCGAGCCGGAGAAGGGTCATCATTGCATATACTTCCCGGTAATCGATGAGAGTCCCGAGCTAGTGAAGAGTCATCATTGCATATACTTCCTGGAAATCGATGAGAGTCCCGAGCCGGTGAAGGGTCATCTTTGCATGTATCTCCTGGTAGACGATGAGAGTCCTGCGCCGGAGATAGGTATCAGGCATATGTGATTGAATTGCATTGTCCCGCATTCATCCCATCTCATTGCACCGCATACTGACTATTGTGTGTATTGTGTTGTGTTTTATGTATACGGTATGTACACTATGTCGTGGACATATCTCAGTTTGCCTATATATTTCTGGCTCGTATTCTGGGTTGCGGGGATCGGGTTGCACGCCGCAACGGTATAAATATATGGATCTGGTTGCACTCCGCAACGGTATAAATATATGGATCGGGTTGTACGTCGCAACGGTATAAATATATGGATCGGGTTGCACGCCACAACGGTATAAATATATGGATCGGATTGCACACCACAACAAGATGAATATATGAATTGGGTTGCACGCTGCAACAGGATGTATTTCTTATTGTTGATATGTTCGGGATACCTATATATTCTAGCCATCTTACGTTCCTGGTTGTTAATGAGTTTGTCATTCCATACGTGTTTCTAGTTATTATCTGGCTCCGCCTTTTCATAATTTAAAAAAGAGGAATTTGGTTTATCTGTTTCTTTTCTCCCTAGCTAGCTATCCTATTCTTTGAGGTGGCTAGTCTGCCCCACTTATTGAGTCCTTTTGACTCACCCTTGTTTGTTGTATGTTTCTTATCTATCTATTTCGTTTCGGCAGGTTCGCTCTAGGATTGAGTTCGCCACGTTGTGAAGGAGCGAATATGACTTCAGCTGTCAGGGTGAGCCAGCTTTCATTCCGGATAGCCACCAGTTTATTGTTTATTATTTCAGTTGCAGTTTGCTCCCTTCAGGAGGTATTTGTCTTCTTATGTACTCTTAGATGTCTAGTCTAGATAGCCCTAAACCTAGTGTGTTGGGTAGTCAGCTGTAATTTCTTTTGTACAGCTTAGAGGTATCAGTATGTCTGTGTTTTTGTTTTAAATCTTATCTTTATTTATAAATTGTTATATTTATTTTTCTATTTAATTGGTAAGGGTTCGCCCGACGAGTCTATGGGAGGATGTCAGGTGCCCGCACGGCCTAACTTGAAACGACTCCGGTCAGCCATTTCGGAAGTTAGGACTCCGATTGGTGTGCCGATAATTTTAAAATATTCGTAAGGTCCATTAGGACCTGTCTGTAAAATTTGATCTAAATCAGACCTTGTTTGGTAGGCATCGGGAGAAGGTTTCAGTTTTTATTATCGATAAATATTAAAAAGTGATTTTTAAGCTCGGTTTGGGAAAATGAGCTCCGATTCGAAATCCGAAAGTGCCGTTAGGTTCGTATGATTATTTATGACTTTTGTAATTTTTTGAAAGTGAATTTCGATGTTGTTCGGCTAGTTTCCGAAAAAATACCGAAAGTTAAATAATTTGATCTTTTTCCTTTAAATTCGCATCTTGAGTTTTGGGAGTCCGATTTGAGATCCGTCTTCGTGAGTATATTACATATATTTTGTATAACTTACTTGAAAATTTTGGGATCATTTCGACTTCTCTAGGGTTCCATTTTAATTTTAATCGTCGTCGCGAATTTATAAAAAAAAAAGTTGAAATTAGCAATGTCGGTCATGCTAAGGGATTAGCATCCGCAAACTACAAGATACGCAGAAATATTAGAACAAAACAGAGAGAAAGGAAAAATTAGAAAAGAGAGAGGAATAGGGAAAAAGGAGTGGAAAAATAGTGGAATTTCTACCCCAAATCTTCAGGTAATGATGTTAACTCATTATCTTAGCTTATTACGTGTGTTTGAATATATTTTTACGGTAAATATAGGGATATAAGACATTGCCCTAATGACGTAAATTGATAGTTTAAAGGGTCAATTGGAGCCCGATGATGGAAATGATTATATATTCGTACTCAGTGAGTTATGGGCAACATATAAATAGAATTTATTTAGGATTTGGTTATGGGACTTTGAACCCTGTACATAGACCTGGCCTGCGTATAGCGTATGCGAATAGGGTATCAGGTTCCTAACTGGATTGCCCTAAAACATAAGGAATGAAGCCTTTAGCTTTATTTGATATAGTTTTTCTGCTTATTGAATAGAAAGAGATCGTTTGGCAGTTAATACAAAGGAAAAAGCAGTGGTTGAGTAACATGACTGGCTTTGGAATACGGTGAGTGATTATATCCATTTCTTTGGAGGCACCTGGCCTCGTGGATTTTCTACCACGTGTTCTTTACGTGTGTAGCTGCCGATAGGCGTACTCATTACGCCTTAGCTTTGAATTTACGTTGTATATTATATGTTATGTCCCGTTGCTGATATTGCATTGAGTATCTGAGCATTGTACTCTGGCTATTATTACTGCATATACTTCCCGGTAATCGATGAGAGTCCTGAGCCGGTGAAGGGTCACTACTGCATATACTTCCTGGTAGTCGATGAGAGTCCCGCGCCGGTGAAAGATCATTATTGCATATATCTCCTAGTAGACGATGAGAGTCCCGTGCCGGAGATAGGTTTCGGGCACATGTGACCCCGTTGCATCATGATGCATCATTGCATATCTTTATATGAATTTTTTTAGCTGTATAGATTTATTGCATTAATTATCTGTGAATGATTTATCTGGTTGACTGCTATGGCTTCTGTTTCCCTGACTAGCGTATCTATTTTTCGAGGTTGCTAGTTTGTTCACACTTATTGAGTCCTCATGACTCACCCCCTATTTGTCCTTGTATTTTCTTTTCGCTCGGCAGATTCTGCACCAGGACCCAGCCAGTCGCGCCGTGATTGAGGAGTAGTACGTTCTCAGCTGTCTACGGTGAGCCATCCTGTTCATTGCGGCCACCAACTTCAGATATTACAGTTTTCCTTACTTTTTCTCCCTTAGGGAGATGTATATATCTTTTGGCCTTCTTAGATGTCTGATCTGGAAACTTTTAAAACTGTATTTTCTGGGTAGTTATTTGTATTGCTCAGACAGCTTGTATATTTTTCTATCATTGGGAGTTATCTTATGTTGTTAAAGTTTGGTTCATCTTCATTCAAGGTAATTCTTCACAATTTATATCAATTCAGTCAATAGGGTTTGCCTGACAGGTTTAGGGGAGGTGGTCGGGTGCCCGCACGGCCTAACCGAGAATTCGGGTCGTGTCAGTTGGTATCAGAGCGAGGTTTAGAGTCTTTCTAGATCATGACAGTGTCTAATAGAGTCTCGCTGATCAGGCGGAGACATCCGTGCCTATCTACGAGAGGATATGATGGCATTTAGGTAGTTTCACTTCTTTTTTTCTCTGTCGTGCGTGAGTCTTCTTATCTGAAGTTAAATATTTTTAATTTTCTGCAGTAAATGGTGAGAACGCGCGCGAATGTTTGGCGAGAGGCGGAGGAGCCAGCGGTCGCCCCTATGCCTGCTGCTCCGCGAGGTGGCGGTGTTGGCCGCGGTAGAGGTCGTGGTCGAGGCAGAGGTAGAGTTGCCCTAGCCGCGAGGATGGTGGATCGTGTTGATCCTGCTGCAGAGGTTCCGATACTGCCATCTTTTGCTGGGCAGGGGGAGCAGGGTTTATTCGTTCCCCCCGCACTTCATGATGCTTTTATGAGATTCTTAGCGACGCAGATGCCCCAGGGACCTCATATTCCTCAGGCTGTCGTAGATGCTCATATTCCTCAGGCTGCTGTGGATGCCCCTATTCCTCATGCTGCTGTAGATGCTCCTATCCCTCAGGCAGCTCCTCAGGCTGCGGTAGATATTGTTTCTCAGGTTTAGGAAACTCCCATTCCAGCTCCACAGGTAGCCCTAGCAGTTCATGTTCCAGGTGGTCATGTTCTAGAGGTAGCGGGTGTTATACCTCCAGTTGTTCAGGATGGTCAGCCAGTCCAGGTAGCAGGTCAGGTTGATGATCCGGAAAGGTTGCATTATTTTACCCGACTTAGTCCTCCGAAGTTCTCTGGTCAGAAATCAGATAAGCTTAAGCCTCGTGAGTTTCTTGATCAATGTCAGCGTATCTTAGAGGCCCTTGGATATCTTGAGCAATATGGAGCTGATTATACTGCTTTCCAGCTTGAGGGTCCAGCTTTAGCTTGGTGGACCGCACTCCGATCAGCTAGGCAGGGCTTACCTAAGCTGACCTGGAGTGAGTTCTCTCATCGATTCATGGAGAAGTTTTTCCCTCGCAGTCAGCAGGATGAGAAGAGGAGACAGTTTGAGAGGATTGGACAGGGTAACCTGTCAGTCACGGAGTACGAGCTTTTATTTTCAGAGATGTCCAGCTATGCTACAGATCTTGTGCAGGAGCCCTCTGAGAGGGTCAGACGTTTTATTGATGGACTTTCTCCTTATTTGCGGTCCCAGATGGCTCGTGAGATTGAGGCTGGTACTCTATTTGATGTCGCTGTTGATATTGCCAGGAAGTATGAGGCCTATCATAGATTGGAGATGGAGGAGTTAGAGCGGGAGAGTAAGAGATCTCGTGGTTCAGGGCATTCTAGTACCTCGTATGGAGGTAGGAGTTATCAGTAACAGAGTAGGCCTCTTGTCAGACCAGCTTAGTTTCTAGCGCGTGGTTTTTAGGTCGCGCCAGGACCTTGACGATGTCATCCCCAGCTTCCTCCTAGTAGTCATCAGCAGTTTGTGCAGCGCCAATATGGCCCAGGGTGTTTCCATTGTCGTGAGCTAGGGCACCATAAGAAAGATTGCCCTTATCTTTATCAGCAGGGTAGTAGCAGTTCTTTCCCTCGCCCTCCGGGCCCTATGCAGCAGCAGCCTCAGGGTGCCCCTTCAGGGTCTCAGCCAGCTAGAGGTGCACCACCATCTGGTAGAGGTCGGGGTCATGGTCCTAGTGGTCCCTCTAGAGGTGGTCGTCAGGGTAGCGGCTCAGCTCAGCCGCAGAAACAGCTATATACACTGCCGGCTAGGTAGGATGCCGAGGCATCCCCAGCTGTTGTTACAGGTATTTTATCTGTTTATGTTCGAGATGCATATTCTTTGGTGGACCCGGGGTCTACATATTCATATGTATCTCCTTATTTTGCTTTGGGTTTTCATGTTGATTATATGTGTCTTCGTGATCTATTCTGTGTTTCTACTCCTATTGGAGACATTATCATTGTGGACTGAGTTTATCCAGCTTGTACCATATCTTTTGGGGGTCGTGAGACACTAGTGGATCTTCTAATCCTAGATATGGTTGATTTTGATGTTATTATTGGCATGGATTGGTTGGCATCATGTCATGCAACGTCAGATTGTCACGCCAAGTCTCTTCAGTTGTCTCTTCCTTGTTCAGCACCGGTGGTGTGGCAGGGTTCTTATTTGCCACCCAGGGGGCATGTTGTTTCTTTCTTGAAGGCAAAACGGATAGTGGATAAAGGGTGTTTAGCGTATCTTGCCATG
Source organism: Petunia axillaris subsp. axillaris (assembly GCA_029990575.1). Classification (NCBI taxonomy): domain Eukaryota; kingdom Viridiplantae; phylum Streptophyta; class Magnoliopsida; order Solanales; family Solanaceae; genus Petunia; species Petunia axillaris. Next base: position 10,709,421 of record JARKNS010000007.1, read on the forward strand.
ATTCGAGATACCACTGTGGAGATTCCATCTCTTGATTCTATTCCTGTCGTTAGGGAGTTCCCTGATGTGTTTCCAGATGATTTGCCAGGACTTCCTCCTGATCGAGAGATCGAGTTTGGCATTGATATAGTGCCAGGGACAGCCTATTTCTATCCCTCCTTATCGCATGGCCCCATCAGAGTTGAAGGAGCTGAAGGAGCAGTTGCAAGATTTGCTTGATAAGGGGTTCATTAGGCCAAGTATTTCTCTGTGGGGTGTTCCTGTTTTATTCGTGAAAATGAAAGATGGGACTATGCGAATGTGTATTGATTATCGTCAGCTAAATAAGGTCACCATCAAGAATAAGTATCTCTTGCCTCGCATTGATGATTTGTTTGATTAGCTGCAGGGTGACAAATTCTTTTCTAAGGTCGATCTACAATCTGGTCATCATCAGCTAAAGATTCGTGAGGCAGATATCTCGAAATCTGCTTTTAGGACTCGTTACGGCCATTATGAGTTCCTAGCTATGTCTTTTGGGCTGACTAATGCCCCTGTAGCCTTTATGGATCTCATGGACCGGGTGTTTAAGCCATTCCTTGATTCCTTTGTCATTATCTTCATTGATGATATTCTTATTTATTCTCGTAGCCGCGAGGAGCATGATTATCATATGAGGGTGGTTCTTCAGACCCTCCATGATCATAAGTTGTATGCCAAGTTCTTGAAATGTGAGTTTTCGCTTGATTCTGTAGCATTTTTGGGTCACGTGGTATCTAGTGAAGGTATCAAGGTTGATCCGAATAAGATTGAAGCAGTGCAGAAATGGCCTCGTCCTACCATACCGACAGAGATTCGCAGCTTCCTTGGATTGGCAGGTTATTATCGGAGGTTTGTGGAAAAGTTCTCTACTATTGCAGCTCCCCTGACTCGCCTGACGTAGAAGGCGGTTCAGTTTCAATGGTCCTGTCCGATGAGTGTGAGGCCAGCTTCCAGAAGCTTAAGGCCTTATTGACTTCAGCTCCAGTGTTATCCCTTCCTTCGGGCACCGGTGGATTCGTAGTTTATTGTGATGCATCTCGTGTGGGCCTTGGTTGCGTTCTTATGTAGCACGGGAAGGTAAATGCTTATGCTTCCAGACAGTCGAAGCCGAATGAGGAGAATTATCCGACTCACGATTTAGAATTGGTAGCTGTGGTCTTTGCTTTGAAGATATGGAGGCATTACCTTTATGGCGAACCTTGTGAGGTGTGTACGGATCATAAGAGTCTGCAGTATCTTCTCCCTCAGAAAGATCTTAACGGCCGACAACGGAGGTGTCTTGAATTGATTAAAGATTATGATCTCACTATCTATTATCATCCTGGGAAGGCGAACGTGGTAGCAGATGCTTTGAGCAGGAAGTCCATGGGCAGCATGGCTTTTCTTTATGCTGATATGAGACCATTGGCTCGAGAATTGCAGTCCCTTGGCGACTTTGGCGTGAGATTTCTTCTCCCAGACTCCAGTCGAGTCTTAGCGTGTATTGCAGCTCAGTCTTCCTTAGTCAGTCAGATTAAGGGAAGACAGTTCGAGTATCCTCATCTGCAGGAGTTGCGTGGTCGTGTCCTAAGTGGAGGAGTTCCCTCCTTTGAGCTTGATTCAGATAGAATTCTTCGGTTTAATGGTCGACACTGTGTTCCTGATGTTGGGGATTTGAGGCAGTCAGTGCTCGGTGAAGCTCATAGCTCGCGTTATTCTATTCATCCTGGTATCACAAAAATGTATCAGGACCTTTGAGAGCTATACTGGTGGAAGGGGACGAAGAGAGATGTATTTGATTATGTATCTCGTTGCTTGAACTGTCAGCAGGTTAGGTTCGAGCACCGAAGACCAGCAGGGCTAGCTCAGGCATTGCCCATTCCCGAGTGGAAGTGGGAGCACATCACAATGGATTTTATAGTTGGTTTGCTACAGAACCTACGGCGCCATGATTCAGTCTGGGTCATTGTCGACCGACTGAGTAAATCAGCTCACTTTATCCCTGTAAAGACTACTGATTCAGCTCAGAGATTGGCTCGGATTTTCATTGAGCAGGTGGTTAAGCTTCATGGTACTGCTATATCTATTATATCAGATCGTGGTTCCCAGTTTACTTCTCAGTTCTGGCAGTCTTTTCAGAGAGATTTGGGGACCCAGGTGCAGCTTAGCACATCATTCCATCCTCAGACTGATGGTCAGTCCGAACGGGTTATTCAAATTATGGAGGACATGTTGAGAGCTTGTGTAGTTGACTTCGGGGGTTACTGGGATGATCATTTGGCGTTAGCAGAGTTCTCTTATAATAATAGCTATCAGTCTTCTATTCAGATGGCACTATTTGAGGCCTTATACGGTCGTCGATGTCGTTCTCCTATTGGCTGGTTTGAGTCGCGAGATGTCGAGGTGATGAGTTCAGATATAGTTCGTCAGACTCTTGATGTTGTTCGTGTTATTCAGGATTGTTTACGAACCGCCCAGAGCAGGCAAATTTCATATTCGAACCGGAGGAGCCGAGAGTTAGAGTTCGAGGTCGGGGACATGGTATTTCTGAAAGTGTCACCGATGCGAGGTGTAAAGAGGTTTGGTAGGAAAGGAAAGCTTAGTCCCAGGTTCATTGGCCCTTTCTGTATCGAGAAGCGTATTGGTAAGGTAGCTTATCGGCTCGACTTGCCAGCTTCTATGCCAGTTCACCCAGTTTTCCATGTATGGATGCTCAGGAAGTGTAACCGAGATCCTTCCGAAGTGATCGAATTAGACCCTGCTCAGCTAGATGTGAATCTGGCTTACGAGGAGTTCCCAGTTGCTATAGTTGCGCGTGATGTCTGGAAGCTTCGTTCGAAGCAGATTCCGATGGTTCGAGTGCGATGGAATAATCGCCCTCGTGAGGAGGACACTTGGTAGCTTGATTCCAGTATGTGTGAGAGGTATCCTCACCTCTTCGACGATTCAGGTTCGATCTTGATCTTTAAAGCCTAAAAGCTCTTATCATTGTATATGATTTTGATTTCGTAGTAAATGTCATTGAAAATTTGTGTAAGCATTCTCATTAGAGGTGTGAAATCTATTTTAGACTCTTGTTCGTTCGAGGACGAACGAGAGTCTAAGTGGAGGAGAATGAAACGACCTCGGTCAGTCGTTTTGGAAGTTAGGACTCCGATTGACGTGCCGATAGTTTTAAAATATTCGTAAGGTCTATTAGGACCTGTCTGTAAAATTTGAGCTAAATCAGACCTCGTTTGGTAGGCATCAGAAGAAGGTTTCAGTTTTTATTGTCGATAAATATTAAAAGAGATTATTGAGCTCGGTTTGGGCGAATGAGCTCCGATTCGAAGTCCGAAAGCGCCGTTAGGTTCGTATGATTATTTGTGACTTTTTTGATTTGTCGAAATTGAATTTCGATGTTGTTCGGCTAGTTTCCGCAAAAATGCCGAAAGTTAAATAATTTAACCTTTTTCCTTTAAATTCGCATCTTGGGTTTCGGGAGTCCGATTTGAGATCCGTTTTCGCGAGTATGTTACATGTATTTTGTGTAACTTACTTGAAAATTTTGGAATCAATTTGACTTCTCTAGGATTACATTTTAATTTTAATCGTCGTCGCGAATTTATTAAAAAAAAATTGAAATTACCAATGTCGGTCATGCTAAGGGATTTAATCACTTAGCATCAGCAAACTACAAGATACGCAGAAACATTACAACAAAACACAGAGAAAGGAAATTAGAAAAGAGAGAGGAAAAAAGAGAAAAAGGAGTGGAAAAATAGTGGAATTTCTACCCCAAATCTTCAGGTAATGATGTTAACTCATTATCTTAGCTTATTACGTATGTTTGAATATATTTTTACGGTAAAAATAGGGATATTAGACATCGCCCTAATGACGTAAATTGATAGTTTAAACGGTCAATTGGACCCCGATGATGGAAATGATTATATATTCGTACTTAGTGAGTTATGGGAAACATATAAATATAATTTATTTAGGGTTCGGTTATAGGACTTTGAACCCTGTACATAGGCCTGGCCTGCGTATTGCGTATGCGAATAGGGTATGAGGTTCCTAACTGGATTGCCCTAAAATATAAGGAATGAAGCCTTTAGCTTTATTTGATATAATTTTTCTGCTTATTGAATAGAAAGAGATCGTTTGGCAGTTAATCCAAAGGAAAAAGCAGTGGTTGAGTAACAGGACTAGCTTTGGAATACGGTAAGTGATTATATCCATTTCTTTGGAGGCACTTGGCCTCGTGGATTTTCTACCACGTGTTCTTTACGTGTGTAGCTGCCGATAGGCGTACTCATTACACCTTAGCTTTGAATTTACGTTGTATATTATATGTTATGTCCCGTTGTTGATATTGCATTGAGTATCTGAGCATTGTACTCTGGCTATCATTACTACATATACTTCCCGGTAATCGATGAGAGTCCCGAGCCGGTGAAGGGTCGTTACTGCATATACTTCCCGGTAGTCGATGAGAGTCCCGCTCCGGTGAAAGATCATTATTGTATATATCTCCTGGTAGATGATGAGAGACCCGCGCCGGAGATAGGTTTCGGGCACATGTGACCCAATTGCATCATGATACATCATTGCATATCTTTATATGCATTTTTTTTAGCTGTATAGATTTATTGCATTAATTATCTGTGAATGATTTATCTGGTTGACTGCTATGGCTTCTGTTTCCCTGACTAGCGTATCTATTTTTCGAGGTTGCTAGTTTGTTCATACTTATTGAGTCCTCATGACTCACCCCCCTATTTGTTCTGTGAATGATTTATCTGGTTGACTGTTATGGCTTCTGTTTCCCTGACTAGCGTATCTATTTTTCGAGGTTGCTAGTTTGTTCACACTTATTGAGTCCTCATGACTCACCCCCCTATTTGTCCTTGTGTTTTCTTTTCGTTCGGCAGATTCTGCACCAGGACCCAGCCAGTCGCGCCGTGATTGAGGAGTAGTACGTTCTCAGCTGTCTATGGTGAGCCATCCTGTTCATTGCGGCCACCAACTTCAGATATTACAGTTTTCCTTACTTTTTCTCCCTTAGGGAGATGTGTATATCTTTTGGCCTTCTTAGATGTCTGATCTGGAAACCTTAAAACTGTATTTTCTGGGTAGTTATTTGTATTGTTCAGACAGCTTGTATATTTTTCTATCCTTGGGAGTTATCTTATGTTGTTAAAGTTTGGTTCATTTTCATTCAAGGTAATTCTTCACAATTTATATCAATTCAGTCAATAGGGTTCGCCCGACAGGTTTAGGAGAGGTGGTCGGGTGCCCGCACGGCCTAACCGCGAATTCGGGTTGTGTAATAACTGGAATCTGGGTCGTGTCAGGTTGTATCAGAGCCCAGTTGAGAGTCTATCCAGAGTAAGACAGTGTCTAGTAGAGTCTCGCTAACGGGTACATAGACGTTCGTACTTATCTACGAGAGGCTATGATGGTATTTAGGAAGTTTCACTTCCTTCTTTTCTGATCATGCGTCGGTCTAGGATGCAAAGTATTTTCGTTAATTCCTTTGTGGTAATTGTGAACCCTCGTGCAATAAATCAGTAAACGGTAGGAGTTCAAGAAAAAGCAGTCTAGCCTGGGGCTATCACTGACGAAGTCCTGAGAGTTTTGATCGTGCTGACGATCTAGTTACGCAGGTCCCAGCTGTACGAGCTTGCGATGGGCAAGGGAGCAGGGCCTTGTGGTTCCCTTGGCTCTCTCGATGCTTTTATGAGAATCTTGGCAATGCAGATACCGCAAGAACCTATTATTCGCTGGGCAGCCTATCAGGTTACCGTATGTGCAGACGTTCGGTCTTAGGGAGTTCCTATTCCGGTTCTTAATATTGCTGCAGTAAATTGTGTTTCGGATGCAGCATGTGTTGCGACACCAATTGTTCTGGCTTGTTAGCCCGCCGAAGTAACGGTTCGGTCTGAGTGTCCGAAGAGGTTGCATTATTTTACGCGGTTGAACCTTCTGACATTCTTAAGCAATACATCAGATAAACCTCGCGATTCCTTTTAAAATAAAATGATGTCAGTGTATCCTTCAGGCTCTTGATTATATCGAGCGGTATGGTGTTGATTATTCTTCTTTCTAGTTTCAGGAGTCCAGCCTTGAATTGATGGGGCGATCTCTTATTAGCTGACTTGGTTCATTTTTCTTATAGATTTGTGGAAAATTTCCTCTCGAGTAGCGAGCGAGATGAAGAGTGTTGCCAGCTTGAATGGATTGGACAGGGTAGCATGTCGGTTAGCCTGTTGGTGTTTCAGAATATAAGATGGAATTCTATAGAATGACTGAATATACATTAAAACTAGTCCATGAGCCTTTCGAGAGATTCAAAGATTTATTGATGACCTTTCTTTTTCCTTGAGATCCTAGATGGCTCGAAACATTGAGGTTGAGACTTCATTTGATGTCGTTGTTGATATGGTTCAAAGGTATTAGGCATACCGTAAGTTAGAGCGGGAGAGCAAGAGATCCTGTGGCCCTAATGGGCAACCGTGGTACCTTATTTGGAGGTAAGAGTTCTGATTATTTTGGGAGGTCACCTGCCAGGTTATTTCAGCTTGTGTTACTTGATTCTTAGAGTGCGCCAGTAGCTCGTCAAGATCAGATTCAGTCTTCTCTTTACAGCTATCAGCAATCTTTCCAGCTTCCATTTTTTAGTGAAAAGGTGGTATCATTGTCGTGAGTCTGGCTATCCTTTAAGGAGTTTTCCCTTACTCCGGCAAGTAGGCAGTCGTTCTTTTTCTTGTCATCAGGCACCTGCACAGTCGTAGGGAATTTCACTTAAATCTTAATCAACCAGAGAAACGCCACCATCCAGTAGAGGTCGAGAGTATGGTGGCAGTGGTTCTTTAGGAGGTGATTATCAGGATAGTGGCTCAGCTCAGCTGCAGAGGCAGTTCTATGAACTGTCAGTCCGCCATATGCTGAGGTATCCGATGTAGTAGACCATGGGATTTCTTCTTCTCTTAAATGTGAGTAAGATTTGAATCTTTCGATCGATTTAGAAATGGTGTGTCTTATGATGTTTCGATGGTTTCCTTGGATGTCGTTTCTATTAAGAATCAGTTGCGGTAGAGGGGTGAGCTTCTGATATGATTTATTCCTGGCATTTATGATGACCCTACTAGTTTATCTAGTTTACATGTGAGAGATTTGTGAGTGAGTATCGGTATTGTTTGCTTGGCATCTTGTTGTGCCTCATTCTGTTGTAATATCAAGTTAGTCTACCGCTCTTTGGAATTCAATGTTGGTAGGATGATAGGATTCTTATTCATCATTATCAGAAAGTGTCATTATTTCTTTCGGTGTAAAGTGGTTAGTAATATTTGATCTATGTACCTTCCATCGGTTTAAGATGTTTGTAGAGTCATGTTATCCCATGAGCTTATTTGCGTTATAAAACGGTTTCTGGTAAATTGTCAGAGTTTCCTTCTTATGAGGAAGTCAAATTGGCATGGATGGTGTTCCATAAAGCTCATTTAATATATGTTTCTTCAATTGCGATTCTTACGCTATTTTGACTCGTAAGTAATCTAGCTTTGGTAGCCAAGCAAATAAGAAGATGAGCTTCTTGAAGCTCTAATTATTTCTATCCTTGATCCATTTCCATTTCTTCTTTGTCTGACACTAGTGAGCTTGGGCGGTTGGTAGCCGTTTGTGTTGTCCCCTGTGTTGAGCCAGAGTAAGTGTTATTGTAGTCAGGTAAGCATATTATTGTTTTTCAAGGCTTCTAAGGGTAATAGAAGTACCATCCATTAGACGGTGGTGTTTACGACAATGGTATAAGGTTGCGAACTCAAGAGTTGCAGCTGTTTAGCAACTTGAAAGGGTAGTTGGTAGCTAAGGTCTGCCTACGTTCAGCTTTTAGCTAAATCTTCTTTAGTCCAGCAGACTGTGCGAGGATGGTTATTCCTATTCAAATAGCTGTATGAGTTTGTGCTTTAAGTGGAGGAGTCTTCCTCCAAATACTGAATGGTAATACTAAATCTCTAAGGCGTTGATACCACTTTTGTCACGACTCAACCTCGGGCCACGACAGAAACCTACAATGAGTTTCGATCATTGCTAAACCCACTAATAATCTATTAATGCTAGAGATAAGCTGGTAACCTGATCATATATACGTACTTATCTGCTGAAAGTATAAAGTCTGGAAAGATGAAACGACTTTAACTTGCTGGCAATTAGAACACTGAGCCACAATTTCTGCTATGTCACACTTCATACCGTTCCACCAATAAATCTGCTTAAGATCATGGTACATCTTAGTCGAACCTGGATGAACAATGTATTTGAAATAATGTGCCTCTATCGTAATCTCTCCACGTAAATCTGCAACATCAGAAACACAAAGTCTATCTTTATACATGAGAACACCGTCAGTAGTAACCCTGTATAGTGGCTCTGATTTTCTTCTGGCTATCTGTCTGTATTCAACTAGAACTGGATCCTCATACTGACGCTGTTTTACTTCATGAAAATTTAAAGTTAAAGGTCTAGTGCAGCTGGTCGTCCATCCATCATTGGCATATCTCCTTCACACCTCAACTCTTTGAGAAGTTACTTTAGCATTATAAGTGCGCATGTAATCAACTTTGTTGCTGGTATTCTGCCTCAGCAGAAGGTCCAACTACATATCTCTTTTATATTTACCTTTTCAAGTCATAATATTTCCAATTCAAAGACAATACCCTAGATGTTCAGTCTGGAGATCATTCCTGGTCTGCATCATACTATCCAGAAGTATTTGCATGATCCTTATTCTTTTATGATAGACCATGTTCAGATAAACCTTTGACATACATTAGGAAATGAGTAACTACATTCCCACAAGGAGATTGCGGAGCAACAGTAACATCAACTGAGATGTTGCATAGTGCGTTTGTAAAAATAATATAGCTTGCATCGAATCTTCTATAGTGAGTAGTGACAAGGTACTTCAAAAGCTTCCCCTATTACATCATGCATGAGTTAATTCTTAGTTCCATCGACCTGTTCTATATCGAAAGGTATATCGAAGAGGTGATTATCGGCTGAATTATGTTAATCCATTCAAAGTTCCGTGTATCTTTGCTTCGAAAATGTAAAACCTCCTCTCGCGATCGAGGAAGGATCATCTTAGTCAGAATAGTCCGGGCAATGGTATTATCATATTATCCAGATATGTTTTATTCCAAGAGTTCGGTGTTCGTATTATAATTTTAATTCTGTAATCATGAGAAAAATTCTATGGGATAGTTTATGAAGGTCGTGTAAGTTCTTTTGTTATCAACGTGAATCTTGCTTTAGACTTAGGCTCGTTCGAGGACGAACGAGAGTTTAAGTCGAGGAGAATGAAATTACCTCGGTCAGTCGTTTCAGAAGTTAGAACTCCGATTGGCGTGTCGATAGTTTTAAAATCTTCGTAAGGTCCATTGAGACTTATCTGTAAAATTTGAGCTAAATCAGACCTCGTTTGGTGGGCATTAGAAGAAGGTTTCAGTTTTTATTATTGATAAATATTAAAAAGAGATTTTCGAGCTCGGTTTTAGCGAATGAGCTCCGATTCGAAATCCAAAAGCGCCGTTAGGTTCGTATGATTAATTGTGACTTTTATGAACTTTCGAAAGTGAATTTCGATGTTGTTTGGCTAGTTTTCGCTAAAATACCGAAAGTCAAATAATTTGATCTTTTTCCATTTAATTTGCATATTGAGTTTTGGGAGTCCAATTTGAGATCCGTCTTAGCAAGTATGCAACATATATTTTGTATAACTTGTATGCAAAAGGTGGAATTATTTCGAATATCGTAGGGTACCGTTTTAATTTTTGTCATGAAAAGAAAAGAAAATAAAATAAAAGAAAAAGAAAAAACAAGAGAATAGTCAATGACGGTTAGCTGAACTTCCTAGCAGCATTAAAAGAATGAAACAAGAGACAGAAACAAAAACAAGAACAGAATCAAGAATGAACAAAAAATGAGAAGGAAGAGATTAAGCGGGAAAGGAAAAAAATGCCAGCAATTGAGAAAAGGGGCCAGGGAAAAGTAGAATTTTCACCCTGAATCATTCAGGTAATGATCTTAATGCATTATTTGAGTTTATTACGTGTGTTCGAATATGTTTTAACGGTAAAACTGGGAATATTATACATCGTTTTAATAAGTTCAATTAATAGTTTAAAGGGTCAAATGGACCCCGATTATGGAATTGATTATACATTCATACTCTGTGAGTTATGGGCAATATATAAATGTAATTTTTTTAGTCTTTGGTTATGTGACCTTAAACCCTGTATATAGGCCTGGCCTGCGTATTGCGTATGCGAATAGGGTATCAGGTTCCTAACCGGATTGCCCTAAGATGTGAGGAATGAAGCCTCTAGCCTAATTTGATATATTTTCTGCTTATTGAATAAGCAGAATCGTTTGGCAATGAATCCAAAGGACAAAGCGGTTATTGAGTGGCTATGCCAACTTTGCAACAAGGTAAGTGTTGAGCATTGCATATACTTCCTGTTTGGTGATGAGAGTCCCACACCGGTGAAGGATCATCATTGCATATACTTACCGGTTGGCGATGAGAGTCCCGCACCGGTGAAGGGTCATTATTGCATATACTTCCCGATTGGCGATGAGAGTCCCGCACTAGTGAAGGGTCATTATTACATATAATTCACGGTAATCGATGAGTGTCCCGAGCCGGAGAAGGGTCATCATTGCATATATACTTCGCGGTAATCGATGAGAGTCCCGAGTCGGTGAAGGGTCATTATTACATATACTTCCCGGCAATCGATGAGAGTCCCGAGGTGGAGAAGGGTCATCATTGCATATACTTCCCGGTAATCGATGAGAGTCCCGAGCCAGTGAAGGGTTATCTTTGCATATATCTCCTGGTAGACGATGAGAGTCCTGCGCCGGAGATAGGTATCAGGCATATGTGATTGCATTGTACCGCATTCATCCCATCTCATTGCACCGCATACTGACTATTCTGTGTATTGTGTTGTGTTTTATGTATGCGGTATGTACACTATGTCATGGACATATCTCAGTTTGCCTATATATTTCTAGCTCGTATTCTGGGTTGCGGGGATCGGTTTGCAGTTCCAGAATCCCAGTACCAAAGCCAGTTTAGAGGGCTTAACCACTGACCCTATTGAACTCATGGGTTCCCCTGTAGTTAATGAAACTAGTATGGTCTATGTAAGACCATCCAAACAAGCTGCAAGTATAAGGTTAGCAGGGAAGAGGAGAAAAGGGGAAGTCCAGACAAGCAGTTACATACAACTAGGGAGCAAGCAAAAGGCATAGATAGAAGATGTCTTAAGCAGGCAACATCATAAGTATAGAAAAGAACTTTATACCTTGTTAGGAATAGTAATCACACAAGCAAGATTTAGGCAGTGAAGGTGCAGGAGGGAGAGAACTTGCACCAGGGGAGTGGAAGACTCCCTTTTCTTCAGTAAAGGAACAAGATTTTTGTCTAGAAAAGACACAGAGAGAGAGAGAGAGGTTTGCAGTATGCTTTATGGTTCAGTGCGTAAGTATGTATAACTGTGTGTAAAGTAAAGAATGTAACCAGTTTAAATAGGTGTGAAGTGAGAGGATCAATTCAAACGGGCAAGGAGTAAATAAGGTAAAGGAATATTGTCTCCTAAATTTAGAAGCAGTCACCTAGGTTGTCTTACCAAGTATAGATCAATCAAAACCCTAAACATAAGGCAAATCCAATTACTGACAGATGTATTTTCTTCTCTTTAAACATAATATAGTCTAGGTTCAAGAAATCAATTGTATAGACCTATTTTAGGCTCGAGAATAACTCAACAAATTTTAAATAGCTCTAGTTGGCACAGGATCAAACAAATGGCTAACTTTCATTCAAGTTTTCAATCAAGAACTCTAATTGAAATAATTTAAAAAACCTCCTAGTCATGCTGAGTCAGATTATCATTCATACAATCATGGAGATAATTTATTTTGACAGAATATGAAACTAAATTCGTTATAACAAATGGAGATAAGCACAATCAATTTGAATGGTCATGGACTTCAAATTTATAGGTTAACAGAGTTAATCTAGGATACAAGTTGCGATTATACTAAACTCAAACACACAGAAAATCAAGTCAGTGTTTAAGCCAGTGAATCAAGTAAAGATTAATAATTTCATGAATTTTCATTCTAGTCAATCGACAAACGAAAATTGATCATGTTAAAACATAGAAAGAATTAGGCAAACTAAGTCCAATCATCATATATTTTTAGGATCATCAAAAAAGGAAAAGAATTACCCGATTCGAAGTGTATTCGGGTCAATTTTGACCCGTTTCAATCGAGCATGTGCGAGGGTCTTTTCCTTTTCCAAGACAGTAACATTCACAGTTTTGATGACAGAATCGCCGGAGTATTTTTCGGTGACAGAGGTGGAGGTCAAGGGTAGGGTTAGATTTTGACCCATCAATTTGGAAACTAATAGGTGGGTTTTGTTGCGGAGAGTGAGAGGAACTTGAGGATGTAATTTGTTTTACGTTTCACCGGTTGAAATTGCTAGAATTCGGTGACGACAGTGGCGAGGTCGAGTCGAGACGTGAGAGAGAGAGAGAGAGAGAAGAGGGGTCGGCTGAGTGTAAAAGTGGAAAATGAAAAAGTGGAATAGGGTTTGGGGTGTGCGTGTGTGATAAAATAATAGTTTTAATCCTGGCCGTTGGATCAGTCGCGTGGACGGCCAGGATCTTACCACGTAGGCGCTGAGGTGTAAAATTGGAGCAGATGTGTATAAGTGTGATGTGTATGTGTGTGTGTGTATATATATATATATATATATATATATATATATATATCTGTGTGTGTGTGTGTATATAGCGTATATAATGTGTATAATAATATATAAAAGCCTATAAAATATGTATAAATGTGTGGAAAAATTATGTAAAATGTTTATAAAAATTATAAACATGACAAAATAATTACTAAGGCTGAATAATTAAGGAAATCATTTATATTGGGTTTTAAAATAATTTAGGTGTCCTCCTTAAAACAGTTGACAAGCCGTGCAAACTTTGTAAAAATACGATCGTTCGTGCAAATGCTTCTAAAATAGCCTTATTGGTGTACGTGCATGAGATAATGACTTGGGACAGGAGTAAGTGTAGGATAATTATGTGGTTATCAATGCAATTTGTCTGAATAACGGCTATTGAGACAGGAGGAACAAAATTAGGTGTCAACAGGGAGTAGAAGTAGTACTCCTATAGCGAGGAGCCTTCTCTTCCCTGAGCCACTTTTCGGCTTCAACCGCGGCATCACAAACATCTTGAAAAGAATGAAAGATGTGTAACCTCAATTGAGAAGCAATCTCCCGGCTTAAGCCATTCTTGAATCGGATGATAGCTTGCTCCTCATCTTTCGTTTCTATGTCAAGGGCCATTCGATTCTTTTCAAACTCGTTGAAGTACTCATCAACCGACTTGAAGCCTTGTTTCAACTCGTAAAGCCTCTTGAGGTGTTCTTGCCGATACTTGGATGTCACATATTTGGTGTTCATCACCTCTTTCAATTCTTCCCAAGTAATGTTCACGGGAATCCCAACTCTTCTTCTTGACCTCTTGATGGATTCGCATCAAGTGGAAGCATATGACTCAAATGAAGCAATGGTATAAGTGGCTTTCCTCTCCATGGACATGTCATTTGTATCAAGCACCCGCTCCAATTGAACCTTCTACTTTATGAACTTCTCCGGATCACTAGTCCCTTTGAAAGGTGGGATAGTGGTCTTCACACTATTTAGGTTGTTGTCACGACCCCTACGGTTTGGTTCCGATTGACCCCCATAGTAGTCATCAACTTCATCATACTCACGCCTCAAGTTACTCCCCACATAACCCCTTGGAGGTCCACGACCTTGCCCACGACCTCTATCCATTCCCTAGCTTCCAATCATTGCCCTCTAATTTGGATAGGGAGCTTTAAAGTTGTCATAATTATCACCAAGTCCGGGACCCTCCCCTTCTTGAGCCTCAACAACTTGCTCAAGGGGTGCTATGGTTCTTCGGCGTCTCATGAGTGGAACTTCACCTTGGGGATTGCCTAAGGGTTGAGGATTGCCTAACATTCTTTCACGAACAAGAGCTTTTTCTCTCAACTTTTGTTAACGAGCTAGCTCGGCAAATTGATCCGGCCTCACGGTTGAGCCATCACTTGTGCTTTCCCCAGCATCTTTGTGGACACTCGGGATCCTTTCTCTCTCAAAGGTTTCCATATTTAGGCTTATAGCCTTAACCTATGCTAAAAGAGTAGCCAAGATGCTTGTTGGGACCTTTACGGTATCTTTTCCTTTTCTTCCGCCATGTACCTACAAGCAATCAAAAACAAGAAAAGAGATTATAGTATAAGTCCTCACGGACTCCCTCACTTTTTTAATATCACTCGGGTACACTCAAGTTTGGGGTAGGTTCACTCGTGCTTGATTTAAAAGGCTTCCCCGGAGTTGAACAACCTCCTAAACAACCAAACAATTCCACAAGTTCCAAGTGCTCTTCGGAAAGAGTGGAGTTAACGGGACTCTATGGACGTTCGGCTTTATAAGTGAGCACTTGAGCCAAAGAAGTTCGATGAGTATTCTTGGAGTTTTCAACCACCAACACACACGAGTATCCCGAGCGCTCAATGAATTAGTACTAATCAAGTAGGAGAATTACTCTCAAAGTACTAACTGGAAGCAATGGAAGCAAAAGAAACACGAAAACCTACGAAACAAACTACCCGGACAACCTTTCAGGAGTGGGAGGTCCGCCTCTGCATAGTGGGCGGTCCGCCTACACAAGATCCCTAGAATTGAAAATAAAAGGGGCGGTCCGCCTCTTATACTAGGCGCTCCGCCTACTGTGTGTTTCAGCACAATCCAAAAACGTGTTCTTGGTCTTTTGACACCCAATTTTCCAAGGTTTTCAAAGTGTTTTCCCCAATCCAAAGGTACCCTAATGTGTTTTCAACAACTACAATCAAACCCCAATGACCTTTAATAACACCCAATCAACAACAAAGCCAAATCAAGAAATTTGAGCAAATTCTAGGGTTTTTCAAACTTTGGAGATTTGATTTTCAAGATTTTGATTCACAACTTTAAAACGTGTTTTGAGGGTACCAAATCAACGGGAATGAGATAACAAACAATCCCCGATAACAAACATCAAAGAAATCATCATAACCAAGAACATCTAGCAATTATTTTGTGATTTTCTAGTTTTTGAATGTTTTCTTCTTTTTCAATAAAATAAGAACAAGAACATGAAAACAACAAGAAACAAATATAAAAGCACGATGAACAAGGAACGAGGGTTTTTGAGAACAATACCCAAGCCTTGCTCTGATACCAACTGGTGCAATCGAAACTGCGGAAGTGATAAACAAGATAAAAACGAGACGAGACTCATACGATTATTCAAGTAGCAACGAAGAACAATATTTCGTTACACTCCGAACGAAAGTCAATAATCACCTAGGCTTTGCAACTATCCTTAAGAATCACGAGGTCCTTGCTAATAGAGTGACCGGAGAGGTTTGAGGTTCAACTTGGAATCTTCCAATTGAATTCAAGCCAAATCTCATAGGTTCAAAGAGAGAGTATTTCTCATATGTTTGTGTATTAAAAGTAAGGTTAATGAATAATGGCCCTAATGAAGACTCTTATAGTCTTCTAAATTACATAGTGAAAGGTCCTAAACACCCCCCAAAGTGGGTTAAAACAATAGAAGTTAGGGCTAAAGTTGGAATTACACAATAAAATAGTGGAAATTCCGGATGGTTGCACAATAAAATAGGCGCCCACCCATACTGGGAGGCGGTCTGCCTCTGTAGAGTAAATTTATGGCCTGCAGTGAAGTGGGCGATCCGCCCATTCACAGGGGTGGTCCGCCCAGTGTAAATCCAGAGAGTCCCGAAATCCACACTTAAGCAAAATTTTGGCTATTTTCAACTAGGCAGTCCGCCCACTCTGGGAGGCGGTCCACCCCTTCATGTGGCTTCTTGAGAAGTCTCAAAATATGCCTCAGATGTTTCTTCTTGTAGCCTAGATGGTCCTCCTTCAATGGTACTCCAATGCATGATCTTCAAGTCGCTTCCGGAGCGCCCATCTTCCATATCCGTGCCTTGCCATACCAAGTGAAGGTGAGCATCATGGATTTACTTGGCTTAACTTCTAGTAAAGGGTCTTGGCTTGGTTTGCATTGCATTATTCGCTCTCTTGTTATTTTAGATGTTCATAGCTAAACATGTGCCTTTGAGTATGACTATGCGTGGCTAAATCACCCATCTAGGGTTTATTGAACCACAACATGGTTGTGTGATTATTATTCTTATTGTGTTATTAATAGACCTTGATTTTTTTTCTATCTATGTATTTAAGAATTTCTTTTTATTGATTGGTACAAACCCCAATTACTTATCCCCTTTATTCTTGTGTATCTAGAAATAGGATCATGAGTTAGGGTAAACACATAACAAAATTTTAACCAAAAAAATATTGCTTAGGTTGTTGTTAGGGCGAGTTATGACTATTGATCATTGATGTAAACTATAAGCGTAGTCATCATAATCTTCATTAGTTAATAGAAAAATTGGTTAGTAAAAGTTATATGTACTTATGGATATGGGTAGCTGTAAATTCAAAGCAGTTGTTAAATTAGAAGACTTAAGTGGAATTAAAAATACAATACTTTAACACACAAGTTAGAATTTGGGAAAATAAATCCTACGCTTTACATCTCTTGAATCACTATTCACTTTAAATACTTATAATTTAATTCTTGTTAAGTAGTTTTTAGTACAAAACCAACTCTAAATTATAACCCTTAATGGTGATTGGATACTTAGAAATCGTGTGTTCTCTATGAGATTCAACCTCGAGACTTTAAGTACCGAGCTATGTTTATTGCAACCCACAGAGAATACACGATTTCTAGCAATTAAGCTAACTAAACTATCTACTCAAGAAACTTCTAGGGTTATATCTCTGGTTTTGATTTTGTTCAATCAACCGTAGATGGGAGATTCAACCACTCATAGTCATGTTCTATTCGATAAGATAACTATGAGCCCGTTTGGGTGGGCTTAAAATTGGCTTATAAGCTTATAATTCCACTTGTAAATGTTTGGTAACTTAAAAATTTATGGACTTATAAGGCCTTATGTGCTTAGAACAGCCAAAAGCCAAAAGTTGGTTAGTAAATCTGTTAATAAACATGGCGAACACTTAATGCTTGTGCTTGATACTTTGAGAACTGAGAAGTTATATGCTGACCTCAAAAAATGTGCCTTTTGTGTTGAGCGTCTTACCTTTCTTAGTTTTGTTGTGAGTGCTAATGGTGTTTAAGTCGATGATTCAAAAGTTGAGGTTATTAAAGATTGGCCGACCCCTACTTCGGTGTCTCAAGTTCGATGTTTCAATGGGCTACCGAGCTTTTATAGGAGGTTTGTTCGTGACTTTAGCACCATGGCAGCTCATTGAACGAAGCTGGTCAAAAAAGACCCACCGTTCGTGTGGGAAAAGTCCCAAGAGAGGGCTTTCCAAGACATTAAACGGAGGCTAAGTTCTGCCCTATTGTTGCAACTCCCTGACTTTGGCAAAGAGTTTGAGGTTGAATGTGATGCCTCCGGAGTCGGGATCGGAGGATTGCTTATGCAAGAATCAAAGCCAATCGCGTACTTTAGCGAAAAGCTTAAGGGTGAAACCTTGAAGTACTTTACGTATGACAAGGAATTTTATGCCAAGTTTGAGCACTCCCTCATTGAGACCATTATCTGTGGCCGAGGAAGTTTTTGATTAGAAGTGATCATGAATTTTTAAAACATCTTTGAGGCCAAGAAAAGTTGAACCGGCGGCATGCCAAGTGGGTAGAATTCATCGAGAGCTTTCCCTATGTAATTCATTACAAACAGGGTAAAGACAATGTAGTGGCCGATGGTCAAGGAAGTTTTCCTTAGTGACTACTCTCTCTTCAAGATTAATGTTCCAGAGAATCAAGCAGATGCATGAACACGACCCCAAGCTTAAGAGCATCCATAATGCTATCTTGAGTGGCCAAAGGGCAGAGAAGTATCAGTGGCACGATGGCTATCTCTTTCAGAATGGCAGAGTTTGTGTGCTTGTGTTATCTTGGACACTGTGGTGTCGACAAAACTCTTGGCATCTTAACTAAGGAGTTTCACTGGCCCAAGATGCGAAGAGACGTGGAAAAGCTTTGAATGCTTGTTTGGATTGCAAGAAAGTTAAGTTGAGGTCTAACCCTCATGGTTTGTACACTCCGTTGCCCGTTCCTAATTGCCATTGGGTTGATATATCTATAGATTTTGTGATGGGGTTACTGAGGTCAAGGGGTGGGCATGGTAACATCTTCGTCGTGGCCGACTGTTATTTCAAAATGGCTCACTTTATCATGTGCAAGAAATGTGATGATGCACAAGATGTTGCTACTTTGTTTATTTCTCATGTGTTGAAAATGCATGGTGTGCCTCCGTACTATTATGAGTGACCGGGACTCTAAGTTCTTGAGTTTTTGGAAATGTCTATAGGGTGCCCATGGCACCAAGTTGCTATTCTCGACTTCTCACCATCCTCAGACTGATGGACAGACTAAGGTAGTCAACCGAACCTTGGGAGCTCTTCTTCGAGCTATGACGAAACGTAAGGCCTGAAGTGGCTTGATTGTTTACCAGTGATCGAATTTTCTTATAACTGTATTGTGCATCGAATGATTAGAATGACTCCGTTTGAGTGTATGTATAGTTTTAACCCTTTGATTCCACTTGATTTAACCCTGTTGCCTCGAGATGTTGTTATTGATTTTAAAGGTACACGCCGAGCCACTGTTTTGCTCGAGATGCATTTCAAAGTGAGGAAGAATCTTTAGGAAGCCTATGATTGAGTTTCGATGCACTTCAGAAAAGAGAGGTTCCTGAACTAAAGGAAAGGAAAGTTGGCTACGAGAGGGGATGGTCCGTTCAAAGTGCTGAGTAAGATCAACAACAATGCTTATGTGATCGACCTCCCAGGTAAGTATAATGTATTTAACACCTTTAATGCTGCTGAGTTAACTCTTTATGATGTAGGCCGAGCACCAGAGACTGAAGAGGGCGCGATTTTGAGGATGATATCTTTTCAAGAAAGGGAGGATGATGCATTCTTTGTCCATACTGATCAAGCAACCGAGCTAGAGCCAGTGTTCGAGCCATCGAGAATGGTTACACGAAGCCAAGCCAAGATCATGCTCGACGTGCACATTCACTTACCGTGGCCGGAAGAAAGAAATCGCTCGAAGAATGAGTGGCCGAGCTCAGGACTGGGCATTTACATTTGCAAGCTAGAGCCAGAGGCTGAAAAGTACCGAAACACTAATCCATGATGCCGAGAACTTAAGTGACCGAAGGGCTACCGATGTGCCCGAGGCAGGAGAACATATGTTATCAATTGTGCCGAGGTTGAGCAACCGAGCATTGAAGCCCATAGCGCCTGACCACATTGTTTACTTGGGCCCTACGTGGCCTTGTTTTATTGGTCAACTGTGACCATTTTCCTAGTTTATTGATATTGAATGTTAGTTGTATGCTATTCTATCTCTGTTATAAGCAGAACCTCGTCGTGGTATTGTTAAGGAACTTGTGTCAATCGATGGATTCCATTTGAACAGCTTCTTCTTTCGTTATTCAATTTTTATGAAGCTTGTAGACTCTTCTTGTGGATTGTTGCTTAGTATAGGTGTATCTTTTACCTTCGGATCAAGTGGCCCAAGACTAGTTCCTTTGGGTTCGTTTGATTGAAGCTAAGATACATATTTCTTCTATGTTTACATTTATGTCTTTAATTCTGTTGTTCGTTGTGTTCAGTTGCTAAGCTTCGATTAGCTTGAACCTATATTTACAGCGGCCACTAGACTGGCTAGGGCATCAGCCTCTGTGTTTTCTTCTCTTGGTATTTGATCGATCTTCCATTCATGAAAAATTTTCAAGCGCTTCTCCACCCTTGCTAGATACTCGTGCATTCGAGCATCTTTGGTGGCGAAGGCTCCGGTTATTTAGTTGACCACTAGCTGAGAGTCGCTAAAGTGACTGATCTACCTCATCCCTAATAGTCTAATTCAAGTGCTTGAATTATGGCTTCATATTCTGCTTCATTATTTTTTATCAGTGGGTAACAGACGGCCTTTCGAAATATGTTCTTGGTCAGAGATTTGATCATGATTGCGAGACCAGCTCCTTTGACATTCGAAGCTCTATCGGTATGGATCACCCATTCTCCGGGGGTAACGCCTTCCATTATCTTGTATTCGACATCGGCCTTCGGCATTATATTGGCATTGAAGTCAGCAACAAAGGCCGTGAGGACTTGTGACTTGATGGTCGTGCATGGTTGATCGACAATATCGTACTCTCCTAATTCTACGGTCCATTTTCTAGGCTGCCCGAGAGCTCAGGTTTGTGAAAGATAGTCCATAAAGGGAAAGAGGAGACTACGATGATCGTATGACTCTGAAAGTATGGTCTCAACTTCCTTGCTACTATCATTAATGCGAGCGCCAATTTTTCCAGATGTTGATAGTGGGTTTCAATGTCCAGGAGAGATTTGCAGACATAGTATATTACAGATTGCACTTCCTTCTCATCTCGTACAAGAACAACACTTGCAGCAACTTCAGACACCGCTAGATATATTAACAACGGCTCTCCCTCTCGTGGCTAGGTTAGCAATGGGGGGTTGGCCAGATACTGCTTCTGCTCTCGGAGTGTCTGACTGCATTGTTCCATCAGCTCAAAACTCCTATTCTATTTTAGGACATTGAAGAACTGACACCTCTCTGAATATCATGAGTTAAACCGGCTAAGCGCGGCTATCCGACCGTTGAGTGTCTTCACCTCCACTTCTCTCTTCGGCACCTCTGGTATGACCTCGATTGCTTCGATCTTGAAAGGATTTCCTTCTATCTCTTTGTTAGAGATGATGAACTTGAGAAACATTCATGAGGATACGTTTAATGTGCACTTTTCTAGATAGAGCTTCATACCAAACTTGTCCTAGATGGCGAATGCTATTTCCAAGTGACTGACGTGGTATTTAACGAATTCTGATTTGACCAACATTTCGTTGATGTAAACTTTCATAGTTTTCTGATCTGCTCCTTGAACATCAGGTTCACCAATCTCCGATAAGTTGCTTCTGCATTTTTCAAACCAAAAGGCATTACTCGGTATCAGTAAGTCCCCCTGTTTGTGATGTAAGAGGTTTTGTCTTGGTCACAGGGGTTCATGATGATCTGATATTATCCTGAGTACGCATCCAAGAAAACAAGAGCTTCATGGCTCGCCGCCGAATCGATGAGTTGATCGATGTTAGGCAGCGGGAAGGAGTTCTTAGGGCACGCTTTATTCAGGTATGTAGAGTCGATGCACATTCTTCATTTTCCATTCTTCTTGGGGACCACCACAACGCTGGACAACCAATTAGGGTATTGGACATCGCGAATAGATCCATTGTTTAACAGCTTCTCAACCTCTTCATAGACTGCCAGCCCCCTTTCATGGTTGATCGATCAATACTTTTTCTTGACCGGCTTGAAGTTTGGATCAACATTTAAATTGTGTGTGTTGATGCTAGCTGTGATACCAAGCATGTCGGTATGTGTCAAGGCAAACATGTCTGACCGAGCACGTAGGAAGTTAGTGAATTCTTGTTTGGCTTCGACCGAGAGTTTAGCCCCCACGTAGAATTTCTTATCTGGGAACCTCTCACCGATGATTACTGGGTCGACGTTGTCGATAGTGGACTTGGCGGTCATCTCTTTATCTTTTGAGTATCAAGACGTGCCGGGTGGCTCTCGACGTCAGTTCCTTTGTGCCCTTTGGACCCGAATGGTATGCTGGTAGCTAAGCAAGGGCCCAGCAGTTTATCTATCATCTTCCGCTGGTTCTTCACCTATTTCTTTACCACACACGTCACAGCGGCCACATAGCAACTTTTGGATAGCTTCTGCTCCCCTCAAATCTCTCTCAATTCCTAGGGAGTAGGGTACTTAAAGACTTGATGTAGTGTAGACGGCACTACGCATACTTCATTAATCTAGAGGTCTTCCCAAGATAATGTTTTACGAAATATCACATGTCATTACCTAGAAGGACGTTGCTTTCGTTAACCTGGGAGGTGGACCACCAGGAGCACTTCTCCAACAGACCTCTCACTGCAGCTGTTGAAGCTGGTTATCGTGTATGATCTGGGGATTAACTGGTGCTTGACCTCCATTTGGCATACGGCTTCCCAGTGGATAATATTTACAGCATTTCCCGGATCTACCAACACACGCTTGACCTGAGCGTCATGCACCCATAAGGTGATGATTAAGGCATCGTGGTGCGGGTAGAGGACCTGTTGTATATCTCTATCGTCAAATTCAATGGCATTGTTATGGAGCTTCTTGGTCACCTCCTGTTGAGCTTCCCAAACCATAATGGTTCTAGCACTGTCGTTATCAACCTCGGGCCTCCCAAAGATCGTGTGCTGACGGACTTCGAGGTACCCTGGATTTTTGATGTTACTTTGTTGGAGTTACTATAGGGAACGGATTCTCGACGAGATATTGGCCTAAACAGTGAACAAAGAAATGCTACTTTCTGACATCCACTCATAGTTTCAGCCATGTCGGCCGAGTTATGAGTCGTTTGTCAGATCTTGATGGTGACGTCCTGTGAAGAATCGTCACCACCGTCCGGAATTGCTGGCGCATTTTCCTTCATAGAGACCTACAATTTCCTAGGCTCCATGGTTGGCGCCAAACTGTTTATGCCTAAATTTTTTCGTCTAGGTTAACCAACAAAATTTGTTGGAGGGTCACGAGCAATACGATAAATGTGAAGGAAAATTACAAAAATAAAGGGAGGAAATAATTGAAAAGTAAGTAATGAGTATTATTCTTTGAGCATAGCCGGATTCTGTGTGAATCACTTGATGTACAATACAATGTAAGGAGGAGTATTTATAGCTATGATTTACCCAGTCCTAATTATGGTAAAATACAAAGACTGATAAAGTCGTGGGCCCGTATACTAAAGGCGGTGGTATATACGAAACCCTAACTAAGAGTCTGTAAACTCTAAGGCGGCGGGATGTATACCTTGCATCATTCGCCCATACCATGCTCATCAGATGTGGCGTAGGGAGAAGGTGTGTATCCTCTTCGCCCAGCAACTTGTAAGCTAAGTCTAGTCTTGCCAACTGGACTCGTATTCCCGTAATCATATGTGGCGTATTTTTTCCTACATAATTGCGCCATGTCCTTTCATGAAATGGGGGATGGACATTGTGGGACCCATGCCCAAAGTGTCAGGAGGTGTCAAATTTCTTCTCGTCATGACAGGCTATTTCACTAAGTGGGTTGAAGCAGCAACCTACTCTAGAATTCGAGAATACGAGGTGATACAGTTCATTTAGAAGAACATTATGTGCCGATTTGGAACTCCAGCAAAGATTACATGTGATAACGGACCTTAGTTCAGAGGGGCCGAAATCACATCATTCTTAAAAAAAAGGAGATAAAAAGGATAACATCAACGCCTTATCGCCCTATAGCCAATGGTCAAGTCGAATCATCTAATAAGACTATTGTGGAAACTCTGAAGAAGTGACTCAAGGAAGTCAAAGGCAAGTGGCTGGAAGAGCTACCAGGAGTTCTATTGGCCTACCACACTAAAAAAAAAAATCCAGCGCAGGGGAGACTCCATTCTCACTGACATGTAGAGCAGACGTCATGATTCCCATAGAGATAGGAGAATCTAGCTTGCGACGGTCATTCGCTGAAGAAGGGTCAAAAAATAAGGCTTTAGCAGCTTCACGAGCGCCAGGAGAGAGTAGCCGCACGCCTAGCAAACTAGAAGCAATGGGTGGAGCAGTACTACAATGCATGGACCAGCCTGCGTTCCTTCAACATATGGGACCTAGTTCTCCACAAAGTATCTCAGAACACCAAATAGGTCAACACATGTAAGCTAGCTTCAAAGTGGGAAGGACCATACAAGATCTGAGGAATAGCCGGAAAAGGTGCGTGCATTATTGAAGACATGGAAGGAACTGCCATTCCAAATAACTGGAACATCTCTTGGCTTAAGAAGTACTACTCTTGTAAGGTTAACTAGGCCATTATACTCAAGACATGTATTTTCTCTTTTTCTTGTTGTTATTACATTTAAAAGGGTATCAACCCCCTATCGTTGTTATCAACGTTAACCAAACTTTCATTGGCTCCGCGCCCCCTTTATTCAACAAACTTACTATTCCATTTAGTCAGTTTTACAATCAAATCCATCTACAATTCAACTATTAATAGCCCCGTCCATATTTGAGCTTAAGTAATACACTAACTTTTCATTACAAAAGTAGAGTAAGCTACTCGCTTAAAACTAGATCATTTCTAATTAGCCATCAGGCATTATCATAAGTTGAAATCATCAATTCAATACTTGCACCAACATGTCGATGGGGACGCCTGCCAACATCGTGCCATTAAAGATTTAAGAACTCGAGTGGACAAGCACATTTATTCTAGCTTGACCGCAAAAAAGCCCTGTTACATGCAACAGGCTAAATATATCCCCTTACGAGCACGGGCCTTGCCCTAATTAAAGTTGTCAATCTCAGACACGACCTAAGACATCACTTGTTGATGCATAAAACAACATCTAACAAGCGCACACCCCTCTTTAAAAGACAAACACCCAGAAAGGCACCCAAACAATGCTGCTTGACTACATTACAAGTAGCTACGCAAGTAAGAAAAAGTATTGATGAACTCCCATTTTCATTAATATCAAAGGCCGATGGGCTTCAATTATACAATTAAGTTCTTTCGAATACAATACTATTCATTACAAGTGTTCTTAAGAAAGCTAAAAGTCTCAAAAGACTAAAAGTGCAAATTCCTCTGAATTTAGCACGACCGAGATCCTTCATCTGTATTGTAGCTCTTGCATAAGGGTCTCTCTCGACATGTCGTTGTACCACGTGCTTTGGAAAACCAGTCCAACTGAGGAAACCCTATATAGAATGGTGGAAGAACCAGCGCGTAAGCCGAAAATTTCAGCTGGTACCGCATGAAAAAATACCAACATGGAACAACCAGCGGCTGAAAGAACATCATGTTAACCCTCTTCTCCTGACAATTATGCAACCTCCAAACTACAAACAAGTTTAGAGGCACGCAACCACCCTGAATGCTGAGGTTTTGGACAAATTTGTTACATATCAATCGCCTAGAGAAAGAGAGAATACCATAGCAAAGAGCATGCCGCATCAGATGGCGCTACCTCTGTACTACCTGTCCCATAGAGCATAAAGACGAGCAGATGGATAAGTCTTGCTTTGTAGGCATTCTCCTACTGAGGAGCTCCACATGACAAAGGGAATATTACAGCATCCGATGTATTAGAAAATGAGCGCACCGTAATCAGTGTACATGCAATAAAAAACACATTCCGGAGAACGTCATTAGGACCCCAATCAAACTTAGGGACACCGTTCATTCCGTCATGGACGAAAAAATGAAAGAAGAAGACGAAGGGTGCCTCATTATTTTCATCTTAAACACCATCCATTCCGAATAAAGAAGTTTTTTGGGAATATTAAACCGGAATATTAAACCAGAATAAGGCAAACATTTTCCAGAAGGAGTGGAGTTATTCTCTCATAAGGAATTTTCAAGGAAAACAATGTGTTTTATTAAAAAGTCTGTGATTTGCATATATTGTGAAGCCCATTTTATAGGCGGAATGAAATAAAGGTGGAGCACGAAATGGTTGAAATTATTATGGCCTGGAGTTTTGAAATGATTCAGCGCAGTAAAACAGTAGCCAATCAGGTGAAGACACATGGGATTTCAAAGGAATTAAGTGTTTGTCTCGGTCAAACAGGCTGCAAGTTTCAAAGAGTCAGTGAGATATCCCTTCACACATCTCTTTGGCACCTTTCACACATCTCTTTTGCATACCTCTTGCACTTCCTGACTGCTTACGTCAGCACTCAGCAAGTTGGGGGACTGACTGTGTGGGTAAAAATACACAACCAATGATTGCTGGGATACGAGTTCAACTAGCAAAGACTAGACTTAGCCTACAAGTCTTTCGGCACAGAGGATCACGTCTTCTCCCAAGCCACGGCCTCTTACCAGCCACGGGTCCTAAGCATACATCCCACCGCCTTAGTATTTATAGTCTCATAGTTAGGGTTAGTATATACCATCGCCTTGAGTAAAAAGGCACACATCCTTATTAGTCTTTGTATTTTACCATAATTAGGACTGGGTAAACTTATAGATATAAATACCATTTCTTCCATTGTATTGTACAATCAAGCGATTCTCACAGAATCTGACTATTCTAAAGGAATACAATTACTTACTTTTCCTCGTATTTACCGTATTGCTTATGACCCTACTACAAATTTAATTGTTTATATTTTAAGGAAAATTTTAGGCATAAGCAACTTTGTGCGAGTTTTCTTGTAGATTCATGGAAAAGTTCCTTCCGCATAGCGAGCAATATGACAAGCGTCGCAAGTTTGAGTGGATTGGAAAGGGTAGCATGTTGGTGTTAGAATATAAGATTGCATTCTCTAAGATGGCCGGATATGCTCCAGAGCTGGTTTGTGAGCCTTCCGAGAAGGTCCAGATATTTATTTATGGCCTTTCTCCTTCCTTGAGGTCCTAGATGGCTCGAGAGCTTGTGGTCGTGACTGCGTTTAATATTGCAGACGACATTACTCGTTTATAGGGCCTAGCCAGGAGGAGTTAAAATGAAAGAGTAAGAGATCTCGTGGTTTAGGATATCCTGGTACCTCGTTTGGAGGTAAGGATTCTCAAGATCAGGGAACACCACTTGTCGGTCTACTTCAGTCTGCAGCCCATGATTTCTAGAATGTATTGGCATCTCTGGAGAGCCAGCCTCAGCTTCTTTCCCATATGCGCAATCAATTTCTTCAGCGCTAGAATAATCTGGGATGTTATCTTTGTTATGATCTGGGTCTTCAAAGGAAAGATTACCCTTTGCGCTAGCAGAGATACAATTATCTTATCCTCACCCCCAGACACCTACGAGACCTTAGGGCACTTAATCTGGATATTAGTCAGTCAAAGTCATGCTGCCATCCGACAAAGGTCGTGAATGTGGTGGCAGTGGTTCTTTTGGAGGTGATTATTAGGGTAGCAACTCAGCTCAGCCATAGAGGCAGTTCTATGCACTGTCAGTTAAGCAGGATGTTGCGGCATACGATACAGAATACCTAGGTAATTATTCCCTCCTTATTTGTGAGTAAGATTTGATTCTTTTGTTCGATCTGGAATTGGTCTGTCTTATCATGTTTCTATGGTTTCCTGGGATGTCGTTTTTGTTAAGAATCTGTTCTGGCAGAGGGATGAGTTTCTAGTATGTTTTATTCCTTGGGTTTGTGATACCCTAGTTCTTTATCTGGCGTAAATGTGAGGGATTTTTTAGTAGTATCAGTATTGTCTTCTTGGCATCTTATTGTGCCACCTTCTGTTATTATGTCAAGTCAGTTTATCTTTCTCTTTAGAATTCTGTGTTTGTAAGATGATGGAATTCTTATTCATCTCTATCGAAAAGTGTCATTGTTCTTCAAGTGTAAAGTTATTAGTAAGTAATATTCGATCTACGTGTCTCCCCATAGTTTAAGACGTCAGTAGATTTATGTTATTCTGTGAGCTTGTCTCGGTTATAAAAGGGTTTCCTGGTAAATTTTCAGAGTTTTCTTCTCATTGGAAGGTTAAATTTGCATGGATGTTGTGCTATAAAGCTTATTTAATGTCTATTTCTTCAATTACAATTCTCTAACTAGCCCGACTCGAAATCAGTCTAGCTCTGGTAACCAGGAAAATGAGAGATGAGTGATGCGGGAAAAATTGAGCCAAAGCGCCATCCATAAAGAGCCACGCTTGAGAGCACTAAAAATACAAGTCGAGGGCTCCGGAAGAGGGTTCGAGAGTGATTTGAAGTCATGGACTTGAGCACTATCGAGGGAGGACCGACTAATGACCAAGGAGGAGCGCCTAAAGTTCATTTTCAAGAGTCTCCACACTTCCCAGGAACAGGCGGACCGACTATTACCTGAGGCCAGGCGCCTCCTTGATGGCTCACTCTCTGGATATTGGACTGGGCGGACCGCCCACTATCAGAGGCGGACCTCCCCTTTTCTGAAGGTTGTTCTGGAGGTCAACAGGCGGAGCGCCTAGGTAGGGCGCCTGTTTCCCAGGCGGGGCGCCTACTTCCTGACGGGTTTTTACTAGCTTTTAGGTGTATTTCCTATATTAGCCCTATGTGGCCATTTATGTATTAACCAAAGTTGAGGTATTTTTAGACATTTCACTTAGGAGTATGGAGTAACTATAAAGGCCACACTTAGCCATTTCATTTGATTAGTTAGCATTGAACATAGAATTGAGAGAAAATAACATCGAGAGGCTTGGCCTTCGTGTTGGAGCTTAAAGCTCGTGTATCTCTTATGACTTGGGAACTCGAGGATTTCATCCTAGTATGAATCTGGGATTTGGTTCAAGTTTCTCGTTCTCCGTAGGAATCAATCTACGTTAGTAAGTTTGATTCATTCTTTCTTCTATTTCTTGCCTTCCTAGTCTTGATTTTCTCGATATCTTTTTGATATCACGTTATCTCGTTTAATTGCTTCCGCTCGTATAGTTTAGTTGCTTCCGCGTATTTACCCCGTCTCAGTTTGGTGTCAGAGCAAGGCTCGGGTTATGTTCTTACAAACCTAGTTCCTTGTTTGATGTTAAAAATCATTGGGGTTTGTTGGGATTAGTGAAACACAACTTTGGGTACCTTTGATTTTGAGAATCGGGTTGATATCGTTGAGATTTTGGGTGCAAAAACCACAAAAATACGAAATTGTGAAAGCTGAAGAACACGCAGGCGGACCGCCCACCCCCTAGGCGCTCAGCCCAAAGTGGCTACTGGTTATTAGCCAGGCGGACTGCCCCCTCACCCAGGTGGACCGTCCCAGCCCTGTGAAGGGTCCGGTTTGTTTTGTTTCGTGGTTTTTTGTGTTCCGTTTGTTTCCGCACTTGTTGGTTAGTGTTTCTAAGGTAATTGTTCTACTTTATTGGCACTAATTCTTGAGCATTTAGGGTGTAGTGTGTCTTGAAGCTTTACTTAAAGTCGTAGAACTTTCTTTGGCCTCAAGTGCGCACTTTAAATAGTATCCGTACATAGAGTCACATAAATTCCACTCCGAACCATTACTTGGGTGTACTAGTTGTTGATCTTGCCATTGTGGTTACTAAGAGATCAAGAAGGTCTTGAGTGGAAAAAGGCTTGAGTGGTGAGAACAATAGAGTGTGGTCGCAAAAGCCAACGACCTTGAGTGTATGCACGAGTGGAAAGAAAATTGAGTGTCATCTTTTGAGTGATACACGTGAGGGAGTGAATTTGTGAGGTCCTGTACTCTATATTGTTACAACTATAGCTTCCGATGATGATTGTGGAGGGTACGACTCGTGTGGAGATGACATGATGGAGACTATGGTTCCTATATTGATGATGATAGGTATTGCTATGATAATTCGAGGAACCAAGGCTCGTATGGTGATGAAGCGGGTTACTATGTTGCTTATGAGGCTTATGAAGACTATGAGGCTTGTGGATATGAATGTGAAGATTACTATGCTTCTAGTCAAGAAATTGAAGATAGTGACGCTTCAAGGTATGCTATTCCTACTTACTCTTGTTGTGATGAATGTGAAGATTCTTATGCTTCTAGTCAAGAAATTGAAGATAGTGATGCTTCAAGGTATATTTTTCCTACTTACTTTTCCTGTGATGAATTTGAGTATGTTGATAGTGATATATAGAGAATTGATTATGAGGTTAATTACACGAATTGTTAATTTTCATCTTCTCTTGGTGTTGCTAATGGTATGCGAAGGAGTAGTAGAGGTCCGTCCATTAGTTTAGGAGGAGGTGGTGGTTGTTCTCTGAGAAAAGAGAGGCTTGCATATTCTAGTTGTGCTAAACGAGTTAATGCTCCTAATTCCCATATGAAGGGTGACTTGACAAGTGGTAATGCTTTTGCTACAAAAGGTTTGAATTGTTCTATCAATGCCGAGAGGGGCATGGGTAGATGTAGTAGGAGTAGTGTTATTGGCTATAGAACCAAGGTGAGGAGTTCTTATGGGTTCTATGGTGAGACTCCTTCCTCGACTTTCAACAACATTTCAAATATTGGAAGAGTGACGGGAAGTGGAAGTTATACTAGTGGTGTTGCCACTAGAGGAGGGATAAGGAAGACCCAAGTTGATGGTGATGCTAGTCTTGGACATTCAAGCTCTTTCTTGGATGTACCTATATGAGACTTGGGTAGAAGCAGGTTCATTATTGAGGTAAATGGTGTTCGAGGAAAATTGGTCAAAATTGGTGATTCTGATGCCAATTGCATTAGCCCATCTTTAGTTGATAGGCTAAGGATATCATGTCATGCTCTAAAGCATCCTTATGAGTATAATGGAGTTTGGGTTTCTAAGGAGGCTCGGGTACTCTTATCTCATAAGAGTTACAAGGGTTATGCTTGGTGTGATGTGTGTCCAATGTCAAATTTTGATGTGTGGCTAGGTGAGCCATGGTTGCAAAACAAGGAATTGCAATATAATGCTTAGCGGGATATATATCTAGTGGCCACAGGCCAAGGGGTTTATGAGTTTGCACGCTATGAGTGAGGGGCAAGATGTCCGCTACAGTATATGCTTGGGCTATGCAAAGGAGAAAAGAGCGAGGACTTCAATTCATGGTTGAAATTGAGCAATCAAGAAGTCCTACAAACACAAAAAATGGTGGGACTAATGCAACAAAAGAGTTGACAAGTGTCAACAAGGTGAACACAAAACTACAAGCTTCAAAGCCAAGTGGTTCACCAACAAAGAAGAAGGAGACTTCAAGTGATGAGTCTCTAAGTCCTAGATTCCAGGTTGATGTTAAAAGTCCACTTACTCCCGCTATGGGCATTCTTGGGCCTCGTCCCAACTCACCCGAATACGAGAGACAAAAGATTGAGAGGAGTAAGGGAGTGACAGGTGACATTCCTCGAGTGGAAAAATGAGAGGTAGTGTTGAGTGATGTGAATGGGATGTCACCACCCGAATCTACATCCGACCTTGAAAAGAATATGAGGGAGAAGACAGAGGGAAAAAGAATCATTTAGAGTGAGGGCACCCCTTATTCTAACACTTACTCTTTATCTTCTTCTTCTACTTGTGTGAGTTCTTGTGTAGGTATTCTTGGAGGCAAACTAATGGAGCCTCAATCATGTTCCAAGATGGAAGGACAAGGTGAAGAAGATCTTCAATGTGAGCTTCAAGTTGGAGAAACTAGCCATGATACTTCAAGTGCATTGAGTTAGCAAGATGGACACTCAAAGATATGTGTTAGTTCTTCTTCCTATGAGCATGTTACTTCCTTGTCATGTGATAGTGTTTGTGAGAACTCTATGCTAGTTGATGATTTGTATAATTGCAATGTGTTTGCAACTAGTGTAGAGCCGGTTGGTCAACTTGTGTGTGCATGTGAACCACTAGTTGAGAGGGTTGATAAGTCACATCATGATGTGAGCTCGGTTTTCATTGAACCTCTCTTTAGTGGAGGTGTTATAGTTGACCTTGTTTGTGAACCTTGTTATGACACGCCAACTATATTTGATAAAGGAGAAGATGAGTTGAATGAATATCCTATTCTTTCCTTTGATTGCTTATTTGCTAATGGTGGTCTCATGTGTCGTAGTAGGGATGGTTGTGACCTTGAGAAGTCTCAAGACTAGATGTTGTCTCTAGTTTGAATACTTCACCTTTATTTGCTAGTGAACTTGAGAACTGTGCCTATACTAATCCTTTGTATGAGGGAAACTTCAATGGAAATGGTGATTTATATCAAACTAGAGTAGAGTGTGAGTTTAAAACTCCATGGATTAGAATGCTTAACTTTATTGATAATCCATTATTTGAGACCTCCCTTGGGAGTTTGTCTAGCGAGGAGGATTTTCTTGGAGGTAAATTTGGAGGTGAGGAGGTACCTCTTGGTGTGTGCAAGAAAGCTTCTAAGAAGGTGAGTGGAGTATTTGATGTTAGTTATCAATTGAACTATTTTGCTTATTCCATCCCATATGTCGATCACCCCTTGAGTCTTGAGCATGCCAAAGCCGAAGTGTCACATTGTAATAATATTGATTTGAAGGTTTGGCATGTTGATCATAAGCTTAGGGGTCGTAAGGAATTTGATTGCTATATCTTGCATGTTCCATATCCTATTGATCTCATTACTTGCCTTTGTATTGGATGCACTTTTTTTTTAGTCAAGTATTTGTTGTTTCCTTTGGAGACATAAGCTTTTTTATTGTCATTGATGCTTAGCTCTATCATAAGAATGTGTTTTCCATACTATTTTCACCAATCACTCTTGTAGTAGGAAGTTTGGATTGTGTTTGCCTTTGCTTGTAGGTATCGATGGTTTAATTTCGAGGCCAAAATCCTTTCATGAAAGGGAGGATGATGCGGAGCAAATTGAGCCAAAGCGCCAACCATCAAGAGCCAAGCTTGAGAGCATTAAGAATACAAGTCAAGGGCTCCGGAGGAGGGTTCGAGAGTGATTTGAAGTCATGGACTTGAGCACCATCGAGGGAGGACCGACTAAGGACCAAAGAGGAGTGCCTAGAGTTCATTTTCAAGCGTTTCCACACTTCCATGGAACAGGCGGACCGCCTATTACCTGAGGCGGGGCGCCTCCTTGATGGCTCACTCTCTGGATATTAGACTGGGTGGACCGCCTCTTTTCTGAAGGTTGCTCTGGAGGTCAATAGGTGGAGCGCCTAGTTAGGGCGCCTGTTTCCCAGGCGGGGCACCTACTTCTGATGGGTTTTTACTTGCTTTTACGTGTATTTCTTATATTAGCCCCATATGGCCTTTTATGTATTAAGCCAAGTTGAGGGCTTTTTAGACATTTCACTTAGGAGCGTGGAGTAACTATAAAGGCCACACTTAGCCATTTCATTTGATTAGTTAGCATTGAATATAGAACTGAGAGAGAAATACATCGAGAGACTTGGCCTTCGTGTTGGAGCTTAAAGCTCGTGTATCCCTTATGACTTGGGAACCCGAGGATTTCATCCTCGTATGAATCCGGGATTTGGTTCAAGTTTCTTGTTCTCCCTTGGAATCAATCTACATTAGTAAGTTTGATTCATACTTTCTTCTATTTCTTGCCTTCCTAGTCTTGATTTTCTCGATATCTTTTTGATATCACGTTATCTCGTTTAATTGCTTCCGCTCGTATAGTTTAGTTGCTTCCGCGTATTTAACCCGTATCAATGAGCTTCTTGAAGCTCTAATTATTCCTATCCTCAGTTCAGTGCCATCTCGTTTTCTTCTGGCACTAGTGAGCTTAGGCAGTTTGTAGCCGCTTCTGATGTTTCATGTGTTGAGCCAGAGTGTGAGTCAATGTAGCCGGGTAAGCACATTGTTGTGTTTCAAGGTTTCCTAAGGTAATGGAGAGAGTCGTCCGACCCGTGAATGGAGCAATCAAGCGGTAATGCTTATGGTAAAAGTTTGTGAGTTGTAAACTCGAGAGTTGTAGCGGTTTGGAAACTTGAGAGGGTAAATTTGTAACTCACGTCTTAGATGCGTTATGTTTTTAGCTAAGTCTACCTTAGTCCAGCAGACTAAGCGAGGATGGGTATTCCTATTAAAATTAGCTATATGAGTTTATACTAAAAACGGAGGAGTCTTCTTCCAATTCAGAATACTAATATTAAATTTCTATGGTATTGTTGAAGTGTAAGCTAATCCATAGGTTCATCGGCCTGTTCTATATGAAAAAGTATATCA
Organism: Petunia axillaris subsp. axillaris; assembly: GCA_029990575.1. Lineage (NCBI taxonomy): Eukaryota > Viridiplantae > Streptophyta > Magnoliopsida > Solanales > Solanaceae > Petunia > Petunia axillaris. The sequence continues at coordinate 10,743,335 of JARKNS010000007.1, forward strand.
ACGAGGTGGTTCATTGGCTGAATCCTATTGATCCATCCAGAATTCCGTGTATCTATGTTTCTAAAATGTGAAACTCTACTCTCATAATCGAGGAAGGGTCGGCTTAGTCAGAATAAGCTGGACAATGGTGTAATGATATCATATGGATAAGCGTGTTATAATTCTTTCTCTATAATCATGAGATAGTTTTTGTGGGGTAGTTGATGAGTCTAAGTGGACGAGAATGAAATGCTCTTGGTTAGTTGTTTCGGAAGTTCAGACTTCGATTGGCGTGTTGGTAGTCATAACAGCTCCGTATGGTCTATTTGGACATGTCTACAGAATTTTAGTTGATTTAGACCTCGTTTGGTAGGTTTTCGCGGAATGTTTGTATTTCGATTTTCGGTAACGTTTAAAGTGGTTTCTGAGCTCGATTTGAGTAAATGAGCTCCGAGTCAAAATCCAACAGTTGAATTAGGTTCATATGGTCATTTTTGATATGTGGGAACTTTCAGAAGTAAAATCCAAGGTCATTCGGATAGTTTTCACTAAAACCCCCCAAAGTCAAGGAATCAACCTCTTCCAGTAGGACCCGTATCTTGAGTTTCAGGATCTAATTCGAGATCCATCTTTGCGAGGATGTCATAAAAGACTTGTGAGACTTCTGTACAAAATTTGAGGTCACTTAGAGTCTTGTAGGATCACATTAGGACATGAATTGCAGAACCATCAAGTATTGGTGCAGAATTCTCGACTTTTTAGACAAGCCTGCACGATCAGGCGCGTGCGGGTGCGATCTTTTCTACTGCTCGAAGCGCAACCGCGTCTTTGGGAATGCGAAGGTGATGAAGGGCTTGTGCATCGGCGCCTAAGGTAGCACGAATGCGCTGTTTTATGGGTATAAAAAAGACCCATGTCGGTTGTTTTCATTTCTTTCTCAATTAACCTATTCCACTCAGTTTCAAGCTAAATTTTTAGTACCAAAACATCTATAATCACCAGGTATCACCCCTATGTCTTTTGATTATGTAAATTCTATAATGTGCGAGTTGAATTCTATAAAAATTGGATTGAAAAATTGGGGTTAGAACCCTAAGTTTATGAAATTAGGGAAACAGATAGAATTGAACCCGAAAATGCAATTTGGGAGCTTATTTGGACTCGTAAGAGTATGAGAAGTCCAAAAATATAAATTTTGTAGGCGTTCAGCTAAATCTGGCTCAGGGGCATTTTTGTATTTTTATCTATCTCTGACTAATAGCTATATATTCAATTTGTGCGCCCTCATATATGCAATTTCTCTTTTTTGGCTTAGAGGAAAGTGATTCCAAGAGGCATCCGGAAGGAAATGAACCTATTCAATAGTCGATTCGGCCATCAATTAAAAGGTAAGTGCCTTCATCCTTATTTTGACGGCCTTCAACATCCAAGCTTGTTTGGCTTTCAAATTTTGAATATTTCGTGGTGATCTTGTATAGAATCATTTTAACCTTGTATAAGTAAATTTTTTTGACAAAACCGAGTTACAAGGGTCTCAAATCAGTCCCAAAAGAGCAGCACAAAAGATGGCTCAAAATCGTGAAAACCCATTTTTAACTCCGTCAAATATTAGTATTTTGAGCATAACTTTTCGTACAAAACTGATATTGGGGTGATTTAGGACTCCCTAGAACCCCAAGAAGGACATCTAAAAATTTTATGCAGATATCAAAGTCTAAAATTTCTATTTACACCCTATAATTTACGATGAAATACAAGGCAGTGCTGTCATGAAATTCTATACAACCGTGGGATTGTTTCGCTGTCCGGTCATGTCACGCCCCAACCTAGGGCCGCGACAGAAACCTACACTGCGTGCTGATCATCGCTAAACCCACTAATAATCTATTAATAATAGAAATAAGCTGGCAACTTGGCCATATAAATATATACATATTTACTGAAAATACAAGTCTGGAAAGATGACAAGGCTATCACACGCTGACATACATAACATAGTGACTGAACCATACAGGGACATATCTACAGGCCTCTAAGAGTGCTGAACTGAATATACAAAGGACGCGACAAGGCCCCGCCATACCCAAACTAGCTGACTGTACACATATCAAAAGATAAGTAACTCCGGGAGTAAGCGGAGTGACACCAATAGCTAGTAGATGGCCAACTAACGTGGTCCAAGTGCTGATCAATCTATACCTGTGCGACATAAAACGCAGCGCCCCAGAAAAGGGCGTGAGTACGATATGTACAAAGTATGTAAGGCATGAGCATAAAATATATCATAGCTGAATAAAACTAATAGCCTAGAATATAAATATGTAAATTTGTGCTAAAGTATAGAAGTGTAGCTGAAAATCTGAAACATGAACTAAACATGATCTGTATATAAAGTAAATTTTTACTGAATTTGAAATAGAAGACTGAGCTAAACTATACTGATAACTAACTGTAATATGACTGATAACTGGTAACTAGAAAATAGGAACTGATAGATATCAATTGATACTACTCCTTCCGTCCCATTTTATTTGTCGTAATTTGACTTGGCACAAAGTTTAATAAATAAAGGAAGTCTTTTGAAACTTGTGGTCTAAAATGAGTCATAGATATTTGTGTGGCTATGAATGAGTCAAAAAGTAAGTTTAGAGTTGAATTCTTTCCAAATTCAGAAATATGACATTCTTTTTAGGACAGACTAATAAAGAAAGTATGACAAACAAAATGGGACAGAGGGAGTAGCTGTCAACTGATACTGACATTAAGAACTGGTGGCTGAAAACTGATACTGATCTAAACTGAACTTTTATCTGAACTTGTACCTGCCCGGTGTTATGGGCTGTATCCCCCCAAATCAGGCAACTGAACATCTAAACTAGCCTCATGTATATTCATGTGGTGTATACTGTGGCTATATACGAATATATAACAAACCTACCGGGTGTTATAGGCTATGTCCCCCCAGGCTACGACCGGACGACATAACAATCCGCGGACAGAATCTTTTGATAGCACCGCTGCCCTGTCTCGCAACCTAATTTGAAGGGTCCAAATCAAAGTTATAGACTATATGCTCTTCATAAAAGTTGTATATATATGTCTCAGAGTTCTATAAAATATTAATCATCTCAATATCAATTTTGAAAAAAGAGTTATGCTCAAACTACTAACAACTGTACGAAGATAACAATAATTTTCCAAATTTTGAAACATATCGTGCTGCTATTTTAGGACATCTTTCATCATGGTTCTTATACCAAATTAGGAACATACATGGTTGCCTATATGCCATATAAGGTCCTCACAAGAACCATAAATTTTGGAACTAAGACAAACTTCAAAAGCTACAAAGCAAATGCCTTGTCGAAAGAAAGGTTTAGCCTTACATACCTTTGATATTTTTTGCTTCGAGACCTTGTTTCCATTGAATTCCATACATTCTAAAGCTTAAACAAGCTATAACACATCGTTTAGTTACTTTACTTAGCCATGAAGTAATTCTAAAACTCAAACTATAGACGAAATTGAACGTATCATAACATTACCTTAATCGCGTAGAGTATTTTGACGCAATCCGTCTTCAATTTCGAGTTAAGATTGATGTTCTATCTTTAAAACAATAAAAATTTCTTAAACCTTCATAAGAGCTCTATTACTATCGTGTATATTCTGGAAATAACGAAAAAGGAGATGATTTTTCCTTTTATATTCGAAACATTTCACTTCTAGCCCTCTTTTACGCTTATGTCGCTTCTTCTGGCCTGACTTCTGACCCTCATATCTTTTTATCTAGACATTGTATGAATAAATGGTTAGAATCGTTGAAAACTACACTCAAAGACCTTTAATTTGGTAGGTGATATATCCCCAAAAGACCTCATATAGCACACATAATGAATTGCTCAAAAAGCTTCGTTACAAGGCAAATCCTTAGTCGGTTTTTCCGCAACTTAAATCTGACTTTTCCAAAGCATTATATTCAACATATAAACGTTATATATGGTCCTATTATGACATTAAACTCACTTAAATCATTCTTAACATTTTATTAGAATGATATACCTCACTTTAGACATACGTGGTGTAACAATCTCCCCCCTCCCCCTAAGGAACATTCGTCCTCAAATGTTTAATGAAGTTTGTAAAAGCATTAAGCAAGGATCTGTTATATACCTGAAGTAGTGAAGAGATGTGTGTAATTTTCTCTCATATCATCCTCAGCTTCCCAAGCCATTTCTTCTACGTTATTTCTTCGCCATAGCACCATAACTGAAGGAATGTCTTTCGTCCTTAGTCGACGAATCTGCCTATCTAATATTGCAACTGGCAGCTCTTCATAAGTCAATTGCTCTGTGATCTGAGCATAGAAACATGGAATAATGGATGTACCTTCTTAAGGTCTGCTGGAAGGTCTAACTTGTAGGCTACACGCCCAACTCACCTGATAACTTGATATGGACCAATAAATCTAGGGCTATGCTTTCCCTTCTTTTCAAATCTCATAACGCCTTTCGTAGGTGATACTTTCAGGAATCCCAATCGCCAATCTGAAATTCTAAATCTCGACATCGGTAGACTGCATAGGACTTTTGTCTTCTTTGCACTGCTAATAATCTTTCCCTGATCAACTTGACTTTATCAACTTCTTGTTGGATTAAATTTGGACCTATTAATTGAGACTCGCCAACCTCGAACAATCCTATAGGAGACCGTCATTTGCGCCCATACAAAGCTTCATATGGCGCCATATGTATGCTAGAATTATAGCTATTATTATATGCAAACTCTATCAACGATAGTTGATCACTCCACCTGCCTCCAAAATCTAACACGCAAGCTCTAAGCATATATTCTAATGTCTGAATGGTCCGCTCAGCCTGTCCATTTGTCTAAGAATGAAATATTGTACTCAGATTCACCTGTGTCCCTAAACCTGTCCGGAATGATCGCTAGAAAAATTAACTGTAAACTGTGTGCCCCTGTCTGAAATGATAGATACTAGAATACCATGTAGGCGCACTATCTCTCTGATATAAAGTCTGGCATAATCCTCTGCTATATATGTACTTCTAACAGGCAAGAAATGAGCTGATTTAGTGAGCCTGTCAACTATAACCCAGATAGAGTCATACCTGCTCTGCGTATGGGGCAAGCCTGTAATGAAGTGCATATTCACTGCTTCCCATTTTCATGATGGAATCTCTATTTCCTGCAACAAGCCACTAGGTTTTTGATGCTCGACTTTAACTTGCTGACAGTTAGGACACTGAGCCACAAATTCTGCTGAAACTATTTGGCCAAGAAATGCCACTGAATCTAACCAAAATTCACACTTCGAGAACTTAGCATATAATTATTGGTCCCGAAGAGTACCCAATACTGTGCGTAATATAGTCAATAAATATAATCACAAATAAATCTAGATAAGGACTGAATATGCTGCTCATCAGATCCATAAATACTATAGGGGCATTAGTGAGTCCAAACGACATCACTAAAAACTCATAATGTCCATACCTAGTCCTGAATGCAGTCTTAGGTGTATCAAATTTTCTAACTCTAACATGATGGTAGCCTGATCGCAAATCTATCTTCGAGAAGCACTTGGCACCCTGGAGCTGGTCGAACAAGTCATCAATCTTTGGCAGAGGGTATTTATTCTTTATTGTGACTTTATTCAGCTGTCTGTAATCTATGCACATGTGTAGAGAGTCGTCTTAGTTTTTCACAAATAATATCGGGGCTCCCCACGGGGAAATGCAGGGTCTGATGAGGCCTTTATCTAACAAATCCTTCAGTTGCTCCATAAGTTCTTTCAGTTCTGCTAGTTCCATCCTATAGGGAGGAATGGATATGGGTTGTGTACCTGGTACTAAATCAATAGGAAAATCAATCTCTTGCTCTGGAGGAAGACCAGGTAACTCATCTGGAAACACATCAGGGAACTCATTTACTACCAAAACTGACTCAAGGCTCAATATCTCCTTGTCCGTGTCTTGAACATGAATAATATGATATAAGTAAACTTTTGCGATTAGCTTCCTTACCTTATGGTACGAAATAAACAAACCCTTTGGCGATGCAGAAACAGCCTGCCACTCTATAGCTAATTCTCCTGGAAAGTGAAACTGGACTGTCTTCGCTGTACAATCAACATTAGCATAACAAGAAGACAACCAATCCATACCGAGAATAACATCGAAATCAACCATTTCTAGCTCAATTATGTCAGCTGTAGTGCTACAGTCACCAATCATCACTGTGCAACCTTTATAAACACGCCTAGCTACTACAGAATCACCAACGAGAGTGGATACCTCGAAAGGTCTAATAACCTCCGGTACTATTTTGAATTTAATAACAACAAAGGAAGTAACATATGATAGTGTAGAACCAGGATGTATCAACACATATACATCAATAGAATTTACCGATAGAGTACTTGTGACTACATCTGGTGAAGTCTCTTGGTCCTGCCGACCAATAAGAGAATAGGTGCGGTTTTGAGGACCGCCTGCTGTAGGAGCTCCACTTTGACCTCTACCACGACTTGCTGGTGCCTGAGGAACTTGCCTCTGAGGGCGTGTTGGTTCTGAGGAAGCTACTGATGATCTAGCTGGCTGGGCTGCACCACTACCACCCCTAGTCGGGCAATCTCTCATGAAATGTCATGCCTCTCAAAAAATATAACAAGTGTCAACTCCCAACTGACATGGTCTCAGGTGGCGTCTACCACAATCTGGACAACTGTATATGTCTGACTGGCCTGTACAGAAGCACCCTGATGCTGAAATCCTGAAGTCTGTGATACCTGACTAGCTCTAGACTGAGGAGGTTTACCAGATCTCGGGCCACAGGATTGTGGAGGTATACTAGTTGGTGGTTGTCTAACACTCTGCTGCCTACTGACTCTAGACTTCTCTCTAAATTAACCGCAAAATCTGCCCCTCTTATGTATGAGACCAAGGAAAGACTGGAGGCTCTAGTCTCATAAATCCCTGATCCTGGATCCAGTATCACCCAGGGTTCTGCACTATGCCATCTAGTCTGAGAAACTACAACACTGGTCAATAATCTGATGGCATCCCTCACTTTCTGCCCCTGACTATTAGGCTGAGGATTTGAAGGTATGGTAGCTGCAGTACCACTAATATCGCCTTGAACTGAAGGGATCTGTGAGGCCTAAGATGGAGCCTTAGGTCTGTTCCCTCACTCTCATCCACCTCAGGTGGCACTCTACTAGTACCCTAGCCGGCAATAGCCTTGCCCTTCTGGGCAGCTGTTAGTTTCTTCGGCGACATCGGTGCATTCAAGGCATTACGTCTAGAAGGTTAAATTCTATAATCATAGCCCTATCGCACGATCTAGAGAAGAAAGAAATACAACCATCCTTAAGTGCCATGTAGCCTCTTGTTCATAAGTATGGCGCGCAACATACTCCTGAACAAGACTCTACTAGACACGGCCTGTAGACACTCAAGGACTGAACTACTCTAATACCACTTTTGTCATGGCCCACCTTAGGGCCGTGACAGAAACCTACACTGACTGCCGATCATCGGTAAACCTACTAATAATCTATTAATAATAGAAATAAGCTGGCAACCTGGTCATATAAATATATACATATTTACTGAAAATATAAAGTCTGGAAAGATGACAAGGCTATGACACGCTGATATACATAACATAGTGACTGAACCACATAGGGACATATCTACAATCCTCTAAGAGTGCTAAACAGAATATACAAAGGACGAGACAAGGCCCCGCCATACCCAAACTAGCGGACTGTACACATACCAAAAGATAAGTAACTCCGGGACTAAGCGGAGTGACTCCAATAGCTGGTAGATGGCCTACTAACGTGGTCAAAGCACTGATCTATCTATACCTGTGCGGCATGAAACACAGCGCCCTAGAAAAGGGCGTGAGTACGATATGTACAAAGTATGTAAGGCATGAGCATATAATATATCATAGTTGAATGAAACTGTAAGGGTGGAATATAAATATGTAAACCTGTGCTGAATTATAGAAGTATAGCTAAAAATCTAAAACATGAAATAAACATGATTTGTATATAAACTAAAGTCTTACTGAAACTGAAACTGAAGAATGAGTTGAACTATACTGATAACTGACTGTGATATGACTGATAACTAGTAACTAGAAAATAGGAACTGATAGCTGTCAACTGATACTGACATTAAGAAATGATGGCTGATAACTGAGATCTGATAACTGATATTGATCGAAACTGTACTGTTATCTGAACTTGTACCTGCCTGGTGTTATGGGATGTATCCCCCCAAATCAGGCAACTGAACATCTGAACTAGCCTCATGTATAGTCATACGGTGTATACTGTGGCTATATACGCATATATAACAAACCTGTCGGGTGTTATGGGCTATGTCTCCCCAAGCCAGTAATATCTTGTCTCTCTAGTCAAAGTGTGAAAATGACACCCGGTCACGTTAGGTGTTTCAACTCCCGCCTAAACCAGAAAGGCTGTGTCCCCCAGACGGGTAGTGTCACACGCGACCGGGCTGTGTGTCCATTGTCCAGCCTCTATGGGGGACTCCAAATCACACATAATATGATCGCAATATAAGCATAAGCATGTACGAGGCATAACACATGTGGAAACAATAGATATGGACTCAAAGGAATGATAAGAAAACTTTGGATGGAATTATAGACACAACCTAGAACTTAGAATTTATCTAACTCTTTGACTTTTATATAAATTTCGGTAGAGTTTCCTCTGAAACTGGATTATCCGCAAAAACAGAACCAGCACTATAATATACACGGGAATGGGTACCCGAATAAACTGATAACTTAAATAAATTAAATGGATGACAAGATGGGACGACCGGACGACATAACAATCCGCGGACAGAATCTTTTGACAGCACTGCTGCCCTGTCTCGCAACCTTATTTGAAGGGTCTAAATCAATGTTATAGACGTTATGGTCTTCATAAAAGTTGTAGATATATATCTTAAGGTTATATAAAATCTTGAATTATCTCAATATCAATTTATTAAAAAGAGTTATGCTCAAACTACTAACAACTGTACGAAGATAAAAATAATTTTCCAGATTTTGAAACATATCGTGCTTCTATTGTAGGACATCTTTCACCGTGGTTCTTAGTACCAAATTAGTAACATACACGGTTTCCTTTATTCCATACAATTTCCTCACAAGAACCATCAAGTTTGGAACTAAGACAAACTTCAAAAGCTACAAAACAAATATCTTGTCGAAAGAAAAGTTTAGTCTTACATACCTTTGATGTTTTTTGCTTCTAGACCTTGTTTCCCTTGAATTCCATACCTTCTAAAACTTAAACAAGCTATAACACAGCATTTAGGTACTTTACTTAGCCATGAAGTAATTCTAAAATTCAAACTATAGACGAAATTGAAGGTAGCATAACGAGTTAAGATTGATGTTCTATCTTCAAAACCATAAAAATTTCTTAAACCTTCATAAGAGCTCTGTTACTACCGTGTATATTCTGGAAATAACGAGAAAGGAGATGATTTTTCCTTTTATATTCGAAATATTTCGCTTCTAGCCCTCTTTTGCGCTTATGTCCCTTCTTTTGGCCTGAACTTTGACGCACATATCTTTTTATCTAGACATTGTATGAATAAATGGTCAGAAGAGCTGGAAACTAAACTCAATGACCTTCAATTTGGTATATTATATGTCTCCAAGAGACCTCATATAGCACACGGAATTAATTGCTCAAAAAGCTTCGTTATAAGGCAAATCCTTAGTCGGTTTTTCCGCAACTTAAATCCGATTTTTTCCAAACTTTATATTCAATATAGAAACTTCATATATGGTCCTATTATGACTATAAACTTACCTAAATCATTCTTAACATGTCATTAGAATGATATACCTCACTTTAGACATACGAGGTGTAATATGTCATTTTATTTTGTTGTCTATTTAATCTATTATGTAATTCCTTAGCCTATACATATTCTATAGCATCCCTTATGAATGTTAAGCTATTATAGCATATCTAGATGCTCATTTTATTCCTAAATCAATGGTAGAAGCATACGTTTTCAGTTATAAAATGGTCTGCCGATAGTACGTTCATAATTTTGTTTTGTCGCTCGTTTTGTGGATAGGTGAATTTCCTTTTGCTCATTGTTATCATCCTAGCTGGGTATCCATGACCGTGTATATTGCAGTGTTGGTTTTTTTTTCAGATCATCCAGTTTTAGGTGAAACTCAGCCGAATTTTCATGGAAATCCAAAGAGTTGGACAAATTTTGTATTCTAGGTTGTGTCTATGATTCCATCTAAGGTTTTCTTATCATTCATTTGAGTTCAATTCTATTGTTGCCACATTCCTTGGACTTTTTTTTCAGCAAATTTGTATATATAGATGACAAGGTTTCCAGCTTATCTCTATTATTAATATATTTTTAGTAGGTTTAGCGCTGATCGACACTTAGTGTGGAGGCAGTTGAAAATTTTGGGTCGTGACAAGTTAACAAGGCAAAGGTGGAGGCAGTTGAAAAATTACCTCTGCTTAGATCTGTGAAGGGGGTTTGAAGTCTTCTCAGACATACCGACTTTTATAAAAGGTTTACTTAGGATTTTCTAAGATTTCTACTCCTTTGGTGTTTGTGCCAAAATTTCCGCCCCCGATAGACTCCACCATTTGAATTATTGTGTGATGCTTGTGATGTCGCCATAGGTGCAGCCCTAAGGCTGAGAAGGGATAGAGTGTTCTATTTCCTACACCAACAAATCTCTTATCCCTCTGTGGATGAATTACACAATTATTATAAAAGAGTTGCTGGCGATAGTGTATGCCTTGGACAAGTTTCAGGCATATTTGGTTGGAAACGAAGTCATTCTCAATGCATACAATGCATCAATCAGGTACTTAGTTAAGGAATGCTAAGCCTTGACTAATTCGTTGGCAGTAATTGCTGCAAGAATTTGACTTAGAGATTCAAAACCACAAAGGAATAAAAAACAAAATAGTTGATCACCTGTCCACGTTGGAGGACCACAAGCATGGGGAGGGAGGTACGATCAAAGAAACATTCCCAAGAGAGAAACTTTATGCCATCACAAGCCACTTAGACCAATGGTATGCTGAGTATCCCAACTAAATGGTAAGTTAGGTAGTACTGTTAAATATGACAACAGAGGGTAAGCACATGCTCTTCCGTGATGTTAGATTTTATACATGAGATTATCCATTTTTGTTTATATTGTCTGCATATTAGCTGCTGAGAAGCTGAATTATATAGTAATAGACGAAGGGTATTATGTCAAAGTTTCATACATCTTCTTATGGAGGTCATAATAATGGTTATAGAACAACCGCCATGGTACTTCAATCCAGGTTCTATTGGCAAATATTTTTCAGGAATGCTAATGTTTGTGTGAAGAAGTGTGACCGATGCCAAAGAACCGGCACAATCATAAGGAAATATGAGATTCCACTATGCGACATTTTGGAGGTAGAGGCTTTTTATGTTTCCGGATTGGCTTCATGGTTCCTATCTCCCCGTCGAATGACCACATGTAGATCTTACTTAGTGCGGCCGGGAGCAAGCGACTAAGAGGCTGTGGTTAGGCACCAAAACCGGAAGCTTAATATGCAAGCTCGAGCCCGAGGTAGAGAGCGGTCGAATCATGATGACCGGCGCCAAGCAGTGAGCGTCCGAAGGGCTGAGCTTGTACCCGAGGCTTAAAACGCCTGAGCCAGAGACACTTAATTTCGGCCCTGTGTGGCCATGTTTTGGGTCGACTTGTGGCCTCATTTTCTATTTTATACATGGGATTTACTATATAAACCCCATTAGTGATTCATTTTCATAACCTAGACTTTGATTATTGAACCCTAGCTTTGAGCTTGCTCTCATCTTAAGAGAAACCCCGTGTGAGATTTGTAGAACTTGTTCATTTGGTGGAATCCAATTGAACAATTTCCTTTTTAATCATTCCGATTGCAAGAAGCAATGGTTGTCTTAAGGATCGTTACTTAGAATAGGTGCTCTTTTTCATCCGAAATGTATCAAGACTAGTACTTTGTATTATTTGGATAAAGCTGGACTTGTGTATTGCTTTTATCTTGTTTCCACTTGCATTAATTTTGGTATCGGAGCACATTTTGGGTTTTGTGCTTAAAATCCCAATCATGTTCTTCGTGCATTTATATTTTACTTTTCTTTTTTCATGTACTTGTTCTTGTTGTTGTTTGTTGTTCTTCCCAGAAAAAAACAAAAAGAAAGAAAAGGAAACTCAAAAATTTATTCCGTTCATTATTGTTGTTTGGAGAACAATGGCTTATTGTTTGAAAACAAGAGTCAGTCGTGGATTGTTGGTTTATACATCAACTTTAGGTGCTTATTGACGTCGTATGAAAGCTTTTAAAAATTGGGGTTTACTTGGAACCCAAGTATGGGTGTTTTTGATTGTTGGTCGCTGGATTTTGGTCGTGTTTTTGCTCCAGTCTTTAATGCTTTGCCATGAAACAATGTCCATACCATCCTAAAATTGTTGGTTCTTGTTACATTGTACGGTCACAAAACCATTGTTGGGTTTACTTGGAGCTCAATTTATTCCGTATGTAAACTCTAAATGACGGAGAACGACCTAAGTCTTATCTTGTTCATTGGACTGTTGAATGAGTTAAAGCTGTCCGTACAATGGGAAAGGAAAATTCACTAATCCATTGGTGAAGAAAAGGAAAGCCGACTTGCTTGCTGAAAGTGGAAAAGAGGAGACCCTAATCCGTACATGGGAAGGAAGGGCCACTTTTATTCCATACAGGAGAGGATGGTTTGGGTTTACCAAAAGGGAAAACAGAGGGTAGATTCTCTTTGGTTCTCTTTCTTTCTTTGTTAACATCAAATCTCGTTAGCATGTCTTAAGTAATTTTTCTTACTTAAGTTTATACTAATTGTTTGAGCTTATTAGGAACTCGTGTGTAAAGGTCAAATCAAAATCTCGTGGTTAAGTTCTTGACCACATGTGCACACTTAAATAGCGATAGTCATCGAGTCGAATAAATTTACTTATTCCAAAGAGGAATGTGAATCTTTTCGAACTCGGAGGGTCGATTAGGGGACTGATAAATTCGAAGAAGCCATTTTTTTACAAGTTTTTGTGTGATCCAACGTTACAAATTGAGTGGACCCAAGTGCCACAAAACAAAGTGAGGGTGTGTGTGAGGCGATTTCTAACACTTCTTTAAGTCTTTGAATTATACAGGTACATGGTAGAAACAAAGAGAAAGGTGTGGAAGCGCCCGAAATTTTATTTGGCTGATCTGTTGGCCGAGATAAGAGACATTAGTGCCGAGGTGAGAGGACTGGCTGCTCGAGTAGCTAATCTCGAGCAGGAACGTGCCTTCGTGACTCTGCAAGGGTCCGAATAAGGAACTAGCAATTCTACTCCTATGAGACCGGAAAAATTCAATAAGTTAGCTCGTCGGCAACGATTGAGAGCCGAAGCAGCTTGTAATGAGAAATCTTGGGCACTCCTCAAGTTGATATACCACCGCTTCTAATGCCCCAAAGGAATTTAGTGGCCGCAGAAGAAGAGGGTGACATTCGAGATGGAGAGTTTCTTGAGGTCGAAGCTGATCTTGAGCCACGGTATTTGACACGAGAGCAGGCTCAAATAGGCCGTGGAAACCTCGAGGCCGTGGCCGAGGAGCTTTTGTTTATCAAAATTTTGAGCGCGAGTCCGATAACTATTATGATGAGTATCCGGAATAAGCCCGAGGTGGTAGAGACACAAACTTGAATAGTGTCAAGATCACTATTACACCGTCCAGAGGAACTAGTGATCCAGACCAATATCTTGATTGGAAGGTTCGATTGGAACAAATTTTTGAAACAAATGAGATGACCGATGAAAGGAAAGCAGCCTATGCCATTACTTCGTTTGAGCCATATGCTTCCACTTGGTGGGAGTCTGAGAAGAAAATGAGAACAAGGCATTATCTACCCAAGCGCCTTACTTGGCTGCGATTGAAATGAGTGGTGGATGCAAAGTATGTAACAACTAAACATCGTGAAGAGCAACTCTGGAAGCTCTGATTTGAAGCAAGGTTCCAAATCGGTTTAAGAGTACTATGACGAGTTTGAAAAGATTCATTTGACTCTTGACCTGGAACAAGATGAGGAGCATGTCACCATTCAGTTAAAAAATTGACTAAATCAAGACACATCATCTCAACTAAGACTACATATGTTTTATTCATTGGAGGAGGCTTTCCATGCAGCGATCAATGCTGAAAATTGTGTGAAGGGAAACAAACCAAATCAGTATCGAAGGAGCTCTACCACTACTCTTTTAAACCAGGGCAAAGAATGGTAGAGTCTGAAAACATTGGCCGAGATGTGAAGAAACCCTTCGACATGGCTGTGGCAAAAAATGAATCCAAGGAGTTGGGAGGTAAAACTCAACTCAGTACTGCTAGTGCTTCATCTATTCAATGCCATAAGTGCAAAGTTTATGGTCACATGGCGAAAGATTGTCCAATTCGTCGAGCTATGATCTTGCTCGAAGATGGAAACATCCGAGAACAAGCGAGTTGCTCAGATTAAGAAAACTAAGAAGACACTGATCGTACCAATAAAGTCGAGCCAAAGTACAAAGCAGCAGAGAATGATGGACCCGACTTTTTTCTTGTGGTACGAAAGAACTTGAGTACCATGAGCATAGAGGATGAGGAAGATGTCCAAAGAGAAATTATTTTTCATGCCAAGTGTCGAGTGAGGGGAAAGGTGTGTTCAATTTTTATCGATTCGGGCAGTTGTGTTAACTTAGTGAGCAAAACCTTGGTCTCACAAATAGGACTACCCACAATGAAACATCCCCATCCCTACTGGTTACAATGGCTTAATGAATGTGGAGTGATAAGGGTGGCTATGCAGGTGTTGATCAAATTAAAAGTGGGGGCTTATCAAAATGAATTGATGTTTGATGTTGTCCTGATGAAAGCTTGTCATTTGCTCTTAGGTAGGCCATAGCAATATGATAGGTCAATTTTTCATGATGGCCGAGTCAACACTTTTACTACTAAATTCTAGGGTAAGAGTTTCATACTTAACCCTTGTCTCCAAAACAAGTCAGAGACGACCACAAAAGTTTGAGTGAATTGAAAGAGGCATCTAAAGCTAAGTCCCCCGTAGGGATTAGACTTGAAGTCGAGGACAATACAAAGGAATCGCCGAGGCAGGTAATATTTGTGAAATCATGCAGCCGGGTGAGTACCTACGAGACAATTATAGCAATAAGTTGATGATTTGCCTCATACACAAGGGTATCCTTATAAGCTCTACTGATGATTTCCCTAATGATAACCTTTTGCCTAGTTTTATTCAAAATGTTTTACAGGAATTCGAGGACATGTTTCCTGATGAAATGCTAGGTGGATTGCCTCCTTTGCGAGGGATTGAGCACCAAATTGATTTCATCCCGGGCTCTCAGACCCCGAACAAATCAGCCTACCGGTTTAATCCCGAATACACCAAAGAGCTCCAATGGCAGGTGGACGAATTGCTGAACATGGGACTGGTTTGAGAGAGCTTAAGTCCATGTGACATTCCGCTGGCGAATGTGTGTTGATTGTTGGGCAATCTATTTATGTCTAAATTTGTACGTCTAGGTTAAACAATTAATTTTGAATGAGGTCACAAGAAATACGGTAAATTACGATGAAAAATTAAGTAAATATGATGAAAATAAAAACAAGTAAATAAGCGAGAAATAATGACGAAAGAAAAATAATTTTTATTCCTTAAGAGTAGCCAAAGTTGATGGAAAATCCAGAGATAGTACAATATAATGTAAGAAGGGGTATTTATAGTAGTGATACCCAGTCCTAAATAATGTAAAGTACAAGTACTAATAGCGCCATGGGCCTACAATTCAAAGCAGTGGTACAAGTACAAGTACAAGTACAAGTACAAGTACGGGATGTGTGCCCTGCGCGCTGTGACCAAACCGCCTAAATGATTGTTGGCTCTAGGAGCAGGCGTATATCCTCAGTGCCTGGTGACTTGTGTTGCTCCCAAACGCACACGCAAGTATACGCGGTCGCCAAGTAATAAAGTGACAAAGTCGAGTATCGTTCCCACGAGGACTATGCAGACTAGTGCTTAATAAACAATTCCTGAACAAACTATCCAGGGGTCTTTTTCCAATGGTTGTAAGAGTTTTTATAACTAAAACGCAGTAAGTAAAGTGCTAAAGATGTAATCAAGCAATGGGGCAAAACTTTGGTTGTTAACAATATCAAGAAGGCGGTCCAGGGTCAGAGTTACGAACAATCCAGTTGATGTATCCAATTGATTCCACTTCTTAAATACCGAGTTACTAACTAACAGAGTAAATGTAACTGTGAAAACCTTTCAGTTCTTCACAGTTTATGCAAGCTACTTCAATCCCTATATGTCTATGGGTTAAATCACATGCACGCATTAAGATTCATGTAATGAGTTAAACTAGGCAAGCAAGTATATGTCTATCCTACCCGCGAATTGATTCCCCGATGCCCGGGTTCACAAACTAGATCTATTATTTCTTATTACGTAATTAGATTCTCTCTTTCGAGTTCAACCCAAAAACCATAGATGATGTATAATTATCGAGCTCTAACAATTATACAAGTTAAATCAAGAAAGAATAAGTAACCCGTTATGGGATTCAATCAATGGGAATCAATCTTCAACAATCAACTTTCATGTAAAACTCTAACCCCAGAACGTTAGGAAATTAGCCACACATATTCATAATCACAAGACAAAGATTTGGTGTAATAATGAAATAATTGATGTAATAGATTAAAGATTGGGAATAACCCTTGTTCAATGAAGTGTGTAGCTTTCAATATTGCTCCAAAGTCAAGAACTCTCTACAAAAACTAAGTAAAGAACTATTTATAATGTTTCCAAACCCTTAATAATAAGTTAGACCCGATGCTAGAAGGAATAGGAAGTAAAAACGCGCACAAGGGGGCTATAACGGGCGCCCCGCGCCTCGAAAAGCGTGCAAACAATCAGACCACGCCACATTCTCCACGCTTTGGCCATGCGCCGCGTGGAGAACCGCGCCAGCCACTGCGCGCGCTAGGCAGCGCGGCGCGTGGGCTAGGGCGCCAGGCCAACTGCTTCTTCCTTCGCTCCAAAACTCGGCTCGTGTCGTGCCTTTGTGTGCTCAATCCAATCTTCAACCAATTCATGCTCAATCAAGCTCCGAACCGCTCCAAATGCATCGCGTAACAACCTACACACGCACAACACAACATCAGTGTAAAACCACATTCACAAGCTACCAAACGAGTGCAAAACAACCTCAAATGTGCGGAAATATTAAGGAAAAGTAGGCATAAAATGTCGATCATCACCACCCCACACTTGAACCCTTGCTCGCCCTCGAGCAAGTCACATCTCACTTCCCATCCTAGGTAAAACAGGTCTGCCTTTGACTATGGTTGATACTGACCATTGAACCAATGCGCACATGACTACCATGAGTCCACAACATGCCAATAATTTACCAAAACCAAAAAAATATGAGAACAACCACCCCAAAATAGCTCAAATGCACAAAACTCAACTCAATGCAACCATGCTCCCACAAAATCACACCTATCTACTCAATCAAAAGCCATCAACTTTACCTACTTCATGCAAACCACGTACCCTCACCAATATCAAAGAGAGTGCCCCCCCCCCCCCAAAAGATCACACACAACAACAATTATCATGAATAGAACGGGGGCAATAACAAATGAATTCACTCACTCTCATGAAAGGCTCACATGTCACACATAACGTACCATAGGCTTGCCCGTAGTGTAGGACTCCACTAATGTAGGCTCACTCTAATCGGGATTAACTAGGACTTTAGAAAGGTCGTAATGTAGGCTAAGGGACGGGTAGGATACATATGGTAATAGTGACTACCTCCCTAAGCACTTTAATACATCACAATTAATTTCAAGCACAATTCTCGTCAAACCACCCAATCACAAGTATCGCACATACACCTTCCCAACAAGTAGCATTTTCCTTTTCAAGCACACACTAGCAAGGAATGGACATCTTTCTCTTTTTTTTTTTTCTTTTCCACAATTTTTTTCTTTCTTTTCTTACTTTGCTATTTTTTTCAATTTCATTAACTTCCATCCTTGCCAATGCTTTTCACTACTTCACAATTTTTTCAATTATTCCCCTTCATTAGCTCCACTCAAAAACCTCCCAAAATCTAACCACAACTCCAATCAACTACACAATATCAATAAAGTGCTTAAGGAGTAAGGGCCAAAAGAGTCAATTTAGAACAAATGGGTAGGCTCGGGGTGTGGGTACCAACAAAAAGGATCAAAGAAATCACAACAACAATTTTTTCAAGGTATATATGTAAGGGTAGGCTAACAAAAAGAAGGCCTTGTATCATTTCCCGACTAGAGCAAACCTAGGATTTCGCTTTGCACACACACGGGGCAAGTTCTAGACATTAATATGCAACATGGAGTAAACAAGAACATGCCTCACAACACACATTGCACATGGTTCACACAAAGAGGTTCCATCAACAACTCTCAACTAAGCTTCTAGAGTGCAACTTGTGGAAATTTAAGCACTCATGCACAAAGGTTAACAATCAAGTCAAGCAAGCGGACTCAAGCATCTCAAGGGGGTCGTTCCAATTTTTCCTAGGCATGCATCAAAACTAAAACTCAAGGACACCACAAATAGCACATGCAATCAAGTCCAAATCCATCGGTATCAAACAAATCAAAGGCACCTAGCATTCTACCTTTTTCCTACATCTAGGGTCATCTACAACTAACTATCCTAATCCTAAAAATAAAAACTACCCGGTTCAAAGGTCTCCCCGTGGAAAAGAACCGTGGCCATAAGAAAAACCACGGGGCGGATGACATGTACCACTAATAAAACTAAAAGGAAAATCTTTTTGGAATTTTTCATTGGTTTTCTAATTTTTTTTCCATATATTAAAGCAAGAAATAAATCAAAACAAAGTCAAGTGACAAAAGAAAAAGTCCTAAGGTACATGCATCCTAAACCTCAAAAATAGATAAAGGGCAGTACCCCACCCCACACTTAAACTAAGCAATGTCCCAGTGCGACAAAGAAGTAAGTGCAAAAGTAAGAGTACAAGAAAACTGCCCTGAAATCTGGATGGTGCGCAGGAGTGTGGACCTAGGCCTCCTCCTCATCACCAGTCTCATACTCACTGTCCAGATCATTAGCCACAACATCTGAATCCGTGTTCTCATCCTCCTCCGGATCCACCGTTCTAGCTTGAACCGTGCCCAGCAGACCCTTCGAGGTCTCCATCAGCGGGACCTTGCGGTCAATAGCAGTCAAATCAACGCCCGACTGACGGTCCATAGCCTCAATCATCAAGTACTGACGCGCGGACAAGTTGGCGTCTGCCTCCCGCCACTCGTCAGCCGTCAGCTTCACCGGTGCCGTGGTGATCACCCCCTTGACCAAAGCAATGTCAAAAGGCTTCCCTATATCAGGGACAATGCGATCCCCAACCTCATCTACGGGGATGCCCGCCTTCTCTAAGTAACGGGTCAAGAGGTTCCCAAAGTACAACCTACTCCATGATTTTTCTTTCCTTTGCTCTTTCATCACTCGCAACATGTAGTATCCAATGTTCACCGGTCTCCCGCTCATGAAAAAGTACACCATGCACGCCCGAGTCTTAGTGACCTCGGAGTAATGGGAATATGGTAGTATCCGTGCATTTATGAACCTCATCCATACACGCGCCGGCTTGAGAAACTGTGAGAAATGCATAAACTTGTGTCTCCCAGTCGCTCCTCGCCCCCACTTATGCGTGGAGCCCTCGCCACACAAGGTATCCCGCAAGGCCGTATAATCCGGTTTCTTGATGTACTCTCTCAGCTCATCATAATCGGGGTCATCTACCCCCAAGAAGGCATTCAATGCCGTCGGATCCAACTTCACCTTCACTCCCCGAACTGTCACCACATCATCTTCTTTCCACGCCTCCTCGGGCTCCCAGTTAGCATACAATTCTTGGACAATGTCCAAGTTGGCGTGCCCCGGACTCTCAAACACTGAGTCCCACTTTAGGGCAATGATCTTCTCGGCCACACTTCTAAACTTTTGTAGCACCGGCCGTTTATCAATGGCTTGCTCGGGTATGTACCCCGCAAGCCGCACATTCTTGTACCATGTTTGGCAATCCCCCTTCTTTACAAAAGGGAGGCCATACCGGGTCTTGCCTCCGGGACGTGGTATCGGCACCGCGTCCTTTGGAATCTTGGCCTTGCCTTTAGCCTTTGATGTAGCCTTGGGTTTGGCCGGTGCCTTACCCTTTTGCTTTGTAGTAGACGGCCCGGCTTGAAGTGCTTGCCTCGAGCCCGAGGCGGAGGAAGAGCTTTTGGTTGTCAAAGAAGTAGTCACCATGGTACCTACACAAACACAAAGATCAATGTGAGATAGACAAATAGGTACCAAGACCATACAATTCAAGCTCAATTGGTGGGGTACCACCCCACACTTATCACACACTCCATGTGTCAATCACTCAATTCAATGGCATAAGCAACCCCACACTTGAACAAAACTAGCCTTGGGCAAAATATGCCATTTCTTGAATTTTTGAAATCAAGCTAGTGTGGGTGCATCATGATCAATTCTTGTGTGTATGCAACACCTAATGTTCATAATAAGCCTAAGGAATGCATTGCTACTCAAGAATTCACAATGTCATTGAAATTTCATCATTGAGGCTTTTTCACAAACACCTAGTGTGCACAACTTCAAACTAGTAATTTCAATGGATTTTGTAATGTGCCAACCCTCCCAAATTGTTCGGAGATCTCTTTTTACAAGTTACAAGTTATATACCAAGCATCATTGACAAGTTAAGCACAACAAGATTGAATTTTTATGCACAAGCTTGTAACAAGGTAGCAACTCTTCATGAACAATAATGAATGAAACTTACATGTTATAGAGAGGGAAGAGTAGGAATGTACTTACTTGAGTGTGTTAGAATTGATTTCACAAAGAGTTGGAATGATACCAAGTGTTGCAAGTGAATTAGTGTGTCTTTAGAGAGTGTTTGTAGTGAAAATAATGAAGAAAAGGGGTTAGAAATCGGGATATAGGGGTTGGGATTAAAGAATTCACGGGTCAAACCCGTTGACCCGACTTGAGAACCAAAATTTTTGCCTTCCGCGTTAGGGCCCGCGGCGCAAGCCCATCGCGGGCAGTTTTTGTGACATTCTGTCTCACTCAGCGCGGTGGGAGGCGCGGGGCGCTCCCAACCGCGCCAAGCTTTTTGCTTCAGCTCTTTTTCTTGCGCTTTGGGAGGCGCGGGGCACTCCCGAACGCGCCCAAGCACGTTTTTTCGCACCGATTTTCGATTCCAAGTACAAACCCAAGCGTGGGACATGTCTCGAGACGTCCCATACCCCTCAATACATCAATTTTACCTTGTTTAGCTCACCCAATTCCTACAAAAACGACACACAAAAACAACAACTACGTGACACTTTAAAAACAAAAAAACTAAACTATTACAAGTACAAACTCGGGTTGCCTCCCGAGAAGCGCCTTATTTAACGTCGTGGCACGACGGGTATAATTCAAGGGTCCCTCAACGTAATTGAAGTGCGATGATTCACCGCACCTCCCCAATAATATTTCACCCATTGACCATTAACCAAAAATGTATTCTCAGAACCCGGGGCTCTCAATGCAACCGCACCCTGTGCGGTAA
Source organism: Petunia axillaris subsp. axillaris (assembly GCA_029990575.1). Taxonomy (NCBI): domain Eukaryota; kingdom Viridiplantae; phylum Streptophyta; class Magnoliopsida; order Solanales; family Solanaceae; genus Petunia; species Petunia axillaris. The sequence goes on from JARKNS010000007.1 coordinate 10,765,124, forward strand.
CACGAACAACTTCAAAAGGCCCGGACCATCTCGACTTCAACTTGCCCGGAAACAATTTCAACCTCGAGTTGAACAACAATACACGCTGCCCGGGCTCAAAAGAACGATGCTCAATGTGCTTATCATGCCATTTCTTTGTCCGTTCCTTGTATAGTTTCGCATTTTCATACGCATGGAAACGGAACTCTTCAAGTTCATGCAATTGGAGCATCCTCTTCTCACCCACCAAGGCCATATCAAGGTTGAGCTTTTGAATAGCCCAATACGCCTTATGCTCTAATTCAACCGGCAAGTGACAGGCCTTACCATAAACAAGCCTATATGGAGAGGTTCCAATAGGCGTTTTGAATGCAGTTCGATAGGCCCAGAGAGCATCATCTAACTTCATAGCCCAATCCTTCCTCGAGGCATTCACAGTCTTCTCAAGGATTTGCTTGATCTCTCTGTTAGACACTTCCACTTGGCCACTAGTTTGGGGATGATAAGCAGTAGCCACCTTGTGGCGAACCCCATACTTAGCCAATAACTTATTGAACAACCGGTTACAAAAATGCGTACCTTCATCACTAATGATAGCCCGCGGTGTCCCAAAACGAGTGAAAATATTCTTCTTCACAAACTTCACCACCACACTTGCATCATTCGTTGGAAGTGCAATAGCCTCCACCCATTTCGACACATAATCAACTGCTACAAGGATGTATTTATTGCCCATAGAAGGTGGGAATGGACCCATGAAATCGATACCCCAACAATCAAACAGCTCAATCTCCAAGATATTGTTCAAAGGCATCTCATGACGCCTAGTAATGGTACCCGTTCTTTGGCAACGATCACATTGCTTCACTAGTGCATGAGCATCCTTAAATAAAGTAGGCCAAAAGAAACCAGATTGAAGTACCTTTGCAGCTGTTCGATCTCCACCAAGGTGGCCACCATAAGGAGAGGAATGGCAGCTCTGTAGAACCGGCTCTACTTCTTCCCTTGGAATACATCTCCTAGCTAGTTGATCAACTCCTATCTTGTACAAATAGGGCTCATCCCACACATAAAATCTGCTCTCATGAAGGAGTTTACGCTTCTGCTCAGCAGTTGCACCAGGGGGGTACACATTACTCACAAGTAAATTCACCATGTCAGCATACCATGGCACCTCAGCTGCATCAAGAGCAAAAAGTTGCTCATCAGGAAACACCTCTTTAATCTCGGGCCCTTCATCTACATGATCTCTATTCTCCAACCTTGACAAATGATCAGCAACTTGATTCTCAGTCCCCTTGCGATCTCGAATTTCAACATCAAACTCTTGCAATAAGAGAACCCATCTAATGAGTCTAGGCTTGGAGTCCTTCTTTTCAAACAAATACCGAATTGCGGCATGATCAGTGTAGACAACAACTCGAGTGCCCACCAAATAAGATCTGAATTTATCAAAGGCATAAACCACGGCTAGCAACTCCTTCTCAGTGGTAGTATAATTAGACTGGGCTGCATCAAGCGCCTTGCTTGCATAATAGATGGAGTGAAAGATTCTTCCAATTCTTTGGCCTAGAACAGCCCCAATAGCATTATCACTCGCATCACACATCAATTCAAATGGCATAGACCAGTCAGGAGCAATGATGATTGGTGCGGTCACCAACCGTTTCTTCAACTCTTCAAACGCTTTGAGACAAGCCTCATCAAACACATATTTCACATCCTTCTCTAACAATTTGCACAAGGGAGTGGAAATTTTAGAGAAGTCCTTTATGAAACGTCTATAGAACCCTGCATGTCCCAAGAAACTACGCACCCCCTTAACAGAGATAGGTGGTGGTAATTTCTCAATAGCCTCAATCTTTGCTTTATCAACCTCAATCCCTTGCTTTGACACCTTGTGCCCGAGTACTATGCCTTCTTGAACCATAAAGTGACATTTTTCCCAATTCAGCACCAGATTTGTTTCTTCACAACGGCTCAGCACAGCATCAAAAATTTTCAAACATTCATCAAAAGAGTCACCAACCACTGAGAAATCATCCATAAATACCTCCACAAAATTTTCCACCATATCAGTGAAAATAGCCATCATGCATCGCTGAAAAGTCCCAGGGGCATTACACAACCCAAATGGCATCCTCCTAAATGCATAGGTGCCATATGGACAAGTAAAAGTGGTCTTCTCTTGGTCTTCAGGGGCTATCACAATTTGATTGTAGCCCGAATACCCATCCAAGAAACAGTAATACTCATGGCCTGCAAGTCTATCCAACATCTGATCAATAAAAGGGAGTGGGAAGTGATCTTTCCTGGTGGCCTTGTTCAGCTTCCTATAGTCAATGCAAATTCGCCACCCTGTAACAGTTCTTGTAGGAATCAACTCATTGTTCTCATTCTTCACCACTGTCATGCCCCCCTTCTTAGGAACACATTGCACTGGACTTACCCACTTGCTGTCAGAAATAGGAAAAATAATACCAGCATCTAGCCACTTGATAACTTCTTTCTTCACCACCTCCTTCATGATTGGATTTAGCCTCCTCTGCTGCTCTATAGATGGCTTATGATCTTCCTCCAAAAGAATTTTATGCATGCAGAAAGAAGGACTAATCCCTCTAATATCAGCAATAGTCCAGCCAATAGCTCTCTTGCGCTCTCGCAATACCCGCAACACCTTCTCAACCTGCACATCAGACAACAAAGAAGAAAGGATCACGGGCAAAGTATTACCTTCACCCAAATAAGCATAACGTAAATGTGCGGGTAAAGGTTTGAGCTCAAGATTAGGGGCTCTCTCAATAGACGGTTTAGCAGGAGCTAAGGTCAACGGTCTATCAAGCTCCTCAAATTTCTTCCACCCTGGGATGAATCTACTCTGCACATTAAGAACCTCCACATATTCTTCAGTATCTTCATCCTTCAGGATATCATCATCATCACATAAGAGTGCCCTTTCTAAAGAATCAACATTAGAAGCCAAGAATGACCTCTCATCAGCAGTCAATTCATCATCTATCACTTTTACCATGGACAACTCTTCATAGTGAGAAGGAAGCTGGGTAGCTCTGAACACATTAAACACAGCTTCTTCCCCATTTACCTTCATAATCATCTTTCCAGCTCTGACTCGAATAACAGCATCAGCAGTGGCCAAAAATCCTCTTCCCAAGATGAGAGGAACCTCAGGATCAGCTTCATAATCAAGAATAATAAAATCAACGGGTAATATGAACTGACCCACTTGTACAAGCACATCCTCAATAATCCCCTCGGGGCATGTTAAAGATCTATCAGCAAGCTGCAGGGTCATAGTAGTGGGTCGTGGCTCACCCAGGCCTAGCTTCCTGAAAACTGAAGAAGGCATCAAATTCACACTAGCACCCAAATCACATAAAGCACGACCAACCTCATGTTCCCCAATTTTCAAAGGGATGGTAAAACTGCCAGGGTCCTTCAATTTCTGCGGAAGCTTGCTTCTAACTCTGGAACTGCACTCCTCAGTAAGTGCAACTATCTCAAACTCAGTCAATCTTCTCTTGTTAGCAACAATGTCCTTGATGTATTTAGCATATTTGGGAACATCCCGCAAAAGCTCCACCAAAGGAATATTTACCTGAATTTGACTCAATATCTCCAAAAATTTCTTGCATGCTGCATCAACTTTCTGCTTCTGAAGTCTCTACGGGAAAGGTGGTGATGGTCTCACAATAGCAGACTCGGGCTGCTTTTCAGTTACTTTCTCTGCTTCTTTTTCCACTTCCCTATCAACATTTGGTTCTAACTCACCAACAGGCTTCTTTGGCTTTGGGGGAACTTCTTCCAGTGCTCTTCCATTCCTCAAAGTCACTGCTTGCACAAATTCTCTAGGATTCTTCTCTGTATCACTCGGTAAAGCACCCTGAGGTCTATTATTTTGTGCTCCAGCAAGCTGCCCCAATTGTCTTTCAAGATCTTTCTGCGCACTGCTCAAATCTTTAATTGTTTGTGCCTGAGATGCTGACTCATCCATGAGCTTTTGCTGCCCTGCAAGAATTTTCTTAAGCATATCCTCAACTGAATTAGACTGATGTGGTTGAGCCTGTGACTGCGACCCCTGCTGTGGTGCATTGTTTTGAGTAAATTGGGCTCTCTCATTATCCTGAAACTGCTCACGGGTATCCCTCTAGGAAAAATTTGGGTGCTTACGCCAACCCGTGTTATAATTATTACCATACTGATTTCGATTTTGGCCCTGTGATCTGTTCTGATTACCCACATAATATACTGACTCTGGATTAGAGGGACAACCCTCAGTGCTATGATCCTCACCACATACTTCACAAAAAGTCTGAACTTGCTGCACTGGGGCTGGTTGTGGCTTTGATTGGAGAGTCAGCTTGCTGATTTGAATAGAAATAGCATCCATCTTCGCTCGCAGCTCTGTAATTCCATCAAGTTGAAGTATCCCAGCAGCTTTCTGCGTACTAGCTCTGCTAGCCCCCTCCATATGTATATTAGCTCTGCCATCACCCTGCCAATCAGGATTGCTCTGTGAAAACTTATCAAGCAAGTCATAGATCTGTTCAAAATTTAAGGCCAGCACTTGGCCTCCAGCAGCAGCATCAAGCACAATCTTAGTATGTTGGTTCAACCCCTCAACAAAAGTGTGTGCAATAACCTCATTAGATTGATTGTGGTGAGGACAATCTCTCAATAAAGCTTTAAATCTCTCCCAGGCTGCATATAATGATTCGCCTTCAAACTGCCTGAAGGACAAAATTGCGCTCCTCAACCTGGCCGTCTTGGCAGACGGATAAAACTTAGCCAAGAATTTCTTAGCCAAATCCTCCCAAGTAGTGATAGACCCAGGCTTTTCAGCCTTTAACCACTTCCTTGCTGTCCCAATCAACGAAAATGGGAACAAAGTAATTCGCACATAATCAGTAGGCACACCTGCCGGTGTATAAGTATCACTGATCTCCAGAAAGTTCTGCAGGTGTTGCTGCGGATCTTCATGCAGGAATCCACCATATTGCCCCGTCACATGCAGCAACTGAATCATGCCGGGCTTGATCTCAAAGTTTCCAGTAATAGCAGGCTTCACAATACTTGACTCTACTCCTTTCAGACTAGGAAGAGCCACATCTCGCACTGCTACTGCTTGTTCGTCAGCCATTTCAACAGGTAAAGAAGCAAGTACGATTGCTAATGCTTCTCGATCTCTCGCTTCCTTCTTTTCCTTTCTCAAGGTTCTTTCGGGCTCGGGATCAAAAGGTGCGAGTGATTCGTCCTTTTTGTTCCTTTGCATTCAAAACCTATTGCGTGAAACAGCACAAGAAACTCAACAAAAAATTAAACCTGAATAGCAATTAAGTAATTGTTCAAAAGAAAATAGTCCGTAATTAGTCCCCGGCAACGGCGCCAAAAACTTGTTGCTCCCAAACGCACACGCAAGTATACGCGGTCGCCAAGTAATAAAGTGACAAAGTCGAGTATCGTTCCCACGAGGACTATGCAGACTAGTGCTTAATAAACAATTCCTGAACAAACTATCCAGGGGTCTTTTTCCAATGGTTGTAAGAGTTTTTATAACTAAAAAGCAGTAAGTAAAGTGCTAAAGATGTAATCAAGCAATGGGGCAAAACTTTGGTTGTTAACAATATCAAGAAGGCGGTCCAGGGTCAGAGTTACGAACAATCCAGTTGATGTATCCAATTGATTCCACTTCTTAAATCCCGAGTTACTAAATAACAGAGTAAATGTAACTGTGAAAACCTTTCAGTTCTTCACAGTCTATGCAAGCTACTTCAATCCCTATATGTCTATGGGTTAAATCACATGCACGCATTAAGATTCATGTAATGAGTTAAACTAGGCAAGCAAGTATATGTCTATCCTACCCGCGAATTGATTCCCCGATGCCCGGGTTCACAAACTAGTTCTATTCTTTCTTATTACGTAATTAGATTCTCTCTTTCGAGGTCAACCCAAAAACCATAGATGATGTATAATTATCGAGCTCTAACAATTATCCAAGTTAAATCAAGAAAGAATAAGTAACCCGTTATGGGATTCAATCAATGGGAATCAATCTTCAACAATCAACTTTCATGTAAAACTCTAACCCAAGAACGTTAGGAAATTAGCAACACATATTCATAATCACAAGACAAAGATTTGGTGTAATAATGAAATAATTGATGTAATAGATGAAAGATTGGGAATAACCCTTGTTCAATGAAGTGTGTAGCTCTTAATATTACTCCAAAGTCAAGAACTCTCTACAAAAACTAAGTAAAGAACTATTTATAATGTTTCCAAACCCTTAATAATAAGTTAGACCCGATGCTAGAAGGAATAGGAAGTAAAAACGCGCACAAGGGGCGCTATAACGGGCGCCCCGCGCCTCGAAAAGCGTGCAAACAATCAGACCACGCCACATTCTCCACGCTTTGGCCATGCGCCGCGTGGAGAACCGCGCCAGCCACTGCGCGCGCTAGGCAGCGCGGCGCGTGGGCTAGGGCACCAGGCCAACTGCTTCTTCCTTCGCTCCAAAACTCGGCTCGTGTCGTGCCTTTGTGTGCTCAATCCAATCTTCAACCAATTCATGCTCAATCAAGCTCCGAACCGCTCCAAATGCATCGCGTAACAACCAACACACGCACAACACAACATCAGTGTAAAACCACATTCACAAGCTACCAAACGAGTGCAAAACAAGCTCAAATGTGCAGAAATATTAAGGAAAAGTAGGCATAAAATGCCGATCATCAACTTGTAAGATAAGTCTATTCTCGCCAGTTGGACTCGTATCCCCGTAATAATAGGTGGAGTATTTTTTCCCAGACAGTCTGTCCCCCCACTTGCTGAGTGATGACGCAAGCAGTCAGGAAGAGAAAGAAGCGTGATACAAGACGGAGAGGCGTAACAATATTGATGTTCACCTCCTAGACTCTTCACGTGCATCATATTAAATGCAAATTCCTTAGTACAGCAACATGTCTCTTGATAATTGGATAGATTTTCCACATATCTTCCCTATGATGCTGCTCTGTTCACATCCCGTAATTATAGGGATCCATATCACTTAAAATACAGTAATCATAACTACGATCCCACGTGATGGAGATCATTCCACTTCCCTATATATTTCCAACCCAGGCGTGTATATATATGTCGTAAGTGAGAAAGTCTATTCACAACCTTTTTAAGATCTTCAAGAATTTTCCTTCAAAAGACAATATCTTTCCCAATCTTGCTAACAATATCATCATGGCCCAAGGTCCAAGCTTTCTTCCTGCTAACTTCATAGCACAAGATTACCTTACTAGTGCTTTCAATTTCGAAAATAACGACCGTATGCTAGTCCAAACTCTCAAGCAATAGGGTGAAAGAAGCAATATCTCCATTGAATCTTACCCCTCTGCAGTCACGGAGAGGGACATAATGCGCATCAAGCATGAATGCAGATGGCCTGATTTTGCTGTCGTTCTTGTTCGTGGAGCTGAAGAAAGAATTTCCTCCTATTGGGCTGGCTATTTGATGGTTCACACAAACCCTTTTACTCTTCATCTCAACAGGCGTGTCCATTTAATCATAGAGGACATATGCCGCTGTTATAATGTTTGCTTGGGCCAAATTGGCCCTTCTGTGCGGCGATTAATGGCCGTGCTTGATCACTTGGCTAACCACGCCCAGATCGCATTCACTTTTGGTCATCTTTTTGCCTTCTGTTCCCTCGTCCTCATAAATCGGAGATGCTAATATTCATGAAACAGGGGAGAAAAAGTATAGTCCCAAATAGGGAAGACTCCAAAGATTGTGGCTGGGTGTACGGGTACGTGGTTGACCGGACGGCCGACTTGGTTTCCTCTCGTCCCTTTCCAGAGGTCTTCAATAGAAAGTGTAAGTCCGCAGAAACTTATCTCCTTACTTTCAACTGTATTTTCCTCTAACTAATTTTTTTCCTTCTGCGTAGTGAATGTAGTGTCCTCCATTTCTTTGAGTCATAATGAGCTGATGACTTGGGTCACCAACATCTTCTCGAGGAACTATCCTGACTCCTTGAACTTCTTATCAACGACGAACACGAACGGCTGGTGGGCGAAAGACCACGGTGAGTTATAATTGTACTATTTTTTCCTACACGTGGTTTCTTGCATATTCTGATTTACCGATGCTTCAAGGGTTCTCTCATCGTGATATGCTTATGCTGGTTGAGGTTCAGATTATTGCCCCGTATATTGCTCCCCTAACCGATGTGCTGGCATCTAGTGGGAGAATTTTGGAGCGGGCGAACAGAATCCGTTCCTTGAAGAGAAGGAGGTTTTCTAGGCTGGCCAGCGTGCCCGTTGCTAGTGAAGCCCTTGTAATTTTTAACGGTGAGGGGGAAGTCCCCCCGAATGTCATGTCTACTGCAGTTGAAACTGGTCCTTCTTCACAAAAGCGTAGACGTCTGATTGAAGAGACTCTCATAGCCAAGGAAGAGGCTAGTGTAGAGGATAATGTCTTGCTTTATGCCATCTCTTCTGATCCACACCCTCCAGGTCCCTTTTTTCTTGAAATTTAATTTTTGAAATAATATTCTTTCCTTATTGACTTTGTAAGCTGATATCATCCGTTCATTTTTAGAACATGTTGTTGTTACTCCGACTCCTGAGGGCTCTAGCTCTTTTCAACGGTACCCTGGCAAAGAAGTTGTCGAAGAGGTCGTGCCTGAACCTGTTGGTGGAGCTCGGGAGGTTGTAGTCCCTATTGATGCGGGGGTTAACTTGATGAAAACTCCGCATATTGTGACGGTGTATACCATTAAGCTGGTTGGCCCTGCTGAACAAGAGAACCTCTCTGGCTACAACAATCACGAGTTTCTTGAGGTTGCCACCAGCTGCTCTCTCCGGGTAAGTTTCCTGTCACAACCAAGTCAAGTTTAACATCGTTCTCCCTTTTACCAAACTCCTGTTTTTGCTATTACCCATGGTTTAATGGAGTATCATGAGAAACTCCACCGAGAGAGCTTAGAAGAGAATCTGGTTGAGGAGGCGGATGCTTTACACGGACAAGTGGCTAGTTTACAGCCCTTTGTAGAGAAGGTTAAGGAATTGAAGGGCGAGCTGCAGACCAATCGTGATGCTTATCATGCCGAGGCTCTAAGGAGCAGGAACTTGGAGAGGGTGTTGATTGGTGAATCGTGCAAGCACAAGCAAGATATGGAAGCCCTCAAGTCGTCCCTTACAGATGTCAAGGTCTCAGAGCAACTCCATCTCAGCAATGTGAATCGTCCGGAGGCAATTGTGAGAGACCTGCAACAGCAACTATCCGGTATGGGGGAGAGAATGAATGCTGCTAAAAAATATGTCGTGTATGCTCAGGTTTACTCCGACTTCCTCCAAGATGAGAATGACAAGCTGAAAGGTCAAGTGGCGTCACTTGAACGAATTCATGAAGACCTTTGCGGGAAGTGCCTCCTGAAAGATCAACAAAGAGAAGCTCTGAATGCTCGTCGCATAGCAGAAGTTGATCATACCAAAATTGTTGCCGCTCTCGCCACCTTTCTCTGGGTTCATGACGACCCTAATCTTGATCTTGTTGCTGAGATTGCCTCGTATACTGACCTTGTTGCCCAGGCAGATGATCAGCTTGAACCTAACCTTGAGGAATGCTCAGAAGGGATGAGTGGTGAAAGAGAGAAGACACCGACTGGGAACCTGCAAATGGTGAAGCAGGGCCTTCACCGAGTGTGGCCGATGGAGGAAGTCCCCCGAGAGAGGAATGAGAACCCCCCTCCCCCCCATTTGATTCTTTTTTTATGCGTATGATGATTTAAACATTTATCCGCGTATGCAGATGTTTAATGTAATTTTTGGACCCGTTTTGTGGCGTGTTAACTTAAATCACTTGTTTTTGCTCATGACATTTTTTAATTTTTGTCGTAAACAATAAGGAATGTTAAGTTATGCCTCTATGAGCATTTACACCTAAGTATTAGATGGCTTCCGGTCATCCTGACTGTTCTAGATTAAGAACGTGTGTCAGTGTGCCTGCCTTGAGCAACTACGTCAATTGTGCACCGGTAAATAAGGGCTAGGTTGCATCCACAGTAGACTGATGTTTGCGCCCACAATGGGATGACTTTAGCCCGTGTAGAAATGGTTATTTTGCGTTTTCTGACAAAACGTCTTTTCTTAGTACTCGAGTATTTTAGACTTTTTGGCACTATGCAGACAGGCGTTCCCATCGACGTATAGGTGAATTTATTGATTTAACGAGACCAACACTCGATTAATGTCTGGTGGCTGAGATGGACGTGGTCTGCCCTACTTTTGTCACGTAAAGTGGGTGTATTACTTCAACTTATATGTGGCTGGGGTTATGAATAGTTGGATCATAGATAGATCTAAATAAATGATTAAAACTGACTAAGTAAGATAGTAGTTTTATTTATAAAGGCGTAGAGCCAAGGTTGTTGTGGGTAAAAAGGGCAAAGGGAAGGCCCTGAACAGATACAGATAAGAGTAGAGTAGGGACAAATGTGCAGCCTCTCAACAGGTATACACAGAGTATAAAAGAGAATCACATAAACAGTTCCAGGTAAAGATAACCAAAGATGAATGACAAGTTTTAAACTAAAGGCAACACACAGTCAGGAATAGAGAGAGAGAGAGAGAGAGAGAGAGAGAGAGAGAGAGAGAGATACCTTCAGTAGTAATGGAATAAGTAAACAGAGTTGTGAGTGATGTTTAACACTTGCAGACAGCCAAACCAAAAAGCAAACAAAGCAAGAGTCTTCCAATGATATTTGAAAGACAATCAGGAGAGAGTAAAGTGTATGCTATATGTTTCTGTGTGTGAGAAGAGTATTACAGAACTTCAGTGTGTTTTTAACTTATGTCTAGGGCCTAGTTTATATAGGTATGAGTGTGAGAAATCAAATTCACACGGGAAAAGCCTCACAAGGCAAGAGATATTTGCCTTCCAGAAATAACAAAGGGACAAACTTTAAATTCTTTCCAAAAATAAATCAATCAATCCCAAAACTTGAGAAAAAATCAATCCTACACTGATTTTGGTTTTCTCCCTTCATCTTTAACATAGTTCTGGTTCACAATCAGCTACACAAACTCAAACAAGACTCGAAAATCAGTCAATCACCTTAGCATATCTTGAGAAATTTCCAGCAGACACTATATCAATTAACAAGGCCAGTTTTCAATCTAATACCAATCAACCAACTTAAATTAATCAAATCACAAGATTATGCTCAAATCAGTCTAGCGCCTCAAACATCTCAGCCTAAATCAACTACGAGATTGTGTGTCTCGGCACAATATAAGAGCCAAGCACACTGTCAAGGCCATACTCTAACAATAGTGACAAGATACTATACCCTAAGACAGCAAATAGAGACACACAAGCAATTTTAAAAGCAAGAATTGAAATGAACATCATTAATCATGTAATTTTCCGTTTTAATCCATCAATGACTAGGCATGCAAATTTACAAACAAGACTAGGCAAACTTAGGCACACGCAACGCACGTAAAGGAAAACAAATTAGGGGTTAGGGTTACCTATTTTGATTGGAGTCGGGTCAGCCTTGACCCATTTTTAATCGCGCAAACATGAGGGTTTTCCCCTCCACCAAGTCACATTGTTCAATTCTTATCACGTTTTGCTGGAGCTCCAGTGACTTTGATGAAATCGACGAAGGGTCGACTTCAAACTTTCCTCAAACAGTGACAAACCCATAGGGGTTTTGTAGAGGAGAGCGAGGGGACTGTCGAGGTGCAATTTGTTCATTGTTTCGCCGGTGGAGTTGGCCGGAAATGGCCCTTGACAGTGGCGATTAGGTTTCGCCATGAGAGAGAGAGAAGGAGTCGCGACTGAGGGTGTGGGGGAAATGGGATTGGGAAATAGGGTTTTTGGGGTATGGTATGGTTAAAATAGGAAAATTATATCCTGGCCATTGGATCCATTACGTGGACGGCCAGGATTTAGCCACATAGGCGCAAAGGTGGCAAAAAAGGGGCTGATGTGTAGGGGTGTGTGTGTGTATACGTGTATATACGTATTTATGCGCATATATAGTGTATATCTAGTGTATATTAGGTATAAAATAGGTATAAAGTTGCATAAAATGAGTATAAAAAATATAGGAAAATTAGAAAATTAATTTAAAATGTTGGGATGGCTAAGAAACGTGTAAAATTGTAATTTTGGGGTTTTAAAATAATTTGGATAATTTTGTCAAAAATAGAAGTAATTGCGAAAATTGTAAAAATAGATATGATTCGAGACGATACTTTTGAAAATGGCCTCAATTGCCAGGCTATTATGAGAAAGTAATTTGAAAGAAATGGACAGGGCAAGGGTGGTTATACGATTGTGTGTAAAATTCGAAAACTGTTGATTTTAGAAATAGAAGGGACAAAATTGGGAGTCAACACAAAGCAACAAGAAATTAATATCAAATCCCAATCAAGAATCTTTCGTATCGTTATTAGTACTTTTAAGTATTAAAGTATTATAGGAATTATATTCTATTGAAGGATAATTTATTAAATAACTTATATCATTTTAAAGAGATACTGACTTATAATATAGTAATAGATAGTAAATAATAAATATGAGTTTACAGTAAGAATAACATAGATACTCATTACCAATCAAGGAATAGAAAATTAGGAGAAAGAGGATGGCAAATTCTCATCAATGGCTCCAATCTTCAAATTTCCATAGATGTTTATAGTGGATCCTAGCTCTCAAAGATCTAGAATTAGCCAAAGAATTTGATAGTTTTATCTAAAAAAATCTATTATACCATCCCCTGTCAGCTAAGATAAAATACCAAATTTTCCTCTAACCAGCTCCTAGTCGCTATTAGACTTTCGCGTTTGCATTGTAATGGTACTAAAACGACCTAGGCTAGTCGTTCAAGAGTTAGGAGTTCGATTGGCGTACTGACAGTCTTAAAAGCTCCATAAAGTCCATTAGGACATGTCTCCAAAGTTTGAACTGAATCGGATCTCGTTTGGTAGGTCTTGGAAGAAGGTTTCACTTTTAGTTGCCATTAAAGCTTAAAAGAGGTTTATAAGCTCGATTGAGTAAATGAGCTCCGATTTAAAATCTGAAAGCAACTTTACATTTGTATGGTCATTTGTGACCAGTGTGAAGTGAAATTCTAGGTCGTTCGGATAATTTTATTCTATTGTTCCAAAAGTTGGGAAATTTGACCTCTTTCCATTTTAGTTTGCATCTTGAGCTTCGGGGATCAGATTCGAGATACATCTTCAGGAGTAGGTTTCATAAGTGTTGTATAACTTGTATGCAAAATTGTGGGTCATTCCGAGCTTCGTAGGGTCTTATTTGGACCTAAAATGCGGCACCAATAACATGTAGCAGGCTTTAGAGGGTATAAAACTAGTCTGTCCAATCGATTTCAGTCATCCTATGTTGGTTTGAAGCTTAGATTTTGATACCAAATCATCCTATAATACTAGGTAATAATCCTAGTTCATTTAATTACGTTATTTCAAGATTCTTGACTTAGAATTTATTGAAATTAACTTGGAGTAAATGGGTTACAACCCTAAAGTTTATGAAAGTAGGGAATGCATTGAAAATAAACTCAATTATGGAAATTAATTGTATGATTGGATTTGTGGAACTCTGGGGAGTTCGAAAAAGTATGATTTATGTTCTTTCGTCTAAGTCCGACCGAGGAGTGTTTTGGTAATTTTTATCTATTATTCGTCTAATAGTTAACCCTCCTTCTATAACTACTTATATGTGCAATTGAACTTCTTTCACTCAAATAGGAATAGTTCTGAGAGGCTCCGGAAAGGAAAGACGATTATTCAATAGTTGTATTGACCCAAGACTTGAGGTAGTGATTATATCCATCTTCTTGACGGACTTTGACCTTGTGGATATTCTACCACATGTTTCTTGCGTGAGTAGTACCGATAGGCATATTATCTAAACCTTAGCTTCGTATATACTCGGTATATTATATATTATGGCTGGTTATCGATTTTCCATTGAGCATAGGAGTTTGTACTCAAACTATGGGTTTGATATGTACTTCCCGGCAATCGATGGGTGTCCCGCACCGGTGAAGAATTATTATTACATATATCTTCGAATAGTCGATGAGAGTCCAAAGCAGGAGATACATTTTGGCACATGTGACCCCATTGCATCATGACACATTTATTTCATATCTTTATATGTGTTTTATGAGCTGTTTGAATTTGCTGCGTTGATTATTTGTGATTGACTTATCTGACTAATTTCTAGGGCTTCTAAATTCCCTAGCTAGCGTATCTATTCTTTGATGTCACTAGTTATTCCTCACTTACTGAATCCTTATGACTCACTCCCTATTTGTTTCTTGTGTTTTCTTTTCATTTCAGTAGATTTCGCTCCAGGACCCAACTAGTAGCTCGAATAAGGAGCGAGCATGTTCTCAGCAGTCTGCGGTTAGCTCGCTTTTTTGTTGAGGCCACTAGCTTCAGTTATCATAGTTGTATCTTATTTTTTCTCCCTTCGAAAGATGTACATATTTTTGGACTTTATAGATGTCTGATCTGGATGACTCTAGGCCTACGTATTTGGGCAGTTAGATGCATTCCTTTTGGCAGCCTGTATATATGTATGTTCAGATTATATATATAAATGTGAGTCTCTTCGACTTTTCTTATATCGTTTAAGGTAGTTTTTATATCGTCTATCTTTGAATTAGTCGATAGGGTGCGCCCGATGGGTTTAGGGGAAGATGCCGGGTGCCCGCACAGCCTAGCCGGAGATCAGTGTCGTTTTAGTTACTCTTCCCCACTCCGCGATCAACCTTTGACTTCCACGGTTTCGCCATAACTTCTGCGATAGTGATTCACAGCTCCTGGATATAATCAAACTTTCTTTAATTCAGCTCTTTATTGACTTCTTTTCATTTCAAACTCTTTTTCATCACACAAAACCTGTCCTACGCGATAAGAGAGTTCCACCTAGACTCAAAGGTAAGTTCTATAGGGTGGTCGTTAGACCAACTATGCTGTATGGGGTAGAGTGTTAGCTAGTCAAGAAGACACACATTCAGAAGATAAGTGCAGTAGAGATGAGAATGCTTAGATGAATGTGTGAACATACTAGGATGGATACGATTAAGAATGAGGTCATTCGTGAAAAGGTGGAAGTGACCCCAGTAGTGGACAAGATGCGAAAAGCGCAATTGCGATAGTTTTTGGACCTGTAAGAAGGAGGAGCATAGATGCTCCAGTGAGGAGGTGTGAGGGGTTAACAGTGCTAGGTCTTTAGAGAGGAGGAGGTAGGCTGAAGAAGAACTGGGGCGAGATGATCAAAGATGATATGGCCCACCAAGATCACCAAGGACATGACCCTAGATAGGAAAGCCTGGAGGTCGAGGATTAGGGTAGAAGGTTAGATAACAGTCGAGCAATGTTGGTCTTACTAGCATTTAAATCATTATTATATATACTGGTTTTATTGTTTTATGCGCCTTTATTGCTATTGGTATGTGTTTACCTTGGTTATTATAGTTGCTATGCATGTATCTCCTTTATCTTGAAATTTTCATTTTTATTTCAATCATGTTTTAAATGTTTGCTTTTTAGCCGAAGGTCCATCAGAAACAACCTCTCCACCTTAGTTGAAAAAATATCTGCGTACATCTCACCCTTGCCAGACCTCCACTAGGAGGTGTGTTGTTGAAAACATGTAATATGCAAAAAAAGAAAAAAGGATTAATAGACATTCATAATTTTTACAGACAAAAGACTAAATAAAAGCATGTAAAGTCTAACACTATCCCGACATTCTACCACTTTGAGGCCCAACCTTAAGGTTTATTGACCTGTTCTAGTATCAACTTTTGTAGACTGAAAAAAATATTCTATCCAATAGAGTAGCCTATTGGTAGGAGAGCTCATTTAACCTATAAATTCACTAATATTTTTTTAATCGATGAGAGAAAATTGACACACAATATTTTTGATGCCGGGCAAACTAGCTCGAGACCCTTCACGAGAAGCCAAGCCAAAGCTATCCATGATGCTCACCTTCACTTGGTATGGAGAGGCTTGAACGAGGAAGATGGAAGCTCCGGAACAACCTTGAAGATCATGCATTGGAGCACCATGGAAGGGGACCCATCTAGGACACTTGGAGAAGCTCAAGAGACACAAAAGGAGACACCCCAAGAAGCTTCAGGAAGAGGCGGACCGCCTACCTGAAGAGGCGGACCGCCTAAACTTTGCACACTCTCTGGACTTTGGGAGGGGCGGACCGCCTACCTCACAGAGGCGGACCGCCTCCCTGACTGGTGGCCTCAGGAAGTTGAGCCAAGGCGGGGCGCCTACTAGGGGTGGGCGGACCGCCTACCCCTGTTTTGACTCCATCCGGATTTTGCCTATTTTGTGTGTATAATTCCAACTTTGGCCCTAAGTGGCTTCTATTGTATAAACCCACTTAGGGGTATTTTAGACACTTCATTACATGTTGTAGAAGGCTATAAAAGCCTTCATTAGGTCTTGAACTCATTTAACCAATCTTGAATGAAAAACACAAGAGAATTACTCTCTATTGAAACCTTCGATTCTCGGCTTGAATTTCAATTGGACGACTCCAAGTTGAACCTCAAACCTCCCCGACCATTCTATTTGCAAGGACCACGTGATTCTTGAGGATAGTTGCATAGTGCTAGGTGATTCTTTCCAATCGCTCGGGGTGTAACGGAACAAGTTCTCCGTTGCTACTCGACTTTAGTGTAAGTCTCGTCTCACTTTTATCTTTACTCGCTTTCGTAGGTTTTCCCTACATCAGTTGGTATCAGAGCAAGGCTAGGGTTGCGTTCTTACGAGCCCTCGTCCTACTCTTCGTGCTTGTCTTTTATGTTCCGTGTTTATTTTCATGTTCTTGTTCTTGTTTCATTGAAAAAGAAGAAAAAAAGTCAAAAACTAGAAAACCCAAAAATTTGCTAGAAATCGTTGGTTGTTACGTTTTTGTTGGTTTTGATTATCGGGGATTGTTTGTTTACGTGAACCCGACAATTGGGTACCAACAAAACGCGTTTTGGAGTTGAAAATCAAAGATTGAAAAATTTGAACCCTAGGTTGGGTATTTTGCAAAATTTGCCAAAACTTGTTTGATGTTATGATTTTGTGGTTGTTTGGTATCGGGGATTATTCCTTATAGTTACCCCGTCATTTTGATACCACTATAACATCATTTGGAGTAGCGGAGTGAAAATCGAATTTTTGAAATCTTGGTGTTCTTGAAGTTTTTGAAGAATTTGCTCCAAATCTTCGAATCAAGTTGTTTGTTGGTTGTTTGATGGATTAAACCATTGGGGTTTGCTTGTTATAGTCCAAAACAACTTTGGGTACCATTACATATCCAAAACTCCTTGAAAACATTGGAAAATCGAGTGCCAAAAACCAAGAAACGGACTTGAAACTGTGCAGGAGAAAAGGCCTAGGCGGACCGCCCCTTATCTTAGGCGGACCGCCCATTTTTCTGCCACTCTCTGGATATTGGAGTAGGCGGACCGCCCACCTTACAGAGGCGGGGCGCCCACTCCCTGAAGGGTGTCCGGGTAGTTTGTTTCGTAGGCTTTCGTGATTTGTTTGCTTCCATTACTTCCGGTTAGTACTTGGCGAGTAATTCTCCTACTCAACTAGTACTAACTCATTGAGCACTTAGGATATTCGTGCGTGTTGGTGTTTGATAACTTCAAAGAAGACTCGTAGAATTTCTTTGGCTCAAGTGCTCACTTAAAAGCCGAACGCCCATAGAGTCCCATTAACTCCACTCTTCCCGAAGAGCATTTGGAACTTGTTGGATTGTTTGGTTGTTGAGGTAGTTGTTCAACTCCGAGGAAGACTTTTGAATTCGAGCTTGAGTGAACCTACCCCAAAAACAAGAGTGAACCCGAGGGATAATCAAAGGTAAGGGAGCGAGTGAGGACTTTTACTCTAATCTCTTTACTTGTTTTTGATTGTTGTAGGTACAATGGCGGATGAGAAGGCCAAATCAACCATTGAGGTTCCCGTTGACCTCTTGGCTAGTCTATTGGCCGAGGTGAAAACCTTGAACCTTAGAATGGAGGTCTTTGAAAAGGAAAGGACCCCGAGTGTCCAAAAGGATACCAATGAAGGCACAAGTGATGATTCAATCATGAAGCCGGATCAATATGCGGAGTTAGTTCGTCGACAACGGTTGAGGGACGAGGCTCTTGCTAGAGAAAGATCGTTGGGCACTCCCCAACCTTTGGGCAATCCCCAAGGAGATGTCCCACTCTTAAGGCCCCGAAGAAATGTGATTCCTCTTGAGCAAGTTGATGAAGCTCAAGAAGGGGAGGGCCTCGGTTTAGATGATGATTTTGATGCTCATTATCCACCTAGGAGAGCGATGAACGGAGGCCGAGGGATGGATGGAGGTCGTGGGCGAGGTCGAGGACCTCCAAGGGCTTTCATGGGAAGGGACTTGAGAAGGGAGTATGATGAGGTTGAAGACTACTACGGGGGTCAACCGGGACCACATCGTGGGGGTCGTGACACTAACCTCAATAGTGTAAAGATCACTATCCCGCCTTTCAAGGGAACTAGTGATCCGGAGGCTTTCTTAGAATGGAAGGTTCAATTGGAGCGGGTCTTTGACACGAATGATATGTCCGAGGAGAAGAAGGCTACATATGCCATTGCTTCCTTTGAATCTTATGCCTCTACATAGTGGGAATCCATGAAGCGTTCAAGGAGACGACTTGGGTTGCGGATGAACATCACTTGGGAAGAGTTGAAAGAAATAATGAGCAACAAGTATGTGACTCCCAAGTACCGACAAGAGCAACTCAAACGGCTCTATGAATTGAAGCAAGGCTCCAAATCCGTTGATGAATATTTCAATGATTTTGAGAAGAACCGGATGGCTCTTGATATGGAAACGGAGGATGAGGAACAAGCTATCATCCGTTTCAAAAGTGGCTTGAGTAGGGAGATTGCTTCCCAATTGAGGCTACACACCTTCCACTCTCTACAAGATGTGTGTGATGCCGCGGTTGAGGCCGAGAAGTGGTTCAAAGAAGAAAAGGCTCCTCGCTATAGGAGTACCACCACTACCACTCCAACAACTCGCCCCAAAGAATGGAAGACCCCATACACAAGTGGTGCAAGTGGGAGTCGAGATGTGAAGAAGCCTTTTGAGAAGGCTACCCCGAGAAGCGACCACAAAGAGGTTGGAGGTAATTCTAAAACTACTTTAAATACTCCTTCTTCTTCTTCTTTCCAATGCCATAAATGTAAGGGTTACGGCCACTTTGCCAAAGAGTGCCCTACCCGGAAAACAATGATTGTGATGGATGATGGGTTGGTCTATGAGGGGGAAAGTGAGTCCGAGTGAGAGATTGAGGAGGAGAATGAGGAAGTTGAGGGTGAGGGTGAAGAGAGAGTGACGGAGGGGGATGATCCTAATATGTTCCTTGTGGTTCGCCGCATTTTGGGAACCATGGTGAGTGAAGAGAGGGAAGATGAACAAAGGGAAAACTTGTTCCATGCTCGGTGTAGAGTGAAGGGGCAAGTGTGTTCCATGATCATAGACTCGGGTAGTTGTGCGAATGTGGTGAGCCAATCCTTGGTCTCACAATTGAAATTGACTACCCAAAAGCACCCTAATCCCTACCGTTTGCAATGGTTGAGTGAGTGTGGGGAATTGAGGGTCTTGAAACAAGTCTTGATTAGGTTCAAGATTGGGAACTATCAAGATGAACACATGTTTGACGTGGTGCCAATGCAAGCATGCCACCTTTTATTTGGTAGGCCGTGGCAATACGACAAACAAGTGGTTCATGATGGCCGGGCCAACACTTACACGGTTAGACATGAGGGGAAGAAGTTTGTGCTCACACCCTTGTCCCCAAAGCAAGTAAGTGAAGACTATCGGCGCATGAAAGAGTTGAGGGAAGCGGCTAAGGCCAAGTCCCCGGTTGTGGCCAAACCTTTGGCCGAGACTCCACCATCTTCCACCGGTCGCATGTGTGCCATGATGCAACCGGGTGAGATTTTGAAAGGTAATGATGGCACCAAAATGCTCATATGCCTAGTGCACAAAGGTATGGTTTTAAATTCCGAAAGTGATTATTTATCTAACCCTAACCCTTTGCCTAGTGCCATTGAAAATGTTTTGAAGGTTTATGAGGACATGTTCCCGGATGAGATGCCGGATGGATTGCCTCCGTTGAGGGGGATTGAGCATCAAATTGACTTTGTCCCGGGATCTCAAATTCCCAACAAGCCGGCATATAGGAGCAACCCCGAGGACACAAGGGAGCTACAAAAGCAAATTGATGAGTTGCTCACCAAAGGCTTGGTGAGGGAGAGCTTGAGCCCTTGTGCCGTGCCCGTGATCCTTGTCCCGAAGAACTTGGAGGATGTGTGTGGATTGTCGAGCGGTCAACAAGATCACGGTAAAGTATCGACATCCCATACCTCGTTTGGATGATATGTTAGATGAGCTTAGTGGTTCTAGCATCTTTTCAAAGATAGATCTTAGGTCCGGTTACCATCAAATCCGGATGAAACCCGGAGATGAATGGAAAACTGCATTCAAGACCAAGTTTGGTCTATACGAATGGTTGGTGATGCCCTTTGGCCTCTCCAACGCGCCTAGTACTTTCATGAGATTGATGAACCATGTGTTAAAACCCTTCATCAACAAATTCGTGGTCGTCTACTTTGATGACATATTGATCTATAGCAAGTCTATAGACGACCACGTTGGCCACTTGAGTCAAGTGCTTGAAGTGCTACGAGCCGAAAAGCTCTATGCCAACTTTAAGAAGTGCGCCTTTTGTGTTGAAAAGGTTGTCTTTTTGGGCTTTGTTGTTAGTGTCAATGGTGTAGAAGTTGATGAGTCCAAAGTTGAAGCCATTAGAGATTGGCCTACTCCCACCACCGTTTCTCATGTGCGGAGTTTTCATGGCCTTGCTAGTTTCTATCGGCGCTTTGTTAGAGACTTTAGCACCATTGCCGCACCACTCACCGAGTTGGTGAAAAAGGACAAGTCCTTTGTTTGGGGAGAGCCGCAAGAGAAGGCTTTCCAAGAATTGAAAAGTAGGTTAAGTACCGCCCCCTTGTTGCAATTGCCCGACTTCGGGAAGGCTTTTGAGGTAGAATGTGATGCCTCGGGGGTGGGTATTGGGGGTGTTCTCATGCAAGAAGGGAAACCCGTTGCCTACTTTAGTGAGAAGTTGAAGGGCGCAACCTTGAATTACTCCACGTATGACAAGGAGTTGTATGCCCTAGTGAGAGCTTTGGCCCATTAGCAACACTATCTATGGCCTCGGGAATTCGTGATCAAGAGTGACCATGAGTCACTCAAGCATCTAAGAGGTCAAGAGAAGTTAAACAAAAGACATGCCAAATGGGTGGAGTTTATTGAGTCCTTCCCTTATGTAATTCATTACAAACGGGGTAAGGACAATGTTGTAGCCGATGCGCTTTCTAGAAA
The DNA here is from genome assembly GCA_029990575.1 of Petunia axillaris subsp. axillaris. Lineage (NCBI taxonomy): Eukaryota > Viridiplantae > Streptophyta > Magnoliopsida > Solanales > Solanaceae > Petunia > Petunia axillaris. The sequence goes on from JARKNS010000007.1 coordinate 10,786,601, forward strand.
GTTCGCCCTTGCTACCACTCTTGCTTCTAGACTTATGGGTTTTGAGAGTATAAAATCCTTATATGAACATGACCCAAAGTTCAAGAGCATTCATGATGCTCTAGTGAGTGGGGAAAGGGTGGAGAAATACCAATGGGTGGATGGCTACATTTTCAAGAAAGGGAGAGTGTGTGTCCCCGAGTCCTCTTGGCGAGAATTGCTAGTGCGTGAAGCACATTGTGGAGGCTTGATGGGTCACTTTGGGAGGGATAAGACTTTGGCCATTCTTATGGAGCAATTCCATTGGCCTAAGATGGGAATGTATGTTGAGCGGCTATGCAATGCTTGTTTAGATTGCAAGCACGCCAAGTCTAAGTCGAATCCCCATGGCTTGTATACTCCTTTGCCTATTCCTACTAGCCCGTGGATGGACATTTCGATGGATTTTGTTATGGGTTTGCCGCGGTCTAGAGGGGGCCATGATAGCATTTATGTTGTCGTGGATCGGTTTTCCAAAATGGCTCACTTCATTCCTTGTAAGAAGAGTAGTGATGCACACCATGTAGCTTCCTTGTTCGTTGATAATGTGTTAAAATTGCATGGCGTGCCTCAAACCATTGTAAGTGATAGGGACACTAAGTTCCTAAGCCATTTTTGGAGATGTTTGTGGGGTGCCCTTGGCACCAAATTGTTGTTCTCTACGTCCCACCACCCTCAAACGGATGGCCAAACCGAGGTGGTGAACCGAACCTTGGGGTCTCTTCTTAGAGCTATGACCCGAGGTAAGGCCGGGACTTGGGTGGAGAAGTTACCACTCATGGAGTTTGCATATAACCGCACTTTGCATAGAATGATTGGCATGACTCCATTTGAGTGCGTTTATGGTTTTAATCCTTTGATTCCACTTGATCTCACCCCTTTGCCAAGGGAAATGGTTGTTAATGTTGCAGGTACAAGCCGAGCTAAGGCCTTGATGGACCTACACGCCAAAGCAAAGAAGAACTTGGAGGAAGCTTATGAAAAGTTGGCCACCAAGAAGAATAAGGGGAGGAAGAAAGTGGAATTCAAGAAAGGAGATTGGGTGTGGGTGCACTTCCGAAAAGAAAGATTCCCAAGCATTAGAAAAGGGAAGTTGGCACCCCGAGGAGATGGCCCGTTCCAAGTGATATCCAAGATCAACAACAATGCCTATGTGATTGATCTACCGGGTGAGTACAATGTGTCAAGTACTTTCAATGTTAGTGACTTGGCTCCTTGTGATGTAGGTGATGCAGTGGAGGATGACGCCTTAATTTCGAGGACGAAATCTTCTCAAGAAGGGGAGGATGATGCCGGGCAAACTAGCTCGAGACCCTTCACGAGAAGCCAAGCCAAAGCTATCCATGATGCTCACCTTCACTTGGTATGAAGAGGCTTGAACGAGGAAGATGGAAGCTCCGGAACAACCTTGAAGATCATGCATTGGAGCACCATGGAAGGGGACCCATCTAGGACACTTGGAGAGGCTCAAGAGACACAAAAGGAGACACCCCAAGAAGCTTCAGGAAGAGGCGGACCGCCTACCTGAAGAGGCGGACCGCCTAAACTTTGCACACTCTCTGGACTTTGGGAGGGGCGGACCGCCTACCTCACAGAGGCGGACCGCCTCCCTGACTGGTGGCCTCAGGAAGTTGAGCCAAGGCGGGCGCCTACTAGGGGTGGGCGGACCGCCTACCCCTGTTTTGACTCCATCCGGATTTTGCCTATTTTGTGTGTATAATTCCAACTTTGGCCCTAAGTGGCTTCTATTGTATAAACCCACTTAGGGGTATTTTAGACACTTCATTACATGTTGTAGAAGGCTATAAAAGCCTTCATTAGGTCTTGAACTCATTTAACCAATCTTGAATGAAAAACACAAGAGAATTACTCTCTATTGAAACCTTCGATTCTCGGCTTGAATTTCAATTGGACGACTCCAAGTTGAACCTCAAACCTCCCCGACCATTCTATTTGCAAGGACCACGTGATTCTTGAGGATAGTTGCATAGTGCTAGGTGATTCTTTCCAATCGCTCGGGGTGTAACGGAACAAGTTCTCCGTTGCTACTCGACTTTAGTGTAAGTCTCGTCTCACTTTTATCTTTACTCGCTTTCGTAGGTTTTCCCTACATCAATTTTATAAAGAAACAAAGAAAATTAGGCAAAATAACAAACCTTCACTTGAATTAAGGGAGACAACAACACTCTTCTAGCCTATAAATTTATTACAAGTTCTTATTGTAGTATAACTATAGCTATTAGATGTGTTGTGAAGAGATGGCATGATGTGTTAGAATTAACGCCAAAGAAAAAAAAGAGAGGAAGAAACACCAACCATTTTGGAACCCAAACTAGTGATAAAGCCTAATTTGCCCTTAAGAAAGTCGTGTCACCCCTTCTAGAGATAACATCCAAGAGAGGGAGAAAATAGAGAATGACTTTGTTTTTGTTATAGAGTAGTAATATAAAGAGATGTGAAGAGGTGCATTTAACACGTTTCAATATTTAAAGGGTCCAAAAGTAATTTCAGCTAGTGAGAATTGAAGCCGATCTCGAATTTGTGGAGACTTTGGGTAGCTAGTAGTAGAGTAGGGCTACAAATAATAAACAGGGATTGATTGTGTGTAATGCAAATCTCCTATCTGGACACCTCATGAGATGCTGAGTATTTGTAAATCCTATTCCTTCCGCCCCTTTTCTATCAGAAGCAGAAAATACCCATTTCAAATGGCGACTTTGTCCACCGTTGAGACTGACTCTCTTTCTACTCAAGAGATTGTCCCTAAGCCTTTGCAGGTAACCCCTTTTATTTACAAAGTTGATTGTAATTTCACTTTTTCCTCTTTCACAATCAAAGTATGCCTTACATCATGTTCATGGATGATCCCATGTACTCTTTTCTTAGGTTAGAATAGTCGGATCAATTGATACTACTACAGGTGTGTCTGTTCATATTATTATTAATCTATAGTATGTATATTTTTTCTGCAAAATATTTGCATTCACCGAGAAAACATTTTCCATTGAAATAGACCTTTTGCCTCAATCCCAAATCTATTGAGGAGACTGTAAATATCATATATATCCATCGTTGGTCAATTAACACAATGTCATTTGCAAATAGCATGTTCAATAGTATCTTTTTTTCGTGATGTTGAGCTAGCTCATCCATGATTAGGAGACTGATGACAAATCTGTGGTGTAAACAGTGTTGATGGAAAGCTTTTCTGTATCTCCTCCATTTATTCCACACTTGTGACTGCTCCGTTATATATGTCCATTATAGTCTTGGTATATTTGATATAAAATTCTTTTCTTTTCAAACACACCTCAGTTTTTCTTATCACTTATCAATTGCTCTCACAAGGCCATCGGATATCTTGTGGTGATCCTTCTTCTCCATCTACTACTGAATTTTCATCAATCTTCTTATTAAAATATAGCAGTTACTCTAATAGGTATAAATTTAACCTGCTTTTTTATCACCATTATAATATCAAATTCATTTGTCATCACTCTTTGCTAAAAGTTTTTAAGTATGATTCATAAGTTTGGTAACGGGGTAGGGAACTGCCCCCAATTCTCAGAGCCGACCTACATAAGTGGCTTTTTAACTCATATTACTGTAAAGCTTTGTTACATTACTGACATGACTTACAAAAAGAGAAAAAAGAAAAGTATAATACGTTTCGCTATTAAATCATCTTTAATGAGGTACCACCAATACACACCTTTGAATATCTCTAGTTTCTTTTATGTTAGAACTAAGGTACTGTTTACCTACTTGTTTCTCATCTTGATTTTTTAGTAAAGTCTCGCTTTTTGATAGGAGTAGGTGCTTGCTACGGCGCGGCACTGTCTAAATTGCTTGGTTAGCCATATACCATGATCTCCCAAAGGCATTTCCAAACCTTTATTGGAATATTATCTCAACCACAAGATGTTTAACCCTTCATATTTCTCATGGTATTCGTTGCTTCACTCGTCCTAGTTCAAAGAATCTAGTTCCGATTTTGTCGCTCTAGAGTTAATGAAGTTATATTAATTTGATATCCTTCAATTGATATTATAATTTACTATCAATATTTTTTGGGTATCTTCTTTAGTACAGTTCAAATGATTTAAGTCTTTACCCCTTACTTTCTTAATGCACTTGTCTTTCCTTCTACATGGTATGTGTGTTGTCTTGCAACTCTCACGCTCTTTCCCTCAATGACTTGTTCTTAAAAGCTACTTGTTTTTTGTCCTATGGTGTTCACTGAATCCCAAAACGTGGAGTCTTGGACTTTATTGGGCACAAAAGGGCCACCTTGTGTTTGAAATCTTTGTTTGCACATACATAATAGTTTGTATAACTTTCTTTAATCATTAGTGAGTCCATTTGCACCATCAGAACTAGGGATGATCTAATGGAGACCATCCCAAAATGGATAACCATCTTTAAAAGATTTAGAAAATACAGTTGTGATGTCTTAAGCATAAAGAAAGCTTGAGTTTTCTGCGTCCAGTGAGAGATAAAAAATAATTTTAGAAGAAAAGCCTTCAGTATCAACCACTGAATCCTTGTTTCATGTAATTTTTTTTCTTTATTGCTCCACTATTTTGCTTCATCCAAGACCACCTAATCAGTGTTGGCTGGTTGTAAAACCATAATAGACCCTTCCTGCATCATTCCTGTTTATTTCTCATGTACTCGGGGTCCGTATCTCTACCAGCGTGTCCCGTCAGATCTCTCCTAATTTGCATCAGGGGGATTGGTAAAGTTTATTCTATCTGTACATCATGTTTGTCCCAGTATAGCTTTTAATTAAGAAAAATTTCATAATGCTATCACTGAACTTTCAATTCATGAAGCCTGTCCTCAAGGTACTTTAATCATTCTTTCTTATTCTATCATATCCAACCCTTCACATGCAAGCAGAGTGTAATTTGATATTCTTCAGGGATAACATCAGTAATGGTGTTTATGAGTAGTCCTCACATGCCCATGAGACATAGAATCTTGGAATATCTTGCGATGTAGAAGGGCCCACCAGTAAATGAAAGTCATTGGCGTCATAAATGAAAGTCATTGGCGTCACAGAAACATCCTAGTCCGGTGTAAATTTTCTTCATTTAGTTGAAGTCACAGAGACCTTCCAACAGTTTACTATTTCGCTAAAATGGTCAACAAAACCATTCCTTAGTAGGAAACATCTTTCATTCAAATGATTTAGACAAAATGTAGTTACGATGTCTCAAGTAACAAAGAAAATCTTGTGATTGCGAGCCTACTAAGAGCTAAAAATTATAGCTTTAGAAGAAAAGCTCAAAGTAGAACTCTTTATTAGTTGTACTTGACACCTTTTACGACTACTAAAAGAAATTAGGAAGACTACTTTCTTGGGTAACCATGTTAAATTTTCCTTTTCTCTAGAAAGAATTTTTCTTTTATTTTTTGTATTCTGAATGCAAAAGCATAAAATGTAGACTTATAACTATCAAGATAATATTTCATTCAAGTATCCCAGCCGCTTAACAGCATTTTATTACTGGAGCTTCTGCTTTTGCAGTCTTGGTCCCGCGTTGATTCTGTTTTTGTGGTCCTTACTAGTCGATCACAAGTTCTTGCAGGGGAACGAAGAACAGTGATGAAACCTTGAAATTTCAGATTTTTAAAATTCCAAAACTCGATCAGATGGATTAAAAACAGTCACAAACTTTTAGTAAAGTCCAATAAATATTCGTCAAAAAAAAGCCGATCTAAACACCCAAATCCAACTTAAGTGATCGAGACTTGGATTTTAAGTCTTTGTAGTAAAACCTTTAAACACCAATGGTAAATCCGATCTAACAAAACTTGTTAACTTTTAGAATTCAATCACAAATATTAAACTCATTATTACCAATAGCCAAATTCATTAAATAACACATAGAGTTGAAGGTCAAGGTTGAACACTTTAGACCAATTGTTGGGGTTTGTTTCTTTTAAAAATATTTTATTATTCTCTAAAGCTTTAACCAAAGAACAAAGTATTCCGTTTAGCGTAGCCACAGATACCAGAGGATAACATTCAAAATGGAAAGAACGGGAATTAAAGTAAATAAACATGGAATTAAGCAAGACCCAATTGTAGATACTAAGAGCAATGCCCAATATATATTAATCTTTGTTCTCTATAAAACCTTTAGTATCTGGATGAGATGGTCATGTACTTCAAGTCAGTGTTAAGTTGTCCATGCTCAAGTTGAAGGCTTGGATGTACAAGGGGGTGTTAAGTTCCCATATCGATGCTTGGTATATGATCATGAGTGGTTCTCCTCCCATGAGGTAGCCTTGGGAGTTTAGTTAGCCCCAAGACCGATTGTTTCATCATGGATTTAGAGTCCATTTGATTTATGGTTTACTCAATGCTGGCCCCGATCTTATATCATCTTAAACTTTTAGGTGAGATGGTTGCGTAGTTCAATGTCGTATCAAAGTAGGCAAAGGTCCCAAGTCTCACTGCCACCCATTATTATAAAAAAAAGTTTGACGTTCTTGACGAATGATGAAGAATCAAGCCTGCACGTGAACTTAAGCTTTTAGATGAGAATGTCACACTTCAACAATAATCTTTAAAATAAGTCTACCATGAACCTATACATTCCTCACGACGAATGATTCCTTCTTGCAAACAAACCCTAACAAGTTAGCAAGTAGCAACTAATGGAAATCACATCCAAAATCCTCTCGAACCTTTGCTAACTAATTATAAGAACCTCGATTACGATATTTATACCAAGTCTAAACAACAACATACCCAGTGATGACCCACACCAAAAGTAAGCTAAAAATCCTTAGCATAATGCAGTTCTAGACTTCTAGTTTACCCAGTGTTGTTCGCAATCGTGGTGAAGTGGTCCGCATTTGAGACCACTGAGCCTGTGCTCATAGTCCGCAGATTTTCTTTGATTTATGCGGTTGCGCTTCTGATTCGTAATTTAGGTTATTGTGTGCCTGGCAAAAACTGCAGCATCATAACCAATCAAAAAAAAACTGCAGCATCATATGTGGAATTAGGGCTTTCCAAACCTTATCGAAGGAATAAAAAAAGAAAAAAATTGGGCTTTCCCCATTGATCCTCCATGCTTGATACTTGTTCTCCATAATCAATCGAGATCCTCCACCTATTATGTACTCTTGTAGGTCTTCACTCATGCTTTCCAATGCTTCCATTTTCATGGCCAAAGCTTGCAAGTCTTGAAAGTTTATGCTTGGCTTATTGTGAATTATCTTGAAGCTTGAGGGCATCCTTGAATGTCATCAAAAGTACAGTAGGAGAAATCAGTCGCATATATATATATATATATATATATATATATATATATATATATATATATATATGATCTTTTGTCCTAGTTGAGATATTTCTTGAGACTCTTGTCTAATTTGTGAATTATTGAAAGGTCTAAAATTGTTTCAGAACTTGTCTTTGACAACAACAACAACAAACCCATGGTAATCCCACAAGTGAGGTTTGAAGATGGTGAGATATCGCAGACCTTACCCCACCAAGGTGGGCAGACTATTTCCGATAGACTCTCAGAAAAATATTTTGGAAACATGTTTTCAAATACGAGGTCTATATTATCTTCAAGATAGTTAGAATGTCAAACAAGAAAGTTCGTTAAAGCATATTAGATGCGATCTTTCTTTCTCAAGGATAGCAGTTGAAAGGCAATATCAATGGCCACCTAAAACACATATAATGCTGCAGTGGCATGTGCTCATTTAAAAAGGAGCGCTGCTTTACCATATTAAAATATAATCTGTAATCTGAGGATACTTGGATACATTGACTCTCTTATAAAACCTCATGCCAAAATGACAGCCAGTGATGCAAAAGAGTACAGAGCGTTAAGCGTCTAAAGTATCTTACTCGAGATTTGCTTTATGCTATAACCTTGCGGACTGTCATAAACTATTTTGAGAAACTAGGAAGCACCAGTATGCTTGTTTTTGACTGGACAGTCTGGCCCTAAAGTTTAACACCACCATAAGTCGAAAGCCTATTATACTGCTCCAATATGTGCTTGGTATTCTTCAAATTATTCTTTGTTGTAACTTTTAGTTGATTGCAAACTTGTGTCACGCTTTGGACACTAATCTGTACAGTAGTCCATAAATCTCTTTGTACTGCAATACGGTTTATAGCGTGGATCTGGTACTTTTTATTTTTTAATGAACTGATCATGTAAAAGCATCCAGTCTCTTATATTTAAACAGCAAACTGACTAGAAAGACGAGAAGAAATTTCTGCTAGATATAGAGATTTAAGTTTGTGTTTGATGTTCTCTTTGCAATCCGCAAGAAAAGATAAAGAGAATTAAATCGAAGATCTGACGTGAAGTTGCACATAATGTCTTTATAAATTGATGGGAAGAAGAATCTGATTTTTCAAGATATTTGGTGTTCCATTTGCCTTTCAATTGAGTTCTGTTTCTGTTTCTTTTAGGTTTCCAAACGCCTTGAAAAGTTTAAAACTACAATTTTCACCCAGATGAGTACGCTAGCCATCAAGCATGGAGCTATAAACCTTGGCCAGGGTTTCCCCAACTTTGACGGTCCTGATTTTGTAAAAGAAGCAGCTATTCAGGCTGTCAGAGAAGGTAAAAATCAGTATGCTCGAGGATATGGAGTCCCAGACCTCAACTCTGCTGTGGCTGCCAGATTCAAGAAAGACAGTGGACTTGAGGTTGATGCGGAAAAGGAAGTTACTGTGACTTCGGGCTGTACTGAGGCAATTGCTGCAACCATGTTGGGCTTGATAAATCCTGGTGATGAGGTCGTCCTGTTTGCTCCTTTCTATGATTCTTATGAGGCTACTTTATCTATGGCTGGAGCAAAGATAAAGGGTATTACTTTAAGACCACCAGATTTTTCTCTTCCAATTGATGAGCTCAAATCAGTCGTATCAAAGAATACTCGAGCAATCCTTCTAAACACTCCCCATAACCCAACTGGAAAGATGTTTACTCGAGAAGAACTGAATGTCATTGCCTCTCTGTGCATTGAGAATGATATTCTAGTTTTTGCTGATGAAGTTTATGACAAATTAGCCTTTGAAATGGAACACATTTCAATTGCCTCTCTTCCGGGGATGTATGAACGAACTGTGACCATGAATTCTTTGGGAAAGACGTTTTCGCTAACAGGCTGGAAAATAGGTTGGGCAATAGCTCCTCCACATTTGACTTGGGGAGTAAGACAGGCACATTCCTATCTAACCTTTGCAACATCCACTCCTATGCAGTATGCAGCTGCCACAGCCCTTAGATGCCCAGATTCTTACTATGAGGAGCTTAAGAGGGATTACTCAGCCAAGAAGGCAATATTGGTGGAGGGGTTAAAGGCAGCTGGTTTTAGAGTATATCCCTCTAGTGGAACGTACTTTGTGGTTGTTGATCATACTCCTTTTGGGTTGGAAAATGACATTGCTTTCTGCGAATACTTGATCAAGGAAGTTGGTGTTGTAGCCATTCCAACTAGCGTGTTCTATCTGAATCCAGAAGAAGGAAAGAATCTTGTAAGGTTTACCTTCTGCAAAGATGAAGATACTCTTCAAAGTGCAGTGCAGAGGATGAAAGAGAAGCTGTCAAAGAAGTGATGAGCTGTAAGAGACATCATGCACTGAATACCTTCTTGTTCTGGCATAAATTGTTTGTAACTGTGCTGCTGACGGATTCTCCCATTGTTTGCTGATGGACATTTCTGAAAGGTTAGGATAAATAAGAACTTAGCATGTTGTAAACCCTTGAAATATACAAAGGGGAGCAGTTCAAGAGATATGTCGTTATCAGCTCAACTCCACATAATCCATGCAAATTGAGACAGGGCTTAATTGCTCATTTTAATTTAATATTCTAGTTATATTTTATGTTGTGTTTGATAGACTAGTTTCTATAACATTTGTAAAAGTTCGTGCTTCTTACCAATAGAGTAACTTATTTAAGTTATTCATAAAATGATGATTTACCCAACATATACACAATTAGTGTCTGCTGTTGCTGAAGTTGTCTTACATTAGATGGTTGTAATTAATCTGTTATAACAGAATATTTATCATTTTTAGGTTACCTGTTCATGCTCGTTACAAATAGTGGTGCTTGGTTTTTAATTAAATCAGAATGTATATATTTTTTTATAAAATATCTAATAGTTGATGTTTGTTGGTTTTAAATAACTTTTATAGTGTAGTATTACTTAAATGGTCACTCACCTATTGGTTATAAACTACTAATAATGTCAATTTTCTTTAGTTTGTAGCAAAAAGGTTACTCTTTTGCGTATGTAACTCAAACGGTCATTGTTGACGGAAATTGTTTGTGCCTAAAACTTGGCCGCTAGGAAAACAATTGAATTTGTGAATAAAGACACTGAGAATAATAAAAAATGTCTGAAGAAGGCGAAATAAAATAAGAAAAAGTAGAATTCTAGGGGAATCTCAGAGTGTGAATTATAATGGGGAGAATTAAATTTATAGGCTAGGCATTATCTCAATTCTAAGCATAGTATAATACTTCTACATAAGACTTTTGGTCCATTACAAGAGCCGGTTGCCTAAAACTTTACCCTTAGTATAAGTAAGCTAAACCTAAGGTGGCTTAAAATTAAAAGTTAGTCTATCGAGCCTGCGCCGGTGCCTCTCGTGCAACCGTGGCTAAAAGGGCTGATGTGTCATCTAGAACTTTTAGCGCCCGTTGCTCTCTTGAGCATGCTTTGCTTGGCCAGCTGGCTTTTTACTCCCGTAATTACAGGTGGCATAATTACACAATGCCCTACTTTCTGAGTGCTTGAGTGACTTGTACTATTTTGATTAGTGAACTGAAGTTTTGTCCCCAGAGGGTACATGCGCCCACACCTAGTTGACCCTTCAGCCTTTCGCACCTTCCCAAGAGACGTCATTACATCGTGCTAGTACTGCTCCATCGTTATGATATATTTTTGATCGTTCTATATCTTTGTTCTTATCCTCCTCTCCTTTCCATCCTATATAAAAAGCCTTCGCCTTTGCTTTCTTTTCTCCATCTTCTTCCTAAGTGTTTCCTTTTGAAAGTAGATTCAGCTATTTCGTGAATCCTTTTTGCTCATCTTTTGTATACTTTATGATGATCACTCTAACCTTTATTCTTCCTTTTTTTGAACCCATCTCTCTTTTTATTTCCGTGTTTAGTCGCTCCCGAGGTCGGATGGTGTGTGAGAGAACTGAAAAGTTGGAACAACTCTGTACTATGGCATGACTGGGGCTTTAACAAGGTGCTCAAAGTAGGTTTTGCCGATAATTGTGCGCCGATTATGGCAGAGCCACCTGTCGACACCCATTTTTCTCGAACCGGTTAGAGTTTCAAAACAGGGTTTGACTTATTGGAACTCACGGGTAAGACTTGTAATCACCACCTAACATATTTTTTTAACTAGGCGTATTAGAGCACCTACTTTTATTTTTAGCCAATTTTTATAGTTAATTCTGAAATATGGTCTTGCGAACTAAAAATTCTATGTAAGGGTTCAAGTTAACCTGAAAGAAAGGTGGTAGGAACCTCTCGGATTTCACCAAATATGGTTACCGGCCGGACTAAATAATTGAGATTCAAAAGCAAATAACTAAACTCAATAAGCAAAAATATTGAATAATCGACTATAGTACACGAAGAACTACAATATAAAATAAATATTCATCTTTTCTAATATCATCTTTTTAACGAGCTTCATCCAAATGTGCCTCGCAAATGAAACAAACAAGTTAGTAAGAATCATAAATAAAATTACTTAGAATAAAAAGAAATTAAGTAAGAGTAATAGTTTTGAAATATTTGTATTTTTTCAAAAGCGTTGTCCTTTTGTGATTCCACCACGACGTAGCTCGCAAAAAATATAAAGATATGAATTAGTACAAAAAGTAAATAAACAATAATAATAGTAAAAATAATAACAATAAACGATAAAATAAAGGAAAAATAAATTTTGTAAGACTTTATGCTCAGATTGGTGTATTGCATCAAGTAGAGGTTAGGGATGTCGGTACGGCTGCAAACACAGAGCCCAGGTGGGTTTGCCATGCCAAGAACCACCAATCCTACTTCTCTACCATCGATTACTTTGCAAAGTAATACGCATCGTCATTGCTTTTTTTTTCGGAGGGACACGTAAGGGACGTTGTATAACGTAACGAGACGAGACTTATTGGCCTTCAAAATGTCATTGGCCTACCGGTGTAGTGTTTGTTCAAATCAGTGTATAGCCTTAAATAAAATATTTTCATAGGCTTAAGCGCAGTATCTATTCGAAATCAGTAAATATGCCACATAGGCTTGGCTATACAGTGGAATAGGTCCAATCTAACGTCAGGAGGATGTGAGCTTCCCAAAAAAAATCAACTCCTCATGTGCTTGACTTTCCGTTAAGCAAAATACAAAACAACATAGCCAAAAGCTTTAAGCTTAAGTGACCAAAGCATATCCAACAATATAGCATAGATAAAGGATCGAATAAACCAGAACACGACTTCCCCAGTGAGACTATGGTGGGAATCAAAACAGACGGAGCATACGATCAGCTAGAGGAAGAGGCGGAGGAGCGACTGCCTGTGATACGAAAACTAAAGACACGAAAATAAAATTAACAAGAATTAAAGCAAGACCCAATTGATTAGAAAAGGATTAAGGAAGTGGATTAGGAAAAGATAGCCTAATCACCCCCTTAATTGTCTAAACAAAAGAACCTATACTAATTGATCCTCAATTAGTCTAAGCCTAATTGCAAATCAAGGAAATAAGTGTGCTTAAGCAAACAAGCTTAGCCAATAATCTCACTATGTTTAATGTCATAAAAAATCTACCAACAAATGAGGCTTAAAGGCCCTTATATAGTCCTTCTAAAAATGGCATAACATTACCTTAATTGCCCCTAAAGTGGGCTGAAACAAAAGTCATTAACTTAAAGTGGGCTTCTGATCAACGTGTCAGCGCGATCGTGCTGGAGCAGGCCCCATCGCACTGTGCAATAAATCAAAGCCTCGCGATCGCGGCTATGGTCACGCGGTCGCGAAGGCATTGTCCTTCACTCGTTGTCAGCCTCCTACATGATCGCATATGAGGACTCGCGATCGCGCAGATCTTCATTTCTTCCTTGCATGATCGCGTCTGATGGTTTGCGATCGCACTGATCATCATTTTGGCTTTCCGCGATCGCATCTATGTACGCACGATGGCGATGAATGATTCAACATTCTGAGGCAGTAAGCATGCAGAAATGCCCTGAAACCTCCAACACTTTCCCCAGCAGCTCCAGTTGTGCAAACATAGCCTTCAACTGTTGCAACTCCCATGCTTGGCTCCTTGTGAATGGCTTGCTCGTGCATCGGATTGCATCATTCTCCGCGTCTTGAGAAGAATCCGTCCTCGGATTCGCTTGTTCTTCGACTTTAAAGGGAGACAAATCACACACGTTGAAAGTATTGTGCACTTGGTAGTTGCTTGGTAAGTCCACCTTGTACGCGTTGTCGTTAAGGCGTTCAAGGATTTGAAATGGTCCATCGCCTCTAGGCATCAATTTGCTCGCCCGCTTGTTGGGAAATCTATCCTTCTGGAAATGAACCCAAACCCAATCACTGGGCTCGAAGATAACCTTCTTCCTTTCTTTATTAGCTCTTTTGGCAACTTCTTGAGTTTTCTTTTCGAGTTGTTTCCTTACTTTCTCGTGAAGTTGCTTCATCTCTTGAGCTCTCACCTTAGCATCTAAGCTTAAGACAACATCACTAGACAAAGGCGTAAGATTCAAGGGGGTAAGGGGGTTAAAACTATACACAACCTCGAAAAGTGTCATGCAAGTAGAAGTATGCATGGTCCTATTATATGCAAATTCAATCAAAGGTAGGTTTTCTTCCCAAGAAGCAAGTTTCCCCTTAACCAATGCTCTAAGCATGGCACCTAAGGTTCTATTGACAACCTCGATTTGGCCATCGGTTTAGGGGTGGCAAGAAGTGGAGAATAGCAACTTAGTGCCAAGCCTCCCCCATAATTCCTTCCAAAAATGACTAAGGAACTTGGGATCCCTATCACTAACAATAGTCTTTGGGACCCCATGTAATTTGAGTACATCTTCAACAAACAAATTGGCCATATGGGATGCATCATCAATCTTATGACATGGAATGAAATGAGCCATTTTGGAAAATCTATCTACTACCACAAAGATGCTATCTTTTCCCCTTTTGGTCCTAGGCAATCCAAGCACAAAGTCCATAGAAATGTCAAGCCAAGGACCTAAGGGAATGGGAAGGGGTGAGTACAAGCCATGTGGAAGTAGCTTTGAATTAGCTTGCCTACACTCCAAGAATTAGCCACACACCCTCACAACATCCACCCTCATCTTACGCCAATAAAATTGCTCCTTAAGAATCTCCCTCGTCTTGCCCACTCCAAAATGCCCCATTAGTCCCCCACTATGTGCCTCCCTCAGTAGCAACTCCCTCCAAGAACACACAACTTCCCATTCCTAAACAAGAATCCTTCGAACTTGTGAAATCTCTTTTTCTCCACATCACCACTAGGTTCCTCCTCACCACACATTCGATTGATTCTCCTTCCTCTTTCCTCCAATTCACAATTAGCATAAATTTCCCCAAACTCCGGATCATTGGCATACATCTCCTACATACTTTCAAAACCCATGAGTTTGGACCCCAAGGTATTCAACAACACTTGCCTTCTTGATTGTAGCACAAACTTTCTTGACAAGGCATCCACCATCACATTCTCTTTCCCCTTTTCGTAATGGATTACATAAGGAAAGGTTTCAAGGAACTCCACCCATTTGGCATGTCTCACATTCAATTTCTCTTGGGATTTGAGCTGTTTCAAAGATTGGTGGTCGGTTTTAATGACAAATTTTTTGGACCAAAGGTAATGTTGCCAATGTCCTCACCAGAGCATACAACTCTTTATCATAAGTGGAATATTTAGTGGGTGCTTCCTTGAGTTTCTCAAAATAGGCAATGGGTTTTTGATCTTGCATCAACACGGCTCCAATTCCTACGCCACTAGCATCACACTCAATATCAAAGGTTTTATCAATGTTTGGCAATTGAAGGAGTGGTGTGGAACTAAGCACTTCTTTCAATTTTGCAAAAGCCTCTTCTTGCTCCTTCCCCCACACAAATGCCTTATCCTTCCTTATCACTTCGGTCAATGGTGCGGCTATAGTGCTAAATCTCCTCATAAACCTCATATAAAAGCTAGCCAACCCATGGAAACTTCTCACATCACCAATGCTTTTAGGAGTGGGACAATCTCTAATGGCCTCCACTTTAGCCCCATCTACTTCCACACCATTTGCAATCACCACAAAACAAAGGAAAATAACTTTTTCAACACAAAAAGAGCACTTTTTCAATTAAGAAAACAAAATTGTTCATTTCTCAAAACATCAAACACTTGTTTCAAATGGTTAGCATGCTCATCAATAGATTTGCTATAGATAAGTATGTCATCAAAGTAAACTACAACAAATTTTCCAATGAAATATTTGAGCACATGATTCATCAACCTCATGAAGGTTGAAGGAGCATTGGACAAGCGAAAAGGCATGACAAGCCACTCATAAAGACCAAAGTTAGTCTTAAAGGCCGTCTTTCACTCATCACCCGGTTTCATCCGAATTTGGTGGTATCCATTCCTCAAATCAATTTTAGAGAACACACAAGATCCACACAACTCATCAAGCATATCATCTAACGTAGGGATAGGGTGACGATACTTTACCGTGATCTTGTTGATGGCTCTACAATCCACACGCATGCGCCAAGTCCCATATTTCTGTGGCACTAGGATGACCGGGTCCGCATATGGGCTCAAGCTTTCTTGCACAAGTCCTTTTTCAAGCAACTCCTCCACTTGCTTTTGGAGCTCTTTAGTGGCCTCCAGGTTGCTTCTATAAGCGGCCTTGTTGGGCAATTGGGAGCCCGGAACAAGGTCAATTTGATGCTCAATGCCTTTTAGTGGTGGCAATCCACTAGGAAACTCCTCGGGGAAGATGTCTTCATAACCTTGCAAAAGAGAAAAAGTAGAACTAGGCAAAGAAGGTGTTTCAATCACTTGCTTTCCCATTTCCCCAAGCCTATCTTTTCGGGATAGGTCATCAACCGTCTCCTTCATCCCCATAAATTCATCTTGAATTGAATTAACACTTGCCACCAAGGCCTGCAACATGGTTTTAGTTCCATGTCCGCCTCAGCTTCTTTTTGAGCCATTGTACCTAAAACAAGTAAACAAACAAGGCTAGTAAAAAGAGTCCTCACCAAGTCGCTCCCTAAGTGTTTATACTCGATGTGATTGGACTCAATTTACTCGTGTTTACACTCAACGATTGGCTTTTACTCACTCTAATACTCTCACCATACTTGCCTTTTTCCACTCTTGGCTATTGCAAGTTTGTTCTTCGCACACAAATCCGACTTAACATTCAAACTCAATCTAATTCGGGATGGAAAGGAATTGTTGTGACAAGAAATAGACAATTGAAACTAACAGATGGAATTTAGAAAAAGTCAAAGAAAGAAAACAAGAAAGGCACGAATCGAATTGGCACGAATTGGATTCGGATTTGGATGGAATTTTATTTATGATCTAGAAACTCACTGTACTTCATGCTGAAATTGGGTTCTGGTTGATTAGAAACTGTTCCGGGGCTGTTGCAAGCAATCTGTCTAAGAAACTATTTTTTCGGAAAATTGTTGTTCAGTGCGATCGCGTGAGACACGACGCGATCGCGATGAGTATACTGGAAGCTTGTGCGCGATCGTGTAAGAAATCGCGATCGCGTAGGCCTTTTATTCTTCGCCTTCGCGATAGCGCTTGGTGGAATGCATTCATGTAGGTTTCTGGGCCTGAAGCAGAACCCGATTTTCAAACCTTCTTTTCCACTTGAGTCTTCAAAAACCACCGTATTTTTGCTTCAAATCTGAGATTTACACTCCTTGTTGGTCGGTGGACAAACTCTAGTAGTTGAATCTTCAATAGCAACAACCAATTTCAAAAAGCCCTAATTCTTGATGAAGAACCCTAATTTTTTGAATCTTCAAATCAGCACCTAATTTGTTGTTGTTTGTTCAATTCCTTCTAGGAATAGCTTCTAGGATCTAATATCTTCAGTTGGTAACAAAATTTTCACCCAAAAGAAACATAAACATAAGACTCAATTTTTTTTTTTGGATTTTTGAAATTTTGATTTTTTTGTGGTTTTTCAGATTTGCTAAACAAAAATTGGTTAGTGTTTGTGAGAACAAGCACTAATCCAGCTCTGATACCAAATGATATGAAAATTAAAGACACGAAAATAAAAATATTAAGAATTAAAGCAAGACCTAATTGATTAGAAAAGGATTAAGGAAGTGAAATAGGGAAAGATAGCCTAATCACCCCCTTAATTGTCTAAACAAAAGAACATATACTAATTGATCCTTAATTAATCTAAGCCTAATTGCAAATCAAGGAAATAAGTGTGCTTAAGCAAACAAGCTTATCCAATAATCGAACTACATTTAATGTCATCAAAAAATCTACCAAAAAATGAGGCTTAAAGGCCCTTATATAGTACTTCTAAAATGGCATAACATTGCCTTAATTGCCCCTAAAGGGGGCTGAAACAAAAGTCATTAACTCAAAGTGGGCTTCTGATCGACGTCTCAGCGCGATCGTGCTGGAGCAGGTGCTATTGCACTGTGCAATAAATCAAAGCCTCGTGATCGCGGCTATGGTCACGCGGTTGCGAAGGCACTGTACTTCACCTGTTGTCAGCCTCCTGCGTGATCGCGTCTGAGGACTCGCGATCGTGCAGATCTTCATTTCTTTCTTGCGCGATCGCGTCTGATGGTTCGTGATCGCGTTGATCATCTTTTTGGCTTTCCGCGATCGCGTCTGTGTACGCGCTAACGTAATGAACACTTCCAGATTCTGAGGCACTAAGCATGCAGAAATGCCCTGAAACCTCCAACACTTGCCCCAGCAGCTCCAGCTGTGCAAACATAGCCTGCAACTGTTGCAACTCCCGTGCATGGCTGCTTGTGAATGGCTTGCTTGTGAATCGGGTTGCATCAGCCTGGTGGCGTCGCTACCACCCCAGCCCCTTCTTATTCTTAATTGTGATTCAGTGACAGTAGCAAATCAAAGAAAATAGAGAAACGACCATGGCTTTTCAAGTCGAGTTCACGACAGCAGTGACCGCTTATCACATCCTTTCAACGGCGGTGTTCTCGTTTCCTATCTCATTCCCTCTCGCTAACAAGCAAAAACTAACAGGGGAACAACGTAGAGGAGCGGAAAAAGGGCGTGCAGTTTTCGAATTTTCCAGTGGTAGTGGTGATTTAAACCACTATTTCCGATCTATACCACTGCCTGTGTGGTATCCCTAAATCTCGATCTCATTGGTTCTCATTTTCCCTCGTGTGGTGCGTATGTATATGTTCTGTATTTGGTGTAGTGGAGGTGTGTGTTTGGGTACTGGTGGAGATGGTGTTGTAAGAGAGGGTGATGGTCTGTATCGGTTTGTGTGAGTGGTATGTTTGGACTGTATGTTGGTGTAAGGGGGGAGACCAAGGGAGTATTATTGTCTGATGGTGTCCCTTTGTGAAATAATGGAAAGCAATATATAGGGAGAAGATAAAAGAGCCGTTGGAGGATCATCCCAATTTTGAGGATTTGATTCAAAATGAGAGGGGAGATTAGGGGCAATTTGTTAGGGATTTAGGAGTGATTGGAGAGATTGAGGGAGATAACGGGAAAGATTAGGTGGATTTGGACATGGGGAAAATATACTGCCATAAATTAAGGAGTTTATGGAGTTGGGGATTGTGAATGATTTTTGGAGCTTTGTTTAAAACATGAGGAATGTATTGGACTGTCTTTCGTCTAGGTTCAAGATAGGAGAAGAAGATTTGAATGAAATTAAAAATCTAAACGATGAGGATATTTGTGATATTAAGAAGGAATGAAATATATGGTAAGATATTGAAAAGAGCATTTTTGTCATGACTTAAATGTGGAAAAGTGTATTTGGTAGGTATTGTCGAAAAATTCGATTCTCGAATAAATGTTGGTAGAGTACGAATAGAATTTAAACCGGTATTTAACTATATATATATATATATATATATATATATATATATATATATATATATATATATATATATGTGTGTGTGTGTGTGTGTGTGTGCGCGTGTGTGTGTGTGTGTGTGCGCAATTGAAGTCACAATTAATTAACTAAGTATAAATAGCAACAAATATTTATTAAATGCACTAAATTGCACAATCAACCATAGTTTTGATAAATAGCCTAAATGAAGTAAAATTACGTAATATAGCCACCATTATATATATAACATATAAATAAGGGGTAACACAAGTAAACGCATGCCTTGTTATTCAAATTTGCTCAAACAGTTGAATTGCACCTTTAAGTTAAATTATGGCCAGTTATAGAAGAAAAATGGACAAAATTGGGTGTCAACAACTGCCTCTCTTTGCCCGGGGATGAAGAAAAGAATATTCGAGCAAATATAGTTGACGGAGTAACCAATTTTGTCACGACGGGCAGGCAAAATTCTGGAAAGGAAAATTAGAATTTTCGGGTGTTTCGACCGAACCCCGGTCTTTGAGTTTCCTACATATCTCGAGTTTCATGAGAATCAGGTCTGTGTAGCTCTAGAATGGCATGTTTCCTGTGTGAGATGTGTATGACGCACGATTAGGTGTCAAGAGTAAACTTGTCAAAGTATGCAAAGTTTACATTTGTGTATGCTTTGCTATTTGGCGAGATAAATGATTGAAGAGTAAAACAGAGGTACTATCGAAGATGACATAACATCATAGATCGAGCATAGGAAAGGAGGCTTATAATCATCATAGTTATGAAAATGTGGTGCGCTTCACACCCATAAAGAGGAGTTTACACGGACATAGTTTTCACTTCATCTCGATAAATGAGTTTCTTGCCTTCAATATTGTCTTGAATAAGCTTGGGAATATTGAGGAGTAAAGCACAATAACTATGCGCAATTCAAACAGAAGAGCAAGATTAAGCACGAAAACACGCACGATTGACACAGATGGGCTTGAATAGGAAGGAACACAAACTGGCATCCAATCAAGAATGAAACATTAGGTAGACCACTTCTGCGAGTAAGAAAATTTATCTTTGAGCGCTTTGGAACTCGGAAAATAGATAGTTTGAGGGTGTAGCAAAAGCATTGTCTGTGAGGTTAAGCTTCTTGAATGATGCTCCAGAATGGTGCATAGTATGTATTTGAGGTTTTGCGGTTGCACAATTTCGTGTGGGGTATTGATTTTTCGGGAGCAAGTATGAGAGTATGAAAAATAGCACAGGGGTTCGTCGAGAGATTGGAGAGTACCTGCATTAAAAACAAGATAAGCGCAAAAAGAGATAAAGATAAAGTAAACTTCCCTGTTAAGCGGAGTAGTTGTCTTGTCTGTTTTCAAGTGCATTCAGCGCTAGGAAATATATGCCTCTCCTCTGGGGATGTTTATTTGCTCGTCAGGAGCTACTAAGGGCCTCTCGTTAGCAAATAGTTGCTTGTCGCGTCGGGCTGTGTACCCTACGAACAAAAAGTAAAGTAAAGTGCTAAAAGAAAATTAAATGCCTCTCGTTGGGAGATGTTTGCTTGTCGCGTTAGACTGGGTAGCTACGAACAAAAAGTAAAGTAAAGTGCTAAAAGAACACTAAATGCCTCTCGTCAAGAGTTGTTTGCCTGTCGCATCGGGCTGTGTACCCTGCAAACAAAAAGTAAAGCAAAGTGCTAAATGCCTCTCGTCATGAGACCTATACTGGTCAGAAGCTGCTACTGCATCTCGTCATGAAAACCTATGCTCATCAAGAGCTGCTACTACCTCTCTTCATGAGAACCTATGCTCGTCAGGAGTTCCTAAGTGCGTGCCTGTTGTGCCGGGCTGTGTACACTGCGAACAAAAAGTAAAATAAAGTGAAGGTTGTCGTGTTTTCGCTTTTGTAATGCTTGCACTAAAAAAAAGTTGTGAGTTGCGGGAGGGGAAGGTTTGAATTGTGCATTATTCATTTGCTCTGCGCCTTCGTCCTGTAGTGTCTTCTTTCAATGTTGGACCTTGGTCCGGCTTTCTTCATTGAATTCCCAGTTTCTTTACTTCGCCTCTCTTAAAATTTTTGAGGGGATCATAAAAAATTCTACCCCATTTTATTGCCTTTGATAGATCACCATATTGTTGTAGTGCCTGTAAAAACAAAATAAATGAGTGTGTCCAATTCTAAGGTGGACAGGCCTATTATAGTGGTGTCTTACAAAATAAATGAGTATGTCCAATTCCAAGGCGGACAGGCCTAATTGTCATATTCTAAGCCCGACGTGGCTAGTCGTCATATTTTAAGCCTAACGTGGTTCATCGACATATTCTAAGTCTGACGTGGCTGGTCGTCATACATCATATTCTAAGCCTGACGAGGCTGGTCGTCATATTCTAAGCCTAACATGGCTAGTCGTCATATTTAAGCCTGACGTGGCTAGTTGTCATATTATAAGCCTGACGTGGCTAGTCGTCATATTTTAAGCCTGACTAGGCTAATCATCATATTTTAAGCCTGACGAGTCTGGTCGTCATATTATGAGCCAGACAAGGCTAGAGTGCTATTATGTCCGCTATGATTGCATGCAAATCATGTGTTTGTGCTGAATGATCTGCTCTCAACGAAAGATTTGTTAGCTGAAACAAAGTGGTTGCATTATACTGAACACCAAAGCATTGGCTTGGATCTTCATTTTTCCTTTGGTATGGCTATTGGGTATCTCAATGAATCTGATTATGCAGGTACTTGCATTCCGATACCGAGGTCTAGTTTTTAGATTTGTCGAATTATGTTTGTCTTGGATTGTGATGAGAAGTCTTCATGTTTCGTGGTTTTCTTTTCAAATGTCTTGGAGCTAACTTTGATGGATTGGTCTGTATAGAAAAAGTATTTGTGGCTCGAGAGTTGCAACTTCCATTTGTTGGTTCTTATTGTATCATTGATTTGCCTTGGTCAATCAGACTTTGAATTTTGTATTTCAGTGATGGGTATTTTTCGTTGTCATGGCATTGAATATTTGAGTGATGGGTGTAGATCTTTGTTGGATCGAATTCCGGAATGAGGTATCTAGGGAGTAGTTCATTTGTTGGTTGCAATATCTTTTGACTGAGCTAAAGGAGTAAAGGTGTGAAATTTTGTTTTTTCATCTGTCCTTGATTGTGTTGAGCTTGATAAGGTTGTTGTTGAAAGTCTTGACAGTGGGGACGTTGTTTATTGTAAGTTGGGTGCGGTATGAGGTTATGAATTTTACCAGTTTCGGTTGTATAGTGATTGAATTTCTTTCTTGCGACTCTTGTGTGAGTATAATGCTAGCTGACTTTGTTCGTCCATACTACAAGTTGTACAGAAGTGGAATTGGGATTTTCTGAATTCCCTCAGGTTCACATACTGGTGGTTCAAAAGACATTTGTTTCAGAAGAAAATATTTTCAGCTCGGCTTGCCATTTCGATTTTCCTGAATTCAGATTCTTGACCGATTTTGGTGTTCAAGCGCAAAGCAACCGTAATAACGTGACAACATGCACAAAACATAGTTAGAACATTAGTAAGTTTAAAGCAAAAATGACACATAAGCTTAAGAGGATGCCTAGACCACAGATGACAGATTAGCACTTGAATTTGGAGATTGTGACAAGTTGTATAGAAATTTCAAAAGATTGCTTTGAGTGATTTGTGTAGCATTCAAGATAAGGATTTTGGTTAAATGACCGATGCTTGTTTAAGCAGGAGGTGAGTAGTTGGATATTAATGAAAAGTGATAAAGATTCTATGTAAGGAATAGGTTGTGTTGTGTCGTGGAAAAAAGTGGTCGACTTTTGTTGAACACCAAGACCTTGAGTGCATTCGTCATCTTTCCTTGTAAATTTGAGTGTCATGATCCCCGTGTGTCTTTGAAAGAGATATTCAATGTTTTTCATGCTTGTCAACCAACTGCTACATTTTAACCTTTGCACCAACTTTCCTTGTTGGGTAAGGTTTTGTTGCCAAGAGACCGATCCCGGTGTATCATGTTTATTCTTAGATCGCTGCTTCAGTCAAGACCATTTTTAGAGGTTGGTCATGTTGTATTTTCCTGTTCAATGTAGCTGTTGTCATGAGAATTCATTCCAATAAAGCTTTCAACCAACATCGCTCAAAGAAATCTATTTGCCCCTGTCTTTGTATAAAATAAATTGGTTTTCTAAGTGTCTCAAATAAATTCATCCTGAGTTCATCGTCTTGACTTAGTTTAGTCGGTCAAGATATGCTTTTAAATACCCATGGGATTTTTATTTCGTGTCATGTAATGGGAGATTTCGTCACTGCATCTTTGCATTCCTTTCCAAGTTGAATCAGAGTGCTAATTTCGGTTGTTGTGCATGAACCTTTGTAACATCAATCGGGCTCCCTTTGTTTTTCACTTCCTTATTTCCTTTTGATACCCTTTGAATGCTCTTTCAACCATGAACATGTGCAAATTTAGAAAATGCTTTGGATCATATCATGTATTGTGAGTGGTGCAACAGTGTAGACCGGTGCAACAAAGTAATCTTTGGTAAAAGGTACTGTGGTAAGTCAGGCGTGCTTTTTGAGTTTGACCAACATATCTCTTGCCTTGTCAATTTTTCTGTTTTATGTGCATAGTGCTTGCTGTAATAAATTTTTCTTATTTTGACAAATCACCGACAAGTTCACTTTGCTTAACCATATTGTTTGTCTTGGTATTCAACTTAAGCCAACTTTTTGCATAATAGGTTTTGAGTTGGTGAAGGATAGGGAATAATCACGACATGTGAAAGGTTTTAGATATCAAGATTTGGGCATAGAATTGGGAGAGGAGGTGCCTTGGTAGGAGATTGGATTTGAGAAGGGATTCACTTAAGTAGAAATAGAAAGAGACCTAGAGCAATACAAAAATTCACATAATGTACACATAGTAAATAAGAAATGCATTCTATTATGCAAATGACCGCTTTATGCATGATGATTTGAAAAATGCTCTGTGCCATTTATGCATGATGATTTCATTTCCTAAAAATACGGAGCCTAAAAGAGAATATTGCATTTATTGGTCTTTATTACATTGGCTGATATTGAAACAGTGTAAGAGAAGGAAAAGACTAAATATTGCTAGGAAATTAGATCGTGGCTGAGCGAACATTCTTCATATTGATCCATCCCCGGAAGATTCATATTCCTCTTCTTCAGACGAATCTTCCTCGGGTGAACTTGCCCCTGATGAGTCTTCTTGGAAGATGATGTTGTCTGCATCAATTAAGAGCCGGGATATGTCGAATATGAAGTTTTTCAACATTTCCCTAGCTTTCTTTCCTTTCTCCATTATTCCTTTACCAGCCATGGAGTCCATTCCTTCACTAGCCCATACACCTATAGATTCAATGCGTTTTGCTAGGAGTTCTGCGTTATTGCGCCATTTTTCTTTTCTTTACTTTTTGCTTCGACCAAACTTTTCTTTTATTTTCTCTCGTGCCCTTGCCAGTTGTTTGCGTAGTCTCTTGCACTCGGATTCTAACTCATCAGCATCTGTTTTTCTTTTTATTGTTGCCCTGAACTGCTCTTGCAATGTCTTTCCTGAGCCAGTCCGAGTAATCTTCATCATAGCCTGCATCAAACCTGTCTCGTTCAATAGTCTCGAATTCCATTCGATGCCTTGCGTTCCCAAGTTCTAATATCTTGTTTTTGAATGGTATCATTCCTCCAAAAATATCTGCTTTGAAATTTCCGATGTCTGCTATTTGGGGGGTACAATCTACTTTCTCCCTGCTTGTCTAAGTACTCTTAAAGAAGTGTATGGGTAAACTCCTCTAAACCCAACTAATATAAGAAATAAAGCTCTTTCCGATCGTGTGATCACTGTGATACTGGGAAAGTAGTCAAACATCCACTGTATATTTTCAATTGTCAACAGATAAAACATGTGGTGCCAGCCTTCGACAGTTGTTGGCCGATCCCACTTTTCAAGAGCACTGTCCATGCGAGCAGTATGAGACAAGATGTATTTTTCTCTTGGTACGGAATGAAAAGTTTGCTCTGTGCTATTCATCTTTTGCAAATGCTCCATCAACTAAATTTGTCAAAGCAAATTGCAACCTTCGAAAAATCCAGCCCCTCTCTTGTATTTTTCTAAGGCTCGGTACATTTCTGCAACAATCATAGGTATCAAAGTATATTTCGTGTCAACGTCCTTGAGTAAGGCATCGACGATCGATATCACGCAAACATCAACCCGTCCTTTGTGTTTTGGAAGCACGACAGCCCCTAAAAAGCCGGTGACAAAAGCAAGTACCATCCGCTCTTGCCAATCTACCTTGTTAATGCTGAAATTATCTTGAAATTCTTGAAATGCTTCTCCATACCCGAACTTAATGTAGAGGGAAGTCAAAGAGATTCCCGATTGCTCACACTATCTGTGCATAATTCAAGTTTAAACCCTACCATTTCGAAGAACTGCTCGGGTGTAATGTTCTTAGACATCAATATCTCATCGCTATCAAACAAAAGTTGAATCAATCCGCCTATTTCTTCCAGAAATGGTGTCAACTCTACACTTCCAAAGTGAAAAATCGATCGGTCTGCATCCCAATAATGTACCGCTGCTTCAACTATCCCTTCTACTGCAGTATTCTCCATTAGTGAAATTAGATTCCCCAACACTATTTTGACTTTATTTTATTGATCTATGCTTAGGTTTCCCAACCAATCTTTGAGCAACTGAGGTATTTCAGTAACCATGTCGAATATCCTAGTGGCTATTATCTTTGGGAAAAGATGAAGGAATGAGAAAATTTTTGCTAATAAGCAAACAATTAACATGTGGCACGAGCTTTTTCAAAAAAACAATGCAGCCTAGAATATGAAAAGTGTGTCGTTTAATGTTGAGAACCCTTTAGACCCTTTTTGACAAAGGTTGCTAGAGGGGTTTCGACATATCAAGAATATCGAACCTTTATATAATGCTTAAAGGATAAATGTGCATTATGTGTCATCCTGTCTATCAAATGGTCGTTTCTGCTTCAAATTGAGCTTTTAATGCCTCTTTGGTTACCTTTTGTGCCTTTGAATGGCACTGAATTTAGAATGATTCCATCCGTTTAGGAATAAAACAATCATTTCTGATTCAATTTGGGCTTTTGAGGCCTATTCGGTTACGTTTTGTGCCTTTGAATGACATTGAATGCAAAATATTCCAATAAACGATTCACATTTGCACATTCAATCATTTAAGTAAATGCAAATAAATCATGTTCAACGCTCTTTAGGGGTCAAAAACCCGTTCGGATTATTTGAACCAGTTAGCCTATTGGACTAATGCTATGTCATGATGCATGGTCCTAGAGTCACCACTAAGAGCTGGGTTGACTTAGACCGATTTTTATTATCCTTCCAAGTGGACGACTCGGGAGCGGGAATGTCTTGGACCAGCTAGATTCCAAGTTGTTCACCCTAAAGGAATTTTTATGAGGGAGAGGTGGTAATGAGCAAGATATTTTGCAGGATTTTGAAGTTGCCAGGAGTGGCGGGAGGTATGAACTGTATGCACAAGTTTAAAAATGCATAAGTTTTTCGAAAAAGGCACAAGTTGAAACAATTCATAAAATAATTTTATTAAAGAAGGAAAAAAAAAAAAAGAAAAACACAAAAGAAACATGTTAGTTCCGAGGTATAAAAAAGTTATGCAAGATAATCTTTAAAAATGTAAATAGTGTCATAAATAAAACCGTTAAGCAGAGGATTTAACAAACATGTGGAACATTTGAAAATCGTTTAACGTCGGATGCGTTGTATTCTCCTAACAAAAACTTCTAAGAGTAGGTTTCTAGATAAGGAATGCGTTCCCCTAGGCGGACAACCAAGGAGTGGGAACGTTTAGAATTGTTGGTTGTGCCACAGACCAACTAGATTCTAACTGTTTCCCTAAAGGGTATTTTGAGAGTGGAACAACCGTGAGATTCACGTAATCCGTTCGTGGTGTGTGCTGGTGTAATTTCTAGGAGTAGAGGAGGTATAAAGAGAAACAACTCAACAAAAGATAAGAGATGCACCAAGCAACTAAGCTTCCATCCTGCAAAAAGGAAAAAGTTAGTATCGAAAAAAAAAGACAATAAAAGAATAAGAGCAAAAGATCCCAATATAAAGTCCATTATGGTTAGAACCTTGATATTCCCTAGCGGAGTTGTAATTCTGTCGACACCCATTTTTCCCGAACCAATTAGAGCTGGAAATAGGGTTCCACTTATGGGAACTCACGTGTAAGACTTGGAGTCGCCACCTAACATATTTTTTAACTAGGCGTATTAGGGCACCTATTCTTGTTTCTAGCCAATTTTTATAGTTAATTCCGAAATATGACCTTGCGAACTAAAAATTCTAGGTAAGGGTCAAGTTAACCCGAAAGGAAGGTGTTAGGCACCTCTCGGCTTCCACAAAATGTGGTTACCGACCGGACTAAATAATTGAAATTCAAAAGCAAATAACTAAATTAAATAAGCAGAAATATTGAGTAATCGACTATAGTACACGAATAACTACAATATAAAATAAATATTCTATCTTTTCTAATATCATCTTTTTAATGAGCTTCTTCCAAATGTGTCTCGCAAATGAAACAAATAAGTTAGTAGAATCATAAACAAAATTACATAGAATAAAAAGAAATTAAGTAAGAGTAATAGTTTTGAAATATTTGTGTTTTTTCAAAAGCATCGTCCTTTTGTGATTCCACCGAGACGTACCTCGCAAAAAATATAAAGATATGAATTAGTAAAAAAAATATATAAACAATAATAATAGCAAAAATAATAATAATAAATGATAAAATAAAGGAAAAATAAATATTGTAAAAGTTTATGCTCAGATTGATGTATTGCATGAAGTAAAAGATAGGGATGTCGGTACGGTTACAAACACGGAGCCCGAGCTGGTTTGCCATGCCAAGTACCACCAATCCCACTATTGTACCATCACTTACATTACAAAGTAATACGCATCGTCATCGCCCTTTTTTTTAGTTTTCGGAGGGACGTGTAAAGGACGTTGTATTCGTAATGGGACGGGACTTATTGGCCTCCAAATCGGCCTAATGGTGTAGTGTCCGATCAAATATGTGTATAGCCTCAAATAAAATATTTTCATAGGATTAAATGCAGTATCTGTTTGAAATCAGTAAATATGCCACATAGGCTTGGCTACACAGTGGGACATGTGCAATCTAACGTTAGGAGGATGTGAGCTTCTCGAAAAAAAAAAATCAACTCCTCAAGTGCTTGACTTTCCATTTAGCAAAATACAAAACAACATATCCAAAAGCTTTAAGCTTAAGTGACTAAAGCATATCCAACAATAAAGCATAGATAAGGGATAAAATAAACCAGAACTCGACTTCCCCGGCGTGACTACGGTGGGAATCAAAACAGGCGGAGCGGATGATCAGCTGGAGGAGGAGGCGGAGGAGCGACTGCCTGGTGGTATTGCTACCACTCCAACCCCTTCTTATTCTTATTTGTGATTCAGTGACAGTAGAAAATCAAATAAAACAGAGAAACGGCCATGGCTTTTCAAGCCGAGCTCACGACAGTGGTGACCGCTTGTCATCTCCTTTAGACGGTGGTGTTCTCGTTTCCTATCTCGTCTTCCTCTTTTCTTTCCCTCTCACTAACAAGCAAACACGAACAGGGGAACAACGTAGAGGACTTGAAAAAGGGTGTGCAGTGGTGGATTTTTCCGGTGGTGGTGGTGATTTCCACGACTATTTCCGATCTATACTGCTGCCTGTATGGTATCCCCAAATCCCGGTCTCACTGGTTCTCATTTTCCCTCGTGTGGTGTGTATGTATATGTTCTGTATTTGGTGTAGTAGAGGTGTGTGTGTTTGGGGTACTTTGGTTAAAAGGGACAACAAAGAGCGTATATAGGTAAAAGGAACAAAGTCTTAATTAATGAGGCAGAAGGGACACTACTAATTAGTGGGCTTAAACACAACTTTTCTTCACCCTAGAGTTTTAGTTCTTACACTTAGGTCCTCATTATATAAATGATATTTTTTTTCCAAATTAGGGAAAGATATTTCCCTCCTTTTTTCCCATCCTTTCACTCTCCTCACTTCTTTCTTCTCCCTCGCGAACCCAAAACACCATAGCTACTGCGCATCTTCTTTCTTCAATCCCTTATTATTTTGGTAATTATTCCTGCATTCCAACTCCCCTAAACACAAAATATTCTTAGATCTACATCCTTTTCGATTTATTAGGTATTATTTACTGTAATTGAAACAATAATTTGGGAAAAATAATTAAAATTCTTTGAACAAGGTCTACTGGTTGGGCATTACTGAGAATTGGAAAGCTTGACGCTGAAATTCTTCGAATAAGTTTTACTGGTTGGTAGAGCTTCAAATTGGAAAGCTTGGCGTTGAAATTCCTTGAATAACATATAGTGGTTGGGCAGTTGTTCAAATCGGAAAGCTTGACAGCTCCTGTAAGTGTAGACCTGAAAAGACCTCGGTCAGTCGTTTCGGAAGTTAGGACTCCGATTGGCGTGTCGATAATTTTAAAATATTCATAATGTCCATTAGGACCTGTCTGTAAAATTTGAGCTAAATCTAACCTCGTTTGGTAGGCATCAGAAGGAGGTTTCAGTTTTTATTGGCGATAAATATTAAAAAGAGATTTTCGAGCTCGGTTTTGCCGAATGAGCTCTGATTCGAAATTCGAAAGCGCCGTTAGGTTTGTATGATTATTTGTGATTTTTGTAAACTTTCGAAAGTGAATTTCGATGTTGTTCGACTAGTTTCCGCTAAAATCCCAAAAGTTAAATAATTTGACTTCTTTTCCATTTAAATTCGCATCTTGAGTTTCGGGAACCCGATTTGAGATCCGCCTTTGTGAGTATGTTACATATATTTTGTATAACTCGTATGCAAAAGTTGGAATTATTTTGAATATCTTAGGGTACCGTTTTAATTTTCGTTAACAAAAGAAAATAAGATAAAAGAAAACAAAAAAAAAAAAGAGAAAAAGACGAAATTTATAAGAATGGCGGTGCGTCCTTAGCTTATGGCTAAGGACCAGCAGAATGTTAGAGATGGGGAAATGAAAAGTGAAACGAGAATCAGAGAAGAGAAAAGTGCAGTGAGGTAAAAAAATGCCAAAAAATGAGAGTAGAGCCGGAAAAATAGTAGAATTTTTACCCCGAAATATTCAGGTAATGATCCTAATATATTATTTGAGTTTATTACGTGTGTTTGAGTGTGTTTTAACGGTAAAACTTGAAATATTAGACATCGTTTTAATAAGTTCAACTTATAATTTCAAGGGTCAATTGAACCCTGATAGTGGAATTGATTATATATTCGTACTCAGTAAGTTATGGGCAACATATAAATGTAATTTATTTAGGATTTGGTTATGTGACCTTAAACCCTGTATATAGGTCTGGCCTGCGTATTGCGTATGCGAATAGGGTAACAGGTTCCTAACCGGATTACCCTAAGACGTAAGGAATGAAGCCTTTAGCCTAATGTGACATATTTTTCTACTTATTGAACACAGTGGGATCGTTTAGCAATGAATCCAAAGGACAAAACGGTTATTGAGTTCCTGTGCTAACTTTGTAACAAGGTAAGTGTTTACATCCATTTCTTTGGAGGCACCTGGCCTCGTGGATTTTCTACCACGTGTTCGTTACGTATGTAGCTGCCGATAGGTGTACTCCTTACGCCTTAGCCTTGGATTTACATTGTGTATTATATGTTATGTCCTGCTGTTGGTATTGCATTGAGGAACTGAGCATTGTACTCTGGCTGTGAGTTGGCATCTACTTCCCGGCTGTCGATGAGAGTCCCGCGCCGGTGAAGGGTTATTATTGCATCACATTGCATTCATATGCATTATATGTCATTCATATGTATTACATTGCATACCATATTGGGTGCAGGAGTATTCCGCCCCAGGAGCAGGATTATTCCGCTCCATTGTATCATATTGAGGGTAGGAGTATTCCGCCCCAGGAGCAGGATTATTCCGCTCCATTGCATTATATTGAGGGTAGGAAGATTCCGCCCTCGGAGCAGGAGGATTCCGCTCCATTGCATTATATTGAGGGTAGGAGGATTCCGCCCTCGGAGCAGGAGGATTCCGCTCCATTGCATTATATTGAGGGTTGGAGGATTCCGCCCTCGGAGCAGGAGGATTCCGCTCCATTGCATCATATTGAGGGTAGGAGGATTCCGCCCTCAGAGCAGGAGGATTCCGCTCCATTCATTTGGCAATTGTGACCCTTTGCATCATATTTCATTTCATTTCATCTCAATTCATACCATTGTGTAGACTTGCGATACATGATTACGGTTCTGCTTATATGTGCATTGCTTATTTGTTGATATGTTTCTGGCACGCATCCTTGGCTGAGTTTATAATTTTCTTACGTGTTTCCGGTTGTTATCTGGCTCTGCCTTTTTATAATTTAAGTAAAAGGAATTTGGTCTATCTATTTCTTGTCTCCCTGGTTAGCTATCCTATTCTTTGAGGTTGCTAGTCTGCCCCACTTATTGAGTCTTTTTGACTCACCCTTGTTTGTTGCTTGTTTTTGTCTATCTATTTCGTTTCGGCAGGTTCGCTCCAGGATTGAGTTCACCACGTTGTGAAGGAGCGAAGAAGACTTCAGCTGTCAGGGTGAGCCAGCTTTTATTCCGGATGGCCACCAGTTTATTGGTTATCATTTCAGTTGCATTTTGCTCCCTTCAGGAGGTAGCTGTCTTCTTTTGTACTCTTAGATGTGTAGTCTGGATAGCCCTAAATCTAGTATGTTCGGTAGTCAGCTGTAATTTCTTTTGTACATCTTAGAGGTATCAGTATGTCAGTATTTTTCTGAAGTCTTGTTCTTATTTATGAATTGACTTATATTTATTTTCCTAATTTGATTGGTAAGGGTTCGCCTGACGGGTCTAGGGGAGGATGTCGGGTGCCCGCACGGCCTAGCCGGATTTCGGGTCGTGTCAAGACCTTTGTCTTCCTCATTTCTATTCTTTTTTTTTTCATAAAAACCTAGGTTATAAACAAGATTATTGTTTTTTTGAGACATCTTAAATTCACAATCGAAATATCCTATAAAATGTTCTATAATGCTCATACGATTTAGTCAGAGTTACGGAACATAATATTAGTTGCCCGAAACATATTACAACATGTTTAGTAAATGTTATTCATAATGTTGGAACATTTTATAGATGGGAGGTTTAAGTATTTTTTTATATCTTATGGATCTTGGATTGGGGGTTTTGTGTATATGAGGAAAGTCCTAGCTATTGATGGGACTCATTTGTCAGGCAAGTATGGTGGGGTGTTGTTGTCTGCCGTTGCCCAGGATGCAGAAAAGCACATATTCCCTGTTGCATTCTGTGTTGTGGACAAAGAATGTGATGCTTCTTATGATTTTTTTTCGAACAATCGGTTGACATAGCCTAGTACAATGATGAGTTGAGCGTCATTTCAGGCAGGCATATAAGCATAGCAAAATTAGTTTCCAAGTGGTTTCCCCAAGCTCACTACGGAGTTTGCATGAGGCACTTTGCTGAAAATATACGTACAAAGTTTCAGTTTGGAGACCAGCTAGGGTCCTATTACTTGGCAGCAGATGCATATCGTGTGGAGGATTTTAGAATGCACTTTAACCAAATTGAAGACAACAATCCAAGGGTTGCCAGATATCTTCAAGATGACGTGGGGTTCCATAAATGGAGCAGATGTTTTTTTCCATGGCACAGGTACACGACTATGAACATTCATACCATTGTTGTGAACCTTGCTTTGGTATTTTCTATGTTTACATATTAAGCCGAGAATATTCTAATTGACGTTCAAAATAGTATCAATGGTGTGTATAATGTAATTATTGTTGTTCAGGTCGCATGCTCAATGTTCGCACTTGGATTAGACGTATTTAGCATTAAGGTCTTTGTTTGTTTGTTATAATTTCATGTTTGCAGTGATGGCCTCGAACATTGCTGAGTCCACAAATGCAATGATGAGGGATGAAAAAGAATATTTGATAAGATTCATATCCTCACGGAATTCTTCAAACCTAGTCCTTAATTGCGTCACTTGATCCTCCACATTTCCAATATACACTGCAAACTGATAAACATCTGAGGTCAAGGATGCAATATCTTCACAGAGATAATCGATTTCAGTGAAACTTGGTACTCCACTATCATGTTCTGGTGCTCTTGGATGCCTTCCTCTGCGAGGCATTGTTGTTGTTGTTGTTGTACAGATGTTATTATATATGCTTGGTGCCTTTTCGGTTGCATATGTGATGATTTGAGGAGGTGCCTATTCATACTGAATGGTTGGGATTAGTCCACGTATTTTAATTGTGATGATTACAGGAGGTGCCTAATCCTTGACGGGGAAGTCAGAACATCTTCATGGCGATATGAATCATCATAAACTCATTCCAGTAGTTTTTTGATTTTTTACGGGAAGTCAGAACATCTTCATGGCGATTCAGATGTTCTAGCATTAATGTTTGAAAATTACTTATGGCGTTCCAATAGTCTATTGTTTTTCAAATTGATCATCATAATACACATAACGGCTAGCCCTTACAATACACTTAATGGCTACAAATAATATTCTTTCCAATAATCTAATGTTTTTGAATTTTATAGTTCAAATCTGAAGCAAACAACAAACGAGTCACCTCAAAAAATGAAAAAAAAATACATAACGGCTAGTGTCAGGAAGTGGCTACAATACACTTAAGTAGGTTACCTCTTTTTACTCCTATAAATACTCGATTAAACCATTGAAAAAACTATACAACAACTATAATCTTCAATCAAAAGTCAATATATAACAAAATGGATCGCCGACTTTCCTCCTCAGTAGTTGCTACCACTGCAAGAACAGGAGCAATCAATACAAGAGCAACCACGACAAGAGGAGCATCCACGCCAAGTGGAGCAACCACGAAAAGAGAAGCAGCCACGCCAGGAGGAGCAACCACGGGAAGAGGAGCAGCACGAACAAGAGGAGGAAGAACGACAAGAGAAGCAGCCAAACCAAGAGGAGGAAGAACAAGTCGACCATCAAGGAAAAGCACTTCTGCAGCACCAGATCCACCACAACAAAAACAGGCTAATGATATTTGGGAACAACTTCGAGCTGAAGTTTTGGGTTGGATGTTCAAATTTGAGGAATTCTTCCGTGACTAGAAAAAGGACGTCAAAAAGATGAACAAAGAAATAAAGAGGATAAAGACCATGCTCCAGATAGCAACCTTAAAACAAGAAGAGACTGCATCACATTAAAGTGTAAATGCTTATTTTGGGTTTCTGTTGGATGTTAATATGATTGTTTATTAAGTAATGTCTTTGTTTAAATGCTAATATAATTAGCATACTTTTGTAAAGCGCTAAATCTTTGAACAATCAAAAATATTTTTGCGTGGTTCTTGATTATCGATGTATAAACTTTAGTATTCAGAACATCTATTGTTATTTACTAGTTATTGAACATCAAAAATCCATTAAGTTAAACCATAAATATCTTTAGAGAAATATTTGAGCGTGCAACTTAATGTTCCGAAAATGACTAAAGTTGTTCCAAGAGTCCATTGTTTTTGAAGTTTATAAGCCAAATTGATCATCATACAGATGTTCTAATAATGTAAACGTAATGTTCAATCTAATGCAAAACAATATTCATAATTTTCCATGTATATCATCAACAAAAGTAAAAGAAAAACAAAACAAAAGGGCAATCATCCAACTATTACACCCATCAAGGACAAAAGCATAATTATTCAAATATTACTACCCATACTAAGGGACTAATTTGCCATGGAATATATCCACAGCTTATTGAAATAGACAATCTTCTATCACATTGTCACACAGGTAATCCATCGAGGTGTTGGTCAACAAATGTTTGAGAAACATGATGGCATACCCTCCACATACAGTGCCAGTCAAATTCCTTGGAAGGCTTTGGATGCGCTCATACTGCCATATTTCCAAATTGAGGATTTCAGGAGGGTGGTGGTTGAATTTCCCCGACTGCCAGATGTATAATGGGAACATGTACATTACTGGCCCCATTACTGAAAAAAAGCAGTCTTCATCATACACCCCAATGTTGCAGTTGTAGACATTGATCCTTGCCTCCTCTAAAAGGAAGACACATGTAACATAATGCGTGCTTTCAATGTTAAACACGACAAAGAGTCTTTTTACACCATCCCACTTCCTTCTACCCGGATATGGCAACTTACCTCTGGCATAATCAAGGAATATATCTTCAAACTTATATTGTGCTAACCATTTGTCAAGACTGACATCAAAACCCCTCGCTTCCTCTTCAACCGCATTGTATCATTGGCACAAGTTATTCAAGAATGAAAGATCAAGGATAAGATCAGAGCTATTATAATGCCGGGGGTAAGCCTTATGCCTCAGACGCATCAAGGCCAAGTACTCATCCATAAACTGCAGAATAAAACAAATTAGAAGCTGTGAATAAAACCATAGCGAAACATCCTATTTGACGTTTGGACCTGCCAGCCGTATGTTCAACGAACACATGACTCTCAGGTTCAGAACGTCGCAAAAAATATTCTTTCTACGATAAAAACCAAATAATAGATGTAAACAGATGCACTTACATTATCCCACATCCACTCTTTCATGTCCATGAAATCTAGAAAATCCAAGTAATTAAACTCATGACACATGAACAAGGTCTTTTCTTCCTTCTTCTCCTCCATAAAAGCATCAAATACAGCTTTCTTGTGAATGTCTAGTGCCTCGTACATTGTCACTGGTAATCTCTCTTGGAGCCTGGCTTGAGTTCTCTCTGTAAATTTCCAGAAAAAAAAAAAGATTTAAGAAAAAATCTAAATTTAATAGAAGAACGTCACACCGATGTTCAACACACCTAAATAGATGTTTAATTAACCTTGTAATTCTAGCTGTAGTCATTTTCTTCTTTCCTCGGTTCTTAGGGAACTGGAGCTTCCTGGACTCTGAATATATGCCTCTTTGGTCGTTGCTGTTGCTTCTCCTTCTTTGACGACGACACTACAAAATTAACAAGGGACAGCTGGATCACATCAAGCTTCTGATCCACTCCCTATCACCATTGAAGGCAGTTATGGCACTTGCAGCTGCAGACACTAGGCTTGACACTCTCAGGTTCTCTCCTCCTCGAGCTTTCTCCAACTTCAAACAATCCCTTACCACTAACAATACCACCAGTAAAACGACCAGCACTACCACCAATTTCATCACCAACTTGTGTTCCACATCTACCAACTCCCGCACTAGCAAATTCTTCATCAACTTGTCCTTCTCTGGGACCATCAATTACCTCTCTTGGAGGGGTCCTAGGGTAATTCCTAAAAACTGTCACTCGATCACCACCAACTATCAAGCTAGCCCCCTTCAACATCACAACAAGCTCATCAATTACCTCATCGAACCCATCAACAAACGACTCAATATTATGAAAGATATCATCATGCAGCTCTGCATCGATAGGGTCAATGAAAGGGTGCACCACCTACATACCATAAATATTTGTTACGAATACATTGTTGAAGAGAAATAAACCTTCACACCACAAAGAACAATCAGAACATCTGGAACATCATATCTGACGTGATCGAACATCTTAAAAGATGTTCTTACCATTAATAGCAATGATTTTCACGTCATTACAGATGTTCCACCAGTTAGAAAATTGTAGGTCAAGTACTTATCAGCTTTGCAACATTCTCAAACAGCCTTCGGGAGTCTCTTTCATTCTTTTCAGTGATCCACCTGTGCATCCTTGGCATGGTCCTTTCCTTGGGAAAATCCCTGGGACGAAGCGCATGTATTGCTTCAAATACCCAACCCACAAATGCCCAAGGAAACCCATAGAGATTGTAATTTGGCCCGTCCCTAGCCTTGCTAACTGCACGATCATCCATGGGCTTCGTCGGTTACTCAATGGTTACCGTGAAGTTTTTCCGTTCCCGAGGATACTTTACAAATTCATTTCAAAGATATGCAAGGCAAACCACTAATTCCTCAATACAAGAATTTTTGTCCTTGGCACACAAGATTGAGTGAACAAACCAAGCCATGGCAAGCCCAAACTTTTACTGTTCAGGAACTTGTTCAGATTCTATCAAACACAGCAACCGGGGACCAGTAACTGCCCTTGCTTTCCCATCCTCTCATGACGTTGAAATATACTCCCACATCTCCCTGCCCCTCTCTTTCATCGTAGCCTCCCATTGGACATTAGGATAGGCTTGGTATCTCAGCTTTGTCATTAAAGCAAACTATTGGAGGCCAAAACGAACATGCACTCCATTGAAATTGAACCAAGCTTCTTTTTCTTTATTGCACAAAAAACTTCTTAATAGAAGATTGTGCACCAACCTGGCTGGAAATGATGCTCTTCCGCCAAGTCCAAGAAATGATCAAAGATACTCTTTTTGAACTTGTCATACAAATCACAAGTATGCAGCACAATCCTAAAATTACGCATTCGTCGTATAAGCGACGAACGGACAGTTATCTTGGACTGAAAATGCTCTTGATCATCCAAGTAAGTCTTCATCACCATTGGTGGAATGACACTGGTAACGTACTCAGGCTGCACAATATTTTGAAATTTGTTAGCTTAAAGAATCACCACGGTACCAAGAACATATTATCAGATGCATAAAACATCCCATAAAATGTTCCAAGGAACTACAAAAGATACTTTTAAAATTTTTAAAGATGTTCTGATCATGTAAGCGAATGTTCTCATGTGACATAACAAAATGTTAAACATCATACAGTAAAGTGAAGAACATCATAAAGCACGTTCTAAAGCAGAATTAGCTCCAACGTCGTGTACGAACTTGCTCTCACGTTCTCCTTCGCTTCTCTCAAATCCAACTAAAACCTCTTCTTCTTCATTCCTACCATTACTAACTCCTTCTCCAGCTTGATTATCTACAACCTCTACTTCTTCTTCTTCCCTCCCTACAGGTTCTCCACCATCATATTCAAAAAATACTACTTCTTCTTCTCCTCCATCATCCCTATTATCTACAACCTATACTACTTCTTCTTGAACATTTGCAACTCCTGCAAATTCTCCAGCAAGATTATTTACAAGTCTTCTCACCTCCTCTGCTTCTTCCATATTTAAAAGGCTCTCTTTTTTATTTTCCTCTTCATCCCACTCATCATCACGAAATAGTGCTTCTATTTCCTCTGATAAGTTGCCATTATCCGACCCCCTAATAGCTTCTTGTGGTCCTACATTTACATCATATTCTAACTCCTCCCCTTCATCCTCTAATATAATTCTCCTCTTCCTAGGAAGCTGTTTACTAGGAGGAGGAGTAGTCTCCTTTCTCTTAATTAGAGAACAGGAAATCATTCCACGCGTAGTCACCATTGAAGCTGCAAATCACAAGTATATTCATAAATTAAAGATGTTCAAATATGCAATATGGATGTGTGAAACATAATAGAATGTATTTTAAAATACAATTTAAGAAGCATAATATTTTCTTTTAACAAAATACAACTAAAATTCATCAGCAACTTGAAACATTCTTTCACACTTTCAGAGCACTGTCTCAAGATGTTTGACATAGCAAAGGAGAACGGTCTTAACATCGTATAGTAACATAAACATATAAAAGCTTCACTATTTGTGCAAGAAAAACATATATATCTTATAAAAACTATAATTTTTTTGAACAAAACACAACTAAACTTCGTCAGCAACTTGAAACATCCTAACACACGTTCAGAGCACCGTATGAAGATGTTTGACATAGCAGAAAGAGTATGGTCTTAACATCGTAATAACATAAACATGCAAAAGCTTCACTATTTGTACAACAATACAACACTATTTGACGAAAAAATCAACAAAAATAGAGATTTTCACAAGAATTTCAGTCCATAGCCAGCAAAAAGGAGTAAAAACCCTAGCTTTATCAAAAAAGAAAAACAGCAAAAAATAAACCCTGATTCACTTCATAAATATCAATATAGTTCAAAAGTTATCTTTAGATGTTACCGGAATGCTGTAGATGGTCGGTGATGATGATGCTCAAAAGGTTGAGTAAAACAATTGAGAAGAAGACTTGAGAAGTGTGTAAGAGAAGAAGGTGGTGGTATGTTCGATGTTTTAAAATGATGGGAATTGATCAGTCAGTTCCCACCTTTTTGATTAAAAATTTTGGGATTGTTAATTCAATCCCAAAAGTTTTTAATTGTGTCCCCAAAGTTTTATTTGTTATCTGGCCCCTCATTAATTTTTAAACGCGCGTGCGTTTTAGAGGAGAGAGAAAGCGGAACACCGTCCCCTTTTTTTTTTTTTTTAAAAAAAGACTTGATAAGGTCTTTTGGCCTAATCTTCTAGTGTGTTTGTGTACTGGTGGAGATGTTGTTGTGAGAGAGGGTGAGGGTGATGGTTTGTATCGGTTTGTGTTAGAGGTGTTTCTGGACTGTATGTTGCTGTAAGGGGGGGGGGGGGGGAGAGGAGACCAGGGCAGTATTATTGTCTGATGGTGTCCCTTTGTGAAATAATGGAAAGCAATATATAGGGAGAAGGTAAAAGAGCCGTTGGAGGATCATCCTAATTTTGGGGATTTGATTTAAAATGAGAGGGGAGAATAGGGGCAGAGTTCTTAGGGATTGAGGAGTGATTGGAAAGATTGATGGAGATAACGGGAAATATTAGGGGAATTTGGACATGGAGAAGATATACTGCCTTAAATTAAGGAGTTTGTAGAGTTGGAGATTATGAATGATTTTTGGAGCTTTGTTCAAAATAGTAAAGAAGAAAAAATATAACTAATTTCAAAACATGAGGAATGTATTTGGACTTTCTATCATCTAGGTTTAAGATAAGAGAAGAAGATTTGAATAAAATTTAAAATTTAAAAGATGAGGATCTTTGTAATATTAAAAAGGAATGAAATATATGGTAAGATATTGAAAAGAGCATTTTTGTCATGACTTAAATTTAGAAAAATGTATTTCGTAGGTATTGTGGAAAAATTCGAATTTCGAATGAATATTTGTAGAGTACGAATAGAATTTGAACAGAAAGTTTTTAATTGGACCGGTATTTAACTAAGAATATATATATATATATATATATATATATATATATATATATATATATATATATATATATATATATATATATATATATATATATATATATATATATATATATATAATTTGAACAGAAAGTTTTTAATTGGACCGGTATTTAACTAAGAATATATATATATATATATATATATATATATATATATATATATATATATATATACGTAATATAGTCACAATTAATTAACTAAGTATAAATAGCAACAAATATTTGTTAAATGCACTAAATTGCACAAACAACTATAGTTTTGACAATTAGCCTAAATGATGCAAAATTACGTAATAGTCACCATTTTATATATAATGTATAAATAGGGGATATTACACGTAAATGTATGCCTTCTAATACAAATTTGTTCAAACAATTATATTGCACTTTTAAGTTAAATTACGACCAATTATGGAAAAATGAGGGACAAAATTGGATGTCAACACCACCAACTGACGACTGTGGAAATTTTCTTGTTATGTGGAATAGATCCATTTGGATGTCACTGCTCCATAAGGCCTCTTTGTCTTCGTGCCCCCAAGTTCTAGGGGGTCGTATTGATGCAATATGACCTCTTGCATTTTTCCGCCCTCTTTTGTTTTCCTCTTTCTTGTACTCGGCGTTTCATTTTTAGAGCCGCAAGATTATAGATATTTTAATCTCTAAGCTTGTCTGCGGCTCAACCGCCATCCCCCCTTTCGTCCATACTATGCTAATGGACATTATAACATTTCTTTGACCGCTGATCATGCTCCACTTTGAACGTTAATTTCTTCCGTATTCAGACCATTCATCTTCATCTTCGTGCTCTTAGGCATGATTCCACTCAAGTTCCTTCTTTACGAAGAGACATGTAGTTGCTCTCGACATCGCGAAAGCTCGCATTTTAGGTGTTGTGTCGTTGTTGAAATGCGCCTGTGTGACGGGCTTAGGAAAAGTATGTGTGAAGATTGGAGCCACGTGAGCCTTATGTATCGAACGAAGGAGCAACAGGAGCTCGACTTGACTGCTAGATATGATTATAAGTGCAGAAGCTAGCCCTTGACCTTTGGACTGAGTCACCCGGTATTG
Organism: Petunia axillaris subsp. axillaris; assembly: GCA_029990575.1. Taxonomy (NCBI): domain Eukaryota; kingdom Viridiplantae; phylum Streptophyta; class Magnoliopsida; order Solanales; family Solanaceae; genus Petunia; species Petunia axillaris. The sequence continues at coordinate 10,827,964 of JARKNS010000007.1, forward strand.
ACTGCTATGGCGACCTTTTTGTAATTCTGTGCCCGAATCTCCTTTGTAGTTTATAGCTGGCTTTGTCTTGATGAAGTAGACAATAGCATGATAGACATGTTTCGTACTCATTTATGTTTGATTTTTGCTTTTCGTGATTTTATGTTCATTCTCAAGTTGTATGCCCAACTGTTATCGAAATAAATGTGCATCTGTTGTGGGCTTCTTTGTGCCTTCGAGGAGCATCTTTTGCTTGTCTACTCGAGTGCGTGAGTCTTTCACATACTGTGGAAAAAGGCGTCCTTCTTTTACTTAGGTATAGAATTGAATTATCGATTTCAAGCACGATTTGGCCGAGTCTTTGGTTGAATTGATGATTTCAATCGACAATGTAGCCCGGAGACTAGCTAGAGCTGACCTAGCTCGGTTGGATTGACAATTCCACTTACGACGTGGCCCGAGGCTCAGTTAAAAAGGATCTTATTTGTATGAGTTGACAATTTAATGTACGATAAATTGACCGTACGTAAATAATAGACTTATTCTTAAAATGGGGATACAGAGTCCAAAAATAACAATGAGTTTGAACGAACTTATCACAAATAACTAAGGGACGAGCTGTCCTAGATTGTTAAATGAGCATATAGGGCCTTCTCTCACCCTCGACATCCAAGTCTATCTATAAGCTAGCTCGAACGCGCTTGCCCTGAGGCTTAGAGGTAATATTTCTTGAGCCATTTCACGTTCCAATTATTTGAAACGGCATTCCATGTCTTTGAGTGTATAAGCGCCTTTTCTTGCGATCCCTTTGATCCTGTAAGGTCCTTCTCAATTCGGAGCTAGCTTGCCTGCATTGGCTTTATTTATGCTTTTGGATACGTTTTTTAGAATAAGATCTCTTATTTTGAAGGAACGTAAGTTCGTCTTTCTATTATAATATTGTTGCTTTTGTGCGGAAAAACGCACGTCTACAAGCTCATAATGCTCATCTGTCAGGTCTAGTCCTACCAATAGGGCCTCGTTAGAATATTGTTCTTCGGCATATGTCTGCCGTAGACTAGGCTTGCCTATCTCGACTAGTATAATAGATTCTGAACCGTACACCAAGGAAAATAGGGTCTCCCCTATTCTCGCCTTTGGTATAGTTCTGTATGCCCATATTACTCTCGCCAGCTCTTCTTGCCACTTGCCTTTAAGCTTCCTCCAGACGCTTATTTAGAAAACTTGTGATCATCTTGTTCCAAGACACTACTCACCTATTCGCCGCTGGTATGCGTTGAGGTTATTCTTTTTATCTTCAATTCTCAAGAATTATGTGATCTTCGTCGATACAAATTAAGGCCCGTTATTGCAAATAATCTCGACAAGAACGCCGAATCGGCAGGGCATATTCCTCCGTATGAACTAGATTTCATCTCTCTCTCTCTCTCTTATAGTTTTGCGTATGCTACTGCTTGAACACACTTAGTGAAGAAGTGTATTAATACTAGCAGGAACTTAATGCATCTGGGAGCTTTGGGCGACAAACTTACAATATTCATTCCCTAATTCATGAAAGGCCATTGTGCTATTACTGAGTGCAGTTGCTTCGCCGACTGATGTAGCCCGTGTGTAAACAACTTGCATCTGTCTTACTATTGACCAGTCTATCTGTGTTGCTCTCCATCTGAGGCCAATAATATCCCACTTTGATCACCTTTCTGGCTAAAGACCTTCCTCCTAAGTGATTTCCACAAAGTCTTTCATGGAGCTCCCTTAACACATAATCGACTAGAGATGGGCCTACTTATTTAGTTAGAGGTCTCTAAGCATACTTCGATATAGTTCTCCACGAATCAAACAATACCGGGTTGCCTGCACCCTCAAACTCCTACTTAACTTTTCGTCATTGGGAACTGTCCCTTTCTCCTAATAGTCTACTAGCGGATTGCACCAGCCCCCAGGAAAAGCTGTCGTATTGACTTCTTGGTGTCCTAGGGCTGAATAAGTCAGTTGTATTACTGCATCTAGGCCATCATGGCTCATATCTACGGCTGTGGCTAAACTAGCTAGTGCGTATGCTTTTGTGTTTTCTTCCCTTAGTACTTGTGAAGTCTCCCACTTTTCGAATTTCTTCTAGAGTGCCTCTACTCTCGCTAGATACCCATGTATATGTGCATCTTTTGCAGCAAATGTTCCTTTTACTTGGTTGACCACCAGCGGCGACTCACTTTTTAGATTAACTTCCCTAGACCTCAGATGACAGCCTCATAATCTGATTCATTATTCATGACAAATGAGCAGCTTATTGCTTTACGGCAAGGGGGAGATTCACAGTGTCTGGGGTCGGCTCCCTTGATGTTTGACACCCCATCTGTATAGATCATCCATACTCTAAGCGTCACGGCTCCTGTAGCCTATAGTTCATCTTAGACTTTGGAAAGCATGTCGGTATTGAAGTCAGTGATAAAATCTGCCATAACTTGAGACTTGATGGTCGTACACGGCTGATAGATGATGTCATACTCACTTAGCTAAACAACCCACTTGTCTAGTGTCAACCCTATTTCAAATCGTTTCGTTTAAAGCATAACTCGACTATGGACTCGTGGTGAAAAATTGGAGTCGCCATCTAATTTGTTATTTAAATAGGCGTATTAAGGCACTTACTTTTTTTCTAATTGATTTCAAAGTTGTCTCCGGGACTTGGTCCGCAAACTGAAAGTTCTGAGTAACGGTTCAAATAAATTTAGAGGAACGTGTTAAGTACCCTTCGTTATCCATCAAGTATTGTTCCCGACTGGATTTAAGTGATTCAGTAAGCAAATTATTGATTTTTATATCATTAAAATAGACATGAGATCTTTATGTTTGAAATAAATTACTTAGGCGAGGACTTGGATGTCTATTTGATTATAACTCGATAGTATGTCAAACTATTTGTAAACAATGCAATAGAAATAACTAACTATACGCCACCACCCAACTCCCAAAAATAAAATTTTCACTATAATATTTAAATACAAATATTACATTTTAAGAAAATGCTCGTTTATAATTTTAAAAATTGTCAAAAAAAAAAAAAAGGACGAGCTTCAAGAAGCTTTTGAAGAGTGAATAATTTGAACAAAGAGGATTTGTGGGCTGTCATTATCTTTGTCAATATATTATTATTATTATTATTATTATTATTATTATTATTATTATTATTATTATTATTAGTAGTAGTAGTATATTAGAAGTGGCTTGTTTTTCGACCGGTGGCATAATGGTAATATTCTACAAAAGTGATGGCACGTTCATCTTTGTCTTTAGTCTTTTATTTACCCTATCTGTGATGGTATTTCTGTAATTGAAACAAAAGTAATGTCATAGTTTTATAGTTGTCTTTGGCTTAACATCTTTGACTTCATCATTTGCTCTCTTTTAAGGCACTGTTGTACCATCTCTAAATACTAAAATTAAAATTATAAAATTTTGAAGGAAAAAGAAAAACTAAACACTAAGGATATTTAGATTTTAAACAATTTTTTTCTTTTAATCCATGAAAGTATGTTTTCATTATTAATATATGTATTATTAATTTCTTTGTCAGTATATAAGCAGATAGTTGAAATAAAAAATTAATACAAGATAGGTTCCAAAACTTTGCTTTAAATTTTGAATCTCAGAAGTACACATCTAAATGGAGAAAGATGAAGTCTTTGCAGAAAATAACTATTATATAGCGAGTTGAGCAATTCTTTTATAATAAAAGAAAGAACAAAAGAAAATAGTGATATGTTAGTTTGTATAATGTATTGTTAGCTTTTATGGTAGGTTATTTTTGTGAACTAGCTCTAGAGTCCAGTAGAGCTAGCTGTGTGTATTGATAATACTTGTTTGAAATGAAAATTTCCTTTTAACCCAAAAGAAAAACTTTAATAACTTGAAACTTTTGATTTAAGAGTTGAAATATCATTCTAAACATATCTAGAAGTTATGATATCGCAAATAATTAATGTGAGATTAGATGAACTCGCTGATAATATTATTGTCTTCTCAGTGAAGAAAGAACTCAATCCTTATGAAATATGGTCTTATTCTTTTGGAAACCAAAAACTTCATGTATGTCTTGTTTTCATATCCACTATCTCCATAGCTAGTCTTGTTCCCATATCCACTATCTATTGTATCTCCCTCACCATAACTGGTTTTTTCACCGTATTTGTTATCTCTATAGGTATCTCCCCCACCATAACTAGTTTTCTCACCATATGCACCATCTCCATAGGTAGTTTTCTCACCATATATATTATCTGATCCGTAGGTATTTTTTTCGTCATATGACGTATCACTATAAGTAGCTTTCTTCCCACCGTATGGAGTATCTTCAGTAGTAAGTTTCTCGGCATATGGAGTTTCTCCATAGGTAGTTTTGTCTTCCTCGCTGTCCTTCTTGTGGTGGAAGAGACTGAAGTGGTGCTTCTTTCTTCAGCCATGTTCAATTAATAAATTATTTTTTCATGCTGCTTGTAATAATATACATTACCCTATAGAAATTGATATATTTGAAAATAGATATTTAGAAAACTCTATACCTCATATAGTAGAGCTCTTGATCTTCCAAGAAAAGAACGAAATGCTAAAGTAAAGAAAAGAATTAAATGTTGACGATTCTATGAACGAAGTTTCTTAAAACAATATGAGCCTCCGGGAATTAAGCTCAATATTAATTGATGAATCATTCGGGTAGATTCTTTTTGGGTGAACATTTAGCTTTCGCGACTTATTAATACTACTTTTCATCTACTTTTTATTTAACATAATTTTTTTCTATCTTTCATTTTTATAAACTACAACTCAGAGTAGTTTACAACCTTAGATTAACTAATACATACCTTGATTCTGTCATCTAATAAGTTTCAATATAATTATGTATGTTCACAAAGAATGTATGTCGCATACTGATACATCACAACATGGCAGACCTTCACCGAACAATGTGCTATTAGACATTCAGTCTCCTTCTCTTTTCTATTCTTGCATGAGACAATTTGATTGTTACCAGAATTGCTTGCCAATAAGCTGGAATTAGTATACTTTATTAAAAAATAGAGCTCATCAAATGCCCTAGAGACTAAAGTGATCAAGCTAACACTAATATTTCAAATTTCTTCAATTACAAATTATTTAGTTCACCAACTAATCAATTGATGAAATATCATCGTACCACATTGGGCCGTGTAAGCATATCTAGTTATTACTATATAGAAGAGTGAAGTGTTTAAACCAGGCCTATTTTAATAATTTTAACATCATTCAAGAGTAAATAGGTAATTTTAATGGAGTTTGGTTTATGTGGTACGCTGTGAAAGATTTGTCTTCATTAGTCAAAAATATCTTCCACTCCAAAACATCTCAAATTTTGTTTTGCTCCCCTCAAATTTACTACCTTTTGTTTCTAGAAATTTCTACTACCGTTATTTAATATAATTTTTGCTAACATATCTTCAAATGACAATAGTGGATAAATTTATTAAAAGAACTTAAATTATTTTATTATGTAATCAAATCAATAGAATATTATTATTTATTATTATCACAATTGACTGAATTATATTAGTAGCATTTAAGTTCTACTAATAAATAATTTATTATAATTTTAAAATTAAAATACTGATTCCAAAAGTAAGATTTGAATAGTTACTTTTCGTCATATTACTTGATCTGAACTATTATTTTTGTCAAATAGTCAATGTGAGATAAGAAGAACTTGATGATAAAATTATTTACTTTTCAATGAAGAAAGAACACAATCGCTATGAACCCAAAGAAGGGTCCTGGTTATTTTGCAATCAAAAACTTTTTTGCCAGTTCGTGTTCATGTATTACTTATAAGAGAGTTGAATGGATAAGGACATTTAGAATAAAGTTTTACTCCAGTACAATTACATAAGATGATTTTTTTTTTTTTTTTTTTTTGGAGTTGGGAAAGATACTTAACCAAATTAATAAATTTATTTTTCGTGTTGCTTGTAATAAGATACCTTACTATATATAATGGATAAATATATAAAAACAATATGTAGAAAGCTCTAGGCAGTATATATTAGAGCTCTTGATCTTCCTAGAAAGAATGAAATACATAAGTAAAGAAAAGAATTGAATTCTAGTGATTTTATGAATGGACTTTCTTAAAACAATATGAGCCTTTTGAAAATTAAGCTCAATATTAATTGATACATCATTCGTGTGAATTTCTTCCGGTGAACATTTGGCTTTTGTCAATTTGTTTATACTAATTTTCATCTACTTCTTATTTAACATGACATTTTTCCATCTTTCAATTTTTATAAACTGCGACTTATAGTATTTTATGGTTTTATTAGATTAACTATTGCATACCTGACTCTATCATCAATCAGGTTCCAATGTATTTATGTAGGTTCACAAAGAATGTAGATTGTAAACTGATCCATCACAACTAGGTGGACCTTCAAAGTGATGCATGCATCACATTTTATCTATCTATATAAGTTGTACTATGTAAATAGATTTCTCTCATAGAATACTAAGGAATAATGTGCTATTAAGCAAAAACATAAGATCCATTGATAGATCTTTCGTGCTTTGGATATCTTATAAGATTTTCTTCAGTGCCTGAAAAAAGTACTAACCCAATATGCATACATTCGACAATCGTCGTCTTCTATTTTCTATTCTTGAACGAGATATATATATTTAATTGTAATCAGAATTGCTAGCTAATAAACTGGAATAAATATGTTTTGATAAAAAGCAGAGGTCATTGCTCTAGAAATTAAAATAGTCATGTTAGCACTAATATTTCAAATTTCTTCAAATATCAATTATTTTTGTTCTTCAACTAATCAATTAAAATAAGTATCATTATACGACGTTGGACCCGTGTTGAACACAGACATAGCATATCTACTGAATCTAAAAGAAGACCATGGCTTGACTTTGCTAAGCGGCGGCAACAATTTAAATTGAAAGAATCTTGGATTTGGAAACTATATGCTAATCTATTGAATCTACTAAAGAATTGGGGTTAGTGTTAATTTTAGGACTTTAAATTATGATCTGGAGTTAGTTTGAGCTAAGAATCATTTGATTAAACTGAGAAATTTGACTTTGTTGGGATTTTGTCCATGAATATCCTAAAATTAATTTTATTATCTCGTGGGTGTTAACTCAAATTTATCATTGGATTTGTTATTGGCATTGTTTGGGAGTGATGTTCAAAAAATCAGTTTACTTGGATATGAATTAACCGTTTAACATTGAAACTTCTTGTGTTGAAACGAGAAACAAAACGAGAGATGAGGAAAATGATGCTATATAAATTGAGCCTAAACGACAACCATCCAGAGCCAACCTCGAGAGCACAAAGGATGTAAGTGAAGGGTTCCGGAAGCGACTTGGAGATCATACATTAGAGCACCATGGAAGGAGGAGCACATAGGCACCAAATGAGAGGCTCGAGAGACGCAATTTGAGGCATTTCAAGAGCCCACAGCAAGAGGCGGAGCGCCTCCTAAACCAGGCGGAGCGCCCATTTTGGAGGCAGCCTTCTGAAGATGAAAAGGGGCGGACCGCCCCTGTGCCATGGACGGATCGCCTATCCCACAGCCCAATCTGTGAAGATGCAAAGTAGACGGGGCACCTAGTTCCCTGTGCAAGTCATCCGAAAATCCTTCTATTTTGTTGTGTAATTCCAACTTTGGCCCTAAGTGGCTTCTATTATTTTAACCCACTTTGGGGGTATTTAGAATATTTCATTATGCATTGTAGAAGACTATAAAAGTCTTCCTTAGGCTTTTATTTCATTTACATCACCTTGAATATTGAAGAAACTTGAGCTATGTTCTCTTTGAACCTTTGTTGGGAACTTGAATTCAATTGGTGGATTCCAATTTGAACTTCATCCGTCTTTGATCATTCTATTTGCAAGAGTCAGGTATCTCTTGAGGATAGTTGCATAGCGTAGGTGACTCCTTGACATTCACTTGAGGTGTAGCGAGACAAGTTCCTTGTTGCTACTTAGATAATCGTTCAAGTCTCGTTGTGACTTAAAGTGAAGGACCCCTTTCTTCCGATGTTTATTATTGTGACGGCGAAGGTTCATTGTTCTGTCTTGAAACTAAAGAATTTGGGAGCTTCATAATATAGGCAAGGCACCTTATTAGTCAAAAGCATAGTTCAAAGGTTCAGAATGAGATTATGGTTTCAGATAGCTTTTAGTTCAATCAATCAACAAAAGGAAATGGTTTCTCCTATATCGCGACATGATGAGTTTTGTCGAGATTCTAGTTTGTAATGGGGTATTTTTGTCACGACCCAAAAACTGGGTCTGTGATAGTACTTAAGAGCTTAGACCCTTAAGCGAACCAATTAAAAAAAACCTTCTGATTTAAACTTATTTTCAGCAAATCACTATTTCAGAAGAAAACCAAATAGGGAAAGATAAAGCGGAAGACTAAACCAAACAACTAGTAATCTCATAAATCTTGTGATAGTTTATTTCAACTCAATTATTAATCATGGAATATCTATGAGTGTAAACATATAATAGTGGGTCCAAACCCAAGCTAAATATATCATAAAGAAAGACTAGACCCTACCACGAACTATGCGGTAGTATCCACGTGCAATGCTGAAATATAATCATGAACAAATCCAAGAACGCACTTCGTACCTCAACTAATGAACATGCACACACAAACTATAAGAGAGCAGTCACCCTGACCCAGTAAAATCCTCGACAAGACCTCATGTCTTACCATTTTTTAAACTTACTGATATATAGTATAAGGATAAGTCTGTATAATAAAAGTAAATCACAAGATAAGCTTATTTAATATAGATATAATTGAATCATAGATCAAAGGCGAGTCCTGCTCAACAGTACTATTAACCAAGTGAGCTCAACTCAACTATAACATTCAATCATCTCTGTAGCAGAGGACCTCACTGTAAACGGCCAGACCAGTGGCTATATTATCTTAGCAGCATAGACCTTCACCATAAAAGGTTAGATCAGTGGCTAAAACAACTTCATAACATACGCTCACTATAATATGCTAGACTAGTGGCTAAACAATTTAACAACAGAGGCCCTTACCACATGGGCGAGACAAGTGCCCCAAAAATCGAAATGCCAATAAAGCAATAATGACATCGAACAATAGTGCTAACCTTAAAACAATATAGCCCAAATCATAACTCAACATTAGATGAATGATAATATAGCTCGAGTAAAATGCACAAAATATGCCTAATATGATGCCACTCTCAGTATTTTTTGAAATGAATGTAGGTAACTCAATTTTAAGCTTTGAAAATCATGACATAGCTCAAAGAAATGTCTCGAAATATGTTTAAACACATAATATTCATATATTTTGGCATATCAAGTTAACTTCATTACTGTTATCCCAAGTCAATGATAGTTATCCAAAGTCAATAACAAAAGCATACCCAGTATAGTACCATAAGTGGGGTCTAAGGGGTAAGGTGTATGTAGACCTTACTCCAACCAAGGTGGAGAGGCTTTTTTCGATAAACCCTCGGCTCAAGGAAAAGTATTTTGAAAATATGTTTGCAAAAATAAGATGACACTACTCATGTTAAATAAAATACTGTCAAAAAAACTAATGATAACTAACGTAAACAAACAATAGTAAAAGTAGTAAAGGCACAAAATACGATAAACAAAGTAAATAAAATAATATTGATGATAATAAGACAGAACTCTCACGACTACTACCAAACCTTCTACCTTAATTCTTGAGTTTCACGCTTTTCTATCAAGGATTATGTCCTCCATAATATGGAGGTGAGCTATGTCCTAAAGAATCATGTCGCTCTAATTCTTCCTACCTCTCCGTAGACCCAGCACTGCCAACCTTTCACACCTTCTCACTTGAGAATCTGTGCACGTTCTTCTTACATGGTCGAACCATCGCAACCTCACTTCTCACATCTTTTCCACCACTGTGGCCACTCCCACCTTGTCACGAATGACCTGATTCCTAATCTTATCAATTCTCGTATGGCCACACATCCATCTAAGCATTTCCATCTCTACTACGCTTATCTTCTGAATATATGTGGTCTTGATTGGCCAACACTGTACTCTGTACAACATAACTTATCTAACGACTAATTAATAGAACTTATCTTTGAGTCTAAGTTCCACTTTCTTATCGCATAAGACACAGGACACAAGTCTCTACTTTCCAGGCTGCTCCTATACAATGAGTGACATCATCATCAATTTCTCCATTACCTTAAAGAATTGAGCCAAGATACTTGAAGCTTCTCTTATGGGGAAGGACCAGAGAATAAAGAATCACGTCCACCTTTGACTCTTGAGATGCTTTACTAAACTTGCACTCCATGTACTTTGTTGCTGTCATAGTCAGCTTGAAACCTTTAGACTCTAGGACATATCTCCAAACCTCCAGCTTATTATTAACTCCGTCGTGAGTCTTATTAACCAATACTATATTGTCTGCAAATAACATAGACCATGGTACCTACCCTTGGATTCTTCGTGTTAATCGTCAATCACAAGAGCAAATAACATGGACTGAGCACCGACCCCTGGTGCAACCTGATGCAATGTAAACTAGCGGAAGCAAACAACGATATAAAAATGCGAAAGCGATAAAGTAAGATACGGGATATCAATGAAGATATCGGGAAACAAGGATTGAGGAGACAAGAAACGAGAAGAAAGAATGGATAATTGGATTCAAGACATGAATTTAATTATCCAAAAGAGAGAAATAAAACTCGAACCTTACAAGGAATTCACACTAGCGATGAATATCCATAGATTCCAAGTCGTACAAGATTCACGAAGCTTCAAGCTTTGGACTAGAAAGGCTCGACCTTCTCTAATTCTCTGTTCTCAAAAGTTCATATAAGCTAAGTTATGAAATAAATGGCTAAGTGTGGCATTTATAGCTTGCCCACACTCATAAATGAAATGACTAAAAGCCCCAAATGTCATAAAAGCAATACAAGCCTCATAGGGCCAAAATAGAAATTATACAAGGAATTCCCGTCCAAGCAAAACAACTAGGCGCCCCCCTAGTGGGAGTAGGCGGTCCGCCTATTTCCCTCCACTGCAGAGTGGGCGGCCCAAGCTCTAGAGTAGGTAGCCCGCCCCTTTTATGGGTGGCCCAAAGTCCAGAGAGCTCACTTCAACTAGGCGGTCTGCCCCTTTGTGTAGGCGGTCCTCCCCTTCCTGTAGGCTCTTGAAGCTCTTCAATTTGTGTCCCTTGAGCCTCTCCTTTGGTGCCTATGTGCTCCTCTTTCCTTGGCGCTCCAATGCATGATCATCAAGACGTTTCCGGAGGCCTTGAGTTGTATTCCTTGTGCTCTCGATCTTGGTTCTTGATGGTTGTCGTTTAGGCCAATTTATATTGCATCATACAATGTAAACTAGCGGAAGAAAACAACGATACAAAATGCGGAAGCGATAAAGTAAGATACGGGATATTAATGAAGATATGGGGAAACAAGGATTGGAGACACAAGAAACGAGAAGAAAGAATGGATAATTGGATTCAAGACATGAATTTAATTATCCAAAAGGAAGAAATGAAACTCGAACCTTACAAGGAATTCACAGTAGCGATGAATATCCATAGATTCCAAGTCGTACAAGATTCACGAAGTTTCAAGCTTTAGAATAGAAAGGCTCGGCATTCTCTAATTCTCTCTTCTCAAAAGTTCATACAAGTTAAGTTATAAAATAAATGGCTAAGTATGGTATTTATAGATTGCCCACACTCCTAAATGAAATGACTAAAAGCTTTCAAATGTCATAAAAGCAATACAGGCCTCGTAGGTCAAAAATAGGAATTATACAAGGAATTCCTGTCCAAGCAAAACAACTAGGCGCCCCGCCTAGTCGGAGTAGGCGGTCCGCCCATTTCCCTTCAATGCAGAGTGGGCGGCCCAAGCTCCAGAGTAGGCGGTCCGCCACTTTTATGGGTAGCCCAAAGTCCAGAGAGCTCACTTCAGTTAAGCAGTCCGCCCCTTTGTGTAGGCGGTCTGCCCCTTCCTGTAGGCTCTTGAAGCTCTTCAATTTGTGTCCTCAAGCCTCTCCTTTGGTGCCTATGTGCTCCTCCTTCCTTGGCACTCCAATGCATGATCTTCAAGACATTTCCGAAGGCCTTGACTTGTATTCCTTGTGCTCTCGAGCTTGGTTCTTGATGGTTGTCGTTTAGTCCAATTTATATTGCATCATCCTCCCCTTCTTGAAAGGATTTCATCGTCGAAATAAAACCATCAAAACCTACATTCAAAACAAGCACAACCAAAGTCTCCTACTTCACAAGTAGGTTAGCTTAGCAAGAATAAGTGCAAGTGGTGTGGAAAACACACTCTTGTGATAGAGTCAAGCATCAATACCAATTAAAAAGCGTATGTTCCCAAAGGAAACACTAAATTCTTGGCTCAACAAGAACAACCACTCATAATCAAAACAAGAAAAGAGATCAAGGTCATACAATATATAGCAATAAAATCCCCTATAACCCCTATACTTATGACCAACACACCAAGCCTTCAAATCAATTTTATCACAAAGTGACACATCAGCTTTGGCATGCTCAACATATGGAATGGAGTAAGTAAAATAGTTCAATTCACAACTAACATCGAATACTCCATTCCCCTTCTTAGAAGCACTCTTACACACATCAAAAGTGACTTTCACACCTCCAAATTCATCTCTAAGACAATCCTCCTCACTAGACAAACTCCAAAGGAAGGTTTCCAAAATAGGCTCCTCATCATTATAGTCCACACAATGAAGGCTAGGACTACTAGAAGATAGGCAAACACGACTAATATCAAGACCACTCCTCTCACTTGGAGTTCCAAATAATGGATCGTCCGTAGAGTCTAATTTTTCAAACCATGGAGGTCTTACTTCACTACCAACCCTAGTCCAATACAATTCACTACCACAAATGAGATTGCCTTCCAACAATGAAAATGTAAAGGCATGCACCTCAAATTCATGGTTACACAAAAGCATAGTATCAAGACTAAGTCCTTCACTCTCACTCGAGGAGTCATCGAAAACCAATCGATCCATCTCACACTCTAGAAACTCCTCAAGGTCACAACCATCCTCACTACGACACAAGAGACCACCTCTATCAATTAAGCAATCAAAGGGAAGAATAGGATAATCGTGCAATTCATCTTCGCCTTTATCAAATATGGGTGGGTGTCATAACAAGGCTCACATACAAGGCCAACTACAACATCTTCACTAAAAAAGAGGTTCAATGAAAACCGAGCTCACATCATGATGTGGCTTTTTAACTCTCTCAACTAGTGGTTTATTTTCACACACAAGTTGACCATTCGACTCTACACTAGTTGCAAACACATTGTAATCATACAAATCGTCAACTAGCCTAGAGTTTTCACAAATAACATCACAAGGAATGCTCAATAGAAGAAGAACAAACACATACCTTTAAGTGGCCATATTGCTCACTCAACGCACTTGAAGTGTCATGAATAGTTTTTCCACCTTGTAGCTCATATTTGGCACCGCCTTCACCTTGTCTTTCCATCTTGGAACATGGTTGAGGCTCCATCGGTTTGCCTCCAAGAATCCCTACACAAGAATTCAAGCAAATAGAATAAAAACATAAAGGGTTAAAGTTAGAATAAGGGGTGTCCTCACTCTCAATTTTTCTTTTTCCCTCTCTCTTTTCCCTCATTTTTTTCTAAGGTCGGGTGTAGATTTGGGTGGTGACATCCCACTCACATCACTCATCAAATCCTCTCATTTTTCCACTCGAGGAATGTCACCAGTCACTCCCTTACTCCTCTCTATCTTTTGTCTCTCAAATTCCGGTGAATTGGGACGAGGCCCAAGAATACCCATAGCCGGAGTAGGTGGACTTTTAACATCAACTCGGAATCTAGGACTTGGAGACTCATCACTTGATGTCTACTTCTTCTTTGTTGGTGAACCACTTGGCTTCGAAACTTGTGGTTTCGGGTTCACCTTGTTGACAATTGTCAACTCCTTTGTAGCACTAGTCCCACCACTTCTAGCAATTGTAGGACTCCTTGATTGCACATTTTTCCATGGAATGAAGTTCTTGCTCCTTGCTCCTTTGCATTGCCAATGAAGGTGTACTAGTAGGCAATTGGACCCTTGCCCGATAAGGCACAAAGTCATAAACCCTTTGCCCTATGCCTACAAGATACACATCTTTCATAGCACTATATTGCACCCTCTTTCCCTCCAACCACGGCTCACCTATCCACACATCAACATGACGCATGAGATATACATCACACCATACATAGCATTTATAATTCCTATGAGATATGAGTACCCGAGCCTCCTTAGAAACCCATACTCCATCATACTCATACAGATGCTCTAGCTTGTGACATGGTATCCTAAGCCTATCAACCAAAGAGGTGCTAATACAATTGGCATCGGTATCACCAATCTTGAGCAAGTACCCTCCAATACCATCTACCTCAACAACGAACCTTCGCCTACCCAAGCTTTGTAGATTGGCATCCAAATGAGAACTTGGATGCCCACAAGTGTCAATACCCACAACTTGGGTCTTCCTTATCCCTCCACTAGTGGCAACACCAATAGAACAACCTCCACTTCCCGTCACTCTTCCAACAATAGAAATGTTGTTGGAAGTCGAGGAAGGACCCTTGCCATGGAACCCATAAGTGCCTCTAGCCTTGGTTCCATAGCCCATAATACTACTCCTACTACAACCATCCACTGCCCTCACGGCATATAACTCTTTTGTAGCACAAGCAACACTATCTCTCAAACCAACCTCTACATGGAAATTAGAAGCATTAGGCTGCTTAGCGTACCTAGAAGATGCAAGCTTCTTCTTTCCCATGGAACAACCACAACCTCCTCCCATACTAATGGAAGGACCTCTACTACTACCTTGTCACCATTAGCAATACCAAGAGAAGATGCAAATGGATAATTTCTATAATCAACCTCATCATCAACTCTATCTATGTCATTATCAACATCCTCAAATTCATCACAAGTAGAATAAGTAGGATCAATGTACTTCGAAGAGTCACCATCTTCATATTCTTGACTAGAAGCATAAGGATCAACACACTCTTCATCACAAGCCTCATAGTCTTCTTCAACTTCACGATCATCATAGTGAACCGTTTTATCACCATAGGAGCCATGGTTTCCATCATCATAGTAATGGCCTTCTTCATCTTCATAGGAACCATAGTCTCCATGATCACCATACGTGTCATAGCAACTCGCATCATCCCCACATGAGCCATAATCTCCATAATCAACATCCAAAATTGTTGCAACACCAAAAGACTAACCTCCCAAAAGTCACTCCCTCACATGTATCATTAAATTTATGAACACTCAAGAGCGAGGCCTTTACAACTTAGGAACCAAGGTGATCACAACTAGAATGTCCAAGTTAAAGTTCGGAATGGAGTTAATGAGACTCGATGTACGGATGGCTATTTAAAGTGCGCACTTGAGGCCAAAAGGAGTTCTACGACTCTTCTTTGAATTCTAATCACCCCTACGCATGAATGTCCTAATACGATAAAGAGTTAGTGTCTTTCGAGTAGGCCAATTATCCTAGAAACACTAACCAAGAAGCCCGTAGGCGAATAACAAGTGAACACCTACGAAAAAACTACCCGGGGACCCTTCAGCAAAAGAGGCGCCCCGCCTCTGAACAGGGGCGGTCCTTCCAAAAATGTTCAAAGAGTGGGGTGGGCGGTCCGCCTACTTGGCCATTCAGCACAGTTCGATGACCGGTTTTGGCGATTTTTGGCCAACTTTTTCGAACAATTTCAACCCGATACTCAAAACCAACGATACCCAAAGGTGTATACAACTATTATAACATATCCCTAATAGTTTTCAACCTCCAACAAACAAAGACAAGCTTCGATTCGAATTTGAAGCGTTTTCAAGAAATTTTAAAATTTTGGGGTTTTGATTTTCGAAATTTTGAATCGTAACACCAAATTGTGATGTATGGGTATCAAAACGGAAAGAATACAAAAAGGAACAAACCCCAATACTTTTTAACACTTGGGGATTCGAATTCCAACCCGATCTACCAAATTTTTGTCAAGTTTTCTAGTTTTTCAATTTTTTTGTTTTCTTCCTTTTTCAAGAACAACACAGCAAAGGTACTAACGCGTTGAACAAGGAACGGTTGTTAGTATGGACATAACCCGAGCCTTGCTCTAATACCTATGATGCAATGTAAACAAGCGAAAGCAAACAACGATATAAAAATACGGAAGCAATAAAGTAATTTACGGGATATCAATGATGATATCGGGAAACAAGGATTGGGGAGACAAGAAATGACAAGAAAGAATGGATAATTCGATTCAAGGCATGAATCTTGAATCTAATTATCCAAAAGGGAGAAATGAAACTCGAACCTTACAAGGAATTCACACTAGTGATGAATATCCATAGATTCCATGTCGTACAAGATTCACGAAGCTTCAAGCTTCGGACTAGAAAGGCTCGACCTTCTCTAATTCTCTCTTCTCAAAAGTTCATACAAGCTAAGTTATGAAATAAGTGGCTAAGTGTGGCATTTATAGGTTGCCCACACTCCTAAATGAAATGACTAAAAGCCCTCAAATGTCATAAAAGCAATACAAGCCTCGTAGGGCGAAAATAGAAATTATACAAGGAATTCCCGTCCAAGCAAAACAACTAGGCGGTCCGCCCATTTCCCGCCACTGCAGAGTGGGTGGCCCAAGCTCCAGAGTAGGCGGTCCGCACCTTTTATGGGCGGCCCAAAGTCCAGAGAGCTTACTTCAACTAGGCGGTCCGCCCCTTTGTGTAGGCGGTCCGCCCCTTCCTGTAGGCTCTTGAAGCTCTTCAATTTGTGTCCCTCGAACCTCTCATTTGGTGCCTATGTGCTCCTCCTTCCTTGGCGCTCCAATGCATGATCTTCAAGACGTTTCCGGAGGCCTTGACTTGTGTTCCTTGTGCTCTCGAGCTTGGTTCTTGATGGTTGTCTTTTAGGCCAATTTATATTGCATCACAACCCTATCTCTACTGGGAAGTTATCAGAGTCACCTCCAATTGTTCTCTCGCGGGTGTTTGCACCATCGTACATGTCTTTAATCACACTGATGCATGCCACTGGTCCATAAAACCACCCTTAGGAGTTTGTCATAAGCCTTCTAGATCAATGAACACCATATGTAAGTCCCTTTTCTTATCCCTATACTGTTCAATCAACCCCCTCGGAAAGGTGGATAGCTTCCGTAGTCAATCGTCCAGGCACGAATCCAACTGGTTCTAAAAAATTGTCATATCCCTCATCATCCTCTTCTCAACTACTCTCTCCCAGACATTCATGGTGTTACTTAATTGTATGATGCCCCTATAAATGTTGCAATTTGGAACATCACCCTTAATCTTGTACAACAAAATCATAGTACTCCACCTCCATTCTTAAAGCATCTTTGCCGTCTTCAGGATGTCATCAAACAACCCAATAAGCCAGGTTAAACCTGCTTTACCTATGCTTTTCTAAAACTCTATTGGGATCTCATCAGGCCCGGTCGCTTTTCCCCCCTATCATCTTATAAATTTTCTCCCTAACCTCTTCAAATCATATATACCTGCAGTGCCCAAAATCACGACGGCTCTCTGAATGCTTTAGATGACCCTACACAATACTTATGTCTCCCTCTTCATTTAAAATCTATGAAAGTACTCTTGCCATCTCCGTCTCATGTGAGCCTCTTCCACTAAGACCGATTCATCCTCATCTTTAATGAACTTTACATGATCTAGCACGCGTGCCCACCTATTTCTTGCCTTGGCAAGCCTATACGACTTCTTTTCTCCATGTTTATCCACTATCTCTTGATACAAACGTTTAAAAGCTATCGTTTTAGTGTCTTTAACTGCTAACATTGCTTCCTTCTTCGCATTCTTATACATTTCCTTATTCGTCCTCCTTTCTTCATCGTCCTTACTATTCACTAGCTTTAGATAGGCTGCCTTCTTGGCCTCTACTTTTTCTTGGACTTTTTCATTCCACCACTAGTCCCCTCTGCGTCTACTAGGGTTACCCTTCGACGCCCCTTGGACCACTTTAGCTGCCCTCTAAATACAATTTGCTGTCCTGGACCACATACTGTCTGCATCTTCTGTGCTCTCCCAAGCCCCCATGCTTTCAAGCTTCTATCCCAACTATTGAATATGACCACTAGCCAAGGCCCCCCTTAATTCTTGGTCGAACATCTAGAGCCCGCTTCTTCTTCTTCTTCGCTTGGATTTCCAGATCCATAACCAATAGACTACGTTGGGTTTCGAGATTCTCACTAGGGAAAACCTTAAAATCCACACAGACTCCTCTATTGCTCTTCCTAAGAAGTAGGAAGTTGATTTGAGTCTTCGCCACCGAACTGGGAAAGATGACTAAGTGCTCCTCATTTTGACTTTTGATGGCTATTGTGCTTCGTTAAATGCAAGGTAAGGGAGACTTTAACTTCTACTTACTTGGATTTAATTAAAGAGCGTTGTATGTACTTTATTAATATTATTTTTATGGAATCCAAAGGTTTAAAACTCTTAAATATGAGTTCACTAGTTCAATTATGAAACGACATCGATCAGTCATTTTGGGAATTAGGACTCTGATTGGTGTGCTAAAAATTTTAAAAGCTCTGTAAGGTTCACTAGGGCCTTCCCGTAAAATTTGAGCTGATTCAAACTTCGTTTGATAGGATTCTGAGAAAGGTTTCATTTCGGTTGTAGGTAATGCTTAAAAGAGGTTTCCAAGCTCGATTTGAGTAAATAAGTTCTAATTCGAAATTCGAGAGTTGCATTAGGTTTGTATGGTCATTTTTTATCTGTGGGAACTTTTGGAAATGAAATTCGAGGTTGTTGGGATAGTTTTCACTACAATCCAGAAAGTCAGGAAATCGACCTCTTCATTTGGAGCCCCTATCTTGACTTCCAGAGATCCGTCTTTGCGAGCATGTCATAAAAGAGTTGCATGACCTATGTAAAATATTTAAAATCATTCTAAGTCTCGTAAGGACAGGTTTAGATCTGAATCGCAGCACCAGCAGATGCTGGTACAGAATTCCACACCTTCGGGTGCATCCTGCGCTATCTCACGCATGGAGGGACTTGCGCAATGGTTTCTTTTTCCTCAAAGCACGACCTTCTTCCCAAGAGCGTGCGTGCAAAGAAGCGGTGGTGTGTTGGCGCCCAGGGTGGCGCAAAGGCACTGATTTCTGGGTATAAAAAGGCCTTATCGGCTTGTTTCACTTCTAAATCAGTTCTAAGCTATTCCAAGGTGAAATCAAAGTACCAATCTGTCTAAATTCCTCAGGTATAATTTTATGATTATCTAATACCATGAATTCATGATTCTTGTTTTGGAATTTCTTGAATTTAGCATTGGAAAGCATGTGGGTTAGAATCCTAACTTTGCCTTTATGGATGTTTTACGCATGTCTTTTTCACGTGCGTAGCTGCCGATAAGGCATACTTACTACGCCAGAGTTTCATGTATTGTTGTTATCATGTTATTGATGTCGATTTGTGTTGGATATGAAATTGGGAGATTTGTACTCCAGTTTGAGAGCTTGACATGTTCTGTTTTCCTTGTATACGTTATGTTTGTTATCGCATTAAGAAGGAAATTTGTCTTGATATTATTTTGTACGCAGCTATTGGATCGTGACGCATATGGTGGAAATTTAAGGATAGAATCCTATTATTGTTGTAATATCCATTGATAGGCGATAAAGCATATGATGTGGAGTAAAGGATACATATTTAGTTATTATTATGAATGTCTATGGCTAGGCTTTAACCATAAATGTTATATCGAGGATAGAGAGTCTTGGATGCAATGGATATTAATTGAGGAATAGAAGCACTCTACTAGCGGTTTTGATCCTAAGATATTAATGTAATAAGGAGCTGAGCTTCCAATATAATGTGAATTCCGCATCAGTTCAGTGTAGTACGGATTCTGCACCATTTTTAGTGCAGTATGGATTCTGCATTCATTCCTAAAGCAATCTAGATTTTGCCGGAACATAGTGGAGCCTGTTTTGATAAGGTCCTTGGGCACACGTGACCCTATTGTATTAACTGTATTCACATCATGTTGCGACAAAAATTATTTTGTGATGCTTGATTATTCTATGTCAGTGATGTACTAGATATGTGAGAATGACTTGTTGTGCGTTGTTTACTTCTCGCCTCCCTTTAGTTAGTTAGTTGGTCCTTAGTATGGATATTCTTACTTGATACCTGAGTTTAAGAAGGGTATGCTGCATGTGTTATGTGAGCAACCCGAGGTGGCAGTGAGTTTCTTATATATGTTTACGTTTTTAGGAGTGTATTGATTTATTTGTATAAGTGTTGCATACTATAGTCGTTGTATGGTTATTATTTACTGGTTTCTTGTCTTCCTGACTAGCTTAGCTGTTTCTGCGAGGTAGCTAGCTAGCCCTCACTTACAGAGTCATTTCGACTCACCCTCTATTTATTTCTTGTATATTTATTTCATCAGGTTTGCTCCAAGATTGAGTTTGCCGCATGATAGAGGAGCGAACACAACTTCAGCTGTCGGGGTGAGCCAGCTTTTGTTCAAGATGACCACAAGTTTTCTATATATTATCTCAGTGGTATTTAGAATATACTTCGTTTGCATCCTTAGATGGAATTATGTATAGCCTTAAACCTCAGCTGTATGTATATATATATATATATATATATATATATATAGAATGACATTTTATCTGAGTCTTGTTTGATATTTCAAGCCTATTATGTGTTTGATGGATGAAATTTCTTCAAAAGAATTTGTCTGATGGGTTATGGGAGGATGTCGGGTGCCCGCATGGTCGATTCGGACAATCGAGTCGCGTCAGTTGGTATCAGAGCCTTGTTTTAGAAGCTATCCGGACTAAGACAATGTCTAGTAGAATCTCACTGACGAGTACAAAGTCGTCCGTACTTATCTACGAGAGCTGATGATGGTATTTAGGAAGTTTTCCTTCTTTTCTTCCTAATTGTGCGTCGGTCTTCCTTTGGGTTTTTAAATCTTTTTTTTTAATTCCTTTGCTGTAATGGTGGACCCTTATGCAACAAATCAGCATAGGGCAGGAGCACAAGAGGCAACAACCCGGCCTGGGGTTAGAGCTGCACATGCTCTGAGAGTTGTGGATCGTGCTGACAATCCAGTTGCAGAGGCCCCAGCTCTACCAGCTCCCTGTGCGAAGGGGGAGCGGAGCCTTGTGGTTCCCTCAGCTCTCTACGATGCTTTTACGAGATTCTTAGAGGCGCAGATACCCGAAGAGCCTCCTATTCCAAAGGCAGCTCTTCAGGCTGTCGTAGATGCAGATGTTCGGGCTGAGGGAGCTCATGTTCTAGTTCCTGATGGTGCTATAGGAAATTATGTTCAATAGGCAGTAGGTGTTGTGCCTCCAGTTGTTCCGGCTAGTTAGCCAGCACAGGTTGCAGTTCAAGTGCCGGAAGAGGTTACATTATTTTACCTGGTTGAACCCTTCGACATTCTCAGGCTATGTATCATATAATCCTCATGAATTTCAATATCAATGTCAGCTTATCCTTTATGCTCTTGGTTATCTCGAGCAGTATGGTGTTGATTATACTACTTTTAAGCTTCAGGGTCCAGCCTTGGATTTCTGCACTTCTCTTTGAACAACTAGGCAGGGCTTGCCTAATCTAACTCTGTGCGATTTTTCTCGCAGATTCATGGTAAAGTTCCTTCCGCGTAGCGAGCAAGATGTAAAGCATCGACAATTTAAGCGGATTGGATGAGGTAGCCTATCGGTCTCACTGTAGCCTTCAGCGCATGACTTTTTGAGTGCTATAACTCATCTCTCGGATCAGCTTCAGTTTCTTTCCTGTAGCCGCAGGAAGTTTCTCTAGCACCGGTATGATTTTGGATGTTTATCTTTGTTATGTTTTGGGTCAAAAGAAAGATTGTCCCTTACTTCCGTGGAAAGGGGTTGATCATATTCCTCATGCGCAGACACCTAGGCGGCCTCAGGATATTCCCTCTAGATCTTAGTCAATTTGAAGCATGCCACCATTTTACAGAGGCCGTGAGTATAGCGGTAATAGTTCTTCCATAAATGATTATCAGGGTAGCGGCTCATCTTAGCCGTAGAGGCAGCTCTATGCACTGCCAACCAGGCAGGATGTCAAGGCATCTGAAGCAGTAGACCCAGGTAATTCTTTTTTCCTTTATCAATGTGTATGAATTTATTTCTTCGATTGATTTAGGATTAATCAATCCTCATATATCCTTGTAGTTTCTATAGAATGTTGCTTCTGTTAAGGATTGGTTGTGTTAGAGGGGTGAAATTCTGGTATGTTTTATTTCTTGGGGTTGTGAGACCCTGGTTATCTATTAGGTTTGAGTGTAAGGGGTTCTGATGTAAGTATGGATATTGTCTGCTTGGCATCATGATGAACCATTTCTGATCGTTGTGACGAATCAATTTGTTTTTCTCTCTTTCTTGATTTTATATTGGTATAATGATAGGGTTCTTATTCGTCGTCATCTAAGAGTGTCATTGATCCTTCTGGTGCAAAGTGATTTGCAAGAAAAATTTAATCTATGTGTCTCACTTTGGTTCGAGACGCTAGTAGAGTCTTTCTTATTTTATGAGCTTGTCTAAGTTATAAAAGGGTTTTTCGTTAAATTTTCGGAGAGACCTTCTCATTAGAAGGTTGAATATACAAATGCGATGCCATAAGATTATTTAATGGACAATTCATCATTGTGATTCTTTGGCTAGCTTGACTCGGAAGTAGTCTAGCTCTAGTAGCCAGGAAAATAAGAAGATCATCTTTCTAAAGCTCTAATTATTTCTATCCACACTACAGTGCAATTTCTTCTTCTTCCGGATTAGTGAGCTTGGGAGATTAGTAGCCATTTGTGATGTTCCCTTTGTTAAGCCAGAGTGTGTGTCAATGAAGGTGGGTAAGCACATTCTTGTGTTTCAAGGCTACAAAGGGTAGTGAGAGGCGTCATTTGACCCGTGAATTGAGCCATTAGGCGGTGGTGCTTGTGGTGAAGGTATCGAGTTGTGAACTCGAGATTTGCAACTGTTTGGAAACTCGAGACAATAATTTGGTAGCTCAGGGACGAGTTGTGTCCTGTTCCTTGCTAAGTCTTCCTTAGACTAGTGGACTGATGGAGGATAGTGATATCTATTCAAAAATATTAAATTTGTAGGCGTTCGGCTAAGCCTGGCCCAAGGGCATTTTAATAATTTTCTTCCATCTCTGTCTAATAGCTAAGTT
The DNA here is from genome assembly GCA_029990575.1 of Petunia axillaris subsp. axillaris. Classification (NCBI taxonomy): domain Eukaryota; kingdom Viridiplantae; phylum Streptophyta; class Magnoliopsida; order Solanales; family Solanaceae; genus Petunia; species Petunia axillaris. Next base: position 10,851,308 of record JARKNS010000007.1, read on the forward strand.
AGATCATGCGCGCTCATTGATGCAATATATTTTAGGCGGAAACAATAAAAATAGATTTCAACAATATAACAAGATGGTTGAGGATGGGAAGAACAGAAATAGAAGAAAGAATTGATTAAATTCAGTATGGAACGTACATTAATCAAAGAGTAGAATGAAACTTTAACTATTCAAGGAATCATACTAGCGATGATCTCCATGGATTCAAAGTCTAAAGAGATAAAAGTGAAGCTTCAAGCTTCTACAAAGAAGGCAGAGCCTCTCTTCTTTCAATAATCTAAAAATAATGACTAACTAATGAAATAAAACCTAGGTGTAAGATATTTATAGGTTTTCCCTTACATTCCTAAAGTGTCATACAATAGCCCCAAAATAGGCTAGATATGAAAGACAATGTAGGGCCAATAAAGTACTAATATTTTAAAGTAAAACTAAATCCCGCAACATCAGCTTCAGGGGAGGGGGTCTGCCCTACGTAGGAGGTGGTCCACCTCTGGCAGTATTAAGAGAGGTCTTCAGCTTGGGCAGTCCGCCCTAGCATTGAGGCACCCTGCCTCAGAAACTTCAGAGAGTTGTCAATTTGTACGTAGTCGATTTTTGAGGGTTTTGAAGCATGGGCGGTCCGCCTTTCCTTGGAGGTGCTCCTCCCTCAAGCTATTGCACTTGGAAACTCCTTCCATAGGCCTGGGGCGTTCAACCTTCCTTCCGGGGCACTCCACCCTTCATAGAACTGCAGCTTTGCTCAATCATTCTCCTGAACTCTCCTCCGAAGCTCACACCCTTGCATCCTCTTAGCTCGACTCTTGATGGTTGGAATCTAGGCTTGCATCGCCTCGCATCATCCTCCCTTTCTTGAAAAGATTTCGTCATTGAAATCAAACAATCAAGTCCTGCAAAAAAAGACAGACACAACCAAAAATTTCTGCTACAACAGTAGGTTAGGTGAACAACGGTTAGTGCAAGTGGTGTGGAAAACAAAATCTTATGATATAGCCAAGCATCAATAACAAGTTTAAAGTTTATGTCCCCGAAGGGAACAACATGCTCTTGGCTCAACAATGAAAAGCACTCACATCAGAAAAAGAGATCAATAGGGCATGAAGTATAAAAACTCAAACAAGCAAAGGACCTATTATCTCTAAACTCTTCCCCAACACACCAAACACCAAATGCATGAGTCTTACAATTTGACACAATGGTTTTGGCATGCTTACTACTCAAGATGTGATTAACATATAGAATGGAGTAGGTAAAATAGTTCAACCTAGTACTAACATCAATTACTCCACTCCCCTTCTTGGGAGCATTCTTACTCACAGTAAGAGATTTCTCATCACCTCCATACTCACTTCTAAGACAACCCTCCTCACTAGATAAACTCTCAAGAAAAGCATTAATAACGGCTTCATCATCATCACTGCCCGCACAATGAAGATTAGGACTACTAGAAGATGTGTCATCACACTCGATTCCAAGACCACTCTTCTCACTTGGAGTTTCAAATAAAGAGTTATCTATAGAGTCAAATCCCTTACAATATGGAGGTTCTAACTCACTCTCTACTCTAGCTCGATACAAATCACCACCTCTATTAAAGATGCCCTAAAACAAAGGATTAGTAAAAGTAGACATCTCAACTGCATTATCACGCAAAGGTGTAGTATAAAAAGTAGGTTCATCACCATTCTCACTACAACACATAAGACCACCATTAGCAAGTATACCATCAAAGGAAAGAATCAAATAATCAGATAGTTCATCTTCTTCCCTATCAAATATTGGTGGTGTGTCATAACAAGACTCACAAACAAGGTCAACCACGAGATTTTCACCAAAGAGAGGTTTATTAAACAACAAATCACATTATAATGCGACTTATGAATTCCCTCAGTGTTTCATACTCACAAACAAGTTGGCCACTAGACTCTAAATTAGTTGCAAACACAATATATTTATTACAAGCACCAACTAGCATTGAGTTCTCACAAACACTCTCACAAGACAAGGGATCAACATGCTCATGGAAAGAAGAACTATCACTTACACTCAAGTTGCTACCTTGATCGCTCAAAGCACTTGAAGTGTGTTTACAAGCTCCTTGACCTTGTAGCTCACAAGGAGGATCTTCTTAACCTTGCCTTTCCAACATGGAACACGATTAGGCTCCTTCAGCTTGCCTCCAAGAATCCCTGAACAATAGCTAAGATAAGTAGAAGAAGAAAAAGAAGATAAAGAGTTAACATTAGAAAACGAGGTGCCCTCACTCTCAATTATTCCTTTTCCCTCTCTATTCTCCCTCATTTTTCTTTCAAGGTCAAGTTCAGATTGAGGTGACAACTCACTCACATCACTCAACACATCCTCTCCTTTTTCCACTCGAGTGTTGTCACTGGTCACTCCCTTACTCTTCTCAATCTTTTGTCTCTCATGTTCGGGCGAGTTGGGATTAGCCCCAAGAATGCCCTTAGCCGGAGTAGGTGGGCTCTTAACATCAACCCAAAATATAGGATATAGATAACCATACTTGACATCATCTTCTTCTTAGGTGAACCACTTGACTTTGAGTCATGCAGCTTCGGGGTCACCTTTTTTACAGTCGCCAAACCCTTACTTGTTGCATTTGTACCACTAATTCTTATGCTTGTAGGACTTCGTATTTTGAACCATTTTCATTCATGGAGCTTCTTGCCATGGGTGTCCCACTATTTTTCATGCGTGTGGGATTTCTTGCTTGTACTTCTTATATCCTATGATGAAGTGCTTGCAACCTCCCTTGTGCCTTAACATAATAGATACTAAGGCCCTTATCGAACTTGAAGTACCTTTGGTCAACTCAAGGCTTTCCCAATATGACATGGAATCTCGTTAAAGGACTCACTTTACACTTGACTTCTTCTTAATAGTTCCTTTGAGAAATTGTTAACAGGGCCACTCTATTAACACAAGGTATTCCCAACCCTTTCACTACGGAAGGTCTAATCCAGCTTGCTTCACCCTCATCCATTTGAAGCACATAACCATGATTCCCATTAATGCCTACTAGGAATTGACTCTACTATCTTTTTCTTCCAAGCTCATCGTAGTAGTATCCCTTAAGTTTTCCACCAGTAATAAATTCACTAGAGGCACCATCATAAGATGGGTAGTAGTCCTCTTTATGGTATCCATAAGAGCTTCTCCTAGAAGTAGGAGTCTAGTAAAAGCTCTTTTCCTCCAACTCGTCTCCATATCCATTCTTACCTCCTTTATGGCTCCATATACCTGCAAAAGACATATCAAGACAATGGGGGAAGGCAAAAGGTTAGAATCAACAATCTCACTTGCACAGGTAATATATCAAAAGCAACAGTGGACAACACAATATTAGTTTGACACGACCCAATCTTTCCGCTAGGCCGTGCGACCACTTGACATCCTACCCTAGACCCGTCGAGAGAACCCTTTAAAAAAAATTCATCAACCAAATACAAAATAGGTGATGAACTAGGTTTATGGCTATCCCGAAAGACATCTAAGAATACAAACGAAATATATACACCTCCCGAAGGGAGCAAAATTCTACTGAGATAATAAACATAAACTGGTAGCCATCCAGAACAAAAGCTGGCTCACCCTCACAACTAAAGTCGGCTTCGCTCCTCAATCATGTGGTGAACTCAATCCTAGAGCAAACTATCGAAAAGAAATAAATAAACAAGAAACAAATAGAGGGTGAGTCGAAAGGACTCCGTAAGTAGGGGTTAGCTAGCTACCTCACAGAAACAGGTAAGCTAGCCGGGAAGACAAGAAACCAATAAATAATAAACACACAACGAAAATAGTATGCAAAACTTATACAAATCAATCAATACATCACTTAAAATGTAAACATATACAAGAAACTCACTACCACCTCAAGTTACTCACACAAGACCCACACCAATCCCCTCCTGAACAAAGTATCAAGCAAGAATATCCATACCAAGGACCAACTAGCTAACCAAAGGAAGGCGAGCAGTAAATAACGGACAACAAGTCATTATCACATATCGAGTGCATCATAGACATAGAATAAGAAGGTATCATACAATTAATAAGGTATCCTACAATGATATTTCTTACAACATGATATGAATGCGGTTAATACAATATGGTCATATGTGCTCGAGGACTCTACTGGAACCGGCTCCACCATGTTCCGGCAAAATCCAGACTACCTTAGGAATGAATGCAGAATCCATACTGCACTGAAAATGGTGCAGAATCTATACGCACTACACTGATGCAGAATCCACACTGTATTAGAAGCTAAAAATGAAACTATAACTATGACAAAATACCTCAGCTCTTTATTACATTAATACCTTAGGATCATATCCCCTAGTAGAATGCTTCTATTCCCCAATTAATATCCTTTACATCTAAGAATTTCTATCCTTGATATAATATGTATGGTTACAGCCTAGCAATAGACATTTATAACAATAACTAAACAGGTATCTTTTACTTCACATTATATGTTTTATAGCCTATCAACGGATATGACAACAGTAATAGGATTTAATCCTTAACTTTCAACCGTATGCGTCACAATCCATTAGCTTGCGTACAGAACAATATCAAGACACATTCCTTCTTAAGGCGGTAACAAAGACAACACATACAAAGAAAGCAGAACTTGTCAAGCTCACAAACTGGAGTACAAAACTCCCAATTACATGACCAACACTAATCGACATCAATAACATGATAACAACTATACATGGAACTCTAGCATAGTGAGTATGTCTTATTGGCAGCTACACATGTGAAGAATATGTGTGTAGAATATCAATAAAAGCCGAAGTTCATCAAAGAAATGATGAAGCCACTTACCTTTATTCTCGGGCTAAATAGACTACTCCCTCCGTTTCAAAAAAGATGAACCTTTTCACTTTTTGAAAGTCAATTTGACTAATTTTTTAATCTAAATTAGACTATATTAAATTAATATTTTCAAATAAAAATTTGTATATTCAAAAACTATTCAAAAAGTACTATAACATGCAACTCTTCACATAGCAATATGATGAAAAAATTATCTTAAATTGTTGGTCAAAGTTCATTCAGTTTGACTCTGGAAAATCGAAAAGGTTCATCCATTCTAAAACAGAGGGAGTATTAAATAGGCTCATTTCCTTCCCGGCACCTCTTGGAATCACTTTCCTCTAAGCCAAAGAAGATAAATTATACATATGAGTGATGCAGAGCAATTTAAGCCTAGATGCCAACCATCAATAGTCAAGCTAAGGGAATGCAAGGGCGTGAGCTTCGGAGGAGAGTTCGGGAGAATGATTGAGCAAAGCTGCAGTTCCGTGAAGGGTGGAGCACCCCAGGAGGAAGGTGGAGCGCCCCAGGTCTGTGGAAAGAGTTTCCAAGTGCAGCAATTGGAGGGCGTAGCAACTCCAAGGAAGGGCGGACTGCCCATGCTTCAAAATCCTCGAAAATCGACTAAGTACAAATCGACAACTCTATGGAGTTTGCTGAGGTGGGGAGCCTCAGTGCCATGGCGGACCGCCTTCAGAGTTTGCTGAGGTGGGGAGCCTCAATGCCATGGTGGACCACCCAAGCTGAAGTCCCCTCTGAATACTGCCAGAGACGAACCACCTCTCACATAGGGCGGACCGCCTCCCCTGAAGCTGAAGTTACAGGATTTAGTTTCGTTTTAAAATATTAGTACTTTATTGGTCCTACCTGGTCTTTTATATCTAGCCTATTTTAGGGCTATTGTATGATACTTTAGGCATGTAAGGGAAAACCTATAAATACCTTACACCTAAAGTTTATTTCATTAGTTAGTCATTATCTATAGAATATTGAAAGAAGAGAGACATTGCCTTCTTTGTAGAAGCTTCAAGCTTCACCTTTATATCTTTAGACTTTTAATCCATGGAGATCATCGCTAGTATGATTCCTTGAATGGTTCAAGTTTCATTCCTCTCTTGGATTAATCTACCTTCCATAGTGAGTTTAATCCATTCTTTCTTCTATTTCTGTTCTTCCAATCTTCAACCTTCTTGGTATATTGTTGAAATCTATTTTTATTGCTTTTACCTAAAATATATTTCATCAATTGGTATTAGAGCAAGGAAGATTTTTTCTAAAGAATCCCAATCCTGTTCTTTGTGCCAAGTATTTTAGGTTCTTGTTATTTTTGTTTTTGACAAAAAATGAAAATAAGTTGAAAAAAATTCATAAAAAATTTGGATTTCATTCCCCAATCATTGATTATTATTGGGGATTGTTATATTGATTTTTTCCAATCTTTTGGTACCCTTGAAACACGATTTGGTGTTGTGGTTGAAGATTTGAAGATTAAACCCCACTTTGAAAAACCCTTGTTGAAATTGCTTTGAATCCGAGATCTGAGCTTGTTATAGGTTGATTTGGGTTGGAACATATTGGGATTGTTAGAAACATTAAAGACAACTTTGGGTATCATTCAGGAGTGAGAAACAAGTAAAAAAGACTCGAAAAGTGCTGAAACGGGCAAAAACATGACCTAAAATAGAGTTGCAGGTTGTAGGAAGTTGCCTAGGGGGAGCGCCCAAAACAGAGGCGGACCGCCTCAATGTCCCAGGGTGGAGCACCCAAAATTCAGGGTGGAGCGCCCAGACCTATTTTCTGCAGCAGGGTAGTTTTCTTCTAGGCTTTTCTTTGGGTCTTTGTTTATATACTCCTTATTAGCATTCCTTGGATAATCTTCCTACTCAACTATTACTAACCCTTGAGCGTTTAGGAACTCGGACTTGTTAAAATAATTCCAATATTCGTAGAAATTTCATGGCTTCAAGTGCATACTTTAAAGAGTCGTCCGTCCATAGAGTCACATAAACTCTATTTGAACCAATACTTGGATGTACTAGTTAGTAATCGTAGCACCGTGATTCTTAAGAGATAACGGGAATCTTTGGGTGGGGGTACTTGGAGTGTGAACTCTAAAGAGCGTGAGTTCCACCACTGAAGTGAGGGAGTCTTCATAACCTGTATTTTATAGCTTTTTCAAATTTTCTTTTGTGCATTACATACTTAGTTATTCTTTTTTTGCTTAGACAAATTACTTGCTTATTCATAGTGGCTTTATCGAATCATATTAATTTGAGGTCATGTCCTCAATTGGGGTCAAGGGTGGGGTTTAAGGGTTCCAAGGATTCCAAGGGAGAAGCTATGATTAGAATTGGGTCATGGAATATTGGGTAATTGACGGGGAAATCAATTGAGTTAGTGAAGATTCTCAAGAAGAAGAGAGTAAGCTTTTCTTGTGTCCATGAGACCAAATGGGTGGGTAGTAAGGCGCGAGATGTTAATGGGTATAAGTTGTGTTATTCCGAGGTCTCGAGAAGCAGGAATGGTATAGGCATATATTTTTATAAGGACCTTCGCGATCAAGTTGCAGAGGTCAAGAGGGCGAACGACAGGATGATGTTTATTATGCTGGTTTTTGGAGGGTTTACATATACCATAATTAGTGCTTACGCAGCTTAAGTGGACTTGGACGACAAGAAGCACATATGGGAGGATTTGGACAAGGTAGTTCGGAGTATCCATATCACCGAGAAGCTTGTCATAGGAGGAGACATCAATGGCCACATCGGGACGTCTGCGGAGGGCATAATGATATGCATGGCGGATACGATTTTGGGGATAGAAATGATGGAGGAGCCGCTCTTTTGGATTTTTCTTAAGCTTTTGAGCTAGTGATAGCAAATTTGAGTTTCTAGAAGAATCCACCAAAATGATCTCAAAATTCACCAAACTATTTAAAATATGAATCTACACGTCAAATTAGGCTTGGAGACTAAAGCCCATGACTTTCAGACAAAATCAACTGAAGTCATTAAAAGTCAACCATCGGGTTAACTCCTCCAATGCTGAATCCAGATAGATCTTTCGATGACCCATTCAATAATGTGTTCAACCTTATGTAATTTATACAAATCGGAACTCATTTCACCTTCAAATCAACAAAAAACACAATTTTAAGTTTATGTCAAAGCCCCAAGTTCAATACCTTAAATCTCATCTTCTCATCGATGGAACTCAACTAAAATCGAATATGGTAATCCTCTTAAGTGATATGGAATTAATATCTAAAAGGATAAGGTCTAATTCCAACTTCGAAAGCAATTTCAAATTTAACAATCTCCAAATTAAACAATTCAAATCGTGGATTAAATCATGAAATCACACACATATTCTTTTTTAGATGATTCTCTGTATTTCTCTATTTTTTTCATGCTCTCCAAGTCTCGGGAGTGGGAAGAAAATGAGGCAAATACCAAAATATACCCGAAAATCAGCAATCTCTGAAATGTTTCTTGGGAGTAGAAACTCCTTATACCATCTCGGAATTTGACAAAAATAGTTTCTATGAGTACATAATAATAAGACGCATATATAAAAACTTTGAAATCTCAATTTGGACTACCGGAACACAGAATGAGGGGGCCGGTTCCCAAACAAATCAATTTTATCGATAATTGAACAAAAGTGACCAACCGACCTCGGAATTGAGCTCTACTTATACCAACAGTTCAAAATCAAATATTCAATTATAAAGAATATGACGGCTTGTGAATATGAGCTCGTTTGCTCAAAATGACGTAAAAAATCCAGTGTTTAGCTCAATAATAGTTACGAAAGAGTGTATTACAAAAAGAGCTATCAAACGACTTCCGAATCAGACAAAACTTTGCACATAACTCATAAATAATTTATTGAGTTAATTTGCAGGCTTAGATCATTAAATGGAACTTCAAATTTTAATATGATTCATAATTAATATAAATAAACTTTCGGACAAAAAATAGTCAGAGGACTGTAACAACTAAATTCGCGTCAAGAAAATAAATATCGAGACAGGAAAATATTGCAACAATATATTTTATTTATCAAAATATGAGTGTTACAATCTCTATGATTCCTCTGATTCGTCTTTTCAAAATAATAACTTCAAGGGCTTTTGAGTTTGATCTTGAAGTTTGGATTTGGATTTGTATTTGATCTTGATCTTGACTTGATGTGTTCAAGAGCTTGGAGCTTTATCTTGAACTTGGTCTTGATCTTGAACTTGTACTTGGATTCAAGGGCTTGAAGCTTGATCTTGAATCTTCGTCTTGATATCTAGAACTTGTAGAGAAATATTTGAGTGCTTGCAGCTTTTGTAGAAATTTCTTGCTTTGATCCACGAGCTCTTTCTTGTTTCTTGTTATGAATTCTTGCTTCTGATTTCTTCTCTTCTCAAATGAGAGATTTGACCCCTTTATATAGATATGGGGTGGAGTAGCCACTAAGAAACCCTGACGGGCCTTGGCCCGTGGACCGGCCAATCAGATTTAAGCAGTGACTAGGCCGTATTTGATTGGCCATAACATGTCACATGTACACATGGCATATTTTAATTGGTCTTGGAGTTTGACTTGGATTGCCACATCATTTGACGTGTGGCATGATCCAATTGGCTATTGTATTGACTTGGCGCCACGTCACTTGCCACGTGGCACATTTTTGGGCCTCTAGGAAAACTTATATCTATTGGGCTAAGGCTAATTTGGGCTAGCCTTTCAAGATTGGGCTTTTATTATATTTAAATAATTAGCCACATTATATTAGTCCATAATATTTATTTGGACCAATATGTCTTCAATTTGATATGTAGCCATATTATTTCATGGATTTAAATCCAACAAAATTTACTTGTCTACAAATGCCCCCTACTTCAAGGCTTGTCGGGGTTTAATTTGTTTGCACCCGATGACTAGACTTGAAGTTTTTTTTTTTTTTTTTTTTTTTTTTTTGTGTCATATGATCATTCCCAATTTAGTAGCTTAGAAAGTGAATATATCATAAGCGAGTCATGATTAAAGTGGGTATCATCCGGCTAACAGCCCATAAAAGTCGCTACTTTTTCATTATGCCGAAAGTGGCTACCTTCCAGTTACTAGCAAATAAAAAGGCTATCAAACAATAAAGTATCAAAAAAATGGTTACCATTCAATTAGCAGCCTTAAACCCGGCTAGTAATCAAAATTCCCACAATTACGTGGGAAAGTCAACGCCGCCGGGAGTTCCTTTTCTTTTTTCTTTTCGATATTTTTTTTTCCTTTTCCTTTCCATATTTGTCACTTCCTGTGGTTTTTCTATTCTAATTGGGATAGAATACCTTCTTTTTCTGGATTTCATAATTGTCACTAATTCATAACAAATTAGGACATCACAACTAAATTAACCCTCTATAAATAGAGGCTTAAAACTCTTGTTTGAGTCATTATTTGAAGACACTTGCAGAGAGTTTTTCTTGGTGGCGCTCCATCATTATTACCCGCTCAAGACATAAAATTGCTTGGCATTCTTCAAGGTAATGTTTTAATCTTTCCATACCCTTTTCTTCCTCATATAAGATAATATTTAGTGCAAATTAGTGCTTTTCAAAAATATTATCCGTAAGTTTTGCACCCTTCTTTGAACAGTATATGTGACTCATGTCAACTCAATTTTTTTTTTATTAATTCCTTTTTTTTTTGAACGTAAAGCCTTGATGGACCATCCATGTCCATTCATGTGATATTTTACAGATTTTCATCCTCTTGTATGTTAGCTACTTTTGCTTCATCTTTCTGCATGCTAGCCCCTTTCCTTCTCCTTTCTTGCGGAAACATAAAAATCCATGCATATATGTTGATGTATTTTTTTTTTTTAATAAAACATTCTTGTTTCATGAATTATTCACAACATCTCGGCTAACCACTTGCACATTTTTTTTAAAGACTCTTGAAGCCATCGTACTCTTTCTTCCCAAGTAATTTCTCTTTTTGTTTGTATTGTCTCTTGTATTTTTCTTTGCTCTATTTTTTTTTTTTTGTAGCTTCCTTGAGGTAATTTAAAAAAAAAAAAACGTTCCGGTAGCTTTATTCCCTAGCTTTTTAATGAAAGCCACTAGTCAGTGGTAGAGAACATGTAATTAATACTCGGGAATAAACTTGTGCACCCTCAAACACAATTCACTTTTTGACAAGTTTTGTTTAACCCCTCCCCTTTCAATGATACCAGCAGCTAATAATGTATTTCTTCTCCACAAGTTAAGTCAATGTGCATAGCTTTAGGAGATAGAAATTTTGTACCATTGTGATCTTTTGCTGCTGCCCTTTAAACCCTTTTCCTTGTTTGCTTTAAATTATTTTTCTAACCTTTGCCTTGCTTTTTCCCAAATTTTGAAGCAGGGAAGACAAAACATTACTTAGCCCCAATTGTCGCCGCTTCCTTGCTGCTGATTCGAACAGTAAGTTATCTCTTTCTTTCGTTTTTTTTTTTTTTTTTTTTTTTTTTTTTTTTTTTTGCTCGTCCTTTTGCTGTAGGCCAAAAGATGGTTATGAAGAAGCCAAACTTGACAATCCAATGGAAAACTTGGTTGGGAGCGATACTCATGGGAACGTCAAGTTTAAGGTGATTGGGGTGGCAACACACTCCCACTTTAACGACGACAATCCCATGGAAGACTTATTTGGAGCGATACTCGTGGGAAAGTCAAGTTTAAGGTGATTGGGGTGGCAACGCACTCCCACTTTAACGACGACAATCCCATGGAAGACTTATTTGGAGCGATGCTCGTGGGAAAGCCAAGTTTAAGGTGATTGGGGTGGCAACGCACTCCCACTTTAATGACGACAATCCCATGGAATACTTATTTGGAGCGATACTCGTGGGAAAGTCAAGTTTAAGGTGATTGGGGTGGCAACGCACCCCCACTTTAACGACGACGATCCCATGGAAGACTTTCATCATTCATCATCCTCATGTTGATTCTCTTCATCCCGAGATTGATCAAAGATTTACTTGTTCTTACAGCTGGGCAAGATGGTGCACTTCAGAGACTACACCTCTCCATCATCCAAACTCAAGTACCTCATAATTGAAACTGAAGACGATGCGGCTCAAACTAGGCTTTTGGTGCATACTCCAATTGGTCAATACGTGAGTGCATGGACATCTTTGAGGAACTCACTTCATATTGCAAACTGGACATTAGAGAATGATCACAATTCAGCTGGATCCGGCAAGACGTGGAGTCTTCAAGCGCCCAGCCATCGTCATGCAAACATTGCAAGCGCCCTTCCCAGTTTAGGCCGTCGCATCATACGAGGAGAGACATACTGGGGAGACACAATGATAACTCAGGGTGAATATCAACACATTCCAGGGTATTGGGAATGGACTGAAGACATACTTAGCCAAAACCAACAAGAATTGAAAGCTTCAAAAATTCATGATGCTGTTCGTGCTTCACTTTTCACTTATGATCGAAACTCCAACATCTTGCAGTCATTCCTTGAAGGTTGGTGTCCCAAGACAAATACGCTACTTACCTCTGTTGGTGAAATGTCTATCTTTCTTTGGGATCTACATACCTTGGGAGGTTTGCCTATAGCGGGTTCTATCTACGAAGAAGCGGTGCCCTCAGCTATGGAACTTATAGGTGAGGATGAGAAAAAGATGAGATTCATTCCCCGAGCCTGCGAGCACTTGTTCTTAGCTTTTCATTATCTCCAAGAAGGAAAGAATGAAATCCCGAGGGTCCCCTTGAGCAAGTGGATCAACTTCTGGTACAAAGGAACCTTGTGATATGGGCCTGCTCCACCGAGGAGGGAGCAAAAAACTGGGCGCTTAAAGTCAACACATAACCCTACAGGAGTTATACCTGAGGCACCCGAATGGTCAACGGAGAATGAAGCAGTATTTTCCAAGCTAGGAGTGAAGCCTGCAAGAATAGAAGAGACGTATCTGGCAGCCTTCCTGTCGTGTTGGTTATATACCTTTGTGTTTCCTTTTGAAGATGGTGACTTCATTCGGCCGGGAACTTTCAAGATAGCATCAACCATGGCATGCGGGCGGAGAACTAGCCTTGCAGTTCCAGTATTAGCAAGCATATACAATAACTTGAACAAGATTTCACGATTGTCGCGACTTGATCTTATCAAGGTCCGTTTTCCCATTCACTATGTTTACGGTTGGCTAGCTTATCACTTCAAGACCCACTATGCACTTGCTAAAGAACCATCTGTTCCGCTAATGGTGACATATTCTGGAGAGGGCGCTGCCAAGTACTTCAACAAAGAGGATGCTAGAAAATGCATACATCGAGGAGATGTCGTAGCTTGGACTTCAACTATGTTAAAGAGTTCCCAACCTCACAATTATGTGGACGACAATATTGTAGAAGAGTTGGACTCAAGCTATTTCATGAGCATACGGTTTAACTATCTCCCTGTGAGGAATGGAGACTCTTTCATCATCGAGCCTTATAGTCCACATCGATTTGGGCGCCAATTTGGGTTTTATCAGAATGTCCCAGGTTTTTTGACAAATGATATCCGTAGCGCCTCATTAGAGGAAGGGCTTAGATATTTTCGAATTTGTGTGTCTCACAAGACTATGTCGCAAGCGACTTTTCCTCCTTCTACAGTCAATGTGAAGAAATTTTCTTCGGCTAATTATAAGAATTGGTGGGAGAAAACACACGCAAAGTTCCTTGATGAAAACTTGCAATATTTGATCGACGGTGTTGGACCTGCCAATACCCTCTTCCTAAGGACAGACATCAACATCCCATAAATAACCGGTTGCCTGCTTCAAAGGCTAATCCTGCAGAGCAAGACAAAGGCAGGAGACCTCAACTTCACCAAAGCGTTAAGAATTCAACACCGTTGGTTGGTCGTGAAAGAGCCCATACATCGAACAAGCGGTTATCTCCAGATGGGAGTAGGAGCAGCGATGGAGATCGGTGTTGGAAGCGAGTAAAGGCACCTTCAGAAAAGCTGGAACAAACCAACCCACATATGGTTGACATTGCTGACAGTGGTAGTTCTTCCTCAAAGACTTTGACAACTCCTATCAAAGAGGTATACAACTCTTTTTTTTTTTTTAATTGCACACTTTATACTTGGATGCTTTTTTACTAACAACTTTCGCCCTTCATACAGTCAAATGGCGTTGGAGTTATGGCAGTACCACAACGAGAGAAGCCACAAACTAGTGATGAGTCCATTGCACGACCAGTCTTAAGGAAATCATCTTCTACTGCCAAGGCAAAGCAAGTGGTGACTTCTCATTCTCGTGATGGCTCTAAAGACAAGTGCGACACTACTTCAAACAAGAAACCGGCAGCTGCAGCGTCTGTATTTGTGGGAAGCAAGCTTGTTCAAAACATCAACCAGAAGTACATTTCAGAACTTTGGAAAGGACTTCAAAGCAAGCTTTCAAACTTTGATCTGGACTTAGCCTCCTCCCACGAAGAAGATGCAAAAGTGATTCTTGCGGCGATGGAGGGAAAAGGTGTTGACCTCACCCCAATAAGGGGTATGTTGCAGTCTTTCTTTGAGCTCGCTACTTCGTATGATCAGGCTCGATCTGCCTTCTCTGACAAAGTTTCAGAATCCGTAAAACAAGACTTGCTTTCAAAAGCTGGGGAGCGCCTTTCTCTTGCCATGGTTGAAGAGGAAGAGAAGGTTGAAGAGGTCGTATCCATCCGTGAATCCATAGGCAAGGTAAAAGAGAAGATTGAAAAGTTGCGTGAAAAGGAGAAGGACTTAGAAGCCCTCCTGGAAGCTGTAGAATATGAAGTTGAAGAAGCCAAATCAAAAGTCTCGATTGCTAAGGAGGAGTATGAGACCTGCCCTGATGTTGCTTCACAGTCTGCTGATGACTTAGCCAACTTGGGGAGGAAGAAAGAGCGCCTGGAGGCTAGCCATCAAGACTTGCTCAGTTTCAAGTTATCTCTAGATTAGGCTACAATTATTTTTGTTTTTTTTTTTTCTTCTTGCATTGGACTTAGTGGTTGGTATTTTCATTATTAATAAGACTCTTTCACTTTTGCCTTATATTGTGTCCCTCTTCTCTTAATTGTGTTTTCCAATTTCCTCACTGTATTCCAACAACATAGCGCACTTGTGGTAGGAAATTCATATCTTATTATATGAATGTCCGACTCGTGAAAATTTAGCTCTTCCAGAAACTAGACATCTAGAGTTACAACATATCCGAAATTCAAAGTCGGAAACAATGAGAAACATTTTGGATGAATATTCAAAATCATGTAACAGTTCTGCCCCGCAGACGATTTCAGTTTTGCGCAGTCTTGCCAAAACCAGTATATCTTGCCGCATATAACTCCGAATTACAAGCCGTTTAGTTTTCCAGAAACTAGACTTCAAGATCTATAGCATATCCGAAATTTAAAGTTAAAAGCCTTCAGGATCGTTCCAGATATTATTTTGAAGTTAGCTTTGGATTCTGTCTCGCTGACTGGTCTTAGTTCTGCGCGGCTTTACTAAAAAAATTATATCTTGATGTATTAGCCTTTGAATCGTGAGCCATTTGATTTCCTAGAGACCAGACTTCAAGATATAGAACATATCCAAAATTTGGAGCTAAAAAAGCTTTGTGAATTTTTTTGGTGAATTTTTTTTTTTATGCAAAAATACTCCTTCTGATTTTACTACGTGTAGATTTTCAGCACGAAGCGTAATCACTAACGGCAACTTCATATCTTGATGCATAATCATCCAAACGATAAACCCCTTTAATTAATAGGAATAACGTACAAAGGGCTGTTATATACACCGAACATCTTGAGCAGAGTCTCTCTAGGCTTTCATAGAATAACGACTTGAACTTGACCCAGAACTCGAAACACCTTGACAAGTAATCATGTTTTCTTTAGGTTGTAAGCTATACATAACAATGTGAAACTTGACAAGGGATATAACTTTTCTTTATTTTGGGCGACTGAACTTAGAATTTGAGCTCTAAGCTGCCTACGTACCTCGATGAAGAGGATCAAGTCATTACGTAGTTCATAATAAAAGAAGTGTTATATTTTTTTTTTGGTCCTAACTTTTGCCTAGGCCGCCTCTTTTGAGGTTTTCAACCTAGCAGACTTTTTTTTTTTTTTTTTAGGCCGTGCACAGTTTAGACTCTTGCGGGCCAGGAGTTTTATGCAGTTTATGCTCGTGCATCAAAGGAGCGTAGTGATTTGCAGTTTAAGCTCATGCTTCGAGGAGCGTGTCAACTTGCAGTTTAGGCTCGTGCGTCGAGGAGCGGGTCAACTTGCAGTTTAGGCTCGTTCGTTGAGGAGCAGGTCAACTTGCAGTTTAGGCTCGTGCGTTGAGGAGCATGTCAACTTCAAGGATAGTACTTCTTCAAGAATTTCCCGTTAATGGGACCGAGTCTTTTTCCTTCAGCATCAATAAGCTTATAAGCACCACTTGAATAGACTTCTTGCACAACATACGGTCCGTCCCATTTTGTAGTGAACTTGGCCCCAGATTTATGGGAAGTGATGATGGGTCTTCTTACCGCAAGGACTTGATCACCAACCTGGAAAGATCTTGGGCGAACCTTTTTATTGAAAGCACGAGATAGACAAGCTTGATAACATTCAAGGCTTTGCTGAGCTTCGAGTCTTTTCTCATCGAGAGCCTCCAACTCTTCAAGGCGTAAGTGAGCATTTTCTTCATCAGTGAGCCCTTCTTGGAGAGCAAGTCTCAAGGATGGTATTTGACGCTCCAGCGGCAACACAGCTTCAACTCCATAAACAAGCGAGTAAGGAGTTGCTTGCGTTGGTGTGCGGTGGGTTGTCCTGTACGCCCATAAAGCTTCTTCCATCCTTTCATGCCAAACTCGCTTGGATTCGGAAACAACCTTATTAAGCAAATTGCACAAGGTCTTGTTGAATGCTTCGGCTAGGCCATTGGCGACAGCATTGTACATGGAAGATTTGCGCTGCTTGAAGCCAAAGAGATCACATATTTTATTCATCAGTCTATTATCGAATGGTTTGCCATTATCCGTTATTATATAACGAGGGATACCGAAGCGGTAAATAATGTTTACTCGAATGAAGTTTGCAACCTTTTCCTTCTTTACTTCCTTGAGAGCGACAACTTCTGCCCATTTTGAGAAGTAATCAGTTGCAGCTAATATGAACACGTGTCCTTCAGAAGACTTCGGCAATGGTCCAACAATGTCTAGTCCCCAAGCATCAAATGGCCAAGACGCGACCGTTGGGTGCAACACTTCAGGTGGTTGATGTATGAAGTTTGCATGGAGCTGACAAGCTTTGCATCTTCGAGCATGGTCCAAGCAATCCTTCACCATTGTTGGCCAATAGTACCCCATCCTTTTTATATGGAAGTGAAGCTTCGGCCCAGACTGATGTGATCCACATACCCCAGAGTGTGCTTCTTCCAGAGCTTGAAGTGTTTCATCATCTCCTAGACATCGCAAAAGTACTCCCTCGAATGATCTTCTATATAGAGTGTCCTTATAGTAAAGGAAACGGGGTGCTCTACGACGAATTTCGCTTCTTCTTCTCGGATTTTCTGGCAGAGATCCATGACTGAGGTAACCAATTATAGGTTTCCTCCAGTCTTCCTTCTCAGCCTCGGAAACAGCAACAAGACGCTGAAGTTCATTTTCACCATCCATGCCTTCATCAAATGGTGGTACTACCCATTTTTGGCAGATAGTAACTTGTGTCTGTTCAGGCAAGGTAAGTGTTGACGCCAAAGCCGCTAAGGCATCAGCTTTCTTATTTTCCTTCCTCGGCACATGCTGGAGGGTTACATCCCCAAGCCATCCTATTAACTTCTGTGCATAATTGTGATAGGGTTGTAACTCTGGTTTCCTTACCTCATAGCTACCCAGAAGCTGATTAATTACCAATTTAGAGTCTCCATATACTTGCAGCTGTAATTGCTTCATGTCGACTGCCATTTCGAGGCCAAGTATGAGTGCTTGGTACTCTGCGACGTTATTAGAGCAATGTTGTGTCAGCGTGAAAGAATATGGGAAAACCTCTCCTTCCGAAGTTACGAAAACTACACCAGCCCCAGCTCCATCACGACGTGCAGCACCGTCGAAATACATCTTCCACGATGGTTGAACTTCGACGACCATTGCATCTTCATCAGGTAATTCATCAGTGAGCTCCCAATCATCAGGTATCGGATGGTCTGCCAAGAAGTCTGCTAATACTTGTCCTTTCACCGCTTTTTGAGGGACGTACACAATCTCAAATTGTTGAAACTGGAGGTACCATCTCGCCAAACGATCACTAAGGACTGGTTTCGACATCACAAATTTTATAGGATTTGCTTTGGAAATGAGTCGGACGACGTGAGCTTGAAAGTAGTGCTTCAACTTTTGAATGGAGAAGACTAGCGCCAAACACAACTTTTCGATTGGCAAGTACTTCAACTCATTTGGTGTCATCATCCTACTTAAGTAGTAAAGGGAATTTTCTTTCCCTTCACTATTCTCTTGAGCCAAAAGTGCCCCAACAGACCTTTCTTGCGCTGCGATATATAATATCAGCGGCTTTCCAGGTATAGGTGCAGCTAAAACTGGAGGTTTCATCAGGTACGACTTGATGCTCTCAAATGCGTTGCTACAAGCTCGGTCCCATTCGAAAGGGACACCTTTCTTCATAAGACGGCTGAATGGTTGACATCTTCCGGCCAGATTTGAAATGAATCTCCTAAGGTACGCCAACTTTCCTTGTAGACTCTTCAGTTCATGAATATTTCTAGGCTCAGGCATCTTCAAAATTGCATTGACTTTAGCTTGATAAATTTCAATCCCTCGGTGTCGAACAATGAAACCAAGGAATTTACCAGAAGTAACTCCGAATGCGCACTTTAAAGGATTCATCCGAAGTTGGTATCTTCGCAGCAATTCAAACACCGTTCTCAAATCTTGTAGGTGATCCTCCTTGTTTCTTGATTTCACCACCAAGTCATCAACATAGCACTCGACACTTTTGTGAAGCATGTTGTCGAAGATATTTTGCATAGCTCTTTGATAAGTAGCTCCGGCATTCTTCAGGCCAAATGGCATCACCTTGTAGCAGTAAATTCCCTTAGGAGTTCGAAACGCTGTGAGTTCTTCATCCTTAGGAGACATACGAATCTGATTATAGCCAGATGAGCCATCCATAAAAGACATTGCCTCATATCCAGTAGTGGCGTCAATCATGAGTTCTGGGATGGGGAGTGGAAATTCATCTTTGGGACATGCATTGTTGAGATCTCTAAAATCAACACAAACTCGAATTTGACCATTTTTCTTCCTTACAGGGACTATACTTGAAATCCAAGTAGGATACTTGACTTCCCGAATAAAACCAGCCTCAATAAGCTTGTTGACTTCATTCTCGATCAAGGGTACCAGCTCTGACCTGAAGCGGTGTTGGCTTTGCTTAACAGGACGAGCACCATTTCTAACCGCCAGATGATGGACTGCTACTTTGGGGTCTAAACCAGGCATCTCTTTGTAGCTCCAAGCAAAGACATCTCTATACTCCTTCAGTAGCTCTACATAGGCATTTTCATCATCCTTCATCAGTAAAGCACTTATATAGGTGGGTCTTGGTTCTTCATCTGTGCCGAGGTTGATCTCTTTCAATGCGTCAATTGTTGTCTTCACTCCTTCTTCAAGTTCAGGTGGAGCATCTTTAGCATCTTCATCTTCCTGCAGATCTCCGTCATTAAAAGATATGTGGTAACACCAAGAAATATCCTCCAACTCATTCTTGACCTTATTTGGATATGAAGCATTCTGTTCATCTTCTGCGACGATGTAATATGAAGATCCTACGCTTTCTTCGTCTTCCTCACGCTCCTTTGTGTGGATTATAGTGTAAGTCTTTGCCTTTAACACTTCTCCACATGAAACTACTAGTTTTTCTTGACGCTTCATCCTTGAAGGGATCAGACTTTGGCAATCTCTTGAAAATTTTAGGGCGTTAGGAGAAATGGTTATCTTTGCCTTCACATCACTTTTTTGGAGCTTGTTCCTCTTCTTCAATGGTCCGAATCTATCAAAGACAGAAGTTCTTGCAGTTGGTTCTCCGAGCCGATCAAAGACAGACTTTCTTTTGTTCGAAGGAACGGGCTCATCTTCAGCACCGACATAATTGCTGCTTACCCTCCTTATAGAGATGCGAACTGCCGGGGGTTTTTCGAAGCCCAAGCCTTCACGTGATTTCTTCATGGAGCTTTCTGGTAGGAGCTTCCCTAACTTAGATGGTTTGTTGGGATCATACCCAGCCTTTGCAAATAGTTTATAAGCATTTGGATCAAAACCCTCGTTTGTGCGCTTTGTGGGGAGTGCACTATTCTCCGGCGGATTTCGGGCTACAACTTTCCAAGCAAATTTGAGGATAACTTTAAAGCATCAAGCCGCTTGATAGGAAGGGTTAATCCATTCAGCACGTCACTTTGCAGGTCAGATGATTGGTCTTTCTTCTCTTTCAGTTTTGGGACGTAGCGGAGCGTAGGTCCCGTCTTCTTGCCTGAAGGTGCAAAGTATTGCTTATGTGGTTTCCTTTGAATAGAGTGGCTTCTATCTTCATCCTCTACAACTTTTGCTTTCCCAGCTGCAATCTCAGCCTTCTTTATTGCAATCTTAGGATCCAATGTCTTGGCGATGTTATCAACCCTGACTTCATTCACGATATTCTTCAAGTAAAATTTAGCGTCAGCACAGTACGCTTCAGATTCAGTGAATGGCTTGTCATCAGCAATGATTTTCTTCTCAATACCATCTTCGTGATACTTAAGGCATTGGTGATAAGTGGATGGGATGACTTTATTCTCATGTATCCACGGCCTTCCCAGTAAGATGTTATAGGAAGTTTTTGCATCGATCACATGCAACCATGCGCTTGAAGTCATTTCTCCAATAGTGAGGTCTATTTTTGTAGCACCTATGGCCCTTTGCCCCCCTTGGTTGAATCCATGAATCATCAAACGGCTTGCAATCAAATCCTCTCTTGAGATGCCAAGTTTGTTCATTGTGTGAATAGGCAGAATGTTGATTCCAGATCCTCCGTCAATCAAGATTCTATTCACTCTTTGTTCATTCACATATCCAACCATGAACAATGGACGATTGTGAGGAACTTCCCCAAGTAGGATATCATCACTCATGAATGTGATCTTTGCTTCACAAGTATTTGCTTCTCCGGCTGTAGATTCAGTGAGTTTTTCTGACTTCGTAGGTGAAGATGGCTCTGGACTTTCATTGTTCTCCTCTACTTTATCAGCATTACAACATGAGGCCTTCGTATCATCTTTAGGGATCTTCATGCGGAACCAACTTGGTAGAAACTCCTCTAAGGTCACTGGCTGGCGCGACTTTTGGTGATGGTAAACCTCCACCTTTGCCTTTTGTGGACGTCCGATTGCTTTCTGCTTCCTTGGCTTCCTTACCATTTTCTTCCTTATTGGCTTCTTAGCTGGTTCGTCTCGTGGGCTTGCCTTACGACGCCTCCGTCGAGTCACCAATGTCCAACCATCATCATCTTCCTCGAGCGATGCTTTCTTCATTCTTTGCTCACACAACTTTTGGGGAGAAAATGATCCTTTTGCTGGAACGGGTTCGAAATCGCCAAACTTGATCATGACATCTTGCTCTTCGGATCCTTCAATGAAATTGCAGATTGAAATAGGGTCTTGTGAGCCAAAGGTGATGGAAACTTGGTTTGCATTTTCCTTTTCATCTTCGAGTATAATTTCCCCTTTGTCGGCCAACTCCATGACTTTGTCCTTAAAGACAAAACATTTTTCAAGAGAGTGACCTAAAAGCCGATGGTACTTGCAGTAGTTTGGATCATTCGTTCTTCCAGCTTCATTAGCACGCTTCATTTCTGGTAGCTCAATGAGCTTTAGTTCCAGAAGCTCATCGAAGATTGCAGGAACATCCGAATCAAGGAATGGGTATTCCCTATCTTGCATCTCTCTCAAAGTTGATTTCCGAC
This sequence comes from Petunia axillaris subsp. axillaris, assembly GCA_029990575.1. NCBI lineage: Eukaryota > Viridiplantae > Streptophyta > Magnoliopsida > Solanales > Solanaceae > Petunia > Petunia axillaris. The sequence goes on from JARKNS010000007.1 coordinate 10,873,140, forward strand.
CTGTCTTATCCTTGAAAGAAGTCGTCTTCACACTTTATTTCTTGCTAAACTTTGTGGTGAATTTCACAGGCTTGGCATCAACATTCATGGACTCTTTGCTTTCAACCTTGGGTACCACTTTGCTCCATCTCTTGACTTCTTGCTTGTCTTTTCCCTTGCGAGGTTCGGTGAGTGGTGGCCCTTCTTTTCCAGTGGATGCCATGCTTAGCTCCATATCATGAGCACGTGTTGCCAACTCTTCAAAAGTCCTTGGCTTTATGCCTTGCAAGATGTAGCGAAGCCCCCAATGCATACCTTGAATGCACATCTCAATTCCTGAAGCTTCTCTGAGTCTATCTTTGCAGTTGAGACTTGCATTCCTCCATCGGTTGATGAAGTCAATGACTGGTTCTTCCTTTCGCTGTTGCGTGTTTGTAAGCTCTATCATGCTTACGGTACGCCTTGTACTGTAAAAGCGATTGAGGAACTCATGTTCCAGCTGCTCCCAGCTATCAATTGAACCAGACTCAAGGTTTGTATACCAATCGAAAGCATTCCCTTTGAGGGAACGGACGAACTGCTTGACGAGATAATCGCCGTAGGTTCCAGCATTGTTGCATGTCTCAACGAAGTGCGCCACATGCTGCTTTGGGTTTCCTTTGCCATCGAACTGCTGAAATTTTAGGGGTTGATAACCGATTGGCATCTTCAAGCTATCGATTCTTGCGGTGTATGGCTTCTCATATGCAAGCGAAGACTTGGAAGAAACCTCGTACTTATCCTTGATTGTTCCCATAATGAACTCCTTCAGTTGGTCAATTTGAATCACCCCATCAGCAGAAACTTGGATTTCCTTAGCAGGTGTTACTTGCTTAGCTGGAGTATTAATCACCTCTTGAACTTCTGGACGTTTTCCTGGTGCATGGCTAGATTCTCCCTCCATCATGCTTTCCATCTTGTTGATGCGAGCGTCTTGATCCTTGACATAGTTTGATAAACTATCAATCGTCTTTGTCAAGTTTGCAAGTTGTTCCTCCACTGTTAAAGTATTAGTCGCCATGGCATGTACTGCTGTTGGAGATGATGGAGAATAACATGGATTCTCCCATAGATTGATCTTTGATTGGAATGACTCGCGCGGCGTGGTTGGAGAGGACCCAAGGCTTGAAACTTCATCGTCTTTCTTCACTGCTGGACTTCTGGATCTGCAGAGCCTAAGTCGAGCCAAAGTGTTTTCAACAATCTCAGCGATATTTTCCCCTTTTTCCAATGGCTCAGTAGATGATCCTGCTCCTTTGGAAGATGAATAACCGAAAATTGGAGTTGATGCGGGCGGCACCTGATGTGCTTGTTGTCCCATCAAGTTTGCTTTGTTTCTTGTAACTGGTCCAAAGCTTCCCTTAGTAGCATTCATGCAGCTTTGAACCTCAGAAGAGAACTTGGAATCGGCATCAAGGTCATAAGGCCAGACAGATTTTGCAACGACAGATTTTGAGTTGGTGTTCTTGGAAGCCATCTCAATGTTGCTGAACTTTGTGAGTTGAAAAGTTGAGATGAGAGGTAGAGATTGTCCCACTGGGCGTGCCAGAATTTGTAACAACTAAATTCGCGTCAAGAAAATAAATATCGAGACAGGAAAATATTGCAACAATATATTTTATTTATCAAAATATGAGTGTTACAATCTCTATGATTCCTCTGATTCGTCTTTTCAAAATAATAACTTCAAGGGCTTTTGAGTTTGATCTTGAAGTTTGGATTTGGATTTGGATTTGATCTTGATCTTGACTTGATGAGTTCAAGAGCTTGGAGCTTTATCTTGAACTTGGTCTTGATCTTGAACTTGTACTTGGATTCAAGGGCTTGAAGCTTGATCTTGAATCTTCGTCTTGATCTCTAGAACTTGTAGAGAAATATTTGAGTGCTTGCAGCTTTTGTAGAAATCTCTTGCTTTGATCCACGAGCTCTTTCTTGTTTCTTGTTATGGATTCTTGCTTCTGATTTCTTCTCTTCTCAAATGAGAGATTTGACCCCTTTATATAGATATGGGGTGGAGTAGCCACTAAGAAACCCTGACGGGCCTTGGCCCGTGGACCGGCCAATCAGATTTAAGCAGTGACTAGGCCGTATTTGATTGGCCATAACATGTCACATGTACACATGGCATATTTTAATTGGTCTTGGAGTTTGACTTGGATTGCCACATCATTTGACGTGTGGCATGATCCAATTGGCTATTGTATTGACTTGGCGCCACGTCACTTGCCACGTGTCACATTTTTGGGCCTCTAGGAAAACTTATATCCGTTGGGCTAAGGCTAATTTGGGCTAGCCTTTCAAGATTGGGCTTTTATTATATTTAAATAATTAGCCACATTATATTAGTCCATAATATTTATTTGGACCAATATATCTTCAATTTGATATGTAGCCATATTATTTCATGGATTTAAATCCAACAAAATTTACTTGTCTACCAGGACCTCCGAATTTAATTTTGTTTGTACCTCTTGTTTCAAAATAAAATTAGAGACCTGATAAATCTAGAAGCTTTTCATTTGAGTATGTTTACTCAGCTCAATGTGATATTTCAATTTCTTTGTCGTTCAAAAAGAGATTTTGTGGTACTAAACCATCCAAACAAAGTCCAATTGACTCCACCTGCATTCCTGTAGATATTATATCTTCTATGAAAACTAGAAATTTGTGTTGGGATTAAAGTATCTCCAAAAATAGACATGGACATGATTTCGAGTTAAATGTTTGTGCCAGTTGTAGTAGCTATATAATTTGTATTAAGATTATCTGGTGTTTATTGCATTGGTAGGTTTGTATGTTTGATGCCCTATTAAAAGGTAGGTTAGTTGTTGCGATGATTAAGATTTTAAAAAGAATATGATTATGTTTTATTGCATTGTAGCTAAGCTTTAGCTTAGGCTTTCAAGCAGTTTACAGTGTGTGAGTGGGATACTGTGCTCTTGATTTGAAATAAGTGATGGATGTCTGTGTTCTCACACCATACCAATGATAGCAATGAATAGTATCGGGCGCATCCTATATCGAGTAAGGGAGTCTTCAATTGTATTTAGGAAAGAAAGTTGAGCTCAGGGAGTGAGATGGTCATCATTATTTATGATGAGTATCAAGTAGTGCAACCAATTTGATATAAATCTTAGTTCTTGTATATCTTGTTCGGGCTTGCTAACACTTGATTTAACTTAGTGAATATGGCATATCACAAGGTTCAGACTCTTTGTGTTGACCACCAATGTGATTTTCGATTATTTTGAGTCCCAGAAAGATAATTGATGTCGTTGTGGGTTTATTATACATCTAAAGGTAGAGTTGTCAATCAATATTGTCCGCCTTCAACCACATGATTTTCTATCTTCTACTAGTTTAGAAGATTTTGCTCTTAAAGGTTTATCTTGGCGCTAATCACCATGTTCTTAGTTAAATTTCAGCTAGATGGAGTTGATGATAGTGAAATGGGTAAAGGAGAATCTCTTAAGGGCATTAGTCAAAGCGTATGAGTTAAAGGACCTTGGATTGATTAATCTTAAGATCATCAGTAAAGATGTGTCATGTTTTTTTTGTTTATCGATGATGAGAATGTGTCTTAGTGTTAGACAAAATTTACATGTCGGTTATACATCACGCAAGCGGACTCATGTTAAAAAATGAATCCTTGTACTGGGTGATCTTTGTTATCTGAATTCTCTAACCCAAGAGTTCTTGATTCCCTTATAGAGGTGGAAACGTATTGCTATGGACCTTGTGTTATGTTCGTTTTCAACTGAGATGAAGTCGGGATCAGTTGGGTTAACTTTATTCTGACTCTCAAAGATTGCGTGTTTTATTAATTGAGTCTCAATATCATATGAGCAGCTTGTGGAAATATAAATATATCTGGAAGAAACTATGTCGTAGTCAAGTCGTATATATATATTAGCATTAGTGTTATTCTTATATATACTATTTTATCTTACTCGTCGTCCTTATTACTATTTTTGTCTCATTACTCTTGTTATCTCCTTTTCTGTGTCAGTACTTTCTATATCTTGGTGTTTCATCTTAGGTTTTTCTTTCTAAACCTAATTTTGAAAATGATTTAATTAAGTCATAGGTCGATTGAAATCACCTTATCTACCTTACTAAAGGTAGGTTAAGGTCAGCGTAGACTTCAAAATTCTCAAATCTCGATTGTGGTATATCACTTGGTAAGTTATTGTTATTGATGTTGTTAGACTTCTTAGGTAGAGACAAGTGTGTCTTGTGGCATGAAGTCAGTATATAATCTGGCATTTACTGAAATAGTGTTGGTATTGACCTGTGCGATCACGAGAGAGCCATTCTAGTGGGGTCGTTTTGTAGGACTAACAGTGCGATTGCAAATCTCCTCATATGACCCCCGCTGGTTTAATTGCCAAACCTGCACGACCCTGACAATTGTCTTGCAATCCTTTCATGTTGATACCCAAGTCTGTGCGACTTTTCCTGCAAATTTCATGCTTCTAGGTTGAAGCTGAGTACCCTTTGATTTTTTTTCTATAGGTAGGTGATATGAGATTCTTCGGCACGTGTTGTGAGTCATTGTGGTACTTGCACGCTTATTTACCATTCTGTTATGAGGAGTCTATTACTTGTCTTAGAAATGAATTTTGTGTCTATATATTGGGTTCAATCTGTCATTTTGTTTATTTGAAAGATAATTAATAAAATGAATGTTTTAGTAACTACGGTATGTCATATTTTACTCGTGTATAAAATTTAAACACAATCTAAGGTTGTTTAGGTCTGCTGGAGCATAATTTCCTTTTTCTGGTTCAGCATCGATCAATACATAATCTTAGTTCATCAATTTGGGTAAACGTGCTCCATTTGACAAGCCATTAGGGCTTTACTGGGTGATTGGTAATTTGAGTGTAAAGTTTTATATGATTCCAATGACATTTGATAGGTTATGGGAAAGAAATTCATCGTCGGACCAAAAGAAACAATCCAACCTTCTATATCTTGTGTTTTGAAGTTCATTTGGTGAATAGACAATTGCTTTAGTTTTCCTAAGACATTTATGACTTTTCAGATAGTTTGGGTCGTTATTCATATTCATTGATTACATTTTGAAAATGTTTGTGAACAAACTTGTATTTACGTGAGAGAGAATGCAATAACTCAAAAATGTAAATGATTTATTTTGTCATTTAGTACAAAAAATGAAAATAATGACGAAATGAGAATCTTATGGGCCATGCGCCAGAAAGTGCAAATCAGAGGGTCTCAAGGGAAGGGAACCCCATTTATGTTTCATTCGTCTTAGTTATTAGAAATAAAATGAATTTTGGCGGAATAGGTTGACAGATACTCAAACTTAGTAAGAAAAGTCACTTAGCTCCCTCAAGCCTGCTTTGAACCTATTGACTGCTTGGTGTTAGGTTAAAACTATGCATATTGAATCCTTTTAAGACAACTAGATTGGCACAACTGGATTTCCGAACAGGCCGTGTGGGTCACCATATGCCTATTGAATCCTTCTAAGAGAACTGGACTGACACAACTGGATTTTCGAACAGGCCGTGTGGGCACCTGACATCCTCCCCTAGACCTGTCGGGCAAACTATATATTTTAATCATATAAAAAGGCAAAATAAAGCTTAATAGAACAAAACAAACATATATATATATATAAACACACACACACACACACACCCCCCCCCCCCCAAAGGGAGCGAAGATTTTATCTAACATAAAAGAACTAGGACGGGTGACCATTAAAGACAAAAGTTGGCTTACCCTGACAGCTGAACACGTCTTCGCTTCTCAGTCTCATCTCGAACTCGATCATGAGAAAAATCTATCAAAACGAAATAGATAGACAAGAAAAAAATAGAGGCTGAGTCGAAAGGACCAAATAATTTAGTTCTAGCTAGCCACCTCGAAGAAGTAGGCGAGCTAGCCGGTGAGAAGAGAAAGAAGACAAAAATTATGTAAATTTATCTCACACAACAAGAACATAGGACACGCAGCCAGATAACAACCGGAAACACACACCATATTGTATTGGCCTAAATCGGTCTAGATCAATCAATCGAATTTGTGATGGGTTTAGAAGCAATATGAAGTATCAATGTTGCAAATTAATAGAAATAAATATATCAATTGTAACTTATTTATGAATACAATTGAATAGAGTTTTTGTAAGTATTTGTGAAAGCCTTTACAGGGTAAATGAAATTCTATTTATAGCTCAATAAGCTTAGGACCATTCAAGCCACTAGCTTGCAATTTTCCCACGTTCGGATCATGGGTAATCAACATTTTTTCCCTTTTAATGCTGAATTAATGGGTGTAGGTTTGGGCGACTCTTTCGCTGAAAATGTAACTGACTCCCCGAGGCTTTGGTTTCTCACCTCGGGGGTATGAATCCAATGATCATCGAGGCAACTAGTCATCGAGGCTTGCCAAAGATCCGGACCTTGTGGCTTCGTCTTGGAAACCACACGGTCCACCTCGTGTCCAATCCTATGAATCTTTGTGTGATATGTCTCAAACCATGTGCTCGAGGCGCCACGTGTGGAAGCCATTTTTCACCTAATACAGATAGTCCCCCCACTCCTCGGGCAATAGACAGGGTTTCCTAGGAGCTGAATGAGAATAGATGGGAGAGTATTGTGGCTACATGCACGCCTAGAAATTCGAAAAGGGCTATCACAACTCCAGCCTAGGGCCGCAATGGATAACCGACACTAAGTACTGATCATCACTAAACCTAATGATAATATGCTAAACATGAGTATAACTAATTAAATAAATATGCATAAGCCTAGCTGATAAGAACTGTACAATCTGGAAATTCGCTAAGGATAATATAAGCTTTTATCCAAAGACATACTAACTGCATAGGTGTATATCTACAGGCCTCTAGGGGTGCTGAATTGAACAAGTACTTGACGGGATAGGGCCTCGTCATGCCCAAACTAGCTGATTGTACACAAACCAAAAAATAAGTAACTTCGGGAGGAAGTGGAATAACTCCAACAGCTGATGGATGGCCTACTAATGTAGCCCAAGCGCTGATCTATCTGTATCCGCACGGCATAAAACGCAGTGTCCCAAAAAAGGGCGTGAGTTACAAATTATGTAAGGCATGAGCATATAATATATCATAGCTGAATGAAACTGTAAAGCTGGAATATAATTATGTAAATATATGCTAAAGTATAGCAATGTAGCTGGAAATCTAAAATATGAACTAAACATGATCTGAATATAAACTAAATTCAAACTAAATTTGAAACTTAAGACTGAGCTGAACTATACTGCTAACTGACTCTAATATGACTGATACCTGGTAACTAGAAACTGGAACTGATAGATGTAACTGATATTGACACAAAGAATTGGTGGCTGATAACTGAGAAGTGATAGCTGGTACTGAGCTAAAATTTAACTGTTATCTGAACTGGTACCTGTCTGGTGTTATGGGCTGTATCCCCAAAATCAGGTAACTGAACATCTGAAGTAGCCTCATGTATAGTCATACAGTACATGTGGCTATATATGCGTATATAACAAACATGGCGGGTGTTATGGGCTATGTCCCCCCATCCATTATTATCTAGTCTCTCTAGTCAGAGTGTGTGAATGACACCCGGTCATACTAGGTGTTTCGACTCCCGCCTGAACCAGAGCGTTTGTCTCCCTAAATGGTTAGCATCATACGTGATCAGGCTCTGTGTCCAATGTCCAGCTTCTTTAGGGGACACCAAATCACACAAAATATGATCACAATATAAACATAAGCATGTATGAGGTACAACACGTGTGGCAAAATAGATATGAACTCAAAGAAATGATAAGAAAACCCTAGATGGAATCATAGACACAACTTGGAACTCCAAATTTGTGTAACTCTTTGAATTTCTATAAAAATTTCAGCAGAGATTCCCCTAAAACTGGATGATACGCAAAAATAAAAACCAGCTCTACAATATAAACAGGAATGGATACCCAACCAGAATGATAACATCAAGCAAAAAGAAGTTCAGCTATCCACAAAATAAGTGACGAAATAGAATTATAAACGTAATATTGGCCAATCATTTTATAAAGCCTCTACTGCCGATTTAAGATAAAACTGAGCACCTAAACATTCTATATTACCTTAAATATTCATAACAGATGATATAGGATATGCATAGGTTAATAGATTACATATAATATTGAATGGACAAGCTGATCGGACGGCAAAACAATTCCACGACTGCACAGAATATCTGGACAGTACCATTGTCCTATATTGCATCATAGTTTTCAGGGTCTAAATAGTAAACATAGACTTTAGAATCTGAATGAAAGTTGTAGATATATCTCTTAGGGTTCAAGAGAATCCTAAATCACCCTACTATCAGTTTGTTAAAAAAAGTTATGCTCGAGTTCCTATCAACTGTCTGGAGTGAAAAATGGATTTTTCAGTTCTGAGAAATCTTTTGTGCTGCTCTTTGGGGACTGATTTGAGACCTTTATACCTAGGTTTTTATCACAAAAATCTACTTATGCAAGGTTAAAATGGTTCTAGACAAGATCAACATGAAATATTCCAATTTTGAAGGTAAAACAAGCTTGGAAAGTTACTAGAGACATGCCTTAGTCGAAAGAACAAGATAGACCTTACATACCTCACTAGTTTAGCTCCCAACCTTGTTTCCTTTGATTCACACCCTTCCATATTCTTTTATAGCTAAAATAAAGTAAGCAATTGTTTCTTAACCATGAAGTACCTTCCAAAATGCAAATTACAAAGGAAAAGAGAGGCGGTATAATGATGCTTACGTCGTAGGGATCGTTCTAATGTTATCGCTTCTTGATTTCGAATCCGATATGTTAATCTTGCTTGAAACCTTTGTTGAAAGCTTAAGAAGAACTTTAGAGATTTTATTTTCTTCGTGGTTTCTGAAAAACGAAGAAGAAAGAAGACTTTGTCATATATATCCACTTTTGAAAAGTCAAAGAGGTACTAGCTTGGCACCCTAGAAATGGCCCTTCTTCAGACACTTATATCTTTTTATGAAGATATCTTTAAAGCAAACGGTAAAGAGTGTTGGAAACTACACTCCAAGACCATCAATTTGGTATATGATATGTCCCTAAAAGACCTCATATAACACACATAATTAATTTCTCAAAATGCTTCATTACAAGTGAATTTCTTAGTCTGTTTTTCCGTAGCTTAGATTCGATTTTTCTAGAATTTTATATTCAATATATAAACTTCATCTATAGTCATATCATGACTTTAAACTTACTTAAATTATTCTTAACATTTCATTAGCGCAATATACGTCAGTTTAGACACGGGGTGTATCAATCTCCCCTCTTTAGGAACATTCATCCTCGAATGTTGGCTGAGGGATATAGGAGCATTAAACAAAGATCCTTTATGTAAATGGAGTAGTGAAGAGATGCGGATATCTGGCCCGCATATCCTTTTCATCTTTCTAAGTCTTCTCTTCAACCTTATTGCTCTGCAACAACACTTTCACTAAAGGAATATCTTTCATCCTGAACCGACAAACCTGCCTGTCTAGAAAGCAACAAGTACCTCTTCATATGTCAAATACTCGATGATCTATACATCATCAACTGGTATAACTCTGGAAGGATCTCCAACACTTTTTCGAAACATGGAGACATGAAATACTAATGTACCTCTTGAAGGTCTGCTGGAAGGTCCAACTCATTGGCTACACGTCCGACTCGTCTAATAATCTGATACAGACCTATGAATCTAGGTCCAAGCTTGCCCTTCTGACCTACGAATCTCATAACGCCTTTTATAGGCGATACTTTCAGAAATACCCAGTTGCCAATCTGAAAATCTAAATCTCGACATTGGTTATCTGCATATGACTTTTGTGCTCTTTTTGCTGCTAATAATCTTTCCTGATTAACTCAACTTTATCAATTGCTTACTGGATTAAGTCTGAACCTATTAGCTGAGATTCACCAACCTTGAGTCATCCTATAGGAGACCTTCATTTAAGGCGCCATCTGTATGCTGGAAGGATAGCTATTATTGTTCACAAACTCCATTAATGACAGATGTTCATCCCAGTTGCCTCCAAAATCTAACACATATTCCCTTAACATGTCCTCGAGCGTCTGTACGATTTGCTCGGCCTGTACATCTGTCTAGGAATGAAAAGTTGTACTTAAATTCACTTATGTCCCCACGTCTTTTTGGAATGATTGCTAGAAGTTAGTTATAAACTGTGTGCCTCTGTCTGAGATGACATATGAGGCATATAACCTCCCTGATATACAATCTGGCGTACTCTTTTACTGTATAGATAGTTCTAACAAGCAAGAATAGCTGATTTAGTATTGTCAACTATAACTCAAATGGAATCATGCCTGCTCCGCGTACAAGGAAAGCCTGTAATAAAGTTTATATTTACTACTTATCTTTTCTGACCATCTATTTTGATTCCTTCTGATGATACTATAAAATGCTACCGAACTCAACATGAATTTACATTTCGAGAATTTCGCATACAACTTTTGGTCCCGAATGATACCCAACACTGTGCGTAGATGCTCTACATATTCTGATTCACACTTGAAATATACTAGAATATCATCAATAAACACTATCACAAAAGGGTCTAGATAAGGCCTACACACGCTGTTAATAAAATCCATAAACAATGCTAGGGCATCAGTTAGCTCAAATGACATCACTAGAAACTCATAATTGCCATACCTAGTTCTGAACGCTGTTTTAGGCGTGTCACACTCTCTGACTCTAACTTAGTGGTAGCATGGTCTCAATTTTATCTTCAAGAAGCACTTGGTACCCTGAAGATGGTCGAGCAAGTCATCAATTCTGGGAAGGGGTTATTTGCTCTATATTGTGACCTTGTGCAACTGTCTGCAATCTATGCACATACATAGGGTGATGCAGGGTAAACCTACGAAAGCGATAAAGAGATAAAAACGAGACGAGACGAGACTTACACTAAAGTTCGAGTAGCAACAAAGAACTTGTTCCGTTACACTCCAAACGATTGGAAAGAATCACCTACGCTAAGCAACTATCCTCAAGAGACAGAGGCTCTAGCAAATAGAATGATCGAAGACGGATTGAAGAGCAACGTGGATTCATCCAATTGATTCAAGCCAAAATGGTTACAATGTCAAGAGCAAAGCTCATTTAATGTGTTTTTGATTCAAGGTAAGGTAAAGAGCAATAAATGAAAGAGGGGGTGTATTTATAACACCCCTTTACAAGTTTTCCTAGATTCTGGTCCGCAGCTGCCCAAGTGTTCATCGCGATCGCGCAGGGATATATGCGATCACGAGGCACACTTAAATGCTGGGTTGCGCGATCGCGCGAGACAAGGCGCGACGGCGTAGAACAAAAAAGAACCCTTCGCGATCGCGATGGTGAGCACGCGATCGCGAAGAACAAAAGTTCAGCTTCAAGCAGTAAGCTCAGCAGGTGCTCCCCTGTTTTGCCCTGTTTTGCTCCCCTGATTCCTGCACTGTTTCCTGCCCTGTTTCCACATGGATTGAGCTCGAATGCATTGTCTTCAAGTCCCCTCCCGAGCTCACATCATCCACGCCTCGCCAAACCAAGTGTAGGTGAGCGTCTTGTATAGCTTTGGCTTGGCTTCTCGTAAAAGGTCTCGAGCTAGTTTTCCTGGCATCATCCTCCCCTTCTTGAGAAGATTTCGTCCTCGAAATTAAGGCGTCATCCTCCACGGCATAACCTACATCACAAGGAGCCAAGTCACTAACATTGAAAGTATTTGAAACATTGTACTCACCGGGTAGATCAATCACATAGGCATTGTTGTTGATCTTGGATATCACTTGGAACAGGCCATCTCCTCGGGGTGCCAACTTCCCTTTTCGAATCATTGGAAATCTTTCTTTCCGGAAGTACACCCACACCCAATCTCCTTTCTTGAATTCCACCTTCTTCCTTCCCTTGTTCTTCTTGGTGGCTAGCTTTTCATAAGCTTCCTCCAAGTTCTTCTTTGCTTTGGCATGGAGTTCCATCAAGGCCTTAGCTCGGCTTGTACCTTCAACATTAACAACCATTTCCCTTGGCAAAGGGGTAAGATCAAGTGGAATCAAAGGATTAAAACCATAAACACACTCAAATGGAGTCATGCCAATTATTCTATGCAAGGTGCGATTATATGCAAACTCCATGAGTGGTAACTTCTCCACCCGAGTCCCGGCCTTACCTCGGGTCATAGCTCTAAGAAGAGACCCCAAGGTTCGGTTCGCCACCTCGGTTTGACCGTCCGTTTGAGGGTGGTGGGACGTAGAGAACAACTATTTGGTGCCAAGGGCACCCCACAAGCATCTCCAAAAATGGCTTAGGAACTTAGTGTCCCTATCACTTACAATGGTTTGAGGCACGCCATGCAATTTTAACACATTATCAATGAACAAGGAAGCTACGTGGTGTGCGTCACTACTCTTTTTACAAGGAATAAAGTGAGCCATTCTGAAGAACCTATCCACGACAACATAAATGCTATCATGTCCCCCTCTAGACCGTGGCAATCCCAAAACAAAATCCATAGAAATGTCCATCCATGGGCTAGTAGGAATAGGCAAAGGAGTATACAAGCCATGGGGATTCGACTTAGACTTGGCGTGCTTGCAATCTAAACAAGCATTGTATAGCCGCTCAACATGCAACCCCATCTTAGGCCAATGGAATTGCTCCATAAGAATAGCCAAAGTCTTATCCCTCCCAAAGTGACCCATCAAGCCTCCACAATGTGCTTCACGCACTAGCAATTCTCGCCAAGAGGACTCGGGGACACATACTCTCCCTTTCTTTAAAATGTAGCCATCTACCCATTGGTACTTCTCCACTCGCTTCCCACTCACTAGAGCATCATAAATGCTCTTGAACTTTGGGTCATGTTCATACAAGAATTTTATACTCTCAAAACCCATAAGTCTAGAAGCAAGAGTGGTAGCAAGGGCGAACTTCCTAGAAAGCGCATCGGCTACAACATTGTCCTTGCCCTTCTTGTAATGAATTACATAGGGAAAAGACTCAATGAACTCCACCCACTTGGCATGTCTTTTGTTCAACTTCTCTTGGCTTCTTAGATGCTTGAGTGACTCATGGTCACTCTTGATCACAAATTCCCGAGGCCATAGATAGTGTTGCCAATAGGCCAAAGCTCTCACTAGGGCATACAACTCCTTGTCATACGTGGAGTAATTCAAGGTTGTGCCCTTCAACTTCTCACTAAAGTAGGCAACGGGTTTCCCTTCTTGCATGAGAACACCCCCAATTCCCACCCCCGAGGCATCACACTCAACCTCAAAAGCCTTCCCAAAGTCGGGCAATTGTAGCAAGGGGGCGGTACTCAACCTACTTTTCAATTCTTGGAAAGCTCTCTCTTGAGGCTCTCCCCACACAAAGGATTTATCTTTCTTCACCAACTCGGTGAGTGGTGCGGCAATGGTGCTAAAGTCTCTAACAAAGCGCCTATAGAAACTAGCAAGGCCATGGAAACTCCTCACATGAGAAACGGTGGTAGGAGTAGGCCAATCTCTAATGGCTTCAACTTTGGACTCATCAACTTCCACACCATTGACACTAACAACAAAGCCCAAAAAGACAACATTTTCAACACAAAAGGCACACTTCTTAAAGTTGGCATAGAGCCTTTCGGCTCGTAGAAATTCAAGCACTTGACTCAAGTGGCCCACATGGTCGTCTATTGACTTGCTATAAATCAATATGTCATCAAAGTAGACGACCACGAATTTGTTGATGAATGGCTTAAGCACGTGGTTCATTAATCTCATGAAAGTGCTAGGTGCGTTGGAGAGGCCAAAGGGCATCACCAACCATTCATATAGACCAAACTTGGTCTTGAATGCGGTTTTCCATTCATCCCCGGGTTTCATCCGGATTTGATGGTAGCCGGACCTAAGGTCTATTTTAGAAAAGACACTAGAACCACTAAGCTCATCCAACATATCATCCAAACGAGGTATGGGATGTCGATACTTTACCGTGATCTTGTTGACCGCTCGACAATCCACACACATCCTCCAAGTGCCATCCTTCTTTGGAACGAGGATCACGGGCACGGCACAAGGGCTCAAGCTCTCCCTCACCAAGCCTTTGGTAAGCAATTCATCAATTTGCTTTTGTAACTCCCTTGTGTCCTCGGGATTACTTCTATATGCCGGCTTGTTGGGAATTTGAGATCCCGGGACGAAGTCAATTTGGTGTTCAATACCTCTCAAGGGAAGTAATCCATCCGGCATCTCTTCCGGGAACATGTCCTCATAGACCTTCAAATCATTGTCAATGGCACTAGGCAAAGGGTTAGGGTTAGATAAATAATCACTTTCGGAATTTAAAACCATACCTTTGTGCACTAGGCATATGAGCATCTTGGTGCCATCATTACCTCTCAAATATTCACCCGGTTGCATCATGGCACACATGCGACCGGTGGAAGATGGTGGAGTCTCGGCCAAAGGTTTGGCCACAACCGGGGACTTGGCCTTAGCCGCTTCCCTCAACTCTTTCATGCGCCGATAGTCTTCACTTACTTGTTTTGGGGTCAAAGGTGTAAGCACAAACCTCTTCCCCTCATGCTTAACCGTGTAAGTGTTGGCCCGGCCATCATGAACCACTTGTTTGTCGTATTGCCAAGGCCTTCCAAACAAAAGGTGGCAAGCTTGCATTGGCAGCACGTCAAACATGTGTTCATCTTGATAGTTCCCAATCATGAACCTAATCAAGACTTGCTTCACTACCCTCAATTCCCCACACTCACTTAGCCATTGCAAACGGTAGGGACTAGGGTGTTTAATGGTAGTCAATTTCAATTGTGATACGAAGGATTGGCTCATCACATTTGCACAACTACCCGAGTCAATAATCATGGAACAAACTTGCCCCTTCACTCTACAACGGGCATGGAACAAGTTCTCCCTTTGCTCATCTTCCCTCTCCTCACTCAACATGGTTCCCAAAATGTGACGCACCACAAGGAACATATTAGGATCATTCCCCTCCGTCGCTCTCTCCTCTCCCTCAACTTCGTCACTCTCCTCTTCAACTTCACCCTCGGGCTCACTCTCACCCTCATAAACCAACCCATCATCCATCACAATCATTGTTTTCCGGGTAGGGCACTCTTTGGCAAAGTGTCCGTATCCCTTACATTTATGACATTGGAAAGAAGAAGAAGAAGAAGGAGTATTTAAAGTAGTTTTAGAAATACCTCCAACCTCTTTGTGGTCGCTTCTCGGGGTGGCCTTTTCAAAAGGCTTCTTCACTTCTCGACTCCCACTTGCTCCACTAGCATATGGGCTTTTCCATTCTTTGGTGCGAGTTGATGGAGTGGTAGTGGCAGTACTCCTATAGCGAGGAGCCTTCTCTTCTTTGAGCCATTTCTCGGCTTCAACCGCGGCATCACAAACATCTTGTAAGGAGTGGAAGGTGTAAAGTCTCAATTGGGAGGCAATCTCCCTACTCAAGCCACTTTTGAAACGGATGATAGCTTGTTCCTCATCCTCCGTTTCCATATCAAGAGCCATCCGGTTTTTCTCAAAGTCATTGAAATATTCATCAACGGACTTGTAACCTTGCTTCAATTCATAGAGCTTTTTGAGTTGCTCTTGTCGATACTTGGGAGTCACATACTTGTTGTTCATAACCTCTTTCAACTCTTCCCAAGTGATGTTCATCCGCATCCCAAGTCTTCTCCTTGATCGCTTGATGGATTCCCACCAAGTAGAGGCATAAGACTCAAATGATGATATATCATAAGTGGCCTTCTTCTCCTCGGTCATATCATTTGTGTCAAAGACCCGCTCCAATTGGACCTTCCATTCAAGAAATGCTTCCGGATCACTAGCCCCTTTGAAAGGAGGGATAGTGATCTTGACACTATTGAGATTAGTGTCACGACCCCCTCGGTTTGGTTCCGGTTGAACCCCATAGTTGTCATCAACATCATCATATTCCCTTCCCAAGTTTCTTCCCATGTAAGCTCTTGGAGGTCCTCGACCTCGCCCACGACCTCTATCTACATCTCGGCCTCCATTCATCGCTCTCCTATTTGGATAGGGAGCATCAAAGTAATCATCATCAAGTCCGAGGCCCTCCCTTCTTGAGCTTCATCAACTTGCTCAAGAGGTGCAATGTTTCTCCGAGGCCTTAGGAATGGAACATCTCCTTGGGGATTGCCCAAGGGTTGGGGATTTCCCAACAACCTTTATCTAGCAAGAGCCTCATCCCTCAACCGTTGTCGACGAACTAGCTCCGCATATTGATCCGGTTTTATGATTGAATCATCACTAGTACCTTCACCGGTATCTTTTGGGACACTCGGGGTCCTTTCCTTTTCAAAAGTTTCCATCTTAAGGTTTAAGGCCTTCACCTCGGCTAGCAAACTAGCCAAGACGTCGGTTGGAACCTCAATGGTACTCTTTGCTTTCTCCTCCGCCATGTACCTACAACAATAAAAAATAAGAAACGAGATTAGAGTAAAAGTCCTCACTCACTCCCTCACTTTTGTTTGTCGCTCGGGTTCACTCAAGTTGGGGTTAGGTTCACACAAGCTTGAGATCAATGGCCTCCTCGTAGTTGCGCAACCTCCTCAATGATCAGTCCAAAATACAAGAACCAAATGCTCTTCGGGAAGAGTGGATTCAATGGGACTCGATAAACGCTAAGCTATTTGGTGCGCACTTGAACCAAACAATTAACTACGAATCTTCTTTGAATTCTACTCTCCTTCTAGGCACGAGGATCCTATTCGCACAATGGATTAGTACTAATTAGGTAGAAGTGTTACCCTCAAAGTACTAACTGGAAGTGACGCGATCAAATGTTCAAAGATCGAATCGTCACTAAACGGATTCGGAATTGGATGAATTTTGGTTTGTGATCTAGAAACTCACCATATTTGATGAAGCTATGGGAGTTTTGGTGGTTGGAAACTGTTATGATAGCTTTGCAAACGTTCTGTCCCAGTTCAGGAAATTCTGGAAATTTTTACCCTTCGCGATCGCTTGCAGAGTGGCGCGATCGCGATGAACAAAAATTCAGAAGGGACGCGATAGCATGAGACCTCGCGCGATCGCGCAGGTCTGTGCAGCAGAACCAGAAACTCGACAGAAACTGCAGTTTTGGCACTCACAACAACCCAAATTCAATTTATTTCAGTTTTCAAGGTTCCAAATGGTGTTCCCAACTGTAGTAAACAATCCCCACTGATTTTATCACACAAACAACCAACAAACAACTTGTTTTCAATGATTTTTGACAAGTTCTTCAAAAAATTTCAAACCTTCAAGAACCACAAATTTGATTTTCACTACAACACTCCAAATGATGTTATGGTGGTATCAAAATGACGGGAAAACTATAAGGAGTAAACCCCGACACCAAACAAGCAAGAATTCACAACATCAATTGAGTTCTAGCAAATTTTGCAAATATTCAACCTAGGGTTCAAATTTTCCAACTTTTGATTCTCAACTCCAAAACGTGTTTTGTTGGTTCCCAATTTTCGAGATTATGTAAACGAACAATCCCCGATAATCAATACCAACAAAATCATAACAACAAGCGATTTCTATCAAATTTTTTTTGGGTTTTCAAGTTTTTGAATTTTTTTTTCTTCTATTCAATATAACAAGAACAAGAACAAGAAAATAAACACGGAACAAAGATGACAAGCACGACGAGTAGGACGAGGGTTCGTAAGAACGCAACCCTAGCCTTGCTCTGATACCAACTGATGCAGGGTAAACCTACGAAAGCGATAAAGAGATAAAAACGAGACGAGACTTACACTAAAGTTCGAGTAGCAACGAAGAACTTGTTCCGTTACACCCCAAACGATTGGAAAGAATCACCTACGCTAAGCAACTATCCTAGAGACACGAGGCTCTAGCAAATAGAATGATCGAAGACGGATTGAAGAGCAACGTGGATTCATCCAATTGATTCAAGCCAAAATGGTTACAATGTCAGGAGAAAAAACTCATTTAATGTGTTTTTGATTCGAGGTAAGGTAAAGAGCAATAAATGAAAGAGGGGTGTATTTATAACACCCCTTTACAAGTTTTCCTAGATTCTGGTCCGCAGCTGCCCAAGTGTTCATCGCGATCGCGTAGGGATATATGCGATCGCGAGGCACACTTAAATGCTGGGTCGCGCGATCGCGCGAGACAAGGCGCGACGGCGTAGAACAAAAAAGAACCCTTCGTGATCGCGATGGTGAGCACGCGATCGCGAAGAACAAAAATTTAGCTTCAGGCAGTAAGCTCAGCAGGTGCTCCCCTGTTTTGCCCTGTTTTGCTCCCCTGATTCCTGAACTGTTTCCTGCCCTGTTTCCACATAGATTGAGCTCCAATGCATTGTCTTCAAGTCCCCTCCCGAGCTCACATCATCCACGCCTCGCCAAACCAAATGTAGGTGAGCGTCTTGTATAGCTTTGGCTTGGATTCTCGTAAAAGGTCTCGAGCTAGTTTGCCCGGCATCATAGGGAGCCATCTTTCTTTTTCACAAATAAGACTGGTCCTCCCAAGGAAAATTTTGGGTTTAATGAAACCCTTATCTAACAAATCTTTCAAATGCTCCTTAAGTTCCTTTAATTCTGATGGTGTTATCTTGTAAGGAGGAATAGATATTGGTTGCGTACCCGACACTATATCGATGGGAAAATCAATTTGTCACTCTCGAGTTTGCCTTGTGAGTAGGGTTGTCTCGAGGATGAATTTGGAGGTGGGAAGGTATCTCTTGGTGTAAGTAAGAGTGCTTTTAAGAAGGGAAGTGGAGTAATTGATACTAGTTGTAGGTTGAGCTATTGTGCTTACTCCATCCCATATGTTGATAACACTTCGAGTGTTGAACATGCCATATGTTGATCACACTTTGAGTGTTGAGCATGCCAAAACCCTTATCTAACAGATCTTCCAACTGCTCCTTAAGATTCTTTTAATTCTGATGGTGTCATCTTGTAAGGAGGAATAGATATTGGTTGCGTACCCGACACTATATCGATGGGAAAATCAATTTCTCACTCTCGAGTTTTCCTTGTGAGGAGGGTTGTCTTGAGGATGAATTTGTAGGTGGGAAGGTATCTCTTGGTGTGAGTAAGAGTGCTTTTAAGAAATGGAATGGAGTAATTTATACTAGTTGTAGGTTGAGCTATTGTGCTTACTCCATCCCATATGTTGATCACACTTTGAGTGTTGAGCATGCCAAAACCCTTATCTAACAGATCTTCCAACTGCTCCTTAAGATTCTTTTTAATTCTGATGGTGTCATCTTGTAAGGAGGAATAGATATTGGTTGCGTACACGACACTATATCGATGGGAAAATCAATTTCTCACTCTCGAGTTTTCCTTGTGAGGAGGGTTGTCTTGAGGATGAATTTGTAGGTGGGAAGGTATCTCTTGGTGTGAGTAAGAGTGCTTTTAAGAAGGGGAATGGAGTAATTTATACTAGTTGTAGGTTGAGCTATTGTGCTTACTCCATCCCATATGTTGATCACACTTTGAGTGTTGAGCATGCCAAAACAAATGTGCCACATTGTGAAAACATTGCATTGAAGGTTTTGTGTGTTGGTTATGAGCTTAGGGATCAAAAGATTTTTTATAGTTTGATCTTGCATTTTCCATACCCTATTGATCTCTTTGTTTGTTCTTGTGTTGACTGAACTTGTTTGTTTAGCCAAGTACTTGTTGTTTCCTTTGGAGATATGAACTTTTTCATTGCTATTGATACTTGATTATACCATAAGAGTGTGTTTTCCATACGGTTTGCACTAACCTACTTCTGTAGTGGGAAGTTTTGCTTGTGGTTGTCTTTGCTTGTCGGCCTTGATGGTTTGATTTCAAGGACGAAATCCTTTCAAGAAGGGGAGGATGATACGGTACAAATTGAGCCAAAGCACTAACCATCAAGAGCCAAGCTTGAAGGACATAAAAGCTTCTAGGGCAAGCACTTTGGAGGAGAGTTCTGGAGCGACTTGAAGATGTTTCGCTTGGTCACAGCCTTGAGCGGACCGCCTCAAGGGGTGGGCCGCCTACCCCCAATTTGTCCGAAATTTGGCTAAAGTCCGGAACTCCCAACTCTCTGTAGTTTCTGCCAGGCGTTCCGCCTTATAGTCCAGGTGTTGCACCTTGCAGTCGTGGCGCTCCACCTCAGCCTGTTACATGCCTTACGAGATTTTTATTTTCTATTTTAGCCCTGCGAGGCCTATTACGTTTTTACCCAACTTGTGGGCTTTTATGTCATTTATTCAAAGTGAGGTACCTAAAAATACCTCCTAGGTCATTTTATTTTATTAGTCTACCTTGAATATTGAAGAATGAACTTTGGAGAAGAATCTCCCAATAGAAACCTTTGTTGGGCCTGAATTCACATGGTGATTCCATTTGAACTTCGATCCTTTTTTATCAAACTTGTTGCAAGGATCAAGTATCCTTAAGGTTAGTTTGCATAGCGTAGGTGTCTCTGGACTTCGCCAAAGGTGTACTGAGACTAGTTCGTTGGTGCTACTTAGGCTTTTGTTCGAGTTACGTCTCGTTCCTATCTCTTTTCTATTTTTTTCTCCCTTTGTTTTTATCGTATCTTGCTTTCGCGTTTTTACCCCGTATCAGATCATGGCTAGGTTTTGTTCTTACAAATCCCCATCCTGTTCATTTATCTCGTATCTTTATTTTCTTGTTGTTGTTGTTTGTTTTTTATAAAAAGAAAAAGAAAAAAAAAGTGAAAAACTGAAAAATCACAAAAAAATTGATAAAACTTGTTGAACTCGATGACCCATTTGATGATTGATATTGGAGATTTTTATATGATGTATTCCCGTTGATTTGGTACCCTCATAATGTGATTTGGTGTTGTTAATTAGATTTGGGAAGACTAAAACTCCAACTTTGAAACCCTTGCTTGAATAGAAGCTTGTTATTGATTTTTTGGACTTGAAAATCATTGGGGTTTGTTGGGAATGACTAAACACAACTTTGGGTACCATTGGAATTGAAACACAAGTGGAAATTGATTGAAGTTTGTGTTAGAAAACGAGCTAAGAAGAACACAGAATATGTTGGAAAAGTTGCAGGTTTGGGTGGAGGGACCCACTGCTGGGCGGACTGCCTCAGCAGAAACACCCTCTCTGGACTTTGGTCCAGGCGGGCCGCTGTCATGCCCCATTTTAAACTCAACTCGGAGTGAGTCAAGATTCGGGTTTGACTGGGTAACTCGTTTGAGTTAAAGATTGGAGTCGCCACCTAATATGGATTTCTAACGTGTATTAGGTCACCTAAATGTCTAACGCTGGGTCTTTTGTTAAGTAAGTTTAGTTTCAGAGATTCGAGGGTAAGAAGTCCAAGTGACTCGGGGAAGAAAGTGTTTGGCACTTCCCCAAATCCCACGAAAAGTGGTTCCCATCCGAATTTCTATTTTGGGATGTATAAAAAAATTGTAGATATTATCATGTATGTATCACTAAATTAAGAGGTCAACTTCACAATCAATCGAGGAATTCAGTTCACTCATGCAAAAAAGTGTACACATGGGTAGCATGTATATACTTGTGCTCGAAATTTTGCAAGTACGGCCTAAGCCCTTATGCCTAATCGCGCGTTTAGCCCTTAGTTACAAATGCCTAATTGAGAGTGGCTAAAAATGCAGAAGACGCCAATAATTAGTATACTTCTGCAATTCCAATGACTAAATTAGTTTTGCATAGATAGGCAGATTTTGTAAATAGTTTTCAGATTTTGTCAAAAAAATCGAATTGGGGTTGTTTTGGAATAAAATATTAGCCATTTAGGGTCGGTATGACTCGTCATTAATTGTCGAGCCCTAACCTTAATGGCTATTTCGTTTTTGAGATCATTTTTAAAATATATAAGTATAGAAAGGGCTGTTTTGGAAAGATGGTTTCAAGAAAGCACATAAACGCAAATAAAGTGCTGCCACACATAAATATAGGTATAAGCATGCAAATACATGAAGTGTTGATAATATATTTTAGGAAAATACATATATTAGTTGTATAATTGATCCCAATGCTTATACCCCTATACATTATTAGATTAGTGTATAGGAGGTAAAGTAGATTTGAAAACCATTTTAACACACACATAGGCCACATTTAAAACTGTTTTTGGTCCTGTCTTATTTATGCAAAAAAAAGAGGCAGATTAGTTTTACAAAATCGATCCGGTTTAGGCAAATAATCACGCAGTTAGCCCCTATTTGACAAACATTATGTATTTTAACAATTTTGGCATAAAAACGATTCTTAATATCGAATTCAGAGGTCAAACATGTTGAATTTCAGACGATTATAATGTATAAAATAGTTATGTTGCGAAAAACATTCAAGTTTTCATGCAAGAAATCTATTAAACACTGTCAGGCATGTGATAAGTCCAAATTAACCATTTAATCTTGGACTAAAATGCAAAGAAAAAATTATGATGTGGTCACATAAAGAAGAAGGTAAGAAGAGTCCCCTGGTTAGCCTATTATACAATCTCACGATTGTATAACCTGTATTATTTAGATACAAATAGGGAGAACCTAACAAATATACACGTAAAAGGGCTAAGAAGGAGGAAGCCTTAAGTTAAACTGCCAAGGTAGTTCAATGGCCTCAAAAGTTAAGTTTTAAGGGGGTCAGTAACAACAGAAGATATCCATCCAATGCCCTGCAATTGATGAACACTGGTATGGCCTTTTGGCTATCCTAACAATCTGTATAGCATGATTAGAGGCTAACAAGAAATAAAGGTATGAAGTGACAGAGTTCCAAGTAGATGCAGGTAGTTTAAGGACATGGCAACAAACAGAGCAAGAAAGCAAGGTAGTGACCTAGCAAAAACAACTTAAAATAGGAATGTCAGAAGTAAGAGTAGAGGTTTACTTTTCCAGTAATGACAATAATCAAACAAACAAGATGCAGCAGTGTTAAATGCTTGCAAGAACAGAATCAGGAAGCAAAAGAACAATGGTCTCCCAATGATTTGAAAACCAATCAGAAGAGAGAGTAGTATGCAGTGTATGCTCATGAAGTGTCTATGTGTTATGTGTATGAGAACCGTATTTCAATGTATCCCCCTTTATTGTGAGACTAAGAGCTAGTTTATATAGGTGAGGGGTTGGGCTATTTGTTCAAACGGTTAGAATTTAAACAAGGCAATGGAATATTATTTTCCTAACTTAAAAAAAGAAGTCTTGATACAATTTCCAAATATAAACCAATCAGAGCCCTAAAATTAGAGCCTAACCAAGATTCTAGCAATTATAATTCCTTCCCCCCTAACCATAGTATAGTCTAAATTCCCAAAATCAGTGTATAAGCATGATATGGGCTAATTTAAGATCCTAAAATACCTTGATTAACTCAACAGACTTCAATCAAAATTTTAAATCTAAACTAATAAGCAGTTTTCCATTCCAGTGCCAATCACAAATTTCGAATTAAAATCAACCAAAACTCCTTGATTATGAAAATCAATTTTTAATCTAAGTAAGGCATATATTCATGAGGATTTTGCACAGCTTAGGCATAGTACGCAAAATCAGTTCCCATACTAATCATGGATTTTAAGTCTCAACAAAAGAGATGACACAGAACCTAGGCTAGGAACATACCAAACCCGATCAGACAATAATTCAAGGTTATTTTTAGGCTTACTTAGTGAATCAGAACAAGAAAGCATTGATCATAAGTATCTTCACCCCTAACTAACAAACAGTGACTAAATATGCTAGTGCAAATAGAACTTAGGCAAGTTCTAGGTTTTCACAATTAGACAAGTCCACAAACAGTGTAGGAGAGGAGAAAAAGACGAAGAGATTAGGGTTACCCGTATACGGAGTCGGGTTAATCTTAACCCGTCTCAAATGTATTTGCATGAGGTATTTCTTGCATCTCTTAGTAGTAGTAACGATTTAGGATCCAATTAGGCAAGTTCGGAGACAATTTTTGGTGACTGAAGCTTTTCCCGACGTGGGGTCAATTTGACCATCGCTAAAAATCGCAACAAACCATAGGGTTTTTGTAGCGGATGAAGAGAGAAGCATTATGATGTAATTTATTTTGGATTTCGCCAGTAAAATCAACCGGATAATGGTCGTGACAGTAGGGGGTTACGTTTTCGCGGAAGAGAAGAGGGGTGAGGCAGCTGAGTGTTGGAGGGAAAAATAAAAAGGGGTTTCAGGGTTTGGGGGTGGAGAGTGTAATTAAAAAAGGGAATAAGATATTAGTCGTTGGATTGAACTCATGGACGGTTAAGATGTTGCCACGTAGGTGATGATGTGTGTAAGTGGGGTATGAGGTGTACAAAAATGCTAAGGTGTATGTGTGTACGTGTATATGTGTACATATCGTGTATAAAAGTGTATATATTGGGTATAAATGGATATAAAATACATGTAAATGTATGGAAAAATTGTATAAAAATAAGAAAATTAATTACAAGGTTAAATAATTATAAAAACCTATTATTTTAGGTTTTCTAAAAATAATTTGGGCAATTTGGTTAAATAAATAGGAATAATTACAAGAAATTCTAACAAAACGTACAGATTTTGTAAAATCAATCGTTCGTGCAAATGCCTTTAAAAAATAGCCTAATTAGGGGGGAGGGGGTGTGTGTGAAGTAGTGACTTAGAATAGGAGTGAGTGTATGGTAATAGTGGGGTTATAAATGCAATTTATACTGAATAATGGCTATTGGAATAGGAGGGACAAAATTAGGTGACAACAGCTGCCCCTGTTTGCCCGGGGATTATGAAAGAGTCTTCGGGCAAAGATGTTGACAGAACGACTAATTTTGTCATGACTTTGGAAAATGGTTATGGAGTATGGGAATTGATGAGTTGCTAGATCATAATACTTTTCATCGTTAGATTGTATATTATGCAATGTAAATTGAAGCCAAAACGCCAACCATCAAGAGCCATGCTCGAGAGCACAAAGTGTACACGTCAAGGGCTTCGGAGGAGGGTTCGTGAGTGATTTGAAGTCATGAACTTGATCACCATCGAGGAAGAACTAACTACGGACCAAGGAGGAACACCTAGAGTCCATTTCGAACCATCTCCATGCCTCCCAGGAATAGGCGAACCGCCTACATAAAGGGGCGAACCCCCTAGTCAATGTTGCAGCCTCAGGATCTCAAAAGGGTCCGACCACCTCTTGCCATGGGCGGACCGCCCACTATGCAATAAAGACAAGGGAGCTCAGGACAGCGCGGAGCACCTAGAGTGGTAGGCGGACCGCCTACCCCCTTTGACAACATAACGAGATTTCACTTATTTTTGTGTGTAATTTCAACCATAGCCCTGCATGGCCTTATTTGTTTTAACCCACTTTGGGGGTGTTTTAGACCCTACTTTGAATGATGAATATGAAACATTAAAAGCTTGAGAGCATTTCAATGAAAACCCCTTGTGCTGGTTTGATTTCACTTGGTGGATTTCAAGTTGAACTTCAATCCTTTCTTGATCATTCTGTTTGCGAGAGCCATGTGTCTCTCGAGGATAGTTGCTTAGTGTAGGTGTTCCTTTACAATCACCCGAGATGTATCGAAACAAGTTCTTCGGTGCTACTTAGGTAATTCGTTCGAGCAACGTCTCGCTTTTATCTTTACTTTATCGCTTCCGTATTTTCCGCTGCATCAGTTTGTATCACAGCACGGATCGGGTGTTGTTTCTGCAAACCCTCGTTCCTTGTTCGTAGTATCTTTATCGTGTCGTTTATGTTCTTGTTCTTGTGTTATTGAAAAAGAAGAAATAAAATTCAAAAACTTGAAAATCACAAAAAAATTGCTAGATGTTCTTGGTTATGATGATTCCTTCGGTGTTTGTCATCGGGGATTATTTGTTATCATATTCCCGTTGATTGGGTATCCTTGAAACTCGTTTTTGAGTTGTGAATCAAAACTTTGAAAATCAAAATCCCCAAATTTTAAAAAACCCTAGAACTTGCTTAAAATTCTTGATTTGGTCCTGTTGTCTATTGGGTGTTGTTAAAATTCATTGGGGTTTGATTGTTGTAGTTGAAAACACGTTTGGGTACCTTCGGATTGGAAAAACGCTTTGAAAATATTGGAAAAATGGGTGCCAAAAACCAAGAACACGGACTTGGACTGTGCATAGAATCACAGTAGGCAGATCGCCCACTCCAAGAGGCGGACCGCCCACTTTTTATCCCTCTCTCTGTATTTTGAGTAGGCGGACCGCCCACCCTGCAGAGGCGGACCGCCCACTCCTGGAAGGGGAGTCCGGGTAGTCGTTTCGTAGGCTTTCGTGTTTTGTTTGCTTCCGTTACTTTTGGCTAGTACTTTGAGGGTAAAATTCCTACTTAATTAGTACTAGTTCATTGAGCGTATAGGGTTCTCATGCTTAGAGGAGAGTAGAAATCAAAGAAGACTCGTAGTATATTGTTTGCTTCAAGTGCTCACCTAAATAGCCTAGCGTTCATCGAGTCCCATCAATTCCACTCTTCCCGGAGGGTATTTGGTTCTTGTAAACTTGAATGGTTATTGAGGAGGTTGTTCAACTACGAGGAAACCTCTGAAATCAAGCTTGAGTGAAAAATCGCCACCACTAAACGAGTGTACCCGATTGACATTCAAAAGTGAGGGAGCGTGTGAGGTTTTTACTCTAACCTCTTTCTTGTCTTTGGTTTATGTAGGTACATGGCCGGAGATGTTGACAAGACCATTAAGGCCCCGATAAGTACTTTGGCCTACCTCTTGGCCGAGGTAAGATCTATAAACCAAAGGCTTGAGAACCTTGAAGGAGAATGGACCCCGAGTGTCCAAAAGGGTACCAAAGAAGGTGCTAGTGATGAATTGTTGGGCATTCCCCAACTGTTGGGTATTTCCCAACAAGTGGACATCCCCCACAACTTGGGCATTCCCCAAGGTGATGGTGGACGAGACTATGAGCTTAAAAAGACACTTGCGGTATGTAGGAGTTTGGGTGCCACGAGTCTTGAGGAGGAATAGCATGTGCAAAGGGAGAATCTCTTACATGCTAGGTGACATGTGATGGGGCAAGTGTGCTCAATGATCATTGATTCAGGAAGTTGTGCTAACATAGTGAGCGAAACCTTGATTTCCCAATTGAAATTGCCTACCACAAAGCATCTGCACCCCTACCGTTTACAATGGTTGAGTGAGTGTGGAGAGTTGAGGGTGGTGAAGCGAGCCTTGATTGAGTTTAGCATTGGAAATTATTGAGATAAGATAATGTTCGATGTATTACCTGTGCAAGTTTGCGATCTCTTGTTTGGAAGGCCATGGCAATATGATCGGAGCGTAGTGCATGATGGTAGAACCAACTCTTACACGGACTTGCATGGCTATGGAAAGTATGTACTCAAGCCGTTGACGCCGAAGCAAGTAAGTAATGACTATAGGATTATAAGGGAGTTGAGGGAAGCGGCTAAAGCCAAGTCACCTATGGTACTTGAGCCCGGAACCAACAATCTTATGGTCATTCCCTTTTGAAGTTGAAAGTGAAAGTCACTCTACTCCAAATGAAGACAATCGTGAGCCTCATTCTTTTATACTTGAGCATGAGAGACAAAAGAAAGAGAGCAGTGAGGGAGTGACCGGTGACAATCCTAGAGAGGAAAAAGGAGAGGAAGTGAGGAGAGATGTGAGTGGATTGTCACCCGAATCTACACTTAGCCTTTAGAGAAAAATGAAAGAAAGGAGAGGAGAGGGAATACAAAATGAGAGTGAGGACACCCTTTGTTCTAACCATGTTTTATCTTCTTCTTCTTCTATTTATTTTGGCTTATGTGTAGGAACTCTTGGAGGCAAGCTAGTGGAGCCTCAACTGTTTGGTAAGGAAGGAAGGCAAGGTGATGAAGATCCTCATTGCGAGCTTCATGAAGAGGAAGTTGAACTTGATACTTCACGTGCTATGAGTGCTCAAGGAAGCAGCTCAAGTGTAAGTGTTCCTTCACCTTTTCATGAACATGTTAGTTCCTTGTCTTGTGGAGACTCGATGCTTGTTGGTGCTTGTACTATTGAACTTGCAACTAGTGAAGAGTCTAATGGTCAACTTGTGTTTGCATGTGAACCGCTAGTAGAGAGGAATGAAAAGCCACATCATGATGTGAGCCCGATATTCAAAGAACCTCTCTTTAGTGAAAATATGGTAGTTGACCTTGCTGTGACCCTTGTTATGACACCCCACCCATATTTGATAAAGGGGAAGATGAGTTATGTGACTCTATCCTTGTTGATATAATTGATTTTGGTGGATTTGTATGTCGTAGTAAGGATGAAAGATACCTTGAGGAGTCCAAATCGCATGAATCGGACAAGGTTGTCTATGATGACTCCTCAAATGAGAGTGAAGAACCTCGTCTTGATACTATGATTTTATTTGACCATGAAACTGAGGTGCATGCCTTTATATTTCCATTGTTTGGAGACAATGTATCGGACTAGGGTTGATAATAAAATTGACCTCCATGGTGTGAGGAGTTTGACTCCTTAGGCAGCCCATTGTGTGAGAACTTGAGTGAGGTAAATGACTCTTCGAGTGACCCTACTATTGCTTGTTGGGGTTATAATGAAGAAGAAGCCATTATCAATACCTTCCTTAAGAATTTGTCTTGTGAGGATGGTTGCCTAGATGATGAATGTGGAGGTGAGGAGGTATCTATCGGTGTGAGTATGTGCCTTTAAGAAGGGGAGTGGAGTGATTGATGCTAGTTGTAATTTGGGCTATTTGACTAACTCCATTCAAAATGTTGAACACACCTTGAGTGATAAGCATGCCAAAGCCCTTGTGCCACGATGTGGTGTAAATGCATTGAAGGCTTGGTATGTTGGATATGGGCTTAGGGGTTGTAGGGAATTTAATTGCTACATGTTGCATGTCCTTGATCTCTCTGCTTATTTTGGTTGTGAGTTCTTGTTCTTGTTGAGCCAAGAACTTATTGCTTCCATGGGGAACTTACGCGTTTTAATTGGTATTGATGCTTGGCTCTATCACAAGAGTGTGTTTTCCCATACTACTAGCACTCATTCTTGTTAAGCTAACCTACTTGTGAAGTAGGAATCTTTTGTTTTATACTTTGTTTGAATGTAGGTTTTGATGGTTTGATTTTGAGGACGAAATCCTTTCAAGAAGGGGAGGATAATGCAATGCAAATTGGAGCCAAAGCACCAACCATCAAGAGCCAAGCTCGAGAGCACAAAGTGTACACGTCAAGGGCTTCGGAGGAGGGTTCGTGAGTAAATTGAAGTCATGAACTTGATCACTATCGAGGTAGGACCAACTACGGACAAAGGAGGAACACCTAGAGTCCATTTCAAACCATCTCCATGCCTCCCAGGAAGAGGCGACCGCCTACACAAAGGGGCGGACTGCCTAGTCAATGTTGGAACCTCAGGATCTTAAAAGGGGCGGACCGCCTCTTGCCATGGGCGGAACACCCACTGTGCAGTCAAGACAAGGGAGCTGAGGATAGGGCGGAGCGCAAAGAGGGGTAGGCGGACCGCCTACCCCATTTGACAACATGACGAGATTTCACTTAGTTTTGTGTGTAATTCCAACTATAGCCCTGCGTGGCCTTATTTGTTTTAACCCACTTTGGGGGTGTTTTAGACCCTTCATCCAGCATAGGAGATGACTATAAATATCTTCCTTAGGTCTTCATTTCATTTAGTCTACTTTGAATGATGAACATTAAACTTGAAAGCTTGAGAACATTTCAATGAAAACCCCTTATGCGGGCTTGATTTCACTTGATGGATTCCAAGTTGAACTTCAATCCTTTATTGATCATTCTATTTGCGAGAGCCAGGTGTCTCTCGAGGATAGTTGCTAAGTGTAGGTGTACCTTGACAATCACCCAAGGTGTACCGAAACAACTTCTTCAGTGCTACTTAGGTAATTCGTTCGAGCTACGTCTCGCTTTTATCTTTACTTTATCGCTTCCGTATTTTCTGCTGCATCAGTATACCATGCAATAGAACTGAGTTTTCTACAAAAATAGTTAATATAAGTAAATGTAAAATGTACATCCTGTTGGGCTGGATCGCCTTGCCGAGATTTCTCACTTTATGCAGGTATGTTCGTCATGTTGGGTTGTATACCCTTGTCGTGTCCATCCTCTCACTGGGTTGTCTACCCTCCAGGCCGTCTTCTTCTTGCAATACAAAACTCTGTATCGGGCTATCTACCCTCCGCCATGTCAAACTCGACATCGGGCTGTGTACCCCCAATTGATGCATTGGGCTGTGTTCCCTCTGCGGTATCAAACTCGACATCGGACTGGGTACCCTCAGTTGATGCATCGGGTTGTGTACCCTCTGTTGTGTCAAACTCGATATCGGGCTGTGTACCCTCAGTTGATGCATCGGGCTGTGTACCCCCCGTTGTGTCAATCTCGACAATGGGCTGTGTACACTGGGTTGTCTATCCTCCGTTGTGTCAAACTTGACATCGGGCTGTGTACCCTCAGTCGATGCATCAGGTTATCTATCCTCTATTGTGTCAAACTCTACATCAGGCTGTGTAACCTCAGTCAATGCATCGGGCTGTCTTCCCTCCGCTATGTCAAACTCGACATCGGGCGGTGTACCCTCAGTCGATGTCAAAATCAACATCAGGTTGTGTACTCTCCGTCGATGCATCGGGCTGTCTGCCCTATGCTATGTCAAACTCGACATCTTTGTGTGTACCCTCAGTCGATGCATCAGGCTATCTACCCTCTGCCATGTCAAACTCGACATCGGGTTGTGTTCCCTTCGTGCCTGCATTCAAAGAAAGATTGGAGAGTTGTGCGGGGTAGTTTAATTTTTTCATTCTTGGCTCGCTTTGTGCCTTCTTCTTTTGAATGTCGGGACCTTGGTAAGGCTGATAGGGATATGCATAAAGCAGTAAATAATGCAAATATTTTGAAAAACTTTTAAGAAGAAAATGAAGAGTTTTATTCCATTGAGTCATGAGCCGCATTGTATATGATCATGGTCGTTTCTCTTTTGGCTATTCCAAGTTTCCATTGAATGAGTTTTGAGGGCGACCTCAAAATTTGCCGCAGTTTGTTTATTTTGAAATTTTTTAGAGGGTCCCAAAAATTTCTGCCCCAGTGTCAATTATGTCTGTCTTTTCGGTATTTTTTAGAGTTCCTCAAAAATTCTGCCCCTGTGTCTGCTTTATAGGAAAATGAATTTTGTTGTATTTATACGACCGAACCTTAGGTAGGTTGCCTACGTATCCCACTTGGGTAATCAGGTCTTAACGTAGTTCGAGATTACATGATACATTGCAAAATATCAAAAACCATTAACTAATGCGAGCGCTTATACATAGTATCTTTTGACAATGTCTGCGTTGATTGGTTTCGGCCAGACTTCTCCGTCCATCTCTGCCAGTATTAGTGCTCTTGCACTTAGAACTCGGTGGACCATGTATGGCCCCTGCCAATTTGGTGCAAACTTGCCTCTTGCTTCTTCTTGATTGGAAAATATTTTCTTCAGCACTAACTGTCCCGGTTCGAAAGACCTTTCCCATACTTTCTTGTTAAATGCTTTAGTCATTCTCCTCTGATATAATTGCCCATGGCATATTGCATTCATTCTCTTGCCATCGATGAGTGCTAATTGCTGCATTCTTCCCTTGACCCATTCAGCGTCTTTCAACCGTGCCTCTTGAATGATCCTTAGAGATGGCATCTCGACCTCTGCTGGTATCACTACTTCGGTGCCATACATCAACAGGTAAGGGGTTGCCCCTGTTTATGTTTTCATTGTAGTGCGACACCCTAGCAAAGTATAGGGTAAGTTCTCATGCCATTGCTTTGAATTGTCTGTCATTTTGTATCTTCTTAATGTTCTTGTTGGCTGCCTCAATTGCTCCATTCATTTGAGGTCTACATGTGGTGGAATTATGGTGTGTGATCTTGAATACTTCACAAGTTGCTTTCATTGAATCAAGAATGCCGAATCGATAGATCATTTTGTCACGAACAAAGTTTGCTACCACTTTCTTTGTCACTGAATTGTACGATGCAGCTTCCAACTATTTAGTAAAGTAATCAATAGCCACCAATATAAAACGATGTCCGTTTGAAGCATTAGGTTCGATTGGTCCTATGACATCCATTCCCCATGCAGCAAAAGGCCAAGGTGATCCCATAACATTTAATTTGCTGGGAGGTACTCGAATCACATCTCCGTGGACTTGGCATTGGTGACATCTCTTTGCGTGCTTTATGCAATCATGCTCCATTGACATCAAGAAATATCCAGCCCTTAAGATCTTCTTTGCGAGCACAAAACCATTCATGTGTGGGACACATGTCCCAGATTGTATTTCTTCTAACAAACTCGTAGCTTCTTTAGCATCTACGTATCTCAGCAAACCTAGATCATGTGTCTTTTTGTATAGGACTTCACCGCAAAAGAAGAAACTATTTGCCAATCTCCTCAATGTCTTCTTTTGAAGGTTTGTCGTATCCTTTGGGTAAGTGCCATTTTTGAGGAATATCTTGATGTCGTAGAACCAACGCTGTCCATCAACCTTTTCTTCCACATGATAACAATATGCTGGTTGCTTCCTCACTACCATGGGTATTGAGTCAATGTAATTCTTGTCAAGATGTTTGATCATGAAAGATATGATGGCCAAAGCATCTGCAAACTCATTTTTTAGTGTATGCACATGCAAGAAATCTATCTTGGTGAATGTTGCTCCCAAACGCACACGCAAGTATACGTGGTCGACAAGTAATAAAGTGATAAATTGAGTATCGTTCCCACGAGGACTATTTTTACGACTGAATTCTAGAAAACAATTTCCTAAGAACTATTCAGGGATCTTTTTTCTAATGGTTGGGCTTTTACTGACTAAGTGCAATAATTAAAAACAAATAACTGAAGTCAAGTAATAGAGCAAATTCTAGGTTGTTATCAATAAGAGAGAACAGTCCAGGGTCAGAGTTACGAACAATCCAGTTGAGTTTTCCAGTTGATTCTACTTCTTGATTTCCTAGATTACTAACTAACAGTTTAATTATATTCGTGAAAACCTGTCGATTCTTCATGAGTCTATGCAATGCTACTGTAATGCCTATATTTCTATGGAATTAAATCACATGCATGCATTAACGAACTCTGTATTTAGTTAAGCCAGGCAAATAGGTATATGTCTATCCTACCCGCAAATCGATTCCCCGATGCCCAGGTTCACAATCAAGCCCTATTCTTTCTTATTTGCATTTACAAGTTCCCTCTGTCGACTTCAACTTGTAAACTGTAGATAGTGTTCAATTACTGGGCCCTGATAACCAAACAATTAGGCTCAAGAAAGAATAATCAATCCGTAATGGTAAATCAATAGGGAGAAATCAACTTTCAAACATCAACCTTCATGTATTTACTCCAACCCTAGAACGATAGGTTTAGTTACACATATTCATAATAACAACACAAAAATTCATGTACGAAAGATGAAATATTGTAATAGATGATGAAAAGAAATTAAACCCTTGGTTCAATGCGTAAGAACTCCAAACTTGCTCTTAGAAATTCGACTCCCCCTCTAGAATGAAATAAAAGAGGTTTTATATTGTTTACAAAGTTCTAGGATAAGTTAAAAGCCTAATCTAGTTGGGAGAACTTTTGTCTCGTCAGCCTCAAGGCTTTTGTGGAGCAACGCCTCCACCATAGCCTCCAACTTTTCAGGGCTTTCTTGGAGCTTTGCTTCCACCATAGCTTCCAATTCTTCAAGGCTTTCTTGAGGCCTTGCTCTAGTATAGCTTCCAACTTTTCCATTAACTCTAATTTGCTTGTTCTTGCCTCGAATTCATCCGCACCATTCCTAAAATCACAAATACGATAAGTGAGCACAAGAATCATAATTATCACATATAATGAGCGCATAAAGTACTAAAATGTGGGAATATATTAAGGTAAAATAGGTAAATATTGCCAAACATCACCACCCCACACTTAGACCATTGCTCGTCCTCGAGCAATCATCAAAGACTAATTTCCCAACTAGAGCAAACCTAGGATTTCTCTTTGAACACACACGGGGCAAGTTCTAGGCATCAATATGCGATACAGAACATAAGAAAAAAAATACCTCACATCACACATTGCACATGGTTCACTAAAGACAGTTTCATTCCAACTCTCGGTAAAAGTAAACAAGATGCAACTTTGGAAATTTAAGCACTAAGGCACAATAGTTCACAAAGAGTCAAGTAGTTGAACCTAAGCGTCTAAAAAAGGTCATTCACATTTTTCTAGGCATGCATCACAATGTTAAAACCAAAAGGGATTCACAAATAGCACATGCTCAAGACTAAATTCACTAGTATCAAACAAACAAAAGGCACCTAGCATTCTATCAATTTTCCTAAACTATTCTACTAACTACTACTACTAAACTACTCCTAAAAATAAAAATTTACCCGGTTCAAAGGTCTACCCGTAGAAAAGAACTGAGGCCATAAGAAAAACCACGGGGCGGATGACTGTACTACTAACTAAAACTA
The DNA here is from genome assembly GCA_029990575.1 of Petunia axillaris subsp. axillaris. Taxonomy (NCBI): domain Eukaryota; kingdom Viridiplantae; phylum Streptophyta; class Magnoliopsida; order Solanales; family Solanaceae; genus Petunia; species Petunia axillaris. The sequence continues at coordinate 10,907,695 of JARKNS010000007.1, forward strand.
AAAATAAAATCTTTTTGGAATTTTTCATTAGTTTTCTTATTTTTTATTTTTTTTATATACTAAAACAAGAAACAAATAAAAATAAAGTCAAGCGACAAAATTAAAATTGCTAAAATTAAATTCCTAAGGGTACAATCATCCATAACCTCAAAATTTTGGAAGTTTCCCCCACCCCACACATAAAAGCAAGCAATGTCCTCTGTGCGAACAAAACTAAAGTGCAAGAGTGAAAAGAACTTCCATGAAAGCCCACTGGTCTAGGTCTCATCATCTGCATCATCAGAGTCCTCCCGTTCAGTATGTGCGGGAGTGTCAACATCAGCAGCTACCGGAGAAGTAGTGGTAGGGGCAACTGCTTGAGCCCTCGAAGAACCTCTAGGCCTATGTGTTGGAGTGCGCGAATACTCCTCATCTTCCTCTTCTTCACCATCTTCCTCTCTAGTCCAATCTCCCTCGTCACTACCAGGATCCGCCTGAACCACGTCAGAATCCGTATTCTCATCCTCCCCAGGTGAAAACTCTTCGGTCTGTATCATGCCCAATAGCCTTTTGGATGACTCCAACAATGGAAGCTGGCGATCAAGGGCTGCCATATCCATGCCCGCATTCTTTGCCAAATATTCTATCATTAAGTATTTGCGGCCCTCCAAGTTATCGTGCACATCGTGCCACTCATCATTGGATATTTTGTAAGCATTTGCACTCGGGTTCATCACTGTAGAAATATCAGACTTTCTCTCCAAGGCCGGGACAATCCTATCACCAACGGTATCAACATGGACACCTTCTTTCACCAAATACTGTGTGAGTATACCAGCAAAAGGCAACCTCTTTGACTTGTTTGTGCGTGTCTCCTTCATAGACTTGAGCATATAATACCCAATGTTGACAAGTTTCCCCGTCATAAAGAAGTAAACTATGCACGCCTTCACTTTAGTAACATTAGTAAAGTGGTCAGAAGGAAACATTCGTGCATTGATCAATCTGAGCCAAACTCGAGCTTCCTTTTGAAACCTGCAAATTTGCTTAGATTTGTGTCAGCCCGTTTGCTTGTTTCTGCCCCACCTATAGCTCTCATCACCACCACATAAGGTCTGCCTCAACGCCTTGTAATCCGGCTTGCGAATGAAGTCCCGCAAGTCGTCAAGGTCATGATCTTCCACACCTAAAAAGGCGCAAAGGGCTGATGCATCTAGCCTCACGGATTTCCCTCGAACTTTCACTAGCTCCTCCGGTTGTTATAATTCCATCACAAGATCAAGATTGGCATCCTCCGGACTCTCAAAAACAGATCCCCACTTCATGGTGTGAACAGAATCTCTTATACTTCTAAACCGCATCATCAATTTAGTTTCATCAATGGCAAGTTCGGGAATATAGCTGGCCAACTTGAAGTTTTTGTCCCAATCCAAGCTCTCTCCCTTCTTCACAAATGGCAATCCAAACTGTGTTTTCCCCCGGGTCGTGGAATAGTGACCGCACCCTTTGGCATCTTTGGTCTTGCCTTGCTCTTCGCTTTGGCCATAGCCTTGCCCTTGGGGGCTTTACTAGTCGAGGCGACTCCTAGCTTTTGCCTTAGTGCAGCAGGTGTCGGAGAGGAAGAAGATGCCTTTTGTGTTGTTTTCACCATAGTACCTGCACCATAAAGTTCTATCGTTAGAATCCAATACACATGGACGCTTGAAGCGCCTTGAAGTAGCATGTTAGTGTCTTGGTACTCAGACTTCCTAGGGATAATCATGAAACAACTCAATCCATAGCTAGTGTACACTTAAGTAATGTGCGCAAACGGGGAGCGAGCACCCCACACTTACACCTAACTATATTAGAATAAACAAAGCTACTTGAAGACACTAACTCAACAAAACTTAACCAAGGTAAAAATTAGCGGGGCAGCGGTACAGAGAACAAGCCGGTATCAACCCATATCAAGTGCGACAATGGTGTATAGCTTAGTTCGTGCATTGAGCAATTCAAATCCCACACAATCACGATCAATTCTAAACTTGTAGAGCATCAAGTAGTTCAAGTTATGCCTACAAAGCTTTATGCTACTCAGACTTCACATAGTTGAAACTTTTAGTCACTTAGGCAATTCATCAAACATGTGGTGTGCTGTGGGATTAATTTCAAAGTTCATTGATATGGAAATGTATTGAACCCTCCCAAATTTTTGGGAGATCACTTTCAGAACCCAAGCACAACTCAACACTAATTACAATTGAAATAATCGAACTACGCTGCACAATTTACATAAGCCTCGATCAATGCTTTGCATTCAAGTGCAAACTTCATAGTGACTAAAGGGGACGGGGCAGGTACTGTTTCATTGGCACCAAAAATTATGGGGAGAGAGAAAGAAAGAGCGAGCATACCTGAAAGCTTTGAATCAATGGAAGAAAAAAATTGTATTTGGACTTCACTTTGTGGAATTTAGGTTGCCCTAGGTTAGGATTTTGTTTTTGTTCCTGCTTGGACGTGAAAGAGAATGGAAGAGGGAAAAAGAAAGACTTGGATTTATGTTTAAATTTTCGTGGGTCAACGGGTCAATCTTGGGTTGACCCGCAAAATTTTTCTTTAAACTTACCTGAAGCGACGCTTTGAGAAAGCCTCGAGCTAGAGCGACCCACTGCCTAACCTGAGGCGATGGCAGGAATGACGCTGTGGCTTCGTCTTTGTGTGCAGTTTGTGCGTTTGTTGAGGCGACGCTTGGTTGAAAGCTTCGAGCTTTTGGAGCTCACTGATCAACCAAAAGCGATTGTAGGGGCGACGCTTTGTGGAATTTTCATTCAGTTTGGAAGCTTTGGCAGAAGCGACGCCTCACCATCGCTTCACTGCTTTGTGGCTCACTGATTGACGCCATGCGATCGTAGGGGCGTCGCCTGGTGATCGCATGGTAATTGCTGGACTCACTTGTGGAATCAAGGCGATGGAGGAGGCGACGCCTTGGGCGTGGCTCGGTCAAATTTCGAAAACCAAACCAAATTCGTGCGTGATCCGAAGGTGTTAAGTGCAACGACACCTTATGAACGCTTGAGATAATTGGAGCTCATTGCCTTACAATCTTTCCGCACTCCTAAAAAATGCTCCACCTTCCGAACGTCCTGAGCCCTGCAAAAACAATGAAACTACGTAACACTAAAGAAAGAAAATTTACGAAAACAATAAAATTGGGTTGCCTCCCAATAAGCGCTTGATTTAACGTCGCAGCACGACTCTTTTTGTACTTTTATTCTTTTTTTATATCTTTTTAATATATTTTTGCGTCTACATACAAAGCTCGGGTTGCCTCCCGAGAAGCGCCTTAGTTAACGTCGTGGCACGACGGTTACAATTCACGGTTCTCGCAACGAAATGGAGGTACGATGATCCACCAAACCTCCCCAATATCGCTTAACTCTTTTCCCGTTCACTAAAAATGACTTCTCGGAATCCGGGGCTCTTAATTCAACCGCTCCATGTGCTGTAACACGGACTACCTCAAAGGGGCCCGAACATCTAGATTTCAGCTTTCCCAGAAATAATTTCAATCTAGAATTGAACAACAATACCAACTGGCCCGGCTCAAATTGACGAGGCTCAATGTGCTTGTCGTGCCATCTCTTCGTCCGCTCCTTATACAATTTTGCATTCTCATATGCGTAGAAGCGGAACTCATCTAGCTCATGCTACTGAAGCAACCTCTTTTCACCTGCCACTTCCATATCCGAGTTTAGCTTTTTAATTGCCCAAAACGCGTTATGTTCTAACTCGACAGGCAAGTGACAAGCCTTTTCGTAAACCAACCTATACGGAGAGGTTCCAATAGGTGTGTTAAAAGCCGTTCTATAAGCCCAAAGAGCGTCATCGAGCTTCATAGACCAATCCTTCCTATAAGTATTCAAAGTTTTCTCAAGAATCTGCTTTATCTCCCTATTCAACACTTCCACTTGGCCACTCATTTGAGGATGATAAGCAGTAGCTACCTTGTGACGCACCCCATACTTGGCCAAAATATTATTAAACAAGAGATTGCAAAAATGCGTACCTTCATCACTGATGATGGCCCATGGAGTCCCAAAGCGAGTAAAAATTATTTTTCATCAAGAACTTGACTACCACACTCGCATTATTGGTTGGAAGTGCAACAACTTCCACCCATTTGGACACATAGTCGAATGCTACAAGTATGTATTTGTTGCCATTAAAAGGTGGAAACGGACCCATGAAATCAATTTCCCAACAATCGAACAACTCAATTTCCAAGATGTTATTCAAGGACATCTCGTGACGCCTTGAAATATTACCGGTTCTTTGGCAAAGATCACACTGTTTAACAAAGGCATGAGCATCCTTGAATAGAGTAGGCAAAGAGAACCCCGACTGAAGAACCTTCGCAGCTGTCCTATCACCACTATGATGACCACCATAAGGAGATGAATGACAACTTTGCAGCACTGACTCGACTTCCTCACTTGGGATACATCTGCTCGCCAGTTCGTCTGGATCAATTTTATACAAATACGGCTCATCCCAGACATAAAATCTACTATAATGGAGAAGTTTCCTTCTCTTTTCAGTTGTAACATCAGGCGGATAAACATTACTCACCAACAAGTTCACCATATCAGCATACCAGGCACCTCGGTTACCTGCAGGGCAAAAAGTTGCTCGTCTGCAAAGACTTCATTTATCTCAGGCCCCTCATCTACATGTTTTATATCTTCCAGCCTCGACAAGTGATCGACCACTTGATTCTCGGTCCCTTTTCGATCTCGGATTTCCACATCAAATTCTTGGAGTAGAAGAACCCAACGAATCAGTAGTGGCTTGGAATCTTTCTTCTCAAATAAATACCAGATTGCGGCATGATCAGTGTAGACAATAAGCCGAGTGGAAACCAACTAAGATCGGAAATTATCAAAAGCATAAACAACCGCTAGCAGCTCCTTCTCGGTGGTAGTGTAATTGGATTGGGCAGCATCAAGAGTCTTGCTTCTACCCTTTCTTTGCCTGAGAACAGCCCCAACAGCAGTATCACTCGCGTCACACATCAACTCAAACGGTAGAGACCAATCAGGAGCAATAATAATTGGTGCAGTCACCAACCTCTTTTTCAGTTCTTCAAACGCCTTCAGACAGGCATCATCGAATTCAAACCTTGCATCCTTCTCTAACAATTTGCACATGGGATTAGCTATCTTCGAAAAGTCCTTGATGAATCTCCTATAGAACCCAGCATGTCCCAAGAAACTACGCACACCTTTAACAGAGATAGGTGGTGGTAATTTTTCAACTGCTTCAACCTTTGCTCTGTCAACCTCGATCCCTTACTTTGACAACTTATGGCCAAGTACAATGCCTTATCGAACCATGAAGTGACATTTTTCCCAATTGAGTGCTAAGTTGGTTTCTTCACGGCGGCTCAGCACGACATCTAAGTTCTTCAAGCAACCATCAAACGAATCTCCAAAAACTAAGAAATCGTCTATGAATACCTTAACAAATTTTCACCATATCGGTGAAAATAGCCATCATGCATCTCTAAAATGTTCCCGGCGCATTACATAGTCAAAATGGCATCCTTCTAAATGCATAAGTGCCATAAGGACATGTAAATGTCGTCTTCTCCTGATCTTCTGGTGCAATCACAATCTGGTTGTAGCCTGAGTATCCATCATGAAAACAGTAATATTCATGCCCAGCTAGCCTATCCAACATCTGATCAATGAAGGGGAGTGGAAAGTGATCTTTTCTTGTGGCCTTGTTCAATTTTCTATAATCAATGCAAATCCGCCACCCCGTGACTGTTCTTGTATGAATTAATTCATTCTGCTCGTTCGTCACAACTGCCATCCCTCCCTTCTTTGGAACACATTGGACTGGACTCACCCAATTGCTATCAGAGATAGGAAAAATAATACCAGCATCAAGCCACTTGATAATCTCTTTCTTCACAACCTCCTTCATGACTGGATTTAGCCTTCTTTGCTGCGCGACACTTGGCTTATGGCCCTCCTCCAAGAGGATCTTGTGCATACAAAAAGAGCGACTAATGCCTCTAATATCCGCAATGGTCTTTCCAATTGCCCTCTTGCGCTCTCGCAACACCCTTAAGACCTTCTCAACCTGTACATCAGACAACAAAGAAGAAAGGATTACGGGTAAAGTGTTACCCTCACCCAAATAAGCATATCGTAAATGAGCAGGTAAAGGTTTATGTTCAAGAACTGGAGCTTCTCAATAGATGGTTTAGCAGGAGCTAGTGTCAGCGGTCTATCAAGCTCCTAAAACTTCTTCCACCCTGAGATGAATTGAGATTCCATGTTGAGAATTTCCAAGTATTCCTCAGTCTCCTCATCATTCGGCATATCATTTTCATACATTAGTGCCCTTTCAAGAGGATCATCCTTAGAAGCCAAAAGTGATTTTTCAGAGGCAGTCAACTCTCTATCTACCACTTTTACCATAGATAACTCTTCATAGTGTGCTGGAAGTTGAGTAGCCCGGAACACATTAAAGACAGCTTCTTCGCTATTTACCCTCATGATTATCTTCCCTGCTCTAACTCTAATCACAGCATCAGCAGTAGCCAAAACTCCTCTTCCCAAGATGAGTGGGACTTCTTAATCAGCCTCATAATCCAAAATGATGAAATCAACAGGGAGGATGAATTGGCCTACTTGTACTAGAACATCCTCTATAACTCCCTCGGGACATGTCAAAGATCTATCAGCTAACTACAGGGTCACTGTGGTTGGTCTTGGTTCACCCAGGCCTAGCTTTCGAAACACCAATGATGGCATTAAATTTACGCTAGCGCCCAAGTCACATAAATCTCGTCCAACCTCATGCTTCCTAATTTTTATAGGAGTAGTAAAGCTTCCAGGATCGTTCAGTTTCTGAGGAAGTTTACTTCGGACTCTGGAACTGCACTCTTCAGTAAGTGCAACCGTCTCGAACTCAGTCAGTATTCTTTTGTTTGCCACAATATCCTTGATGTACTTAGCTTATTTAGGAACATTACGCAAAAGTTCCACCAAAGGAATATTCACTTGTATTTGACTTAAGATCTCCAAAAATTTTTTGCAAGCTGCATCTACTTTCTGCTTCTGAAGCCTTTGAGGGAAAGGTGGTGGTGGTCTGACATTGTCAAGCTCGGGCTGCTTCTCTACCACTTTATCAGCTTCCTTTTCAGTGTTCCGCTCCAGTTCACTAACAGGCTTCCTCGTCTTTGGAGGCACTTCTTCTAGAGATCACCCATTTCTCAGAGTAACGGCTGCACAAATTCTTTAGGATTCTTCTCTGTGTCACTTGGCAAGGCACCATGTGGTCTAGTGTTTTGTGCTCCAGCTAGCTGCCCCATTTGGCGTTCCAGATCTTTTTGTGCATTGGCAAGATCTTTTATGGCCTGTGCTTGAGCTGCATTGTCTGCTATAATTTTTTGCTGACCTGCCAACATCTGCTTTATCAAATCTTCAACTGAACTGTTCGACTGATGTGTCTGAGCCTGAGGTTGTGAACTCTGGTAACTATTCTGAGATCTCGTATTGCCCTGAGCAGCTTGATTATCACTCCATGAGAAACCAGGATGATTTCGTGAGTTAGGATTATATCTATTGCCAAACTGATTCCAATTCTGTCCCTGAAACCTATTTTGATTTCCCACGTAATAAACTGACTCTTGATTGGAGGGGCAAACCTCAGTGGTATGATCCTCTCCACAGACCTCACAGAAATTCTGGAACTGCTGGACTTGTTTGACTAGTGCTGCTTGTTGCTGAGTTGTTGGCAGTGCTAATTTGTTGATCTGATTAGCTATGGCATCTACCTTTGCAGTTAATGCTGAGAATGTATCCAACTGAAGTATCCTAGCAGTCTTTTGAGTTGGTGCTCTACTATCACCCTGCCAGTTAGGATTGCTCTGAGAAAATTTATCCAGCAATTCATAAATCTCATTAAAATTCAGGGCTAATACTTGGCCCCCAGCTGCAGCATCCACGACTATCTTGGTATGAGCATTCATATCTTCAACAAAAGTGTGAGCCAATACCTCATTAGATTGGTTGTGGTGTGGGCAATCTCTTAGCAATGAGTTGAATCTCTCCCAAGCTGAATACAAGGATTCTCTACCTTGTTGTCTGAAAGACATAATCTCACTCCGTTTTCTGGCTGTTTTGGCAGATGGATAGAATTTAGCAAAAAATTTCTTAGCTAAATCATCCCAAGTTGTGATAGACCCAGGCTTTTCAGCCTTTAACTACTTCTTTGCTGTTCCAATTAGTGAAAACGGGAAAAGTATCAAGCGAACATAGTTAGTCGAAACGCCTGATGGTGTGTACGTGTCACTAATCTCCAAGAAATTCTGGATATGTTGTTGTGGATCCTTGTGCAGTAATCCAGCAAATTGCCCAGTCACATGCAGCAGTTGTATCATGTCGGGCTTAATCTCAAAGTGTCAAGTAATTTCAGGCTTCACAATGCTAGAAGCTACTCCTTCCAGATTGGGAAGAGCAACATCTCGCACAGCTAAAGCTCGTTCTGCTGCCATTCCAATAGGTAGGGAAGCAAGTACAGTAGTGAGTTCTTCACGGTCTGTTGCTTCTTTCTTTAATCTCCGTAAGGTCCTTTCAGGTTTAGGGTCAAAAGGTCCAAGTGGTTCGTCCTTTCTCTCCCTTTGCATTCAAGACCTATTACCTGAAATGGCACAAGAAACTCAAAACAAAAATTAAATCTGAATAGAAAATATTAAATTGCCTAAAAAGAAACACAGTCAATTATTTAGTCCCCGGCAATGGCGCCAAAAACTTGTTGCTCCCAAACGCACATGCAAGTATACGTGGTCGACAAGTAATAAAGTGATAAATCGAGTATCGTTCCCACGAGGACTATTGTTACGACTGAATTCTGGCAAACAATTTCCTAAGAACTATTCAAGGATCTTTTTTCTAATGGTTGAGCTTTTACTAACTAAGTGCAATAATTAAAACAAATAACTGAAGTCAAGTAATAGAGAAAACTCTAGGTTGTTATCAATAAGAGAGAACGGTCCAGGGTCAGAGTTACGAACAATCCAGTTGAGTTTTCCAGTTGATTCTACTTCTTGATTTCCCAGATTGCTAACTAACAGGTTAATTATATTCGTGAAAACCTGTCGATTCTTCACGAGTCTATGCAATGCTACTCTAATGCCTATATTTCTATGGAATTAAATCACATGCATGCATTAACGAACTCTGTATTTAGTTAAGCCCTATCCTACCCGCAAATCGATTCCCTGATGCCTAGGTTTACAATCAAGCCCTATTCTTTCTTATTTGCATTTACAAGTTCCCTCTGTCGAGTTCAACTTGTAAACCGTATATAGTGTTCAATTACGAGGCCCTGATAACCAAACAATTAGGCTCAAGAAAGAATAAACAATCCGTAATGTTAAATCAATAGGGAGAAATCCACTTTCAAACATCAACCTTCATGTATTTACTCCAACCCTAGAATGATTGGTTTAGTTACACATATTCATAATAACAACACAAGAATTCATGTACGAAAGATGAAATATCGTAATAGATGATGAAAGGAATTAAACCCTTGGTTCAATGCGTAAGAACTCCAAACTTTCTCTTAGAAATTCGACTCCCCCTCTAGAACGAAATAAAAGAGGTTTTATATTAATTACAAAGTGCTAGGATAAGTTAAACCAAAGCCGAATCTAGTTGGGAGAACTTTTGTCTTGTCAGCCTCAAGGCTTTCGTGGAGCCACGCCTCCACCATAGCCTCCAACTTTTAAGGGCTTTCTTGGAGCCTTGCTTCCACCATAGCTTCCAATTCTTCAGGGCTTTCTTGAGGCCTTGCTCCAGTATAGCTTCCAACTTTTCCATTAACTCTAATTTGCTTGTTCTTGCCTGGAGTTCATCCGCACCATTCCTAAGATCACAAATACGATAAGTGAGGACAAGAAACACAATTATCACATATAACGAGCGCATAAAGTACTAAAATGTGAGAATATATTAAGATAGAATAGGCAAATATTGTCAAACATCAATGAACCTTTGCTTCAGCTCTTTTATGCACTCGAGGTACGGCAAAATTTTGGAATTATTAGCCGTCCATTTTCCGTCATGTTGTTGGTGTAAGGAAACCTCAGTTTGGTTGTGATGGGGCATTGTTGCCCAGTCTCAGAAACTAACACTGCTCCAATGTCGACTTCCTTGAAATTCACCGCTCCGTCAAAGAATAATCTCCAGCCATCCTATTCCTCTGTGATATCTTCTCCTACAAACATGACTTCTTCGTCGGGGAAATCAGTCTGCAGAGGTTCATAATCATCATCCATAGGATTCTCGGCCATATGATCTACCAAGGCTTGAGCTTTCACTGCCTTTTCAGTGACAAAAGTAATGTCAAATTCACTGAGTAGCATTTCCCATTTGGCAAACTTCCCAGTAGGCATTGGCTTTTGGAAGATATACTTGAGAGGGTCCATCCTTGATATCAGTAAAGTCACATAGGAAGTCAGGTAGTGCCTCAACTTTTGTGCTATCCAGGTCAGTGCACAACAAGTGCGCTCCAGCAGTGTGTACTTGGCTTCGTAGGGAATGAACTCACTCAGATAGTATATTGCTTGCTCCTTTCTTCATGTTGATTCATGTTGCCCCAATACGCATCCAATTGCTGAGTCTACCACAGATAGATACAAGATTAAAGGTCGCCCAGGTTCGGGTGGAACCAGCACGGGCGAGCAAGACAGATACTCCTTTATTCGATCGAATGCTTTTTGGAAATCATCTCCGTTCAATCGCTGCATCTTTCTTTAATAGCTTGATGATTGGTTCACATATGACCATGGACTGGGCTATGAATCGGCTGATGTAATTGAGTCCTTCTTACTCTTTGGCGGTGGAAATTCTTTAATGGCTTTGATCTTGGATGGGTCTAACTCGATACATCTTCTATTGACAATGAAACCCATAAGCTTCCCTGCTAGAACGCCAAAAGCAAATTTTGCTAGATTCAGCTTCAAAATTTATCCACGCACGCAATTGAAAAACTTGCACAGATTATTAAGGTGCTCTGAGCTCTTCTTTGACTTAATGATCACATCGTCCATATATACTTCAATTTCATTGTGCAGCAGGTCATGGAGCATGGTTTTCATTGCCTTAATGTAAGTTGCCCCAGTGTTCTTAACCCAAATGGCATAACCTTATAGCAGTTGGTTCCCCAAGATGTAGTGTAAGTTTTCTTCTCGGCATCTTCTTCATCCATAAGCACTTGATAGTAACCAGCAAAACAATCCATGAAAGGATGTAGTTCATGCTTCGCACAATTGTCAATCAGGATGTGTATATTTGGCAAAGGAAAATCATCTTTTGGGCTAGCACTATTTAGATCTTTGTAGTCTACACAAACTTTGAGTTTCCCATCTTTCTTTGGCACTGGGACAATGTTGGCTAACCAAGTTGGCTATTTCACCTTTTTCAAAATTCCCGTATTGAGCTTTTTGGTTACCTCTTCTCCAATCTTTAGCAAGGTAGATGACTTGAAAGTTTGGGATTTTTGTTTGACCGGCAGAAAGCCCGAATTGATGGGTAATTTGTGCGCCACCACGTCCGCGCTTATGCTAGTCATGTCATCATATGACCATGCAAACACATCCTCATATTCTTTAAGAAATTCAGTATATCGTTTTCTATCTTCTGCGGTGAGATGTACACTAATTCTTGTCTCTTTTACTTTCTTATCATCTCCCAAATTTATTACCTCTGTCTCTTCTAGATTTGGTTTGACCTTATTTTTAAATCTTTCAATTTCCTCTTGTGTGGCTTCATTGAGTAACGTCAATCTGCTCCATAATTCTACCGAATGATAATTTTATCAAAGCAAAGTCCTTGGAGGAAATTAAGCATTAAAAGATCGTGGTTCTATCCATTCCTTTCGTGGAATTCTTCCATAAAGAATCTTGTACATATGTTTGTTATACATAAACTACCCTTCTATATAGTCGACATACATGTTCTTGCTGTTTATATTTCGTTTGGATTTTGTACCGTTCTTTTCTTTAAACTATAAAGAAATATATATATCTATTCTTGATTTTTAAATTCTATCTTTTTAGCATTATTTTTGTAAACTATTTATGATATTGATGGACAGGTCTTATATCATGTGCTTGAACTGGATACTGATTATGATATTTTTATGAACGTATTGTATCACGTGTTGGGACTGGACATCGACTATGATATGCACGAATGTGTTTGTATTATGTGTGGAAAATTGATACTCATTTATCATATGTTCGGGTATTTGTAGTATGACGTGCCAGAATTTTATTTAGGCATATATTTCATGACTCTATATAGCGTTTTGAATTTGGTCAAGTATAAACAAGTTTTGAAATGAAATATTAGTTTGAATGTATTGATTTGGAAACACTAGTTTGGAAGTACTATTGTATTTGGAAATTATTGACTTTAAAATACATTTGAGATATGTTTAGAAACATTTGAAAATATATTTGTTGAAATTTATTTTTGATTTGGTGACCTATCTGATAATTGAGTTCAAAATTCAAAATATATATCATTTCTTACTCATCTCATTCTATTATTATTTGATTAGATATGTTTCTGTTGTTCTTAGAAGCATGTCTACTCACCTACAAGTCTTTCAACTTACGCTAGTTTTCTTTTTATTTTTGTGTTGTGATTTTCATTCGGGCAAATTTGGATTCAAGCAATGAGCTATAGGCTATGATTAGAGGTTATACTTAGATTAGACGTGAGACAACCACCTAAATTTTGTGGTAAACCTTTTAACATAACTATTTATTGTATTAATTTCCTATTTAGACACTTGAGAATTGAGATGTATCATTCATATTATCTATTTAAGATGTTCATGAGTTGTTCCGATGATGAAAGGACCCTGACCTTTCCTTTTGGGAGTTCAGACTCTGATTTATAGATCGATAGTCTCAATAGCTTTGTATGGTTCATTATGACCTGTCTCTAAAGTTTGAACTGATTTGAACGTCGTTTGGTAAGTCTTGGGTCGTATTATCGCTCTCAAGCTAAGTTAAATCCAATTATTTTTGCAGGTCATTTTGAGTAAATGAGCTCCTTTTTTATATTTAAAACTTTCCTTAAGTTTCTATTGTCCTTTGTGACTCGTGAGAACTTTCAGTAGTGGATTTCGAGGTCATTTAAATGGTTTCGAGCCTCGTTGCGGCAGTAGAATTGTCTTTCCATGATTTTCATCCCTTGTTTTTCGTATTTGAGACCCGTTTCAGAATTCAAGGTCGCGAGTAAGTTTCAAATTTGTTTTTGGAGTTATGCATAGATCTTGAGGTGATGCTAAGAAGTGTAGGTTCAATTCGGACCAGCATCACAGCACCAGTATATACTGCCAAAGTTGCTGGATCACCAAGTCTTCTGCAGCACGACCGTGAGAGTCTTGGCACGACAGTGGAGTGCTAGGTCCATGACTTATACGGCCGCGTGCCTTGTAGTGTGACAGTGCTGAGGTACCAGGTCATGTGGCTTGTTTGTTCGAGAGTCATTTATCGCAGCAACAGTTGTGATTGCGCCAGAGCTTCCACGGTCGCATGACTCGGGTTTTATAAAAGGGTAGTGGGTTCAGTTTAACACCATTTTTATCAAAACTGGAGTGGTGCAACTTATTAGAAGTGATTCTTGGACAAAATCCCGATCTCTATCAATTAGATGATATCTCCCTACCTTTTTATATCATCAATTGAAGATTAGAGGCTTAGAATCCTATGAATTTGGTTGTGGATTAGGTTTGGAAAATGGGGAATTTAGGTTTAATAGACCCAAATTACTAATTCTATAATATAATTGGGATCATGGGGTCATGGAGATTTCAAAAATGTAATTATTGTTTGAATTCGGCAAAGTAAGGCAAATAGAAATTTAGAAATTTTTTATATATTTTGCGTCATTGTTATCAACTCATCTCCCTAGCACTTATTTGTGCTACTTCCTTTCAAATACTTAGAGGATGATCATTTAGAAATGATTCGGAAGGGAAATGAGGTGGCCAATATCCCGTAATAGCTCAGAATTGAGGTAAGAGATTCCATTAGTTCTTTGATTCATTCGACCTTATGGATGTCTACACACATTTCCTTTATGTGTGTATCCACCGAGAGGACATACTTACTATGCCCTAGACTTTATTTACATGTTTCTTCTATTAGCATTGTGATGGTTGGCTATTCTAGCATATTTTATGGGATATTGGCAACGAGCCACTTACATTCATTAAACTAGTTAGAATTGAGAAGTCTACGCCGGTTCATGCATTCCCTCTGATTCATTGGGAAATCTACTCGAGTTAGCTGTTTTGGGCACATATGACCCAGTTGTATTGCATTTCATCATATCGCATCGCATAACATCTCATTTAATCTATTGATGTGTTATTCTTGGCTTACATGTAACGTGATGTTGTTGCATTCCTTATCTACGACTTGGTATTGGTTGGACAATTTGTTTACATGATTAACTTACCTGTCTTCCAAGGTAGGTATTTGGTCCTCCCTTAACGAGTCCTTTCAAATCACCCCCTATTTGTTTCCTTCCATCGTTTATTTATTTTAGGAAGATTCTGGTCCAGGCCGCGAGGGTGGTAGATCATGCTGATGATTCTGTAATTGAGGGTCCGCTAAAGGTGCCAGCGAGGCCTGCACCTTAAAGGCATGTTGATAAGGGATTCATTGCCACTCCAGTTCTTCAGGATGCTATAAAGAGGCTTTTAGGGCTTATAGCACTGCATGTACCTCAGGGATCCTCTGTGCCAAAAGTAGCCCCTCGGGTTGGCGCATAGGCGGGTGTTCAGTCTCAACCACATAATGTTGTTCCTTATGCATGCTCTAGAGGTGGTGTGAACCAATGTTGTGCCCCAGGTTGTTCAGACTGGCCAGCCAGGTCAAGTGGTGGTCCAATAGGTAACCTAGAGAGGCCTTACCATTTCACCTGAGTGCAACCACCGACTATTTTCCAGGTCTTTTGTCAAAGAAAATTCAAGAACTCCTGGATTGTTGCCAGCAGATATTGGAGGCTTTGGGGTATCTAGATGAGTATGGAGTTGATTATATTTTTTCCAGTTTGCAGGTACTTATTTGGCTTAGGGCGAGTTTTCTCAATTTGACTTAGACTGAGTTTTCTCAGAGATTCATGGATATGTTTCTTCATCGTAGCGAGCAGGACGAGAAGCACTATTAGTTCAAGAGGTTGAGGCAGGAGTAGATGTTTGTATTTAAATATGAGATTCGATTCTCATACATGTCTTGTTTGGATCCAAATTTGGTTTGTGAGCCGTCAGAGAGAGTCAGGAGGTTCAGTGATGGCCTTTCTCTTTTGGTGTGGCGGTGGATATTGCTCGCCAGTATAAATCCTATAAAATGGTAGAGCAGGAAGAGCTAGAAAGGGAGAGCAAGAGATTCCATGGTTATGGCGGGCTTCCTATTGCCTCGTCTAGTGGCAAGGGTTCTCTAGGGAGGTAACCTATTAGGCCAGCTTAGCCTTCACCGTATGGTTCTCAAATGCGCCAGTGGCTTGACAAGATCAGCCTCAGCTTCCTCCTACTAGCCATCAGCAGTTTGCTGAGCACATATATGATTTGGAATGCTTTATTTATTGTGATCCTGGCCATCAAAAGAAGGATTGCCCCAGGCTTCATCATGGAGGAAATCATTCTTTTCCTCGACCCTAGACATAAGTGCAGCCAGGGCACTTCAGTAGGTTCTCATCTAGTTTGGGGTGCACCATCAGCATGCAGAGGTCGTTGCAATGGTGGTAGTGTTCCTTAGGGAGGTGGTAGCGGCTCAGCTCAGTCTCGGAGGTAGTTCTATTCCTTGCCAGCTAGGTAGGATCATTAGGCATCCAATGCAATGGTCACATGAATTTTCTTTTTCTCTTTACTTTTTGACGTGATGCATATTTTTTTCTATATTCTTATTTTGTTGCGGGTTTCGATGTTGATTATATCTGCCTTCGTGATCCATAATGTGCTTCCTCCACTCTTCTCAGAAATTTTATTATGAAAGAGCGGGTATATCTGGGATATATTGTATCCTTTGGGGGTCATGACACCTTAGTTGATCTTCTGATCTTGCATATGGTGGATTTAAATGTTATTATTGGTATAGATTAGTTGGCATCGTGTTATGCTACCATTGATTGCCATGCCAAGTCAGTCCATCTTTCATTTATTGCCCGTGATGCGGTAGGGTTCTTATTTTCTACCCACGGGGCATGTCATTTCTTTCGTTAAGGCAGTGTGAATGATGAGCAAAGGATTTTTGACTTATCTCTTTGATTTACGACACTAATATTGAGATTCCATCTCGATTTTGTTTCGGTGTAAAGGAATTTCCTGATGTGTTTCATGATTTTCCATGACTTCCTCCTGATCCGGAGATTGAGTTTGGAATTGATGTTGTGCCAGAGACTCAGCTGAAATCCATTCCTTCTTATCGCATGGCTCGATTAGAGTTGAAGGAGCAGTTGCAGGCTTTGTTGGATTAAGTATTTATCAGGCTAAGTGTATTCTCCTTGGGGAGCTCCAATGTTGTTCCTCAAGAAGAAGCATGGTTCTATGTGGATGTGTATTGACTATAGGCAGTTGAATATAGTCACCATCAGGAAAAATTATCCTCTGCCTCACATAAATGACTTGTTCGATCAATTGGGGGAGCCAAATTTTTTTCCAAGATTGATTTGCGATATTGATATCATTAACTGAAGCTTTAGGAATCGAATATACTGAAGACTACCTACAGGACCTATTATGGCCATTACAAATTCTTGGTGATGTATTTCGAGCTTACCAATACCCAGCAACTTTTAGGATCTGATGAATCATGTGTTCAAGACTTATCTGGATTCTTTTGTCATTGTGTTTATCGATGAAATCTTGATATATTCTCGCAGTCACAAGGAGCATGAATATCATTTTAGTGTGATCCTTCAGACACTTCGACATCAAGAGTTTTATGCTAAATTCACGAAGTGTGAATTTTGGCTAGATTCTATGGCTTTCTTGGGACATGTCGTGTCCACTGAAGGCATTAAAGTTGATCCTAAGAAGATTGAGGTTGTTCAGAATTTGCCACACCCTACTACTTCGATGGAGATTCATAATTTCCTTGGTTCGGCGGGGTTTTATCGGAATTTTATGGAGAAGTTCTCATCTATTGTAGCCCCTTTGAGCCGCTTGACCCAGGAAAAAATCAAATCCTTGTGGTCAAATGAATATGAGGTAAGCTTTCAGAAGCTAAAATCATTGTTGACCTCAACACCAGTGTTATCTCTTCCTTCGAGAACTTGTGGGTTCGTAGTTTATTATGATGCTTCTTATGTTGGTCTGGGATGTATGCTGATGCAACATGGTAAAGTCATTTCCTATGCTTCCAGGCAGCTAAAGGTGGATAAAAACAAATACCCAGCTCATGATTTTGAGTTAGTAATTGTGGTGTTTGCCTAGATGATTTGGAGGCATTATTTGTACGGTGAACCTTGTGAAATCTTCACTAATCATAAGAGCTTGCAGTTCTTGCTTTCACATAAAACTTTGAAGGGATGGTAGTGTAGATGGCTCGAGCGGATTAAAGATTATGATCTCAGTATACATTATCTCCCAGGAAAAGCAAATGTGGTGCCTGATGCATTGAGTAGAAAGTCTATGGGTACTCTTGCTTTTCTTGGTGTTAAAAAGGGGCCGTTGGCTCAAGAGTTGTAGTCTCTTGGCAACGCGGGGGATGATAATTGTTAATTCAGACCCGAGCTGAGTTCTTACTTGTGTTGTGGTTCAGCCTTCCTTAGTCAACTAGATTAAGGAGAGATAATTAGAGGATCCAGATTTCCGAGAGTTACATGGGTGTTTCAAAGTGGAGGAGTCCCTCTCTTTGAGTTAGATGTTTATGTTTTTCTTCATGTTAGTGGTCGGCTTTGTTTTCCTGGTGTTGGTGATTTGAGGCAGTCGTTACTTAGCAAGGCTTGTAGCTCGCGGTATACTATTCATCCAGGTATCACTAAAATGTACGAAGACTTTCAAAAATTATATTGGTGGAAGGGAAAGTAGAAATATGTTTTAGACTATGTATCTCGGTGTGTGAATTGCCAACAAGTCAAGTATGAGCACAGGAGACCCGTAGGTTTGTCACAGGCTTTACCCATCCCCGAGTGAAAATAGGAAAAGATTACCATGGATTTCGTGGTTAGTTTGCCAAAGACTTTGAGGCGTCATGATTCAGTTTTGGGTTAATTTAGATAGATTCACCAAGTTTGCCCATTTCATTCCAATAAAGACGACAGATTCAACAAAGAAGTTAGCTCGGATATTTATTAAGCAGATCGTTGGGTTACATGGCACTACATTAGAGTTAAAATCTCAAATGGTCACTCAACTTTGGGAAATTAATCACCAAAGTCATTTTGCTTTGGTTGGTCTCAAAAAGGTCACTCAACTTAGGGAAAATATCTCCAAAAGTAATTCTTGCTGGTTTTTGCACCGTCACCCACCAAAAATCTGACGTGGCTTTATAATATTTTTTATATAACAGTAGGTCCCACTTTCTTTGCCATGTAGGACTTTTTTAATAGTTACTTACTAGTTTTCTGATAAGTGCAATGCACGTGTTTTCCTAATAACTAGTACAAAAATTATAAATATTTAGTAATAAGCGTGTATAATTGCTAGTAAATTAAAGGAAAAAATCTAAATTAAAAGTAATGATATATCGAATCATTTACAATTGATATTTATTATTTTTGCAATACATAATCGTACTAATTAAACATTACTATTGTACAAAGGCCAGTAATTATTATTTGAACAATTTTAATCATGCAAATTTTATAATATCAAGTATTTAGCTTGATATCAATACATTTTCTTGATTTTTTTTTGTGCTAATGACAAACTGTTATTATGCACTAGGAATTAGGAGTGCGGCAAAAAATTATTTGGCCTTCTAACTTGATATACTATAAAATTTGCATGATTATAATCGTTCAAATATTAAATACTGGCCTTCGTATAATAGTAATGCTTAGTATGATTATGTTTTACGTAACAAAACATATCGAATGAAAAGGATTCGATATATCAGTACTTTAAATTTACATTTTTTACTTTAATTTACTAGCAATTATACATGCTTATTACTAAATATTTATAATTTTTGTACTAGTTATTAGGAATACACGTGCATTGGACTTGTCAGAAAATTAGTAAGTAACTATTAAAAAATCGTACATGGAAAAGAAAGTGGGACCTAAAGTTATATGAAAATATTTTAAAAAGTCACACCAGATTTCTGCTGGATGACGGTGAAAAACCAGCAAGAATTACTCTTGGAGATATTTTTCCTAAGTTGAGTGACCTTTTTGGGACCAACCAATGCAAAGTGACTTTGGTGGTTAATTTTCCAAAGTTGAGTGACCATTTGAGATTTTAACTCCGCTGCATTGTATAGCATATCAGATCGAGGTTAGTTTATTTCTCAGATCTGGCAAGCTTTCCTATGAGAATTGGGTACTCAATTTCAGCTTATTATAACATTTCACCAGCAAACTGATGGTCCGTCTGAGTGGACTTTCTAGATCTTGGAAGACATGTTGAGGGCTTTGGCCTTGGACTTTAGAGGCCACTGGGATAATCATGTAGCTATGGCAGAGTTTGCATTAACAACAACTATTAGTATTATATTCAGATGGCTACGTTTTGAAGCATTGTGTAGTTTTCGATGTCGATCTCCAGTTTGTTTGTTCGAGTCTCGCGATAGTGAGGTGATAGGTCCAGATATTGTACATCAGACTTTTTACACAATCAGATTATCAAGGATTGTCTTTAGGCTGCCCGGAGCTGGCATATATTATATTCGAACAAGAGAAATTGGGAGTTGGAGTTTGAGGTTGGTGAGCTGGTATTCTTGAAAGTGTCGCCAATGCGCGGTGTGAAGAGACTCAGAAAGAAAGAAAAGTTGAGTCCTAGGTATATCGGTCCTTTTCGAATAGTGAAGTGTATCGGTAAGGTTGCTTATCGACATGATTTTCCAGAATCTATGCCCATGCATCTAGTCTTTCATGTATCCAAGCTTTGAAAGTGAGTTCGTGATCCTTCTCATGTGATCAAGGTGGATCCAGCTCAGTTGGATATAAACTTAGCTTATGAAGAGATTCCAGTTGTGATTATAGAAAGAGACACCCAGAAGTTATGTTCTAAAGAGATTCGTTTGTGAAGGTGTAATTGCACAGCTGTCGGCATGTAGAGGATACTTTTAGAGCTAAAGTCGAGTATGCGGGAGAAGTATCCCCATCTCTTTGATGACTCGGGTATGTTCTATATATCTAAGCTAAGAGAATATTGCTATATTATTCATTACTTGTTTATGGTTAAGTAATTTTTTAATGGTGTCGATTGTCTGATCATTAAGGGATCGTTTGAACTATTCTCTGTAATAAGAATGATTATCTTTGTTAAACGAAGAACTTTAGTCTCGTTCAAGGACGAACGCGACTTTAAGTGGATGAAAATCAACGACCCTGACCATACATTTTAGAAGTTCGAACTCAAATTTGTGAACCGATAGTCTTAATAGCTCTCTATTCTTGATTATGACATGTCTGTGAAGTTTGAAGTGATTTGAAATTTGTTAGGTTGGTCTTTGAGCATATTATCACTCTCAAGCTCAAGTAAAGCTATTTAAGGCTTTTGGCTGGCCGTTTTGAATAAATGAGCTCAGTTCTGATATTCGAAACCGGCGTTAGGTTCATATGGTCATTTGTGGATTGTGGGAACTTTCAAAAATAGATTATGAGGTCGGTTAAATGACATGACCCAGATTTTCGGATAGGCTGTGTGGGAACCCGACATCCTCGCCTAGACTCGTTAGGCGAATCCCATAGACTTAATTAACATGAAGGATACAAAAGTAACTCATAAAGGAACATAAAAGAGCTCATAAAGAAAATTATATATACACACACACACACACAACCCCCCCCCCCCACACACACATAGAGACTGTAAGAAAAAACGTAGTCAACTATCCCAAGTACAAGGTTCAGAGGTTTTGCCAGATCAGACATTTATGAGTACAAAATGTATATACATCTCCCAAATGGAGCAAAATAGATATAACAAAAGGAAGCAAGAACTGGTGGCTATCACGTACAAAGGACTAGCTCATCACATAGTGAAGTTGTCTGCGCTCCTTAATCATGCGTCAAGCTTGGTCCAGGAGCAGAATCTGCCGAAACGAATAGATAAAAAAAATAGAGAGTGAGTCAAAAGGACTTAGTGAATGAGGTCTAGCTAGCTATCTCGAACAGCAGATAGGCTAGCCAGAGAATCAGAAAGTCATAAGCAAGCAACAACAAATAATCAATGCACAAATAAGTAAATGCATACAACCACATATAACCAACAACTAATGTGATGAAATGGTGAATTATGATGCACCAGGGTTGCATGTGCCCAAAACCCCTTATCTAAGCGGTATACTCCTACATTCGAGGGATACACGATCAGATGAAATTAATGGAGCACAATACTCTTACTCCTGTGGCGGAATACTTCTACACCCAATATGACACCACAACCCACAACAAGAGAATACAATATGAAAATGCATTCCAAGGTTCCGCGTAGTAACTATGCTTTGTCAGCAACTACACACATAAAGAACACATGTATAGCATATCTATAGAGCCCAAGACCGCCAATGAAATGGATAGTATCACTTATCTCAAGTCTGGGGCCACTTCAGCTATTGAACAATCTCTTTCCCATTCTGAAGCCTCTAAGAACTATCTCTCTCTCTTAGCCAAGGATGAATAACCGCAAGTATAAGTGCCAACATAAGAAATATTTAACTATCATGCGATAACAAGAAAATTACTAAATTGCCCCTAGGCCTGGCTTAGCCTAATACCCATAAACGATATGTTTCTAACTTCAATTTCCCCAAATTCCTCAATTATACAATTTTAGGATTCCAAGCCAATAGAACCAAGCCCAAATTCATTAATTCCCTAAACCAAAACATTCAATTAACATCATATATGTCTTAGGAAACATTACCTGATCAATTAGGATGAATTGGTACCGTAGAATCGCCTTGGATCAAACTTATATTAAAGAAATTTAGTGAAAATTGAGTTTTGCCGACTGTTGGGGACTATTTATACCCTGACTCAGCGCATGCAGTGATAATCGCACCTCAAGTTAGCTCTATCGCACATAGACCATTGTTGTCGCATTAAACAATCACTTTTCTTCTGCGCTAACGCGCTAGGTCCAGCGCTATTAGGCAAGGTTAGCTCACGATGGCCTGACAGAACATGCTGGTGGAGCATTTTGCGTCCGAACAAGACCATACGCTTCTTGAAATCACCCCGAACTTACTTGTTAACTCGAGTCTCGGAACGGACCTTTGGTATGCAAGATGAGGGTTAAGCATTAGGAGGAAAACTTCCATTTCCGGAACATATGCAAAAACCATCCAAACGACCTAAGATTTAACTTCCAAAAGTTCACACAGATCGTAAATATCCATAAGATCCTAATGACAGTTTTGGATTATGAAACAGAACTCATCTACTTGAAACGAGCTCAAAAACCAAAATATGGCTTTACCAACACTAGAAAATGAAAACATCTACCAAGACTTACTAAACGAATTCTGGCTCAGTTCAAACTTTACAGGCAGGTTCCAATAGACCATAATAAGCTTTTTAGACTATCGGTTTGCAAATAAAATTAGAA
This sequence comes from Petunia axillaris subsp. axillaris, assembly GCA_029990575.1. Taxonomy (NCBI): domain Eukaryota; kingdom Viridiplantae; phylum Streptophyta; class Magnoliopsida; order Solanales; family Solanaceae; genus Petunia; species Petunia axillaris. Next base: position 10,930,477 of record JARKNS010000007.1, read on the forward strand.
CTCTTGAAATGACTGATCAGGTTTTTTTCATTGAATAGTTTCGAGCCTCGTTGCAGAAGTAGAATTTTCTTCCTAATATTTTGATCCATTGTTTTGTGTATTTATGATCTGTTTAAAATTCAACATCGCGAGTAAGTCCCAATGTGTTTCTTGACTTGTCTGTAAAGTTTGAGGCGTAGCCAGTATGTGTTGCCATAGTTGCTGCTCCACTATTGCAGAGGTCTTGTTGTGGCATTAGAGTGCCAGGTGTCTTGTGGCATAATCGCACTAAAGGACTGATTCAGGGTAAAACGAGCAGAAGCAATAAAAGTAGAGGAAGCAGTAAGGTAAACACGATAACCACAAAATAGGGGGTCGGGGAAGAACAGAAATAGAAGAAAGAAAGGATAATCGAATCAAACCATGATTTGAATATCCATGGGAAAGAAAGAAACTTGAACCAAACACAGGATCACACTAGGTTGATCCGCCATAGATTCCAAGTAAGAGATACATGAAGCCAAGCTCCAACAAGAAGGACCAAGTCTCTTCTAAATTCTATTCTTCAATCTCAAAATCTAGCTAATGAAATGTAAAGGCTAGGTGTGGTTTATATAGGTGTTCCACACTTTTAAATAAGGTCGAACATAACCCCACAAGTTGGGTATAATAACAAAGACCACGTAGGGTCAAACTAGTAAATAATACTAGATTAAAATAAGAGTCTCATCTTGGCTTGTGCAGGGGGTAGGTGGAGAGCCTAGCTGTGGGGCGAAGCGCCTGGAAGTGGCTCCTTTTGGACCAGTAGCAACGTTGGGCGGAGCGCCTGGTTATGCAAGTCCTTGGGCGGAGCGCCTAGAGGCTTAGGTGGAGCGCCTAGGTCTGAAGCTTCTTCAACTCGCTCCCGAACTCTTCCCCGATGCTGTCAACCTCTCGTCCTTTGCATCCTCCAATTCCGGCTCTTGATGGTAAGTACTTTAAGCTCAATTTGCACTGCATCATCCTCCCCTTCATGAAAGGATATCGTCCTCGAAATCAAACCATCAAGACCTACAACCAAAGAAAAGAATAAGGCAAATTTCCTACTACAAGAGTAGGTTAGTGCAAGTAGTTTGAAAAATACTCTAATGGTATAGCCAAGTATCAATAACAATGACAAAGCGCATGTTTACAAAGAAAACAACAAGTTCTTGGCTTCCCCAATGGGTGCACTCAACACAAGATTCATCAAAGAGATCAATAGGGTAGGGAATATGCAAGATCAAGTCCTATGATCCTTATGTCCAATAAGAACACACCAAAATTTCCCACTACAAGAGTAGGCAAGTCCAACAAGAGTGAGTCCAAGTGATGTGAAAATCACACTTTTGTGATAGAGCGAAGTATCAATACTAATCAAAAATCTTATGTCTCCAAAGGAAACAACAAGTTCTTGGCTCCACAATGACAAGCACTCACTACCATAACAAGCAAAGAGATCATTAAGACATTGAACATGCAAGATTAAGCAACTAAGTTCCTTATGACCTCCAAGCTTATGGTCAACACACCAAGCCTTCAATACATTACTATAACAATGTGACTCATTGGCTTTGGCATGCTCAACACCCAAGGTGTGATCAACATGTGGGGTGGAGTAAACAAAATAGTTCAATTGGCAACTAACATCAAATACTCCACTTTCCTTCTTTGAAGCACTCTTATACACACCAAGAGTGACTTCCTCACCTCTAAATCCACCTATAAGACAATCTTCCTCACAGGTAAACTCTCTAGAAAGGTCTCCAAAATAGACTCTTCATCATTATAGTCCACACAATGAAAGTTAGGACTACTAGAAGATAGTCCAACACAACCAATACCAAGACCACTCATCTCGCTTGGAGTTCCAAACAATGGATTTTTGATAGAGTCAAACTTTCCAAACCATGGAGGTTTAAATCCAAACTCTTCTCTACTTTGATATACAACATCACCTCTTTGAAAATCCTCTTCAAACAAAGGGTTAGTGAAAACAAACACACTGCCCATCAAAGGCGAGGCATCCAAACTAGATTCATCATCCGCTTGAGGAGTCATCGAGTACAATTCGATCCATCTCATTCACGAGGGACTCCTCAAGGTCACTACCATCCTCACTACGACACATAGGTCTACCATTATCAAGAAATTCATCAAGGGAAAGGATAGGGTATTCATTCAATTCATCTTCTCCTTTATCAAATATAGGTGTGGTGCCATAACAAGGGTCACAAATAAGGTCAACTACACAATATTCACTAGAGAGAGGTTCAATAAAAATCGAGCTCACATCATGATGTGGCTTATCATCCCTCTCAACTAGTGGCTCACAATCGCACACAAGTTGACCAACCGACTCTACACTAGTTGCAAACACATTGTAATCATACAATTCATCAACTAGTATAGAGTTTTCACAAATACTATCACATGACAAGGAAGTAACATGCTCGAGGAAAGAACTATCACATACCTTTGAGTGGCCATCTTGCTCACTCAATGCACTTGAATTGTCATGAATTGTTTCTTAACCTTGAAGCTTACATTGAAGATCTTCCTCACCCTGTCCTTTAATCTTGGAACATGATTGAGGCTCTATTGGCTTGCCTCCAAGAATGCCTACACAAGAGCTAACACAAGTAGAAAAAGATAAAGAGTGAGTGTTAGAATAAGGGGTGCCCTCACTCTCAATAATTCTTTTTCCCCTTTCTTTTTCTTCATTTTCTTTTCAAGGTCGGGTGTAGATTCGGGTGGTGACATCCCACTCACATCACTCAACACATTCTCTCCTTTTTCCACTCGAGAAATGTCACCGGTCACTCCCATACTCCTCTCAATCTTTTGTCTCTCATGTTTGGGTGAGTTGAGACGAGGCTCAAGAATATCCATAGCCAGAGTAGGTGGACTCTTAACATTAACCCAGAATCTAGGAGTTGGATACTCATCACTTGAGCTCTCCTTCTTCTTTGTTGGTGAACCACTTGGCTTTGGAGCTTGTGGTTTTGGGTTTACCTTGTTAACATTTGTCAACTCTTTTCTTGCACTAGTCCCACCATTGCTTGTGATTATAGAATTTCTTGTTTGCACTCTTTCAATTATAGGACTTCTCAATGGTGTCCCAGTATTTCTCATGTTCATGGGGTCTCTTACTTTTACTTCTTCTTTCCTAGGAAGGAGGAATTGTAACTTCCCTTGCGCTTCAACATGATAGCCACCAAGGCTTTTGTCGAACTTGAAGTATCTATGGAGAAGCCAAGGCTTTCCCAACATAATATCTCATCCCTCTAAAGGACCTACTTTGCACTCAACTTCTTCATCAAAGTTCCTTTTTGAAACAACTACCCAGGCTACTCCATTAATACAAGGTATCTCCAACCTTCTCACTACAAGAGGACTAATCCAACTTGCTTCACCTTCATCCACTTGAAGCACATACCCACGATTCTCATTAAGACTCACTACGAATTGATACCATTCTCTTCTTCTTAGAAGCTCATCGTAGTAATGTCCCTTAAACTCCCCACCATTAGTAGTCTCACTTGAGGCACTATCATGAGATAGGTAGTTCTTTATTTTACCACTACTAGCAACACCACAAGAATAGTGTCCACTTCCCGTCACTCTTCCAACATTAGATGTGTTGTTGAAAGTCGAGGAAGGAGTCTCATCATAGAACCCATAGGAGCTCCTTGAAATAGGAGTTTGGTAGAAATCTCCTCTACCCTCCTTGGTTCCACAACTCATAGCACTACTCGTACCATCCCTTCCCTCGGTCTCATTCGCATCCAAATTATCCTCTAAATGTTGGGTTCGAGTGCTCATTGCATCTACCTTGGTCAAAATGTCCCGAAGGTAAGCTTGAACTAACTCGGTCCTATTTACACTTTTCTCACCATTCCCACTTCCATTCAAACCTCCCTTATGGCTCCTTGTACTTGCAAAAGACATTTTAAGAAAGTGCAATGGTTAGTATAAACAACTTCACTAGCTCTCCCTTACCTTTGGTGGTGGTACTCAACACTCTTTTTAGGATTCACACTCCCAAACCCCCAACCAAAGATTCCCTTATCTCTTTAGGAACCACAATGGTAAGATCACCAACTAGTACGCCCAAGTAATGGCTCGGAGTGGAGTTGATGTGACTCGATGAACGGAAGCTATTTTGTTACACCCCGTATGTCCAAAGTGACGTATACCATTCTGAAGACATGTTAGTAATGATTTAAGTGATTTTAAAGTCATAATATGACCATATATGATGTTTATATGTTGAATATAAAGTTTTGGAAAAATCGGATTTAAGTTGCGGAAAAACCGACTAAGGAATTGCCTTGTAACGAAGCTTTTTCAGCAATTAATTTCGTGTGTTATATGAGGTCTTTTGGGGACATATCATATACCAAATTTAAGGTCTTGGAGTGTAGTTTCTAAAACTTTTGATGGTTTGTTCATACAATATTTGGATAAAAAGATATGAGCGTCAGAAATCAGGCCAGAACAAGGGACATAAGCACAAAAGAGGACTAAAACTGAAATGTTTCAAGTATAAAAAGAAAATTTCCCCCATATCTCGTCACTTACAGAAAAATAAAGAGAGTTACAGTGTTTTCTTGAGTATTTAAGCCCCTTTTATGATTTTGAAGGAAGGACGTCAATCGTAACTCGAAATTGAAGACAGATTGCGTCAAAATGCTCTACGCGATTAAGGTAACATTATGCTACCTTCAATTTCGTCTATAGCTTGAGTTTTAGAATTACTTAATGGCTAAGTAAAGTACCTAAATGTTGTATTATAGCTTGTTTAAGCTTTAGAAGGTGTTGAATTCAAGAGAAACAAGGTTTAGAAGCAAGAAACATCAAAGGTATGTAAGACTAGACCTTTCTTTTTGGCAAGGCACGTATCTTGTAGCTTTTGAAGTTTTTCTTAGTTCCAAACATGGTTTTTCTTGTTGGTTACTTGTATATAATCAATGGAATCTTGTATATACTTAATTTGGTACGAAAATCAAAGGTGAAGGACATTCAAATCAGCAAGACAAAACATTTCAAAATCTGGAAAATCATTTTGATCCCTGGACAGCTGTTAGTATATTGATCATAACTCCTTGTACAAAATTGATATTTATATGCTTTAAGAATCCCCAGAATCCTAAGACATATATCTATAATTTTTATGAATACCATGAAGTCTATATCTTTGATTTGCAATCGGAAAATAAGGTTGAAAGTCAGGACAGTGGTGCTGTCCAGATATTCTATCTGCGGATGAGTTATGTCATCCAGTTATCTCATCTTGTTATTCGTTTAAGATGTTTATGTTATCAGTTTATCCGGGTATCCATTCCCGTGTATAGCATAGTGCTAGTTCTATTTTGCGAATCATCCAGTTTCAGGGGAAACTCTGCCGAAATTTTTATAGAAATTCAAAGAGTTGGACAAATTCTGAGTTCTAGGTTGTGTCTATAATTCTATCCTGAGTTTTCTTCTCATTCCTTTGAGTCCATATCTATTGTTTCCACATGTGTTATGCCTCATACATGCTTATACTTATATTGTGATCATGTTATGTGTGATTTGGAGTCCCCCATAGAGGCTGGACATTGGACGCACAGTCTGGTCGCGTGGGTATCAGGTTCCTAACCGGATTGCCCTAAGATGTGAGGAATGAAGCCTTTAACCTAAATTGATATATTTTTCTGCTTATTGAATAGAGTGGGATCGTTTGGCAAGGAAACCAAAGGATAAAGCGATTGTTGATTAGCCGTACTAACTTTTGGAAGAGGTAAGTGATTATATCCATTTCTTTGGAGGCACCAGGGCTCGTGGATTTTCTAGCACGTGTTCCTTACGTGTGTAGCTGCCGATAGGCGTAATCCTTAGCTTTGGATTTACCTTGTATATTATATGTTATGTCCTGTTGTTGGTATTGCATTGAGGATTTTAGCATGGTACTCTGGCTGTGAGTTGGCATCTATTTCCCGGCTATCTATGAGAGTCCCGCGCCGGTGAAGGGTTATTATTGCATCACATTGCATTCATATGCATTATCTGTCATTCATATGCATTACATTGCATATCATATTGGGTGCAGGAGTATTCCGCCCCAGGAGAAGGAGGATTCCGCTCCATTGTATCATATTGAGGGTAGGAGGATTCCACCCCAAGAGCAGGAGTATTCCGCTCTTATGTCAGATATTGAGTGAAGGAGTATTCCGCCTCTGGTTTACATTATATCGGGTGTAGGAGTATTCCGCCCCTGCAGAGTGCTGGAGTATTCCGCCTCTGGTTTATATTATATCGGGTGCAGGAGTATCCGCCCCAGGAGCAGGAGTATTCCGCTCCAGGTGGTTATCAGATTAGATTTCCCTCGAATGCAGGAGTATTCCGCTTCAGGATGGGATTACGGGCATATGTGACCCTTTTCATCATTTCATTTCATCTCATTTCATACCATTGTGTAGACTTGTGGTACATAACTACTGTTCTGCATATACGTGCACTGCTTATTTGTCTATATATTTCTGGCTCGTATTCTGGGTTGCCGGGATCGGGTTGCAACGGTATAAATATATGAACCGGGTTTCACGTCGCAGCGGTATAAATATATGGATCGGGTCGCACGCCGCAACAGGATGAATATATGAATCGGGTTGCACGCCACAACAGGATGTATTTCTGATTGTTGATGTGTTCGGGATACCTATATGTTCTGGCTGTCTTACATTCCTGGTTGTTGAATAGTTTGCGATTCCATACGTGTTTCTAGTTATTATCTGGCACTGCCTTTTCATAATTTAAATAACAGGAATATGGTTTATTTTTCTTTTCTCCCTGGCTAGCTATCCTATTCTTTGAGGTGGCTAGTCTGCCCCACTTATTGAGTCCTTTTGACTCACCCTTGTTTGTTGTTTGTTGTTTGTTTCTTTTCTATCTATTTCGTTTCAGCAGGTTCGCTCCAGGATTGAGTTCGCCACGTTGTGAAGGAGCGAAGAGGACTTCAGCTGTCAGGGTGAGCCAGCTTTTATTCCGGATGGCCACCAGTTTATTAGTTATCATTTTAGTTGCAGTTTGCTCCCTTCAGGAGGTATCTTTCTTCTTTTGTACTCTTAGATATCTAATCTGGATAGCCCTAAACCTAGTATATTGGGTAGTCAGATGTAATTTCTTTTGTACAGCTTAGAGGTATCAGTATGTCTGTGTTTTTGTTTTAAGACTTGTCCTTATTTATAAATTGTTATATTTATTGTCCAAATTAAATTAGTAAGGGTTCACCCGACAGGTCAAGGGGAGGATGTCGGGTGCCCGCACGACCTAACGGATTCTGGATTGTGTCATATTTGAAGTGTGCACTTGAGGCTAAAGAAGTTTTATGACTTTAACTAAAGCTTCAAGACACACAACACCCTAAAAGCTCAAAGATTAGTGTTAATAAAGTAGGACTAATATCTTAGAAACACTAACCAACAAGTACGGAAGCGAAACAAACACAGAAAACCATGAAACGAAACAAAACGAACCAACCAGTGATTTGGGCGGTCCGCCTGGGTGGATGGGCGGTCCGCCTAGGGGATGGACCAGTAGGTAATCTGGGCGGTCCGCCTAGGGGGTGGGCGGTCCGCCTAGATCCTCCGAAAATGGGTTTTTGATGGTTTTTCACCAAAAATCTCAACATTTCCACACCGTTTCTTCAAAATCAACGGTACCCAAAAGTGTACTTCACTAATCCAAACAAACCCCAATCATTATTACCATGAAACGCCCAATAATAAGATCACAATTAAGATTTAAAGCAGTTTAAACAAGGGTTTCAAGTTGGGTCTCAATTTTTTTGAGCTTTTGATTCATAACTCTGAATCATGTAAAAGTGGTACCAAATCAACGGGTAAATGATATCAAAAAATCTCCGATATCAATCAATCAATGGGTCATCAAATCCAATCCACAATATGAATTTTTTTGTATTTTCACTTTTTTCAATTTTTTTGTTTTTTCTTCTTTCACAAGAACATGAATCTAAAGATACGATGAACAAGGAACGTGGATTCATAAGAATAAAACTCGAGACTTGCTCTGATACCAAACTGATGCAGGGTAAAACGAGCGGAATCAATAAGGTAAAAATGATAACCAAGAAATAGGGGTCGAGGAAGAACAGAAATAGAAGAAAGAAAGGATAATCGAATCAAATCATGATTTGAATATCCATGAGACAGGAAGAAACTTGAACTAAATACGGGATCACACTAGGTTGTTCCGCCATGGATTCCAAGTAAGAGTAAGGACCAAGTCTCTTCTAAATTCTATTCTTCAATCTCAAAATCTAGCTAATGAAATGTAAAGGCTAAGTGTGGTTTCTATAGGTGTTCCACACTTCTAAATAAGGTCTAAAATAACCCCCACAAGTTGGGTATAATAACAAAGACCACGTAGGGTCAAACTAGTAAATAATACTAGATTAAAATAAGAGTCTCATCTTGGCTTGTGCAGGGGGTAGGCGGAGCGCCTAGCTGTGGGGCAGAGCGCCTGGAAGTGGCTCCTTTTGGACCAGTAGCAACGTTGGGCGGATCGCCTTGTTATGCAGGTCCTTGGGCGGAGCCCCTAGGCGTGAAGCTTCTTCAACTCGCTCCCGAACTCTTCCCCGATGCTCTCGACCTCTCGTCCTTTGCATCCTCCAATCCCGACTCTTGATGGTAAGTACTTTAAGCTCGATTTGCACTGCATCAGAGACCAGATCCCTTAGCTTGCATGATCAGGAGCCATTTGTCACGGCAGCAGTGAGACCCAGGTCCGCGATCTCGACTGAGCTTCCGCGCCAAGCGACTGGGGTTATATCAAAGGTTAGTGTGCTCGGAAGAACACAATTTTCATGAACATTTGAGTGGTGGAACTAATTAGAAGTAATTCTTTGACCAAATATCAATCTCTATCAATCAAGTGATGTCTCCTTACCTTTCTATATCTTTAGTTGAAGATTAGAGGCTTAGAATCCTATGAATTTACTTGGGTTTGGTAAGAGATTTTCATGTTTAGAGCCCTAAATTGGGGAATTTAGGTTTAATGGACCCTAATTAGTAATTCAATCATATAATTGGGATCATGGGAGTCATGGGGATTCGTGAAATGTAATTATTGTTGGACTTCAACAAAGTAGGCCCAAGCTCATTTTGGGAGTTCTTTATATATTTTGTGTTATTGTTATTAATTCTTTGCTCTGGCATATTTTTGTGTAAATTCCCTTTAACTGCTAAGAGGAGGATCATTCGACAAGGATTCGGAAGGGGAAGATGGTGGCTCAGTCGCTCAGATTGGTTCAAAATTGAGGTAAGTGATATCATCAATTCTTGATATAATTAGACTTTATGGATGTCTATATACGTGCTCATTACGTTCCAAGCTATCGAGAGGGCATACTTACTATGCCCTAGACTTTATTAACATGTTTCTTCTATTATCTTTGTGATGGTTAGATATTCTAGCATATTGTATGGCATACTGGCTACGGGCTGGCTACATTCATTAAACTGGTTGGCATTGAGTAGTTTGTGCCGGTTCATGCATTTCCCCGGATGCATTGAGGTGTCTGCTCTGGTGGGGGGTTTTGGGCACATGTATCCCCGTTGTATTTTATTGCACCATATCGCATCGCATTGCATCTCGTTTCATCTCTTCATGTGTCCATCTTAGCTTATATGTTGTGTGATGTTGCTGAATTCCTTATATATGGCTTGGTATTGGTTGGATTTTTTTTCATATGATTAGATTACCTGTTATTCGAGGTATCTAAGTAGTCCTCAATGACCGAGTCCTTTTAACTCACCCCTTGTTTGTTTCCTTTTGTTGTTTATTTGTTTCCTACAATTTCTAGTCCATACCCGAGCGTATCACATGGCTGAGCAGCGATGGCTATTCTATCGTCAGTGGTGAGCCAACCCTTGTTTGTGATGGTCGCAAGCTTTTGTTTTCTTTTTTTTAGATGTATTTTGTTCCTTGTGGGACTATATATATGTGTTTTCACACTCTTATATGTCTATGATCTGGATTTTATCTAAACCTTATCTTTTCGATCGTCAGTTGTACCTTCTTCTTCCGTAACTCATGTGTGTGTGTGTGTGTGTATGCCTATATTTTCTGGCTCTTTCTATTATTATTAGTTGATTATATTCGTAAAGGTTCACCAGATAGGAGTAGGAGTTGTGTCGGGTGCCCGCACGACCTATCCGATAATTCATGTCGTGTCAGAGGATCTATTTTTTAATTGATTACAGGAGTTCTGTATATTTCTTCAATCTGTATTTGATATTCTGTGATATTAATGATATTTGTTAACTAATTCATAATTAATTGGCTTTTGGCTATTCGAGTTGGTTCATTCGATGGGAATGGTCTGGTGCCCTCACGACCCTCCAGAATTTTGGATCGTGACACCTCTCGTCCTAACATTGTATATGGATTATGATGTTTCATTAAGTAATATGTGAATCTTCGCCAAGCGTTTGTTTTATCAGCAGTTATATCTATATCTATTCACATTCTATATTTTTTCTTATAAAACTACAAATATTCAGAATTGAAATATTCAGTGGTGAAAATGCATTCAAAATGTGGATCGACCTATTTTCCATACAAGGCAAGTATTTCTTCCAATAAATCAAGTTAATGTTGAATATAACTGTGATATAAGATCTATGTGCTCATAGGGAAGGTTATTTCACTATATTTTTTACCAGGGACAGGGCCTAACACAAGAATCTTTTTTTTATTGGGGCGATAGCTCTGAAAAGACAAATTGGCAATCTTTTCTTTCATCTCGGGAGAGATACGATCGGGAGGAGCTAATTCATTTAATGTCTGATAAAGACAAAAGGATGGAGACATGGGGAAAAAAGGGGAAAAAATAAGAATTACTTCAAAGGAAGAGGATATAAAGCCTACCTATCACGTATTCATTAAATGTATGGTAGGGACAAAATGAAAAAGAGAAATGGGAAACGGTTGTATGTGACAAAAAGAAATTCATTTATTATGTCGAAAACATCAAAATTCACTAACCAATAACCAATGAAATACGATATGTTTAGGAATGTTCATTAAACCTAACCCAAGCATTAACCTGAACGTTCCCCTATCGCAATTGCATCCGAACTATGTTAAAATCTGGAAATGGATTTAAATGGAGTTGCTTGCAGAGGTTGTACGCTGCACTTGATGAGAGATGAAGTTGCTAATTTGGTTAATTTTTGTTGGTTTTTATATTTTCACTTGGACCCCTTATGTTTAGTTTCTTATATTTAATAATTATCCCAATCCTCATTGTAAGAGTTACTTTGAGATCCCCTTAGTTAGCTAAGGCATTCCCTATATAGTCTTACTGTAACACTTCTAAGAGACAATGAATATCCTTTAGTTTATCTTTAGTTACTTTATTTTAGATAAGATTTCGTGTAATTTTGGTTTCACGAGTCTAGAAATCCGGATTGCAACATCTGTTATTAAAGCATCGGTCATCCAACCTGTATTGAGACGCAACAATTTAATCGAATCACCGTGGAGAGGCAGAAACATCAAGGTTTTCTGCAAACCAACATCAAACACCTTGGTACCATGATTGTCCAAGTTATAAGGAGGTATAGTTAAGTGATTATGGTGGACATCCGTGTGGTAATGGTAACGGGGATATGCGGATTACTATAGTGAATATTATCAACCATTCAGTCCATTTTATTCTCACTATGTGTATCAAAGTACTGGCTGTCGAATCAATGCTTACAATTCCCATAATAGTTTGCATCATGCTACATATAGTGTCTATCAATATCCATACCACAATTATGATTCTAATACAACCTACCGTTCTATCTCTGCTACCGCAGTTTCACAACAGCAGTGATATTCAGTAGCAGATAGTAACTCTATGTATGTCTCAAGGAGAAGAATCGACGTTGATGTATATAAATTCTACTCATCATCATCTTAAGGGAATCAAAAGAGGTGAAATTGATGTATCTACAACATCTAGTAGTCCAATTCAATCACCTCTGATGGATAATCAAATGGGGGAAGGCTTTATTTTTATGAAAGGTAGAGCGCTAAATGCAATTCAGCTCAAGGAAGAGGGATCAGAGAAGAAAGAAAATGAGCAGCAAATATCTGACAAAATGCCAATTAATGAAGAAACGGAGTCTTTTGACAATTTAGCATCGATCTTTAGAGATAAATTGGAAAATGATATAATAGACATTTGATTACGTTCAAATATGTGCTATTAAATGAACTAAACTTCCGATACAAATATAGCTCGGTATTTTAAGATCTAAAGTCCAATCCTATAAAGAACACATGATTTCTAGCAAATAGACTAACTAAATTATCTATCCAATCAACTTCAATGTTTATATCTTTGATTTGGTTTTGTTTCTCTGAACAATTTTGCAAGAAATTAAGCAACAAGTAATTAAAGATAACTGATTCAAGAGATTTAAGGCTTAAATTGATTTCCCTAACTCCTAACGTATGCTATAGAATATTGCATCATGAATTCTGCTTGAGTATTCCTATTAAACAAGTGTTTAATAACTAATTTATTAACTAATGAAGATAATAAGGACTAAAGTTATGCTTCACAATAGGTATCAATAATCATAATTCATATGTTCGACAACCTAAGCAATACCTTTCTTCTAAGTTGAAATATTGCGAAGTGTTTAAGCCTAACTCATAAATTTATCCCTAGATTCAAAAGAATGAACGGAACAATTAATTGATAGTTTTACCAATTAATAGCAATCAAAACATAAACACTTAGGAAGAATCACCATCTTTCATTAATCAATACAATAATTAAATCATAAAGCATTTGGAGCGGTTCAATACACCCTAGTGGTTTAGCCACTCATAGTCTTAACAAAATACATGAATTAACCATGAATATGTCACGACCCAATTTTCGGGGCCGTGATGGCACCTAAGTGTTACATCCTTAGGCGAACCACGAATAATTAAACTGACTCATAATGATAATTTAGATAGAAATATTTCAATAAAATGTAGGTTTAGACATCCACCCGAAATACAGTGTCAATAGAGCATCTACGAATTCTGACATCCGATATATATAATATATAATACAAGATGTAGGAAGCGACTAAACACTAAGGTGGATCAGACGGTATGCCACCGCGAACCATGCGGTTGGCTCACCTCAAGCAAAAATAGCCACAGCCTCGAACGGATCAGATAAGTCCAGCTGTCTGACTAGTAGAAGGATCTGCACATTTAAACAGTAAGTTATGAGCCAAAGCCCAGTAAGATCATCGACAGGCCCGCTAAATTACCCTTTCGGGACAAGTCTTTGATAATGCATAAGCAGATAACGGAAGTACAATCCACACCTTTACAGTAACCCATAAATATTACATGCGATAATATAATTATACAACAACACAAGCAATAATACGCGAATACATAACATGGTCAATAATATAATGATACATAATATAGGCAGCATATACAATATTATATTGATACTATGGCATAAGCAATAATATAATAAACACACAGCATGGCGATGATATATCTCGCATACCACATAGGTAATGATATACCTAGCACATAGCATAAGCACACACCCTGTGTGGCTTTGTTTATAGGTTATAACGCACCACAGGCCACTGTCCCTATAAACAACTTTACTTATAGGTCATAACACACCACAAGCCTCTGTCCCTATAAGTCTCCACATCTAGGTCATAACGCACCACCGGCCTCTGTCCCTAGATGGAATTTTGCTTCTAGGTCATAACGTACCACTGGCCTCTGTCCCTAGAGCATATCAATAATACACCGGCACACAACATCGACTATACACAAGTCACGTCTGTGCTTTCTCCTTTTTGTATAAATATAACGAGTAGTACATAATACTATCTACTAGACAGTGCTAGTCAATTAAGTACTCGACAACTTACTTAGCAAGATCAAATCTTATCCGCAAGCAAAATAGAGGTCAAGTCTCACTTACCCCAAAATCGGCTCAAGTGGCTAAGGAACGACCTCCTTTCCCAAATGATGTGCCTCCGTAAGACTCCTCTCTAAGCCAAATAAATAGTGTCGCACTCGTAAGCATGTGAGGAAAGGATTCTAAGCCCTTACGCAATTTAAGAGGTAATTTACCAAAATACCCTCGGGTCGGACGTACCCAAAAACCCGTAAAATTTATGTTTCCGGACTCCCCATACTCCCACGAGTCAAAAAGTACCATTATTGTACATACCCGAGTCCAACTCGGTCATTTTTCCCATTTCACAAAATCTAGGGTTCAAACCCTCTTTCCAAGGATCGTCACTTTGATCCTCGGATTAAAGCGTTAAAAATGGGTAAGAATAGTTACCTTGTGTTTAGGAATGATTTTGGTACTTCAAATTCCCCTTGGAATCACTTTTAGAAGCTCAAAACATGAAAATAAAAATGAATACCCGCCCTAGTATATATAGCAGCCCGCAGCTTTAAAGAGTTGTACCACATGCTGTCCAAATTCTACCTCACTGGATAGCTTTCAGTAAAATATCCATAACTTTTCCTAGAAATGTCTAAATGATACGAGGTTGGTGGCATTAGCACCACAACTCAAAGAGCTACAACTTTCAGGTTTTGACTTTTTTCCAATTCCTTACGGAATGATCTGAAAAATCGATTTCTTTCCAGCTGAACAGTAAAAACAGAATTCAGCAGCTTTTTTTTGGCTTTGCACCAGGTCAGCCACTGTTTTTGGGTCCAAACGGGACCCTACGAAGCTCGAAATGACCCCAAATTTTGTACACAAGTCAAACAAGACTTGTGTGACATGCTCGTCAAGACGAAACTCAATTCGAATCTGTAGAACTCAAAAAGTGGGTCCCACGAGAAAGGGTCAAATTTCGACTTTCGCCAAAATAGCGAAGTTTAATCAAACGACCCCGGAATCCAAATTCGAAAGTTGCTATAAGTCACAAATGACGATACGAACCTAACGGAACCCTCAGATCTCTCATCGGAGTTCGTTTACTCAAATCGAGCTCGAAAACCTCTTTTAACCTTTTTAAACTTCCGCAACGGAGACTTTATCAAAAGTCCTATCAAACGAGGTCCGTTTTCACTTCTGAAGGTTGCTACAGGTCATAAATTACCATACGAACCTAACGCAACTTTCAGATTTCACATCAGAGCTCATTCGCTTAAATCGAGCTCTAAAACCTCTTTTAGCCTTAACGAATATCCGAAACGGATGTCTTTCTCCGATACCTATCTAACAGAGTTCGTTTTAGCTAAAAATTTTCAGGCATGTCATAATGGACCTTACAGAGCTTTTGGGATTGTCGACATGCAAATCGAGGTCCCGATTCCTGAAACGACTATTTGAGGTCATTACAATCTCCCCCACTTAGACTCTCGTTCGTCCTCGGACGAGCCCGAGTCTAAGGTAAGATTCACATTTTCAAGAAAATAATTACGCGAATTTCGAGGACTCTCGCTACTATCCGAAATCATAAACAACAACATAACTTTCAGGCTTTAGAGATTGAAATAAAACCTGAATTATTGAAAAGGCGAGGATACTTCTCCCGCATGTCGGACTCGAGTTCCCAAATGGCCTCTTCGCTAGGATGATTCTTCCTTAGCACTTTAACCGGATCTCTTTCGACCTTAGCTTACGGATCTCTCTAGCCGCAATAGCAATCGGCTCCTCCAAGTAAGCCAAGTCCTCGTCGATCTTGACAGAAGCCATATCAATCACATGGGATGGATCATGAACATACTTTCGGAGCATAGATACGTGGAATACCGGATGAACTGACAGAGATGGAGGCAAAGCAAGCCTATGTGTAACAGCGCCAATGCGCTCCAAGACCTCAAAAGGACCAATGAACCTCGGACTAAGCTTGCCCTTTTTCCCGAATCTCATAACACCCTTCATCGGCGATACTTTAAGAAACACCCGGTCATCTACCATAAACACCAAATCTCTCCTCCTCCGATCCGCATAAGATATCTGTCGACTCTGAGCTGCGCGGAGCCGATCTTGAATGATTCGGACCTTATCTAAGGTCTGCTGAACTAGATCCGGACCCAACACCTTCACCTCTCCAGGTTCAAACCAACCAACTGGAGAACGACATCGACGGCCATATAATGCCTCAAACGGAGCCATCTGGATAGAAGACTGATAACTGTTATTATAGGCAAATTCCGCCAAAGGTAAATAACTGTCCCAATGGCCTCCAAAGTCAATAGCAGAAGCCCTCAGCATATCCTCAAGAATCTGGATGGTCCTCTCGGACTGACCATCAGTCTGAGGATGAAATGCGGTGCTAAGATCCACTCGGGTACCCAGCTCCTTCTGAAATGATCTCCAGAACTGAGCTATGAATTGAGTACCGCGATCTGATATAATAGAGACTGGAGCACCATGCAATCTCACAATCTGCTCGATAAAGATACGAGCTAAGCGCTCCGATGAATAAGTAGTCCTCACGGGTATGAAATGAGCTGACTTGGTGAGACGATCCACCACTACCCATACTGAATCATGCTTGCCCAAGGTCAAAGGCAATCCAACCACAAAGTCCATAGTAATATGCTCGCATTTCCATTCCGGAATCAGCATGGACTGAGTCACCCCGGCTGGTCTTCTATCGGCATGGACTGAGTCACCCCTGCTAGTCTTCTATGCTCATACTTTAACTGCTGACAATTTAAGCACCGAGACACATGATCAACAACATCTCTCTTCATTCCCTTCCACCAATATAACTCCCGAAGATCATGATACATCTTCGTAATACCAGGATGAATAGAATGCCGAGAACTGTGTGCCTTTGCCAATATCAGCTGCCTCAACTCTCCAACATTCAGAACACACAACCGACTGTTGAGCCGCAGTACACCATCATCTCCGATCATAAATGAGGTCACTCCCCCACTTAAAACTCTATCTCGAATATCACGCAAATATGAATCATCAAATTGCTTTTCCTTGATCTGGGAAGCTAGGGATGACTGAGTCCCTATATAAGCAAAAACTCGGTCTGGCACAGAATTATCAAATCGCACTCCACTAATGGACAAGGCCTGCAACTCTCGAGCTAGTGGTCTCATATCAACATCAAGATAGGCAAGGCTACCCATAGACTTCCTGCTCAGAGCATCAGCCACAACATTAGCTTTCCCGGGATGATACCGAATAGCGATGTCATAATCCTTAAGCAACTCCAACCATCGGCGCTATCTCCCGTTCAAGTCCTTCTGGGTGAACAGATACTGGAGACTCTTATGATCAGTGAAAATCTCACAAGGCTCACCATATAAATAATGCCTCCACAACTTCAATGCAAATACCACCGCCAATAACTCTAGATCGTGGACATGGTAGTTCTTCTCATGCACTTTTTGTTGTCTCGAGGCATAAGCTATCACCTTGCCATTCTGCATCAAAACACCACCTAAGCCAATACCGGAAGCATCACAATAGACTGTGAATCCCCCGGATCCATTAGGCAAGGCCAATATAGGTGCTGTAGTCAAGACAGTCTTGAGCCTCTGAAAGCTAGACTCACAAGCAGCAGACCATAGAAAAGGAACATTCTTCTGCGTCAATTTAGTCAGTGGTGCTGATATGGAAGAAAATCCCTCCACGAATCACCGATAATAACCTGCCAAGCCTAAGAAACTCCGAATCTCTGTAGGAGAAGTAGGCCTAGGCCAATTCTGAATGGCCTCCACTTTCTTGGGATCAACACCAATACCGTCCTTGGTCACCACGTGACCCAGGAACGACACGGTATCCAGCCAGAACTCACATTTAGAGAATTTAGCATACAATTCATGGTCTTTCAAGGTCTGAAGGATAATCTTCAAGTGATGCTCATGCTCCCCTCGACTCCTTGAATATATAAGGATGTCATCAATGAACATAATAACAAAAGAATCAAGATATAGCTTGAACACACGGTTCATAAGATCCATAAAGGCGGCAGGAGCATTTGTAAGCCCAAATGACATGACAAGAAACTCATAGTGCCCATATCTCGTACGGAAAGCAGTCTTAGAAATATCCTCAGACCGAATCCTCAACTGATGATACCCCGATCTCAAGTCAATCTTGGAAAAATGAGTAGCACCCTTAAGCTGATCAAACAAATCATCTATACGCGGTAAAGGATACCTATTCTTGATAGTCACGTTGTTCAATTGCCGATAATCAATACACATGCGCATAGAACCATCCTTCTTCTTTACAAGAAGAACCGGAGCACCCCAAGGAGACACACTGGGTCTAACGAAACCCTTATCAAGCAAATCTTGAATTTGCTCCTTCAATTCCCTCAACTCAGCAGGAGCCACACGATATGGAGGAATAGATATAGGCTGAATACCTGGCAATATATCAATACAGAACTCAATCTCCCGCATAGGAGGCAAACCCGACAAGTCATCCGGAAAGACCTCCGGATACTCGCATACTACCGGTACTCGATCAATAGATACCTCCTCCACTCGAACATCTCGAATAGAAGCAATATACCCTCCGCACCCGCGAGCTATCATCTTCTGAGCCTTCATGAATGATATGATCTTGTTCCTCGGAGAAGACCTGGAACCCTTCCAAATAGCCTTAGGCTCATCTTCGGCACCTATAGTCACGGACTTGGCATGGCAATCCAACGTCGCGTGACAGGATGCCAACCAATCCATGCCCATGATCACATCAAATTCCACCATATCTAGCAACATCAAGTCTACTAGAGACTCAACACCACAAATAGAAATCACACACTCCCGATACCCTTTATCTACACATATAGGATCTCCGACAGGCGTTGCCACCATAAATGGAGCATCAATAAAAACCAGATCCTTGCTCAAGCAAGGTGAAAATCCAGGAGACACATAAGAGAAAGTAGATCCCGGATCTATAAGGGCAAAGAAACTGCGGCCACAAACAGAAAGAGTACCTGTGATCACATCATTGGATGCCTCGGCATCCTGGCGTGTCATAGCAAAAACCTGAGCTGAACCTCCAAGACCAGGAGCTCTCTGAACCGGCTGCCTAGGAGGAACCTGAGTGACAGGCCTAGCTGCCTGAGGAGAAGACCGAACCATAGCAGCACAACTCTGATGTCCCGCGGAGGTATCTCCAGATGAAGTAACATAGGGGCAATCCCTAACAAAGTGCCTGGGATCCCCACACTGGTAACAAGCCTTACTACCGCCTCTTCCGCGTCCACCTCCGGGCCTGCACCTCCCATAGTGCCTCTGACGGCATCTCCCACAAATAGGTGGAGCAGAATGAGATGAATCCCCACGCCTCTGAGACGGCTGAGGCCTCTGAACACCCGACGAAGTACCCTGAGATGGTAAAGCAGCGGCCTGGGGAAGCCTAGGCTGAGTATGACCACGAAAACTCTGGCCACCATGTGAGGGGCCACCAGAAGTACCAGAATATCGTACCCTCTTGCTCGCCCTCTCTGCATCTGCTCTAGCATGAATGTCCTCCATACGCCTCGCAATATCAACCACATCATAATAAAACTTGTTGCCAATATGTGAGGCAACAACCACCTGAAGACGAGGGTGAAGACCCTCAACAAATCTAAGAACCTTGTCTCCCTCCAGCATAACCATAGCAGGCGCATACTGAGATAACTCTAAAAATCTGGTATCATAAGCAGTCACGGACATGCCTCCCTGTCTCAACAACTCAAACTCGCGTCTCTGGGCATCAAGATGACTCTGAGGCACAAATCTACTCATAAACATAGCAACGAACTTGCTCCAAGTCAAGGGAGGAAGATCACTCGACCTCTGTCTCATCATAGAAGACCACCAAGTCTCGGCATCACCGGACAAACGGAAAGAAGCACATCTCACCCCAAGGGTGTCCCTAGTACCCAATACAGAAAATATCTTCTCACATTTCTGAATATACCTCTGGGCAGTGCAAGTAGCTGGGGTACCATCGAACTCGGGAGGCTTGAGCTTCATAAAGGACTCAATCCTTCGAGCTACCTCCTCGTCACTCATAGAAGGAGCAGGAATAGAATGACCCAACTGAATACCCGACTGAGGAGCTGAGCAATAGGACTAATAATTGGAGTAGACTGAGGAATCACCGGAGTAGCCTTAGGATTCGGCGTACTCATAGCTGGAGTAACTGGCTGGGCTACCGCAGAAGGCACTGGCATATAGAGCATCTACGAATTCTGACATCCGATATATATAATATATAATACAAGATGTAGAAAGCGACTAAACACTAAGGTGGATCAGACGGTATGCCACCGCGAACCATGCGGTTGGCTCACCTCAAGCAAAAATAGCCACAGCCTCGAACGGATCAGATAAGTCCAGCTGTCTGACTAGTAGAAGGATCTGCACATTTAAACAGTAAGTTATGAGCCAAAGCCCAGTAAGATCATCGACAGGCCCGCTAAATTACCCTTTCGGGACAAGTCTTTGATAATGCATAAGCAGATAACGGAAGTACAATCCACACCTTTACAGTAACCCATAAACATTACATGCGATAATATAATTATACAACAACACAAGCAATAATACGTGAATACATAACATGGTCAATAATATAATGATACATAATATAGGCAGCATATACAATATTATATTGATACTATGGCATAAGCAATAATATAATAAACACACAGCATGGCGATGATATATCTCGCATACCACATAGGTAATGATATACCTAGCACATAGCATAAGCACACACCCTGTGCGGCTTTGTTTATAGGTCATAACGCACCACAGGCCTCTGTCCCTATAAACAACTTTACTTATAGGTCATAACGCACCACAAGCCTCTGTCCCTATAAGTCTCCACATCTAGGTCATAACGCACCACCGGCCTCTGTCCCTAGATGGAATTTTGCTTCTAGGTCATAATGCACCACTGGCCTCTGTCCCTAGAGCATATCAATAATACACCGGCACACAACATCGACTATACACAAGTCACGTTTGTGCTTTCTCCATTTTGTATAAATATAACGAGTAGTACATAATACTATCTACTAGACAATGCTAGTCAATTAAGTACTCGACATCTTACTTAGCAAGATCAAATCTTATCCGCAAGCAAAATAGAGGTCAAGTCTCACTTACCTCAAAATCGGCTCAAGTGGCTAAGGAACGATCTCCTTTTCCAAACGATGTGCCTCTGTAAGACTCCTCTCTGAGCCAAAGAAATAGTGTCGCACTCGTAAGCATGTGAGGAAAGGATTCTAAGCCCTTACGCAATTTAAGAGGTAATTTACCACAATACCCCCGGGTCGGACGTACCCAAAAACCCGTAAAATTTATGTTTCCGGACTCCCCATACTCCCACGAGTCCAAAAGTGCCATTATTGTACATATCCGAGTCCAACTCGGTCATTTTTCCCATTTCACAAATCTAGGGTTCAAACCCTCTTTCCAAGGATCGTCACTTTGATCCTCAGATTAAAGCGTTAAAAATGGGTAAGAATAGTTACCTTGTGTTTAGGAATGATTTTGGTACTTCAAATTCCCCTTGGAATCACTTTTAGAAGCTCAAAATATGAAAATAAAAATGAATGTCCGCCCTAGTATATATAGCAGCCCGCAGCTTTAAAGAGTTGTACCACATGCTGTCCAAATTGTACCTCACTGGATAGCTTTCAGTAAAATATTCATAACTTTTCATAAAAATGTCCAAATGACACGGGGTTGGTGGCATTAAAACCAAACTCAAAGAGCTACAAATTTCATGTTTTGACTTTTTTCCAATTCCTTACGGATTGATCTGGAAAATTGATTTCTTTCCGGCTGGACAGTAAAAACAGAATTCAGCAGCTTTTTTTTGGCTTTGCACCAGGTCATCCACTGTTTTTGGGTCCAAACGGGACCCTACGAAGCTCGGAATGACCCCAAATTTTGTACAAAAGTCATACAAGACTTGTGTGACATGCTCGTCAAGACGAAACTCAATTCGGATCTGTAGAACTCAAAAAGTGGGTCCCACGGGAAAGGGTCAAATTTTGACTTTCGCCAAAATAGCGAATTTTAATCAAACGACCCCGGAATCCAAATTCAAAAGTTGCTACAAGTCACAAATGACGATACGAACCTAACGGAACCCTCAGATCTCTCATCGGAGTTCGTTTGCTCAAATCGAGCTCGAAAACCTCTTTTAACCTTTTTAAACTTCCGCAACTGAGACTTTATCAAAAGTCCTATCAAACGAGGTCCGTTTTCACTTCTGAAGGTTGCTACAGGTCATAAATTACCATACAAACCTAACGCAACTTTCAGATTTTACATCAGAGCTCATTTGCTCAAATCGAGCTCTAAAACCTCTTTTAGCCATAACGAATATCTGAAACGGATGTCTTTCTCCGATACCTATCTAACAGAGTTCGTTTTAGCTAAAAATTTTCAGGCATGTCATAATGGACCTTACGGAGCTTTTGGGATTGTCAACACGTAAATCGAGGTCTCGATCCCGAAACGACTATTTGAGGTCGTTACAGAATATAAATAAATAACAAGATAGTGAATAGATAGATGAATTAACTCTTGAATCTTGTAGCTTCCATTTTGTATCCTTACTTTGGTGTATTTTCAGCCAAAAGTCCTGTCCAAATGGGTTTAAGGATGTATTTATGGTGTAGGGAGTTAGCTTGAACAAAATTGCCCCTTCAAAATCCATCACAATTTTGGATTTCCTTCAAAAGCTAGCGTGCACAGGCTGGGGCATATCGTGCATGGTCACCGTCACTTCCTATTTTTATTCGAGATGAAGAATTTTGTCAGCTTTAGTATTTCCGGACACAGTGCACGTCACACCCACTTATGCACGGCGCAGTGCACATAGTTCCCATGACCCGTGCCATCTTTTTGAAGCAATTCCGCTTGCTTTGTTCTCGGCTTTCATTTACATGACCCTCAGACTTCTATTCAGACTTCAAACCTCTTGAATATCACCATTTCTACTCCAAAAGCACCTCATATTATCAATTAAGTACCTACATAGCGAAACACACAAGATAAATATACTTTGGCTCAACTTAGAATTACTTAAAGCATGAAAAGTATGAGCATGAGGCAAAATAACCCAAAATATTACTACATATAGCCTTGTATCAATACCCCATACTTAAAATTTTGCTCATTCTTGAGCAACATGTACCCTGAACACGAGACTCAAAATCGTCAATCAATGACTTTGGTTTATACCGACACTTAGTACTTTACATATGAACTACACATGCACATGCAACTAATCACACAAGTCCATGCCAAGAATTTTAAAAACATTTCGAGTACGTCATTACAACTTCCCAATATCTTAAAGCTACTCCAAGACCACTATGTTAATCATATAAGTATTCAACTCACCAGAGAGAGACTAGTAATGTAGATCGCTTCTTGTGAATCATGTGCCCTCATAATAAATCAATAGAGAAGTGAAACGATCTCGGTCAGTCATTTCAGAAGTTAGGGCTCCGATTGGTGTGCCGATAATTTTAAAATATTTGTAAGGTCCATTAGGACCTGTCTGTAAAATTTGAGCTATATCCGATCTCGTTTGGTAGGCATCGGAAAAAGGTTTCAGTTTTTATTGTCAATAAATATTAAAAAGAGATTTTCGAGCTCGGTTTTGGCGAATGAGCTCCGATTCAAAATTCGGCAGCGCTGTTAGGTTCGTATGATTATTTCTGAATTTTTTAAACTTTTAAAAGTGAATTTCGATGTTGTTCAGCTAGTTTCTACTAAAATGCCGAAAGTTAAATAATTTGATCGTTTTCCATTTAATTTGCATATTGAGTTTCGGGTGTCCAATTTGAGATCCGCCTTCGCGAGTATGTTACATATATTTTGTATAACTTGTATGCAAAAGTTGGAATTATTTCGAATACCATAGCGTACCGTTTTAATTTTTACCGTAGCAGCGAATGAAAAGGAAAAGAATGAAAATGGGAAAAGGTTAGGCGGTGCCTAACTTCTATATATCAGTACATTGAGTTGAGGAACAGAAACATTAGAAGAAGAAATGAAATGATGCAGAACAGAAAAAAAATGCCAGAAAATAAGAAAAGAGACGGAGAAAAGATATGATTTTTACCCCAAAACATCCAGGTAATGATGTTAATTCATTTGAGTTTATACGTATGTTTCAATATATTTTAACGGTAAAAATTAGGATATTAGACATCATTTTAATAAGTTCAATTAATAGTTTAAAGGGTCAAATGGACCCCGATAATGAAATTAATTATATATTCGTACTCAGTGAGTTATGGGCAACATATAAATTTAATTTATTTTGGATTTGGTTATGTGACGTTGAACCCTGTACATAGGCCTGGCCTGCGTATTGCGTATGCGAATAGGGTATCAGGATCCTAACCGGATTGCCTAAAATGTGAGGAATGAAGCCTTTAGCCTAATTTGATATATTTTTCTGCTTATTGAATACAGTGGGATTGTTTGGAAATGAAACCAAAGGATAAAGCGGTTGTTGATTAGCATAGCTAACTTTTAGAAGAGGTAAGTGTTTATATCCATTTCTTTGGAGGTACCTGGCCTCGTGGATTTTCTACCACGTGTTCCTTACGTATGTAGCTGTCGATAGGCGTACTCATTACGCCTTAGCATTGGATTTATATTCTATATATTCTTTTCTAAGATCGATCTGCGATCTGGTTATCATCAGCTAAAGATTCGCGAGTCAGATATCTCCAAGTCTACTTTTAGGACTCGTTACGGCCATTATGAGTTCCTAGTTATGTCTTTTGGGCTGACTACTGCCCCTGCAAGCTTTATGGATCTCATGAACTGGGTGTTTAAGCCATTCCTTGATTCCTTTGTCATTGTCTTCATTGATGATATTCTTATTTATTCTCGTAGCCGCGAGGAGCATGATTATCATCTAAAGGTGGTTCTTCAGACCCTCCGTCATCGTAAGCTGTATGCCAAGTTCTCGAAATGTGAGTTTTGGCTTGATTCTGTGGCATTTTTCGGTCACGTGGTATCTAGTGAGGGTATCAAGGTTGATCTGAAGAAGATTGAAGCAATGCAGAAATGGCCTCGTCCTACCACTCCGACGGAGATTCGCAGCTTCCTTGGATTGGCAGGTTATTATCGGAGGTTTATGGAGAAGTTCTCTACTATTGCAGCTCCTCTGACTCGCCTGACACAGAAGGCGGTTCAGTTTCGATGGTCCGATGAGTGTGAGGCCAGCTTCCAGAACCTTAAGGCCTTATTGACTTCAGCTCCAGTGTTATCCTTTCCTTCGGGAACCGGTGGATTCGTAGTTTATTTTGATGCATCTCGTGTGGGCCTTAGTTGTGTTCTTATGCAGCACGGGAAGGTAATTGCTTATGCTTCCAGACAGTTGAAGCCGAATGAGAAGAATTATCCGACTCACGATTTAGAATTGGCAGCTATGGTCTTTGCTTGGAAGATATGGAGGCATTATCATTATGGCGAGCCTTGTGAGGTGTATACTGATCATAAGAGTCTGCAGTATCTTCTCTCTCAGAAAGATCTTAAAGGCCGACAGCGGAGGTGGCTTGAATTGATTAAAGATTATGATCTGACTATCCACTATCATACTGGGAAGGCGAACGTGGTAGCAGATGCTTTGAGCAGAAAGTCCATGGGCAGCATGGCTTTTCTTTATGCTGACATGAGACCATTGGCCCATGAATTGCAGTCCCTTGGCGACTTTGGCGTAAGATTTCTTCTTCCAGACTCCAGTAGAGTCTTAGCGTGTATTGCAGCTCAATCTTTCTTAGTCAATCAGATTAAGGGAAGACAGTTCGAGGATCCTCATCTGCAGAAGTTGCCTGGTCGTGTCCTAAGGGGAGGAGTTCCCTCCTTCGAGCTTGATTCAGACGGAATTCTTCGGTTTAATGGTCGACTCTGTGTTCCTGATGTTGGGATTTGAGGCAGTCAGTGCTTTGTGAAGCTCATAGCTCGCGCTATTCTATTCATCCTGGTATTACAAAAATGTATCGGGACCTCCGAGAGCTATATTGGTGGAAGGGGATGAAGAGAGATGTATTTGATTATGTATCTCGTTGCTTGAACTGTCAGCAGGTTAAGTTCGAGCACCGGAGACCAGCAGGGTTAGCTCAGGCATTACCCATTTCCGAATGGAAGTGAGAGCACATCACGATGGATTTTATAGTTGGTCTGCCAAAGACCTTGCGACGCCATGATTCGGTCTGGGTCATTGTCGACAGACTGACTAAATCAGCTCACTTTATCCCTATAAAGACTACTGATTCAGCTCCGAGATTGGCTTGGATTTTCATTGAGCAGGTGGTTAGACTGCATGGTACTCCTGTATCTATTATCTCAGATCGTGGTTCCCAGTTTACTTCTCAGTTCTGGCAGTCTTTTCAGAGAGAGTTGGGGACCAGGTGCAGCTTAGGACAGCATTCTATCCTCAGACTGACGGTCAGTCCAAGCGGGTTATTCAAATTCTGGAGGACATGTTGAGAGCTTGTTCACTTGACTTCGGGGGTTACTGGGATGATCATTTGGCGTTAGCAAAGTTCTCTTATAATAATAGCTACCAGTCTTCTATTCAGATGGCTCCATTTGAGGCCTTATATGGTCGTCGATGTCGTTCTCCTATTGGCTGGTTTGAGTCTCGAGATGTCGAGGTGGTTCGTCAGACTCTTGATGTTGTTCGTGTTATTCAGGATCGTTTACGGACCGCCAAGAGTAGGCAGATTTCATATTCGAACAGGAGGAGCCGAGAGTTAGAGTTTGAGGTCGGGGACATGGTATTTCTAAAAGTGTCACCGATGCGAGGTGTAAAGAGATTTGGTAGGAAAGGAAAGCTTAGTCCCAGGTTCATTGGCCCTTTCCGTATCGAGAAGCGTATTGGTAAGGTAGCTTATCGGCTCGACTTGCCAGCTTCTATGCTAGTTCACCCAGTTTTCCATGTATTGATGCTCCGGAAGTGTATCCCAAATCCTTCCGAAGTGATCGAATTAGACCCTGCTCAGCTAGATGTGAATCTAGCTTACGAGGAGTTCCCAGTTGCTATAGTTGCGCGTGATGTCTGGAAACTTCGTTCGAAGTAGATTCCGATGGTTCGTGTTACACCCCGTACGTCTAAATTGACGTATATCATTATAATATCATGTTAAGAATGATTTAAGTGAGTTTAAAGTAATAATATGACCATATATGATGTTTATATGTTGAATATAAAGTTTGGGAAAAATCAGATTTAAGTTGCGGAAAAACCGACTAAGGAATTGCCTTGTAACGGAGCTTTTTCAGCAATTAATTTCATGTGTTATATGAGGTCTTTTGGGGACATATCATATACCAAATTGAAGTTCTTGGAATGTAGTTTCCAAAACTTTTGACTTTTTGTTCATACAACATATGAATAAAAAGATATGAGCATCAGAAGTCAGGCCAGAAGAAGGGACATAAGCGCAAAAGAGGGCTGGAACTGAAATATTTCGAGTATAAAAGAGAAATTTCTCTCTCTCTCTCTCTCTCGACATTTCCAGTAAAACCATGATATAAACAGAGCTTTTTCAGTTTGAATCCATTTTTTTATGATTTTGAAGATAGAACATCAATTTTGACACGAAAGGGAAGATGGATTGCGTCAAAACGCTCTACGCGATTAGGGTAACATTATGCTACCTTCAATTTCGTCTATAGTTTGAGTTTTAGAATTACTTCATAGCTAAGTAAAGTATCTAAATTCTATTTTATAGCTTGTTTAATCTTTAGAAGGTGTGGAATTCAAAGGAAACGAAGTTTAGAAGCTAGAAACATCAAAGGTATGTAAGGCTAAACCTTTCTTTTGGCAAGGCATGTACCTTTAGATTTTGAAGCTTTTATTAGTTCTAAACTTAGTTTTTCTTGTGAGAAACTTGTATGGTATTAAGGAAACCTTATATATACTTAATTTGGTACTAAAATTCAAGGTGAAAGACATCCGAATCAGAAAGACAAAACGTTTCAAAATCTGAAAAATTATTTTGATCTTTTGACAGCTGTTAGTATATTGATCATAACTCCTTATACAAAATTGATATTAAGATGATTTAAGAATCTCCAGAATCCTAAGACATATATCTACAACTTTCATGCAGACCATGAGGTCTATAACCTTTATCTGCACCCTCAAAGCTATGATGCAATACAGGATGTTGGTACTGTCTAGAAATTCTGTACATCCATGGAATTGTTACGCCACTCTCATCTTGTTATCCAGTTAATTTGTTTATGCTATCATTTATCCGGGTATCCATTCCCGTGTATAGTATAGTGCTGGTTCATTTTTTGCGTATCATCCAGTTTTAGTGGAAACTCTGCCGAAATTTTTATAAAAATCAAAGAGTTAGACAAATTCCAAGTTTCAGGCTGTGTCTACAATTCCATCCAGAGTTTTCTTATTATTCCTTTGAGTCCAGATATATTGTCGCCACATGTGTTATGCCTCATACATGCTTATGCTTATATTGTGATCATGTTATGTGTGATTTGGAGTCCCCCATAGAGGCTGGACATTGGACACACAGTCAGGTCGCGTGTGATACTACCTGTCTGGGGGATACAGCCCCTTCTGGTTCAGGCGGGAGTTGAAACACGTAGTGTGACCGGGTGTCATTCACACACTCTGACCAGAGAGACTAGATATTACTGGCTGGGGGGGATATAGCCCATAACACCCACCAGGTTTGTTATATACGCGTATATAGCCACAGTATGCACTGTATGATTATACATGAGGCTAGTTCAGTTTTTCAGTTACCTGATTTGGGGGGATACAGCCCATAA
Organism: Petunia axillaris subsp. axillaris; assembly: GCA_029990575.1. Taxonomy (NCBI): domain Eukaryota; kingdom Viridiplantae; phylum Streptophyta; class Magnoliopsida; order Solanales; family Solanaceae; genus Petunia; species Petunia axillaris. The sequence goes on from JARKNS010000007.1 coordinate 10,959,313, forward strand.
CGCCAGACAGGTACTAGTTCAGATGTTCAGTTACCTGATTTGGGGCGATATAGCCCATAACACCAGACAGGTACCAGTTCAGATAACAGTTCAGTTTTAGCTCAGTACCAGTTATCAGTTCTCAGTTATCATCCACCAGTTCTTAGTGTCAGTATCAGTTGACAGCTATCAGTTCCAGTTTCTAGTTACCAGTTGTCAGTCATATTACAGTTATTTATCAGTATAGTTCAACTCAGTCTTCAGTTTCAGATTCAGCTAGAGCTCAGTTTATATTCAGATCACGTTTAGTACGTTCTTCAGATTTCCAGCTATATTGCTATGCTCCAGCTCATATTTACATATCTATATTCCAGCCTTACAGTTTCATTCAGCTATGATATATTATATGTTCATGCCTTACATACTTGGTACATATCGTACTCACGCCCTTTTCTGGGGCGCTGCGTTTCATGCCGTGCAGGTGCAGATAGATCAATGCTTGGACCATGTTAGTAGGCCATCTATCAGCTACTGGAGTCACTCCGCTTACTCCCGGAGTTACTTATCTTTTGGTATGTGTACAGTCAGCCAGCTTGGGTATGGCGGGGCCTTATCTCGTCCTTTGTATATTCAGTTCATCACTCTTAGAGGCCTGTAGATATGTCCCTGTGTGGTCCAGTCAGTATGTTATGTATGTCAGCTTATGTTAGCCTTGTCAGCTATTTGCATTGCATACTCCTTATCAGCTAGGTTTATGCTTATTCTGTTTATCAGTTATATTCATGGTTAACTGATAAGACCCAAATCGACCAACTATCTAAAAACATCATCCAAGGCCAAGGAAGAGCTTATGCATTGGAACGCCATGGAACGAGGAGCATTCGGGATCGATTTCGGAGCGTTTCAAGGCTGCCTAAGAAGGGGCGGACCGCCTACTCGACTAGGCCGGCCGCCTAGTTTTGATCAGCTCTCTGGATCTTGTCCAGGCGGACCTCCTACTCAGGGGAGGCGGACCGCCTACTCCTATTAGGCTGACCGCCTACTCCTAGAAGGCTGGGCGCCTAGTGCTGTGAAGAGCTGCGGGATTTTCTAGTTTTTAGCCTATGTAATTTCTATTATGCCCCTACGTGGCTTATGACTTTAGAATCTACTTAAGTGTACTTTAGGCCTTTCCTTATGTCTTGAATGAGGCCTATAAATACTCCATAGCTTAGCATTATTCCTTAGTTAGCTATTATGATGAATGATTGATTGTCAATGACAATGTTCAAGAGTGGATTCTCTTTGAATGAAAACCCTTTGAGACGGTTTGAGTTTACTAGTGGATTCTAGTTGAACCCCAAACCACCCCCGATCATTCTATTTGCGGTCCCAAGTGTGACTCGAGGGTAGTTGCATAGTGTAGGTCCTCCTTGACACCGATACGAGGGTATTATGGAACGAGTTCTCCATAGTTACTTCGTAGGGAGTTCGAGTAGTGTCTCGCTCTTTATCTTTATTTCCGCGTTTCGTTTTTGATTCTTATCATCTTGGTATCAGAGCAAGGCTCGTGTTTTATTTCTACAAACCCCCGACCCTTGATTCTTCGTGCCTAGGTTGGTTTCTATCTTAGGTTCTTATTTGTTGTTGAAGAAAAAGAAAAAAACACAAAAAAAATTGGAAAATTGAAAAATACCAAAAAAAAAATTGTTCTATCTTGTGTTTTGGATTGATTCGTGTTGTGATTGTTATTGGGGTTTGTTCCTTATTGGAAACCCGTTATTTTGGTACCCAACACACACGATTTGGAGTTGTATTCCATGATTTGAGATTTGAAACCCTTGAAGAAATTGAAAAAGCTTGAAACCCTAGCTATGAACATGATGAACATGGTAGATTGTTGAATTTTGATTGGGTTTTGATGAAATTGATTGGGGTTTGATCTCTGTGCTTGAAACAACGTTTGGGTACCTTCGGATTGATAAAACAACGTGTGGATTGTTGGAATTTTGGGTGCCAAAGGCAAGAAAAACGAGTTTGAATAGTGCTGGAAGTTGCACTAGGCGTGGCGCCTAGTAGAAGGGGCGGACCGCCTACTTTTTGTTCACTCTCTGGATTTTACAGAGGCGGACCGCCTAGTAGAGTAGGCTGACCGCCTACTTCAAGTAGGCTGACCGCCTACTCCCCTCTACAGGGAACCAGGCGGACCACCTACTCAAAACAGGTGGGGCGCCTACTTCCTTCAAGTTGGGCATTGGGTAGTTCCTTCTAGGTTCTCTTATTTTGTTGATTGCATTGCTTCCGGTTAGTGCTATTAGAGTATAATCCTACTCGATTAGTGCTAATTACTTTGAGCTATTAGGATCATCGTGCCTTAGAAAGGAGACTAGAATTCAAAGAAGATCCGTAGTATCTTTTGATTCAAGTCCTCATTTAAAGTGCCTATCGTTCCAATCGAGTCCCATTAACTCCACTCACCCCGGAGTGCATTTGGACTTGATAAGTTGAGTGATTGAGTTGTGGTTCGTTGGTCAACTACTTGAAGCTTTTAGACTCAAACTTGTGTGAAATATCCATCCCCCACTAAACACGAGCGAGCCGAGTGAAAACAATTGTAAGGGAGTGGGTGAGGTATTTTGCTAACGTTTGTTGCTTTTTGTAGGTGAAATGGCAAACGATGGAGATGATCCCATGAAGCACTTTATGGCCACCATTATGGCTAAATTGGAGGATATCTCATTGAGACTTGAAACCGTCGAGAGGAATCAAGTAGAGACCGGAGAGAGGAGGACCCCGAGTGTCCAAATTGAATCCGGAGAGGGCATGAGTCATAGCACTCCTATGACTCCCGGACACTTTGTTGAGCTAAACAAGAGGTATGAGCAAAGCAAAGTTGAAGCTCTGCGAGAGCGTGGGTTGGGCAATCCCCGACAAGAGGGCAATCCCCTCAACTTGGGCAATCCCCAAGTAAATGCTCCACTTAGAAGACCCGTACGGAATGTCCCACCTCTTGAACAAATTGATGAAGTTCAAGAAGAGGAGGAGGCCGGGTATGGTGATGAAGCCTATTGGTATGATGTTCCTTATCAACCTAGGAGGCCAATGAATTGGGGTCGAAATGTGGATAGGGGTAGAGGCCGAGGTCGAGGGCCACCCATGGGCTATGCTAGAGGGAATGCTAGGAGGGAGTATGTTGCACATGATGACCACTATGGAGGCCAACCGGAGCCTAACTATGGGGTACGCGACAACAACAACAACCTCAATAGTGTCAAGCTCAATCTTCCACCCTTCAAGGGAACTTGTGATCCGGAGGCATACATGGAATGGGTACTACAAATGGAGAGGGTATTTGACACCAACGAGATGACCGAGGAGAGAAAGGGTACATATGCTATTTCTACCTTTGAGGCCTATGCTTCTACTTGGTGGGAGTCTATGAAGAGGTCTAGGAGAAGGATGAATTTGCATTTGAATGTGACTTGGGATGATTTGAAAGGACTTATGAATGCCAAGTACATAACTCCAAGGTATCGGCAAGAGCAACTCAAGAAGCTCTATGATCTAAAACAAGGTGTCAAATCGGTACATGAGTACCATGATGAGTTTGAAAAGATCCGGATGGCATTGGATATGGATACCGAAGGTGAAGAAGAAGCCATGATCCGATTCAAGAATGGCTTGAGCTATGGTATAGCTTCTCAATTGAGGTTGCATCATTACCTCACACTTCAAGATATGTTTGAAGCCGCAATTGATGCCGAGACTTGGCTCCAAGGAGTGAGGTCCAAAAACAACACTCCTACTACTACAAGCAAGCCGAAAGAGTGGAAGACTCCAAGTGCCAACTTTCCAAGTGCAAGTGCTAGCAAAGAAGTGAAGAAGCCTTATGAGAAGACTATACCACACTTGGAAGGTAATTCTAAAACTCGCTTGAGTAATCCTATTTCTACTTCTACTCAATGTTATAAGTGCAAGGGCTTTGGGCATATTGCTAAGGAATGCTCTACAAAAAGAACCATGGTTGTGGTTGGTGATTTGGTGTATGAGCAAGAAAGTGAGTCCGAAAATGAGGAAGTAGAGGATGATGAGGAAGGAGATGAAGGGGAGATTGTCGTGGGAGAAGATGATGAGGCCCGTGCCTTCCTTGTTCTGAGGAGGAGTCTAGGGGCCATGTGTGTGGAGGATGTTGAGACCTTACAAAGAGAAAACCTTTTTCATACCAAATGCCGAGTCATGGGTCTAATTTGCTCTATGATCATTGACTCGGGGAGTTGTGCTAACGTTATTAGCCAAACACTAGTTGCCCAATTGAAAATACCCACCCTAAAACACCCAAATCCTTACCGGTTACAATGGCTTAGTGGTTGTGGTGAGTTGAAGGTGGTTAAACAATGTTTGATCAAGTTCAAGATTGGGAACTATGTGGATGAGCACATGTTCGATGTTGTGCCTATGCAAGCATGCCACCTTCTCTTTGGTAGGCCATGGCAATTTGATCGACGTGTGGTTCATAATGGCCATGCCAACACCTATACGGTGATGCATGAGGGGAAAAAGTTCGTTCTCCAACCCCTAACTCCCAAGCAAGTGAGTGATGACTACAAACGCATGAAGGAGTTGAAGGAAGCGGCTAAAGCCAAGTCACCCATTGTACTTGAACCCGAGGCAAACAATTTCATTGTTTTGCCAATGCATGATGAAAATGGGAGTCACTCCACTCCAATTGAGAGAGAAAAGATAGAGAGAAGTGAGGGAGTGACCGGTGACAATCCAAGAGAGGAAAAAGGAGAGGAATTGAGGAGTGATGTGAGTGGATTGTCACCACAAACTACACTTGACCTTGAGGTAAAATTGAGAGAGATGAGAGGTAAGGAAGGAAAAATTGAGAGTGAGAGCACCCATTGTTCTAACCCTTCTTTATCTTCTATCTCTTCTTGTGAAAGTTCTTGTGTAGGTACATTTGAAGACAAGCCATTGGAGCCTCAATGTGAGCTTCATGAAGGGGAAGTTGCATATGACACTTCAAACCTTGTGAGTGATCAAGGGAGTACTACAAATGTAAGTGTTGCTTCACCTTTACATGAACCTACTAGCTACTTGTCTTGTGATGACTCAACACTAGTTGGTGTTTTTGATGCATCTAGTGAGTATACCACTAGTGAAGAGTCTAGTTGTCAACTTGAGTTTGCATGTGAAACACTAGTTGGGAGGAGCACTATGCCACATCATGATGTGAGCTCATTGTTCATTGAACCCCTCCCTAGTGTAGATTTGATAGTTGGCCATGATTGTGACCTTTGCTATGACACACCGCCAACATTTGACATAGGGAAAGATGAGGTAGTTGACCATTCCCTAATTGATATGCTTCTATTCGGTGGGCCAATGTGTTGTAGCAAGGATGATTGTTACCTTGAGGAGTCTCTAGAGTGTGAGATGGATCGATTTATTTTCGAAGACTCCTTGAGTGTGGGTGAAGAACCTAGTCTTGATACCATGCTTGTATTAAGGCAGGCCATTTCAGGAGAGGTTGCCCGACTGGGTATGGTAGTGGTGCAGCTCAGCCAGCTAGATCAGCAGTTGCATTCTTAGCACCAGCACGCCATCAGGGGCATGTTCTTCAGGATAGTACCTGCATAACAGAAAGAACATAAGGAGAAACTGAAGGATTTATTAGATAAAGGCCTCATCAGACCCAACATTTCCTCGTGGAGAGTCTCGGTATTATTTGTGAAAAAGAAAGATGGTTCTCGACGCATGTGCATAGATTATAGACAGATAAATAAAGTCATCTTATGGAATAAATACCCTCTTCCCAAGATTGATGTCTTGTTCGATCAGCTTTAGGGTGCCAAATATTTCTCGACGATAGATTTGCGATCAGGCTACCATCAGGTTAGAGTCAGAGAATTTGATATACCTAAGACTGCATTCAGGACTAGGTATGGCCATTATTAGTTTTTAGTGATGTCGTTTGGACTCACTAATGCCCCTGCAGTATTTATGGATATGATGAATAGCGTATTCAAGCCTTATCTAGATTTATTTGTGATTATATTTATTAATGATATTCTCATCTATTCAAAGTCTAAATCATAACATGTGGAGCACCTACGCACAGTATTGGGTATTCTTCAGGACCAGCAATTATATGCTAAGTCCTCAAAGTGTGAATTCTGGTTAGATTCAGTGGCATTTCTTGGCCATATAGCTTCAGCAGAAAGAATTAAAGTAGATGACCAGAAGATCGAGGCTGTGAAGAATTGGTCCAGACCTACGACGCCAACTGATGTACGTAGTTTACTCGGTTTGGCAGGTTATTATAGAAAGTTTATAGAGGGTTTTTCCTCCATTGCAGCTCCACTGACCAAACTGACACAGAAAATAGCTAAATTTGAGTGGTCTGATTCTTGCGAGCACATCTTCCAAGAACTAAAGAACAGGTTGATAACAGCTCCAGTACTTACACTTCCAGAGGGATCTGAGGGCTATGTCATTTACTGTGATGGTTCTCGAATTGGTCTTTGTTGTGTTTGATGCAGCACGGAAGAGTAATTGCTTATGCTTCTAGGCAGCTGAAATAGCACGATCAGAACTACCTCACCCATGATCTGGAGCTTTCAACAGTCTTTCATGCATTGAAGATTTGGAGAGATTATTTTTACGGTGTTCATGTTGATATTTATACGGATCACAAGAGCCTCTAGTACATATTTAATCATAATAAGCCAAACCCGCGACAAAGGCGATAGCTAGAGTTGCTAAAGGACTACGACATGGAAATTCTTTATCATCCAGGTAAAGTGAATGTTGTAGTTGATGCCCTTAGTCATAAGTCCATGTATAGTTTATCTTACTTACAGCCACAAAAGAGAGAGTTAGCTCATGCACTCCACCAGTTAGCCAGCATGGGAGTCAGATTAATAGATTCAGAGGCCGAAGGAGTTAAAGTTTAGAATGCAACCACTACATGCCTAGTAACATAAGTAAAGCAGCGCCAATATGAGGATTCAGTTCTAGTTGAATACAGAAAGATAGCCAGAAGAAAACCGGAGTCATCATACAGGGTTACTAGTGACAGGGTTCTCATGTATAAAGATAGACTTTGTGTTCCAGATGTTGCAGATTTACGTGGACGGATTATGAATAAGGCACATTATTCCAGGTACACTGTTCACTCAGGTTTGACTAAGATGTATCATGACCTTAAGCAGATTTATTATTGGGACGGAATAAAGCGTGACGTAACAGAGTTTGTGGCTCAGTGTCCTAACTGCCAGTAGGTTAAAGTCGAGCAACAAAAACCTAGTGGCTTGTTACAAGAAATCGAGATTCCATTATGGAAATGGGAAGCAGTAAATATGGACTTCATTATAGGCTTAACCCGTACGCGGAGCAGGTATGACTCTATCTGGGTTATAGTTGATAGGTTTACTAAATCAGCTCATTTCTTGCATGTTAGAACTACATATACAACAGAGGATTATGCCAGACTTTATATCAGAGAGATAGTTCACCTACATGGTATTCTAGTATCTATTATTTCAGACAGGGGTGCACCAGTTTATAGCTAATTTCTAGCGATCGTTCCAGACAGGTTTAGGGACACAGGTGTATCTGAGTACAATATTTCATCCATAGACAGACAGACAGGCTGAGCGGACCATTAAGACATTAGAAAATATGCTTAGAGCTTACGTGTTAGATTTTAGAGGCAGCTGGAATGGTCACCTACTGTTGATAGAGTTTGCATATAGTAATAGCTATCATTCTAGCATACAGATGGTGCCATATGAAGCTTTGTATGGGCACAAATGCAGGTTTTCTATATGATGGTTCAAGGTTGGCGAGTCTCAATTGATAGGTCCAGACTTAATCCAACAAGTAATTGATAAAGTCAAGTTGATCATGGAAATATTATTAGCAGTGCAGAGCAGACAGAAGTCCTAAGCAGATAATCGACATTGAGATTTAGAATTTCATATTGGCGATTAGGTATTCCTGAAAGTATCACCTATGAAAGGCGTTATGAGATTTGGAAAGAAGGGAAAGCTTAGCCCTAGATTTATTAGTCCATATCAGATTATCAGGCGAGTTGGGCGTGTAGCCTACGAGTTAGACCTTCAAGCAGACCTTCAGGAGGTACATCCAGTATTCCATGTTTCCATGCTCAAAAAAATGTGTCAGAGATCCTTCTAGAGTTGTACCAGTAGAGGATGTACAGATTACAGAACAGTTGACTAATAAGGAGGTGCCAATTGCAATTTAAAAAGGCAGATTCGTCGAGTAAGGACGAAAGACATTCCTTTAGTTAAGATGCTATATCAAAGCAATAATAAAGAAGAAATAACTTGGGAAGCTGAAAATGACATGAGAGCCAAATATACACATCTCTTCATTATTTCGAGCATGTAACAGATCGTTGCTTAATGCTTCTACATACTTCATTTAACATTCGAGGACGAATGTTCCTAACGGGGGAATATTGTTACACCCCGTACGTCTAAATTGATGTATATCATTATAATATCATGTTAAAAATGATTTAAGTGAGTTTAAAGTAATAATATGACCATATATGATGTTTATATGTTGAATGTAAAGTTTGGGAAAAATCAGATTTAAGTTGCGGAAAAACCGACTAAGGAATTGCCTTGTAACGGAGCTTTTTCAGCAATTAATTTCATGTGTTATATGAGGTCTTTTGGGGACATATCATATACCAAATTGAAGTTCTTGGAGTGTAGTTTCCAAAACTTTTGACGTTTTGTTCATACAACATATGAATAAAAAGATATGAGCATCAGAAGTCAGGTCAGAAGAAGGGACATAAGCGCAAAAGAGGGCTGGAACTGAAATATTTCGAGTATAAAAGAGAAATTTCTCTCTCTCGACATTTCCAGTAAAACCATGATATAAACAGAGCTTTTTCAGTTTGAAACCATTTTTTTATGATTTTGAAGATAGAACATCAATTTTGACACGAAACGGAAGATGGATTACGTCAAAACGCTCTACGCGATTAAGGTAACATTATGCTACCTTCAATTTCGTCTATAGTTTGAGTTTTAGAATTACTTCATAGCTAATTAAAGTATCTAAATTCTATTTTATAGCTTGTTTAAGCTTTAGAAGGTGTGGAATTCAAAGGAAACGAAGTTTAGAAGCTAGAAACATCAAAGGTATGTAAGGCTAAACCTTTCTTTTGGCAAGGCATGTATCTTTTAGATTTTGAAGCTTTTATTAGTTCTAAACTTAGTTTTTCTTGTGAGAAACTTGTATGGTACTAAGGAAACCTTATATATACTTAATTTGGTACTAAAATTCAAGGTGAAAGACATCCGAATCAGAAAGACAAAATGTTTCAAAATCTGAAAAAATTATTTTGATCTTTTGACAGCTGTTAGTATATTGATCATAACTCCTTATACAAAATTGATATTAAGATGATTTAAGAATATCCAGAATCCTAAGACATATATCTACAACTTTCATGCAGACCATGAGGTCTATAACCTTTATCTGCACCCTCAAAGCTATGATGCAATACAGGACGTTGGTACTGTCTAGAAATTCTGTACATCCATGGAATTGTTACGCCACTCTCATCTTGTTATCCAGTTAATTTGTTTATGTATCAGTTATCCGGGTATCCATTCCCGTGTATAGTATAGTGCTAGTTCTGTTTTTGCGTATCATCCAGTTTTAGTGGAAACTCTGCCAAAATTTTTATAAAAATCAAAGAGTTAGACAAATTCTAAGTTTCAGGTTGTGTCTACAATTCCATCCAGAGTTTTCTTATCATTCCTTTGAGTCCATATATATTTTCGCCACATGTGTTATGCCTCATACATGCTTATGCTTATATTGTGATCATGTTATGTGTGATTTGGAGTCCCCCATAGAGGCTGGACATTGGACATACAGTCCGGTCGCGTGTGATACTACCCGTCTGGGGGATACAGCCCCTTCTGGTTCAGGCGGGAGTTGAAACACCTAGTGTGACCGGGTGTCATTCACGCACTCTGACCGGAGAGACTAGATATTACTGGCTGGGGGGGATATAGCCCATAACACCCACCAGGTTTGTTATATACGCGAATATAGCCACAGTATACACTGCATGATTATACATGAGGCTAGTTCAGTTTTTCAGTTACCTGATGGGGGGGGATACAGCCCATAACGCCAGACAGGTACTAGTTCAGATGTTCAGTTACCTGATTTGGGGCGATATAGCCCATAACACCAGACAGGTACCAGTTCAGATAACAGTTCAGTTTTAGCTCAGTACCAGTTATCAGTTCTCAGTTATCATCCACCAGTTCTTAGTGTCAGTATCAGTTGACAGCTATCAGTTCCAGTTTCTAGTTACCAGTTGTCAGTCATATTACAGTTATTTATCAGTATAGTTCAACTCAGTCTTCAGTTTCAAATTCAGCTAGAGCTCAGTTTATATTCAGATCACGTTTAGTACGTTCTTCAGATTTCCAGCTATATTGCTATGCTCCAGCTCATATTTACATATCTATATTACAGCCTTACATTTTCATTCAGCTATGATATATTATATGTTCATGCCTTACATACTTGGTACATATCGTACTCACGCCCTTTTCTGGGGCGCTGCGTTTCATGCCGCGCAGGTGCAGATAGATCAATGCTTGGACCATGTTAGTAGGCCATCTATCAGCTACTGGAGTCACTCCGCTTAGTCCCGGAGTTACTTATCTTTTGGTATGTGTACAGTCAGCCAGCTTGGGTATGGCGGGGCCTTATCTCGTCCTTTGTATATTCAGTTCATCACTCTTAGAGGCCTGTAGATATGTCCCTGTGTGGTGCAGTCAGTATATTATGTATGTCAGCTTATGTTAGCCTTGTCAGCTATTTGCATTGCATACTCCTTATCAGCTAGGTTTATGCTTATTCTGTTTATCAGTTATATTCATGGTTAACAGATTAAGCAGGATTAGTGATGATCGACACTTAGTGTTGGTCATCCGTCGCGGCCCTAGGTTAGGTCGTGACAGTTCGAGTATGATGGAATAATCGTCCACGTGAGGAGGACACTTGGGAGCATGAGTCCAGTATGTGTGAGAGGTATCCTTACCTCTTCGACGATTCAGGTTCGAACTTGATCTTTAAAGCCTAAAAGTTCTTATCATTGTATATGATTTTGATTTCGTAGTAAATATCATTGAAAAATTAGTGTAAGCATTCTCATTAGAGGTGTGAAATCTATTTTAGACTCTTGCTCGTTCGAGGACGAACGAGAGTCTAAGTGGAGGAGAATGAAACGACCTCGGTCAGTCACTTTAGAAGTTAGGACTCCGATTGGTGTGCCGATAATTTTAAAATATTCGTAAGGTCCATTAGGATCTGTCTGTAAATTTGAGCTAAATCATTTATCGTTTGGTAGGCACGGAAAAAGGTTTCAATTTTTATTGTCAATAAATATTAAAAAGACATTTTCGAGCTCGGTTTTGGCGAATGAGCTTCGATTCAAAATCTGACAGCGCCGTTAGGTTCGTATGATTATTTGTGACTTTTGTAAACTTTCAAAAGTGAATTTCGATGTTGTTCAGCTAGTTTCCGCTAAAATGCCGAAAGTTAAATAATTTAATCTTTTACCATTTAATTTGCATATTGAGTTTCGAGAGCCCAATTTGAGTTCCGCCTTCGCGAGTATATTACATATATTTTTTATAACTTTTATGCAAAAGTTGGAATTATTTTGAATACCATAGGGTACCGTTTTAAGTTTTACCGTAGCAGCGAATTTATAAAAAAAAAAAGGGAAAAGAATGAAAATGGGAAAAGGTTAGGTGGTGCCTAACTTATATATATCAGTACGTTGAGTTGAGGAATAGAAACATGATAAGAGGAAATGAAATGACGCAGAACAGAAAAAAATGCTAGAAAATAAGAAAAGAGACGGAGAAAAGATAGGATTTTTACCCCGAAACATCCAGGTAATGATATTAATTCATTATTTGAGTTTATACGTATGTTTGAATATATTTTAACGGTAAAAATTAGGATATTAGATATCGTTTTAATAAGTTCAATTAATAGTTTAAAGGGTCAGATGGATCCCGATAATGAAATTAATTATATATTCGTACTCAGTGAGTTATGGGCAACATATAAATGTAATTTATTTAGGGTTTGGTTATGTGACCTTAAACCCTGTACATAGGCCTGGCCTGCGTATTGCGTATGCGAATAGGGTATCAGGATCCTAACCGGATTGCCCTAAAATGTGAGCAATGAAGCCTTTAGCCTAATTTGACATATTTTTCTGCTTATTGAATAGAGTGGGATCGTTTGGCTATGAAACCAAAGGATAAAGCGGTTGTTGATTAGCAGAGCTAACCTTTGGAAGAGGTAAGTGTTTATATCCATTTCTTTGGAGGCACCTGTCCTCGTGGATTTTCTACCACGTGTTCCTTACGTGTGTAGCTGCCGATAGGCGTACTCATTACGCCTTAGCTTTGGATTTATATTCTATATTATATGTTATGTCCTGTTGTTAGTATTGCATTGAGGATCTGAGCATTGTACTCTGGCTGTGAGTTGACATATACTTCCCGGCAGTCGATTAGAGTCTCGCGCCGGTAAAGGGTTATCATTGCATCATATTGAGGGTAGGTGGATTCCGCCCTCGGAGCAGGAGGATTCCGCTCCATTGCATCATATTGAGGGTAGGAGGATTCCTCCCTCGGAGCAGGAGGATTCCGTTCCATCGCATCATATTGAGGGTAGGAGGATTCCGCCCTCGGAGCAGGAGGATTCCGCTCCATTCATTTTGCACATGTGACCCTTTGCATCTCATTTCATTTCATCTCATTTCATTTCGTTTCATCTCATTCCATTTCATTTCATACTATTGTGTAGATGTTCTGTACATGACTACTGTTCTGCTTATATGTGCATTGCTTATTTGTTGATTGTTGTCTGGTTCCGTTTCCCTGACTAGTGTATCTATTTTTCGAGGTTGCTAGTTTGTTTGCACTTATTGAGTCCTTATGACTCACCCCCTATTTGTTCTTATGTTTTCTTTTCGTTCGGCAGATTCTGCTCCAGGACCCAGCCAGTCGCGTCGTGATTGAGGAGTAGTACATTTTCAGCTGTCTACGGTGAGCCATCCTGTTCATTGCGGCCACCAACTTCAAATATTACAGTTTTCCTTACTTTTGCTCCCTTCGGGAGGTGTGTATATCTTTTGGCCTTCTTAGATATCTAATCTAGGAACCTTTAAACCTGTGTATTCTGGGTAGTTAGTTGTATTATTCAGACAGCTTGTATGTTTGTCTATCCTTAAGAGTTATCTTATGTTGTTAAAATTTGGTTCATTTTCATTTCAAGGTAATTCTTCGCAATTTATATCGATTCAGTCAATAGGGTTCGCCCGACAGGTTTAGGGGAGATGGTCGGGTGCCCGCACGGCCTAACCGAGAATTTGGGTCGTGTCAAGAAGGAATTCACACAAGAGAATGATCATGGACATAAAAGTTCACCAAGAATTTTACAAGCATGTCGAGTATTTTATTCCAACATCACAGTATCATAAAGCAACTCCAAGAACAACACGCTAATTATACAAGTAGTTACCTCACTTGAGAGAAAATCATAACAAAGCTCGTTTCTTGTAAATCATATGCCCTCACTATTAAATCATATTAGAAAAGAAATTCACGCAAGAAAATGATAACGCACATAAAAGTTCAAAAATGAATTAAGAACTCACTCCCAGAAAAGAACTCACATGTAACACAAGACATACCTGTTGAACACTATTTTCAAATAGTTAAAATAGGTTACAACTTCCGGGACTCTTACAGGTAGAGAATGGAGTAGCGACCTAACAATTTTAAAGTCTGCTAAGACATCTAATTAAACTAAATGAAGGCATGCTTAACTCTAATTTTGGTCTGCGAAACACGTAAGATTCTAGGCAAGGGTTCAAGTTATCTAAAGGGAAGGTATTAGGAATCCTTTAAAATCCACTAAAAAGTGATTCCATATCGGATTTAATTTATCAAAATGAGGTGTTGTGTAAAAAGAATGGCGGGCTAAAATGAATTGGAAATAATTTGATCTAATTAAAAAATGAGAAAGTCAATCAAAAATAAATATAAAGAAGAAATATTTACAATTAAATAAGAAGACAGTAAAATTTGCATAAAATATAACTAAAGCAACGAAAACATGGTTTTAAAAGAGTTGATTGGAAATATAGTATGAAATCGGCAAATGGTTAAATTAAGTATATGAAAGAATTAGATAAAAGAGATCTAAAAGATTTACAGACTAAGTATTAAAAAGTTTATTTGAAACAACTATTCTAATGACAAAAAGTTTAAAGAAATAACTTAATAAAAAATATATATCTAGCAAAAATGAAATCATTTATAAACTAATAAATTTGAATTTTATAAGGAATGTGATTTATTGAATACAATAAAAAAAAAGGTGTTATTTTTTAAAGCCATAATAGGAACGAATTGGCATACTTGTTAACGTAATCAACACAGCGGATTTGTAGAACAATTTTCATCGCTCTATTTCCAACTTCGAATCACTAGGAAGTAAAGTTATGTCCACAAACTAAGAGCCTTTTACTTGTGTGTGATAATTTTGGTTTTCACTATTTTTGGGAGAGAATTCAGAGAAGTTCAGTTCTCTGTTAGTTGAAAGTAATATTTTCACGTTTTCTTTTCTTCAGATATATAAGGATGAGGGATCAACTTCCTTTTTTAACCTCCTTGTACGTGTAGTAACTTCTCTTCGGATAAGTTACTTTAAAAGAAGACTAATCTCCATTGATTGGGTCGGGTCAGTACACATGGGCGACATGATCCAAAGCTCAAATAACCAACATCTCCCACCTCGCACGTGGTGGACTAAAAGCCCAAATAACCAATATCTCCCACTTTGCACATGGTGGACTGGATCCGAACCAGTTCCATCTCAATTACACACAATTCATATGGACATATTGTATGTGCGACCTGCGAGCATCATCAAGAGCCATACCTATTAAGGTAGTATAATAACTCCATGTGGAAATCTAATCACATACGAGAATGATTTACTGTTAATATGAGGATCTTACTACTCGCAATACCTCATACATCATTTGCTACCCAAGTAGCTACTTATCTGATCCCTCAACTTAGATTGAGGTGAACCTGAGTTCCTATTTAATTTTGTATCACATTTATACTTGAAACCCTCATGGTAAATGTAATGGTCCACCTGTGAATACAAGTTAAGTTATAAATTATTTTGATTGTCTTCCCTTTTTACTCAAATCTATTAATTCTAAATCAGCTGTTTTCCTAGACATGCACTGCGTTTCCGAATAACTCATGGCTATTAATGACATGCTAAAGTAGCAGCACAAATACTTCAAGAGACAATAAAATGTCAAAGGGTATTCCAATAAAAAATCATATTGATTTTTCTCAGGGTCTCACACAATGATTAGCAGAGGTGGTATGAAACATGTGCTACGGTGTTCTTGCCTAATTCGGCGTGTGTCTCATTCTTAAATATATAAACACCATAAGATCTTGGTCTAGACACTTCTAAATGTCTAATCCGAGTTTTCTTTAGATAATCCTCAAATCCAATCTTCTGAAAAACTCACTCTGGCTTGTGAAATAAGTCATATAGGATTTTTGAATCCACAAGTCTGAACTGTAATCAAAATCGACCAATTTAGTTAAAATATGCATGACCTTGTACAAATCAAGGCTCAATTTGGTCTCATCTTTGCACGTTCTGCGACGTTATAGGCGATCGCTCATGTAAGAGAGCCGATCTTGTGGCTTGTTCTACACATATAACATAAAAAAATTTCGTCACATGCATATAACAAAACTAGTAATATATTGATGAGCATAAGATTCAAATCATTTTGTAATACATAAAAATGGTCATATTCTATGCAAACCTAGCGCCATAACCATAATATGTTTCTCAAACTGGTCTATAATTATCGCCTTTGAAAAGGATCAACAACCACTTTCAGCGTAGGCATGTATTGTATTGAAATATCACCACTTGCAACGAAGTTTCTCAAGTACTAATACTTGGTGTCAATGTGTTTGGTCTTTTCATGATGCTTAGAATCTTTTACAAAAACAATAGCCGTCTGACTATCACAATATAAAATTATCGATCATTGAGGATTATTTGCAATATCTAGAGGCTCAAAGAATCTCTTCAACCAAACAGCTTCTTGTACTACATATGTATAAGCTATGAAGACAGCTCCAAAGTAGAAAGAGCAATACAAGTTTGTTTCTTACTTTTCCATAAAATGGCTCCACGATTAAGTAAGAAATAATATTCAGATGTTGACTTTCTCTCATCCAAGTCACCAGCCCAATCGGCATCTGTATAACCTCTCAACATCAAATTAGATCCACCATAGTATCGTGAATAGTATGCAATCTCTTTTAGGTATCAAAAAATCCTCTTCACTGCTTTCCAATGATCTTTTCCAAGATTAGATTGACACCTGCTAACCAGAACTATGCTATAAATATCCGAGCGAGGACACAAAATAGTGTACATTAAGCTCCCGATAGCAGTTGAGTATGGAAATCGAGACAATTCTTCCTTTTCTCTTTGAGTTTGTGGACACATTTCAATGCATAAAACTTCACCTTTTCCTACAGAAGTATCTACGAATTTGCATTCACTCATTCGAAAGCGTTCCAAATTTTTTTTTATATATGTTTCTTGAGATAGACTCAATAACTTCTTGGAACAGTTTCGTTGGATCTTAACTCCAAGAATATAGTATGCTTCACCCTTATCTTTTATGTCAAATGACCTTGAATGCCATGACTTAGTAATCATCAGATACTCAAAATTATTTTCTGCTGACGTGCTCAATTTGAGCGGGGGTCACAAATACCCTCCTCGTTGAGTAGGGATCGAACACAAGGAACTAGCACGCTTGATAGAAAGTAGTTAAGTAGGCTGTTTTCATTGATTTAGTCTGTTGTATCCTAAAATAGAGGAAATTGCATGTATAATGACGAATTTAAATAATATGAAACATATGGTATAATTAAAACATGTATATGAAACATGTGCTACGGGTGCTATTGATCAAGACATATGGTATAATTAGTTCACTTTTAAACTCAAGAACAAAATTATAAAGGAGCATAAAGTTGACATATTTTCAACTTATCACCGGGTAAAGTTGACAACTGTAGTTCAGGGCATCCTTGTACCTCGTTTAGAGGTAAGAGTTATTAGCAGTAGAGTAACCCACCTGTTAGGCCAGTTCAGCCTCTGGCGCATGGTTTTCAGAGCGCACCTGATTCTTCACAGGTTAAGTTTTGATTTACGCCCGCGAGATAAGTCTTAGTTTTGTCAGTGTAGATTTGCTCCAGGATGCTTTATCTATCGTGATCCAGGGCATCATTAGAGGGATTGCCCTTATATTCATCAGCAGGGTAGTAGCCGTCCTCTCCCTCGCCCTCCGGCACCTATGCAGTAGTAGCCTTAGGGTGCCCCTTAAGGGTTTCAGCCAGCTCGAGGTGCACCACCACCCAGTAGAGGCTGTGGGCGTGGTTCTGGTGGTCCTTCTAGAGGTGGATCTCAGAGTGGCGGCTCAGCTATGCCGCAGAGACAACTATATGCATTGACGGCCAGGCAGGATGTTGAGGCATCTCCAACTGTTGTTACAGGTATTCTATCTATTTGTTGTCGAGATGCATAGTCTTTCGGTGGATCCAGGATCTATATATTCATATGTCTCTCCTTATTTCGCTTTGGGTTTCCATGTGTAAAGCTCGATGAGTGTTCCAAATATTATGGCTCTTTTATTATGCTCCAATTATGGCCTTTATGGGTTATCATGTTGATATGGGTCAAGGGTGTGTCTTTTAAAATCTCATTCCTATTATAGAGGATTTGTAAGAGGAAACTGCCTCTTGATGATGCAGTTAAAAGGATGGAGTTTCATATGGCTTCCAAATGTTCGTGTGGTACTAGACCTATGAGGAAACACTTGCTCATGTTTTCTTCACTCACCTACATCATATCATACATGGAAGTATTTTTGTGCGCATGCTGGCTTTATTATTGAAGGGCTTTATCTCCATTAGGTTATTATTTTATAGTGGAATAACTCGATTGTACATTGTAACCGTAAAGTCATGCTCTACTAGAGATTGTTTTGTGGGAAATACAAAGTGGAGGAATACTTGTAAGCATTATATAAGCCTAAATCAGATTAGGGTTCCAATCGAATTTGTAATGGGATTTAAGCAATATGTTGTATCAAAGGTTGTAAAGATCAGTGAATTAATGATAGCAAATGAACAGTAAGAACACAAGTAAGCGATTTCAATAATAGTTGTTTTATGATTACAATTGGGCAGAGCTTTGCTTATGAATTTCTGGATCCCTTTACAAGATAAATGAGATCCTATTTATAGCCCAAGAACTTGGGGACCTTTAAGAGCATTAACTAGCCATCCTTCCATATCTTAGTCGTGCCTTGCCCATGATCTTACCCATTAAGTGTTGAGTTAATGGGTGGAGATCGTGGGGCGACTCTCCCGCTAAAGTTAAACTGCCTCCCCGAGGCTTGAATCACTCGCCTCAAGGGGATGAATTTCCTATTTTCTGAGATGACCCTTCCTCGTGGCTTGTAGAGGACCTTAACCTCACAAAGTGGAGCTCAAGAGAATGTACATCGTAGATATTTGCACCAATCACTCTGCTTGCTCAAAACTATTTATATATGAACATAATAAATTTGTTTCCATTTGTCTACATTAGTTCGTGAAGTAGAATATTAAGTTAGTATATGTATTAGAGTATAAACACGTTGATGTACATTGGAAGACACAATGCCTGGAGGTGTCATCCATGTACTTTGGAATATGTGAAGTGTGGACATAATTAGTGTGTTTCCATCTACTCTAGGCTAGATACATGAAGGACTTTTCCTGTAAATACTCATATATTCCTAGCCATTTGGAGCAAGTCAAGTTGAATAGAAATCATCCTTTCCTCCACTTTCTTTTTTGTGAGTTTTGAGTGTTGTTTTGTGTTGTGTATCAGAGCCGATGTGTTTAGAGACGACCAAACTTAGAGAAAAGATGACTAATCGTAATGGAACTTCATTCCAAGTTCCTATGCTCATAAAACAAACAATAGAAATTGGTGTATCTGGATGAACACCTTGCTTGGTGCCTAAAATATTGGGGAACTGGTGGAAGCCGGAGGTGATGGACCGAAAGATGTCGGTGCCTTTAGAAAGAAATATCAAAAGTCGCTCACTCTTATCCATCAAAGTTTGGATGACAAGATGTTCGAGAAAGTTGCAAATGCAACCACCTCCAAACAAGCATGGGAAATTCTTCAAACTTCCTTTAAAGGTTTGGAAAAAATTAAAAGAGTTCATCTCAAAACTTTAAGAGAAGAGTTTTAATCATTGCGTATGAAGGAATTCCAATCTATTTCGGATTATATTTCAAGAGTTTTGGCTATTGTCAATCAAATGAAGAGATATGGTGAAGACTTAAGTGATGATAGGGTCGTTGCAAAAATACTACGATCCCTTGATTCAAAACTTAATTGTATTCTTTTTGTTATTGAAGAGTCCAAAGATTTGGATAGCATGACCATTGAAGATCTCACAGGTTCTCTACAAGCACATGAAGAAAAGTTGTAGAAATTGAAAGAAGAATCGATTGAACAAGCATTGCAAGAAAAACTTACTTTCAAGGTGAAAGATAAAAGGCGTGGCTCACAACAAAGAGATCATGGACATGGACAAGGTCATAGTGGAAGAGAAAGAGCTAGTAGTCAACTACCAAGCAAAGAGAATAAAAGCAAAGACTCCAACCAAGGAAGAGGCCGTGGAAAGGGTACAGGATGAAGGCAAAATTAAGGAATGTATGATAAGTCTAATATCGAATGTTATACTTGTCATAAATTTGGACATTTCTCCTGAAAATCCAAAAATAATATGGAAGAGAAAAATAATTTCATGAATAACAAAAATGAAGATGGAGATGGCACTTTACTTCTTACTTTCAAAGGAAAAGAAAGTGTAGAAAGATATCAATGGTACCTTGACTCTGGTGCAAGTATCCATATTTGTGGAAACAAGAATTTATTTGTGGAGCTTGAAGAATTGAGTGGTGGCAATATGACTTTTGGAGACTCTTTACGGGTTAAAATTAATGAAATAGGTACGATTTTAATTCGTTTGAAAGATGGAAGTCATCAATTAATTTCTAATATTTTGCATGTACCGGAGATGAAAAGTAATATTTTTAAATTTGGAATTTTGGAGAAAAATTATGATATTTATTTGAAAGATAAAAAGTTGTTCATGAGAGATGAAAATGGGAGGTTGTTAACCAAAGTTCCTATGGCTAATAATAAAATATTTATTTTCAATCTTCAAAGTAATGTTTCAAGCTGTTTGCTTTTAGGTGCCAAAGATTCATCTTGGCTTTGGCATATGAGATTTGGTCATGTTAATTTTGATAGTCTAACGTTGATGAAGAAAGAAAGCACGGTGAATGGATTTCCAACTATTGATCATCCGAGCCAACTTTGTGGAGGATGTCTCTTTGGAAAGCAAGCATGAAAAAGCTTTCCTAAAGAGTCTTTGACTAGAGCCTGATGCAAATTGGAGTTGATTTACATGGATGTGTGGGGACCAATCAAGCCATCTTCACTTGGTAAAAGTAATTATTGTTTACTGTTTGTTGATGAGTTTTCTAAGAAAACTTGGGTGTATTTTTTGAAGGTAAAATCGGAGGTGTTTGAAACTTTCAAAAAAAATCAAGAGTATGGTAGAGAAAAAAAATGGCTATCAAGCTAAGTCACTGTGATCCGATAATAGTGGAGAATTCACTTCAAATGAATTCAAGGTTTTTTGTTTAAAAAATGGAATTCGTCATTTTTTACTGTTCCAAGATCACCACAGCAAAATGGCACTGTGGAAACAAAGAACTGGACTATTCTAAACATGGCACGGAGTATGTTGAAGAGCAAAAATATGTCAAAGGAGTTTTGGGCTGAAGCAGTTGATTGTGCATTGTATTTTTCAAATGAGCGTCACACTAAAAATATTCGTGACAAAATACATCAAGAGGCTTGGAGTGCTTTCAAGCCAAAAGTTGCTCATGTGCAAGTTTCTGGGAGCATTGTCTATGCACATGTACCGGATTAGAAGAGGTCTAAGCATGATGATAAAAGTGAGAGGTATGTTTTCATTGGCTATGATCAAAGTTCTAAAGGTTATAATTTATATAACCCAAGAAATGGCAAGGTCACCATAAGTAGAGATGTTGGAATTTGATGAAGA
This sequence comes from Petunia axillaris subsp. axillaris, assembly GCA_029990575.1. NCBI lineage: Eukaryota > Viridiplantae > Streptophyta > Magnoliopsida > Solanales > Solanaceae > Petunia > Petunia axillaris. The sequence goes on from JARKNS010000007.1 coordinate 10,980,638, forward strand.
TAATGCTTAGGAATGTAAAACTAAAGAAGAATATTACTCTTTTAGTCATTTTTTTATGAAGCTGATGATGAAGAAGTTGTGTAGCAGCCTATCACACCACCTTTAACACCTCCAGCACGAGTTCAAGAAGAAGATGAGTCAAGTTCAAGTTCTTCAACTGAACTGCCTCAGAAGACTAAAAGTTTTTGCAAGTTATACGCAAATAAAGAAGTGGTAAGAAAAGATTTACTCTCTCCGTCTCGTTTTATCTGTCATTTTCCCTTTTACATGCCAATTAAGAAATCATTAATGGTAAGGAGTTATTGACTATCTTATCCTTTATTGATATTTGAACAATTATGATATTAAGCCATAATTTAGATATTTGTGGTCTTCAAGACAATTACTACTATGGGCAAAATAGGAAAAAATAATTAATTTTGCCTTGAATTCAAAAACGGACAAATAATTTGAGACGACTATCTATAGTAAGGACGAAAAATCTAATGTGATGGAGGGAGTATATGATTTTACTCACTTTTATTTGTTGGTGGATAGTGAGCCTTTAACTTATGAAAATATTTTCCAAAATGCGTAATCGAGAAATGCCATGGATGAAGAAATCAAGGCAATCAAGAAAAATGATACTTAGGAGTTGGCTACACTTCCAAAAGGCAAAACGACCATTGGTGTCAAATGGGTTTAAAATATGAAGAAACATTCCAAGGGAAGGTGGAAAGGTACAAAGAAAGATTGGTTGCTAAGGGATACAAGCAAAAGGCCGGTATTGACTATGATAGGTATTTGCACCTGTTGGTCGTTTTGAAGCAATTCATTTTATTATTTCTTTGGCAGCCTAAAATCGATGAAGAATTCATCAAATGGATGTGAAGTCAAATTTCTTGAAATGTGTTTTAGAGAAAGAAGTTTACATTGATCAACCTTTGGGCTATAAGGTTGAAGGACATGAAAATAAAGTGTTAAAAATTAAGAAGGCTCATTATGGCTTAAAACAAGCGTCACATGCTTGGAATAGCAGAATTGATAAATATTTCCAAGAAAATGCTTTTTCAAAGTGTCCACATGAACATGCAGTTTATGTAAAGATTGCTAAAAATGGTGGAACCTTACTTGTTTGCTTGCATGTAGATGATTTGATCTTTACAAGAAATCATCAAAAGAGGTTTGGGGAATTCAACGAGGCTATGGTAAAAGAGTTTGAGATAAGAGTTATCAGGCGAATATAGACATGCCACCTTTTGAGGGACTCTATGGATGCAAATGCAAGACTCCTCTATGATTGGATGAAGTAGGGGATAGACAGATTCTTGGGTAAGAAATTGTACAGGAGACCTCTTCCCTTTATTCCGAGCGGGGGAGGCTTTATTCAGCTTTAGAGGCTCTATGGCTCTACTCCTGGGTTCGCTTGATTCAGTTTCGCGTAGTCTATGCTCTGAACTTGGGAATAATGGGTTTTTTTGAAAAAGCTCCCCTTTATTATAGGGGAGCACTAAAATGCAACTTCGATCGGATGCGGGTATCAAATCCTGTCGCTGAGATGTCCAACGGATTCCTGGACCTTGACGAATGGCCGGATACTTTACATTATGGATATTGGCCTAATGTCCTACTATTTTGGAATTAAAGTTCAACAAACGAAGGATTGCATTTTTATTTCTCAAAAAGAATATGCAAAGGAAAATCTCAAGAGATTTGAGATGGAGAATTGCAATCCCGTGAGCACCCCCGTTGAATGTGTATTAAAGTGTCCAAGCATGGAGATGGAGAGTGTATCAATCCCACACTTTATAAGAGTCTTGTTGGAAGCTTAAGGTACTTAACATGTACAAGGCCGGATATTTTTTTTGATGTTGGACTTGTGAGTCGCCTTATGGAAGAGCCTACTACCTCCCATTTAAAGGCAGCCAAAAGAGTACTTCGATACATCAAAGGTACGCATGATTATGGAATACTTTATTCATTTTTCAATGATTCCAAGATTGTTGGATATTAGTGATTGGGCTGGTGATATTGTTTATAGAAAGAGTACAACCGGGTTTGTTTTCTTTCTTGGAAATTCTACATTTACATGAAATTCTAAGAAGCAACAAATTATGATTTTGTCAACTTGTGAAGCGGAGTATGCAGCAGCTTGTTCTTGTGTTTGTCATGCAATTTGGCTAAGGAGCTTATTGGAGGAACTTCACAAACCACAGGAAGGTGAAACAAAAACTTTTGTTGACAATAAATCGGCTATTGAATTGGCCAAGAACCCGGTATTTCATAAAGGAGCAAGCATATTGATATTAGATATTACTTTTAAAAAAATTGCATATCTAATAAAGTTGTGGAGCTTGAGCAAGTGAAGTCACAGGACCAAATATCAGGTATTTTCACCAAGCCATTGAAGATTGAGCTTTTTTCAAAATCTAAGGATGGCTCTTCGAGAGATTAAACAAGTTTTAGGGGGATGTTGAAATATGAACATAATAAATTTGTTTCCATTTGTGCACATTTGTTCATGAACTAGAATATTATGTTAGTACATGTATTAGAGTATGAACACATTGATGTACATTGGAAGATACAATATCTAGAGGTGTCATCTATGTACTTTAGAATATGGGATTTGTGGACATAATTAGTTTGTCTGGATCTACTCTAAGCTAGATACATGAAGGACTTTTCCTATAAATAGTCATGTATTCCTAATCATTTGGAGCTAGCCAAGTTGAATAGGAATCATCCATTCCTCCACTTTCTTCTTTGTGAGTTTAGAGTGTTGTCTTGTATTGTCTTGCTCTCCAAATTTTCTAACAAAAACCACATATCTATTCATTGATAACACTGGAGGATTTAGCTCGTCTTTTTTGCACGCCAACATCCCTTGCTTCCAAGCTCAAGACAACTTTTCTTTGTTCGTTTATTCTTTTTTCTTCTTTTCTAAGTGCACCCTCCAATCGAACCCTTCTTTCGCACTCTCAAGTGGAAGCAAATACAAGCAGATCCTCATAGCAAGACTAGAGTAAAAATTATGAAAATAAGGAGTCAAGATAAGTGCGCTCAATGTTTCTCAAGGCATAACGGAATAAGTCACAATATATGCATGATGTCGGCATAACCTAACCTGAGTATTCATATAAAAAGAGTCACAAGCATGATGCCATGAATTCTTTCCTCTTGTATCTGGTTTGAGCTCTAACCTTGTAAACAAACTGATTCACAAAAAAAAAAAAAAACTAAGGTGATTTATTATCCTAAAACTAGTTGTATTAACAATGGAAGTGTACATCGGACCCAAATGGGCTGCTACATATCGCTACGTGAATTAGAAGAAAACCATAATAAACCCCAATCATAGTTCATTTGTCGCACCTATTTCTAAAAAATATTTCAACCTACAAAAAGAAAGAGCACGTCCGGCGCCTGCCCCAAATGAAGTAGCTTCCCCTGTTCTTTTCGTTTTACAACACTAATAACTAACATAATAACTACTAAGACAATAATACTACTAAAAATACTGCTAAATAAAAATACTTACTAAATATTACAGGCTGTCGCACCCCTTTTTTATCTAACTCGAAGTGAGTCAAGGCTCGAGTTTGACTAGGCAACTCGCTTGAGTTGAGTTTTGAGTCGCCACCTACTAGAGCCTTCTAAGGTGTATTAGGCCACCTAAAATTTCTAAGGGTCGTGTTTTGCTCCAGGAGTCATATTTTCAGAGATTCAATGGGTAAGAAGTCCAAATGACTCAGAGAAGGTGTTAGCAACTTCCCCAAGTCCCACGAAAGGTGGTTCCCGCCCAAGTTTTAATTTTTTTGAATGTTAGGGAAATAATAATATAACAAAGGATTAATGAATAAATTATGCTTCAATTCTAAAGGTCATTTTTCTAAGTGTAAGGCCAAAATCTTAATCAGTCATACTAGCAGGGACATTCACGCAAATAATTTTAACATGGGCAGTGAAGTATAGATTTTGGGCTTCTCAAAATTTGCATAAACGACCTAATCCCCTCTGCCTAATCGCGCTTTTGGCCCCTATTTACAAGTATTTATTCAGACATGGTTAAAATCACAAGAAACATCAATAGGCGACTTATTTAAGCGTATCTCGTAACTGGGCCAATTTACAAAAGTGAGCAGGATTTTGAAAACCGTTTTCAATTTGACACAAAACCAAATGGTGATTGATTTGTCAAAGAAATGTTAGTGCTTCCGGGCCGGCGTGATTAGACATTAATTGTCAAACCCTAACCTTAATGGCTGTTTATTTTTTGGGTCGATTTTGAAAATATAAGTATATAGATTGTTTTTGAAGACGGGGTGCATGAAACATATAGATGCAAACAAAGGCTTCAACAGATAAGTAATACATATAGATAAGCATGCAAATACATATAGGTGATACAAATAAACTTTTAGAAAATATATATATAAGTTTTGTAGTCGACCCCTAACATATACTCCCCTATACACTATTAGATTAGTGTATAAAACATTCAAGTTTTAGAAAAAATGGATTTGAACAAATAAAGGGTCGGATTTTAAAACAAGTTTTGGTCCTGTATCAGTTGTGCAAAAGAGGGGCAGTTTTAACTTTGCAGAAACAGTCTCAATTTAAGTGTCATTGTACATATAGTCCCTGTTTAGTAGGATTATCAGATTTCATGCTATAATAAGAGAATTATCAGTCTTTTTTATCAAGAATAACTATATGAACATGTGTGGTTTAACAGACCGCCTTCAGTTTAGCATGTAGGTTCCTGTTTTAGTATGATGATGCAAATACATAAAGGAAAAACTTAGGAAAGGCCCCTGTGTAGCCTTGGCATGGTTTCCAAACATATATAATACAAACAAGGAGTCCTAACGAATACATAAACAAGCAAGGGGAGTCTATATCATAACAGAACCATAGAATTAAATTAGGACAGTATATAGGAGCATCAGGTTAAGCTATTGTTTTGGCTTAACATGTAAACCCTTAGAGTTCATTCCCCTGCAAAATATCAGTAACAACATAGGGCTTTCTATGACCCCTTTCCTCATACAACAAGGATCCCTTGCATTGTATAGTTCCTAGAACTATCCCAAAAGAACCTGCAAACGAGTGTTAACGGCCAAAAGAAGGCCCAGGCAGTATCACACAGTCACCGACACATATAGAGAGTCAAGAGAGATTAACTACCTTAGGATTTTTCTGAACAAGTAAGAAAAGCAGGCAGTGTGATTGCTGCAAGGAGAAGGCTTGCACCAATGAGGTGAAGTCCTCTACTTTTCAGTAAAAGGAACAGTAGATGATCAAGAAAGAGAGAGACATGCTTTCTGTGAAAAGTGAGCATTCAGTATATGAATGTGTATGTGCAGTGTAGAATAGGACTAGTTTAAATAGGTGTGAGGGTGAGGGGTTTAATTCAAATGGGTAGGAAACAAATAAGACAGGGAATATTGTCTCTTAAGAATAAAAAGATTCACTTAGGTGGACTTTCCAAGTATAGCTCAATCAGACCCAAATTGTAAGGTAAAAAAGATCCTAAAATAAGTAGCAATCCCCTCCTTTTGACAATAACACATCTAGGTTCAAGCATTATCATATAAACAAGTCTTAGGCTGTTTTAGGTTTGAAATTATGGCCTGCCCTAATGGATTTCAATTAGAATCCTCTAATTGATACCATGTCAATCACCACACAGTTTTTCATTCTAACTATCAATCAAAGATTTCAACTTGAACATATTATGATCCCTCTAATCATGCTAAATCAAATCTTTAATTCAATTTCCAGCATATGATCATGAAACCCATGTATTTTGAAAAAGTAGGAGCCTACATACATTGTAACAAATAAGAATGAACACAACCAATTCAAAACTACCAGTATTTACATTTACAGATTAACAGAGGTGGTCTTGGGCACGAACTACAAACATGCTAAACTTAAACAGGTGAAAATTCAAGTCGGTGTTTTTACTTAACCATTGAACTAAGAAAATACTAATGATCATATGATTTTCATCAAGTAACCAACGAACAAATTAATTTACAGAAAAACTAGGCAATTTAGGCATTATATCATGTAGGTTCGAGAATCAACAGAAATAGAGTTAGGGATTACCCATTTTAAAAGTTGTAATAGGATTAATTTTAACCCGTCTTTTAATCGCGGGTGCATGAGAGTTTTTCCCTTTATTGGATGGTGATGCTTTAGGTCTTGTATAGATATTTTTGGAGTTCTCTTTTTAGGCAACATGGACGAGGATCGATGAGAGGTCGGATCTTGACCTTTGTCTAATTGGAAAATTGCCATGGGGATTTTGTTGCGGACGGTGTAGGGAGTGATAAAATGTAGGTTTCATGAAGTTTTGCTGGTGGATTTGGCCGGAACGAGCCATGGATAGTGATGCTAGGGTTTTAGACAAAGAGAGAGAGAGAGCAAGGGAAGAGGGCGGCTGAGTGTGTTTGTTGAAATTACGGAGGGAATTAGAGTTTGGGGGTGTGGTGTTATAATTATAAAAGAAAATTGGGTTCGTGGCCGTTGGATCAAATTTTGGACGGCCTGAATGAGGCCACGTAGGTGTTAGGTGGATCTGAGGTGGCGTGTGAGGTGTATGAGCGCTGAGGTGTGTGTATATATATATATCTGTATAAAAGTCTATAAAATGTGTACAAATGTGTGTAAAAATGCATATAAAATTGTAGAAAATTGTGAAATTAATTTTAAAAATACTAAAATGACTAAAGAAATGTATAAAAATATTATTTTGGGATTTAAAATAATTTGAGCAAATTTACCAAAAATATAAGTAATATTAAAATTTGTAATTGGTCATGCATAATTTGTAAAATAGCAGTAATTTGTGATGGTGCTTTCCAAAACGGCCTAATTGGCATGCTTGTGTGAAATGATGACTTTGAATAGGATTTGAAATGAAACTAATGCATGGCTTATCAGTGCAATTAGTTTGAAAATGACTATTGAAACAGGAGGAACAAAATTGGGGTCAATAGATGCCCCTCTTTTCCCGGGGATGAGGAAGGAGTGTTCGGATAAAGAAGTTGACAAAGAGGCCAATTTTGTCACGAATCTTGGAGAGTGTGTTTAGAAATTATAAGTGTTTGTGCAGGGTGATTGATTGAAGTGTCTTTGCCATGCCGGATTGTATGTCCTGCGATAAAAGTGAGTTTTGCAAATAATATATATGCCTCCTCGTAATGAGAACCAACTTCTACTGCCTCTCGTCGTAAGATGTATGTCTCCTTGTAAAGAGAACCTATTGCTCGTCAACGCTGCTATTGCCTCGTCGTAATGAGAACCTATATGAATATCAAGGGAATGAAAACTTCTACTGCCTCCTCGTAATGACAACCTAGTACTACTGCGAATAAAAATAAAATGAAGTGCAAAAATAAGGTGCCATTGTCATGTCTGCAATATTGCTAAGAAAATTGTCATTGTTTCACTTTTATAGTGCCTGCGTTCAAAAAAAAAAAAAAAAACGTAAGTTGCGGGGATAAGATTTTTTTTGTGCATTCTTTGTCCACTCCACGCCTTCTTCTTGCAGTATATTTGCGAATGCTGAGACCTCAGTCGAGCTAGTGGGGATATAAAGAAATAGTAGAAAATAATGCAAGTGTTTTGAAAAAGATTTATTAGAAACATGTGTTTCATTCCATTGAATCGCATACTGCATTGTATAATTCAGGTACAATATTGATGTTGTTTCCTCCTCAAATCGTACTAAATCTTTCCTTTGGTGAATTTTTAGGGGACCTCAAAATTCTACCCTAGTTTCTGCACTCTGCCTTCTCTTTAAATTTTTTAGAGGATCTTAAAAATTTCTGTCCCAGTGTCAGTTCTGTCTCTCTTTTTGAATTTTTGAGAGGTCCTCAAAAATTCTGTTCCAGTGTCTACTTCACGGGGAAAATAAATTGTTTGTATTAATACGACCGAACCTTGGGTAGGTTTCCTACGTATCCCAGTTTGGGGAATCAGGTCGTAACGTAGTTCTAGATTACAGGAGACGTTGCATAAACAATAAGGCTATTATCTAGTCCAGGTATTTAGACATAGTATCTTTTGACAGCGTCTGCATTGATCGGTTTTGGCCAAATTTCTCCGTCGATCTCTGCTAGTACCGATGCTGCTCTCGTCAAAACTCAATGAACCATGTATGGCCCTTGCCAATTTGGCGCGAACTTTCCTTTCGCCTCTTCTTGGTTAGGGAATATCTTCTTCAGTACTAACTGCCCAGGTTCAAAAGGTCTCACACGGACTTTCTGGTTAAATGCCTTTGCCATCCTTTCCTGATATAACTGTCCATGACATATCACATTCATCCTCTTGCCGTCAATAAGTGCCAACTATTCACTCGTTCCTTAAATCCATTCGACTTGTTTCAGTTTTGCTTCCTGGATGATTATCAGAGACGGTATCTCGACCTCTACTGGTATCACTGCTTCGGTGTCGTAGACTAGCAGGTGAGGAGTGGCTCCTGTTTATGTTATTACAGTAGTATGTTATCCAAACAAAGCATATGGTAGACTCTCATGCCATTGTTTCGAATTATCAATCATCTTGCGCAGTATTTTCTTGATATTCTTGTTGGCTGCTTCAATCGCTCCATTCATCTAAGGTCTCTATGTAGTAGATTTACGGTGCTTGATATTGAAAGTGTCACAGGTTACTTTCATCAAGTCAATATTGAGATTGAATCCATTTTAAGTGATGATTGACCAGGGAAAGTCGAACCGACAGATTATTTGTCACGGACGAAATTTGCTACCACTTTCTTCGTTACTAACTTGTACGACGTAGCTTCCACCCATTTGGTAAAGTAGCCAATGGCTACCAAATTGAACTAATGTCCGTTTGATGCCACAGGTTCAATCGGTCCTATAACGTCCATCCCCTTGGCAGCAAAAGGTCAGAGTGATTCTATAACATTCCGCTACATCGAAGGTACTCGGATCATGTCTCTGTGGACTTGGCATTGATGACATTTCTTTGCGTGCTTTATGCAGCCATGCTCCATTGTCGTCCAGAAATAGCCGGCTCTTAAGATCTTCTTGGAGGGCACGAAGCCATTCATGTGCTGGCCGCACGTTCCAACATGTACTTCTTCTATCAGTCTTGTGACTTCTTTAGCATCTATACATCTCGGCAGACCCAAATCAGGTGTTCTTTTTTATAGGACCTCGCCATTCAGAAAGAAACTATTCTCCAATCTCCTCAGCATCTTCTTTTGGAGGCTAGTAGTATTTTCGAAATAAGTGATGTCTTTGAGGAAATTCTTGATGTCATGGAACCATGGCTTTCTGTCCAACTCTTATTCTACATGAAAACAATATGTTGGTTGTTCTTTCAATGCTACAGGTATGGCATCAATGTAGTTCTTGTCAGGATGCTGGATCATGGAGGATATAGTAGCCAAGTCGTCTGCGAACTCATTTTGTAGCCGAGGCACGTGCCTAAACTCTATCTTGGTAAATCTGTGTTTTAGTTCTTTTATGCACTCCAGGTATGGCAATATCTTGGAATTCTTTGTGGACATTCACCTCGGACCTGATGGACTAACAGATCGGAATCTCTGATTGCTAACAATTCTTGTATGTTCATGTCTGCCGCATTTCTAAGTCCTAAGATGCAAGCTTCATATTCTTCCATGTTATTGGTGCAAGGGAATCTGAGTTTGGCCGTAACAGGATAATGTTGGCCTGTCTCGGAAACCAATACTGCTCCAATGCCGACTCTTTTGAAATTCACCGCTCCATCAAAGAATGATCTCCAACCGTCATACTCTTCTGCAATGTCTTCTCTAACAAACATGACCACCTCCTCTAGGAAATAAGTGTGCAAAAGGCTCATAGTCGTCATCTACAGGGTTCTCGGCCATGTGATAGGCTAAGGCTTGAGCTTTCACTGCCTTCCGAGTGGCAAAGGTAATGTGAAGTTCACTCAGTAACATTTTTCATTTGGCAAATTTCCCAGTAGGCATCGGCTTCTAGAAGATATACTTAAGTGGGTCCATTCTCGATACCAGTAAGGTTGCATAGGATGTCAGGTAATGTCTCAGCTTTAGTGCTACCCAAGTTAATCCACAGCAGGTGCGTTCCAGTAGTGTGTACTTAGCCTCGTACGGCGTGAACTTCTTGCTTAGATAATATATCGCCTGCTCCTTTCTTCCTCTTGAGTCATGCAACCCCAGTACATACCAGAATGCTGAATCTACCACAGACATGTACAATATTAAAGGTCGCCCAGGTTTGGGCGGAACCAACATGGGCGGGCAAGACAGATATTCCTTTATCTTATCAAATGCTTTCTGGCAATCTTATGTCCACTCGCTCGCTGTATCTTTCTTCAGTAATTTGATAATTGGCTCGCGGATGACAGTGGATTGAGCTATAAATTGACTTATGTAGTTGAGCCGTCCTAAAAAATCATGGCCTCTTCTTACTCTTCGGCGGTGGCACTTCTCTGATGGCTTTGATCTTAGCTGGATCTAATTCAATGCCTCTTTTGCTGACGATGAAACCCAATAGCTTCCCAGCTAGAACACTGAAAGCACACTTTGCCGGATTCAACTTCAAATTATATTTGCACAAGCGATTGAAGAACTTGCGCAGATTATCCAGATGCTCCGAGCTTCATCTCGACTTGATAATCACGTTATCCACTTATAACTCGATCTCTTTATGCATCAAATCATGGAACATGGTAGTCATTGCTCTCATGTAAGTAGCTCCGGCATTATCATACCGAACGACATCACTTTCTAGCAGTAAGTTCCCCAAGAAGTGGTGAAAGCTATCTTTTCTGGATCCTCCTCATCCATGAGCACTTGATGATAGCCTGTGAAACAATCTACAAAGGATTATTATTCATGCTTCGCACAATTGTCAATCACGATCTGTATGTTCGCCAAAGGGAAGTCATCCTTTGGGCTTGCTTTGTTCAGGTCCTAGTAATCCGCACAAACTCTAAATTTTCCATCTTTCTTCAGTACTGAGACAATGTTGGCCAACCAAGTTGGGTATTTGACTGTTTTTAGGATCCATGCATTGAGCTATTTAGTCACCTCTTCCCTAGTTTTCACCACAGTCGACGATTTAAAAGTCTGTGCTTTTTGTCTGACTGGTGGAAAGCCTGGATTAATGGGAAATTTGTGTGCCACAATATCCGTGCTTATGTCGGTCATGTCATCATACGACCATGCGAATACGTCCTCATACTCCTTAAGGACTTCAATGTACTGCTTTCTAACCTTTGGGGGTGAGATAAACAATAATTCTTGTTTCTTTCATTGTTTTGTCATCCCCCAGATTTACCACTTTTATTTTTTCCAAATTTGATTTAGGCTTATTTTAGATCGCTCAATTTCTTCCTGTGTTGCCTCATAAAACTCATCATAATCAGGATCAGATTCCTTAAACTCAGCGGTTTTGTTACACGTTGCAGTCATGGATTCAATAGAATTATTAGTATTAATGCTGGAAAAAAATGCATAATTAAAAGGTTACAAATAAAATAAAAGAGAAAAGGAGCAATGTTTTTATTTATGAATCTTTGCAAAACAATGTTTGTAGGGAGACATGTCAAAAGAGAAAAGTGCAAATTCCACGACTCAGGGTCGAGTTTTATTTTGGAAAGTATGAAAAAAGAAAACTGATCCCCCCAGCTCTGCCAAGGTCCACGATATGGTCGGGCCAGGTTGCTGGACCAATTGTTCAGTGCAGCTCCAAATTCAGCTTTTGTAAGACCAAGAGGTTCAACATGTTTTTCCAGGATCACACATCAGTCTTCGTTGGATAGGAACACCTTCTGCATGCTTGCCAGCAAATCCTCTTCAGCATCAGCGACCTTTGATTCATCTTTTTGTATCGGAGACTGTCATACCCGATTTTGGACTCAGCTCGAGGCGAGTCGGGTTTCAGATTTGACTGGGTGAACTCGTTTGACTTTAGAAGTTGGAGTCGCCACCTAATATAATTTCAAAGGCGTATTAGGTCACCTAAGTGTCTAAAGATAAGTTCAAAAGGTCTACTAGTCTATTTCAGAGATTCTATAGGGTAAGAAGTCCAAGTGGCTCAAGGAAGAAGGTGTTAGGCACTTCCCCGAGTCCCACCAAAAGGTGGTTACTGTCCGAGTCTTAATTTTGGGATGTAAACAATGTCTATTACCATATGAATACTAACTTGGGTTTAAGGTTTAAACTAAGATACATCATGCATATACAAACAACTTCCGTATTCGGCCTAGGTTTGAGCCTAATCGTGTCTACAGCCTCTAACGTTAAAGCCTAATCGTACACAAATGTTACCATGTAAATGAGTATTCTAATTTGACTCACAAATGTAATCATACTTTAAAGGAAGAAAATTTGCACAAGTAATTGGTTTTGTAAATAATTTTGGTTTTAACAATGAATCGAAAGGAGTTTGTTTTAAAATAAAATATCGGCTCATTTAGGGTCGGTGTGACTCGTCATTAATTGTCGTGCCCTAACCTTAATGGCTTTTTGGTGTTGGGGTCGGATTTTTGGGAAATATATAGGAGGATGGGCTGTTTTCGAAAATAGAATCACAAGAGCACATAGATGCAAATAGTGGGCTGTCGCACGTTATCATACTTATATATACATGCAAATACATGATCTAGATGATGATACTTTGAAAAAATATAGTTTTGAAAGTGTATAAACGACCCCTAAGCTTTATACACCCCTATACACTATTAGATTAGTGTATAGGAGCGTTTAGAGTAGTTAAAAATGTTTTCACAAATAATCAGGCCATGATTTAAAAAGTTTATTGGGCCTGGACCATCTGCGCAAAACAGAAACAGCTAAAACGCATAAAGAGGTCTATTTTCCAAAACGTTATGGGCCTGGACTACTTGCGCAAAATAGAAGATGGTTTAAATACATAAAAAGCCTGCTTTTACACAAAGGGGACAATTTTAATTTCAGAGATATGTCCCTTATAGACAAATAGAACACATATAGGCCCTATTTAATCGAAAATTCAGACGTTGATCATGCTTTTGATACTCTTTAAAATGTACAGAGTCTCAGGGAAGTAAAATTCTAAGTATATTTATCAGTTTTCAGAAGAAGCCACTTGGAACCAATTTAACTTAAACCTAAATGATGCAATGCACGCAAAGAGTGAGAGAGTTTGAAGGAATGGCCCCTGATAGCCTGTTTGGTATAACATCATTGTTATACCCCTGTCTTAGAAAAAGATACAAACAATGCACGTAACGAATATACATGTTGGGGACAGTTCCTAAGGGGAAACACAGAAAGCGGAGGAGTATTGGCCATAGAAAGAAGGCCTTGTTTCTAAAAAAATGTCCAATTCTCAGAGTTCAGGAGTGTCAATAACCAGAGGTTCTTTAAACTACCAGGATCAAGCTTTAGCAATTCAGACAAAGCACTATTGAACCCTCAAGGTTCTATAGAACACAGCTGCAGAAAACAGAGTTAGCGAGTTAGCAGGGGAAAAGGGAAAGGAAAAGCCTGACCCCCAAAGAGAGGTCTATCAGGAATAGGTGCAGTCAGTACACCCTGGTATGTCTAAATATGCAGACCACTAAAAAAGGCAATTCAAACAAATAGTTCAGGCAGAAATAGAAGCAAAATAAGAAGTCATGCTAAGGAATTAACACAGAGGCATCAGACAAGCAGTAAAGAGGTGAGGTCTCATGCCTCTAACTACATCTTAACCAGGTTGATATAATTTTAAGCATAGGTGCCTGCATTACCCAGAACCAAAACATAGTATCTATACCAGTGATCTTAATAGAGCATAGTTGCAATACACACATACATATGCAGAAAAAAAAGATAATGAGAATGAATACCTTCAGATGTTGTGGAAACAAAGGAAAGAAGATGCTAAGGCCAGCACACCAGTAGTAAACAAAAGAATCCTTTCAAAGAAGCAGGTAAGCAAGGAGAGAGCGAGATTCTAAGAAAGGCTATGCAATTTTGGTGAATCAATGTGTTTCTAGGTTTTCGGATGTCCAGAACTCTGTCCTTTCTAGTCGAAGAGGAGTCCTTTATATAGATGAAGAGTAGAGGCTTAAATTCAAACGGGAAGAATTAAACAAGGCAAGGGGAGATAGTTTCCATAAATAAAAGAGAAGTTTTAGCACCCTTTTTCCAAATACAAACTAATCAAACCCCTAGAATTAAGATCAATCCGATATTCTGGTGAGCATAATCCCTTCCCCCAGCCACAATAAAGTCTAAATTCAAGAATCACTGTACAAATATAGTGTCAACCAATTTTGAGTCCTAAAATCCCTTGAGTAACTCAACAGATTCCAATCAAAATCATAAGCATACTGAGTTAAAAGGTAGTTTCCAATCAAGCATCAATCAACAAGTTTTCAATTAAAAATCAGTCATCTTTCAATCTAGACTAGGCACAAGTTTATAAGAATTATACATTGAGACTGGGTAAACAAACATATCGCATGGAATCATTCCTCAAATTATATACGGATTCTAGGTTTAAATGGGTAACGATAACACAAAGCTCATGTTATGAAACAAATCATACTCGAATATTCGATAATTTCATGTGATATTTATACTAATCAGTGAATCGAAATAAAAACATTTGGTCATGCATTTCATCATCCATTAATCAATAAATAATAACGAACATGCTAATCACACAGAAACCTAAGAAAATCTAAGCATTGGTCTCACACAAATCCAAAATCATTTAGAAGGGGGAGGGTTATGTTCATACCAAGGTCGGGTCAAATTGACTCGTTGTAGACTTACCTTCGTTTTGTTTCTTATACCACTCAAGCAAAACATCCCTAAAAGGTCGACCAGAGCCCCGCCGGAGGCATCTCCCGACGGAGGTGCCACAGTTATCAAAGGTCGAACGTCGCCCTTGCTCGAACATCATTGAAATTATATGGGTTTTGTAGCGGACTCCACGAGGGATATGATGATGTAATTTTCCCCAAATTTCTCCGGCTAAAATGGCCGAGAAACCCATTGACAGTGGTGGCGTTCGAAGTCGCCAAGGAGAGAGAAGGGAGTGAGAATCGGAGCAGATGTGGGGAGAGGGAGAGGGTCTCGTGGGTTTTGGGGTTGTGTGGGGGTAGATTAGGAAATTTAGTTTTTCAACCGTTGGATTAGATAAACGGAGGGTTAGGATTTGGCTACGTGGGTGTCTAGGTGGCAAAGATAGGTTGATGTGTATGCTTTGCGTATATATTGGTGTAAATGTATATATATGTATAAAGAGGTATAAAAATGGTATAAAATGGATTTTAAATGGTGTAAAAATTATGAAAAAATTTGGAAGTGAACTTTAAAATGTTAGGAAGGCTAAGATGCACAGAAATTGTAATTTTGAGGCTTGAAACAATTTTGAATAACTTTTGTTAAAAATAGAAACAATTGTAGAAAAATTGTAAAAATAGCTATGATTTGGGATGATGCTTTGAAAATGGCCTTAATTACCAGGATATTATGAGAAGGTAATTTTGAAGATAATAGACGAGGTGGGAATGGGATATACAGGTGTGTAAATTCAAGAACGGTTAATTTTGAAAATAGGGGGGAAGGAAATTAGGTGTCAATAGCTGTCCCTCTTTGCCCGGGGATGATGAAAGAGTCTTCGGGCAAAGATGTTAACAGTGCGGCCAATTTTGTCATGACTATAGAAGGCCCTATGACTTAAGAGAAATATGGGGCGTCAGGCTGAGATGTTTGCTTTGCTCGGGGTGTATTTCCTGCAATGAAAAATGTGTTTGAAATATAATGTGCATATATATATAAAACGTAGCTCCCCTCCGGGCTTGACTGTCTTTCAAGGATTCTTCCAGTATGACATTTTTTCTGCCATGTCATAGTTGCGTATCTTTTTGCTGTCAACTGTTAGATCCGACATCGGGTTGTGTACCCTCCGTCGGTGCATTGGACTGTCTACCCTCCGCAAAGAAAATTAAAATGACTAATCGATATCGGACTGTGTACCCTCAATCGACCCCTCGGGTTATATGCCCTCAGCTAATTTAATAATGACAAATCAATATCAGGCTGTTTACCCTCAATCGACGCTGTTGTGTGCCCTCAGCTAATTTAAAATGACAAATTGATATCGGGCTGTGTACCCTCAATCGACCCTTCAGATTGTATGCCCTCAACTAATTTAAAATAACAAATCGATATCGGACTGTGTACCCTCAATCGACGCTTCGGGTTGTATGCCCTCAACTAATTTAAAATGACAAATCGATATCGGGCTGTGTACCCTCAATCGACGCTAATGGTTGTACGCCCTCAGCTAATTTAAAATGACAAAACGATATCGGGCTGTGTACCCTCAATCGACGCTTTGGGTTGTACGCCCTCAGCTAATTTAAAATGACAAATCGATCTCAGATTGTGTACCCTCAATCGACGCTTCGGGTTGTATGCCTTATGCTAACTTAAAATAATAAATCGATATCGGACTGTATACCCTCAATCGACGCTTCGGGTCGTATGCCCTCAGCTAATTTAAAATGACAAATCGATATCGAGCTATGTACCCTCAATCAACACTTCGGGTCGTATGCCCTCAGCTAATTTAAAATGACAAATTGATATCGGGCTGTTTACCCTTAATCGACGCATTGGGTCGTATGCCGTCAGCTAATTTAAAATGACAAATCGATATCGAGCTGTGTACCCTCAATCGACGCTTCGGGTTGTATGCCCTCAGCTAATTTAAAATGACTAATCGATATCGGGCTGTGTACCCTCAATCGACGCTTCGGGTTGTATGCCCTCAGCTAATTTAAAATGACAAATCGATATCGGGCTGTGTACCTTCAATCGACATTTCGGGTTGTATGCCCTCGGCTAATTTAAAATGACAAATTGATATCGGGCTGTGTACCCTGAATCGATATTTTGCGTTGTATGCCTTTAGCTATTTTTAAATGACAAATCGATATCGGTCTGTGTACCCTCAATCGACGCTTCGGGTTGTATGCCCTCAGCTAATTTACAATGACAAATCAATATCGGGCTGTGTACCCTCAATCGACGCTTCGGGTTGTATGCCTACAGCTAATTTAAAATGACAAACCTTTGCCGAAGACTATCTTTGTTGTGCATTTTTGATTTGAGTGTCTTTCATGCCTGCATCCAAAAAACGTTTGGTGAGTTGTACGGGGGTTCGGTTGGTGTATTCTTGACTCGTTTCGCGTTCGCTGTCCCCGAGCGCCGGGATGTTGGCTGAGCTGATAGGGATATGTATAAAATAGTGTATAGTGCAAATGATTTTGAAAAGAATGGAACAAAGTTTTTTGTAAGAAAAGAAAATGTAACAAAGTATTTTATCCCATTGAGTCACAAGTCGCGTTGTATAAAGCCACAATGGTTGTCCTTCACGCTGTTCGAAATGAGTTTTGAGGGCGCCCTCAAAATTCTGCCCAGTTTGCATTTGAAATTTTTGAGAGATCCTCAAAAATTTCTGCCCCAGGGTCAGCTATGTTTATCCTTTAGGAATTTTTGAGAGTTCCTCAAAAATTCTGCCCCAGTATTTGCTTTGTGGGAAAAATGAAGTTTTGTATTTATGCGACCGAACCTTGAATAGGTTGCCTACGTATCCCACTTGGGGAATCAGGTCGTGACGTAGTTCAGATTACATAATGTGCTGTAAACAATGGGGAAGTCCCTAATCAATGTGAATCCTTATACATAATATCTCTTGACAGCATCTGAGTTGATTGGTTTTAGCCAAACTTTTCCATCCATCTCTACCAGTATCAATGCTCCTCTATTCAGGACTCTGCGAACCATGTATGGTCCCTGCCAGTTTGGTGCAAACTTGCCTTTTGCTTCTTCTTGATTTGGGAATATCTTCTTCACTACTAGTTGCCTAGGCTCAAAGGATCTCTCTCGAACTTTCTTGCTAAATGCTTTGGCCATCCTTCTCTGATATAATTGTCCATGACATATTGTATTCAGTCTTTTGCCATCGATGAGAGCTAACTGCTCTATTCTTCCTTTGACCCATTCAGTATCTTTCAATTGTGTCTCTTGGATGATTCTCAAAGATGGTATCTCCACCTCTGTGGGTATCACTGCTTCAGTGCCATATACCAACAGATAAGGAATAGCCCCTGTTGATGTTCTCATCGTGGTGCGGTACCCTTACAGAGCGTAGGGTAGATTCTCGTGCCATTTCTTTGAAGTTCCCGTCATCTTACGCAATATACTCTTGATGTTTTTATTGGCCGCCTCTACCACTCCATTCATTTGAGGCCTGTATGCAGTGGAGTTCCGATGCTTGATTTTGAAGACCTCACAGGTTGCTTTCATTAGGTCACTGTTGAGGTTGGACCCATTGTCAGTGATGATGGATTCAGGGATACCGAATCGGCAGATCATCTAGTCACGGCAAAATTTCGACACCACCTTCTTTGTTACTGACTTGTATGATGTAGCCTCCACCCATTTGGTAAAATAGTCAATAGCTACCAGTGTGAAGCGATGTCCATTGGAAGCAGCTGGCTCGATAGGTCCTATGACATCCATTCCCCAAGCGGCGAAAGGCCAAGGCGATCCCATAATGTTCAGCTGGTTGGGAGGCACTCGAATCATATCTCCATGGACTTGGCATTGATGGCATTTCTTTGCGTGCTTTCTGCAGTCATGTTCTATTGTCATCCAGAAATAACCAGCCCTCAAAATCTTCTTTGCAAGTACAAAAGTATTCATATGTGGGCCACACGCCCCAGAGTGTACCTCTTCTAACAATTTAGCAGCTTCTTTGGCGTCCACGCATCTCAACAAACCCAGGTCGGGTGTTCTTTTGTACAAAACCTTTCCATTCAGAAAGAAACCATTTGCTAGCCTTCTTAGTGTCTTCTTTTGGAGGTTTGGTGCATCCTTTGGGTAAACGCCTTTTTTGAGAAGTCTTTTGACATCGTAGAACCAAGGTTGTCCATCTGACACCTCTTCTACATGATAGTAGTAAGCTGGTTGCTTCCTCACTGTCACGGGTATTGGATCAATGTAGTTTTTATCAGGATGCTTGATCATGGCAGATATGGTAGTCAAAGCGTCCGCGAACCTATTTTGCAATCTTGATATGTGCTGGAATGCTATCTTGGTGAACCTCTGCTT
Source organism: Petunia axillaris subsp. axillaris (assembly GCA_029990575.1). Classification (NCBI taxonomy): domain Eukaryota; kingdom Viridiplantae; phylum Streptophyta; class Magnoliopsida; order Solanales; family Solanaceae; genus Petunia; species Petunia axillaris. Next base: position 10,999,770 of record JARKNS010000007.1, read on the forward strand.
TAATTCCTTTATGCACTCCAGGTATGGTAGTATCTTGTGGTTCTTCGATGTCCATTCTCCTCGAACTTGATGAATCAGTAAGTCAAAATCTCCGATTGCCAACAACTCTTGTATGTTCGTATCCACTGCCAGTCTAAGGCCCAAGATTGATGAGACCCAAACCCTCACAAGACCATTCACTCGTAGTCAAGCTAAGGAGATCCAAGGAGTACACATACACTTGGTGAGGAAGGGCCTTGAAGAAGGAAGCGATTGGAAGCCATTCCGGGTGCTCAAACTAGGCCTCACGCCTAAGGAAGAAGAGAGCCCAGCAGAGCTAGGCGCCCCGCCTACCCTAGGCGCCCCGCCTAGGGAGCTCACTGCCTAAGGCCCAGCAAAGCACCAGGCGCCCCACCTGGCTAGGCGCCCAGCCTAGCTGAAGGCCAAGCCAGGCGCCCCGCCTAGCTTCAGGCGCCCAGCCTAGCTGAAGGCCAAGCCAGGCGCCCCGCCTAGCTCCAGGTGCCTAGCCTAGCTTCAGCATGTTCCAGGCGCCCCTCCCAGCCCCAGGCGCCCCTCCTAGCTGCTGAACTTATGTTTCTTTTACTATTTTGCCCTACGTGGCTTATTTGATGAACCTTATTAGTAAGGGTAATTAAGTCTTTGTGTAAGCTTGGGAAACACTATAAATAGCCAAGTCTAGCCTATTTACACTTAGTTTTTGATATTTGATGAATGTTAAACATTGAACATGAGCATGGCTCTTGGTTATTGAATGAAACCTTTTGATCTTGGACTTGTAGTTCTTCTAGCGGATCTAGATGAATACTTTTCCTCTCCGACCATTCTACTTGCATGCTCGCGTTAGCTCGAGGGTAGTTGCATAGCGTAGGTGTTCTTGTCCTTCTCTCGGGGTGTAACGGAACAAGTTCTCCGTTGCTACTTGGGATTAGAGATCGAGTTACGTCTCGTTCTTATCTTTTACTTTTTCCGCGTTTGATTCTCATCAGTTTGGTATCAGAGCAAGGCTCGGGTTTTGTTTCTACAAACCCCCGACCCTTGATTCTTCGTGCCTAGTATCTTCTTTTAGTTTTTCTTGTTGTTGAAGTTATTAGAAAGGAGAAAATTGCAAAAAAATTGAAAAATTGAAAAATACAAAAATTTGGTGTAACTTGTTGATTTGGATGATTTGTGATATGGGTGTTATGGATTCTTGATCGTGATTGATTTCCCGTTACTTGGGTACCAAAATTGTTGGAATTGGTGAAGTTTGAAAAATTGAAACCCCAAAACCCCTTAAACCCTTGAAGAACTTGTTCTTGATGAATTTTGGCTTGATTCTTGGGTTGGATTGATGTTTGATTGGAAACTTGTTATTGGGGATTGATCTTCATTGAAAAACAAACAATTCGGTACCAATTTTGTGGGATTTGAACAAGTATAACACCTTCTTTGATGAATCACAATCCTTGTTGAAACCCTTTTGTTAAACCCTTGTGTTCTTGAGTTCTTGAGATTGAATCCTGATTTGATTGATTGTTTGATTGAAAATTTGATTGGGTTTTGTTAAGGAAGATCAAAAACAACTTTGGGTATCTTTGGATTGTGAAAACAAGTTGAAAACATCGGATTTGAGACTTGAAAATCGACTTGAAACGAGTTTGGAACGAGTTGGAAAAGGCTTCAGGCCAGGCGCCCCGCCTGACTTGGCTACTGCCTAAGTCTCAGGCGCCCCGCCTGGAACACTGCACAGTCTAGGCGCCCCACCTGAGTTTCAGGCGCCCCTCCTGAGTGCTGAAGGTATTGTTTCGGGTAGATTTTCGTAGGTATTTCCCTTTGTTTGATAACATAACATCTAGTTAGTACTAATTTGAGTAACCGATCTACTTGAATAGTGCTAACCCTTTGATTGCTCTTAAGTGAATCGTGCCTAGCAAGGAGAGTAGACTTCTAAGGAAAAGCGTAGAATCTTTTAACTCAAGTCCTTCACTTCAAAGTGCCTAGCGTTCATTGAGTCCCATTAACTCCACTCACCCCGGAGTGTGCGTGACTCGTGAATAGTTTAGTTGAGTTGAGGAGTTGCTAATCATCTACGTGAAGCTTTGGAACTACAAGTTGAGTGAAATATCCACCGCCACCCAAAAGAGTGATCCGAGTGAACACAAGTGAGGGAGCGAGTGAGGTGTTTTAACTAACTCTTGTTTCTTTTCTTTGTAGGTACAATGGCCAACGAAGGTCAAGATTTCATTAAGGAGGCCTTGGCTAATCTTCTTGCCAAGATGGACCTCATGAACCAAAGGATTGATTCTCTTGAAAAGGGAGCCTCGAGTACTCAAGGTGAACACGGGACCCCGAGTGTCCCAATTGAAAAGGGGACCCCGAGTGTCCAAATTGAGACCGGTGAAGGCTCAAGTAGCCCTACCTTTACCCCGGAGCAAGTTGTTGAATTGCTCAATCAACAACGGGTAAAGGAGGATCGAGAGAGAATTGAACGAACGGGCATTCCCCGTATCTTGGATAATCCCCCAAGAAACTTTCCACTACCAAGACCCGTCCGATATGTGCAACCTCTTGAGCAAGTTGTTGAGGCTCAAGAAGGGGAGGAAGTTGATTATGGTGACGATGTGTATGGGTTTGATGATCACTTTCAACCAAGGCGAGCTATGAATTGGGGTCGAAATGTGGATCGGGGTAGAGGCCGAGGTCGAGGGCCACCCTTAGGATATGGAGGGAGGAATGCTAGAAGGGACTATGTTGCTTATGATGATCACCAAGGAGGCCAACCGGAGCCATTCCAAGGGGGTCGTGACAACAACAACAACCTCAATAGTGTGAAGCTCACTATTCCTTCTTTCAAAGGAAGTAGTGACCCGGTGGAGTACATTGATTGGAAATTGGCTATGGAGCGTATCTTTGACACCAATGATATGCCCGATGTGAAGAAAACCAAGTATGCAATATCCTCCTTTGAATCTTTTGCTTCTACTTGGTGGGAGTCGGTGAAGAGAAATAGAAGAAGGACGGGTATCGCTATTAATCTTACTTGGGAAGAGTTGATCCATGTGATGGATGAGAAGTATTTGACTAACCAATACCGGGTTGAACAACAAAGGCGTCTATATGATTTGAAGCAAGGTTACAAATCGGTTGGTGAATACTTCAATGAATTTGAGCAAATCCGAATGATCCTTGACTTAGATGATGAAGACAATGAGACGGCCATGATCCGTTTCAAAGGGGGCTTGAACCGAGACATAGCTTCACAATTGAAGTTCCACAAATATGATGATCATTACAAGCTATGTGAAGATGCGGTTGAGGCCGAGAAATGGCTCAAGGAGGAGAAATCCCTTCGCTACAAGAGTAGCACTCCTACTCCAACAAGCAAACCAAAGGATTGGAAGCCTCCTACTACAAATGCAAGGTTCCCAAGTGCAAGTGGAACAAGTGGTGCAAACGCTACCAAGGATGTGAAAAAGCCGTATGAGAAGAACACACCTAATGTGGGAGGTAACTCTAAAGCTCAATTACATGCTCCTACTTCTTCTTCAATACAATGCCACAAGTGCAAGGGCTATGGTCACTTTGCTAGGGAATGTCCTACAAAGAGGACCATGATTGTTGTTGGTAATGGTGCATATGAGAAAGAGAGTGAATCGGAAGATGAGGGAGTAGAGGGAGTAGAGGGAGATGAGGGAGTAGAGGAGAATGATTTGCTTGATGACACGGTGGAGGAGGAGGATCCTCATACTTTCTTGGTTGTGAGAAGGAGCCTAGGAGCTATGATTGTGGAAGATAGTGAAACCTTGCAAAGGGAAAATCTTTTCCATGCTAGGTGCCGGGTCAAAGATGTTGTATGCTCTATGATAATTGATTCCGGAAGTTGTGCAAATGTAGTGAGTCAATCACTAGTGGCTCAATTGAAGTTAACTACCATGAAGCATCCTAAACCTTACCGGTTACAATGGCTTAGTGAATGTGGAGAGCTTAAGGTGATGAAACAAGCCATGATCAAGTTTAGAATGGGTAGTTATGTTGATGAGCATTTGTTTGACGTTGTGCCTATGCAAGCATGCCACCTACTCTTAGGGAGGCCATGGCAATTCGATAGGCAAGTGGTGCATGATGGTCGTGTCAACACTTACACGGTCAAACATGAAGGGAAGAGATTTGTGCTTAAACCTCTCACTCCTAAGCAAGTGAGTGATGACTACAAGAAAATGAAGGAGTTGAGGGAGGTGGCAAAGGCTAAGTCACTCATTGAGACTAGCCCTTTGTCCAAAAGCATGGTGGCAATCCCACCTACTTCATCTACTGGTGGCATGTGTGCCATGATGCAACCGGGCGAGCTCTTGAAAGGTAATGATGGCACCAAGTTTCTCCTATGCCTAGTGCACAAAGGTATGATCCTTAACTCTAATTGTGATTTTTCTTCTAACCCTTTGCCTAGTGTGTTTGGGAATGTTTTGAAGGATTTTGGTGACATGTTCCCGGATGAAATGCCGGATGGATTGCCTCCTTTGAGGGGCATTGAGCATCAAATAGACTTTGTCCCGGGATCCCAAATCCCAAACAAACCGGCCTATAGGAGCAACCCGGAGGATACAAGGGAATTGCAAAAGCAAGTTGATGAGTTGCTCACTAAAGGTTTGGTAAGGGAAAGCTTGAGTCCTTGTGCCGTGCCCGTGATCCTTGTTCCCAAAAAGGACGGCACTTGGAGAATGTGTGTTGATTGTCGGGCCGTGAACAAAATAACGGTAAAGTATCGTCATCCTATTCCCCGACTTGATGATATGTTAGATGAATTGAGCGGTTCATGTGTGTTTAGCAAAATTGACCTTAGGTCCGGCTACCATCAAATCCGGATGAAACCCGGTGATGAATGGAAAACCGCATTCAAGACCAAATTTGGTCTCTATGAATGGTTGGTGATGCCCTTTGGGCTCTCCAATGCACCTAGCACTTTCATGAGGCTAATGAACCATGTTCTAAAGCCATTCATCAACAAGTTTGTGGTCGTCTATTTTGACGATATATTGATCTATAGCAAATCAATAGACGACCATGTTGAACACCTTAGGCTAGTGCTTGAGAAGTTGAGAGCCGAAAAGCTCTATGCTAATTTTAAAAAGTGTGCCTTTGGTGTTGAGAAGGTGGTCTTCCTTGGGTTTGTTGTGAGTGCTCAAGGAGTGGAGGTGGATGAGTCTAAGGTAGAGGCCATACGTGATTGGCCTACTCCTACTATCGTGACTCAAGTGAGGAGCTTTCATGGTCTCGCAAGCTTTTATAGGCGATTTGTGAGGGACTTTAGCTCCATTGCCGCTCCACTCACCGAATTGGTGAAGAAAGACCAACCGTTTGTTTGGGGAGAGCCTTAAGAGAAGGCCTTCCATGAATTGAAAAGTAGGTTGAGTACCGCCCCTCTATTGCAATTGCCCGACTTCGGAAAGGCATTTGAGGTTGAATGTGATGCCTCGGGGGTGGGAATTGGTGGTGTATTAATGCAAGATAGCAAACCCATCGCCTACTTTAGTGAGAAATTGAAAGGGGCCTCCTTGAACTATTCGACATATGACAAGGAGTTGTATGCCCTTGTGAGAGCCCTTGCCCATTGGCAACACTATCTTTGGCCTCGTGAGTTTGTAATCAAGAGTGACCATGAGTCACTCAAGCATTTGAGAGGCCAAGAGAAGCTCAATAAGAGACATGCCAAGTGGGTTGAATTCATTGAGTCCTTTCCCTATGTGATCCAATATAAGAAAGGGAAGGACAATGTTGTGGCGGATGCGCTTTCGAGAAAGTTTGCTCTAGCCACCACTCTCACCTCTAAGCTCATGGGTTTTGAGAGCATTAAATTGATGTATGCTCATGACCCAAAGCTAAAGAGTGTCCTTGACGCTCTAGAGAAGGGGGAGAGAGTTGAGAAATACCAATGGGTTAATGGTTATATCTTCAAAAATGGTAGAGTGTGCATTCCGGAGTCCTCTTGGAGGGAGTTGCTTGTGCAAGAGGCACATTGCGGGGGACTCATGGGACATTTTGGCACAAGAAAGACTTTGGCTATTCTTAAGGAATAATTTCATTGGCCAAAGATGGGGGTGCAAGTGGAAAAGTTTTGCAACAATTGCCTTGAATGCAAGCGTGCTAAATCCAAAGCCCACCCCCATGGGTTGTATACCCCTCTCCCCGTACCTACTAGTCCTTGCTTGGATATCTCAATGGATTTCGTGATGGGATTACCTAGGACTAGGGGGGGCCATGATAGCATTTATGTTGTTGTGGATAGGTTCTCAAAGATGGCTCATTTCATTCCATGCAAGAAATGCGATGATGCCCAACATGTAGCTTCCTTGTTTGTTGAAAATGTTTTGAAGCTACATGGTGTGCCTCAAACTATAGTGAGTGATAGGGACACTAAGTTCCTAAGCCATTTTTGGCGAAGTTTATGGGGTGCTTTAGGCACCAAGCTCTTGTTCTCCACGTCCCACCACCCACAAACCGATGGGCAAACGGAAGTGGTAAACCGAACCTTGGGTGCTCTTCTTAGAGCCATGACCCGAAGTAAGGCCGGGACTTGGATTGATCGTTTACCTCTTATGGAGTTTGCCTACAATCGAACCGTGCATAGAATGATTGGCATGACTCCATTCGAGTGTGTGTATGGTTTTAACCCCTTGATTCCCCTTGATCTAACCCCTTTGCCAAGGGAAATGGTTGTTAATTTTGAAGGTAAAGCTAGAGCGAAGGCAATGATGGAACTCCATGCAAAGGCGAAGAAGAATTTGGAGGAAGCCTATGCTAAGGTTGCTTCCAAGAAAAACAAAGGACGCAAGAAGGTGGAACTCAAGAAGGGTGACTATGTGTGGGTGCACTTCCGGAAAGAAAGGTTTCCAAACCTTAGAAAAGGGAAGTTAGCACCCCGTGGAGATGGCCCATTCCAAGTGCTCTCAAAGATAAACAACAACGCCTACGTGATCGACTTGCCAAGTGAGTATCAAGTTTCTAATACTTTCAATGTTTGTGACTTGGTTCCTTTGGATGTAGGTGATGATGCGGTTGTGGGTGATGATGCCTCAATTTCGAGGACGAAATCTTCTCAAGAAGGGGAGGATGATGAGACCCAAACCCTCACAAGACCATTCACTCGTAGTCAAGCTAAGGAGATCCAAGGAGTACACATACACTTGGTGAGGAAGGGCCTTGAAGAAGGAAGCGATTGGAAGCCATTCCGGGTGCTCAAACTAGGCCTCACGCCTAAGGAAGAAGAGAGCCCAGCAGAGCTAGGCGCCCCGCCTACCCTAGGCGCCCCGCCTAGGGAGCTCACTGCCTAAGGCCCAGCAAAGCACCAGGCGCCCCACCTGGCTAGGCGCCCAGCCTAGCTAAAGGCCAAGCCAGGCGCCCCGCCTAGCTTCAGGCACCCAGCCTAGCTGAAGGCCAAGCCAGGCGCCCCGCCTAGCTCCAGGCGCCCAGCCTAGCTTCAGCATGTTCCAGGCGCCCCTCCTAGCTGCTGAACTTATGTTTCTTTTACTATTTTGCCCTACGTGGCTTATTTGATGAACCTTATTAGTAAGGGTAATTAAGTCTTTGTGTAAGCTTGGGAAACACTATAAATAGCGAAGTCTAGCCTATTTACACTTAGTTTTTGATATTTGATGAATGTTAAACATTGAACATGAGCATGGCTCTTGGTTATTGAATGAAACCTTTTGATCTTGGACTTGTAGTTCTTCTAGCGGATCTAGATGAATACTTTTCCTCTCCGACCATTCTACTTGCGTGCTCGCGTTAGCTCGAGGGTAGTTGCATAGCGTAGGTGTTCTTGTCCTTCTCTCGGGGTGTAACGGAACAAGTTCTCCGTTGCTACTTGGGATTAGAGATCGAGTTACGTCTCGTTCTTATCTTTTACTTTTTCCGCGTTTGATTCTCATCAAAGATGCAGGCCTTATACTCCGCCATTTTGTTGGTGCAAGGGAACCTTAGTTTGCCCGTGACAGGGTATTGTTATCCAGTCTCAGAAACTAATACCGCTCCAATGCTGACTCCTTTGAAATTAACCGCTCCATCGAAGAATAACCTCCAGCCATTATATTCTTCTGTGATCTCTTCTCCTACGAACACGACTTATTCATCAGGGAAGTAGGTGTGCAAAGGCTCATAAATCGTCTCCCACCGGGTTCTCGGCCATATGATCAGCCAAGGCTTGGGCTTTCACCGCCTTTTGCGTGACAAAAGTGATATCGCACTCGCTGAGCAACATCTGTCATTTAGCCAGCTTTCCAGTAGGCATTGGCTTTTGGAAAATGTACTTGAGAGGGTCCATCCTTGATATCAGCAACGTTGAGTAGGAAGTCAAGTAGTGTCTCAACTTTTGTGCTATCCATGTCAGTGCACAACATATGCGCTCCAACAATGTGTACTTGGCTTCGTAAGGAGTGAACTTCTTGATTAGATAGTATATGGGTTGCTCTTTCCTCCCAGTCAAATCATGCTATCCCAATACACATCCAAAGGCTGAGTCTACCACGGACAGATATAAGATCAAAGGTCGCCCAGGCTCAGGTGGAACCAGCACGGGCGGGCACGACAAGTATTCTTTGATTCAATCAAAGGCCTTTTAGCAATCCTCTGTCCACTCGATCACCGTGTCTTTCTTCAGCAGCTTGATGATTGGCTCACATATGACGGTGGATTGTGCTATGAAACGGCTGATGTAGTTGAGCCTTCCTAGGAAGCTCATAACCTCTTTCTTGCTTCTTGGGGGTGGCAACTCTTTGATGGCTTTGATCTTGGATGGATCAACCTCGATACCCCTCCTACTGACGATGAAACCCAAGAGCTTCCCTGCCAGGACACCAAATGCACATTTTGCTGGATTTAACTTCAGATTATACTTTCACAAGTGGTTGAAGAACTTACGCAAGTTGTCAAGATGCTCCGAATTCTTCTTTGATTTGATGATCACATCATCCACATAGACTTCAATCTCTTTGTGCATCAGATCATTGAACAAGGTTGTCATCGCTCTCATGTAAGTGGCCCCAGCATTCTTTAACCCAAATGGCATAACTTTGTAGCAGTAGGTTTCCCAAGATGTGGTGAACGCTGTCTTCTCGGCATCCTCTTCATCCATGAGCACTTGATGATAACCGGCGAAATAGTATACGAAGGATTGTAGATAGTGCTTTGCAGAGTTGTTAATCAAGATATGTATGTTTGGTAGAGGAAAATCATCCTTTGGACTCGCTCTATTTAGATCGCTGTAGTCCACACAAACTCGGAGTTTAAAATCTTTCTTCGGCACGGGGACGACATTGGCCAACCAAGTCGGATACTTGACCGTTCTTAGAATCCCCGCATTGAGCTGCTTAGTTACTTCTTCACCAATTTTCAACAGAACCGATGACTTGAATGTTCGGGCCTTTTGTTTGACCGGCGGAAAGCCCGGATTGATAGGTAATTTGTGAGCTACCACATTCGTGCTTATGCCATTCATGTCATCGTACGAACAAGCGAATACGTCCTCATATTCTTTAAGAAACTCCGTGTATCACTGTTTGTCCTCGGCATTGAGGTGTACACTGATCCTTGTTTCCTTCACAATTTCCTTATCTCCTATGTTTATCACTTCAGTCTTCTCAAGGTTTGGCTTAGGTTTGTTTTCAAATCTTTAAAATTCTTCTTGCGTAGTCTCATCTAAATCATCATAATCAGCTCTAGCTTCTCGAAGTTCCATTGTTTCATTAAACGTTGCGATTGTGGACTCAATGGGTTTATTAATGTGAGAGCTGAAAAAGTAAAATATTGCAAAATTAAAAAATTAAAGAAAAAATTATACAGGAAATGGTGCGATGTTTCATTTATGAATCCTTGCAAAACAAAGTTTGTAGGGAGACTTATGCAAAAGAAAAGAGAAATGCAAACTCCACGACTCAGGGTCGGGTTTTATTTTGGAAAGCATAAAAAATAAATTTTGATCCCCTCAGCTCTACCAAGGTCCACGGTAAGCTCGGGCCCGGTTGCTGGTCCAGTTGTTCAATGCCGCTCCAGATATAGCCTGTATCAGTCCAGGAGGTTCAACATGTTCTTCCAGGTTCACACAGCAGTCTTCATCAGCTACGAACAGATTTTGCATTCCTGTTAGTAGATCCTCTTCAGCATCAGCTACTTTCGGCTCCACTCCTTGTGTTGCGGACACCTCCCCTTTTCGACCATCCAAATATCCAGCCGAGACGAAGATATGCAGAAGAGTTTTAGTGCTTTCCTTATAGAGCATGAAATCCATTGATGCTTCTTCCATGCTCTTTTCATAAGTCACAACATATCCTATGCAAGCCTTCTCGTTGTCGGGCCTCATCACAATTCTGATTGGCTCGACCATACCATCCAAATTCTTGCCCAAACCTTTGCCCGGTTCATAGCCTTGCTTGATCATGATGCTTATAACCTAGTCTCCAGGCCACCTTGCAGGTTGTGGAAGTATATACGGCTCTTCAATCACTACCTCCATAGGTTCCAGTGCTTTGGGCATCCATACTTGCTTTCCTTTTGTTTCTTCAGAGATGCATCTCCAATTGGGACGAGCACTGGATGAGTACGTCGGCCGCTTCTCGGTCTTAGCTGGCAGGGTCTCACGAAATTCTCGTGATGGCACTTCCCAATCAGACATGACTGGCTCCCTGACCAAGTTCCTTCCTTCGTAGCCTTTGCCTCGGCTATTCCAGCAAGCACTGTAAAAGTTCATCTTCTTCTCTTCAACCCAGGCGGCATATTGACCTACTTGGGAGCAAAGTGTACAGCGTAGGCTCCTTGGACCGTGCATGTAAGATTCCAGCTTGAATTGTAATTTTTTGCGGCGCCCTCCTCGAGTACCTTGCACTACTCCCACGAGTTCCATAGTATAGATTGTCTGGCCATCAGGAGCACTTCCTTCAATTGCTGGTATGGTTTGCTCATTATAGATAGAGTTATTCCCTTCGCCAAATACTACTACTTCTTTGTGGTCCCATTCGAACTTCACTGTTTGATGCAATGTAGATGGCACCGCACCAGCCATATGGATCCAGGGCCTCCCTAGTAGAAAAATGTAGGAAGCAGAGATGTCCATGATGTGGAACTCAGCAGTAAACTCCAAAGCACCAACCATGATGGTCAAGTCAATCTCTTTAATGGTGCTTCATTGCGATCCATCAAATGCTTTCACCTTCATATCGCTTTCCCTTATCTTACTTTGGTCAATTCCCATTCTTTTCAGTGTGATGAATGGGCATATGTTCTGACCAGAAACTCCTTCCCACGAACCTGTCTTTGCATTTGACAGTGACGTTCAAAGCTTTGTTGTGATTCAACCCTTCAGGTGGTAGCTCATCTCCGTGAAAAGCAATTCGGTTGGCCTCCATGACTTGTCCAACCATGCTAGCCAAGTTCTCAACTGAAGTGTCCACCGGAACATGTGGTTCGTCCAATACTTTCATCAAAGCATTTCGATGACTCTCCGATTTGAGGAGCAAGGCCAAAACAGAGATTTGAGCTAGAGTTTTTCCTAAGTGCTCAACTACGGAGTACTCCTTTGCTTGTACTTTCTTCCATAGTCCCTCAGACTCTTCCTCGCTAATGCCTCGTCTCTCTTGGATTAGATGCTCAGGAGTGTAAATCCTCCCACTCTTAGTCATTCCTTACGTGGCAAGGGTCTCAGCTACATCCTTGTTCTTCCTCTCCTCTTCATATTCCATGACACTGCCTTGTCGCTGTATGGTGGAACCACATCGACATAGAATTTAGGGGCCACTTCTACCTTAATTGAGCTCTGGCGCTGTGGCGGCTTGAGCAACTGAAGCGGTCGCTGGTGCATTTTCTTTTGTCTTAACAATGGTCCCTTCTAAATTGCAGTCCTCATCCAGCTCAATCAGGTTCACCCTACCGTCTCCATGATTGGGCAAAGGGTTGTTGTGCACATTCGGAGTCTTCAAGTGTATCACCTTTTGGTCGATCAAGTCTTGTATTTTGTCCCTTAAAGCATAGCACTTCTCAGTATCATGACCAGGCCCTCCAGAGTGATAGGCACAGGTTTTAGTTTGGTCAAAGTAAGGTGTCATTCTATCAGGCATTTTTAATGGCACGGGTTGTATATGACCAGCTTCTTTGAGTCTCTCGAACAACTGGGCGCGAGACTCGACCAGTGGGGTGTAGTTTCTTTTGGGTCTTGGGTTGTTATTGGCGTGATGCCTTGGTAAGTAGGTGTTGGTGTTTCGGTAGTTGGGATTTTATGGGTATGTTGGTCTTTATGGTGGTGGGTTTTGGTACATGGGCTGGGTGTTATAGACTAGGTAGGTGTATGTCGGTGGTATGTAGGGATAGGAGGGATGAGGTGTTTGGTAGTAGTGGTTGTGAATAAGGGAGTGGTCAAGTGATGGGGCCACGAAGGAGACATCGTCATTCTTCTTTCCTGAGGCGGTAGTGCTGCCAGCTTGTAGAGCTTTGTTAGCGGCTTGTAATGCAGCCATGCTAATGATCCTTCCAGTCTTGAGTCCACCTTCGACCATGTCGCCAATCTTGATCAGTTCTCCGAACTACTTGTCTTGCAAATTCAACATCTTGTAAAATAGACATCTTCTTGTATGCGAATTAAAATCGCAACTATCTCAGCATCTTCCATGGAAGGCTGGACGTTGGCGACTTCAGACCTCCACCTAGTTGCAAACTCTCTAAAAGTCTCAGTAGGCTTCTTCTTCAACTTCTCTAAGTAAAACCGATCGGGCATGGCGTCAATGTTATGCCCAAAACTGTCCACAAAATCCCCAGCCATTGCTTCGCAGCTTGTCCACTTCTTGGTTTGTTGCTTAGAGTACAATACTAGTGCATCTCCAGTCAAACTGCAGTGGAACAGCTGCATGCGAATCTTTTCGTCATGCCCAACCCCAATCAGCTTGTCATAATAAGACTTAAAGTGAGCCATTGGATCTCCACTGCCACCGAACATGTTGAATTTGGGTGTTTTGTAGCCTTCAGGTAGTTTCAACTCAAGATACAAGCAGAGATCCTCATAAGATAACCCTCGGGTTCCCTTAGCACCTTGGAGTTGTTTGAACTTCTCAACCAACAATTGGACTTGTTCTTTGGTGCTGTCTGGGTCTTTCTTAGTCCAGACATACATTTCATGGTCCTTGGTGGGTGATGCCAGGGTTTTGGTTTCAACAGTGTAGGCGGGTATGTTGTTTTGTGGTTTTTTTGGTGGTGCAGTGTGGGCAGGGTAAGGTAGGTCTTTTTCGGGGTGAAGTGGATCTTTGCCGTGACGGCGAGCAGTTCTGTTTGGTTCAATGATCTCATCAGTATGGGCCAGAGGGATCCTACTTTCCAATTCGAGCAACCTCTGATCCATAAGCGGCCATGCTTTGTTTCTCAGGAGTACCAACCTTGTCGAACTCAGCCATGATATTTCGTCTCGTCCTTGTCCTTGTAGGAAAAGGGGGAGGTGTCGGGATTGATCCTTTGGACCTCAACGGGTATTGCGGCACAGCCAGAATGCTCAAACCAAACTTTAGGGGACTTGGGAACTGACATATCAAAAACAGGAAGATAAAATGTGAGCATATGTTAGCTTAAATAAAGAAAATCGCATCCTATCATGCATGGGACCTCTTTTGTGTCGGAGGTGGGCCTATCATAGATTCGAAGTAAACGTTTGCACCAAACACATCATTTCGTTTGAATAAACATGATCATTACCAATTTAAAACCCAAAAATAACGAAATTTTATTTAGTTTTCTTGGCTTTATTACAACCACTAATGACTCGATTAAACGAAAAATGACAATAGAAGAAGGACAAGACGACTCGACTCGACACGACTAGACTAGGCACCAAGCAAAAAGGACTTCAGGTTCAAACATTAGCTCCAGTGTCTTCCATTTCCTTATCCTCTTTGGCTTCCTCTTTGGGTTTGTGAACAAGACTAATGAGCGGAGTATCAGCAAATATCTCCAGCAAGTCTTTCCCATCCTCCATGTCACCCAAAGCCTTTACTAAGAACTCACAAATTTCCAATCCTCTCGCTTCCTTCTCTTCCAGCGGTACTGACTTAAAATATTCTCCCCACCCCTTGAGCAAATCTTGCAAGTTTCCAGCAGCTTGCCTTGCAGTCATGACCTTGCCGGTCTAATACTTGAGTTCGTCTATTTTGATCTTATCTTTATATTGTCTCTTCATCTCTCTTTCTTGCGTCACCTATAACTCCTTCTTTCTTTGATTAAACTCTTGCTTCAGCTTCTTGTATTTTTCAGCAGCATTTAGAGCCTTGGCTTTCCTTTTAAGTGCAGCCTTGGATCGATACTTTGCCTATCTTCGTCGAGCCATTGAGGGTAAGTCAAGTTGGCTATGAATATAACCCTACTGTTGCGACCACGGCAAAATTGCGTGGTAAGTCTTTTCTCCCACATTGTCAGTATGTTGAGGGCTATATGATGCTCTATGTCTTTTATGTCGACGTTGAAACTCCTTCCCTCAGTTAATTGCGGAGTTTGTTGTGTCATGCCCACTTGCGGAAGGATCCTTAGAGGAACATAGTGATGAGTTCCTCGAAATCCAATCAACGTCAAGAAGGTGATGTCTTGACCTTGTATGGAGACATCGAAACCAGCATAATGTACAATCACCCATTGCACCTCTTGCAATTCCTCGAGCCTAGTGTACCATCCTTCCATATTTGCGGGGTATTCCTATGTCACTATCCTAGCCATGCGGGTGCTATGCGAGCGAATCCCTCCTTGCCAAGAGGGTTTTGGTGCCACTAGACTAACAGGGACGCCGTGCAAATGCTCTATCAACCAGATTTCCAACAACGGATAGCAACCTTAGAAAAAGTCTCCTCCCCTCCTACATTTAGTCAAAGCGCTATAAACTTCTCCCAAAATCATCGGGACCAAACTCACTTGACGTTTGAAGGCACCTCTGCGCAAACCCTCTACCACTCTTCCCAGCCTTATGTCAATCGGGTCCAAGCTCTAATCCTGCTAGCCCTCCAAAATCTTCCAACATTGGTGCCAACTCAAAACCATTGAAATGAAACACATCCCTTTTGTAGTCCCAGAAATGGGTAGCAGCTTCAACCAAACCAGTCACAGCACTATAGTTCTTGAGAGCTATCAATTCCCACAACATATTTTGAACATGAGCTATGCTGACAATGGCCAAATCCTCCCACCAAAGTCTGATCAAGTGAGGAAGTCGGGAAATGATCTCAAATTGGAGAGTACCCTGTGCAGCCATAGTCTGAAAACAAAACATGAAAAGGTAAAGACCAAAACATTCTTATAGTTTTGATCATGTTCTAACAGACAATCAATGTTTTGTGCAAACGCTTCTTCGAATCAATGCGATTTGTCATTCTTTGGGTTAAAAACCCTTTTTGACATTTGGCATGGGTTCACTAATGGACTATTACGTGCCAAGGACGTACAGCCTTCCTTGCTTTGTCATTATGCAAAAAGGATAAATACGCATTTTGTAGCCAATTATTCTCATAAATTCCCCAAAATTTATAAATCAGTACATGACAATAATTTTGAAAAAGTAAAAAAAAAAAAAAAAAAGAAATGACACTTTTGACTAGGCAGCACACTCTTTTTCCATCTTAGCTCTCTTTGCTTCTCGAGTAATCTCCTTGATTTCTTCCATAGCCTTGACTAAGTATCATTTGGCTGCAACCAAATGTAAGATGTCTACCTCTGCGCACTCTGAATTCCATTTCTCAAGCTTTGTTTCTAATGCCTCTATCTTTCCCTCTAGTTCTAATGTACGCTTCTTCCACACTTCGATCTCTTCTTTGTTTTCCTTATCCATCTTGATAGCCTTTAGCATGAACTCTCGGTACCGGATTTGAGCCTCCGCTTCACGATCTCTTATGTTATTTCCACGACTTGGCCCCACTACAACATTTCCCCTTGTACTAGAGCGTAACCAGCTTTTGTAGTTTAGTTCGCATCCAGCCGTTGTATCTATCAGGCGCTAGCGAAGCTTCTTCCATGACTTGTCTTCCTTCCCATGACTTCCTAATGCTTTTGACCCTAGGAACAATATCTTCAGTGTCGTCAAACTGATAATCTTTCGTGTTTGGTAACAATGGTATGATTTGCTTCCTCCCTGCTTGCCTCATTACTCTTAGCGGTTGATAAGGTTGGAGGCCTCTTAACCCCATAATTATCACAAAGGATGCCTTCTCAGAACTAATGATGAAATCTGACGAAGGGAACCAAGTGAACATCCACTGGATCGAGTCCTCTGTTATGTCTTCGAATAATTTCACCCACTTCTTTGTGCTGCTCGGCTGTTTGAATTTCGAAGTCGTATACCGTTCCCCAATCAAGTAGGTGCAACCAGTTGGTTTGGATAGTGCTTGCGCACCTCTTGCTTTCCCTAAATGTTCTTTGAACCATGCTTGTAGTAGAAGATTACACCTTTGGAAATATCTCGCTCCCCTCTTACAATGACCCAAAGCTCGGTAAATGTCTGCTACTATTATAGGAACTATGGTATAACGATAACCATCAATTCTGTTGAACATTGCATCAGTGACCATGACAAGTCTCGAGCATATGTCTTGATTTGAACTCTCGGGGAAAACCATCACTCCTAAGAAACCAATAGCAAATGCAAGCGGTCTAGCCCTTCTCCAATCACCGTAGGACTCGAGCTCCTTCTTATGGCTATCATACACCTTCAAATGCCCAAACCGAGTGTGAAAATAGGAAAATGGGATCTTCTTTCGTTGTAAAAATCCCACGTCCACACTTGCAATCAATCCTAACTTCTTATGAAACTCGTCAGCTGTGGGGACACTAGGTGCTAGTATGCGAACCCCTTGCCAACGATGTTTTTCTAACCCCGAGTGCGACACAAAACCCCCTATTCTTCCAACAAAGGTGTTAATTCAATGTCCCCAAACCTAAACATGTTCAACTCTTCATCCCAAAATGACACAACTGCTTCGATCATCTCTCAACACGGCTCCATTTCTAGTAATGAAACCAAATGACCCAGGTGTTGACGTACTTCAGTTTGCTCTCCTAGTGACAAATTATTCTACCAATCAGTTAACAAAGGAGGTGCGCCCATAGTCATCCCAAAACGATGGAACTTTTGACTCATTATGACCTAAAAATAAAGAAGAAATAAAATTTAAAATCTCGTCCCCTTTGATAATAATTGAACAAATCAAAATGCATTGTTATTCTCATCTCACTTTTTTTTCGTTTCTTTTCTCTCGAATGCACATAATCATGTCCAAACGTCCCTTTGGGTTCGGAAAACCCGTTTAGGTAGTTTGGACAAGTTGAGAACTAGTCGGCTCACGGGGAGCTGTTGCTCCCAAACGCACACGCAAGTATACGTGGTCGACAAGTAATAAAGTGATAAATCGAGTATCGTTCCCACGAGGACTAGTGTTAATGACTATATTCTAGCAAACAATTTTCTAAAAACTATCCAGGGATCTTTTTCAATGATGGTTGAGATTTTTACTAACTAAATGAAACAATTAAAAGCAAGTAACTGAAGTCAAGTAATAGAGCAAATTGTAGACTGTTATCAATAAAAGAGAACGGTCCAGGGTCATAGTTACGAACAATCCAGTTGAGTTTTCCAGTTGATTCTACTTCTTGATTTCCTAGATTGCTAACTAACAGGTTAATTATATTTGTGAAAACCTATCGATTCTTCACGAGTCCATGCAAGCTACTCTAATGCCTATATTTCTATGGAATTAAATCATATGCATGCATTAACGAACTCTGTATTTAGCTAAGCAAGGCAAATAGGTATATGTCTATCCTACCCGCAAATTGATTCCCTGATGCGCAGGTTCACAATCAAACCCTATTCTCGCTTATTTGCATTCACAAGTTCCCTCTGTCGAGTTCAACTTGTAAACAATAGATAGTGTTCAATTATCAGGCCTCAATAACCAAACAATTAGGCTCAAGAAAGAATAAACAATCTGTAATGGTAAATTAATAGGAAGAATTCAACTTTCAAACATCAACCTTCACGTATTTGCTCTAACCCTAGAACGAAAGAAATATAGAATTAAAGAGAAGAATAAGAGAAAGAGAGAAAGAACTTGTTTAGATGACATGTAGGGCTCCCTTGCTCTCCTCCACATCTCCCCTCTAAAAACGAAATTAAAATACAATTTATAGTGTTTACAAAGTCTTCCCATAAGTTAATCCTAAGCCTAAACTGAATTGGAAAAGTTGGGGTCGCAGAACTAAAAGCCACAGGGAAAGCCACGCGTGTCTCATAGCTTCTTAGAGTCGTGCGCCACAGCTCATACGTCGCATGGCTTTTGGCGTTTGGAAGTCTAACATTGCAGGCCATATCCCACAATTAGCTAAGTTCATCAATTCTTGCTCGATTTCCATCTTCACTCTGTTTGCACTCGTATTCATCCAAATCATTCGTAAAATCACAAACACAATAAGTGAGAGCAACAATTACAATTATTTCGTGCAATGAGCGAATAACGTATCAAAATGTGCGGAAATATTAAGGTAAATTAGGCAAATATTGTCAAACATCACCATCCCACACTTAGACCTTTGCTCGCCCTCGAGCAATCATCAAAAGCAACTTCCCAACTCAACCAACACTTGATAGAATAGGTCTACCTATGGTTATGGTTGATACCGACCATTAAACAAGAGCATAAATACATACCATGTGACCCACAACATGCCAAAAATTCACCAAATTTTAAAACACTAGAACAACCAACTCAAGACAACTTAATCTCAAAAACCGACTCAATGAAACCAAGCTTTCAAAAAATCACACCCATTCACACAACCAAGAAGTCAATAACTTCAACCTATCTCGCACAAACCATATTCCCTCACCAAAAATAATCAAGAGAGTGTCCCAAATATCACACACAGTATAAATTTCAAGAATAGATTAGGGACATAATATAGGAAGAATTCACTCGCTCTCCAAAAGAAGTTCACATGCCACACACAACGTGCCATAGGCTTGCCCGTAGTGTAGGACTCCACTAATGTAAGCTCACTCCAATCGGGATTAACTAGGACTTTACGGGTTGTAATGTAGGCTAAAGGACGGGTAGGATAAATATGGATAAATAGTGACTACCTCCCTAAGCACTTTAATACATCACTTTAATTTTTATTTTCACCAAAACCAACCAAGCAACCGCCCAATCGTACACACGGACTTCCCTCTCAATTTAAGCACTTTGCAACTTTACTTTTGCACAACACTAGTTAGGATTGAGACTTTCTTTCTTTTAATTTCCCTATTTTTCTCTTTTTCATTTCATTTTTTTTCTTTTCAATATTTTTCTCAACCATGCCAATGATTCTCTTTTTTTTTTTTTTCAAAATGCACCATATTATTTTCTTTCATCGGTTCCACTCAAAAGCCACCCAACCATCCAACTACAACTCCACAAACAATCAAATATTTCAATTAAAGTGCTATAAGGAGTAAGGGTTCAAAAAGAAGATAATTAAGAACAAAAGGGGTAAGGCTTGAAATGTGGGTGCTAACAAAAAGGTCAATAGGCTCAAAAGGGCTTAAGAAGGATAATATTAAAGGGTAGGCTAATCAAGGCTAGAAGGGGTTATCAAAGAAACGCCTGTATCATCTCCCGCCTAGAGCAAACTTAGGATTTCGCTTTGAATACACACGGGGCAAGTTCTAGACATCAATATGCGGCACAGAACATAAGAAAAGATAACTCACATCACACATGGCATACAGTTCACTAAAGACGGTTTCATTCCAACTCTCGGTTCAAGCAAACAAGGTGCAATTCGTGAAATTTAAGCACTAAGGCATAATAGTTCACAAAAGAGTCAAGTAATTGAACCTATGCGTCTCAAGAAGGTCATTCAAATTTTTCTAGGCATGCATCACAATTTTAAAACCAAAAGGGATTCACAAATAGCATATCCTCAAGTCCAAATTCACTGGTATCAAACAAACCAAAGGCACCTAGCATTCTACCATTTCTCCTAAAAATACTCTACTAACTAAGACTATACTACTCCTAACAATAAAAATTACCCGGTTGAAAGGTCTACCCATGGAAAAGAACCGAGGCCATAAGAAAAACCACGGAGCGGATGCCTGTACCACTAACTAAAACTAAAAAGAAAATCTTTTTGGTATTTTTCATTAGTTTTCTAGTTTTTTTTATTTTTTATATATTAAAGCAAGAAACAAATAAAAATAAAGTCAAGTGACAAAAAAATTGCTAAAATAAAATTCCTAAGGGTACAGTCATCCATAACCTCAAAACTTGGGAAGGTTCCCCCACCCCACACTTAAAACTTAGCAATGTCCTCAATGCGGTAAATAAAGTGCTAGAGTAAAAGAAGCTTCCCTGAAGGCCGAAATATCTAGCCTTTGGCGCTAGCAGTGACGCCATCTCCATCACGAACCAACCAATAAAGTGTCCGTAACATATAGGGTACTCAGACTTCCCCCGACATGTTGTTGATAAGGCATTGGGTGTGCGTGCACCCCACACTTGAGCTCGACACTATCTAAACCTGCAAAACATGTAGCTACACATACAAGAACTCATAGTCATGACAAATTTAGCTCAAGAGCGACCAATTTTAACCTCGAGGAACATCACAATGTTCAATTTATGCCTATATGTAATTTTGCTACTCAAGAATTCACAAAAATTTAACTTTTAATCACTTGGCATTTTCTCGAACATGTGGTGTGCCATGTATGATGTTTTTGCCTCAGCTTTTCTTTGTTGTGTATTTAAACATAAGGAAAGAGGGAAACGGAATTATGTTGTTATGTGTTACTTAGCGGGATAACGGGTTAAAAGGGGGGCGACCCGTTAGATTTTCGAACTTACCTGGAAGGCTGTGAGGGCAGCGACACAAGGCCATAGCACTTCAGATTTTTGCGCACACTGTTTGTGACACGCCACAGGCTGAGCGACGCATGGCTATAGCGTGCAAAATTTTTGTGTAATCTATTTGAGCTACGCGATGGAGCAAGCGACGCTTGCTTATAGCATTTCAAAGTTTTGCACGCACTGTTTAAGGCGCGCGATGGGGCAAGCCACGCATGGCTATAGCTTTTCCAATTTTGTGCAATTTTTTTGTGTTCACGCCATAAGCCAAGCGATGCCTTTGGCATGGCTTTTCTGTTTTGGCTACAACTTTTGCTGCGCGCCATAAGCCAAGCGATGCTTTGAACCTAGCTCACCGTTCAAAACTCCCGAGCCCTGCAAAAACAACAAGAAAATACGTAACACTAATGAATTAAAACGACTAAAACAATTAAAATTGGGTTGCCTCCCAACAAGCGCTTGATTTAACGTCGCGGCACGACGAAGACAACTTCATCACTTTTGCTCCACCTTGAACTTATGAATTGAATCCCCAACTTTGACTCAAGCTTATGACTATGGTATCGGGGTGGTGGAAAAAATACAAAAGGACCAAGTGACCAATGTCGCATTTTACACTTCTTAGCCTTTAAATGAGGGATGTCATTCTGTCTCCTCGGCATCACAAGTTTTAAAATATAGGCACCTTGTTCCTCCTCCTTTGATTTCTTCATAGGCTCGGGTGGCTCAATTTTCATGTCACCATCCAAACACAATGTTGAAAAATGATTGGAATGAGGTCCAATGCGCTTTAATTCTAAAATTGCATTACTTTTGACACCCTCACTTGCACAAACACTAGAGTCCTCAAATATGATGTTTTCTTTTTCCTCACTTGACTCTAATGTGATTTCCACAACTTCAGCATCATCAACTAATATTGGTTCGAATGGTAGAAATTCCACTTTTTGCTCCTCAAATTGGTTCCTAAGCTCTTCTATCTCAAATATACTATTCACGACAATTGATAATTGCGCATTAGACACCTCAACCATATCACTCAAATTCGCATCCAAGTCGTGAATAGCTAAACTAAATTGATCAATTTCTTAGGTGAGCTCCACTCTTTCTTCCATAAATTGCCTCGTCATATTTGTTATTTCCTTAGAAAAATCCTCATATGCTTCAAAGAATTTGGTGTGCTCCATTATTCAAGTTCCGCTAACAACCTGCACTTTATCGCTCCTGTCAAACTCACAAACACTATTAGAATCATCACACCT
Source organism: Petunia axillaris subsp. axillaris (assembly GCA_029990575.1). Classification (NCBI taxonomy): domain Eukaryota; kingdom Viridiplantae; phylum Streptophyta; class Magnoliopsida; order Solanales; family Solanaceae; genus Petunia; species Petunia axillaris. The sequence goes on from JARKNS010000007.1 coordinate 11,021,896, forward strand.
ATTGATTGGGGAAGGAGTATGACACTTAGGACAAGAATTCCAAAGACCACCACACAATTTGCAAAAGTTCCAGTCAAAAGTTGTAGAAAATTCACATGACCAGTCTCGCAGGGTTGAAAGACTTGGACAATTTTCCCACAAGTGTGTTCCTTCATACAGTAAACAAAGATCATCAAACTTTGAGCAACTATCATTCGACCAGTTTTCATTAAAAGATGCCATGTTAACAAGTAACACAAAAATAAACTAGACAAAAAAAATTAAACCTGAATAGAAAATAATAAATCTTACAAAAAGAAAACAGTCAATTTTTTAGTCCCCGGCAACGGCGCCAAAAACTTGTTGCTCCCAAACGCACACGCAAGTATACGTTGTCGACAAGTAATAAAGTGATAAATCGAGTATCGTTCCCACGAGGACTAGTGTTAATGACTATATTCTAGCAAACAATTTCCTAAAAACTATCCAGAGATCTTTTTCAATGATGGTTGAGATTTTTACTAAGTAAATGAAACAATTAAAAGTAAGTAACTAAAGTCAAGTAATAGAGCAAATTCTAGATTGTTATCAATAAAAGAGAACGGTCCAGGTTCAGAGTTACGAACAATCCAGTTGAGTTTTCCAGTTGATTCTACTTCTTGATTTCCTAGATTGCTAACTAACAGGTTAATTATATTCATGAAAACCTGTCGATTCTTCACGAGTCTATGCAAGCTACTCTAATGCCTATATTTTTATGGAATTAAATCGCATGCATGCATTAACGAACTATGTATTTAGCTAAGCAAGGCAAATAGGTATATGTCTATCCGACACGAAAATCGATTCCGTGATGCCCAGGTTCACAATCAAGCCCTATTCTTTCTTATTTGCTTTCACAAGTTCCCTCTATCGAGTTCAACTTGTAAGCCATAGATAGTGTTCAATTATCAGGCCTCAATAACCGAACAATTAGGCTCAAGAAAGAATAAACAATCTGTAATGGTAAATCAATAGGAAGAATTCAACTTTCAAACATCAACCTTCATGTATTTGCTCTAACCCTAGAACGAACAAACTATAGAATAAAAGAGAAGAATAAGAGAAAGAGAGAAAGAACTTGTTTAGAAGACATCTAGGGTTCTCTTGCTCTCCTCCACGTCTCCCCTCTAAAACCGAAATTAAAATACAATTTATAATGTTTCCAAAGTCTTCCCATAAGTTAATCCTAATCCTAAACTTAATTGGAAAAGTTGGGGTCGTAAAACTAAAAGCCACGGGGAAAGCCACGCGTGTCTCATGGCTTCTGAGAGTCGTGCGCCACAGCTCATGCATCGCATGGCTTGTGGCGTTTGGAAGTCTAACACTGCAGGCCATATCCCACAATTAGCTAAGTTCATCAATTCTTGCTCGATTTTATCCATCTTCACTCCGTTTGCACTCGTATTCATCCAAATCATTCCTAAAATCACAAACACAATAAGTGAGCAGAACAATCACAATTATTTCGTGCAATGGGCGAATAACGTATCAAAATATGCGAAAATATTAAGGTAAATAAGGCAAATATTGCCAAACATCAGGAGCCTCTCCTATGGCATGGTGCGTGCTCATTACATCAGAAGAGTGGTGTAATTCTAGACACGGTTCCCCAAGGCGGACGGTCAAGGAGTAGGATCATTTGAAATTATTGGCTATACCACGGACCAACTATATTTTAACATGTCCCTCTTAAAAGCTGTTTTAGTGGTGAAGCGACCGTGGGATCCACATAATCGCCGTGTGTGTGTGAAGTGTTGTTTCCCAGGAGTGGGGGAGTATAAGTGAAATATGCAAAATTCCACATAACTAATACAATAAATAAATAAGTGAGAGAAAGAAAAAAAAAATAAAGAAAAAAAAAAAAACCAAGTTAGTACACCAATAATAATAATGAATGAAAAAATGATAATTAAATCCCAAAAATAAAAACTCGTCGCAGTTAGGACTTTGAGTATCCCCAGCGGAGTCGCCATTTTTTCATACCCGTTTTTGGATCAAGCTCGAGGCGAGTCGGGTTTCGGATTTGACTGGGTGAGCTCGTATGAGTTTAAAAGTTGGAGTCGCCACCTAATATAATTTCTAAGGCGTATTTGGTCACCTAAGTGTCTAAAGTTAAGTTCAAAAGGTCTACTAGTCTATCTCAGAGATTCTATAGGGTAAGAAGTCCAAGTGACTCAAGGAAGAAGGTGTTAGGCACTTCCCCGATTCCCACCAAAAGGTGGTTACCGTCCGAATTTTAATTTTGGGATGTAAATAATGTCTATTACCATATGAGTACTAACTTGGGTTTAACGTTTAAACTAAGATACATCATGCATATACAAACAACTTCTGTATTCGGTCTAGGTTTAAGCCTAATCGTATCAACGGCCTCTAAGATTAAAGCCTAATCGTACACAAAAGTTACCATGTAAATGAGTATTCTAATTTGACTCACAAATGTAATCATACTTTAAAAGAAGAACATTTTCACAAGTAATTGGTTTTGTAAATAATTTTGGTTTTAACAAAGAACCGAAAGGAGTTTGTTTTAAAATAAAATATATGCTCATTTAGGGTCGATATGACTCGTCATTAATTGTCGAGCCCTAACCTTAATGGCCTTTTGGTGTTGGGGTCAGATTTTTGGGAAATATATAGGAGGAGGGGTTGTTTTCGAAAACGAAATCACAAGAGCACATAGATGCAATGGTGGGTTGTCGCACGTAATCATACTTATATATACATGCAAATACATGATCTAGATGATGATACTTTGAAAAAATATAGTTTTGAAAGTGTATAAACGATCCCTAATCTTTATGCACCCATGTATTAGTTAAAAACGTTTTCACACATAATTAGGCCATGATTTAAAAAATTTATTGGGCCTGGACCAACTGCGCAAAACAGAAACAGCTAAAACGTATAAAGAGGCCTATTTTCCAACACGTTATGGGCCTGGACCATTTGCGCAAAATAGAAGATGGTTTAAATACTTAAAAGGCTTGCTTTTACACAAAGGGGGGCAGTTTTAATTTCAAAGATATGTCCCTTATAGACATAAAAATTTCGCCCAGCGGCCACTTTTAACATCGGTATTTGGTTTGAGGCCACTATTTTCTTTGGTCTTACACTAGATGCCACTTTTAGGCCTTTACTAAATAAATATTGACTTAAGTTCTGATCATTGACTGAAGTTCAGTCCATACGGCCCCTGGACTGAAGTTCCATCATTAAGGATTGATCTTCAGTCCATATGGCCATGGACTGAAGTTCCATCTTTAAGGATTGAACTTCAGTCCATATGGCCCTGGACTGAAGTTCCATCTTTAAGTACTGGACTGAACTTCAGTCAACATGGCCCTGGACTGAAGTTCTATCTTTAAGGATTGAACTTCACTCCATATGGCCCTGGACTGAAGTTCAATCTTTAAGGACTGAACTTCAGTCAAAATGGCCCTGGACTGAAGTTCTGTCTTTAAGGAGTGAACTTCAATCCATATGGCCCTGGACTGAAGTTCAATCTTTAAGGACTGAACCTCAATCCGGCCCCTGGACTGAAGTTCTATCTTTTAAGTGAAAGTGGCCACAAACTAAATATTTTGGTATTAGTGGCCTGTGACTAAAGACCAGTGGCAAAAGTGGCCTTTCGTGCACTTTCCCCCTTATAGACAAATAGAACACATATAGGCCCTGTTTAATCGGAAATTCAGACGATGATCATGCTTTTGATACTCTTTAAAATATACAGAGTCTCAGGGAAGTAAAATTCTAAGTATATTTATCAGTTTTCAGAAGAAGCAACTTGGAACCAATTTAACTTAAACCTAAATGATGCAATGCACGCAAAGAGTGAGAGAGTTTGAAGGAATGGCCCCTGATAGCCTGTTTGGTATAACATCATTGTTATACCCCTATCTTAGAAAAAGATACAAACAGGGCACTTAACGAATATACAGGTTGGGGATAGTTCCTACGGGGAAACATAGAAAGGGGAGGAGTATTGGCCATAGAAAGAAGTCCTTGTTTCTCAAAGAAATGTTCAATTCTCAGAGTTCAGGAGTGTCAATAACCAGAGGTTCTTTAAACCACCAGAACCAAGCTTAGGCAATTCAGACATTAGCACTATTGAACCCTCAAGGTTCTATATAACACAGCTGCAGGAAACAGAGTTAGCATGGGATGAGGGAAAGGGAAAGCCTGACCCCCAAAGAAAGGTCTATCAGGAATAGGTGCAGTCAGTACACCCTCGTATGTCTAAATATGCAAACCATTAAAAAAAGGCAGTTCAGACCAATAGTTCAAGCAGAAGCACAATAAGAAGTCATGCTAAGGAATAAGACAGAGGCATTAGACAAGCAGTAAAGAGGTGAGGTCTCATGCCTCTAACTACATCTTAACCAGGTTGATATAATTTTAAACATAGGTGCCTGCATTACCCAGAACCAAAACATAGTATCTATACCAGTGATCTTAACAGAGCATAGTTGCAATACACACATACATATGCAGAAAAAAAAAAGACAATGAGAATGAATACCTTCAGATGTTGTGGAAACAAAGGAAAGAAGATGCTAAGGCCAGCACACCAGTAGTAAACAAAATAATCCTTTCAAAAAAGTAGGTAAGCAAGGACAGAGGGAGATGCTAAGAAAGGCTATGCAATTTTGGTGAATCAATGTGTTTCTAGGTTTTCTAATGTCCAGAACTCTGTCCTTTCTATTTGAAGAGGAGTCTTTTATATAGATGAAGAGTAGAGGCTTAAATTCAAACGGGAAGAATTAAACAAGGCAAGGGGAGATAGTTTCCATAAATAAAAGAGAAGTTTTAGCACCCTTTTTCCAAATACAAACCAATCAAATCCCTAGAATTAAGATCAATCTGAGATTCTAGTGAGCATAATCCCTTCCCCCAGCCACAATAAAGTCTAAATTCAAGAATCACTGTACAAATATAGTGTCAACCAATTTTGAGTCCTAAAATCTCTAGATTAACTGAACAGATTCAAATCAAAATCATAAGCATACTGAGTTAAAAGGTAGTTTCCAATCAAGCATCAATCAACAAGTTTTCAATTAAAAATCAATCATCTTTTAATCTAGACTAGGCACAAGTTTATAAGAATTATGCATTGAGACTGGGTAAACAAACATTTCGCACGGAATCATTCCTCAAATTAAATACGGATTCTAGGTTTAAATAGGTAACGATAACACAAAGATCATGTTATGAAACAAATCATGCTCGAATATTCGATAATTTCATGCGATATTCATACTAATCAGTGAATCGAAGTAAAAACATTTGGTCATGCATTTCATCATCCATTAATCAATAAATAATAATGAACATGCTAATCAAATAGAAACCTAAGCAAATCTAAGCATGGGTCTCACACAAATCCAAAATCAGTTAGAAGGGGGAGGGTTATGTTCATACCAAGGTCGGGTCAAATTGGCTCGCCGTAGACTTACCTTCGTTAAGTTTCTTATCCCACTCAAAAACATCCCTAAAAGGTCGACCTGAGCCCCGCCGGAGGCATCTCCCGGTGGAAGGTGTCATAGTTATCAAAGGTCGAATGTTGCCCTTGCTCGAACATCATTGAAATCATATGGGTTTTGTAGCAGACTCCATGAGGGATATGATGATGTAATTTTCCCCAAAATTCTCAGGCTAAAATGGCCGGGAAACCCATTGATAGTGGTGGCGTTCGAAGTCACCAAGAAGAGAGAAGGGAGTGAGAATCGGAGCAGACGTAGGGAGAAGGAGAGGGTCCCGTGGGTTTTGGGGTTGTGTGGGGTAGATTAGGAAATTTGGTTTTTCAACTGTTGGATTCGATAAACGGAGGGTTAGGATTTGGCCACGTGGGCGTCTAGGTGGAAAAGATAGGCTGATATGTATGCTTTGCGTATATACACGTGTAAATATATATATATATATATATATATATATATATATATATATATATATATATATATATATATATAGATAGATTTTAAATGGGTATAAAAGGGTATAAAATAGATTTTAAATGGTGTAAAAATTATGAAAAAATTAGGAAGTCAACTTTAAAATGTTAGGAAGGCTAAGATGCACAGAAATTGTAATTTTGAGTCTTGAAACAATTTTGAATAGCTTTTGTTAAAAATAGAAACAATTGTAGAAAAAATTATAAAAATAGGTATGATTTGGGACTATGCTTTGAAAATGGTCTTAATTACCAGGATATTATGAGAAGGTAATTTTGAAGATAATAGACGAGGTGGGAGTGGGATATACAGGTGTGTGTAGATTCAAGAACGGTTGATTTTGAAAATAGGGGGTGACAAAATTGGGCGTCAACAAAGACACCTCCCCCTTGCAACCGTCCAAGTAGCCAGACGAAACAAAAATATGTAGCAGAGATTTGACACTTGTTTTATAGTACTTGAAGTACAACGAGGCTTCTTCCATACCCTCCTCGTAACTCACGAAGTATCCTATGCCAGATTTTCCTCGTCGGGTCTCATTATCATTCGAATGGGCTCCGCTATGCCATACAAGTTCTTGCCCAAACCTTTTCCCGGTTTGTGGCCTTGTTTCAACATGATGCCTATCACCCAATCTCCAGGCCATTTTGCAGGTTGCGGGAGTATATACGATTCCTCAACTTCCTCGGGATCAGACTCGGCTATCTTAGGTATCCACACCTGCTTTCCTTTTGTCTCTCTGGCAATGCATCTCCAGTCAAGACGGGCGTTGGGCGGGTAAACAAGTTGTTCCTCTATCTTAGCGGGTGTTGTCTCACGGAATTACCATGCAAGTACGCCCCAATCAGATATCACTGGCTCCCAGGCTAAATTTCTTCCTTCATAGCCTTTGCCTCAATCATCCCATTAAGCACTATAAAAATTTCTCTTCCTTTCAATTCCTTCTGGAGCGTTGACAATTTTAGGAGCGAAGTGTGCAGAATACTAATATTTGGGGTCAAACGCCTATTATTCCTTAATATGTCCTTGTATTTTTTTGATTTTATTCGTTCATTTTATGTATAAATTGTGGTTTGAACGTACTTATTATGTTATATGATTGTAGGAGGTATTTGATTGCAAACGAGGCGAAAACGAGCAATTCAAGCACAAGTGGGAAAGTGTAGCTATATGCTAAAAGATGGCTACATTTCAAAGGTGTTTTAAAAAGTGGCTATCTATGATAATTGGCAAAGAAAACGAAGCTTTAGTTCTCGCACCGCTTAGAGGAAAGCTCTTAATGAGCAGAATGTTCCTAGGCGTACTAACTGTTCAGCCAGCATTGCTTTATATATTGCTTCCAACTCCCGAATTTTACTTCTCCAAATTACTTTAGGACTTAGACATTATTATTTTATTATATTGTAAACACTATAAATATATTATAACTTAGGTTTTTATGGGGAGACATGGAGGAGAGAATAGGAGCCCTAGATTTCTTCTAAACAAGTTCTTTCGCTCTTTCTCTTATCCTTTTCTTTAATTCTATAGTTCGTTCGTTCTAGAGTTAGGGTAAATACATAAAGGTTGATTTTTGAAAGATGAAATATATTCATTTACCACTATGGATTATTTATTCTTTCTTGAGCCTAATTGTTTTGTTATTAGGACCCGATAATTGAACACTATCTATGATTTATAAATTGAACTCGACAGAGGAATATTATAAACTCACATAAGAATGAATAGGGGCTGATTGTGAACTTGGGCATCAGCGAATCGATTTGTGGGTAGGATAGACATATGATAAGGGGCAAACCACCACAAGGCCCTTTATTAGAAGCCAAGCCAAAGCACTTCATAATGCTCACTTGTACTTGATTCCGAAGGGCGTTGATGATACGAACTCGGGAGATGAATCGAAGATCATGTACTTGAGTTCGATGGAAAAAGGAACACCCACGCTTCAAGGCCAAGCGGGGAGCCTAGCCCAAGGAGGTGCGCCTAGCAGTGAAGCACCCAGGAGGGGAGCCTGACCACCAGGCCGAGCGCCCAGAACAAAGGGGCCCCAGGTGGACCGCGACCAATAGAGCGCCCAAACAGAACACTGCATTGGTCAGTGGCTCCTCCAGGCGGAGCGCCTGGATCCAAGCCGAGCGCCTGAGATTCTGAAACTCCTACATTTTTGTGTAAATTTACTATTTTAGCCCTAAGTGTTCTATTGTATTTCTACCCAGCTAAGGGCTTGTTAGACATTTCATAACATTGTAATAGGGTGCTATAAATACACCCCATAGCTCATTTATGTCATTAACCTGCCTTGAATTATAACATTGATGAGAAATACTCTCTCTAAACCTTTGTTTTGGCGAAGATTAACTTGGATTAAATCAATTGGAAGAATCCAAGTTGATCTTCAATCCTCCTTGATCATTCTATTTGCAAGAGACGGGTGTCTCTTGAGGATAGTTGCATAGCGTAGGTTCTACTTGACTCGAACGAGGGTGTATCAACACATCGTTCCTTGGTGCTACCTCGTAAGTTGTTCTTGTCGCGTCTCGCTTTATCTTTATTTTATCGCTTCCATAGTTTTTCCCTTATCAGTTGGTATCAGAGCAAGGCTCGGGTGTTGTTTCGATAAACCCTCGATTCCTTGTTCGTTGTGGTTTCTTGATTTTATTGTTATTTTTATAATCTTGGTGTTCTTGGTTTGAAGAAAAACAAAAAAAAAATACAAAAATTCAAAAATTGCAAAAATATTACTAGATCTTGCTTGTATTGACGATTTTGTTGGTGTTTGTTATCGGAGAATGTTCTATGAAGTTAACCCATTGTTTTTATACCCCCATTACGTTGATTGATGTTGCAGAATGAAAATCCAAATTTTGAATCTCAAAATTTAGATTCAAAATTTCTTGAAACCCTTGAAATTTTTTTCTCAAATCTTGAAAAAAAGATTGTTGTATGTTGATCGTTGTTTAAAATGATTGGGGTTTGTTTTCAATAGCATAAAACACCTTTGGTATCGTTCAAATTGAAAAACACTTCGTGCATATCTAAGTAATCTTTCTACTTAATTAGCACTAATCTTTCATTGCTTTTAGGTTGATTCGTGCATTAGTTGGAGAGTAGAATTCCAAAAAGATTCCTAGATTCTTTTTTATTCAAGTCCTCACTTCAAAGTGCCTAGCTTTCATTGAGTGCTATTAACTCCACTCACCCCGGAGTGTGCTTGACTCGTGAATAGTTTGGTTGGGTTGAGGAATTGCTACTCATCTACGTGAAGCTTTGGAACCACAAGTCGAGTGAAATACCCACCGTCACTAAACGAGAGAGCCGAGGGATCTCAAGTGAGGGAGTGTGTGAGGTTGTTTACTAACATTTGTTACTTGTGTAGGTACAATGTCTTCCGAAGGAGATGATTTTGCAAAGAGTACCCTTGCTACTATCCTTGCCAAATTGGATAGTATGAACTTGAGGATTGAAATCCTCGAGAGGGTGAACTCTAGTGCTCTAGTTGAGCAAGGGACTTCTAATGTCCAATCGGAGAAAGGGACCCCGAGTGTCCAAGTTGAGAAAGGGACCCCGAGTGTCCAAGTTGAAGTCTCAAGTACTCCTAACTTTACCCCGGAGCAAGTTAGCCATGTCATTGAATTGCTCAATCAACAACGGGTAAAGGATGATCGAAAGAGACTTGATCAAGTGTTGGGCAATACCCAACGAACGGGCATTCCCCGTATCTGGGATAACCGCCCAAGAAACATTCCACTACCAAGACCCCTCCGAAATGTGCAACCTCTTGAGCAAGCCGATGAAGCTCAAGAAGGGGAGGAAGCCGATTATGGAGATGATATGTATGGGTTTGATGATCATTTTCAACCAAGGCGAGGTATGAATTGGGGTCGAAATGTGGATAGAGGTAGGGGCCGAGGTCGAGGGCCACCTATGGGTTATGTTGGTGGGAATGCTAGAAGGGAGTATGGTGTGAATGAAGATCACTATGGGGGCCAACCGGAGCCTTTCCGTGGGGGTCGTGACAACACCAACATCAATAGTGTGAAGCTTAAGAAAGAGAAGTCCAACCGTTACAAGAGCAACACTTCTACCTCCATGAACAAGTCAAAGGATTGGAAAAATCCTACTCCCAATGCAAAATTCACAAATGCAAGTGGCCCTAGTGGAGCAAGTGCTAGCAAAGATGTGAAGAAGCCGTTTGAGAAGTACACCCAATGTAGGAGGTAATTCTAAAACCCAATTGAATACTCCTACTTCTTCTTCCATTCAATGTCACAAATGCAGGGGGTATGGACACTTTGCTAAGGAGTGTCCTACGAAGAGGACCATGGTTCTTGTTGGTGAAAATTCTTATGAACAAGAGAGTGAACCGGAGGATGATGAGGTAGTAAAGGGAGATGAGGGAGTAGAGGAGGATGATCAAGATGACACGGTGGAGGATGAGGAACCTCATACTTTTCTAGTTGTGAGGAGGAGCTTAGGAGCTATGATTGTGGAGGATGATGAAACCTTGCAAAGAGAAAACCTTTTCCATGCTAGGTGTCGTGTTAAGGGTGTTGTAAGCTCTATGATCATTGACTTCGGGAGTTGTGCTAATGTTGTGAGTCAATCTCTTATAACCCAATTGAAGTTGCCTACCGTGAAGCACCCCAAGCCATATCGATTGCAATGGCTTAGTGAATGTGGGGAGCTAAAAGTAGTGAAGCAAGCAATGATCAAGTTCAAAATGGGTAGTTATGTTTATGAACACTTGTTGGACGTTGTGCCCATGCAAGCTTGCCACCTTCTCTTTGGAAGGCCTTGGCAATTTGATCGACAAGCGGTTCGTGAAAGCTTGAGGAGCAATCCCGAGGATACAAAGGAGTTGCAAAAGCAAGTGGATGAGTTGCTCAACAAAGGCTTGGTTCGTGAAAGCTTGAGTCTGCGTGCCGTACTGGTCATTATTGTGCCAAAGAAGGACGGGACATAGAGGATGTGTGTTGATTGCTGTGCAGTCAACAAGATAATGGTAAAGTATTGTCATCCCATTCCTAGACTTGATGACATGCTTGATGAATTGAGTGGTTCAAGTGTCCTTACCAAGATAGATCTTAGGTCCGACTACCACCTGATCCGGATGAAGTTGGGTGATGAGTAGAAAACCGCATTCATGACCAAGTTTGGTCTTTATGAATGGTTGGTGATGCCTTTTGGCCTCTCCGACGCACCTAGCACTTTCACGCGGTTAATGATCCATGTTTTAAAGTCACTTATCAACAAGTTCATGGCCGTCTATCTTGATATATAGCAAATCAATAGATGACCATGTGGGCCACTTGAGTCAAGTTCTTGAAATGCTAAGAGCCGAAAAGCTCTATGCCAACATTAAAAAGTGTGCCTTTTGTGTTGAAAAGGTTGTGTTTCTTTGGTTTGTTATTAGTGCCAATGGTGTAGAAGTAGATGAGTCCAATGTTGAAGCCATTAGAGATTAGCCAACTCCTACTACCGTTTCTCATGTTAGGAGTTTCCATGGTCTTGCTAGTTTCTATAGGCGCTTTGTGAGGGACTTTAGCACTATTTTCGCACCACTCACCGAGTTGGTGAAGAAGGACTAGTCCTTTGTGTAGGGAGAGCCTCAAGAGAAGGCTTTCCAAGACTTGAAAAGTAGGCTAAGTACCGCCCTTTTGTTGCAATTGCCCGACTTCGGAAAGGCTTTTGAGATTGAATGCGATGCCTCGGGGTTTGGAATTGGGGGTGTTCTCATGCAAGAAGGGAAACCCGTTGCCTAATTTAGTGAAAAGTTGAAGGGTGCAACCTTGAATTACTCTACGTATGACAAAGAGTTGTATGCCCTTGTGAGAGCTCTAGCTCATTGGCAACACTATCTATGGCCTAGGGAATTTGTGATCAAGAGTGACCATGAGTCACTCAAGCATCTTAGAGGCCAGGAGAAATTGAACAACAGACATGTAAAATGGGTAGAGTTCATTCAGTCTTTTCCCTACGTGATTCATTACAAGAAAGGGAAATACAATGTTATGGCCGATGCACTTTCTCGGAAGTTTGCTCTTGACACCACTCTAGCTTCCAAGCTCATGGGTTTTAATAGTATATGGTCGATCTATGCTCAAGACCCTAAGCTAAAAAGTATTCACGAAGCTCTTGAAAGGGGAGAAAGAGTTGAGAAATGCCAATGGGTTGATGGCTACATCTTTAAAAATAGTAGATTTTGTGTGCCCGAGTCCTCTTGGAGAGAGTTGCTTGTTCGTGAAGCACATAGTGGGGGCTTGATAGGTCACTTTGGGAGGAAAAAAACTTTTTCTATTCTCAAGGAGCAATTCCATTGGAAAAAAATGAGGTTGCAAGTTGACCGACTTTGCAAAAATTGCTTAGATTGCAAGCATGCTAAGTCCAACTCCAAGATCAACCCCCATGGTTTGTATACTCCCCTCCCTATTCCTACTAGTCCGTGGGTGGATATTTTTATAGATTTTTTTATGGGTTCACCATGGTCTAAGGGAGGACATAATAGCATTTATGTTGTCGTGGATAGGTTCTCCAAAATGGCTCACTTCATCCCTTGTAGGAAGAGTCATGATGCATAACATGTAGCTTCTTTGTTCATTGATAATGTGTGAAAGTTGCATGGTGTTCCTCAAACCATTGTGAGTGATAGGGACTCTAAGTTCCTTAGTCATTTTTTGAGGTGTCTTTGGGGTGCTCTTGGCACCAAGTTGTTGTTCTCTACCTCCCACCACCCTCAAACGGATGGTCAAGCCGAGGTGGGGAACCGAACATTGGGTGCTCTACTTAGAGCTATGACCCAAGGTAAGGTTGGGAATTAGGCTGAAAAGTTACCTCTTATGGAGTTTGCATATAATCGTACATTGCATAGCATAATTGACATGACTCCATTTGAGTGTGTTTACGGTTTTAATCCTTTGATTCCACTTGATCTAACCCCTTTACCCAAGGATATGGTTGTTTGTTTTGAAGGTATAAGCCGAGCTAAGGCAATGCAAGAGATCCATGCCAAGGCAAGAAAGAGCCTATGCAAAGGTAACCCTCAAGAAGAACAAGGGAAGGAAAAAGTTGGAACTCAAGAAAGGAGATTGGGTGTGGGTGCACTTCCACAAAGAGAGGTTCCCAAACCTTAGAAAAGGGAAGTTGGCACCCCGATGAGATGGACCATTCCAAGTGCTTTATAAGATCAACAACAATGCCTATGTGATTGATCTACCCGGCGAGTACAATATGTCAAATACTTTTAGTGTGAGTGACTTGCCTCCACTTGATGTAGGTGTTCATGCCGTGGAGGATGACGCCTTAATTTAGAGGACGAAATCTTCCCAAGAAGGGGAGGATGATAAGGGGCAAACCACCATAAGGCCTTTTATTAGAAGCCAAGCCAAAGCACTTCATGATGCTCACTTGTACTTGATTTGGAAGGGCGTTGATGATACGAGCTTGGGAGATGAATCGAAGATTGTGCACTTGAGTTCGATGGAAGAAGGGACACCCACGCTTCAGGGCTAGGCGGAGCGCCTAGCCCAAGGAGGTGCACCTAGCAGCGAAGTAACCAAGAGGGGTGCCCGACCACCAGACGGAGCACCAGAACCAAGGGGCACCAGGCGGAGCGCCCGACCAATGGGCGGAGCGCCCAAGCAAAACATTGCATTAGTCGATGGCTCCTCCAGGCGGAGCGCCTGGATCCAGGCCGAGTGCCTGAGTTGCTGAAACTCCTAGATTTTTATGTAAACATACTATTTTAGCCCTAGGTGTTCTATTGTGTTTCTACCTAGCTAAGGGCTTTTTAGATATTTCATAACATTGTAATGGGGTGCTATAAATACACCCTATAGCTCATTTACGTCATTAATCTACATTGAATTATAACATTGATGAGAAATACTCTCTCTAAACCTTGTAATGTTTTGGCTTGAATCAATTGGAAGAATACAAGTTAATCTTCAATCCTCGTTGATCATTCTATTTGCAAGAGCCGGGTATCTCTTGAGGATAGTTGCATAGCGTAGGTTCTACTTGACTCGAACGAGGATGTATCAACACATCGTTCCTTAGTGCTACCTCGTAAGTTGTTCTTGTCGTGTCTCATTTTATTTTTATTTTATCGCTTCCGTAGTTTTTCCCTTATCAACATATACCTATTCGCCTTGTTTGCTACAGAGTTCTTTAATGAATGCATGTGATTTAATTCCATAGACATATAGGCAATAGAGTAGCTTGCATAGAGTAGTGAAGAATCGACAGGTTTTCACGAATATAATTAACCTGTTATTTAGCATTCTAGGAAATTAAGAAGTAGAATCAACTGGAAGACTCAAATGGATTGTTTATCGCTCTGACTCTGGACCGTTTCTCTCTTATTGATAAGAATTCATAATTTGATTTCGAATACTTGCTTTCAATTACTTTCTTTTAATTATTGTTTGTTTTAGTCAGTAAAATCACAATCACTACTGAAAAAGATCCCTGAGCAGTTTTTTACGAAATTGTTTACTAGAATACAGTTATTAACAGTAGTCCTTGTGGGTACGATACTCAACTTACTACTTTATTACTTGTCGACCACGTATACTTGCATGTGCGTTTGGGAGAAACAAGTTTTTAGCGCCGTTTCCGGAGACTAAATAATTGACTGTTTTCTTTTTTAACAATTTATTATTTTCTATTCAAGTTTAATTTTTGTTTAGTTTGGTATTGTGTTACTTGTTTTATCATGGCATCTTTTAATAAAAATTGATCAAATGATAGTTGTTCAAATTTTGATGATCTCTGTATACTTTGTGGAGGAACCCACTTGAGGGATAATTGCCCAAGTCTTTCAACCCTACGAGATTGCTTATGTGAATTTTCTACGACCTTTGATTGGAATTTTTTCAAATTTTGTGGTAGACGGTGGAATAGTTGTCCTAAGTGTCATAATCCATCCCCAATCAATGTGTGATGATTCTAATAATATTTGTGGGTTTGACAGGAGTGATAGAGTGCAGGTTGTCAGTCAATATTGGCTAGTGGAGCAAGCCAAACTCTTAGAAGCATATGGGGATTTCTTGAATGAAATTACAAATATGACGAGACAATTTATGGATGAAAGAGTTGTCCTCACACGTGAGATCGACAAGTTTGGCTTAGCTATTCATGATCTAGAGGAAAATTTAAGTGATATGGCTGAGGTATCTGATGACCAATTATCAATTATCGTGGATAGTAGATTTGAGATAGAAGAGCTTAGGAGCCAATTTGAGGAGCAAAAAGTAGAATTCCTACTATTCGACCCAATATTAGTTGATGATGCCGAGGTTGAGAAAATTATATTAGAATCAAGTGAGGAAAAAGAAAATATCATATTTGAGGACTCTAGTGTTTGTGCAAGTGAGGGTGTCAAAAGTAATGCAATTTTAGAATTGAAGCGCATTGGATCTCATTCCAATCATTTTTCAACATTGTGTTTGGATGGTGACATGGAAATTGAGCCACCTAAGCCTATGAAGAAATCAAAGGAGGAGGTTCAAGGTGCTTATATTTTAAAGTTTGTGATGTCGAGGAGACAAAACGACATCCCTCATTTAAAGGCCAAGAAGTGCAAGATGCGACATTGGTTAGTTGGTCTTTTTGTACTTTTGCCACCACCCCAATACCATAGTCATAAGCTTGAGGCGAAGTTGGGGATTAATTTCATAAGTTCAAGGTGGAGGAAAAAGTAGTGAAGTTGTCTTCGTCGTGCCGCGACGTTAAATCAAGCGCTTCTTGGGAGTCAACCCAATTTGCTTGCTTTACTTTTTTATTTTTTTTTTAGTTTTTTTATGGTTGTATATTACTTTGGGTGATTTTTTGGATTGCAGGTTCATGTAATGTCGAGTTTAAGTGTGGGGTATCCTCACCCCTGCATAATATTGATGACCTGTTGGGGGAAGTCTGAGTACCTCATGGTATACGGAAGCTTGGAGGATGCTAGCACCAAGGGCTAGAGCTTTCAAGGAGTTTTTCTGACCCACTTGTATTGTTAATTCATTTACTTGTTCGCATTGAGGACGGTGCTTCATTTTAAGTGTGGGGTGGAAGAATTTCCGTTCTTTTTGAGGTCAAGGATGACTTTACCTTAGGAATTATGTTAGGAATTTATTTTTGTCAGTTGACTTTATTTTTGTTTGTTTCTTGCTTCAATATAAAAAAATAAAAATAAAAACTAGAAAACTAATGAAAATTTCCCAAAGATTTTCTTTTTAGTTTTAGTTAGTGGTACATGTCATCCGCCCCTGGTTTTCTTATGGCCTCAGTTCTTTTTCATGGGTAGACCTTTGAACCGGATAATTTTTATTTTTAGGAGTAGTATAGTATTAGTTAGTAGAGTATCTTTAGGAAAAATGGTAGAATGCTAGGTGCCTTTTCTTTGTTTGATACCAGTGGATTTGGACTTGAGCATTTACTACTTGTGAATCCCTTTTCGCATTAAAATATTGATGCATGCCTAGAAAAAAAATTGGAATGACTTTCTTGAGACGCTTAAGTTCAGCTACTTGACTCTGTTGTATACCATTGTGCTTTATTGCTTAAATTTCAAAAGTTGCATCTTATTTGCTTAAACCAAGAGTTGGAATAGAGTCGTCTTAACTGAACTATGTGCCATGTGTGATGTGAGGTATTTAGTTGTGTTTTGTGCTTGCATATTGATGTCTAGAACTTTCCCAATGTGTGTTCAAAGCGAAATCCTAGGTTTGCTCTAGTCGGGAGATGATACAGATATTTTTCTGATAACCTTTTTAGCCTTGATTAGCCTACCCTTATATATTTATCGCTAGTAAGCCCTTTTGAGCCTATTGACTTTTTTGTTGGCACCCACATTATAAGCCTTATCTCTTTTGTTCTTAATTGTCTTCTTTTTAAACTCTTACTCCTTAGAGCACTTTAATTGAATATTTAATATTTATGGAGTTGTGGTTGGAGAAATTAGGTAGCTTTCGAGTGGAACCAATGAATGGAAAATATGGTGCATTTTGAAAAAATAAAGTCATTGGCAAGGTTGAAAAAAAATGAAGTGAAAGAAAAAGGATAAAAGAAAAGATGAAAAAAAAGTGAAAAAGAAAAATAGAAAACAAAAGAAAAAAAATCCTATCCTTGCTAGTGTTGTGCAAAAAGTGAAAATAAATGCTTAAAGTTGAGAGAAAAATTTTTGGATGTATTGTTTGGGCGGCTGCTTGGTTGGTTTTGTGAAGAATTGTGGAAAAAATTGAAAGTGATGTATTAAAGTGCTTAGGGAGGTAGTCACTACTTTATCCATATTTATCCTACTCATCCTTTAACCTACATTACAACCCTTAAAGACCTAGTTAATCCTGAATTAGAGTGAGCCTACAGTAGTGGAGTCCTATACTACGGGCAAGCCTATGGTACGTCGTATGTGGCACGTGAACTTCTTTGTGAGAACGAGTGAATTCTTCCTATATTATGTCCCTAATCTATTCTTGAAATTTATTATTTGCGTGATTTTTGGGACGCTCTCTTAATTCATTATTTTGGGTGAGGGCTCATGGTTTGCGAGAGATAGGTAAAGTTATTGACTTCTTGGTTTAGCGAATGGGTGTGATTTTGTGAAATCTTGGTTTCATTGAGTCGGTTTTTGACATTGAGATGTCTCGAATTGGTTGCTCTAGTGTTTTGAAATGTGGTGAATTTAAGGCATGTTGTAGGTCACTTGGTATATATTTTATGCTCTTGTCCAATGATCAAATATCAATCATAACCATAGGTAGACCTGTTCTATAAGATGTCATTATTGGGGTGAAAGTTGGAAGTTGGTTGTTGCTAATTGCTCGAGAACGAGCAAAGTCTAAGTGTGGGGTGGTGATATTTGGTGCCAAACGCCTATTATTCCTTAATATTTCCTTGCACTTTTGTGACTTTATTCATTCATTTTATGCATAAACTGTGGCTTATACATACTTATTGTGTTATATGATTGTAGGAGGTATTTGATTGCAAACGAGGCGAAAAAGAGCAATTTAAGCGCAAGTGGGAAAGTGTAGCTATATGCTAAAAATGGCTACATGTTGAAGGCGTTTAAAAAGTGGCTATCTATGATAATTGGCAAAGACAACGAAGCTTTAATTCTCGTGCCGCTTTGAGCAAAGCTCATAATGAACAGAATGTTCCTAGGCGTACTAAGCGTTCAGCCAGCGTCGCTTGATATATTGCTTCCAACTATTGAATTTTACTTCTCCAAATTACATTAGGACTTGGACATTATTATTTTATTATATTGTAAACACTAAAAATATATTATAACTTAGGTTTTTAGGGGGAGACGTGGAGGAGAGCAGAGGAGCCCTAGATGTCTTCTAACCAAGTTCTTTCTCTCCTTCTCTTATCCTTTTCTTTAATTCTATAGTTCGTTCGTTCTAGAGTTAGGGCAAATACATGAAGGTTGATGTTTGAAAGTTGATTTTTATATATTGATTTACCACTATCGATTGTTTATTCTTTTTTTTTTTTTTTGGCCTAATTGTTTGGTTATTAGGACCCGATAATTGAACACTATCTATGGTTTATAAGTTGAACTCGACAGAGAGAATTTAGGAACGCATATAAGAATGAATAGGGCTTGATTTTGAACCTGAGCATCAGGGAATCGATTTGTGGATAGGATAGACATATACCTATTCTCCTTGCTTAGCTAGATACAGAGTTCTTTAATGCATGCATGTGATTTACTTCTATAGACATATAGGCGTTAGAGTAGCTTGCATAGAGTCATGAAGAATAGACAGGTTTTCACGAATACAATTAACCTGTTAGTTAGCAATCTAGGAAATCAAGAAGTACAATCAACTGAAAAACTCAACTAGATTGTTTGTCGCTCTGACTTTGGACCATTTCTCTCTTATTGATAAGACTTCCTAATTTGATTTCCAATACTTGCTTTCAATTACTTTCTTTTAATTATTGTTCATTTTAGTTAGTAAAATCAAAATCACTACTGAAAAAGATCCTTGAGTAGTTTTTTAGGAAATTGTTTTTTAGGAAATTGTTTACTGAAAAGCTCCATCCAGGGCATTTCCCTTGATTTTCGGTATGGTTTGGTCATTGTAGATGGAGTTGCTTACTACACCAAATACTATGACCACCTTGTTGTCCCATTCGAACTTCACTGTCTGGTGCAAGGTGGAAGGTACTGCTCCAGCCATGTGAATCCAAGGTCTTCCCAACAGCAGGTTGTATGAAGCTGAAATGTCCATGACGTGAAACTCGGTAGTGAATTCGACAGCTCCAACCACGATGGTTAGGTCGATCTCCCCAATAGTGTTTCTCTGTGAACCGTCGAACGCCTTCACCTTTATGTCATTTTCTCTTATCTCACTCTGATCAATTCGCATTCTTTTCAAAGTGATGAACAGGCATATGTTCAAACAAGATCCTTCGTCAATCAAGACTCTTCCTACGAACAAATCTTTGCACCTGATTGTGACGTGAAATGCTTTGTTATGCCCGAGTCCTTCTGGTGGTAGCTCATCTTCCTGGAAAGTGATTCGGTTGGATTCCATGACATGCCCAACCATGCTAGCCAGATTTTCCATGGTGGCGTCTACGGGTACATGTTCTTCATCTAACACTTTCATCAAGGCATTCCGATGACTCTTTGATTTCAAAAGTAGAGCCAGAGCAGAGATTTGTGTTTGAGTTTTACCCAAATTCTCGACCACAGAGTATTCCTTCACCTGAACCAGCTTCCACAACTCTTCGGATTCTTCTTCATTGGTCCCTCTTCTGCCTGGTAAAAGATATCCGGGAGTGTAGATTGTCCCACTTCGGGTCATTCCTTGGGCGGCAACGGTCTCGACCACTATCTTTCCTTTCTTCTCTACTTTACAATCCCATGGCACGGCTCTGTGGAGCTACTTCCACTTCGATAGGACCAGGAGCCTCGGCGTCTTGGGCAATGGAGCAGATGCTAGTGCGGCCTCTTTTGCCTTGACAATGGTTCCCTCTAAATCGCAATCTCCATCAAGTACGATCAAATTTACTCTGTTGTCTCCATGATCGGGTAGAGGATTGTTGTGCACATACGGTGCCTTCAGATGTATCACCTTTTGATCAATCAAGTTGATGCGGGGCGAATTGGAGCCAAAACGCCAACCATCAAGAGCCAAGCTTGAGAGCACAAAAAGTACCGTCAAGGCCTCCGGAAGCAACTTGAAGATCATGCAATGGAGTGCCAAGGAAGGAGGAGCACATAGGCACCAAAGGAGAGGCTCGGGGGACATATTTTGATACATTCCAAGAACCCCCAGGAAGGGGCGGAACGCCTACTCAAAAGGGCGGACTGCCTAGTTGATTTCAAGCCTCTGGACTTTGAGGCACCTGTTTAATGGGCGGACCGCCTACTTTTTGGGCGGACCGCCTACTCTGGCTGCCCACTTTTAGGCTGGGGCGCCTGGTATTCAGGAGGGGCGCCTAGTTGCTGAAGTATCAAGACGGGACTCCTACTACTTTTTGGTGTAATTCCAACTGTAGCCCTAAGTGACTTGTATTGTTTTGACTAGACTTAGGGGCTATTTAGACATTTTATTTAGATGCGTGGTGAACCTATAAATACCACACATAGTCATTTATTTCATTTAGCTTGTATAGATTTGCATAATAGACTTAGAAAGAGAGGCAAGGCCTTCTTCTTTGTAGAAGCTTGAAGTTTCGGATTATCCCTTGCTTGGAACCTATGGAGATTCGTCACTAGTACTGATTCTATTATGGTTCAAGTTTTCCTTCCTCTCTCGGATATTCAATTCATGGTTTGAATCGTTTATCCATTCTTTTCTTCTATTTCTATTCTTCCCCGTCCCCTACTTTCTTGTTATATTGTGATTATTGCTTTCGCACCCTTGTTATTTATTTTCGCGTATCTGCCCCGTATCAGTTTGGTATCAGAGCATGGATCGGGTGTTGTTCCTACAAACCCTCAATTCTTGTTCATCCTATCTTTAGTTTAGATTGTTGTTATTATTGTTCTTGTTCTTGAAGAAAAGAAGAAAAAACAAAAAAAAATTAATTGAAAAGGTGAAAATTACAAAAAAAATTCATGTTGTGGACTGGATTCGATTACCCATTGATTGTTTGATATCGAGGATCGATCTATGATGTTTACCCATTGATTTGGTACCCTTGTTTCATGATTTGGTGTTGAGAATCAAAAGTTAGAAAAATCAAAAAAACCCCAAAATTGAAAAATCCTAGAACTTGATTGAAATTTCTTGATTTGGATTTGTTATGGATTGGGTAATGTTATAAATCATTGGGGATTGATTGTGGTAGTTGAAAACACCATTTGGTACCTTCGGATCGGGTAAAAACACCTTGGAACATCGGAATTAGGGTTAAAAGGGGCCAAAAACCCGCTGTTGAACTGTGCTAAAGTTGCCAGTAGGCCCAAATAGTACGCTGACCGCCCATAGAACTCTCTGAAGTTCAGTAGGCGGACCGCCCACTTACAGAGGCGGACCGCCCACTTCTGGAAAGGTGTCTGCTTGCTTCATTTCGTGTGTTTTCATGTTTGTTTCGCTTCCATACTTCTCGGTTAGTGTTTCTAGGGTATTAGCCCTAATTTATTAATGCTAATCTTTGAGCTTATAGGGTGTTGTGTGTCTTGGAGTTTTACTTAAAGTCGTAGAACCTCTTTTGCCTCAAGTACGCACTACAAATAGTTTCCGTACATCGAGTCACATGAACTCCACTCCGGGCCTTTACTTGGATATACTAGTTGATTGATCTTACCATACTGGTTCCTAGAAGAGATAACGACATCTTTGGGTGGGGGTTTGGGAGTGTGCACCCTAAAAGAGTGTTGAGAGCCACCACCAAAGGTAAAGGAGAGCAAGTGAGGTTGTTTATACTAACCTTTGTACTTTCTTAAAATGTTTTTTGCAGGTACAAGGAGCCATAAGGGGGGTTTGGAGGGTAGTGGAAGTGGTGAGAAAGGTGTAAGTGAGAGGGAGATAGTTGAAGCTTACCTCCTGAGCATCATGGCTAAGATGGAGGCAATAGATAGTCGAATCCGATGCTTGGGAACCAAGATGGAGAACGAGGCCGAGCGAAGAAATGGTATGAGTAGCCCTAGTGGTGTTGCCACTAGTGGAGGGATAAGGAAAACCCGAGTTGATGGTGATGATAGTCTTGGACATTCAAGCTCTTCTTTGGATGTGCCTATACGAAACTTGGGTAGAAGTAGGTTTGTTATTGGGGTAAATGGGGTTGATGGACACTTGCTCCAAATCGGTGAAACCGATGCCAATTGCATTAACCCAAGATTAGTTCAAATGTTAAAGATACCATGCCATGATCTAAAGTACCCCTATGGGTACAAAGGAGTTCGGGTTTTCAAGGAGGCACGTGTACTCATATCTCATAAGAGTTACAATGAGTATGTTTGGTGTGATGTGTATCCCGTACCAAATGTTGGTATTTGGCTAGGTGAGCCATGGTTGCACAATAAGGAGATTCGATATGATGCTAAGCGGGATATATATCTAGTGGCCTCGGGTCAAGGGGTTTATGAGTTTTCACCTTACGGTATGAGGGGCAAGATGACCCCTTAACTACATACTTGGGTTGTGCAAAGGAGGAAGGAGCGAGAACTTCAATCTATGGTCGAAATTGAGCAATCAAGAACTCTTATACACACAATAAGTGGTAGGACTAGTGTAAGAAGAGAGTTGACATATGTCAACAAGGTGAACCCCAAACCACAAGCTCCAAAGCAAACTGGTTCACCAACAAGGAAGAAAGAGACCTCAACTGATGAGTCTCTTAGTCCTAGATTCCGGGTTGATGTTAAAAGTCCACCTACTCCGGATATGGGTATTCCTGGGCCTCGTCCCAACTCACCCGAATTTGAGAGACAAAAGATTGAGAGGAGTAAGGGAGTGACCGGTGACATTCCTCGAGTAGAAAAAGGAGAGGATGTGATGAGTGATGTGAGTGGGATGTCACCACCCGAATCTAAACCCGACCTTGAAAAGAAAATGAGGGAAAAGAAAGAGGGAAAAAGAATTGTAAAGAGTGAGGACATCCCTTATTCTAACCCTAACCCTTCATCTCTTTCTTCTACTTGTGTGACTTCTTGTGTAGGAAATCTTGGAGGCAAGCCATTGGAGCCTCAACCATCTTCCAAAATGGAAGGACAAGGTGAAGCAAACCTTCAATGTGAGCTTCAAGGAGGAGAGCCAATTCAAGAGACTTCAAGTGCATTGAGTGAGCTAGATGGCCATTCAAAGGTATGTGAAAGTTCTTCCCTTGAACATGTTGCTTCCTTATCATGTGAGAGTGATTGTGAGACCTCTATACTAGTTGATGATATATGTGTTACAATGTGTTTGCAACTAGTGTGGGGCCAAATGGTCAACTTGTGTGTGATTGTGAACCACTAGTTGAGAGGAAAGATAAGCCACATCATGATGTGAGCTCGATTTTCATTCAACCGCTCTTTAGTGAAGATTGTGTAATTGGCCTTGATTGTGACCTTTGCTATGACACACCACCAATTTTTGAGGGGAAGACGATTTGAATGAATACCCTATCCTTTCCCTTGATGAGTTGCTTGGTACTGGTCGACCTATGTGTCGTAGTGAGGATGATTGTGACCTTGAGGAGTCTCTAGAGTGTGAGATAGATCGATAAGTTTTCGATGACTCCTCGGGTGTAGGTAAAGAACCTAGTCTTGATACCATGCTTTTGTGTGACCATGAATTTGAGGTGCATGCTTTTACATTTCCATTATGTGAGGAAAATCTCATTTGTGGTAGCGAATTGTATCGAACTAGGATTAGTAGTAATATAGAACCTCCATGGTTTGTAAAGTTAAACTTTATGGATGATCCATTGTTTGGAACTCCAACTAGGATAAGTGGTCTTGATATTGGTTGTGTTGAACTATCTTCTAGTAGTCCTAGCCTTCATTGTGCGGACTATAATGATGAAGGACCTATTTTGGAGAGCTTCCTTTGGGGTTTGCCTAGTGAGGGAGATTGTCTTGGAGTTGGATTTGGGGGTGAGGAAGTCACTCTTGATTTGTGTAAGCGTGCTTCCAAGAAGGGGAGTGGAGTATTTGATGTTAGTTGCCAATTGAACTATTTTGTTTACTCCACCCCACATGTTGATCACACCTTGGGTGTTGAGCATGTCAAAGCCAATGTGTCACATTGTGATAATATTAGTTTGAAGGCTTGGTGTGTGGGTCATAAGCTTAGGGGTCTTAGGGAATTTGATTGCTATATCTTGCATGTCCCATATCCTATTGAACTCTTTGCTTGTTCTTGTGTTGGATGCACTTTCTTTTTAAGTCAAGTACTTGTTGTTTCCTTGGGAGACGTGAGCTTTTTCATTGGTACTGATGCTTGGCTCTATCATAAGATTGTGTTTTCCCACACTTTTGGCACTAACCTACTCTTGTAGTGGGAAGCTTTGTTTGTGCTTGTTTTGAATGTAGGCTTGATAGTTTGATTTCGAGGACGAAATCCTTTCAAAAAGGGGAGGATGATACGGGGTAAATTGGAGCCAAAGCGCAAACAATCAAGAGCCAAGCTTGAGAGCATAAAGAGTACCGTCAAGGCCTCCGAAAGCAACTTGAAGATCATGCAATGAAGTGACAAGGAAGGAGGAGCACATAGGCACCAAAGGAGAGGCTCGGGGGACACATTTTGAGCCATTCCAAGAACCCCCAGGAAGGGGCAGACCGCCTAGTTGATTTCAAGCCTCTGGACTTTGAGGCGCCTGTTTAATGGGCGGACCGCCTACTTTTTGGGCGGACCGCCTACTCTGGCCGCCCACTTTTAGGCTGGGGCGCCTACTCTGGGCGCCTGGTATTCAGGCGGGGTGCCTAGTTGCTGAAGTGTCAAGACGGGACTCCTACTACTTTTTAGTGTAATTCCAACTATAGCCCTAAGTGACTTGTATTGTTTGGACTAGACTTAGGGGCTATTTAGACATTTCATTTAGATGTGTTGTGAACCTATAAATACTACACTTAGTCATTTATTTCATTTAGCTTGGTTAGATTTGAAGAATAGACTTAGAAAGAGAGGCAAGGCCTTATTCTTCGTAGAAGCTTGAAGCTTCGGATTATCTCTTCCTTGGAACCTATGGAGATTCGTCACTAGTACAGATTCTAGTATGGTTCAATTTTTCCTTCCTCTCTCGGATATTCAATTCATGGTTTGAATCGTTTATCCATTCTTTTCTTCTATTTCTGTTCTTCCCCGTCCCCTACTTTCTTGTTATCTTGTGATTATTGCTTTCGCACCCTTATTATTTGCTTCCGCATATCTACCCCGTATCACAAGTGTTGTATCTTGTCCCTTAAGGAAAAGTATCTTTCCGTGTCATGGCCAGGTCCTCCAGAGTGGTAGGCACAGGTTTTAGATTGATCAAAGAACGGTGAAATCTTGTCAGGTATCTTAAATGGAATGGGATGTATGTCGCATGCTTCCTTGAGCCTTCGGAACAGTTGGGTCCAGGATTCGGCCAAAGGGGTGTAATTTCTTCTGGGTTTTTGGTTTTTATGTAGGCATGGCCTTTGCGAGTAAGTATTGGTGTTTCTGTAGTTTAAGTTTTGTGAATATGATGGTCTTTGTGGAGGTGGGTTTTTGAAAGTAGGTTGTGTGTTATATACTGGTTAAGTAGGTGATGGTGAAGCGTATGGGTATAGATGAAGTGATGTCGAGTAGTAGTGGTTGTGGGTAGGAGCATGGTCAAGGAAAGCAGCGACGAAAGAGACATCGTCTTTCTTTTTCTTTGTTATTCCTGTGCTACTAGTCTGTAGTGCTTTATTGGTGGCCTGCAATGCAGCTAAGCTGACAATTCTCCCAGTTTTCAAACCATCTTCAACGATGTCACTAATTTTGATAAACTCTCCGAACTTCTTATCTTGCATGTTCAACATCTTTTCGAAGTACACATCTTCTTGTATGCGGATGAAAGTCGCCACTATCTTTGTGTCATCCATAGGTTGTTGGATCTTTGCAGCTTCGGCTCTCCACCTAGCCGCGAACTCTCTGAAGGTTTTGGTAGGCTTTTTCTTCAGCTTCTCTAGATAAAATCGATCGGTCATGGCATCAGCGTTTGTCCCGAAACTGTCAACAAAATCTCCAGCCATTGCTTCCCAGCTAGTCCATTTCTTCGACTGTTGTTTAGAATACCATGTCAGTGCTTCACCTGTCAAACTGTGATTGAACAATTGCATCATGATCTTTTCATCATGTCCAACCCCAACCAGCTTGTCACAGTAAGACCTCAAATGAGCCATCGGATCACCGCTGCCATCGAACAGGTTAAACTTGGGTGTTTTGTAACCCTCGGGCAACTTCAAATTAGGATAAAGGCACAAATCTTCGTAAGCCAAGCCCCTAGTCTCCTTGGTTACTTGAAATTTTTTGAACTTTTCTACCAACCATTTGACTTGTTCTTTGGTATTGTATGCACCCTCCCTTGTCCATGCGTACATTTCGTTATCTTTGGTTGGTGAAGTGACAGGTTTGGTTTCAGTATTGAAAGTAGGGTACTGAGTGGGGAGGTTGTTTTGTGGTATTTTTGGTGGTGCGACATAGGTAGGGTATGGGATGTCCTTCCCGGGAAATAGGGGATCTTTGTCGTGAGGGCGGGTAGGTTTTTTTTGGGTCAGTAGTTCTATCAGCATAGAGAGGGGGAACTCTGTTCTCCAGTTCAAACAACCTTTGCTCCAGCTTTACATACTCCTTATACGCAACTACACCTTCCTTTCCAAGAGTCCCTCCAATGAAGGGATTGGTAGCAGTTCCGTCAATTTTGTCAATCTCAGCCATGATATTTCGTCTCGTCCTTGTCCTTGTAGGTAAAGGAAGAGGTGTTGAAATTGACCCTTTGGATCTCAACTGGTATTGCCGTGCGGCCAGAATGCACAAACCAACCTTCGAGAATTGGGAGTAAAATAACCTTAAAAACAGCCAAAGATAAATGTGAGTAGAGCGTTAAAGAATTAAATGCGAAAATTAATAAGCGATCATTTTCTATTATGCGGGGAATCTCTTTTATGCCAGAAGTAGGCCTATCGATGATTTGAAGTAACATTTGTGCCGAATACGTGGTTTTTTTTGCTTGAAAATTATCAAAACAAGTCTATAAACCCAAAAACAAGGAAATTTTATTTGATTTCCTTGGCTTTATTGCAACACCAATATCAAAAGACAACGAGTCGGCTAAGACGAAGAATGACTCAACTGGGAAAGGGAAAAACGACTCGGCTAAAGGCGACTCGGCTACGTGCCAAGAAAAGAGGTACTCCAATCAAGCATCAACTTTGACATCTTGCTCCTCCTGTTCTTCTTCCTCAAATTCCTCCTCTTCTTCGGGTTCCTCCTCTGGTTCCTTTTCTAAACTCTTCGGCGGAGGGACATTGAATATTTCCATAAGATCCTTTCCGTCATGCATGTCACCCAAAGCTTTTGTAAAGAACTCACAAATCTCTATTCCCATTGTTCTCTTCTCTATTAAGGGTACCATTTTGAAATGCTCTGCGCAACCCTTGAGGAGATCTTGCAAGCTCCCTGCGACTTGTCTAGCTGCCAATGCCTTGTTCATCCAAAACTTGCCTTCGTTCCCTTTAATCTTGTCCTTGTGTTGCCTTCTCATTTCCTTCTCTTGTGTTGGCCTTAGTTCTTTCCTCTTTTGCTCAAGCTTATATCACATCCTTTTGTACTTTTCCTCGAGGCTTGGAGCTTCAGCTTTCCTTTTCAAAGTGACCTTTGATCGGAATATTTTCCTATCTTCTTCGAGCCAATGAGGATAGGCCACTGCGGTGCTAGGATTCACCCTATTGTCTCGACCAGGACAAAATTGTGGCTCTCTTTTCCCACATCATCAGTATTGCTTCAACAATTGGGCGTTAAATGTCATTCATGTCAGCATTTCTACTTGTCTGATGATTCTTAAGGGAACATAGTGATGAGTCTCTCGGAACCCGATCAGAATCAAGAATGTAGCGTCTTGACTCTGCATAGAGACGATGAAACAATCACAATTTTCTATTACCCACTACACACTTTACAACTCCTCGAACTTGGTGTACCACCCATGCATGCCTGTAGGTTTTGTCCATGGTATTGCGTCCATCATATGAATGACATGTGTAATGATGTCATCGATCCTTAGCGCCACTGGTGCGAATGGGCTTCTTGTGGTCTTATGTAGATGCTCCTTCAACCACATATGTAGCAGGAAGTTGCACCCTTCAAAGAAGTCTGCTCCTTTTCTACACTTGGTTAAAGCTCTGTATAAGTCTCCCACGATCATTAGAACCTAACTTATTTGACGCCTGTCAGAAACCCTACGCAAGCCTTCATTACCCCTCCCCCCAATCCTTATGTCGATCATTCCTTCTTTTTTAGGTAAAATTACGCTCCCTAGAAAAGCAATGGTGAAAGCCGTAGATTCGATCCATTCCCAATCTTGGATTCCTGATGCCCCTTGCATATTGTGCCGAAGAGTCACGTCTCCAAACTTAACATACAAAAATTCCAAAGTAACTTTTCCATCTTGGACACCCTTGAAGTATGGTGCGTAGGGAACTTGTAGAAGTTCAAAGAATTCCCTAGGCGGCACTTCTCGGGGGTAAATCATAGTCTGGGGCCCAGGTGTCAACCTTGCTAAACCTCCAATTTCTTCCAATATTGCTGCCAATTCTATGCCATTGAAGTGAAACACCGCCCTTTTGTAATCTCACAAACGAGTAGCCGCTTCAACCAGACCCGATATCGCTAAGTGCCCCATAAGGAATACCAAGTCCCCCAACAGATTCCTGACACCCACCCTACAATGTATAGCTAAGTCATCCCACCACAGTCTGATCAGATAAGGAGCATGGAAAATAGTGCCAAAATGGAGTATACCTCTTCCAGCCATAGTCTGAAAATAAAACAAGACAAAAAGATCAAAATAATACTATTGTTTTGACCATACTCAAGCAAACGGTCAATATTTGGCACAAACATTTCTTCAAACCTATGCAAGGATGCAAATTTTTCGATTTCGAGTCAAGGATACTTTCGACGTTTGGGTGAGGTTTACTAATGGACTATGACATGCAAAGGGCGGCTAGCCTTCCTAGGTTTATCATGATGCAAAAGAAAATAAGTACGCATTTTGTTGCCAATTGTTCTCATAATTTCTCCCAAAATAATCTTTGAAATTCAATACATGACGACTCTTTTGGAAACACAAAAGTACAAAAGAAATGAAAATGACATTTAGACTAAGCAGCATGCTCCTTCTCCAGCCTGGCTCTCTTTGCTTCTTGTGCAACCACCTTGATTTTTTCCATAGCTTTGGCTAAGTATCCCTTGGCCGCAACTAGGTGCAAGATGTCTATTTTGGCACATTCAGAATTCCATTGTTCAGCTTTTGTCCCCAACACCTCTACCTTTTCTTCCAACTCCAATGCACGTTTCATCCACATCTCGGTCTCTTCCTTGTTTTTTTTTCTCTATTTTAACAGCTTTCACCATGAACTCATGGTATCGAACCTGAGCCTCCGCTTCTCGGTCTCTTATGTCATTCCCTCGATATGGCCCAACAACCACATTTCCTTTTATGCTGGAATGTAACTAACTGATGTAATTTGGTTTGCATCCGACATTGTTCTATTTGTCTTGCGCTAATGACGTCTCCCCCATGACTTGTCTACCTACGCAAGATTTCTTAATGCTTTTAGTCAAACTGGTAGGCCTTCGTATCTAGTACAAGCGGAACAATTTGCTTTCTCCCTACCTGCCTCATTACCCTTAGGGGTTGATAGGGTTGGAGGCCTAGCAATCCCATAAGTATCACAAAAGACGCCTTCTCAAAGCTGATGATAAAGTCTTGTGAATGGAACCAAGTGAACATTCATTAAATCGAATCCTCCGTTATATTTTCAAACAATTTTACCAATTTTTCCATGTTGCTCGGCTGCTTGATTTTGGAACCCCATACTGTTCTCCAACCAAGTAATTTGAACCTGTTGGCTTGGATAATTCTTGCGCACCTCCAACCTTTCTCATATGCTCCTTGAACAATGTTTGCAAAGAAGAGTACACCCTTGGAAATATTTTTCTCTCCTTTTTGCAACAACCCAAAGCCCGATAAATATCTGCCACAATCATAGGGACTATAGTGTAGCGATAACCATCAATCCCGTTGAACACCGCATCAGTGACCATGATAAGCCTCGAACAT
The DNA here is from genome assembly GCA_029990575.1 of Petunia axillaris subsp. axillaris. NCBI lineage: Eukaryota > Viridiplantae > Streptophyta > Magnoliopsida > Solanales > Solanaceae > Petunia > Petunia axillaris. The sequence continues at coordinate 11,052,093 of JARKNS010000007.1, forward strand.
ATGTTGTGATCCAAGCTTTCAGGAAACACCATTATCCCTAGGAAACAAACGGCAAATACAAATGGTCTAGCTGTCCTCCAGTCACTGTAGGATTTGAATTCTTTTTCACGGTCATCGAAAGAACCCAAATACCCAAACCTGTTGTAGAGATAGGAAAAGGGTATTTTCTTTTGTTGCAAAAATTCCACGTCCACACTTGCTACCATCCCCAATTTGTCACGAAACTCTCTAGGTGTATGAACGTCTGGAGCTAAAATATGACCCCTTTCCACCTATGTTTATCCAAACCCGAATGTGATATGAATTCCTCTATTTCTTCCAACAAGAGTGTCAACTGAATATCTCCAAATCTAAAAACATTTAAGCTTTCATCCCAAAATGATACCGACGCCTCAGTCATTTCCCTACAAGGCTTCATTTCTAGCTAAGACACCAAATGCCCCAAATGTTACACACTTCTGTCTATTCATCCAATGACAAGTTGTTTTACCAATTAGTCAACATAGGAGGTGCACCCAAAACCATCCCAAAACGGTGAAATTTCTGACTCATAATCACCTAAAAAGAAAAAGAAGATAAATGAATAGCAAAAATCCCAACCGCTTTGAGAACAATTGGATATCCAAAACATTTACTTATTTTCGCCTCTCTCTTCCTTTCCCTCAAATGCACATTAGAGATGTTCAAACATCCTTTCGGGGTTAAAATCCCATCGAGTTGTTTGAACAAGATGAAAACTAGCCGGCTTACGGGAAGCCCTTCCTATATAATGCATGTATAGTATATTTCAAGAGTGGGGTAATTCTAGATACGGTTCCCCGCGGCAGACGACCAAGGGGTGGGGATGTTTAGAATTGTTGGTTGTACCACAGACCAACTATATTCCAATTGTTCCCCTAAATTATTTTCAGGGGTGAAACGGCCGTGAGATCCATGTAATCATTTGTGTGTGTGCAAAGTGTCGGTTACCAGGAGTGGAGGAGTATGAGTAAAAATACTAGAAAATATTACAAAATATTTTGCACAAAATACATACTCCCTCCGTCCCAATTTATGTGGCACCATTTGACCGGGCACGGAGTTTAAGAAAATAGAGGTTGACCTTGTTAAATATCAATTTTACCCTTGAAAAAGTAAGAGAGAGAAGATTTGAGTAGTAAAAAAGTTGTTGGTAGGTTTAAAAGTATGTAGGGCTCAACAAGGGTAAAATAGAGATGATGCATTAAATAGTTGTCAAATAAGGAAAGGTGCCGCTTATTTTGGGACAAACAAAAAAGAAAATGGTGCCACATAAGTTGGGACGGTGGGAGTAATAATAAATACATAAATATAGAAAACAAAAAAGAAAATAAGTTAGTACAATAATAACAATAATAATAATAATAATAACAACATCAATAAAATCCCAAAAAAAATAATGAATACTCGTTGTGGTTAGGACTTTGAGTATCCCCGGCGGAGTCTCCATTCTGCCGCAACCCCTTTTTTGCCTAACTCGAAGTGAGTATAGTCTCGGGTTTGACTAGGTAACTTGGTTGAGTTAAGTTTGGAGTCGCCACCTAATAGAGTCTTCTAAGGTGTAATAGGACACCTAAAATGTCTACGGGTCGTGTTTTGCTCCAAGAGTCATATTTTCAGAGATTTGATGGGTAAGAAGTCCAAATGACACTGGGAAGAAGGTGTTAGGCACTTCCCAAGTCCCACGAAAGGTGGTTTCCGCCCGAGTTTTCATTTTTTGGGATGTTAGTAAAATAATAATATAACAAACAATTCTGGGCTTCTCAAGATTTGCATAAACGACCAAAGTCCTATGCCTAATTGCGCTTTTGGCCCCTATTCGCAAGTATTTATTCAAACATGGTTAAAATCGCATGAAATATCAATAGGCAGTTTATTTAAGAAAATCCCGTAATTGGACCAATTTACAAAAGTGGGAAGGTTTTTGGAAACAGTTTTTAAATTTGACATAAAAATCAAATGGTGATTGATTTGTCAAAGAAATGTTAGTCATTTCGGGTCGGCGTGATTTGACATTAACTGTCAAACCCTAACCTTAATGGCGATATATTTTTGGGGTCGATTTTGAAAATGTAAGAAGATGGGGTGCATGAAATATATAGTGCAAACAAAGGCTTCCACACATAAGTAATACATATAGATAATCATGCAAATACATGTAAGTGATACAAATTTATATATATATATATATATATATATATATATATTGTATAGTCGACCCCTAACTTATACTCCCCTATACACTATTAGATTAGTGTATAAAAGATTCAAGTTTTAGAAAAAATGGGTTTGAACAAATATAGGGCCAGATTTTAAAATAGGTTTTGGGCCGTATCTATTGTGCAAAAGAGGGGCAGTTCTAATTTTTCAGAAATAGTCTCAATTTAAAAATCATTGTACATATAGCCCTTGTTTAGTAGGATTATCGGATTTCATGCTATAATCAGAGAATTATCAGAATTTTTATCAATAATCACTATATGAACATGTGTAGTTTAACAGACTGCCTTCAGTTTACATGTAGGTTCCTGTTTTAGTATGATGATGCAAACACATAAAGGAAAAGATTAGGAAAGGCCCATGTGTAGCCTTGGCATGGTTGCCAAACATATATTATACAAGCAGAGAGTCCTAACGAATATATAACCAGGCAAGAGGAGTCTATATCATAACAGAACCATAGAATTAAGTTAGGGCAGTATATAGGAGCATCAAGTTAAGCTATTGCTTTGGCTTAACATGTAAACCCTCAGAGTTCATTCCCCTGCACAAGATAAGTAACAACATAGGGCTTTTCATGCCCCATTTTCCTCTGAAAACAAGGATCCCTGCAAAATAAAATAGGGTATAGTTTCTAGAACTATCCCAAAAGAACCTGCAAACCAATGTTAATGGCCAAAAGAAGGCCCGAGTAGTATCACACAGTCACAGATATATATAGAGAGTCAAGAGAGCTTAACTACCTTAGGATTTTTCTTAACAAGTAAGAACAGAAGGCAGTGTGATTGCACCAAGGAGAAGGCTTGCACCAATGAGGTGAAGTCCTCTACTTTTCAGTAAAAAGAACATTAGATGACCAAGAAAGAGAGAGAGGGAGAGAGAGAGAGAGAGAGAGAGAGAGAGATTCTTTCAATATAAAGTGAGTATTCAGTATATGAATGTGTGTGTGTAGTGTAGAATAGGACTAGTTTAAATAGGTGTGAGGGTGAGAGGTTTAATTCAAATGGGTAGGAAACAAATAAGGCAGGGAAATATTGTCTCCTAAGACTAAAAGGATTCACGTAGGTTGAATTTCCAAGAATAGCTACATCAAACCCAAATTTTAAGGTAAACAAAATCCTATAATAAATAGGAATCCTTCTTTTTTACAATAACACATCTAGGTTCAAGCATTATCATATAAACAAGTCTTAGGCTATTTTAGGTTTGAAATTATGGCCTGCCCTAACAGATTTCAATTAGAATCCTCTAATTGATACCATATCAATCACCACACAGTTTTCCATTCTAACTATCAATGAAAGATTTCAACTTGAACATATTATGATCCCTCTAATCATGCTAAATCAAATCTTCAACTTAATTTCCAGCATATGATCATGAAACTCATATATTTTGAAAAAGTAGGAGGCTGCATGCATTGTAACAAACAAGAATGGAAATAACCAATTCAAAACTGCCATGGTCTTTAAATTTGCAGATTAATAGAGGTGGTCTAGGGAACGAACTATGAACATGCTAAACTTAAACAGGTGAAAATTCAAGTCGGTGTTTTAACTTAACCATTGGACTAAGAAAAGACTAATGATCATATGATTTTCATCAAGTAACCAACGAACATATTAATTTACAGAAAAACTAGGCAATTTAGGCATGATATCATGTAGGATCGAGAATCGACAGAAATAGAGTTAGGGATTACCCATTTTAAAAGTTGTAAATAGATTAATTTTAACCCGTCTTTTAATCGCGGCTGCATGAGGGTTTTTCCCTTTACTGGATAGTGACCTTTTAGGTCTTGTATAGATATTGGTGGAGTTCTCTTTTCTGGTGATAGGGACGAGGATCGACGAGAGGACGGATTTTGACCTTCGTCAAATGGAAAAATTACCATGGGGGTTTTGTTGCGGATGCTATAAGGAGTGATAAAATGTAGGTTTCGTGAAGTTTTGCCGATTGATTTGGCCAGAACGAGCCATGGACAGTGATGCTAGGGTTTTAGACGAAGAGAGAGACAAAGGGAAGAGGGCGGCAGAGTGTGTTTGGGGAAATGATGGAGGGGGTTAGGGTTTAGGGGTGTGGTGTTATATTTAAAAAAGAAAATTGGGTTTGTGGCTGTTGGATCAAATTTTGAACGGCCTGGATGTGGCCACGTAGGTGTGAGGTGGAGCTGAGGTGGCGTGTGAGGTGTATGAGTGTTGAGGTGTGTATATATATGTATAAAAGTGTATTAAATATGTACAACTGAGTGTAAAAATACATATAAAATCGTAGAAAATTGTGAAATTAATTTTAAAAATGCTAAAATGACTAAAGAAATGTATAAATATTATTTTGAGATTTAAAATAATTTGAGCAAATTTGTCAAAAATAAAAGTAATTGTAAAATTTGTAATTGGTCATGCACAATTTTTAAAATAGCAGTAATTTGTGATGGTGTTTCCAAATTGCCTAATTAGCATGCTTGTGTGAAATGATGACTTTGAATAGGATTTGAAATGAAACTAATGCATGGTCTAAAAATGGCTATTGAAACAGGAGAGAAAAATTGGGTGTCAAGGAACATATGTCATTCAGGACATCCTGCAAGAGATGAAGGCTATCCACGGTCGATAGGGTAACGTATCGGGTTCTCCACCCCATGATACCATTGTAGATGAGCAGAAGTTCTACAAATATGTGTATAAGGCAAATGTTGCACCGGTTCATGTACCAACGTATTTACGCCTGTCAGATAACCTTAAGTACGATAGAATTGCTGATCCAGATGAGCATATTACTGCATACTATACAGCCGTCCAAAGCAAAGAGATTTCTGAAGAGGAGACTCAATCCTCTCTGAAGATATTCAGCTCGACCGTGACTAAAGGAGCCCTTGTGTGTTACACTCAGCTACCTATGGGTTCGAGCAAATCATTCACCCAGATGCAGGATCTGTTCAAGAAGGCACACTCTGGAGCCCACAAGCAGAAGAAGCGCATGGAAGATATCTTCGAGATCCGACAGCGGGACGACGAGTTGCAGAAGGACTGCCTAGAAAGGTTTCAGAGGGAATACATGGAGCTTCCTCCAGTTCGTGATAACATTGTCGTGGTAGCCTTTGGAAATTCCTGAATTCCAAAGGTTCGTTAGCAACTAGGGATTTGTATTGGAGTTTAAGTCAACATCCGTGCCAACATGGAGTGCTTTACATCAGAGGTACACTGAAAAGCTTCACCTTGAGCCAGAGCACTCCCAAACCCCTGAAGTTGAATTAAGGAAGCGAGCAGAAAGTCCATCTCTGGAGGGAGAAGGATATGGAAGAAGAGAAAAAGGAAAAACTCAAAGTCAAGCAGGAACCAAGAAGACGGGCAATTCTTGGGGGCCGGGCATCAGGAGAAATGTGCAGCGCCATGTAGTTTCAGAGACTTTGCCAATAAATCAACTAGCCCTAGTTGCTAGTCTCTTTGGAAAACTAGGCTCCAAAAGTATGGTCCCCCCCCCCCCCCCCAACTATAAATTGAGCGACCGAAAGGAACTCAATGGCTTATTTTGATTTTCATCGAAGCAACGATCATGGCGTGGTCGACTGCAAGGCCCTAATGTTGGAAATTTAGCATTTATTGAAGGAGGGGCACCTCAAGTATTTGACTGAAGAAGTAGCGAGATGATCGAGAGCACCAGACCCTAAAGGGAAGCGAAGTGTCAATGCAATCTTCGCAACGCACGGATCAGTTACAACTTGGGGGACTAAAGTGTCCAAACTACTACCTAGTTTGATTGTGTTCCGCCCATTGGAAGAGGAAGTGAAGCACCAAGACGCACTCACTGTCTCAATCAAGGTCCTTGACCTCTAGATAAGCGGGCTTTGATATACCCAGGGAGCGACGTTAACATCATTCAGAGGGAGGTATTACAGAAGACATGACAGCACCACTAGATGATTTCGAGCCCCTACAAGATAACCAGCTTCAATGGCCTTTGTGAAAAACCTATCGGAGAACAAGCTCTGCCAGTTCATATCTCGGGCGTCACAAGCATTACACCTTTTCAGGTACTAGCTTGCAGTCATTCATATGATGTCATCTTTTGACGGTCGTGGATACACACTGTAAAGGGAGTACCCTCAACACTTCATCAAGTCTTCAGATACCCAACCTCAAGCGGGATTAGCGACTTATGGAGTGAGTGGTCCTTGTCTGAAAATTACCTTGTACCCGGCTTCCACAAAGGACCCACAGTTGATGTAAATATTGTTGAGCCCTATTTTGGCACTAGTCAAAATAGTTTACAACTTTCGGGACTCTTTTTCGGTAAAGAATGGAGTCGGCACCTAACAATTCTAAGGACTGCTAGGACACCTAATTAAATTGAAAGAAAGCAAGTTTAACTCCAATTATGATCTGCGAAACATATGAGATTCTAGGTAAGTGCCAAAGTTATCAAAAAGAAAGGTGTTAGGCACCCTTCAAGATCCGCCAATGAAAGCGGTTCCACATCGGACTTGATTTGGACTGAGCGAAAGCAAGAAAAGAAATCGCTAATTATAAATACCTATTAATTAAAGAGAATTTCCAAGCCAAAATGTTAGAACGCGTCTGTTGAAGTTGATTAATTAAACTAGAGCCAAGGACTTGAGTTATAAAATTGAGATTTAAAATAACCATAAAAATTAGGATAACTCAAAAGATAGTGCAAGAGAGAAGTATATTTATGAGGGTATTAACGCTTAACATAATGAGATTGTTAGTTTGTGTGAATCTGCACTAAACTGAAACTTCAAAACTAATAAACATGTGAGAATGAATAGGTAAGAGAAAAAAAAAAGGAGTTATTTTCATAACACTATAACGAAAAATGTGACAGTAGTTTACGCAAACATAAAGAGTTCAAAATGGGTAAACTTAAACCAAAACAACATTAATTGTGAAGGAAAGTTCTCAATATTTCTTCTCGTAAAAAAAATACATCTCTTAAAGTTAGGATTACAAAGCTTTGCTCATTTGATTATTTTAGTATAATGATCATCTTTTCAGGAAAAGGCAAGTTTTGAGTTCTTCCATTAGTTAATTTAAACTCAATTATAGACCAACTCTTAGGCTCCTGAAATAATTAAGCCGACTTAAGAAGCTAATCCTAAGTTAGGCCGAACTATTTCATTAATTTTCCAAGTTAAGTCGCCTAAAGAGATTGATCTTAAACTATGGCATAAAAGATAAACACAATATCAAATAAATAGATGCCAACACAATTGCATATAACAATGCAAGCACAATGTATAAAATTAACTAGGAGTTGAGAAGTGTCGCCCATGGGCGTAAGCCCGAAGATACAATGCAATAACAATTCCCATTGGACTTGGCACTAAATGCAGCGGCATCGGCGGACTAGGACGAACGAGCTCAAGTGTTGAAAGATCTGGAAAGATTGTCAAGTTCCAAGAAAACGCAACTCGGGTACATGTCATACAAATACAAAAATAGAAGAAAAGGATTAGCAAGGTCTAATAACTAAGCATGTATAAAATATTGAATCATTGCATGAAATTCAACAAATAGTGTATTGAGTAAAAATCGACGTGCTCGGATAGCACTTCGGTATGATGAACCAAAGATAATTGAGCTGATGTTCCGAAGGAGAAAGAGCGAAGCAACCGATTGAATTACCCAAGTCGACCACCAATGTCACCACCGAAGGCGAGCCGCGAGCTGAGCTTCGGTGATACTCACTTCGGCCGAACAGCAAGGTCATACCACCGAGGTCATGCACTAGGGCCTCGCTGGAGCACCTCGGTTCAAGCGGCTCAGCAGCCCACTACTTCAGCTTACTAACCCCATCAATAAGTGCTCAGGACGTGGGTTTGGCCACTACCAGTCGTGGGGAACGTGGATCAGGCCCTTGTAACTATAAATAGCACTTTATTTTACATTGTATTCATTCAGAAACACATACTGAAACTCTGGCAAAATATGTACTCACGATTATATATTGAAAATATTTTATTCTCATGCATTTATGCTTGTTATTTACATTGTTTCGACTTTGATACTAAGTATTGCTTGTACCCGCTACCCAAATTCGATTTTTGATCCTAAATCAGCTTTAGGCCCATACAAATTGGCGTCGTCTGTGGGGATACAGGCATAAACGCTTTGTTCCTAAGTTTAACGTCTTCCTCAGTAGAATTCACCTTTTTCACTCGATATATTCGACGATATGGCTGACAATAGCAGAAATCCCGCTGATTTGCAGTTAACTCCCGAAGGACAGACTAGCGATCAGTCGAATCCGAATTCTTCAGCTTCAATGACGACCAAAGCCTTTCAGGCCGACGTTGTTGCTTGACTAAGAGCTCTTCAAGAGCAGCAGGCCGAACAAGCCAACATTAATGCTGCATTTTGCGGCTCGTTGGAGGCAAGGAATAGCTCAACCCTAAATGGAGCCCAGCCTGTAGACCCAAATGGAGGCATCCCGCTCTTCGTTCCTACGGGCGCGATAACAGGGGGACCTCAAAATAGGACCACATCTGGGGGGTTCGGGTACATTGCCGAACACAAAGCCACACTTTGGGACGCTTCCCACCATGGCAGAAACTACCTCTTTGGTTGACGTTGAAAGGTTAACCAAAGAGATCGAGGCCCGAGTTGAGGCTCGCGTCGAGGCATGCGTGGAAAAGCGCCTCGAGAGCATTTCTAGGGTGACTAAGGTTCAAGATGACCTCGATATCGACTAATATAGGGAGTTTCCATTCAGGCCCGAAGCTGCCCCAGCCTCAACTCCCAAATATTTCAAGCTCTTCTTCTTGAAGAAATATGATGGAACCACTGATCCCAAAGAGCATGTCACCGAATTCATGGCTATGGTAAAGAGTAATGACTTAACGGAAATAGAGAAGGAATCAATGTTTCTGAAAAATTCGATGAATCACTTGAGAAAGGAGCACTTCGGTGGTACATGCGCCTACCATCGGGGTCGATTTCCACATTCAAAGAGCTAGTTAACGCGTCCGTTAATGCGCACACCGGGGCGCAAAAAATCCTCCAGAGGAATGAGGATACATTTGAAGTCAAACAACGGCCTAGTGAGCCACTAAAGGACTTCCTCGAGCGATTTTATGCTGAGCGCATGGAACTACCTCCTATGGATGATACTCTAGCCATCATGGCATTTGAGAAATGCATCAATGTTCACAACTCCGATGTCGTTGCTTAGTTGCGAAGGAGCTTCAGTAATATCAGACCCTGAAGTGGGATGATTTGCACAATAGAGTATATACCAAGATAAGGCTTGAAGAGGCCGAATGGAAAAACAATTGCCGAAGCCACAACTATAAGAACCGAAGCGAATCCTCTTATCTTGCCGAGGCGCCACGAGGAAACAAAAAAGGGGAGGTATGAGCCATACACCTCGTCGTCGAGACAGCCTATTAGCCAGAGGCTGGGAAATTTGCTAGGAAACTTGCTTGGAAATGCTCATGTGAGTCAACGGCTCGGCAGAAAGTTTTTCCCAAATACAAACCAGAGAAACTCATCGGGCCCAGCTCCGGTCACAAAAAATAAAGATCTACCTCGCATCCCCGATTACAACTTCAGCATATCGATCTCGGAGCTGGTCAATATTGTGAAGGGGACAGCCAGGGTAAGAATACCCAAAGACATGAGAATTCCCGCTGATAAAAGGGACCAAAATTTACACTGCGAGTTTCATGCGGATTATGGCCACCGCACCGAGGATTGCAAAGTATTGCGCCTCGAGGTGGCACACTTGCTGAAAAAGGGAGTGTTAGCTGAATTCCTCACTGATAAGGGGAAGGATAACTACACCAAGAACCGAGGTGATGGACAACCACCTCGGGCACCACCCCCTGAGAGTGTCGTAAATATTATCACCGGGGGGTCAGAGGTAAACGAGGTGAATTTTGTAGCGGCAAAGAAATTCAGAAAGCTGTCAATCACCATGGAGAAGAGAACTCGAGTTGGAGGCTTGGGTAAAGAAATTGTATTCGATGACGATGATTGTGATGGGATGATGTTCCATCATCAAGACGCCTTAGTCATCATGTTGAGAATAAATGACTCGGACATCAAACGAGTCTTGATCGACCCTGGTAGCTCGATTAACATAATCAGCTACGGGGCCATTAAAAAGATGTGGCTAAAGGGAGAAGTTATCATTAAGGCAACAGTTTTGACTGGCTTCATCAACTCCACGGAGAAGACATTGGGTGAAATCACACTCGAGACATTTGCTGAAGAAGTTAGCAAAGAAACACTGTTTCAAGTCTTACCCGAGGACATGGCGTACAATGTGATCCTCGGTAGACCATGGATCCACTCCATGGAAGAGATTCCATCCACTCTTCATCAAGTGATCAAGTTCCCTACCCCATGGTGAGTTACATCAAAAAAGGAGAGCAACGAGTAGCAAGAGAATGCTATTCGGTTGTATTAAAGAGTGGAGCCGTCCCGATCGGACCAAAACAATAGCAACCAATGAAACTGGGGTCAGATGAGGAGATTCCCGAAGAGAAGTGGAGAAGATCCCGATTTGCATTCAAGAACCTCAGAAGCAGAAAGCCGAGGACTCCACAATAGAAGAGCTGGAATCTTTCATGCTATCCAAAGATTTCCCAGAGAGGAAAGTATTTGTCGGCTCAGAGTTGGACCCGGAGTCGAAAAAAGCCATTATCGAAGTCATAAAGTCCAACAACGACTGCTTTGCTTGGTCCCATTTGGGCATGGTTGTAGCGATATGAAAATCATGACCCACAAATTGAATGTGGATCCCCAATTCACCCCGGTGAAGCAGAAGAGAAGACCTCACGTCGGGGTCAAAAAGAAAGCAATCGAAGATGAAACCATGAAGCTGTAAGAGAATGGCTTCGTAAGAGAGGTGAAATATCCTGAATGGCTGGCTAATGTGGTCGTTGTACCTAAGAAGAATGGCAAGTGGAGAATGAAAGGAGATTACACTGATCTAAACAAGGCTTGCCCTAAAGACTCCTATCCACTGCCACAAATTGACAGGTTAATAAACTTAACGGCTGGACACAAACTATTAACCTTCTTAGATACTTATTCGGGGTACAACCAAATCCTCATGGAGCCAAAGGACGAAGAAAAGATCTTGTTAATCACTAACCGAGGTACCTTCTACTACAAGGTGATGCCCTTCGGTTTGAAGAATGCTGGGGCGACATACCAAAGACTAGTATGTCGCATGTTCAAAAAATACATTGGAAAATCTATGGAGGTCTACATAGATGCTATGCTGATCAAGTCTATTCTAATGGATGATCATTTAAACCATTTGAGAGAAGCTTTCGCTGTCCTGAGGCAATATGGCATGAAATTGAATCCTGAGAAGTGTGCTTTCGGTGCAGAGCCGCGCAAATTTTTTGGATTCATAGTGATGCAGGGCAAATCGAGCCTAAGGCACTTACCATCAAGAGCCGGGATTGGAGGATGCAAGGGGCGGGAGGTCAAGAGTGTTGGAGGTGGATTGAAGCCGTTCCGGGTGATCAAAGCGCAAGAGGAGAAGGCCAGAGATCCAGGCGCTCCGCCCAGCATCCCGGGCACTCCGCCCTACCTTGCCTTGGCTGAGGCGCTCCGCCCAACTTTGGGGCGCCCCGCCTAGGCCACTCCACTGCACACTTTGTGGGGCGCTCCGCCTCAACTTGGGCGCTCTGCCCCAATTGCTGAAGGACGGAATTTGACTTAGTATTTTGTCTATTTTGACCCTACGTGGTCTTTTATTCCTAAGCCTAAGTGTGGGCATTCTAGACCTTTCAATTGGTGCCTAAAAATACCTATAAATAGCTAGATAGCTTGTTTATTTCATTAGCTTGTTTTAGATTTGAAGAATAGACATAGAAAGAGAGGCAAGGCCTTCTTCTTGTTGAAGCTTGAAGCTTCGGATTATCTCTTTGCTTGGAACCTATGGAGATTCGTCACTAGTACGGACTCATTGTATGGTTCAAGTTTCCCTTCCTCTCCCGGATATACATTCATGGTTTGAATCGTTTATCCATCCTTTTCTTCTATTTCTGTTCTTCCCCTTCCCTATTTCTTGCTATCTTATGATTATCGCTTCCGCATCATAGTTTATTGCTTCCGCCTAATTTTTCCCTATATCAGTTGGTATCAGAGCAAGGCTCGGTTTTCGTTCTTACGAATCCACGTTCCTTGTTCATCTTATCTTTACTTTAGTATTCTTGTTGTTATTGTTCTTGTGAAAGAAGAAAAACACAAAAAAAATAGAAAAGTGAAAAAATACAAAAATTGGTGTAACTTTGTGGTGTGATCGATTCGTGTTATGGGTGTTATAGATTCTTGATCCTTGTTGAAAACCCGACGTTTGGGTACCAAAATTGTTTGGATTGGATTGATTTGAAAATTTGAAACCCCAAATTGTTAAACCCACCAAAAACCCTTTGTTCTTGATGAATTTGGTTGATTCTTGGGTTGTTTGATTATGGGGTTGTGGAATTGATTACCGGGGCTTGTTCTTCATTGCAAAACGAACAAATTGCAAAAAGAATCGTGTGATTTGGAGTTCGGTAACATCGATTTTGAAGAATCGAAACCCACCTTGAACCTTTGAAACCCTTGTTGAAAAACCCCCAACTTGAAACTTTGAATCACGATTGTGCCTTGTTTGTTGGTTGTTTGGGTGTGAAATCTATTGGGGTTTGAAGGTTATATCAATATTCAACTTTGGGTACCTTGAATTTGTGGAAAAAACGTTGAAATCGGACCCAAAATCAGCTTGAAATTGAAGAAAAACGGACTTGGGAAGTGCTGAACCCGACCCCCAGGTGGACCGCCCACCCCCTAGGCGCCCCGCCTACCCTCCCTCACTGCCTCCAAGGCAGGCGGACCGCCCACCCACCCCAGGCGGACCGCCCAGTGAGCTGGGTACTTGGTTTTGCTCTGTTTCATGGTTTTTTGTGTTTGTTTCGATTCCGAACCTCTTGGTTAGTGTTTCTAAGGCATTAGTCCTACTTTATTGACACTAATCTTTGATCCTTTAGGGTGTTTTGTGTCTTGGAGTCTTTACTTAAAGTCGTAGAACTTGCTTGCTTCGAGTGCGCATTAAAATAGCTTCCGTACATCGAGTCACTTAAACTCCATTCCGAACCATTACTTGGGTGTACTAGTTGATTGATCCTATCATTGTGGTTCCTAAAAGAGATAAGGGCATCTTTGGTTGGGGGTTTGGGAGTGTGCACCCTAAAAAGAGTGTTGAGAGCCACCACCAAAGGTAAGGGAGAGCAAGTGAGGTTGTTTATACTAACCTTTGCACTTTCTTAAAATGTCTTTTGCAGGTACAAGGAGCCATAAGGGAGGTTTGGAGGGAAGTGGGAGTGGTGAGAAAGGTGTAAGTGAGAGGGAGTTAGTTGAAGCCTACTTTCCGAGCATCTTGGCTCACATAGAGGCCATAGACACTAGGATCCAACACTTGGAGGATGAGATGGAAGAAAATAAGGCCGAGGGAAGAGATAGTATGAGTCGCACTATGGGTTATGGTATTGCTAGTAGTGGTGAAATGAGGAAGTACCCAATTAGTGGAGGTACTATTGAGGGGATGTGTAAAGGGCGTTACATGGATGAACTCATGAGTAAAAGGGATTGGTGTCAATTCATAGTGAGCCTTAATGGGAATCATGGGTATGTGCTTCAAGTGGATAATGGTGAAGCAAGTTGGATTAGCCATCTTGTAGTGAGAAAGTTGGGAATAGCTTGTGTTGATTGAATGGCTAGGGTAGTTATTTCACAAAGGAACTTTGAAGAGGAAGTGGAGTGCAAAGTAGGCCCTTTAGTGGGATGTGATGTTATGTTGGGAAAGCCTTGGCTTTTCAATAGATACTTCAATATCGCACAAGAAGTTGTGGATGGCTACCGTGTTCAAGCACAAGGGAAGTTTCAAATCCTCTTTCTTAGGAAAGAAGAAGTACAACCAAACACGCCCATGAACATGAGTAGTGGTGGGACACCATTGAGGAGAAGCCCTATGACTCAAAGAGTGCAATCAAGGAGTCCTATGAACATGAGAAGTAGTGGGACACCATTGAAGGGAAGTCCTACAATCACAAGCAATGGTGGGACTAGTGCAAGAAGAGAGTTGACATATGTCAACAAGGTAAACCCCAAACCACAAGCTCCAAAGCAAAGTGGTTCACCTACAAAGAAGAGAGAGACATCAAGCGATGAGTCTCTTAGTCCTAGATTCCGGGTTGATGTTAAAAGTTTACCTACTCCGGCTATGGGTATTCTTGGGCCTCGTCCCAACTCACCCGAATTTGAGAGACAAAAGATTGAGAGGAGTAAGGGAGTGACCGGTGACATTCCTCGAGTGGAAAAAGGAGAGGATGTGATGAGTGATGTGAGTGGGATGTCACCACCCAAATCTACACCCGACCTTGAAAAGAAAATGAGGGAAAAGAAAGAGGGAAAAAGAATTGTAAAGAGTGAGGACACCCCTTATTCTAACCCTAACCCTTTATCTTTTTCTTCTACTTGTTTGACTTCTTGTGTAGGAAATCTTGGAGGCAAGCCATTGGAGCCTCAATCATCTTCCAAAATGGAAGGACAAGGTGAAGCAAACCTTTAATGTGAGCTTCAAGGTGGAGAGCCAATCCATGACACTTCAAGTGCATTGAGTGAGCAAGATGGCCACTCAAAGGTAAGTGATGGTTCCCCCATTGAGCATGATACTTCCTTGTCTTGTGAGAGTGTTTATGAGACCCATATACTAGTTGATGATATCTATGATTACAATGTGTTTGCAACTAATGAGGAGCCAAATGTTCAACTTGTGTGTGATTGTGAACCACTAGTTGAGAGGAATGATAAGCCACATCATGATGTGAGCTCGATTTTCATTGAACCTCTCTTTAGTGAAGATTGTGTAGTTGACCTTATTTGTGACCCTTGTTATGACACACCACCTATATTTGACAAAGGGGAAGATGAGTTAAATGAATATCCTATCTTTTCTCTTGATGAATTGCTTGGTAATGGTGGACCTATGTGTTGTAGTGAGGTTGGTAGCGACCTTGAGGAGTCCCTAGTGGATGAGATGGACCGAATTGTATTCGATGACTCCTCAAGTGTGGATGAGGATTCTAGTTTTGATGCCTCACCTTTGATGAGTAGTGGACTTGTTTTCACAAACCCTTTGTTTGAAGAGGATTCTCAAAAAGGTGATGATGAATATCAAACTAGAGAAGAGTTTGGATTTAAGCCTCCATGGTTTGGAAAGTTGAACTCTATATACAATCCCTTGTTTGGAACTCCTAGTGAGGAAGATTGTCTTAGAGATGGATTTGGAGGTGAGGAAGCCACTGTTGGTGCGTGTAAGAGTGCTTCCAAAAAGGGGAGTGGAGTATTTGATATTAGTTGCCAATTGAACTATTTTGTTTACTCCACCCCACATGTTGATTACACCTTGGGTGTTGGGCATGCCAAAGCCAATGAGTCACAATGTGATAGTAATGTATTGAAGGCTTGGTCTGTTGACCATAAGCTTAGGGATCATAGGAATTTTGATGGCTTGATCTTGCATATTCTCTACCCTATTGATCTCTTTGCATGTTATTGTGTTGGATGCACTTTCTTTTTGAGTCAAGTACTTAGTATCTCCTTTGGGGACATGAGCTTTTTTATTAGTATTGATGCTTGGCTCTACCATAAAAGTGTATTTTCCACACTTGGTGCACTAACCTACTCTTGTAGTAGGAGCTTTTGGATGTGCTTGTCTTTGGATGTAGGTCTTGATGGTTTGATTTCGAGGACGAAATCCTTTCAAGAAGGGGAGGATGATGCAGGGCAAATCGAGCCTAAGGCACTTACCTTCAAGAGCCGGGATTGGAGGATGCAAGGGGCGGGAGGTCAAGAGTGTTGGAGGTGGATTGAAGCCGTTCCGGGTGATCAAAGCGCAAGAGGAGAAGGCCAGAGATCTAGGCGCTCCGCCCAGCATCCCGGGCGCTCCGCCCTGCCTTGCCTTGGCTGAGGCGCTCCGCCCAACTTTGGGGTGCCCCGCCTAGGCCACTCCACTACACACTTTGTGGGGCGCTCCGCCTCAACTTGGGCGCTCCGCCCCAATTGCTGAAGGACGGAATTTGACTTAGTATTTTGTCTATTTTGACCCTACGTGGTCTTTTATTCCTAAGCCTAAGTGTGGGCATTCTAGACTTTTCAATTGGTGCCTAAAAACACCTATAAATAGCTAGATAGCTTGTTTATTTCATTAGCTTGTTTTAGATTTGAAGAATAGACATAGAAAGAGAGGCAAGGCCTTCTTCTTGTTGAAGCTTGAAGCTTCAGATTATCTCTTTGCTTGGAACCTATGGAGATTCGTCACTAGTACGGACTCATTATATGGTTCAAGTTTCCCTTGCTCTCCCGGATATACATTCATGGTTTGAATCGTTTATCCATTCTTTTCTTCTATTTCTGTTCTTCCCCTTCCCTATTTCTTTCTATCTTATGATTATCGCTTCCGCATCATAGTTTATTGCTTCCGCCTAATTTTTCCCTATATCACATAGTCTTTGAACGAGGGATCGAAGCTAATCCAGATAAGATCAAGGCCATCAAAGAAATCCCCGAGGAGTTGACCAGAGTGAAGGAAGTTCAGTGCTTGACTGGCCGAGTCGCTGCATTGAGTCGATTTATCTCAAGGTCTTCAGAGCGATGCTACAAATTCTTCTCGGTCTTAAGGAAGAATAATCACTTCGAGTGGACACCGGAGTGTAAAGAAGGGCTAAAGGAGTTGAAACATTATTTGGCTAAGGCGCCGCTGCTCGCCAAGCCAAGGGATGGTGACACTTTACTAGTTTATCTGGCTGTGTCCGAGGTGTCAATCAGCGCTGTGTTGGTTCGAGAAGAAGATGGAAAGCAACATCCCATCTATTATGTGAGCAAGACACTCCTCGATGCTGAAACCAGGTATCCTCATTTGGAGAAACTAGCACTTGCTTTAATTGTTACTGCTCGGAAGCTACGACCCTATTTTCAATGTCATCCAACAGCAGTAGTTTCCACCTTCCCCTTGAGAAGTATATTGAATAAGGCTGAGTTGTCGGGGAGGTTATCCAAATGGGCAATATAATTAAGTGAGTATGACATCACCTATCAACCCCGAACGATCATAAAATCCCAAGTCTAAGCCGACTTCGTAGCTGATTTTAGTGTTGGGATCCTACCCGAAGCTGAAAAGGAGAATTCACTGTCGAAGAGGTCTGCTTCGGGTCTATGGGTACTTTACACCGATGGGGCGACTAATTCCAAGGGTTCGGGATTAGGCATAGTGTTGAAAGCACTTACCGGAGAGAAAATAAGGCACTCAGTTCGGTTTAAAAAGGTGACCAACAACGAAGCCGAATACGAAGCAGCCTTAGCAGGCTTGGAGTTAGCCAAAGAAATGCGGGTAGAAAGAATTGAGTTAAGGTGCGATTCACAATTGGTGGTAAACCAAGTGCTCGGTGAGTATACGGCTCGTGAGCCCAGAATGCAACCATTCTTGACTCGAGCACAAAGAATCTTAGCTCAATTCCAAGAGTGATAGATCAAACAAGTGCCTTGAGAGGAGAATACCGAAGCCGATGCCTTGGCAAATTTGGGTTCGGCGGTTGACGAAGTGCACTTGGGGATTGATTCAATGTTTCAGATGCTTTCCACACAAATGAGAGAGATGAAATTAGAAGTCAACTCGGTGGACCATAAATGGGATTGGCGAAGTAAGCTTATCTCTTACTTCGTCTCGGGGACTCTTTCCCAAGATAAGAAAGAGGCCAAAAAGTTGAGGACCCAAGCAGCCTCGTACTCAATGATCGAGGAAAATTTATGTAGAAGGTTGTATTGCGGCCCGATGGCTAAGTGTTTGGGTCCAGAAGAAGCTAGATACGTGATGGTTGAAATACACGAAGGCGAGTGTGGCAATCACTCGGGGAGAAAGTCCTTGGTGCGCAAGTTACTTAAAGCTGGGTACTAGTGGCCCACTATCAGTGCAGATGCAAAAGCCTTCGTAGCAAAATGTGATAAGTGTCAACGCGACGCTCGAATGACTCATCAACAAGTTGAACCATTTCATTCGATCGTGTCACCATGGCCCTTCATGAAATGGGGGATGGATATAGTTGGCCCTTTACCGAAGGGAAAGGGTGGTGTTCGGTTCATTCTGGTCCTAACCGATTACTTCACAAAGTGGGTGGAAGCAGGAGCTCTCAGGAAGTAATCGATTTTATTAGGAAGAACATCATCTACAGGTTCGATGTCCCGAGGGAGATCACATGCGACAACGGTAAGCAGTTCATGGGAGCAGCCATCACTGATTTTTTCAAACAATGGGGAATAAAGAGAACAGCATCGACCCCATATCATCCAAGCGCCAATGGTCAAGCCGAATCTTCAAACAGAGTAATAATTAAAAATCTCAAGAAGAGGTTCGGTGAGAAAAAGGCCCTTGGCCCGAAGAGTTATCAGGTGTGTTGTGGGCTATGCGAACAACAGAGAAGAACAGCACCGGTGAAACCCTATTTTCCCTCGCCTATGGCATGGATTCACTTATCCCCGTGGAGGTGGCAAACCAAGTGTTCGGTACGCTCACACCACCGAGGACGCCGAACAGCAAGCCATGCACATAGAGTTGGACTTGCTCGAGGAGAAGAGAGAGTTGGCTTAGGTTCGGTTGGCAGCACAAAAGAGGCAGATCGAGGCATATCTCAACAGGAAGGCCAAGCTTAGAGATATTAAAGTTAGCGATTATGTGATAAAGGCTACGAACCAATCAACCAAAGAAAAGAATGGGGGAAAACTCATTTCAAACTGGGAAGGACCTTACTGAGTCAAGGCGATCGTTGGAAAGGGGTCTTATCAAATCGATGATCTACTAGGCAAGTCCGAACACTTGAATTGGAACATTTCTAATTTGAAGCGGTACTACTTTTAATCGAGGTAAACATTCCTTGATCATTTAAAATTTACCCACAGCCTCGAGCTGAAAAATGCTCCTAGGGCTTCGGTCGAAATGTACTAACTTGCTCCTCGTTTCATTTTGCTTGACCTTTTCAGGAAGCAGATAAAACGATTTCCAGTGCTCGGATCTTCATCAAGATTCACACCCGAACATTGGGGGGAGTAAGAGGCAGGTTGCAACCGAGGTCGACACTGAGCCTCCCAACTGAAGTCTATCTATTCGACAACCGGGGACTGACACCGAGGAAATAGATTAGTACATTGTAATTACGCCCGATAGTGGCATGATGTCAATTTGTCTTTACACCTAAGGTCTACTTCGACTTGGCCTTATGTAAAAAGCATATGTGACTCCTTCATATCATCAATGAAATAAATCTGATTCAATATCTCTTTGTTTCTATGATCTTGCACACCGAAGTTGCACTTTAAATGCATTGACTCGAGAACGAGACGTCGTTCTAAGTTTGCATCGGTATTATCTGATTAAGTCTTGCAAGCAAGTTATTTTGAGTGTTCAGTTCAAACAAAAGCTAACACTTAAAATAAGAAACATGAAATCATTTCATTAAAAAGCCCGAAGGCTAGATACTAAAAGGGACCCGAAGGTCCAAAGCATATACATCAAAAGCCCGAAGGCTTACATCAAGAAGGCCCGAGGGACTAAATAAAAAGCAAACAATACAGAGGATGAACTCTCCCCCTAAGGATTTCAACCTTCGGCATCTTCATTGCCCTCCTCGGCGCCTTCGCCCTCTTCATCGCCTTCATATTCATCCTCATCCAAATCCTCACTCGAGGGCAGATCATCTACAATTTACTGGGCTTCGGTAGCAGCATCCCTGGCCTTGACTATCTCCTCTTCGAGCACGATCTGCCCAGCTTGGAGTTGCTCAAGTATGCTAAGCTTGGTCTTAACAACGGCCCAAGCCTCAAACTTCGCCCTTGTCGCTTTGACTTCGGCCCGCTGATTGAGGTAGGCAATTCTTCCTTGGAGTTTTGAGACCTTGCCCCGAAGAGCAGGCACTTGGTCCACTTGGCTTTGCAACCCAACAAGCTTGGCATTCTATTCCTCTAGCTTGCCACGGTATTTTTCGCCTGCCTCCAACACCTCGGCCCTGACACGGAAGAGGTCGGCTTCAAGTCAAGCATTTTCAAGGCTCACCCTCGAACACTCACTAACAAATTCATTTGTTACAGCCTGAACACTAGCTTCGGCGGACTCCAGAACCCCGTGCAGATCAGCCTCGGCTTTTGCTGCTGCTTCGTTAGCACGCCCAAGTCTTCTTTCAAAGCAGCGAATTGGGCTTCAAGCTCGGAAATTCTATCCACAAATCCCCTTTTCTGTTATTCCCAGACAGCGGTCGCCGCCTGAACTTGCTCTGCTTGGTCGCGTTCAAGATGAATAGCTTGCAACGCGAGGACCAAGCTCTGCAAAAAAACCAAAGTGTTAGCGTTAAGAACAAAGAAAAGATAGGTCACACGAATGAAGGTACATGAAAACATACATGAAGAGCAGAGGCAGCTGAAACTCCCATCAAGCTCATGGGGCTTAAGTTCCGAAGAGCGTGAGCCTCAGTAGACCCGAGCATAACATCGATGGCGGTGATGTCCACCTTGGTGGGATCCAGCAGATTGGCCTCGAGAGCAATTTCAGTTGCCCGAGGTGCAGCACTCGAACCTTGGCCGAAATTCGGGAAGCCTTAACCATGCTTTTGATCAAGCCTTCGCTTGCTTTAGCCTTGCCTTTCCACTTGGCAGCTCCTTGGTCACACTTCTCCACGTTTATCACCTCGGTCGCACTAGGGACCTCGGCAGTTGGCTCTGGAGCCAGCTCAGGAGTTGGCTCTGAAGCCACCTCGGGAGCCGCTAGGTGAACCTCTTCGTCGATAGGCTCATCAATAAGACCTCGACGCTTTGTGGCCACCGCTTCGGAAGCAGGAGCAGCAGCTTCCTCAACCCGAGGTCCTTTCGCCTTAGTGGCTCTCTTCGACTCAGCCCTCTTCCTTTTAGAGCCTAGGGAAGGGAGAGAAGCAGTCTCATAAGTATGAAATGAAGTAGAAGTGGGTATGTATATAAACCAACCTATAAAGACGTCATCACCTTGCGAAGTCCCTTGGTCCGACGAGCCCTTAGCTTTCTTGTCCTCGGCGAGCCTCTTCGCCAAACAAGCCATTTGACTAACGCCTTCGGTGGCGTCAATCACCTTCTTCTCTTTCTTCTTCTTCTCTTTCTTCTCCTTTTTCTCCTCCCCTTCTCCATCTCCCCTATCCTCGGTTTCCTCGTCCTCTTCCTCTTCGGCATCTTTAACAACCCTGTTAGAAAAACCTAAGGGGGAAGGGAAAGAGGAAACATTAAGGAGCAATCATTCAGAGCAAACATCAGGAAATTTCAAACATCGACTGTTAACTTACCATGGCTCTTGCATGACCATCCATTCTCCTTTAGAGCGGCTAAAATCATCCACTGCCGACGAGAACGCGTCTCTTATTTCATGACCTCGGTTGCACATTCGAGCAAATCCCCCGGTGGGTTGACTGGAACCTTTTCAGCTGTAAGTCACAAACAGGAAAATAAGCACAAGCTATAGCGATCGAAGGCCAAATGAAAACAAAAACACTTACGTTGAGCATTCAACTCTTCGAGGAAGCCAGGTTCGGTTGATATCAGCCTTGTGGGAATGAGCACATAGCGATCATTCCAACCTCGGTCACCATGGTCTTTGCTCTTGCTCAAAATAGTGTATAACCCACTGGATAAGAGAGCTACAACATCGGCTTTATGAAAATAGGGGTAATAGAGGGAGATCAGATGTTGAAAAGTGAAGGGCAACTTAGCTAACCTACTTAAAAATTTGAGGGCTTGTACAGCCCTCCAAACCCTGGGGCCCAGTTGAGCAAAACAGAAGTTGTACGATCGACAAAATATGTCGATTATGGGCTGAACTGGCAAATCGAATCCTATGGTGAAAGGGTACATGAAGACTGAAAAATACCCTACAACGTGAGTGGAGGCAGCCGTGTCCGAGGCTGGAACCCTAATTTCCACCTCGGGCCCCCAACGGCAATCGGCTCGAACAGTCTCAATCACATCTTCGGTTATCACGCTCGAGGTGACGTGCACCGGTATGTTTCTTTTCTTCC
This sequence comes from Petunia axillaris subsp. axillaris, assembly GCA_029990575.1. Classification (NCBI taxonomy): domain Eukaryota; kingdom Viridiplantae; phylum Streptophyta; class Magnoliopsida; order Solanales; family Solanaceae; genus Petunia; species Petunia axillaris. Next base: position 11,074,432 of record JARKNS010000007.1, read on the forward strand.
CCTTTTGGGCATCAGACGTGGACTTTGAGGTCCTTATCATTGTTGAAATTCGAATTGGATAACCAACCGAGGGTCTATCTCCACTTCGAGGGGAATCTTCTTCCTCGACTTCTTTAAAGTGCCAGCTTCGGTCTGAGACCCCTCCTTGCTGGCTTCGGCTTTGCCCGCCTGGCCACTTGCTTCTCTACTGACCTCCGTCTCGCCCACAGGGCAACCTACTTTGTCACCAGCGACGTCAGCACTGTCATCATCGTGGTCGCCATCACCATCATCGACGGCAAAGCTCACTTCAGCCTTGTCACGACCAGCCCTCGCCTTACGTCTCCTTGAGCCAGCGGCTATGGACGTCGCCTCCCCACCGCCTTCTGTCTCTATGACTTGCAGCGCCGGCACGGTGGGAATAAAATCACCGCTCACAATCGTGGCGGCAAAACGCTCGGCGCTCTCGCCGGAATCGCTAGACCCTTATCCAGAGGTTGCAACTGACATAGTGTGAGATTTGAACGAAGGTTTTTATCGTAAGAAAAATGATTATAGTCAAAAGAGTTGCTTGTGAAATGGAAGCTTTCTTTCTGTTTTTTTTTTTCTACTATTTGCAAAAGGTTGTCAAGTGGAGAAGAAGATCTCCAAGTGATGTATTTATAGGGAATATGCACGTGCAAGTAGGAATGTAATGATGATTATAACGTTGGAGAAAGCGAATAAGTCGGCGCGACCGTTCGGTAGCCAACGAATGATCGTCACGTAACGCGGATAAGTGACTTGAAGAGACGTGCGACTGTTTAAAACTCTTGGATAGGGTTGAGCCACGTCACCTTCCCGCTTAAATTCATTCCACTCCTCGGCAATTCTGGCACTCACCCAAGGAGCGGGGGAACTATCTGTATTGGATAAAAATCTTCGGTATGATGAACTTAAGGTAATTGAGTTGATGTTCCGAAGGAGAAAGAGCGAAGCAAGCGATTGAATTACCGAAGTCGAGCACCAATGTCACCACCGAAGGCGAGCCGCGAGCTGAGCTTGGGTGATACTCACTTCGGCCTAACAGAAAGGTCATACCACCAAGGTCATGCACTTGGGCCTCAGTGGAGCACCTTGGTTCAAGCGGCTAAGAAACCCACTACTTCAGCTCACTAACCCCATCAATAAGTGCTCAAAACATAGGTTTGGCCACTACCAATCATGGGGAACGTGGATGAGGCCCTTGTATCTATAAATAGCACTTCATTTTATATTGTATTCATTCAGAAATACATACTGAAACTCTAGCAAGATCTGTACTCACGATTATATATTGAAAATATTTTATTCTCTTGCATTTACGCTTGTTATTTACATTGTTTCGACTTTGATACTGAGTATTGCTTGTACCAACTACCCAAATTCGATTTGTGATCCTAAACCAGCTTTAGGCCCATACAAATAGTAGTAGCATAATCACGCTTGAAACCTTTATTCCTACAAGTCAATATTTTAAACTAACTCTATACCATTGGCTAAACAAGCATATGTTTCAGCAGGTTCCATATTACAGAGGGCAATCCCATATTTCTGTTTTTTAAATACACATGAACATTTTGATTTCCTTTAAAGACTGATCATAGCATTTAAAGCAAAAATTAATTAACTTAATCTAAGACATAAACATAAAGTCACGAATAGCAAAACGCGTGAGCACAAATTTCTACTCGATATTAACTTCAATATATCCCAACGGGAGGAACAGAAATGAAATGGATACTTAACCAATAAACTTATACTTAATTTCTACAAGACTTTTACAACAGAAAAATTAAAAGAAAGCCATTTTAAGAAAGGGGAAAATGCAATCTTTCAAGAACAGGGCATCGTAAAACTCAATTAAGACAATAACTTCTCACATATAGGCGAGATAAATTTCTAACATCCAATAAAAGAATACATATTTTGGGAATAATCTAATAGAGAAGCAAGACAGACTATAAACACAAGAGGTGAACTTTACTGGTGATTCTGAATTTAATAGAATTAATACAACATTTTTCCAAAAGCCAAAAGTTTACTAGCAAAAATTACATCAAAGATCTGATATTAAATAAGAGAAGGGATTAGTACCTTATTCGGAGCAGCGAGACGAGGCGTCGAGTCCAGAATCAATTCTCTAACGAAAGCCGAAGGAATTTTTCTCATACAACTATAAGCCAACAGAAAAATAAAGCACAACAAGAAATGAAAGCTAAAGCTTAATGACAAACAAAAAGAACTTCTTTTTCCATCCTTCATATTCCTCCTTTTCCTTTCGATTTCCTCCTCTAATGCTAGTATATTAAAAAAAAAAAATAAAAATAAAAAAAATAAAAAAAAAAAAACGTGTTGAGGAAGCGATTTGTCACAGGCGCTTTTCTTTTAAGAATTTTTGGAAATCAAGAAATAATGTAGCAACCAAATAAAGGGATAAGAAATGAGAGGTTTTAAAGTCGGAAAAGAATAATTACTCAATGCACTGATCGAAGCTGTGGAACAAAAAAAATTAAAGAATATGCTCTTATTCAAACTCTACTACAAGTTCAGAAGAAGCAAATTCAGATAAAATCCAGTAATTTTGTTTATTCAAACTCTACTACAAGTTCAGAAGAAGCAAATTCAGATAAAATCCAGTAATTTTGTACTACCTAGAAAGGATAATGGACAGTTCACGTGGGCGTTAACAATCTACAATCACAATAGTATGACTAGCAGCTTTTTGAGCTGCGAAACACCTCTCAGTGCCATTTTATTTAGTGAGACCCAGAAGGAGTAGTCAACGAAAAAGGAGATCTTAAGCATCTGCCTAAAAGTCCAAGTGGCAAAATCACTTGGAGAAGAGCAGCAAAATCAAACATGTTCAAACTTTGAAGTATTAAAGATACCGCTTATTTATACATGAAGGGGACGATTAGAATTTATTTAAGTCCAACAATTGAATACTAGTAACCAAATGATGCTATACATTCCATAGTTTTCCATCAACTCTTACTTGATATTGTTCACGACAAAGTTATGGGGTATCTTCAAAACAAAAATCACCCAACTTTGTACGATAAGAAATTCTTGAAGCTCTTTTATTTTCCATTAAGCATAACTTGATACGTACAAAGGGAAAAAAATGCCAAACCTAATTAGCGAACTTAGCAAGACTAAATAAATGTATATTGTTTATGAAAGAGGGCTTAGACCTGTAATCAACGTAGGCAAAGAACGACGAGCTTTCCATGGCTGCAATGACTTGCCTCGCCAAGATACAAGACCCATAAGTCCTCCACCTTGACATTCTAGGACTTTCATCATCGTCCAAAATATATTTTTTCGAATCAAAACGATAAGCAGACAGCAGCAGTAACACCATCGCGAGCAGTCAAGTGAAACAACCAGCGACACAATTTGGATTAAAGGGTAGCCTCACAATACGATCATAGGCTAATAGTAGTATCTTGTTCAAATCAGTTTTCTCAAGTTAAACCTCAAGTGCTATAATTTGTTCAAATCAGTATATGTCCAGCAAGAAGATAACCAGTAAAATGTTATCAAAACAACCCACAAACAGCCGAGAATGATCTTAGACAACATATCTAACCTCTCCGACCAAATATAATATCAGTCTTAAGGTAAGTGTATTCTTCATAAAGATACCAACGAAAAATGTGGCAAGAATTATACAACAATAGTCAAGAAGCAAAGCAGCAGACCCAAAGGGTGGTATCGCTTGGAAGATCGCAGACCAAGTGTAGCATCTGTCCAAAATCAGAATATTCCAATGGGAAGAACTGGTGTTTCTTCTCATGATATCATCACCAAAAGAGCCTCATCCTTTCAGCTGAAACAGTGTCGTGTTGTAATTGGCTATCACGTCAGTCTAACACACAAAATTGAATAATCTCCAGTTCCAGAGAATGGCCTTCCAATGAAGACTACTCAATGGTTTCCATTGAAACAATATTAATTTCTTGCAAAAAGAAACCTCCAAACTTTCCACATCAAAAGAAGAAAAGATCCCCAATTTAGGACTCATGAATGGCACAATTACAGACCATGAAATGGGTATTGAGGGCTCAGAATTTGCTGCATCTGAACAAAGAAACAGAGAACATTTCACTGTGATGGCTGTAGACACCAGTTTGCTATTCAAAGGCATACCGGGTCGCCCCGCCAAGATACAAGTCGGATATTTTGTCAATGCCAAGATCGAGCATAGTGAAAAGAAGCAATCATCATAGCCCCTTTAGAACATCAGTAGCAGCAGCACTAAGAGGAGAAACACAGGGGTGTGTTTGATGCAGTTTTTCTTTTCTTGTTTGTTTCAAAATTCAAAGGGCTATTTTTTATCATTTATGGAGAAATCATAGACATAGCAGAGAGGGGTAGCCACCCTTTACAAAAATCCCAAACTCTTTGATGCCTATTTTTTATTGATACTTGGAAAAATGAGGTGATACATTACACCTAATTTGGATGGTTGTTATCACTAAAAATATTCTTTTTCCCTGTTTCAAACAAATAGGGCTCAGATGTGTGTTATGACCTGGCAAAAGGGAAGCCAGCTACGCCATGGCTGCAAACACAGGTTACATGCGAGAGAGAAAAGTCTCCATCACAAGCCATACCAGGTTGCCACGCCAAGATACGGGCTGGGTTATCTCCATGCCCGAATTGGTAAGCCCTGCTATAGAAACATCATCATCACTGCCTTTTTCTGTATTTCTAATAATGGCACAAATTCAATGTTAATAAGAGGTTCTGATTTATTTATTTATTTCAAATTTAGGAAAAGAACTTTAAGCTCGCCATGGCTACAAAAGTCACCTCACCAAGGTACGAAAACCTGCAAGTCCTTGGCCTAATTTGATAATTTGGAAACCTCGTCAATGTCCAGAATGTATTCTTATTATCCAGAAACAAGGAGGATATAGTAGCAGCAGCAAAATAATAGAGAGGCAGCAACATCAGTAAGAGGCAATAGCCTCAAAAAGTTGGTCGATAGTATATGAATTTTCCCAACATAAGGACCAGTAAAACATCATAAATCCAAGTCGAGGCACAGATAAACTAATAGAGAAAACCATTGTTGTTTTAATGAGGGAGGCTCGGGATATTGAAATGGGCAAACACCATGGTTGCAATTGGTTGCTCGAGGCCATCCAAATTTCCATGCCAAATGGTGAATCCCATAATTTTATCATTTGGGAAAAGCAATTATCGTCATTGCCTCTTGTTTTCTCTCAGGACAGCACACAAACAGTAACTACGGACTCTTGTTACCTGCAGATATCTACATATAAACATTGCAGCAGCAGCACAAAAGCCAAAGCAACAACCAAGTGAAACAATGATCAAAAGCACTACTTTGATCAAAGATTGATCAAGTGTAGTACCGTTCGAAATCAATATTAAAACCCCCTTATTTGGAACAGCCATAACAGTAGAACAAAGGAAGCAATCACCCAAAAAATTAATTATAAACAAAGGAGCCTCAATAATTATTATCGAACACAAGCAGATGTGACAACAAGTCGCTACAGTATGATAAAAGTAAAGCGGCGACAAGGGCACTAAAAATTTAAATACATAGCAATAACGAGCTAACGAGCAAGATAAAGAAACGAGTGTACTCGAGCGAAACTTTCTCGATGAGCCAGTGACAACGGGGAAGCAGCAGTTGAATGACATAACTAACAAGCTAAAATGGCAACACCAGCAGCAACCAAAACGAAAGAAAATGAGGGGTGACTGCCAGGGCTACGACGAGCTTCTATGTGCCACCACTGCTTCATCATCTTCTTTATATTCCCTTCTTAAAATTCTGCTCCAATTCCCTCAGAGAACCCCAATTTTATCTTCCCCATCTCTTCCTCTTTGCTTGAAAAACAGCCTAGTTTACCTCCCATCAAAATTAGTATTTCACCGGTGTGAAATTGGAAGAATCCCACCAAAGTATCCTATAACGGCTATTTTTTTAGGAGCCACTTCAAATCTCCTGAGAGATGCTGACCACCAAAAAAGAGTGGGAATCCCGGACCCCCTTTTCTAATGAAGATCTAAACGTTTGTATATGTATGTTTTACAAGGGTAGGCCAGAAACGAGTCCAAATTTCATATTTATCCCTTTATCTAGAAATAGCTAATTGCTCTAACTAATTTTACAATTAATTTAAAGACCTTTCTAACTAAATAAATGCTCATAAATATTTTGCATGTTGTAGGTAATAAAAAGCCAAAAGTATCAAATTGGAAATTGATAAGGACCAAACGAGCTAAGACACCTTTCCAACATGTATCAAGCTTGGAAGAAGCAACGGACTAGAAGTCAAGAGCGTTGGAGGTGAATTGAAGCCGTTCCGGAAGAACTAGGCTGAGGCACCCTGCCTAGGCCATCCAGGCTCCCTGCCCAGGAAGTAAAGGGGCCAGGCGCTCCGCCCACCCAGGAGGCGCTCCGCCCAGCCCCCTCCACAGCATAATTTCATGGGCGCTCCGCCCAAGGAGAGGCGCTCCGCCCAGCCCCCTCCACAGCATAATTTCATGGGCGCTCCGCCCAAGGAGAGGCGCTCTGCCCCAAAAGCTGAGATACGGGAATTTAATTGTGTTTTGTCTATTTTGACCCTACGTGGTCATTTAAGCTTAGAGCCTAAGTGTGGGCATTCTAGACATTTTACTTAGTGCCTAAAAACCTCTATAAATAGCTAGATAGCTTATTTCTTTCCTTAGCTTATTTAGAATGATGAATGAATTTTGTAAAGAGTGGATCTCTTTGGGTTTATGAAAACCAACCTATGTTTGAGATTTGTGTGCTTCTAGTGGATTCTAGTTGGACAACGACCCCGCCCCGATCATTCTACTTGCGTGCTCACATTAGCTCGAGGGTAGTTGCCTAGCGTAGGTGTTCTTGACATTCTCTCGGGGTGTAACGGAACGAGTTCTTCGTTGCTACTTGAGATTATTGATCGAGTTACGTCTCGTTCTTTATCTTTTACTTTTCCCGCGTTTGATTCTTATCAGTTTGGTATCAGAGCAAGGCTCGAGTTTTGTTTCTACAAACCCCCGACCCTTGATTCTTCGTACCTAGTATCTTCTTTAGTTTTCTTGTTGTTGAAGTTATTAGAAAGAAGAAAAAAAAAACAAAAAAATTGAAAAAGTTGAAAATACAAAAAATATTGTAACTTTTTGGGTGATTGATTCTTGTTATGGGTGTTATAGATTCTTGATCCTTGTTGAAAACCCGTCGTTTGGGTATCACAATCTCGTGGTTTGGATTGAAATCAAGAGATTTGAAAATTTGAAACCCCAAAATTGTTAAACCCTTCCAAAACCCTTGTTCTTAATGATTCTTCGATGATTCATGGGTTGGATGATTGTTGATTGTTGATTTGGTTATAGGGTTTGTTCTTCATTGAAAAAAAAAAACAAATAGAAACAAATTTCGTGTGATTTGGAGTTGTATAACATCGAATTTGAAGAATCAAAATCCACTTTGAACCCTTTTGAAATTCTTGTTGAAACCCCAACTTGAAACTTTGAATCATGATTGTGCCTTGTTTGTTGGCTGTTTGGATGTGAAAATCATTGGGGTTCAAAGATATTATCATTATACAACTTTGGGTACCTTGGATTTGTGAAAAAAATGTTGAAATCGGACCAAATTTTGGCTAGAAATCGAGCAAAATCGGAGTTGGAAAAGCAAGGGCCCGACCCTCAGGCGCCCCGCCCAGCCCTAGGGCGCCCTGCCTGACCCGCCCCCCCCCCCCCCCACTGTTGGAAAACTTGAGGCGCTCCGCCCAAGCCCTGAAGGTGTGGATTTGGTAGTTTTCCTTAGGTTTTCCTATTTCTTTGTTCCTTAACCTCTAATTAGTGCTTATCTAAGTATCTTTCCTACTTAATTAGCACTAATCCTTTATTGCTATTAGGTAATTCGTGCCTTAGTTGGAGAGTAGAACTCCAAGAAGATCCGTAGAATCCTTTGACTCAAGTCCTTACTTAAAGTGCTTATCGTACATCGAGTCACGTTAACTCCACTCACCCCGGAGTACACTCGACTTGTGAGTTGATTGATTGAGTTGAGGATTGTTGTCCAACTACTTGAAGCTTTTAGGACTCAAGTCCGAGTGAAATATCCACCACCACTAAACGAGTGACCCGAGTGCTATACACGTGAGGGTGTGTGTGAGGTGATTTCACTAACGTTTGTTCTTTTGTAGGCACAATGGCTAACGAAAGTCTAGATTTTATCAAGGATGCCTTGGCTAATCTTCTTTCCAAGGTGGATATCATGAATCAAAAGATTGAGTCTCTTAAAAAGGGGACCTCAAGTACCCAAGGTGATCAAGGGACCCCGAGTGTCCAAGTTGAGAAAGGGACCCCGAGTGTCCAAGTTGAATCCGGTGAAGGCTCAAGTAGTCCTAACTTCACCCCGGAACAAGTTGTCCCAGTTGTTGAGTTGCTTAATCAACAACGGGTGAAGGAATATCGTTAGAGGTATGAACAAATGTTGGGCAATACCCAACGAACGGGCATTCCCCACGTAGGGATCAACCCTAACCTTATGGGCAATCCCCAAAGGAATGTTCCTCTTCTAATGGCTATTCGAAATGTGAGACCTCTTGAACAAGTAGCGGAAGCTTAAGAAGGGGAGGAGGAAGAATATGGAGGTGATGACTATGTAGTTCCTAATCCAAATGGGAGAGCCATGAATTGGGGACGCAATGTTGATAGGGGTAGAGGCCGAGGTCGAGGGCCACCCATAGGAGTTGATAGGGATATTGGAGGGAATGCTAGAAGGGATTTTGGTGGTTATGGAGGCAACTTTGGAGGCCAACGGGAGCCTTACCAAGGGGGTCGAGATAACAACAATCTTAATAGCGTGAAGCTCACTATTCCTTCCTTCAAATAGAGTAGTGACCCGGTGGAGTACATTGAGTGGAAATTGGCTATGGAGAGGATATTTGACACCAATGATATGACCGAAGAGAAGAAGGCCAAGTATGCAATATGTTCTTTTGAATCCTTTTCTTCTACTTGGTGGGAATCGGTCAAGAGAAATAGAAGGAGGAATGCCATGCCAATCAATGTGACTTGGGATGAATTGATTCGTGTGATGGATGAGAAGTACTTGACTCATCAATACTGTGTGGACCAATACAAGCGTCTCTATGAGTTAAAGCAAGGTTCCAAGACGGTTGGGGAGTACTTCAATGAATTTGATCAAATCCGGATGTCCCTAGATTGGATAGGGAAGATGATGAACAAGCTGTGATAAGGTTTCTAAGTGGTTTGAATCGAGACATAGCCTCTCAAGTGACGTTTCACAAGTATGAAAACCACTATGAACTCTTTGATGATGCGGTTGAAGCTGAGAAATGGGTTAAGGATGAGAAGTCCACCAACTACAAGAGCAACACTTATACTTCCACAAGCAAGCCAAAGGAGTGGAAGACCTCAAATGCAAACTTTCCATGTGCAAGTGGTGCAAGTGCTAGCAAAGAAGTGAAGAGAACATATGAGAAGTCTACACCACCATTGGGAGGTAATTCTAAAACTCACTTGAGCAATCCTACTTCTACTTCTACTCAATGCTATAAGTGTAAGGGTTATGGACATATTGCTAAAGATTGTCCTACAAAAATAACCATGGTTGTGGTAGGCAATTTGGTGTATGAGCAAGATAGTGAGCCCAAAAATGAGGAGGATGAGGAGATTGCTTGTGAGGAGGGTATGGAGGAAGGAGATGATCCTCAAATGTTCTTGGTGGTTAGGAGGAGTTTGAGCACCATTCTCATGGAAGAAGAGGTGGAGAATGATCAAAGGGAAAACCTCTTTCATGCTCGATGCCGAGTCATGGGTGTAGTTTGCTCTATAATTATTGACTCGGGAAGTTGTGCCAACATAGTGAGCCAAACATTGATTTCCCAATTGAAGATACCCACCTTGAAACACCCCAACCCATATCGTTTACAATGGCTAAGTGAGTGTGGGGAGTTGAAGGTGGTGGAGCAAGCATTGATTGAGCTTAGCATGGGGAAATATAGAGATAAAATCATGTTTGATGTTGTCCCAATGCAAGCATGCCATCTATTATTTGGGAGACCATGGCAATATGATAGATGTATGGTGCACGATGGCCGGACTAATTCATATACGGTCAAGAATGATGGGAGGAAGTATATGCTTAAACCTTTGACTCCAAGGCAAGTAAGGGAAGACTACAAGCGAATGAGGGAGTCACTCATTATACTTGAACCCGAGGCAAACAATCTTGTTGTCTTGCCATTGCATGATGAAAATGAGAGTCACTCCCCTTCAATATGAGAGAGAAAAGATAGAGAGAAGTGAGGGAGTGACCGGTGACAATCTAAGAGAGGAAAAATGAGAGGATTTGAGGAGTAATGTGAGTGGATTGTCACCACCAACTACACTTGACCATGAGGTAAAATTGAGAGAGAAGAGATGTGAGGAAAGAAAAATTGAGAGTGAGAGCACCCATTATTCTAACAATTCTTCATCTTCTACTCTTTCTTGTGTTAGTTCTTGTGTAGGTACAAATGAAGACAAGCCATTGGAGCCTCAACCATATGCTTGGAAGGAAAGTCAAGAGGAGGAAAGTTCTCAATGTGAGCTTCATGAAGAAGGAGTTACACATGACACTTCAAGTCTTGTGAGTGATCAAGAAAGTACTACAAATGTAAGTGTTGCTCCACCTTTTCATGAGCCTACTAGCTATTTGTCTTGTGATGACTCAACACTAGTTGGTGCTTGTGATGCATATAGTGAATATGTCACTAGTGAAGAGTCTAGTAGTCAACTTGTGTATGATTGTGTATCACTAGTTGAGAGAAATGCCAAGCCACATCATGATGTGAGCTCATTGTTCAATGAATCTCTCACTAGTGTAGATTTGATAGTTGACAATGATTGTGACCTTTGCTATGATACACCACCAACCTTTGACAGAGGGAAAGATGAGATAGTTGATCATACCCTTATTGACATGCTTCTATTGGGTGGACCTATGTGTCTTAGTGAGGATAGTTGTGACCTTGAGGAGTCTCTTGAGTGTGAGATGGATCGATTTGTTTTCGATGACTTCTCGAGTGTGGGTAAAGAACCTAGTCTTGATACCATGCTTTTGTGTGACCATGAATTTTAGGTGCATACTTTTACATTTCCATTTTTTGAAGATAATCTCGTTTGTGGTAGCGAATGTTATCGGACTAGGGTTGATAGTAAGATGGAACCTCCATGGTGTGAAGAATTTGACTCCTTATGCAACCCATTGTGTGAAGACTTGATTGAGGTAAATAACTCTTTGAGTGACCCTACTATTGCTTGTTTGGTTATGATGAAGAAGAGGCCATTATCAATACATTTCTTGATAGTTTGTCTTTTGAGAAGGGTTGCTTAGGTGATGAAATGGGAGGTGAAAGGGAATCCCTTGGTGTGAGTAAATTTGCTTTAAAGAAGGGGACCGGAGTACTTGATGTTACTTACATGTTGGGTTATTTGACTCACTCCACTCCACATGTTGATCACACTTTGAGGAGGGATTGGTTTGTTGAACTTGAGCTTAAGGTTCAAGGGGATTTTGATAGCTTGATCTTGCATTTTCCATGTCCCCATGACCTATTTGCTCCTTATTGTGTTACATGCATATTCTCATTGAACCAAGCACTTGATGATCTCCTTGCAGATTTGGTATTTGTTCTTAACATTGATGCTTGGTTATATCACAAGAGTGTATTTTCCACACTTCTTGCATTAACCTACTTTCAAAGTAGGAAATCTTGTGTTTGCTTGTCGTTGCTTGTAGGTTCTAAGCTCCATGTTAAGGCAAAGGAGATATTGGAAGAAACCTATATCAAAGTGACCATCAAGGGTTGCAAGGGAGGGGAGAGCTTTGGGCACCCCGAAGAGTTGATGTCATGGACGTGAATGCAATGATTTCGAGGACGAAACCTTCTCAAGAAGGGGAGGATGATAAAACCAAACGAGCCAAGACACCTTTCCAACATGTATCAAGCTTGGAAGAACCAACGGACTAGAAGTCAAGAGCGTTGGAGGTGAATTGAAGCCATTCCGGAAGAACTAGGCTGAGGCGCCCCGCCTAGGCCATCCAGGCTCCCGCCCAGGAAGCAAGGGCCTCCGCCCACCCAGGAGGCGCTCCGCCCAGCCCCTCCACTGCACAAGTTCATGGGCACTCCGCCCAAGGAGAGGCGCTCCGCCCCAAAAGCTGAGACACAGGAATTTAATTGTGTTTTGTCGATTTTGACCCTACGTGGTCTTTTAATCTTAGAGCCTAAGTATGGGCATTCTAGACATTTTACTTAGTGCCTAAAAACCTCTATAAATAGCTAGATAGCTTATTTCATTCCTTAGCTTATTTACAATGATGAATGAATTTTGTAAAGAGTGGATCTCTTTGGATTTATGAAAACCAGCCTATGTTTGAGATTTGTGTGCTTCTAGTAGATTCTAGTTGGACAATGACCCCGCCCCGATCATTCTACTTGCGTGCTCACGTTAGCTCGAGGATAGTTGCCTAGCGTAGGTGTTCTTGACATTCTCTCGGGGTGTAACGGAACGAGTTCTTCGTTTGCTACTTGAGATTATTGATCGAGTTACGTCTCGTTCTTTATCTTTTACTTTTTCCGCGTTTGATTCTTATCAGAAATATAGACAAACTATGCAAAAATAGCCACATCACGTCAAAACTTCAAATTTAACAATTTCTTTAATAAAAGGACAATTTTGGCTTTATATTCACACAACATGCTATTTTCTGAGATTCGTATAAAAAGAAAGCGTTCGTAAATTAATTTTGAAAATACAGGGCCAAAATTGGGTGTCAACAAATATGATCGATGAAGAGTCATTCTGGGATGCTTCTAATTAGCGGAAGTCCAGAATAGCGGTTGGGGAGTTAAGAGAACGAGTGTCGGAGATGAGCCATCTAATTTATAAAGAAGCAAAATTATAGTTTCAGCTCTCCGAAGTATTGGTAAAGCACGAGGAACCTTTGTCGATGATACATTGCTGCCAGGTTCTTACCCAAACAAAGATACATCTCCTACGGCTTACGACGATAACTGAATCAATCCAGGGAGAGCACCTGCTAATGTACATCACAATCTCAAAAATAGCATGGAATGTGGTCCCAACACGAGAAGACGATGGGAGACAGTTCCCGTAAAATTTTCTGGTAAGGGACTCCAATGGGCGGATGGATGCCTCTCATTACCAGACCAGTTCATGGCAGCCGTAATCATGGCAACACGGGAACTACGTCCGTATTTCCTTAATTATACGGTTACTTTGCTCTCGTCCATGCCGCTGCGGTAACATTCTATCCAGGCCTGGACTCTCGAAGAGGTTGGCAGAATTGGTCGAGGAGCTAGCAGAATATGATATCACTTATGAACTACGAGCGAATGTCAAGTCACAGGCTCTGGAAGGTTTCACCGCAGATTTTGTGGCAAATTGACGTCAAATGCTGAGGAGTCAATCAAGAACGCAGAGGCAATCGAACCCGGGCACTGGGTAACCATATAGATGTGGACCTCGGAGGAAAAGAAGCCAACCTTGATTTATGGATTAAAACACCCAACGGGAAGGTCTTCTGCAAGGCCGCAAAATGTTCGAGTATTGAAGCAGAATATGAAGCCATAATTCAAGCTCTTGACTTAGCCTGCATATTGGGGGCCAAGGAAATCAGTCTCTATAGCGGCTCCCGGTTAGTGGTCGATCGAGTGAATTAGGTTATTACCGCAGATGACATCTGTACGCCGGATCTACAGGATAAAATGAATATGCTTTTGAAAAAAATTCACAAGTGGAGTTGGTTTATTAGGAGGAAGGTTCAAACGACGATGAAGCGTCTGAAAGTGCACACACCGATGTAGACGACCAGCAAATAGTGATTGAGCTAACCCTTACAGACCTAATGAACCTTTAGGTTCCAAGCACAGGATCCGCTTCAGAGCAGCCCCACGCATTGATTAACTACTTGTACTAGGGAGCACTCCCCGTAGACAAGGCAGAAAGCAAATAGCTGCGGAGGCAGGCGGTTCGTTATTATTTGGTTAATGGTGAGTTATACCATCGGGTGGTCAGCGGCCCACGGGTCACATCTCGGGGTTCAACACCCTCTGACAAAGAAGCCTCTAGGGATGCTTCCAGGCCTCCCAAAAATTGAATCTCTTTCGAGCACAAAGAACCTCCCGAAGGCATGAAAGAAACAGCAACCATTCGACTTGGAAGTACAATTCTTTTCATTATTTACTTTAATTAAGTCTTTTATTTCTTTTCGAATTTTGATTACAGTATTCTCATACTTATCAATCATGTTACAGGTGTTCACCCACAACAATTCAGGCTCAGCGCCCCTCTTTTATTAATAAAACTACTATTCTATTTAGTCAGTTTTGCAATCAGATCCATCTACGATCTAAATATTCATAGCCCCGGCACAACTTAAGTTGAAGTAATACACTCATTTTTCATGAAAAAAGTAGGGTAAGCTACTCGCTAAAAGCTAGAACACTTCTAGTTCACCCACCAGGCATTACCTCATAAATCGTCAATTCAACATATTGCACCAACATGCTGGTGGGGACGCCTACCCGCATAGTTCTAGAAAGTCTTAAAATACTCAAGTAAACAAGAACAGATGTTCATGTTTGGACGCAAAAATACCCCGTTCCATATCACGGTCTAAAGACGTCCCTTTGCGGGCACAAAAAAGCCGTCTATCATAGGCGCAGTATAATCCGTCAATTACTGATGCAAATGAAGCGCCGAATAGAGCGCACATACGTCTTTAAAAGACACTAGCCTAGAGAGGCACATAAAACATGCTGCTTGACTACACTACAAGTAACTACGCAAGTACGCATAAACTATTGATGAATGACCGTTTCGTTAATATCAACAGTATGTAGGCTCATAATATACAATTAAGTGCTTTCAAAAGCAACACTATTCATTACAGGTGTTCTTAAGAGATTGAAAAGGCTAAAACTGCAAGTTTCTCCGAATTTGCACGTCCGAAGCCATTTCATCTGTTTGTAGCTACAAGCTAACAAGCAACCTGAAGCCTCCTAGGCATCATGAGATACGCCAGCCCGAGCAATCTTCGGCGTACAGTCACTAATATAACCAAGGCCCGGACGTCCTGTTAGCAGCAAAGGACCTCTGATTGCGCACAGTAACTAATATAACCAAGACTTGGACGTCCTGTTAGCAGCAAAGGATCTTAGAAGCATCTGAGCACAAGCAGAACCTTATCTCGTCCCATCAAGTAGACTCAAAGATCTGCTTCTTCCCCCGCTGGTCAAATGGGAGTACACAACCCCGCAGATCTTCAAGCACAATTGGAAGCTTATCGATGACGAGAGGATTTGAGCTGGGAACCTACCACAAGGGTGACTCTTTCATCAGGTATTCCACAGACAGGGGTCGATGAGGCGTTGCAACAACAACCTAGCCCAACCAAACGAACAAGGTGAAATCCATGAATCGTGAGCAGATTCAAAACTTGGTGACACCGTAACCGCCTGATGGCATGAAGCTATATCCTCTTGCCTACTATGAAACATAGCTAGGCACTGGATCCTCAACCTAGTGGTATTGAAGAAGCTACCTAAATGTCCACGATGTCCGGGAAGAGAAGCCACACGACAGCTGAAAGGGTTAAGCCTCTTGACCGCGCATAACAAGAGCAATATCACAGCAACCGCCGTGTTAGAAGTTCAGTGCACTGTAATTAATGCATGTGCTACATTGAAGACATTTGGAAGAATATCATTAGGATCATAATCAAACTTCATGACTCGGGGGACTCCTTTCATCCAATCATGGACAGAGAAACAAAAGAGAAATGTTGTGCAAATTCCCTCATTTACAGTTTTCTCGTGCACCATCCATTCTGAACGAAGGAGTATTCTTGGGAATAATGGACCAGGATCAAAGGCAAAATTTTTTGAAGATGAAGGAATTATTCTCTTATGACAAATGATGCCGGGAAAACCACGAGACCTTTCAGTCGGAGCCAAGCTAGGGAGCTCCAAGGAGTACACCTACACTTGGTGAGGAAGGGCCTAGAAGAAGGAAGCGATTGGAAGCCGTTCCGAGTGATTAGACCACAAGAGGAGCAGCCCAGTGCTTTGGGCGCCCCGCCTAGCATCTCAGGCGCCCCGCCTGAAGAAGCCTAGGCTGAGGCGCTCCGCCCCAATTCTGGGCGCCCCGCCTAGGCCACCCCACTGATCATTTGGTCGGGCGCTCCGCCCGAAATGCTGAAGCACGTGATTCCTAGCTATGTTAAGACTATTTTGACCCTACGTGGTCTTTTATTGCTAAGCCTAAGTGTGGGCATATTAGACCTTTCATATAGTGTCTAAAAACACCTATAAATAGCTAGATAGCTTGTTATTTTCATTAGCTTACCTTGATGATTAAAAATACACTTTGTGTTGAAGAGTAGAACTCTTGTTGAATGAAAAACCTTGAATTGAGACTTGTTCTTCCTCTAGCGGATCTAGATGAATTCCAATCCCCCCCCCCCCCCCGACCAATGTACTTGCGTGCTCACGTTAGCTCGAGGGTAGTTGCCTAGCGTAGGTGTTCTTGACCTTCTCTCGGGGTGTAACGGAACGGGTTCTCCGTTGCTACTTGAGATTTGTGATCGAGATACGTCTCGTTCCTATTTTTTACTTTCCGCGTTTGATTTCCTACATCATTTGGTATCAGAGCAAGGTTCGGGTATCGTTCCTACGAACCCCGACCCTTGATTCTTCATGCCTAGGTTAGCTTGTTTAGATTTCTTGTTGTTGAAGTTATTGCAAAAAGAAAAATTACAAAAAAAAAATTGAAAATTCAAAAAAAAATTGGTGTAACTTTTTGCTGTTTGTGATTCTTGAAGTGGGTGTTATAGATTCTTAATCCTTGTTGAAAACTTGACAATTGGGTACCAAAATTGTTTGGATTGGATTGAATTGAAAATTGAAAACCCCAATTGTTGATAAACCCTACCAAACCCTTGTTCTTGATGAATTTGATTGATTTTGGGTTGTGTGATTGTGGGGTTTTGGAATTGATTGTTGGGGATTGATCTCTATTGAAAACCGAACAAATTGCAACAAGAATCGTGTGATTCGGAGTTCGGTAACATAGTTTTTGAAGAATCAAAACTCACCCTTGAACCTTGAAACCCATGTTGAAACCCCAAAATTGAAAACTTTGAATCTTGATTGAACATTATTTGTTGGTTGTTTGGGTGTGAAATTGATTGGGGATTGTAGGTTGTATCAAGGAACAACTTTGGGTACCTTGGATTTGGCCAAAACACCTTGGAATCGACCTAGAAATTGGATTGAAAACGAAGAACACGGAGTAGAAAACCCAGGTGTTCTTCGTCCAGGCGCTCCGCCTAGACCTTTGGGTGCCCCGCCTGAACTACCCTTGCTCCAGGCGCTCCGCCTGCCCAACCCCACTGCACCAATTTTTGGGCGCTCCGCCTAAATCACTGAAGGGTTGTTTTTGGGTAGTTTCTTCTAGGTTTGCTTGTTCTTTGTTGCCTAACCTCTTATTAGTGCCTATCTAAGTAATCTTTCTACTTAATTAGCACTAATCTTTCATTGTTTTTAGGTGAATTCGTGCATTAGTGGAGAGTAGAATTCCAAGAAGATTCCTAGATTCTTTTTTATTCAAGTCCTCACTTCAAAGTTCCTAGCTTTCATTGAGTCCCATTAACTCCACTCACCCCGGAGTGTGCTTGACTCGTGAATAGTTTGGTTAAGTTGAGGAATTGCTACTCATCTACGTGAAGCTTTGGAACTACAAGTCGAGTGAAATATACACCACCACTAAACGAGAGAACCGAGTGATCTCAAGTGAGGGAGTGTGTGAGGTTGTTTCGCTAACGTTTGTTACTTGTGCAGGTACAATGTCTACCGAAGGAGAAGATTTTGCTAAGAGTGCCCTTGCTACTATCCTTGCCAAATTGGATAGTATGAACTTGAGGATTGAAAGCCTTGAGAGGGTGAACTCTAGCGCTCTAGTTGAGCAAGGGACTTCCAATGTCCAATCGGAGAAAGGGACCCCGAGTGTCCAAGTTGAGAAAGGGACCCCGAGTGTCCAAGTTGAGAAAGGGACCCCGAGTGTCCAAGTTGAAGTCTCAAGTACTCCTAACTTTACCCCGGAGCAAGTTAGCCATGTCATTGAATTGCTCAATCAACAACGGGTAAAGGATGATCGAGAGAGACTTGATCAAGTGTTGGGCAATCCCCAACGAACGGGCATTCCCCGAATCTTGGATAACCCTCAAAGAAACATTCCACTACCAAGACCCATCCGAAATGTGCAACCTCTTGAGCAAGCCGATGAAGCTCAAGAAGGGGAGGAAGCCGATTATGGTGATGACGTGTATGGGTTTGATGATCACGTTCAACCGAGGCGAGGTATGAATTGGGGTCGAAATGTGGATAGAGGTAGGGGCCGAGGTCGAGGGCCACCTATGGGATATGTTGGTGGGAATGCTAGAAGGGAGTATGGTGTGAATGAAGATCACTATGGGGGCCAACCGGAGCCTTTCTGTGGGGGTCGTGACAACACCAACCTCAATAGTGTGAAGCTTAATCTCCCAACCTTTAAAGGGAATTGTGATCCGGCGGCTTATATTGAATGGGTGCTACACATGGAGAGATTGTTTGACACAAATGAGATGACCGATGAGAAGAAAGGCACTTATGCTATTTCATCCTTTGAATCCTATGCATCTACTTGGTGGGAATCCGTCAAGAGATCAAGGAGGAGAGCAGGAATCCCCGTTAATGTGGGATGGAATGACTTGAAGGGTATCATGAGTATCAAGTACATCACTCCTAGATATCGTCAAGAGCAACTCAAGAAACTTTATGAGTTGAAGCAAGGTGTCAAGACGGTGAATGAATATTATGATGAGTTTGAAAGAACTCGAATGGCCTTGGATATGGACACTGAAGATGAGGAGCAAGCCGTGATCCGTTTCATGAATGGTTTGAGCTATGGTATAGCTTCACAATTGAGATTGCATGCTTATATTTCACTTCAAGAAGTCCTTGATGCCGCAATTCAAGCCGAGCAATGGCTTGATAAAGAGAAGTCCAACCGTTACAAGAGCAACACTTCTACTTCCATGAACAAGCCAAAGGATTGGAAAAATCCTACTCCCAATGCAAGATTCACAAATGCAAGTGGCCCTAGTGGAGCAAGTGCTAGCAAAGATGTGAAGAAGCCGTTTGAGAAGTACACACCCAATGTTGGAGGTAATTCTAAAACCCAATTGAATACTCCTACTTCTTCTTCCATTCAATGCCACAAATGCAAGGGGTATGGACACTTTGCTAAGGAGTGTCCTACGAAAAGGACAATGGTTGTTGTTAGTGAGAATGCTTATGAACAAGAGAGTGAACCGGAGGAAGATGAGGGAGTAGAGGGAGATGAGGGAGTAGAGGATGATGAGCATGATAAAGCGGTGGAGGATGACGAACCTCATACTTTTCTAGTTGTGAGGAGGAGTTTAGGAGCTATGATAGTGGAGGATGGAGAGACCTTACAAAGGGAAAACCTTTTTCATGCTAGATGCCGAGTTGCGGGTGTTGTATGCACTATGATCATTGACTCCGGAAGTTGTGCTAATGTTGTGAGTCAATCACTAATTACCCAACTAAAATTACCTACCTTGAAACATCCCAAGCCTTATCGCCTACAATGGCTTAGTGAATGTAGAGAGCTAAAGGTGGTGAAACAAGCATTGATCAAGTTCAAAGTGGGTAATTATGTGGATGAGCATCTGTTCGACGTAGTGCCTATGCAAGCATGCCACCTTCTCTTCGGGAGGCCTTGGAAATTTGATCGACAAGCGGCCCATGATGGTCGTGTCAACACTTACATGATCAAGCATGAAGGAAGGAAATTTGTGTTGAAGCCCTTAACTCCCAAACAAGTGAGTGATGACTACAACCGGATGAGGGAGTTGAAGGAGGCGGCAAAGGCTAAGTCTATCATTGAGACTAGCCCTTTGTCCAAAAGCATGGTGGCAATCCAACCTTCTTCTACCGGTGGCATATGTGCCATGATACAATCGGGCGAGGTCCTAAAAGGAAATGATGGCACCAATGCCTAGTGCACAAAGGTATGATCCTTAACTCTAATTGTGATTTTTCTTCTAACCCTTTGCCTAGTGTGTTTGAGAATGTCTTGAAGGATTTTGGGGACATGTTCCCGGATGAGATGCCGGATGGATTACCTCCTTTGAGGGGTATTGAACACCAAATCGACTTTGTCCCGGGATCCCAAATCCCAAACAAGCCGGCTTATAGGAGCAATCCGGGAGATACAAGAGAATTGCAAAAGCAAGTTGATGAATTGCTCACTAAAGGCTTGGTGAGGGAGAGCTTGAGTCCTTGTGCCGTACCCGTAATCCTTATTCCCAAAAAGGACGGCACATTGGAGGATGTGTGTTGATTGTCGGGCCGTGAACAAAATAACGGTAAAGTACCGTCATCCCATTCCCCGACTTGATGATATGTTAGATGAATTAAGTGGTTCATGTGTGTTTAGTAAAATTGACCTTAGGTCCGGCTACCATCAAATTTGGATGAAACCCGGGGATGAATGGAAAACCGCATTTAAGACCAAGTTTGGTCTCTATGAATGGTTGGTGATGCCCTTTGGGCTCTCCAATGCACCTAGCACTTTCATGAGGCTAATGAACCATGTTCTAAAGCCATTCATCAACAAGTTTGTGGTCGTCTACTTTGACGATATATTGATCTATAGCAAATCAATAGACGACCATGTAGATCACCTTAGGCAAGTGCTTGAAAAGTTGAGAGCCGAAAAGCTCTATGATAATTTTAAAAAGTGTGCCTTTGGTGTTGAGAAGGTTGTCTTCCTTGGGTTTGTTGTGAGTGCCCAAGGAGTGGAGGTGGATGAGTCTAAGGTAGAGGCCATACGTGATTGGCCTACTCCTACTACCGTGACTCAAGTAAGGAGCTTTCATGGTCTTGCTAGCTTTTATAGACGATTTGTGAAAGACTTTAGCTCCATTGCCGCTCCACTCACCGAATTGGTGAAGAAGGACCAACCTTTTGTTTGGGGAGAGCCTCAAGAGAAGGCCTTCCAAGAATTGAAAAGTAGGTTGAGTACCGCCCCTCTATTGCAATTGCCCGACTTCGGAAAGGCATTTGAGGTTGAATGTGATGCCTCGGGGGTGGGAATTGGTGGTGTTTTAATGCAAGATAGCAAACCCATCGCCTACTTTAGTGAGAAGTTGAAAGGGGCCTCCTTGAATTACTCTACGTATGACAAGGAGTTGTATGCCCTTGTGAGAGCCCTTGCCCATTGGCAACACTACCTTTGGCCTCGTGAACTTGTAATCAAAAGTGACCATGAGTCGCTCAAGCATCTAAGAGGCCAAGAGAAGTTAAATAAGAGGCATGCCAAGTGGGTTGAATTCATTGAGTCTTTTCCCTATGTTATCCAATACAAGAAAGGGAAAGACAATGTTGTGGCGGATGCGCTTTCAAGAAAGTTCGCTCTAGCCACCACTCTCACCTATAAGCTTATGGGTTTTGAGAGCATTAAATTGATGTATGCTCATGACCAGAAGCTAAGGAGCATCCATGAAGCTCTAGAAAAGGGGGAGAGAGTTGAGAAATACCAATGGGTTAATGGATATATCTTTAAGAATGGTAAAGTGTGCATACCCGAGTCCTCATGGAGGGAATTGCTTGTGCAAGAGGCACATTGTGGAGGACTCATGGGTCACTTTGGTAGGGACAAAACCTTGGCCATCCTTAGGGAGCAATTCCATTAGCCTAAAATGGGGACCCATGTTGAGAGACTTTGCAACTCTTGTCTTGAGTGCAAGGTTGCTAAGTCCAAATCGAACCCCCATGGTTTGTATACCCCACTCCCCGTACCTACTAGTCCGTGGTTGGACATATCAATGGACTTTGTCATGGGTTTACCAAGGACTAGGGGGGGCCATGATAGCATTTATGTTGTTGTGGATAGGTTCTCCAAAATGGCTCATTTCATTCCATGTCGAAAATGTGATGATGCACAACATGTTGCTACCTTGTTTATTGATAATGTCTTGAAATTGCATGGTATGCCTCAAACCATAGTGAGTGATAGGGACACCAAGTTCCTAAGTCATTTTTGGAGGAGTTTATGGGGTGCCCTTGGCACCAAACTCTTGTTTTCTACGTCCCACCACCCCCAAACCGATGGGCAAACCGAAGTGGTGACCGAACCTTGGGTGCTCTTCTTAGAGCCATGACCCAAGGTAAGGGTGGGACTTGGATAGATAAGCTACCTCTTATGGAGTTTGCCTACAATCGAACCATGCATAGGATGATTGGCATGACTCCATTCGAGTGTGTGTATGGTTTTAACCCCTTGATTCCCCTTGATCTAACCCCTTAGCCAAGGGAAATGGTTGTTAATTTTGAAGGAAAAGCTAGAGCCAAGGCTTTGATGGAGTTACATGCTAAGGCAAAGAAGAATTTGGAGGAAGCTTATGCAAAGGTGGCCTCCAAGAAAAACAAAGGACGCAAGAAGGTGGAACTCAAGAAGGGTGACTATGTGTGGGTGCACTTCCGGAAAGAAAGGTTTCCAAACCTTAGGAAAGGGAAGTTGACACCCCATGGAGATGGCCCATTCCAAGTGCTCTCAAAGATAAACAACAACGCCTATGTGGTCGACTTACCAAGTGAGTATGAAGTTTCTAATACTTTCAATGTTTGTGACTTGGTTCCTATGGATGTAGGTGAGGAAGAGGTCGTGGATGATAATGCTCCAATTTCGACGATGAAATCTTCTCAAGAAGGGGAGGATGATGCCGGGCAAACCACGAGACCTTTCACTCGGAGCCAAGCTAGGGAGGTCCAAGGAGTACACCTACACTTGGTGAGGAAGGGCCTAGAAGAAGGAAGCGATTGGAAGCCGTTCCGAGTGATTAGAGCACAAGAGGAGCAGCCCAGTGCTTTGGGCGCCCCGCCTGAAGAAGCCTAGGCTGAGGCGCTCCGCCCCAATTCTGGGCGCCCCGCCTAGGCCACCCCACTGATCATTTGGCCGGGCGCTCCGTCCGGAATGCTGAAGCGCTGGATTCCTAGCTATGTTAAAACTATTTTGACCCTACGTGGTCCTTTATTCCTAAGCCTAAGTGTGGGCATATTAGACCTTTCATATGGTGTCTAAAAACACCTATAAATAGCTAGATAGCTTGTTATTTTCATTAGCTTACCTTGATGATCAAAAATACACTTTGTGTTGAAGAGTTGAACTCTTGTTGAATGAAAAACCTTGAATTGGGACTTGTTTTTCTTTTAGCGGATCTAGATGAATTCCAATTCCCCTCCCCCCCCCCCCCCCGACCAATCTACTTGCGTGCTCACGTTAGCTCGAGGGTAGTTGCCTAGCGAAGGTGTTCTTGACCTTCTCTCGGGGTGTAACGGAACGGGTTCTCTGTTGCTACTTGAGATTTGTGATCGAGATACGTCTCGTTCCTATCTTTTACTTTCCGCGTTTGATTTCCTACATCAACAAAACTTTGGAAGGGATGCAGTATTTTTCTGAATAAGATTTGTGATTTCGCCACTATCATAAAGCCCCTATTTATAGGTAGAATAAGATAAAGATAAAGTGTGAAATTGTCGAGCATAATCATGGCCTGAAGATATGAAACGATTCGGTGCAGTAAAAGGTATTCTTGAAAATGTGCATGGAATCGACATCAACCAATCGAACGAAAACACGTGGAGTTCTCGAAGAAATCGCGCGTCAATCTCAATCAAGGATACTGGGAGTTTTAAAGAGTCAATGAGATATCTTTTCACATCCTTTTTGTATGCCTCTTTCACTTCCTGACTGCTTACGACAACACTCAAAAAGTGGGGGGACTGACTGTGTGGGCAAAAATACGTCGCCAACTATTAGGGGGATACGAGTCCAGCTGGCGAGATTAGCTTAGCCTATAAGTCACCGGGCACAGAGGATACACGTCTGCTCCCTAAACCACGGCCGCTAAGCTGGTATGGGCGCAGGATGCAAGGTATAGATCCAGCCGCCTTAAAATTTACAATTTCCTAGTTAGGGTTTTGTATATACCACCGCCTTGAGTTTATAGGCCCACGAACCTTATTAGTCTTTGTATTTTACTATAATTAGGACTGCGTAAATCTTAGATATAAATACTCCTTACATTTGTATTCTACATCAAGCGATTCACACCGAATCCGGCTATTCTAAGGAATAAGATTACTACTTTCTTGTTTATTACTTTTCACTCAATAGTTACTTACTTTTCTTGTGTATTTACTATATTGCTTGTGACCTTCTAACAAATTCAATTGTTTTACCTAACGGGGAAATTCAAACCGAAACACCACTGAAAAGTATTATGTCAAGTACATGCCTTCCAATGTTATTAAAATCACATATCAATCAATTGGAAAAAATACTATGTTTAGTTTGGCTTAAAAAGAAAAAGTTAATGTTTGCACCTCACAAGAAAACAACTTTCTTGGCACACCAATGGTAAAGTTGATTTCTGAGTTTAAAGTTTTAGTATAATTAACCAATGCTTTCCACTAAACATGATGGTTTCGGACTTCTGACTTGGGTGAATTGCATTAGACCAAATATGAATTTGGTCGTGGCTCAGTTAAGTTGATCACCAAATTTATTTAGCGTTCATCTGAGTTATCAAAAAAAAAAATTATGGAACGTGAGAGCAAAAAAAAAAAAAAAGAATGTTGTTTACACATGTACTTCAAATCTCGTCTAAAATTTGGCAAGCCTACTTTTCGAGAAGAGATAAAGTGATGGAATTTGTAGATATTGAAATTTTGTTAAAGCGACCCATACAAAATTTAGATTAGTTCAACTGAATTAGGATTTTTTTATATAAAAGTACAAGTTTTAGAGCTTAATTACCAAACATAGCAACATTTTAGTAAAATTACCCTATATAGAGGAAAACACAAGAAAATTACAAATATAGCAAAAACATAGCAATATTTTCCCATAACATACCAAACCCTTATATTCTTCCTTCTATTTCCCCCACTATCACTTTTGCTCCTCCCATCTCCCCCTATTTCACTTTTCCTCCCACCATTTTCCCCCAATTTTACTTTACTCCTCTTATTTTTCCCAATTTCACTTTTCCTCGTCCATCCTCAATGTATCTCGTTGAATCTCGCTAATTCTGCACCGTATCAACTGTTTCTGCACCGTATCTCAACTGTTCTGCACCGTATCTCAACTGTTTCTGCACCGTTTCAACTGTTTCTGCACAGTATCTCAACTGTTTCTGCACCGTTTCAATTGTTTCTGCAGCACCGTATCTAACTGTTTCTGCACCGTTTCAACTGTTTCTGCAACACCGTATCTCTGTTTCTGCAACTGTTTCAACTGTTTCCGCAGCACCGTATCTAACCGTTTCTGCACCGTTTCAGCTGTTTCTAACTGTTTCTGTACCGTTTCAACTGTTTCTGTAGCACCGTATCTAACTGTTTCACCGTTTCAGGTTGTTCAACACCGTATCTAATTGTTTCAGCATCGTTTCGCCATTGTTTAAGACTATTTCAGTGTTGTTTCAGCATCCGTTTCATCGTTGTTTTCAGACTGTTTCAGTATTATTTCAGCACCGTTTCATCACCATTTCATATTAAATATATAGAAATTTATTAGAGTACATATTAAACATTACAAAACTATATCAGTTTTTAATAAATATCAAGAATAATTAATAGGAGTACATCATATTTCACTCTTTCCCATGCTATTTCTAGAAAGTTAAATATATTTTAGTTTCACCTTTCCCTAGGCTACAGTAAGTCGTCTTCTTTGCCTAGCATTCTTAAAATTTCACAGAAATATGACTAATCTACCACCATGGCGTCGAATTTAATCTTCTTTCAAAAAAGCCACTGCTCTTCCTCCAACAACTTATGAAAAACGTCTAGATCCTTTAAAATGTTGCTCGGTACTCGCCCGTTGCTTCGATACTCTCAACGGAGCACTTTCTTCTACATTGGGCTCACCGGAATCAGCATCGGCTGACGGATTTTAACAAGTTTGGCGTCGATGTAGCGGCATAATTGTGGATTCCGGTACGGCGGTGACCTGGTTACCGAGCAGTGCTTATCACGCTGTTTGCCGTCCGATGGATAATTTGCATCATTTGATACTTGTTGATTTATCGTCAATGAAACGAGTGAGTGTTCCTACGGTGGCGTTTTATTTTATCGGTTATAAAAAGCTGTCGTTGCAGCCGAAGTATCACCTGATTCCGGTGGACCGATATTCTGCTTGGCTTTTGCTCCGACGGAAGGGGTGGTTGGTGAAGGGAGTTTTGGTGGCGTTGTGGTTTTCTCTATTTTTTGATTGGACCTTTTGTATTTTGATGGTTGTGAAATGCAATATTATTAATATTTATACCTTGTTAGGAAAAATGTTGCTATCCTTTGTAATTTCAAAAATATTGCTATTTTTTTGTAATTAAGGGTGGAAATTTGTATATTTATGTAAAAAACCCATTGAATTATTCAAGTGCAAGGCCCACTAGGGTTTCTCAAAGATCACTTTATCTTAAACCCTAGCTTACTCTTATATAAAGCGATTACATTTTTCATTAGAAGATATCTCAAAACAGTCCGGTATCCCATAAATATTCACAAAGAGATCAAAGACATCAAAACGTCTTTTTCAAAATTATAAGACAATAATGCTACCCGACTTCTAGGAGATCAAATATATCACAAAAAGGATCAAAGGATTAACATAATTGTAATCACAATTTTAATGATTAAAATCGTTTGTTTCTTTAGTATTTTGTGATTGCAGTTTATTATTGATATATTGAAATTTTGTTTGAAACAATATAACTTATATATGGATAAGTTTTATTGCATGTTGTCGGTAGTATAATATAATACAATAATTATTGTAGTAAATTAGACCAGAATTAACTATACATGATTCAATATACAAATCAAACGTGGGATTAAAAAATATCATTTCCTATACCATGATTATATCATCCAATCCCTCAGACAAAACAAGTTCTTATATCCTAACAACTGGGATAGCATTTGCTTGAAGTTTGGAATAAATTGAGTTCGTAAACTCTATCTTTTAGCTTTCGTGAAAGAAGAAAAAAATTTCTAGTGTACGTTTTATTTTATTTTATAAAAATATTGAAAAGAAAATAAAAGGCTTGATATTTTAGCCTTCGCAAAAGATCTTCAAACAAACACATCTGCAAAGCGTATGTTTGGACCACGAAATATATCCCAGATATAAACGACTCTTTACTTCACTTGGTAAAATAGTGTAAATGTGTGGATATATCGACCAACCTATTGAAAGTAATCCTATATTCTCAAATTGGTGGATTGCATATTAGTGAAGATTGAGCTTGGAAGCCCCAATTTTGCCATGTACTCTTGGCAAAGTTAGAATGCAACGAACAGATTAAGATTTCTACTCTTGAAGTGGAACCTGTATACTACTATAGTCTCCCTAGTCCCTAGAAATGTAGCAAATGTGTCGTCGTAAAGGATTCTCTTGGAATTACTTCCAGTCGAGAATCCCATTTTGTGACGTCACCTTAGATAGTATCTAGGTAGTATGTTAAAAATTTATCTATTTAAGTATAAAAAGATTAAGGATATCGGATTGCTACACTGCACAAACACATCGAACCTAAAGTAGTGGAGTAAGAAAGATCCCTCACGCCCTCTATTTACAAAAATCTTGACAGCAACAAGCACAATTCCTGGTGGAGACGAACCGTTTCATTTCACCACAACGCATAATTGGTTATGTCATAGAATTAGAAGGCTCATCCCTTGAGCCTGAGTACATATTTGTAGGTGTAGGGCCATAAATATTCTACTGATGATAATGACAACAAAAGTATCGTGACCAATTAAAGGCTTTCACGAGTCTGAAATTTTCTTATACTACTCCCTCCGTCCCAATTTATGTGGCACCATTTCCTTTTTTGTTTGTCCCAAAATAAGTGGCACCTTTCCTTATTTGACAACTATTTAATGCACTTGTATTGGTCGATTTTCGTTCTTCAAACGAGGATGGTGTGTTCGGGTTTGGTTATTGCTTTCGAGGGCATTTGCCGGTTGATTCGCTTCAACAACTTGATAAGATGACCACGAAGGCGCTGGCTTTAGCGGATAAGCTTTAATGAATTTATCCCACTTTTATCGGAACCGACTTAGCGTATTTGAAGGGACGTGGGCAGTTGTGGAGAAAGAGACGCGGGAAAGGAAGAATCCTTCTAGGGTTGGAAAAGGCTCATTGTCAGCCTATAAATACTGTCTTCATCTTCTATTTTGGGGCACGTTCATCTGAGCAAATATTATTCTATTCTTCAAAACCACTATTCTCTTGTCAAGAAAATATTCAACACTGTCGTTTACCTTTGTCAATTTATTACGTCAAAGATCATCATTGTATTTAAAGCTTCGATCGTGATTTGGTTCGAACGTGGAGGGAGATCTGTTCTTTCCATTGAAGCAACATCCATCGATCCATCAAATACAATAAGCCTTTACTGCTTTGATTAATTACTTGTTGCTTGCTTTGTTTAGATCTGCATTTATCTTGATCGTAACATCTTTTGCCTGTTAACCTGTGCTTAATTTGAACAATCTGTTATCGTCACTCATTTGGCAACTAATCGATTTGTTCATCGGATCCATTGTTCGACTACATTTGTTCGTTAGCTATTGTTTTACGTTTACTCATTTCACTTGGTTGTCATCGTATTGCTGTTATTTTCATCGATTCGAGTATCGTAATCGTGTTCGGATAATTGCGCATCTTGATAAAACGAAGTAATCTCATCGTATATCATTATCCTTTCACTTAGTTCGAACTTGTCTGATAGCATTTATACCCTTGCTTGACATCGGATTTAATTGACATCGAATTTGCTTGATATCGAATCTACTTGACATCGATTCTGGAATTACTTCTGCATCAAACTCTTGAGGTCGATTAACTCGTTCACGTAAACTATCTATCAAGCGATCGAATTGAGATATAAAACGGTCGCCTTAGACTCAACTAAATATAAATTTAATTGTAAAACCTGATATATTTTTTGGGAAATACAGTTTGGCGCCCACCGTGGGGTCTAGGCAATCGATTTATTCCGAAATTTGAACCGCTTGATACTACTTACGTTTGCTTTCTTGTCTTGAAATGGCAGATGAACGTAACATTGACGCTTTGAACGGTCAACAGCAACTCAATCCCAATGACGGGGTTCATGTTCCGGCCCGTGCTGAAGCGGTCGATGAATCTACCAACAACGAGCAGGATCCAACTCACGACAACATTCCTGCTGGTTCACAGTTGAACGCACGCCAAGCGCGGCGTTCAGGCGAAGAGCCCGCAGTCGAAACTGATTCTGGAAGCGCAAACGCGGCACTGTTTGCGTATCTGAAGCGGCATGATGCTCAGTTCGAAATGATACAAGAGCAGTTGAAGGCACTATCTAATTCTATCGGAAGTAAAGCACCTACCTCTCCGATCACACCCCCAGCAAGCATTCCGACTTCGGTTCCTCAGGGCGCCGTAACAGGGGGACTTGCAGCGGGGGTCGGATCAGGGGGATCGGGTACAGCCGCCGAAGCCATGGGAGCTCCGGCCTCGGTCACAGCAGAAGTAAGAATGATGGCAACGATGCAGACCATGTTGAATGATAATATCGATAAGAAGTTCAACGAAATCAAGTCATTTATGGAGAAATTGCCAGGCGTTCCAAAATTGGCTGACAAAGGCATTACAAAATCGATCTCAAAACGTCCTTTTCCAGCAAGTGCAGCCCCACTACCTATACCAAAGACTTTCAAATTACCGGAAAGCTTGAGATACGATGGAACCACAGATCCAAGGGATCACATTGATATGTTTTCGGTTGCGGTTCAGGCAAATGACTTGACCTCGGAGGAGATCAATTCGGTCAGCCTTAAAAAGTTTTGTGAGACATTGAAGGGGGCAGCGCTGAAATGGTATTTACAGCTGCCCGAAAACGAAATACTAAGTTTCGATGACATGTCAGCGAAATTCATTCGTTCACATACGGGAGCAAAAAGGATAGCACCAAGGGTCGAAGACATCTTGAACGTAAGGCAGCGACCCGGGGAAACTATCAAGCAGTTTCTAAAAAGATTTAACGATGAGAAAATTCATATACCAAATCTCGAAGAAAGGTGGGCATGTTTGACCTTTGCTAACAACTTGCGCACTGATTCAATTGAGGCATGGAAACTGAAAGATCGTCTTAGGGAGATTGATGCATGGACTTTCGATGTATTGTACCTCGAGTGCGAGACAAGGATCAGGGCTGAAGAGGAAGAATTGCAGCTAGCCCGAAATAATTATCATTATGATCGGCCGGCAAGGAGAGTTGATAATGACAGAAGAGACTACAGGGACCAACGATGGGGGCCCTACAGTTTCCATCGGATGGGGAGCAACAACCACGAAGCTGGTAGCTCCAAAAATCAATCAAAGAAAGCCCAGCCAAACACATCCTCGGTTCCAAAAGATCGACCACTGCCTCCAAAAGTAACGGAATACAATTTTTGCATATTGACACCAAATCTGGTGAATCACTTGAAAGGGATGGGTGACAAAGTTGTAAAATTCCCAGGTCGCATAAAGTCAAGTCCAAATACTAGGGACGAAACTCTGTGGTGTGCATTTCACCATGATTTCGGCCATACAACGGAAGAATGTAAGGCGCTGAGGTATGAAGTGGCCAGCCTGCTGGAAAAGGGTCACTTGGTCGAATTTTTGACTGAGAGAGGACGAAACAATTTCAATAGGAAGAAAGATGATGAACCACCAAAACCTCCTGCTCCCAGGAAAACGGTGAATGTCATTACCGGAGGAGATCGTGTTTGTGGGGTAACCTACACTACGAAGAAATATGCAAAGGTCTCTTTCACACGAGACAAACGAACACGTGACGACATGACCGATGAAATCGTGTTCGGGGATTCCGATTTCGATGGAAGGATTCATCCCCATCATGATGCACTTGTAGTAACAACAAGGATCGATGACGCCGATGTGAAAAGAGTGCTAATCGATGCTGGCAGTTCGGTTAACATCATACATGCAAGGGTGGTTGAACAATTGCAGTTAAGCGATAAGATTGTGCCTCGCTCAACGGTCCTGTCAGGATTCAACAATTCAAGTGAGGTGACCGTTGGGGAGATTACAATCAAAACCTATGCAGAAGGAGTGGAGAGTGAGACGTCGTTTCAGGTGATGAAGGGCGAAATGGCATATAACGTGATTTTGGGTCGACCATGGATCCATGCTATGGGAGCAGTTCCATCGACTTTACATCAAGTTGTGAAGTTCCCTACCCCATGGGGAATTCGCGAAATCAGAGGCGAGCAACAGGCTTCACGAGACTGTTACTCAGTAGCTGTCAAGGAAGGCTTCCGATTGTAGCAATCACAGCTAGTGGAACCTGTGGTCGGAAGCTTCACTTCGGTTCCGTCGTGCGATCAAACGCAGCTACCGGAATCCGAAGTCGAAGGCGACTTCGCACAGGTTTCACCATGTAAGCTAGTGGGACCCGTGAACGAAAGCTTCACTTCGGTTCTGTTGTGCGATCAAACGCAGCTACCGGAATCCGAAGTCGAAGGCGACTTCGCACAGGTTCCACCATGTGTGAGAGAACCGCATAGACAAGAAGCTGGAGACTCTACGATAGAAGAACTTGAGGAAGTAACATTGTTCGATGATAATCCTGATCGGAAAGTTTATGTTGGAGCTGAATTGGACATCGACGTAAAAGCAAAAATCGTATCCTTCCTCAAGGACAACTCTGATTGTTTTGCTTGGTCCCATGCAGATATGGTGGGAATCGATCCAAAAGTCGCCACGCACAAGTTAAATGTCGACCCGAAACATCGACCGGTGAAGCAAAAGAAACGACCAAAAGGAGGATTCCGAAGGAAGGTAATCAATGATGAGGTGGAAAGGCTGTTAGCAAATGGGTTCATTAAAGAAGTAAAATATCCAGAATGGCTTGCGAACACGGTCGTAGTACCTAAGAAAAATGGCAAATGGAGGGTATGCGTCGACTATACCGATCTCAACAAAGCTTGCCCAAAAGATTCGTTCCCACTGCCTCACATCGATAGATTGATCGATTCGACGGCAGGTCACGAGATGCTGAGTTTTTTGGATGCCTATTCAGGCTATAATCAAATATCGATGGATCCATCAGATCAGGAGAAGACATCGTTTATTACAGACATGGGGACTTATTGCTACACGGTCATGCCTTTTGGCCTAAAGAATGCCGGCGCTACTTATCAGCGTCTGGTCACTACTATGTTCAAAAATTTGATCGGGAAAACCATGGAAGTCTATATCGATGACATGTTGGTCAAATCTCTTAAGAAGGGAAATCATCTGAGTCATTTGGAAGAAACTTTTACAATACTAAGACAATTCAACATGAGATTGAATCCAGAGAAATGTGCGTTCGGGGTTGGATCCGGTAAGTTCTTGGGGTTCATCGTATCGCAAAGAGGAATCGAAGCAAATCCAGACAAGATCAAGGCGATCGAAAATATCCCTGAGAACCTGACAACGGAGAAAGAAGTTCAACAGCTGACCGGTCGAGTAGCCTATCTCAGCAGGTTCATCTCGAGGTCATCTGAACGGTGTCACAAGTTCTTTTCGGTATTGAGAAAGAGCAAAGGTTTCGAATGGACGCCAGAATGCAAAAGAGCTCTTCGGGAACTGAAGCAGTACCTTTCCAATTCACCGCTTCTGTCAAAACCAATTGAAGGAGAAATGCTGCTGGTCTATTTGGCTATTTCCGATGTCGCTGTAAGTGCTGTCCTCGTTCGCGAAGATGGAGGTAACCAATTTCCTATCTACTATGTTAGTAAAACACTGTTAGATGCCGAAACAAGGTACCCACATCTAGAAAAACTAGCACTTGCACTAGTCACTGCTGCACGCAAATTAAGGCCTTATTTCCAATGTCATTCAATATCTGTGATAACTACGTTCCCATTGCGAAATATTTTACATCGGCCAGATCTCTCTGGTCGATTAATGAAATGGTCGGTCGAGCTGAGTGAGTACGATATCACTTACCAGCCTCGTACCGCCATAAAATCTCAAGTTTTAGCTGATTTTGTAGCGGACTTCAGCGCTAATATTTTACCGGAGGCAAAGAAGGAAGAGTTGATGATGAGAGATCCAGACCCCGGAATCTGGGTAATGTACACCGATGGAGCTTCCAACGTCAAAGGAACTGGCCTCGGAATTCTATTGATTGCGCCTTCGGGTGAAAAGCTCAGGTACGCGATCAAATTACATGCAAAAACTAACAACGAGGCCGAATATGAGGCCCTCGCTGCAGGCTTAAAGATCGCGAAGGATTTGAAAATCGAACGAATAGATATCAAAAGTGATTCCCAACTGGTGGTAAATCAAATCCAAGGCGATTTCTGTGTTCGAGATCCAAGGATGCAACAACTGCTCGAAAAGGTACAAAATTTTCTAACTTCTTTTCAGGAATGGAAAATAGCCCAGATACCAAGGGAGGAGAACATCGAAGCAGACGCTTTAGCAAACCTTGCATCTGCAGCAGCCATCGATGAAAAACTCGATGAGACTGTGGTTCACTTGTTCGAATCTCCATTATGTCGAAGCATTAAAGAGGTAAACAATGTTAATCGAACTTGGGATTGGAGAAACAAATATTTGTCCTACTTGCAGGCAGGTACTGTTCCCGATGATAAGAAGTCTGCCCGATCACTTAAAGCCAAAGCAGCAAGATTTTGCCTCCTTGAAAATCAGCTCTACAGGAGAATGTTTGGCGGTCCTTTGGCGAAATGTGTTGGGCCAGATGGAACAAATTATGTGCTGAAAGAGGTCCACGAAGGCGAATGCGGCAATCATTCCGGCAGCAAGTCATTGGTTCGAAAGATCATAAGAGCTGGGTACTATTGGCCAACGATCGCAGATGATGCCAAGGAATTCGTCCGTAAATGTGACAAGTGCCAACGATTTGGAAATCTCATACATCAACAGGCAGAACCACTTCATTCGGTCACGTCACCGTGGCCATTCATGAAGTGGGGAATGGACTTGGTCGGGCCGCTTCCAACAGCGCCCGGTGGGGTAAAATTTATCTTAATTCTCACAGATTATTTTTCTAAATGGGTGGAAGCTATTGCCTTGGCTAAAATTCGTGAGCAGGAAATTATCAAATTCATTCATCAGATATCATTTGTCGTTTTGGGATCCCGAAAGAGATCACATGCGACAATGGTAAGCAGTTCGTGGGGAGACGAATCACAGCCTTCTTCGAAAAGTGGGGGATCAAGCGAATTGCATCAACACCTTATCACCCCAGCGCAAATGGACAGGCTGAATCTTCCAACAAAACAATACTCGAGTACTTGAAGAAGAGAATGGATGATTCAAAGGGCAACTGGCCGAACGAACTCCCCGGAGCACTGTGGGCTCATCGGACAACGATAAAACACAGTACCGGGGAGACACCGTTCTCACTTGTCTATGGAACAGAAGCGCTGATACCGGTGGAAGTGGGAGAGCCCAGCCTTCGGTTCGCCCACTCCACCGAGGAAGCTAACACAGAGGCCATGCTGGTAGATCTGAACCTGGTCGAAGCAAAAAGGGATATGGCATTTGTTCGGATACAAGCACAAAAGCAAAGGGCAGAAAACTACGTCAACAAAAAACTCAGGTATCGATCTTTTAATGTAGGTGATTATGTGCTAAAAATCAAAAGACCAAAGAAGGACGAACCCAACGAAGGGAAGCTAGGAGCAAATTGGGAGGGACCTTTCCGCGTCAAGGCAGTGATCGGAAAAGGTTCATACCAACTCGAAACAATGGACTCCAAACCGGTGGACTTCAATTGGAATGTCACACAACTGAAGAAATACTATTTTTGAGGTTCTGTGGTATCAATCTTCACCCTTTACTTCCACTTCGCAATTTTTATTATTCCTCCATCGGAAGATGCTTTTATTATTTGGTACTAACATTTTTAGATGATAGGCATAGTTGGAGTCGAATGATGACAAACATCACCCGCGAACACTCGAGCTCAAAACGCTCCGATCGGGGTCGATAAATCTGACGAACACTCTAACGTGGTCTTCATCTATAACGAGTTTCCTGGTTTTGGTCTCCCAATGATTCTGTTTCAGGTAACGAAGTCGAAGAACCAGTGTTCGCCTACTCATTCTTCGCACCCAAACACTGGGGGAGATGAAGGTAGCATGAAGGTCATCGGCAGATACTGGGGACTCGTTCAAAATTCGACAGAAGTCCAACGTTCACTCGAACTGGGGACTCGTTCAAAATTCGACAGAAGTTCCAACGTTCACTCGAACTGGGGACTCGTTCAAAGTTCGACAGAAGTTCCAACGTTCACTCGAACTGGGGACTCGTTCAATATTCGACAGAAGTTCCAACGTTTATTCAAACTAGTGACTCGTTCGAAATTCGGTAGGAGTCATAACGCCCACTCGATAATATTGTCCGAGTGCGAATGTTATCGACTTTTAACTCATGTAAATGACCCGATAGCGGTTGAACGTCTATGCCCTACGGTTGTATCTTGTAATCGGTCAAACCATACGATCTGAAATGTATCAAAGGCCCATTATCGGTTTATTTCAATAATATACAACACTTTGGTATACCTTTACGTTTTGTTCAGTTTAATCGATCGTTTTTACATTTTATTCACCAAAGGTTAAGTTTCATTCCGAACTCATGAAAATGTTCGAAGAGTGCATTACGTAAGAATGAGACGTCATTCCTTGCTACGCGCTAAAAACATTGGGCCCCAATCATTTCATTTGACAAACATCGTTATAAACTTCAAAATTTTCCAACAGATACATCAAACTATCTTCGGAAAGCAATACAACGATAAAAACAACGAACTTTCCATTGATAGAAAATATGTACATGACTTCATTACAATATGTCAAAAACAAAAAGTTGAAAACGAGTTCACTCATCTCCATCTGATCCCTCATCGGAAGAATCTGGAGAGAGGCCAAGTGCCTCACGAGTCATCCTCACAACTTGTATCGCCTCTTCAAGCTCCTTAGCCACATCGACTTCACGCTCAGTCATCTCCCTCAACAAGTCCCGCCTCGACTCCGCTAAAATGAGCTCCCTCCTGTCTTCGAAGTCACTCTCCATCGAATGCCTTTGAGTAATCAACTCCTTCTGAAGAAGCGAGTTTCTCTCCGACCAAGCATTGTTCTGAGCCGTCAGATCGTCGTAAGAACCTCTTAGAGTACGAAGCTCTTCGTTCAAACGAATTATTTCCGACTCTTTGGTCTTCGACTCAGCTTCCAGTTTGGCACACTTGTCACCCATGCTACTCTCAAGCTGACCGAGCTGGTCGTTCAAAGCTCGAACTTGGGACTCCAGCTCTGATTCTCGAAGAGCATGGGCGGTGGCCTTTTTAGCTGATTCAGCTTCAAGCTCAGAATACTTTACTTTCAAGATCTTCAAGTTGTTATGCCACCCATCACCGGCAGAGGCAAGGAGAGCAACTCTCTCGTTCAGATGAGCTATTTCGGCTTCGAGCTGGCGAATCCGATCGGCTGACTCGATGGCCATGATTGTGTTCTGAAAATAAGAAACAAAACGATCCCATAAGGTAAAAAGTAGAAAAAGGTTCAAACTAACAGAAACTGGAAGGAAACGTTACCCGAAAAGCACTAAAAGCGATTTGGGAGGACAAGCTCACATCGCTGTAACAATTCAATCGAGCCTTTTCCATCGGCCCCATCACATCAAAAAAGTAGTTGGCAAGATGCTTTGGGCATCTGAGCAGATCAACTTCTCCGGGGACGGTTATAGCCAGTGATCGGGTGTTAGCCTCCCCCGCAGCCTTGGCTCTTTTGTAAGCTGCAAACGCAGCAGCTTCCTCGTATCGAGGAAGGCGAACGATAGGCTCTTCATGGTCCGATGCGTAGAAAGACGAGCCAGAGCTTTCCGTGTGCCTCGACCTCGTCGTTGTCGTAGGACGGTCAAGGGGGAGCTTACCCTTCCTGGGATCCCTTTCCCTCGGTATATCGCTCGAAGGGGCACCATCGACGCCCCCGGCAGACAACATCCCAAGGGTTGGGGTAGTGATCATCTCTTTCCCCCCCGAACCAGAAGTGACGTCGATCAAGTCCTCCTCCGCTATCGGAGGAAGGATGGGCCGCCCATCACCACTGAAATCGCCAACATTAACCCGGTCGTACTCCTCGGCCGCCTTGAGCTGCTCAGCCACTTCAAGCATTCTCTCTTTCATTGGCCTTTTCGGCCGTTCCAACGGTTGCTCAGACCCAGATTCCTCATCTTCCCCGGAGGGAATCCGAACGAGAGTTCCCCCTTCGGAGGCCTTTGCCGCTTCAACCGCTGAAACGGCTCCCTTAACAATCTGCTCGATCGGCTTGGGATCAGCCGACGAGCCAGCTCCCTGCGGAGCGCTCTTAACAAGCAGCCTTGCCCTAAGGTCTTGATAAGAGGTTTTCTTCTTCTTTTTTGGAGGAGTTCCACTTACGTTCTCCTCCCTAACCTCCTCCTCCTCCTCGACAATCACATCTTCAACCGGCCCAGCACCAGCACCAGTGATACCTGTCGATGGCGATCCGTTAAAATATAACAAAAGGCACGGTATGATCAAAGGCAAAACTAAACTTACCATGATTTTTTGCCTTCACTTGCAAAAGAGCCGCGATCGGCTTCCATGCCCTTTGATCGTTGGTGGTCTCCTTCAAAACCTTCTTCAGCCAGTCAACGATGTCGGGAACCAGTTCGAACAAAACTTTGCTGGCTGCACATACAAGAGAGTAAGAACGTGGAAGAACATAAAACCAATCGAAACTACAAACTTACGTGTTCGGTTCCACCCAACCGGAAGGCGTTCAGCCCCTGGGGCCACAAGCTGCTCCGTGGGGATGTAAACGAAGCGTTGATCCCACGCCCTAAGGTCATCATCGTTGTCGGAAATTAAGGCTCGACTACCTCGCTTTTGCACGGTAATGATGCCCGCCTTATAAACTCGAGGGGAATACAAGTGAAGGATATGCCTGAGTGTCACCTCCACCCCACTTTCTTGCCAATCCATCGATACATGGCGACCAAGCGCCATACCATCGGAGAAATCTGCGCCAAACACACCTTGTACATGCGACAGAATTCCTCGGTCATTGGGTCGATCGGCAAAGTAAACCCGATCGTAAAGGGGTATGTCAAAACGGCAGAGTGACCCCCGTAAAAGGTGGTCAGAGTCGATCTCCTTGGAGGGCACACTACGTCGATCTCACCCTCTTTCCAACCACAATCTTCCCTAATCCGTGGTATTGACTCCTCGGTAACGGCACAAAAAACTGAGTCTACTGGAATATTTTTCTTTTTGGCCAGTTGAACGTCGTTTTGAGTACTAACCTTGCAGTCATCATCGTAAGTGAACTTCTTCGGGAGAATATCGGTGTAGAGTTTTTTTGGCCCAAAATCTTTGGGCTTCCTCTCCCTTTTCTTCCCTCTTTTGTCTGTAACTGCCATGGCCTGCGGTGGCGCCATGGCGGGTGCCGTGGCGGCAACGGCGGCGGAGGGAGCATTTTCAACATCAGTCATGTTGTGAGAAGACATTGATAAGTTAAGATGAGTGAACAAAATAAAGTGGGTAACCAAGATTGATCAACATAAGTTACTAAAAATGTTTTGAAGGGTTTGAAGAAAGTCTGAGAGATTAAAAGTTGCAAGAGACGTAAAAATCATGAAATCAAAATGGAGCTGGTACTTATAGAGGAGAAGTCATCATGATCTTGGGAATTGG
Organism: Petunia axillaris subsp. axillaris; assembly: GCA_029990575.1. Taxonomy (NCBI): domain Eukaryota; kingdom Viridiplantae; phylum Streptophyta; class Magnoliopsida; order Solanales; family Solanaceae; genus Petunia; species Petunia axillaris. The sequence continues at coordinate 11,113,379 of JARKNS010000007.1, forward strand.
CGAAAACCGCCGTCCGCACGATCTCTGACACGCGCAGTGATTTGAAGTTGAAGCGACAGTTGGCGTTTCAAAATGAAGGGACACGAGCGAGCCACGTGTTTTCCCGCTTTAACTTTCAAGCCACTTGCGAAGTGTTACGATCACAGGACTTCGCAAGTGGGGGGACTATCTGTATTGGTCGATTTTCGTTCTTCAAACGAGGATGGTGTGTTCGGGTTTGGTTATTGCTTTCGAGGGCATTTGCCGGTTGATTCGCTTCAACAACTTGATAAGATGACCACGAAGGCGCTGGCTTTAGCGGATAAGCTTTAATGAATTTATCCCACTTTTATCGGAACCGACTTAGCGTATTTGAAGGGACGTGGGCAGTTGTGGAGAAAGAGACGCGGGAAAGGAAGAATCCTTCTAGGGTTGGAACAGGCTCATTGTCAGCCTATAAATACTGTCTTCATCTTCTATTTTGGGGCACGTTCATCTGAGCAAATATTATTCTATTCTTCAAAACCACTATTCTCTTGTCAAGAAAATATTCAACACTGTCGTTTACCTTTGTCAATTTATTACGTCAAAGATCATCATTGTATTTAAAGCTTCGATCGTGATTTGGTTCGAACGTGGAGGGAGATCTGTTCTTTCCATTGAAGCAACATCCATCGATCCATCAAATACAATAAGCCTTTACTGCTTTGATTAATTACTTGTTGCTTGCTTTGTTTAGATCTGCATTTATCTTGATCGTAACATCTTTTGCCTGTTAACCTGTGCTTAATTTGAACAATCTGTTATCGTCACTCATTTGGCAACTAATCGATTTGTTCATCGGATCCATTGTTCGACTACATTTGTTCGTTAGCTATTGTTTTACGTTTACTCATTTCACTTGGTTGTCATCGTATTGCTGTTATTTTCATCGATTCGAGTATCGTAATCGTGTTCGGATAATTGCGCATCTTGATAAAACGAAGTAATCTCATCGTATATCATTATCCTTTCACTTAGTTCGAACTTGTCTGATAGCATTTATACCCTTGCTTGACATCGGATTTAATTGACATCGAATTTGCTTGATATCGAATCTACTTGACATCGATTCTGGAATTACTTCTGCATCAAACTCTTGAGGTCGATTAACTCGTTCACGTAAACTATCTATCAAGCGATCGAATTGAGATATAAAACGGTCGCCTTAGACTCAACTAAATATAAATTTAATTGTAAAACCTGATATATTTTTTGGGAAATACAGCACTATGTCTATTTTACCCTTATTGGGCCCTACATACTTTTAAACCTTCCAACAACTTTTTTATTACTCAAATCTTCTCTCTCTTACTTTTTCAAGGGTAAAATTGACACTTAACAAGGTCAATCTCTATTTTCTTAAACTCCGTGCCCGGTCAAATGGTGCCACATAAATTGGGACGGAGGGAGTATTTGATACATGTGTATGTTTATCACTATCTCAAATCAATTTTTTGACGTAGTTTCAATTTATAAATAAAAGAACTCCTTTGAATTATAATCCTTTGATCGGTCATAGAATGCTATTTAATCATAAGAACAATAAAATAATTTACTGAAATTATCTCTAAAATAAACAAGTGGGCACCCTTCGCTGTAAAATATGATGGGTTGAAAACAGAGCCCCGTACAGAGTGACACAGACCCATGCTTACGATCTGAGGTAAGGAACACAGGAAAATCCTATAAAGTATAAAAAAGAACAAGGTCAAAAGGAGGAAACACAGTAAAAAAAAAGAGGGCGGGCCCTGGTTCACCTCGAATTGGTACTACTGCCCACTGACTTTGGACTTTGACACCTATAGTTTAAACCATACACGATTTCCCAGCAAGGCCAAAGGAGAATGAAGTGACAAACTTGCCCTCAGTACTCCACTGGAATAACAGTAACTGTTGTTATATTGATGTACGAGTATTTGATTGTCGGTTTAAAATGGAGACATCACTTTTTCAGTCAAATGTCACCACATTTTTTTCCTTTAACGAATGCTCCAGTCTTCAAAGGAAGATAAAGAACATTCCTATTTTACCTCCCTTTTCACCCTATATATTAGAATCATAATTAATGATAACGAAAACCTCTCTCCCGGTGACGACTATATGACAGATAAAATTCTTCCCTGATACAACACGACCAAGTCACCAAACTAATAGTGAAAGAACAAGTCCGCTTTTTTATCAAACCAGTCTATCATAGAATATCAAGAAATATTAAGAACGACACAGGCAGGAACCACCTTACAACTTCACAAACCCACGCCACCTCCGACACAGTACAAGGGGGCCGGCAGAGAACTTTGTGAGCTAAGATTGGATAGGACAGCGCATCTTTAGACTCTATGCTTTCTCCCCTTTTCATGTACTACTACACAAAAACAACTCAGTCCTCTGCCCCAATGCAATGGCCTTTTTTTTTATTTTTACTGCAACTAAAGGGAAAGCAACCAAATGACCCCACCCCCCCCACCCCCACATATTCAGTAGATGACAGAAATATATCTTCGGTCCAGTCACTTCGCTATAAAAACAAAAAATAACATCAATTAGAAATTCTCACAAATTTAATTTTTCATAATTTGATAATCTATTCAACCTCTTATCCTATATGCTGTACACTTTGATTATTCAAAGTCCTTCCAGTGCCCCCCCCCCCCCTCACCCTCCCACCCCCATACATCCCAATCTTGTTTGAATTTCACTGAGAAACTTGCTCAGTTCCCTATGCTTATCTTTCAAATCTTTACATTCCTTAGTTACCAAAAAAATTCCCTAAAACTAAAACAAAAAATAACTTATTTAAGCCAATATAACCTTTCCCCACCCCCCATCGAATGTACACAACACTTGCAGTCAAGTAGTGGCTGATCCATAAAATTCAGCCACTAGCAAACCCCACCAAGCACAACTCATGAATAATACACCGAGCCAAAAACTTCTTTGACCGTGACCACCAGAGGCAAACTATTTCTTCCATTATGACCACCCGGAGCTGCTGCCCCTCATTCCAGGCAATCTGTTTTACGACTTGTGATTCTAGATTCAATTACGAATCGTAATAATTTAACAGACTTCGTTTGCTGCAAATTATTCTCTTGCCAATCACCTGTCTTCGACAAAAATTCTGCCTATGAAATTTTGAAACCTCTTCGAGTAGAGTTTTGGATCGACAGCTGAGATTGAAGTGGGATCAGCTTGCAAGGATTTGTAAGCATGCTCAAGCTTCTTGCTAATATCATAATCCTGCAGGATGTCAATGATCCCAAAGTAAAGGACAACTTCATAGACTTCCCCGCGGGAAGGGTGCATATTACCGAGCCCACCGGGAGTATACTGATCAAAATCACTCCTTCGTGCCATCCGCTCTGCTCTGGCAGGCATGTTAGCACCTAATTGAATCAAGGGTTTCCTGTAAGGACATAAAATTGAAGTAACTTCAGAGTCAGAAAAGGTTAAAACAATAACAAACATACCAAGCGGGGTTTGAAGAGGGTGAGATGCAGTGGCACATCCACAAATTTTTTCAAGGGTGTTCAAGCTTCAAAAAGAAAAATCTTTTTTTAAAATAAATGTATAAGCTGCGACTTGATCCTAGGTTATTTAGCTAATTTTGAACACCCTGCACCACTAGGCTAGCACTAACAATTGTGTCAAGGGTGTTCAAAACATAATACAGTCATAAATAGTTAAATTTAGCGTATATGCACAGTATAATTTTTCGGCAAAGGTTGGTCGCTCTGACCACCCTTCTTATAAGGTGGCTAAGCCACGGGTGAGATGTACCGGACCTTACCCCACCAAGTTGGAGAGACAGTCAGGAAAGTTTAAGAAAACAAAACAAAACAAACAACGAGCTATTTAGTCTAGTCAAAGAAACAGGTTTCCTTTATGGCTGCAAAATCTTATTTTGGGGGATCACAGCTTAATTAGTTCAAGCCTCAAGGGGTTCTGCGAGAAAATCCCTTTCTACATTAGTGCAAAAACAAAACTAGATCAATATTAAAATCGGTAAGAAAACTTCAATGCTACCACAAAAAACCTTGTAATCTATGGTTACAACTCGGGGACAGTAGCAGCTGTAGAGCAAGAAGCAACATTCTGCCACCCTTGTAATTTATGGTTTATAACATTTGCAGGACCGAACAAGCCAACTCTCAGTAATTCCAACTAACCAAACCCCTCAAATTCATGGAGAATCATCACAATCCTAAGGTTACGTGTGTTAGAATAAGCAAGGGTCAATATAGCTCATAATGGTATACAAGCACAGATCATCAAAGAGCAATGGACAACAATTTTCCTTCAAGGTTTCTGGTAGTAAGGTCTTATCACACACACTACTGCTCCACAATCTCTTTAAGTTCACAGGAGTGTGAGCCTCAAAATGAAACAGGTGAAAGTCACAAAGTATTTGCGGACGGAAAAAAAAGGAGTCACAAAGGATCTCAATTAGATAAAAATTTCTTCACTTTTTTCCAACAAAAGTAAATTCCAGGACAACAGCTCCAATTAACAGCAGCAAGGACCATTCTATTTTTTTATCAGAGCAAGAAGAATAATTCATACCGGCCAGCAAGAATCCTATCCATGTTTTGTAGCTCAGCTTCAAGGAAACGACAGCCACGCATGAACTTCTCATTTTGGAACGAATCATTCTTTCCTGAAAAGCAATCAGATATTCCTTTGAAATTTTATTTTGGACTCGAAATAATTATTCCAGCTGAGAACAACCTGGCACAGACTTGTAACCTACCAGTACGCAAGAGGAATGGTGACAAACCCATCTTGTCACCCGTATTATCATCTCGGAAGTGAAGACCAACCAAGAGACTGTAATCCATGATTCGCTCAGCTTCCAGAAATTCGCAATCACGATTGATTTGTCTGCAGAGAAGTCAAATTAATTGATGTGCAAGAACAAAATGATGGAATAATTACCATGTCAACAAAAGAATCCTTATACTTACTTGATCAGCTCTTCATACCAGTTCTGTTGGAGACGGAACACGAAGTTGAGATCAAGGTCTTTAAGGGTAGTGGTTTCGTCGATTTCTCCTTCAGGCTTATCTGTTGTGCGGCCATGTGAGGAACCTTTCAGGTCAAAGCGTCTGTGAATACGATATTCAGAGCAGAACAAGTTGCCCATCACAATGAACCGTGTCTGAAACCAATTAAATAAAAGAATATCAGTCATGTTTAGCCTAGCACTAGTCTAAAGAGTCAAAGTTAGTTTCAGTTTGACATACCTTGACACCGCCAATTGGTTTGACGCAGTGGACACCGTAGAATTTTGTGACAAGGGAATTTTCATAACGACAAACGTGTTGATAATAACTTGGAAGCATCTTGATTAGCACCTATATAACCAATTGCAGTATTCAAACTCATTAGAAAATTGAGCATTATCTAACAGAGACCAAAATCCCATCCACCCAAGTTCAAAAGCATTAGATTTAGAAAGAAAAATACAGTTAACCAACCACAATACGATGACCTGTTTTATATTAAGTCAAAGAGGTAGGCAACTAACCTTGACTTCTGATTTTTTCACAGTTTTGATCATAAACCTATCATCCTGAGTCAAATAGAAGAAGCTTCCACTCTTCCCCGGAGAAGACAGCTCTCTCAAGGCATCATTTCCACAGATTGCCAGCATGTAATCTGCTGGATCCACTTGGAAAAGTTCTCTCAAATGTCTGGATAACCCAACAACCAACCAACCAACCTTTTTTAGAAACTTTCATGGTTTTCAACAACGATTAAAGTAATATCAAATTTTTAGATAAATTAACAGTCAACAAAGAGTAACAGTCAAAGTAATATCGATGTCAAATTATCATTTGAGTACATGTTTCGAGAAATGATACCTAAACACAACTGGGCAATAATCCTTCCAACGGAAATCAGTAGATTGATGAGGGGGTGTAATTTTGGACCCTTCAGGTGGGAATCTGGTCCAGAACTTCTCATTAGGATCAAAATCACTTGGTTTAAGATCCCGCAATATGGAAGCATGCTTCCCAACTGAATACCTGTAAAATACCACCATTAAGATACAACGATTGTAACAAAAAAATGCAATAAAAACATACAATAGGCAGTCCTCTATTAAGTAGTAGCACTATTATATACCTAATGCCCAACTGGAGATTGAGCATCAAATCGTAATTCTTATGGCCTTTGGATATAGTGAGTCCTGGCTTCTTTTGTTCTCCACTAAAGCAGCAAGGATTTCTCCTAAACTGCTTAAGTCCATCGAATCCAAAGCCATCCCTGTAAATCATGGAGGCCTCTACATTATCAATAATATCACAAGTAATGTCACCAGCTTCACCATCCGACTCCCAAATGCAAATCCGTGGGAAATTCCTTTCCGTCATACTTCCCCTTGCCCCATCTACGGATGACCTCTTCTTGTTCCCCATATTCATCACTACCACCCCACAATCTTCATCCGCAGCCACTAAAGGCGCTGCTAACTTGTGACCAAACAATCCATCTTCCACATTTTCTTTCCTATTGTTGTTTGCCGGATAAAAAGTACCATTAAGAATTTGATTATTATGATGGTGTTGCTGATTCTTACTCCAACACCCAATATAGCAACTACCATCAGGCCAAGTGAAAACCCCGTGACCTTTCGGAACACCAGCTTCCCAATTGCCATCATACCTATTCCCATTAGCCCATATCAACACACCCCTGCCATGAATATCCCCATTTTTCCATTCACCAACATACTCATTCCCATTCTTCCAAACATACCTCCCTTGTCCATCCTGATAATTCCTTTTCCAATGTCCTTCATAATAATCCCCATTACTGTAATGCTTCTGCCCGTACCCGTGCTTCCGATCCGCAGACCAGGAACCCTTATACATATCCCCATCGGATCCGATAAAAGTACCGGTACCCTCCATACGACCCGACTTGAATTCGCCTTCAAAGGTAGCTCCAGATGGCCAAGAAAACTTGCCTTTACCAGAAGCTTTACCTCTTTTCCAGTCGCCTTCATACATGCAGCCATCTTTCCATAAATACTTGCCGGATCCATGAGGTGAACTGCCGGAGAAGTTACCTATGTATAGATCCCCATTTGGAAGGTGCTTTTCTACTAGTACACTACAACTGGTGGTGGTTGTACCAGATGCTGTACTGATTGTACTTATGTCTGTAGGAATCACTTTCCGTGATGTTGCTTGGGATTTGCTCCGAGGGATTATGATAACTGACCTCGGTGTTGTTGTGGTTGTTGTTTCTACTTTTTCCTCTTCATCATCCTTTCTTTTAATACTACATATTTCATCAATCTGACGAGTATCAGGCATTTCAATAATGGTGTTGTTTAACTTAGTCCTTTTGTTCTTCAACTACTGCCGGCAATGGATATGCCGGAGCATCTCCGGCCACTACTTCTTCTTTGCAATATCCGTCAGCGAATCTTTTATTTTTTTATTTCTCTCTTTAGAGACTAATAATGGGAAAGATAGATAGACAGAGAGAGAGAGAGGGAGTCACGATGGGCTTTGTTGTCTTGGGAGAGTATCACAAGCACAACATAGATAGAGAGAGAGAAGTTGAGATAGAAAAGGGAAAAAATAACAAGACATCGAAAATAATAAAGTAGAGAGAGATGGAGCCACAAGGAAATGTGAACTGTGAGATTGTTTTTTAATTTTTTTCCTTTTCCAGATGGGGGAGGACGGAGATAGGTAAGGTTTGCTTTTTGTTTTTTGGTTAATTAACATTACGCTTTCCACCCTACCCATCTTAAATGCTTCATCCATCCAACTAATTTTGATCTACAATTACATAAATAAGATTAGTAGATACTACTAGTATTTATTGACTTTAAGACAAAGTTAAATGCAAAAGTATAATTTGTTAGGAAGAGTAAGATGCAGCAAATCTTACCTCTACCTTGAGTAACGTAGAGAATTATTTTCAATAGACCTTCATGTCAAAAAAATAGTTTTTGAAACAGGTCTGGAAAAGAAATAAAAGAATACATTTTTAAGATGAAAATGTCAAGGCGCATCCAAGGATGTGGTTTAGTGGTCAATAAACTAGGTAGAACGCTATGGTCTTAGGTTCAAATCCTAGCGGTGGCAAAACATACTAGGTATTTCTTCCCATCTAGCCTGAACACTGGCATTATTAAAATAATGTCAATGTAAAAGTAACAACATCAAAATAACTACCTTCTACCCTAATTTCTGGCCTTCATAAGTGATGCCGGGCAAACTAGCTCGAGACCTTTTACGAGAAGCCAAGCCAAAGCTATACAAGACGCACACCTACGCTTGGTTTGGAGAGGCGTGGATGATGTGAGCTCGGGAGGGGACTTGAAGACAATGCCATTGGAGCTCAATCCATGTGGAAACAGGGCAGGAAACAGTGCAGGAAGCAGGGGAGCAAAACAGGGCATAACAGGGGAGCACCTGCTGAGCTTACTGCCTGAAGCTGAACTTTTGTTCTTCGCGATCGCGTGCACACCATCGCGATCGCGAAGAGGAATCATTTTGTCTTCGCCGTCGCACCTTGTCCCGCGCGATCGCGCGACCCAGCATTTAAGTGTGCCTCGCGATCGCATATATCCCTGCGCGATCGCGATGAACACTTGGGCAGCTGCGGACCAGAATCTAGGAAAACTTGTAAAGGGGGTGTTATAAATACACCCCTCTTTCATTTATTGCTCTTTACCTTACCTTGAACACAAAACACATTAAATGAGCATTGCTCTTGACATTGTAACCATTTTGGCTTGAATCAATTGGATGAATCCAAGTTACTCTTCAATCCGTCTTCGATCATTCTATTTGCTAGAGCCTCGTGTCTCTTGAGGATAGTTGCTTAGCAGTAGGTGATTCTTTCCAATCGTTTGGGGTGTAACGGAACAAGTTCTTCGTTGCTACTCGAACTTTAGTGTAAGTCTCGTCTCGTTTTTATCTCTTTATCGCTTTCGTAGGTTTACCCTGCATCAGTTGGTATCAGAGCAAGGCTAGGGTTGCGTTCTTACGAACCCTCGTCCTACTCTTCGTGCTTGTCATCTTTGTTCCGTGTTTATTTTCTTGTTCTTGTTCTTGTTATATTGAAAAAGAAGAAAAAAAATTCAAAAACTTGAAAACCCAAAAATTTGATAGAAATCGCTTGTTGTTACGATTTTGTTAGTGTTGATTATCGGGGATTGTTTGTTTATGTAATCTCGACAATTGGGAACCAATAAAACACGTTTTGTAGTTGAAAATCAAAAGTTGAAAATTTTGAACCCTAGGTTGAATATTTTGCAAAATTTGCTAGAACTCGATTGATGTTGTGAACTCTTGTTTGTTTGGTATCGGGGTTTACTCCTTATAGTTTTCCCGTCGTTTTGATACCACCATAACATCATTTGGAGTGTTGTAGTGAAAATCAAATTTGTGGTTCTTGAAGGTTTTGAAAATTTTGAAGAAGCTTGACCAAAAATCATTGAAACAAGTTGTTTGTTGGGTGTTTGTGTGTTAAACCCAGTGGGAATTGATTACTACAGTTGGGAACACCATTTGGAAGCTTGAAAACTGAAATAAATTGAATTTGGGTTGTTTGTGTGCCAAAAACTGCAGTTTTTCTGTCGAGTTTCTGGTTCTGCTGAACAGGCCTGCGCGATCGCGCAAGGTCTCACGCGAATGCGCCCAACTGCATTTTTGTTCATCGCGATCGCGCCACTCTTCACGCGATCGCGAAGGGTAACAATTTCCAGAATTTCCTGAACTGGGGCAGAACGTTCGCAAAGCTATCGTAACAGTTTCCAACCACCAAAACTCCCATAGCATCATCAAGTATGGTGAGTTTCTAGATCACAAACCAAAATTCATCCAATTCCGAATCCGTTTAGTGACGATTCGATCTTTGAACATTTGATCACGTCACTTCCGGTTAGTACTTTGAGGGTAACACTTCTACCTAATTAGTACTAATCCATTGTGCGAATAGGATCCTCGTGCCTAGAAGGAGAGTAGAATTCAAAGAAGATTCGTAGTTAATTGTTTGGTTCAAGTGCACACCAAATAGCTTAGCGTTTATCGAGTCCCATTGAATCCACTCTTCCCGAAGAGCATTTGGTTCTTGTATTTTGGTTTGATCATTGAGAAGGTTGCGCAACTACGAGGAGGCCATTGATCTCAAGCTTGTGTGAACCTAATCCCAACTTGAGTGAACCCGAGCGACAAACAAAAGTGAGGGAGTGAGTGAGGACTTTTACTCTAATCTCTTTTCTTGTTTTTGATTGTTGTAGGCACATGGCGGAGGAGAAAGCAAAGAGTACCATTGAGGTTCCAACCGACGTCTTGGCTAGTGCTGTCAAAATGGGCCGGCCCGACCCAGCCCGACCCAGCCCACGTGGGCTTTGCAATTTGCCGGGCCAGGCCGGGCCGGCCCACAATTCACACGGGCCATTAAATTATTAGCCCAACTCAGCCCTATGTGGGCTGCAGGCCGGGCCGGGCTAGCCCACCATTATTTATTATTTATTATTTCGTAATAATATTAGTTTGATTTTTGAATTTTTAATAATAGTATATACTAGAAGTAAATCAAATATTACCATGATATCCAGCTGAACAATTCTTATAAAGGAGATAATATAACAAGTAAAAATATAGTACAAATTTTGGTGTCAAAAAGTATCCAATGCGAACTTAAAATTTATTTCGATTGTCATTAGTTAAAAGAGAATCTTAATTTCATAAAATTTCTGGAGCAATTTTAGATATCCTAAACTGTTGTTAACACAATATAATCAGAAAAAAATTTACAAACTTTGATAAGTCACCACACACATTTGGTAAATTGTTATTCTCCAAGAACCCGTATTCCTAATAACATTAAAACGAAAATATAAAAAGATACCAATAATATAATATTTGTCAAAATATAAATACTGAAAAATCGCAACATAATATTCAAAACTAGAAGCTCTGTTTCATTATTTTTATACTGGTCCTTATTTTATTATTTAAATTATTTTATTTAATTAAGCCCACGGGCCGGCCCAGCCCAGCCTCACCCAAGCCTCACGGGCCGTGGGCTTGCGTGGGTCGGGCTAAAAAGCCTCAGTGTTTCGTGGGCTAAAAAAATCTTAGCCCAACCCTATTAAATTACGGGCCAGGCCGGGCCAGCCCAACGGGCCAAGCCCATACTGACGGCTATAGTCTTGGCTAGTTTGCTAGCCGAGGTGAAGGCCTTAAACCTTAAGATGGAAACTTTTGAAAAGGAGAGGACCCCGAGCGTCCCAAAAGATACCGGTGAAGGTACTAGTGATGATTCAATCATGAAACCGGATCAACATGCGGAGCTAGTTCGTCGACAACGGTTGAGGGATGAGGCTCTTGCTAGAGAAAGAATGTTGGGCAATCCCCAATGAGATGTTCCATTCCTAAGGCCTCGGAGAAATGTTGCACCTCTTGAGCAAGTCGATGAAGCTCAAGAAGGGGAGGGCCTCGGACTTGATGATGATTACTTTGATGCTCCCTATCCAAATAGGAGAGCGATGAATGGAGGCCGAGGTGTAGATAGAGGTCATGGGCGAGGTCGAGGACCTCCAAGAGCTTACATGGGAAGAAACTTGGGAAGGGAATATGATGATGTTGATGACAACTATGGGGTTCAACCGGAACCAAACCGAGGGGGTCGTGACACTAACCTCAATAGTGTCAAGTCACTATCCCTCCTTTTAAAGGGGCTAGTGATCCGGAAGCATTTCTTGAATGGAAGGTCCAATTGGAGCGGGTCTTTGACACAAATGATATGACCGAGGAGAAGAAGGCCACTTATGCTATATCATCATTTGAGTCCTATGCCTCTACTTGGTGGGAATCCATCAAGCGTTCAAGGAGAAGACTTGGGTTGCGGATGAACATCACTTGGGAAAAGTTGAAAGAAGTTATGAACAACAAGTATGTGACTCCCAAGTATCGACAGGAGCAACTCAAAAAGCTCTATGAATTGAAGCAAGGTTACAAGTCCGTTGATGAATATTTCAACGACTTTGAGAAAAACCGGATGGCTCTTGATATGGAAACGGAGGATGAGGAACAAGCTATCATCCGTTTCAAAAGTGGTTTGAGTAGGGAGATTGCCTCCCAATTGAGACTTCACATCTTCCACTCCTTACAAGATGTTTGTGATGCCGTGGTTGAAGCCGAGAAATGGCTCAAAGAAGAGAAGGTTCCTCGCTATAGGGGTACTACCACTACCACTCCATCAACTCGCACCAAAGAATGGAAGAGCCCATATGCTAGTGGAGCAAGTGGGAGTCGAGAAGTGAAGAAGCCTTTTGAAAAGGCCACCCCGAGAAGCGACCACAAAAAGGTTGGAGGTATTTCTAAAACTACTTTAAATACTCCTTCTTCTTCTTCTTTCCAATGTCATAAATGTAAGGGTTACGGACACTTTGCTAAAGAGTGCCCTACCCGGAAAACAATGATTGTGATGGATGATGGGTTGGTCTATGAGGGTGAAAGTGAGTCCGAGGGTGAAGTTGAAGAGGAGAGTGAGGAAGTTGAGGGTGAGGAGAGAGCGAAGGAGGGGGATGATCCTAATATGTTCCTTGTGGTGTGATGTTTGGCATTTTATGCCTATATTTCCTTAATATTTCCTCACGTTTGGATACCTTATTCGCGCGTTTTATAGTTTATGAATGTGGTTTTACACTGATTTTATGTCGTATGTGTGTAGGTTGTTATGCAGTGTAATTGGAGCTTTTAAGAGCATGATTGAGCAAGAAAAGATTGGATTTTGATTGAGGATTGGATTGAGCACACATAGGCACGACACGAGCCGAGTTTTGGAGCGGAAAAGAGCGATTTTGGCTTGGCGCTCTGGGGCCCGCGCCGCGCAGCCTATAGCGCGCGGTGGCCTGGCGCGTTTGGCACGCGACGCAAGCCCAAGGCACGAAGCCTGGATGCGGGTTCTGGTCTTGTGCACGCTTTTCGGGGCGCGGGGCGCCCGCTATAGCGCCCCTTGTGCGCGATTTTACTCCCTATTCCTCCTAGTTTTGGGTCTAACTTATTACCAAGGGTATGGAAACATTATAAATAGTTTATTACTTAGTTTTGTAAGGGGAGTTCAGACTTTGGAGCAAATTTGAGAGCTCATAACATCAAGACAAGGGTTTTTCTTCCTTCCATTAATTTATTTCATCATTATTTCATTATTACACCAATTCCTTGTGTTGTTATTATGAGTAGGCGTAGCTAATCCTATCGTTCTAGGGTTAGAGTATTACATGAAGGTTGATGTTTGAAGATTGATTTCCATTAATTGAATCCCATTACGGGTTGCTTATTCTTTCTTGATTTCACTTGTGTAATTGTCAGGGCCCGATTATTACGCATTATCTATGGTTTTTAGATTGAACTCGAAAGAGGGAATTTAATTACGTAATAAGAAAGAATAGGACTAGTTTGTGAACCCGGGCATCGGGGAACCAATTTGTGAGTAGGATAGACATATACTTGCTCGCCTAGTTTAACTAATTACAGAATTCGTTAATGCGTGCACGTGATTCAACCCATAGACATATAGGGATTGGAGTAGCCTGCATAGACCGTGAAGAACTGAAAGGTTTTCACGGGTACATGTAATCTGTTAGTTAGTAACCCGGGATTTAAGAAGTGGAATCAATTGGACAACTCAACTGGATTGTTCGTAACTCTGACCCTGGATCGTCTCCGTATTACTGATAACAACCAAGTTTTGCTCCATTGCTTGAATTCACTTCTACCATTTAATTACTGTTCTTTAGTTAACAAAATCATCACTATTGGAAAAGATCCCTGAATAGTCTATATAAATTGTTTGCTAGAATTCAGTCTGAATAGTCCTCGTGGGAACGATACTCATCTTATCACTTTATTACTTGGCGACCACGTATACTTGCGTGTGCGTTTGGGAGCAACAAGTTTTTGGCGCCGTTGCCGGGGACTAATTTTTGACTGATTTCTTTTTTAGCAGTTTATTAATTTCTATTCAGGTTTAATTTTTGTTTTGAGTTTTCTGCTGTTTCAGGTATTAGGTCCTGCTTGATCTTTACCTACAGGAATGGCAGAAGAACAAGCTTTAGCTGTGCGAGATGTTGCTCTCCCCAGCCTGGAGGGAGTAGCCTCGAGCATAGTTAAGCCTAGAATTACTGGAAATTTTGAGATTAAGTCCGGTATGATACAACTGTTACATACGACTGGACAATTTGGTGGATTACTTCATGAAGATCCGCAACAACATATGCAGAATTTCTTGGAGATCAGTGATACTTATACACCAACGGGTGTGCCTACTGATTATGTTCGCTTGACTTTATTCCCATTTTCACTGATTGGGGCAGCAAAGAGGTGGTTAAAGGCTGAAAAGTCTGGGTCTATCACCACTTGGAATGATTTGGCTAAGAAGTTCTTGGCTAAGTTTTATCCATCTGCCAAGACAGCCCGGGTGAGGAGTGAAATTATGTCCTTCAGACAGTTAGAAGGAGAATCTTTATATTCTGCCTGGGAGCGGTTCAAAGCTTTACTGAGAGATTGTCCACACCACAACCAATCCAATGAGGTTCTTGCACATACTTTTGTTGAGGGGTTGACTGCACATACTAAGATCGTGGTAGATGCTGCTGCTGGAGGTCAAGTATTGGCCTTAAATTTTGACCAGATCTATGATTTGCTAGATAAGTTTTCGCAGAGCAATCCTGATTGGCAAGGTGATGGTAGAGCTACTACGCAGAAAGCTGCAGGGGTACTTCAATTAGATGCAGTTTCAGAGCTAAGGGCGAGGATGGATGCTATTTCCAATCAAATTAGCAAGTTAGCGCTGCAAAAGGCTCAGCAACCATTGGCTCCAGTGCAACAACTCCAGAGCTTTTGTGAGGTTTGTGGTCAAGACCATGCTACAGAGGTTTGCGCTTCTAATCCAGAGTCAGTTTATTACGTGGGTAATCAAAACAGGCTGCAGGGTCAAAATCAGTTTGGTAATGGTTATTATCAAGGTAGTACGAGAGCCCCGAACAATTACCACCCACTTCCACCTCCACCACAGCAGGTTAGCAGTTCAGTTGAAGATATGCTAAAGCAAATAATGGCAGGCCAGCAGAGAATGATAGCTGACACTGCAGCCCATGCACAGGCCATACAAGATCTTGCCAGTGCTCACAAGAACTTGGAGCACCAGTTGGGGCAGTTGGTGGGAGAAATAGGTACTGTTAAAAAAGAGCCTGAACAATGTCTTGCAGTGACTTTAATTGATGGTGGAGAACTGATGGCCAAGTCTGAGGAGAGAGCTGAAATAGAAAAAATTGAAAAAGTGGAGAAGATGAAGAAGAAAGAAGAGAGAAAGGAGGCACCTCGGCCACCTCCACCATTCCCGCAGAGGCTTATACAGTCAAAGGATTTAGCCCAGTATCAAAAATTTGTGAGTATGCTAAAAGAACTTCATGTTAATATTCCTTTGACTGATGTGTTTGAATTGATGCCATCCTTTGTGAAGTTTTTAAAAGAGATTTTAGTTAAGAAGAAAAAGCCTCAAGAAATAGATTCAGTTGAGTTAGTTGAGGAGTGTAGCACAATCTTGAGTAAGCTACCTCCAAAACTTCAAGATCCTGGGAAGTTTACGATTCCTTGTACCATTGAAGGGCATAGTATCACTGGTGCCTTGTGTGATTTGGGTGCAAGCATAAATCTCATGCCTCTGTCTGTTTGCAAAAGGTTAGGGCTAGGAGAAATCAAGCCCTCTTCAGTTACTCTCAAGATGGCGGATGGATCACTCACTCACCCTGAGGGTAAGTTGGAGGATGTGTTGATAAAAGTTGGTAAATTTACATTCTCTGCTGATTTTGTAGTCCTAGATTATGAAGAGGACCGAGAAGCTCCAATTATTTTGGGGAGACCATTCTTGGTCACCTCGAAGGCAATTATTGACATGGAGCTGGGTGAGATGACTGTTAGAGCGCATGGTGAAAAGGTTACTTTCAAGGTGTATAATGAGAAGGAGCACATAGCTAAAATTGAAGAGTGCTCTATGATTGAATGTGTTAGTCAAGAACATGGAAGTACACCACATGTGAAGTTGAAAGGGGGGTCTCTCAAAGAAAGGAAAAAGGCAAAGGTTCGGCGTAAGAAGAGAAGACGTAAATACTGGAAGTGAGCTAAAAGTGTCGTCGTGCCACGACGTTAACTAAGGCGCTTCTCGGGAGGCAACCCGAGTCTGTACTTGTATTATTTTATTTTATAGTGTCACGTAGTTTTTGTTTTTCCTTGGATTGCAGGTTCATGTAATGTCGAGGCTAAGTGTGGGGTGTCCTCACCCTTGCCTAATGTTGATAGCGTGATGGGGGAAGTCTGAGTACCTCATGAAGCTTGGAGGATGCTAGCACCAAGGACTACAATCTTCAGGGAAGTTTTCTTTACCTTACACTTGCTTATTTTTCGCACTGAGGACATTGCTTATTTTAAGTGTGGGGTGGGGAACTACCCTTTATCTATTTTTGAGGTTAGGATGCATGTACCATAGGATTTTTCGTTTGTCACTTGACTTTATTTTTATTTGTTTCTTGCTTTAATATATGAAAAAAAAAAAAAAAAAATTAGAAAACCAATGAAAAAGTCCAAAAAGATTTTCCTTTTAATTTTATTAGTGGTACATGTCATCCGCCCCGTGGTTTTTCTTATGGCCACGGTTCTTTTCCACGGGGAGGCCTTTGAACCGGGTAGTTTTTATTTTTAGGATTAGAATAGTTAGTTTTAGATGACCTTAGGCGTAGGAACTAGGTGGAATGCTAGGTGCCTTTGAATTGTTTGATACCGGTGGACTTGGACTTGATTGCATGTGCTATTTGTGGTGTCCTTGGGCTTTAATTGTGATGCATGCCTAGAAAAAAATGAAACGACCCCCTTGAGATGCTTGAGTCCGCTTGCTTGACTTGATTGCTATCCTTTGTGCATTAGTGCTTAAATTTCCACAAGTTGCATTCTAGATGCTTGAGTGAGAGTTGTTGATGGAACCTTTTTGTGTGGACCATGTGCAATGTGTGTTGTGGACCATGTGCAATGTGTGTTGTGAGGCATGTTCTTATTTGCTCCATGTTTGCATATCAATGTCTAGAACTTGCCCCGTGTGTGTGCAAAGCGAAATCCTAGGTTTGCTCTAGTTGGGAAATGATACTAGGCCTTCTTTTGATTTGCCTACCCTTACATATATACCTTGGAAAAATTGTTGTTGTGATTTCTTTGATCCTTTCTATTGGTACCCACACCCCGAGCCTACCCATTTGTCTAAATTGTCTCTTTTGGCCCTTTACTCCTTAAGCACTTTAGTTAATATTGTGTTATGATGTGGGAGTTGTGGTTGGATATTGGGAGGTTTTTGAGTGGAACTAATGAAGGGGAATAATTGTAAAAATTGTGAAGTAGTGAAAAGCATTGGCAAGGTTGGATGAATTTGAAAAAGAAAAAAAATATAGCAAAGTTGAAAGAAAAGAAAAAATTGTGGAAAAAGAAATAAAAAGAGAAAAGATATCCATTCCTTGCTAGTGTGTGCTTAAATAAAAAATTGCTACTTGTGTGAAGGTGTATGTGTAGAAGTTGTTGATTTGGATGGCTTGATGAGATTGATGATTAATTTAATTGTGATGTATTAAAGTGCTTAGGGAGGTAGTCACTATTACCATATGTATCCTACCCGCCCCTTAGCCTACATTACGACCTTTTTAAAGTCCTAGTTAATCCCGATTGGAGTGAGCCTACATTAGTGGAGTCCTACACTACGGGCAAGCCTATGGTACATTGTGTGTGACATGTGAGCTTTTCATGAGAGTGAGTGAATTCTTTCTATGCTATTGTCCCTGTTCTAGTCTTGATATTCATTGTTGTGTGTGATATTTGGGGGACACTCTCTTGCTTCATTTTGGTGAGGGCACATGGTTTGCATGAAATAGGTGAAGTTGATTGTTCTTGGTTGAGTAGATAGGTGTGATTTTGTGGGAGCATGGTTGCATTAAGTTGAGTTTGTGCATTTGAGCTGTTTTGGGGTGGTTGTTCTCATATTTTTGATTTTGATAGTTTGTTGGCATGTTGTGGATCCATAGTAGTCATGTGTGCATTGGTTCAATGGTCGGTATCAACCATAGTCATAGGCAGACCTGTTTTACCTAGGTTGGGAAGTTAGTTGTGACTTGCTCGAGGGCGAGCAAGGATTCAAGTGTGGGGTGGTGATGTTTGGCATTTTATGCCTATATTTCCTTAATATTTCCTCACGTTTGGATACCTTATTCGCGCGTTTTATAGTTTATGAATGTGGTTTTACACTGATTTTATGTCGTATGTGTGTAGGTTGTTATGCAGTGTAATTGGAGCTTTTAAGAGCATGATTGAGCAAGAAAAGATTGGATTTTGATTGAGGATTGGATTGAGCACACATAGGCACGACACGAGCCGAGTTTTGGAGCGGAAAAGAGCGATTTTGGCTTGGCGCTCTGGGGCCCGCGCCGCGCAGCCTATAGCGCGCGGTGGCCTGGCGCGTTTGGCACGCGACGCAAGCCCAAGGCACGAAGCCTGGATGCGGGTTCTGGTCTTGTGCACGCTTTTCGGGGCGCGGGGCGCCCGCTATAGCGCCCCTTGTGCGCGATTTTACTCCCTATTCCTCCTAGTTTTGGGTCTAACTTATTACCAAGGGTATGGAAACATTATAAATAGTTTATTACTTAGTTTTGTAACGGGAGTTCAGACTTTGGAGCAAATTTGAGAGCTCATAACATCAAGACAAGGGTTTTTCTTCCTTCCATTAATTTATTTCATCATTATTTCATTATTACACCAATTCCTTGTGTTGTTATTATGAGTAGGCGTAGCTAATCCTATCGTTCTAGGGTTAGAGTATTACATGAAGGTTGATGTTTGAAGATTGATTTCCATTAATTGAATCCCATTACGGGTTGCTTATTCTTTCTTGATTTCACTTGTGTAATTGTCAGGGCCCGATTATTACGCATTATCTATGGTTTTTAGATTGAACTCGAAAGAGGGAATTTAATTACGTAATAAGAAAGAATAGGACTAGTTTGTGAACCCGGGCATCGGGGAACCAATTTGTGAGTAGGATAGACATATACTTGCTCGCCTAGTTTAACTAATTACAGAATTCGTTAATGCGTGCACGTGATTCAACCCATAGACATATAGGGATTGGAGTAGCCTGCATAGACCGTGAAGAACTGAAAGGTTTTCACGGGTACATGTAATCTGTTAGTTAGTAACCCGGGATTTAAGAAGTGGAATCAATTGGACAACTCAACTGGATTGTTCGTAACTCTGACCCTGGATCGTCTCCGTATTACTGATAACAACCAAGTTTTGCTCCATTGCTTGAATTCACTTCTACCATTTAATTACTGTTCTTTAGTTAACAAAATCATCACTATTGGAAAAGATCCCTGAATAGTCTATATAAATTGTTTGCTAGAATTCAGTCTGAATAGTCCTCGTGGGAACGATACTCATCTTATCACTTTATTACTTGGCGACCACGTATACTTGCGTGTGCGTTTGGGAGCAACAAGTTTTTGGGTGCGTCGCATTTTGGGAACCATGTTGAGTGAGGAGAGGGAGGATGAGCAAAGGGAGAACTTGTTCCATGCCCGGTGTAGAGTGAAGGGGCAAGTTTGTTCCATGATTATTTACTCGGGTAGTTGTGCAAATGTGGTGAGCCAATCCTTGGTCTCACAATTGAAGTTAACTACCATTAAACACCCGAGCCCCTACCGTTTGCAATGGCTAAGTGAGTGTGGGGAGTTGAGGGTAGTGAAGCAAGTCTTGATTAGATTCAAGATTGGGAACTATCAAGATGAACACATGTTTGACGTGGTGCCAATGCAAGCTTGCCACCTTATGTTTGGAAGGCCTTGGCAATACGACAAACAAGTGGTTCATGATGGCCGGGCCAAAACTTATACGGTTAGGCATGAGGGAAAAAGGTTTATGCTTACACCTTTGACCCCAAAACAAGTAAGTGAAGACTATCGGCGCATGAAAGAGTTGAGGGAAGCGGCTAAGGCCAAGTCCCCGGTTGTAGCCAAACCTTTGGCCGAGACTCCACCGTCTTCCACCGGTGGCATGTGTGCCATGATGCAACCGGGTGAATATTTTAGGAGAAATGATGGCACCAAGATGCTCATATGCCTAGTGCACAAAGGTATGGTTTTAAATTCCGAAAGTGATATTTATCTAACCCTAACCCTTTGCCTAGTGCCATTGACAATGTTTTGAAGGTCTTTGAGGACATGTTCCCGGAAGAGATGCCGGATGGATTACCTCCCTTGAGGGGTATTGAACATCAAATTGATTTTGTTCCGGGATCTCAAATCCCCAACAAGCCGGCATATAGAAGCAATCCCGAGGACACAAGGGAGTTGCAAAAGCAAATTGATGAATTGCTTACAAAAGGCTTGGTGAGGGAAAGCTTGAGTCCTTGTGCCGTGCCCGTGATCCTCGTTCCAAAGAAGGATGGCACTTGGAGGATGTGTGTGGATTGTCGAGCGGTCAACAAGATCACGGTAAAGTATCGACACCCCATACCTCGTTTGGATGATATGTTGGATGAGCTTAGTGGTTCTAGTGTCTTTTCAAAAATCGACCTTAGGTCCGGCTACCATCAAATCCGGATGAAACCCGGGGATGAATGGAAAACCGCATTCAAGACCAAGTTTGGTCTATATGAATGGTTGGTGATGCCCTTTGGCCTCTCCAACGCACCTAGCACTTTCATGAGATTATGAACCACGTACTTAAGCTATTCATCAACAAATTCGTGGTCGTCTATTTTGATGACATATTGATTTATAGCAAGTCAATAGACGACCATGTGGGCCACTTGAGTCAAGTGCTTAAAGTGCTACGAGCCGAAAAGCTCTATGCCAACTTTAAGAAGTGTGCCTTTTGTGTTGAAAAAGTTGTCTTTTTGGGCTTTGTTGTTAGTGTCAATGGTGTTGAAGTTGATGAGTCCAAAGTTGAAGCCATTAGAGATTGGCCTACTCCTACCACCGTTTCTCATGTGAGGAGTTTCCCTGGCCTTGCTAGTTTCTATAGGCGCTTTGTTAGAGACTTTAGCACCATTGCCGCACCACTCACTGAGTTGGTGAAGAAAGATAAATCCTTTGTGTGGGGGGATCCTCAAGAGAGAGCTTTCCAAGAATTGAAAAGTAGGTTGAGTACCGCCCCCTTGCTACAATTGCCCGAGTTCGGGAAGGCTTTTGAGGTTGAGTGTGATGCCTCGGGGGTGGGAATTGGGGGTGTTCTCATGCAAGAAGGGAACCCGTTGCCTACTTTAGTGAGAAGTTGAAGGGCACAACCTTGAATTACTCCACGTATGACAAGGAGTTGTATGCCCTAGTGAGAGCTTTGGCCCATTGGCGACGCTATCTATGGCCTCGGGAATTTATGATCAAGAGTGACCATGAGTCACTCAAGCATCTAAGAGGCCAAGAGAAGTTGAACAAAAGACATGCCAAGTGGGTGGAGTTCATTGAGTCTTTTCCCTATGTAATTCATTACAAGAAGGGCAAGGACAATGTTGTAGCCGATGCGCTTTCTAGGAAGTTCGCCCTTGCTACCACTCTTGCTTCTAGACTTATGGGTTTTGAGAGTATAAAATCTTTGTATGAACATGACCCAAAGTTCAAGAGCATTCATGATGCTCTAGTGAGTGGGAAGCGAGTGGAGAAGTACCAATGGGTAGATGGCTACATTTTCAAGAAAGGGAGAGTATGTGTCCCCGAGTCCTCTTGGCGAGAATTGCTAGTGCGTGAAGCACATTGTGGAGGCTTGATGGGTCACTTTGGGAGGGATAAGACTTTGGCTATTCTTATGGAGCAATTCCATTGGCCTAAGATGGGGTTGCATGTTGAGCGGCTATGCAATGCTTGTTTAGATTGCAAGCACGCCAAGTCTAAGTCGAATCCCCATGGCTTGTACACTCCTTTGCCTATTCCTACTAGCCCGTGGATGGACATTTCTATGGATTTTGTTATGGGATTGCCACGGTCTAGAGGGGGACATGATAACATTTATGTTGTCGTGGATAGGTTCTCCAAAATGGCTCACTTCATTCCTTGTAAAAAGAGTGTGACGCACACCATGTAGCTTCCTTGTTCATTGATAATGTGTTAAAATTGCATGGCGTGCCTCAAACCATTGTGAGTGATAGGGACACTAAGTTCCTAAGCCATTTTTGGAGATGCTTGTGGGGTGCCCTTGGCACCAAATTGTTGTTCTCTACGTCCCACCACCCTCAAACGGATGGTCAAACCGAGGTGGTGAACCGAACCTTGGGGTCTCTTCTTAGAGCTATGACCCGAGGTAAGGCCGGGACTTGGGTGGAGAAGTTACCACTCATGGAGTTTGCATATAATCGCACCTTGCATAGAATAATTGGCATGACTCCATTTGAGTGCGTTTATGGTTTTAATCCTTTGATTCCACTTGATCTTACCCCTTTGCCAAGGGAAATGGTTGTTAATGTTGAAGGTACAAGCCGAGCTAAGGCTTTGATGGAACTTCATGCCAAAGCAAAGAAGAACTTGGAGGAAGCTTATGAAAAGCTAGCCACCAAGAAGAACAAGGGGAGGAAGAAGGTGGAATTCAAGAAAGGAGATTGGGTGTGGGTGCACTTCCGGAAAGAAAGATTTCCAAGCATTCGAAAAGGGAAGTTAGCACCCCGAGGAGATGGTCCGTTCCAAGTGATATCCAAGATCCACAACAATGCCTATGTGATTGATCTACCCGGTGAGTACAATGTTTCAAATACTTTCAATGTTATTGACTTGGCTCCTTGTGATGTAGGTGATGCCGTGGAGGATGACGCCTTAATTTCGAGGACGAAATCTTCTCAAGAAGGGGAGGATGATGCCGGGCAAACTAGCTCGAGACCTTTTACGAGAAGCTAAGCCAAAGCTATACAAGACGCTCACCTACACTTGGTTTGGAGAGGCGTGGATGATGTGAGCTCGGGAGGGGACTTGAAGACAATGCATTGGAGCTCAATCCATGTGGAAACAGGGCAGGAAACAGTGCAGGAAGCAGGGGAGCAAAACAGGGCATAACAGGGGAGCACCTGCTGAGCTTACTGCCTGAAGCTGAACTTTTATTCTTCGCGATCGCGTGCACACCATCGCGATCGCGAAGAGGAATCATTTTGTCTTCGCCGTCGCGCCTTGTCCCGCACGATCGCGCGACCCAGCATTTAAGTGTGCCTCGCGATTGCATATATCCCTGCGCGATCGTGATGAACAATTGGGCAGCTGCGGACCAGAATCTAGGAAAACTTGTAAAGGGGTGTTATAAATACACCCCTCTTTCATTTATTGCTCTTTACCTTACCTTGAACACAAAACACATTAAATGAGCATTGCTCTTGACATTGTAACCATTTTGGCTTGAATCAATTGGATGAATCCAAGTTGCTCTTCAATCCATCTTCGATCATTCTATTTGCTAGAGCCTCGTGTCTCTTGAGGATAGTTGCTTAGCGTAGGTGATTCTTTCCAATCGTTTGGGGTGTAACGGAACAAGTTCTTCGTTGCTACTTCAGTGTAAGTCTCGTCTCGTTTTTATCTCTTTATCGCTTTCGTAGGTTTACCCTGCATCAATAAGGGTTAAGTACCAAACAATGCCCGTAAGAACGGGGTCGAACTCAATAATCTTGTTATAATCTAGTAGTGAAACCTTGTTATAAAAGCTTGTATTGTGAAATTTCGACTCGGACACGTGACAACCGGAGCGTGAAATTCTAAGTGTTGGTCACGAAGTGTTTAATCATGAGGGTCACAGAAGAAAAGCTTTGAAGCTATATCGTTCGGGTTGACACGGCACAGAGTGTCCAAGTCATGCAAACCGGATACCATGCTACTGAATAGCTCTATGATCTAACCATTTTGAGAGTAAGATCATGGGTCACTCACGATCAGAACATGGGATATGGGTCATAAATTCCCACGATCAGCGTTACTTAGGCTACTATAAAATCCTCTTCACCCTATTGTAAAAGGCATTTAAAAATATATGCAAAAACACTATCAAATTGTAATCTGAACATATTAATAGAATCATCTATTGTTTCTTACTATTGTTGTTGTTATTTTCGTCTTGATTTATGTTATTACAGCTTTGATACAATAAATTGCTTGTAACCCTTTTAAAAATTCAATTGTGTTATAAATTTCGATTTAGAGGCATACAATTTGGTGCCCACCGTGGGGCTCAAGCAATTAAGTTTTGTTCAAAGGTTGTAGCACAAACTTAACTTTATTCGTTTCAGTCTGTTAAAGTTGTTGATAACACAGAAAATCAAAATGGAGATCACACTCGCCCCGTTGGGCTACAAGGTCGGCACTGTTGAAGATGCTTTAGCTACCCCAGCCAGTATAGGTGACCCAAGTTCGTCGGAGTCTGGAACTCGACACATGCAACTTATGAATAGAACTCGTGAGCAATTTTCAGAGTAGTCTAGAGTTAACGAGGAAATGCGCAGCTTGTTACAAGCTATTTCGGAGAGTGTTAGATTTGTTGCCACTCCTACAAACACTCTGTGTTGGCCTAAATTTGATTAGGACAATAAATCGAATTTATTTTGGGTTAACAAGCAATTGTTTGTATCAAAGTCGCGGAATAACAAGAAATACAACAAAGAAGTTCGAACAGTAACAAAGACACAAAAGTCTGTGTTTGTTGATTATTTTCGGAATGCCTTTACATAGTTTTCCAGTGACTATTTATAGTCTACAAGAATAAAATGGAAATAAATACATTTAATGGCTATTCTTCCACGTTCGATCATGGTCAGCCTATGATCTTCCTCTTAAATGTCCATATAACGATCGACAGTTACAGAAGACAAAACCTCATTCGCCAAAGAGCAAATCTTCCCCGAAGGGTAAACTGCTTGTCTCGTGATGGTTATCCTTCTGTCAACCCGAGCAATAACTCTTAGCCAAGATTTATTCTTGCCCGAGGCATCTAGCCTCAGGAATAATGCAAGCTTCTTCGAGGGGGTGTCTTTAGAAGACTCAACCAAACCATCCCTCAAGCCCTAGCGCCAAGGCTCGGTAAATTTTCACCCAATACAGATAGTCCCCCCACCCCTCAGATAATTACCAGGTTTTTCAAGGGGTGGAACGAAAAGCGACGTGGCAAATTATCCGCCAAGAAATTTGAAAAGGTAACCGTCTCTTCAAAATCATATTCACTACACCCAGCGTCTTTTGAGCGGTCGAGGCCTCTTGTTTTACCTTCCCAATATAAATGCCTTGATGACAATTTAAAGTACATGTGCAATTCTTCTCCTATAAGTTAGCCAATTCATCCGTCGTTTTCATTACTTCAAATTTTCTGATCAACAGTGAAAACTTCTTGCAACTCATACTCTCTCTTTTTGAGAATTTCTTTCACCATGTCTTCTACCCATTATGTGCAAAAGTCTTCTGGGCCATCAGAGGAAAGGGTCGTTGATGACAATACCATGGTGGTGGGCGACGAGTTGGTGAACGTGCCTTTACCGTTGTAAGTTATATCCGGAGAAAGGTGATAATGAAGCTACCTCTTATTCGGGTGAACGCCATAATCCCACCAATCAGGAATATGCATCCATTGAAGACGACGAAGTAGCGACTGAAAAACTGCTGAAGGCAATGATGAGGTAGAAATTGCAAAGGCCTCAAAGCCCAAGAGAAAAAAGTCTTTCACCGGAGAACTTAAATCTCACTAAGCGATTTCCTCGAAATATGACCCCGGTAAAGATTTTAGGTTGCAAAAACAAACAGCTTCTGACCTCGAGAAAAATAGAAATGTGCCCGTTCAACTTTCACCAAGCCTAATCACGCAAGCTCACATTAATCTAGTTCGAGAGGATTGTACTTGGGGCCCCGAGGTCTAAATTGTAATCCCTGCCCCGGAGAGTCGCACTTGCGATAGAGTGGTCGGGCTCTCTTTCGTTTATACTTATCCTTTCACAATAGGTTTTACCCTCTCCATTCATCATGTGGCCGACACTTTTTGCCGAACCTACAAATTGTGCTTAGCCCAACTGGGTTCCGACTTTTGGAGGGTTATTCAGTGTCTTGACTTCTTAAGTCAACGAGCTAAGGTCCCTTTAACTTTTGATAATTTGATGTTCTTTTTCTATCCCACTCTGCACAAGGATGGAGTTGTTCAATTGAACAAACGAGGCAAATTTTCATTAATCACGAAGGGTGATGACACCGAGGAGCGCGGCTGGTGTGATCGGTTCGTTCTCATCTTAACTGCTTTTATTTCAACTGAGGCTGGGTTTCCCAAAGTGTGGAACAAAACTCGTAAGTAACCGAACCTTGGTTTTCCCCTTTTTATCTTCATAATTTTCCTAAATTCTAACCAATCTCTCGTATTTCCAGCGGAAAAACCTTCCAATCAACCCTCTGAAGGGTTTGACTACTTGGGTCCAAGCCATTATCAATGCCAAACTAAGGCAAGAGAGGTCATGAATGATTCTGGCGGCGCTGGATGAGAATTAGAGGTCGTGCAAATGACACGGTAAGTGTGGATTATGCTTTTTCTTCCTATCTCAAGGACTTGCCCTTACACTACCTCTTTCTTTTTTAGGCTTCCCCAATAGGGCAGCTACCGAGCTGGAGGAAGAAGAAAAGAAAGTGAAGAAAAAAGAGAATAACAAGAAAAATAAGAAGGAAAAGAGAGAGAAAGTTGAAGTCCCCGAGTTTGGGATAGCCTGAAAGACTTGGAGGATTCAGTTGAGGTCCTCACCAAATCCAAAGCTCCAAAGAGGTCGCCTAGTCGTGAGGCCTCTAGAGGTCAAAATCCTCAATTTAGTTGTTTTCTTCACTTCTTCTTTCTTTTCCCTTAGATGACCCATTTATCTGTTCAAATCTAAAGAGAAGAATGGAAACACCAACAAGCCCTTCCAAAGCCAAACGTCCTCGGATGAAACCACCTGTGGTTCCACGGTAAGGCCTGATTGACGAGCCTGAGGACGATGTTGCTCGTGGTGAAGTCGAGGTGATTAACCATGAAGAACCAAGCCAAAATACTGAAAAGGTTAGGGGTAATGCCAAGGTGGCTGAGGGTAAAGTTGCCAAAAACCTTCCTACCAAGGAGAGACCAACTGCCGATTCTGCTCGAACTGAGGAGAGGGCAACTGACGACTCTGCTCGGGCTGCTTCCCGACCTGATCACCCCTTGCTTCCAAGTCGAACATCAGAAGAATTTGCATCCCTCATGATTGATGCATGCTGGATGACACAGTGGTCGTTCCCATCAGCCTTAGGGGTTTGCTTGGAGTGAGAACGCCTCCAAGATTTTCCCATCGATGACTTGATGGCTTACAAAACTCAACACACAGTTCATGTAATCTCTTACTACTTTGAATCTTTTCATCCTCGGTTACCTTTGCCTCTTTATAACCCTTTTCACCTTGTTTGCAGAGATATGTTTAAGCTATGAAGGCAGCTAAGATTGAAGCTCTCCGAGCGAAAAAACTTAGTAAAGTCGGGGAGCAACAGGATCGCACAAAGGCTGGACTCCAGGCCAAATTCTCTGAGCTTGAGAAACATTTGCTCGATTCTAAAATTGAGCTGGACCGAGCTCACAAAGCAGCTAGTGAGACCTCGAGCTAACCAAATCCTGCGAGATCATAGCCAAACTTGAAATCAAAAAAAGGACTCAAGAAGAAAATCTCCGAGCTGAAAGTGGAAGGCAGATATATGCAGCGCATGCAGCGATCAATGATCTGGCCGGAAAGCTTCAGAGTAAGTAGATAGAATTCTTGCTAAAGATAACCGAGCTTGAGGCCAAAGCCCAAGCCCTTGAGGCACAAGTTGAGACACTTCAGAGAGAAGGAACAACTTCTTCATCTGAGCTTAAGTCCAAGTTCAAAGCTAAGCTGAAGTCCAAAGATACTAGAGCCCGTGTTGACAGAAACTGGGCTATTATTCAAACCAAACTGAAGACTCTCGAGCAGTGCAGGGCTAGAATGAACTTGGATGAAGAAATAGCCAAGGCAAAAGATGGTGTTGCCAAGGCTCAAGCTATCTTACACAAGCTTCCCTCAAGAAGTGAAAGCTCAAACGACGAAGATGAAGAGAACGAAGGTTCTAAGGCTTCAACTTCTAGTGAAGATGAGGTGATGAGTGACACCTCGTCAGTTTTTTTTTTTTTTTTTTTTTTTTTTGCTTAGGCCTTCGAGCCTTAGGCCATGGAGCCGCTGTATTTTAAATACTCTTGTGCTGGCCTTCGAGCCTTTAATGAACTTTGAATGCTTCAAGTGCTAGTCTTTACTTTGTGGTGAAAGCGCTTGACATGTCACTTGAGTATTGCTTGCAAGACTTAGATAAGTTTTACTTAAGATAAAGCTAGCTTAGAACAATGTCTCGTCCTCGAGCCAAGGCTTAAAAATAAAAATTGGCTTCATACATCGGATAAAAAAAAACTGAATCGAGTTTTATTCCATTGATGAAATTCGAGTCGATTTACATAAAAGCTAGACGTGATGAGACTCAGGCAAGTTCTTATTACAAAAGCCACCTCGGACGATTACGACAGATAACTAAGTTAACTCTTAAGGGAAGAGTCCCCGGTGTACAGATAGCTAGTCTTCGGGTTTCGTTCGAAGTCCCTAATTGAAGGCTGATTGAAATAACTCTGCATCCCTCAGTGGTCAGGTGTAAAGAATGAAGACCCGAGCACTGTGTATCATTCCCTCGGCTTTTTGAAAAGGTCAAGCAAAGACAAACGAGGGGTTAGTATTATTCGACCCAAACGTTGGAGCATTGACAACTTGATGTCGTAGGTAAAAGATTGTGTTTGACAAAGGGTAACGTACCTCAATGTCAAAAGTAATAGTATTTTAAGTTGGAGATATTCCAGTTTAAAGGCTCTTGATTGCCAGCCAAATGTTGAACTTCTTTTTGAGCAAGCTTTGTTTAAATCAGCATAATCGACACACATCCTCTACTTGCAGTTTTTCTTTTGAACAACTACCACATTGGTGAGCCAATCGGGATATTTAACTTCTCTAATGAAACCATTGTCGCTCAACCTCTTTGTCTCCTCCTGAATTGCCTTTTTCTTCACACCAGCATCTGGCCTCTTCTTTTGTTTCACCGGGGGTTGGTTGGGATCCACATTTAACTTGTATGTCATTATCTGTGGGTCAATCCTTACCATGTCTACGTGAGACCAGGAAATACAATCATCATTAGCTTTCCGCAACTCAATGAGAGCTTTTTTTTACTCGCTATCCAGCTCCGAGCCTGGAAATACTTTTCTCTCTAGGAATTTTCCTGATAAGGCAAAAGATTCCAACTCTTCAATCATTGAGTCTTCGCCCATTTATTTCTGGGGTTCCTGTATGAATGCTGGTACCTTCTCCACTTCTCCTTGAGAGCTTATTTCAAGAACCGAGCTCTTTTGCTCATTAGTCCCCGGGCTAAGTAATTGCTATTTGGATGGCCAACTAGGGCGACTTCAGTCTTCATCGCAACTGAATAGCATTCGCGAGCTATTTGTTGCTCACCTTGGATGGCATGAATTCCCCATGGGGTTGGGAATTTAACGACTTGGTGTAAGGTGGATGGATCGGCTTTCATTTCATGAATCCAGGGCCTTCCGAGGATAACATTGTAGACCATATCCTCGACCATCACTTGAAAATAGTTTTCTTATTAACTCCTTCGGTAGTTGTAGTAAGAGTGATATCTCCTAGCATCCTCTCCATGGAGTTGTTGAATCCTATCAGTATGGTTACCTTCGGGATGACAAGGTCATTCAACCACATCTTCTTAACAGCCCCATACTTGATGATATTTAATGAGCTGCCAAGATCGATCAAGACTCGCTTGACATCACAATTATTAATCCTCAGCATGATCACTAGGGCATCATGATGGGGAAACATAATTCCATCATAATCTTCTACATCAAAAACTATTTGGAGAGACGCTCAAGAAGGGAGCACTATTGGATCTTTTAATGAGCTGGCTGATCTGTTCATCAAGGCGCACAGCGGGGCCTAAAAGGTTAATAAGAGGAAATAAGACATCTTCTATGTTAATCAGAGGCCGAGGGAACATCTCAAATATTTCATAGAACATTTCTAAGTGGAGCTGATGGACATGCCTCCTATGGATGACTACTTGGCCATTAATGCAACCAACTTGGAGGCATGCACCGATGATGCAGGGTAAACCTACGAAAGCGATAAAGAGATAAAAGCGAGACGAGACTTACACTAAAGTTCGAGTAGCAACGAAGAACTTGTTCCGTTACACCCCAAACGATTGGAAAGAATCACTTAACACTATGCAACTATCCTCAAGAGGCACGAGGCTCAAGCAAATAGAATGATCGAAGATGGATTGAAGAGCAACTTGGATTCATCCAATTGATTTCAAGCCAAAAAGGTTACAAGTTTCAAGAACTATGCTCATTCAATGTGTTTTGTATTCAAGGTAATGTGTAAAGCAATAAATGATGAAAGGGGGCATTTATAGCACCCCATTACAATATTTCCTAGATTCTGGTCCGCTGCTACTCAAGTCCTCTTCGCGATCGCGCTAGAGTATATGCGATCGCGCAGGGCACTTAAAAGCTGAAGCTCGCGATAGCGCGAGGCTTGGCGTTGTCGCGCAGGCAAAAGAATCACTCTACGCAATCGCGCAGGTTGATGACGCGATCGCGAAGAACAAGTGTCCGTTCTTAGGCAGTAAGCTCAGCAGATTTCCCCTGTTTTGCCCTGTTTTGCTCCCCTGCTTCTTGCACTGTTTCCTGCCCTGTTTCCACATAGATTGAGCTCCAATGCATTGTCTTTAAGTCCTCTCTCGAGCTCGTATCATCCACGTCTCTCCAAACCAAGTGTAGGTGAGCGTCTTGTATATCCTTGGCTTGACTTCGAGTGAATGGTCTCGATGCAATTTGGGTTGCATCATCCTCCCCTTCTTGAGAAGATTTCGTCCTCGAAATTGAGGCGTCCTCCTCCAAGGTATCATCACCTACATCAAAAGAAGTCAAGTCACTAACATTGAAAGTAGTCGACACATTATACTCACCGGGCAAATCTATCACGTATGCATTGTTGTTGATCTTGGACAACACTTGGAATGGTCCATCGCCCCTTGGTGCCAACTTCCCCTTCCTTTGGTTGGGAAATCGTTCCTTGCGGAAGTGCACCCACACCCAATCTCTATTCTTAAAGTCCACCTTCTTTTTTCCTTTGTTTTTCTCGGTTGCTATCTTCTCATAGGCCTCCTCCAAAGTCTTCCGCACCTTGGCATGAAGTTCAAGCAATGCCTTGGCCCGAGCTTTTCCTTCAAAATCAACAACCACATCCCTTGGCAAAGGGGTAAGATCAAGAGGAATCAATGGGTTAAAACCATAAACACACTCAAATGGAGTCATGCCAATCATGCGATGTAAAGTGCGGTTATATGCAAACTCCATGAGTGGTAGCTTATCAATCCAAGTCCCGGCCTTTCCTTTGGTCATAGCTCGAAGTAGAGCTCCCAAAGTCCGGTTCACCACCTCGGTTTGCCCATCGGTTTGAGGGTGGTGGGACGTGGAGAAGAGCAACTTGGTGCCAAGAGCACCCCACAAACACTTCCAAAAATGGCTAAGGAACTTGGAGTCCCTGTCACTAACAATGGTGCGAGGCACCCCATGCAATTTCAAGACATTATCAATAAACAAGGAAGCTACATGTTGGGCATCATTAGTCTTTTTGCACGGAATGAAGTGAGCCATTTTGGAGAAACGGTCAACGACAACAAAAATGCTATTGTGTCCTCCTCTAGTCCGGGGTAAAGCCATAACAAAATCCATAGAAAGATCAACCCACGGACTAGTAGGAATGGGCAAAGGAGTGTATAGCCCTTGGTTGTTGGACCTAGACTTGGCCCTTCTGCAATCCAAGCAAGCATTGCAAAATCGCTCCACAAGAGGCCTCATTTTTGGCCAATGGAATTGCTCTTTAAGTATGGCCATGGTCTTGCCCACCCCAAAGTTACCCATCAAGCCTCCGCAATGTGCTTCTTGAACTAGCACATCTCTCCAAGAGGACTCGGGGACACACACTCGCCCATGCTTGAAAATGTAGCCATCTACCCATTGGTATTTTTTCACCCTTTCCCCACTCACTAGAGCATCATGAATGCTCTTGAACTTTGGGTCATGAGCATACAATGACTTGATACTCTCAAAACCCATAAGTCTAGAAGCGAGAGTGGTGGCAAGAGCGAATTTTCTTGAAAGCGCATCGGCCACAATATTGTCCTTGCCCCTTTTGTAATGAATCACATAAGGGAAGGACTCAATGAACTCCACCCATTTGGCATGTCTCTTGTTCAACTTCTCTTGGCCTCTTAGATGCTTGAGTGACTCATGGTCACTCTTGATCACAAATTCCGGAGGCCATAGATAGTGTTGCCAATGGGCTAAAGCTCTCACTAGGGCATACAACTCCTTGTCATACGTGGAGTAATTCAAGGTTGCGCCCTTCAACTTCTCACTAAAGTAGGCAACGGGTTTTCCTTCTTGCATGAGAACACCCCCAATTCCCACCCCCGAGGCATCACACTCAACCTCAAAAGCCTTCCCAAAGTCGGGCAATTGTAGCAAGGGGGCGGTACTCAACCTACTCTTCAATTCTTAGAAAGCTCTCTCTTGAGGCTCTCCCCACACAAAGGGTTTATCTTTCTTCACCAACTCGGTGAGTGGTGCGGCAATGGTGCTAAAGTCTCTAACAAAGCACCTATAGAAACTAGCAAGGCCATGGAAACTCCTCACATGAGAAACGGTGGTAGGAGTAGGCCAATCTCTAATGGCTTCAACTTTGGACTCATCAACTTCCACACCATTGACACTAACAACAAAGCCCAAAAAGACAACCTTTGCAACACAAAAGGCACACTTCTTAAAATTGGCATAGAGCTTTTCGGCTCGTAGCACTTCAAGCACTTGACTCAAGTGGCCCACATGGTCGTCTATTGACTTACTATAAATCAATATGTCATCAAAGTAGACGACCACGAATTTGTTGATGAATGGCTTAAGCACGTGGTTCATTAATCTCATGAAAGTGCTAGGTGCGTTGGAGAGGCCAAAGGGCATCACCAACCATTCATATAGACCAAAATTGGTCTTGAATGCGGTTTTCCATTCATCCCCGGGTTTCATCCGGATTTGATGGTAGCCGGACCTAAGGTCTATTTTAGAAAAGACACTAGAACCACTAAGCTCATCCAACATATCATCCAAACGAGGTATGGGATGTCGATACTTTACCGTGATCTTGTTGACCGCTCGACAATCCACACACATCCTCCAAGTGCCATCCTTCTTTGGAACGAGGATCACGGGCACGGCACAAGGACTCAAGCTTTCCCTCTCCAAGCCTTTTGTAAGCAACTCATCAATTTGCCTTTGCAACTCCCTCGTGTCCTCGGGATTGCTTCTAAATGCCGGCTTATTGGGAATTTGAGATCTCGGGACAAAGTCAATTTGATGTTCAATACCCCTCAAGGGAGGTAATCCATCCGGCATCTCTTCCGGGAACATGTCCTCAAAGACCTTCAAAACATTGTCAATGGCACTAGGCAAAGGGTTAGGGTTAGATAAATAATCACTTTCAGAATTTAAAACCATACCTTTGTGCACTAGGCATATGAGCATCTTGGTGCCATCATTACCTCTCAAATATTCACCCGGTTGCATCATGGCACACATGCGACCGGTGGAAGATGGTGGAGTCTCGGCCAAAGGTTTGGCCACAACCGGAGACTTGGCCTTAGCCGCTTCTCTCAACTCTTTCATTCGCCGATAGTCTTCACTTACTTGTTTTGGGGTCAAAGGTGTAAGCACAAACCTCTTTCCCTCATGCTTAACCGTGTAAGTGTTGGCCCGGCCATCATGAACCACTTGTTTGTCGTATTGCCAAGGCCTTCCAAACAAAAGGTGGCAAGCTTGCATTGGCACCACGTCAAACATGTGTTCATCTTGATAGTTCCCAATCGTGAACCTAATCAAGACTTGCTTCACTACCCTCAATTCCCCACACTCACTCAACCATTGCAAACGGTAGGGGCTCGGGTGTTTAATGGTAGTCAACTTCAATTGTGAGACCAAGGATTGGCTCACCACATTTGCACAACTACCCGAGTCAATGATCATGGAACAAACTTGCCCCTTTACTCTACACCGGGCGTGGAACAAGTTCTCCCTTTGCTCATCCTCCCTCTCCTCACTCCACATGGTTCCCAAAATGCGACGCACCACAAGGAACATATTAGGATCATCCCCCTCCGTCGCTCTCTCTTCACCCTCACCCTCAACTTCCTCACTCTCCTCCTCAACATCTCCCTCGGACTCACTTTCCCCCTCATAGACCAACCCATCATCCATCACAATCATTGTTTTCCGGGTAGGGCACTCTTTGGCAAAGTGGCCATAACCCTTGCATTTGTGACATTGGAAAGAAGAAGGAGAAGGAGTATTTAAAGTATTTTTAGAATTACCTCCAACTTCTTTGTGGTCGCTCTTCGGGGTAGCCTTTTCAAAAGGTTTCTTTACATCTCGACTCCCACTTGCCCCACTAGCATATGGGCTCTTCCATTCTTTGGTGCGAGTTGATGGAGTGGTGGTGGTAGTACTCCTATAGCGAGGAGCCTTCTCTTCTTTGAGCCATTTCTCGGCTTCAACCGCGGCATCACAAACATCTTGTAAGGAGTGGAAGATGTGAAGTCTCAATTGGGAGGCAATCTCCCTACTCAAACCACTTTTGAAACGGATGATAGCTTGTTCCTCATCCTCCGTTTCCATATCAAAAGCCATCCGGTTTTTCTCAAAGTCGTTGAAATATTCATCAACGGACTTGTAACCTTGCTTCAATTCATAGAGCTTTTTAAGTTGCTCTTGTCGATACTTGGGAGTCACATACTTGTTGTTCATAATTTCTTTCAACTCCTCCCAAGTGATGTTCATTCGCAACCCAAGTCTCCTCCTTGATCGCTTGATGGATTCCCACCAAGTAGAGGCATAGGACTCAAATGATGATATAGCATAGGTGGCCTTCTTCTCCTCGGTCATATCATTGGTGTCAAAGACCCGCTCCAATTGGATTTTCCATTCAAGAAAGGCTTCCGGATCACTAGTCCCTTTGAAGGGTGGGATTGTGATCTTCACACTATTGAGATTGGTGTCTCGACCCCACGGTGTTGTTCCGGTTGAACCCCATAGTTGTCATTAACATCTTCATATTCCCTTCCCAAGTTTCTTCCCATATAAGCTCTTGGAGGTCCTCGACCTCGCCCACGACCTCTATCTACACCTCGGCCTCCATTCATCGCTCTCCTATTTGGATAGGGAGCATCAAAGTAATCATCATCATCAAGTCCGAGGCTCTCCCCTTCTTGAGCTTCATCAACTTGCTCAAGAGGTGCAAGGTTTCTCCGAGGCCTTAGGAATGGGACATCTCCTTGGGGATTGCCCAAGGGTTGGGGATTGCCCAACAATCTCTCTCTAGTAAGAGCCTCATCCCTCAACCGTTGTCGACGAACTAGCTCTGCATATTGATCCGGCTTCATGATGGAATCATCACTAGTGCCTTCATTGGGATCTTTTTGGACACTCGGGGTCCTCTCCTTTTCGAGAGCCTCCATTTTAAGGTTTAGGGTCTTCACCTCGGCTAACAAGCTAGCCAAGACGTCGGTTGGAACCTAATGGTACTCTTTGCTTTCTCCTCCGCCATGTACCTACAACAATCAAAACCAAGAAAAGAGATTAGAGTAAAAGTCCTCACTCACTCCCTCACTTTTGTTTGTCGCTCGGGTTCACTCAAGCTTGGGGTCGGTTTCACACAAACTTGAAATCAATGGCCTCCTCGTAGTTGCGCAACCTCCTCAAAGATCAATCCAAAATACAAGAACCAAATGCTCTTCGGGAAGAGTAGATTCAATGGGACTCTATCAACGCTAAACTATTTGGTGCGCACTTGAACCAAACAATTAACTACGAATCTTCTTTGAATTCTACTCTCCTTCTAGGCACGAGTATCCTATTCGCACAAGGGATTAGTACTTATTGGGTAGAAGTGTTACCCTCAAAGTACTAGCCGGAAGTGACGTGATCAAATGTTCAAAGATCGAATCGTCACCAAACGGATTCGGAATTGGATGAATTTTGGTTTGTGATCTAGAAACTCACCATATTTGATGATGCTATGGGAGTTTTGGTGGTTGGAAACTGTTACGACGCCTTTGCGAACATTCTGTCCAACTTCAGGAAATTCTGGAAATTGGTACCCTTCGCGATCGCGTGCAGAGGGGCGCGATCGTGATGAACAAAATGCAGAAGGGACGCGATTGCGTGAGACCTCGCGCGATCGCGCAGGTCTGTTCAGCAGAACCAGAAACTCGACAGAAAAACAGCAGTTTTGGCACACAAACAACCCAAATTCAATTTATTTCAGTTTTCAAGCTTCCATATGGTGTTCACAACTGTAGTAAACAATCCCCAATGGTTTAAACAAACAAACAACCATCAAACAACTTGGTTTCAATGATTTTTGATCAAGTTCTTCAAAATATTCAAACCTTCAATAACCCAAAATTTTGATTTTCACTCCAATACTCCGAATGATGTTATGTTGGTATCAAAACGACGGGGTAACTATAAGGAACAATCCCCGACACCAAACATCCACAAAATCATAACATCAAACAAGTTTTGGCAAATTTTGCAAAATACTCAACCTAGGGTTCAAAATTTTCAACCTTTGATTTTCAACTCCAAAACGCGTTTTGTTGGTTCCCAATTGTCGAGATTACATAAACAAACAATCCCCGATAATCAACACCAACAAAATCGTAACAACCAACGATTTCTAGTAAATTTTTGGGTTTTCAAGTTTTTTTGAATTTTTTTCTTCTTTTTCAATATAACAAGAACAAGAACAAGAAAATAAACACGGAACAAAGATGACAAGCACGAAGAGTAGGACGAGGGTTCGTAAGAACGCAACCCTAGCCTTGCTCTGATACCAACTGATGCAGGGTAAACCTACGAAAGCGATAAAGAGATAAAAGCGAGACGAGATTTACACTAAAGTTCGAGTAGCAACGAAGAACTTGTTCCGTTACACCCCAAACGATTGAAAAGAATCACCTAACACTATGCAACTATCCTCAAGAGGCACGAGGCTCAAGCAAATAGAATGATCGAAGATGGATTGAAGAGCAACTTGGATTCATCCAATTGATTTCAAGCCAAAAAGGTTACAAGTTTCAAGAGCTATGCTCATTCAATGTGTTTTGTGTTCAAGGTAATGTGTAACGCAATAAATGATTAAAGGGGGCATTTATAGCACCCCATTACAATATTTCCTAGATTCTGGTCCGCTGCTACTCAAGTCCTCTTCGCGATCGCGCTAGAGTATATGCGATCGCGCAGGGCACTTAAAAGCTGAAGCTCGCGATAGCGCGAGGCTTGGCGCGGTCGCGCAGGCAAAAGAATCACTCTACGCCATCGCGCAGGTTGATGACGCGATCGCGAAGAACAAGTGTCCGTTCTTAGGCAGTAAGCTCAGCAGATTTCCCCTGTTTTGCCCTGTTTTGCTCCCCTGCTTCTTGCACTGTTTCCTGCCCTGTTTCCACATGGATTGAGCTCCAATGCATTGTCTTTAAGTCCTCTCCCGAGCTCGTATCATCCACGTCTCTCCAAACCAAGTGTAGGTGAGCGTCTTGTATATCCTTGGCTTGACTTCGAGTGAATGGTCTCGATGCAATTTGGGTTGCATCAACCGATCTAAAAAAGAATCTGCAAGAATGACAAGCTTACACTTGGGACAACGTAAACACAAGAACCAGTCCCAAAATCAGGTTAGAAGAAGAGGAATGAAGGTATCGAATCAAAATTCCGAATATAGGAATTGTCCTGATCCCGATGCACCGAGGTGACAAAAGGGAATTCAATGTCCCGTTATGAACCTTATGACCCTACGAGGCAGCATGTCAACCAAAGGTTAAGAAATAAGGTTGTTAACAATGCACCTCGAAGGATAGTGCAGGGCCATCATTGGTGGAAAAAGAGCAAAACTTGCCCCGACTCTCTGAATACAGCTTCAACGTTTTAAATTCAGAGTTAGTTAATACATTGAAGGAGATGACAGACAAGGGGGTAAGACTTCCAAAAGATATGAGGTCTGACCCTAGGAAGAGGGACAAAAACCTCTACTGTGATTTCCATGATGATCACGGCCACCTCACGGAGGATTGCAAAGCCTTGCAGTATGAGGTGGCCCACTTGCTTAAGAAGGGAATGTTAAAAGAATTTCTGATGGACAAGGGAAAAAAACCTTTGCCAAGAATAGGAATGGAGGGAAGCCCCCGAGACCTCCATTTCTTAAAAGAATAGTCAATATGATTAATGGAGGGTCTGAAGTCAATGGTGTAAATTTCACTTCTGCCAATAAGTTTGCTACACCCTCTTTGACATATGAGAAAAATATCTGATAAGGCAGCTCAAAAGGTGAAATCGTGTTCAATGATGAGGATTCTAAAGGAATGATGTTCCCTCATCATGATGCGTTAGTGATCATGCTGTGGATCAATGACTCGGACATCAAGAGAGTATTGATAGATACAGGCAGCTCCATTAACATTATACGCTACGGAGTCGTAAAATAAATGTGGTTGAAGGACTAAGTCATCACGAAAGCAACAGTATTGATAGGTTTCAATAACTCCATAGAGAAAATGCTGGGTGAGATTACTCTTACCACCTAGGCGGAAGGAGTTACCAAGGAGACTGTTCCAAGTTATGTCCGAGGACATGACTCACAATGTCATCCTTGGGAGGTCGTGGATCCATGCAATGGAGGTAGTGCCTTCTACTCTTCACCAAGTCATCAAGTTCCCAACTCCTTGGGGTGTTCGGTGCATCCGTGGGGAACAAAGGATGGAAAAGGAATGATATTTGATTGCTTTAAAGAGTGGAGTCGTCCTGCCAGAACCGTCCAAACAGC
Source organism: Petunia axillaris subsp. axillaris (assembly GCA_029990575.1). NCBI lineage: Eukaryota > Viridiplantae > Streptophyta > Magnoliopsida > Solanales > Solanaceae > Petunia > Petunia axillaris. Next base: position 11,152,460 of record JARKNS010000007.1, read on the forward strand.
AACTAGAGCTCCCAGGATCTGATGAAGAAATGGTTTCGACAGCTGAATCGGAACCTCAAAATAAAATAGCAAAAAAGATCCAGGCTTGGATCCAAGTGCCTAAGAAACAAATGGTTGGGTACTTGATAATTGAAGAGTTGGAGTCGGTAATACTGTCGATGGAATTCCTGAAGAGAAATATTTGTTGGCTCGGAATTGGACTCTGAGTCAAAAGAAAGCATAATCTTATTTTTAAAGTCTAATAATGATTGTTTTGCTTGGTCCCATGCCGATATGGCTAGGATCGGCTCAGAGATAACAACTTATAAACTCAATATCGATCCTCACCACACTTTGGTGAAGCAAAAAAAAGGCCCCATGATAGCATAAAAAAGAACGTGATTAAAGAAGAAACGAACAAGTTACTTGAAAATTGTTTCGTGTGAGAAGTTAAGTATCTAGAGTGGTTGGCAAACGTCGTGGTTATTCTCAAGAAAAATGGGAAGTGGTGGATGTGTGTACATTACACGGATCTAAATAAGGCTTGCCCCAAGGATTCATGTTAATTCTTCAAATTGATAGGTTGATAGACTCCACGGCTTGACACAAGATGTTAACCTTCCTGAATGCTTATTTGGGATACAATCAGATCCTAATAGAGCCTAAGGACTAGGAGAAAACATCCTTCATCACTGATCAGGGGACATATTTTACAAAGTAATGTCGTTCGGCCTTAAGAACATAGCGGTAACATATCAAAGGTTGGTGTGTCGTATATTTAAAGAGTTCATTGGAAAGTCGATGGAAGTTTACATTGATGATATGTTAGTGAATTCGGTACGGTGGACGATCATTTGAATCAACTGAGAGAGGCCTTCACCATCCTTCGACAATATAACATAAAATTGAACCCCGAGAAGTCTGCCTTCGATGTCGTTATGGGCATGTTTTTGGGCTTCATAGTGTCCGAGCGAGGGATTGAAGCCAACCCTGGGAAAATCAAGGAAATAGATGAGATACCCGAAATTCTCACGAGGATAAAGGAAGTTCCTCGTCTTACTCGACGGATAGCAGCCTTGAGTCGATTCATCTCGAGGTCCTCAGAGCGATATCATAAGTTCTTTTCCATCTTAAAAAAGAATACGACTTTTAAATGGACTTCAGAGTGCCAACAAGCGTTGAAGGAACTAAAACATTACTTATCAAATGCTCAGCTACCTGTAAAGCCTAAGGATGGGGAAACTCTGTTGATCTACCTTTCCATGTCAGAAGTATCTGTGAGTGCAGTACTGGTCAGAAAGGAGGAAGGAAAATAGCAGCCGATCTACAATGTCAGAAAATTGTTGCTCGATGTGGAGACCAGGTACCCTTACTTAGAGAAGTTTTCACTTGCCTTAATCATTGTTTCACGTAATGATGCAACCCGTGTTCGTGCTGATCAAGCTATATTCGTGCCATCAAGATCGATCAATCGAAGCCAAACCAAGACACTGCACGATGTGCATGTTCATCTAGCATGGCCAGGGGAAAACAGCGACTCGAAGAATGAGTGGCGGGGTGCCAGATGTGGAAGCTATACATTCAAGATCATGCCCCAACTCTGAGGATTGATGTTGAACATTAAAGTGACCGAAGGGCTACATTTGCGCCTGAGGCAGGAGAGCGGCCGAGCCAGTACTCATGGTTTCGATCCTACGTGGCCTTTTTTAATAGGTTGACTGTGGCTGTATTTACTACTTTATCTTGGGGGCTTCCTATATAAACCCCTTAATAGTTCATTTGATAGAAAGTTGTTGTTGAATATTGAAAATAGCATGTGTTCTTTGTCTCCGTCGTGAGAAACCCTGAGTGGGAACCCATTAATGGAATTTGTGTCTTTTGGTGGAATCCAATTGAACTTTTTCCACTTTGATCATTCGGTTTACAAGAGTCAGCCATTCATACCAAGAGAAAACTACATCTTGACTCATACTGGTCGCATGAGCAGTGCTCTTGAAAAGTGGGATCCGCCAACAACTGTCAAAGGCTGGCACCACATGTTTTGTCAGTTGACGTCTAAAAATATACAATGGATGTTTTACTACTTTCCCAGTATCACAGTGATCATATGGTCGAAAAGAGACTCATTTCTCATTTTAGTGGGCTTCAAAGGTGTTTTGCACTTCTTTAAGGGCACTTAAACAAGCAGGGAGAAAGCAGATTGTACCCCAAAGTGCAGACATCAAAAGTTTCAAAGAAAATATTTTTGGAGGAATGATACCATTCAAAGACAAGATATTAGAACTTTGGAAAGTAAGGCACCGAATGGAGTTCGAGACTATTAGACGAGATAGTTTGATGCAGGCTATATTACCCAGATTGGCTTAGGAAAGACATAGCAGGGGCAGTTCAACCAAGAGCAAGAACAAAAAGGAAAAAAATACTGATGAGTTAGAATCCGAGTACAAGAGCCTACACAGACAACTGGCAAGGGCTTGAGAGAAAATAGCAAAAAAGCAATGTTTGGTCGAAATAAAGAGCAAAGAAAAAGACAAATGACGCAATAAGATAGAACTGTTGGCAAAATGCATAGAGTCTATAGGCGTATGGGCTAGCGAAGGAATGAATTTTGTGGCTAACAAAGGAATAGAGGAGAAAGGAAGGAAGGCTTGGGAAATGTTGAAGAATTTCACATTTAACATACCCCGGCTCTTAACTGATGCAAACAATATCATCTTCCAAGGGAACTCACCAGAGGCAAGCTTGTCCGAGGGAGACTCGTCTAAAGAAGAAGAAGAATCTTCTAAGGATGGATCAACATGAAAGATGTTAGCTTGGCCATGATCTAATTTCCTAGAAATTTTTAGTCTTTTCCTTCTCTTACATTGTTTCAATATGAGCCAATGTAATAAAGACCAATAAATATAATATTAACTTTTAGGCTCCGCATTTTATTTGCAAACGAAATGATGCATGTGGCACAAAGCTCTTTTCAAATCATCGTGCATGAAGCGGTCCTTTGAATTATAGGATGCATTTTTGTGTATGCATTACATAAATTTTTATATTGCTCTAGGTTTCTTTCTACCTATGTGAATCCCTTCCCAAATCCAACCTCCTATCAAGGCACCTCATCTCCCTACTCTATGCTCAAATCCTGATATAAGAAATCTTTCGCATATCTTGATAATTCCTTATCCCTTACCAACTCAAAAACCTATTATCCAAAAGGTTGGCTTAAGTTGAATACCAAGGCAGAAGATTTGATTAAGCAAAGTGCACTTATCAGGGATTTTTCAAAACAAGAAGAATTTGTAACATCATGCACTATACAGACAAAGCGGAAAATTGACAGGGCAGGAGATCTGTTGGTCAAACTCAAAGGCACACCAGAATTCCATAAGACCTTGTGACACCAAAGTCCGATGATCATTTTGTTGCTCCAGTCCACACTGTAACATATTGAAGGCAATCCGAAGCATTTTTAAACTTGCACTTATTCATGGTCGAAAAGGCGTTCAAAAGGTTATCATAATGCAATAAGGAAGTGAGAAATGAGGGGGACCTGCTTTATGTTGTGATAGTTTAACAACCAAAATTAGCAGGCCGATTCAACTTGGAAAAGAATGCAAAGACGCAGTGGCAAAAAATTCCAATATTTAACGGAACCTAAAACTCCATGGGTATTTAGAAGCATAGCTTGAACGACTAAACTAAGACAAGACGATGAATTCAAGATAAAATTATTTGAGACACTTAGAAGACCAAGCATTGATTTGATACAAAGACACGGGCAAATAAACTTCTTGGAGCGATTTTGGTCGAAAACTTTAACGAGTGATATGAATTCTCATGACAACAACTACTCTGAAAAGGAAAATACAATATGACCAACATCTGTCATGGTTATTGACTGAAGCAGCAATCTAAGAATATACATGATACCCAGGCAACCTACACCGAGTTCAGTCTCTTGGCAATAAACTCCTTACCTAACAAGGAAAGTTGGTGCAAAGATTGAAGCAGTTGGTTAGGCAAGTATGAAAACATTGAGTATCTCTTTAAAGAATGCACAGACGTCATGATGGGCCTAATTTGCAAGGAAAGATGACAAATACACTCAAAGTCTTAGTGTTCGATAAAAGCCAACCTCCCTTTCTGTCGCACAATACAACATATTCCTTATAAAACATCTTTTTCACTTTTCAGTGACATTCAACTCCTCATTTCCTGCTTAAACAATCATCGGTCATTTAACCAAAATTCTTGTCTTGACTGCTACATAAAGCACTCAAGTAATCTTTTGGAATCTCTATACACTTTTTTCATAATCTCTAAATTCAAGTGCTAATCTATCATCCGCAGTCTAGGCATCCTCTTAAGCTTTATGTGTTGTTCTTGCTTCAAATCTTTTCTAATGTGCTAATGCAGTTTTGCGCATTTACGGTTGCTTTGCGTTTAAACAACAAAATTGGTCAAGAATCTGCGTTCAAAGAAAACAGAAATGGCAAGCCGAGCTGAAAATATTTTCTTCTAGAACAAAGTCTTTTGAACTACCACTTGTAGTATGGACGAACAAAATCAGCTGACATTATACCCACATAAGAGTCGCAAGAAAGAAACCCAATCACTATACAACTAAAACCGGCAAAACTCACAACCTCACAACGCACCCAGCTTACACAATAAACAATCTCTCTTCTGTCAAGACTTTCAACAACCATCTTATCTAGCTCCATACAATCGAGGACAGACAAAATGACAACACCTCTCACCTCTACTCCTTTAGTTCAATTAAAAGATATTGCAACTAACAAGCGTATGACTTCCTAGATACTCATTCTAAACTTTGATCCAAAAAATATTTACATCCATCACTTAAACATTCAAGACCATGACACCGCAAGATACCCAGCACTGAAACAAAATTCTGAGTCTGATTGACCAAGGCAAGAAAATGGTACAACAAGAGCCAACAAATGGAAGCTGCAGCTCTCAAGCCATATATACATTTTCTATATAGATCAATCCCTCAAAATTAGCTCCCAAAAAATTTTGAAAAGAAAAGCACGAAACATGAAGACATCCCATCACAATCCAAAAAAGGAGCAATTTTGGACAGCCTCCAAATCCATCAAATCCAAATACCAGACATTAGTATGAGAATGCAAGTATCCATATAATCAGAGTCATTGAGATACTCAATCTTCATACTAAAGGACGAATGCAGATTCAAGCCAATACATTGGTGTTCAATGCAATGCAACCACTTTGTTTCGACAATGAATCTTTCTTTGAGAGCAGATCTTTTAATACAAACACAAGACTCGCAGGCAATCATAATGGAAACGATAGCACTTTAGCCTCTTCAGGCTCAGAATATGACGACCAGCCTCGTCAAGCTTATAATATGACGATCAGCCTCGTCAGGCTTATAATATAATGACTAGCCTCGTCAGGCTTATAATATGACCAGCCTTGTCAGGCTTAAAAGATGACAACCAGCCTCGTCAGGCTTAGAATATGACGATTATCCACGTCATGCTTAAGATATGACGATCAGCCTGTCCGGCTTAAAATAGGACAAACTCATATATTTTGTTTTGCAGGCACCACTAAAATAGGCTCGTCCGTCTTAGAATTAGACATACACACATATTTTATGTTTTTTCTAGGCACTACCATAATATAATGATCTATCAAAGGCAATAAACTGGGGCAGAATTTTTGTGGATCCCCTCAAAAATTCCAAAAGGCGCAAGCTGACACTACGGTATAAAATTTTGAAATCCCCTCAAAAATTTCAAGAAAGACGAGGTACAGAAACTGGGAATTCACCAAAGAAAGCTTGACCAAGGCCCAACATTCATGAAGAAAGGCACTACAGAAGGAAGGCGCGGGCAGATGAAGAATGCACAAGTCAAACCTTCCCTCCACAACTCACAAATTGTTTTCTTTGAGTGCAGGCATTATAAAAGCATAAACACGACAACCTTCCTAGCAGCATTGCAAACATGATAATGGCATTTTATTTTTAGGACTTAACTATACTTTTTGTTCGCAGGGTACAAAGTCCGACGCGACATGCACTTCACTTTTTGTTCGCAGGGTACACAGCCCGATACGACATGCACTTTACTTTTTGTTTGCTGGGTATACACCTTGTCGCAACAGGCACTTTACATTTGTTCGCAGGGTACACAGTCCGACACGACATGCACTTTACTTTTTGTTCGTAGGGTACACAGCCCGACGCGACAGACAAACATCTCCCAACGAGAGCTCTTCACTTTACTCGTTGTACGCAGGGTATACAACCAGACGCGACAAACAAGTATCCCTTGTGGAGAAGCATATATTTCCTAGCATTAAAAGCACCTAAAAACATACTAGACAACTACATGAAAAATGAGAGCTCAGCTCAACAGGGAAGTTTACTTTATCATTATCTTTGGTTGCACTTACCTTACTTTTACTGCAGGACACTCTCCGACCCCTTGACAAACCCCCGTGCCATTTCCCATACACTCATACTTGCTCCAGAAAATTACTACCCCACACAAAATTATGTGATCGCAAAATCACAAATGCATACTATGCACCGTTTTGGAACTCTATTTAAGATGCTTAATCCTGTAGACAATGCTTTTGCTACACCTGCAAACTATCTATTTTCCGAGTTCCAAAGTGCACAAATCTACATTTCCATAACCGTACCAATAATCTTCCTAATTTTTCATTCTTGATTAGATGTCAGTTTGCATTCCTTCCTATTCACTCCTATCTATGTCAATCGTGTGTGTTTTTCATGCCTTATCGTGCCCATTAGTTTGAGTCTTGCGCATTTATAGTGCTTACTCCTCAAAATCCCCAGCTTTACTAGACAATTCTAAGGTTCGATATTGGAGATGAGAAGACTCATTTATCGAGATACAGTGGAAACTGTGTCCATGTAAACTCTTCTTTATGGGTGTGTCGTGTACCACATCTTCATAACTAGGATGATTAAAAGTCTCTTTTCCCTCACTCGATCTATCGATGTAATCTCATTTTCCATAATGCCTATGTTATATTCAGCAATCATATATCTCAACAAATTTCAAAGCACACTCGGATCTAAACTTTGCAAAACAAATTTATCTTTACATCTAAATCGTGCATCATATATAAACCCCCACACAGGCAACATGCCATTCTAGAACTACACACGGCTTTATTCTCATAAAACCCGAGATATGTAGGCAACTCTGAGACTGAGGTTCGGCAGAAACACCCCAAACTCTCGTTTTCCCTTTCCTCCACCATTTTACTTCTCATTGACAAAATTGGCTACTCTGTCAACTATCTTTGTCCGAAGACTCTTTCATCATCCCTGGGCAAAGAGGGGCAGCTCTTGACACCCAATTTTATCCTTCATTTTTCCACAATTGGCTATATTTAACGTAAAGATTCAACATTAGTTGTTTGAGCAAAATATGCATTAGAAGACATGCATTTATCTGTGTTAATCCTTTATTTATATAACATTTACTTACTTGCAGACATATTGCATCATTTTAGGTCTTTCTCTAAGCACTTGCATAATTTGTGACTATTTATGCAATTAATATATCTAATTACCTATTCGTAATTACGTATATTTAATATTTAGTTCAACTCATTTCTGTTTAAGTTGTATTAAGTGATATTTTATCAAATTATTGGCATATTTTATCAAAGTATTTTTTAAGAGCTAGATAAAAGCTTAATTAATTCCTAAATACATAGTAAATGCATCAACACCCTCACATATACACACATATTTATTTATTTATCTATCTATTTAGGTTCACACATATTTGTTGATCTTTACTTCTATCGGTGCTCATTTATGATTAACTAGTGTGTATGTATTCGTTATATTGCATGACACTTTAATTAAATTGATCAATTCAATATTTTTTTAAAGATAATCAATCAAAGCGCGCTCCATCAACTCAATTAAATTGAGTAGCTCAATCTTCTCCCAAAATGCATTACTAGTTCACTATTATCCGTCAATTTAACATTCTTGTCGTCTAGCACCAACTTTTTTCTATTTTTATATTTTTTATTTTGTTCATTATTTTGTCTCCTTATTTATCTCTTCCATGGCTGCTAAAATCTCCATAAGTGCAGCACATAATCTTCTAGATATAATAAAATATCCTATCTCTTACTGATTATGTGCATAATTTAAATTTCTCCCTAATGGATGGATTCTTTTCCATTTCTGACACTCTATTGCAAGATATAAGTTCACCCACAATATACACAATCCTCAGCACCCCTCACAACGTCTCTTTTCCTTAAAATACCCCATCTGAATTCCCCATAATCACTCCCCAAATCCCTTAATTGTATCACCCTCTAACGCCTGTCCTTGATTCACTCACCCTCACACATATCTCTTCCTTTTTAGACTCTTTTTGCCCATTGGAGGCTCTTCTCCAAATGCCTATTTAAGACAAAACCAACAGTGAATAAGGGACAGAAACCAATACACATCTCACCATCACCCCAATACACATAAGGATAAATACATACATGATTTTCTACTAAATTTCTTGTTTAATACACCACTAGTGAAGGGGGAAAACAGACCAAAAAAGGGGTGGGGGAATGAAACCAGTTAGAGGATACACACAGATCAAAGAAGCGGAGCAATAGCGAAAAAACCACCACCACCACTACCGGCAGTGGTCGAGAAGGGGTGAAATAGAGGGACGCACCAGCGATGTAGCGGGGGGAGAGACACTATTTAAAACACATAACCGGTGGCTATCAGACGGGACCACCATCGAAATTTGATCGGGAAAGACTGTCGCCCTTGCCTACTCCCCTGTTCCGTTTGTTTGTCACTGAAGTCAAGAAAATCAAAAGGGGTTAGAGTAGCAGCGACGCCACCAGTAAGTGGATCGGTGTCACTCCTTCTTCCTCATTTTTTCGTTCGCTGTCATCATTGTTTCTCGCCTAAAAAACAAACAGGCGTAACTCCACTTTCCCCGGTGCTTTACCACTACCTTGGCTCGTTGCTAAAACCACTTTGCTTCTCTAGATATATTGGTTCCTTTGTCTTGGCTCTCCATATTTTTTTTGGATACATATTTTTGTGCTTTGACTCGTTTCAGTTCTTTGTTTTGTTTAGTAGGGTATTAGTTTCAATGTTGTTTCTGGGTCTATCTTGATCTATTTGGGCTTCACAGGATATCGTTCACTCGTGCAGCTTTAACTAATGCAAATGGCTGGGCGATTGTATTGCTTTTGGATTATTGTTAGGAGTTTTCATAATCAATTTAGATCTGTAGCAAATGAAAATATTTAATTTGAGACTTTATGGATTGATTTGAACAGATACTATACTGTAAAGGCAAATGACGTTTAGATGCCAAAATAGTCCCGTCCCTTATACATACAATGTCCCTTACATGTCCCTCTGAAAACAAAATAGACGATGACGATACGTATTACTTTGCAAAGTAAGCGATGGTGGAGTAGTGGGATCGACAGTACTTGGCATGGCAACCGGCCGGTACAGCCGTACCGACATCTTACTTTCATTTTTATTTCATTAATTATAAATACTAATTCATTTTTATATTTTTTGTGATGTACATTTGGATGAAGTCTAGTAAACGACGACGCATTTGGAGTGGATAATAATTTATTATTTTTACCTCATTTTATTTTATACTTTATTCGCGCTAACTATTCATTTTTCTTTTCAAGGAACATTTGAGACGAAATATGCGAAGAATGAAGGCATTAGAGGAGACGAATATTCATTTTTTTAATGCAAAATACTTGTATAATATAGTAAAAATTGTTTAGTTAGATTTAGTTTAGTTTATTTTTCGAATCCCAATGATTTAGTCTGGCCGGGAAACACACTTGGTGGAATCTAAGAGGTGGCTAACACCTTTCTCTTCGGTTAATTTGAACCCTTATTCAGAATTTTCGGTTCGTAGATCAAACTTTGGAGTTAACATTAAAATTGGCTAGAAACAAAGTAGGTGCCTTATTACGCATAGTTAAAAAAATATGTTAGGTGGCGACTCCAATATCTTATTCGTGAGTTCCAATAAGTCGAACCATGTTTTGATCCCTAACCGGTTCGGAAAATATGGGCGTCGAGAGCAGCAAGCCGTGCATCCCAACTTTTTGTCAGGTTTGTTCATTTTTCGTCCGTCCTTTGTTCGCTCGACCCTCATGCTTCTACTAAGATTTCAAAACCCTTGGTTTCACTAAAATTTGCTCCACGAACACCTATATCATTAATGTAATTCTTATAACATGAAATACACCAAATGAGAGAAATTCAGTTCAAAGTGCTAACAAATATAACACATACAAGCATAAATACGAGGCGAAACTATAGGAAATATAGTAATATCTATACTCATATTACCTTGGATGCTGACTTCTCAGCCAAAGCATCATTTTCGTCCTGGAGACGAGCTAAGTCGAAGTTAAGCGATGGGTGTTGTTCCACTTGGCTGGTTAACTAGTTTATTTCGAGCTCTTGCTTCCCCAAGTTAGCGTGGTAATCCTTTGTCGCCTTCACCGGGTCCGTATTACCTTGCTTAAGATCGCTTCAAGCTCTCGGACCCTTTTCGCCTTCACCGAGTCCGAATTACCTCGCTCAAGATCGCTTCAAGATCTCAGACCCTTTCCGTAGTCGTGGAACTCTCATGATAAGCCTCAAATCGAGCTTAGAGTACTTACCATCAAGAGTCGGGATTGGATGATGCTAAGGACTAGAGGTCAAGAGTGTTGGAGGTGGATTGAAGCCGTTCCGAGTGATCAAAGCGCAAGAGGAGAAGGCTAGAGAGCCAGGCGCCCCGCCCAGGAACCAAAGGGGCCAGGCGCTCCGCCCAGCCCCCAGGCGCTCCGCCCAGGGCTCTCCACTGCACACTTTTTCGGACGCCCCACCCAAAATGCTGAGACACGGGATTTTGAGTGTGTTTTGTCTATTTTGACCCTATGTGGTCTTTTATCCTAAAGCCTAGCTTGTGGGCATTATAGACCTTTTACTTAATGCCTAGAAACCTCTATAAATATCTAGATAGCTTATTTTATTCAAAAAAGCTAGTTTTGAAGATAGAATAGGCTTGGCCATTCTTGTTGAAGCGTTGACTTCATGTATCTCTTACGTTGAATCCATGCTAGATCACCGCTAGTGTGACTCCCGTTTAATGGTTCAAGTCTCTCCTCCTTTTTGAATCAATCTAATTGTTTAGTTTGATTCGTTCTTTTCTTCTACTTTCTGTTCTTCCTCTTCCCTATTTCTTGTTATCTTATGATTATTGCTTCCGCACCTTAGATTATTGCTTCCGCCTAATTTGAGTCTTATCAGTTTGGTATCAGAGCAAGGCTCGGGTTTCGTTCTTACGAATCCACGTTCCTTGTTCCTCTTATCTTTACTTTAGTTTCTTGTTGTTGAAGAAAAAACACAAAAAAAAAAAGTAGAAAAGTGAAAAATACAAAAATTGGTGTAACTTTGTGGTGTGATCGATTCGTGTTATGGGTGTTATAGATTCTTGATCCTTGTTGAAAACCCGACGTTTGGGTACCACAATCTTTTGGATTGGATTGTTTTGAAAATTTGAAACCCCAAATTGTTAAACCCTCCCAAAACCCTTTGTTCTTGATGAATTTGATTGATTCTTTGGTTGTTTGTTTATGGGATTGTTGAATTTATTACCGGGGTTTGTTCTTCATTGCAAAACGAACAAATTGAAAAAAGAATCGTGTGATTTGGAGTTCGGTAACATCAATTTTGAAGAATCGAAACCCACCTTGAACCTTAGAAACCCTTGTTGAAAACCCCCAACTTGAAACTTTGAATCATGATTGTGCATTGTTTGTTGGTTGTTTGGGTGTGAAATTTATTGGGGTTTGAAGGTTATATCAATATTTAACTTTGGGTACCTTGAATTTGTGAAAAAAGAAAACGTTGAAATCGGACCCAAAATCGGCTTGGAATTGAAGAAAATCGGAGTCGGAAAAAGCTGAACCCACCCCCAGGCGGACCGCCCACCCCCTAGGCACCCCACCGAACCTCTTGGTTAGTGTTTCTAAGGTATTGGTCCTACTTTATTGACACTAATATTTGATACTTTAGGGTTTTTTGTGTCTTGGAGTCTTTACTTAAAGTCGTAGAATTTACTTGCTTCAAGTGTGCATTAAATTAGCTTCCGCACATCGAGTCCCTTAAAACTCCATCCCGAACCATTACTTGGATGCTTTAGTTGATTGATCTTGCCATTGTGATTACTAAGAGACAAGAAGGTCTTGAGTGGTGAGAACAATAGAGTGTGGTCACAAAAGCCAACGACCTTGAGTGTATACACGAGTGGAAAGAAAATTGAGTGACATCTTTTGAGTGATACACGTGAGGGAGTGAATTTGTGAGGCCCTTAACTCTTTGGTTACAACTATGGCTTCGGATGATGATTGTGGAGGGTATGACTCATGCGTAGATGATGGAGACTATGGTTCCTATGATGGTGATGATGGGTATTTCTATGACGATTCGGGGAACCAAGGCTTATATGATGATGAAGCGGGTCACTATGTTGATTATGAAGATGAAGAAGACTATGGGGCTTGCGAAGACGAATGTGAAGAATCTTATGCTCCAAGTCAAGAATTTGAAGATGGTGACGCTTCACGGTATGATGATCCTACTTACTCTTCTTGTGACGAATTTGAACATGATGATAGTGACGTAGAGAGAATTGATGATGAAGTTGCTTATACGGATTGTGCATATGCATCTTCTCTTGGTGTTGCTTGTGGTGAGCAAGAGAGTAGTAGAGGACCTTCCATTAGTATGGGAGGTGGTGGTGGTTGTTCCATGGGAAATGGGAGGTTTACATATTCTAGTTCCTATGTGAAGGGTAGACGGAGAAATGGTATTGCTCTTACCGTTACGGGGGTGCATTGCTCTAGTAGTGGTGGTAGGAGTGGTCCTATGGGCTATGGAACCAAGGCGAGAGGCAATTATGGGTTCCATAGTGGTACTACTTCCTCGACTTTCAACAACACTTCTAATGTTGGAAGAGTGACGGGAAGTGGAGGTTATTCTAGTGGTCTTGCCACTAGTGGAGGGATAAGGAACACCCGAGTTGATGGTAATGCTAGTCTTGGTCATTCAAGCTCTTCTTTGGATGTGCCTATACGAAACTTGGGTAGAAGTAGGTTTGTTATTGGGGTAAATGGAGTTTATGGAAACTTGCTCCAAATTGGTGAATCCGATGCCAATTGCATTAACCCTTCTTTAGTTGCTAGACTAAAGATCCCATGCTATGCTTTAAAGTATCCCTATGAGTACAAAGGAGTTTGGGTTTACAAGGAGGCATGGGTACTCATATCTCATAAGGGTTACAACGAGTATGTTTGGTGTGACGTGTATCCTGCACCAAATATGGGTGTTTGGCTAGGTGATCCATGGTTGCACAACAAGGAGGTTCACTATCATGCTAAGCGGGATATATATCTAGTGGCCACGGGTCAAGGGGTTTATGAGTTTGCACCTTACGGCAAGTGGGGAAAGATGTCCGTTGAAATGCAAGCTAGGATCATACAAAGGAGAAGGGAGCGAGAACTTCAAACCATGATTGAAATTGAGCAATCAAGAAGTCCTATAATCACAAGCAATGGTGGGACTAGTGCAAGAAAAGGGTTGACGAATGTCAACAAGGTGAACCCCAAACCACAAGCTTCAAAGCCAAGTGGTTCACCAACAAAGAAGGAGGAGGTCTCAAGTGATGAGTCTCCAAGTCCTAGATTCCGGGTTGATGTTAAAAGTTCACCTACTCCGGCTATGGGTATTCTTGGGCCTCGTCCCAACTCACCTGAATTTGAGAGACAAAAGATTGAGAGGAGTAAGGGAGTGACCGGTGACATTCCTCGAGTGGAAAAAGGAGAGGATGTGATGAGTGATGTGAGTGGGATGTCACCACCCGAATCCACACCCAACCTTTAAAAGAAAATGAGGGAAAAGAAAGAGGTAAAAGAGAGTGAGGACACCCCTTATTCTAACATTAACCCTTTATCTTTTTCTTCTACTTTTGTTAACTCTTGTGTAGGTACTCTTGGAGGCCAATCAATGGAGCCTCAATCATGTTCCAAGATTGATGGACAAAGTGAAGAAGATCTTCAATATGAGCTTCAAGGTGAAGGGACAATCCAAGACACTTCAAGTGCATTGAGTGAGCAAGATGGCCACTCAAAGGTATGTGAAAGTTCTTCTCTTGAACTTGTTACTTCTTTGTCTCATGATAGTGTTTGTGAAAACTCAACACTAGCTGATGATGTGTATGATTACAATGTGTTTTCAACTAGTGAAGAGTCGAATGGTCAACTTGTGTGTGATTGTGAACCACTAGTTGAGAGGGATGATAAGCCACATCATGATGTGAGCTTGGTTTTCATTGAACCTCTCATTAGTGAGGAATGTGTAGGTGACCTTGCTTGTGACCCTTGTTATGACACCCCACCTATATTTGACAAAAGGGAAGATGAGTTGAATGAGTACCCTATCTTTTCCCTTAATGAATTGCTTGATAATGGTGGACCTATGTGTCGTAGTGAGGAAGGTTGTGACCTTGAGGAGTCTCGAGAGTGTGAAATGGATCGATTTATTTTTGATGACTCTTCGGGTGTGGGTAAAGAACCTAGTCTTGATACCATGCTTGTATGTGACCATGAATTTGAGGTGCATGCTTTTACATTTCCATTATGTGAAGATAATATCATTTGTGGTAGCGAATTGTATCGGACTAAGATTGATAGTAAAGTAGAACCTCCATGGTATGTAAAGATAGACTCTAAGGATGATCCATTGTTTGGAACTCCAAGTGGGATGAATGGTCTTGATATTGGTTGTGTTGAACCATTTTCTAGTAGTCCTACCCTTCATTGTATGGACTATAATGATGAAGGGCCGATTTTGGAGACCTTCCTTTGGAGTTTGCCTAGTGAGGGAGATTGTCTTAGAGATGGATTTGGATGTGAGGAAGCCACTCTTGGTGTGTGTAAGAGTGCTTCCAAGAAGGGGAGTGGAGTATTTGATGTTAGTTGCCAATTGAACTATTTTGTTTACTCCACCCCACATGTTGATTATACCTTGGGTGTTGGGCATGCCAAAGCCAATGAGTCACATTGTGATAGTAATACATTGAATGCTAGGTGTGTTGACCATAAGCTTGGAGGTCATAAGGAACTTAGTTGCTTAATCTTTCATGTTCCATGTCTTATTGATCTCTTTGATGAATCATGTATTGAGTATACCTATTGGGGAAGCCAAGTACTTGTTGTTTTCTTTGGAAACATGCGCTTTATTATTGTCATTGATACTTGGTTATACCATAAGAGTGTGTTTTCCACACTACTTGCACTAACCTACTCTTGTAGTAGGATATTTGGCTTGTTCTTGTTTTTTATTGTAGGTCTTGATGGTTAGATTTCGAGGACGAAATCCTTTCAAGAAGGGGAGGATGATAAGCCTCAAATTGAGCTTAGAGTACTTACCATCAAGAGTCGGGATTGGAGGATGCTAAAGACTAGAGGTCAAGAGTGTTGGAGGTGGATTGAAGCCGTTCCGGGTGATCAAAGCGCAAGAGGAGAAGGCTAGAGATCCAGGCGCCCCGCCCAGGAACCAAAGGGGCCAGGCGCTCCGCCCAGCCCCCAGGCGCTCCGCCCAGGGCCCTCCACTGCACACTTTTTCGGGCGCCCCGCCCAAAATGCTGAGACACGGGATTTTAAGTGTGTTTTGTCTATTTTTATCCTACGTGGTCTTTTATCCTAAAGCCTAGCTTGTGGGCATTATAGACCTTTTACTTAATACCTAGAAACCTCTATAAATAGCTAGATAGCTTATTTTATTCAAAAAAAGCTAGTTTTGAAGATAGAATTGAGAAGATAGAATATGCTTGGCCATTCTTGTTGAAGCGTTGACTTCATGTATCTCTTACGTTGAATCCATGGTAGATCACCGCTGGTGTGACTCTTGTTTAATGGTTCAAGTCTCTCCTCCCTTTTGAATCAATCTAATTGTTTAGTTTGATTCGTTCTTTTCTTCTACTTTCTGTTCTTCCCCTTCCCTATTTCTTGTTATCTTATGATTATTGCTTCCGCACCTTAGATTATTGCTTCCGCCTAATTTGAGTCTTATTATCTCATCAGCATGAGTGTCCATTAAGGCCTTCATCTGCTTTTTGAGATCATCGAAGACTTGGGTCATCTTTCTAAGCTCGGTGTCTTTCTCAATCAGACGAGTCTTAAGATTAAGCACCTTTGTTTTCTACTCCTATTCCATTTCGATGATTCTATTTTTCAGCTTGCGGAGCTCAATCTCGCGAAGTCTCTCACACTTCGCAGAGTCAAGTGAGTATAGAAGGCTCTTCAAGGACAAAGTGGGTAATGAGAACACGGAGAGGAAACTAAGGATAAATGAGAAAGTAGAAACTTACCCAAAGTGCACAGACGCCAGACCGAGTCATTGCAGTCTCTATGGAAATTGGCTCAAGGTGCTTCGTCTCAAGCGAACCAAACAGTTGCGTAAGGCACTTGGGGATTTCGATAGAACTGGCAAAGAGAACTAAATATGATGGGATCTCAACATTCCTCATTGTTCTTTAAGGGACTGAACCATTGGGAAGTTCAGTGACCGCTCGCGCCACGTTCACGGGTACTCTGTCCTCAATCAAGGTCAGATGGTGAACCAATCTCATCAACTTCAGCCTTGCCTTTGGCCTTCTCAGCAGCACGATTAGACCCCTCGAGATCCACTACCTCCACACTCTTGAGGACTGTAGGATCCTTATTTCTTGGCTCATCCCTCAAACCATATTGAGACTCGAAAGCTGGCTCAGGACCCAAATTAGCATCTACCTCGACACGGGGACGCACGACCTGACATGGTTTCTTTGAGGTAGTTTTTTTCCTCTTCTTCTTAGGGTTGGTAGAAGTTGGAACAGGAGACGTAGCAGCCGGGGATTTGGAGAAAACCCTCTCGACAAGAATATCGCCACTCTGAGAAGAAGGCCCCTGAGTAGAGGAACCAACTGGTCCCTTTGTGATTTTGATGGAAGCACGAGATCCTCCATCTCTGCCATGGCCGCGTCGGGGTTAGGAAGTTTATTCTCTTTCGTCCTCTCCTTTCTAGCTTTCTTTCCTTTGATCCCCAAGCTCCATTCTTGGCTGACACCTTGATGGGAAGGCCTACAATGAAGGAACTTGTATAAGGAAACTTGAAAGGAACTCCCCAAAGGGATCTAGTTTGAGGAAACTCATCGCGTTTCTTCGCCTTCTAGCCATTTTTGGAGGCACATGCTCCCATGTCCTATCGACTCGGTGGCCTATTTTGATTGTAGCTTTTACCTAATCTGTCAAGTCAGGCACATGCTCGATGATCACTTTATTGGCTGCAACGAAGACGTCATGTTGGGATTGTGATTTTAATGTTTTTCCCCACACATAATCAATATGAAGCTTGTGGAGATGAGCTTGACTGATCAAAGAGCAAACATGAACATTTATCTTCTTTTCATGTTTTCGGGCAGTCTTATGAACGGAAAAAACCTTAGATATCAAAAGAAGAGGGGATAATCTCATAAGGTTCAACCTCTACACAATCAGCAACCTTTGGAACTTCACAATCAAAATCCAAGCTTTCAGCGTCGTGGGCGGAGCGCCCCAAATGGAGGCGGAGTGCCTCAGCCTTGGCACTTCTTTTTATGAAAATTCGCTTGAATTTTGCATGCTACAGTGGGCTAGAATCAGAGTGAAGATTTTAATGGGATCAAGTTGAAGATTTTATAATAAAAGAGTCATAATGACCTAGGGAAGCAGCGGTAATGTCACGACTTCTCAGTGGCCGCAGCGTGGAGCGGATGGGAATGTGAAGTGATCGCCGCCTTTTTGAAATATAAGGTGCATGCGCTGCCACGTCATCTTTCCCGCCTTAAGTGGCTTGTATGTCTTAACTAGACCTAGGTGCTTTCTAGTCATTTCACTTTAGTCTTAGAAAGCTCTATAAATAGAACACTTAGCCATTTCATTTGATTACACAACTTTGAATATAGAATGATGTATTTCTGGAGTAATTCTCAATGAAGAACCCGTGAGCGGGCATGATTTCATTGGTGGATTCCAAGTTGAACATCGTAACCTCTTTGATCATTCTATTTGCAAGAGCCGAGTGCCTCTTGAGGGTAGTTGCGTAGTATAGGTGATCCTTGACTTCACCCGGGGTGTATCGAGACAAGTTCCTCGATGCTACTTAGAGACAACCTTGTCCAATTCATGCAATTTGGACTCCTCAAGGTCACTATCATCCTTACTACGACACACAATTCCACCAAAATCAATTATACCAACAAGGGTAGAGTCACATAACTCTTCTTCCCCTTTATCAAATATGGGTGGGGTGTCATAATAAGGGTCACAAGCAAGGTCAACTAACACATTTTCACTAGAGAGAGGTTCTTTGAATACCGGGCCCACATCATGATGTGGCTTTCCATTCCTCTCTACTAGCGGGTCACACACAAACACAAGTTGACCATTAGACTCTTCACTAGTTGCAAGGTCAATATAGGCATTACAAGCAACAACTAGCTTTGAGTCTCCACAAGAGAAGGGATTAACATAATCATGAGAAGGGAAGGTAACACTTACATTTGAGTTGCTCCGGTGAGCACTCACATAGCTTGCAGTGTCGCCTTCAATTCCTCCATCACGAAGTTCACAATGATGCTCTCCATCCTCTTGTCTTCCTTCCAAGGCAAACAGTTGAGGCTCCAATAGCTCGCCTCCAATAGTACCTACACAAAAGATATAGCAAGAAGAAGAAGATATCGTATGGTTAGGACAAAGGGTGCCCTCACTCTCAATTTGTTTTTCCTCTCCTCTTCTTCCTTTCAATTCGCTCTCACGTGCAAGTGTATGGGGATGAGGTCCAATAATGTCATCACCTCGCTCACTATCCCCAACTCCCTCATTTTTCATTGGTTGGCTCATAGGAGTAGTAGAATTACTCCTAGAGTGAATAGTTACATCTACTTGGGGATTGCTCAAGTCGTGGGGAATGCCCACTTGTTCGGGAGTGCCCAACGGTTGGGGAATGCCCAACCTTTCTTCACTAATGCCTTCTCTGGCATCTTTTTGGACACTCAGGGTCCACTCCTCTTTGAGTCTATCAAACCTCAAGCTTATAGATCTCACCTCGGCCAAGAGGTAGGCCAAACTGCTTACCGGGACCTCAACGGTATCGTATACGTCTTCGACCATGTACCTACAGAAATTAAAGACGAAAAAGAGGTTAGAGTAAAAACTTCACTCGCTCCCTCACCTTTGGAATGTCACTCGGGTACACTCGATTTAGTGGGTTGTAGGATCACTCAAGCTTGATTTCAAATGCTTCCTCGCAGTTGAACAACCACCTCGATAACCACTCAAGTCACATGAATCAAATATTCTTCGGGGTGAGTGGAATTGATGGGACTCGATGAAAGCTAGGCTATATAGGTGCGCACTTGAAGTAAAAATACACTACGAGTCTTCTTTGAGCTCTACTAACCTCTAAGCACGAAGGTCCTAGACGTTCAATGAACTAGTACTAATTGAGTAGGAGTGTTACCCTCAAAGTACTAGCCGGAAGCAACGGAAACAAAACAAACACGAAAGCCCTCGAAAACAACCAACCGGACCCCTTCAGGATTTTGGGCGGTCCGCCTAGATGGGTGGGCGGTCCGCCTGGAATTAGCCAAGTTCAGCAGTGGGAAGGGGTGGGCCGAGCGCCTGGGCCTGGGCGGTCCGCCTAGACCTGGGGCTTCAGCTTCCCAAAATGCGATTTTGGTCGATTTTGATCCAATTTTTCCAACGATTTCGAGTTGTTTTGCACTTTTGATGATACCCAAAGTTGTTATATCCTATAACCAACAAACCCCAATGGTTTAATCCAACAAACAACCAAAAACAAGTTTGTTTCAAGAATTTGGAGCAAGTTCTTCAAGAAATTTCAAAATTTTCAAGATTCAAAATTTCGATTTACGCTCCGCAACTCCAAATGATGTTATGAGGATATCAAAATGACGGGATAGCTATATAGAATAATCTCCGATACAAAACATCCAAGAAATCATAACAGCAAACAAGTTCTAGCAAATTTTGTGAATTCTTCAACTTTGAGATTGAATTTTCATGATTTTGATTCACAACTCCAAAATGTGTTTTGTTGGTACCCAATTGTCGAGAATACGTAAACAAACAATCCCCGATAATTAACACCAATAAAATCGCAACAACCAACGATTTCTAGCATTTTTTTGGAATTTTCTAGTTTTTGAATTTATTTTTTTTCTTCAAATTTCAAGAACAAACAACACAATGACAACAACAACAAGAACAAGACCGAGGATTCGTAAGAACGAAGTCTAGCCGTGCTCTGATACCAACTGATGCAATGGAAAACGAGCGGAAGCAACAAATGATATGAAAATGCAGAAGCTAAAACAAGATAGGCGATATCAATAAAGATATTGAGATAGAAAGCAAGACGAGGCTTGAAACATTTACCTAAGTAGCATCGACGAACTTGTCTCGATACACCCCGGGTGAAGTCAAGGATCACCTATACTACCTAACTACCCTCAAGAGGCACTCGACTCTTGCAAATAGAATGATCAAAGAGGTTACGATGTTCAACTTGGAATCCACCAAGTGAAATCATGCCCGCTCACGGGTTCTTCATTGAGAATTACTCAAGAAATACATCATTCTATATTCAAAGTTGTGTAATAAAATAAAATGGCTAAGTGTTCTATTTATAGAGCTTTCTAAGACTAAAGTGAAATGACTAGAAAGCCCCTAGGTCTAGTTAAGACATACAAGCCACTTAAGGGCAAAATAGGAACTTCACAATCAAAATCCAAGCTTTAGCGTCGTGGGCGGATCGCCTCAGCTTTGGCACTTCTTGGGCAGCCCAGTGGGGGAGGCGGAGTGCCCCACTGGTGGGCGGAGCGCCTAGTATTCTTGGGAGGCAGGTGGGGCGCCCCCATGGGTGAGCGGAGCGCCCAGTTGGGCAGCCTCTTGGGCGGACCTCCTAGGTCCTTGGGCGGACCGCCTGGGTACCTGGGTGGTGCACCTAAGGGCCTGTCTTCTTGGCCTTCTCCGGATCGAACCTAAAGCCCTTGGCTTCCCGTCCTTTGCATCCTTCAAGCTTGGCACTCGTTGATTGGAGTCTTGGCTCGATTTGTCCCGTATCATGCATCCTTTGTGCTCTCGAGGTTGGCTCTTGATGGTTGTCGTTTAGGCCCAATTTATATTGCATCAAGGATTCTGACAGTTCCTCGAGGAGTGGGGGGACTATCTGTATTGGTGAATTTCTAACTCAGACATGTGGCAAACGGAACGTGGAATTCGGAGTGTTGGTCACAAAGAGTTTATTCATAAGGATCACCGAAGACAAGCTTCGAAGTTATATCGTCCATGCTGACAGAGCATATATTGTCCAAGTCATGCAAATAGGACACCATGCAAATGAACAGCCCCACGATCTAACCATTTATTGAGAGGAAGATCATGGGTCACCCATGATCAGAACGTGGGATATGGGTCATAAATGCCCATGATCAGCATACTTAGGCTACTATAAATATCCTCTTCACCTCATTGTAAAAGGCATTAACAAATATATGCAAAAACGTTGTGAAATTGTAATCTAAACATATCAATAAAATCATCTACTATTTCTTGCTATTATTGTTGTTATTTTTGTCTTGCTTTATATTATTACAAATTTGATACAACAAATTGATTGCAACCCTATTACAAATTTAATTGCATTCTAAATTTCTATATAGAGGCATACACAACCATATGTTATAACATCATTTCTATATAACTACTTAATTTTCTCTAGAACCGATTTTTATGTTATATTTTTACCCCTCTATAACATCATTCTACCTATAACACCAATGGCATACATTATAGCGGTATACTCTTTATAAAGATACATCTCTATAACAAATATACTCAAATATTAGAGTTTGACGTTACCACTTATATGGAGTTTGATGCTACACTTCCAATCATTGAAACTTACACTGATGAAGAGATTATTACACTAGTTTGGAGTGGAAGAACAAGAGACAACGAAGGCAGAAGCTAACAATAAAAGTGCTGATAAAGAGTCTCAACTTATTGCTACTTAGGTGAAGATAGAAGAGTCAATGGTTGAGCTCTAAGATATCCTTCAATAAAAGCTATTGAATATCTCTTGCAGATAGTTTTAACAAAAGTCTTTGCCAATTCAAGCATTATATTGTCGCTAAGAGACTGGAATTTACGAAACAACCTACAATTGTAGAATTCTTATGTCAAACTTGAAATTTATAAAATTTCAATTAATGTTCCTTAAATTTTAATTTTTTGGTTTTATAGTACAATAAATTATGACTTTATTAATAATTATATAATTTTAAAAATTTTAAGTAATAAAATATAAAAATCAGATTTTAAGTTAAACATGAATTTTGATTTCGTTTAGAACATCAGAAATACAGAAAATATTTTGTGTACTTTTTTTGTTTATAACAGCTAAATGAGATCTAAATATTGAATACCAGTATACATATATAAGAGCATCTTGGTATAGCAGCAATGAAAGTTCTAGACAAAGGATGCAACTATAACGGAGTTTGACTGTAGTTCAAATAGGTCAATTTTAAATTGTTGGTTAGGTTATCCCTAAATAGAGTATAAATTTAACTAAAACTATAAACTAAAGATTTCTACTAATGGTCTTTTTTCGATGCTTAAAAGACTAGGATTTCATGTGCTACATAATTATGCCCCTAATGGAATCTAACTACCAAGCCCACCAAGTAATGGGTCATACTTTGAAACGCACAAACATTCACTCTATATATTCCTTTCGGTAGTAGGTTAGACTAACACATTTTGACCCTTTCGGTATCAATAGGTGTTTCATGAGTCACAAGTTGCTTTCGGCTAAGGTTATCCCCTTTTAATATTCAAACCTGTTAAACAAAGTAACTGCTACTACACCTACTTTGGGTTCCTCGTCATTATGATCTTTACCTATTTTCAAAACCACTCTTTCGATGTAATTTCAGTACTAAGGGATAGAGCCTATGCCGATCACCACAAGTTCCTTAGATTTTAGGTTTGAAGGCCATGAAAAGTGATATTCCCAACTAGTACCTGTGTTAAGCCCCGTATGTCTAAAGAACATATATCATCTTAATGACACGCTAAGTATGATTTAAGTAAGTTTAAAGTCATAATAGGATCATATATGACATTTATATGTAGAATATAAAGTTTCGAAAAAATCATATTTAAGTTGCGGAAAACTGACGAAGGATTTGCCTTGTAACGAAGCTTTTTGAGCAATTAATTCTGTGTTATATGAGGTCTTTTGGGAACATATCATATACCAAATTGAATGTCTTGGAGTGTAGTTTCTAACACTTTTGATCGTTTATTCATATAATGTCTGGATAAAAGATATGAGCGTCAGAAGTCAGGCAAGAAAAAGGGACATAAGCGCAAAAGAGGACTAAAACTGAAATGTTTCAAGTATAAAAGAGAAATTCGTCTTCCTTCTCATCATTTACAGAAATATCAAGATAGAAACAGTGCTTTCATGGGTATTGAAGCCATTTTTATGGTTTTGAAGGAAGGACATCAATCTTATGTCGAAATTAAAGACGGATTGCGTCAAAACGCTCTACGCGATTAAGGTAACGTTATGCTACCTTCAATTTCGTCTATAGTTTGAGTTTTAGAATTACTTAATGGCTAAGTAAATTACCTAAATGCTATGTTATAGCTTTTTTAGGCTTTAGAAGGTGTAGAATTAAAAAAAAAAAGGTTTAGAAGCAAAAGGCATCAAAGGCATGTAAGGCTAAACCTTTCTTTCGACAAGGCATTTGTTTTATATCTTTTGAAGTTTGTTTTAGTTCCAAACTTGATGATTCTTGTGAGGAACTTGTATGGAATAAAGGTAACCATATTTGTGCTTAATTTTGTGCTAAGAACCACGGTGAAAGATGTCCAAAACAGCAGCACGAAATGTTCCAAAATTTAGAAAATTATTTTTATCTTCGGACAGTTGTTAGTAGTTTGAGCATAACTCCTTATAAAACATTGATGTTGAGATGCTTTAAGATTCCCTGTAACCCTAAGACATATATCTAAAACATTCGTGAAGACACTGAAGTCTATAACTTTGATCTATACTTTAAAAATTAGGTCGGAAGGCAGGAAAGTGGTGCTGTCTAGACATTCTATATGTGGATTTGTTATGTCGTCTTGTCGTCTCATCATGTTATTCATTTAATCTGTTTATGTTATCAGTTTATCCGGGTATCCATCCCGTGTATATTATAGTGCTGGTTCTGTTTTTGTGAACAATCAAGTTTTAGGGAAACTCTGCCGAATTTTTTATAGAAATTCAAAGAGTCTGACAAATTCTAAAGTCTAGGTTGTGTCTTTAATTTCATCTAGAGTTTTCTTATCATTCCTTTGAGTCCATATCTATTGTTGCCACATGTCTTATGCCTCATACATGCTTATGCTTATATTGTGATCATATTGTGTGTGATTTGGAGTCCCCCATAGAGGTTGGACATTGGACACACAGTCCGGTCGCATATAATACTACCCATCTGGAGGACACAGCCCCTCTGGTTCTGGCGGGAGTTGAAACACCTAGTGTGACCGGGTGTTATTCACACACTCTGACCAGAGATACTAGATATTACTAGCTGTGGGGGCATAACCCATAACACCTGCCAGGTTTGTTATATACGCGTATATAGCCACAGTATGTACCGCGTGACTATACATGAGGCTAGTTCAGATGTTCAGTTACCTGATTTGCGGGGATACAATCCGTAACACCAGACAGGTACCAGTTCAGATAACAGTTCAGCTTTAGCTCAGTACCAATTATCAGTTCTCAGTTATCAGCCACCAATTCTTAGTGTCAGTATCAGTTGACAGCTGTCAGTTCTAGTTTTTAGTTACCAGTTATCAGTCATATTACAGTCATTTATCAGTATAGTTCCGTTTAGTTTAGTCTTCAGTTTCAGATTCAGCTAGACTTCAGTTTATATTCGGATCATGTTTAGTACGTTCTTCAGATTTCCAGCTACATTGCTATGCTCCAGCTCATATTTACATATTTATATTCAAGCCTTACAATTTCATTCAGCTATGATATATTATATGCTCATGCCTTACATACTTTGTACATATCCTACTCACGCCCTTTCCTGGGGCGCTGCATTTCATGTCGTGCAGGTATAGATAGATCACACCCTGAGCAATGTTAGTAGGATATCTACCAGCTGTTGGAGTCATTTCGTCTCCTTCCGGGGTTTACTACTTTTGGTATTTTGTATCGACGTCGAGTAGGTATAGCAGAGCCTTGTCCCGTCCTTTATATATTCAATTCAGCACTCTTAGAGGCATGTAGATATGTCCCTGTGTGGTTCAGTCACTATGTTTTATATGTCAGGGTGTGATAACCTTGTCATCTTCTCAGACATTATGTTTTCAGTAAATATGTATGTATTTATAACCAGGTTTCCATCTAATCTCTATTATTCATAGATTATTAGTAGGTTTAGCGATGATCGATACTCAGTGTCGGTTATCCGTCACGGCTCTAGGTTTGGTCGTGACAAAAGTGGTATCAGAGCAGTTCAGTCCTAGGGTGTCTACATGCAATGTCTAGTAGAGTCTTGTTCAGGAGTATGTTGTGCGCCATACGTATGAACAGGAAGCTACAAGGCATTTCAGGATGGTTGTCTTTCTTTCTTCTCTAGATTGTGCGATAGGGCCATGATTATAGAATTCACCCTTCTAACTGTAATATTGTGAATACAGCGATGCCGATGAAGAAACTAACAGCTGCCCAAAAGGGCAAAGCTATTGTCTGCAGGGTACTAGTAGAGTGCCACCTGTGGTGGATGAGAGTGAAGAGTCCAGACCTGAGGCTCCATCTGAGGCCTCACAAATCCCCTCAGTTCATGGTGATATTAGAGGTACTGCAGCTACCATGCCTCCAGCTCCTCAGCCTGATAGTCAGGGCAAAAAATGAGGGATGCTATCAGATTATTGACCAGTGTTATAGTTGCTCAGACTAGATGGCATAGTGCAGATGCCCAGGGAGAAACTGGATCCAGGATTAGGGATTTTATCCTACTAGAGCCTCCAGTCTTTACTGGATACCGTACAGGAGAGGACCCTCAGGATTTTCTAGTGAGGATAGCCAGGGTGTTGAGGGTCAAACACGCGTCAGAGACAGAGTCAGTAGAGTTGGCTGCATTCAGATTGCATGACCTAGCAGCAGGGTGGTATCAGACATGTGAGCTATCTAGAGGGCCAAATGCTACTCCGGCGACTTAGAAGGAATTCTCGAATGCTTTCCTTCATCAGTATATTCCTATAGAGACACAGAGATCACGTGCTGATCAGTTCCTGACCTTGAGACATGAAAGTTTGAGTGTAGAAGAGTATAATTATCGCTTTAATTCTTTAGCAAGGTTTGCCCCTACGGTGGTAGCAAGTATAGAGGATAGAATTTGCAGGTATGTAGTGGGACTAGGTCCACACCTAGTGAAGGAGTGTATGGCTGCTGCTATGCAACCAGGTATGAGCATATCACACATTTAGGCATTTGCTTTATCACTTGAGAAGAGGAAGCATAAATAGAGAGCCGTTAGGGATAGAGTGTCACATAAAAGGGGGAAATTTTCTGGTTCGTTTGGAGAGACATCTGGAGCGAGTAGGCAATAGAGTGTTAGACAGCTACCAGCTATTATACCTCCACAGTCCCGTGCCCCGAGATTTGATAAACCTCCTATCTCTAGAGCTAGTCAGGCATCACAGATTTCAGGATTTCAGTGTCGTGGTACTTCTGTACAGGCCAGTCAGACATATCCCAGATGTTCAGATTGTGGTAGACGCCACTTGGGACCATGTCAGTTAGGAGTTGATACTTGTTATATTTGTCGTGAGGCAGGACATTTCATGAGAGATTGCCCGACTAGGGGTGGTAGTGGTGCAGCCCAGCCAACTAGATCGTGGTAGAGGTCGACGTGGAGCTCCTACAGTAGGCGGTCTCAAAACCGCACCTATTAT
The DNA here is from genome assembly GCA_029990575.1 of Petunia axillaris subsp. axillaris. Classification (NCBI taxonomy): domain Eukaryota; kingdom Viridiplantae; phylum Streptophyta; class Magnoliopsida; order Solanales; family Solanaceae; genus Petunia; species Petunia axillaris. The sequence goes on from JARKNS010000007.1 coordinate 11,179,625, forward strand.
CTTATTGGTCGACAGGACCAAGAGGCTTCACCAGATGTAGTCACAGTACCAGGTACGCAGCCCATATCCATTCCTCCTACAGGATGGCACCAACAGAACTTAAAGACCTTAAGGAGCAACTGAAGGATTTGTTAGATAGAGGCCTCGTCAGACCCATCATTTCCCTGTGGGGAGCCCCAGTATTATTTGAGAAAAAGAAAGACAGCTTTCTACGCATGTGCATAGATTATAGACAGCTGAATAAAGTCGCAATCAAGAATAAATACCCTCTACCCAGGATTACTGACATGTTCGACCAGCTCCAGGGTGCCAAGTGCTTCTCGAAGATAGATTTGCGATTAGGCTACCATCAGGTTAGAGTCAGAGAATGTGATATACCTAAGACTACATTCAGGACCAGGTATGACCATTATGAGTTTTTAGTGATGTCGTTTGGACTCACTAATGCCCCTGCAGTGTTTATGGATCTGATGAACAGCGTATTAAGGCCTCACCTGGATTTATTTGTGATTGTATTTATTGACGATATTCTCGTCTATTCAAAGTTTGACTCAGAACATATGGAGCATTTACACGCAGTATTAGGTACTCTTCAGGACCAGCAATTATACGTTTTTTCACGAAGTGTGAATTGTGGTTAGATTCAGTGCCATTTCTTGGCCACATAGTTTCAGCAAAAGAAATTAAAGAAGATGGCCAGAAGATCTAAGCTATGAAGAATTGGCACAGACCTACGACGCCAACAGAGGTATGTAGTTTTCTGGGTTTGGCAGGTTATTACAGAAGATTCGTGGAGGGGTTTTCCTCCTTTGCAGCTCCACTGACCAAATTGATACAGAAAGCAGCCAAATTTCAGTGGTCAGACTCTTGTGTCCAAGAACTAAAGAACAGGTTGATAACAGCTCCAGTACTTACACTTCTAGAAGGATCTGAGGGCTATGTTATTTACCATGACACTTCTCGAATCAATCTTGGTTGTGTATTGATGCAGCACAGAAGAGTAATTGCTTATACTTCCAGGCAGTTAAAAAAGCACGAGCAGAATTGCCCTACTCATGATTTGGAGCTTGCAGCAGTCATTCATGCATTGAAGATTTGGACATTATTTGTACGGTATTCATGTTTATATTTATATTGACCACACGAGCCTCCAGTACGTGTTTAAGCAGAAGGAGCTAAACCTATGACAGAGGCGGTGGCTAGAGTTGCTGAAGGACTACGACATGGAAATTCTTTATCATCTGGGTAAAGTGATTGTTGTTGCTGATGCCCTTAGTCGTAAGTCTATGGGTAGTCTATCTTATTTACAACCACAGAAAAGATAGTTAGCTCAGGGACTCCACCAGTTGGCCAGAATGGGAATCAGATTAATAGATTCAGACGATGCAGGAGTTACAGTTCAGAACACAACCACTACTTGCCTAGTGACAAAAATAAAATAGCGCCAATATGAGGATCCAGTTATAGTTGAATACAGACAGATAGCCAGAAGAAAACTAAAGTCACCATACAGGGTTACTAGTGACGAGATTCTCATGCATAAAGATAGACTTTGTGTTCCTGATGTTGCAGATTATGTGGACAGATTATGACAGAGGCACATTATTCCAGATACACTGTTCATCCAGGTTCGACTAAAATGTAACATGATCTTAAGCAGATTTACTGGTGGGACGGAATGAAGCGTGACATAGCAGAATTTGTGGCTAAGTGTCCTAACTGCCAGCAGGTTAAAGTCGAGAATAAAAAACCTAGTGGCTTGTTGTAGGAAATAGAGATTCTATCAAGGAAATAGGAAGCAATGAGTATGGACTTCATTACAGGCTTGCCCCATACGCGGAGCAGGTATGACTCTATATGTGTTATAGTTGACAGGCTTACTAAATCAGCTCATTTCTTGCATGTTAGAACTGCATATACAGCGGAGGATTATGCTAGACTTTATATCAGAGAGATAGTGAGCCTACATGGTATTCCAGTATTTATCATTTTAGAAAGGGGTGCACAGTTTACAGCAAATTTCTGGCGATCATTCCAAACAGACTTAGATACACAGGTGAATTTGAGTACATCATTTCATCCCCAGACAGATGGACATGCTGAGTGAATAATTCAGACATTAGAAGATATGCTTAGAGCTTGTGTGTTAGATTTTGGAGGCAGATGGAGTGATCATCTGCCATTGATAGAGTTTGCATATAATAATAGCTATCACTCTAGCATACAAATGGCGCCATATGAAGCTTTGTATGGGTGCAAATGCAGGTCTCCTATAGGATGGTTCGAGGTTGGCGAGTCTCAATTGATAGGTCCAGACTTAATCCAGCAAGCAGTTGATAAAGTCAAATTGATCAGGGAAAGATTATTAGCAGCGCAGAGCAGACAGAAGTCCTAGGCAGATGACCGACATCGAGATTTAGAATTTCAGATTGGCGATTGGGTATTCTTGAAAGTATCACCTATGAAAGGCGTTATGAGATTCGGAAAGAAGAGAAAGCTTAGCCCTAGATTTATTGGTCCATATCAGGTTATCAGGTGAGTTGGGCGTGTAGCCTACGAGTTAGACCTTCCAGCAGACCTTCAGGAGGTACATCCAGTATACCATGCTCAGAAAATGTGTCGGAGACCCTTCTAGAGTTGTACCAGTAGATGATGTACAGATCACAAAGCAGTTGACTTATGAAGAGGTGCCAGTTGCAATTTTAGATAGGCAGATTTGTTGACTAAGGACGAAACACATTCCTTCAGTTAAGGTACTATGGCGAAGCAATAACGTAGAATAAATGACTTGGGAAGCTGAGGGAGATATGATAGCCAAGTATCCACATCTCTTCACTACTTCAGGTATATAATAGATCCTTGCTTAATGCTTCTACATACTTCATTTAATATTCGAGGACGAATGTTCCTAAGAGGGGGAGATTGTTAAGCCCCGTATGTCTAAGTGACGTATATCATCTTAATGACATGCTCAGTATGATTTAAGTAAGTTTAAAGTCATAATAGGACCATATATGACGTTTATATGTTGAATATAAAGTTTGGGAAAAATTGGATTTAAGTTGCGAAAAAACTGACTAAGGATTTGCCTTGTAACGAAGCTTTTCAATTAATTTTGTGTATTATATGAGGTCTTTAAGAACATATCTTATACCAAATTGAATATCTTGGAGTGTAGTTTCTAATTCTCTTGACCGTTTGTTCATACAATGTCTGGATAAAAAGATAAGAGCATCAGAAGTCAGGCCAGAAAAAGGGACATAAGCGCAAAAGAGGACTAAAACTGAAATATTTCAAGTATAAAAGAGAAATTCGTCTTCCTTCTCGTCATTTCTAGAAATATCAGTAGAGAAACATTTCTTTCATGATTATTGAAGCCATTTTTATAGTTTTGAAGGAAGGACACCAATCTAACTCGAAACTGAAGACGAATTGCGTCAAAACGCTCTACACATTATGTTACCTTCAATTTCGTCTATAGTTTGAGTTTTAGAATTACTTCATGTCTAATTAAGGTACCTAACTGTTATGTTATAGCTTTTTTAGGCTTTAGAAGGTGCGGAATTCAAAGAAAAAAGGTTTAGAAGTAAAAAGCATCAAAGATATGTAACGCTAAACCTTTCTTTCGACAAGGAATTTGTTTTGTATCTTTTGAAGTTTTTCTTAGTTCCAACCTTGATGGTTCTTGTGGGGAAATTGTATGGCATAAAGGAAGCGTGTATGTGCCTAATTTGGTGCTAAGAACCATAGTGAAAGATGTCAAAAACAATATCATGAAATGTTTCAAAATCTGAAAAATTGTTTTTATCTTCGGACAGTTGTTAGTAGTTTGAGCATAAATCCTTGTAAACAATTGATATTGAGATGCTTTAAGATTCCTTGGAACCCTAAGACATATATCTAAAACATTCATGAAAACCATGAAGGCTATAACTTTATCTATACTCTGAAAATTTGGTCGGAATGCAGGACAGTGGTGCTATCCAGACATTCTACATGTGGATTTGTTATGTCGTCTGATCATCTCATCTTGTTATCCATTTAATCTGCTTATGTTATCAGTTATCCGGGTATCCATCCCCGTGTATATTATTGTGTTGGTTCTATTTTTTCAGACCATCTAGTTTTAAGGGAAACCTGCCGAAATATTTTTATAGAAATTCAAAGAGTTGGACAAATTCTAAATTCTAGGTTGTGTCTTAAATTCCATCCAGAGTTTTCTTATAATTCATTTGAGTCCATATCTATTGTTGCCACATGTGTTATGCTTATACATGTTTATGCTTATATTGTGATCGTATTATGTGTGATTTAGAGTCCCCCATAGAGGCTGGACATTGGACACACAGTCCAGTCGCGTATGATACTATCCATCTGGGGGACACAGCCCCTCTGGTTCAGGTGGTAGTTGAAACATCTAGTGTGACCCGGTATCATTCTTACACTCTGACTGGAGAGACTAGATATTACTGGCCGGGGGAGGGGGGGGGGACATAGCCCATAACACCCGCCAGGTTTGTTATATATGTATATATAGCCACAGTATGCACCGCATGACTATACATGATGCTAGTTCGGATGTTCAGTTACCTGATTTGGAGGGATACAACCCATAACACTAGACATGTACCAGTTCAGATAACAGTTCAGTTTTAGCTGAGTACCAGTTATCAGCCACCACTTCTTAGTGTCAGTATTAGTTGACAGCTATCAGTTCCAGTTTCTAGTTACCAGTTATCAATCATATTATAGTCATTTGTCAGTATAGTTCAGTTCAGTTCAGTCTCAGTTTCAGATTCAGCTAGACTTCAATTTATATTCGGATCATGTTTAGTACGATCTTAAGATTTCCAGCTACGTTGATATACTCCAGCTCATATTTACATTTTTATATTCCAGCCTTACAGTTTCATTCAGCTACTCCCTCTGTCCCATTTTGTTTGTCCTAGTTACTGTTTCGAGAGTCAAACTTCTTAAATTTGACCATAGATTAGGATATAAAAATCTTTAACTCTTTTTAAATAAAATTTACTTATTTGAAAACTACATGAAAAGTACTATAAGTCACAATAAATTACAACAAAAAATGTTTAAAAGATATATATAAAAATTAAGGTCAAAGATAAACTCGTTTGACTCTCGAAATCCGAACTACGACAAACAAAGTGGGACAGAGGGAGTATTATATATTATATGCTCATGCATTACATACTTTGTACATATCGTACTCACACCCTTTTCTAGGACGCTACGTTTCATGCCGCGCAGGTATAGAGAGATCAGACCCTGAGCCACGTTAGTAGGCTATCTACCAGCTGTTGGAGTCACTCCGTCTCCTTCTGGAGTTTACTACTTTTTGTATGTTGTACAGACGTCGAGTAGGTATGGCGGGGCCTTGTCCCGTCCTTTATATATTCAGTTCAGCACTCTTAGAAGCCTGTAGATATGTCCCTGTATGGTTTAGTCACTATGTTATGTATGTCAGCATATGATAACCTTGTCATCTTTCCAGACGTTATGTTTTTCAGTAAATATGTATGTATTTATAACCAGGTTGCCAACTCATCTCTATTATCCATAGATTATTAGTAGGTTTAGCGATTAGCGGCACTCAGTGTTGGTTATCCGTCGCGGCCCTAAGATTGGTCGTGACAACTAGTCTTCGTTAGTTAGACCCCATTAAATTTACAACTATGTTTTGAACAAAACCATAGGTATAATTTAGCTGCTCATGCTTTGTAAAGAATGCATACATGTAATTGAAGATACTAGCATTAGGAACAAGAATACGTTAAAATCCTTACAAATGGATGGTTGATTCTTCACCAATGGAGAAAACTTGTTAAAGAAGACAAAGGTGCTCCCGAAATTGCTCTCCAAGACAAAGATATGTAAAGTAAAGTAACTCAAGCAACTTATAATCTTTGCAAAAAATAATTACAAAAATGAACTTTTGCAGTTGTGCGGCGGACTCCTTACTGTGTGGCCGCACATCTGGGTTTTGCTTGACATTCGAACTTGAAAATGTTCTGTTTTGCGGCCGCCTAGTTGATCAGGCTGTCGGCTTCTCAATGATCTTCAAGATCATGTGGCTAGCCCTTTGAATGTGCAGCTACACATTCCTTTTCTTATTTGATTGTGTTGAGGCTTTTTCCTTGGTAGGCCACATTTTCGAGTTGTCCTGAGTTTGGTCTCTTTCATGAACTTATCATTTGGCGGACACCTTATGATTGTGCGACAATTTCTCAATGAAAGTGTGGTCGCATAGTTATTTTGAGATAGCACATTGAGAATTATTGGACTTGGCCTATTTCCATTTTTTGGGATTGTGCGGCCGCATGATAGTAAGGTTGTTGCACCTTTACAAGATTGTGCAGCGTCACTTTCTCCATTTCTACTACTTCTTTATTTTTCAGCTTAACTTGGGCTATTTATTTTTTGTGCCTTCATCCATTCCATTTTGCACTCTAACACCTGATACAAAGCATAAAACATCATTTCTCTACTGATCGGATGCTTTTGGATTTAAAAATAAAAGTAAAAGTGAGTATTGTGTTGACAAAATGTCCGCATATCACTCTCTCTAACTTAAGTCTTTGCTTGTCCTCAAGAAAATCAAAATCTACCTAAAGTTAAGTGGTTGCTTTCAAATTTTATGCAAAAGATGAAGTCAAGTTCCATTTTCATCGATTTCAAAACCTCATTTAGCACCAGCAACTAAGCACACTCATGACTACTCAACAAGGTGTTACATGCATCACTTATGAGTTTCACAATGGTCTATGAATGATACTAGAGCCTCAGCCACTTAATTAATTAGAAATAAAACGTGACAAATCCAAGTTGTTGAATATTAACTTGGAAAAAGAAATACGCAAACTACACTAGACTTATTTGTATTTGGGGTTGGAACTAAAAATTTTAAACAGAAAATATAAAAAAAAATATTATAGTCCGTTTGCCAAACTTCTAGGAAGCCAAAAGTATTTTCTGAAAAAATTTGAGGTGTTTGGGGAAAAAAGTGATTTTGAGCGTAAGCAGAAATAGTTTATGCTGTTTGGGAGAAGCTATAAATTTCAGAAGCAGAAGCCCTTTATTAATTTTTCAAGACAAAAATATCCTTACATAAAAAATTTATTTAACAAACAACAACAACAACATACCTAGTGATATCCCATTAAACTTAAAATAAGAAACACAAAACTTGCACTTTACGTACTATATTTTCGTCCTGCTCAGCCTGAAACTTTTAGAATCTAGAGTCTGCCTCTAAACATCCAATTTATCATTAACTCTGTACCACATGACTCGTCAACCAAAGCTATATCATCTATTAATAACATACATTATGGTACCTCCCCTTAAATACTCTCTGTTAATTCATCCATCACTAGAGCAAATAAAAATGGACTAAACACTAACGCCTGATGTGATTTCATCTTGATTGAGAAGTGATTTGAGTGTCCCCCTACTGTTCTCACTGGGCTCTTGATTCCTTCGTGCATGTCCTTCATCGCTTTGATATATTCAACGGGTACTTCATTAGATTCTAAGCATCTCCACAAAACCTCCCTTGGGATTTTGTCATAAGACGTTTCTAGGTCTATGAACATGTAAGTCTTTTTTCTTGTACTTGTAATGCACAATCAACCTCCTAAGAAGATGGATGGCTTCTGTAGATGATCGAAAATGCATGAATCTGAATTGGTTCTCGGAACTAGTTACATCTCTCCTCATCCTCTTCTCAACCCCATCTCCCAAACTTTCATAGTGTGACTTAGTAGTTTGATACCCCTATAATTTTTTGCAACTTTGAACTTCACCCTTGTTCTTGTACAATGATATCATGGTACTTCACCTCCATTCCTCATTTTTTCCATCCTACGGATGACATCAAACAACCTAGTTGACGACTTCATTCCTGCTATGCCTGCACTCTTTCAAAATTCCACTAGTATCTCGTCAGGTTCGGTCGGTCTACCCCCTTTTATCTAACACATTGCCTCCTTAACCTCTTTAAATTTTATACACCTGCAGTGTCCAAAATCTCGATGGCTAGCCGAGTGCTCTAAATGACCCAGCACAATTTTCTCTTTCCCCTCTTTATTTAAAAGTTTATGAAAGTATGCTTGCCATCTCTATTTAATGTAAGCCTCTTCCACCAAAATCGTATCATCCTCGTCTTTAATGTACTTCAGTTGGCCTAGGTCGCATGACCACCTCTTCTCGCCTTGGCTAACCTATACAGATTCTTTTCCCTATTTTTGTCTGCTATTTCATTAACAAGTGTTCAAAAGCTACCACAGCCGCTAACTTCGGTTGATTCTTCGTAGTCTTATATTTATTCCTTATTTATTATCTTTTCTTCCTCGTCTTTACACTCCACTAACTTTATGTAAGTTCTTCTGGCTTCCACTTTTTCTTGGACCTCTTCATTCAACCGCCGATCCCTATGTGTCTATTAGGGTTTCCTTTTGAAACCCCTAGCACCTCTCTAGCTGTTTCCCTAATATAATCAGTTGCCTTAGTCCATATGCTGCTCGCATCTCCCCTACTCTCCTAAGTCCCGATAGCCACCAGCTTTTTCCCCAACTTTCGAATTTTACCATATTTTAAGGCCCCTACTAATTCTAGGTCTATCACACAATGCCCTCATTTTTCAAATCCTTATAATGTTTAGATCCAAAACCAAGAGCTTATATTTAGTTAAAAAGTTCTCACTCGGGATAATCTTACAATCCACACAAACATCTCTATTGCTCTTCCTAAGAAGTAGGAAATCAATTTGGGTCTTTGTCACCGTGGGACAAGTGCTTCTCCTTCTTTGAAAAATACAAATTAGCTATCACAAGGTCAAATTTTTTTTGCAAAATGCAAAAGGAAAACCCCTCTGTCATTTCTATCCCCATACCCATAACCGCCAGAGGTATTCATATATGTTTATGTTGCCCTGATGTATCTCTCAACTATAAATAAGATTTTGTTCTCCTCTTCAATCTTTTGGTTTAACTTTATTCTACTTATTAGAAACCATACTCTATATTTATATTTACACTTTAATTAAATAAAATAAAAATTTAAACTAAGTTGTTTATAAAGATAATTAATGTTTTCCTACATTTAAATAATATTTCCGCATGGACATTAATACTGTATTTTTCGTAATCTGACAATCAAAAATACTTTTTTGTAAAGATTATTCAAACACAATTTGTCTATAAAAATATTTTTCAAATTAGTTGACCAAACAGAAACTGCTTATTGTTCGGACCCATTTATGTATAAAATTTGGGGGCAATTTTTAATAAAAAATATTTTGAAAAAAACTGTTTTTTTATACAATTTATCGCTTTTTTAAAATCAAAAACTTCAAGTTCCCTCGACCAGTTTTTGGAAATATTTAGGAAAAAAACTTTTTTCCACTCACAAAATTTCAAGTTTTTTACATGTGAAATATATGTCCAAACACAACTTCAAGTTTCAAAAATTATTTTTCAACTCAACTTTAAAAACTAATTTTTTCAAGTTTCAACCAAATATATGTCCTAAAGCTAGCTTCAATAATTCCTTATTTAAAAAATATTTCTGACAAAAGTACTTTTCAAAATAAGGAATTTTTAGTACCTTGACCAAACAAGCTCTAAATATTATAGATCTAGACCTACCTACGCACATCTCTTGTTAAAATACTCTATTAAAACTATCAAGAGCTTGTTTGAGTAAGCTTAAAAGTAGCTTAAAAGCACATATGTACTTATAAGTATACTAGTTTTTAGACGCGTGCGTTGCACGTGGGTACCATATCATGTAGTACGGACGATCTTACAAAATAATAAATTTGGAGTATAACAAGCAACATAGAATTTGAAGGGGAAAAGTACAGAATAAGAACCTTCACTCCCTCACATCTGTAAGGCATTTAGATTGCTAAAATTATGCAAATGAATAAATCAAATATTAACAAATTAAAATATCAGCATGAATATTATTCATTTTGACTCGTTTTAGTTTAGAAAGGATCAACGTTGAATATGCTCGTACATGATGAGGATGAGTACTACAATAGTTAAAAGCATAAATCGACATTTGTTCTTACCTCTCTGTTGTCTATGTTGTTGAGCAAGCACACCAAATTAAGAGAACAATGCTATTTGATGATAAAAGTGGGTGTCAAATCGTTAATGCTCATAGAAAACAGAAAGAAATAAAAATATAAGTGATGAAATAAATTAAAGTGGCAACTTAAGAGTTCGGACTTTTATAATGTGACAAAAGAATTTCAAAAGACCATACATAAATTCTTGTACAGGTAAAAAGGTAGTAGTATATTATTCTAGATCGGTGGAAAGCTACCGGAGATAAGCTGAAAAGTTAAAAGGAATACAATGTATAAATAGATAAAGAGTAAGATGATTTTCATAGAATGTGAAAAACTATGCCTATATATTTGAAAATCGAGTTAACAAAATAAAAACTGACATGTCGAAAAGCCTAGATTAAGTAGGAGGAGAAGACATCTTCAATGGCTTCTCCTTGATTGCTCAATTTCTGAATCGCCGATTTCACTGCTTTCTTGTATTAGTGGTTGTAAATCCATTGGGAAATAGAACAACGTTAAAAAAAACTAAGTAAAAAATAATAAACCATCACATCATTAACTAAAATACTACGCAAATATGCTTATACCTTCAATTTTGCAAGTCAAATCTAAACTTCAGAAAAGCTTGAAACAAATCATTTTAATAGTTTTTTAATTTCTTTTACGAACCTGTGATAGTAAATACTCCATTGTTTACTACTGCATATGCCGATAGAAACCACGTTGAATTCAGTTCCACTCAATATACCTATTATCAAGTTAAGTTCATAAAATATAGGAATAATACTTTGAAATAATTGAAGGAGTAATTCTAACCATAGAAGGAGTTGTTGATCCAGCACCTTCTTTTGTGAAGCTACCACTGACGGTTCTGATCGTGGAAGAAATTAGTAGCATTTGCTAAAGAGTTAGATGCTTTAATTTATATAAAATGTGAAGAACTCTGAAAGTGTAAAACTCATAAATAAAGAAGAGTTGATGTTATATGAAGCCCGATATGTTACAACTTATACCAACTATTGAGTTACTTTCAAATGACTACCACATAATATGCATTAAATTCAAAAATAAATTCACACATTTCCAGATGAATATAATACTAAATTATATGCGGTAGTTTGGTTCATATTGGAATGACCAAAAGATACTCAAGAGACTTCTAATGAGTAATTACAATATCTCTTATCATATTTTCCGTAAGTACGGTGAATCTATTGTAGCTTTATTTATTAATTTTTGTTTGGTATTTGTATAGTTAGGTTTTTGCACAATGATATCAAAAGAATTTTTGTATTGCTAAAGGGCAAAGATGGTAGAATTCAATTTTATAGGGGTATTTTAGTATTTTAAATTTTACTTAGGAGGTTCTCACTTTTATAATAATATAATATGATTTTTACTTTTATTGCTGCAGGGGTAAAATGGTCTTTTACATTTTGCTTTTGGGTTTGGCTCTTTTATATTAGTATGATTAATGAGTATTTGGTAACTCAAAAGTCATGGATTTATAAACTTTTATATGCTTAAAATAAATCAAAAATGAGAAATTAAAAAATCTTAACTTCACAAAAGTAACATAAGCAACTTATGGTTTAAAATAAGCCCACCCAAACTGGTTCAAATGTCTTTTAAACTTTCTCAGAGAAACATAGGGACATGAATTATCGTATATAAAAGAAAAAGAGTAGAAAATCAATTTGATGTTAATGTTGCCTGGTTACCTATTCTGATGACGGATATGCCCTTTGGTTTTTGGGATCTGAATTGATTTTAGTCAATTTTCGTTACCCAACAGGAGAATCTCGTTCATCTTCTCGGTTTTTATCGTTAAATAAAGGCATCGCCTAGGGAGTATAAGGGGCCAAAGTATTTGACTAAATAACCCTCACAATTCATGTGAATTATGATTGTGCCAGTAGTGGAGAAGTAGTGGAAGACGATTCTGTTGCCCAAAATGCATTTTAAAGAATATCTGCCCATTTTACTAGGACATCTTAAATTGCAATAGAACCAAACCACCTATGGCACCTGTTGCCCAATTATGGCACCTAACTAACTGATTCTTTTTCTTCTCTTTCCTTTTGTAATCCACATGAATGAAATAAATCCAAATCGAAGATAATGACTCTATTCTCAAAAATATTCGGAGCTAATGAAATTTTTACTGCTTAAGTTGGCCCCTAATGCAAACTTCAGTGACGACAGCTGATAGTCTTTGCGATAACTTGGAATATTTGTTCTCTTTAAATCTTCATATATTAGCGTTTGAGAGTTAAATAATACTATTCTTTAAAAAAAACTAAACTTTTTCAATTTTCCACCGTAAAATATGGATAAAGAGAAGGTAACTCTTACAATTAATAAAAAATTAGGATTTTCTAAAAAATTGATTAACATGTCTTTATTGTGGGATGTGAAATTAATATCCGTAGGTTCATTAAGATATGGATATTATTTCCACAAGTGGGCAATGCAAATATGAATCGTATTTTCATTCAAATATAGCTCAACTACAAAATCACAGCAATCATATTTTTTCTTCCAAACGGACTCATGAGGCAGAGAACTATAAAGTGTTACGTTTTACAAAAGCGGGAAAGGTGGAGCAATAATATCCGTATCAATTATGATACCTTACAACTAATTATTCGAGTGGCAAATATGTTTCACTTATAGATTCACGAAGAATCCCAATAAAGAAAAAAAATATATATATATATAGAGAGAGAGAGAGAATACTTAAGTTCCGTTGAATTTAGATACATTTTATTCGGTGTAAACCTAATTATTTTTTGTCCTAATTGCCCCTTGAATTAAGCAATTTGATAGTCTTGATTTCCTAGATACTGACATGACAAAGAGTGTAACTCTCTTTTAAGTGCGTTGGAATGGAAAAAAAAACACTCAAACAATTGCTCCAAAGTAGCGCATTTTTCATGTATTAAAATAGTGATATACAATGAATATTTGCTTTGAATGTGGGGTTTTCTTATAGTTTCTTCTTAAAATAAATAACATATTTCATCTCAAACTTGTATTTCTTTTCATTTCTTCTTTAGATATAAAAATTATTCGTTCCAACTGTCCATTTGTTTGTGCTAAATTTGTAAAAGTATTTTGACCATAACTTTATTATTCTGTCATATAAAAAAATTTGACCTCGAATAATGAAATTCTAACAATGTAAGTACTTATTTATCTTTATATCGTCTTTAGATGCACTGTTGTGTCTTATGGTTGCGTATTTCATCTTTTAAAGGCCAAATCTATTTGCTAGAACTTCTTTTTAGCAAAATAAAAAGTTTTAGTCAAAATAATGGAGTACCAACTATGTAATTTTTTTTGTTTCTTCTTTAGATACAAAGGTTCAACTCTGAATATTTCTTCTACCTGCACAAAAAGTGAATTTATTTTCGTTGGAACTTCATTATTTTTTTTAAACAACTATAAAAAGATTTAGTCATATGACAGTGTTTTCAGCCAAATGGTTTATAGATCTATGTAGGGTGTCAATGGTTTTCGAAAAATCGACGTAACCGACCGAACCGTACCGAATCGAACCGATTTTTAGGTTATTTTTATCAAAACTGATGGTTTAAATATAACTCTATAACCGTACCGAATAATTAGGGTAGGTTTTTTTTATAAAATAAAAAAACCAAAAAAATACCGAATTGAACCGAATATATTAACACACAATATATATATATATGTTTTTTGTGTTAAGTCTAAAAATAAATATAATCAAACTTTTTTATTCGAGGTCTTGGACCTTGAGGTGATAGAAACACGATATACTAGTTAGCACCGAAAATGTAAACCACCAAACACATCTGCACTCATATAATTTTGTTGAAACTAAATCAATTTGTACGACTAATAAACTTGAGCATATATCAAGCTACTAACTTACCAAAATATCTAATATTATTCTACCCGTTTAAATTTCTCTTAGCATATATTTAATCTTTTACTATTCTAGTTTTTGAGTTATATTTAATCAATATCTGTCAACTCGTATTATTTAGAATTTTTTTGTCTTTGCTTCATTGATTTATATTACTATAGAATAATGTTCTTTTAATTAATTGTCTTATAAATAAATTTTATCAAAGTCATGTATGTGTTACCATGTTCTATTATCTACTTAATATAGAGTGACAATCACTTGTAGCTAGATACTGGAGAACGAAAATATGTCGAATACTTAAATATTAGTTATGACCATTTAAGAGTCATTATTTATTCAAATATTATCTTAAAATCATATTTTATGTGTTATATTAAATTTATAGGTATTTTACATAAAAATGGCACATTTTAATAATGGTACGACTCCACCACAGAGTTCTAAAAAAATTTACCGAAAATTAACCGAACGTACCGAAACCGAATGAAAACCGATATGAATGGGACGGTTTTGAAAAGTCTTATTTTGGTTATGCACAATAGAGTAACCGAAAAATTGGTATGGTATAAATTTTATGAAAAAACTGACGGAATCGAACCATTGACACCCCTAGATCTACGCAAACAAAGATGCTAAGAAATTGGTGGTTTTATATAGGAAAAGAAAATTAAAAAAGGTCATATGGACCAAAATCCTCATGTGGTAACGTGTGTCATCCACCTCGTTGGACTGAGCTCACTTAGGATGGTTAAGAGGGTGTTTGACATTGCTGCCAAAAAACTGCTTATTTTGAAAAGTATTTTTGACAAAAGTGTTTTTCAAATAAGTACCTTTAGATAATAAGCCGTTTTTATTTGGCAAATTCATTGGAGAAGTAATTTTGATAAATAATTTATGTTTGGCTAATCTTTACGAAAAGTACTATTGAGTGTTAAATTACGAAGTGCCCATTAATGATATGTTCAGAATTGGATTATTAGAAATAAAAAAATAATTTTAAATATTTATCATAAAATATTTTAATAAAAAAATTATTTCGTTAAAATGTAAAACATAAAGTAAAAGATATATATATAATTTTTTGAACAACATAAAATATTGTTAAAACAAAGTGAAAACGACATTAGGAGATCATATATAGGGTTGAGAGAAATACCAAGATATAAAACTAGTCCTAAGATGATACGGAGTAAATTACGCGGAAGCTAAAGACGATATGAAAATGCGGAAGCTAAAACAAGATAGGTGATATCTAACAAGATATCGAGATAAAAGCAAGACGAGGCTTGAAACGTTTACCTAAGTAGCACTGAGGAACTTGTCTCGATACACCCCGGGTGAAGTCAATGATCACCTATACTACGCAACTACCCTCAAGAGACACTCGGCTCTTGCAAATAGAATGATCAAAGAGGTTTCGATGTTCAACTTGGACTCGACCAAGCAAAATTATGCCCGCTCACGGGTTCTTCATTGAGATTCACTCAAGAAATACATCATTCTATATTCAAAGTTGTGTAATGTAATGAAATGGCCAAGGACTCTATTTATAGGCCCTTCTAAGACTAAAATGAAATGACTAAAATAGCTCTCAACTAAGTTAGAACATTATATAACAGTTAAGGGCAAAATAGGAAGTTCACAACAAAAATCTTGACTTTCAGCGTCATGGGCGTAGCGCCCCAAAAGGAGGCGGAGCGCCCCATGGGTGGGCGGAGCGCCTACTTGGGCAGCTTCTTGGGCGGACCGCCTAGGTGCTTGGGCAGACCGCCTGGGCGGTGCGCCTTGGGGCTTATCTTCTTGATACTTCTCCGGATCGCTCCTAAAGCCCTTGGCTTCCCGTCCTTTGCATCCTTTAAGCTTGGCACTCATTGATTGGAGTCTTTGCTCGATTTGCCCCGTATCATCCTCCCCTTCTAGAGAAGATTTCGTCCTCGAAATCAAGGTGTTATCTTTCATGGTATCTTTTTCTCCTCGGGATGCCCAATACTCTCCTCCCTTGTTCTTCTTGATCGCCACTTTGGGATAGGCTTCTTCCAAGTTCTCCTTCGCCTTAGCATAGAACCTAGGGCCTACAAGTGACGACAAGCACTACTAAAAATTCCTACTCTGAAAGTAGGTTAGAGCAAATAGTGTGGAAAACACATTCTTATGGTAAAGCCAAGTATCAATAATGATGAAAAAGCTCACGTATCCCAAAGAAACGATAAGTACTTGACTTAGCAAAGAAATGCACTCAATACAAGAACTAGAAAAAAGATAATTAGGACATGGAATATGTAAGATCAATTTATCAATAATCCTACGATCCCTAAGCTCATTACGAACACACCAAACCTTCAATGCAATACCTTCACAATGTGGTACAATGGTTTTGGCATGTTCAATTCACAAAGTGTGGTTAACATGTGGGATGGGATAGGCAAAGTAGTGCAATTCACAATTAGCATCAAGTACCCCATTCCCCTTCTTGAAAGCTCTCATACTCACACTAAGAGATACCTCCTCACATCTAATTTCATCCTCAAGACAACCCCTCTCACAAGGTAAGCTCTCAAGGAAGGCATTAATAATGGCTTCTTCATCATCATAACCCGAACCAACAAAAGTAGGGTCACTAGAAGAATCATCTACCTTACTCGATGCTTCAAACAAAGAGTTGTCTATGAGATCAAATCCCTCACACCACTGAGGTTCCAACTCCTTCCTAACTCTAGCTTGATACAACTCACCACCACAAATAAAGATGCCCTCAAACAATGGAAATGTTCATGGTCAAGCAAAAGCATAGTATCATAGCTAGGTTCATCACCCGCACTTGAGGAGTCATCGAATATATTCGATTCATCTCATCCACTAGGGACTCCTCAAGGTAACTACTTTCCCCACTACAACACATAGGCCTACCAAAGGCAATTAAATCAATAAGAGCATGATCAAACAACTCATCTTCCCCTTTATAAAAAATAGGTGGTGTGTCATAACAAGGCTCACAAGTATAGTCAACTATCATTTCCTCACTAAAGAGAGGTTCATTGAATATCGAGCTCACATCACGATGTGGCTTATCAATCCTCTCAACTAGTGTTTACATGAACACACAAGTTGACTAATCGACTCTACGCTACTTGCAATTTCATTAAATGCATTACAAGTACCAACTAGCATTGAGTCTTCACAAGACGAGGGATTAACATGTTCATGAAAGAGTGAAGTAACAATTACATTTGAGTCACTCCCATGAGCACTCACATCGCTTGAAATGTCGCGTTCAACTCCTCCTTCATAAAGCTCACAATGAAGATCTCCATCCTCTTGTCTTCCTTCCAAGGCAAACGGTTGAGGCTCCAATAGCTCGCCTCCAAGAGTACCTACACAAAAGCTATAACAAGAGGAAGAATACAACATATGGTTAGGACAAAGAGTGCCCTCACTCTCAATTTGTTTCTCCTCTCCTCTTCTTCCTTGCAATCCGCTCTCATGTGCAAGTGTATAGGGATGGGGTCCAAGAATGTCATCACCTCGCTCACCTTCCCTAACTCCCTCATTTGCCATTGGTTGGCTCATAGGAGTAGTAGAATTACCCCTAGAGTGAGTAGTTACATCTACTTGGGGATTGCCCAAGTTGTTGGGAATGCTCACTTGTTGGGAATGCCTAACTTCCCTTCACTAATGCCTTCTCCGGCATCATTTTGGACACTCGGGGTCTATTCCTCGTTGAGGCTATCAAGCCTCGAGCTTATGGATCTCACCTCGGCCAAGAGATAGGCCAAAGTGCTTACCGGGACCTCAATGGTATCGTAAACGTCTCCGGCCATGTAGCTACAAAAATTAAAGACAAGAGAAAGAGGTTAGAATGAAACCTCACTCGCTCCCTCACCTTTTGAATGTCACTCGGGTACACTCGATTTAGTGGGTGGTAGGATCACTCAAGCTTGATTTCAAAGGCTTCCTCATAGTTGAACAACCACCTCAATAACCACTCAAGTCACACGAACCAAATGCTCTTCGGGGTGAGTGGAATTGATGGACTCTATGGGAGAACGACTATATAAGTGAGCACTTGAGCAAAAAATGTTCTACGAGTCTTCTTTGAATTTTCAATCACAGCCATGCACGAGGATCCTAAAAGCTCAATGAACTAGTCCTAAATTAGTAGGAGAAATACTCAAGAAGTACTAGCCGGAAGCAATACAAGCAAAGAAAGACTGAAAACCTAGGAAACAAACTACCCGGAACAAGTTTCAGAGGTGGGCGGTCTGCCCTAATGAGGAGGCGCTCCACCTAGATTTCTGTCAAAATTTGGGCAGCGCCTAGGGTGGGCGCTGCGCCCAGGCCTGTGCCTCAGCTTTTCCACAACGTGTTTTTGGACGATTTTGACCCAAATTCTTCAACGGTTTCAAGTTGTTTCTCAAATCAAAGGATATCCAAAGTTGTTTTTAACTATAGCAAACAATCCCCAATGATTTATATCAACAAACAACCATCGACATGATCGAATAAAACTTTCGAAGCAAAAATTTTAAACATTCAAGAATTTTGGATTTTCAAAATTTCGATCTTCAATCCGTAACACCAAAACACGTTATAAGTATACCAAATCAACGGGTTAACAATTTAGAACAATCCCCGATACTTTTTAACGCTTGGGTAATCAAGTTCAACCCGATCTATGAATTTTTTTCAAGTTTTCCAATTTTTCAATTTTTTGTTTTTCTTCTAATTTTCAAGAACAAACAACACAATCACAACAACAACAAGAACAAGATCGAGGATTCATTAGAACGAAGCCTAGCCGTGCTCTGATACCAACTGATACGGGAAAATTACGCGGAAGCTAAAGACGATATGAAAATGCAGAAGCTAAAACAAGATAGGCGATATCTAACAAGATATCGAGATAAAAGCAAGACGAGGCTTGAAACGTTTACGTAAGTAGCACCGAGGAACTTGTCTCGATACACCCCGGGTGAAGTCAAGGATCACCTATACTACACAACTACCCTCAAGAGACACTCGGCTCTTGCAAATAGAATGATCAAAATGTTCAACTTGGACTCGACTAAGTGAAATCATGCCCGCTCATGGGTTCTTCATTGAGATTCACTCAAGAAATACATCATTCTATATTCAAAGTTGTGTAATGTAATGAAATGGCTAAGGGCTCTATTTATAGACCCTTTTAAGACTAAAGTAAAATGACTAAAATAGCCCTCAACTAAGTTAGAACATTATACAACACTTAAGAGCAAAATAGGAAGTTCACAACAAAAATCTAGACTTTCAGCGTCATGGGCGGAGCGCCCCAAAAGGAGGTAGAGCGCCTGAATTGGAACTTCTTGGGCAGCCTAGTGAGGGAGGCGGAGCGCCCCATGGGTGGGCGGAGCGCCTACTTGGGCGGACTGCCTGGGTGCCTGGGTGGTGCGCCTAGGCGCTTATCTTCTTGATACTTCTCCGGAAAACTGCTTCTGCTTCTACATAAAAGTATTTTTTTTTGTAAACCAAACACCTCAAAATTTCAAAAAAATACTTTTTAAAAAAAAGCATTTTTTACTCTGGTCCGGCTATAAGGCTATCAAATTATCAAACTTATGATGGAAATTAAGACCACATATAGTTCAGGTATAAAATATAAAAGGTAGCAAATTGTAGGGTGACCAGGGGATTTACATGGGATCAAGAGGGTTCAAATGAACCATTATGTGTTAGATTTTCTATTAATTTGTGTGGCCCAATAATGTTAAGCCTATGATATTTAATATTTAAGAATAAATAAATTTCGTCCGTCCACTGGTTACTTGATGGACGTATCAGATTAAAAGTAAAACTCATATAAATAGGTCTTCCATCCACCATTAGGATTACCACTTTAACATTACTGTACATTCAGTAACTTTCATCACTGACGGCTGTGGTAACGTAATAGGGCAAGGAGGTAGAAAACTATTTATCAACGCTTCTGCTAATGGCTTACGCTACAGGTATGTCCACTTATCTCTATAAGATTATTGTGTTCAAAATCTTGAGTTTAGTACATGTATTGTTAATTGTACTATGAATTTATTTACATGTAGCATCAAGAGCTTGGATATTTGAACCAATAACCTTCATTAAAAGAATTTATATTCTTGATATAAATTCTTGATTGTAGTGACGTAAAGTCATGATGTTGTTATTATAAAATTAGGAGTTAATGTCGTCACAGATCAGTTTATGGATAAAGAATCAATGATGAATAATTGTAATCCCATTGTAAGAAAGCAATCATCCAATTGTAAGAAAGCAATCAACTCTTATGGATCTGTTGATAGCTAACCTTGAACATAAGAGATAGTGATCCCCTAATCATGATTTGGGAGTGAATAGTCAAAATCAAATAATGCCTAAAAGCAGCCCTAACGTAGTAAGTCGGATTAAGCCCACATAATTTTGCTTGTCAAATTTGGCTTCTTGTATTTTATCTCGAAGCTATGTATTAATTATGAAGTCAGTTTAAAGCCTATCAAATACGAATTAATTTATTTGATATTGTCTGGCCTTACTTTTGCTTCACATACAGTAGTTAATATCGGTCTACAGACTATGGATCAATTCTATTTTGACTATGTAAAATGGTTCAGACATAAAGTTGATGAAGTTTTCTTTTATTCTGTAGCAATATGTTCAATTTAACTACTATTTACGGTAACTTTCAACCCATATATGTGTTTGAAATTATATATTTTGTTAGTTACTAAAGTGGCCGAAATAGGATATTTAAAATATACACATATATTAATTTTGTGCATGTATTAAGGTTTATATGTAGATTGTTAGTCGCCAAAGTAGCCAAACTATGGAATGTTTAGATTTACACATGCGTAAAATTATTTTATGTTTATTAATATACGCATTTATGTTCATATAGTTTAGTCACCAAAGTGGTCAAACTAGTATGTTTTTGAAAGACGACGTGCATATATAAAATTTATCATTTATCCATGATAATTATGAAATGCCTATTATTGAAAATTGAGTGGATAAATTGTCGTTTCTCTATTGTTAGAAATTAAGAATTTACCCAAAGGTGAATTAATTGTTCTATGAATAGTGGACATAATGAGGCAAATTAATATTTTAGTCAAATATATTTGTATATCCAAAGATGTCATATATGTTTGATTAATAATATCTAATTGCCAACTAAAGTTTAAGATGGAATTTAAATTATGACAGTGTATTGTAATATCTACCCAAAGGAGAATTATGGTGTACTTTTATTGTTTTCTTTGAATCCGTTGATTTTAATCTGTGAGCATGTATATTTATTTTGCAGTTGTTTCTCTTCATTCGCAAGCTTCATCTGTTAGTGTATTCAATGGGTTGAACTTCTCTGAATGGCATGAGCAAGTCCAGTTCCACTTAGGTGTAATGGATCTTGACTTGGCTCTGCTGGAAAGTTAGCCTGCTGCTATTACTGATTCTAGCAGTTGGGAAAAGAAGACCTTCTATAAAGCATGTGAACGCTCTAACAGGTTGAGCCTTATGTTCATGCGAATGATTATTGTCAACAACATTAAGAGTGCTATTCCACAAACAGAAAGTGCCAGGGAATACCTGAATTTTGTGGAAGAACATTTGCATTTTACAGATAAGTCTCTCGCCGGTACTCACGACCATGAAATTTGATGGGTCACGTAACATGCAAAACCATATCATCGAGATGACTAATATTGGAGTAAGGCTTGAGTGCTTGGGGATGAAAGTGGATGACTCCTTTTTGGTTCAGTTCATTCTGAACTCATTGCCTCCTGAGTATGGACCGTTCCAAATTAACTAGAACACTATTAAGGATAAGTGGAATGTTAGTGAACTGTCCTATATGCTTACTCAGGAGGAGTCAAGGCTAAAGAAACAAGGAAGTCATTCTGTGAACCTCGTGGGACATGGAGTTGGGAAAGGACTTAAGGTCAACACCAACAAGATGAAGAAGAAGAAGACGAAGAAGAAAGCACCTACTAATGTTTCACAGGATGCAAAGAAGGAACACAAAGCAGATGTATGTCGTTTCTGTGGAAAGGAAGGACACTATTAGAAAGATTGTCTGAAGCGTAGCTTAGTTAGAAGATAAAGGTACTTTTAATGCTTTTGTATGTTTCAAATCAAATTTAACAGAAGTTCCTAAAAATACTTGGTGGCTTGATTCTAGTGCAACTACTCATGTATCCACTATGTTGCAGGAATTCCTTACGATCCGAACTACAAATCTAAATGAAGATTTCTTTTTAATGGGAAACTGTATGAAGGTTCCAATTGAAGGGATAGGGACTTACCGTATGATCTTGGAGATTGGACATCACCTTGATCTTTTATAGACCCTTTATGTACCTTCAGTTTCTAGGAATTTGATTTCTATTTCAAGACTTGATGTTTCTGGATTTAATTTTAAGTTTGGACAAGGATGTTTCAATTTATATAAGAATATTGTTCTTTATGGTTCTGTTGTTCTTATTGATGGTTTATATAAATTGAAACTTGATAATAAGTTCTATGAATCCCTCTTTACTGTGCAACATAGTGTTGGAATTAAATGTAGTTCACTTGCTGAAAAATTTGCTTACTTGTGGTATAGACATTTGGATCATGTATCCAAAGAAAAGTTAGAAAGATTAGTTAAGAATGAGATTCTTCCGAATCTAGATTTTACTGATCTCGACATATGTTCGGATTGCATTAAGGGAAAGTTAACTAAACATAGTAAGAAAGGTGCTACAGGAAGCACGCAACTTCTTGAAATTATACACACCGACATTTTTGGACCCTTTGATGTTCCATCTTTTGGTGGAGAAAAATATTTTATCACCTTCATTGACGATTTTTCACGTTACAGATTTGTCTATTTGCTAAAGGAAAAAATCTTAAGCTACAGACACTCTGATAGGGGATGGTGAATATTATGGAACATATGATGAATCAGGACAATGTCCAGGTCCATTTGCGAAGTTCCTTGAGGAACATGACATATGTGCACAGTATACTATGCTAGGCGCACCTAAACAAAATGGTGTTGCAGAAAGGCATAATCGGATACTTATTGAAACTGTTAGGAGTATGATGAGTGATTCCTCATTACCCAAATCTTTGTGGATGTATGCTCTTAAAACCGCTGCATATTTGTTAACATGGTTCCTAGTAAGGTAGTTTCGAAGATCCCTTTTGAACTGTGGACTAGAAGGAAACCTAGTTTAAGGCACCTGCATGTTCGGGGTTGCCCAGTGGAAGCTAGAATTTATAATCTACATGAAAAAAATTAGATTATCGAACGATAAGTTGTTACTTTATGGTTACCCAGAGAAATCTAAAGGGTATAGGTTTTACTATCCTAACCATAGTTCGAGGATTGTTAAAACCAGTAATGCAAGATTCATTGAGAATGGTGAAGTTAGTGGAAGTACTAAATGTCAAAGTGTGGAATTAAATGAGGTTTAGGGTAAATATTTCATTGCCCTTAAATGTGCCTACTTCCACACCTTTAACAAATGTTGTTCCAGCAGTCGAAGAACAATTTGACAACAATGAACAACACTTGGATGAAGCATTTCATGAAGAAGCTAACGAACCAGTACATGACAATAATGAATCACAAGGAATGCCAATAAGAAAATCTCAAAGAGAAAGAAGATCGGCTATTTCGCATGATTACGTGGTTTATTTACAAGAGTCAGATTTTGACATTGGACTTAAGAAAGACACGGTTTTTTTTCACAAGCCATAGAAAATAGTGAGTTTGAAAAATGGATCGATGCCATGAAAGAAGAGTAAAAATCTATGGAATACAATAAAGTTTGGGATCTCGTCGAATTGCTAGAAAGTTCTAAAAGAATTGGGTGTAGATGGGTCTTTAAGATCAAACGCGATTCAAAGGGCAATATAGAACAATATAAAGTCAGACTTGTTGCCAAGGGTTATACTCAACAATATGGTATTGATTACAATGAGACCTTTTCACCGGTCTCAACAAAATACTCGTTAGGAATTATTATGGCTTTGGTGGCTCATTATGATTTAGACTTACACCAAATGGATGTGAAAACTGTCTTTCTTAATGGACACCTTGAAGAAGAAGTGTATATGGACCAACCCGAGGGTTTCAACATTGAAGGAAAAGTCAAATAGTGCGTAAGCTAAAGAAGTCAATATATGGACTCAAACAAGCCTCACGACAATGGTATTTTAAGTTTAATGATACCATAAGATCTTTTGGTTTTATTGAAAATATCTGTAATCACCTAATTTTGGCACCAAAATTCATAAAATTGCTCAAAATAGCCGTGTTAGATTCTTAGGATTTTTGCCGAAAATTTTAGTCTTTATTTTAACTAAAATTGTCATTAGTTAGGATGTGAAATACGAAAATACCAAGAATTACTTGTTATGTGTGTTTATCTTTGATTCTATATTTCAATAGTGATAGTATTGCAAATTATGTGGTTTTAATTTTAGTTGTGTGTGTTATTTTAAATATGTGTAGACTTTAAATGGCTATATGTACAAAGTAAGTAGCCCAATGCTTCAGCCCACAGCCCAATTCTCATGCTTGGCCCGTCCAAGTCTTGATCAATCACAGCCGTTAGATCATGTTTGATCCAATGGCCCTCACTCTTCCTCCTCATTCCCTTATAAGTTCTTGAAACACCTCATTTTTGCACACACCTCACTTAAGTCTCAAAGACTTGGGAGAACTCTACCCAAATTTCTCCTCCCCACCGGAAAATATCCCACCACCGCTGGTCCACCGAGAGCCACCGGTCGGCCGCCGCGCTGCCGCCGCCGGCCACCACCTCCGGTGGCCGGAAAAATACAAAAAATATATCGTTAGAAAGATCTCGGCCCCCTCTTTCCATTTCCGCTATTGTTTTCTTCAAAAAGTGAACCGTTTGGCGTAGATCGGGAGTCAAAGTTCGGTCAAAGCTTGAAATCCGACCACCTTTTGATTTTTCCGGTGAGTTTTCTTGGTACTTTCTCTTCTCCTTACTCCCCTCTTTCACCCTCGTATCCCATTTCCCAAAGAAACCCGTCCCATTCTCCCCGTTTTTACCTTCTTTCCATTTCCGTTTTTCTTCTTTCTTCTCATTTTCTTTTTTTTTTTTTCTGTTTTGTTATGGTATGGACGTTTTGGAGGGAGTATGGTGGTGTGTGGGTTTGAATGTACGGGACTGTTTTGATTTTGATATGACGTTGGTGGTGTCGTGGAGATGAGACAATAAGGATGATGACATGATGAAGCAGCTGTTATGGCATTTCTTTGCTTGGAGATGGCTCGACTATGGAGGCGACGAGTTGGTGACAACGATGGTTGGTGTTTTGTTTGGATCAAACTGTTAATAAAAAAAAATCATTGCTTTCTTTTGTTTTCTTTTGCTATTTTAGTCTTATAGCTTAGTGTGGTATTAACATAAAATAAAATCCCTTGTTTTCTATGTTAGTTTAATTCATAGTTTAGTTTATTATAGTATTAATATGAAAAGAAAAAGCTTACATAAATCACCTTGTGTATTGTTTCCCTTTGTTAAGGTTAATGCATATATAGGTTTACTATCCATGTTAAATTGAAGTTTTGAATAAATGCGTTCTTGGTTTTGTTGTCAAGCATGAAAATTGTTTTGGATTTGTTTAGTTCAATAGAAAACTTTGGTTGAGTATGTTATTAATTTGTTTAAGTATGTTAGTTTCTGGGTAAAAATTACAAATGGGTGAGTGCTTAATCTTGTCTTTGGTTTTAGTAAGTTGCCTAAAAAAAATATAGAGTAGTTCGTTTGGATATGAAATGTTAGAGCTTATTTTTAGATTTGTCCATTTTTGTATTTCGGTTTTAGTTTGTACTAGGAGTGAACTTAATCCAATTTATTTAGTCCATGTAGTTGAGTCTTAATTTTTAGTTAGCTTCCATGAAATTAAAAAAAATGAATGATGATATTTTTATCTTGGGAAGAAAAGAGTGTCAAAAGTCAAAGAAGAGTACAACTTTTGCATAGGATTCTTGTACTTATTTTGAAAAGTAAGGACTTTGACACATGAGTTTGTGTACTTTTTCTGAAAAAAGTAAAAGAGAGCACATGGTAATGTACTTTTTACCCATTTATTCACTCCATCTTTGGTCTACTTAAGGGAGCCTTTTACTCTCTCTTTGGGGATCCAAAAAAAAAATACCATCTCATATCTAAAAAAAAAAACCTTTCACTCTTGAAAGAAGATCTGAATTTTTTTTGGGAGAACACTTCTTCATACATAAAAAAAAATACTTATTACACTCTTAGAAAAAAAAAAAAAACCAACAAAATATACTTGGAAATACTTGAAGAAAGTTTAAAAAAAAAAAATATTAAGAGAGTGAAGAAGCAAAAGAAAAAGAAATGATGGAGTGAATACACAAGTCTTAGAAGTTTAAAGCTTAGTGTTTAGATTAGTTAAAATATTATTTTGTTGGCCTGGTTGTTGATGTTCGTTTGCTGCTGCTGGTACATTGCTACCTAGACTTGGCTTTTGTCTAGTTGGGCTTTTCATTTGCTATGCTCAAGCAATTTCATATACTAGGTATTTTCCTTTTATCCACTTTAAATTCGTATGTATTTTGTCATGTTAAAGTTTGAATACTCACATGAAAGCCAGCCTTTAAAGGCCCATTAAAGTTTTTTTTTGCTTCCTTTATGTCTAAGTTTCATCCTTGACAAATCTGTGTAGGATCTTAAATGTTACAAAAGAGTAGAACTTGAAAGGCTTGTAAAAATAAAGGAATCATTTTTTTATCGATGAAGGTCCACTTTGCCACATCTAAGCTAATCTTAGTAAACTAATTCACGTTACTTGAAATGTGTAATTTAAAATGTTAGCTTTAAAATGTTGGCAACGATTTGGATAATTATCAAGACTAGTAGTTGCTTCAAAGATAACATGCAAATCCGCTCCATTAGCAGCCGACTAAACACGTGACTAGATGGAAGGGTTGTCACGTTTTCAAACTATTTTGTGCAAATCGGGCGAGGGCTTGATTAACTTATTAAAATATGGCATTAGTGAGTAATAAAAAGTTTGATCAACTGGACAACAAAATATTGGCTATTAAAGAAAATTAATACGATTAGG
Organism: Petunia axillaris subsp. axillaris; assembly: GCA_029990575.1. Classification (NCBI taxonomy): domain Eukaryota; kingdom Viridiplantae; phylum Streptophyta; class Magnoliopsida; order Solanales; family Solanaceae; genus Petunia; species Petunia axillaris. Next base: position 11,206,756 of record JARKNS010000007.1, read on the forward strand.
CAAATCAATAGGGACGAGAAGATCTCCATACCATTAGGCATAATAATAAGTATGATCAGCGATCTGCTTATGAGGTAAAGAGAAAGAAATTAAACTGAATGAAAAGATTTATGCGATTAGGCACAAACGATAAGTATGATTTGCGATCTACTTATTAGGCTAAAAAAACTAATTTGAGTTAAACTAATATTAAATTAATTATTTTTTTTGAAGTTAATTAAATTCTTTTAAAATAGACCAATCCTTTGTGAGGTTGGAAATACGCAACACATTTTATTTTATTTTGAATCAAAGTGTAAATTCTTCCAGTCCTCTGTGAGGTTGTAAAAGAATTAACACTTTTAAATTTTTTTCTGAATCAAAGTTTAAATTCAATGAACGGCAAAAATATAACAACCATATTTAATAAATTAAAATTGCGACAATAAAGCAACTGTGCTTGGCACAGGACTCGAGGGTGCCTAATACCTTCCCGAGAGTCAACTGAGAACCTTACCCGAATCTCTAACGCAGACCATTAGACGAGTCAGAGGTGTTCCAAGGTACCCTTTGGTGACTTGGCACACCTTAAACTATGTCAAGTGGCGACTCCGAGTTTTCTCTAAATAATTTTGTACCTTTTTGAACACCAGTCACGAGTCTTTAAATAATAAACACTCGCACCCCGCAGTTTAACTCGTAATTTTTAGGGCGTGACAGCTTGGCGACTCCGCCGGGGAAATTAGTGAAAACTAGAATCTCCGGCTTTGATAAAATTGTCGCATGTTTTAATTTATTAAATATTCGGTTGTTATATTATTGTTGTTATTACATGAAAAGTTGAATGTTAGTGCTTTGATATTTTTTTGAACTGTATATAAACTGTCTTCCTCCGCAACCTTCTGAATCTCTGAAACACACACACACGCGCACTTACCAGATTGCTTGTGGCATCTGGGACTTTGTTACTAAATTGCCCATGATTTAGGAGGAAGGCGTGACGGGGTTTTAGGCCGGACACACTGTCTCCGGATGGCCCTGATGCGCTTTCTGCCCGGTTTGTCCACTGGGTTCTTCAGCCAGTCTAGACACTGAGTCAATTGTGTCACCTAGAGTTAAACCTTTAGGCCCAATTATCTGCATCATATTTGACTTAATGAGGTGCGATACACCGGTATTGCACTTGTCTAGGCTAACCCCTTTTGTGTCAAGATGGGCTCGTGTCCCGAAAAGACACATTATTGGCATCCTATGTGTTGTATTTATTGTAGAAAGAGGGTTGTTATGCTGACCGATCACCGATGATGGATGTTAAATTAAAAAAAAAAAAAAAAAAAAAGAGAAAAATGAAAAATGGGTTTAGTCCCGTGTCTCAAAATATCTTTAGTCGTCATTTTACGCCGTTATAATGGAGAATTTTTTCTGTCTTTCAAGAACTTTTAGAGTCTAATTTTGTGTCCGGGTTTGGTCTGAAGTATTAGAAAATAATTTGTCATAGTTTTGCGCCGTTATGATTTTGCGCCGGTATAATGACAAAATTTTGGGACTCTTTTTGCCTTTGAGTCTGTGTCCAAGTCAAGTCCGTATTTTTGAAAAGTAATTTATCGGGATTTTATGCCGTCATAATGGCCAATTTTTGTAAACCAATTTTGCATCTAATTCGTGTAATATTTTGTGTTTTGTGTCGTTATAATGGCCAGATTTTGTAAATACTCTAAGATTCATTTTCAAATCAAATCAAAGAGTTTGTTTCAAAAATCAAATTTTTATGCTCATCTTTTCATTATCGTAATGTTCGATTTTGGAGTCACTTTTTGGATTAAAAAAAAATGGTTTGATTCATAATCCGTTCTTAAGTTATGTTCGTGTCTTGGGTTAAGTCTTGGTTTTTCATTAAAAAAAAAAAAAACAAAAGAGAGAAATAATTGTTGTTGTTTAGGGTCTGCTTTCTTTTGTTTTGTCTAAGGTCAAGTGAGGGTACAGACGATAAATTGCAATTAGCTAAGTTGTATTTGCGTCGATCCTCGTGGAATAATCTGACTCCGCTCAAATGTCGAGTCTCATTATTTTTCACCGTCCGGGTGGACCCACCCATTATCATGTCAGTTTGTATATATCTTTTGACTCGTGCATCATGTCAAGCAATTTATTTTGAGCCTGTCTCGTGTCGTTTGTGTAAATTACGTTTGTTGAGTCAAAAAAAAAAAGAGGTAAAGAAAAAGAAAAAAAGAAGAAGAGAAAATCCAAGTTTATCCTTGTTCGGAATTATGTGTCGGTTTGATTTGCGTCATGATTTTGTCATTTTGGGGATACAATCGGTACACACGGCTTATGCCGTGAACCTTTTCGGGATGACGCATAACAACCTTAGGTTTGTCAGTGTGCATTTTTGTGCTGACCCGATCTGTTTGCTATTAGTGTTTGGGGTTCTGCGGTAACTTGAGAAGAAATTCTGGGATCATATCACACGTACAGAACAAGATCAATGGGACCCATGATCATGACGTCTGAAGGTGGGAATTCTGAGTTCGAAGATCACGAGCATTTGATTGAACTGAATGAGAGGTTGACTGAAGAAGTCAAAAATCTGAAAAAGTTGGTGTTTAAGCAGAATGAGAGGTTTACAGAAGAGGCCAAAAATATGAAAGAGTTGGTGGTTGAACTGTATCGTGCTATTACCATGGGACATGCACCTCCTCCCGTGCCATCTAATCTCTCAGGAGTTGCACCGACCATCGTGCATCAAGCACATGGTCGGCCTACTACAGGTGAGGACCCTCAATACTCTCCCGACTTTCCTCACTACAACGGTGCCGCAAAAGTGGCGGGATCCTCCACAATGTGCCCTCTGGCACCACCACCTCCATTTGCTCCACCATCGGCCTCCGCTCCACAATTCACTGTCCGAGCTAGGTCAGAGAGTCTTTGCAATGAAATAGAAAAGAAGCGAGATCCCAGAAAGTGGAACAAGAGAGAATTCAAACAACCTCTGTCATACTCCCAAACTCCACAAAAGCATCATCAGCAACATTACTCCCCAGATAATCCAAATTACTCTGCTCCTCCACTCCATAGAGCGCAGCCATATGCTCCGATATTTTCCTATCCGCAATGGTGCGCACCAACCCCACAAGCCACATATAACACCCCACACAACCATTTCCAAGCTTCGCCTGACTTTCCCAACCAAAAGCGAAAGAATCCGTGTTCCTGTCCAGGCACAAGTCACAAAAAGTTGCGACGGAGGGGAGAGACTAAGTTTACCCCATTGGGGGAAACTTACACTAATTTGTTTGAAAAGTTGCAACAAGTCAATCTGTTGAAACCAATCCCGGGAAAAGTGAACCCTAATGGAAGAGTTGATCATTCACGCCATTGTGCGTTTCATTCTGGAGCACCTGGACATGACACGGAATCCTGCTGGGAACTCAAAAGGGCAATCCAGGCAATGATAGACAACAATCAGATAAAAATCGTGGGGGATGAAACACCAAATGTGAACCAAAATTCTTTGTCGGTTCATGATGTTCAAAACGACATGCATATGATTGGGACATTGTTCACAGAAGAAGAAATGAAATGGAATGGCGCCAAGCAGGTTGTGGCAGTTGGTCCTTCCAAAAACATCAGACGCCATGACTCATCTATTGTTGCATCAATCGATAGGCCAAATGAATCAACTGTCCATGCAACAATGCAAGATGTAGTCGTTGAGCCAATTCACTGTCTTCCACAGTCATTCATTTTTTCCAAAGAAGACATGTCTACCCTGATGGTATTTCAAAAAGATGAAGCAAAGAAGAAGATGTTGTCAAGTTTGAAGCACGCCAGTGGAAACAACATGGTACAATCTAATGACGGCTTCGACAGGGCATGAGAGCAGTGCATTGGACATGATATGAAAATGAACAATTGAGAAGCACTTGTCAACTTATTTTGTCGAACTTTCTGTGCACTTGGTTATTTCAGGATTGTAATCCAAGTGCATTATTTTGCTTATTTTGATGTTCAAACCCTCATGTCTTTAATTCAATAAAAAGCGAGATCCACTCCTTGTCTCAAATATTTTGTCTTTTCTGTTCCTTGTTTTTATCCTTTTAGTTTTTGGAAGTTTTATTCTTGTCAGCTTTAGTAACATGACATATGTGCGGAATTTGCGTCTTGATCTAAACACATGGTCTAATATCAAGCCTAAGAACTAACTGGACGGTGAGGATGACTGTGATAAAGGAATTATGCAAAGAGTTGTAAAATGGTGTATAACCATTTGGTCGGAAGTTTCAAGTGTAATTTTCAAGATCACTGTTGGAGCGAAAACCAAGGATACCGAGTGATTAAGTCCCGTCTCTACTTGTGACTTTAGGTCGACTTATTTTGTTGTATATCTGTGCGAGGCATTCTCGGATCGGGATGACGAACGGCTTTCGTTTCTACTACCCAAATATTTTACCAATTTAATAGTCTTTGAGCTTTGTGTATTTTTCCTTTCGGCTACCCTCCTTTGAAATAAATGTTATTATACCAGTGAAAAAAAAAAATCAGAAAACAACAAAAACAACAACACAAAGCTAGCATTAAGTTGCTAGAGCTACGTCTGACCTGATTCCTCTCAAAAGGATACGTAGGCAACCATTCGGGTGCGGTCGCAACAGGAGAAAATTCCTCTTTTCCTGTTTTCTTTTATTGACGCAAAACTTGCCTCCAAGTTTGCGGCCAACATCAAAAGAAATTTAGATCCCCATTTTATGCTAAACTGGGGCAGAAGTTTGTTTTTATTTTATTTCATAAATAAAATAAAACAAAAACAAACTCCTATTTTTGTAACATTCATACACATGTTTCATGAGATGTTTAGCATACCAGTTTCGAAGTCGGGGAAGAAACTCAAAGTGCTCCGCAAAAGTTTTTTAAAGAAAAGCGAGAAATCCAATATTCTTTTTGCTTTCTTTGTGTTCATCTCGGGGCCAACTCTCAATATCCCCCATGTTTTCATAATAGGGGAGATTCAAAAGAAATTCCTCAATTTTCACTAAACTGAGGCTAAAGTTTAATGTTATCTTAGAAGAAAATGATTCCAAGGGTTATTTTATTCACCAAGTCATTTCATGAGATGCTTTTATACCGCTTTTCAAAACAAAGAGCAAAAGAAAACCCTAAAAAAAAAAGAATAAAAAGGAAATCCCCCAATTTGCTTAAACTGGGGGAAAAAAAAGAAAAAAGAAAAGAAAAGAGGGTTTATTTTTCAAAAGCGGTGATTTCAAAATTTGTAATGATCATCTAGCCGTCTCATGAGATGTTTCTGAGTTTTGATGCTAAATAATTTTCTTCCTAGCCTAACCAAATCCCATACTATGGTCCAAATAAAGACCTTTTTGACCGATCTTTGAGAATGTAGCGCATTGATGTACAATCAAAATATGAGTCTGCTCGGGGAAGTCGAAGTTTATTTTGATCATCGCAATCAAGAGATGGGAGTACAATTGCCATTAGGACAGAAACTTCCGTGAGAAGTCAAAATAAGGGATGGCAGATTGGCTCAAAAAGAAAGAGGAGAAAGATGAGATCGACCGAAAAAGGGGATAAGAGGTCGAATGGAAATAAAAAAAATGGAAACAAATGAACAAAAAAAAAAGAGAGAAAAAGAGGAGAAGCAAATGAATCATGTTGGTCAAAACCTGAAAGGGCGCCACAGACCATTGTGACGAAAAAGAACAAAGAGAGAGGCTAGTTGGTGAAAACCCGAAAGGGCACCACTAGTCGAATGAGGGATGTCCAGTTTCTCATCATGATCGGACCAACCAAGCAATTGCCTCTATATTGTCGAACTGGGGTAAAATCAAGGATAGATCGTGTTGAAAAGGTCAAGACTTTATTCCAAGATGTATGTCATGTTCCTTGAGCTTGTCATTTCACCCCTAAATAATTTTTCTTCCTATCTTTCAGAGATATCTTTCGTTCGATGTCTCCTCTTTGAATTTCTTCAATTTGTCTTTACTTTTTTTTTCGTCACTCCTCTCCTTTGATATCATTGAAACGAGCAAAGAAAGTTTCGCAAAGCTTGTTTACAGGTTTCTCAGTTGTACCAGATCATTGTTCGGGAACTAATGAGCAATGGAAGCTCGTGCCGCACCTCGTATGAGAATGACACACCAAGATTGTACCAGGAAAGTCACCATGGAACGACATGCTGTTTCTACCAAGGAGTGACTGAAAGATTGGGAGAAAACTATTTGGCATTGGTGGACTTTGGGGTGGATCAAAAACACATCAACAATATCAAGATATTGTTTGAACAAGAACCCCAAGTTTATTTTGCGAGGACATGATTCAGGGCCTGTATAGTCATGATGAAGAAAGCCATTGTGATATTTGCTACATTGTCAGCAAGATCAAGGATCACATGAATCAGGAGCATTTGTTCTGAGTTTCAGACAAAATCCCATTTTTGAAAAATGGCTGAGGTTTTCAAATCTCCAGACAAGACCCCATTAAGATAATGGGTTAGAGTTTGCAGCTGTCAAGTCAAAGCCACATGTGAAAAATGTGTGAACTGTACAGCCTCCAGACATGGGCTAATCATGAGCGGACGAACAAAGAGGACATAACTCACCAGGAAGATGTCAACCACAATAGCATACTCCCTCAAGATAATGCGGAAGTTTCCCTTTCAAGTCAGTTTTTGCTCAAAGATAGCGTCAGTTTCCTTTTCGAGTCAGTTCTGCTAAAAGATAGCACCCATTTCCTTTCGAGTCAGTTTCGCTAAAAGATATCACCCATTTCCTTTTCGAGTCAGTTTCGCTCAAAGATAGCGTTATTTCCTTTCCATGTCAAGATCCGCTCAAAGATAGCGTCAGTTTCCTTTTCGAGTCAGTTCCGCTCAAAGATAGCGTCAGTTTCCTTTTCGAGTCAGTCCCGCTAAAAGATAGCGATCATTTCCTTTTCGAGTCAGTTCCGCTCAAAGATAGCGTCGGTTTCCTTTTAACGTCAGTTTCGCTAAAAGATAGCACCCATTTTCTTTTCGAGTCAGTCCTGCTAAAAGATAGCAATCATTTCCTTTTCGAGTCAGTCCCGCTAAAAGATAGCACCCATTTCCTTTTCGAGTCAGTTTCGCTAAAAGATAGCGCCCACTTCCTTTTCGAGTCAGTCCCGCTAAAAGATAGCGCCCATTTCCTTTTCGAGTCAGTTCTGCTAGAAGATAGCAACCACTTTCTTTTCAAGTTTGTCCCGCTCAAAGATTTGCAACCATCCCCAGCTTCAAGTCAAAACCTATCAAAGCGGCAATTTCAGCATTTCAGTCAAAGCCCGTCAAAGCGGCAATTTCAACTTTCAAGTTAAAGCCCGCCCGAACGGCAATTTCAAGTTTCAGCAATTTTAACATTCAAGGCAAAGCCCATCAAAGCGGCATTTCAACATTCAAGTCAAGCCCGTCAAAGCGGCAATTTCAACATTCAAGTTAAAGCCCGTCCGAGCGGCAATTTCAAGTTTCAAGTTAAAGCCCGACCGAGCGGCAATTTCAGGTTTTCAAAACCCACTTGATTAGTGGGAGCTTCAGACCGGTACATCAGCTTGGGAAGCATGAAGAGTAGTCTAGGAATTGTAACTTTCACATTTTTCAATGTTGTAATTCCATTTTTCTTTGTAAAGCAACGACCACCAGCAAGCGACCAGTAATCAACAACGACAGCCTTGGGTGCCTAAGAGTGTCTAGTATCAGCCTCAAGTGTGTCTAGAAGAGTCTCTAGTTTGTCTTAGTAGTCTAGAGTGTCTAGTTTGCCTTAGTGAGTCTAGAAGAGTCTAGTGTATGTTTGAATGCGGTAGTCCCAGCTACCGCGCGTAAGGAACTACACTGACCTGATTCCTTAGTCCGGGGATATGTAGGTAACTTTGTTCTCGGTTAGAACCGAAATTCAAGGTACGGTCACCATTTTGGAAAGCATGCTCTTGGCTAGAACCGAAAAGCCAAAATTAGTTGTCGATTACTTCTTTGTCCGAAAACTCTTCGTGTTCCCGAACAAAGAGGGGCAGCTGTAATCACCTAATTTTGGCACCAAAATTCATAAAATTGCTCAAAATAGCCGTGTTAGATTCTTAGGATTTTTGCCGAAAATTTTAGTCTTTATTTTAACTAAAATTGTCATTAGTTAGGATGTGAAATACGAAAATACCAAGAATTACTTGTTATGTGTGTTTATCTTTGATTCTATATTTCAATAGTGATAGTATTGCAAATTATGTGGTTTTAATTTTAGTTGTGTGTGTTATTTTAAATATGTGTAGACTTTAAATGGCTATATGTACAAAGTAAGTAGCCCAATGCTTCAGCCCACAGCCCAATTCTCATGCTTGGCCCGTCCAAGTCTTGATCAATCACAGCCGTTAGATCATGTTTGATCCAATGGCCCTCACTCTTCCTCCTCATTCCCTTATAAGTTCTTGAAACACCTCATTTTTGCACACACCTCACTTAAGTCTCAAAGACTTGGGAGAACTCTACCCAAATTTCTCCTCCCCACCGGAAAATATCCCACCACCGCTGGTCCACCGAGAGCCACCGGTCGGCCGCCGCGCTGCCGCCGCCGGCCACCACCTCCGGTGGCCGGAAAAATACAAAAAATATATCGTTAGAAAGATCTCAGCCCCCTCTTTCCATTTCCGCTATTGTTTTCTTCAAAAAGTGAACCGTTTGGCGTAGATCGGGAGTCAAAGTTCGGTCAAAGCTTGAAATCCGACCACCTTTTGATTTTTCCGGTGAGTTTTCTTGGTACTTTCTCTTCTCCTTACTCCCCTCTTTCACCCTCGTATCCCATTTCCCAAAGAAACCCGTCCCATTCTCCCCGTTTTTACCTTCTTTCCATTTCCGTTTTTCTTCTTTCTTCTCATTTTTTTTTTTTTTTTTTTTTCTGTTTTGTTATGGTATGGACGTTTTGGAGGGAGTATGGTGGTGTGTGGGTTTGAATGTACGGGACTGTTTTGATTTTGATATGACGTTGGTGGTGTCGTGGAGATGAGACAATAAGGATGATGACATGATGAAGCAGCTGTTATGGCATTTCTTTGCTTGGAGATGGCTCGACTATGGAGGCGACGAGTTGGTGACAACGATGGTTGGTGTTTTGTTTGGATCAAACTGTTAATAAAAAAAAAATCATTGCTTTCTTTTGTTTTCTTTTGCTATTTTAGTCTTATAGCTTAGTGTGGTATTAACATAAAATAAAATCCCTTGTTTTCTATGTTAGTTTAATTCATAGTTTAGTTTATTATAGTATTAATATGAAAAGAAAAAGCTTACATAAATCACCTTGTGTATTGTTTCCCTTTGTTAAGGTTAATGCATATATAGGTTTACTATCCATGTTAAATTGAAGTTTTGAATAAATGCGTTCTTGGTTTTGTTGTCAAGCATGAAAATTGTTTTGGATTTGTTTAGTTCAATAGAAAACTTTGGTTGAGTATGTTATTAATTTGTTTAAGTATGTTAGTTTCTGGGTAAAAATTACAAATGGGTGAGTGCTTAATCTTGTCTTTGGTTTTAGTAAGTTGCCTAAAAAAAATATAGAGTAGTTCGTTTGGATATGAAATGTTAGAGCTTATTTTTGGATTTGTCCATTTTTGTATTTCGGTTTTAGTTTGTACTAGGAGTGAACTTAATCCAATTTATTTAGTCCATGTAGTTGAGTCTTAATTTTTAGTTAGCTTCCATGAAATTAAAAAAAATGAATGATGATATTTTTATCTTGGGAAGAAAAGAGTGTCAAAAGTCAAAGAAGAGTACAACTTTTGCATAGGATTCTTGTACTTATTTTGAAAAGTAAGGACTTTGACACATGAGTTTGTGTACTTTTTCTGAAAAAAGTAAAAGAGAGCACATGGTAATGTACTTTTTACCCATTTATTCACTCCATCTTTGGTCTACTTAAGGGAGCCTTTTACTCTCTCTTTGGGGATCCAAAAAAAAAATACCATCTCATATCTAAAAAAAAAAACCTTTCACTCTTGAAAGAAGATCTGAATTTTTTTTGGGAGAACACTTCTTCATACATAAAAAAAATACTTATTACACTCTTAGAAAAAAAAAAAACCAACAAAATATACTTGGAAATACTTGAAGAAAGTTTAAAAAAAAAAAAATATTAAGAGAGTGAAGAAGCAAAAGAAAAAGAAATGATGGAGTGAATACACAAGTCTTAGAAGTTTAAAGCTTAGTGTTTAGATTAGTTAAAATATTATTTTGTTGGCCTGGTTGTTGATGTTCGTTTGCTGCTGCTGGTACATTGCTACCTAGACTTGGCTTTTGTCTAGTTGGGCTTTTCATTTGCTATGCTCAAGCAATTTCATATACTAGGTATTTTCCTTTTATCCACTTTAAATTCGTATGTATTTTGTCATGTTAAAGTTTGAATACTCACATGAAAGCCAGCCTTTAAAGGCCCATTAAAGTTTTTTTTTGCTTCCTTTATGTCTAAGTTTCATCCTTGACAAATCTGTGTAGGATCTTAAATGTTACAAAAGAGTAGAACTTGAAAGGCTTGTAAAAATAAAGGAATCATTTTTTTATCGATGAAGGTCCACTTTGCCACATCTAAGCTAATCTTAGTAAACTAATTCACGTTACTTGAAATGTGTAATTTAAAATGTTAGCTTTAAAATGTTGGCAACGATTTGGATAATTATCAAGACTAGTAGTTGCTTCAAAGATAACATGCAAATCCGCTCCATTAGCAGCCGACTAAACACGTGACTAGATGGAAGGGTTGTCACGTTTTTAAACTATTTTGTGCAAATCGGGCGAGGGCTTGATTAACTTATTAAAATATGGCATTAGTGAGTAATAAAAAGTTTGATCAACTGGACAACAAAATATTGGCTATTAAAGAAAATTAATACGATTAGGCAAATCAATAGGGACGAGAAGATCTCCATACCATTAGGCATAATAATAAGTATGATCAGCGATCTGCTTATGAGGTAAAGAGAAAGAAATTAAACTGAATGAAAAGATTTATGCGATTAGGCACAAACGATAAGTATGATTTGCGATCTACTTATTAGGCTAAAAAAACTAATTTGAGTTAAACTAATATTAAATTAATTATTTTTTTTGAAGTTAATTAAATTCTTTTAAAATAGACCAATCCTTTGTGAGGTTGGAAATACGCAACACATTTTATTTTATTTTGAATCAAAGTGTAAATTCTTCCAGTCCTCTGTGAGGTTGTAAAAGAATTAACACTTTTAAATTTTTTTCTGAATCAAAGTTTAAATTCAATGAACGGCAAAAATATAACAACCATATTTAATAAATTAAAATTGCGACAATAAAGCAACTGTGCTTGGCACAGGACTCGAGGGTGCCTAATACCTTCCCGAGAGTCAACTGAGAACCTTACCCGAATCTCTAACGCAGACCATTAGACGAGTCAGAGGTGTTCCAAGGTACCCTTTGGTGACTTGGCACACCTTAAACTATGTCAAGTGGCGACTCCGAGTTTTCTCTAAATAATTTTGTACCTTTTTGAACACCAGTCACGAGTCTTTAAATAATAAACACTCGCACCCCGCAGTTTAACTCGTAATTTTTAGGGCGTGACAGCTTGGCGACTCCGCCGGGGAAATTAGTGAAAACTAGAATCTCCGGCTTTGATAAAATTGTCGCATGTTTTAATTTATTAAATATTCGGTTGTTATATTATTGTTGTTATTACATGAAAAGTTGAAATCGTTGGTCGATGTATATACCATAAGATCAGTGGGAGCAAGTTTATATTCTTAGTCCTATATGTTGATGACATCCTACTTGCTGCTAATGATTTAGGTATATTGCGTGAGACTAAAGATTTTCTTTCTAAGAATTTTGAAATGAAAGATATGGGTGAGGCATCTTATGTGATAGGGATAGAAATATTCCGTGATAGATCACAAGGACTTTTGGGACCGTCTCAGAAAGGCTATATTGATAAAATTCTAGAGAGATTTAATATGAGTAACTGTTTTGGAGGAATTGTTCCAATTCAGAAAAGGGACAAATTTATTCTCGAGCAATATCCCAAAACTGATGTAGAACGAAAAGAAATAGAGTCAATTCCTTATGCCTCTATTATTGGCAGTTTGATGTATGTTCAAACCTGCACAGGATTGGATGTTAGCTTTGCGGTTGGGATGCTGGGCAGATATCAAAATAATTCAAGAATTGACCATTGGAGAGCTGCAAAGAAGGTTTTGAGGTATCTGAAAGGAACAAAGAATTACATGATCACGTATAGGACATCAAATCATTTAGAAGTGATTGGATACTCGGATTTAGACTGTGGTGGATGTGTTGACACTAGAAAGTCCACTTTTGGATATGTGTTCCTATTAGCTGAAGGGGCAATATCGTGGAAAAGTGCCAAACATGAATTAACTGCTGAATCCACCATGGCAGCAGAATTTGTGGCATGCTTTGAAGCCACAAATCATGCAAAATGGCTGAGGAACTTTATTTCAGGATTTGGGGTTGTTGACACCATTAGCAAGCACGCTAAAAATTTATTGTGACAATACCTCAGCAGTATTCTTCGCCAAGAATGACATGTACTCTAAAGGTACAAACCTATAGATTTAAAGTACCTTGTCCTCAAGGAACAAGTAGTGTCAATTGAGAATATTAGGACTGATCTCATGATTGCAGATCCGTTAACGAAAGGTTTACAACCAAAGACATTTAAAGAACATGTTGTTAGAATGGGTCTTGGTTGTATTTATTATTGATGTACTTATGTTGTTTTGACACTAGGAGCTTATTTATGTATTTCTGACATACATTAATGAATTTCCTGTTTCTCATAATGGTGTACATATTGTTGTTTTGATATATAATCGGATAAGTCTCAATGAGACATAATCGTGGACCATAATGATAAATATTTTATAGCTTATGAACCAGGTATGGTATGTTGCTAGTGTTGTAGCACATAAAAGAAAATATGTAGAATATTTTTGTGTAACCGTCATGACTCGCATTCAACATTTTGTCATATTGTGGTATGTATGATGGACATTAGGAAAAGATTTGTTCAATGCGCAACTGATGTTTATATCATTGAATATTATTGTTGTGTGGTTATTGGGCCAAGTAGGAGAATGTTAGATTTTCTATTAATTTGTGTAGCCCAATAAGGTTAAGCCCATGATATTTAATATTTAAGAATGAATAAATCTCGTCCGTTCACTAGTTACTTAATGGACGTACCAGATTAAAAGTAAAACTCATATAAATAGGTCCTCCCTCCACCCATTAGGGTTGCCACTTTAACATTACTGCATATTCAGTAACTTCCATCACTGACAGCTGTGGTAACGTAAGGCTAGGGCAAGGAGGTAGAAACCCTATTTATCAACGCTTCCACTAACGGCTTCCTCTACAGGTATGTCTACTTATCTCCGTAAGATTATTGTGTTCAAGATCTTGAGTTTAGTACATGTATTATTAATTATACTATGAATTTATTTACATTCTGTGCCAGAAAATTTAGTAATTCATATATGTTAAGTTCTGTAATAATAACGATACTGTTAATATTGAACCTACTTGAATGAAAATGATGTTCTGCCAAGATGGTTCATAGTGCTCCCAGTTACATGATCTACTAGAGTCTGCAATTCTGCAACGGGTAGCTTGTGTTGTCAGACTTTTATTCTTATTATACTTTTTCCGTTCCACAAAGGATAATATGATTCGAATTTCGAAAGTTAAATGAGTTTTTCTTTGACCGTATATTTTTATATTGTCTTTTAAATATTTTAAATTATTAATTATTACGACTTATAGTATTTTTTATGTTGTTTCCAAACATATAAATGTTGTTCCAAAAGAACTTAAAGATTATATGTCCAAATTCACAGTCAAAATAAATAAATTTGTTAGATTTTTATTTATGTTACTATTGATCTATTATTTTATTTTATAAGCTCGCTTATTTTATAGTTTGTACTAATTGTTAACTTAGTGCTCTTTCGTTGTTGTCATTTGTTCATAAAAGATTGTTACTCAGGAATAAGAAAATGAATTAAGATGATGTTAGATTTCTACTGTTCAATAAATTTATAATTGGTTAAGTAGACTATTTTATTAAAGTGTTACTTCCTTTATGTATAATAAATTTTGATGAAATTAATAAATATCTTACTTACATCTTTTGCCCAACTTTTTTAGGAAAGAAAAGAAAAGAAAAGAAAGAGCGCTAGCCTCAACATTTTGACCTATTTATTCTGTGACAGTGTTAACAATTCAAACCCAAAAAAAAAAAACAAAACTCCAAATCCCACATTTCATGTCGAGCACTGATGTTATTTTTGGTTAATGACATTTTCGACTGAATAATGCTCATCTAAGTATTTGAGTCTCTCAGTGGAGAACCATGGTATTCTCTCTTAAATGTGATGACTTTTTTTAGATACATAAATGGTCTAAATTTGCCTTTAAAATTTGCAGAATGGTAAAAGTTCACCATTCATTAGTTGTTTGAAGTCAAATCTACTCTTCTAACTAGAGAAGATTGGGCCAAAAGACCCTTTCAAGTCTTTATTTAACAAAAGAGGATGCGCGTGGAGTATAACAAATCATGCGCGTTTAACATTAAAATAGGGGCCACATTAGAAATAATAAAACTTCGGGCCTTTATTAAAAACTATTGGGACTGAATTAACAATCCCCAAAACTTTTAATCAAAAGGTGGGAAACAAACAGACATCAGTAATTATTTCAAACATCGAACCCCAAAATCTTCTCTTACACACTTCTCAAGTCGTCTTCTAAAGTCTTCTACGCAACCTTCTGAACATCATCGTCGCCGACCATCTACGTTTCTCCGATAACATCTAAAGGTAAATTTTGAACAATATTGATATTTCTCAAGTGAACGGATTTATTTTTTTCTATTTTGCTATTTTGAAAAAACTATGGTTTTAACGCATTTTTACTGGTGCTGGAATGAAGTTCTTGTAAAAATCTTTGTTTTTGCTGATTTTTTCCATCAAATAATGCTATGTTCTTGTAAAAATAGTGAAAGTTTTTCATGTTTATGTTATATTACCATGATAAGACCATACTCCTTCGCAATGTCAAACATCGTGAGACAGTGTTCTAAACGTGTGATAGGATGTTTGAAGTTGCTGATGCATTTTAGATGATTTTTGTTAAAATAAATTAGGGTTTTATAAAATAAATATGCTAAAGGTTGAAAAAATATTGTACAAATAGTCAAGATTTTGCATGTTTATGTTTGTGCTTGTATGTTTAAAGTTCTGGAACATTTAAGATAGTGTTCCGAACGTGTGAGAGGATGATAATGTTTAATAATGACTTTACTTGAATTAAATTTCCTTTTTAAAAAATTAGGATTTGATAAAATATATGTATATTATGTTTCACCCATCCATATTGCATGTTTGAACATCTTTAATTGATGAATACACTTGTGATTTGCAACTACAATGGTTTCTATGCGTGGAATGATTTCTTGTTCTCTAATTAAGATGAAGGAGACTACTCCTCCTCCTAGTAAACAGCCTCCTAGGAAGAGGAGAATTATATTAAAGGACGAAGAGGAGGAGTTCCTAAACTATGATGTAAATGTAGGGCCACAAGAAGCTGTGAGGGGCCCGGATGATGGTAATTTATTAGAGGAAATAGAAGCACTATTTTGTGATGATGAGTGGGATGAAGAGGAAAATAAAAAAGAGAGCCTTTTAAATATGGAAGAAGAAGAGGAGGTGGGAAGACTTGTAAATAATCTTGTTGGAGAATTTGCAGGAGTTGCAAATGTTCAAGAAGTAGATAGTGTAGAAGAAGTTATAGAGGTTGTAGATGTTTAAGTTGGTGAAGGAGGCAGGAATAGTAGGGAAGAAGAAGAGGTTGAGAGAAGCGAAGGAGAAGGTCAGAGCAAGTTCGTAGACGACGTGGGAGCTGATTCTGCAGAGCCACCAAGTGAGGTATAGTTGATGTCTAGAACATACATGAAGTTGTTCTTCACTTTACATTATGATGTTCAATATTTTGTTATGTGATATGAGAACATTCGCTTACATAATTAGAACATCTTTAAAAAAGTTTAAAGTATTTTTTTGTAGTTCCTTGGAACATCTCAAGGGATGTGTTTAGTCATCTGATATTATGTTCTTGCTACCATGGTGATTCCTTAAACTAACAAATTTCAAAATATTGTGCAGCTTGAGTACGTTACCAGTGTCATTCCACCAATGGTGCTAAAGACTTACTTGGATGATCATGACTATTTTCAATCCAAGATAACTGTATGTTCTTAGCTTATTGGACGAATGTGCGATATTAGGAATGTGCTGCGTACTAGTGGTTTGTATGACAAGTTTAAAAATAGTATCTTTGACCATTCCTTGGACTTGCCGGAGGAGGTAGCGTTTCCAACTAGGTTGGTGCACAATATTCTGTTAAGAAGAGTTTTGTGATATAAAGAAAAAAAAGCTTGATTTAATTTCAATAGAGTGCCTGTTCGTTTGGGCCTCCAAGAGTTTGCTTTGATGACAAATCTGAGATGTCAAGCCTATCCAAGTGTCCAATGGGAGGCTACGATGAAAGAGAGGGGCATGGAGAAGTGGGAGTATATTTCAACGGCATGGGAGGATGGGAAAGCAAGGGCAGTTACTGCTTCCCGGTTGCTGTTTGATTGAAAATGAGGAAGTTCCTGAACTGTACAAGTTTGGGCTTGCCATGGCTTGGTTTATTCATGCAATATTATGTGCCAAGGACAAAAAAGCTGGTATTGAGGAATTACTGGTCTGCCTTGCATATCTTCCAAATGAATTTGTAAAATATCCTTGGGGGCGAAAAAGCTTCGAGCTAACCATTGAGTACCTGATGAAGCCCATGGCTGATCGTGCAGCTAGCAAACCTAAGGACGGGCCAAATTACAAACTCTATGGGTTTCCTTGGGCATATGTGGGTTGGGTATTTGAAGCAATACCTGCGCTTCATCCCAGAGATTTTTCCAAGGAGAGGACCATGACAAGGATGCACAGGTATATCACTGAAAAGAATGAAAGAGACTCCCGAAGGTTGTTTGAGAATGTTGCAAAACCGGTAAGTACTTGACCTACAACTTTCTAAATGTTGGAACATCTGCAATGTCGTGAAAATCATTGCTTTTAAAGTTAAGAACATCTTTTCTGATGTTCAATCACGACAGATATGATGTTCCATTTTTACTGCTGTTAAATGTCGAACAGTAATAAGGATGTTCTGACCACTCTTTGTGATGTGAAGGTTTATTTCTCTTATACATTATATTCTTAACAAATATTTACGGTATGTAGGTGGTGCACCCTTTCATTGACCCTGTCGATGCAGCGCTAGAAGATGATATCTTTCAGAATATTGAGCCGTTTGTTGATGGGGGTGATGAGGTAATTTATGAGCTTGTTGTGATGTTGGAGGCGGCTAGCTTGATAGTTGGTGGTGATCGAGTGACAGTTTTTAGGAATTTCCCCAAGACCCCTCCAAGAGAGGTAATTGATGGTCCAAGAGAAGGACAAGTTTGTGAAGAATTTGGCAGTGGAGGAGTTGGTAGATGTGGAACACAAGTTGTTGATGAGATTGGTGGTAGGGCTGGTCTTTTTACTGGTGGTCTTTTTAGTGGTACGGGTTTGTTTGAAGTTGGAGAAAGCTGTTGGAGGAGAGAACCTGAGAATGTGCAGCTTAGTGTCTGCAGCTGCAAGTGCTACGACTGCCTTCAATGGCGACAGGGAGTGGATCAGAAGCTTGATGCGATCCAGCTGTCCCTTGCTAATTTTTTAGCGTCGTCGTCAAAGAAGGAGAAGCAGCAGCGACCAAAGAGGCATATTTTGTTGTCCAGGATGCTCCAGGCAAAGAAGAACCGAGGAAAGAAGAAAATGACTGCAGCCAGAATGGCAAGGTTAGTAAAACATCCAATTAGGTGTGTTGAACATCAGTGTGACGTTCTTCTTTTAAATCTAGAGATTTTTTCAAATATTTTTTTTTATTTATTTATTTTTCTTTGAAATTTAGAAAGAGAACTCAAGCCAGGCTCCAAGCGAGATTGCCAGTGACACTATACAAGGCAGTAGACATTCACAAGAAAGCTCCATTTGACACTTTCATGGAGGAGAAGAAGGAATAATAGATCTTGTTCCTGTGTCATGAGTTTAATTACTCGAATTTTCTGGACTTCATGGACGTGAAAGAGTGGATGTGGGATAGTGTAAGTGCATCTCTTTACTTCTATTGTTTTGTTATTGTTTGGTTTTTATCGAAGAACGAACATTTTTTGTGACGTTCTGAACCTTAAGGTCGTATGTTCAACTGGCCGGTCCAAACATCAAATAGTATGTGTCGATATAGTTCTATTCACAACTTTTAATTTATTTTGTTCTGCAGTTTATGAATGAGTACTTGGCCTTGATGCGTGTGAGGCATAAGGCTTACCCCTGGCATTATGATAGCTCTGATCTTATCCTTGATCTTTCATTCTTGACCAACTTGTGCGAACGATACAATGCGGCTGAAGAGGAAGCAAGGGGTTTTGATGTCAGCCTTGACAAATGGCTAGCAGAATATAAGTTTAAGGATACACTCCCTGATTATGCCAGAGGTAAGTCTCCATATCCGGGTGGAAAGAAGTAGGATGGTGTGAAAAGACTCTTTGTCGTGTTTAACATTGAAAGCACTCATTATGTTACACGCGTCTTCCATTTAGAGGAGGCAAGGATCGATGTCTACGACTGCAACATTGGGGTGTATAATGAAGACCACTTTTATTCAATAATGGGGCCAGTAATGTGCATGTTCCCAATATACATCCAGCAGTCGGGGAAATTCAACTACCTCCCTCCTGAAATCCTCAATATGAAAATGTGGCCGTATGAGCGCATCCAAGGCCTTCCAAGGAATTTGACTGGCACTGCATGTGGAACGTATGCCATTATTTTTCTCGAATATTTGTTGACAAACACCCCGATGGATTTGTTGTGTGGCAATGTGATAGAAGACTGTCTAGTTCAATTTGCTGTGGAAATATTCCATGGCAAATTAGTCCTTTAGTATGGGTTGTAAAATTTGGATAATTATGTTTTTGTTTTTTATGGGTGTAATATTTGGATGATTGCTCTTTTGTTTTATTTTTCTTTTTCTTTTTTTTGATGATATCTATGGCAAATTATGAATATTATTTTGCATTACACTGAACATCGCATTTACATTATTAGAACATATGTATGATGATCAGATTGAATTAAAAACATTAAAAATAATAGACTATTGGAACAATATAAGTTATTTTCTGAACATTAAGTTGCACGTTCAAATAGTTTTTTAAATATAGTTTTTTTAACTTAATGGATAGTTGATGTTCAATAACTAGTAAATAGGAAAATAACAACAAATGTTCTAAACACTAAAGTTTATACATTGATAATCAAGAACCAGACAAAAACATTCTTGATTGTTCAAAGATTCAGCGCTTTACAAAAGTATGCTAATTATATTAACATTTAAGACATTACTTAATAAACAGTCATATTAACATCCAACAGAAACCCAAAATAAGCGTTTACACTTCAACGTGATGTTGTCTCTTCTTGTTTCAAGGCTGCTATCTGGAGCATGGTCTTTATCCTCTTTATTACTTTGTTCATCTTTTTGACGTCCCTTTTGTAGTCATCGAAGAATTTCTCTAATTTGAACTTCCAACCCCAAACTTCAGCCCGTAGTTGTTCCAAAATATCATTTGCCCATTCTTGTTGTTGTGCACCTGGTTTTGCAGAAGTGTTTCGACTTGTTCTTCCTCCTCTTAGCTTGGCCGATCCTCTTCCCGTTTTTCCTTCTTTTTGCTTGGCTGATCCTCTTCCCGTTCTTCCTTCTTTTTGCTTGGCTTCTCCCCTTCCCGTGGTTGCTCCTTTTGCGTGGATGCTACTCTTGACGTGGATGCTCTTGTATTGGTTGCTCCTGTTCTTGCAGTGGTAGCAACTATTGAAGAGGAAGGTCGGCGAACCATTTTGTTATATATATTTTTTTTGATTGAAGATTATAGTTGTTGTTGTATAGTTTTTTGAATGGTTTGATCGAGTATTTATAGGAGTAAAAAGAGGTAACCGACTTAAGTGTATTGTAGCCACTTGCCAACACTAGCCGTTATATATATATTTTTTATTTTTTTGACGTGACGCATTCGTTGTTCGCTTCAGATTTGAATTGAAGGGGCTAGCCGTTAAGTGTATCATGATGATTAGTTTGAAAAATAATAGACCATTGGAACGGTATAAGTAATTTTCAAACATTAATAATAGAACATCTGGATGATGATCAATTTGAATTATAAACGTCAAAAATCAATAGACTAATGGAACGAGTTTACGATGATTCGTATCGCCATGAAGATATTCTGACTTCCCCGGCAAGGATTAGGCGCCTTCTGTAACCATCACAATTAAAATATGTGTACTAACACCAACCATTCAATATGAATAGGCACCGCTTAAAATCATCACATATGCAACCGAAAAGGCACCAAGCCTCTATAAATATTAAACATCTGCACAACAACAACTGGGACAATAACAACAACAAGGCGAAACAACAATAATGCCTCACTGAGTAAGGCACCCAAGAGCAACAGAACACGATAGTGGAGTGCCAAGTGATAGTAGGTTCACTGAAATCGATCATGTCCGTGAAGATATTGTATCCTTGACCTCAGATGTTGATCAGTTTGTTGTATATATTGGAAATGTGGAGGATCAAGTGACGCAATTAAGGACTAGATTCGATGAATTCCGTGAGGATATGAATCTTATCAAGCGCATGCTCCGTGGTATTCAAGTTGAACTCAAGATTGACCCCTAGAACTACCCTTCACCACCACGTTCTCCAGCGGCACACATGTGAAATGAAGAACTAATGTTGTTTGAATAATCTCCTTTTAAGTCTAGTCATTTAATTTTATGTTTGCTTTGAATGTCGTGTTTTGAAATCTTGTCCTTTAATTTTCAGTACAATTTATGCATATTTTGAATATTTATGAATATTTTTTTGCGTTACACTTAACATCACATTTTCAATATTAGAACATCTGTATGATGATCAATTTGAATTATATACTACAAAAATAATAGACTTTTGGAATGCCATTGATAAATGCTCGAAACATTAAGTTAAACATTCAAATATATAAATCTTAGTAGTACTAGATGAACAACAATTGGTATCAAATAAACCTAGCTACTATGAAACACCAAAAAAATCTGCCGAAGACAATAAGAAATACATCTTCCAACGTTGTAATTTAGCCTCTAACTTACTAATATTCAATAAATTTGTAGTATTACAAGCCCCTAATTTGTCCACTTCCTTCACCAAATTGGCCCTTTCTTCACAAACTTCATCCATTGAAATTTTCAACTTATTTATAACCAATGTAGTAGGCTGGGAATACTCCTCATCACACCATTCCTAAAATCCACAATTGCTAATACCCTTACGGTGACACTTGCAAAATTTTCGTCCAGCATTCGACTGTGTGCCCACCGTGAATTGAATCGCAGGTAAGCCACACCAAAATCGATGATGTTGAGAGGAGCTGCGAGAACAAGTTGATCCTTGAGACATGGTCTGGTACTTTGCTGGTTGAGTTAAAAAGAAGAAGAGGTAGAGGGGGTAGAAGACCTAACTTATATTTGAGAGATGGGTAAAAAGACCTAATTAATTGAATGGTTGGGGTTAGTCCACGTATTTTAAGGTAATTTAATTCTGTCCGGAGCGGGTTAATAAAACGGGTCGGATTAATGTAAGTTGTAGGGCAGGTCGCTCCACGTATATAAAATGGGTTGCTCCACGTATTTTAGCATTAGAAAACCATGTTTGGCACGTACAAGAGATTGTTCTGATATTTCTAAAAAAATTTATCCGTTGTATTAGAGCTAATGCATCCATAACAAATACCAAAAAGACATGCTTGGAACATGTAAGATTGAATTGTTTAAGATTGTGTATATGTATTTCTGAAAAAAATGTATGTATTTATAGATAAATTTTGAAACCGTCATTTTTTTTTTATAAATTTCCTAATATTAATGCAAAAAACATCTAATTTACGTCACGAACATGAGTTTGTATGTTTAGTTCATAATAGGTGCCTAATTTAATATGTATTGTTCTAATCTTGAATATGATTGTAAAAAAAAAACTATAGAACATGACTAGATTAATAAGGCTTTATATTTAAGGTTAAATCATCATAATAGTCAGTCCCCCCACTTGCTGAGTGCTAACGCAAGAAGTCAGAAAGTGAAAGCAATTTGAAAGATATCTTACTGACTCCTTGAAACTTACAGTCTCTTTGACCAAGATTGATGTTGATTTATTCTTGAACTCCATGTGACTTCATCTAATTTGTTGATGTCGATTCCATGCATCTTTCCAAGAATACTTTTTGCTGCATTGGATCGTTTCATATCTCTAGCCATAATTACGCTTGACCATTTCGTGATTCGTTCTTTATCTCTTACAACTATAAATAAGGGCTTCGTAATAGTGGTAGAATCACAGAGAACAAATTCATCTTCTTCAAAGTTCCTCATAAAAGAATGGTTCTTCTATCTTCAAAAATATTTGTCTTGATCTTGGTTTGATATTCCCAGAACAACTTCATTCTGAATAGATGGCTTATGATAAAATCATTGGGAAGAGATCACATGTTGTTTTCTTCTTCTTTTCCTCCATCCGTGATTGGATGAATGGAGTCCTCCGAGTCATGAAGTTTGATCGAAATTCTAATGACGTCCTTCAGAATGTATTCATTGTGGCATGTGCACTGATTACTGTGTGCTCTTATTCTAACATAGCGGTTGCTGTGATATTCCTCTTGTCATGCGGGGTCAGGACGTTTGGCCCTTTCAGCTGTCATGAGGCTTCACCACTAGGAATTTTTTGGTGCTCAGGTAGCTTCTATGACGGAGTAGGGTTGAAGCCTACTTGTCTGAATCCGTTCCATGGCAGGAGAGAGCACACAGTTTCAAGCCATGGATGGATTAACGAGTCACCGAGCTCTGACTCTGCTCATGTTTTGGGGTTGTCTCTTGGTTCGGCTGGTTCGGTCGTATTGCTGCAGCAACACCTCATCGGTCGCTTGCTGTGAGATATCCAAGGGAAGAGGCTTCATTATGGTAGGTTTCCAGCTCAAGCCTTCCCGCCTGCGATGAGCTTCCAATTGCACTTGAAGATCTGCGGGGTAGTGAACTCTCATTTGACAAGCAGGGTTCGAAGCAGATGTTCAAGTTTTCTTTCTAAGCTCTACGGATGTGATGTCTGCACTCAGATGCTTCTGAGGAACCTTGCTTTGATCAAGTGTACATGCTTCAGTTGTATTAACGGCCGCACACCACGAAGAAATGCTCGGGTAGATATATCTTCGGCCGCCATGGGGAGCTCAAGACTACTTTATAGCTTGTATCTATACTCCACATGAAGGATCTTCAACCGTGCATATCCTGAGGAGCTTATAATTTTTAGCCTTCCTTTTTTTTTTTTTTTTTTTTTAACAATTGTTGTGAATAATGTTGTATTCAGGAATAACTACATGTATATTATGAGCCTATGGACTGTTTTTTTATTAATGAAACGAATGCCCATTAATGTTTTATGCATACTTGTATGGTTTAAGCAACATGTTTTGTGTGCCTTCTGGGCTAGTGTCTTTAAAAGACAGGTGTGTGCTTTGAAGGGCGCTTCATTAGCGTCAGTAGCTGACGGCTTGCATTGCGCCTTTGATAGACGGCTATTTTGTGCCCACAATGGGATAAATTTAGCTCATGAAAAAATAGAGGATTTTGCGTTCCGATTCAGAACGTCGTTGGTTGTTTACTCGAGTATTTTAAGACTTTATGGCACTATGCAGGCAAGACTCTTCACCGACATGTAGGTGTAAATTTTGTTGAATTGGAAAGTTCAACTTACGAATAATGTTTGGTGGCTAACTTAGACGTGGTCTAGCTCTGATAAGGGGAAAGCTACGGAAGCGATAAAAAGATAAAAACGAGACGAAACGAGACGAGACTCTTACGATTGTTCAAGTAGCAACGAAGAACAATATTTCGTTACACCCCGATCAAAGGTCAAGAATCACCTACGCTATGCAACTATCCTCAAGAATCACGAGGTTGTTTCAAATAGAATGATTGGAGAAGATTGAAGTTCAACTTGGAATCTTCCAATTGAAATCAAGCCAAAATCAAGGGTTTCATTAGAGAGAATTCTCATGTTTTTTTGTGCATTCAAAGTAGTGTAATGAATAAATGTCCTAATTAAGACTCTTATAGCCTTCTACATTACATAGTGAAAGGTTCTAAATACCCTTAAAGTGGGTTAAAATAATAGAAGTAAGTTAGGGCTAAAGTTGGAATTACAAAACAAAATAGTGGAATTTTCGGGATGGTTGCACAGAAAAGTAGGCGCCCCACCCATACAGGGAGGCGGCCTGCCTCTGTTGAAGTGTCCTGAGGCTTGCAGTGAAGTAGGCGGTCCGCCCAAACACAGTAGGCGGTCCGCCTAGCAAAAATCCAGAAAGGTCCGAATTCCATACGTAGCAAAATTTTGGCTCTCTTTTAACCAGGCGGTCCGCCCACTCTGGGAGGCGGTCCGCCCCTTCCTGTGGCTTCTTGAGACGTCTAGAAATGTGCCTTAGATGCTTCTCCTTGTAGCCTAGGTGGTCCTCCTTCAATGGTGCTTCAATGCAGGATCTTCAAGTCGCTTCCGGAGCTCCCATAGTCCATATCCATGCCTTTCCATATCAAGTGAAGGTGAGCATCATAGATTGCTTTGGCTTGACTCCTAGTAAAGGTTCTTGTGGTGGTTTGACGCGCATCATCCTCCCCTTCTTAAGAAGATTTCGTCCTCGAAATTAAGGCGTCATCCTCCACGACATCATCACCTACATCAAAAGGAGCCAAGTCACTAACATTGAAAGTATTTGAAACATTGTACTCCACCGGGTAAATCAATCACATAGGCATTGTTATTGATCTTGGATAGCACTTGGAATGGACCATCTCCTCGGGGTGCCAACTTCCCTTTTCTAAGATTTAGAAACCTCTCTTTGCGGAAGTGTACCCACACCGAATCTTGTCTCTTGAGTTCCAACCTCTTCCTTCCATTGTTCTTCTTGAAGGCCACCTTAGCATAGGTTTCTTCCAAACTCTTCCTTGCCTTGGTATGGATCTCAAGCATTGGCTTAGCTCGGATTTTACCTTCGAAACTAACAACAATATCTTTGGGCAAAGGGGTTAGATCAAGTGGAATCAAAGGATTAAAACCATAAACACACTCAAATGGAGTCATGCCAATCATGCTATGCAATGTACGGTTATAAGCAAACTCCATAAGAGGCAACTTGTCAGTCCAACTCTCGGCCGTACCTCGGGTCATAGCTCTAAGTAGAGCACCCAAAGTTTGGTTCACCACCTCAGTTTGACCATCCATTTGGGAGTGGCGGGACGTAGAGAACAAAAACTTGGTGCCAAGAGCACCCCAAAGACACCTCTAGAAATGACTAACAAACTTAGAGTCCCTATCACTCACAATAGTTTGAGGCACACCATGAAACTTTAACAAAGAAGCTACATGTTGTGTATCATGGCTCTTTTTACAAGGAATGAAGTAAGCCATTTTGGAGAACCTATCCACGTCAACATTAATGCTATCATGTCCCCCCTTAGACCTTGTAAATCCCATAATAAAATCCACAGAAATATTCATCCAGGGACTAGTAGGAATAGGATGGGAAGTGTACAAACCATGGGGGTTTGACTTGAACATAGCATGCTTGCAATCCAAACAAGCATTGCATAGTTGCTCACCTTGCAACCCCATCTTTGGCCAATGGAATTGCTCCACGAGAATGGCCAAGGTTTTATATCTCCCAAAGTGACCCATTAAGCCCCGAAAATGTGCTTCATGAATAAGCAACTCTCTCCATGAGGACTCGGGCACACAAACTCTACCATTCTTAAAGATATAGCCATCAACCTATTGGTACTTCTCAACTCTTTCCCTCCTTTCAAGAGCTTCATGAATACTCTTTAGCTTAGGGTCTTGAGCATACATTAACTTAATACTCTCAAAACCCATGACTTGAAAGCAAGAGTGGTGGCTAGAGCAAACTTCCTAGAAAGTGCATCGGCCACAATATTGTCTTTCCCTTTCTTGTAATGAATCACATAGGGAAAAGACTCAGTGAACTCCACCCACTTTGCATGTCCTCTAAGATGTTTGAGTGACTCATGGTAACTCTTAATCAAAAATTTCCTAGGCCATAGATAGTGTGCCAATGAGCTAGAGCTCTCACTAGGGCATACAACTCCTTGTCATGCGTAGAGTAATTTTGCACCCTTAAACATCTCACTGAAGTAGGAAATAGGTTTTCCTTCTTGCATGAGAACACCCCCAATTCCCATCCCTGAGGCATCACATTCAACCTCAAAAGCCTTCCCGAAGTCGGACAATTGCAACAAAGGGACGGTACTCAACCTACTTTTCAACTCTTGGAAAGCCTTCTCTTGAGGCTCTCCCCAAACAAAGGGCTTGTCTTTCTTCACCAAATCGGTGAGTGGTGCGGCAATGGTGCTAAAGTCCCTAACAAAGCGCCTATAGAAACTAGCAAAGCCATTGAAACTCCTTGGGTGTCACATATTTGGTGTTCATCACCTCTTTCAATTCTTCCCAAGCAATGTTCACGGGTATCCCAACTCTTCTTCTTGACCTCTTGACAGATTCCCACCAAGTGGAAGCATATGACTCAAATGAAGCAATGGTATAAGTGGCTTTCCTCTCCTCGGACATGTCATTTGTATCAAACACCCGCTCCAATTGAACCTTCCACTTTATGAACTTCTCCGGATCACTAGTCTATTTGAAAGGTGGTATAGTGATCTTCACACTATTTAGGTTGTTGTCACGACCCCCACGGTTTGGTTCTGGTTGACCCCGTAGTATTCATTAACATAATCATACTCACGACTCAAGTTCATCCCACATATCCATGACCTTGCCAACAACCTCGCCCATGACCTCAATCCATTCCCCAGCCTCCATTCATCGCCCTCCTATTTGGATAAGGAGCATCAAAGTCATCATTATTATCACCAAGTCCGGAGCCCTTCCCTTCTTGAGCCTCAACAACTTGTTTAAGGGGTGCTACAATTCTACGGAGTCTCATGAGTGGAACTTCACCTTCGGGATTGCCCAAAATTCTTTCACGAACAAGAGCTTTTTCTCTCAACCGTTATTGACGAGCTTGCTCGGAAAATTGATTCGCCTCACGGTTGAGCCATTACTTGTGACTTTCCCGGCATTTTTGTGGACACTCGGGGTCCTTTCTCTTTCAAGAGTTTCAATCTTTAGGCTTATAGACTTCACCTTGGCTAAGAGAGTAGCCAAGATGCTTGTTGGGACCTCAATGGTATCTTTTCCTTGTTCTTCCGCCATGTACCTACTAGCAATCAAAATTAAGAAAATAGATTAGGGTATAAGTGCTCACGCACTCCCTCACTTTTGAATTTCACTCGGGTACACTCAAGTTGGGGTGGGTTTACTCGTACTTGATTCAAAAGGCTTCCTCGGAGTTGAACAAGCTCGTCAACAACAAAACAATTCCACAAGTTACAAGTGCTCTTCGGGAAGAGTGGAGTTAATGGGACTCTATGGACGTTCGGCTTTATAAGTGAGCACTTGAGCCAAAGAAGTTCTACGAGTCTTCTTGGAGT
Organism: Petunia axillaris subsp. axillaris; assembly: GCA_029990575.1. Classification (NCBI taxonomy): domain Eukaryota; kingdom Viridiplantae; phylum Streptophyta; class Magnoliopsida; order Solanales; family Solanaceae; genus Petunia; species Petunia axillaris. The sequence goes on from JARKNS010000007.1 coordinate 11,234,515, forward strand.
TTTTCAACCACCAACACGCATGAGTATCCTAAGCGCTCAATGAACTAGTATAGTAAAATAAAAGTGTTACTTAAAAAGTACTAGCCGGAAGTGGTACAAGCCAATAATATACGAAAACCTACGAAAAACAACTACCCGGATAGTAGGGTTGATAAAAATAGTGGGTCGTCCACCTCTTGGAGTGAGCGGTCCGCCTACTGTGTTCTTCAGCACAGTCCCAAAACGTGTTCTTTGTCTCTTGCACCCAATTTTTAAACGTTCTCAAGGTGTTTTTGCAATCCAAAGGTACCCCCAATCTGTTTTCAACTACTACAAACAAATTCCAATGATTTATAACAACACCCAATAAACAACAAGTCCAAATCAAGAAATTTAAGCAAATTGTAGGGTTATTCAACTTTGGGGATTTTGATTTTTAAAGTTTTGGTTCATAACTCCAAAATGCGTTTCGAGATTACCCAATCAACAGAAATTCAATAACAAACAATCCTCGATAACAAATATCAAAGAAATCATCATAACCAAGAACATCTAGCAATTTTTTTTGTGATTTTCTAGTTTTTGAATTTTTTTCTTCTTTTTCAATAAAACAAGAACAAGAACATGAAAACAACAAGAAAAAAAGATAAATGACATGAAGAGTAGGACGAAGGTTTGTAGGAACGAAACCCTAGCCTTTCTCTGATACCAACTGATAAGGGGAAAACTACGGAAGCGATAAAAAGATAAAAACGAGATGAGACTCACATGATTGTTCAAGTAGCAACGAAGAACAATATTTCGTTACCCCCCGAACAAAGGTCAAGAATCAGCTAAGCTATGTAACTATCCTCAAGAATCATGAGGTTCTTGCAAATAGAATGATCGGAGAGGATTGAAGTTCAACTTGGAATCTTCCAATTGAAATCAAGCTAAAATCAAGGGTTTCATTATAAAGAACTCTTATGTGTTTTTGTGTATTCAAAGTAATGTTATGAATAAATGCCCTAATGAAGACTCTTATAGTCTTTTACATTACATAGTGAAAGGTCCTAAATAGTCCCAAAGTGTGTTAAAATAATATAAGTAAGTTAGGGCTAAAAATGAAATTACACAACAAAATAGTGGAATTTTCGGATGGTTGCACAGCAAAGTAGGCACCCCGCCCATACTGGGAGGTGGTCCGCCTCTGTTGAAGTATCTTGAGGCTTTCCGTGAAGTAGGAAGTCCACCCAAACATAGTAGGCGGTCCGCCTAGCAAAAATCCAGAGAGGTCCGAATTGCATACTTAGCCAAATTTCGGCTCTCTTTCAACCAGACGGTCCGCCCACTCTGGGAGGCAGTCCTCCCCTTCCTGTGGCTTCTTTAGACGTCTCAAAATGTGCCTCAGATGCTTCTCCTTGTATCCTAGGTGGTCCTCCTTCAATGGTGCTCCAATGCATGATCTTCAAGTCACTTCCGGAGCTCCCATCGTCCATATCCATCATGCCTTTCCATATCAAGTGAAGGTGAGCATCATGGATTGCTTTGGCTTGACTCCTAGTAAAGGGTCTTGTTGTTAATTTCCCCATATCAAGCTCTAAGCGAGTAGTTTACCCTACTTTTTGTAGCAAAAAGTGGGTGTACTACTTCAAGTTAGGTCTGGCCGGAGCTATGAATTGTTGGATCGTAGATGGATCTGAATTGTAATTGTAAAGCTGACCGAGTAAAATAGTAGTTTTATTAATAAGTAGGGGCGCAGGGTCTGAGTTGCTGTGGGTGAAAATCCGTAACATAACTGACAAGTATGTAAATACTGCGATAAAAAGTAACTAAAGACTTAATTTAAAGTAAATACTGAGAAAGATTATACGTCCATCATTGAATGGAGGGACCTACCAAGGTTTCTTCACCGGAGGGTTCTAATCCTCGAGATATAACTTGTGGACTGCTAACAGTCCGATGGTATAAATCCCCATTGATCAAACATTAGTGAACTCCTGCCTCCGCAGCTGTCTGCTTTCCAACTTGTCTTTGGGGAGTATTCCCTTGTCCAAGTAGCTAGTCAATGTGTGATGCTGTTTTGAGGCGGAATATTTATTTGGAACTTCAAGGTTCATCAGATTCGCGAGTGTCAGTTCGATTACTACTTGCTGGATGTCTTGGTTAGTGTGTGAATCCTCGGGGACTTCGCCCTCGTTAGAACTTTCCTCTTTATAAACAAACTCCCATTTGCGGAAATTTTTAAAAGTGCTTTTGTTTTCTCTTCCCGATTGGGCGCACAGATGCTCTCCATGGCGAAAACCTGGTTCGCTCGATTGACCACCAACTAGGAACTACCGAAGAGTGTGACTTCCTTGGCGCCCAATATGTAGGCTAAGTCAAGAGCTTGAGTTATGGCCTCATATTCTGCTTCAATGCGTGGAACTTTTGGGGCCTTACAAAAGACCTTCCCAGTGGGTGTCTTGATCCATAAATCAGGGGTGGCTTCCTCTGCTTCGAGATCCACATCTATAAGGACTCCCAAGTGTCCGGGCTCGATTGTCCCTGCATGTTGGATTAATTCCTCCACCTTTGCTGCTAATTCTTCCTCAAAATCTAAGGTGAAGCCTTCCAAAACTCGCGACTGGATGGCCGTTCGTGGTTGATAAATGATATCGTATTCTCCCAGTTCTTCGGCCTATTCTACCAACCCTTTTGAAAGCTCAAGTCTGGATAGAATGTCCCGTAAAGGTACCAAAGAAACCATGCTGACTGTATGGCTAAGAAAATATGAGTGCAACTCCTGGGTTGCCATGATCACGACCATAACAAATTGGACAGGTAGAGGCAGAAGTCCATCTGGGTATGAAAGCTCTTTCTGGCATATTTCATGGGAAGTTGTTTTCCTTCGTCTTTTTGTGTGAGTACTGCATTCCACGCTACTTCTGAAATTGAAACATACAGGAGCAGGTGCTCTCCTTGAACCGGATCAATTATTATCAAAAGTTGCACCTTGACCCGAGCCAATACCAAGTAGCAGTGTATCACCCATAGTGCTTCATCGTGCTTTACCAATACCTTGGTTAGTTGGTACCATAGTTCTGCTGCCATGGTAATTAGTTGGCTCATCTCCGACAGCCGCTCCTTCAGCACACCAGTCTCTATCCTAGCTTTTCGCTCCATCATTTTGTACCAGAAGGATTCCTCATCGATCATATTAACCTTGGCTATTGGCCCTTCGGCTTGTCTTTCATCAGATATTCAATAGTATTTGGTCGGCTGCTTGCTCCGTAAGTCGTTAATCCCGTGTGAGGTAGGGTATCTAAAAACTTGGTGGAGCGTTGAGGGTACTCCCTTTACACGGTGTATTAAGGGTTGTCCCAGGATGATATCATACAACATATCATAGCTGAGTACCTGGATCATGCTCGAGATATGAACCGATAGAGCTAGTTCTCCAACAGGTTCTTCTCCGATGCCGTTGAAGCCTATTATCCTGCGATGGCCCAGTGTCATCTGATAGTCTTGATCTAACTTCTGTAGTGCCTCTCTCAGAATAATGTTCACATTACTCCCTAGGTCCACCAAAGCTTGCTCGATTTGAAAACTCGACGCCCTTATGGGGATTATGAGAGCATCTTGATGTTCGACTTCGTCTTTCGGACTGAAGGTAATAGGGCTAACTATCGACCCTAACTTTTCAGTTACCCAGGCTGTGACAACACCTGGGGTTGTGAAGATCGCGCTGATATACCGCTTGTCCCCATAGTCCTGCGCCCTCGACCGCCTTAGCCCTTCTTCCATTAAATCCTTAAGGTGCCTCTCCTTTAGTAGATGCTCGATTTCCAACATTAGGGCCTTTCAATCGACTATAGCATGGTCGTTGCTGCAATGGAAGTCACAATAGGCCGTTGTATTCCTTCCAGTTGCACCTTTTACGGTGGGCGGGCATTGTACTTTTGGCCCTAGTTTACCAAGGTGATTGGAAACAAGCTCCATGGCGTTGACTCGCAAACCAAAATCTCGTAAGCTGCGAGGCTCGGTTCATTTCTCCTGGGACCTGGCCCCCAAGTGATCCCTTGCTTTGCCACTGCTATTTTGCCCTGCGTCTTTCCTTTTACTCTTCTTCCATCCCATTCTTCTTCCAGGAACGAACTTCCTGCTTTATTTCTTCGTTCAACTCTAGGGTTCTGATAGTACTTTGGTTCCATGCGGAGTTTTCCAGTCTACCTTTGATGTAAGGCTCTCTATGTTGACACCGGATGTTGAGTTACACTTTGTTTGGATCATTGTTACCCATTGTATTGTATTGTATTGTTATTATGATTACAACATTTGTTTTGGTTGTTACTTTAATTTCGTTGTATTGTATTGTATTGTTAAGTTCCGTTGTTACCTAACAATGAAAAGACCCACTTTTTGTTACAACCGATTTGGTGGTTTTGCATTGTTACACTTTTACACTTTCCCATCATGTCCTTAATTATAACCTTATAAACCTATTTTACACTCTACCCTATTTTCTTATTTAAATACACCTAAGTAGTTATTTTGACCTCATCTCCCCTCTTCTCAAAATACAGTACATTCCCTGTCTCTCTTATTACTTTGTACGTTCCCTGCCTCTTCAGATTCACAAGCCATCTTGTTGTGTGATTACACTAAACGTTTTATCTTAATTTATTTAATGTATAATTCTTAATTGCATTAATTACAGAAAAAAACGTGAAACTTGAGTTAGTAGATTTCATTAATTACAAGCCATATGTTCTGTTTTTTTTTTATACAAAATATATGATGACAGTTTTGTTAATAACTATTATTTGGATAATATGATTGCTTGCATATCGTTATGGAATATTATTTTTTATCTAAATTATTAATAGTGTGAACTTATTGTTATGTTTAATATTATTAACTTATTTTTTTAATTTTCACTATAATTTGCATGAATATATTTACAAGGTATAGTTGGTGATAAACTAATAAATATAAACTGTCTCAAATTATATTTAAAAAAAATTGTTACTTAATCTAATATTTAGAACAACTAAGGATATATTAGTAAACTTATTAGTTACAGTACAATACAACAATCAAAACAAACAATAACAATGTTATTAAACAACGGGAAACAATACAATCAATTCAAACATCGTTTTTATAATACAGTACGATACAATACAATATAATACAAAACAATACATTATGAAACAATAGGTAACAATGATCCAAACAGAGTAGGCTCCACTGCAATTCCCTGGTAGCCAGCGACCCTTTGGAATTCAGGTTCTTGCTGAAAGCTACCAAAGCAATATTATCAGGGACTGGAGGAAGCTCTATGCATTCCCTCTGAAACCTTTCAAGATGTCTTTCAACAGCTCGTCGTCGCACTGCCAAATCTCAAAGATGTCCTCCATATGCTTCTCCTATTTACAGGCGCCAAAGTGTGCTTTTTTTGAACAAGTCTTGCATCTGGGTGAATGACTCGATGAAGCCCATCGATAGCTGACTGTACCAAGCAAGGGCGTCTTTAGTTAAGGTCGAGCCAAACCTCTTAACTAGAGCAGACTGGAACTCTTCCTCTGAGATTTCGTTGTTGTTGACGACTGTATAATATGCAGCAAAATGCTCATCCGAATCCGTTGTTCCATCGTACTTCAAGTTATCCTGCAGGCGGAAGTGCTTTGGTACATGGAACGGTACAACGCTTGCTTATAAAACTTTTTCTCATCTATGGTGGTAAGATGAGGTGGTACACCCAGTGCGTTACCGATCCGATCGTGAATGGCCTTCATCTCCTTTAGGATGTCCAGAATGACAGGTGTTCCTTTGAGGTCTTAATTGTTGACTGTTGATGAACTTCCAGAAGCAGCATCCATGTTGTGCCTGCGATTAGGAGTGGATGCTGGAGTATCGTTCATTGCTGCTAGTCCTTGCGGGGATTGTGGCCTTTGAGACGATCCAACAAACATTGTTCCTATCTTTTGAGATATACCCTCGACCATGTTGACTGAGTTCTGGTCCACTCATGCTGACAGGGTTATGAGGAGATTAGCAAGGAAACTTCTGAGATCAAAAATACCTTCGCGTGATTGATTACCTTCACCATCGCTGGGTACATGGACGGGCTCCTTGGCAAGATCCTTTGGCTACATGCTGGGATCGCCAGGTTCGTGTACAGACTCGTCTATAGCGTCAGCAGTGTTCTTTGGGGTGTATCGTTGTCGTCTGACATGACTGCGCCTTTTTCTCGTAGAATACCTATAATTTCTTAGGCCCCACGGTAGGCGCCAAACTGTGTATGCCTAAAATTGGACGTCTAGGTGAAATACTTAAATTTATAAATAGGTCACAAGCAATATAGTAAAATACGATGGAAAAGTAAGTAAATAGAGAGAAAAATAATAGACAAGAAAGTAAAGAGTTTTATTCCTTGAGAATAGCCGTATTCAGTGGTGAATCGCTTGATGTACAATACAATGTAAGGAGGGGTATTTATAGTATTGATTACTCAGTCCTAATTATGGTAAAATACAAAGACTAATGAGGCTCATGGACCTATAAACTCAAAGCGGTGGTAGATACGAAACCCTAACTAGACTATAACCCTAAGGCAGCAGGATGTATGCCTTGCATCCTATGCCCGTACCACCTGAACGGTCGTAGCTCGTAGAATATGCATGTATCCTTTGTGCCCGGTGACTTGTAGGATAAGTCTAGTCTCGCCAGCTGAACTCGTGTCCCCGTAATAATAGGTGACGTATTTTTGCCCACACATTAATGATGAAGGACATGAATAAGAGGGGATAGTTGATTTTAAGGGAGAGGTTTCACATCAAGTTATTTTAGAAGAAAGATTAAAGATATTTGAGTTTTAATTCGGTGGAGGAGTTTATTTGAGGGGAGGAGACGAATAGGGTGTTGGATGAAATTGGGTTGGGCAATGAAAACAAATCGGGTAATTTAATTGGGGCTGGTCAGAGCTTTCGGCGTGCCATGTGTCATTCCATCTAAAATAGGGTTATAATTGAATGAAAGTATCACGGTAGGGGCTTGAGAGGCCAAATTGTATAACGAAGGGTAATATAAAACAATAAAAAATAATAGATGGGGTATATTTTACCCTTTTCCGATTTTTCCTTGTAATAAAGGACAACTTCTTTGAAAGCTTTTCCACTTTGGTCAGTAAGGGAAAATTTAGCTTCTTCTTGTAAGGATATAAGTAAATATTACCTTAAGTATTAACGAGTGATAAATTTAAATAATTTTTCAAAAATTTAGGGGCACAATTTGACCGTTGGCCCTGGAGATATATTGAGTAGCAGTTAAAAGTAATGATTTTATTATAAATATGAACATTATTGCATTTGATCGGTTGCTAAAGCTTAGAGAAAAACTTCGCCCAAGATATTGCCAATAATAGTCTTCATGAAAACCTGTTTTCGCACTAAAAGAAATTGAATAAAAGTATGTATTATATTGCTTTGATTCTCTTTAACGTTGACATGGTCTCATAATGGATGGCACTTTTCTAATTTCTGCCGTTCCGTCCTATCATTGGGATCCGATTCGGCTTAAAACCTAAACCCCATCTACTAAAAATTACTTCCTCCAGTCCACTTTATTTGATTTTTTGACATTTTATTCTTGCTAAAAAATAATTGATTTGTTCAAAATTAAAGAAGCTTTTAGATAGTTCTTTTTAAATATACTCTAGTCAATAAATGATATAAATACATTTTTTAGAAATCCTCACAAATTTCTATAAGTAAATTTAAAAGAGACAACGGTTAATTTCGTAAATGACTTTTTTAATTAATGCTAAAAGATGAATTTCTTAATCTACGTAAAACAACAAAAAAATCAAATAATATAGACCGAAGGGAGTATCAATTTATCAATCTAGAGCCATGTACTAAAAATTATCAATTTATCAATCCAATCTTACTCAATAAGCTTACCAAATAGCGCCAACCAATCATTTGCCCCATAAAACTAATTCAGAGTACCAATTACGCATTTTACTATTTTGACAGTCAATTATTGTCTTTAACAATTTTTAACATTAGATTAAGATATTTATATATGTCGGTGTAAGTGTTTTTCTTACTTTGTATTGTAGCTCTTATCATGAAAAACTTTTTTAAATACTATCAAAAGTTGTGGTGAGATAGTAGGTACTCCTCAATTCTTAATCAGAGAATTTCAAGTTCGCACCCTATGAATGGAGTCGACTTTAATAGGAAGCGATTTACCTCTCAAAGTTGAATTTTCCGGCACCAATACAGATTAGTTGGATTCCACGTGAGTAAGAAACACCGAATTGAAATAACAAAAAAGAAATACTTTCAAAAATATTCGATCAATTAGGGATCTAACAAATTATATTGAATGATAGATACTAATAAGAAGAACATAAATTTCAGAGGGAAAAAATATATACAATCTTAACACTAAAATTACAAAAAATAACAATATTATTCCAATTTACAAAAAATATCAATACTTTTTTACACATTATATACAAAATCCATTAAATTAAGGTTTTACCCTCTCCCTTCTCCACTAATGTATTGTGCCCTCATTGCCCAGTCACCGACGGCCAATCACCGCCGGCCATCCGCCAGTGACCGAATTATTTTTTTAAAATCTGAAATAGTTGTAGATGCATAAACATATAAAAAAGATAGTTTCATAGTTAAAAATGTAGATTTCAACCTATAAAATACATAAACATACACAAACTACTGGAAATATATAAGTATACATATATATACACCATACATACAAACAGATTTATAGACATACAAAAAATTTTGGACATACATTTAACACACATACACACAAATACAAGTTTATATGAAAAAGTTATAAATTGATATACAAAAATGTATAGGTTGAAAAACAAATACAAACATACAATAAATTTACAAAGACATACAACTAAAATATTCAAAAAATGTATATGTATTTATACACCAAAAACACACATACCCATCAATACAAACTTATACATGAATATACACATAAAAACATAACAAAACAAAACAAAAAAGAAAGGAGTAGAAGCAGATCTGAATATGTATATACAAAATAAAAATATATACATAAACATACACATATATACACATAAAGAAAAGAAAGAAGGAGAACCAGATACGAAAAAACCACGCCGGGAATAGAGATTTGAGCCGCCGCCGATGTAGTTCAACAGCAGCGACGATGATGTCTGGCGAATCTGGAAGCAAACAGCAGCAACAGAGACAAGTGGGGAGGGGGGAACGGCAGGAGGGTGGGTGGGTGGGTGGGTGGAGGAGGAGAGAGAAAGAGGGAGGAAGAAGTTAGGATTTTTTGTTAGGGAGGAAAGGAAATGAAAAATGGCATATATAGTGTAATAAGTTTAAAAATATTGATATATATTGTAAATATTTAAAAGTATTTGCATATTTTGTAATTTAGGTGTTTAAAGTGTCTAACTAGTGTAAAAATTTCAATTAAAAATTGTGAGAAGTCCGCAAGGTTTACTAGTCTAGATGATTTACTTTCTTTTTCATCTTAAATACTAGTATAGTACTAATTCCTTTCTCCTGTAGTTTGTGATCCCTTAAGATGATTTACTTTCTTTTTCATGTTAAATACTCTTAAAACCACTACAAGATATGGAAAGGTGGTGCATCATGAATCACAGAAAGGCAGCAATGAGTGGACCTATCACATATAGGGCTATGGGGAACTTTGTCTTGTTTCTTTGAGTTGTAAGGACCCATTTTGGGTCCTACTTGAACCCCCTCCTGAAGAAGTGGGTTGTCCAATATGAGTCCCCCCGCCCCAACCACTCCCCCACACCAACAAATGATAATTACTCAATTCGGAATTTCAAGCACAAGAGGCTCTCGTGTCACAATCGGTCAATTTCCAATCTCTGATCATCATCATCACCGGTTTGAGTGTGTCTTTATCCGAAGTGTTTTCTATGGCATTGGTTAAAGTAAGTGAGAATAGGGTTTTTGAGGTATCCACAATTGCAGACCCCAGTTGACAAATTAAGTACTTAGAGAATCATAGTCCCAATCAAAATTATCATAAAAAGTTAATTTTCTCATAACTTTGAACTATGGAATTTTCTCTATTTTATCTAAGTGACTACGACATTAAGCCAGTCACTGGTAGTTACATATTCTGACCGGTATATATAAGAGTGTTAACACCAAATTTTAGTACTAAATATCACTAGATACATGATTGAACACAGTCATCATGGGCATAGCGCGAACCTGGATCTGCCAACTATAATCTATCAAATGCACAATGTGTCAGCTAGATGAATCAGCCAGAAGCTCGGAGCATTTTGCTCTCCGACTTCTCTCAAGTCTTCAATTAAAAAAATAACACCAAAATTTTAAAAATTAGGTAGATGACCTCCTTCGTTTTAATCATGATTAGGACTTAATTACACTAAAAAAAATGTCTACACGTCCAAACTCCCAAGTTTTAAATATTACACTTTGGCCCATACCAAAAAAAGAAAATTTAATCCCCCCTCCAAAATTTGCCACTTTATTCCCCCCTCCTCTCGTTCCAGCTGCCTCCACTGCCCTCTTCTTCAGCTGATGACACGGCCCAAATTCTCGGTTAGGCCGTGCGGGCAGCCGACCATCTCCCCTAAACCTGTCGGGCGAACCCTATTGACTGAATGGATATAAATTGTGAAGAATTACCTTGAAATGAAAATGAACCAAACTTTAACAAGATAAGCTAACTCTCAAGGATAGACAAACATACAAGCTGACTGAGTAATTCAACTAACTACCCAGAATACACAGTTTTAAAGGTTCCCAGATCAGACATCTAAGAAGGCCAAAAGATATACACATCTCCCGAAGGGAGCAAAAATAAGGAAAACAATAATATCTGAAGTTGGTGGCCGCAATGAACAGGATGGCTCAACGTAAACAGCTGAGAACGTACTACTCCTCAATCACGGCGCGGCTGGCCGGGTCATGGAGCAGAATCTGCCGAACGAAAATAAAACACAAGGACAAATAGGGGGTGAATCATAAAGACTCAATAAGTGCGAACATACTAGCAACCTCGAAAAATAGATACGCTAGTAAGGGAAACGGAACCAGACAACAATCAACAAATATTAGCGTGCTAGTGGATTGTGTGGTAGATAATAGGTCAGTTGAAACGTGTGCCAGGTTCTTTAAAGAGTGCACTACCCAAAGTAAGAACTATCACATCGGATACAATGGCTCCAGTAACTCCTGTCTCTTGACCTTCTTCCCCTATAGAGTATAAATAGGGCCATCATTTCCTAATTATTTCAACACCCATCAACAAGTTAATTTATCTACCTTTTCGTCTCCTTGATCTTCTCCCTTTCTCTAAAACATGCCAGACGCAAGTAACAACTATGTGTGGCCGAATGGATGGTACATCCGAACAAGGAACCATACATGCTTTACTCTAATTGTAAAACAGATATTCGTGTATAAATGATGACCTAGTAAGTTTCGTACCTCATTTTTTAATATTTGGATTTGTTTACCTTAGTTATTTGATTTTTAACACATTAAACGTTGTACTCTTTGATTATAGCTTTTTTCATGGAACATACCAAATCTTCAACCAGCTATATGATGCAAGCTGTTATCTACAATGGTGACGTTAGGTTCTTCATAGAACTCCGTGTGACACCAAGTTGCAAATCGCTTCAACGAGGTTGGTTATGGTTTGTTAATGATCATCATATAGTTCAAGGCCAAGAACTCCACTTTCAAATAATGCGCCGATATCCTGAATATGGTATTTGTTTTCGTGTGCATATGATGCCACGAACAAGAGGACCTTTATGAGTAAAGAAAGCTCTTTTTTTATTAATGTATTTATTAAAAATATTATCAATGGAAATGGGTGATATTTTGTGGTCGTATTAATTTTGGTGTTTCTATTGTTAAGTTTGTTATAAGTACTTATTTTTAGGCGAAGCATACATAGTTGACGAGCTTGAAATTTACCTTTATTTACTCTGTCTTATTGTTTAATATACTTAAAAAAGTTGAAAATAAACTCCTGATGCACTAGAAATTGGTATTTGTTGGCCAAGTATGCGTAGTTGACAATCGATCATACGATGGTTGACACTATACTTTGAATTGGTTTATTGATATCTGTAGTTGAAAACTTTTTTTTGGACTAGGAATAAAATAGTATATAAACTGCTATACATGGTCTTCGCTAGATAAATATTAGATTTATACTAAATTGAATATTTTTTTTTTCAAGTTGGCTATTCGATCATATACCAAAATTGCATAGACTAAAGACAAATACATAATTTCAAATAATGATAACTTGTTTCCATATATTAATAGACAACAAACTTAATGAGTAAGCTAAGTATATTGATAAGTAGATAATAGGTGAGCGGGAAACGTGTCATGTTGTTTAATGGGTGCACTGGCCAAGTTTGGCATGTCCTGTCGGATTTAATGGCGAGGGAAAAGTCTCGCCGGGAACAGGGTTTAATCATGACCATTAGACTCCCCCATCCGTTCAGCTTTTTTTTTTTTTCTTCTTCTTCTAATTCAAACTGGAGAAAGGAAGGAAGTCTTTGCCCGAGAAAGGAAAGAGGTTGACTCTTCTTCTTCTTCTTCTTCTTCTTCTTCTTCTTCTTCTTCTTCTTCTTCTTCTTCTTCTTCTTCTTCTATAAATACGACCATTGTTTACTCTTTCTTTCACACAATTCCAACTAATAAATCTCAACTTTTCTAAAGCTTTTTTCTGCACAATAATGTCGATCCCACCCTCCCAACATGCACTGCTGATCCGTCAAGCCCTAGACATCCTCATACGAAAAATTAATGAGGACAGGCAGTGCCAAGATATGAACATTCGCCGCATTAGACGTATACTTCGTACAATGTGCCGCCGCGTCGGTATCAACCCCGACTACCTCATCACCCCCCATTTTATTTTTTGTTATTTTGTAAAGAGGTTTTTGATTAAAGAAAGCTCTTTATTATGTAATTATTAAAAAATGTGAATGGAATTGGGGGACTTTTGCTGCCGGCGTACTAATTTTGGTGTTTCTATTGAATCAATTCTTGTTTCTGCTTTGTTTTCATCGAAGAAGATGACTAGATCTGTTTAACATAATAATAAACCAGTGAAGTTGATAAAAGACTTAACAATGAGACCAGGACAAATTTATGACGTTACCTGATAAAAACCAATTAAAGTTTAAATAACTAAACAACTAAATATAGAGACGAGAGATTTCCGATGTAGATCTGATAAACTTGATAATAAACGAATTCAAGTTTATGAACTAACATAAAATCATAGGAAAGGAAGGTTAGTTTTTTAAATGTGTGTACTGAGATAGAGATTTCTACGTATAAACTGATAACCCACGTCAAGTATACAAACAACCAAAATAAATATTCAATGAGCCATTACATAATACGGTACACTTTCTAAAATTACTGTGATTCTATAAAAGTTGATAATCAAGTATATAGGATAGACAGTCATCACTGCTAAACTTGATTTAGTATGACTGAGACAACACATTTTTTAATGAAATAATTATAACATCAAATTCATCTCCAGATTCATCCGGATTGCAGTTTGGGCTATAGGGATAAAGTAGATAATTTAGGCATTTACAGACTAAACTAATTGGAAGATACGAATCAACCTCAATTTGGTCTATTGTACACTTATTGAAAAGCTGTGCATTGAAGTTTTACCGTTCAGGATATTATCATGCACGTGTTTGGCATTTAGCGTTTGTTATGTTTGGGGTTTAGGGTCTAGGGTCCACGTGCTTGAGGTTTGGAGTTTGGGCTCTAGGGTTAAGGTAGATTATTTTGGCTTATGGGTATATTATCAACGATCCGAAATTACACTGTTTTTGATTGTCAACATTGCTCAAGTTGATAATATACGCTTATGATTTTGCTTAAAATAATATAAAAACCTTATATTAAACACTAGTAAGGGGTAATTTAGTTATCTACGAACTGGAAATCACTCACATGACAATTTTGTTGCATAATATACCTTAATGATGGTCAATAGTATTGATAAAGAGTGACATTGGATAACATATATAACATAATGTATATTAATGTTAAGGTTCTACGAAAGCAAGACATCTTTCTCTAAGCATGGAAAAATATTACATTGCTTGCTTCTCACATTATGATCATGTACCACTCACATTGCTTCATATCCAATATCACTCCTTATCAATGCTATTGACCATCATTAAGGTATATTATGCAACAAAATTGTCATGTGAGTGGTTTCCTAGTTCGTAGATTACTAAATTACCCCTTACTAGTGTTTAATATAGAGTTTTTATATTATTTTAAGAAAAATCATGAGCGTATATTATCAATTTGAGCAATATTGACAATTAAAAATAGTATAATTTCGGATCGTTAATAATATACCCACAAGCCAAAATGATCTACCTTAATCCTAGAGCCCAAACTCCAAACCCCAAGTGCGTGGACCCTAGACCCCAAACCCCAAACCCCAAACATAACAAACCCTAAATGCCAAATGCGCGCATGATAATATCATTAACGGTAAAACTTCAACGCACATAAGTGTATAATAGACCAAATTGAGGTTGATTCATATCCTCCAATTAGTTTATTTTGTAAATGCCTAAATGGGGATGGTCGTTCTAGTTTATTTTGTTAATGTGATAGCAATTTTCTCTAGTAATTTTGTTATTTTATTGGTTTGATTACTGTTAACTCTGAGAACTTTTTTATGCGTTTCCACAATTTATCTAATTGAGTTTACTTGGTAAACAATCAAAATTACAACATAATTAAACTTTAACACGGAGATGAACAATATCAATAGACCGCAGTGGTTGATAATCAAAACACAACTGAAACTAATATTACCAACTGAAGCAACATTAAATAATTAAAAGGTCTAGACCATTAAAATATATAAACAACCAAAACCAGACCATTCAAACATAAATAAAAAAAAAAACCACTAAAACATAAACAACAAATAACAAAGGACTAGTTCAGTTCATTGGGTGAATTTGATTGGGATTCTTCAACCATATCCAGTGGTCCATTTGGTGAACCTGATGCATTTGGTGAATTTGGTGGGGATTCTTCAACCATATCCAGTGGTGCATTTGGTGAACCTGGTGGACTTGCGTCTTCCTCTATGACGTTTGCCTCTGACGCTGGTGGTGCATTAATTGCATCAAGTCTTGCGTTGATCGCTCTGACTTGATTCTCCCTCACATGCGCCTCTTCGCATATTCTATCTTCAAGCCTCTTCAAATACTACCACAATTCAACAACCTCTGTTTGGAGAATGGATAACTCCCAGTAGATATCACGATTCTTGGATGGTCCGGCAATTTTGGAAACTTCTTTTGATAGTTTAAATGGAGAAAAATTTATATTGAAAATGGAGTGGAAAAAACACACAATGTTGAGGGGTTTATATAGAAATAATCTTGAAGAGTTGCAAAGGTTAGTGAAGAGACACAAATTAAATGCAAGGGTCACATTTTAATTAATGATTACAAAGCAAATAGGCACTTTTAATCAAGTCTTTTAGTTTCAAAAAAAGAAAAACGGCTCTGACTTGATAATACTTGCTGGGCAGTGCATTACCAACTACTCTGCTACACTTCACATCGCTTATTATCTACCTCACAATCTACTTTGCGTATCGGCTAAGTTACACGTCTATTAATATACGTCATTTATTTTTTGATTGTTTGAAATATTATTTTTAGCTATGCATATTTGGTCTATGCTCGTATAACGTCCAACTTATACCAGCACAATATTTTCGATATTTCAAATATAAATCCATCAACTGTATAGTATCGACCAAGTAAAGTAGTTTATAGTTTTATTCCTAGTTGTCCAACAAATATAAAATTGCTAATACAAATATCTATTTTCATATCGATAATCGACCTATTACAGTATGCAATCAATAGCTTCAGTTCACAATTTACTAAAGTATTTAGTTATCAGCGATCATTCCTGTGCAAGCTTATTTAAACAGTAGCAAAATGCATAGAATAAAACTCTAGCTGATAAACGAAGCAGGTCATACATTACCAAAATAGATTGTCAACTCTGTATCACTCAAACAAGATTAAAAAAAATGTTGTCAACTTTTTAACACTCACACAAGATTTAAAAAATAATCCTCAACTACAATTGTTTAAAACTCAAACAAGATTAGAAAAAAAAAAGAACAATCTTTTAAAGATTGACCAATCAATCTTTGTTCTCATCTTTGTTTATAAACTCTTTGTCATGACTCTCAAGACACCCGATATAATTTCTTCAGGATCTTGACCAACTTCTCCATTCAAGTTCGATTTTGATTCGGCATGGGATGCATCCTCCGATTAATAAAACTATTCCTGAGCATCCTAACAATTTTTCATCAGCAGTTCATTATCATTCACATTGGTGGCATCAACTGCATTGGCATTGGCATCAGCTGCATTTGTATTAGCATTGGCATTGGCAATGGCATCAACATAAACATTAACTACCTTGGCATCAACTGCATTGGCATTGGTGACATTGGCATCAACTGCATTGGCATCAACTATATTGGCATTGGTGGCACCGACACTGGTGGCACTGACTGTAGCAATCACTTCATCAAATCTACGATTTTTCCTCAAAATTGTAGTGGTATTTGCAGCGGTACTACAGTCCATTGCCTTCCTCTTCCTATGCCTCATCAACCACGCAGAAGGACGGTTCAAGCATTTGCATACAATCCTCTTCTGTTGTTCCGCTAGCATCTTAGAAATATCAACCAATCTGTCCTCCATTGATGTCAGCCTAGCGAGCACAACATCCAAAAAAGGACCTGCAACATTGACACCACCACTTGAAGGACCTGCAACTTCACCAACAATTCCTGTACGATCTCCACCAATATCTTCATCACCTCTTGTATCTTCTTCTCTATCTACATCCATATCACCTTCACCAGCAGGATTAAGAACAGTTTTCTTGATTGCTATGGCCCCCTCAAGTTCAGCCCTGAGGGGATCGACTGACCCATCCTCTGCTTCATCTGCATAGGGCACATATAAATCCTTCCACCCCAATCTCACTTCTTGATCAGTAGGGAACAAGCAAGGGCGCACGATCTGGATAGAAGTCGAGCAAATTAGTTTCTTACAGTTTGAATAAAAATATTAAATGACATGAAAATAGCGCAATATTATCTTTATTTTATTTTCTCCTTCCCCAAATGGATTGGAGGATTTAGACACCCTTTTTCTGTACTATTTGAGCATCCGAGGGCACGTCATAGGAGACTGATCTGTCAGTGCAGCTCTCCTTCCAATGGCAGGAAACGCTTCACTGACCCAGGCCTAAGATAAAAGATTTAATCGGACTACGAAAAATAAAAACTTCACAATCAACTAACTATTGGTTTATTGTAGACTTACAAAAAATGCCCGGGGAAGTCAAAAAGAGCATATCCAGGTGGTTTTCCTTTCAATCTGAATGTTTTATAATGCTTGGCCATGTCAAGCTTGGGCTTCAAATATTCAATCATCAGCTCGAAGCACAACCTGCCCCATGGATACTTGGGGAAGAACTCCAGATCATGAACCATACAAATACATTCCTTCTCAACAGACTTTGAAGTATTCTTTGCCATCAATATCATGTGGAGAAACCACAAAAGGCGCATCTTCAAATTTTCCTGTTGGTCAAATTTTCTGCTAGCTTTCAACACCCTCCACAACCTTGACGATGTCACTTTAACATTCGCCGGAGTGGATGGTTTCCAAGTTAGTTTTTCATAAAATTCCTCGCCTTTGTTCACAACCTTTTTCTTTGCTTTATCGGTGTGTTTTATCTCATACTCCAAAGCAGTCATTAGAGCAAACTCCCTAAGCCCAAAACAAGCTGGCTTCCTATTAACCAAGAACCAAACTTTCCAATGCTTTTTATCCTTTATTCTATGAAGAAGTAGGGTGTGGACCATCTGTCCATTGAATTGCCAAAATTGGGACATTTCAAGGAACTTCCCAAACACAGTCTCCTTAAATTTCTTTCTAATTTCAAGGGTTTCAACAATTTTTTAAATAAATACAAATTTTTAATTCTAGATCGAACAGATATCTTCGCTGGGAATGATGGAATTTCATCAAGCAAAGTTTTAAGTCGATACCTTTGAACGTAGATTTCCTTGATGCATCGAGGAACTTATAAATGGTCCAACTCACACTAAGGCTCCTGGCTTCATCCTCTTCTTGGTCAGTTTTTTCATCAATTTCTTCTTCAATTGCTTCTTCTTCTTCTTCTTCTTCTTCTTCTTCTTCTTCTTCTTCTTCTTCTTCTTCTTCTTCTTCTTCTTCTTCTTCTTCTTCTTCTTCTTCTCCTCCTCCTCCTCCTCCTGATTTATCTCTATTTCCTTCATCACGAGCAGCAGAACTTTGTCCATCACCACCACCACCATCATCCATGCTTTCCTTACGTTTCCCTGCATCAGAGAGTTCATCCGCTTGAAAAGCGTCGATTTCAGCCAAAAGATCCTCAGTTTGGGGTTCCAATTGGCCTCTTCCACCACAATATGTTTTGCAGAGTGATCCTTTACGGTCTTTTGAATCTGGAGTTCTTTTTCACTAACTTCAGCATCCATTAAACTAGTTTCAACAAGTGGAGATTGATTGTCATCTGTTGCTGGATTATTAGCACTTTTAGGAACTCTGCCACTTGTGCATTGATTGTCATCTGCTTCTGGATGTTTATCAAGTTCAGCAACTTCAGCTTCATCTCCTCCACCACTTGGAGGTTATTTTCACCTTCTGCTGAATGTTTATCCAATTCAGCAACATCGGTTTCAGGAATTTTTCTAACACTTTGACTGTCATCTTCTTCAGATTGCTTACTAGCCTTCTTTTTAGATTTACCGCTTCGAGCAGTCGTATTGATTTGATTCAGTGTTGCCATTACTTTATCTACATACAGAAGTAATCAACACAAAGTAAACTGCAATATAAAATAAAAAGGAAAAAATTTGAAAGAACAATAAACAAAAGATCAAAATTTCTTCAAAAAACACCATTGGCATTTCTTCGTAAGTTCTGAGACTTGCATGAGAACCAGAACAAAAATTCAACGATATTAGGGTTCCTCACCTGAAGAAATCGCGATTTCTTTAAATTCTTCAACTGCTACTTCAAATCTTCAAGAAAATTATTAAATAGCTGGATGAAAGATGAAATCGTTTAGAGAACTTATGAAGGGATATGAAATTGTTCAAAAAATTAGAAGAGGCGCAAGCAAAGAAGAACCCATTTCTGATTACCCATTTTTGATTTTTAACCCAAAAAAATAACCCATTTTTGGTTATGTTTCTATACTTTTCTGTAAATGCACTTTTACCCATAATTTTTCCTATTTCTAATCAAGCCCCCGATCCCCACTTAACCTCATGTAACTATTTTCCCGCAAAAAAATAAGTCAAAAAGAAAAGAGGATGTTATTTAGTTAAGTCAAGTCTTTTGGGGGTCTTTTAGTTAAATATTCTCCAGAAGCTCCAATGAAATCACCACACAAGCAAAAAAGTTTTTTCTTTTGACTAAAATTTTCACCAAAAAATGGTTCCATAAACATGATCAGTTTTCCTTACAGTAGGTACCAAGAGTAATATAAAGTTAATGTAGTTTACAGAGAAGAGAAGGTGTTACTATTATTGAGATTGAATAGAGCTATCATACATGATGATGGATCCATAGGATCAGGGAAGAGGATCAGGAAAGAGATCAATTATAATCAAGCAAAATATAGAGCAATCTTTACAATAAAGAATGAGCTAAAAATAGATAACCCAGATCTGTAAAATAAGGAGAGAAATAATTTACAAAATCACTCTAAAATATTTCTCTAATATGCCCTCACAAGATGGTAGGTCAATCAGAGATACTAATTTTGGAATGTAACAGCTCAAAAGAACCCCTTGGTAGAGATTTGGTGAGCGAATTCGCTAGTTTCTCCTTCAACAAGACATGAGAAACTCGAAGAAGACCTAGCTGGACCAATTTGTGAAAAAATGATAGTCAAGTTCAATGTGCTTCATGCGAGGGCAAAACACAGGTTTAGCACAAACATAAGTGGCACCAAGATAATCACAATAGATATAGGGTGTTTGAGAAGGAGTGAAAAATAACACCTTGAGAAGATTACAGACCCAACAAAGTTCATCACTAGTAGAGGCAATGCCCTAGATTCTGCCTTAGTCGAAGAGCGAGCTACATCTCGTTGTTTCTTAGACCTCCAGCAAATTGGATGACTACCAAGAAATACAATATAAGCTGTAATGGACGAGCGATCATCTCGATCACTGAAATTCAGCGAGAAATACATGTTTAGAGCCTTGTTTCGTCTCACATTTGTAGCCTTTAAGCATTAATTAAGTTGTTGTCTTAGCATTTTAATATTCTTTTAATTGTGCAGGAATATATTTGAAGAAAATTGATGGATCTGGAGCAAAAAAGAAAAGAAATGAAGCTTCAGAGTCTGAGTAGAAGCCCGAGACTTGACCAGAAATCAAAGTGAGGACGTAAACCGAGAGAAAAAATTGAGAAACAGTAAAATGCCCTGCCTCACCGCGCCGAGCATCACATGGCGCGACGCGGTAAGGGTGAGATCTAGAGATTTGGGAATTTTACGATCTTGAGAAAAAAGGCCTGCCGCGCCGTGCCATTCAAAGCGCCTGCACGATGCGGTAGGCTTAAATTTTTGCCATTTTTACTCCAATTTTATTTTGGATTCCTGGTTTATGGATCTTTTAGGATGATATAAAAGCCCTGAAACACGCCCCAAAATAGAACTTTTAATCTCGAAAAGAGCAAAAGACGGCTAGAGCTTTAGAAACTTCAAGGACATAAGAGTTTTTCTTCAATACTTTTTTTCTTCTTGTGATTTATTCATTCATGAATTATTTTGATATGATTGTTATAAACATGAGTGGATAAGTTACCCCTTCTAGGTTTTAACAAAACCATTATTAGATGATGTACTGAATATTTTATTAATTTATCAAGCTTGAAATTATTATTCCTGATTATTCAATTATGTTTTGATTGCATTTGATTGTAGAGCTCATAATTGCATGTGCCTGTTATTATTATAAACCTTAAAAGAGTGTATTTTTTTAGTTAGGGTTAGTTGAATAGTGATACTTTAACCCAAAAAAAGAATTATTTAGGGAAGAAGAGCGGGGTGTGTTCAGCAACAACAAATCCTTGTCGTTGTCACGTGGATAGTCCATCATATCATTATGTGTTAACTTGAAAAAGTAACTCAGTATATTTATTGCTTGTTATTGGAGAATACTAACGATAAACTAGGAGCTCAAGATCATTAGGTATATTCAAGCGAGATTGAATGCATAATATTCGTTACATCACTCCGGTAAGTAAACTAATCCTGCCTTAGGTCTTTTATTCTTGAAATCTCTTTATAGTCATTTTACTATTTGCATTTAGTTAATTATTATTTAGTTCTAGTTTTCACACAATTATCATTATAAATCATCCCTGAAGTTGTTTGAACAAATAAGGTGAAAATAAGGTTACAAATTAACGTTGCTCTCTATTGGATTTGACCTCGGACTTGTTAAATCGGGTTATGTTTGCAGCGACCGCTTAGCCCCTTTTGAAAATGCAACAGTTGGGCGTGATCAATCACCAGCCCAATCAGAGATGGAAAAGGCATGAAGCATGAGAGGAGAATTTATTTGAAAAAGTATGTCGCGGTCAGATGTCCCAGAAAGATAAAGAAAAACACATTTTTCCATGGCCCAATGAGTATCTCAAAGACAAATTTCTGCTGGTTTAGGAAAAGACTAGTAGGTGAATTAATGACTTCAACTCCAAGAAGAAATTTGGATTAACAAGATCTTTTGATGCAGTCCAGACTAATCATGTGACCTCGAGACCATTCACGCGGAGTCAAGCAAATGAGTTACAGGATGTGCATCTACACTTAGTTTGGAAGAGCTTGGATGAAGAAAGCTTCGAGGATGATTTGAAGATCGTTGGCTGCAACACTTATGAGGGAGGACCGCCCCAGAACTTCCTAGGACATCTAGCTCTCTAGACTTCTTAGGGTAGACTGCCTATGTCTAGGGTAAACCGCCTACCCCTGTTTCATCAGAAATTTGGCTAAGTATAAATTGCGAGCTCTCTGGACTTTGCTAGGGTGGAGCGCCCTATTCAAGACCACTCTCTAAAGTTGTCAGAGGCAGCCTTCCTTCCTAGGGAAGACGCCCACATGCTGCCTGAAGTGACAAGATTTGACTAGTTTTCTTAGGCTTCTTTACTTATTGGCCCTGCGTGGTCTTGCCTATTTAGATAACTTGTAGCTATTTTATAACACTTAAATGTGTGGGAAAAACCAATATAAGCCACAATTAAGTCTTTATTTCACCACCTTACATTTATTCAGAACATAGAACGTGAGATTTTCTCTCAAAAACACAAATCCGTAGAAACTTGTTCTTTTTGTGGCTTTGTGTTTTTGTTTTAGAGTCTAGCTCGTTCGAGGACGAACGAGAGTCTAAGTGGAGAGAATGAACGGCCTTGTTTAGTCGTTTTGGGAGTGAGGGACCCTATTAGCATGCCAATAGTCTTAAAAGTTTTGTAAGGTCCATTAGGATGTATCTGTAATGTTTGAGCTGAAACAGACCTCGTTTGGTAGGTATTGGAAGAAGGTTTCAGTTTCGGTCGTCGGTAGAGCTTAAAAGAGGTTTTTGAGCTCAATTTGAGTAAATGAACTCCAATTCAAAATTCGAAAGTATTGTTAGGTTTGTATAGTCATTTTTGACCCGTGGGAACTTTCAGAAGTGAAATCTGACATCGTTCGGATAGTTTTTTCTAATGTTCCAGAAGTTAGGGATTTGACCTTTTTCAGTTTAATTAGTATCTGGAATTTCGAGGATCTGATTCGAGATCCATCATCGTTAGTAGGTTCTACATGAGTTGTATTAATTGCGTAAAAAGTTTTGGGTCATTCAGAGTCTCGTGCGGGCCCCGTTCATCCCCAAAATGCAGCACGAGCTGATGCTTGTTGATTGCCTGCAGCAAGCCTGCATGACAGTGTGAAGAAGGGTATGATAGCACTGGGAATTTTAGCCCTCTATGCGCGACAACACTCTAGGCTGCGTGATTGTGGTTCAAGGTTGCAAGATAGCGCCCAAGTGGGCGTTGAGCAGTTTTAGTGGTATAAACTGACCACTTGTCCGCTAATTTCATTTGTAACTTAAATCCCTTAATTCCAAAGCGGCACAGACCCAATTCTTAGGACCAATTCATTCCAATTACTCAGGTAATGATTCTAAATCGAGTTTTGATGTTAATTCAAGGTCTTAATGTGGGAAATCCACGAGTTGGGTTGAAGAAAATTAGGGTTAGAATCCTAAGTTTATAGAATTTGGGAATATGGTCTAATTGAACCTGAAAATGTACTCTAATGATATAGTTGGACTTCTGAGACTATGAGGAGTCCAAAAATGTATAATTTATGGACTTTTAGCTAAGCCTTGTCCAGGGATATTTTGGTAAATTTCCTCATTTCTTCGTCTAAAGGTAAAATACGCCTTCCTTGGGTACTTATATGTGCGATTGAACTTCTTTGGCTCAGAAAGTGATCATTCTAAGAGGAGTCGACAACAAAGGGTGATCATTTTTGCAGCTGTATCAAGCCCAGACTCGAAGTAAATATTTTTTTCCATTTCTTTGATGGGCTTCGGCCTTCTGGAACTTCTACCCACGTGTTTCTTACGTGTGTTGCTGCTGTTAGGCGTACTTACTACGCCATGAAATTGTTTGCTTGTATCCTTATGTAGTGTTATAATGTGTTGTGTTATGTTGTATAGCATTGTCGAGCCAAGAATATAAGTATTATGTTATGGGTGTGAATGTGTGTTGTTAGTCTATGATGACAAATATTATTTCGAGGATATAAGCTCTGTAATGGTTATAAATTTATCTTGTTAGGCTTTAAGCCTATAGCTATATTAAGGATAATTGATATGTACCTTAAATGCATATCAATTGAGGGACAACAACAAACTTCTAGAATTATGAATCTTAAAGACATCAATATATTAAGAGTAGAAGGATTCTGCTATGTTTATGATTTTATCATAAACCATCGATGCATATGGATTTCATATCACCGATGCGTATGGATTTCGTATCACCGATGCGTATGGATTTTTTTATCACCGACACATATGGTATTTGTATCATATCATATACCCTCGGAGTGCGTGAGAGTCTGCTCCAGTGTGGTATTCGGGCACATGTGACCCTATTGCATTAAACTGCATTCATACCATTTCATTATATAAGTTGTACGTGTTATGTGACTGTTTGCTTTTTGTTAATAATGTATTGTTAAATGTCGTGGTTGCTTTCTGCTTCTTGCTCTCCCTAGCTAGCCTACATGTTTCTTTGAGGTTGCTAGTTAGCCCCTACTTACGGATTCATTTTAATTCACCCTCATACGATTATATACATTCCATATCATAGACTTATGAGGTTTATACACACACACACACACACACACACACACACACACACACACACATATATATATAGGCAAAATACTAATTTACACACTCAAACTTGTCCCGAAAGTCCCCTGACACGCCTAAAGTTTACGGGTGACCTATCACCCCCCTTAATATTTTTGAAGTGGAACTAATACCTCCCTAAAGGATGACGTGGCAGATA
The DNA here is from genome assembly GCA_029990575.1 of Petunia axillaris subsp. axillaris. Taxonomy (NCBI): domain Eukaryota; kingdom Viridiplantae; phylum Streptophyta; class Magnoliopsida; order Solanales; family Solanaceae; genus Petunia; species Petunia axillaris. Next base: position 11,259,257 of record JARKNS010000007.1, read on the forward strand.
CAAAAAAATTATTTTTTTAAACGCGAGTGAAGAGGAAAAAAATATAAAAATCTATCCACGTGTCAGTTTTTACTAGGACATTATGTTACTAATTATTTGTGGGGTCTATTTTGTTATTTACTTTTTCTCTTCCCTGTTCTTTGTTTTCCCTTCCTTTTTCTAATAACTTTTTTTCTATCTCCCCCTTGCTTAGAACTCCAAGCCAGCCGCCACCACTTCTTCTTTTTCTCCATTTTTTCTTCCTTTTTTCATCTTCCTGTTGCTATTATTTTCTTTTTTCCTTTGCCCAATAGCTTTTCCCACATAATTCATGTAATCTTGATATTTTGCGAAAAGGATATCATTAATGGTAGCCGGAAAAACTTTCCGGCGTACTTCCATTTTTTTCGGTTTTAGGTCATCATCTTGTAAATAAAGTTAGCTGCTGAGCAAAAGAATTACAACTCTATTAAATTTTTAAAATCTAATAAAAACTATTGGCTATACGAATATTGGATATATTAAAGTGGGTGGGGGGGCTCAATGCCCGCCGGCATGCTGCCATTGGTAATGTTCAGGTCTAGTAAAGGAGCAAGAATGGGAATGAGGAGTTTTGCACATTTTTTCTTTTCTTTTTATTTTAATTTTTAGAATATTAATAAAAGAAAATAAAAAAATGATATATACAATAATAAAAGAGTAAATAAAAAAGAAAAGTCAGCATATTGCCCCGTGGCCAAATCATAAGGCAAGTGTAAAACACCTCTTTTGGTGCAACTGTAATACATATCTCGGGTATGCGTTAATTCCACTTAAAAAATATTAAGGGGGTGATAGGTCACCCGTAAACTTTAAGTGTGTCAGGAGGATTTTGGGACAAGTTTAAGTGTGTCAATAGGTATTTTTCATATATATACACACACACACACACACACACAAAATAAGGGAACAACATACATCCATAAAAAAAAAAGCTAGTGGCCACCATGGACAAGGGTTGGCTCACCATGACAGTAGAATAACCCTCACTGCTCTGCCACATCATACGCTCAATCCAGAAGTAGAATCTGCTAGAAACAATAAACGACAAAGAGAAACAAATAGGGGATGAGTCGAAAGGACACAATAAGTGAGGGCCAATTGGCCACCCTCGAAAAATAGGTACGCTAATCACGTAAGTAAAGTAAGAAAATAGCAAAAACCACAAAACATCATATAAGAAATGCAATATCACTAAAACACGTATAACTATAAAAAAATCCAAAAGATTAGATGTAACGCAATGCAATGCGATATAGTGCAGTGCAATGCTACAGAGTCACATGATGCAGCACAAATTGAGGCTAAGCACCAACCATCAAGAGCCAAACTTGAAAGGGTCATAGGATGCAAGATCAAGAGCTTCGGAGAAGGGAAGATGATGCAATCCAAGTTGTCTCAAGATCATTTAATTGGAGTCGAGCTAAAGAGATCCAAAATGCTCACCCACAATTGGATTGGAAGAGCTTTGAAGACAGAGGCTTTGGAATGACTGGAAGAGCTTTCACTTGAGTGCTTGGAACGACACAGCAACGGGCGGACCGCCCACAACACTAGGCGGACCGTCTAGTCCTTGAAACACTCTTTGGATTTTGCATCAGGCGCCCCGCCCAAATAGCTAGGCGCTCCGCCTACACACCAAGGAGCTCCGCTTACCCACTAGGCGGCCTACCCCTGTCAAGCCATGACGGGATTTTGTGTAATCTTTAGGTGTAATTTCTATTTTGACCCTGTGTGGTCCTTATTATTTTACCCAACTTATGGGACTATTTTAGAACTTTTATCTTATGTGGGAAGGACCTATAAATACTCCACTTAGGTCATTTACTTCATTAGTGATTATTGAACATTGAGATTAGAAGAATTGAGAGAGCTAAGGCCTTCTTAAGAAACTTGAAGCTTCAATGTATCTCCTAGCTTTAAACCATGTAGATTTCATCCTAGTAATGAATCCTTAATTTGGTGTTGTGATTCAAAAGTTGAAGAATCAAAACTCTATTTTGAAAACCCTTGAAATTTGCTTCAAATAAGAAATCAAAGCTTGTTGTTGATTGTTTGGGGTTGAAAATCATTGGAAAATTTGGGTGCAAAAGGGACCAAAACACGTTCTTGCGAAGCTGCAGATTCAGAAGTAGGCGGACCGCGTAGACACAGGGGCGGACTGCCTAGACACAGGGGCGGACCGCCTCAAAATTGTGTCACTCTATGGACTTTGGGTTCAGGCGGACCGCCTAGCCACAGGGGTGGATCGCCTCCCCTTGTTTTGGGATTCGGGTAGTTGATTTCTTAGGCTTTCGCTTGTTCTTTGCCTATGGGCTTCTTGGTTAGTGTTTCTTTTGCAATTTGTCCTACTCCATTGACACTAACTCTTAAGCGCATTAGGCTAACTCGTGCAAATTGGAAACTTGATTCCAAGAAGACTCGTAGAAAATTTTTTGACTTCAAGTGCTCACTTAAAATAGCCGTCCGTCTATAGAGTCTCATTAATTCTATTCCGTACCAATACTTGGACATACTAGTTGTGATCGTACCGTTGTTCCTAAGAGATTGAGGCATCTACCTTGAGTGTTCATATATTGAGTAAATTTGTGAAGTCCATTTCTCTTATTGTTGAAACTATGTCGGATGATGATTGTGGTGTTATGACTCATGTGGGGATGACACAAGTTGCAATGATGATGGTGGAGACTATGGTTCCTATGTTGATGATTATGGGTATTTCTATGATGAATCGAAAAACCATGGCTCGTATGGTGATGAAGCGGGTTACTATGATGATCATGAGACTCATGAATACTATAAAGTTTGTAAAGATGAATGTGAAGACTCTTATGCTTCTAGTCAAGAAGTCGGAGATGGTAACGCTTCGAGGTTTAATGTTCCTACTTACTCTTCTTGTGATGAATTTGAATATGAAAATAGTGACATGGAGATGTTGATGAAGATTGTTATAGAGATTATTCATGTGCATCTTCTTCTCTTTTTGTTGCTCCATATAAACAAGACGATAGTAGAGGTCTTTCCATTGGGATGGGAAGAAATGGTGGTTGTTCTATGGGAAAGGGGAAGCTTGCATCGTATAGTTGCGCTAAATGGCTTAATGCTTCTAATTTCCATGTGAAGGGTGACTTGAGAAAAAGTGCTCCTCTTGCTACAAAAGGCTTGTATTGTTCTATCAATGCTATGAGGGGTATGGGTAGTTGTAGTAGGAGAGTGTTATTAAATATGGAACAAAAGCTAGAGGATCTTATGGGTTCCATGGTGAGACTCATTCCTCGACTTTCAACAACACATCTAATGTTGGGAGAGTGACGGGAAATGGAAGTTACCCTAGCAATGTTGCTAGTAGAGGAGGGATAAGGGAGACCCAAGTTGATGGTGTTGCTACTTTTAGGCATTAAATTCCTCGCTTGGATGTATCTCTAGAATACTTGGGTAAACGTAGGTTCGTTGTTGAGGTAAATGGGTATGAGAGAAACTTGCTCAAAATTGGGGAGACCGATGCCAATTGCATTAGCACCTCTTTGTTTGATAGGCTAAGGATACCATTCCGTGAGCTAGAACATCCTTATGAGTATAATGGAGTGTGGGTTTCCAAGGAATCTCGGGTGCTCATATCTCATGAGAATTGTGAGGGATATGTTTGGTGTGATGTGTATCCCATGCGGCATATTGATATATGGCTAGGTGAGCCATGGTTGCATGACATGAGGGTGAGATATAATGTTATGAATGATACGTATTTTGTGGGCTTAGGTGAAAAGGTGTGTGACTTTACACCTTACAAAGATAAGTTGCCTACTAATGCACATTCTTTGGCTACTTAAAAGAGCAAGGAGCGAGAACTTCATTCCATGGTTTAAATGGTGCAACATGGAGTCCTACAATCACAAGAAATGGTGGGGCAAGTGGAAGTAAAGGGTTGACAAGTGTCAACAAGATGAACCCGAAACCATAAGATTCCAAATCAAGTGGTTCACCAAAAAAGAAGGAGACATCAAGTGATGATTCTCTAAGTCCTAGATTCCGGGTTGATGTAAAGAGTCCACCTACTCTGGCTAAAGGCATTCTTGGGCCTCGTCCCAACTCGCCCGAATATGAGAGACAAAAGATTGAGAGGATTAAGGGAGTGACCGGTGACAACTCTCGAGTGGAAAAATGAGAGGTTGTGTTGAGTGATGTGAGTGGGTTATCACCATCCGAATCTACACCCGACCTTGAAAGGAAAATGAAGGAGAAGAAAGAGGGAAAAAGAATCATAGAGAGTGAGGGCACCCCTTATCCTAACACTAACTCATTATCTTCCTCTTCTACATATGTGAGTTCTTGTGTAGGTATTCTTGGAAGCAAACTGATGGAGCCTCAATCATGTTCCAAGATGGAAAGACAAGGTGAAGAAGAACTTCACTGTGAGCTACAAAATGGAGGGACTACTCATGACACTACAAGTGCTTTGATTGAACAAGATAGCAACTCAAGTGTAAGTATTAGTTCTTCTTTCCATGAGAATGTTACTTCCTTGTCTTGTGCTAATGTTTGTGAAAACTCCATGCTAGCTGATGATTTGTATGATTATAATGTGTTTGCAACTAGTGTAGAGTTGGTTGGTCAACTCGTGTATGAATTTGAGCCACTAGTTGAGAGGGTTGATAAGCCACATCATGATGTGAGCCCGGTATTCAATGAACCTCTCTTTTGTTAAGAAATTGTAGTTTACCTTGTTTGTGAACCTTGTTATGACACCTCACCTATATTTGATAGAGGAGAAGATGAGTCGAATGAATATCCTATTCTTTCCTTTGATGGTTTATTTGATAATGGTGGTCTTATGTGTCATAGTGAGGATGATCATAGCCTTGAGGAATCTCTAGTGAAGGAGATGGATAGGATTGTCTTTGATGATTCCTCAAGTATGGATGTTGGCTCTAGTTTGTATACTTCGCCCTTATTAGTTAGTGACCTTGAGAAGTATGCCTATACTAATCCTTTGTTTGATGACACCTTCAATAGAGGTGGTAAATGGTATCAAACTCGAGTAGGGAATGAGTTAGAAACTCCATGGATTGGAAAGCTTAACTCTATTGACAATCAATTGTTTGAAACTCCAAGTGAGATGAGAGACCTTGGTCTTGATTGTGATGGTCCATCTTCTAGTAGTCCTCATCTTGATTGTGTAGGCTATAATGATGAAGAAGCTATTATTAGGACCTTCCTTGGGATTTTATCTAGTGAGGAGGATTGTCTTGGGGAACAATATGGAGGTGAGGAGGTACCTCTTAGTGTATGTAAGAGTGCTTTCAAGAAGGGGAGTGGATTATTTTATGTTAGTTGTTAATTGAACAATTTTTCTTACTCCATTCCATAAGTTGATCCCACCTTGAGTGTTGAACATGTCAAAGCCAAGTGTCACATTGTGATAATATTGATTTGAAGGCTGGTATGTTGGTCATGAGCTTAGGGGTCAAAGGAAATTTGATTGATATATGTTGTATGTTTCATGTCCTATTGATCTGTTTGCTTGTTCTTGTGTTGAATACACTTTCTTTTAGAGTCAAGTACTTGTTGTTTCCTTTGAAGACAAGAGCTTTTTTATTTTTATTAGAGGCATGAGCTTTTCTATAGTTATTGATGCTTGGATCTATCATAAGAGTGTGTTTTCCACACTATTTGCACTAACCTACTCTTGTAGTAGGAAATTTTGATTGTGTTTACCGTTGCTGGTAGGTATTGATGGTGTGATTTCGAGGACAAAATCCTTTCAAGAAGGTGAGGATGATGCAGCCTAAATTGAGGATAAGCACCAACCATCAAGAGCCAAGCTTGAAGGGGTCATAGTATGCAACATCAAGAGCTTCAAGAGCTTCGGAGAAGAGAATATGATGCAATCCAAGTTGCCTCAAAATCATTTAACTGGAGTCGAGCTAAAGAGATCCAAAATACTCACCCACACTTGGGTTGGAAGAGCTTTGAAGATGTAGGCTTTGGAGATGACGTGAAGAGCTTTTACTTGAGTGCTTGGAACGACACAACAACGGATTGACCACCCACAACACTAAGCTGACTGCGTAGTCCTTGAAACACTCTCTGGATTTCGCACCAGGCGCCCCGACCAAACAGCTAATCGCTCAGCCTACATAGCCAGGCGCTCCGCCTACCCCTGTCAATTCATGACGGGATTTTGTGTAATCTTTAGGTGTAATTCCTATTTTGACCCTGCGTGGTCCTTATTATTTTACCCAACTTGAGGGGCTATTTTAGGCCTTTTATCTTATGTCGGAAGGACCTATAAATACTCCACTTAGGTTATTTACTTCATTAGTAAATATTGAACATTGAGAATAGAAGAATTGAGAGAGGCAAGGCCTTCTTGAGAAGGTTGAATCTTCAATGTATCTCCTAGCTTGGAACTATGTGGATTTCATCCTAGCATGAATCCTTGATTAGGTTCGAGTTTTCTTTCCTCCCTCTTGAATAATCATTTATATATTTGAATCATTTTATCCGTTCTTTCTTCTATTTCTGTTCTTCCCATCTTAAATTTATTGTTATCGTGTTTTACTTTCTTCCGCATCTATTTTATTTGCTTCCGCTAGTTTACCCTGCATCATTAGAATTGCCCAAATCCCTCACCTTAGCAGACTCCTCGATGTATCTAGGGGACATTTGTACTAGCGCAGATTCCTTAATCCTAACTAGTATAGAAATTACCTTGGCTTGTTCTTTCAAAGATTTAGAATTCTGATTGGCATGCTAAAAATCTTAAAAGATTCGTAAGGACTTGTCTGTAAAGTTTGAACTGAATCGGGCCTCATTTGGTAGGTCTTAGAAGAAGGTTTCAGTTTTGGTCGTCGGTAATGCTTAAAAGAGGTTTTTGAGATCAATTCAGTAAATGAGCTTCGATTCGAAATTCGAAAGCGTCATTATATTCATATGGTCATTTGTAACCTATGTGAACTTTTGAAAAGTGAAATTTGAAGCCATTCAGATAGTTTTTGCTAATATTCCTAAAGTTAGAACTTAACCTCTTTTTGTTTAACTCGCATTTTGTGTTTTGGAGATCTGATTTGTGATCTATCTTCGCGAGTATGTCTGTATAATTTGTATACAAAGTTTCAGGTGATTCTGAGCCTTGTAGAGTCCCATTTGAATCCACAATGCAACACTACCTAATGTTGCAAGGGCCCCATATAAACACCCTACACGATCGTGTAGCATGGGTCATGATAACACTGAACTCTGTAGCATTTTTCAGCGCGATAGCATGGCATTAGGTGCGATAACATAGGCCCTTTTCTGTATCTCTACACGATAGCGCCTGATTGGGCACAAAAACGCAGGGCCAGGGGTATAAAAATGACCCCTATGTTGGCTAGCTTCACTTTTTATAAATTCTAATAATTTCCTGTTGGTTCCAAGGCAAATTATTGGTACTAAATCATCAGATTTCATCAGGTATCATCTTTTAATCTTCTAATTTCATTAATTCATGATTTGGGGATCAAATTCTATAAAATTTGATTTGGGGGTTGTTGGGTTAGAACCTTGTTATAAAATTAGAGAATTTAATGAAATTGAACTTAGTTATACAATGTAATGGTATAACTTGTAGGATTGAGAGGAGTTCGAAAGTGTATCATTTATGGGTTTGCGGCTAAATTCGGCCTAGGGATATTTTGGTAATTTCTATCCATCCATTCGTTATGTAAAAGAAAAATTATCCTTCTACGGACACTTATATGTGTGATTGATCTTTTTTGGCTTAGATAAGGATAGTTCTTAGAGGCACCGAAAAGGAAAGGCCATTGTTCAGTAGTTGTATCGACCTAGGACTTGATGTAAGTGATTATATCAATTTTCTTGATGACCTTTGGCCTTAGGGATAATCTACCACGTATTTATTGCGTGTGTAGCTGCCGATAGGCATACTTTCTACACCTTAGCTTCGAGTTTATACTGTATAACCTATATTATGCCTTATTAATGGTGTTGCATTGTGCATAGCAATATTGTACTCCAGTTATGGGCTTCATATGTACTTCCCGGATGTCGATGAGAGTCCCGCGCCGGTGAAGAGTTATTATTGCATATCTCTCATGGTAGTCGATGAGAGTCCCACAACAGAGATAGGTTTCACGCACATTTGATCCGACTGCATCATATTCACATTCATTGCACGTTATTATATGTGTTTGCCAGTTGTAAATGAGTGTTGCATTGATTATTTGTGATTAACTTATCTTATTGACTTATGTGGTTTCTATTTGTCACTTATTGAGTCCTTATGACTCACTCCCTCTTTGTTTCTTGTTGTATCTTTTCACTTCGGCAGATTCCGCTCAAGGACCTAGCCAGTAGCACGATTGAGGAGGGAGGACGTTCCAGCTAGCTTTTCTTCACAGAGGCTACCAGTCTTAGTCTTCATGTATATAGGTTAGTTTATCTCCCTTTGGAAGACATATATATTCATTTGACTTCCTAGATGTCTGATCTGTAAACCTCTAGACATATGTTTTGGGTGATTAGCTGTGTTTATTCAGACAACTTGTATATATGTTAGTTTATAAATGATATGCATTCCATACTCGCTTTCATGTGATTCTCCATCTTATGTTATCTGAGTTAGTTTCTTAATGCTTCCAAGTAAATAATTACCCCTTAGTTGTGATGTAGTCGATATGAGTTCACCCGACGGGTCTAAGGGATGACTTCAGGTACCCATACGGCCTAGCCGGAAATATGGGTTGTGTCAGTTGGTATCATAACTTTGTTTAGAGTCTTTGCAGTTCGTGACAGTGTATAGTAGAGTCTCGCTGATCAGGCAAAGACGTCTTTACCTATCTATGAGAGGCTATGGTAGCATTAAGGCAATCTCATTTCTTTCTTTCCTAATCATGCAAGGGTCTTCTTATTTGAAGTTTAATATCTCTGTTAACTACTCGTAGTAAATGGTGAGAATGCGTGCAGCTGCTCAGCGGGAGGCGGAGGAGCCAGAGGCAGCCCTTATACATGCTGCTTCGCGAGGAGGAGGTGTTGGCCGCGGTAGATCAAGGCAGAGGTTGAGCAGCCCAAGCCGCGAGACTGGTGGATTGTGCTGATAATCCAATTACTGAGGCCGTTATTGTTTGGCTATTTAAACGTATATTTGGATGGTGCTTTTATCATGTTCTAATAGTAAATTTAAGAGTTTATATGCAAACAAGATTTGATACTAATTGAGTTGTTTGGTGTTGTAGGAATTGAGGAAAAAACTGCAATATGGTGAATTGAGGAAAAAACTGCAAGTTTTGGGATTTAAAAGTGAAGATATTGAAGATTTCAAGTGATCCGTGTGCCACGCGAGTAACACGAGAATAAATAGAGTCTTTGTTTAGAAATTAAGAAATAATTCTAGCTCAGTTAGGCCGAATACTCGAACACCACGCGAGCTGTATTGAGTTCGCATGGCACGCGGGCGCCACGCGAAGCAGAAATTCTGGGCGAAAATTTAAGGGCTTTTTGGACTATTTTCTTGGTTTCTTACAGGGTATAAAAGCTTCTCTTGCCTCCTTTATGAACTTTAGATTTTGAAAGAAACAAAAGGAGGCTAGAGCTTTGGAGATTTAAAGAACAGAAGAGTTTTTCCTAATTGTTTCCTTACTTTTTGTAATTTAATTTTTCATGAATTACATTGGAAAGGTTATCATGAATATGAGTGGCTAATTGACCTATTCTAGGGTTGATTGAACCACTCCAATACTTATGTGCTATGAATATTTATTTTAACGAATGAAACTTGTGAATTCTTCCTATCTAAGTGTTTATAATTTGATTGATTTTGATTGGAAGAGCCCCCAATTGATTATTCCCATTATTCTTGTGCGTCTTGGGATAGTATCATATGTTTGGGCTAAACACTTAGATATATTTCAACCTAAAACTAAGGCATTACTTAGGTTGTCAATAAGGTGATTTGTGACCATTGACCCTGGTTGTGAACTATACTTGTAGTCCTACATATCCTCATTAATTTATTGAAAAATTTGTTAGTGAAAGTTACAACTCTTACGTGGGAGTGAATATTTGTGAGTTTGGAGCAAGTATTCAATAGGAAGAAAAAATTCTAGCTCAGTTAGGCTGAATACTCGAACACCCCGCTAGCTGTAGAAATTGAGTCCGCATGGCACGCGGGCGCCACGCGAAGCAGGAATTCTGGACGAAAATTTAAGGGCTGTTTTGACTATTTTCTTGGTTTCCTACAGGGTATAAAAGCTCCTCTTGCCTCTTTTATAAACTTTAGATTTTGAAAGAAACAAAAAGGAGGCTAGAGCTTTGGAGATTTAAAGAACAGAAGAGTTTTTCCTAATTGTTTCCTTACTTTTTGTAATTTAATTTTTCATGAATTACATTGGAAAGGTTATCATGAATATGAGTGGCTAATTGACCTATTCTAGGGTTGATTGAACCACTCCAATACTTATGTGCTATGAATATTTATTTTAACGAATGAAACTTGTGAATTCTTCCTATCTATGTGTTTATAATTTGATTGCTATTGATTGGAAGGGCTCCCAATTGATTGTTCCCATTATTCTTGTGTGTCTAGGGATAGTATTATATGTTTGGGCTAAACACTTAGCAATATTTCAACCTAAAACCAAGGCATTACTTAGGTTGTCAATAAGGTGATTTGTGACCATTGACCCTGATTGTGAACTATACTTGTAGTCCTATGTATCTTGATTAATTTATTGAGAAATTGGTTGGTAAAAGTTACAACTAGTACATAGGAGTGAATAGTTGTGAATTTGGAGCAAGTAGTAAATATGAAGAACCAAGTTGTATTTGTTAAAGCATTATTCTAACACATAGGTAGGAGTTGGGTAGATTAATCCTACGCTTCTGAATCCTTGACTAATTTATTTCTTAATAATTTGCTATTTACATTTGTTACATTGAAACCATCATACAAATACAAACATTCGGAGTTGATTGGTTAGAAAAATTAGTTTGAATAACAGCTAGATTTCAATGTTCTTTGTGGGATTCGACCTCGGGACTTTAAGTAAAGAGGTATATTTGCCGCGACCGCTTAGTCCCTTTGAGGGACTCCAAATCACACATAATATGATCACAATATAAGCATAAGAATGTATGAGGCATAACACATGTGAAAACAATATATATGAACTCAAAGGAATGGCCCAAGAGGCGTCTACTACAATATGGGCATCTGGGATATGTCTGACTGGCAAGTACAAAAATACCACGATGTTGAAATCCTGAAGTCCGTGATGCCTGACTAGCTCTGGACTGAGGCGGTCTATAAGATATCGGTCCACGGGACTATGGAGGTATACTAGCTGGTGGCTGTCTAACATTCTGCTGCGTACTCGCTCTAGATGTCTCTCCAAACGAACCAGAAAATCTGCCCCTCTTATGTGATACTCTATCCCTGTCGGCTCTTTATTTCTACTTCCTGTCCTCTAGTGATAAAGCAAACGCCTGAATGCGTGATATGCTCATACCTGGCTGCATAGAAACAGTCATACACTTGTTCACCAGGTGTGGACCTAGTCCCACTACATACATGTGAATTCTATCCTCAATACTCGCTACCACCGTAGGGGCAAACCTTGCTAAAGAATTAAAGCGATAGTTATATCCTTCTACACTAAAACTTCCCTGTCTCAAGGTTAGGAACTGATCAGCAGGTGCTCTCTGTGTCTTTATAGGCATATACTGACGAAGGAAAGCATCCGAGAATTCCTGCCAAGTTACCGGAGCAGCATTTGGCCCTCTAGATAGCTCCCATGTCTAATACCACCTTGCTGCTAGGTCATGCAATCTAAATGCAGCTAACTCTACTGACTCCGTGTCTAACATGTGCATGACCATCAACACCCTGGCTATCCTCACCAGAAAATCCTGAGGGTCATCTTCTTTACGGGATCCAGTAAAGACTGGAGGCTCTAGTCTGATAAAATCCCCGATCCTGGATCTAAAATCCCACTGGGCATTTACAGTGTGCCGTCTAGCCTGAGCAACTACAACACTGGTCAACAATCTGATGGCATCCGTCAATAATCTGATGGCATCCGTCACTTCCTACCCCTGGCTATCAGGTTGAGGAGCTGGAGGTCTGGACTCCTCACTCTCATCCACCTCAGGTGGCACTCTACTAGTACCTTTGCCGGTTATAGCCTTGCCTTTCTGGACAACTGTTAGTTTCTTCTGCGCCATCACTGTATTCAAAATACTACGGTTAGAAGGGTGAATTTTTAAGTCATGGCCCTATCACACGATCTAGAGAAGAAAGAAAATCAACCATCCTGAAATGCCTTGTAGCCTCCTGTTCATAAGTATGGCGTGCAACATACTCCTAAACAAGACTCTACTAGACAAGGCCTATAGATATCCTAGGACTGAACAGCTCTTATGCCACTTTTGTCACGACCCAAGCAAGGTCCGCGACGGATAACCGACATTGAGTGTCGATCATCGCTAAACCTACTAATAATCTATGAATTATAGAGATGAGCTGGCAACCTGTTATAAATACATACATATTTACTAAAAACATAAAGTATGGAAAGATGACAAGGCTATCACACGCTGACATACATAACATAGAGATTGAACCACACCGAGACATATCTATAGGCCTCTAACAGTGCTGAACTAAATATACAATGGACGGGACAAGGCCCCGCCATACCCAAACTAGATGACTGGACACATACCCAAAGATAAGCAACTCCGGGAGTAAGCGAAGTGACTCAAATAGCTGGTATATAGCCTACTAACGTGGCCAAAGCATTGATCTATCTGTACCTGCGCAACATCCCCGAAAAGGGTGTGAGTACGATATGTACAAAGTATGTAAGGCATGAGAATATAATAAACAACATAGCTAAATGAAACAATAAGGCTGGAATATGAATATGAAAAAATGTGTTTCAGTAAACAATGAAGCTGGAAATCTTAAACATGAACTAAACATGATCGGAATATAAACTAAAGTCTAAATAAATTTGAAACTGAAGATTGAGCTGAATTATACTGATAAATAACTGATATCTAGTATCTAGAAACTGGAACTGATAGCTGTCAACTGATACTGTCACTTAGAACTGGTGGCTGATAACATAGAACTGATAACTGGCACTGATCTAAAACTAAACTATTATCTGAACTCGTACCTGTCTGGTGTTACGGGATGTATCCCCCTAAATCAGGTAACTGAAAACCTGAACTAGCCTCATGTATAATCATGTAGTGCATTGTGGCTATATACGCGTATATAACAAACCTGGCAGGTGTTATGGGCTATACCCCCATATCCAGTAATATCTAGTCTCTCTGGTCAGAGTGTGTGAATGACACCAGATCATACTAGGTGTTTCAACTCACGCCTGAACCAGAGGGACTGTATCCCCAGACGGGTAGTATCACACGCGACCGGACTGTGTGTCCAATGTCCAGCCTCTATGGGGGACTCCAAATCACACATAACATGATCACAATATAAGCATAAGCATGTATGAGGCATAACACGTGGCAAAAATAGATATGGACTCAAAGGAATGATAAGAAAACTCTTGATAGAATTATAGACACAACCTAGAACTCAGAATTTGTCCAACTCTTTGAATTTCTATAAAAATTTCGGTAGAGTTTCCCCTGAAACTGGATGATCAGCAAAAATAGAACCAACACTATACAATACACGGGAATAGATACTTGGATAAACTGATAACATAAACATGCTAAACGGATTACAAGATGAGACGACTGGATGACATAACAAATCCGCAGATAGAATGTCTGGACAGCACCACTGCCCTGCCTTTCGACCTAATTTTCAGAGTGTAGATCAAAGATATAGACTTCATGGTCGTCATAAAAATTGTAGATATATTTCTTAGGATTCTGGGGATTCTTAAAGCATCTAAATATCAATTTTGTAGAAGGAGTTATGATCAGTATACTAACAGCTGTCCAAAGATCAAAATGATTTTCCAGATTTTGAAACGTTTTATCTTGCTGATTCGGACGTGTTTCACCTTAGATTTTAGTGCCAAATTAAGTATATACAAGGTTTCGTTAATACCATACAAGTTTCTCACAAGAAATACTAAGTTTAGAACTAAGAAAAGCTTCAAAAGCTAAAAGATACATGCCTTTCCAAAAGAAAGGTTTAGCCTTACATACCTTTGATGTTTCTTGCTTTTAAACCTTGTTTCCTTTGAATTCCATATTTTCTAAAGCTTAAACAAGCTATAATATAGCATTTAGGGACTTTACGTAGCCATGAAGTAATTCTAAAACTCAAACTATAGACGAAATTGAAGGTAGCATAACGTTACCTTAATCGCGTAGAGCGTTTTGACGCAATCCGTCTTCAATTCGAGTTAAGTTTGACGTCTTCCCTTCAAAATCATAAAAGTTGCTTGAAACTTAGTGAGAGAACTATTTCTCTCTTTATATTTCTGTAAATGACGAGATATGAAAGGAATTTTCCTTTTATACTTGAAATATTTCACTTTTAGTCCTCTTTTGCGCTTATGTCCCTTATTTTGGCTTGATTTCTGGCGCTCATATCTTTTTATCTAAATATTGTATGAACAAACCGTCAAATGTTTTGGAAAGTACACTCCAAGACCTTCAATTTGGTATATGATATGTTTCTAAAAGACCTCATATAACACACGAAATTAATTGTTGAAAAAGCTTCGTTACAAAACAATTCCTTAGTCGGTTTTTTTCGCAACTTAAATCCGATTTTTCCCAAACTTTATATTCAACATATAAACATCATTTATTGTCATATTATGACTATAAAATCATTTAAATAATTCTGTAACGACCCTCAAATAGTCGTTACGGGATCCAGGACCTCGATTTGCGTGTCGACAGTCTCAAAAGCTCCGTTAGGTCATTTATGACCCGTCTGTGAAATCTGAGTCGAAACAGAGTCCGTTTGATAGGTTTTCGAGAAAAGGATCCGTTTATGAAATTCCGGAAAGGAATTTGGGGTTTCGATAGGTCGTTTTGAGTAAACGAACCCCGATGGAAAATCCAAAAGTTTCGTTAGGTCCGTCTCGTCATTTATGATATGTAGCAACCTTCAAAATTGAAAACGGACCTCGTTTGATAGGACTTTTGATAAAGTCCCCGTTTCGGAAGTTTAAAAGAGTTAAAAGAGGTTTCCGAGCTCGATTTGAGAAAATGAGCTCCGATGAGAGATTCGAAAGTTCCGTTAGGTTCGTATAGTCATTTGTGACTTGTAGCAACTTTCGGAATTGGATTCCGAGGTCGTTTGGTTAAATTTCGCTATTTTGGCGAAAGTCGAAAATTGAACCTTTGCCGTGGGACCCATTTTTTTAGTTCTGGAGGTCCGAATTGAGTTCCGTCTTAACGATCATGTCACCCAAGTATTTTATGGCTTGTGTACAAAATTTGGGATCATTCCGAGCTTTGTAGGGTCCCGTTTTGCCCCTAAAACAGTAGAAAATCTGGTGCGACTTTTCTGTTCTGTTTTGGCGCAAACAGCCGGATAAAAGCTGATTTTCCTGCCAATCCATAAGGAATTAGGAAAAACTCAAAACATAAAAGTTGTAGCCCTTTGAGTTGTGGTTCTAATGGCACCAGTTTCAGGTCATTTGGACATTCCTATCAAAAGTTATGATTTTTTCAACAGAAGCTGTCACAGAGGCAAAAACTGCTATAAAAAGGCTATAAAAAGGCCATTTCGGTTCATAACTTATAAAAATCATTTGGTGAGCTCTTGAGGCGATTTTTGGGTATTTCTTGAAGACCCAATCATACTTACACTTAAGGTAAGCCCTTTCAATCCATCTTTATGTTGATTAACACAAGAATCAAAGGGTTGATTCTTGGAAATGGGTTAGAACCCTAGATTCTTAAGAATTGGGGAAAGACATCGAGCAAGGCTCGCATGTGGAATCTAAGTGTACTTTTGGACTCACGGGAGCGTGGGGAGTCCGGAAAAGTACATTTTGTAAATTTAGGGCTCGGCCCTACCCGGGGGCATTTTGGTAATTTTTACCCTAGGATGCCTATAGGCTTAAATAGCTATAATTGAGCACTCATATGTGCTATATCTTGTCTTAATAGACCTAGTAGAGAGTCCTTCGCGGACAAGGCGAGCGGGAAAGGAGATTCTTCCCGGCATTTGAGTCCGAATTTCGAGGTAAGTGAGACTTGACCTACCTCTATTGTGCTTGTGGACTCTTCCTTCATGCTAGTATGCTTCATGTACGCATATATATATATACCTAACAATGGTTAGGATTAATGATGTGAATTACTTGCTATTATTGTTTGTTATAAATAGCGAGATTGTGACTCGACCGAGGTATGTGCCGGTCTAAACGCTACGTCGAGGTAGCTTAAATTTATATCGTAGTAACGCTTGCTACGCCATGCTTAGATAGCAAGAACTTGGGACATGGCCGAGGATGTTGCCGGCATGTCATGATAAATGTCTTGCCGAGGATTTTGCCGGCTTTTGTATGATATTGGTACTTGATTTGTTCACGTGCCGGGTTGGGTAGTGCTGTCTATACGTAACCTTGGGTTGGACGACATGGGAGTAGGGATTGTACCCCCAAACTGTGGTCGGGTTAACCTTCGCCTTACGTTCAGCTAGCATAACCAACCTGGGTTACGGTGACTGTGAAATATTATCGTTATTAATATTTCTGTTATTATTTCTGTTATTGTTATTAATGTCATGGATATTAATACTGTTAGAGGGACACTTGACAGGGGGTGTGGTGTCGCCTATACTATGAGATGTGTCACACTTGACAGGGGGTGTGGTGTGGACACTTGATCTTTGAGATGTGACACACTTGACAGGGGGTGTGGTGTGGTCACTTGATTTATTGAGATACGACGCACTTGACAGGGGGTGTGGTGCGATCGTAGACAGATTTGAGATGAGCCAACGACTACGGGTCGTTGGTCTACTTATTCATGATTGTGATAGTGACTTCGGGTCACGGTATATGGTTGATACTTAGTAGTGGTGTTGCTAGTCCATCGTAGGTCTAGGTTAGTCGGCACGGGAGTAGAGATTGGACCTCCAAACCGCCGCTGAGTTGACCTATGCCTTACGTTGGATGGGCATAATCCTTGAGACTTCTGGTTACTACTTGTGTGTATGGAATGTGTTACATCTATTTGTGATTTCACTACTTTATTGTATGATTACTATAGTATGTTGTTGCTTATGATGCATGTAGCGACTTGTCCCGCAAGGGTACCTTAGCGGGCCTGTCGGTGATCTTACTGGGCTTCGGCTCATAACTTACTCTGCTACGTGCGCAGGTCCTTCATCCAGTCAGCAGCCCGGACGTTAGCGGTTCCGAGGCTTCTGAGACTTTTGATTGAGGTGAGCTGACCACACAGACCGTGGTGGCATACCGCCGGAGTCACTTAGAGATAGGACTCAGATTTCTTTGATGTATATTCATACTTTATTGAGTCACTCTTAGAATGCTCCAATTCTTTTGTGGATATATTCTTTTGGACTTCACCCTTTTATATTTATATATCCATTTATGATCTTTTCACATTATTGTTCTTTTCCGCATCTTGTTTCATTGGTTCGCCTAGGCAAATGTTGTTTAGGTGCCATCACGAGCCCTTGGAAATTGGGTCGTGACAAATTCTTAACATGTCATTAGAATGATATACGTCACTTTAGACATACGAATCTTCACCCGTTTGGAACATTCGTCCTTGAATGTTAAATGAAGTATGTAGAAGCATTAAACAAGGATCTGTTACATATCTGAAGTAGTGAAGAGATGTGGATATTTGGCTCTCATGTCATTTTCAGCTTCCCAAGTTATTTCTTCTACATTATTGCTTTTCTATAGCATCTTAACTAAAGGAATGTCTTTCGTCCTTAGTCGACGAATTTGCCTATCTAAAATTGCAACTGACACCTCTTCATAAGTCAACTGCTTTGTGATCTGAACATCATCTACTGGTACAACTTTAGAAGGATCTCTGACACATTTTCTAAGCATAGAAACACAGAATACTGGATGTACCTCCTGAAGGTTTGCTGGAAGGTTTAACTCGTAGGCTACACGCCCAACTCGCCTAATAATCTGATATGGACCAATAAATGTAGGGCTAAGCTTCTTCTTATTTTCAAATCTCATAACACCTATCATAGGTGATACTTTCAGGAATACCCAATCGCCAATCTGAAATTCTAAATCTCGACGCCGATTATCTGCATAGGACTTCTGTATGCTCTACGCTGCTTATAATCTTTCCCTGATCTTAACTTTATCAACTGCTTGTTGGATTAAATATGGACCTATCAATTGAGACTCGACAACCTCAAACCATCCTATAGGAGACCTGCATTTGTGCCCATACAAAGCTTCATATGGCGCCATCTGTGTGCTAGAATGATAGCTATTATTATATGAAAACACTATCAACGACAGATGATCACTCCAGCTGCCTCCAAAATGTATTACACATGCTCTAAGTATATCTTCTAACGTCTGAATGGTCTGTTCAGCCTGTCTATCTGTCTGGGGATGAAATGTTGTACTCAGATTCACCTGTGTCCCTAAACCTGTCTGGAACAATCGTTAGAAATTAGTTTTAAACTGGTGCGCCCCTGACTGAAATAATAGATACTGGAATACCATGTAGGTGCACTATCCCTCTGATATAAAGTCTAGCATAATCCTCCGATGTATATGTAGTTCTAACGGGCAAGAAATGAGCTGATTAATAAGCCTGTCAACTATATCCCAAATAGAGTCATACCTGCTCCGCGTACGCGGTAAGCCTGTAATGAAGTCCATATTCTTTGCTTCCCATTTCCATGATGGAATCTCTATTTCCTGAAACAAGCCACTAGGTTTTTGATGCTCGACTTTAACCTACCGGCAGTTAGGACACTGAGCCACAAAATCTGCTATGTCTCGCTTTATTTCGTCCCAATAATAAATCTGCTTCAGATCATGGTACATCTTAGTCGAACCTGGATAAACAGTGTATCTGGAATAATGTGCCTCTGTCATAATCTGTCCACATAAATCTACAACATTAGGAACACAAATTCTATTTTTATACATGAGAACCCCGTCACTAGTAACCCTGTTTGGTGATTTCGGTTTTCTTCTGGCTATCTGCCTGTATTGAACTAGAACTGGATCCTTATACTGGCGCTGCTTTACTTATGTCACTAGGCAAGTAGATGTTGCATTCTGAACTGTAACTCCTGCGTCCTCTGAATCTAATAATCTGACTCCCATGCTGGCCAACTGGTGGAGTGCATGAGATAACTCTCTTTTCTGTGGCTGTAAATAAGATAGACTACCCATAGACTTACGACTAAGGGCATCAGCAAGAACATTCGCTTTACCCGGATGATAACGAATGTCCACGTCGTAGTCCTTCAGCAACTCTAGCCACCGTCTCTGTCGTAGGTTTAGCTTCTTTTGCTTAAATATGTATTGGAGGCTTTTTTAGTCTGTATAAATATCAACATGAACACCGCACAAATAATTTCTCCAAATCTTCAATGCATAAATGACTGCCGCAAGCTTCAGATCATGGGTAAGGTAGTTCTGATTGTGTTTTTTCAGCTGCCTGGAAGCATAAGCAATTACTCTTTTGTGTTGCGTTAATACACAACCCACATCGATTCGAGAAGCAGCATAGTAAATGATAACAACCTCAGATCCCTCTAAAAGTGTAAGTACTAGAGCTGTTATCAACTTGCTCTTTAGTTCTTGGAAGTTGTGCTCGCAAGAGTCACACAACTGAAATTTGGCTATTTTCTGTGTCAATTTGGTCAGTGAATCTGCAATGGAGGAAAACCCTTTACGAACCTTCTATAATAACCTTCCAAACCCAAAAAACTACGTACTTCAGTTGGCGTCGTAGGTTTGGGCCAATTCTTCACAGGCTCGATCTTCTGGCCATCTACTTTAATTCCTTCTACTGAAACTATATGGCCAAAAAATGCCACTGAATCTATCCAGAATTCACACTTTGAGCACTTAGCATATAATTGCTGGTCCCGAAGAGTACCCAATAATGTGCGTAGGTGCTCTGCATGCTCTGATTCAGACTTTAAATAGATGAGAATATCATCAATAAATATAATCACAAATAAATCTACATAAGGCCTGAATACGCTGTTCATTAGATCCATAAATAATGCGGGGGTATTAGTGAGTCCAAACGACATTACTAAAAACTCATAATGACCATACCTAATACTGAATACAGTCTTAGGTGTATCATATTCTCTGACTCTAACCTGATAAAAGCCTGATCGCAAATCTATATTCGAGATGCACTTGGCACCCTGGAGCTGGTCGAACAAGTCATCAATCCTGGGCGGAGAGTATTTATTCTTGATTGTGACATCATTATGCTATATGTAATCTATGCACATGCGTAGAGAGCAGTCTTTCTTTTTGATAAATAATACTGGGGCTCCCACTGGGAAATGCTAGGTCTGATGAGGCTTTTATCTAACAAATCCTTCAGTTGCTCCTTAAGTTCTTTCAGTTCTTCTGGTGCCCGAGGAACTTGCCCCTGAGGGCGTGCTGGTGCTGAGGAAGCTACTGTTGATCTACCTGGCTGGGCTGCACCATTACCACCCCTAGTCGGGCAATCCCTCATGAAATGACCTGCCTCGCGACAAATATAACAAGTATCAAGTCCTAACTAACATGGTCCCAAGTGGCGTCTACCACAATCTGGACATCTGGGATATGTCTGACCAGCCTATACAGAAGTACCATGACGCTTAAATCCTGAAGTCTGTGATGCGTGACTAGATCTAGACTGAGGAAGTCTATCAGATCTCAGGCCATGGGACTCTTGAGGTATACTAGCTGGTGGCTGTCTAACACTCTTCTGCCTACTCACTCCAGATGTCTCTCTAAATGAACAAGACAATCTTGCCCTCTTATGTAAGCCTCTATCCCTGTCGGCTCTCTGTTTCTGCTTATTCTCCTCAAGTGATGAAGAAAACGCCTGACTGCGTGATATAATACATGGCTGCATAGCAACGATCATACACTCATTCACCAGGCGTGGACCTAGTCACACTACATACTGTGAATTCTATCCTCCATACTGGCTACCACAGTAGGGTCAAACCTTGCTAAGAAATTAAAGAGATAATTATACTCTTCTACACTCAAACTTCACTGTCTCAAGGTCAGGGACTAATCAGCATGTGCTCTCTGTGTCTCTATAGGCATATACAGAGGAAACAAGGTATCCAAGAATTCTTACCAAGTCACCGGAGTAGCATCAGGCCTTCTAGATACTCCCATGTCTGATATCACCCTGCTGCTAGGTCATGAAATTTGAATGCAGCCAACTCTACTAACTCTGTGTCTGACACGTGCATGTCCCTCAACACCCTGCCTATCCTCATAAGAAAATCCTGAGGATCCTCTCCTGTGCGGGATCCAGTAAAGACTGGAGGCTCTAGTCAGATAAAATCCCTGATCCTGGATCCAGTATCTCCCTTGGCATCTGCACTATGCTGTCTAGTCTGAGCAACTACAACCCTGGTCAATAATCTGATGGCATCCCTCACTTCCTGCCCCTGACTATCAGGCTGAGGAGCTGGAGGTATGGCAGCTGCAGTACCTCTAATATCGCCCTGAACTAAAGGGATCTGTGAGGCCTCAGATAGAGCCTCAGGTCTGAACTCCTCATTCTTATCCACCTCTGGTGGCATTCTACTAGTACCCTGGCCGGTAATAGCATTGCCCTTTTGGGCAGCTGTTAGTTTCTTCGGCGGCATCGCTTTTCTTAAAACACTATTGTTCGAGGGCTGAATTCTATAATCATGGCTCTATCGCATGATCTAGGGAAGAAAGAAAGACAACTGCCTTGAAGTGCCTTGTAGACTCATGTTCAAAGGTATGGCGCGCAACATAGTCTTGAACAAGACTCTAATAGACACGACCTGTACACACCCTAGGACTGAACTTCTCTGGTACCACTTTTGTCACGACCTAACTTAGGGGCGGGACGGATAACCAACACTAAGTGTCGATTATCACTAATCCTACTGATAATCTGCTAACCATGAATATAACTGATAAATGGAATAAGCATAAACCTAGCTGATAAGAATTATGCAATGCAAAAAGATGACAAGCTAACATACTGATAGAACCACATAGGGACATATCTACAGGCCTCTAAGAATGCTGATTTGAATATACAAATGACTGGACAAGGCCCGCCATACCCAAACTGGCTGACTGAACACACACCAAAAGATAAGTAACTCAAGGAGTAAGCGGAGTGACTCCAATGGCTGATAGATGACCTACTAACGTGGTCCAAGCATTGATCTATCTGTACCTGCACGGCATGAAATACAGCGCCTCAGAAAAGGGCGTGAGTACGATATGTACCAAGTATGTAAGGCATGAGCATATAATATATCATAGCTGAATGAAACTGTAAGGCTGGAATATAAATATGTAAATATGAGCTGGAGCATAGCAATATAGCTGGAAATCTGAAGAACGTACTAAACGTGATCTGAATATAAACTGAAGTCTAGCTGAATCTGAAACTGAAGGTTGAGTTGAACTATACTGATAAATAACTATAATATGACTGATAACTGCTAACTAGAAGCTGGAACTGATAACTGTACACTGCTCCTGACGCTAAGAACTGGTGGCTGATAACTGAGAACTGATAACTGGTACTGAGCTAAAACTGAACTGTTATCTCAACTGGTACCTGTCTGGTATTATGGGCTATATCCCCCCAAATCAGGTAACTGAACATCTGAACTAGTACCTGTCTGGTGTTATGGGCTGTATCCCCCCCAAAAAAGGTCACTGAAAACCTGAACTAGCCTCATGTATAATCATCCAGTGCATACTGTCGCTATATACACGTATATAATAAACCTGGCAGGTGTTATGGGCTATATCCCCCCAGCCAGTAATATCTAGTCTCTCTGGTCAGAGTGTGTGAATGACACCCGATCACACTAGGTGTTTCGACTCCCGCCTGAATCAGAGGGACTGTATCCCCCAGACGGGTAGTATCACACGCGACCGGACTGTGTGTCCAATGTCCAGCCTCTATGGGGGACTCCAAATCACACATAACATGATCACAATATAAGCATAAGCATGTATGAGGCATAACACATGTGGAAAAAATAGATATGGACTCAAAGGAATGATAAGAAAACTCTTGATAGAATTATAGACACAACTTAGAACTCAGAATTTGTCCAACTCTTTGAATTTCTATAAAAATTTCGGTAGAGTTTCCCCTGAAACTGGATGATCAGCAAAAATAGAACCAACACTATACTATACACGGGAATAGATACTTGGATAAACTGATAACATAAACATGCTAAATGGATTACAAGATGAGACGACTGGATGACATAACAAATCCGCAGATAGAATGTCTGGACAGCACCACTGTCCTGCATTTCGACCTAATTTTCAGAGTGTAGATCAAAGATATAGACTTCATGGTCGACATAAAAATTGTAGATATATGTCTTAGGATTCTGGGGATTCTTAAAGCATCTAAATATCAATTTTGTACAAGGAGTTATGATAAGTATACTAACAGCTGTCCAAAGATCAAAATGATTTTTCAGATTTTGAAACGTTTTATCTTGCTGATTCGGACATCTTTCACCTTAGATTTTAGTACAAAATTAAGTATATACAAGGTTTCGTTAATACCATACAAGTTTCTCACAAGAAACACTAAGTTTAGAACTAAGAAAAGCTTCAAAAGCTAAAAGATACATGCCTTTCCAAAAGAAAGGTTTAGCCTTACATACCTTTGATGTTTCTTGCTTCTAAACCTTGTTTCCTTTGAATTCCACACTTTCTAATGCTTAAACAAGCTATAATATAGCATTTATGTACTTTACGTAGCCAAGAAGTAATTCTAAAACTCAAACTATAGACGAAATTGAAGGTAGCATAACGTTACCTTAATCGCGTAGAGCGTTTTGATGCAATCCGTCTTCCATTCGAGTTAAGATTGACGTCTTCCCTTCAAAATCATAAAAGTTGCTTAAAACTTAGTGAGAGAACTATTTCTCTCTTTATATTTTTGTAAATGACGAGATATGAAAGGAATTTTCCTTTTATACTTGAAATATTTCACTTTTAGTCCTCTTTTGCGCTTATGTCCCTTATTTTGGCTTGATTTCTGACGCTCATATCTTTTTATCTAAATATTGTATGAACAAACCGTCAAATGTTTTGGAAACTACACTCCAAGACCTTCAATTTGGTATATGATATGTTTCTAAAAGACCTCATATAACACACGAAATTAATTGTTGAAAAAGCTTCGTTACAAAACAATTCCTTAGTCGGTTTTTTTCGCAACTTAAATCCGATTTTTCCCAAACTTTATATTCAACATATAAACATCATTTATGGTCATATTACGACTTTAAACTCACTTAAATCATTCTTAACATGTCATTAGAATGATATACATCACTTTAGACATACGAGGTGTAACAATCTTTCCCCGTTAGGAACATTCGTCCTTGAATGTTAAATGAAGTATGTAGAAGCATTAAACAAGGATATGTTACATACCTGAAGTAGTGAAGAGATGTGGATATTTGGCTCTCATGTCATTTTCAGCTTCCCAAGTTATTTCTTCTACATTATTGCTTTTCTATAGCCATGAAGTAATTCTAAAACTTAAACTATAGACGAAATTGAAGGCAGCATAACGTTACCTTAATCGCGTAGAGCATTTTGACGCAATCCGTCTTTAATTTCGAGTGAAGATTGACGTCTTTCCTTCAAAATCATAAAAGTTGCTTAAAAATTAATAAGAGCACTGTTTCTCTCTTTAGATTTCTATAAATGATGAGATATGAAAAGAATTTCCTTTTATACTTGAAACATTTCTGTTTTAGTCCTCTTTTGCGTTTATGTCCTTTTTCTGGCATGACTTCTAACGCTCATATCTTTTTATCCAAATATTGTATGCACAAACCGTCAAAAGTGTTGGAAACTACACTTCAAGAGCTTCAATTTGGTATATGATATGTCTCCAAAAGACCTCATATAATACACAAAATTAATTATTGAAAAAGCTTCGTTAGAAAGCAATTCCTTAGTCGGTTTTTTTCGCAACTTAAATCTGATTTTTTCCAAACTTTATATTCAACATATAAACATCATATATGGTCATTATTATAACTTTAAACTCACTTAAATTATTCTTAACATGTTATTAGAATGATATACGTCACTTTAGACATACGGGGTGTAACAAATATACAAGGGAATGGATACCTGGCCAGAATGATAACATCGAGCAAAAGGAAGTTCAGCTCCACAAAAAAACGACACAACAAAATTATGAACGTAATGTCAGCCAATCATTTTATAATGCTTTTTATGTTGATTTAGGATAAAACTAAGCACCTAAACATGCTATATTAGCTTACACATTTATAAGGGATACTATAGGATATGTATAGGTTAATGGATTACATTAGGATATGTATAGGTTAATGAATTTCATAAAATATTGATGGACAACAAAATAAAATGATCGGACGATTGAACAATACCATAACTGCACAGAATTTCTGGACAGTACCACTGTTCAGTATTGCATCATAGTTTTCAGGGCCTAAATGGAAAATATAGAATTTAGATTTGAATGAAAGTTGTATATATATCTCTTGGGGTTCCATAGAATCCTAAATCACCCCAATATCAGTTTCTTAGAAAAGGTTATGCTCAAACTACTAACACATGTCTGAGGGAAAAATGGGGTTTCCAGTTTTGAGCCAACTTTCATGCTGCTCTTGAGAACTTATTTGAGACCCTTATACCTGGGTCTTTTTCACTAAAATCTACTTATACAAGGGTGCAATGATTCTATACAAGTCAAACATGAAATATTCTAAGTTTGAAGGCAAAACGAGCTTGGAAAGTTACTATAGACATGCCTTAGTCGAAAGAAGAAGATGAGCCTTACATATCTTTGATGTTTTTGCTTCTAAACCCTGTTTCCTTTGTATTCCAAGCCTTTCAAAGCTTAAACAAGCTAGAACAAAACATTTAGGAACTTTTCTTAGCCATGAGGTAATTCTAAAACTAAAACTATAGATGAATTGAAGGTAGCATAACGTTACCTTAACCGTGTAGAGCAATTTGATGCAATCCGTCTTTAATTTCGAGTTAAGATTGACGCTCTTTCTTCAAAACTCTAAGAAGAGCTTCCACCTTCAAGAAAGCACTGTTTCCCTTGTGTATTTTCTGGAAATGACAAGATGAGAGATGATTTTCTCTTTTATACTAAGAATATTTCTCTTCTTGACCTCTTTTGTGCTTATGTCCCTTCTTCTGGCCTGACTTCTGACGCTCATATCTTTTTATCCAGACATTGTATTAATAAACAATCAAAAGTGTCATTCTCATGTTTATGCACTTCACATTATGTTTTTCTATTTGTTTATGAACTTGAATTTTTGAAATATTAGGTCGCTAATAAGTTCAAAGAAACTGTCTTTTGCTTTCAAAAAGGAGTTAATAACTTTATATGTAGTTGAAATTAAAAGTATTCTATAAAATTAGGTTGTTTGTTTCTTTGATACAATTCAATCTTTTGTGTATTAATGCTATGCAACAACCATGACTGAATTGAAAGTTAGTAGCTTTATATGTTAAGAGTTTTGTCATGAACCTGGTTTGCATATGTATTGTTTTAAAATTGAACCTTTAGAGAAGCTCATGTTTGTTCTAGATGAAAATGGGTCTGCTTAAGTTTGTTTCAGGTGTGAATAAGAAGATTTCAGGTAATGTTTAGGTGTTGCAGCTTAGTTTTCTGTTTCCTTTGTTCAGATAAGGGGCCTGTTGTTTCAGGGGTTTTTGTAAGAAGTTTTTGGAGGGTGTTTTGAGCTGTATTTAAGTGTCTCTTTCCTATGGATCTGCTTGCATAAGTGCTGCATTCAAAATCTTGTCATGCGATGCTCTAGGCTGCATTGCAACTTCATTTCTTTAAGATATATGTCTGTCTATTGTCTTGGTAGAAGTCTCGAGGTTGTTTGGGTTAATTGTAATCCTCAATGTTTAGTTCTGCCTTACCCTATTGAAAATGCTTGGCAACAGCTTCTATAAGTTTTATTTACAAGTCTCACTGTTTAAGGACTACAGAATATTGAACCAGTTTCTTGTAAATAATAGAAGAGACTAATATTAAGTTCTATGTTTTGGTGAAAACAAAGTCATTCTCTATTACCTAACTTCTTTTTAGTCGTTTGCTTGTCACTATTTGCGTATACTAATTCCTTATCCCTTCCTTTTTGACATGAAAACACTTGGGAGCAGTTGGTTAAAACTCTGCATTGGGATCGGTTAATCGGCATTGGAGTTGTTTGGGGTCAAGTTGAAAGATTGGTGTATTTAACGAGTTTGCATGTATGGGTTCTACCTTCTCTACTCTCGCTTTCCCCGATCCTTTAGAATCTATGTTTAGGATCCCCATAGACCGGACTAGGAGCCCTGCAGGATAGAATTATGATTAAAACTACTTTGTGAATGCTTTATTAGTTTCTTTAGATTGACCAATTAATTTATGAATTTAAGAATCATTGTTAAGTAATGAGTGCATAAAAAATACAATTAATTATACCCTTTTTATCATTATTTAGCTATTATTTATTCATCTATTTATTTAAGTAACTAACCATTATCTATTTATATTTTTATTTTTTTAATTACTTAATATGAATTAATTATTTATTATTTATTTAATTATTACTATTTTTTATTTAATTTATTTATCTACTTATTTACCAATTATTTATCCCTTTATTTATTTACCTTATATTTCTCTAAATTTTTAAATTATTTATTTTTATATAAAATTCGTGAAAACCGTCGGATTAACCGCTTTTAGCGGATTTTCGAAAATGCTCTAAATAAAAAAGACCTTCTCTAGAAGAATCACTTACGTAGAAACTCTGAATTTTTTTTCCTTTTTAAGAAGGAAGAAATGCACTCATTAGTTAATTTTTGGTTCCTAATTTTTTTAAATTAGGTGGCAACTCTAAAGAAACCATTTGGAGTCTCCATTTTGTTGAACGATTTTATCCGAAATTTATCCTTAAACAATAGGTAATTTTTTGGGGTTCAACAGCATGACGAATCCACTGGGGTTATTTAATGTTTCTAACCATAAGGTTTTTGCGAATTTATTTTATTCATATGTTGAATTGTATATGTGTTTTAATCATATGCCGAAACTAGTATGCATAGCTTAATTAACTGTTTGTTTGTATGCGCAGATTGATTGTATGAATATATGTATGAAGCATATCTGTATTTGTGCATAGAGTCCACGTTCCGTTCATACTTCTTCCATTTTGAAAATCTGTCAATTCTTTTCACCTCCTCGATTTCATCACGGGGCAGCCGTTTGACATGTAGATACACGGGAGGGCATTGTCCTTTCCTCACTCTTTGAATTTCTTTCGTCTCACTAAAGTTAGTTCGGTATATGAATGCTTTGCCTGGTTTTGACATGACTGATTTTACCTGTTTATGTGGCCAGGTTATATTTCGCATAGGTCGAGTCAGCCTCAACCGTTAACCCACTCTTAGAATGAGCTTTTAGGATATTGTATGCATATACACCTTAGTTTAGACCTGGTCCTTGGTACCACTTCCAGGAATTAAGAAACCTCCATTTTTGTCGACGGGTTCTTGTAACCCAACGACGTTGCATTTAATTTGGTATGTAGTGGTCATAGATGGATCCATGCCAGTTTGCTCTTTGCCAAATTTGAGAGTTGCCTCACTGTTCTTTTTGTTTTGCAGAAAGATAATAGTTTGTTCAGATAATATTCACGATTGCTTGCCGATGCATCCAACTCAGGGACAATTGCTAGTTGATAGATCTGGATCAAGCAAGGATAAAATAAAGTATTACCACTGTTGGAATTATCTGTTAAGAGTCCACTCATAAGGGGTGCTCTTAAAGCTTATCCTGGTAAATAAATAATTACCTAGTAGAGTCCTATAAGAGGACAACTACTTCATATAAGTTATAAATAAAACAGTAACACACAATGAAAAGAACGAACTTTTCTATACAGCTCTTCCTCTTTCTCTCTACTAAATAACTAGGTGTTTAGACTGTGGATAAAGGAGTTGATCCGTCAAGCACGTGACAACTACCGACGGTCAGTAATTCCAGCCACGGTTCAAGATTCTACCGCTTCCTCTTACGAGAACAACAAGTAAGTTCTCGGTTTATGTTTAAACAATCTATTTAGTATAGATTTGTGATATATGCATGTATCTATTCTACATTAGTATCAGATGTTATTAGGCTGGTTTTCTGGTCAGTAAATTATGAAATAGTTATAACAATTATCTCTGTGAATCTAGAACTATGAACATATTTTTTTTAGAAGTTCATGTTTAAAGCTTTTTAAGCATTCAGCTGCCACATATAAAAGTAAATATATATGTGTACATGTTAAAACCACATGTTATTGTTTTTTGTAAGATTATCAAAGCACTATAGTGTGTCTTTCATGACCAGTTTTTTTTAAAATTTTTTTCGTTCCCCTGTTCATATATGTGTAAACAGGAAGCTATATTCTTTAATAAAAAAAATCTAAAATAAATAAATAAATTTGGACGAAAGTCTTCAAGGAGAACTTGTTATTTTTTTCTGTTAAAAAAAAATATATACATTCCTCTTAGCATCGCTGGCTACCTCGAATCAGACAAAAGTGGCGAAAATTCAAATGAAATAATCGAGCAAAGGCCTCAATTATTTTTCAATATCGATTTTGCAAAAGAAAAGAAAGTGTGAAGCAATGGTTTCTATCTCTCTGTTTTATTCTGTAAAGGCGGATCGTTTTTAGTAAAATAGAGTTTAGCACCCAACAATGGCAGTCAACAGTGCATTCTAAAAGTGTAGTCAGTGAATTTTAAAAGAGAAAGAAGATTGACTTTAGGGGTTTACTCTCTCTCTCTCTCTCTCTCTCTCTCTTCTTTATAAGAATTTTATTTTAAAATTAAAATAAAGAAAATATATGAAGCTTTTAGCTCCATAACTATGACAGAAAAGAAAACTTAAAGAAGAAGACGCATGGGATAAAATTTTTTATCAACGGCGTTGGAAGTATAAAGAATGACTAGGATTAACTTAGATTATTAATTAGAAAGTAATTTGCAGATATGGGCATGGTAGGTAGCACATTCAAACCAAATAGCCTATTGAAAGTGGGCTTATGGCCCTCTACTTGAAAGATAACGAAGTCCAAATTTGGCTAATGGGCCATTTAATTATACTCTTTCAATTGGGCAAATGGCCTAAATAAATTGTCTTGTTGGTTCTGAATTTTATTGAATGACCTTGAGAAAATTAGTTAAGTTGACTTAATTTTCTCAATATAAATTAAGTATTTATATTCTTGATAAAAGATATATTATTATTTTTTTAATCCCAAATTGCATGAAATATTATTTTGTTTAATATTAAGTTTGTTAATAAGTTTCACAATTGCGTGAAGTGATAATTAGTTTAATGCTAATTTTTTTTATTGTTAATTTGTTTAACATGTTTAAAATATCAATCAATTTAATATTTAATATATTTGTTAATTAGTTTAACAAATACATTTATGTTAATTAG
The DNA here is from genome assembly GCA_029990575.1 of Petunia axillaris subsp. axillaris. Lineage (NCBI taxonomy): Eukaryota > Viridiplantae > Streptophyta > Magnoliopsida > Solanales > Solanaceae > Petunia > Petunia axillaris. Next base: position 11,289,986 of record JARKNS010000007.1, read on the forward strand.
TTCAACATTTGATTTATTTATTTAATATGTTAAATAAAATTTAAATTAATTTAAGTTAATTTGTTTAACTTAGATCCATACGGGATTATAAGATCATGAAAAACAACACGTTGTTTTAAACATGATTAGACATTAAGCTAAGTTGTTGATTAGGATAATTTACATGTGTTTAATTTTTGGACGATGACTGGGAACATAGTGAACTTTCGACTCCATTATTCATATGTGTTTATTAACTTAATCAACTTAGTGCTTATTGCCCGAATATGTATGTTGAACATAGTACTTGCATTTAACTAATTCCTTATTTAGATCCTCACTATATTTTTTTTATTTTGTTAAAAGAAAATGTCTACTGCTGCTAAGAATATTGTTGCTGAGCTCAACAAAGGGTTGAAACTCAATGGTGACAACTATGAGACCTGGAGCTTAAAAGTTCAATATGTGCTTGAAGAGCAAGAGGCTCTGGAGGCAATTAACATCGTCATGGATGAGCCTGAGGAAGGCACCATGACTCAGCATAGGCGTGACCGTGCGGCTTATGACGCTTGAAAAAAGAAAGACTCATTGGCTTGCATTACGTTGCTGAGCACCTTAGATGATGATATATTAAGGGAATTTAAGGATCACCAAAGAGCTATGGGTCTTTGGGTTGCTTTGAAGAACAGGTTTGGTACTTGTTCTATTGAAAGGCTACGATCCTTAACAATAAAGTTTGACTCATACAAGAAGTGCCCAGAACATTCAGTGAGAACTCATCTGAGGCTTATGATAAACATGATTGGGGAGTTAAAAGATGCTGGTCATGTGTTGACCGATGAGCAACAAGTTCAAGCTGTCATACGGTCCTTACCTAATTCTTGGGATCATATGAAGATGCATTTTACCCACAATCAGCTAATCAAGACTCTGGAAGATGTCCGGAGATCTCTTGAGCTTGAAGAGGATCGACTTTAGGCTGCTAAGCCAACAGCTGAGTTGCATATGGCAACATCCTATAAGGCCAAGGCTCAAAGAAAATGAATTGGGTTAAGAAAAGAGGACCAACTCAGTCTCAGCCTGCTAAAAGAGTAAGGGCGGAACAACAAAGCAATAACAAACGTCCCAAACGTGTCAATGTTGCAAAGGTGAAATGCTTTAATTGTGACAAAAAGGGTCACTATGCTAAGGATTGCTCTGAGCCTCCTAGAAAGGTATTTCACAAAATTCAAACTAGTGAACTTTGTGTTTCTAGTTCAGTGTTTTTGACTGAATCTTATACTTTGTGGATTGTAGACTCGGGAGCAACAGACCACATAACGAGGGAACTCAATTCTTTTGTGGAGTTTCGGCGTATTTCACGTGAAACAAAGTGGATTTATGTGGGAAACAACAATAAAGTTGCTGTTGAAGGGATCGGTACATGCAAGTTAGTCTTGCGTGGTGGTCGACCCCTACTACTACATGATGTCCTCTATGCTCTAGGAATTCGCCAGAATATTATATCTGTTATTGTTTTGCTTAGGCTTGGCTTTAGCTTGTTTTTCCATGACAATTCTGTCAAATTGACTTTAGGTTCAACTTTATTTGGTATTGGTCATGTGACCGGAGGTTTTATTATTATGGATTTAGATTATGATTCATTTAATAATAATGCTAGTTTTTCTATGTTTGCTTCCTCACATAAATATGATAGTGATGTAAACATATAGCATGCTAGACTTGGTCATATTGGCCAACAGAGAATGCAAAGGTTAGCAAATCAAGGTTTGCTAATGCAGCCCGAACACGTGCTGATCAAGTGCTGCTCCGAAGCTGAGTGGCCGGGCTCAAGAACCGAAGGCGTCATCTTCAGATTTGAGCCCGAGGACAAAGTGACCGAACGCCAACAAACTGTGTTCGAAGACAAGTGAGCGTCCGAGGACAATGAGTTCGAGCAAGCAACCACGCACCGAAGTCAAAGCTGCCGAACACACATTTAGCTCAGCCCTGCGTGGCTTGTTTTTATTAGTCACTTGTGACTATTTACTACTTTATCCTTAGCATAGCCTATAAATACTCTATTTCCATTTCATTGTAAGACACCCAGTTTTTAGATATATGAAAAATATAGCAAGTGCTATTGTGAGTCTCCGATGGAGCCGAACCCCGACGTGGGCTTTAAAGAACTTGTGTCAACCGGTGTTATTCATTTGAACAATTTCTTCTTGGTCATTCAATTTGCAAGAAGCAGGTCTTTCTTGAGGATAGTTGCATAAGATAGATGCGTCTTGATCTTCATTCGATCGAGCTTTGAGACAGGTTCCTCATTGTTCTTTCAAATCGAAGCAAGTCTTGTCTTGCTTCTATCTTTTAATTTCTTGTTGTTTTCCGCGTCTCTATTGTGTCTAGCTTTCCCTCGAGTTTGCTTGCACCATCTTAGTATCAGAGCAAGGTTTGAGTTTGTTCTTACAACCTCAAATCATGTTCATTAAATCATGCTTGTGTCTCCAGTTTCAGCTTTCTTCCTTGTTGTTGATTGTTGTTGCTGTGGTGTTTACAAAAAAAAAAAAAAAAAGAAGAAAAAAAAAATTCAAAAAATTGTGTTTGATTTTTGGTTGTTTGGATTAAACAACCATTGATTCTTGTTCAATGACTAGGGTTTCTTGGTGAAATTTTGGACTGTTTTGAGCTTAAGTGGTGAATGATTTTGAACCCCAGCGTGTTTTGGTTGAAACCGATGAAGACTGGTGGTTCTTGAGTGATTTAAGTTTGTTTTGTACTTAAATTTCAAAGTTCTTTGATTGAATCCGTCGTCCGTACAACGGAAAATTGTTACAATTTTGTAACAGTGTACGACACGAACGAGCTTAATCTTAGCTCAAGAACTTTGAACTGAATTCCTCCGATGATGTTGGAACCAGAGTGAAAGAAGCAACCCAAAGTCTGTTGAAATTCGTGGTCAGTGAACGAAGTTAAATTTGTCCGTACACCTGAGCAAAACTTCACTGTTCCATTGAAGAATAAAGGGGTAAAGTGTAAAGATCAAAACCCCAGGTGAAAAGTTGTCGGCTAGAAAAGGGAATTGGATAAGGAAAAACCCTATCTGTACCAAGGAGGGACCACTTTTGTACGGACAAGAGTTGGTGTGTTCGAAAAATATTCCGAAGAGGAATCAAATGGTAGATTCTCCTAGGTTTCACTTTTCTTCTGTCCGAAAATTCTAGTTAGTGGATCTTTTGAGTAAATCTTCCTACTCGAGGTCGTACTAACTCATTTGAGCTTATAGAAACTCGTGCGTTGGGTGACCAAAGTCCAACTTTCGTAGAATTTCTTTTGACTTCCCGAAGCGCAGAGTAAATAGCGTCTGTTCCATTGAGTCAAATCAACTCACTCTTCCCGTTGGAGACATTGTAACTTGTCAAATTCGAAGGAATTGAGAGAAGTTGATAAACCGAGGAAGCCATCGGCTACAAGTTTTTGAGTGACCAAAACCAAACCCATAAATTGAGTGGACCCGAGTGCCACCCATAAAAGGTGAGGGAGTGTGTGAGGTGATTTCTAACCTTAACATTTGTTTGGTCTTTTGTTGCTCCCAAACGCACACGCAAGTATACGTGGTCGACAAGTAATAAAGTGATAAGTAGAGTATCATTCCCACGAGGACTATTCAGACTGAATTCTAGCAAACAATTTCCTAAAAACTATTCAGGGATCTTTTTCCAATGGTTGAGAATTTACTAACTAAATGCAGTAATTAAAACAAGTAATTGAAATCAAGTAACAGAGGAAATTCTGAGTTGTTATCAATAAAAGATGACGGTCCCAGGTCAGAGTTACGAACAATCCAGTTGAGTTTTCCAGTTGATTCTGCTTCTTGATTTCCTAGATTGCTAACTACAGGTTAAATGTACCCATGAAAACCTTTCGATTCTTCACGGTCTATGCAGGCTACTCCAATCCCTATATGTCTATGGGTTGAATCACGTGCACGCATTAACGAATTCTATAATGAGTTAAACTAGGAGAGCAAGTATATGTCTATCCTACTCACAAATTGGTTCCCCGATGCCCGGGTTCACAAACTAGTCCTATTCTTTCTTATTGCGTAATTAAATTCCCTCTTTCGAGTTCAATCTAAAAACCATAGATAGTGTTCAATTATCAGGCCTCAATAATCAAACAATTATGATCAAGAAAGAATAAACAATCCATAATGGTAAATCAATATACAGAAATCAACTTTCAAACATCAACCTTCATGTATTTACTCTAACCCTAGAATGAACAAACTATAGAATTAAGGAGAAGAATAAGAGAAAAAGAGAAAGAACTTGTGTAGAAGACATCTAGGGCTCCTCCCCTCTCCTCCAAAACTTGCTCCAAAGTCTGAACTCCTATAAAAAACTAAGTAAAAAAAGTATTTATAGGGTTTACAAACACACGTGAGGTACAGCGCTGGGGCACTGGGCGCTTAAACTGGCGCGCCACGTGCCCCAAAGCGCCCAGCCAAATTGCCTTCTTCCTTGGTCCGAAATCGTGCTCGTGTCGTGCCTTCGTGTGCTCAATCCAATCCTCAATCAACTTCCAATCAACTCATGCTCGATCAAGCTCCTAAAAGCTCCGAATGCACTGCGTAACAACCTACACACGCACGACATCAAATTAGTGTAAAACCACATTCACAAACTATCAAACGAGTGCAAAACAAGCTCAAACATGCGGAAATATTAAGGAAACCTTGGCATAAAATGCCAAACATCACCACCCCACACTTGAACCTTTGCTCGCCCTCGAGCAAGTCACATCTCACTTCCCAACCTAGGTAAAACAGGTCTGCCTATGACTATGGTTGATACAGACCATTGAACCAATGCACACATGACTACTATGGATCCACAACATGCCAACAAATTATCAAAATCAAAAATATAAGAACAACCACCCCAAAATAGCTCGAATGCACAAACTCAACTTAATGCAACCATGCTCCCACAAAGTCACACCTATCTACTCAACCAAGAACCATCAACTTCACCTATTTCATGCAAACCACGTGCCCTCACCAATATGAAGCAAAAGAGTGCCCCCCCAAAAATCACACACAAAATCAATATCATGAATAGAATGGGGGCAATACAAATGAATTCACTCACTCTCATGAAAGTCTCACATGTCACACACAACGTACCATAGGCTTGCCCGTAGTGTAGGACTCCACTAATGTAAGCTCACTCCAATCGGGATTAACTAGGACTTTAGAAAGGTCGTAATGTAGGCTAAGGGGCGGGTAGGATACATATGGTAATAGTGACTACCTCCCTAAGCACTTTAATACATCACATTCAAATTAAGCATCAATCTCATCAAGCCACCCAACCAACACTTCTACACATACACCTTCTCAACATGTTGCATTTTTCTATTAAGCGCACACTAGCAAGGAATGGATATCTTTTTCTCTTTTCTCTTTTTTTTTTCTTTTCACAATTTTTTTTCAATTCAACTTTGCTATTTTTTTTTCTTTTCAATTTCATTATCTTCCACCCTTGCCAATGCTTTTCACTACTTCACAATTTTAACAATTATTTCCCTTCATTAGCCCACTCAAAAACCTCCCAAAATCCAACCACAACTCCCACATACCAACACAATATCAATAAAGTGCTTAAGGAGTAAAGGGCCAAAAGAGTCAATTTAGAATAAATGGGTAGGCTCGGGGTATGGGTACCAACAAAAAGGGTCAAAGAAATCACAACAACAATTTTTTCAAGGTATATATGTGAGGGTAGGCAAATCAAAAGAAAGCCTTGTATCATTTCCCGACTAGAGCAAACCTAGGATTTCGCTTTGCACACACACGGGGCAAGTTCTAGACATTAATTTACAACATAGAGTAAACAAGAACATGCCTCACACACACATCGCACATGGTCCACACAAAAAGGTTCCATCAACAACTCTCAACTAAGCATCTATAATGCAACTTGTGGAAATTTAAGCACTCATGCACAAAGGCTCACAATCAAGTCAAGCAAGCAGACTCAAGCATCTCGAGGGGGTCGTTCCATGTTTTTCCTAGGCATGCATCAAATTAAAACCAAGGACACCACAAATAGCACATGCAATCAAGTTCAAGTCCACCGGTATCAAACAAATCAAAGGCACCTAGCATTCTACCTCTTTCCTTCGTCTAGGGTCATCTACAACTAATTATCCTAATCCTAAAAATAAAAACTACCCGGTTCAAAGGCCTCCCCGTGGAAAAGAACCGAGGTCAGAAGAAAAACCACGGGGCGGATGACATGTACCACTAATAAAACTAAAAGGAAAATCTTTTTGGAATTTTTCATTGGTTTTCTAATAATTTTTTTTTCATATATTAAAGCAAGAAACAAATAAAAAAAAAGTCAAGTGACAAAAGAAAAATCCTATGGTACATGCATCCTAACCTCAAAAATAGATAAAGGGTAGTTCCCCACCCTACACTTAAACTAAGCACTGTCCTCAGTGCTAAAAATAAGCAAGTGCAAGGTAAAGAAAACTTCCCTGAAGGCTCTAGTCCTTGGTGCTAGCATCCTCCAAGCTTCCATATAGTATGAGGTACTCAGACTTCCCTCATCAGGTCATCAATATTGGGCAAGGGTGAGGACACCCCACACTTAGCCTCGACATTACATGAACCTGCAATCCAAAGAATCACCCAAAGTAATATACAACCATAAAAATACTAATAAAAATAAATAAAAGTAAAGCAAGCAAATTGGGTTGCCTCCCAAGAAGCGCCTTAGTTAACGTCGTGGCACGACGAATACAACTTCATCACTTTTGTCTCCACCTTGAACTAATGAATTGAATCCCCAACTTTGCCTCAAGCTTACGACTATGGTATTGGGGTGGTGGCAAAAATACAAAAGGACCAAGTAACCATTGTCGCATTTTACACTTCTTGGCCTTTAAACGAGGGATGTAGTTTTGTCTCCTCAACATCACAAACTTTAAAATATAGGCATCTTGTTCCTCCTCCTTGGGTTTCTTCATAGGCTCGGGTGGCTCAATTTTCATGTCACCATCCAAACACAATGTTGAAAAATGATTGGAATGAGGTCCAATGCGCTTCATTTCTAAAGTTGTATTACTTTTGACACCCTCACTTGCACAAATACTAGAGTCCTCAAATATGATGTTTTCTATTTCCTCAGTTGACTCTAATGTGATTTCCTCAACTTCGGGATCATCAACTAATATTAGGTCGAATGGTAGGAATTCCACTTTTTTGCTCCTCAAATTGGCTTCTAAGCTCTTCTATCTCAAATCTACTATTCATGACAACTGATAATTGGGCATTAGACACCTCAACCATATCACTCAAATTCTCCTCCAAGTCGTGAATAGTCAAGCCAAATTTGTCGATCTCTTGCCTGAGCAAAACCCTTTCTTCCATAAATTGCCTCGTCATATTTGTAAGTTCACTCCTGAAATCCCCATAAGCTTCTAAGAGTTTGGCTTGCTCCATTAGCCAAGTTTCGCTAACAACCTGCACTTTATCGCCCCTGTCAAACTCACAAACATCATTAGAATCATCACAACAATTATTGGGGGAAGGAGCATGACACTTACGACAATCATTCCACCGACCACCAAACAATTTACAAAAATTCCAGTCAAAGGTGGTAGAAAATTCAAATAACCAATCCCGTAGGGTTGAAAGAGTTGGACAATTTTCCCACAAGTGGGTTCCTCCACAAAGTAGACAGAGATCATCAAAATCTGAGCAACCATCATTCGACCAGTTTTCATTAATAGATGCCATGGTAACAAGCAACACAATAATAAACTAAACAAAAATTAAACCAGAATAGAAAATAATAAATTGTTCAAAAGAAAACAGTCAATGTTTAGTCCCCGGCAACGGCGCTAAAAACTTGTTGCTCCCAAACGCACACGCAAGTATACATGGTCGACAAGTAATAAAGTGATAAGTAGAGTATCGTTCCCACGAGGACTATTCAGACTGAATTCTAGCAAACAATTTCCTAAAAACTATTCAGGGATCTTCTTCCAATGGTTGAGAATTTACTAACTAAATGCAGTAAGTAAAACAAGTAATTGAAATCAAGTAACAGAGCAAATTCTAAGTTGTTATCAATAAAAGATGACGGTCCCGGGTCAGAGTTACGAACAATCCAGTTGAGTTTTCCAGTTGATTCTACTTCTTGATTTCCTAGATTGCTAACTACAGGTAAATGTACCCATGAAAACCTTTCGATTCTTCACGGTCTATGCAGGCTACTCCAATCCCTATATGTCTATGGGTTGAATCACGTGCACGCATTAACGAATTCTGTAATGAGTTAAACTAGGCGAGCAAGTATATGTCTATCCTACTCACAAATTGGTTCCCCGATGCCCGGGTTCACAAACTAGTCCTATTCTTTCTTATTGCGTAATTAAATTCCCTCTTTCGAGTTCAATCTAAAAACCACAGATAGTGTTCAATTATCAGGCCTCAATAATCAAACAATTATGATCAAGAAAGAATAAACAATCCATAATGGTAAATCAATATATAGAAATCAACTTTCAAACATCAACCTTCATGTATTTACTCTAACCCTAGAACGAACAAACTATAGAATTAAGGAGAAGAATAAGAGAAAAAGAGAAAGAACTTGTGTAGAAGACATCTAGGGCTCCTCCCCTATCCTCCAAAACTTGCTCCAAAGTCTGAACTCCTATAAAAAACTAAGTAAAAAAAGTATTTATAGGGTTTACAAACACCTAGTAATAAGTTAGACCCAAGCCTAGACGAAATAGGAAGTAAAACTCCGCACAAGGGGCGGTATAACGGGCGCCCTGCGCCTCGTAAAGTGCCACAACAAGCAGACCCCGTCGAATTCCAGGCGCTTTTGGGGCGCTCCACGTGAGGTACAGCGCTGGGGCACTGGGCGCTATAACTGGCGCGCCACGTGCCCCAAAGCGCCCAGCCAAATTGCCTTCTTCCTTGGTCCGAAATCGTGCTCGTGTCGTGCCTTCGTGTGCTCAATCCAATCCTCAATCAACTTCCAATCAACTCATGCTCGATCAAGCTCCTAAAAGCTCCAAATGCACTGCATAACAACCTACACACGCACGACATCAAATTAGTGTAAAACCACATTCACAAACTATCAAACGAGTGCAAAACATGCTCAAACATGCGGAAATATTAAAGAAACCTTGGCATAAAATCCCAAACATCACTTTTATTCGTGCAGGCACCATGGCTGGGAATGGAGGCGATGGCAAAGGCATCGAGAAGCCCGAAGTGTCGTTAGCCGATGTCATGGATGCGATACAAGGCATCAGTGCCGAAGTAAGAGGAGTGAGTGCTCGAGTAGCTCAACTCGAGCAAGGAAGTGTGTCGTGGCCTTACCTGGATCCGGCGCTGGAACTAGCAACTTCACTCCAATGAAACCTGAGCTGTATGCTGAGCTTATTCGACAACATCAGTTGAAAAGCGAAGCAATTCGAAGAGAAGCTTTGGGCAATCCCCAAACACAACCAAACTTGGGTAATACCCAAGCTGAGACTCAATACTTGGGCATTCCCCGAGGAGAGAGAATACCACTTCCAATGGCCCGAAGACAAATTAAGGCCGTTGACGAAGAGGCGGATGAAGGAGAATTTCCTGATGCCGAACCTGATTATGAGCAGCCATTCACTCACCGAAGGCAAGCTCACCGAGGTCGTGGAAATTTCCGAGGTCGAGGCCGAGGCGTAAATGTTGATAGACATATTGAGCGTGAGGCTGATGATCGCAATGATGAGTATCCCGAACAGGTTCGTGGTGTTCGAGACTCAAACTTGAGCAGTGTTAAGATCACTATTCCACCCTTTAAAGGAACTAGTGATCCAGATGAATATCTTGAATGGAAGCTTAAAATGGAGTGCATCTTCGAAACCAATGAGATGATCGAAGAGAGAAAAGCTGCCCATGCCATTGCTTCGTTCTAAGTATATGCATCTACATGGTGGGAAGCTGACAAAAGGCATAGACGAAGGAATGCCTATCCCGAAGTCATTACTTGGCCACAGTTGAAGAGAGCAATGGATGCTAAGTATTTGAGTGATAAGTACAGGCAAACTCAATTACAAAAGCTCTATGAGTTAAAGCAAGGGTCCAAGTCAGTCAAAGAGTATCATGATGAATTCAAAAAAGTTCGATTGAATCTTGATCTGGTAGAAGATGAAGAGCAAGCCACTATCCGGTTCAAAAATGGCTTGGCTCGGGATGTGTCATCTCAATTGAGGCTACACGTGTACCATACGTTGGAAGATCTGTTTGATGCTACCATCGAAGCTGAGAAATTGGTGAAGGATGATAAGGCAAACCGGTATCGAGGAGTCACTACTTCTACTCCTTTGAACTGAGGTAAAGAATGGAAGAGTCCTAACCAAACAAGTGCCAACACTATTCGAGATTCGAAGAGACCCTTCGAGAGGGGTATGACCGTTAACCAACCAAGAGAAGTGGGAGGTAAAGTTCAACTCAACTCTCCTAGTGCTTCAAATATTCAGTGTCATAAATGCAAGGGTTATGGTCACATGGCAAAAGAGTGTCCAACTCGCAAAGTTATGCTTTTGCTCGAAGATGGAACCGTCCATGAGCAAGCGAGTGAAACTGAGGAGGAATTTATTGAGGAGGCTGACCGAGCTGAAGGTGATGATGATCATGAAGCTGCCGAAGCTGATCATCCAAAAATGTTTCATGTGGTTCGAAGGAATTTGAGCTGCATGACTCTTGAAGAAGAGGACAACCAAAGAGAAAATCTTTTACATGCCCGATGTCGAGTGAGGGGAAAGGTGTGTTCGATGATCATTGACTCTGGTAGTTATGCAAATGTAGTGAGCCAAACCTTGGTTTCACAAATAGGACTACCTACGTTGAAGCATCCCCACCCTTACAAATTGCAATGACTGAATGAGTGTGGAGAATTGAGGGTTGTCAAACAAGTGTGGATCAAGTTTAGAATTGGGGAATATCAAGATGAAATGATGTTTGATGTGGTGCCGATGCAAGCTTTTCATTTGCTATTGGGACGACCATGGCAGTATGACTGGTCGGTCATTCACATTGGAAAATCCAACACTTACACTACAAAGCTCGAAGGGAAGAGTTTCCTACTCAAACACCTTGTCTCCAAAACAAGTCACCGAGGAATATAAACGGACGAAAGAGTTGAAAGAAGCGACCAAAGCTAAGCTTTCGATAGGAGCAAAATTGGGGGCCGAAGATATAAACTCGCTGCCTGAAGAGAAAGGTATCTGTGCAATCATGCAACTGTGTGAGTTCCTTCGAGGCAACGACAACGGTCAGCTGATGATTTGCGTCGTGCACAAGGGTATCTTTCTAAACTCTAATGATGATTTTTCTAATGATAACCCTTTGCCTAATGCTGGACAAAGTGTTTTGAAGGACTTCGGAGACATGTTTCCTGAAGAAATGCCAGGTGGATTACCTCCGTTGAGAGGAATCGAGCACCAAATTGACTTCGTACCGGGGTTTCAAATCCCCAACAAACCTGCATGCCGGTGTAATCCCAAAGACACCAAAGAGCTTCAAAGGCAGGTTGATGAATTGCTGAACAAGGGCCTTGCTCGAGAGAGCTTGAGTCCTTGCGTCGTTCCTGTTATACTTGTCCCAAAAAAAGATGGAACATGGCGAATGTGTGTGGATTGCCGAGCAGTCAACAAGATAACGGTAAAGTATCGTCATCCTATCCCTCGAGTAGATGACATGCTAGACGAGTTAAGTGGTTCTTCATTCTTTATGAAGATAGACCTCAGGTCCGGTTACCACCAAATCCGAATGAAACCCGGAGAGGAGTGGAAAACCGCATTCAAGACCAAGTTCGGTCTCTATGAATGGTTGATGATGCCTTTTGGCTTCTCCAATGCCCCGAACACATTCATGCGACTGATTAACCATGTGCTCAAACAGTTTATAAATAAGTTTGTTGTCGTTTACTTCGATGACATACTTGTTTATAGTAAATCTGTGGATGAACATGTTGAACACCTAAGGCTAATGCTTGATAAACTTAGAGAAGAGAAGTTATACGCTAACTTTAAGAAATGTGCCTTTTGTGTCGAGCGTGTAGTCTTTCTAGGATTCATTGTCAGTGCTAATGGTGTCGAAGTCGACGAGTCAAAAGTCGAAGCCATCAAAGATTGGCCAACTCCAACCTCGTTATCACAAGTTCGTAGCTTCCATGGCTTAGCTAGATTTTACCAACCTTGGCAGCTTCTTTAACCGAGCTGGTTAAGAAAGACCATCCATTTGTGTGGGGAGAGTCCCAAGAAAGGGCTTTCCAAGAGTTGAAACGGAGGCTTTGCTCTGCCCCGTTGTTGCAACTCCCTAACTTTGGCAAAGCATTCGAAGTCGAGTGTGATGCATCTGGAGTTGAGATTAGAGGAGTGCTGATGCAAGAATCGAAGCCAATCGCTTACTTTAGCGAAAAGCTTAAGGGTGCAACTTTGAATTACTCAACGTATGACAAAGAATTGTATGCCCTCGTTCGAGCACTCGCCCATTGGCAGCATTATTTGTGGCCTTGAGAGTTTGTGATTAAAATTGATCACGAGTCGTTGAAGCATCTCCGAGGACAGGAGAAATTGAACCGAAGGCATGCCAATTGGGTTGAATTCATTGAAAGCTTTCCCTATGTAATTCATTACAAAAAGGGGAAAGATAATGTTGTGGCCAATGCGCTATCAAGGAAATTTGCCTTAGCGACCACTCTCGCCTCTAGGCTCATGGGATTTGAAAGCATCAAGTCGATGTACGAAGACGATCCCAAGCTAAAATGCATTCGTAATGAAATCTTGAGTGGGCGAAGGGTTGAGAAATATCAGTGGCACGATGGCTACCTCTTTAAGAATGGGAGGGTTTGTGTGCCAGTGTCATCATGGAGAGAGCTGTTAGTTCGAGAAGCTCACTCTGGAGGTCTGATGGGACACTTCGGTGTCGACAAAACTCTTGGTATCTTGACCGAGCAGTTCCATTGGCCTAAAATGCGACGAGATGTGGAAAAGCTTTGCAACGCTTGTCTTCGTTTGCAAGAAAGCTAAATCGAAGTCCAACCCTCATGGTTTGTATACCCCGTTGACTGTGCCTGATCGACCTTGGGTTGATATATCCATGGACTTTGTGTTGGGGTTACCGAGGTCGGGGGGAGGATATGATAGCATCTTTGTTCCCTTTTTCAAAAATGGCTCACTTTACTCCTTGTAAAAAGTGTGATGATGCACAATATGTAGCTACTTTGTTTGTTTCTAATGTGTTGAAATTGCATGGTGTGCCTCGTACTACTGTGAGTGATCGAGACTCAAAATTCTTGAGTCATTTTTGGAAGTGCTTGTGGGGTGCCCTCGGCACCAAGTTACTATTCTCGACGTCTCACCATCCTAAGACTGATTGACAGACCGAGGTAGTTAACCGAACCTTGGGATCTTTGGTTCGAGCAATAACCAAAGGCAAGACTGGAAATTGGGCTGATCCTTTGCCCATGATGGAGTTTGCATACAATCGAACGGTGCATCGAATGATCAATATGACCCCGTTCGAATGTGTGTATGGTTTTAGTCCTTTGATTCCACTTGATTTAACCCCATTGCCTCGAGATTCTGTTATTTATTTTGAAGGTGCTCGGCGAGCCACTGCCATGATCGAGTTACATGCACCATGATCGAGTTACATGCAAAGGTGAAGAAGACCCTCGAGGAAGCTTATGCAAAGGTTGCATTAAAGAAAAACAAGGGGCGTAAAAAGTATGAATTAAAGAAGGGGGATTGGGTTTGGGTTCACTTCCGAAAGGAACGCTTCCCGAACCAAAGGAAAGGAAAGTTGGCTCTTCGAGGGGATGGTCCATTTCAAGTGTTGACCAAGATCAACAAAAATGCTTACGTGATCGACCTCCCAGGTGAGTATAACGTGTCCAACACCTTTAATGTTGCTGACTTAGTTCCTTGTGTTGTAGGTCAAACTTCGGAGGACGAGGAGGGCTTGATTTCGAGGATGAAATCTTCTCAAGAAGGGGAGGATGATGCAGCCCGAACACGTGCTGATCAAGTGTTTGATCCACCGAGGAGACTAATGACCCGAAGCCAAGCCAAGCTGTTGCACGATGTTCACATTCACTTGGCCTGGTCGAAGGAAAGCAACTGCTCCGAAGCTGAGTGGCCGGGCTCAAGAACCGAAGGCGTCATCTTCAAATTTGAGCCCGAGAACAAAGTGACCGAACACCAACAAACTGTGTTCGAAGACAAGTGAGCATCCGAGGACAATGAGTTCGAGCAAGCAGCGACGCACCGAAGTCAAGGCTGCCGAACACACATTTAGCTCAGCCCTGCGTGGCTTGTTTTTATTAGTCACTTGTGACTATTTACTACCTTATCCTTAGCATAGCCTATAAATACTCTATTTCCATTTCATTGTAAGACACCCAGTTTTTAGATATATGAAAAACATAGCAAGTGCTATTGTGAGTCTCCGATGGAGCCGAACCCCGACGTGGGCTTTTAAAGAACTTGTGTCAACCGGTGTTATTCGTTTGAACAATTTCTTCTTGGTCATTCAATTTGCAAGAAGCGGGTCTTTCTTGAGGATTGTTGCATAGTATAGATGCGTCTTGATCTTCATTCGATCGAGCTTTTGTCTTGCTTCTATCTTTTAATTTCTTGTTATTTTCTGCGTTTCAATTGTGTCTAGCTTTCCCTCGGGTTTGCTTGCACCATTTGCTTACTGGCATTGAACATGTGGAATTGTCCACTTGTGAAAATTGTCTAGCAGGAAAATCTGCAAGAAAACCCTTCGGTAAAGCGACTACAGCTGAATATCCCTTGCAATTAGTCTATTCGGACATCGGTGGGCCTATGAATGTCACGGCTAGGCATGGAGCATACTATTTCATCACATTTATTGATGACTACACTCGTTTCGGTTATGTCTATTTAATTTCCCACAAATCAGAAGCAATAAGTTGTTTCCAACGCTATATGAGCTTAGTGGAAAATCAATTAGACAAGAAGATAAAAGTTCTTCGAACCGACCGAGGTCGAGAGTACTTGTGAACTCAATTTAACGAGTTATGTGATGGAAAGGGAATTGTTCATTAGTTGACTATCCCAAATACTCTACAACAAAATGGCGTTGCGGAAATAAGAAATAGGACACTTCTAGGAATGGTTAGGTCAATGATGGCATAAGCTAACCTCCCAATTAGTTATTGGGGTGAAGCATTGCTTACTGCTACCTATGTACTTAACCGAGTGCCTACAAAATCTGTTGCAACCACTCCATATGAGTTGTGGACTGGAAGAGCACCTAACCTAAGTGTATTAAGACCTTGGGATTGCGCTGCCTATACACATGATTCTTCTCACAAACATGGAAAATTAGGCCCGAGAGGAAAGAAAAGTATCTTTATAAGATACTCAGAAACCTCTAACGGTTATGTGTTTACAGGTTTGCAAGACAGTGGGAGCGTAACTGAGTTTGAATCACGAGATGTCACATTCTTAGAGGATGAGTTTCCTAAAAAGGGAGAGGTAGGTCAAGACCTAACCTTGTTTGAGATAGAGAATTGAGATAAATAAAGATCACTTCATTCGAGTGAGAGAAATTTAACTGATGTTGAATTAGTTTCACATCAACAACCTCCTTCATCATCGGATGCGAATGTAAGTAATCATTTGACATAAAATAGTGACCAAATGGATCTTGTTCCATGTGGGAGCGAGATGGTCACTGATCTTGTTCCAAGTGGGAGCAGGATAGATGTTCTTGATCCATGTGGGAGCAACGTTGATCCAAATGGGAACAACGAAGAAGAATCACAAAAAGGACGTGGTTTACATAAAAAAATTCCCCGCCGACGATTTGATGTCGAAGGTGCTGAACTTTTTATGTTGTTCTTACAACTAGAAAACGAGCCTAAAAATGCAAAAAAGGCTCTCTCATGCCCTTCTAAGGAAAAATGGATAAAAGAAATGGAAGATGAAATGGAGTCAATGAGAGTTAACAAAGTCTGGGAACTAGTTGACCTCCCAAAAGAACGCAGAGCTATTAGGAGCAAATGGGTTCTGAAGATTAAGCTCAAGGCTGATGGAACAGTTGAGAGATATAAGGCTCGACTGGTGGCGAAAGGTTATACACAACAGGAAGGAATAGACTACGAAGAGACTTTCTCACCTATTGTGTGATTTAACTCAATTCGCCTAATTCTAGCTATAATAGCAAGTTTAGATCTTGAATTACATCAGATGGATGCAAAGACTGCCTTTCTCAATGGAGAATTAGATGAAGAAATTTATATGAAACAACCCGAATGTTTCATTGAAAAAGGCCACGAACAAAAGGTTTGTAGATTTATGAAGTCTATTTATGGCCTCAAACAATCTTCAAGGCAGTGGTATATACACTTTCAAAATGTGATCATATCCAATGGTTTTACTATGGTTGATGAAGACCATTGTGTTTATACCAAGAGATCAAGAAATAAGCTTGTAATTCTGACATTGTATGTCGATGATATACTTATAGCTGGAAATGATAAGGAGTTAATAAACGAGGTAAATGCCTGGTTGTCGTCTGAATTTGAGATAAAAGATATGGGTGAAGCTGCATATATTCTTGGAATCAAGATTTCAAGAGATCGTCCTAAGAAACTACTGTATCTCTCTTAGGAGAATTACATTAAGAAAAATCTTGAACGATTTAAAATGCAGAATAGCAACCTAATTGACACTCCTATCAGCAAAGGCCATAACTTGGGAAATCATTTGTGTCCTCAGACTCCTGAAGAGACAGAAAAGATGAAGCGAGTGCCTTATAGAAGCGCAGTCGGATGTCTAATGTATGCTATGGTGTGTACTAGACCTGATATTTGTCAAGCAGTTGGCTTGGTAAGTAGATATCAGTCCGATCCAGGTCCAGCACATTGGCAAGCAGTAAGGAGGATCATGAGATATTTGAGAGGAACAGCTGACTACACACTTTATTATCAAGGCAGCAAAGATTTGCGATTAGTTGGATACACTGATGCTGATCATGGAGGAGATTTAGACGACAGGAAGTCTACCTCAGGATATGTCTTCTTACTTAGTAATGGTGCCATATCATGGAAAAGTAAGAAGCAATCATGCGTAGCACTATCCACGATGGAAGCCGAATATGTGGCTCTATCAAAAGCAATAAAAGAAGCTGTTTGGTTGAATAGGCTCTTCAAAAGCTTGTTGGGTAACACTGATGATGAACCAGTGTTGGTCTACTGTGATAGTAAGGTTGCAGTTGATGCAACCAAGAATCCTAAGCATCATTGTGATACTAAGCACATAGATATCAAGTATAACTATGCAAGAGACATGTATAAACGCAAGAGGTTGAACCTGGTGAAAATATCTACAGAAGATATGGTAGCAGACCCATTGACCAAGCCTTTAGCTAGAGATGCATTTGTGAGACACACTAGGTCTCAAGGCTTACGTAGACTTTGAGTAATTTTGTATTATTCTTTGTTTTTCCAGTTGTTCACAAAACTATGTTCTTTGGATAATCAATAAAGTTGATTTACTTACATACATATTCATGATTTATTGAGTGTTTAGTACATTCTTCAATTATATTTTAGTATGTCGGGTAGACAAGAGATTGGCCTTCTCACATAGGCAACCGCCTCCTTATCTTAGTTATAAGTCGAGATGAGACTTGATTTTAAGAAAAATTATCAAATGGATAATTTGAGAGCGATATGCTTAAAATCAATAGAGTCGTTTAAATAATGACATAAGGTTATTAAGGTGAAAAGATGTTCACCTAGTCTACTTAGTGAGCTAGATGCGAGTTTAAGGAACTCAAATTTAGATACTTCTGGTGTCTGAATTTCATCTATACAACATTCTTTAAAAAGACATACGCTCCTTAAGGAAAGGAGAAAAATGTTGTAGCACATGTTTCATACCATGTGTGTTAATGTCAAACTTGGGTTAACATAAGTTTGATCTCAACTTAATTTTGCGTGAGACCCCGAGCCTTTATGCTGGCTCAAATTATGTACCCTCAGTAACTCCGATCAGATACTTGAAACTTAGTCTAATGTTAGCTATCTTAGTGTGTTTCCAAAAGACCATGAAAATGGATGCGGTCTGGCGGGACATATCTAGAAAAGCAGTTGAGCTAATGTTAAGAGAATCGTGAGAAGAGGAAGATCATTAAAGGAATCTCATTAATTTTATATTCACAGGTGCACCAGCTATAACTTATGAGTTATAATTGTGAATACATAAAATGATATTTGAGATTTTGAGAGGATATCAAAATGTGATTCATATGATCTAGGGTATTGCATACTTTATAATCTACTTGCAGGTTTGCACTCGACGAAATGCTATATACTCCTAACAGACGTATAGCACGTAGCTCTCACAGTATGCTGGTCGCACGGTCTATTTCACTTAATGAATATTTGTAGAGATGTGGTGAGAATATGTCTCTCGTATTATAAGAGCACTCCCATTATGTGTGAGTGGGAGATTTTGGAATTATCTGTTAAGAGTCCACCCATAAGGGGTGCTCTTAAAGCTTATCCTGGTAAATAAATAATTACCTAGTAGAGTCCTATAAGAGGACAATTACTTCATATAAGCTATAAATAAAACAGTAATACACAATGAAAAGAACGAACTTTTCTATACAGCTCTTCCTCTTTCTCTCTACCAAATAACTAGGTGTTCAGACTGTGGATAAATGAGTTGATCCGTCAAGCACGTGACAACTACCGACGGCCAATAATTCCAGCCACGGTTCAAGATCCTACCGCTTCCGCTTACGAGAACAACAAGTAAGTTCTCGGTTTATATTTAAACAATCTATTTAGTATAGATTTTTGATATATGCATGTATCTATTCTACAACCACATTTTTCTATGGTATGTTTTTCGCATCTTTATTCAAAACTATGTATTATTGAAAATATTTTAATAAAATGTAATATTTTAAATTTTCTTTATTGTTATTATTATCTCCGAAATTTCACATTGGCAATAGTTTGGATCAATCTATTACCACTGCATTAGTTTGCTATTTGACGATTAAGCTTTCTTCTGGCATAAAAGAGACACCTTATAGGGTAGGACGCATTCGCATTTATTTATGCTCAAACTATTTGTGATTGCCACATGACAATTTGTTGCTATATTTTCCATGATAAAATTGCAAAGCGCTATGTGACGTGCCCTACTTGATTGTGTGAAAACTCATAAATAACATGCAAACTAACATAGTTACTTTTTAAAAGTTTCTTTTGTTTTGATTATTCCCGAATAGAGGTTTGATTTGTGCTGATTTGACCTGGCTAAACACTCGTATTATACAAGGGTAAAGGTCAAAGCATTAGAAAGTCGAACATCGCGTTGGTATATATTTTACAAATTGAAAATGACTGGAATAGTTGATGAACCTCGCAACACTGAGAAAAATATGAAGCCGTTGAGTCTTCGGGTGAAAGGTTTACTCTTGCTCAAGAGATCTCATTATCCAATTGTCTAATAAAATCAAGCACTTGACCGCTGAGTTAAAAAAGGTGAAAAGGCTGACTCCTCAAAACATGCCGCTTCGTGAGCCCGGTGCATCTCATTCTTTGGATAAATCTGTGCAACTTCTGAACCCGAATGATGGGGCTGTTATTGTGAATGCACCTTTGAATACCATCACCGTTCCAAATTCACCCACCAACCAAATCAACACACCACTCTATCAAAATCCACCGCAAAATCACACCCAAGCTAGCCAAACCACCCTACATGCCAAGCAAAACATCCCATAAACATGTTATTACTCCTACCATCTATATTCCAACAACACTGCTCCTCACTATCAATACCTATCTCTCAAAGGTACCCCTCACCCTACACTGCCCCATGCACCTGTTGTTGAAGCTGACATACATAAAAATGCAAATAATCCAAGGCTTAGATACCCTGTAGCTCAGTATTATGAACAGGACACTCATATGGTGCAAGTGGATGATTACACTTCTCCTTACCAGTTAAAGTTGAAAAATGATGCTAGAGGAGCTGGAAAAGCAGTTGATGTGGGTGAGGATTTGGAGTAAAAGGTACAAAGTTAGGCGATGAGCGCTCTTAGCAAAGCTTTAATAGGCAAGGGCAAGGAAAGTCTAGCATATGAAAATTTGTGTGTTCATCCCATAATTGAGTACCCAGAAAGGTACAAGGCACCAAAGTTTGTGAAGTTTGATGACAAAGGCAACCCCTGGTCCCATTTAAGAAGGTACTATGAAACCTTAGGAGTTGGAAAGAATGAAAAGCTTCGTATGAAGTCGTTAATTCATAGTCTTGAAGGGGAGGCTTTAGTTTGGTACTCTGATCAAGATCCCTCAAGATGGATTAACTGGAGAAGTATGGCTCATGATTTCATAGAGCATTTTAGTTTCTATGCCGAAATACCATTAGATCGGTTGGCTATTGCAAGATTTAGAAAGATGCTAACTAAGACTTTCAGGGAATATGCCATCCGTTAGAGGAGTGAGGTTGCCAAAGTTAAACCTCTCATCAGTGAAGAAGAATTCGTAGGACATTTTATCGAGACATTGGACGAATTCTACTATGACCGAATTGCGTCCATGAGTAACCCCACTTTTCCCAACCTAGTGAAAACTGGAGAAAGGTATGAGTGTGGTCTGAAGTATGGCAAGATCACCAATTTGGTCGCTTTGTAAGCTACAAGTAAGGTAATCCAATAAGGATCTAGTAATGGCTTTTACAAGAAGAAGAAAGAGGAAGTGGGAGCTGTTGTGGCAGACATCGACCCTGGATCGGCTAGAGAGTTGAATTTTGATAATCCACATGCCTTCCCCACTACAAAAGCACACATTATCCAGATCACCCCAGTCACTACCAAATGCCACATATTCCTTATCCGGTTTACAATGCACAACCAAACTATTACAAACCTGGAGCACCCGCACCTCAACAATACCCTTATCAGCCAAATTACCAACCAACACCAAATTTCCAAGCACAGCAAAACTATCAGCCTCGTTCTTCTGTCCGTCCCAAGGTGCAAAGGCTTAATCAGAATTATGAAAGATGAGTAACCAAAACTTATACTCCTCTAGCCGAGTCATATGGCCAGCTT
Organism: Petunia axillaris subsp. axillaris; assembly: GCA_029990575.1. Taxonomy (NCBI): domain Eukaryota; kingdom Viridiplantae; phylum Streptophyta; class Magnoliopsida; order Solanales; family Solanaceae; genus Petunia; species Petunia axillaris. The sequence goes on from JARKNS010000007.1 coordinate 11,311,140, forward strand.
TTTGAGAGATTGAGGAATGCGGGAGTTGTGTAGCCTATCCCTGATAACACTCTAATCCCTCCTCAAAGATTGCATGATGAAAATAAGCACTGTGCTTATCATGCAGGGGCAGCCGGTCATGATATTGAGAGATGCCTTACTTTCAAAGATAATGCTGAGGCTTTAATCAAATCAGGCACCATTCAACTCACCGGCACTCAGCCGAATATGCATGATAATCTTCTTCCCAATCATGGCAACAATGCAATTAATGTGATTTCTCTTGATGAAGAGCCAAATTTGAAAGGGACCATAGTCTCTGTTGAAAATGTAAAGGTTGCTAATAATGCATCAAAGGTATCCGAGCAAGCATGAACTCTATTGCCAAAGAATGAAGGAACTTTTGGTCTAGGTTTTAATCCCGTTGAAGAAAAGATTGAAAAAGCTAAATTTAAGAAGAAGCCGGTTATTGTCATACCACAACCTCTTTCACTGCTAGACCAGTCATTTTTTCAAGCACCGGAAATGGACATGCAAGATCTGATTGAAGATGTTGGCAGCCTATTCCTGGATGATGAATCATAATGCATTGCAATTATTGAAGATTATAAGAAAGAGCCACATGTGCAGAATGCTGAAAAAAAGCGATCTGATGGCCAATTGGACTTGTGTTCCAAAATAAACTTGATGAATGAACCCACTGGTTTTTGTTTTTGCATCACAGTCAGCTTGAGGCCCTGAAATGTGTTTTGCACTTTATTTATGTTTGTGTCTTTCAAATAACTCTTTTAAATCCTGCAGGTTTACTTTTATGTTGTATGCCTCCCTAAATTAGGTTTTGAATAAATAAATGCATTGCATTCCTATCCTATTATTTTGCTATACTTTAATTATTTATTTCTTTATTTTACGCTTTTGATTAATATATTTACTAACTTTTCAAAATTAAAATTAACAAAGCCTGCTTAAACTATGGTTGTTATCTATAACGAAACAACTGAACAATTTGAGGATGAGGCATTGGAAAGTTACCTTTGCACTATTTGGATATTGCATTATCGTTAGAACTTCAATTGGGGAACCTTTATTTGCTGGCAAATGGCACTGAAGCAGTTTATTTGTACAAATAGAAATTCCTTTTTTGAGAAATCAGTCAAGAAGATAAGTTAGAAGATGCTGAACGCGTGAATAGCAGATTTAAAGAGTTTATGCTTGCTGAATGAATACAACCTATCATAGGCAAACTTATTAGAACAAAATAATCAAGCATTTGGCAAGAAAGTTAAAGTGAGGGACTTCAAACTGGGGCAAATGGCATTGAAGAAGATCTTTCCCAATCAAGAAGAGGCAAGGGGCAAGTTTGCACCAAATTGGAAAGGTCCATATGTGGTTCATCGGGTTTTATCTTGAAGAACACCTATTCTAGCATAAATTGATGATCAAATCTGGAAAAAATAAATCAACGCAGATGCCATCAAAAGATTCTATGTCTTAAGAAAATGCAAGTTAGTATTGTTATGAATGTAATCTTTGATATAATGCGAACTACACGTAACGTGAATTCCACGGTGGGATACGTAGGCAACTCACGTAGAGTTCAGTTACACTAGCATAGGAATCCCCTATTTTCTCTTTTATGTTATTTAACTACTTCTGACCTGATTCCTTGCAAGGCAACAGGATAAGTAGGCAATCCCCATTGGATTCGGTCAGAATATTGTAACACCTTAAGCTTGTTTGTCTTTTGATTATGTAATTTCGAACTACTCATCTGGCAGATGTATAGGTATTCCAATTCAGATTCGGCTTCGGCTTCGTAGATACATTTCCATATTTCCTCAAAAACTTTATGTATGCAGAACTACGTACAGTCTGATTCCCACGATGCAATACTTTAATATGAAAAGTTTTAACCTCCCCCCCCCCCCAAAGATAGTACTGGGGCAATTTTTGCAAGGCAAGTTGAAGATTCGAAGATAGTAACTGTGGCAAATTTTGCAAAGCATTTTGAAGGCGTAAAGACTAAAGATCACAACTGGGATGGATTTTTGCAAAAGACGGTATTGCTTGACAGACGATAAATTGGCCAAGTTTTGAAAGTTGTTTTGGGGATAGTGCAGAGTTGTGAAGATAAAGGACGTTCAGTTGTTTTAAAATATGTCCCAAGTTTAAGTTGAGACAGAAATTTTGAAATGCACTCTAGCTTTCATGAACATTTGCATATTTTCCTTACTTGGTTTGCTATTTTTATTATTAAACTACTTTATTTTGTCTATATCTTAAAATATTATATACTATTGATTTCATAAGTCAAGTCTCTGAGTATAACTTGCAAGCCCAAGTCTAAAGAAGAACGAGGGAGCAGCGGCAGTAAGTTCAAGATGAATCAGCACAAATCAAACACCCCTCCCCTTATTCTTTGCGAGTAGGAACATGAAAGCTTGCAATGGAAGGATCCTTCAAAATATGAATGAACAATTTATTGAACACGCATACAAAGTTGCCTTGCAAATTGTATCGCATTGTTTGTACAGGACTTAAAGCATTACGCTTCGTCATGAGTTATTGCCGCACATGCTATATTTCTACCTCTATGATCTTCATTCCAAAATAAGCAATGAAGCAGTGGCTTGTGTTATGTTTTCAAATTATGCCAAAACAGGCATTGCCTTATTTTAGTAGACATTTCGCCCAAGGCCATTGATACGAAAATTAAGGACACGAAATGAAACGAACATGAATTAAAGCAAGACCCAATTGATTAGAGAAAGATTAAGAAAATAGATTAGGGAAGAATAGCCTAATCACCACTTTAACTGCCTAAACAATAGAACCTATACTAATTGATCCTCAATTAGTAAAGCCTAATTGTAAATCAAGGATCAAAGAGTACTTAAGCAAAAAAGCTTAGCCAAGTTCCTCACTAGGTTTAATGTCATCCGAAAACTAAGAAACTAATGACAATAGTAGTTTATATAGTATGGCACATTTGCCTTAATTACCCCTTAACAATGGGCCTTCAAGTCATTAGCTGAAAAATAGGCTTCTGACCCTCGTCTCAGCGTGTTCGTGTAGGAACGGGCGCTGTCACGCTGCGCAATAAATCATAGCCTCGCAATCGCAGCTATGGTCGCGCGATCGCACAGGCGAGGGTCTTCAGCAGCCTCTTGCGTGATCGCGTCTGTGGATGCGTGATCGTGCTACTCTGCATTCTCTCCTTCCGCGATTGCGTCTACCTTCTCGCGATTGCGTACGTATTCTTTTTTGACTTTCGCGATGCGTCTGTGCACTCGCGATCGCGATGAGCATTTTCAGTTTCTGAAGCAGAATGTAGGCAGAACTGCCCTGAAGCTTCCAGCACTTGCCCCATTAACTCAAACTGTGTAAACATGGACTGCAGTTGCTGCAACTCCCGTGCTTGGCTCCTTGTAAATGGTTTAGCCGAGCATCGGGTTGCATCATTCTCCCCGTCTTGAGAAGAATCCATACATGGATTCGCTTGTTCGTTGATTTGGAAGGGAGAAAAGTCACACACGTTGAAGGTGTTCTGTACTTGGTAATTTCTTAGCAAGTCCACCTTGTACGCGGGTTCATTGAGGTGTTCAAGGATTTGGAAGGGGCCATCGCCTCGACGCATCAATTTGCTCTTCCGCTTGTTTGGAAATATATCCTTCCGGAAATGAACCCTCACCCAATCACCGGGCTCAAAGATAACCTTCTTCCTTCCTTTGTTTTCTCTTTTTGCAACTTCTTTGTTTTTCTTCTCGAGTTGTTTCCTTACCTGCTCATGAAGTTGCTTCATCTCTTGAGCTCTTACCTTAGCATCTAAGCTTAAAACAACATCACTAGACAAAGGCATAAGATCCAAGAGGGTAAGGGGATTAAAACAATAAACAACCTCAAAAGGTGTCATGCAAGTAGAAGTGTGCATGGTCCTATTATATGCAAATTCAATCAAAGGTAGATGTTCTTCCCAAGAAGCTAGTTTCCCCTTAACCATTGCTCTAAGCATGGCACCCAAGGTTCTATTGACAATCTTGGTTTGGCCGTCAGATTGGGTGTGGCAAGAAGTGGAGAATAACAACCTAGTGCCAAACCTCCCCCAAAGTTCCTTCCAAAGATGACTAAGGAACTTGGGATCCCTATCACTAACAATAGTTTTTGGGACCCCATGCAATTTAAGCACATGTTCTACAAACAAGTTGGCTACATGAGATGCATCATCAATCTTCTTATGGCATGGAATGAAATGAGCCAATTTAGAAAATCTATCAACAACCACAAAAATGCTATCTTTTTCCCTCTTGGTCCTAGACAATCCAAGGACAAAATCCATAGAGATATCAAGCCAAGGACCTAAAGGAATGAGGAGGGGTGAGTACAAATCATGAGGAAGTAGCTTTGCCTTGGCTTGCCTACACTCCAAGCATTGACCACTCACCATCACAACATCCACCCCCATCTTAGACCAATAAAATTACTCCTTAAGAATCTCCGTGGTTTTGCCCACTCCAAAATCCCCCATTAGTCCCCCACTATGTGCCTCTCTCACTAGAAACTCCCTCCAAGATGAACTAGGCACACACAACTTCCCATTCCTAAATAAGAAGCCATCGAACTTGTGAAACCTCTTTTTCTTCACATCACCGCTAAGTTCCTCCTCACAACATATTCGATTGATTCTTCTACCTCTTTCCTCCAATTCACAATTAGAATAAAGTTCTCCAAGCTCCGGGTCATTAACATACATCTCATTCATGCTTTCAAAACCCATGAGTTTGGACCCCAAGGTATTAAACAACAATTGCCTTCTTGATTGAAGCACAAACTTTCTTGACAAGGCATCCGCCACCACATTCTCTTTCCCCTTTTTGTAATGGATGACATAAGGAATGTTTACAAGAAACTCCACCCATTTGGCATGCCTCACATTCAATTTCTCTTGGGATTTGAGGTGCTTTAAGGATTGGTGGTCGGTTCTAATGACAAATTCTTTGGACCAAAGGTAATGTTGCCAATGAGCCAATGTCCTCACCAAGGCATACAACTCTTTATCATAAGTAGAGTATTAAGTGGTTGCCCCCTTGAGTTTTTCACTAAAGTAGGCAATAGGTTTTTGATCTTGCATCAACACGGCTCCAATCCCTACCCCACTAGCATCACACTCAATCTCAAAGATTTTATTAAAGTTTGGCAATTGAAGAAGAGGTGTGGAACTAAGGACTTCCTTCAATTTTGCAAAAGCCTCTTCTTGCTCTTTTCCCATACAAACGCCTTATCCTTCCTTATCACTTCGGTCAATGGTGCGACTATAGTGCTAAACCCCCTCACGAACCTCCTATAAAAGCTAGCCAATCTATAAAAACTCCTCACATCACCAATGCTTTTAGAAGTGGGCCAATCTCTAATGGCCTCAACCTTAGCCTCATCTACTTCCACACCATTTGCATTCACCACAAAACCAAGGAAAACAACTTTCTCAACAAAAAAAAGAACTTTTTCAAATTAGCAAACAATTGTGCCTTTCTCAAAATATCAAACACTTGTTTCAAATGATTAGCATGCTCATCAATAGGTTTACTATAGATAAGAATATCATCAAAGTAAACTACAACAAATTTTTCAATGAAAGATTTTAGCCCTTGATTCATTAATCTCATAAAGGTTGAAGGAGCATTGGACAAGCCAATGGCATGACAAGCCACTCATAAAGACCAAAGTTAGTCTTAAAGGCCGTCTTCCACTCATCACCCGGTTTCATCTGGATTTGGTGGTATCCACTCGTCAAATCATTTTAAAAAAACACACAAGATCCATATAAATCATCAAGCATATCATCTAACCTAGGGATAGGATGACGATACTTTACCGTGATCTTGTTGATGGCTCTACAATCCACACACATGCGCCAAGTCCCATCTTTCTTTGGCACTAGGATGACCGGAACCGCACATGGGCTCAAGCTTTCTTGCACAAACCCTCTCCCAAGCAACTCCTCCACTTGCTTTTGGAGTTCTTTGGTAGCCTCCGGGTTGCTTCTATTAGCGGCCTTGTTGGGCAATTGGGAACCCAGAACAAGGTCAATTTGATTCTCAATGCCTCTTAGTGGTGGCAATCCACTAGGCAACTCCTCGGGGAAGATGTCTTCATAACCTTGCAAAAGAGAAGAAATAGAACTAGGCAAAGAAGGGGTTAGTTCATTAGTAAACAAAACATGGTCCTTGTGTAGGAGGAGAATCATGGGTGCTCCTTCCTCTACATCTTTCAAACACTCCTTCCTAGACAAGAACAAACTCACTCCCTCTTATTTTTCTTCACTCTTTTGTGTGACAACTCCTACTCTCCCATCCTCCACAACTCCCTCTTTCTTTTCTCTCTCTCTTTTCAACTTCAACTCCCTCATCTTCCTATAAACCTCTCTCACTTGCGTCGGGGTCAATGGGTTGAGAACAAACTTTCGACCCCCCACTTCCAAGGCATACTTGTTAGTTTTGCCATCATGCCTTGCCAAGCGGTCATATTTCCAAGGTCTACCAAGCTAGATATGACAAGCTTGCATAGGGACCACATCAAATAAAATCTCATCACGGTAGTCCCCAATCTTGAATTTAATCAAGGTTTGCTTGGTCAGCTTTAGCTCACAGCACTCATTCAACCATTGGAGCTTGTAAAATTGTGGACGCTTTCTAGTGGGTAGTTTAAGTTGCTCAATCAAAGTGGTGCTCACCACATTAACACAACTACCACTATCAATAATTAGAGAGCAAGTAGTCCCTTGAACCTTACTATATGCATGGAACAAATTCTCCCTATTCGACTTCCCCTTCACTTGCACCCCCATTATTCTTCTCCCCACAAGAGTAGCATATACATCATCTAATTGCTCACCTACCAACGGCTCCTCAAAATCATCATCACATGACATACCCCTATCTATCTCCTCATCATCACTACCACCCGTTTCATAGCCCCCATCACCCAAAGCAATAATAGTTCTCTTATTTGGATAATCTCTCATCATGTGGCCTCGGCCATTACACTTTCAAGTTTAGCTTTGTTACCTCCCACTTTTGGCTCTTCTTTGGGCTTGGCTTTTTCAAACTTGCCTTTGAACTCTTTCTTGGGCTCCTTTGCTTTGTCCCATGGGGTATAGGCTTTCACATTATCTCTCCCCTTGTTCCAAGTGGAAGGGATGTTTTTGGCATTAAAGGACTTGTCTAGTTTGATCCCGTTCTCCACCTTGAGGGCCGCTTGGAATGCATCATTCAAGCTTTCAAACCAGTGCAATTCCATTAGAGAACAGATCTCCCTATTCAAACCTCCATAAAACTTTGGTATGAGAGACCGGTCACCATCTAGCACGTTGGCCCTTGTCCTAGTCTTCTCAAATTCATCAAAATACTCCGTCATGCCCTTGGTTCCTTGCATCAAATTGAAGAACTTTTTGATGAATTCATCCTCATAGTTTGGAGGTAGAAATCGAGCTTCTATCATGGCTTTCGAAGCCGCCCAACCCCCATTGGCAATGAGCCCTTGTGTTTCCCTTTGCCTTTATTTAGAATCCCACCAAGTAGAAGCATAGTTTTCAAATTGGGTGATGGCATACTTCACCTTTGTAGCATCTTGGACGTTGTTGGTTTGAAATATTATCTCCGTCTTGACCACCCACTCCAAATACTCCTCTTGGTCACTCTATCTTTAGAATGTAGGTAGGTTGATGTTGATAGTGTTCAACCCCCTATCTTCATCATAATGTCTCCGTTGTCCTCCATAAACCCCATGGTCATAGTAGTCCCCATCACGATCCATTCTCCCTTGGTAATCTCCCCCAAATCGACCACCGCGACCCCTAGCTTCTCCTTGTCGTGCGTCCCCCAGATAGTTAAATGGGTTATTGTCATAATTCTCATGTGCATTAAAAGATTCATCTTCAAGTGGGCTTGGAGGGTCATCCCTTGGTTTTTCATTTCTTGGGAGATCATGACTGGGATCCCTTGCTTGTGGAGTGACATTTGGAGAATAGGTATCTTGGACTACCATGTGAGAGTAGCGGTCATTGGCTCGAGAGATTCGGCTAGGTCTATCACCCTGCACCCCACGGTGGGAGGTGTGTCAAACAGTTGCTTACTCATTTCCCGAAGCTTATCTTTTCGAGATAGCTCATCAACTATCTCCTTCATTGAGTTAACACTTGCCTCCAAGGCTTGTATCATGGTTTTAACTTTCATGTCCATCTCAACTTCCTTTTGTGTCATCGTACCCACAAACAATTAAACAAACAAGGTTAATAGAAAAAGGCCTCTCCGAGTCGCTCCCTAAGTATTTACTCTCAAATTGATGTCACTCAATTCACTCGTGTTTGCACTCAACGATCGGCTTTTGCTCACTCTAATACTCTCACCACACTTGCCTTTTTCCACTCTTGGCTATTGCAAGTTTGTCCTTCGCACACTAAGTCCGACTTGACAATCAAACTCAAACTAATTCGGGATGGAAAGGAATTGTTGTGACAAAAAATAGACAATTGAAACTAACGGACGAAATTTAGGAAAATTTAAAGAAAGGAAAGAAGAAAGGCACGAATCGGATTTGAAATTGGATGAATTTTATTTTGGGATCTAGAAACTCTCTGTTCTTGATGATGAAATTGGGTTCCGGTTGATTAGAAACTGTTACGGGGTTGTTCCGAGCAATCTGTCTAAGAAACTATTTTTCTGAAAATTGTTGTTCAGTGCGATCGCGAAGTTGTGCTGGTGGTTCTGGCGCGATCGCGTAGGACTGTCGCGATCGCGTAGGCCTTTTAATTACTGGCCTGCGTGATAGCGCTGGATGTTCCACGATCGCGTAAGCTTCTGGGCTTGAAGCAGAACCCGATTTTAAAACCCACTTTTCCACTTGAATCTTCACAAACCACTGTGTTGTGGCTCTAAATTTGAGATTTATACTCTTTGTTGGTCCATGAACAAACCCCAATATTTGAATCTTCAATATCAACAACCAATTGCAAAAGCCCCAATTTTTTGATGAAGAACTCTAATTTTTCAACCTTCAAATCAGCACCCAAATTGTTGTTATTTGTTCCATTCCGTTTTGGAGTATCTTCTAGTCAACAATATCTTCAATTGGTAACAAAAATTTCACCCAAAAGAAACCTAAACCTAAGACTCATATTTTTAAATTATTTGTATTTATTTATTTTTGTAATTTGAGGAACAAATTTGGGTTAGTGATTGTACGAACAAACACTAATCCAGATCTGATGCAAAATGATACGAAAATTAAGGACACGAAATAAAAAGAAGAATTAAAGCAAGACCCAATTGATTAGAGAAAGATTAAGGAAACAGATTAGAGAAGAATAGCCTAATCACCCCCCTTAACTACCTGAACAATAGAACCTATACTAATTAATCCTCAATTAGTACAGCCTAATTGCAAATCAAGGTTTAAAGAGTGCTTAAGCAAACAAGCATAACCAAATTCCTCACTAGTTTAATGTCAGTCAAAAACTAAGTAAATTAATGACAATAGTAGTTTATATAGTATGGCACATTTGCCTTAATTACCCCTTAACAATGGGCCTTCAAGTCATTAGCTGAAAAATGGGCTTCTGATCCTCTTCTCAGCGCATTCGTGCAGAAACGGGCGCTATCGCACTGAGCAATAAATCATAGGCTCGCGATCACGACTATGGTCTCGCGATCGTGCAAGCGAGGGTCTTCAGCCAGCCTCTTACGCGATCGCGTCTGTGGACGCGCGATTGAGCTGCTCTTCATTCTCTCCTTCTGCGATCGCGTCTGGCTGCTCGCGATCGCGTAGGTCTTCGTTTTAGCCTTTCGCGGTCGCGTCTGTGCACTCGCGATCGCGATGAACATTTTCAGTTTCTAAAGAAGAATGTAGGCAGAACTGCCCTAAAGCATCCAACACTTGCCCCAGCAGCTCAAACTGTCCAAACATGGACTGCAGCTTGATAAGAATCAAAAACGCGGAAAGTAAAGATAAGAGGAACGAGACGCATTCCGAACTCCCTACAAGGTAACCACGGAGAACTTGTTCCGTGATACCCCCGTATCGGTGTCGAAAAGAGCCTACGCTATGCAACTACCCTCGAGCCACACTTGGGACTCGCAAATAGAATGATCGGGTTTTCGGTTCAAGACTCAACTAGGTTCCACTAGTGAATTCAAGCAACCAAGAAAGGGTTTCTTCATAAAAAGAGATAAACACTATTCATCATTCATAAGATTCAAAGGTAAGCTGATGTTTGAGGAGGCTAAGTGAAGTATTTATAGGCTTCACTTAGGTGTAATAAAAGGTCTAAAACACCCCCAAAGTGGGTTAAAACAATTAAGGCCTCGCAGGGCTAAAGTTGGAAGTTCAAGGCAAAAGTAATAAAATATCCCGCAGCTCGTCACAGGGGGAGGCGGTCCGCCTAGGTGGGGAGGCGGTCCGCCTAGCAGCCTTCAGCTTCTCTGGATCTCCCTGAGGCGCTCCGCCTCTTGTCTGAGGCGCTCCGCCTCCTGACTTCCTGCTCTCTGGATTTTGGGAGGCGCTTCGCCTTGTTCTGGAACCCCTTGGGGTGTCTCATTTTGGGCCTCTTGAGCCTCTCCAAGTGTCCTAGAGGATCCTCCATCCACGGCACACCAAAGCATGGTCTTCAAGTCGCTCTCGGGGCCTTCTTCCATACCCTTCCATATCAAGTGAAGATGGGTCTCTTGGATCAACTTGGCTTGACTCCGAGTGAAGGGTCTTGAGGGGGTTTGAGTCTTATCATCCTCCCCTTCTTGAGAGGATTTCGTCCTCGAAATCGAAGCATCATCCACGACCTCTTCATCATCATGCACGACCTCTTCATTACCTACATCCAAAGGAACCAAGTCACAAACATTGAAAGTATTAGAAACTTGATACTCACTTGGCAAGTCGACCACATAGGCATTGTTGTTTATCTTCGAGAGCACTTGGAATGGGCCATCTCCCCGGGGTGCCAACTTCCTTTTCCTAAGGTTTGGAAACCTTTCTCTCCGGAAGTGCACCCACACATAGTCACCCTTCTTGAGTTCCACCTTCTTGCGTCCTTTGTTTTTCTTGGAGGCAACCTTAGCATAAGCTTCCTCCAAGTTCTTCTTTGCCTTCGCATGGAGTTCAACCAAAGCCTTGGCTCTAGCTTTACCTTCAAAATTAACAACCATTTCCCTTGGCAAAGGGGTTAGATCAAGGGGAATCAAGGGGTTAAATCCATAAACACACTCGAATGGAGTCATGCCTATCATGCTATGCAATGTGCGATTGTAGGCAAACTCCATAAGAGGTAGACGATCAATCCAAGTCCCGGCCTTCCCTCGGGTCATGGCTCTAAGAAGAGCTCCCAAGGTTCGGTTTACCACTTCCGTTTGCCCATCGGTTTGGGGGTGGTGGGACGTGGAGAACAAGAGCTTGGTGCCTAAAGCACCCCATAAACACCTCCAAAAATGACTTAGGAACTTAGTGTCCCTATCACTCACTATGGTTTGAGGCACACCATGCAACTTCAAAACATTTTCAATAAACAAAGTTGCCACATGTTGTGCATCATCACATTTCTTGCACGGAATGAAATGAGCCATTTTGGAGAACCTATCCACAACAACATAAATGCTATCATGGCCCCCCCTAGTCCTTGGTAATCCCATCACAAAATCCATTGAGATATCCAACCATGGACTAGTAGGTACGGGGAGAGGGGTATACAACCCATGAGGGTGGGCTTTAGATTTGGCACGTTTGCACTCAAGGCAATTAGCGCAAAACTTTTCCACATGCACCCTCATCTTTGGCCAATCGAATTGTTCTTGAAGAATGGCCAAAGTTTTTCTTGTGCCAAAGTGTCCCATGAGTCCCCCGCAATGTGCCTCATGCACAAGCAACTCTCTCCAAGAGGACTCCGGTATGCACACCCTACCATTTTTAAAGATATATCCATTAACCCATTGGTATTTGTCAACTCTCTCCCCTTTCTCTAGAGTGTCATGGACACTCTTTAGCTTTGGGTCATAAGCATACATCAATTTAATGCTCTCAAATCCCATGAGCTTAGAGGTGAGAGTGGTGGCTAGAGCAAACTTTCTCGAAAGCGCATCCGCCACAACATTGTCCTTCCCTTTCTTGTATTGGATCACATAGGGAAAGGACTCAATGAATTCAACCCACTTGGCATGTCTCTTATTGAGCTTCTCTTGGCCTCTCAAATGCTTGAGTGACTCATGGTCACTCTTTATTACAAACTCACGAGGCCAAAGATAGTGTTGCCAATGGGCAAGGGCTCTCACAAGGGCATACAACTCCTTGTCATATGTAGAATAATTCAAGGAGGCCCCTTTCAACTTCTCACTAAAGTAGGCGATGGGTTTGCTATCTTGCATTAAAACACCACCAATTCCCACCCCCGAGGCATCACATTCAACCTCAAATGCCTTTCCGAAGTCGGGCAATTGCAATAGAGGGGCGGTACTCAACCTACCTTTCAACTCAAGGAAGGCCTTCTCTTGAGGCTCTCCCCAAACAAACGGTTGGTCTTTCTTCACCAATTCGGTGAGTGGAGCAGCAATGGAGCTAAAGTCCTTCACAAATCGCCTATAAAAGCTTGCGAGACCATGAAAGCTCCTCACTTGAGTCACGGTGGTAGGAGTAGGCCAATCACGTATGGCCTCTACCTTAGACTCATCCACCTCCACTCCTTGGGCACTCACAACAAACCCAAGAAAGACTACCTTCTCAACACCAAAGGCACACTTTTTAAAATTAGCATAGAGCTTTTCGGCTCTCAACTTTTCAAGCACTAGCCTAAGGTGATCAACATGGTCGTCTATTGATTTGCTATAGATCAATATATCGTCAAAATAGACGACCACAAACTTGTTGATGAATGGCTTTAGAACATGGTTCATTAGCCTCATGAAAGTGCTAGGTGCATTGGAGAGCCCAAAGGGCATCACTAACCATTCATAGAGACCAAACTTGGTCTTTAATGCGGTTTTCCATTCATCACCCGGTTTCATCCGGATTTGATGGTAGCCGGACCTAAGGTCAATTTTGCTAAACACACATGAACCACTTAATTCATCTAACATATCATCAAGTCGGGGAATAGGATGACGGTACTTTACCGTTATTTTGTTCACGGCCCGACAATCAACACACATTCTCCAAGTGCCGTCCTTTTTGGGAACAAGGATCACGGGCACGGCACAAGGACTCAAACTTTCCCTTACCAAACCTTTAGTGAGCAATTCATCAACTTGCTTTTGCAATTCCCTTGTATCCTCCGGGTTGCTCCTATAGGTCGGTTTGTTTGGGATTTGGGATCCCGGGACAAAGTCTATTTGATGCTCAATGCCCCTCAAAGGAGGCAATCCATCCGGCATTTCATCCGGGAACATGTTACTAAAATCCTTCAAAACATTCTCAAACACACTAGGCAAAGGGTTAGAAGAAAAATCACTATTAGAGTTTAGGATCATACCTTTGTGCACTAGGCATATGAGAAGCTTGTTGCCATCATTTCCTCTTAGGACCTCGCCCGGTTGCATCATGGCACATATGCCACCGGTAGAAGTTGTTGGGATTGCCACCAAGCTTTTGGACAAAGGGCTAGTCTCAACAACCGACTTAGCCTTTGCCGTTTCTCTCAACTCCCGCATCTGTTTATAGTCATCGCTCACTTGCTTGGGAGTTAAGGGTCGAAGCACGAACTTCTTCCCCTCATGCATCACCATATAGGTGTTGGCATGACCATTATGAACCACACGTCGATCAAATTGCCAAGGCCTACCAAAGAGTAGGTGGCATGCTTGCATGGGCATGACATCGAACATGTGCTCATCCACATAGTTCCCAATCTTGAACTTGATCAAACATTGTTTAACCACCCTCAACTCACCACACTCACTAAGCCATTGTAGCCGGTAAGGATTTGGGCGTTTTAAGGTAGGTATTTTCAATTGGGCAACTAGTGTTTGGCTAATAACATTAGCACAACTTCCCGAGTCAATGATCATAGAGCAAATGAGACCCATGACTTGGCAATGGGAGTGAAAAAGGTTCTCTCGTTGTAAGGTCTCAACATCCTCCACACACATGGCTCCTAGACTTCTCCTCACAACAAGGAAGGCACGGGCAGCATCAACTTCTTCCATGGCATCCTCCCCATCATCTCCCTCATCATCACCCTCTACTCCCTCTTCTTCTCCCTCCTCGGGTTCACTATCTTGCTCATAAACCAAGTCACCAACAAGAACCATAGTTTTCCGGGTAGGGCAATCTTTAGAGAGATGACCATAACCCTTACACTTAAAGCATTGAGTAGAAGAAGAGATTGGATTACTCAATTGAGTTCTAGAGTTACCTCCCACGGGTTGTGTAGACCTTTCAAAAGGCTTCTTCACATCCTTGCTAGCACTTGCACCACTTGCACTTGGGAATTTGGCATTCGTTGTAGGAGATTTCCAATCCTTTGGCTTGTTCATTGGAGTAGTAGCACTACTCTTGTAACGAAAGGATTTCTCCTCTTCGAGCCACTTCTCGGCTTCAACCGCATCTTCATATAGCTTGTAGTGGTCATTGTACTTGTGAAACTTCAAGAGCGATCATGGCCGTCTCATTGTCTTCCTCATCCAAGTCTAGAGTCATCCGGACTTGTTCAAACTCATTGAAGTACTCCCCAACCGACTTGGAACCTTGTTTCAATTCATAGAGACGCTTTTGTTGTTCTACTCGGTATTGGTTAGTCAAGTACTTTTCATCCATCGGATCAACTCATCCCAAGTAAGATTAATAACCATCCCCATCCTCCTTCTATTCCTCTTCACCGACTCCCACCATATAGAAGCAAAGGACTCAAAGGTAGAGATAGCATACTTGGTCTTCTTCACTTCGGGCATATCATTGGTGTCAAATATACGCTCCATGGACAACTTCCAATCAAGGTACTCAGCCGGATCACTACTTCCTTTGAAAGGAGGAATAGTGATCTTCACACTATTAAGATTGTTGTTGTGGTCACGACCCCCACGGAATGGCTACGGTGGGCCCCCATAGTGATCTTTATTCACACCATACTCCCTTCTCGCATTCCCTCCAACATATCCCATAGGTGGCCCTCAACCTCGGCCCCTACCTCGATCCACATTACGACCCCAATTCATACCTCGTCTCGGTTGAAAGTGATCATCAAACCCATACATATCATCACCATATTCGGCTTCCTCCCCTTCTTGAGCCTCATCGACTTGCTCAAGAGGTTGCACGTTTCAGATGGGTCTTGGTAATGGGATGTTTCTTGGGGGATTATCCAAGATACGGGGAATGCCCGTTCATTCAATCCTCTCTCGGTCCTCCTTTACCCGTTGTTGATTGAGCAATTCAACAACTTGCTTCGGGGTAATGGTAGGGCTACTCGAGCCTTCACCGGCCTCAATTTGGACACTCGGGGTCCCCTTTTCAATTGGGACACTCGGGGTCCCTTGGTCACCTTGGGTACTTGAGGCACCCTTTTCAAGTGACTCAATCCTTTGAGTCACGACATCCATCTTGGCAAGAAGGCTAGTCAAGGCCTCCTTGATTAAATCTTGACCTTCGTTGGCCATTGTACCTACAAAGAAAAGAAACAAGAGTTAGTCAAAACACCTCACTCGCTCCCTCACAAGTTTTCACTCGGATCACTCGTATGGTGGTGATGGCTTTTTCACTCTTGCTTGAACTCAAAGTTTCACGAAGTTGAATAGTAAACCTAAACTTAATCACTTGACTCAAAAGCCCAATGCACTCTGGGTGAGTGGAGTTAATAGGACTCGATTGGAACGCTAAGCACTTTGAGTGAGGACTTGAGTCAAAAGGCACTACGGGTCTTCTTTGAGTTCTAGTCTCCGTTCTAAGGCACGATGATCCTAGTAGCTTGAAGTAATTAGTACTAATCAAGTAGGATTATACTCTAATAGTACTAATTAGAAGCAATGCAAACAACAAAACACGAGAACCTAGAAGAAACTACCCAACTCACAGGAAGTAGGCGCCCCGCCTCAGGATAGTAGGCGACCGCCCAGGGTAAAGTTCCAGGTGGAGGCGCTCCGCCTCAGCAGGGGAGGCGCTCCGCCTCAGGAAAATCCTGCGAGCTCACCAGTTGGAGGCGCTCCGCCTCTTTGCTAGGCGCTCCGCCTCCTGCTGTTTCAGCACAGTTTCACTTCGTGTTTTCTTGGTTTCTCACCCAACAATCCAACTAGTCAAGCGTTGTTTTAGCAATTCAAAGGTACCCCAATGTTGTATTAGTCACAAAGATCAAACCCAACAACTTTTATCAAACCCCAATCAATATCAAGCAATCCACCATGATCATCATCTTCAAAGCTAGGGTTTTAAAATTTTCAAATTTTCAAAGGGTTTCAAATTCTCAATTCATGCAATACAACTCCAAATTGGGTGTTTAAGGTACCAAAAGAACAGGAATCACACAAGGACCAAACCCCAATATCAAGTTCTCAATCCAACTTCAATTCAACCCAAGAATCAATCTAAAATCATCAAGAACAAGTTCATCAAGGGTTTAAGGGGTTTTGGGGTTTCGATTTTTCAATCTTCACCAATCCAAGTGTTTTTGGTATCCAAACAACGGGATTTCAACCACGATCAAGAATCTATAACACCCATATCATGAATCATTCAAACCAACAAGTTACACCAAATTTTTAGATTTTCAATTTTTCAATTTTTTTGTAGTTTTCTTCTTTTAATAACAACAAACAAGAACCTAAAGTCGAAACTAACCTAGGCACGAAGAATCAAGGGTCGGGGGTTTGTAGAAACAAAACCCAAGCCTTGCTATGATACCAAGATGATAAGAATCAAAAAAGCGGAAAGTAAAGATAAGAGGAACGAGACGCGTTCCGAACTCCCTACAAGGTAACCACGGAGAACTTGTTCCGTGATACCCCCGTATCGGTGTCGAAAAGAGCCTACGCTATGCAACTACCCTCGAGCCACACTTGGGACTCGCAAATAGAATGATCGGGTTTTCGGTTCAAGACTCAACTAGGTTTCACTAGTGAATTCAAGCAACCAAGAAAGGGTTTCTTCATAAAAAGAGATAAACTCTATTCATCATTCATAAGATTCAAAGGTAAGCTGATGTTTGAGGAGGCTAAGTGAAGTATTTATAGGCTTCACTTAGGTGTAATAAAAGGTCTAAAATACCCCCAAAGTGGGTTAAAACAATTAAGGCCTCGCAGGGCTAAAGTTGGAAGTTCAAGGCAAAAGTAATAAAATATCCCGCAGCTCGTCACAGGGGGAGGCGGTCCGCCTAGGTGGGGAGGCGGTCCGCCTAGCAGCCTTCAGCTTCTCTGGATCTCCCTGAGGCACTCCGCCTCTTGTCTGAGGCGCTCCGCCTCCTGACTTCCTGCTCTCTGGATTTTGGGAGGCGCCCCGCCTCAGCTGGGAGGCGCTCCGCCTTGTTCTGGAACCCCTTGGGGTGTCTCATTTTGGGCCTCTTGACCCTCTCCAAGTGTCCTAGAGGATCCTCCATCCACGGCACACCAAAGCATGGTCTTCAAGTCGCTCTCGGGGCCTTCTTCCATACCCTTCCATATCAAGTGAAGATGGGTCTCTTGGATCAACTTGGCTTGACTCCGAGTGAAGGGTCTTGAGGGGGTTTGGGTCTTATCACAGCTGCTGCAATTCCCGTGCTTGGCTCCTTGTAAATGGTTTAGCCGGGCATCGGGTTGCATCATTCTTGCTTCGGACCGGACCGGCTTGCCAGCTGATTTGTCAAATTGTTTAAATTGGTTTGCACTTGCTTTAATTATGCCTTTGCACTTGCTTTGTGTTATGTCTTGCTTTACTTTTATTGAATAGTTCAATTATGAAGTCTACTAACAGCCCCGAAGTTATCTTGCCTCACAAAGCAAATTGCTTTGCCAGTTGATTGGAGACAAGATTATCACTCATATTGCAACCATCATTTGTAAGTTTTGTAGTTATTTATTCCTTAATCCATTTATCAATCCTTACTCGCAGTTACTTACTTACTGCTCATCAAGAATTTACAGGAATTTGTAGTTAAACTGTAGCAACATATGGAGCATAACGTGGAACTCTGTCTTAGCAGTGAACTGGGGCAATTGTTGATATGAGTTAGACTCATCAACGAGGATCTGAAGAATCGCACTCGAACAAGTTGTCAATCCTAGAGGTCAGTCTTGTCGCCCTAGAGGTCTATCTTGTGTCAACCCCTTTTGCATCAGCTCTTGTGTCTGCCTATCCTGTATCTCCAACTTAAGTCATGACCCAGTTCGAGGTTCGAGATTGGAGACAGGATAGTATCTGTTATCTTGTTTTTCATTTCCTGATTCGCGTTGAACTACATATGGCCTGATTCTCTTTCAGCCCGAGATATGTAGGCAACTCAAAAATCGGAGTTCGGCCATGTCTATAAACCTCATATTTTGGTCCTTGGAATCAAAGTCTCGGCTTTACCATGAAAAAACTTGTTTTCACATTAACTTCTTTACACTGAAAACTCTTTCATCCTTTTTTGGGTAAAGAGGGGCTGCTGTTGACACCCAATTTTGTCCCGGAATTATTAAAATTGGTAATTTACTGTGGAAAGTTGGTAATTAAGGCTAAAATTAAAAGTAAAAGAAAGAAGCAATTAAATTGTAAAAGAAAAAGGCTAAAATGTAATGCGCAGCCTAAAATCCTACCCACCGGCGCAACCCCTTTCTATCTATTCAATTATCCTAAGAAGCTAAATTTTCAAGACCTAACTCCAGTTCCAGCCTAGATGTGTAAACAACATGTACACTTATACATTTGCCTAAAATGAAAACCCCCAAAACTCCCCAACCCGATGACCCGTTTGAAACCCTAAAGACCCGCGATAATCAATTATTTCCCCCCAAATTTGGTCGAATCCGGCCAAAATCATACCCCACTGTCCCCCCATGTCTCCACCTCATCTTCTTCATACTAAGGCTAGCTGTTTCACAATCCTAGTCATTCATTTTGAACGTTTTGATCCGAGCCGTAGATCAATTCCAACGGGCATATTCCTTGAAGATAAGGATGATTCTCGTACAATCCATGAAGGATTTGTCGAAAATCACCCTTATCCCACAAGAAAGTTCAATTTGGACATCAAATTCAAAATGTTGGAGCCAAAAGAAAACCCTAGCGGATTCCATGTATAAATGTTCATTATTCTCAGTTTTTTTAAGGAGAAGATTAGTAGAAAAACGGCTAGAAAAGAGAGAAAAAAAATACTTAAAACATTTGGTCAGTTTCTTGAAATTTATAGCAAAAAATATCTATATTGCTGGTTTTGATTCCGTTCATAGTGTTGTATTTTGTTCTTTATGTTCGAGTCATCTTGTTCGAGATGTTTTCCTTTAGTTCCTCGCTCTTGTTCACTGCTCATAAAATGTAAATTCTAACCCTCATTCTCATATTTATGCACTTTACATTATGTTTTCCTATTTGTTTATGAACCTGAATTTGTGAAATATTAGGTCGCTAATAAGTTCAATGATACTGTCTTTTCCTTTCAAAAAGGGGTTAATAACTTTATATGTAGTTGAAATTAAAAGTATTCTATAAAATTAGATTGTTTGTTTCTTTGATACAGTTCAATCGTTTGTGTATTCATACTATGCAACAACCATGACTGAATTGAAAGTTAGCAGCTTTATATGTTAAGAGTGTTGTCATGAAGTGTGTTTGCATAGGTATTGTTTAAAAATTGAACCTTCAGAGAAATTCATGTCTGTTCTAGATGAAAATGGGTCTACTTAAGTTTGTTTCAGGTGTGAATAAGAAGGTTTCAGGTAATTTTTAGGTGTTGCAGCTTAATTTTCTGTTTCCTTTGTTCAGGTAAGGGGTCTATTCTTATAGGGGTTTTTGTAAGAGGTTTTTGGAGGGTGTTTTTAGCTATGTTTCAGGGTCTCTTTCATGTGGTTCTGCTTTCATAAGTGCTGCATTCTAAATCTTGTCATGTGATGCTTTAGGCTGCTTTGCAGCTTTATTTCTTTAGGATATCTGTCTATCAGTTGTCTTGGTAGAAGTCTCGAGGTTGTTTTTGTTTGTGGTCTGAATTGGAGGAAGTTCCTGATATTTTTGGTTGTTTAAAGTATTTTGGAAAGTTGTTTTGGAGGCTGTGAGGCAGTGGGGAGGCTATAGTTGATGTAGGGTGACTTTGTTTGTTTGATCTAGTTGATGTGCAGGTGATGTATGAATGTGTGTGGAGGAATTTTGCATATTGTGGTATTAATATTGAATGTATGCAGGTATAAAGAGAAGCTGTGAACTACACCAGCTTATTGGTACGATAGGTGAAGCAATTTGTCTTGAAAGACTTGTGGGGTCACCTTTTAAAAAGACCAGTGAGGTCTTATAGTTGCCTAGGACCTATGAGGCCCCATGTTTTGCCAGTAAGGGACCTTTGAACAAGACCAGTGTGGCCTTGTTATGCCTTGGACCTGTGCGGCTTTAAATGAAGCCAAGGATGAGTGAGGCCTTTACTTATATATGAAAGTGCACAAGTGAAAAATGAGGTTGGTTAATCTGGTATATGTAGTGTTGCAGTTTTGTTTGAAGGTGCAGGTTGGAGGCTGATTTTCTTGATATTGTTAAAGGCATTTTGGAGTTTGTTTGGGGCGAGGTATAGTGTTTTGAGTTTGCATAGGAATTGGTTTTAGGTGTGCATGTGTTTGGCATCCATACAAACTATGTATATAAAGTTATTGGGGCTGCAGAAGCCAAGTAGAATTTTGTGATCGTTGCAAGTGTATTTATGGCATATGAGGGTTGTTTCTGAGGTGGTTCGGACTGCAGGGAGTTCTATGAATAATGGTGTTGTTTTCCTTCCCCTTATTGGTTGTATCAAGTATTAGTTTTATCCAGCTTCTAGGATGGAGTCCTATGTAATCAGTTTCCTATCAATCTTCTCTTTCTTTAATTTCTTAACAATCTGAGTGTGTCATTTCCTCTTTGGCTTTGTTTCATCTTAGCTGCTCTCTTCTATTAAGTTCTGAGGTTGTAGTAAACTAGAGCCCTGTTTCAGTAAAATTTAAGTATCGTTTCAGTTTATCTTTTGAATCATGCTAGGTTATTTCTCTTCTTGTTATGAGTAGTTTAAGTGTTATCAGGTATTGTTTAGGTCCTGCTTTCCTTGCATTCCTTCCCTGTCTCATCCAAATTCTAGTAGTTTGTTTCCCTTTTTATCTAGTTATGCCCTGCATGGCCATGTAGTATATCTTAGTAGTCTGGTTGATTTTATGAGGTCATTGGATAGTTTTTCTTAGTGTTCTTTGGGTTCTGAAGCTTAGGCATCAATATTGAATTCATTTGATAGGATAAAATATGTTTAAAATCCTGGTATTAGTATGAGAATAGAGTTGAATTAGTTATGAAATGCTGCTTAGTTAATTGTCATCCTCAATATTTAGTTCTGCCTTACCCTATTGAAAATGCTTGGCAACAGCGTTTTATACAGTTTGGTCGATTAGATTCTGTATACTCAAGTCTCACTGTTTAAGGACTACAGAGCATTGCACAAGTTTCTTGTAAATAATAGAAGAGACTAATATTAAGTTCTATGTTTTGGTGAAAACAAAAGTCATTCTATGTTACCTAACTTCTTTTTACCCGTTTTCTTGTCACTACTTGCGTATACTAATTCCTTATCCCTTCCTTCTTGACATGAAAACACTTGGGAGTAGTTGCTTAAAACTCGGCATTGGGATCGGTTAATTGACATTGGAGTCGTTTGGGGTCAAGTTGAAAGATTGGTGCAAAGGCTTTTTTTTTCTTTTGACGAGTTTGCATCTCTGGATTCTATCTTCTCTACTCTCTCTTTCCCCGCTCCTTTAGATCTATATTTAGGATCCCCGTAGACTGGACTAGGAGCCCTGTAGAATAGAATTATGATTAAAACTGCTTTGAGAATACTTTATTAGTTTTTTTAGATTGGCCAATTAATTTATGAATTTAAGAATAATTGTTAAATAATGATTGCATAAAAAATACAATTAATTATACCCTTTTTTATCATTATTTAGCAATATTTATTCATCCATTTATTTAATAACTAACCAATATCTATTTATTTTTTATTTTTTAATAACTTAATATTAGTTAATTATTTATTTTTTATTTACTTATTATTTACTTATTACTATTTGTTTATTTAATCTATTTATCTACTTATTTATCAATTATTTATCCCTTTATTTTTTTACCTTATATTTATCTAAACTTTCTAAATTATTTATTTTTATAAAATTCATGAAAACCGTTGGATTAACCGCTTCTAGCGGATTTTTGAAAGTGCTATTAAATAAAAAAGGCCTTCTTTCGGAAATAGAAGAATCACTTACCTAGAATCTCTGAAAAAATATTTTCCTTTTTAATAAAGAAGACATGCACTTATTAGTTAACTTTTGGTTCCTAATTTTTTCTAAATTAGGTGGCGGCTCCAAAAGAAACCCTTTGGAGTCTTTATTTTTTTGAATGATTTATACCCAAAATTTATCCTTAAAGAATAGTTATTTTGTAGTTCAACAATGCCCACCCCTCGACCTCTGTAACCCTATCACAAAATCAATGAATTTATCAACCCATGGGCAACTAGGAATAAGCAACGAAGTGTACAGTCCATGAGGGTTGGACCTCAATTTAGCTTTCTTGTAACGTAAACTAGCATTGCAAAGCTTTTCCACATCTCTTCATATCTTGGCCCAGTGAAACTGCTCGGTTAAGATACCAAGAGTTTTGTCGACACCGAAGTGTCCCATTAAGCCCCTAGAGTAAGCTTCTCGAACCAAAAGCTCTCTCCAAGATGACACGGGCACATAAACTCTCCCCTTGTTAAAGAGATAGAGATCGTGCCATTTATACTTCTCCACCCTTTAGCCACTCAATATAGCATCATGGTTGCTCTTAAGCTTTGGTCATGTTCATACATCAGCTTGATGCTCTCGAACCCTATCAATATCGAAGCGAGAGTGGTCGCTAAGGCAAACTTCCTCGATAGTGCATCGGCCACTAATTGTCTTTACTCTTCTTGTAATGAATTACATAGGTAAAGCTCTCAATGAATTCCACCCACTTGGCACGCTGCCGGTTCAACCTTTTTTGGCATCGGAGATATTTTAAATATTTATGATCGCTTTTAATCACTAACTCTCGGGGCCATAGATAATGTTGCTAATGAGCGAGTGCTCGAATGAGGACATACAGTTCCCTGTCATACGTTAAGTAATTCAGGGTTACACCTTTAAGCTTCTCGCTGAAGTAAGTGATTGGCTTCGATTCTTGCATAAGCAATCCTCCGATCCCGACTCCACTTCGCTAAAGTTAGGGGGTTGCAAAAATGGGGCAGAACATAGCCTCCGTTTCAACTTTTTGAAGGCCCTCCCTTGGGACTATCCCCACACGAATGGTTGGTCCTTTTTGATCAGTTCGGTTAAAGGAGCTGCCATGGTGCTAAAGTCACGGACAAACTAAAGGAAGTAAACACGATCGACACAAAAGGCACACTTTTTAAAGTTAGCATATAATTTCTCAGCTCTCAAAGTATCAAGCACTAGCCTTAAGTGTTCAACATGTTCATCTACAGACTTAATTAAACAAGTATGTCATCAAAGTACGCAACAACAAATTTATAAACGGTTTAAGCACATGGTTCATCAATCTCGTGAAAGTGCTCTAGGCGTTAGAGAGGCCAAACGACATTACTAACCATTCATAGAGACCGAATTTTGTCTCGAATGGCATTTTCCACTCATCACCCAGTTTCATTTGGATTTGGTGGTAACCGGACCTGAGGTCAATCTTTAAAAAGCAAGTAGAACAACTCAATTCATCAAGCATGTCATCTAATCGAGGAATAGGATGATGATACTTTACCGTAATTTTTTTCACTACTCGGCAGTCAAAACACATTCACCATGTTCCATCCTTCATTGGGAAAAGGATAACAGGAATGGCGCACGGACTCAAGCTCTCTAGAACCAGTCCTTTGTTCAGCAATTCATCCATCTATCACTGGAGCTCTTTGGTGTCTTCGAGATTACATGGTAGGCTGGCTGGTTCGGGATTTGAGACCCCGGGATGAAATCAATTTGGTGCTCGATTCCCCTAAATGGAGGTAATCCATCGGGCATTTCTTAAGGGAACATGTCCTCAAAGTCCTGCAAAATATTTTGAACAGCACTTGGCAAAAGTTTATCGTTAGTGAAAACATCAGTAGAGTATAAGAGGATACCCTTATGCACGAGGCAAATCATCTTGCGTAGATCATTACCTCGGAGGCACTCACCCGGTTGCATAATTGCACAAATGTTACCTGCCTTAGGCGGTGTCTCGTTCTCCTCAGCCACAATTTGTGTCCCCACGGGAGACTTAGCTTTGGCCGCTTCTTTCAGCTCGTTCATTCATTTATAATCCTCACTGACTTGTTTTGGAGACAAAAGCTTGAGTATGAAACTCTTACCTCCGAGCTTAGCAGTGTAAGTGTTGCTTTGGCTTTTATGAACAACGGAACTATCATGTTGCCACGGTCGCCCTAGTAGCAAATGACAAGCTTGTATTGGGACCATATCAAACATCAACTCATCTTGATAAGTCCCAACTCTGAATTTGACGAACAATTCCTTAGCAACTCTATGTTCTCCATATTCATTCAACCATTGCAATCGATATAGCTGGGTGTTTCAAGGTAGGCAGTCCCAATTGTGAAACTAAGGATTGGCTTGCCACATTAGCAGAACTGCCTGAATCAATAATCATCGAACACATTTTCCCCCTTACTCTACACCTCGCATGGAAGAGATTTTTCCTTTGATTATCATCATATTCTTCCGGACAGTCAGCTTCAGTTGCCTCCCGACCGTCTTCATCGTGATCAGCCTCGGTTCCTTCTCTTTTATCCTCCTCACAGTCACTCGCTTGCTCATGGACAGTTCCCTCTTCGAGCAACATCATAACTTTGCGAGTTGGAAAGTCTTTTGCCATGTGACCATAACCCCTGCATTTTGACACTGAATACTTGAAGCACTAGGAGTATTAAGTTGAGTTTTACCTCCCAACTCCTTGGAGTTATTAACATTCACTCCTTTCTCGAAGGGTCTATCCCTTCACGGCCATTGTTGGCGTTAACAGGGTTCGGACTCTTCCAATCTTTGCTTCTGTTCAAAGGAGTAGTTGTAGTAAACCCTCGGTACCGACTTGCTCGATCGTCATTCACCCACTTCTCAGCATCAACGACAGGATGAAAAGCTTCATCCAACACATGCAGTGTCAGTTGAGATGACACATCTCGAATCAACCTATTTTTTAACCGAATGATGGCTTGTTCATCATCTTCTTCCATATCAAGAGCCAATTGAATTTTCTCAAAATCATCGTAGTACTCTTCAATCAATTTGGACCCTTGTTTCAAATCATAGAGCTTTCGAAGTTGCTCTTGACGATGTTTAGCTATCACATACTTAGCATCTATCACTCTTTTCAACTGAACCCAAGTAAGGTACTCGGGTAAAGCATGCTTTCTTCTCATTCTCTTATCGGCTTACCACTAAGTTTGCATCTCTACTACCTCGGGCTTGTTCCTGATAATCATCATAATAATAATCATCAGCCTCATGTTCAAGATGTCTATCAATATAAGCTCCTCTTCCTCGACCTCGGTGGTTTCCACGGCCTTGGTGAACCTGACCTCGGGGATAGAACGGTTGGTCATACTTAGCTTCAACATACTCTTCATCTTGAATATCACCCTCTTCAGCAACAATTGCAAAATTTCTTTGGCGTCTTTGAGGTGGTGGTAAATCAGCTTGGGGAATGCCCAAGTTTTGCTCAGTTCGAGCAGCTTCACCTTTCACTCATTGGCGTCGGGCCAACTCATCAAATTATGTCGGTCGCATATGAATGGAATTGCTTGTTCTAGCCCTGGACCCTGGCAAGGTCTCGGAGACTCGGTCATGTTCGAGATTTGCAACTCGAACATTCACTCCTCTTAGTTCGGCACTGATGGCTTGAATCGTAGCCATGACATCGGCTAACGACACCTCGGGTGCATCCACATCCTTATCTCCATTTCCAGCCATGGTACCTGCACAAATCAAAAACAAAGAAGTATTCTGTCATGAACCCAGTCTAGGGCCGCAATGAATAACTGACACTAAGTGTTGATCATCACTCTGCTAACCATGAGTATAACTAATAAACTGAACAAACATAAGCCTAGCAGATAAGAACTGTACAACCCGAAAAGCCAAAAAAGAAAACAACTTCTAACATATAAAGACATACTAACTGCACGGGTGCATATCTACATGCCTCTAAAGAGTGCTGCGCTAAATAAGTACTGGACGGGACAGGGGACCCAAACTAGCTGATTGTACACATACCAAAAGATAAGTAAATCCGGGAGTAAGCGGAGTGACTCCAACAGTTGATAGATGGCATACTGATGTGACCCAAGCGCTGATCTATATGTACCTGCACTGCATGAAACATAGTGCCCTAAGAAAGGGCGTGAGTACGATATGTACAAAGTATATAAGGCATGAGCATATAATATACCATAGCTGAATGAAACTGTAAGGCTGGAATATAATTATGTAAATATGTGCTAAGTATAGCAATGAAGCTGGAAATTTGAAACATGAACTAAACATGATTTGAATATAAACTGAAATCTAACTGATTCTGAAACACAAGACTGAGCTGAACTATACTGACAATAGACTTAATATGGCTGATAGCTGGTAACTAGAAACTGGAACTAATAGATGTCAGCTGATACTGACAGTAAGAATTGGTGGCTGATAACTGAGAACTAGTAACTGGTATGTAGCTAAAATTGAACTGTTATCTGAACTGGTACATGTCTGGTGTTATGGGTTGTATTCCCACAAATCAAGTAATAGTTACATGATGCAGCCTGAACACGTGCTCATCAAGTGTTCGATTTACCGAGGCCAATAAGCGGCTACATGATATCCACATTCACTTGGCTTGGTCGAAGGAAAGCAATCAATCCGAAGCTGAGTACCCGAACTCAAGAACCGAAGGCGTCATCTACAAGCTTAAGCTGCGAAGGAGGGAGTGACCGAACCCCCACACGAACACTCAACATCGACGCCGAAGTAAAAGGCAAATAACTGAAGGAAGAGCGATCGATGTAAAATATGAGCAGAGCTGAGAAATCGAGCACCAAAGAGAAGGAACTCGAGCTCAAGTGTTCGAAGTCAAGTGTTCGGTTGAAGGAGTAACCGAACACTCATTAGACAGCCCTGCGTGGCTTACTGCTATTGGTCGCCTGTGACCATTTACTGTTTTATCCTTAGCGTAGCCTATAAATACTCGATTACATTTCATTTGTAGTTACTTGTTGTTGAATATTGAACATAGCAGTTGCTATTGAAAGTGTCTCCGATGGAGCCGAACCCCGACGTGGGACTTTAAAGAACTTGTGTCAATCGGTGCGAGTCGTGTGAACATTTTCTTCTTAGTCATTCCATTTGCAAGAAGCGTTGTCTTTCTTGAGGATTGTTGCATAGTATAGGTGATTCTTTGCCTCCGAATTCATCGAGCCCGAGACTAGTTCCTCGCTGTTCTTTGAATTGAAGCAACATTTGTCTTTCTTCTATCTTTACTTTTGTTGTTCTTCCCCATTTTTTTCGTGTAGAGCTTACCTTCGGATTTGCATTACACCATCTTTGTATCAGAGCAAGGTTTGAGTTTGTTCTTACAATCTCAAATCCTGTTCGTTTAATCCTGCTCGTGTCTCCAGTTTCAGCTTTCTTCCTTGTTGTTGATTGTTGTTGCTGTGGTGTTTACAAAAAAAAAAAAAAAAAAAAAAAAAAGTAGAAAATAAAAATTCAAAATTTTTGGTTGATTTGTTGGTTGTTTGATTCAAACAACCATTGATTCTTGTTCACCACTGTCCAAGGAGTGATTTGAGTGCCCGACGTACAACATTTCTAACTAGGGTTCCTTGACGAATTTTTGGACTGTTTTGAGCCCGGTGGTGACTGATTTCGAACCCCAATGTGTTTTTGGTTGTTTCCGATGAAGATTGGTGGGTCTTGATTGATCTGGGTGTGTTTTGTGCTTAAATTTTTGAAGTTCTATGATTTGAATCGTGCCCGTACGCCAGAAAATTGTTACTGTTGTAACATTGTACGAACACGAAGGAGCCGACTCTTAGCTCAAAGAACTTTGGATAAAATTCCTCCATTGTTGTTGTTAGCGGAGTTGAAAGAAACAACCCAAACTCTGTTGAAATTCTTGGTTAGTGAACGAAGTAAAGTGTCCGTACACCGGAGAAAATCTTCACTGCTCCATTGAAGAAGAAAGGGGTAAAGTGTAAAGATCAAAACCCCAGGTGAAAAGTTGTCGGCTAGAAAAGGGAATTGAATAAGGTAAAACCCTATCCGTACCAGGGAGGGACCGCTCTTGTACGGACAAGAGTTGGTGTGATCGAAAAGGATTCCGAAGAGGAATCGAAGGGTAGATTCTCCTAAGTTTTCACTTTTCTTGTATTCGATAAATCAAGTTAGTGGATCTCTAGAGTAATTCTTCCTACTTGAAGTCGTACTAACTCATTTAAGCCTATAGGAACTCGTGCGTGGGTTCCTAAAGTCCAAATTTCATAGAAATTTTTTTGACTTTCGAAGCGCAGAGTAAATAGTATCCGTTCCATCAAGTCGTATCAATTCACTCATCCCGAAGGAGACATTGTAACTTGTCAAATTTGAAGGAGCGGAGAGAAGTTGATCAACCGAGGAAGCCATTGGCTACAAGTTCTTGAGTGACCAAAACCGAACACATAAATTGAGTGGACCTGAGTGCCACCCATCAAAGGTGAGGGAATGTGTGAGGTGATTTCTAACCTTAATATTTTATTTGGTCTTTGATTTGTACAGGTACCATGGCTAGGAATGGAGGCGATGGCAAAGGCATTGAGAAGCCCGAAGTATCGTTAGCCGATCTCATGGCTGCGATACAAGGCATCAGTGCCGAAGTAAGAGGAGTGAGTGCTCGAGTAGCTCAGCTCGAGCAAGGAAGTGTGTCTGTGGCCTTACCTGGGTCCGGTGCGTGAACTAGCGACTCCACTCCGATGAAACCTGAGCTGTATGCTGAGCTTGTTCGACAACATCAGTTGACGAGTGAGGCTATTCGAAGAGAAATCTTGGGCAATCCCCAACCACAACCGCAAAACCTGGGCAATCCCCAAGTTCCACAACGAAACTTGGGCATTCCCCGAGGTGATTATCAAAACCTGGGCATTCCCCGAGGTGAAAGAGTACCATTTCCCACAGCCCGTAGACAAGCCGAGAACGTTGATGAAGGGGTCAACGAAGGGGGTCGAGGAAATTTCAGAGGTCGAGGCCAAGGCGCAAATGTTGAACGAAATATTGAGCGTGAGGCTGATGATCACTATGATGAGTATCCCGAACATATTCGTGGTGTTCGAGATTCAAACTTGAACAGTGTCAAGATTACTATTCCACCATTCAGAGGAACTAGTGATTCAGATGAATATCTTGAATGGAAGCTTAAAATGGAGCGAATCTTCGAAACAAATGAGATGACCGAAGAGAGAAAAGCTGCCCATGCCATTGCTTCGTTTGAAGCGTATGCATCTACATAGTGGGAAGCTGACAAGAGGCATAGATGAAGGAATGCCTATCCCAAAATCATTACTTGGACACAGCTGATGAGAGCGGTGGATGCTAAGTACTTGAGTACCAAATATAGGCAAACTTAATTTCAAAAGCTCTATGAGTTGAAGCAAGGGTCCAAGTAGAGTATCATGATGAGTTCGTGAGAATCCGATTGAACCTTGATCTGCAAGAAGATGAAGAGTATGCCAGTATTCGATTCAAAAATGGCTTGGCTCGGGATATGTCATCTCAATTGAGGCTACATGTGTACTACACGTTGGAAGATGTGTTCGAAGCTACTACCGAAGCTGAAAAATTCCTTAAGGACGATAAAGCAAATCGGTATCGAGGAGTCACTACTTCAATTCCTTTGAACCGAGGCAAATAATGAAAGAGTCCTAATCCAACAAGTGCTAACACTGTTCGAGAGGGGTGTGACCATTAACCAGTCAAGAGAAGTGGGAGGTAAAGTTCAACTAAGCTCTCCTAGTGCTTCAAGCACTCAGTGTCATAAGTGCAAAGGTTATGGTCACATGGCAAAAGAGTGTCCAACTCGCAAGGTTATGCTTGTGCTCGACAATGGAGATGTTTGTGAGCAGGCGAGTGACCGAGCTGAACATGATGATGGTCGTAAAGCTGCCGAAGCTAATCATCTGGAAATATTTCCTGTGGTTCGAAGGAATTAGATTTGTATGACTCTCGAAGAAGAGGACAACCAAAGAGAAAATCTTTTCCATGCCCGATATCGAGTGAGGGGGAAGGTGTGTTCGATGATCATCGACTCAGGTAGTTGTGCAAATGTGGTGAGCCAAACTTTGGTTTCACAAATGGGACTACCTACTGTGAGGCATCCCCACCCTTACAAATTACAATGGTTGAACAAGTGTGGAGAATTGAGGGTTGTCAAACAAGTGTGGATCAAGTTTAGGATTGGAGAATATCAAGATGAGATGATCTTCGATGTAGTGCAGATGCAAGCTTGTCATATGCTATTGGGTCGACCATGGCAGTATGATCGGTCGGTTGTGCACAATGGAAGATCCAACACTTACACTGCAAAGCTCGAAGGGAAGAGTTTTATACTCAAACCCTTGTCTCCGTAATAAGTCACCGAGGACTATAAACGGATGAAAGAATTGAAAGAAGCGGCCAAAGCTAAGCTTCCGATGGGAACAAAAATTGTGGCCGAAGACTCACCGCCCGAAGTAAGGAATGTCTGTGCAATCATACAACCGGGTGAGTTTCTACGAGGCAACGACAACGATCAGATGATGATTTCCTCGTGCACAAGGGTATCTTTCTAAACTCTAATGATGATATTTCTAGCGATAACCCTTTGCCTAGTGCTGTACAAAGTGTTTTGCAGGACTTCGGAGACATGTTTCCCGAAGAAATGCCAGGTGGATTACCTCCGTTGAGAGGAATCGAGAACCAAATTGACTTCGTACCGGGGTCTCAAATCCCCAACAAACCTACATACCAGTGTAATCCCAAAGACACCAAAGAGCTCCAAAGGCAGGTTGATGAGTTGCTGAAAAAGGGCCTCGTTCGAGAGCGCTTGAGTCCTTGCGCCGTTCCTGTTATCCTTGTCCCGAAGAAAGATGGAACATGGCGAATGTGCGTTGATTTCCGAACAGTCAACAAAATAACGGTAAAGTATCGTCATCCTATCCCTCGATTACATGACATTCTAGATGAGTTAAGTGGTTCTTCATGCTTTACGAAGATAGACCTCAGGTCCGGTTACCACCAAATCCGAACGAAACCCGGAGACGAGTGGAAAACCGCATTCAAGACCAAGTTCGGTCTATATGAATGGTTGGTGATGCCTTTTGGCTTATCCAATGCACCAAACACATTCATGTGACTGATGAACCATGTGCTCAAACCATTCATAAATAAGTTTGTTGTCGTTTACTTCGATGACATACTTGTTTAAAGTAAAACTGTGGATGAACATATCAAACACCTAAGGCTTGTGCTTGATAAGCTTAGAGAAGAGAAGTTATATGCTAACTTCAAGAAGTGTGCCATTTGTGTCGAACGTGTAGTCTTTCTAAGATTCATTGTCAGTGCTAATGGTGTCGAAGTCGATGAGTCAAAAGTCGAAGCCATCAAAGATTGGCCAACTCCAACCTCGGTATCACAAGTTCGTAGCTTCCACGGCTTAGCTAGCTTTTACCGAAGGTTTGTTCGAGACTTTAGCACCGTGGCGGCTCCTTTGACCGAGCTGGTTAAGAAAGACCATCCATTTGTGTGTGGAGAGTCCCAAGAGAGGGCTTTCCAAGAGTTGAAACGGAGGCTTTTCTCTGCCCCGTTGTTGCAACTCCCTCACTTCGGCAAAGCATTCGAAGTCGAGTATGATGCGTCCGGAGTTGGGATGGAGGAGTGCTTATGCAAGAATCGAAGCCGATCGCTTACTTTAGTGAAAAGCTTAAGGGTGCAATCTTGAACTACTCTACGTATGACAAGGAGTTGTATGCCCTCATTCGACCAGTCGCCCATTGGCAGCACTATTTGTGGCCTCGAGAGTTTGTGATTAAAAGTGATCATGAATCTTTGAAACATCTCCGAGGTCAAGAGATATTGAACCGAAGGCATGCCAAATGGGTTGAATTCATTGAGAGTTTTCCCTATGTAATTCATTACAAAAAGGGAAAAGACAATGTTGTGGCCGATGCGCTATCAAGAAAATTTTCTTTAGCGACCACTCTCGCCACTAGGCTCATGGGATTCCACAGCGTCAAGTCGATGTACGAAGACGATCCCAAATTGAAATGCATTCGTGACGCAATCTTGAGTGGCCGAAGGGTTGAGAAATATCAATGGCACGATGGCTACCTCTTCAAGAATGGGATGGTTTGTGTGCCGGTGTCATCGTGGAGAGAGCTTTTAGTTCGAGAAGCTCACTCCGGAGGCTTGATGTGACACTTTAGTGTCGACAAAACTCTTGGTATTTTAACCAAGCAGTTCCATTGGCCCAAAATGCGACGAGATGTGGAAAAACTTTGCAGCGCTTGTCTCGTTTGCAAGAAAGCTAAATCAAAGTCAAATCCTCATGGTTTGTATACCCCGTTGCCTGTACCTGATCGACCTTGGGTTGATATATCCATGGACTTTGTGTTGGGGTTACCGAGGTCGGGGAGAGGACATGATAGCATCTTTGTCATAGTCGACCGTTTTTCAAAAATGACTCACTTTATTCCTTGCAAAAGGTGTGATGATGCGCAACATGTAGCTGAAATTGCATGGTGTGCCTCGTACTATTGTGAGTGATCGAGACTCAAAGTTCTTGAGTCATTTTTTGAAATGCTTAGGCACCAAGCTACTATTCTCGACGTCTCACCATCCTCAGACTAATGGAAAGACCGAGGTAGTCAACCGAACCTTGGGATCTTTGCTTCGAGCAATGACCAAAGGCAAGGTCGGAAACTGGGCACATCGTTTTCCCATGATGGAATTTGCATACAATCGAACGGTGCATCGAATGATAAATATGACCCCGTTCGAATGTGTGTATGGTTTTAATCCTTTGATTCTACTTGATTTAACCCCATTGCCTCGAGATTCTGTTATTGATTTTGAAGGTACTCATCGAGCCACTGCCTTGATCGAGTTGCATGCAAAGGTGAAGCAGAACCTCGAGGAAGCTTATACAAAAGTTGCATCGAAGAAAAACAAGGGGCGTAAAAAGTTGGATTAGAAGAAGGGAGATTGGGTTTGGGTTCACTTCCGAAAGGAACGCTTCCCGAACCAAAGGAAAGGAAATTTGGCTCCTCGAGGGGATGGTCCATTCCAAGTGCTGAGCAAGATCAACAACAATGCTTATGTGATCGACCTCCCTGGTGAGTATAATGAGTCCAACACCTTTAATGTTACTGACTTAGTTCCTTGTGTTGTAGGTCAAACTTCGGAGGATGAAGAAGGCTCGATTTCGAGGATGAAATCCTCTCAAGAAGAGGAGGATGATGCAGCCCGAACACGTGCTGATGAAGTGTTTGATTCACTGAGGCCATTAACAAGAAGCCAAGCCAAGCTGCTACACGATGTCCACATTCACTTGGCTTGGTCGAAGGAAAGCAACCACTCCGAAGCTGAGTACCCGAGCTCAAGAATCGAAGGCGTCATCTACAAGCTTGAGCTCCAAGGAGGGAGTGACCGAACCCCCACCCGAACACTAAACATCGACGCCGAAGTAAAAGGAAAATAACCGAAGGAAGAGCGATCAATGTCAAATATGAGCAGAGCTGAGAAACCGAGCACCGAAGTGAAGGAACTCGAGCTCAAGTGTTCGAAGTCAAGTGTTCGATTGAAGGAGTAACCGAACACTCATTAGACAGCCCTGCGTGGCTTACTCCTATTGGTCGCCTGTGACAATTTATTGTTTTATCCTTAGCGTAGCCTATAAATACTCTATTACATTTTATTTGTAGTTAGTTGTTGTTGAATATTGAACATAGCAGTTGCTATTGAAAGTGTCTCTGATGGAGCCGAACCCCGACGTGGGATTTTAAAGAACTTGTGTCAATCAGTGTGAGTCATTTGAACAATTTCTTCTTGGTCATTCAATTTGCAAGAAGCGTTGTCTTTCTTGAGGATTGTTGCATAGTATAGGTGATTCTTTGCCGTTGAATTCTTCGAGCCCGAGACTAGTTCCTCACCGTTCTTTGAATCGAAGCAAGATTTTTCTTGATTCTATCTTTACTTTTGTTGTTCTTCCGCGTTTTTTTTCGTGTAGAGCTTACCTTCAGATTTTCATTACACCATTACATCTGAACTAACCTCATGTATAGTCATGCGGTACATACTGTGGCTATATACGCGTATATAACAAATCTCGCGGGCGTTATGGGCTATGTCCCCCCTAGCCAGTAGTCTCTCTGGTCAGAGTGTGTTAATGACACCCGGTTACACTAGGTGTTTCAACTCTCGCCTGAACCAGAAGGGCAGTGTCCTCTAGACGGGTAGTATCACACGTAATCGGACTGTGTGTCCAATGTCCAGCCTTTTTCAGAGACTCCAGGTCACACATAATATGATTACAATATAAGCATAAGCATGTATGAGGCTTAAGACATGTGGCAGCAATAGATGTGAACTCAAAGAAATGATAAGAAAATGCTAGATGAAATCACAGACACAACCTGGAACTCAGAATTTGTCCAACTCTTTGAATTCCATAAAGATTTCGGTAGACTTTCCCTAAAAATTAGATGATACACAAAAATAAAACCAGCACTATAATACACACGGGAATAGATACCCGGCTAAACTGATAACATAAGCAGATTAAATGGATAACAAGGCGAGACGACATAAAAAATTCGCAGACAGAATCTCTGTACAGTACCACTGCCCTGTCTTGCGACCAAATTGTCATGGTCCAAATTAAAGTTCTAGACTTTATGGTATTCGTAAAAGTTTTAGATATAAGGCTTACGGTTCGTGAGAATCTAAAATTATCTCAATGTCAATTTCTTAGAAAGAGTTATGCTCAAACTACTAACAATTGTCCGAAGATAAAAATAATTTTCCAGATTTTGAAACATTTCGTGTTACTGTTTGGACATCTTTCACCTTGGGTTTTAGTACCAAATTAAGCATATACAAGGTTCCCTTGATTCCAAAAAATTTCCTCACAAGAAAGATAAAGTTTGGAAGGAAGACAAGCATCAAAAGCTACAAGATAGATGCCTTGCCAAAAGAAAGGTTTAGCCTTATATACCTTTGATGTTTTTGCTTCTAAACCTTGTTTTCCTTGAATTTCAAACCTTCAAAAGCTTCACCAAGCTATAAAACAAAAATTAGGCACTTTCCTTAGTGATGAAGTAATTCTAAAACTCAAGCTATAGATGAAAAGAAAAGTAGCATGACGTTACCTTAATCGCGTAGAGCATTCTAATGCAATTCGTCTTCAGTTTCGAGTTAAGATAGGCAATCTTCCTTCCAAAACCCTAAGAATTGATTTCACCTTCATTAAGGGTCTGTTTCCCTCGTGAGTTTTTAGGAAATGAGGAGAAAAGAGATATGTTTCCAAAAATATTTCACTTTTAGCCCTCTTTCTGATGCTCATATCTCCTTATCTGGATGTCGCATAAGCAAATAAGAAAGAGCTTTAGAAACAACATTCCAAGATCTTCAATTTGGTATAAGATATGCCCCAAAATGACATCTTTAAACTTATAAATTTAATTGCTTAAAATAGCTCGTTACATGGCAATTCTTCATTCGATTTTCCGGAACTTAAATCTGATTTGTCTCAACCTTTATATTTAACATCTAAATATAATATATAGTCTTATTATGACTTTAGATTTAGTGAAATCATAGGTATAATATCATTAATGCATTATACGTCACTCTAGACATACGGGGTGCAACAAGTTCGGTTAGAAATCACCTCACTCACTCCCTCACTTTTGTTGGGTTGCGCTGGGTTCCACTCAATTATAGGTTTGGTCACTCAGACTTATAACCAATGGCTTCATGGGATTGATCATTCCCTCTAAGATCCTTCGAGTTCAACAACATTCACAATCTCTTCGGGAAGAGTGAATTGGTGTTCGACTCGATGGAACGGACGCTATTTAACTGCGCATGGGAGGTCAAAGAATTTTCTACGAAATTTAGACATCAGTCACCCCACGCACGAGTTCCTATAAGCTGAAACGATGTAGTACCTCGAGGAGAAGAATTTACTCCAGAGATCTACTAACGAGATTCCACATACACTAAGATAGAAAGATAACCTAGGTCCACCCTCCGTTTTCTCTTTAGGAAACCTTGGACACGTCACCCTTGCACGGACAAAGGTCGTCCCTTCTTTGGTACGGATTATGGTTTACCCTTATCCACTTTCCTCTTTTCTACCAACAATTTTCACCTGGGGTATTAGGCAACGGCGCCTTGCCCTTTCTTCTTCAATGGAACAGTGAACCTTTCAATTCCGACAAACGGGCACTTTCACAAAGGTCGCTTCTCCATTAAATTTAACAAACGAACGGAGGAAACTTCAGCTCAAAGCAAACAAGAATAATGATCATGCCCAACTATTCCCTATAAAAGGGAATAAGCAGTCGCACCAAATATAGCTTGGTAATCAAAGTCCCGAGGTCGAATCCCACAGAGAACACTCATTATCTAGTTGCTAATCTAACTAATTTATCCAATCAATTAATTTCGGAAGTCTATATTTTTATGGTGGTTTAAATGTAACAACTAATTAACATTAAACAAAATAGCAAAGTGGTAAGAAATAGATTAATTCAGGGATTTAGAAGCCTAGAATTGATCTACCCAACTCCTACTCATGTACTAGAATAATGTATTAATGGATTCAACTTGCTTCTTCCTATTGAACACTTCCTCCAAATTCACAACTACTCACTCCCGTGTAATAATTTTACCTTTCACTAACTAATTTTCCAGTTAATTAATGAAGATACGTAGGACTACAAGTATGGTTCACAATCGGGGCCAATGGTCACAAATCACCTTTTTGACAACCTAAGTAATGCCTTTGTTTTAGGTTGAAATATTGCTAAGTGTTTAACCCTAACTCATGAATCTATCCATAGATGCACAAGAATAAAGGGCACAATCAATTGGGAGCTCTACCAATCATTAGCATACAAATCATAAACACTTAGATAGGAAGGTTAACTAGTTTCATTTATTAAAGCAATAATTCATTACAAAAAAGCATTGGAATGGTCCTAGAATGGGTAATTTAGCCACACATGTTCATCATAAGCATGTTAAGATAATTCATGAATGAATAAATTACAAAAAGAAGGGAAGAATTTAGGAAAAACTCTTGTGTTCTTGAAGTCTCGAAAGCTCTCGCCTCTTTTTGCTCCTTCTCCGGTCAAGATATGTTTTGGGATGTGTTTTAGGGAATTTATACCGTCTCCATAGACCCACACAAGTCGGAATCCAAAATAAAGTCGGATTGAGAATGTCAGGATTTTAAGCCTCCACGCAGCGCATTGCGCAGTGCAGTGCCGTAGGCCAATTTCTGCAGGATTACAAAATTTCATGTTCTCTTAATATTGCCCCTGTTGCGTCGCACAATGCAACGCCTAGTGTGGCGCAACATGCTTAATTTACTGCTTCTCTAATTTTTCTTTGTTTTTCCTCCACGCCTTGGTTCGCTCGACCCTCGGGATTCTACTCAAACTTCAAAATACTTGTTTTCACAAAACTTTGCTCCACGAACGCTTCATATCATCAACATAATTCCTACAATATAAAACATACCAAATAAGAGTAATTCCGTTCAAACTACAACAAATATCACAAATCAAAGCATGAACACGAGGCGAAAGTATAGAAATTATTGCAATATCTAGCCTCGTATCAACACTCCACACTTAAATCTTTGCTCGTCCTCGAGCAACTTATAACTTAAGCTCAAGACACATCAAAACCACTCACAAAATGACTTGGGTTTATATAGGCACTTAACAAGTTGCATATGCACTCATTATACTTTATTCGCATGAAATCTATGGCAAGAATATTTAAAAACAACCAACTGCATCAAATCAACCTCCCAATCCCACATCAACTCCAGACTCATGCAATAAGTCATACAAATACTCACTATATCCAAGAGACTCATAAAAGAGCTCGCTTCTTGTAAATCATGTGCCCTCACAATCAAATAAAATATTAGAGAAGGAATTCACACAAGAGAATGGTCATGAACAAAAATTTTCACATATAGATGAAATGCTCACTCTCAGAAAAGAACTCACATGCAACACAAGATGTACCATAAGCTTGCCCTTAGTGTAAGACTCGACTAATGCCCATCTACTCGGCTAAGATCAATTAGGACTTCTTTAGTATGTAATGTAGGCAATGGGACGGGTATGATATATTTAGGTAATAGTGACTAACCACCCCAAACAATTTAATACACCACACTTTATTCAAGCATTTTCCACCCATCTTTCTTTTACCAGCATAGAGTCAACTTTTATCAACCTTATTCTTTAAGCAAAGTAGGGGCTAATGATAGGGACTATATTTTTTTTCTTCTTTCTTTCGAACAATGATGTTTTTTTTTTTTTCATATCTCAGCTATTGCACAATATTTTAAGCTTTCACTTTCATCTTTCTTTTCTCCTTTAGTAAATCCCTCCACATAGCCTCCACTAAAAAGAACCTTTTGTCTTCCTCCGACAACCACAGTTTTTCACTTCATTAACTAGTCTTTTAGGCTCATGACACCATAAGTACAACTCACAGGTATTTAGCACAAGAAAGAGGAATCCCAATGGCTATCAAAGAAAAGGTTTCAGGCTCAAAAGGGTTAGTTAGGGTCAAAGTTTCACTGATAAACATCTAATTCTGAAGCTTCAAATAAATTGGGTATGAAAGGAATGCCTATATCACTTCCTAACCGAGAAAATTCTCATTTCACTTTGCACAAAGGCAAGTTCTGGATATCAAGTATTAAACACAGAGAAAAAAAAATCCTCACTCACACATGGCACATAACCTACTCAAAATGGCTCGATTCGCGCTCTTAAACAAAGCAAACATTCAAACAAATCTAGAGTCAACATCATGATCATAGGCTTCAAATAATACACTCAATGTTTCTCAAGGAAAGTGGATTATGATAGAATATATGCATGAAGTTCACATACCCCAAATTAAGTATCTATATAAATCTAGCCAAAGTGGAGCCAAGAGTATCTCTTCCAGTTACTACACTCTAACCCTAAAAAAAAAAATCTACCTATACCCGGTTCAAGCTACCTCCTTTGGAAAAGAACCGATGCACAAAAGAAAATCAAAGAGGATTATTAATACAAATAAGAAGAATCCCCCACCCCACACTTAAAAGCATGCATTACCCTCAATGCATTAAAAATAAAACTAAGGGTGATAGAGAAACTCCCTGGAACTCTAAGCCCGAAGAACATCCTTGTGAGCTTTCTTAGAGCATGAGGTACTCAGACTTTCCCCAAGTAGGACTTCATCTTCAAGCAATTGTACGAGGTTGCAAACACCCAACACTAGGACTTTAAACCAGTCAAAACCTGCAAAACAAAGAAACTTACCAAGTAATATCCTTCAAAAGATAATCATTTTTTATATTTTATTCATTCTTTTTTTTTTTAATTTTTTTTGTTTTATTCCTATAGAATTACAATCACGGGTTGCCTCCCGAGAAGCGCCTTAGTTATAGTTGCGGCACGATATTAATCAACTCAACCCATGGCTCATCCAGGCTCGCATGTATGCACACACGAAAAATTCACATCATCACAATGTCCCTTCAGCATTTTGCCAATGTTAACAGCTATTTCTTCATCATACAGCTTCAATGTCATCTTTTTCTTATCAACATCAATCACTGCTCTACCAGTAGCTAAGAATGGACGGCCAAAGAAAATTGGAACATATTTATTAACGGGGCAGTCAAGAACCACAAAATCTACTGGAAACATAAAACTATCCACATGCACAAGTACATCATCAACTATTCCAATAGGGTGTTTTTGCCTCCTATCAGGCAACTGGATTAGCACTGAAGTCTCTCTTATACTAGTCAGACCTAGCTTTTTTTATACTTCCAGCGGCATCAGATTAATGCTTGCACCAAAATCACACAAAGCCTTACTAATTGTGAGATTACCAATAGAGCACGAGGCTGTAAAACTACCAGGATCTTGCTTCTTTTTAGCTACAAGCTTTGTGATGACAATACTACACACCTTACTTAACTCGACCATCTCTACCACATTAAAGTCAACCTTCTTAGACAAAAGGTCTTTTAACAATTTAGCATATCCAGGGACCTCTCGCATAAGTTTCATGAAAGCACAGTAAGCTTTAATTGTTTCAACAAATCAAAAGGCTTATCAAACTTCAAACTTTTTTGTTGCTTTGCATATATTTGAGGAAAAGGATATGGTGGTGTTTTTTCCTTGGAGTTCTGTTCCCTTGACACTTTACCTTTTTCAACCACCCCGTCGGCTTTAATATTAGGTTCTTTAGCAATTATCTTCTCAGTACCAGGGACAGGTTTTGGAGTGGTCTCTTTCTCAACATGATCATTGCCAGCCAGTTGGGCTGAGTCATCAGCAGGCTCAATGTTTGGCATGGTAGGTAGTGCTCCTTTAGCTAATTCTTTCTTCTTATCCAAGTCTCTGCCATTCGGCAAAGTGACTGCCATCAATTGATAAGGATTTGGATCCTTAGGATTCACCAGAGTGTCGCCCGGCAAAGCACCTTGAGGTCTATTATGTTAAGCATGGGACAATTGTCCCTACTTGGTCTCTATACCCTTTATAGCAGTGTCATGTGCAGCAACTTGATCTTGAAGATTCTTATTAAATCCCATCATAGCCTGCACCATAGTCTTAATTTCAGCTATAGCATTCACTTGCTGCAAGGGTAAAGTTGCTTGTTGTTGCACTGGCCTAAATTGACCCTATTAATTGTATTGCTGGTGCTGCCCATAATTCACAAAATTCACATCTTCAGTACCAGCAAGAAAATCAGCATTAGAAAAATTACTAGGATCGACGGACTTGAGTCTGAGCCCGTGAGTCCACTTGGTTAATAGGTTTCTGCATCTTCTCATTTAGTTGTTTTGACACAACATCAAGTGTAGTCTGCAACTTTGACATCTGTTCTTCCATTGCAGAAGTTGTACCAATAGCTAAAGCCCACGTACTAAGGCTAGCAGATGCATCTCTTCTAAGCCAGTCTGAGTTTTGAGTCATCACATCAAGCAGGGCATTCGCTTCAGCAAATGTTTTACTCAAAAATGCGCCACCAGATGCTGCATCCAAAGTACCCTTAATTTGATCTCTCATGCCTATGTAGATCCTTTGCCCCAGCATTTGGTTAGGAATACCACGAAGAGGACACTTTTTAAAGTAACTTTTAAATCTCTCCCAAACTTCTGGCAAAGTCTCTAGCGGGGTCTACCTGAACATAAGTATCTCATCAACTAGCCTGACAGTCTTATTTGGTGGAAAGAACTTCTTCATGAACATTATCACCAAGTCATCCCATGACGTAATAGAATTAACTGGCAATGAGTCCAACCAATCACTGGCATCTTTCGTTAGCGAGAATGAGAACAATATCAATTCCACAACCTCTGCTGGCACTCGAGCCTATTTTTGAGTTTCACAAACCCTTATGAACTTTTTCAAGTGCTTTTGAGGATCATCAGTAGTTCTACCTGCAAATAAACCAGTATTAGCAAGCAAAGCCATCATTGTCTGG
Organism: Petunia axillaris subsp. axillaris; assembly: GCA_029990575.1. Lineage (NCBI taxonomy): Eukaryota > Viridiplantae > Streptophyta > Magnoliopsida > Solanales > Solanaceae > Petunia > Petunia axillaris. The sequence goes on from JARKNS010000007.1 coordinate 11,353,073, forward strand.
GTGATGTAAAAATTTTCTACCTCGAATGTTGGAAGCTGAATAGCAGATGCCATATTCTTAGCCACAGGTTGTACGAAAGTATTAAGGGCCAAATCTTGAGTCATCCTGAATTCTGTGGGATCTGAACTTTATATTGTAAACACCAAAGAAACCAGATCAAGATGACAAGAGTAAAGTTAATCGAAAAATAAAATAGATATCTTAACAACTAAATAACACTGTTTTTCCCGGCAACGACACCAAAATTTGATCGCGCCCAACTACGCCCTATAAAGGGACTAAGCGGTCGCAGCAAATATATCTCGGTACTTAAAGTCCTGAGGTCGAATCCCACAGAGAACACTAAAGTAAATAGCAAAGTAGTAACTAATTAACACTAAATTAAAACTAAAGTATATTTTTATGATGGTTTAAATGTAACAACTAATTAACAATAAAGTAAATGGCAAAGTAGTAAGAAATAGATTAATTCAGGGGTTTAGAAGCCTAGAATTGATCTACCCGACTCCTACTCGTGTATTAGAACAATGCATTAATGGATTCAACTTGCTTCTTCCTATTAAATACTTGCTCCAAATTCACAACTACTCACTACCATGTAATAATTGTAACTTTCACTAACCAATTTCCCTATTAATTAATGAAGATACGTAGGACTACAAGTATGGTTCACAATCGGGGTCAATGGTGACAAATCACCTTTTTGACAACCTATGTAATGCCTTTATTGTAGGTTGAAATATTGCTAAGTGTTTAACCCTAACTTATGAATCTATCCCTAGATGCACAAGAATAAATGGCACAATCAATTGGGAGTTCTACCAATCAATAGCATACAAATCATAAACACTTAGATAGGAATGTTAACAAGTTTAATTTATTAAAGCAATAATTCATAACACAAAAGTATTGGAGTGGTTCAATCAGCCCTAGAATGGGTAATTTAGCCACTCATGTTCATCATAACCGTGTCAAGATAATTCATGAATGAATAAATTACAAAAAAAAAAAGGAAGAAATTAGGAAAAACTCTTGTGTTTTTGAAGTCTCCAAAGCTCTTGCCTCCTTTTGGTCCTTCCGCTGTAAAAAGATAAGTTTTGGGACGTATTTTAGGGCTTTTATACCGTCTCCATTGACCAACATAAGTCAGGAATACAAAATAAAGCCGGATTGAGAATGTCAGGATTTTAAGCCTCCGTGTAGTGCATAGCGTAGTGCGGTGCCGTATGCCAAATTCTGCAGGATTTCAAAATTTCATGTTCTCTGAATATCGCCCCTATTGCGTCGCACAGTGCAACGCCTGGTGCGGCGTAATAGGCATAATTTACTGCTTCTCCAATTTTTCTTCATTTTTCCTCCACGCCTTGGTTTTCTTGACCCTCGGGCTTCTACTCAGACTTCAAAACCCTTGTTTTCAATAAACTTTTCTCCACAAACGCTTCATATCATCAACAGAATTTGTGCAACATGGAACACACCAAATAAGAGCAATTCCGTTCAAACTATCAAAAAATATTACAAGTCGAAGCATGAACACAAGGCGAAAGTATATAAATTTTTGCAATATCTAGCCTCGTACTAAACAACTTGGACGTCGTCCATAAAATGTAATAATTTTCAGGCATCAGGACGGTGTTTAATGACTCTTCAAAGTTTTCAAGCAAACTCTCGACCAAAAATCGGCCAATAACCACCTGTTTAAAAAAAAAACTACCAAAATTCAACTGGGGTTTTCAAACAGCAATACCAACGTTTGGAAAGTTCAAAACCTCAAGAAACCCTTGTCGATAAATGATGTACGACTAGGTAATCCAAATCTGTAGTAGTTAAATCCAAACCGTGGCGAATCTAAATCTGCGATTGTTAAATCCAAACAACCAACCAACAACGAATTTTTAAATTTTCTTCTCTTTACTTGTTTTTTTTCCGTAAATAACGACAACACAACAAGAACAAGAAACTGAAACTGAAACACAAGGCACAAAATAAAAGATAAAAAACGAGATTGGGTTTGTAAGAACAAACCAAATTGTGCTCTGGTACCAAGATAGTGCAAGCCAACTGGGCTAAACAGAACCACACATGCAGAAGATAAAACAACATAAAGTAAAGGATGAAAGTCAGACGTAATCTCAGCTCAATCTAGCAAAACCAAGGAATCAGTCTTTGAGCCTCTAGATTAGAATGAAAAAAAGACACCTACACTATATAACAATCCCCAAGAGAATATTTTTTTTATAACTAAATTTTTCATTACCAGGGAAATAATTACATATGTGTTCCAAATTAACCTTGTAAGGTTGGACATGACGCCCCAACCTTAGCTCTCACAGCACACTTACTCCCTATTCTAACTGACTACTACATACTATTATGGATAGAAGTTCAATCTATTCAGTACTCCATGTACTCTGTCACAATCAGCACCTCTAATGTGGATGTTTTGCACTATAAGCCTTCTAAGTACCCCTGCACTTCTAGATTTGCCTTGAAAGATCCTCAAGTTCCTCTCCTGCGAAATAAAGTAGATAGTAGCAGCTAAGAATAATATGTACACTGCCTCTGTGGCCTTCCTTCTGCTGGCAAACTTGGTAGCCCATTCTTGCTCCTAATTCCAGCTCATAGCTTGCCTCTATATACCTTGCCAAGTGAATAAAGGATTCCAGATTTCGCTAGAATACTCACATTTAAAGAATAGGTGCTTCACTAACTCATCCTCCTTGTGACACAATTGATACACCACATCTCGTATAACCCTCCATTTAGCTAGCAAAAACTGGAAAAATAATGGAAAGAGCAGAAACAAAACAAAGAAACAGATAAAAAAATTATCACTATTCAGGTAGGGACCACTTGCAAAACAAAACAAAATAGAAGAACTTATTATCAAGAAGAAGAGTTGGATTCGGAAGAGCAATACTGGCCTCTCTCTTTGTTTCGATGAAAGCCTCAACGTTCGGTTAGCAACCCCTATTACATCTGCCTTTACGATATTTACTATATTTCGTACGTTTCAGATATAACACGAGCCCTTTCCTTGACCTAGCGAGCCTAGACGAGTGGTAATAACGCCTTGGTATACAGTATACCATATGTCACCATATTACGGATGAAGATCCATGTAGGGCATCTCATGTTATTACACCAGTCTTCTCCATTCAACTTTGGGGAAGTCTCCTCTTAGCTTCTGGTACAGCTGCTTTATGGAGAACCTATGCATCTATATTACTTCATCATATGTGATCCATGCTTCCTCAAACTATTGCCTACACTTCTTAATCTTCCTTATAGCCCATGATGCCTGCTGTGGGTTGCACTCCCAGGTTTGTTTCCCTTTGATGTAGTAACTGTGCACCCACTTTATCAAAAGTTTATCCTTCTTATGACATATATTCCAGCAATATTTACTCATTATTCCCTTGTTCCAGATCAGTAGGTCAATGACATTAAAGACTCCAGCTGACTTTTGAGAGCACATAATGTTCCAAGCCAGCATACCTCTGTTAGAGTCCTGCTTAGCCTCAGCCCATAGGAACCTCTTGCATAGTACCTCTATTCTTTTTAGCATTTTTTTGGGATGTATGAATATCTGAGCCTAGTAAGTCTACATAGAGAACAATACACTAACAAGCAATTGCATCCTTCCTGCATAAGACAACATCCTAGAGGTCTAGCTAGTTATGATGCACATCATTTTGTCTATAAGTCCTTGACACTGTGCTACAATTAATCTTTTGGTGCTTAGCGGGACTCCTAGATACTTCACAGGTAGTTCGCCTCTTTGCATGCCCAACATATTAATGATCTGCTCTTGACTAGCACTGTCCATTCCTCCACAAAAGATAGAACTTTTCTGCTTATTTATCTTCAGCCCAGACACTAATGAGAACTTCATAAAGCATTGGAACAACAATTCAACAAATATTACAATTCCCCTGCAAAACAGCATCAAGTCATCAGCAAATCCTGATTGTACTATTTTCAGCTTCTTGGATGGTAACTGAAGTTAGGGTCCTTGTTAAACTTCAGAGCGCTAGTTAGAAACTCCATAGCCAACACAAATAAGAAGGGAGATAGAGGATCTCCTTGGCTTAGCCCCTTTTTTGCCCCAAAAGGCTGAGTAGGTTCTCCATTAATCAGGAAGGAGTAAGTTACTTTAGTAACACAAGCCATAATCCATTTGACAGATCTTACTGGAAAAGCCAAGCCCTCTAGCACCTGCTCTAACAAAGGCCACTCCAAAGAGTCATAAGCCTTCTGCATGTCCAGCTTAAGCATGCACCTGGGAGTTGTTCCTTTCCTACCATATCTTTTCACCAGTTCATGTGTCAAAATGATGTTGTCAAAGATCACTCTTCCAGGGACAAATGCAGTTTGACAATTATCTGCTAGCTTCTCCATCACTTTTTGTAGCTTTTTTGTTAGCACCTTTGATATTATCTTGTAAATAGTGGTACAGGAAGAAATTGGCCAGTACTCTTTCACTGATACTGGATGAGCTATTTTAGGTATAAGTGTTACTGAAGTACAATTGATAGGCTTATATAGAACCCCTATATTGAAAAAATGTATCACAGCCTCAGTGACTTCTTCACCTAGGATACTTCATGTCTTTTTTTAGAAGCAGGCATTGTATCCATCACGACCTGGAGCTTTGCAGCCATCTAAATCCTGCAATGCCTTATAGACCTCCTCTCTAGTTATAGGCCTGATCAATTCAAGTTGCTGTTGTCTATCAACTCTAGCTCAATAGTAGGTAGCCTCTGAGCAGCAGTACCTAACAGCTTCTTACAATAACTTGTGATTTCAGCTTTGATCTCATCCACTTTTTGCAACAGTGTACCTTGATCATTTATTATTGCATGTATGCAGTTTTGAGAGTACCTGTTTTCATACAAGCAAAAAAGTAAGCAGAGTTAGAGTCCCCTTTTTTCAGCCATTGCACTTTGAATTTTGCTTGTTTATGCTTTCTTCAATTTTCCCCCATTTTTCCAAATCTTTCCTGAGTTGCTTCTCTTCTTCCACTATATTGACATCTGCTATTTGTTGCCCCAAATGTTCTTGGACTTCTTTCAGTTTTGTTCTTATCAGCTTCAGCCTATTTTCAACTCCTAGAAATTGTGTAGCATTCAGTTCTTTAAGTTTTTGTTTTAGATTTTTCATCTTTGTCCACATGATCCAAATTCTTCCTTTAGGCATTCTATAGCTATTTTAGATCCACTCCCAACATGGAGTAATCCTCTTTATTATAGCACCTTTTATTTGTTATTTAACTCTATGCTCTAGCATTGCAATCAGAGCAATTTTGATTTCTCTAATAACTGCTTGAACCTCTTTTTACTTATATCTTTTATTCATCCCCCTTACATTCCATGTAACTACATTCATTGAGCTAGATGTTGTGTAGATGTACCAGTACCTCCTCCTCTTTCCCTTATCATTTCAGCATTTATTCTACCTTATTCAGCTGGTAACTGGAGTGGATCTTCAAGAGGACTAAAGCCATTGTTGGTGTCCAGCTGCAAGTGACCTTGGTACCCATATTTTCCACTTTCATAGTGAGTCTTGCTTCTCACTTCATGCCAGCCACCTTCATCTGCAGTGTCATTCCCTTTTAGCTGATCACCTTGGTCGCTTGCCTAGTTCAGATTTCTCCCTACGAGAATCTTGTTCTTTCTTGTGGCACCTTGATCACCATCCTGTGGTTGCCTGACTTGTTTAGCTTTTGCTCTTTTTCCTTTAGGTGCTTGATTCACCTGTTCAGGAGCAACTGGTGCAGCTGGTGGTTGTTGAGTATTTACTTTTGTTTTCATTTCCTCCAGCTTGCATTTGTGCCCTATCTGCAAACATACATCTCAATATTGTGGTTCCCAATCATATTGCACTGCTTGTTCAAAAATACTCGCATAGGGATCCATGAGCTTGATCACCTTTGGCAAAGATTTTGTGAAACCCATTGCAATAAGCAGACACGCATAGGAGATTTTAGAAGTCTGTGAAGTGCACTGATCAGCACATATGGGCTTTCCCAAAGCACTACCTATTCTGCTTAAGGACTTTCTCCCCAGTAGTTCAAAGGAAGGTTAAGTAACCTCACCCAAAGAGGAATTTTACTTAACACTTCCTCATGGAAATTGAAATTTGGTGCCCATGTTTCATTACTACAGGCCTAAAATTAATAGTATGAGGCCCAGAATATAGAACTCCATTCCTTTCAAATTCATCATGAAAACTAATGATAAAATAATCATCATTATGATAGTAAACCTGCGGTTTTCCTGTAAATTTCCATTGGCTCTGTGAAGCTAGAAAAATATTCAACTGCAGCTATTGTGGGAGAGTTACCTAGTACATAAAGAATAAGTGCAGATCCCCACTTCTTATTTTCCAGCTCTATCTCTATTTTATCCAATTGTACGACTTTCTCACCATCACAAATTACTGGTGCACTAAATTTCAGTGACATACCTTTAGTTGCTAAACGATTACCAGCAACTACATTTGCCCAAGTTTGATTGTCTATTGTTTTGGCCTTCAGCTTTGCAGTTTCAGCTAGCACCTCCACTCTTTCCTGTGGTTCTTCATCAGCAACCTCTTTTGAGCTGGATCCTGGATCTGTAGTAGTATCAGCTATGTTAGGGGTACTTGGATTTGAGTTGAATAGCACCGTCTTGATTGTAGCAGTTCCAGCTCCACTGTGATGACTTCTCTTATTTCCGTTTACCTAAGCTACATTTTCGATTGGTTCTCTTATAACAATTCCTTTAGGTGTAGATTTCATCCTGCTATTAGTTTGTTCTTCACTGATTTGTTGAGCTACCGTCGTTTTCTGCTTTCTGATCCTCTTTCCTTGCTTTCCCCTTATTTTTCGGCTAAAGGTGCACGTTATAAAGCCATGCTAACCTGTGCCTACCTCCATTAATTATATCCTCAAGAGAATATGGCCTCTTGCAAATCGAATGATCATAGAGGAAATATTCAATTGAAATTCCACCGAAAGCCACAAGTCCATAACAAGGTTCCCATGACGCAGTTCGGCTCACGATGGAGAATCAATAGCAATCAACTATCATCAATATTCAACAACTAGATGTCCTCAAATGAAATAACAAATGGGTTTATATAGATAGCCCCAAGGGTAAATTAGGAAAATAGTCACAGTCGACCAATAAAAAAAGGCCACGTAGGGCTGAAGTAGACAATGTGCTTGGGCGCTCTCTTGGCTTCAACGCTCGGTTCGTCAGCCTCGACAAAATTGACAACAGATGCTCTCCTGCCTCGGGCACATTTGTAGCCCTTCGGTCACTTTAGTGCTCGGCGTCATGGATCACTGTTCGAGCATTACTAGCCTCGGCTCGAGCTGACAAGTGTATATTTCACATCTTGAGCTCGACCACTCATTCTCCGAACGGTTGCTTTCTCCCATCCATGCTAAGTGAATGTGCATGTCGTGCATGATCTTGGCTTGGCTTCGTGTGACCGATCTCGATGGCTCGTACACTGGCTCTGGCTCGGTTGCTTGATTAGTACGGACATAGACTCCATTAGTATGTCACATAAGTATTTTCTAACTTGCGTGTAAATTTTGCTATTATTCCGAGCTTCATAGGGGTTCCATTTTGACCTAAATTGTCGCAGCAGGTGTTGTTGGTGCATTTTTTCTCATGGATTTCAGAGAGTATAAAATGCTTGGTCGGCTATTTCATGTCCCGTTCGATCTCATCCATTTCTAATAAATTCCCAATCAAATTTTAAGTATCAATTCAACCAAAAATCATCAAATATCAATCCTATCATATCCAATTGTGTTAACTTATGATCGTAAGTTAGAATTTCTTAATATTGAGTTGAGGAAAAGTGGGTTTGAACCCTAACTTGCAATATTGGGTACTTTAATTCAATAAAACTCAATTATGGAAATTAATAGTATATCTGAACTCGTAGAATTGTGAGGAGTCTGGAAATGCACAGTTTATGGATTTTCGGCTAAGCCCGGCCTATGGATATTCAGTTAATTTTTCTTCTTTCTCTATCTAAAGGTTAAATACTCTTTCTATGAGTACTTACATGTGCAATTGAACTTTTTTGTCTTAGATAGGGATAATTTTGAGAAGCGTCGGAATGAAAAAGAGGTCGTTCAGTAGCTGTTTTTGACGGCCTTTGACCTTGTGGAACTTCTACCCAAGTGTTCTTGCGTGTGTAGCTTTCGTTAGGCGTATTTACTACGCCATAGATTTTTTATTTCTTGATTGTGTTACTTATTGGATTATGTTGTTTTAGATGTAGAATATAGTTAAGTACTAAAGTATTCTGAGGTTATCATAAACATCAATTTTTTTTGGTAACTAAAATAATTTTATTACCAGGGAAAACATTTTACATCAAGACCTGCATCCTCTAAAGTTGGACATTAATCCGCAACTTTAGTGATGTAAACACTCTCTGCTCTCCTTCACAAATACAAACTGACTCTCTACTCTCATCCTATCTATGGAAATAAATTTTGACTCGTAAGCTTTTGATCTATATTCCTATAGATTAACCCTCTGCGATGAACATGCTGAACAATTATCCTGCTCAGATTTATGCACATTTCCCTGTTTGCTCTGGAATATTCTATGATTTGTCACTTTCCATACAAAATAAATGGTAGCTGCTAACACCATACAATATACCTCTGCCTCTGCCTTTTCTCTATTTTCATGATAGATAGCCCGTTTCAATTCTTGATTCCGCTCCATTGGTCTTCTCAGTATACCTTGCCATTGCAGAAGCCTCCCTCATAGGTCACATGAATAAGAAAATTGGAAGAAAAAATGGTTTATGGACTCAGTTTTATGTTCACATAATGGGCAATGTATAGTACTAGTGATCCCCCATTTTGCCAAACAATCCCTGGTTTATAATATGCCGTGAGTTGCTATCACTAGGGTGAAGATTCACTTAGGACAGCCAAGGTTATTACATGACAATCTCCTCCAAGTTACCCTCTGTATCTCCTCTCTCAATAGTTGATACATCTTTCTAATAGTATAAGCTTTCATGTTCAGAAGATCAGAGTAAGTCACTCCAGCCTGTTCAAAATATTTCTTGCATTTCATAATTTTCCTAATGACTTAAGTGGCTTGAGCTGGGTAGCATTCCAAGACTTATTGGCCTTTGATATGATAGCAGTGTACCTACAAGATCCACAACATACCTTTCTTCATTCATAAGTTCTAATAGTGTTTACTCACAGTAGTTGTATTGCATGTATGCATATACACTACATTAAAACCACCAACTAACTTAGAGTTGCATACAGAGTCCAATGTTAGCAAAGCCTTTGCTAAAGCTTCACTTGATCCAAACCACAGATACATTTTGCCTAGGTTTTCAATAATCTTCAGCACCATTTTTGGTAGGATGAAAAGCTAAGCCCAAAATGTTTGCATGGAAACAACACTCTTTAATAATGGAAGCTTGTCAGCATATGATAGAAGCCTGGTTGTCCAGCTGGATATCCTACCCAAGATTTTATCAATAAGCACTTGGCATTGGGAGGTAGACAGTCGCTTAGTACTTAGTAGCACACCCACATATCTCACTGGTAGTTCCCCTCTTTGTATGCCTAGAAATTTTAGAGCTTTCTCTTGTTACTACACTCATCCCTCTAAAGTAAATGGAACTTTTCTGCTTATTCACCTGCAAACCTAAGGCCGTTGAGAAATGAGAGAAACATTGAAACAGAAAGCCTATTGAGGTAATATCTCCTCTGCAGAATAGCACTAAGTCATCAGCAAATCCTAACTGTACTATCTTGAATTTTTACATATTGGGTGATAGCTGAAGTCAGGGTTTCAGCTCAATGACTTCAAGCACTTGGTCAAGTATTCAATTGGTAATACAAACTGATAATGGGAATAGGGTTCTCCTTGTTTGAGACCTTTCCTAGCTTCAAAAGGGCATAGTGTTCACCTTTCAGTAGGATAGAATCAAACATCTTTGTAACACAAGCCATAGTCCACTGAATATATTTCTGAGGAAAGCATAGACCCTCTAGCACTTTGCTTTAGAAAAGCCCACTCATATCTATCTTCATCATGCATCTAGGTGATAGCCCCCTCCTCCCATAGCTCTTCACCAGCTCATAGGTTAGAATAATGTTATCAAATATAACTCTCCCAGGTACAAAAGTTGATTGGCAATTATTAATTAACTCAGCCATTACCTTTTGTAGTCTCTTGTGAGGATCTTTGAAGTGATTTTATAGAGGGTGGTCAAACAATAAATGGGTCTATAATCTTTTATGGATAGTGGATGAGGTACCTTGGGTACCAAGATCACTTGGGTATAGTTGACATGCTTATGTAATTCATGTGTTGAGATGAACATTAGTGTAGCATCTGAAATTTCATCCCAAATGACAGGCCAAAACTTTTTAAAAAATAGGGCATTCAACCCATCACATCGAGGATCTTTGGAGTCTCCCAGATCCTTGGGGGCACACAATATTTCTTGCTTAGTGACAGGCTCAATCAATTCCAGCTGCTACTCTTTAATAACTCTAGGACCATCCTGGATTGTACTAGGATCAATAGCAGGAAGAACTTCTGCAGATGCCCCAAGTAGGTCGTTCTAGAATTGAGTAACTTCACCTTTTATGTCTCTTTCACCTTTCAAAATAACGCCTTGAGAATTAGTGAGAGAATGAATGTAATTCTGGGAGTATTTATGTCTCATGCTAGCAAAAATGTATCCATTGTTTGAGTTTCCTTCTTTCTGCCATTGCACTCTAGACTTCTGCTTACATATGCTCTCTTCTATTCTCCCCCATTTTTCCACCTTGCTCCTCAGCTCTTTTTCCTCTTCTATTAAGTCGTGGACTTGCAGTTGTTGTCCAAGTTTCTCCTAAACTTCAAAGAGGCTTTTTCTTACTTGATTTATTATTAAGGCAACTCCTTCATACTCTACAGCATTCAGCTGTTTCAAACATTGTTTCACATTCTTTAGCTTATTCCATACTCTTCTCATAGCTACTCCTTTAGTAGGTCTGGACCAACCCTTAGGTACCAGGGATATAAATTGTAGGTGGTCTGCCAAGCAGTTGAAGAATCTAAGTGGAGTACCCTTATTACAAGGAATATTTGTCATGGATAGCCTCACAGGAGAGTGATCAGAGAAGTGAGGTTCTAGGATTTGTGCATGAAGTGCACTCATAGTGTTCATCCAGTCTGCATTCACCACTGCCTTATCAATTCTGCTATATGTATGGTTATTTTTCCAAGTGTATACTCTTCCAGTTGCTTAAAGCTCTACCATCCCAGTATCCAATAGGAATTCTCTAAAGTCCCTAACTACATACTCCTGCACAGGTAGCCTGCCACCGTATCAGCCTCATTCAAGATGGAATTATAATCTCCCATTGTAATCCAATGACCAGTCTGAATGATGCTAGTTGCCTTAACATCCCCCATAGAGGTTTTCTATCAAGTACACTATGCCGCTCATATATTGCAGTAAAAGGAAATTCATGTTCTACATAATGAATCCTGATGATGCAATGAATATACTAAGTATCAGTGTCCAAACTTGTGAAATGTATCCCCCTTGGATTCCAGAGGATCCATATTATCCCTTTATTTTGCCTAACAGTATTTGAAGCCCACTTCCATCTAGGATTTCTTTCCCTACACCCAAATAAGTTTGCCACACCTATTTTGGCTTAGCATATTTCCCATTTTGCTGATGCCTTTGTTGAACTCGACCAGCCATACATTTTGGTTGATCAGCAAACAACCTTTTGTTGTTCCACTACTGGTTTGCATTTATGACCAATCTGGAAACAACTATCACAGTATAGTGGCTCCCAGTCATAAGCTACTCTTTGTAAAAACCTTAGTCCATTAGGGTCCATGAGTTTAATCTCTTTTGGCAAAGGTTTTGTGATATCCATTTCAACCAGCAGCCTTGCGTAAGAGATCTGAGCTATGTGAGTTGTGCCTTCACCAGCATACAGAGGTTTTCCTATGGCACTTCCTATTCTACTCAATGTTTTCATTTCCCAATAGTTCAAGGGAAGATTTTCAAGCATCACTCATATAGGTATAGTTCTAAGAATTTCCTCAAGAAAATTAAAGTTAGCAGTTCACGACTTCATTATCACTGGTTGGTTATTACTAGTATGAGGCCCAGAAAAGAGGATCGCATCTCTATCATCAACAAACTGAAACCTGACTATGAAATAATCTTTATTATGGTAGTATATCAAAGGCTTAGCAGTTATCTTCCATAGACCTTGAGCAGCAATAAATCTTTCAACTGTTTCTATTGTTGGAGAGCTTCCCAGGACGTACCGTATCATTGCTGCTTCAAACTTTTCATTCTTTTTTCAATCACGTCATGGTCCCACACTACCACTATTTCTCCTTCTTTTATTACAGGTGCAATATAAGTCAAATTCATTCCTTTGGAAGCGAGCCTATTGCCTGCAACAACACTTGTCCTTGAGTGAGGTTCAATAGTCAATTTTACCACTGTTTTGCTTGTACCTTCCACCACGTAGTCTGCTCCGTTTCAATAGCTACTTTCATATTAGGGTTTCTGCTAGTAGTGGCCAAATTCGATGTCGGGAAGTTGCTTTGGCTCCAAAATAGAATTGATATAGCCTTCTCGAGAGTTCCCTCTCCCCCAATTTTTGAAATCTGCATCAGCTTACCTACCACCATCGGTGGACCTTGTTCATGTGGTTCGCGTATCGCTATCCCCTTTGGGGGTGTTGAAATCCCTCATTTCAAATACAATAGTCTTTGTGTTGCTTGCTTGAGCTAAATTTCTGCTTACCATTCTTCTTCAGGGTCTCCCTTACCATGTTCAGAAGGTCGCGCACGTTAGCAGCTAATACACTATCATGCTCCGAGAGCTTAATTTAGAGAGAAAAGCTTATTCTCTATAATGATCTATCATAAAAATCAATTGTTAAGCTTAAGTCTTGATAGTATGTTGAGGATAGAAGCTCTGATGCGTTATGGAAATGAAACTAGGGGAAATAGAAGTATTCGATTAAGTTATGAATCGTAATAGGATTGTAGAGCTTGTTTACTATGCCAGCGCTTAGATAACATTGCATTGCATCCTATATTTCGTGATTGAGCTTGGTAATACATTGGGAGTAGGAGTATTCCACTCAACAGGGCAGAGATATTCTGCCCCGATTGTATATTATACTGCTAATTCGATGAGTGTCCTGAGTCGGAGCAGGATAATATTGAGTTATATATCTCATGGTGTCGATGAGAGTTCCGCACCGGTTAAGGTTATCAGTTATTTGGGCATATCTGACCCTACTGCATCAAAATGCATTCATCTCATCTTTATTGCACAGATTGTTGGATATTATGTGACTGGTTGCTCTATGTTTTGTGCTTGTAATATGTGCTTTTTGTTGTTTATATGTTTCTAGTTATTATTTGCTCCTCTCTTCTCCTTGGCTAGTTTATCTGTTCTTCGAGGTGACTAGTCAGCCCCACTTAGTGAGTTCTTTCAATTCACCCTTTTGTCGTTTCATGTTTATTTATTTATTTTCGGGAAGTTTCGCTCCAGGATCGAGTTCGAGGCGTGATTGAGGATCAGAGACGAATTCAGCTGTCAAGGTGAGCCAGCTTTTATCCGTGATAGCCACCAACTCTAGTTCTGTCATATTATGTATATTTTGCTCCCTTCAGGAGATGTATATATTCCTTGTACTCTTAGATTTCTGGTCTGGATATATCTAAACCTAGTATATCGAGTAGTTTGTTGTAGTTCCTTCTGTACACCTTAGATTTGTATATAAGTATGTTTATGTTTTCTAAGCCTTGTTTTTTGTCCTTGAATTAGTTTCGTGCTCAATTTTTTAGTTCGACTAAAAAGAGTTTGCCCAATGAGTCTTGCAGAGATTGTCGGATGCCCACACGATTTAGCCAGAAATTCGGTCGTGTCAAAGGCACGGTTCATCAAATTAGAAGGGACTATATTTAACCGAATGCTATCTAGTCTAGTTAATGCCACTCTCTTTTCACCTCGTGCTTTTGGAATAATTTGAATAAGACAAATGTATAGAAATCCTGGTGCAAGAATTATGGAGTGGCGACAGCAGCGGCTAAGCCTGCTATCACGGGCTGATGACATCAGCGAAGAACAGGAGACCAAACTTCGCGAACGTGGAGGCTTGCGGCAAACACGGTGGTCAAACAAAAACGCAAACAGAGGTGTTATATTGCTGTATATTTATTATGCTTCTCTTGAGTAGTGATTTTTAGCATCTACACGTGTCAAAAAAGTTTACTATATTTCCTTTTTCACGCATGATATGGTAGTTAAATTATAATTGTTCAACCAATCATGAAATTTTCTTTTACCAATTTTCAAACTTCTTAAGAAAAAATATTTAATAGGACTGTTATAGCCACCTCTTGACAACTAAAAGTTTGACAAACCAACCCTGCTGTATGCGCAAAAATTCTGCTGGAATTTGTCTCTTTCCATGAGAACGTACTTAAGAACTAATCCTCCTATCCTTGTTATATTAAAATCCAGCTCTTCATTTCAAAATCACCATTACGTACGTAATAAGGTCTAACTGGATTCTGTTGAAACCCAATGGTTATATTAAAATCAATCAATACTACGGTCCAACAATAATTCCAAATCTATATTACAAAATTAGAATTCCTTGGTATTCTTTAATTTCCTCTGGTGATGTCTGCCTCAAGTTACAAATTGAGAATCTTTACATAAAAACTGCTTCGATATACACATGCCACATGTCTTTCCCGGTTGTTGACCAAGGAGAAAATTCTCCTCTTATGTTCGAATCTCACGTTGACTTATAGGTGTTATCTACGCACCTGTATCTTGACGGGAAAGTACAAATCTATATGTATATTTAAAGGGTATGTAGTAGCCAACAATTTTTAGCCAAGTGTCACAGTATAATTGCAACACCTATTATAAGTTAGGACAAAGAGTAATTAAATTCGGGTATTCAGTTGGTAGTTTCTCAAATTTAAAATGTTTGTTAGTTTTAAACTTTAAAAAAAAAGAGAAAATAATTTATATTATTCACGGGTCAATTTTGAATCTGAATTTCAGGTAAGTTGGTCATGTCCTACCATTAACATATTTAGATTGATTTGTCATCTTAATCTTCAAATTATAAAGGATGCTATCTATTTTTTCTAAACTAAAATTAGGAAAGATCTTACCAATTTTTACATTTTTAAAAAACTAACAGAATAATGTAGTTTTCCCTTATCTTTGAGGTGATAAGTTAGTAAAAGAATGTGGGTAATAGATAACAACATGGGTAGTTTTTGATAAGAATATGGGTTAGTTAAATTAAAACTCCTCCTATTAATTTTCTTATTTACAATGCAGGTTTTTTCATTCAAAAATTCTCCTATTCCCTCCTAAAAGTTATCCTATCTTCTCTCAAAAATTCTTATACGGTTTGAACAACTCCTATCTTCTTCATTTTTCTTCAAAAATTATGGAATTTGAGGTAATGACTTTTAAACAAAACATAGTTCGTGAGATATAGAAGGAACCAACAAAAGTGGTGTTTTGATGTTCGAAGAGAATAAACTTTTGATTCATTTAAATAGTTTTCTATCCATTACTTACTATTCACTTCTTATTGCTACGGTCTTGGTATTTTAATTGATTTATTTATTTGTTTTCAGGTTTTTAGCGATCACAGAAAAACTATTATGAAGAATACTTCAATGGAAGATGAAAATCAATAGACAATCGAGAGTTAACAAATGGTGGGCTTTTTTTTTCTTATTTTTTTTTTTTTTTTTTTTTTTTTGCGTTTACTTAATGTCTCTGTTAGTATTAATAGAGATTAGGTTCTCTGATAAATTTTAGTATAAGATCCTTCAAATTAATTTTTACATTGTTGATTGTTATTAATAGTCATTTTTTTATACATGCTAATGATTAAAAATAAAAAGTAAGTACTATTATCTTTTATCATATTAAATGTAAAATCTATATTATATTAAATAAAAGTCAGTTGGCAAAGATATCAAACAAGAAAGCTAATGAAAGGCTAACATGACAGGTAAGAAGTGGAAGAACATAAGTATGAGAGAAGAGAATGGAAAATGACAGAAAACGAAACAACAATTGCTTTGTAGGAAAGGATTCGTACAAATTTTTAGTTTTAGAGAAAAAAAAACTCTATTGGTGAGTATCTACAAAGTTCATCCTTTACATACACATACTTATCTTTGGTTAATTTTACTGATTTAATTCTTTTAGGCTTGCATATATGGAAGTTTGCATATAGTTAGGATGAGTCATGCTGCTCTTGAGAAATACTCTTATCGATTTTTTCTGTTCAAAGCCATGACTTAGTCTGAATAATTGGGCACAGAGTTAGTTCTTTTCATAGTCTTCTTTTTACTTTTATTTGGTTAAACTTTGATATTAATTTGGTATAATTTTCATTGACTGAAAGACATTTTACGTTAATGATTGTTGTTGCAAATTTATAATTACTTACAATGTTATATTCCAGCAATAGTATTAGATTTACAAATTTGAAAATTCAAATGAATTAGCACTTATTAGTCCTATTCAATTGCCATAAAACAATAGAATTATTTGATACAACATTTTTACATACTTTTAACTGCTTTGGTTCTTTCACATGCTTGCATATATGTAGGCTTTGATATTTTTTTTTATCAAAGCCATAAATCAGTAAGTACATATATTTTTTTTTATCCTTTTTAATTTTACAATAAGCAAAAACAAGAAAAAAAAAATCTTTGAGTTGAATTTCAATTTACAGTATAAACATTATTTCATGCATCCTAAGGTGTACGAGGCTTATTTGGATAAGACTAAATGTATAAGATACGATGTCAGGTTACGTACACATTTTCTATAAGATAGATAATGGATTATACCTTTTTATCAATCAATTAATTTGTCTCCCTTTTGGGAAACCTGAAACATGTACATACTCTTTTGAAATACCAAAACTCAAAATTTTATGTCAAGAACTTATTTTGATGGATCTAGAGTTTATTCATGTGATAAATATCCTTATTTTTTTGTGTAAAAAATATAATGATGATGTTGATGAATAAAAAATTTTTCTGTAGTTTGGTGAATTTTTGTAGAAGTTTTATAATGAAAAGTACTTAGAATGTGTTAACACTAATTTGAGGAATATTGGCGCGCAATGCGAAACCAGATTACTGGGGATCTTCATCATGAAAATGAATAGTAAAATTATATCTGACAGAAACGTAAATGATTATGTACAAGTTATATAGGTATTTATTTATTTATTTATTTATTAATAGATGTACAATTTAATAATTGGCAACATTTTGGAACCATGTCCGTAAATTTTGCTTAAAAGCATTTTTAAAAGTTCTTTTAAAGTGTTAAAATATTTGAAGAACGTGAATTTCCATAACATGAACAATGACTATTTTTCACACACAAGTATTTAACGTAAAGCTGAAGTAGTGATGCAAGCAAACCCGTGGGTTGAATCCTTGCAATCGGAGACAACAAACAAGACGCGGAAACGATGAAGATAAGAGGCGGAAGCAACAAAAGTAACACGTATAACAAGAAATCGGGGAAGGGGGAGAACAGAAATAGAAGAAAGAATGGATAATCAGATTCAAAACATCGATTGATTATCCAAGGGAGAAAATGAAACTTGAACCTAACAAGGATTCATACTAGGGATGAAATCCATTGCGGTTTCAAGCCTAAGAAGGCATACACGAAGCCTCGGGCTTCATCAAGAATGGCTCGGCCAATTCTATCTCTATTCTCTCAATTTAATATCAACTAAATCCCCTCTAATGAGCTATGCTAGGAGTTTATATAGACATCAATAAAAAGGGCAAAATAGTAAATGGTCACAGGTGACCAATGAGATAAAGCCACGCAGGGCTGGAGCAGTTTTATGTGTTCGGCAGCTTAGCTCGAACACATTGGATTTGGACGCTTGTTTGCCTCGGTCGCGATTGGAATCGAACGCTCTTGCGTCGGCCACATTTATAGCCCTTTGATCGATTCTTTGTTCGACGTCGCTCTTCCTTGGTTCGGTTGCTTTCATCTTCGGGCTCAAACTTGATCGTTTAGCTTTCACTAGTTGTGCTTGATCTCACAGCTCCTGAAGTCAGTGTCAGCAACGGTCAGTTGTTGTCTGCTCGGTGGATTTCCATCGTTGTTGCACGGTGAGGCAGTCTTCGACATCTTCCATTCCGGCCACACTTTGATCGTGGGCGTCATGTGACTCCTCGGTGGACTAGCTTGATGAATCGAACAGGTGAGCCTGGTTAGTATTGCATCAAGCAGGTATGTACTGTTTACCACTTTCATTTTCTTAATAATGTTTATATTTTAGCCTAAAAAATACTTTATTATTTCTTATCTAATTTGTTCGCCAATCATCTTATGATCAACTCCATCGTCTGCTTCCCCGATGTCACATTCATCATATTCAAGGTCATCACAATGAGAGTAGGTAGGATCATCATACCTCGAAGCGTCACTACCTTCGTATTCTTGACCCGAAGCATAAGATTCTTCTCGATCATCTTCACAGGCTTCGTAGTCTTCTTCGTCTTCGTATTCAACATAGTGACCTGCTTCGTCCTCGTAAGAGCCATAGTCCCCGGTGTCATTATAGCAATCATCACCTCTGTAGGAACCATAGTCTCCATCATCTCCACACGAATCATACCCTCCGTAGTCATCATCATCCGAAGACATAGCTGCAAAAATAAAGTAAAGGACCTCACAAGTTCACTTCCTCACGTGTATCACTCGACTAATGTTCACTCAATTTTCTTTCCACTCGTGTATACACTCAAGGTCGTTGGCTTTTGTGACCTCACTCTATTGTTCTCACCACTCTAGCCTTTTTCCACTCAAGATGGCCTTGCCTTCCTGTTAGGAAACCGAAGTGATAAGTCACAACTAGTACTTTCCAAGTCTAGGTTCGGAAGGAGTTTATACGACTCGATGGAACGGTAGCTGTTTAACTGCGCGGGGAGTCAAAAGAATTATCTACGAAATTGGACTTCGGTCACCCCACACATGAGTTCCTATTAAGCTCAAATTCGATAGTACGACCTCGAGTAGAAAGAATTACTCCAGAGATCCACTATCGAGAATTTTCGGACACAAGAAAAGTGAAATCCTAAGAGAATCTACCTCCTCCTCGGTTCCGCTTCGGAATTTTCCGAACACGTGACCTCGGTACAAGTGTCTCCTCCTCGGTACAGATAGGATTTAACCTTATCCGCTTTCCCTTTTCTAGCCGACAACTTTTCACCTGGGGTTTTAGATTTTGACAATTTACCCCTTTCTTCTTCAATGGAACAGTGAACCTTTACTCCGGTGTACGGATAACTTCAAGATTCGTTCACAGTCCACTAACAACAGATTGAGCTCGAGATTTGGGTCGTCTCCGGTAATCTTAACAACGAAGATAATGTTCAGTTCCAAGCCGAGCTAAGACTAGCTATGGCGTCGTCCGTACACTGTTATCACCTTAACAATGTTCCGATGTACGGACGGTGGCTAATCACTGGAACTTCGATTTTCATGCACTAAAATCGACCCAAATACATCAACAACCACCAGTTTTCATTCAACGACACCACGTCAAGAAAACAGTCCAAAACGAAGGAAAACCCTAGTTACAAATGATGTACGTCGGGTACTCAATCGATTCCTTAGACAGTGGTGAATCCAAATATGTGATTGTAATCCAAACAATCAACAACAAACAATTTTTTGCTAATTTTTCAATTTTCCAATTTTTTTGTATTTTCTTCTTCTTCTTTTTTTTTTCAAGTAATATCAAAACACCAATCAGAAAATAAAGATAAGATGAACAAGGAACGTGGATTCGTAGGAACGAAATCCAAGTCTTGCTCTGATACCAAGCTGATGCAAGCAAATCCGTGGGTTGAAGCCTTGCAATCGGAGACACCAAACAAGACGCAGAAACGATGAAGATAAGAGGCGGAAGCAACAAAAGTAACACGGATAACAAGAAATCGGGGAAGGGGGAGAACAGAAATAGAAGAAAGAATGGATAATCAGATTCAAAACATTGATTGATTATCCAAGGGAGAAAATGAAACTTGAACCTAACAAGGATTCATACTACCTATGAAATCCATTTCGGTTCCAAGCCTAAGAAGGCATACACGAAGCTTCGGGCTTCAACAAGAATGGCTCGGCCAATTCTATCTCTATTCTCTCAATTCATAACTAACTCCCCTCTAATGAGCTATGCTAGGAGTTTATATAGACATCAATAAAAAGGGCAAAATAGTAAATGATCACAGGTGACCAATGAGATAAAGCCACGCAGGGCTGGAGCAGTTTTATGTGTTCGGCAGCTTAGCTCAAACACATTGGATTTGGACGCTTGTTTTCCTCGGTCGCGATTGGAATCGAACGCTCTTGCCTCTGGCACATTTGTAGCCCTTTGATCGATTCTCTGTTCGCCGTCGCTCTTCCTTGGTTCGATTGCTTTCAGCTTCGGGCTCAAACTTGATCGTTGAGCTTTCACTAGTTGTGCTCGATCTCACAGCTCCCAAAGTTAGTGTCAGCAATGGTCAGTTGTTGTTTGCTCGGTGGATTTCCATCGTTGTTGCACGGTGAGGCAGTCTTCGACATCTTCCATTCCGGCCACACTTTAATCTTGGGCGTCATGTGACTCCTCGGTGGACTAGCTTGATGAATCGAACAGGTGAGCCTGGTTCGTATTGCATCAAGCAGGTATGTACTGTTTACCACTTTCATTTTCTTAATAATGTTTATATTTTAGCCTAAAAAATACTTTATTATTTCTTATCTAATTTGTTCGCCAATCATCTTATGTTATCATTAAGCAATAATATCTATCAATATAATGGGCTTAAAATGACACTTTGAGTCCGATAATTATCAAATAATAAACTAACACTTTCAGCCATGTGAATGATATACATCTTTTAGATTTTCATTTTAAATATTCTAAGATACTGAATGAGAAAAAATTGGAGAGAAGATGAAATCGAGAATGAAGTATGCAAGTCACATGATGTTTTCAGCTATAAAATAATTTATCTTATTTCTCACTGAAATCATAATAGACAAAGTCAACTACCAAAAGTGTTTTATTATTAAAAGATACTCAAGCAATATTTATAGTATAATTAAATTTGTCATATAGAAAGCTTTAACAATAAGTTGCCATTAATCCCATTGTAGTACTTTGAAAACCTGAAACATGTACATACTCTTTTGCCAGTACCAAAAATCAAAATTTTATGTCAAGATTTCTTTTTGATTGATTTAGAGTTTATTCATGTGATAAATACTCTTATTTTTTTGTGCAAAACATAATGATGACGTTGATGAATAATTAATTTTTCTGCAGTTTGGTGAATTTTTGTGGAAGTTTTATAATGAAAAGTACTTAGAACGTGTTAACACTAATTTGAGGAATGTTCGCGTGCATGGCGAAACAAAATTTTGGGGTAATAGTAAAATTATATCCGATAGAAACGTAAATGTACAAGTTATATTGGTATTCATTTATTTATTTATTAATGGATGTACAATTTAATAATTGGCAACATTTTGGAACCATGTCCGTATTTTGCTTAAAAGCAGTTTTAATTTTTTTTTCAAAGTGTTAAAATATTTGAAGAATGTGAATTTCCATGATATGAAAAATGACTATTTTCCACGCAAGTATTTAATGTAAAGTTGAAGTAGGTATGTATTGTTTACCACTTTCGTTTTTTAATAACGTTTATATTTTAGTCTTAAAAATACTTTATTATTTCTTATCCAATTTGTTCGCCAATCATCCTATGTTATCATTAAGCAATAATACCTATCAATATAATAGGCTTAAACTGACACTTTGAGTCAGATAATTGTCAAATAACAAACTAACTCTTTCAGCCATGTGAATGATATACATTTTTTAGATTTTCATTTTAAACATTCTAAGCTACTGAATGAGAAAAATAGGAGAAAAAATGAAATCGACCATGAAGTTTGCAAGTCCCGTGATGTTTTCAGCTATAAAATAATTTATCTTAGTTCTCATTGAAATCATAATAGACAAAGTCAACCACCAAAAGTGTTTTATTAATAAAAAAACTCAATCAATACTTATAGTATAATTAAATTTGTCATATCGAAAGCTTTAACACTTAAAATTAAAACTCACCATATATTGATAAGTTAACATTTTTTAAAATATTATTTTTTATATATGTTCATGTTGTACATCAAATGATAAATTGATAAGTTAAAATTTTTTTGAATTTTAGGAAATAAACTTTATGTTTGAGCAATTGCTGCACCCAGACATGGGAAGAATGAGTTTTTCTTTAGGAAAAATAATGATCCGCTTGAAGACAGCACGAAGTCTTTCTAGATCAGAATTTAACTTAGATTTGATCTTTTAAAAGGATCTTTCTTTTCGGTTGTTCTACTACAAAATTGACCAATATATAACACAATAGGTAAAGCATATTGGGAGCTATAAGAAACCATTATTGCAGGCAAATATTTGAGTTTTCAATAATGTAAATTTTATGTATTTTTTACTTCTCTTTACAAAATTTGCTATAAAAAGAGCCTGTTTGGGTGAGCTTATTTAAGCAGGACATCCGATAAAATAAGCCATAAGTGGCTTATAAGTCAGTTTTTTAAAAGTTAAGATTTCTTAACTTTTCATTTTTAGTTTTTTTTAAGCACATAAGGGATTATAAGCCTATAATACATTAAGTAACCAAATATATACTAATAGGCTTATAAGAAACTTTTTAAGCTCACCCAAACGGGCTCTAAGTTTCTTTTGATATGTTACCGTGCATCGCGCGGATATTATACTAGTAACTTATAAAGGGCAATCACATGAGCTGTATTTCTGATTATTAAAAGGAGGTATTGAGGCTTCATATTTAGCCAATTGGAAGTGTTACAATATACCATGTATTCACATACTAGGACAAACTCTAAATTTTATACACGACAAAACTGAAATTTTCTCAAGCGGCACAAATTTACATATATTTATATCTCTCTATATCTATATATTATTAAAAAGAAAAAACGCTTAGGACAAAATGTACAATAGGACATTAAGATAGCATTTGTAATAATGTAATAAAATAGTTAATTTTGAATTTTGTGATTATTTTTTAAATTTTATTTGAGAGATAAAGATTTGCTTTTCAATTTGAATTGAAAGTTAAATATTTCGAAACATACGGAAGTTTAGATATCAAATCAAATCACTTATAAACTAACTTACATTGTTGATTTGTACGGATAACTCTTAATTTTTTAATATTCTTTTTAAAATCTTGATTGGACAAGGCCAATTGTGGCATTAAATGATTAAAAATAAAAATATAAGTCTAAAATCATGCAGTCTACCCATTTATTTGCAATCATCCAGAGATATTCACTAAAGGACTGGATATTTATTAAAAGAATAAGTTTATTTTCAGAGGATAGAGTTTTAAATTTAAATTGAAAGATTGATGCCGGGCAAATTGGCCCAAACAACAACCATCAAGAACCAAGCTTGAGAGCACAACGAACACAAGGCATGGCTCCGGAAACGTCTTGAAGATCATGCAATTGGAGCGCCAAGGAAGGAGGAGCACGTGGGCACCAAAGGAGAGGCTCGGGGGACACATTTTGAGCCGTTTCAAGAACTCCCAGGAAGGGGCGGAGCGCCTCTTTGGAAGGGCGGACCGCCCACTTGATGAAGCCTCTCTGGACCTGCACTGGGCGGACCGCCCCTATGCAATGGGCGGACCGCCTACTTCATTGTGGTGGGGCGCCTACTTCATTGTGGTGGGGCGCCTACTCCTGAGGTGGGGCGCCTGTTTGGCCTACACTGCAACTAGGCGGGGCGCCTCTTTTGGCTAGGCGGGGCGCCTACTCACGGGCCATTTGAAGACTTGTTTTTGTGGTGTAATTCCTATTCTAGCCCTAGGTGCTTTTATTACACTAACTTGTCTTATGGGCTTTTAGTCATTTCACATTGATGTATGGGAAAACTATATAAGCTTCCCTTTGCCATTTCATTCATTAGTTAGTCATTGTTTAGAAGATAGAATTGAGAGAGAACATTGAAGAGGCCGAGCCCTTCTTGTTGAAGCCCGAGGCTTCATGCATCTCGTTGACTTGGAACCTATGGAGATCGACACCTAGTTGATTCCATTGTAAGGTTCGAGTTTCCCTTCTCCCTTTTGAATTCAATTAACGTTAGTAAATTGAATTCGATTCTTTCTTCTACTTTCTTGCCTTCCTATTCTCGATTTCTTGTTATCTTTTATCGCTTCCGCATTGTATGTATCGTGTTTAGCTTCCGCGTATTTTCGATTGCATCAGTTGGTATCAGAGCAAGGCTCGGGTTATGTTCTTACAAACCCCCGTTCCTTGTTCCATATGTTAGTATTGTTGTTGTGTTGTTCTTGTTGTTCTTGAAAAAGAAGAAAACAAAAAAATTGAAAAACTTGAAAATTTCTCAAAAATTGTTGGAACTTGTTGTATAGGAACACCCATACATTAAAAATCATTGGGGTTTGTTCCTTATTGTATTCCCGTTCTTTTGATACCAAAATTACAAGATTTGGTGGTGTATTCCAAAATTTGAAGAAATCAAATTCCCAAATTTTCAAAGAACCCTAGAATTTTGCTCAAGAATCAAAATCGATTGATTGTTGTTTGTTTGGGGTTAAAACCTATTGGGGAATGTTTAGAAACACCATATACACCTTTGGGTATCATTAGAATCGAAAACGAGTCGAAAACGTCGGATTTTGAGTGCTAAACAAGCCAAAAAACGATTTTCGGACTGTGCTGAAATTTGCCAGTAGGCGGGGCGCCCAAATAGTAGGCGGTCCGCCCATTTTGATGCTACTCTCTGGATTTTGAGTAGGCGGGGCGCCCACTTTACAGAGGCGGACCGCCCACTCCTGGGGAGGCTCCGTTTGGCTTCGTTTCGTGTGTTTTTGTGTCCCGTTTGCTTCCGTACCTCTTGGTTAGTGTTTCTAGGGTAATTGGCCTACTCAATTGACACTAATCCTTTAGCGTATTAGGTATTCGTGCGTAGAGGAGATTAGAATTCAAAGAAGAGTCGTAGAACTCCTTTTGGCCTCAAGTGCGCACTTTAAATAACCGTCCGTACATCGAGTCTCATTAATTCCATTCCGAACTTTAACTTGGACATGCTAGTTGTGATTTTCTTGGTTCCCAAGTTGATAAGGCCTCGCTCTTGAGTGTACATATATTGAGTGATACACGTGAGGGAGTGACTTTTGGGAGGTTTTGTTCTTTGGTGATCGCAACAATGTCGGATGTTGATGATGGAGTAAATTATGGCTCATGTGGCGATGATGCGAGTTGCTATGACTCGTATGGTGATGATGGAGACTATGGTTCCTACGGTGAGGATGATGGCCATTATTATGATGATGGAAACCATGGCTCCTATGGAGATGAAGCGGTTCACTATGACGATCGTGAAATTGATGATGACTATGAGGCTTGTGATGAAGAATGTGATGATGTCTATGCCTCTAGTCAAGAAATCGAAGATGGTGATGCTTCAAGGTACATTGATCCTACTTACTCTTCTTGTGATGAATTAGAGCATGATAGTGACATAGATAGGGATGATGATGTTGAACATATGGGTTATTCTTATGCATCTTCTCTTAGTGTTGCTAATGGTGTCCAAGGGAGTAGTAGAGGACCTTCCATTAGTATGGGAGGTGGTGGTGGTTGTTCCGTGGGGAAGGAGAAGCTTGCATCTTCTAGGTACGCTAAGCGACCTAGTGCTTCTAATTCCCATGTGGAGGTTGGTTTGAGAGATGGTGTTGCTTTTGCTACAACGGGGTTATATGCCGTGAAGGGCGTGGGTGGTTGTAGTAGGAGTAGTACTATGGGCTATGGAACCAAGGCGAGAGGCACTTATGGGTTCCATGGCAAGGTTCCTTCCTTGACTTCCAACAACATTGCTAATGTTGGGAGAGTGACGGGAAGTGGAGGTTGTTCTAGTGGTGTTGCCACTAGTGGAGGGATAAGGAAGACCCAAGTTGTTGGTGTTGACACTTGTGGGCGTCCAAATTCTCATTTGGGTGCCAATGTGCAAGACTTGGGAAGATGTAGGTTCGTTGTTGAGGTAGATGGTATTGGAGGATACTTGCTCAAAATTGGTGGTACCGATGCCAATTGTATTAGCACCTCTTTGGTTGATAGGCTTAGGATACCGTGCCACAAGCTAGAGCATCCTTATGAGTATGATGGAGTGTGGGTTTCTAAGGAGGCTCGGGTACTCATATCTCATGGGAGTTATAGATGCTATGTGTGGTGTGACGTGTATCCCATGCGTCATGTTGATGTGTGGATGGGTGAGCCGTGGTTGGAGGGGAAGAGGGTGCAATATAGTGTGGTGAAGGGTGCATATTTTGTGGGCGTAGGGCAAAGAGTCTATGACTTTGTGCCTTACCGGGCGAAGAGCCGAGTGCCTACTAGTGCCCTTTCTTTGGCTAGGCAAAGGAGCAAGGAGCAAGAACTTCATTCCATGGTTGACAATGTGCAAACAAGAAGTCCTACAAACACAAGCAATGGTGGGACATGTGCTAGAAAAGGGTTGATAGACATCAACAAGGTGAACCCGAAACCACAAGTTTCAATTCCAAGTGGTTCACCAACGAAGAAGAAGGAGACGTCGAGTGATGAGTCTCCTAGTCCTAGATTCCGGGTTGACGTGAAGAGTCCACCTACTCCGGCTATGGGCATTCTTGGGCCTCGTCCCAATTCGCCCGAATTTGAGAGACAAAAGATAGAGAGGAGTAAGGGAGTGACCGGTGACATTCCTCGAGTGGAAAAAGGAGAGGATGTGTTGAGTGATGTGAGTGGGATGTCACCACCCGAATCTACACCTAGCCTTGAAAGAAAAATGAGGGAAAAGAAAGAGGGAAAAAATAGTGAGGACACCCCTTATTCTAACCTTAACCCTTTACCTTTTTCTTCTACTTGTGTGAGTACTTGTGTAGGTATTCTTGGAGGCAAGCCGATGGAGCCTCAACCATGTTCCGAGATGGAAAGACAAGGTGAAGGAGATGCCGAATGCGAGCTACAAGGCGGAGACGTTCATGACACTTCAAAGGTATGTGTTAGTTCTTCCTCCCTTGAGCATGATACTTCCTTGTCTTGTGATCTTGCTTGTAACAACTCTATGCTAGTTGATGATTTGCATGAGTATAATGTGTTTGCAACTAGTGTAGAGCCTTCGGGTCAACTTGTGTGTGAAAATGAACCACTAGTTGAGAGGGTTGAAAGGCCACATCATGATGTGAGCTCGATTTTCATTGAACCTCTCTTTAGTGAAAATATTGAAGTTGACCTTGATTGTGAACCTTGTTATGACACCCCACCTATATTTGATAAAGGAGAAGATGAATTGCATGATGATCTTATTCTTCCCTTTGATTGCTTAATTGATAATGGTGGTCTCATGTGTCGTAGTGAGGGTGGATTTGACCTTGAGGAGTCTCTTGAGTGTGAGATGGATCGATTCATTTTCGATGACTCCTTGAGTGAGAGTGAAGGACCTAGTCTTGATTCTATGCTTTTATGTAACCATGAATTTGAGGTGCATGCCTTTACATTTCTATTGTTTGAAGGCAATCTCATTTGTGGTGGTGAATTGTATCGGACTAGGATCGGTAGTAGAGTCGAACCTCCATGGTTTGTCAAGTTAGGCTCTATGGATGATCCAACGTTTGGAACTCCGAGTGAGACGAGTGGTCTTGGTATTGGTCGTGTTGACCTACCTTCTAGTAGTCCTAGCCTTTGTTGTATGGACTATAATGATGAAGGACCTATTTTGGAGACCTTCCTTTGGAGTTTGTCCAAAAAGGAGGATTGTCTTAGGGTTGATTTGGGAGGTGAGGAGGTACCTCTCGGTGTGTGTATGAATGCTCTTAAGAAGGGGAGTGGAGTAGTCGATGTTAGTTTTGAGTTGAACTATTTTACTTACTCCATCCCACATGTTGAGCACACCTTGAGTGTTGGACATGCCAAAGCCCATGTGTCACATTGTGATAAAATTGATTTGAAGGCTTGGTGTGTTGGTCATAAGCTTAGGGGTTATAGGGAATTGGATTGCGACCTATTGCATGACCTTAATCTCTTTGCTTGTTACGATTTTGAGTGCTTGTTCTTGTTGAGCCAAGAACTTATTGTGTCCTTTGGGGATATACGCTTTTTCATGTGTATTGATGCTTGGCTCTATCACAAGAGTGTGTTTTCCACACAATTTGCACTTTTCTTGTTAAGCTAACCTACTTGGAAGTAGGAAATTTTGGTTGTGCTTGCTTTGATTGTAGGTTTTGATGGTGTGATTTCGAGGACGAAATCCTTTCAAGAAGGGGAGGATGATGCCGGGCAAATTGGCCCAAACAACAACCATCAAGAACCAAGCTTGAGAGCACAACGAACACAAGGCATGGCTCCGGAAACGTCTTGAAGATCATGCAATTGGAGCGCCAAGGAAGGAGGAGCACGTGGGCACCAAAGGAGAGGCTCGGGGGACACATTTTGAGCCGTTTCAAGAACTCCCAGGAAGGGGCGGAGCGCCTCTTTGGAAGGGCGGACCGCCCACTTGATGAAGCCTCTCTGGACCTGCACTGGGCGGACCGCCCCTATGCAATGGGCGGACCGCCTACTTCATTGTGGTGGGGCGCCTACTTCATTGTGGTGGGGCGCCTACTCCTGAGGTGGGGCGCCTGTTTGGCCTACACTGCAACTAGGCGGGGCGCCTCTTTTGGCTAGGCGGGGCGCCTACTCACGGGCCATTTGAAGACTTGTTTTTGTGGTGTAATTCCTATTCTAGCCCTAGGTGCTTTTATTACACTAACTTGTCTTATGGGCTTTTAGTCATTTCACATTGATGTATGGGTAAACTATATAAGCTTCCCTTTGCCATTTCATTCATTAGTTAGTCATTGTTTAGAAGATAGAATTGAGAGAGAACATTGAAGAGGCCGAGCCCTTCTTGTTGAAGCCCGAGGCTTCATGCATCTCGTTGACTTGGAACCTATGGAGATCGACACCTAGTTGATTCCATTGTAAGGTTCGAGTTTCCCTTCTCCCTTTTGAATTCAATTAACGTTAGTAAATTGAATTCGATTCTTTCTTCTACTTTCTTGCCTTCCTATTCTCGATTTCTTGTTATCTTTTATCGCTTCCGCATTGTATGTATCGTGTTTAGCTTCCGCGTATTTTCGATTGCATCAAAGATAAACTTTATCTTTAAATAAAACAACAACCTTATCTTAACAAATTAAAAGATAAAGAAAAAAATTTTGAATTCAATTAGGTGGATTGTAAATCTACCAATAGTTTCTATATAACTCAACTGAAATCTCAATGAGTAGGGAATGAGTCACATTGTAACGAATTGGTTGTTAATATGATTCCTTCAAGTTCGTTAACACAAGATATGTAATGAAGCTTATTGGTGAAAAAACCTCGGTTAGTCGTTTCATGAGTAAGGACTTCGATTGGCGTGCCGATAATTTTAAACTCTTTGCAAGGACTATTGGGACTTATCTGTAAAATTTTAGCTAAATCAGACCTCGTTTAGTTGGCATCGGAAGAAAGTTTCAGTTTTTATTGTCGATGAAAATTAAAAAAAGATTTTCGAGCTCGGTTTTGGCGAATGAGCACCGATTCGAAATCCGAAAGCGCCGTTAGGTTCGTATGATTATTTGTAACTTTTGTGAACTTTTGAAATTGAATTTCGATGTTGTTGGGCTAGTTTTCGCTAAAATGCCGAAAGTTAAATAATTTGACTTTTTTCTATTTAATTTGCATATTCAGTTTTGGGAGTCCGATTTGAGATCTGCCTTAGCAAGTGTGTTACATATATTTTTTATAACTTACTTGAGAAATTTAGAATTATTTCGAATTTCATAGGTCTTCGTTTTAATTTTTGCGAATTTTAAAGGAAAAAGAAAAAAAAGTGAAAAAGGATAAAAAAAAAAGAAATGAAAGGCGATGGGGTTCAATCTTTAGCTTTATAAAAGCTAAGGTCGATCAGGGGGAGAAATATAGAACAGAAAGGAGAGACAATGAAAAATATATCAGAAAATGAGAAAAGAGCCGGAAAAAGATAGAATTTTCACCCCGAAACATTCTGGTAATGATCTTAATGCATTATTTTAGTTTATTACGTGTATTTGAATATATTTTGACGGTAAAAATTGGGATATTAGACATCGTTTTAATAAGTTCAACTGATAGTTTAAAGGGTCAATTGGACCCGATAGTGGAATTGATTATATATTCATACTCGGTGAGTTATGTGCAACATATAAATATAATTTATTTAGGATTTGGTTACGTGACCTTAAACCATGTACATAAGCCTGGCCTACGTATTGCGTATGCAAATAGAGTATCAGGTTCCTACCTGGATTGTTCCAAGATGTGAGGAATGAAGACTTTAGCCTTATGTGATATATTTTTTTGCTTATTGAACACAGTGGGACTGTTTGGCAATGAATCCAAAAGGATAAAGTGGTTGTTGGGTAGCAGTGTTAACTTTGGAATGAGGTAAGTGATTATATCCATTTCTTTTAGAGGCACCTGGTCTCGTGGATTTTCTACCACGTGTTCCTTACGTGTGTAGCTGCCGATAGGCGTACTCGTTACGCCTTACCTTGGATTTACATTGTATATTAAATGTTATGTTTTGTTGTTGGTATTGCATTAAGGATCTGAGAATTATACACTGGCTGTAAGTTGGCATCTACTCCCCGGCTGTCGGTGAAAGCCCCGCGTCGGTGAAGGGTTATTATTCCATCACATTGCATTCATATGATGTTACACCCCATATGTTTAAAGTGACGTATATCATTCTAATGACATGTTAAGAATTATTTAAGTGAGTTTGAAGTCATAATATGACCATATAAGATGTTTATATATTGAATATAAAGTTTGGGAAAGTCAGATTTAAGTTGCGGAAAAACCAACTAAGGAATTGCCTAGTAATGGAGCTTTTTCAGCAATTAATTTCGTGTGTTATATGAGGTATCTTGGGGACATATCATATACCAAAATGAAGGTCTTGGAGTGTAGTTTTCAACACTTTTGATGGTTTATTCATAGAATATCTGGATAAGAAGATATGAGCATCAGAAATCAGCCCAGAAAAAGGGACATAAACGCAAAAGAGGACTAAAACTTAAATGTTTCAAGTATAAAAGGAAAAATCTTCCTCCATCTCGTCATTTCCAGAACTCTAAAGAGAGAAACAGTGCTCTCATTATATTTTAAGCAACTTTTATGATTTTGAAGGAAAGACGTCAATTGTAACTCGAAATTGAAGACGGATTGCGTCAAAACGCTCTACGCGATTAAGGTAACGTTATGCTACCTTCAATTTCGTTTATAGTTTGAGTTTTAGAGTTACTTCATGGCTAAGTAAAGTGCCTAAATGCCGTATTATAGCTTGTTTAAGCTTTAGTAGGTGTGGAATTCAAAGGAAACAAGGTTTAGAAGTAAGAAGCATCAACGGTATGTAAGACTAAACCTTTCTTTTAGCAAGGCATGTATTTTTTAGCTTTTGAAGCTTTTCTTAATTATAAAATTAGTATTTCTTCTGAGAAACTTGTATGGTACCAAGGAAACCTTGTATATACTTAATTTGGTACTAAAATCCAAGGTGAAAGACGTCCAAATCAGCAAGACAAAACGTTTCAAAATCTAGAAAAATTGTTATGATCTTTGGACAGTTGTTAGTATATTGATCATAACTCCATGTACAAAATTGATATTTAGATTCTTTAAGAATCCCCAGAACTCTAAGACATATATCTAAAACTTTCATAAAGACTACGAAGTCTATAACTTTGATCTACACTCTGAAAATTAGGTTGAAAGTTAGGATAGTGGTCCTGTCCAGACATTCTATCTGAGGATTTGTTATGTCATCCGGTTGTCTCATCTTGTTATTCGTTTAACATGTTTATGCTATCAGTTTATCCGGGTATCCATTTCCGTGTATATTATAGTACTGGTTCTGTTTTGCGGATCATCCAGTTTCAGAGGAAACTCTGCCGAAATTTTTATAAAAGTCAAGGAGTTAGACAAATTCTAAGTTTCAGGTTGTGTCTATAATTCCATCCCGAGTTTTCTTATCATTCCTTCGAGTCCATATATATTGTTGCCACGTGTGTTAAGCCTCATACATGTTTATTCTTATATTGCGATCATGTTATGTGTGATTTGGAGTCCCCCATAGAGGCTGGACATTGGACACACAGTCCGGTCGCGTGTGATACTACTCGTCTGGGGGATACAGCCCCTCTGGTTCAGACGGGAGTTGAAACACCTAGTGTGACCGGGTGTTATTCACACACTCTGGCCAGAGAGACTAGATATTACTGGCTGGGGGGATATAGCCCATAACGCCCGCCAGGTTTGTTATATACGCGTATATAGCCACAATATGCATTACATGATTATACATGAGGCTAGTTCAGGTTTTCAGTTACCTGATTTGGGGGGGATACAGCCCATAACACCAGACAGGTACTAGTTCAGATGTTCAGATACCTGATTTGGGGGGATATAGCCCATAACACCGGACAGGAAACAGTTCAGATAACAGTTCAGTTTTAGCTCAGTACCAGTTATCAGTTCTCAGTTTTCAGCCACCAGTTCTTAGCGTCAGGATCAGTTG
Source organism: Petunia axillaris subsp. axillaris (assembly GCA_029990575.1). NCBI lineage: Eukaryota > Viridiplantae > Streptophyta > Magnoliopsida > Solanales > Solanaceae > Petunia > Petunia axillaris. The sequence continues at coordinate 11,385,870 of JARKNS010000007.1, forward strand.
ACAGTTATCAGTTCCAGTTTCTAGTTACTAGTTCTCAGTCATATTACAGTTATTTATCAGTATAGTTCACCTCAGTCATCAGTTTCAGATTCAGCTAGACTTCAGTTTATATTCAGATCATGTTTAGTACGTTCTTCAGATTTCCAGCTATATTGCTATGCTCCAGCTCATATTTACATATTTATATTCCAACCTTACAGTTTCATTCAAGTATAATATATTATATGCTCATGCCTTACATACTTGGTACACATCGTACTCACGCCCTTTTTTTTTGGGGCGCTGCGTTTCATGCCGCGCAGGTGCAGATAGATCAACGCTTGGACCACGTTAGTAGGCCATCTATCAGCTATTGGAGTCACTCCACTTACTCTCGGAGTTACTTATCTTTTGGTATGTGTACAGTAAGCCAGTTTGGGTATGGCGGGGGCTTGTCCCGTCCTTTGTATATTCAGTTCAGCACTCTTAGAGGCCTGTAGATATGTCCCTGTGTGGTTCTGTCAGTATGCTATGTATGTCAGCTTATGTTAGCCTTGTCAGCTTTTTTTGCATTTTATAATTCTTATCAGTTAGGTTTATGCTTATTCCGTTTATCAGTTATATTCATGGTTAGCAGATTATCAGTAGGATTAGTGATGATCGACACTTAGTGTTGGTCATCCGTCGTGACCCTAGGTTAGGTCGTGACAAAAGTGGTATCAGAGCAGTTAGTCCTAGGGTGTCTACAGGCCGTGTCTAGTAGAGTCATGTTCAGGAGAATGTTGCGCGCCATACTTTTGAACATGAGGCTACAAGGCACTTAAGGACAGTTGTCTTTCTTTATTCTCTAGATCGTGCGATATAGCCATGATTATAGAATTCAGCTCTCTAAGAATAGTGTTTTCAGCAAAGCGATGCCGCCGAAGAAACTTACAACTACCCAGAAGGGCAAGGTCATTGCCGGTAAGGATACTAGTAGAGTGCCACCTGAGGTGGATGAGAGTGAGGAGTCCAGACCTGATGCTCCATCTAAGGCCTCACAGATCCCTTAAGTTCAGGGCGATATTAGAGGTACTGCAGTTGCCATACCTCCAGATCATCTGCCCAATAGTCAGGGGCAGAAAATGAGGGATGCCATCAGATTATTGACCAGTGTTGTAGTTGCTCAGACTAGAGAGTACGGTGCAGATGCCCAAGGAGATGTTAGATCCAGGATCAAGGATTTTATCAGACTAGAGCCTCCAGTCTTTACTGGATCTCGTACAGGAGAGGACCCTCAGGATTTTCTAGTGAGGATAACCAGGGTATTGAGGGTCATGCACGTGTCAGACACAGAGTTAGTAGAGTTCGCTGCATTCAGATTGCATGACCTAGTAGTAGGGTGATATCAGACATGGGAGCTATCTAGAGGGCCTGATGCTACTCCCGTGACTTGGAAGGAATTTTTGGATGCCTTCCTTCATCAGTATATGCCTATAAAGACAGAGAGAGAACGTGCCGATCAGTTCTTGACCCTGAGATAGGGAAGTTTGAGTGTAGAAGAGTATAATTATCGCTTTAATTCTTTAGCAAGGTTCGCCCCTACTGTGGTAGCGAGTATGGAGGATAGAATTCATAGGTATGTAGTGGGACTTGGTCCACACCTGGTGAACGAGTGTATGATGGTTGCTATGCAGTCAGGTATGAACATATCACGCATTCAGGCATTTGCCTTATCACTTGAGGAGAGAAAGAAGAAATAGAGAGCCGACATGGATAGAGTGTTACATAAGAGGGACAAATTGTTTGGTTCATTCAGAGAGACATCCAGAGCGAGTAGGCAGCAAAGTGTTAGACAACCACCAGCTAGTATACCTCCAGGGTCTCGTGGCCCGAGATCTGATAGACCTCCTCGGTCCAGATCTAGTCACGCATCGCAGACTTAAGGATTTAAGCGTCGTGGTGCTTCTGTACAGGCCAGTTAGACATATCCCAAATGTCTAGAATGTGGTAGAAGCCACTTGAGACCATGTAAGTTAGGAGTTTATACTCGTTATATTTGTCAAAAGGCAGACCATTTCATGAGAAGTTGCTCGACTAGGGGTGGTAGTTGTACAGCCCAACCAGCTAGATCAGCAGTTGCTTGCTTGGAACCAGTACGCCCTCAGGGGCAAGTTCCTCGGGCACCAGTAGAACTGAAAGAACTTAAGGAGCAGCTGAAGGATTTGTTAGATAAAGGCTTCATTAGACCTAGCATTTCCTCGTGGGGAGCCCCGGTATTATTTGTGAAAAATAAAGATGCCTCTCTACGCATGTGCATAGATTACAGATAGCTGAATAAAGTCACAATAAAGAATGAATACCTTCTGCCCAAAATTGATGACTTGTTCGACTAGTTCCAGGGTGCCAAGTGCTTCTCGAAGATAGATTTGCGATCAGGCTACCATCAGGTTAGAGTCAGAGAATCTGATATATCTAAGACTGCATTCAGGACTAGGTATGGTCATTATGAGTTTTTAGTGATGTCGTTTGGACTCACTAATGCCCCTGCAGTATTTATGGATCTGATGAACAGCGTATTCAGGCCTTATCTAGGTTTATTTGTGATTATATTTATTGATGATATTCTCATCTATTCAAAGCCTGAATCAGAGCATCCGGAGCACCTACGCACAGTATTGGGTACTCTTCGGGACCAGCAATTATATGCTAAGTTCTCAAAGTGTGAATTCTGGTTAAATTCAGTGGCATATCTTGGCCACATAATTTCAGCAGAAGGAATTGAAGTAGATAATCAGAAGATCGAGGCTGTGAAGAATTGGCCAGACCTACGACGCCAACTGAAGACGTGCGTTTTTTTCTCCATTGCAGTTCCACTGACAAAATTGACACAGGAAACAGCTAAATTTGAGTGGTCTGATTCTTGCGAGCACAGCTTCTAAGAACTAAAGAACAGGTTGATAAAAGCTCTAGTACTTACACTTCCAGAGGGATCTGAGGGCTATGTCATTTGCTGTGATGATTCTCGAATCGGTCTTGTTTGTGTATTGACGCAGCACGGAAGAGTAATTGCTTATGCTACCAGGAAGCTGAAAAAAACACGAGCAGAACTATCCTACTCATTATTTGGAGCTTGCAGCAGTCATTCATTCATTGAAGATTTGGAGACATTATTTGTACGGTGTTCATGTTGATATTTATAGAGACTACAAGAGCCTCCAGTACATATTTAAGCAGAAGGAGCTAAACCTACGACAGAGATGGTGGCTAGAGTTGCTGAAAGACTATGACATAGACATACTTTATCATTTGGGTAAAGCGAATGTTATTGCTGATGCCCTTAGTCGTAAGTGTATGGGTAGTATGTCTTTTTGCAGCCACAGAAAAGAGAGTTAGCTCATACACTCCACTACTTGGCCATCATGGGAGTCAGATTAATAGATTCAGAGGACGTAGGAGTTACATTTCAGAATGCAACCACTATTTTCCTAGTGACATAAGTAAAGAAGCGCCAGTATGAGGATCCAGTTCTAGTTCAATATAGGCAGATAGCCAGAAGAAAACCGAAATCACCATATAGGTTACTAGTGACGGGGTTCTTATGTATAAAGATAGACTTTATGTTCCTGATATGGAAGATTTACGTGGACAGATTATAGCAGAGGCACATTATTCTAGGTACATTATTTATCTAGGTTCGACTAAGATGTACCATGATCTTAAGCAGATTTATTGTTGGGACGGAATAAAGCGAGACATAGCAGAATTTGTGGCTCAGTGTCCTAACTTCCAGCAGGTCAAAGTCTAGCATCAAAAACCTAGTGGCTTGTTGCAGGAAATAGAGATTCCATCATGGAAATGAGAAGCAGTGAATATGGACTTCATTACAGGCTTGCCCCGTACGCGGAGTAAGTATGACTGTATCTGGGTTATGGTAGGCAGACTTACTAAATCAGCTCATTTCTTGCCAGTTAGAACTACATATACAACAGAGGATTATGCCAGGCTTTATATCAGATAGATAGTGCGCCTACATGGTATTCCGGTATCTATTATTTCAGACAGGGGCACACCAGTTTACAGCTAATTTCTAGCGATCGTTCCAGACAGGTTTAGGGACACATGTGAATCCGAGAACAAAATTTCATCCCTAGACAGATGGACAGGCTGAGCAGACCATTCAGACATTAGAAGATATGATTATAGCTTACGTATTAGATTTTGGAGGCAGCTGGAGTGATCATCTACTGTAGATAGAGTTTGCATATAATAATAGCTATCATTCTAGCATATAGATGAGCCATATGAAGCTTTGTATGGGCGCAAATGCAGGCTTCCATAGGATGGTTCGAGGTTGGCAAGTCTCAATTTATAGGTCCAGATTTAATCCAGCAAGCAGGTGATAATGTCAAGTTGATCAGGGAAGGATTATTAGCAGCACAGAGCAGACGGAAGTCCTATACAGATAACCGATGTCGAGATTTAGAATTTCAGATTGGCGATTGGGTATTCCTGAAAGTATCACCTATGAAAGGTGTTATGAGATTTGGAAAGAAGGGGAAGCTTAGCCTTAGATTTATTGGTCCATATCAGGTTATCAGGCGAGTTGGGCGTGTAGCCTACGAGTTAGACCTTCCAGCAGAACCTTCAGGAGGTCCATCCAGTATTTCATGTTTCCATGCTCAGAAAAATATGTCGGAGATCCTTCTAGAGTTGTACCAGTAGATAATGTTCAGATCACAAAGCAGTTGACTTATGAAGAAGTGCTAGTTGCAATTTTAGATAGATAGATTCGTCGACTAAGGACGAAAGATATTCCTTTAGTTAAGATGTTATAGCAAAGAAATAATGTAGAAGAAATAACTTGGGAAGCTGAAATGACATGAGAGCCAAATATCCACATCTCTTCACTACTTCAAGTATGTAACAGAATGTTGCTTAATGCTCCTACATACTTCATTTAACATTCGAGGACCAATGTTCCTAACAGGAGAAGATTGTTACACCCCGTATGTCTAAAGTGACGTATATCATTCTAATGACATGTTATGAATTATTTAAGTGAGTTTAAAGTCATAATATGACCATATAAGATGTTTATATATTGAATATAAAGTTTGGGAAAAGTCGGATTTAATTTGCGGAAAAACCGACTAAGGAATTGCCTTGAAACGGAGCTTTTTCAGCAATTACTTTCGTGTATTATATGAGGTATTTTGGGGACATATCATATACCAAATTTAAGGTCTTGGAGTGCAGTTTCCAACGCTTTTGACGGTTTGTTCATAAAATATCTGGATAAGAAGATATGAGCATCAGAAATCAGCCTAGAAAAAGGGACATAAACGCAAAAGAGGACTAAAACTGAAATATTTCAAGTATAAAAGGAAAAATCCTCCTCCATCTCATCATTTCCAGAACTCTAAAGAGAGAAACAGTGCTCTCATTATATTTTAAGCAAATTTTATGATTTTGAAGGAAAGACGTCAATTGTAACTCGAAATTGAAGACGAATTGCGTCAAAACGCTCTACGCGATTAAGGTAACGTTATGCTACCTTCAATTTCGTTTATAGTTTGAGTTTTAGAGTTTTTCTTGGCTAAGTAAAGTGACTAAATGCCGTATTATAGCTTGTTTAAGCTTTAGTAGGTGTGGAATTCAAAGGAAACAAGGTTTAGAAGTAAGAAGCATCAACGGTATGTAAGACTAAACCTTTCTTTTGGCAAGGCATGTATCTTTTAGCTTTTGAAGCTTTTCTTAATTATAAACTTAGTATTTCTTCTGAGAAACTTGTATGGTACCAAGGAAACCTTGTATATACTTAATTTGGTACTAAAATCCAAGGTGAAAGACGTCCAAATCATCAAGACAAAACGTTTCAAAATCTGGAAAATTGTTTTGATCTTTGGACAGTTGTTACTATATTGCTCATAACTCCTTGTACAAAATTGATATTTAGATTCTTTAAGAATCCCCAGAACCCTAAGAATATATCTAAAACTTTCATAAAGACTATGAAGTCTATAACTTTGATCTACACTCTGAAAATTAGGTTGAAAGTCAGGACAGTGGTCCTGTCCAGACATTTTATCTGAGGATTTGTTATGTCATCCGGTTGTCTCATCTTGTTATCTGTTTAACATGTTTATGCTATCAGTTTATCCAGGTATCCATTTCCGTGTATATTATAGTGCTGGTTCTGTTTTGTGTATCATCCAGTTTCACAAGAAACTCTGCTGAAATTTTTATAAAAGTCAAGGAGTTAGACAAATTCTAAGTTTCAGGTTGTGTCTATAATTCCGTCCAGAGTTTTCTTATCATTCCTTCGAGTCCATATATATTGTTGCCACATGTGTTAAGCCTCATACATGTTTATGCTTATATTGCGATCATGTTATGTGTGATTTGGAGTCCCTCATAGAGACTGGACATTGGACACACAGTCCGGTCGCGTGTGATACTACCCGTCTGGGGGATACAGCCCCTCTGGTTCAGGCAGGAGTTGAAACTCCTAGTGTGACCGGGTGTTATTCACACACTCTGGCCAGAGAGACTAGATATTACTGGCTGGGGGGATATAGCCCATAACGCCCACCAGGTTTTTATATACGCGTATATCGCCACAGTATGCATTACATGATTATACATGAGGCTAGTTCAGGTTTTCAGTTACCTGATTTGAGGGGATACAGCCCATAACACCATACAGGTACTAGTTCAGATGTTCAGTTACCTGATTTGGAGGGATATAGCCCATACACCAGATAGGTACCAGTTCAGATAACAGATCAGTTTTAGCTCAGTACCAGTTATCAGTTCTCAGTTTTCAGCCACCAGTTCGTAGCGTCAGGATCAGTTGACAGTTATTAGTTCCAGTTTCTAGTTACTAGTTTTCAGTCATATTACAGTTATTTATCAGTATAGTTTAGCTCAGTCATTAGTTTCAGATTCAGCTAGACTTCAGTTTATATTCATATCATGTTTAGTACGTTCTTCAGATTTCCAGCTATATTGCTATGCTCCAGCTCATATTTACATATTTATATTCCAACCTTACAATTTCATTCAGCTATAATATATTATATGCTCATGCCTTACATACTTGGTACATATCGTACTCACGCCCTTTTTTTTTTGGGCAGATAGATCAACGTTGGACCACGTTAGTAGGCCATCTATCAGCTATTGGAGTCACTCCACTTACTCCTGGAGTTACTTATCTTTGGTATGTGTACAGTCATCCAGTTTAGGTATGGCGGGGCCTTGTCCCGTCCTTTGTATATATTCAGTTCAGCACTCTTAGAGGCCTGTAGATATGTCCCTGTGTGGTTCTGTCAGTATGCTATGTATGTCAGCTTATGTTAGCCTTGTCAGCTTTTGTGCATTGTATAATTCTTATCAGTTAGGTTTATGCTTATTCTGTTTATCAGTTATATTCATGGTTAGCAGATTATCAGTAGGATTAGTGATGATCGACACATAGTGTTGGTCATCCATCGTGACCCTAGGTTAGGTCGTGACATATGCATTATATATCATTCATATGCATTACATTGCATATTATATTGGGTACAGGAGTATTCCGCCCCAGGTGCAGGAGTATTCTGCTCTTATGTCAGATAGTGAGTGTAGGAGTATTCCGCCCCAGCTTTACATTATATCGGGTGCAGGAGTATTCTGCTCCAGGAGCAAGAGTATTCCGCTCTTATGTCAGATACTGAGTGCAGGAGTATTTCGCCTCAGCTTTACATTATATCGGGTGCAGGAGTATTCCGCCACAGGAGAGTGCAGGAGTATTCCGCCTCTTATTTATATCATATTGGGTGCAGGAGTATTCCACCCCAGGAGCAGGAGTATTCCGCTCCAGTTGGCTATCAGATTGGATTCCCCTCGAATGCAGGAGTATTCCGCTTCGAGATGGGATGACGGGCACATGTCACCCTTTGCATCATATTTCATTTTATTTCATTTCATCTCATTTCATTTCATTTCATATCATTGTGTAAACTTGTGGTACATAACTACTGTTCTGCCTAGACGTGCATTGCTTATTTATTGATATGTTTCTGGCTCGTATTCCTGGTTGAGTTTATGGTTTCATATGTGTTTTCAGTGGTTATCTGGCTCTTCCTTTTTATAATTTAAATAAGAAGAATTTGGTTTATCTGTTTCTTCTCCCTGGCTAGCTATTCTATTCTTTGAGGTGGCTAGTCTGCCCCACTTATTGAGTCCTTTTGACTCACGCTTGTTTGTTGTTTGCTTCTTGTCTATCTATTTCGTTTCGGCAGGTTCGCTCCAGGATTGAGTTCGCCACGTTGTGAAGAAGCGAAGACGACTTCAGCTGTCAGGGTGAGCCAGCTTTTATTCCGGATGGCCTCCAGTTTTGTGTTTATCATTTCAGTTGCATTTTGCTCCCTTCAGGAGGTATCTGTCTTCTTTGTTACTCTTAGATGTCTAGTCTGGATAACCCTAAACCTAGTATGTTGGATAGTCAGCTGTAATTTCTTTTATACATCTTAGATGTATTAGTATGTCTGTGTTTTTTTTTTTAAGTATTGTCCTAATTTATGAATTGTTATATTAATTTTCCTAATTTAATTGGTAAGGGTTCGCCTGACGGGTCTAGGGGAGGATGTCGGGTGCCCGCACAGCCTAACCGGACTCCAGATCATGTGAGTTGGTGTCAGAGACCGGTTTAGAATCTATCCAGACTAAGACAGTGTCTAGTAGAGTCTCGCTGATGGGTACGTAGATGTCCGTACTTATCTACGAGAGGCTATAATGGCATTTAGGAAGTTTCACTTCCTTCATTTCTGATCGTGCGTCGGTCTAGGATTCAAAATTTTTTTTTGTTAATTCGTTAATTCTTTCGTGGTAATTGTGAACCCTCGTGCAACAATTCAGCAAATGGTATGAGTTCAAGACGAAGCAGTCTAGCATGGGGCTAGCACTGACGAAGCCCCGAGAGTGTTGATCGTGCTGACGATCTAGTTACGGAGGTCCCAGTCGTACAAGCTCGCGATGGGCAAGGGAGCAGGACCTTGTGGTTCCCTTGGCTCTCTACGATGCTTTTACGAAAATCTTGGCAACGCAGATACTGCAAGAACCTATTATTCGCTAGGTAACTTATCAGGTTGCCGCAGATACAGATGTTCGGTCTCAGGGAGCTCCTATTCAAGTTCTTAGTATTGCTGCAGTAAAGTATGTTCCGGAGACGGCATGTTTTGTGCCTCTAGTCTCTAGTTATTCTGGCTGGTTAGCTAGCCTAAGTAATTGCCCGGTCCGAGTATCTGAAAAGGCTGCATTATTTTACCCAATTGAACCTTCCGATATTCTTAAACCATGCATCAGATAATCCCTGCGTAAATTTTAAAATACAATGATGTCAGCGTATCCTTCAGGCTCTTGATTATATCGAGCGGTATGGTGTTGATTATTCTTCTTTCTAGTTTCAGGGGTCTAGCTTTGAATTGGTGGGCCGCTCTCTTATTAGCTAACTTGGTTCGATCTTTCTTCTAGATTCGGGAAAAAGTTCCTTTCGGGCAGCGAGCGAAATGAAAAGAGTCGCCAGTTTGAGTGGATTAGACACGGTAGCCTGTCGGTTAGACTACAGGTTTCAGAATATGAGATTGAATTCTATAGAATGGCTGAATATGCATTAGAACTAGTCCATGAGCCTTTCGAGAGATTCAAAGATTTATTGATGACCTTTATCCTTCCTTGAGATCCCATATGGCTCGAAAATTTGAGATTGGGACTTTCTTTGATGTCGTTATTGATATTGCTCAGAGGTATTAGACATACCATAAGTTAGAGCGGGAGAGCAATGAGATCCAACGGCCCTAGTGGGTAACCATGGTACCTCATTTGGAGGTAAGAGTTCTGATTATTTTGGGAGATCACCTTCAAGGTTATCTTAGCTTGTGTCACGTGATTCTTAGATTGCACCAGTAGTTCGTCAAGATCAGACCCAGTTTTCTTTTTACAGCTATCAACAATCTGTGTAGCTTTTTATTTTCAGCAGAAAGGTATTATCATTGTCATGAGTCTGATTATCCTTTGAGGAGTTTTCTTTTACTTTTGCAAGTAGGCAGTCATCCTTTCTCTCGTCATCAGGCACCTGCACAGTCGCAGGGGATTTCATTTAGATCTCAATCGGTCAGAGAAATGCCACCATCCAGTAGAGGTCGAGAGCGTGGTGGCAATGGTTCTTGAGAAGGTGATTATCAGGGTAGTAGCTCAGCTCAGCTGTAGAGGCAGTTCGTCTGGTAGGAATATCCGATGTAGTACACCCATGTAATTCTTCTTCCATTATAGGTGAGTAAGATTTGATTCTTCTGATCGGTCTGAACTTCAAATATCTTACCATATTTCCATGGCTTCCTTGGATATTATTCTATTAAGAATCGGTTGCGGTAGAGAGGTGAGCTTCTGATATGATTTATTAAGGAAATTTGTGAGATCCTACTAATTTATCTGATTTAAGTGTGAGAGATTTTGGAGTGAGAGTCGGTATTGTCTGCTTGGCATCTTGTTACGCCACCTTCTGTTATAATGTCAAGTCAGTCTACCTCTCTTTGGAACTCAGTGTCGGTAGGATGATGGGATCCTAATTCTTCACCATCAGATAGTGTTATCATTTCTTCCGGTGCAAAGTGATTAGTAAGTAATATTCGATCTACGTATCTCCTCTTGGTTCAAAACGCTAGTAAAGTCATGTTATCCTATGAGCTTGTCTGGTTTATAAAATAGTTTCTTGTAAATTGTCAGAGTTTCTTTCTTATTGGGAGGTCAAATTGGCATGGATGTTGTTCCATAAAGCTCATTTAGTATCTGTTTCTTCAATTGCGATTTTTGGGCTACTTTGACTCGTAAGTAGTCTAGCTTTGGTAGCCAAGCAAATAAGAAAATGAGCTTCCTGAAGCTCTAATTATTTCTATCCTCGGTCCATTTCCATTTGTTCTTCGTCCGGCACTAGTGAGCTTGGGTAGTTGGTACCCTATTGTGATGTTCCCTGTATTGAGCCAAAGTGCGTGTCAAGGTAGCCGGGTAAGCACATTGTTGTTTTTCAAGGCTACTAAGGGTAATGAGAGGCATCATTTAACCTTTCAGTTGAAACATCAGACGGTGGTGCTTATAGAAAATGTATGGAGTTGTGACTCGAGAGTTGCAGCTATTTGGGAACTCCAAAGGGTAGTTGGTAGCTTAGGTCTACCTACGTTCAACCTTTAACTTAATCTTCTTTAGTCCAGCAGACTGTGTGGGGATGGTTATTCCTATTAAAATGCTGCATGAGTTTGTGCTTTAAGTGGAGGAGTCTTCCTCCAAATACTGAATGGTAATACTAAATCTCTAAGGCGTTGATACCACTTTTGTCACGACCCAACCTAGGGCCACAACAGAAACCTACAATGAGTGTCGATCATTTCTAAACCCACTAATAATCTATTAATGCTAGAGATAAGCAGGAAACGTGATCATATATACGTATCTATCTGCTGAAAGCATAAAGTCTGGAAAGATGACACGACTCTAACTTGCTGGCAATTAGAACACTGAGCCACAAATTCTGCTATGTCACACTTCATTCCGTTCCACCAGTAAATCTTCTTAAGATTATGGTACATCTTAGTCGAACCTGGATGAACAGTGTATTTGGAATAATGTGCTTCTATCATAATCTGTCCACGTAAATCTGCAACATCAGGAACAAAAAGTCTATCCTTATACATGAGAACACCATCAGTTGTAACCCTGTATGGTGACTCTGGTTTTCTTCTGGCTATCTGTCTGTATTCAACTAGAACTGGATCCTCATACTGACGCTGTTTTACTTTATGAAAAATTTAGAGTTAAAGGTCTAGTGCAGCTAGTCGTCCATCCATCATTGGCATATCTCCTTCACACCTCAACTCTTTGAGAAGTTACTTTAGCATTATAAGTGCACATGTAATCAACTTTGTTGCTGGTATTCTGCCTCAGCTCATGGTCCAACTACATGTCTCTTTATTTTCACTTTTTTCAAGTCATAATACTTCCAATTCAAAGACAATACCCTGAAGTAGATGTTCAGTCTGAAGATCATTCCTGGTCTGCATCATACTATCCAGTAGTATTTGCATGATCCTTATCCTTATATGATGGACCTTGTTCAGATGAACCTTTGACATAAGTAGGATATGAGTAATTACATTCCCACAAGGAGCTTGCGGAATAACACTAACATCAACTGAGATGTTGCATAGTGCGTTCGTAAAAATAATATAGCTTGCATCAAATCTTCTATAGTGTGCAGTGACAAGGTACTTCAAAAGCTCCCCCTATTGTATCGAGCGTGACCTAATTCTTAGTTCCATCGACCTAATTCAAAAGGTGATTATCGGCTGAATCATGTTGATCCATCCAGAGTTCCGTATATCTTTGTTTCGAAAAAAGTAAAACTCTCCTCTCGTGATCGAGGAAGGGTCAGTATAGTCAAAATAAGCTGGGCAATGGTATTATCATATTATCCAGATATGTTTTGTTCCAAGAGTTCAGTATCCATGTTATAACTCTGATTCTGCAATCATGAGATAATGTCTGTTGAGTAGCTTATGAAGGTCGTGCAAGTTCTTTTGTAATTTGTGCGAATTTTCCTTTTGACTTAGGCTCGTTCAAGGACTAACGAGAATTTAAGTGGAGGAGAATGAAACAACCTCGGTTAGTCGTTTCGGGAGTTAGGACTCCGATTGATGTGCCGATAATTTAAAAATCTTCGTAAAGACCATTGGGATTTATCTTAAATTTTTAGCTAAATCAGACCTCGTTTAGTAGGCATCGGAAGAAGGTTTCAGTTTTTATTGTCGATAAATATTAACAAGAGATTTTCAAGCTCGGTTTTGGCGAATGAGCTCCGATTCGAAATCCGAAAGCGCCGTTAGGTTCGTATGATTATTTTAACTTTTATAAACTTCCGAAAGTGAATTTTGATATTGTTCGGCTAGTATTCGCTAAAATGCCGAAAGTTAAATAATTTGACCTTTTCCATTTAATTTTCATATTGAGTTTCGGGAGTCCAGCAAGTGTGTTACGTATATTTTGTATAACTTACTTGAGAAATATAGAATTATTTCGAATTTCGTAGGTCTTCGTTTTAATTTTCTCCTTAGCAGCGAATTTTAAAGGAAAAAGAAAAAAAGGGAAAAAGGACAAAAAAAGAAATGAAAGGCGGTGGGGTTCAATCTTTAGCCGTATAAAAGCTAAGGTCGATCAGAGGGAGAAATATAGAACAGAAAGGAGAGACAACGAAAAATATATTAGAAAATGAGAAAGAGCCGGGAAAAGATAGATTTTTCTCCCGAAACATTCAGGTAATGATCTTAATGCATTATTTTAGATTATTACGTGTGTTTGAATATATTGTGACGGTAAAAATTGAGATACTAGACATCATTTTAATAAGTTCCACTGATAGTTTAAAGGGTCAATTGGACCCCGATAGTGGAATTGATTATGTATTTCTACTCAGTGAGTTATGGGCAACAAATAAATGTAATTTATATAGGGTTTGGTTACGTGACCTTAAACCATGTACATAGCCCTGGCCTACGTATTGCGTATGCAAATAGGGTATCAGGTTCCTACCTGAATTGTTCCAAGATGTGAGGAATGAAGACTTTAGCCTTATGTGATATATTTTTTGCTTATTGAACACAGTGGGATTGTTAGCAAATGAATCCAAAAGGATAAAGCGGTTGTTTTGTAGCAGTGTTAACTTTGGAACGAGGTAATTGATTATATCTATTTCTTTAGAGGCATCCGGATTCGTGGATTTTCTACCACGTGTTCCTTACGTGTGTAGCTGCCGATAGGCGTACTCATTACACCTTAGCTTTGGATTTACATTGTATATTAAATGTTATGTTCTGTTGTTGGTATTGCAATGAGGATCTGAGCATTGTACTCTGGCTGTGAGTTAACATCTACTCCCCGAGTGATGATGAGAGTCCCGCGCCGGTGAAGGGTTATTATTGCATCACATTGCATTCATATGAATTATATGTCATTCATATCCATTACATTGCATATTATATTGGGTGAAGGAGTGTTCCGCCCAAGGAGCAGGAGTATTCCGCTCTTTTGTCAGATACTGAGTGCAGGAGTATTCCGCCTCAGCTTTACATTATATCGGGTGCAGAAGTATTCTGCCCCAGGAGCAGGAGTATTCCGCTCTTATGTCAGATACTGAGTGCAGGAGTATTCCGCATAAGCTTTAGATTATATCGGGTGCAGGAGTATTCCGCCCCAGGAGAGTGAAGGAGTATTTCGCCTCTGGTTTATATCATATCGGGTGCAAGAGTATTCTGCCCCAGGAGCAGGAGTAATCCGCTCCAGTTGGTTATCAGATTGGATTCCCCTCGAATGCAGGAGTATTCTGCTTCGAGATGGGATGACGGGCACATGTGACCCTTTGCATCATATTTCATTTCATTTCATATCATCTCATTTCATTTCATTTCATACCATTGTGTAAACTTGTGGTACATAACTACTGTTCTGCCTAAACGTGCATTGCTTATTTGTTGATATGTTTCTGGCTCGTATTCCTGGTTGAATTTATGGTTTCATACGTGTTTTCGGTGGTTATCTGGCTCTGCCTTTTTATAATTTAAATAAGAAGAATTTAGTTTATCTGTTTCTTCTCCCTGGATAGCTATCCTATTCTTTGAGGTGGCTAGTCTGCCCCACTTATTGAGTCCTTTTGACTCACCCTTGTTTGTTTTTTGCTTCTTGTATATCTGTTTCGTTTCGGCAGGTTCGCTCCAGCATTGAGTTCGCCACGTTGTGAAGAAGCGAAGACGACTTCAGCTGTCAGGGTGAGCCAGCTTTTATTCCGGATGGCCACCAGTTTTGTGTTTATCATTTCAGTTGCATTTTGCTCCCTTCAGGAGGTATCTGTCTTCTTTCTTACTCTTAGATGTCTATGCTGCATAACCCTAAACCTAGTATGTTGGGTAGTCTGCTGCAATTTCTTTTATACAGCTTAGAGGTATCAGTATGTCTGTGTTTTTATTAAGTCTTGTCCTTATTTATGAATTGTTATATTTATTTTCCTAATTTAATTGGTAAGGGTTCGCCCGACGGGTCTAGGAGAGGATGTCGGGTGCCCGCACGGCCTAACCGGATTTCAGGTCGTGTGAGTCAGTATCAGAGCCCGGTTTAGAGTCTATCCAGACTAAGACAATGTCTAGTAGAGTCTCGCTGATGGGTACGTAGACGTCCGTACTTATCTACAAGAGGCTATGATGGCATTTAGGAAGTTTCACTTCCTTCATTTCTGATCGTACGTCGGTCTAGGATTCAAAAGTTTTTTGTTAATTCGTTAATTCCTTCGTGGTAATTGTGAACCCTCGAGCGACAAATCAGCAAATGGTATGAGTTCAAGACGATACGATTCTTTTACGAGAATCTTGGCGACACAGATACCGCAAGAACCTATTATACGCTAGGAAGCTTATCAGGTTGCCGCATATACAGATATTCGGTCTCATGGAGCTCCTATTCCAGTTCTTAATGTTGCCGCAATAAAGTATGTTCCGGAGGCAGCATGTGTTGTGCCTCTAGTCTCTAGTTATTCTAGCTGTTTAGCTAGCCTGAGTAATGGCCCGGTCCGAGTATCTGAAAAGGATGCATTATTTTACCCAATTGAACCTTCCAATATTCTTAAGCCATGCATCAGATAATCCCTGCGTAAATTTTAAAATACAAGGATGTCAGCGTATCCTTCAGGCTCTTGATTATATCGAGCGGTATGGTGTTGATTATTCTTCTTTCTAGTTTCAGGGGTCCAGCCTTGAATTGGTGGGCCGCTCTCTTATTAGCTAACTTGGTGTATTGGGTAAAAATCGACCCGCGATAATTCGCCACAGTCATGCAAATTGACAAAGACCGAACACATGTCGGTGAGCCAGAGACCGAAGCAAATCAATGAATCGCCGAAGCCAGGCACCGAGGTCACCACCGAAGGCAAGCCGTAAGCTGAGCTTCGGTGACAGCCACCTCGGTCAAGCAGTAGGCCGTTGCCACCGAGGTCATTTATTCGCGCCTCGGTGGATCCCCTCGGTTCAAGCGGCTTTGCAGCCCACTACTGATGTAGGAAATCAAACGCGGAAAAATAAAGATAAAAGCGAGACGTAACTCGTACGATAATCTCGAGTAGCAACGGAGAACTAGTTCCGTTACACCCCAAGAAGATGACAAGAACACCTACACTAGGCAACTACCCTCGAGCTAACGTGAGCACGCAAGTAGAATGATCGGGGGGGATTGGAATTCATCTAGATCCGCTAGAGGAAAAACAAGTCCCATCAAAAGGTTTCATTCACTCAATCAAAGAGTTCAACTCTCAACACAATTGTTTTAATCATCAAAGTTAGCTAATGAAATAAGACAAGCTACTAGCTATTTATAGGTGTTGTTAGACACCCTTTGAAAGGTCTAAAATGCCCACACTTAGGCTTAGGAAATAAAGGACCACGTAGGGTCAAAATAGTCATAACATAGCTAGGATTCACGTGCTTCAGCGTTCCGGGCGGAGCGCCCAAGATTGGGGCGGAGCGCCCGCAATTCAGCAAAAACTAGGCAGTGGGGTGGCCCGGGCGGTCCGCCTGGAATTGGGGCGGAGCGCCTCAGCTCAGTTGTCTTCAGGTGGAGCGCCCAAACACTGGGTGGAGTGCCTCAGCTCCTTTGTCTTCAGGTGGAGCGTCCAAAACACTGGGTGGAGCGCCCAAAGTGCTGTGGGCTGCTCTCCTTGTGCTCTTATCACCCGGAATGGTTTCCAATTGCTTCCTTCTTCTAGTCCCTTCCTCACCAAGTGTAGATGTACTCCTTGGATCTCCTTAGCTTGGCTCCGAGTGAAGGGTCTCATGGTTTGCCCGGCATCATCCTCCCCTTCTTGAGAAGATTTCGTCCTCGAAATCAAGGCTTTGGCTCTCATGGCATCATCCACTTCTCGGGGTGGCCCCAACTCTCTTTTGTTCTTCTTGATCGTCACTTTGACATAGGCATATTCCAAGATCTTTCCCGCCTTAGCATGGAGCTTAGAACCTACAAGTAACGACAAGCAAACACACGCAAATTTCCTACTTTGAAAGTAGGTTAGTGCAAGAAGTGTGGAAAACACACTCTTGTGATATAACCAAGCATCAATGTTAAGAACAAATATCAAGTCTCCAAAGAGAACAATAAGTGCTTGGTTAAAGATCAACATGCACTCATCACAATAATGAACAAGTAGGTCATAGGGACATGGAAAATGCAAGACCAAGCTATCAAATTCCCCTTGAACCTTAAGCTCAAGATCAACAAACCAATCCCTACTCAAGGTGTGATCAATATGTGTAGTGGAGTGAGTCAAATAACCCATCATGCAAGTAACATCAAGTACTCCACTCCCCTTCTTTAAAGCATACCTACTCACACCAAGGAATTCCTTTCCACCTCCCATTTCATCACTTAAGCAACCCATCTCAAAAGACAAACTATCAAGAAAGGTATTGATGATGGCCTCTTCTTCATCATAACCCAAACAAGCAATAGGAACTCAAAGAGTCATTTACCTCATTCAAATTCTCACACAAGGGGTTGCCTAAGGGTTCAAACCCTTCACACCCTGGAGGCTTCATTTTACTACTCACCCTAGTCCGACACAAGTCATTATCACCAATGACATTATCTTCAAAAAATGGAAATGTAAAAACATGCATCTCAACATCATGATCAAGCATAGACAAGTTATCAAGACTAGGTTCTTTTCCCTCACTCGAGGAGTCATCGAAAGTAAATCGTTCCATCTCACATGCAAAAGACTCCTCAAGGTCACAATTATGGTCAACTATCAATTCTACACTAGGGAGGGGTTCAATGAACAATGAGCTCACATCATGATGTGGCATAACATCCCTTCCAACTAGTGTTTCACAAACAAACTCAAGTTGACAACTAGACTCTTCACTAGTGGCATATTCACTAGATGCTTCACAAGCTCCAACTAGTGTTGAGTCAACACAAGACAAGTAGCTAGTAGGCTCATGCAAAGGTGAAGCAACACTGACATTTGTAGTACTTTCTTGGTCACTCGCAAGGCTTGAAATGTCATGTGTAACTCCTTCTTCACGAGGCTCACATTGAGGCTCCAATTGCTTGTCTTCAAGTGTACCTACACAAGATTTTTCACAAGAAAGAATAGAAGATAAAGAAGGGTTAGAACAATGGGTGCTCTCACTCTCGATTTTTCCTTCCTCACCTCTCACCTCTCTCAATTTTACCTCATGGTCAAGTGTAGTTTGTGGTGACAATCCACTCACATCACTCCTCAAATCCTCTCCTTTTTCCTCTCTTGGATTGTCACCGGTCACTCCCTCGCTTCTCTCTATCTTTTCTCTCTCATTTGGAGTGGAGTGGCTCCCATTTTTATCATGCAATGGCAAGACAACAAGATTGTTTGCTTCGGGTTTAAGTTCAATGGATGGTTTAGCTTTAGCCGCTTCCCTGAACTCCTTCATCTTTTTGTAGTCCTCATTTACTTGCTTAGGAGTTAGAGGTTTAAGCACAAATCTCTTCCCTTCATGTTTGACCGTGTAAGTGTTGACACGACCATCATGCACCACTTGCCTATCGAATTGCCATGGCCTCCCTAAGAGTAGGTGGCATGCTTGCATAGGCACAACGTCAAACAAATGCTCATCAACATAACTCCCCATTTTGAATCGAATCATCACTTGCTTTACCACTTTAAGCTCCCCACATTCGCTTAGCCATTGTAGCCGATAAGGTTTAGGATGCTTCATGGTAGTCAACTTCAATTGAGACACAAGTAATTGACTCACTACATTTGCACAACTTCCGGAATCAATTATCATAGAGCAAACAACATCTTTGACCCGGCACCTAGCATGGAATAAATTTTCCCTTTACAAGGTTTCACTATCTTCAACAATCATAGCCCCTAGGCTCCTTCTAACAACCAAGAAAGTATGAGGATCCTCCTCCTCCACCGTGTCATCAAGCAAATCATCCTCCTCTACTCCCTCATCTCCCTCTACTCCCTCTACTCCCTCATCTTCTGATTCACTCTCTTTCTCATATGCATCGTTACCAACAACAATCATGGTCCTCTTCGTAGGACATTCCCTAGCAAAGTGCCCATATCCCTTGCACTTGTGGCATTGCATTGAAGAAGAGATAGGAGCATGCAATTGAGTTTTAGAGTTACCTCCCACATTAGGTGTGTTCTTCTCATATGGCTTTTTCACATCCTTGGTAGCATTTGCACCACTTGTTCCACTTGCACTTGGGAACCTTGCATTTGTAGTAGGAGGCTTCCATTCCTTTGGTTTGCTTATTGGAGTAGTAGTGCTACTCTTGTAGCGAAGGGATTTCTCCTCCTTGAGCCATTTCTCGGCCTCAACCGCATCTTCACATAGCTTGTAATGATCATCATACTTGTGGAACTTCAATTGTGAAGCTATGTCTCGGTTCAAGCCCCCTTTGAAACGGATCATGGCCGTCTCATTGTCTTCATCATCTAAGTCAAGGATCATTCGGATTTGCTCAAATTCATTGAAGTATTCACCAACCGATTTAGAACCTTGCTTCAACTCATAAAGACGCCTTTGTTGTTCAACCCGGTATTGATTAGTCAAGTACTTCTCATCCATCACACGGATTAACTCTTCCCAAGTAAGATTAATAGCCATACCCGTCCTCCTTCTATTCCTTTTCACCGACTCCCACCAAGTAGAAGCAAAAGATTCAAAGGAGGATATTGCATACTTGGTCTTCTTCACTTCGGGCATATCATTGGTGTCAAAGATACGCTCCATAGCCAATTTCCAACCAATGTACTCCACCGGGTCACTACTTCCTTTAAAAGAAGGAATAGTGAGCTTCACACTATTAAGATTGTTGTTGTTATCACGACCCCCTTGGAATGGCTCCGGTTGGCCTCCATAGTGATCATCATAAGCATTGTAGTCCCTCCTTGCATTCCTCACTCCATATCCTAAGGGTGGCCCTCGACCTCGGCCTCTACCCCGGTTCACATTTTGACCCCAATTCATACCTTGCCGTGGTTGAAAGTGATCATCATACCCATAAGCCTCATCAACATACTCGGCTTCCTCCCCTTCTTGAGCTTCAACGGGTTGCTCAAGAGCTTGGACATTGCGGACGGCTCTTGGAAATGGAATGTCTCTTTGGAGGTTGTCTAAAATACGGGGAATGCCCGTTCGTTGGGTATTGCCCATCACTTGATCCATCCTCTCACGATCCTCCTTTACCCGTTGTTGTTTGAGCAATTCAACAACTTGTTCCGGGGTGAAGGTAGGGCTATTTGAACCTTCTCCGGTTTCAATTTGGACACTCGGAGTCCTTTTCTCGATTTGGACACTCGGGGTCCCATGTTCACCTTGAGTACTCGAGGCTCCTTTTTCAAGAGAATCAATCCTTTTGTTCATGAGGTCCATCTTGGCAAGAAGATTAGCCAAGGCCTCCTTAACGAAATCTTGTCCTTCGTTAGCCATTGTACCTACAAAGAAAAGTAAACAAGAGTTAGTTAAAACACCTCACTCGCTCCCTCGCTTGTGTTCACTCGGATCACTCTTTTGGGTGACGGTGGATATTTCACTCGACTTGTAATTCCAAAGCTTCACGTAGATGATTAGCAATTCCCAACTCAATCAAAACTATTCACGAGTCACGCACACTCCGGGGTGAACGGAGTTAATAGGACTCGATGAACGCTAGGCACTTTGAAGTAAAGGACTTGAGTAAAAGGTTCTACGCTTTTCTTGGAATTCCTACTCTCCTTACTAAGGCACGATTCACCTAAAGCAATGAAGGATTAGTGTTAATTAAGTAGGAAGAATACTTAGATCAACACCAATTAGAGGTTAGATCACAAAGAATCAAGCAAACCTAGAAGAAACTACCCTTTTCCCACTCTTCAGTGTTCAGGCGGAGCGCTCAAGGCAATGGGGCGGAGCGCCTGGAAACTTGTCCAGTGAGGTCCTTCAGGCGGAGCGCCCAGTGGTGAGGCGGAGCGCCTGGACCAAGAAGAGTTCAGGCGGGGCGCCCAAACTTTAGGCGGAGCGCCTGGACGAAGAACACCTGGGTTTTTAGCAACGTGTTCTTCGATTTCAATCCAACTTTTTGGTCGATTCCAACGTGTTCTTCCCAAATTTGAAGTATCCGAAGTTGTATATTGGTATAACCACCAATCCCCAATGATTTTTACAACCAACCAAGCAACAAACAAAGAACAATCATGATTCAAGTTTCAAGTTGGGGTTTCACAATTTCTCCAAAAGGGGTAAAAGATGGATTTCAATCTTTCAAAAATGATGTTATACAACTCCGATTCACACCAAATTTGTTTCAAATGGTTCGTTATCACAAGTAGATCATTCCCCGGTAATCAAATCCAAAACCCCACAATCACATAACCCAAAATCATTCAATTTTTCTCAAGAACAAGGGTTTGGTAGGGTTTAAGGAAAATTGGGGTTTCAAATTTTCAAACTCCACCAATCCAAGTAAATTTGGTATCAAAACAACGGGAATTCATCCACGATCACAAATCTATAACACCCACTTCAAGAATCCATCAAACCAAAAAGTTATACCAATTTTTTGTATTTTTCAATTTTTCAATTTTTTGTATTTTTCTTCTTTCCAATAACTTCAATAACAAGAAAACTAAAAGAAGATACTAGGCACGAAGAATCAAGGGTCGGGGGTTTGTAGAAACAAAACCCGAGCCTTGCTCTGATACCAAATGATGTAGGAAATCAAACGCGGAAAAATAAAGATAAAAGCGAGACGTAACTCGTACGATAATCTCGAGTAGCAACGGAGAACTAGTTCCGTTACACCCCAAGAAGATGACAAGAACACCTACACTAGGCAACTACCCTTGAGCTAACGTGAGCACGCAAGTAGAATGATCGGGGGGATTGGAATTCATCTAGATCCGCTAGAGGAAAAACAAGTCCCATCAAAAGGTTTCATTCACTCAATCAAAGAGTTCAACTCTCAACACAATTGTTTTAATCATCAAAGTTAGCTAATGAAATAAGACAAGCTACTAGCTATTTATAGGTGTTGTTAGACACCCTTTGAAAGGTCTAAAATGCCCACACTTAGGCTTAGGAAATAAAGGACCACGTAGGGTCAAAATAGTCATAACATAGCTAGGATTCACGTGCTTCAGCGTTCCGGGCGGAGCGCCCAAGATTGGGGCGGAGCGCCCGCAATTCAGCAAAAACTAGGCAGTGGGGTGGCCCGGGCGGTCCGCCTGGAATTGGGGCGGAGCGCCTCAGCTCAGTTGTCTTCAGGTGGAGCGCCCAAACACTGGGTGGAGTGCCTCAGCTCCTTTGTCTTCAGGTGGAGTGTCCAAAACACTGGGTGGAGCGCCCAAAGTGCTGTGGGCTGCTCTCCTTGTGCTCTTATCACCCGGAATGGTTTCCAATTGCTTCCTTCTTCTAGTCCCTTCCTCACCAAGTGTAGATGTACTCCTTGGATCTCCTTAGCTTGGCTCCGAGTGAAGGGTCTCGTGGTTTGCCCGGCATCAACTACCTTGCCCATTAACTCCACCTATAAATTCTCCATACGTGGGTTGGCCATGAACAAGTAGTGGAGAACGTGGGATAACACCTTCTATCTATAAATAGCACTTCATTTTACATTGTACGGATCCAGAAATTTATACTGAAACTCTGCCCAAATTTGTACTCACAGTCATATATTGAAATCCAGTTATTTTTCCGCATTTACGTCTATTTCGTGTATTTATTCAACTTTGATACGAAGATTTGTAATCCTAAAACTAATTTAGGCCCATACAAATTCGCGCCGTCTGTGGGGACATAAGCAATAATGCTTTGTTCCAAAGTTTTACGTCCTTTTTCACTAAAGCTTACGATTCAACGACATTATGGCTGACAATAGTGATAACAATAGCGAACGGGGCTGGCGTTCCGTTGAACCAACAGCCTGCCTCACCAATGACAACTGAAGAGTTCCAAGCTTATGTTGTCACTACATTAAGAGCTCTCCAACATAGACAGGATGAGCAAGCTAACATTAACGCTGAGTTCCTCGCCTCGTTGGACGCGAGGAACAGTGCCGCACCGAACAGCACCCAGCCTTCGGCTCCTGGTGGAGGCATCCCGCTCTTTGTTCCTACGGGCGCGATAACAGGGGGACCTCAAAACGGGGCCACGTCTGGGGGCTCGGGAAATAATCCAACTACAACGCCACACTTCGGGACGATTCCCACCGTGGCTGAAACAACATCCTCGGTCGATGTTGAAAAATTATCCAGGGAAATTGAGGCTCACATCGAGGCGCGCGTGGAAAAGCGCCTCGAGGGCGTGCCGGGGATAACAAAGGAGGAAGATGATCTCGATATTGATCAATACAGGGAGTTGTCCTTCAAGCCCGAAGTAGCTCCAGCCCCAACCCCATGAATTTCAAACTCATGTTCTTGAAGAAATATGATGGGACTACCGATACCATAGAATATGTGAGAGAATACATGGCAATGGTGAAGAGCAACGACCTAACGGCTGTACAACTCGAGTCGATGTTCCTGAAAAAATTTGGCGAGTCCTCGGAGAAGGGGGCTCTACGTTAGTATATGTGCCTGCCAGTGGGGTCGATTTCCACCTTTAAGGAAATGTCTAGTGCCTTCGTCAAGGCGCACACCGGGGCCCAAAAGATCCTCAAAGGAAGGAGGATATATGCAAAGTGAAACAAAGGCCCAGTGAGCCACTCAAAGAATTTCTTGAGCGATTCCATGCCGGGCGCATGAAATTACCTCGGATGGACGATACCTTGGCCATCATGGCATTTGAAAAAGGTATCATATTTGCAATTCTGACGCTGCCGCTGAATTGCGAAAAGAACTCCAACAATATCAGGTCCTAACATGGGAGGATCTGCACAAGCGACTTACTCCAAAATTAGATTGGAGGAGGCTGAATTCAAAAGTCGAGGTTATCATCATAAAAATCGAGGCAAATCTTCGCACCGCGCTGAGGCGTCGCGAAGCAACCCGAAGGGGAGGTATGAGCCATATACCTCGACAAGGCAGCATGTCAGCCAGAGGCTGGGAAACTCCTTCGGTAATTCATACCCAAATTCTCACATAAGCCAACGATCAGGAGGGAAGGTTCAACCCAATATGAACCAAAGAAATCCCTCAAGCCCAGCTTCGGCTACAAAAAAAGATCTACCTCGGATCCAAGACTACAACTTCAATATATCGACCTCGGAGCTGGTCAATGTAGTCAAAGGGACTGCCGGGGTAAGGGTTCCCAAGGACATGAGGACCCCGGCGGATAAAAGAGACCATAATCTGCACTGTGAATTCCATGCAGATTACGGCCGCAGGACCGAGGATTGAAAAGCTTTGCGCCTCGACGTAGCTCACTTGCTGAAGAAGGGAGTCTTGGTCGACTTCCTTACTGACAAAGGGAAAGACAATTTCTCTAAGAACCGAGGTGATGGACAACCACCTCAGGCTCCAACCCCGGAGAAAGTAGTAAACGTCATTACCAGGGGATCAGAGGTGAACGGCGTAAATTTCGTCGCGGCCAAAAAATTCGCCAAGCTATCCATCACCATGGGAGAAAAGACCCAAATTGGCGGCTCGGGTAAAGAAATCGTGTTTGCCGATGATGACTGTGATGGGATGATGTTCCCCCATCACGACGCCTTGGTCATCATGCTGAGAATCAACGACTCTGACATCAAAAGAGTCTTGATCGACCCCAGTATCTCAGCCAACATAATCAGCTACGGGGCTGTTAAAAAAATGTGGCTCAAAGGGGAAATTGTCCCCAAAGCAACAGTGCTTGCCGGCTTCAACAACTCCATGGAGAAAACGTTGGTTGAAATCACGCTCAAGACATTCGCCGAGGGAGTTATAAAGGAAACACTGTTCCAAGTAATGCCCAAGTATTTGGCATACAATGTGATCCTCGGAAGGCCATGGATCCATTCCATGGAAGCTGTCCCCTCCACCTTGCATCAAGTGATTAAATTTCCTACACCTTGGGGAGTTCGATCAACCAGAGGGGAGCAACGAGTAGCGAGGGAGTGCTACTCGGTTGCATTAAAAAGTGGAGTCGCCCCGATCGGGCCAAAGCAATAGCAACGACAGCAACCGGGGTCAACCGGGGAGGACGCCCGAGGGGAAGTCGAAAATATTCCAGTTTGTATTCAAGAACCTCGGAAGCAAAATGCCGAGGATTCAACCATTGAGGAATTGGTCTTTCACCCTATTGAAAGAGTTCCCCGATAGAAAAGTGTTTGTCGGCTCGGAGTTGGACCCGGAGTCGAAAAAGGCGATTATTGAAGTTTTGAAGTCCAACCATGACTGTTTTGCTTGGTCCCATTCTGACATGACGAGTATCGATCCGGAGATCATGACTCACAAGCTGAATGTGGATCCAAAATTCACCCCGGTAAAGCAGAAGAAGAGACCTCATGTCGGGGTAAAAAAGAAGGCGATCGAGGATGAAACCTCTAAGTTACAAGAAAATGGTTTCATAAGAGAGGTGAATTATCCCGAATGGCTGGCCAATGTGGTGGTCATGCCGAAGAAGAATGGCAAGTGGAGAATGTGTGTAGACTACACTGACTTGAACAAAGCTTGCCCCAAAGACTCATATCCATTGCCACAAATTGACAGGTTAATAGACTCCACGGCTGGACACAAGCTATTGACCTTCTTGGATGCATATTCGGGTTATAATCAGATCCTCATGGACCCAAGGGACGAAAAGAAGACCTCATTCATCACTGACCGAGGTAACTTCTATTATAAGGTGATGCCTTTCGGTCTGAAGAACGCCAGGGCGACCTACCAAAGGTTGGTATGTCGCATGTTCAAGGAGTATATTGGAAAGTCTATGGAGGTCTACATAGATGATATGCTCAGCAAATCGATCCGAATGGAGGATCATTTGAATCATCTGAGGGAAGCCTTTGCTGTTTTGAGGCAATACGGCATGAAATTGAACCCTGAGAAGTGCGCCTTCGGCATTGGATCATGAAAATTCTTGGGATTCATTGTCTCTGAGCGAGGAATCGAGGCTAACCCAGATAAAATCAAAGCTATCGAAGAGATCCCCGAGGAGCTGACCGGGGTGAAAGAAGTTCAACGCTTGACTGGCCGAGTCGCCGCCTTGAGTCGGTTTATCTCAAGGTCCTCAGAGCGATGCCACAAGTTCTTCTCCATTTTGAGAAAAAACAATCACTTCGAATGGACACCAGAGTGTAAACAAGCACTGAAAGACTTGAAACAATACTTGGCTAACGCACCGTTGCTTGCCAAGCCAAAAGAAGGTGAAACATTGTTGGTCTACTTGGCCGTGTCCGAGATGTCTGTCAGCGCTGTGCTGGTTCGGGAAGAAGATGGCAAGCAGCAGCCCATCTACTATGTGAGCAAGACACTCCTCGACGCTGAAATCAGGTATCCACACTTGGAAAAACTAGCGCTTGCTTTACTTGTTATTGCTCGGAAACTACGACCCTATTTCAAATGTCACCCAATAGCGGTAGTTTTAACCTTCCCTTTAAGGAGTATATTGCATAAACCTGAGTTATCGGGGAGGTTATCAAAATGGGCGGTAGAGTTGAGCGAGTATGATATCACCTATCAGCCTCGGACAGCCATTAAGTCTCAAGTCCTAGCCGACTTCGTGGCCGACTTTAGTGTTGGGATCCTGACCGAGGCGGAAAAGGAAAACTCCATGGCAAAAGGAACCTCCTCGAGGCTATTGATACTTCACACCGATGGAGCAACAAAATCCAAAGGTTCAGGTTTAGGCATATTCTTGAGAGCACCCACCGGGGAGAAAGTCAGGCACTCGGTTCGGTTCAAGAAAGTGACCAACAACGAGGCCGAGTACGAGGCAGCTTTAGCGGGTTTGGAGCTGGCTAAAGAAATGGGGGTGGAAAGAATCGAACTGAGGTGTGACTCACAGTTGGTAGTGAACCAGGTCCTCGGTGATTATACGGCTCGGCAGCCCAGAATGCAGTTATACTTGGATCGAGCACAAAGAATCTTGGCCCAATTCCAAGAATGGCAAGTTAAACAAGTTTCTCGGGAGGAAAATACCGAGGCTGATGCTTTAGAAAATCTGGGTTCGGCGATCGACGAAGCTCACTCGGGGACTGACTCAGTGGTTCGGTTGTTGTCCTCACAAATGAGAGAGATGAAGTTGCAGGTCAACTCAGTGGACAACAGATGGGATTGGCGGAGTAAGTTCATCTCTTACTTCGACTCGGGGACTGTTCCCCAAGACAAAAAGAAGCAAAGAAGTTAAGGACCCAAGCAACCTCGTATCACCTGATCGAGGGTAATCTGTATAAAAGGTTATATTGCGGCCCGATGGCCAAGTGTTTGGGTCTCGATGAGGCAAGTTACGTGATGGCCGAAGTGCACGAAGGCGAGTGTGGCAACCACTCGGGGGGAAGTCCTTGGTGCATAAGTTATTAAGAGCTGGGTATTATTGGCCCACAATCAGTGCCGATGTAAAAGCCTTCGTGCAGAAATGTGATAAGTGCCAATGCTATGGGCGGATGATCCACCAGCAGGCCGAGCCTCAACACTCGGTAGTATCACCATGGCCCTTCATGAAGTGGGGGATGTACATTGTTGGACCATTGCCCAATGGAAAGGGTGGTGTTCGCTTCATTTTAGTGCTAACCGATTACTTCACAAAATGGGTGGAAGCAGCGGCTCTCACCGAGGTAAAACAAAAACAAGTAATCGACTTCATCAAGAAGAACATCATCTACAGGTTCGGCATCCCAAGAAAGATTGCCTGTGACAACGGTAAACAATTCATAGGGGCAGCCATCACTGATTTCTTCAAGCAGTGGGGGATCAAAAGAATTGCTTCGACTCCTTATCACCCAAGTGCCAATGGCCAAGCTGAGTCTTCAAATAGAATCATAATTAAAAATCTCAAGAAAAGACTTGATGAGAAAAAGGTCTTTGGCCCGAGGAGCTGCCCGGGGTGCTATGGGCCATGCGAACAATAGAGAAGAACAGCACCGGTGAGACTCCTTTCTCACTTTCTTATGGCATGGATTCCCTCATCCCCGTAGAAGTGGGCGAACCAAGCCTTCGGTACGCCCACACTACCGAGGATGCAAATCAACAGGCAATGCGCATAGAATTGTATCTGCTCGAGGAAAAAAGGGAAATAGATTTAGTTCGGCTAGTCGTACAAAAAAGGCAGATCGAGGCGTACCTCAATAGGAAAGCCAAACTCAGAGACTTCAAAGTTGGAGATTATGTGCTGAAAACTACAAACCAATCAACAAAGGAAGACAACGGGGGAAAGCTTGTTGCAAATTGGGAAGGACCCTACAGAGTCAAGGCAATCGTTGGAAAGGGATCCTATCAAATTGAGAATTTGCAAGGCGAACCCGAACCTCTGAATTGGAACATTTCCAATCTAAAGCGATACTACTTCTAGCCGAGGTAAATGCTTTTCAATCTTTTTAAATTCGTCCACAGCCCCGAGCCGAAGAACGCTCCTATGGCCTCGATCAAAATTTATTAACTTGCTCCTCGTTCAATTTTTCGCTTGACCTTTTCAGGAAGCGAACCGAACGATTTCCAGTGCTCGGATCTTCATCAAGATTCAAACCGAACACTGGGGGGAAGTGAGAAGGATTGATACCGAGGTCGACATCAAGCCTCCCAACCGAAGCTTATCTATCCAACAACTGGGGACTTACGCCCGGGGAATAGATTTAGTACATTGTAAATTGGCCCGGTAGCGGCATATTGTCAATTTGCTTTTATTGTAAATTTACTTTTTACCCAAGGTCCGCTTCGACTTGGATCTATGTAAATAGCCGATTTCTGGCTCATTGATATCAATAAAATGACTTTGATCTCATATCTATTTTATCTGTGTAAATCTTGCACTCCGAAGCTGCACAATGCATCGACTCGAAGACGAGACGTCGTTCTAAGTTTGCATCGATTAAATTCAGTCAAGTCTTGCAAGCAAGTTATTTATTTTTAACAAGGTGTTCGGTATATGCAAAAGCCAACACTTGAGATAAAAGCACAAACGACCTTTCATTAAAAAAGCCCGAAGGCTGAAGAATATTTACATCAAAAATGACCCGAAGGTCAAAGATACAAGCATAAAAGCCCGAAGGCTTACAAAAAGATGCTATCAAAAGTTTATGCCTCGGGAGAATCACCTCCATCCTCGGATCACCCCTCGGCATCCTCATCATCTTTTTCATCTTCATCGCCGCTCGAGGCCTCACTTGATGGAAGTTCATCAATGATTGCTTGGGCCTCTGCCGATTTTACCTCGGCCCTTGCAATCTTCTCATCCAAGTTGATCTCCCCGGCGCGGCATCGCTTGAGTAGCTTCAGCCGAGATTTGATAATGGCCTATCGCTTATCCAGCTCGGCTCTGTTGACCTTGATTGCAGCCCTACTCTTTCGATCGACAATTTCATCTCGAAGGGCTTCAATCTCAGCATCTTTAGCTGGAAGCTTGGAGTTCTCACTCTCCAGCTTTTCGATATGAAGCACGTGCTTCCTCAGCTGTTCATGATGCTTTTTGGCCATCTCCACAGCCTCGGCCTTTGCTTGAGTCATCTCGGCGCTTAGTCTCACAGCTTCGGCCTCCAGCCTCGAGCGCTCGACCTGAAGCCATCACCGAGGGCTTTGATTTTTGCCTCGGAAGCCACCTCGGCCTCATGCAGGTCGGACTGGGACTTGGACAAATCAGCCTTCAATGCAACTATCTGTGCGTTGAAATTGTCCTTCTGCTTGTCCCATAGGCGAGCTACACGCCAAACCTCTTCAGTCCTCGAGGACTCAACTTCGATAGCCCTCATTGACAGAATGAAGCTCTGAGCAAAGATTAATCGAAGAATCAAAGTCAGCTACGAACCGAAGGTAAAGATGGAAAAAATTCTTAAAGCATAACTCAAGAGCGATGAAATTTACCCTCATAACGTTGGCAGCCATGGTATTGTATAGTTGGCCAGGGGAAAATTCCTGCACAACTTTGTCTTCGGTCGTCCCCAACAAAGGTGTGAGGCTCAAGATGTCGCCTCGGTCACAAGCCAGCAAGTTTGAAGAAGTCGGCACTTCAAGTCTCCAATAAGACCCCACCGAGGATGAAATCCTCGTGGGTTCGGAATGCGACCTAACCGCGCTGGTGCCGACTCCTTCTTCAAATGTAGCAGTACCGACCTCCACAACCTTGGCCTTGCCCTTAGCTTTGGCAACTGCCACCTCGGATCCAGGTTCTTGATCCTCGAGGTCGATAAACTCAACCTCCCTCCGAGCTAAGGCTTCAGCAGCTGCATCGTCGGGCTCATCGATCAGTCCACGGCGCCTCTCAACTGCTGCCTCGGGTTGGGGAGGAATTTCCGCCTCGGTGCGAGGAGCCACCGAGCGGGAGAGCTTCTTTGAAACTGCCCTCTTCCTCTTCACGCCTATAATAGTGGAAGAAATTGGAACAAAGAAGTAAAAAAGGAACGATATTCGATGAAGTTGACCGAGGATGAATATTACCTTTGGAGGTCCCTTGGCCGGGAGCTCCCTTTGAAGCTTTTGAAGACTTTGAAGCCTTCAACCCCTTCAATTCTCCAGCCACCGAAGCCAGGTTATCATCTGACTCGGTCTCCTCCCCATCCTTCTTCTTCTTCTCCTCTCTCTTCTTCTTCTTTCTTTTCTTGTTGTTAATGGCGCGGTTTGGAAAACCTAGTTCCGAGGGAAGAAAAGTCAGCAAAAAAAAGTCAAAATCCCAAAATGACCTATCAAATAGAACACCACCAAAAGCTTACC
This sequence comes from Petunia axillaris subsp. axillaris, assembly GCA_029990575.1. Classification (NCBI taxonomy): domain Eukaryota; kingdom Viridiplantae; phylum Streptophyta; class Magnoliopsida; order Solanales; family Solanaceae; genus Petunia; species Petunia axillaris. Next base: position 11,416,714 of record JARKNS010000007.1, read on the forward strand.
GTGCCGTTTGCATTTCCAACCAAAATCGGCGGCCATCTTCATCCATGTCCTCTCGGGGCGTAAACGAGCCCCGGTCATTGGTCTTACCCACTCGGTCAAACCTTCAGGGGGAACGATGTCGACCTTGTTGGCTGAAGAGATAACAATGAAACGAGGTCAGCTAACATGAATAAGTCACCAAGGAGTGAAATGCAAAGGGAAGAGTACTTACGTGTCTTATTCCACCGTTCGGGGAAATTAGGTTCGGTGGACAAAACACTTGTCTCCAATAAGATGTAACGATCACTCCAGCCCCGGTCCCCATGGTCTTCGCTCTTGTGAAGAAGAGCGAACTTGCCTCGGTTGTTCAAGGCCACGACCCTGGCCTTATGGAAATATGGGTAGTAAAGTGAAATGAGATGATGGAAGGTGAAGCTTACCCCGGCCTTCGTGCTTAACAAGTCCATACACTGGACAATCCTCCAGACGCCGGGGCCAAGTTGAGCCAAGCATAAGTTGTAGGCCCGGCAAAAATCATCAATAACTCTGTGCACCGGGAGGGAGAAGCCGAGGGTGAAAGGATAGGTGTAAGCAAAAGAAAGCCCCTCGATATGGTGTCAAACTCTACTTGTTGGATCGGGTATGACCACTTTCACCTCGGGTCCAAATTGGCACTCCCTCCGAACCAGCTCAACGTGAGCTTGAGTTATACGGGTCGGTGTTGTGTTCACAGGAATATTTCTATTCTTCTCTTCCTGGTCGGCTGACTGAACTTGCAGCTTCAGGTCCTTGCCGTTGTCAAAATGAGAGGGGATTATTTGGTGAGGCTCAAGCTCTTGCTCGAGGGGAATCACCGGTCCCAAAGATCCCCCCTCGGCGACATTCCCGCCCTCGGTCTCTCCCACGGCGTCATCACCCTCGGCGTCATCACCTTCATCATCACCTCCGTCATCATCACCTCTATGGATGACGCCACTGACACTACCCACCATGACGTCATCAAGCATGACGTCATCCTTCTCTCCCATATCAGCGTCTTCCTCCTCCACTGCCATGTCGCGCCTAGCCCTAGCCTTACAGCGCTTTAGGCCCCCAACACCAGATGACACTTCTCCACCTTCCGCCGCCATCGTTGGGACCGCCGGCGCCGCAGCAGCGACATTGCCACTAGGAGTGGCCACCGCCAAGAGCGGAGCTCCGACCCTCTCGCCTGAGTCACTCGAATCTTGCCTAGATTGAGTGGTAGACATGTTAGTGGTTTGAGATAGAAGCTTTCTTGAAGTTTGAGATTAAAGGAAGTATGAAAGTTTTTTTTTTTTTTCTGGCACTGTTAATCGCTCAAGATGGAAGTGGAGAGAAAGGTTTGGTAAGCAACTATTTATAGGTATGGAAGAACCAAGTGGTGGGACATCATCATCATTGGAACGTTGGGAAGACAAAAATTACGGCGTGATTGTTCGGGGATCCAACGGATGGATGACACGTGTCTAGGAGAAGTGACCTGATGAGACGCGAACCATTGACAAATTTTAAAATACTTGGATAAGATCGAGCCACGTCACCTTCCCGCTCCGAGGTCACCGAGGAGTGGGAGGACTATCTGTATTGGGTAAAAATCGATCCGCGATGATTTGCCCCGGTCATGCAAATTGACAACGACCGAACACATGTCGGTGAGCCAGAGACTGAAGCAAATCAATGAATCGCCGAAGCCAGGCACCAAGGTCGCCACCGAAGGCAAGCCGTAAGCTGAGCTTCGGTGACAGCCACCGCGGTCAAGCAGCAGGGCGTTGCCACCGAGGCCATTTATTCGCGCCTCGGTGGATTCCCTCGGTTCAAGCAGCTTTGCAGCCCACTACCTTGCCCATTAACTCCACCTATAAATGCTCCAGACATGGGTTGGCCATGAACAAGTAGTGGAGAATGTGGGATAACACCTTGTATCTATAAATAGCACTTCATTTTACATTGTACGGATCCGAAAATTTATACTGAAACTTTGCCCAAATTTGTACCCACAGTCATATATTGAAATCAAGTTATTTTTCCACATTTACGTCTATTTCGTGTATTTATTCAACTTTGATACGAAGATTTGCTTATATTCGAATTCAAATTTGATTTGTAATCCTAAAACTGATTTAGGCCCCATACACTTGGTACGATCTTTCTTCTAGATTCGGGGAAAAGTTACTTTCACGCAGCGAGCGAAATGAAAAGAGTCGCCAATTTGAGTAGATTAGACAGGGTAGCCTGTCGGTTAGCCTGCTGGTTTCAGAATATAAGATTGAATTCTATAGAATGGCTGAATATGCATTAGAACTAGTCCATGAGCCTTTCGAGAGATTTTAAGATTTATTGATGACCTTTATCCTTCCTTGAGATCCCAGATGGCTCGAAAAATTGAGATTGGGACTTCCTTTGATGTCGTTATTGATATTGCTCAGAGGTATTGGACATACCATAAGTTAGAGCGGGAAGAGTTAGAGCGGGAGAGCAATGAGATCCAATGGCCCTAGTGGGTAACCATGGTATCTCATTTGGAGATGAGTTCTGATTATTTTGGGAGGTCACCTTCCAGGTTATCTTAGCTTGTGTCACGTGATTCTTAGATTGTGCCAGTAGTTCGTCAAGATCAGACCCAATTTTCTTTTTACAGCTATCAACAATCTGTCTAGCTTTCTATTTTCAGGAGAAAGCTATTATCATTGTCATGAGTCTAATTATTCTTGGAGGAGTTTTATTTTACTTTGGCAAGTAGGCAGTCATCCTTTCTCTCGTTATCAGGCCCCTGTACAGTCGTAGGGGATTTTATTTAGATCTCAATCAGCCAGAGAAATGCCACCATCCAGTAGAGGTCGAGAGCATGGTGTCAGTGGTTCTTTACAAGGTGATTATCAGGGTAGTAGCTCAGCTCAGCTGTAGAGTCAGTTCTACGAACTGCCAGTCTGGTAGGAATATCCGATGTAGTACACCAATGTAATTATTCTTCCATTATAGGTGAGTAAGATTAGATTCTTCTGATCGGTCTGAACTTCATTTATCTTACCATATTTCCATGGCTTTCTTGGATATTATTTCTATTAAGAATTGGTTGCGGTAGAGAGGTGAGCTTCTGATATGATTTATTCAGGGAATTTGTGAGACCCTACCAGTTTATTTGATTTAAATGTGAGAGATTTTGGAGTGAGTGTCAGTATTGTCTGCTTGGCATCCTGTTACGCCACCTTCTGTTATAATGCCAAGTCAGTCTACCTCTCTTTGGAACTCAGTGTCGGTAGGATGATGGGATCCTAATTCGTCACCATCAGATAGTGTTATCGTTTCTTCCGGTGCAAAGTGATTAGTAAGTAATATTCAATCTACGTATCTCCTCTTGGTTCAAAACGCTAGTAAATTCATGTTATCCTATGAGCTTGTCTGGGTTATAAAAGAGTTTCTTGTAAATTGTCAGAGTTTCCTTCTTATTGGGAGGTCAAATTGGCATGGATGTTGTTCCATAAAGCTCATTTAGTATCTGTTTCTTCAATTGTGATTTTTGGGCTACTTTGACTCGTAAGTAGTCTAGCATTGGTAGCTAAGCAAATAAGAAGATGAGCTTCCTAAGCTCTAATTATTTCTATCCTCGATCCATTTCCATTTATTCTTCGTCCAGCACTAGTGAGCTTGGGTGGTTGGTAACCTATTGTGATGTTCCCTGTGTTGAGCCAAAGTGCGTGTCAAGGTAGCTGGGTAAGCACATTGTTGTTTTTCAAGGATACTAAGGGTAATGAGAGGCATCATTTAACCTTTGAGTTGATCCATCAGGCGGTGGTGCTTATAGAAAACGTATGGAGTTGTGACTCAAGAGTTGCAGCTATTTGGCAACTCCAAAGGGTAGTTGGTAGCTTAGGTCTGCCTACATTCAACCTTTAGCTAAATCTTCTTTAGTACAGTAAACTGTGCAGGGATGGTTATTCCTATTCAAATGCTGCATGAGTTTGTGCTTTAAGTGGAGGAGTCTTCCTCCAAATACTGAATGGTAATACTAAATCTCTAAAGCGTTGATACCACTTTTGTCACGACCCAACCTAGGGACAGGACAGAAACCTACAATGAGTGTCGATCATTTCTAAACCCACTAATTATCTATTAATGCTAGAGATAAGCAGGAAACGTGATCATATATACGTACCTATCTGCTGAAAGCATAAAGTCTGGAAAGATGACACGACTTTAACTTGCTGGCAATTAGAACACTGAGCCACAAATTCTGCTATGTTACACTTCATTCTGTTCCATCAATAAATCTGCTTAAGATCATGGTACATCTTAGTCAAACCTGGATGAACAGTGTATTTTGAATAATGTGTTTCTATCATAATCTGTCCCCGTAAATCTGCAACATCAGGAACAAAAAGTCTATCCTTATACATGAGAACACCATCAGTTGTAACCCTGTATGGTGACTCCGGTTTTCTTCTGGCTATCTGTCTGTATTCAACTAGAACTGGATCCTCATACTGACGCTGTTTTACTTCATGAAAAATTTAGAGTTAAAGGTCTAGTGCTGCTTGTCGTCCATCCATCATTGGTATATCTCTTTCACACCTCAACTATTTGAGAACTTACTTTAGCGTTATAAGTGCACATGTAATCAACTTTGTTGCTGGTATTCTGCCTCAGCTCATTGTTCAACTACATGTCTCTTTAGTTTAACTTTTTTCAAGTCATAATACTTCCAATTCAAAGACAATACCCTGAAGTAGATGTTCAGTCAGAAGATCATTCCTGGTCTGCATCATACTATCTAGTAGTATTTGCATGATCCTTATCCTTATATGATTGACCCTGTTCAGATGAACCTTTGACATAGAGTAGGATATGAGTAACTACATTCCCACAAGGAGCTTGCGGAACAACACTAACATCAACTGAGATGTTTCATAGTGCATTCGTAAAAATAATATAGCTTGCACAAATCTTCTGTGTAGTGACAACGTGCTTCAAAAGCCCCCCTATTGTATCGAGCGTTAGCTAATTCTTAGTTACATCGACCTGTTCTATATCGAAGAGGTGATTATCGGTTGAATCATGTTAATCAATCCAGAGTTCTGTATATCTTTGTTTCGAAGAAAGTAAAACTCTCCTCTCGTGATCGAGGAAGGTTCAGTTTAGTCAAAATAATCTGGGCAATGATATTATCATATTATCCAGATATGTTTTATTCGAAGAGTTCGGTATTCATGTTATAATTCTGATTCTGCAATCATGAGATAATGTCCGTGGAGTAGCTTATGAAGGTCGTGCAAGTTCTTTTGTTATCTGTGCGAATTTTTCTTTCGACTTAGGCTCGTTCGAGGACAAACGAGAATTCAAGTTGAGGAGAATGAAACAACCTCGGTTAGTCATTTTGGGAGTTAGGACTCCGATTGATGTGCCGATAATTTTAAAATCTTCGTAAGGATCATTGAGACTTATCTGTAAAATTTTAGCTAAATCAGACCTCGTTTAGTAGGCATCAGAAGAAGGTTTCAGTTTTTATTGTCAATAAATATTAAAAAGAGATTTTCGAGCTCGGTTTTGGCGAATGAGCTCCGATTCGAAATCCGAAAGTGCCGTTAGGTTCGTATGATTATTTGTTACTTTTGTGAACTTTCGAAAGTGAATTTCGATGTTGTTCGGCTAGTTTTCGCTAAAATGCTGAAAGTTAAATAATTTGACATTTTTCCATTTAATTTGCATATTGAGTTTCGGGAGTTCGATTTGAGCTCTGCCATAGGAAATGTTTTATAAATTTCGTAGGTCTTCGTTTTAATTTTTACCATAGCAGCGAATTTAAAGGAAAAAGAAAAAAAGGGAAAAAGGATAAAATAAAAAAAGAAATGAAAGGCGGTGGTGTTCAATCTTTAGCTTTATAAAAGCTAAGGTCGATCAGAGGGAGCAATATAGAACAGAAAGGAGAGACAACGAAAAATATATCAGAAAATGAGAAAAGAGCCGGATAAAGATAAAATTTTCACCCCGAAACATTCAGGTAATGATCTTAATGCATTATTTTAGTTTATTACGTGTGTTTGAATATATTTTGACGGTAAAAATTGGGATATTAGACATCATTTTAATAAGTTCAACTGTAGTTTAAAATGTCAATTGGACCCCGATAGTAGAATTGATTATATATTCGTACTCAGTGAGTTATGGGCAACATATAAATGTAATTTATTTAGGGTTTGGTTACGTGACCTTAAACCCTGTACATAGGCCTGGCCTACGTATTGTGTATGCAAATAGGGTATCAGGTTCCTACCTGGATTGTTCCAAGATGTGGGGAATGAAGACTTTAGCCTTATGTGATATATTTTTCTGCTTATTGAACATAGTGGGATTGTTTGGCAATGAATCCAAAAGGATAAAGCGGTTGTTGGATAGCAGTGTTAACTTTGGAACGAGGTAAGTGATTATATCCATTTCTTTGGAGGTACCTGGCCACGTGGATTTTCTACCACGTGTTCCGTACGTGTGTAGCTTCCGATAGGCGTACTAATTACGCCTTAGCTTTGGATTTATACTGTATAGTAAATGTTATGTTCTGTTGTTGGTATTGAATTGAGGATCTGAGCATTGTACTATGGCTGTGAGTTGGCATCTACACCCCGGCTGTCGATGAGAGTCCCGTGCCGGTGAAGGGTTATTATTGCATCACATTACATTCATATGCATTACATTGCATATTATATTGGGTGCAGGAGTATTCCGCCCCAGGAGCAAGAGTATTTCCGCTCTCATGTCAGATACTGAGTGCAGGAGTATTCCGCCTCAGCTTTACTATATATCAGGTGCAGGAGTATTCCGCCCCAGGAGCATAAGTATTCCGCTCTTATGTCAGATACTGAGTGCAGGAGTATTCCGCCTCAACTTTACATTATATCGGGCGCAGGAGTATTCCGCCCCAGGAGAGTGCAGGAGTATTCATCCTCTGGCTTATATCATATCGGGTGCAGGAGTATTCTGCCCCAGGAGTAGGAGTATTCCACTCCAGTTGGTTATCAGATTGGATTCCCCTCGAATGCAGGAGTATTCCGCTTCGAGATGGGATGACGGGCACATGTGACCCTTTGCATCATATTTCATTTTATTTAATTTCATCTCATTTTATTTCATACCATTGTGTAAACTTGTGGTACATAACTACAGTTCTGCCTAGACGAGCATTGCTTAATTGTTGATATGTTTCTCGCTCGTATTCCTGGTTGAGTTTATGGTTTTATACGTGTTTCCGGTGGTTATCTGGCTCTGCCTTTTTATAATTTATTCTTCTCCCTGGCTAGCTATCCTATTCTTTGAGGTGGCTAGTCTGCCCCACTTATTGAGTCCTTTTGACTTACCCTTGTTTGTTGTTTGCTTCTTGTCTATCTGTTTCGTCTCGGCAGGTTCGTTCCAGGATTGAGTTCGCCACGTTGTGAAGGAGCGAAGACGACTTCAGCTGTCAGGGTGAACCAGCTTTTATTCCGGATGGCCACCAGTTTTGTGTTGATCATTTCAGTTGTATTTTGCTCCCTTCAGAAGGTATCTGTCTTCTTTCTTACTCTTAGATGTCTAGTCTGTATAACCCTAAACCTAGTATGTTGGATAGTCAGCTATAATTTCTTTTATACAACTGAGGTATCAGTATGTCTGTATTTTTTTAAGTCCCGTCCTTATTTATTAATTGTTATATTTAGTTTTCTAATTTAATTGGTAAGGGTTCGTCCGACGGATCTATGGGGGGATGTCGGGTGCCCGCACGGCCTAACCGGATTCCGGATCGTGTCAATTGACCTACATGGTAAGTACATATATCTGTTGTTTGAGTCAAATATGGTTGAATAAGTATAAGATTTTCCAAAACTCTTGCATGTATATTGGACATGGAGATGTAGCAAGATATACATATAAGGAGGTTCTTCTTTCATCAATTATTACATGATAAATGCAATAATGTTCTGTTACAGTATATGGGTGAATGCAGGTTTTTCAAAGTTCTTGCAGGTATACTGGATATGAAGATCTAGCAAGATATATACGAACTGAGGTTCTTCTTTCATCAAATATTACATGCTATGTTTATTATAGACTAACATTACATCGAATTTCATGAAATTATATGTTTATAGTTTTCTTATTTATATTTCATTAATATAATGGAGGAACAAACTTTTGCAGGACTGGTGGCCTATTAATTTTTAACGCTGCTAAGTTGCAAATCTTTCGATCATAATATAAATTGATTGGAATTTTACAGGTTAATCAACGCAGTGATTGGTGATAATTCTTTGTGAATATCTGCATATTATAAGTAGTGGTTACATTGAATATTCTCTTGTACTTCTTTTAAAATGTTCTTTCATATATTCTGATATGCCATTAGTTTTGAATTTCAACAAGAAGTTAATTTGTATATTATGATATGCCACTAGTTAATGCATAAAAGTGGAGAAAAAATTTTCTTGATTTTCGCCAGTTTCTTTTTTCAGACATTTTCCTCTTTTTTGATTCCCCTCGAATAAAGGATTATTCCGCTTCGAGATGGGATGACGGGAACATGCGACCATTTGCATCATATTTCATTTTATTTCATCTCATCTCATTTCATTTCATACCATTGTGTAAACTTGTGGTACATAACTACAGTTCTGCCTAGACATGCATTGCTTATTTGTTGATATATTTCTGGCTCATATTCCTGGTTGAGTTTATGGTTTCGTACATGTTTCGGGTGAGTATCTGGCTCTGCCTTTTTATAATTTATTCTTCTCCCTGGCTAGCTATCCTATTCTTTGAGGTGGCTAGTCTGCCCCACTTATTAAGTCCTTTTGACTCACCCTTTTTTGTTGTTTGCTTCTTGTCTATCTATTTCGTTTCGGCAGGTTCGTTCCAGGATTGAGTTCGCCACGTTGTGAAGGAGCGAAGACGACTTCAGCTGTCAGGGGGAACCAGCTTTTATTCCGAATGGCCACCAGTTTTGTATTTATCATTTCAGTTGTATTTTTCTCCCTTCAGAAGGTATCTATCTTCTTTCTTACTCTTAGATGTCTAGTCTGTATAACCCTAAACCCAGTATGTTGGATAGTCAGCTATAATTTCTTTTACACAGCTTAGAGGTATCAGTATGTCTGTGTTTTTTTTTTTTTAAGTCCTGTCCTTATTTATGAATTGTTATATTTATTTTCCTAATTTAATTGGTAAGGGTTCGCCCGACGGGTCTATGGGAGGATGTCGGGTGCCCGCACGGCCTAACCGGATTCCGGGTCGTGTCAATTAACCTACATGGTAAGTACATATATCTTTTGTTTGAGTCCAATATGGTTGAATAAGTATAAGGTTTTCCAAAACTCTTGCATGTATATTGGACATGCAGATGTGGCAAGATATACATATAAGGAGGTTCTTCTTTCATCAATTATTACATGATAAATACAATAATGGTTTGTTACAGTATATGGGTGAATGTAGGTTTTCCAAAGTTCCTGCAGGTATACTGGATATGAAGATCTAGTAAGATATATACGAAATGAGGTTCTTCTTTCATCAAATATTACATGCTATGTTTATTATAGACTAACATTACATCGAATTTCATGAAATTATATGTTTATAGTTTTCTTATTTATATTTCATTAATATAATGGAGGAACAAACTTTTGCAGGACTGGTGGCCTATTAATTTTTAATGCTGCTAAGTTGCAAATATTTCGATCATAATATAAATTGATTGTGATTTTACAGGTTAATCAACTCAGTGATTGGTGATAATTCTTTGTGAGTATCTGCATATTATAAGTAGTGGTTTCAGTGAATATTCTCTTTTACTCCTTTTAAAATGTTCTTTCATATATTCTGATATGCCATTAGTTTTCAATTTCAACAACAAATTATTTTGTACATTATGATATGCCATTAGTTAATGCATAAAAGTGGAGAAAAAAATTTCTTGATTTTCGCCAGTTTCTTTTTCAGACATTTTCCTCTTTTTTAGGTAAGTTTTATTCATGCGAATTTTTGGCATTCAATGGGCAATTGTTGAAAAGTTTCGAACTATTCTAGAGTGCTGGGAAGGAGCAGGTCCACGGGCAAATGTGCGGAAAATTTGGAGATCTATTTCTGTATGTATAGCTTGGATCGTTTGGAAAAAGGGAAAGAAGAGATGCTTTGAAGGTGTAAAGTAGCAAAACCATTCAATAAAATACAATTGTTTGTATTCTTTGTATTTTTGGAAACATGGAAATATTGTTATGGATTTAAAAAATATGCTGGACTTGCTATACTTTTTAGGCATCTGATGTAAGAAGCCCATATTTCATTTCTTTTGTAGCTTGTTCAGTATCATCTTGATATTGTTATTTTTTCTCTTTAATAAAGTTTTACCTTATAAAAAAAGAAAAGTTTTATTCTACCCACAGTCTATATGTAATTAGGTACTATAATATTTTTGGATGATTATTTAGATGGAGTAGGTTCAAGTTCCTTCACTTAGTTATTAAGAATTTTATTATTTATTTAAGAAAAAAATTAAGTAGAACCTCAATTAGTTGTAATTAAATGATGTTTAATAAAAAGATATTGGATAAAATAAAGCAAAATTCCAATACTTGATTGCCTATTGCATCTACTAAAATATAATATGTAATAAAATTGTAGGTAAATTTTATAATTAAAAAACTTGAACAACTTCTTTATTTATACTTTTGATGTGTTTAAAATAATAATTTATTTTAAATATGAAAGTATTTTGATTATAGTCATACTAAATAGGGAAAAGTAATTAAAATATCACTGTAAATATACCATATAAAGAAACATAGAGAGAAAAGGTGAGCGCACTAATTAAAATTAGCTAACACTGTAGTTTTAAAAATAAATTGAAGGGAAAATATATTAAATATTTTTGAGAAAAATAAAACATAATGTCTTATCTTAACTAATAGATTTATTGGTTTTTTTATTTGAATGTAAAAATAATAAATACTGTTTCTATTTATTTTTTGAATTTGAATGGGAAAAGAGCTATACCTCATGCCTCATAATTCGTTAAGGAGAAAAATTAAAAGCACCATAAAAAATAAAAAGTAGAAAAAATAAAGATTGAGAATGAATCTAATAATTTTTATTCTCTTGGATATACTTGAGAGAATCAAAATGATAGTTGAGATCTAATTTGTTGAAATTCAAGATTTAAACTGTTTAAATAAAGAAATTATAGTATTGTTTAGTGACTAGTCTCCTTTATTATTGACCGCGCATCGTGCGGGTACTATACTATTATTATATTAAAAGGAGAGTAGTAAGCCTATGGAAAGTAGCCAAGTGCCAAAATAGTAGGAAGCCACTTAGAAATTTTAGGTAAATAAGTAAGATTTTAGTTAGGTGTAATTATTTTAGTTATTTTAGAAATTTGAATTGAATTAAGAATAATTGTAAGAAAAAAAGAAATAATTTTAAAAGCAGTAGTTAGATTTAATAGATGTACATTGACGGATAGATTTAAATTATATATACTTAATTTAAAATAGATTAGCTGTAGGAAAAAAGTTTGAGGCTGTGAGCTACGTTTACCCTACTCTAAACACGTTCTTCCCCACAACTTTGCCTACACAAATATTTTTTAATCTATATATATCCTAAAATTCAATTTCAGGTATTACAATTACATTTATATTTCGTTGAGCCTTAGGCGACCGTTTTATATCAAAATCTGGCAATTGATCGGTAATTTTACTTTCAGAAAACTGATCGTTTTAAAGAGCACTTGAACGAAATCGAAATATGGAGCAACGATAATCAAACGATGAATAATTAGTATCGGAATAGAGGATAAGTGACAAGTAAATAATGATGTGACCGGTTAGATATTCGAACAAAGAAAATGAACAAACTGTTTTGTTGGTTTCGAGGATCAAAGAATTCTATTATGATCAAGTAGGCTGTTTATGACACTCTAGCTTAATCGAACAGAAAGGAACGGGTAGTATAATTAACAATTTAAGCAAGAACTTAGCAAATAGTTATTCCACAATTTTCGATCTAATGAATGTGAATTCATGATCAATCGATAACTATGCTTAGGCAGGATTCAGACCAAGATATACTTATTGATTAACGATGAAGATGAATAAGTGAAGCAAACAAGTCAAACGGATAAATGATCAATTAAGTAGTAAATAAACAGATAAAGTAAAAGATAAAGCTTATTATATTCAATAGTAGAAGGCTTGTGCTCCGTTGAAAAGGATGGATTCCTCCTCCAAAGCAAACCCAAACTATATCACAACAACTACGACGTCATAACAATATTGGTGGTGAAATGATTGATAATGGTGGTTAATTATGAAGATGGCGGCGATAATAATTGCTTTAGGGGAGGTTATGTTCAGAAGAACGTAACCTTACAATGGGAAGAGGGGGTTGTATTTATAAGCCAAGACCCCAGCCTTAGTTGAACTCCACTAGTTGTACGTCTCTCTATCAGATTTGACTCCTTATCCACGTCCAACGGCTTCCGATAAAAGCGGGATTTGATTGACCACGCTTATCTATTGCAACATTACTTTGTGTCCTCGGAGAAATCAATCTGATCGATTAAAACAAACAATCGTCTTTGATAACCATTTCTTCTCAATGATGCTGACTTATCTCAGATTCTGGCGCGGAGCACACTACGTCAACGAACACATGTCGCCTCGTGTTCGGACGATTTTCGACCAGTACAAATAGTGCCCCCACTTTCTAAGTGAGTGCTCGTATGATCTTGGCAAGTGCCATGAAATTTTAGGTGGGAAAACACGTGGAGCTTTCTCAGCTTTACAATTTGAAATGCCAAAATGTCACTCCGCCTTCTCATCAAGGCACGTGCACGCCATCGTGTGGGTGGAATTTTCACCGGTTATCGAGGTAATCATTACCTCAACTCCTATAAATACCACTTCAAAAATCCATTTCCAAACTTTTGCTCTTCTGCTCTCTTCAAATTCTCAGAAAACTCCTTGTAATTTCTCCATTTCTTGTTGCTAATCTCTTGTTTTAAAGCCCAAATTTTGTTTTAGATCTTGTTTCTTCTTGAATTTTCACATAATGACAACTGAAAAAACACATATGCCTGCAACCACCATGATGTTGTTATCTCCGCTGCTCCTGCTGTTGCAGCGCCGCTGCAGCTTGTCGTTATAACTGAACATGCCAATGTTGTTGGCCCCTCTGAAGCCAAAGGGAAGGGAAAGAAACGAAAACCCAAGGACTTTAGTCCGGAGAAGCTTTATGCAGAGATTCTTTCGAAGAAATTTACTTATGATGATGACTGCAAGGTTAGTCATCAAAACGCTACCCAAGTGAGGAGGAAGAGGAATATCCCCATTGATTCTAGATTTGCTGCCATTACTCCAAAAACGATCCCCAGGGTTCGTGACGATTGTGGATAGAAGGAGGGCGTGATCGATATTGTGTGTCCTCCAGAAAGGTCAACTTTGGCCACCTCTTATAGGATTCACCCTTCTGATCGATCCCTGATTGAAGAATTCTGTCGCATGTATAATGTTTATGTTCAGAAATTTTCCCCAATGATATGGCGGTTAGTAGCCATGTATCATTAGATCGCCAAGAAAGCTGAAGTGTTTTTAACACTTCGACATATTCTTCATTTGTATTCCCCTCGAGTTTACATAGCTGGGATTATCACCGTGCAAGAGCGGGGACAACGGGCCCTGATTTCGAATAACGATGATGATCTTAGGGGATGGGATCAACATTTTATTTTTATCCCAACACATCAGCTCACTGCTTTAGGAGCAGACTTGCTTCCCAATACATGGAACCGAACCCGTAAGTGTTCAATTCTCATTTCATATTTGTAGTTTTTCTTTCTGTATCCTTGCGTCTTTTCATACTTCAGCCAACAAAGCCTATTCGAACCGGTTCCCTGTTGAACCCCAAAAATTATCCTTTCTTTAAGAAAAGATAGATTTCGGGTATAATATTCAACAAAATGGGATTCTAAAGGACTTTCTTTTGGAGTCGCCACCTAATTTAGGAGAATTAGGAACCAATTAATTAAATAGTGCGTGCAAGCACTCCGTTTTAAGGAAAATGGTCTTTTCAGAGATTCTAAGTAAGAGGTTCAGTTATTTTCGAAAGAAGGTTTCAATTTGAAAGCACTTTCGAAAATCCGTAAAATTACGGTTAATCCTTCGATTTTCACAAAATAGCTTAAATAAATGAAACTTTCAAAAATTAATCTAAAAGTCTTATAATTAATGCCAAAATTCTAAAATTACATTAAATTATGCTTTAAAGGAATAGGGATTTAAATGAACTTAGACTTGAAAAAGTTGCAATTTTGCTAACATAGAAAATCTAATTAATTGGAAAGAAGTTGCAATTTATTGAATTTAAAATCAAGTTATTTGCTTAATCATTTCCGGATTCAATTGCACGCGCTATTTAACTAAAAGGTTCACAATTCATAAATAAGATGGAGATTCTAAAGAAATAAACTACTCACGAAATAACTCAATAGATAATAAATATTTATTAATAAATCGATAATCGAACAAATTATTCTACAACTAATAAGGGAAAAATTCCTAATGACATGCGAATTCTAAGGGATTGGGAAAGAGAAGAGGTTTTGAAGAAGAACCCAAAAATTGGCAAACTCGCGGGAGCCTTGAATTTATTTAATTTTATACATTTATGCCCATGAGCCTAAAACATCACATGGCTCAACAAAGCATTTTTTTTTTAAAAGTCCTTTCTTGACTTGAACTTGAGTTTAAAATGCGAGTTGACTCCAATGCGACCTCATCCCAAAGACCGATCCCAATTGGTGAGTTTACCCAACTCGATCCCAAGGGTATATTTGTTTTGGAGCAGCGAGCTAGGGCGAGGGATCCGAAGAAAGAGCGACTCAAACAAAAGCGATGAACTCGAACAAGGTCGACGACTTGAACGGCGACGCGATGATACAACTCGAATACCCAGAAACAGTGATGCCAAGAAAACTTAAAACTAAAAAAATATATGTTCTGCCTCTCTATAAATTTCTGCTGCTAAAAAAACTATCAACTTTTAGAACTTCAAACCCAGAACTCTCTGCCGCTCCTCCCTTCTCATATGACCTTTAGCTTTCAATTTATAGGAGAACAAATTAGGGTTCCTGGATTGAATGAAATCCCTAAAAGAACCTTCTAACGGTCCAATTTGGATAAGATCTTTTATGTGGAACGTGGGGGACCATGACAGTACAAGCCTTTTGGACGGATTCATTTGAATTTTGGGAAAATTGGGCGCGGGTTGAAGGGAAACAGGTTGGGGAACTTTGAAATCGGGTTCGGGGAAAGGAATAACTGAATTGGGTAATGTATGTATATGTGTTTACATGGATGGGTTGAAATTGAGGCTGGTCTTGCACAGTTAGCCCCTTTTTTTGAGATTTTAATGGGTAAGTGGATGAATTGCAGGGATAAGTTGAAATTAAGACTACGCATTGCAATTTTAGCCACTTTTAACTGAAATTTATCAATTACCTTTAATTTTCAAAATTAATTTTAATTTAAAATAATTAGACTTTTAATTAAATCTTCCGGGACAAATTTGGGTGTCAACAGCTGCCCCTCTTTACCCGAAAAGGATGAAAGAGTTTTTAGGGTAAAGAAGTTGACGGGAAACCAATTTTGTCACGATAAAAGCCAAAGACTTTTAATTCCATGGACCAAAAGACGAGGCTTAAAGGTATGGCCGAACTCCGGTTTTCAAGTTGCTTACATATCTCGGGTTGAAAGAGAATCAGGCCATATGTAGTTCAACGACACTTAGACACGAAAACTCGCACGATTGATAGAAAAGACGCACGAATAGGAAAGAATTCAAACTGACGCCCTAACCCGAAATAAGATTATGATAGAATTTGCTTGTTCGAGTGCGATTCTTCAGATCCTTGTTGACGAGTCTAGCTCATATCAACGATTGCCCCAGTTCACTGCTAAGAAAAAGTTCCACGTTATGCTCCAAATGCTGCTGCGGTACTGCCAAAATCCTGTAATAAACTTGATAAACGGTAAGCGAGCAACTGCTAATAAACTGTAATAATTGGAATGAGAAATAGAAGAGTGATAACATAAAATTATAAATGCGGGTTGTGATATCATCAATAAGCTCTTCTTTCGATCAGCTGACAAGGTGCTCCGCCCGGAGAACCTCTCGCCTGATCATTATTATCATGGAACGCTCCGAAAGCGGTGCTTCAGCCGACTTGTCCATCACTATCATCTACTTGAAAGAAACCTGCATATCCTATTTGTGGGTGGAAGGACTCGAGATATCCTATTTGTGGGTGGAAGAACCCGATATATCCTATTTGTGGGTGGAAGGACCCGAATATCCTATTCGTGGGTGGAAGGACCCGAATATCCTATTCCTGGGTGGAAGGACCGAAGATATTTTATTTGTGGGTGGAAGGATCCAAAGTATCCTATTTGTGGGTGGAAGGACCCGAAGTATCCTATTTGTGGGTGGAAGAACCCAAAGTATCCTATTTGAGGGTGGAAGGACCCGAAGTATCCTATTTATGGGTGGAAGAACCCAAAGTATCCTATTTGTGGGTGGAAGGACCCGAAGTATCCTATTTGTGGATGGAAGAACCCAAGGTATCCTATTTGTGGGTGGAAGGACCCGAATATCCTATTTGTGGGTGGAAGGACCCAAAGTATCCTATTTGTGGGTGGAAGGACCCAGATATCCTATTTGTGGGTAGAAGAACCCAGATATCCTATTTGTGGGTGGAAGGACCCGAAGATTTCCTGTTTGTGGGTGGAAGGACCCGAATATCTTATTTGTGGGTGGACGGACCCGAGATATCCTATTTGTGGGTGGAAGGACCCAAATATCCTATTTGTGGGTGGAAAGACCCGAATATCCTATTCGTGGGTGGAAGGACCCGAATATCCTATTTGTGGGTGGAAGGACCCGAGATATCCTATTCGTGGGTGGAAGGACCCAAAGATTTCCTGTTTGTGGGTGGAAGGACCCGAATATCTTATTTGTGGGTGGACAGACCCGAGATATCCTATTTGTGGGTGGAAGGACCCAAATATCCTATTTGTGGGTGGAAAGACCCGAATATCCTATTCGTGGGTGGAAGGAGCAGAATATCCTATTTGTGGGTGGAAGGACCCGAGATATCCTATTTGTGGGTGGAAGGACCCAAATATCCTATTTGTGGGTGGAAGGACCCGAATATCTTATTTGTGGGTGGACGGACCCGAGATATCCTATTTGTGGGTGGAAAGACCCAAATATCCTATTTGTGGGTAAAAAGACCCGAATATCCTATTCGTGGGTGGAAGGACCCGAATATCCTATTTGTGGGTGGAAGGACCCGAGATATCCTATTTGTGGGTGGAAGGACCCAAATATCCTATTTGTGGGTGGAAGGACCCAAGATATCCTATTCGTAGGTGGATAAACCCTGTATCTTGTAAAATTTGAAATCGTCTGACTTGTGCTGGTGATGCGATAATCGAGCAAAAGCTAACATTACAAAGAGAGAAATAGAGTTGTTCTGCATATGCGATAAGGCAAATATTCTTCGAGGAACTAATAGTTCTGAGTTCTTCTCGTTTTGCTGCTTGAGATTTCTGCATTCAAAGAAAAATTGTAAGTACTATAAAATTTCTGGGAAGTTGCGACACTTTGCATTGCTCCTTCCACCTTGATGCCGAACTTTGCGGTAAATGCAAAATTTGCCCCTGTTTAATCAAAGAACAATTGTTAGTTTTTGATCAAATAACGGTTGACTTGATTGAATACCTAATTTGGCTTCGAATATGTATTTATCTTGCATGGCGGTCAAATGTGTTGTCGTTGCGAAAAATCTGACATTCTTGAAACTCTTCTCTTTGCACAAGATAAATCATCTATAACTGCTTTGGCTTGGATTATTTGGGGAAAAATGAAATTTCATTGATTTTGAGACTAAACCCAATAAGGGTAGCAAATCATAATGTAGTTCATTACAACTAGGATGAATAAAATTGCGAAAGAGTAGTTAAAACATAAGATAGTTGGGCAATGAAATGTCATTTCAAGCTGCAAAAATGCAGTCTTTTCAGTCTTCTTAGCTTGCAAACCGCTTCTTCTTTGAATATCTTGGGGCTGATGCTTCGCCTTTAACAAAAATTGTGCCTGCGGAAGGAATGCTACAATAACCACTTAATGGATCTTCTTGCACAATTATTTTGCCATTATCAATCAAGCTTTGAATTTTGTATCTCAAGCCACTGCATTCTTCAGTATCATGACCTTGGACATTTGAATGATAAGCACAATGCTTTAACGGATCAAAATGTGAAAGCAGATGCTTAGGAATGGTCCCTTTCTTTGGTTGCAAAAGTCCTTCAGCTTTCAATTTTTCAAATATGCTCGTCACAGACTCTTCTAGAGGAGTGAATGTATTCGACTTCCTCTTCTTTGACACCGGATCATCGGAATATGATTGTTGAAATTGACTTTGAGAGCCTTGCAAATTTGAGGGTTTCTCTGATTGAGTGGTGTACCCAAATAAACCAGAAGGGATTTTTTCCGTTGCTATGCCTTCTTCTATCATTTTTCCCAGTTGGATCAATTCAGAGAAAGTGCTTGCATTATTGACAACCATTTTGGCATAGTATATGCCTTCTTGCATGTCAATGAAAGCTGCTATTAACTTCTTCTCAGACAAGGGAGGATGCATCTTAGAAGCCTCTAACCTCCACCTCATAGCATATTCTGCAAAAGACTCATGAGACATCCTCTTAATGTTGCGCATATCAAACACATCGGGATCTCCTACTATGTTGAACTTGTATTATTCCACAAAGTCATGAGCCATATCCTCCCATGTGTGCCATTTGGAAAAATCTTGTTTGGTATACCATGCAAGTGCCATTCCTGATAAACTTTGAATGAAAAACCTCATCCGCGAAGCTTCATTCTTGCCAATTCCAATCAATCTGCTGCAATAATCTTTCAAATGAGCATAAGGGTTCCCCTTTCCATCGAAAGTGTTGAATTTTGGTATCTTATACCCATGTGGAAGCTCAATGTCCAGGTGAATGCATAAATCTTCATAACATAAACTCTGAATGTTCCTAGAGCGCAACTCATCTTTAATGACTTTGTGCAGATTGCGGATTTGTCTCTGCATGCTATGTAAATCAGTTGTCTCAACTTCTTTTCTAGGCAATTCTCGTGGGCGCACTATCACTTGATTTGATTGACTCCCGACAACAGGCATAGTGCTAAAAGATGGTTGGCATAAAGTTGCAGCTGGCCAAGCATTTGGATTGGTAAGATATTCTTGTGAGTTTTGTGGATATACGGTATCTATAGGCATTGGGTAATGAGGCATTGTTGAGTAAGGTTGATTGGAGGTAAAGCTTGTATTTGGCAAAGGTTTGCTAGTGTTGACAAAGTTGACAATCCTATTCCTTCGGACCACATGTTCTTCAACATCATCCTTCTGTGCTTGCAAGATGCCCATACCAGAACTGGTTGCCTGAAGCTGCTTTGCCATGTTGTTTTGTCCTTGATGCAGATTCTCAGTCATTTCAGTGTTCAATGATAGCCAACCAATAACAAATGAATTCTACACATTTGAACAGAAGCAAGCTAATATGTAAAATGGCAATGCATGCAAAGATTTTAAGTATAAAATAGGACATTAGGCCGAATGGATGGGACCGAATTCCCGATTAAATCAAAGGAGTAAAATATTTGAGAGTGCGAAACTTGATAATCCACAAAATTTGATTTTTGAAGATGCGAGTTTGAGAAAAACAATTTTGGAAGTTTTTACTAAATCAGTATGCGTGCTAGACCATTTTGCCTCAAATTGCTAAAATGGTCGGCTTATTTTGAACATAAATGCTTTACTTGGCAATCGATTCTTCCTTGCAAAATGACAGTCTGCCCTAATCCTTGAAAACTGCTTCTAATAGCGACCAAACCAACTCAATGTCTTCAACTTGCTTTTTGCAAAATTCTGCCCCAGTTATGACTTCAACATCTCAACTTGCTTTACAAAATTGCCCCAGTTATGAATTCCGATTCTTCAAATTGCTTTGCAAAAGCTGCCCCAGTTTCTATCTTTGGGAAAATTAAAACTTAAATACTAAAGGATCGAGCCCGATGGAGGAGCCTACGTATCCCTCCTTGGGAATCAGACCGTGCGTAGTTCTGCTTACATAGAAGAGAATTTTAAATGCTGGTGTAACCGAAACTCGATATGAGTTGCCTACGCTTCCCGCCTTGGGAAACCGGTTACCGTAGTTTGCTTACATAGAAATAGAGTCAGCATTCATAATTTGATATTCTTTCTTTCTTTTCTTTCAACGAACTAACAAAAGGAAATTACAATAATTACTTCCTAATAACGCAAATAAACTAACTTCTACTTCTGCAACTCTACTGCTTTTCTGGAACTTGATAAGCGCCTAAATGCCCTTCTTCGAGGGATTTTCCTTTGCATATGGTAAGATTAAGACAAAAGGTTCGCCAATACCGTTTGTAGGTAGAATTTCGACATGGCCAGATTTGATCAAGCTTTCAACTTTCTTCTTAAATAAAGTGCATTCTTCAATACTGTGCCCCTGCATCCCTGAATGGTAAGCACAACATTTTCTCAAATTTTCAGGCCTATGTGACCGATACGGCTTTGGTTTTGCAAGATATACCAAACCGACCTTCAGAAGCCTTTCAAACAGGTTTGTATAAGATCTTGGTATTGGTGTGAATGCAGCAACAGGTGCTTTGTGGCTGCTTGATTGAAAACCTGGATTAACAATCACTTTCTCGATTTCATAAGGTTTTTCTGCTATGGGTGGCAAAGGGCTTGGCATAACAGCTTTTCCTTTGTCTTTAGATTGCGCCTCAACTAAGCCACACATTCTCTTGTCAGTTATTGCAACCGGCTCCACTTGAAGCTCTGCAGATTTTCTTTTCAATGGACTGCCCTTTGCCAGAATCGGGTTCGAGAATTCATAATGCGTGACAAAGTCCCGGGCTAGTTTATCCCAATTGTCCAATTTCCAAGGACCTCGTATTTCAAACCATGTCAAATCTGGTTCCTTAAGTGTCCTAGCAAACATCATCAACTTGGTTTCATTGCTTGGTCCATACCTTGCGACCCAGCCAAGGTATGCTTTCAAGTGATCACGAGGATTTCCTGTCCCGTCATACATTGGTGGATCAGCTGAGTCAAAAACATCCACATGTTCACTTTCTGCCTCCCTTAAGCTTACTTGAGATGGTAGAGCATTCTCATCTATCATTGTGCCATTGCTATCTTTAGCATTAGGAAGCCCTTTCCCGTTGCTTTTCTCATTGCTAGTTTTTGATGAGACACGGAACCCGTTCTCCAACAAGAATGCATGCAGGTGGGGGAATTCTTGAGCATCACATTCGAATGCGGGAGCTACTTGACTTGTAGGAGGTGCAACAGTAGGGATAGGAGCAACAGGAGCACTTGGTCCTGGGCTTGGCATACTTCGCACTGGGTTGTGAGCATCCATGAGCGCGACAACCAATTCAGTAAAGGTATTGAGTCTCTTTTCCAAACTTGCCACGGTTGCTTCAAGCTTGTTAATCTTGTCTTTGTGGGATTCCTCATTTTCAGTCAAGTCAATCACAATATTTTGACGAGCCATAGGTCCTGATCTTGATGTTCAAAATAATTAACCCTTTAGCAACGCATACCGAACTTAATAAAAATTTATTAAAGAAGAAACTGATGGGTCAACTTATTCCAAAAGGAAAAATCGAGCCAGTACTGAAAAAGACCCAAAAGTTTGAGCAGGACACTTATTTTGTTAAAGAAAACTAGACGAAAAATACTTATTAAATTCTGAAAAATATTATATTTATTAAAAGGATAGAATACTTAAAATTTGACGCTAAAAAAAATATTTTTGTAAAATTAAGGCAGACCAAATAAAAATTTAAAAGGTATTTTAAAATAAAAATATGCATGCATCCAGAAAATAAAGTAACTAAATGAATAAAAGAATAAAGCGGTTAATTCCTGCAAACAAATACAGTGTTAATCGAATCACAATATCAAGCAAACTGAATTACCCAACAAACAACGCAAATGAATTACAGGCGGTTAGCACATAACAAATAAGCATTTAGCAAGTTATTGCATAGTAGACAAATAATTAATATGTAGCAAACACAAGTAATCAAGCGTAAATGAAGATGCGGGCATGTCCTACCTTGTAAGGTGCCTCTTTGTGCCAGAGGTGGGCCTAAGACGCCAAATAAGTGAAAACGAAAAGTAGTCCAAGCCGGTTTTGCAATAATCGAATTTAGAGCAAGTGACAATAACAGTAATAATAATTTCTCTTTCGTTATAACTTGATTTTAAGTACATCATTGTGACATAAAAAATGGAAACTGCCAGACATAATTTAAATACATCATTTTGAGTACAATGAAAATATAAATAACTGCTATAACTATGCTGCATCAGGCTCGAGGATGCAATGGAACTAAAGCGCGGGCCTGTTTCGATCAATCCTTGCTTGCACAATCGGTGTAATTTCTGACATCTGGTCCCAAATGTGGTTTGCATCCAAAAACTTACTTGAATCAAACATCGACCAAATGGATCGAACGTCTTATCGTCCTTTCGACGTCTCTTGCCCCAACTTGTTATCTTCTTGCAAGTATCTTCTCAATTTCAACTTGATGACTTATTTGAATACCTCTTGAATTCAAGTATCTTCTAGTCTACAAAATTAATAAAAGTATTCTAAATTTAATTAATTGCATAACTTGGCTTGGACTGGAAGTTCCGTTATCACATAAACACATAATATGCACTGTTGTTGGGTTTAAACCCGTCAACGAAAAAGGGCGGTTTTCCTAACTATGGAGGCGGTACCAAGGACCGGGTCCAATCTAAGGCTTATGCATGCATGTTCCTAAAGGAAACTCTAGAGTGGGTTTACTAAACACAAGGCTGTTTTGAGTGGCAAGCGGTCACGCGGTAGTAAAACTATCCGCTCACCCCGCAGGTACGCGCACTCTTTCTTAAAGGGTTTTCTGTGAGTTGTTGATATATATGCATACACCTCGCGGGTATAAGTAACCATGAAGAAGCTCCCAGGAGTGGGGGAGATATGAACGGAATGCCAGTTTTATATGTGCACAAATAAAGTGTAGTGACATGCTTTCAGTGACAAACAATTGCAAATAATCAAATTAACTAAACATGCTATTTTGAAAATAATAAAAAAATAAAGAGTTATCTTGTGAAAACCTTGCGGTTAGAACCTTAAGGTATCCCCAGCAGAGTCGCCACGTTGTTGAACCCTAAAAATTACCCTTTCTTTAAGAAAAGATAGATTTTGGGTATAATATTCAACAAAATGGGATTCTAAAGGACTTTCTTTTGGAGTCGCCACCTAATTTAGGAGAATTAGGAACCAATTAATTAAATAGTGCGTGCAAGCACTCCGTTTTAAGGAAAATGGTCTTTTCAGAGATTCTAAGTAAGAGGTTCAGTTATTTTCGAAAGAAGGTTTCAATTTGAAAGCACTTTCGAAAATCCGTAAAATTACGGTTAATCCTTCGGTTCTCACAAAATAGCTTAAATAAATGAAACTTTCAAAAATTAATCTAAAAGTCTTATAATTAATGCCAAAATTCTAAAATTACATTAAATTATGCTTTAAAGGAATAGGGATTTAAATGAACTTAGACTTGAAAAAGTTGCAATTTTGCTAACATAGAAAATCTAATTAATTGGAAAGAAGTTGTAATTTATTGAATTTAAAATCAAGTTATTTGCTTAATCATTTCCGGATTCAATTGCACGCGCTATTTAACTAAAAGGTTCACAATTCATAAATAAGATGGAGATTCTAAAGAAATAAACTACTCACAAAATAACTCAATAGATAATAAACATTCATTAATAAATCGATAATCGAACAAATTATTCTACAACTAATAAGGGGAAAATTCCTAATGACATGCGAATTCTAAGGGATTGAGAAAGAGAAGAGGTTTAGAAGAAGAACCCGAAAATTGGCAAACTCGCGGGAGCCTTGAATTTATTTAATTTTATACATTTATGCCCATGAGCCTAAAACATCACATGGCTCAACAAAGCATTTTTTTTTTAAAAGTCCTTTCTTGACTTGAACTTGAGTTTAAAATGCGAGTTGACTCCAATGCGACCTCATCCCAAAGACCGATCCCAATTGGTGAGTTTACCCAACTCGATCCCAAGGGTATATCTGTTTTGGAGCAGCGAGCTAGGGGGAGGGATCCAAAGAAAGAGCGACTCAAACAAAAGCGATGAACTCGAACAAGGTCGACGATTTGAACGGCGACGCGATGATAAAACTCGAATACCCAGAAACAGTGATGCCAAGAAAACTTAAAACTAAAAAAATATATGTTCTGCCTCTCTATAAATTTCTGCTGCTAAAAAAACTATCAACTTTAGAACTTCAAACCCAGAACTCTCTGCCGCTCCTCCCTTCTCAAATGACCTTTAGCTTTTAATTTATAGGATAACAAATTAGGGTTCCTGGATTGAATGAAATCCCTAAAAGAACCTTCTAACGGTCCAATTTGGATAAGATCTTTTATGTGGAACGTGGGGGACCATGACAGTACAAGCCTTTTGGATGGATTCATTTGAATTTTGGGAAAATTGGGCGCGGGATAAAGGGAAACGGGTTGGGGAACTTTGAAATGGGTTTGGGGAAAGGGATAACTGAATTGGGTAATGTATGTATATGTGTTTACATGGATGGGTTGAAATTGAGGCTGGTCTTGCGCAGTTAGCCCCTTTGTTTTTTAGATTTTAATGGGTAAGTGGATGAATTGCAGGGATAAGTTGAAATTAAGGCTACGCATTGCAATTTTAGCCACTTTTAACTGATTTATCAATTACCTTTAATTTTCAAAATTGATTTTAATTTAAAATAATTAGACTTTTAATTAAAACTTCCGGGACAAAATTGGGTGTCAACATTCCCGATATCGAGGGATGGCTGATTACAGTTCTGGACAAGACCACCAATGACGAGAGAGCTTAGAAACTGATAGCTGCTCTCTTGAAAGTGAATGTCAAACATCACGGTATACTTCCTTTCCCTCTTCCTTTAATTTTCACAAAATCGGCTTCCCTTGTTAATGGATGAAATTTTCTACAAGCATTACGGGCACGGGGCTAAGCAAGCGACAACGATGCCGAAGAAGCTGGAGGGGAGAAAGTTGATAAAGCTCTCCTGAAGAAGAAAAAGAAAACATCCTACCACGATCTCAAGGCAAGGTACTTTTCTTAGAGTGCCCCAAAAGATCAAGAGGTAGGCACATCGACTGCCCCCAAACTTATCAAAGACTTTATAGTGGGCACAGTTTCAGTCGTTGATGCGGTGAAAGCTGCCGAGGAAGATATCCCTGTTCATTTCGCCCCTGAGGACGAGGAGGCTGAGGAATCATGCTCTGAGCAACTGCTGAAGCACCCGAAGAAGCCTAGAAAAGAAAGGATCTAGGAAGTGGCTGAACAGCTTAAGGCCGCCGAAGAGTATGATAGAATTCCCCCAGCTGATTTTAGGGTCGGAGGACAACATCCTCTATCGCCCATTGCAGAGGATCTAGCTGAAGTTACTTCAGGATTTGGAGGTTCGTCTGGGAAGAAAGAAGGTGCCATAGTTCCCATGGGGCCAATGCCCGAAGTGAGGGAGACTGCCATTGTCCCCATAGATCGAGTGACTGAGGAGAGAGGACCGAGGAAGGGCAAGTTTCCTCTCGATCGACAAGTAGACACAATAAAGTCTAAGCATGCGGAGAGCTCAGGCTCATCGTTTTATGTGTCGGATCACGAAGAGCTTGTGATTCCATTCCTTGGAGGTGAAGAGGCTGCATCTTTTACTTCTCTTAAGAGGTTCGATACTGCTGGGGAAATAAGTGAACGGTCAATTACAGTGACCATTCCTGGCAACGTTGACCTGCTCAGGTGTCTAAAGCATCTTACAGACTACCTCTATGAGGTGACAGGTCCGACGGAGAGGGCTCGGCTGAATTGCCACAATGATTTGAGCATGCCTTCCCAAATTGCTTTCAGTGTCTTTCGAGTAATTTTAACCCTTCTTTCTTGATCACACAAACTCTTTTGTTTATTTCCTTCCTCTAACTTTATTTTGTTGTTTTTTTTGTTTTTAAAATACTATTACGGCTATTGAAACAGCCGACCGAATTCGCCAGCTTCAAGCCAAAATTGTGCCCTTGAACGAGCGAGCTGCCCACCTTGTTTCGGCTGGCAGTGGGTGGCATAATAGCTTGAAGATTTTGAAAGTGAAATATTCTGAGCTCGAAGCTGAGTTAACCAAGAAAGCAACCGCACACGCTCTTCATGAGTCGGAGTTGGAGTCTCAAATCCAAGCTTTGAATGATCAACTTGAGCTATTTGAAGCTAACATGGGTAGCAAATGTGCTAAGTTTGAGTCTGAGCTGAAGGACAAGCATTTTGAGATCGCCAGGCTGAACGATGAGCTTCACACTCTTTGAGGTGGCAATGAGGACTTGACCGCTCAAGTTAACGCTTTGACAGAGACGAATAAAAGCCTTCAGCAAGATTTGGTGGGTCAGAGGCGCGCGATGGCGGAAGAATTAGAAGAGTGGAGGGAGCTAATCCTTGCAGAATCCAGGCGTGACGTGCTGCGGGAGATGTCCGAACGCAGAGTCAATGTCGCCGCTGAATTAGAAGAGATCGTTCAAGTTGTGAGGTTGGCTCGTGAAGACCTCGGGCTCCCACCAAGCTCCTCCGATGATGAAGGCGATGAATAAGGTTCTGGGACTTTGGATTTTATTTTGTTTTAGTCTATAATCCTTTCGACCACTTCTCCTTGTCGTTTTTTTTAAAGATAATAGGGTTGTTGGCCATTATGTAAATATTTTTGTTTGGATGAATTTCTTTTGTTTTCCTTTCTTTCTGTTTATTGCTTTAAGTATTGATTTTTGATGGTGTTTCCATAGTTCGAAGTGTCAACGTTTTGGTTGTAGCTATCGGAAAGAGCAAATTGATTGTGCCCAATGTAGTTAGCGTGTAACGAAGAATGACGTCTCATTTTCATGCAAGATCACTCTTCAAACATCAATTTCGGAAAATTATTGTAACACTCAAGTTGTTTGAATCAGCGAATAACAACGAATGTTCAACAAGAAGTGTTGTATTATTCGATTTGTTGGCTGTTATCGTGCGCTTAGTACGTTTTGACCGATCGATCATCATAGTCGATTTTAGAACATGGCTGCTTTAAGGCGCTTATAAATATGAACTAAAACTTTGGCCACAAGTGGACCGTTTACATTTCATTTTGAACTAAAGTCACGAACAGTCTCCAGTGTGAGTGTCCGTTCGGCAAAAATCTTGGTATTAACCCCTTCTTCATGGACTCGAGCAGTCCCCAGACTCTTTTCGAATGCCTGTGAGCTTGACTTTGGGGCAGTCCCCAGTATTTGGGCAGTCCCCAATATCTCTTCGTACATTCGCCAACTTCGGACCCAAGAAGTCCCCAGTCGTCGAACAATCGGTTGAAAAATAAAAATCACAAAAAATCCTTCCTCTTTCTCCATCCCCCCAGTGTTCGAGTACGAAGTATGAGGGGTCGGACACTGGTTCAATGCCTCTGTTATATAAATTCTGTATTTCCTGAAACAAGGACGCAAAGAAGAAACAAAGTGTATTTAAAGATGAAGACCGTGTTAGAGTGTTCGTCAGATTTATCGACCCCGACTGAGAGTGTTTCAAGCTCGTTGGGTTCGTGGGTGATGTATGTCATCACTCAATTCAAACTATGCCTATCATCTAAAAGTGTCAGTACCAAAAACAATAACAAAGTATGTCCGAGTTGGAGTAAGTAAAAGAGAACATAAAGAGTGAGGGTATGCGATACCGAACATTTTTTTTTAGAAATGGAATTTCTTTAATTGGGTGATATTCCAATTGAACTCGACCGGTTTCGAGTCTAAGGTTTCCAGCTGATAAGATTTTTTGCCGACCGCTGCTTTGACCCGATAGGGTCCCTCCCAATTTGCTCCCAACTTGCCTTTGTTGGGTTCATCCTTCTTTGGTCGTTTGATCTTCAGTACATAAACACCTGCATTAAAAGTTCGATAGCTGATCTTTTTGTTGAGGTACTTTTTTGCCATTTGTTTCTGTGTTTGTATCCGGACCAACACCATCTCTCTCTTTTCCTCGAGCAGATCCAAGCCTATTAACATGGCTTCCTTGCTTGACTCATCGGTGGAGTGAGCAAACCGAAGGCTTGGTTCGCCGACCTCCACCAGAATAAATACTTCTGCTCCATAGACAAGTGATAATGGAGTCTCACCAGTGTTGTTTTTCACTGTTGGTCGATGAGTCCACAGCACACATGGGAGTTCATCCGACCAATTGCCTTTTGATTAATCCATCCTGTTTTTAAAATACTCGATTACTGTCTTGTTGGAAGACTCAGCTTGTCCGTTTGCGCTGAGGTGATATGGAGTTGATGCGATTCGCTTGATCCCCCATTTTTTGAAAAAAGCTGTGATTCGACATCTAACGAACTGTTTGCTATTGTTGCACGCGATCTCCTTCGGGATCCAAAAGCGGCACATGATATTTTGATGGATGAATTTGATGACTTCCTATTCTTGCATTTTAGCCAAGGCAATTCATCAACCCACATGGAAAAATAATCAGTTAAAATTAATATAAACTTTACTCCACCTGTGATAAGGGGCAAGCTACGGAAGCGATAAATAATGATAAGAGCGAGACGCGACAAGAACACTTACGAGGTAGCAGCAAGGAACGATGTCTTGATACACCGTCAATCGAGTCAAGTTTAACCTACGCTATGCAACTATCCTCAAGAGACACCCGGCTCAAGCAAATAGATTGATCAAAGAGGATTGAAGAGCAACTTGAATTCATCCAATTGATTCAAGCCAAAATATTTACAAGATTTTTGGGAGCAATGCTCATCAATGTCAATATTCAAGGTAGGTTAATGGCAATAAATGATGAAGGGTGTTATTTATAGCACCCTTCTACAACTAAAGGAAATGACTAAAGAGCCCTCCAAGTAGTCTAGGATACAATAGAACAACTAGGGCTAAACTTGGAAGTTTACACAAAAAGTTGTAGAACACTGCATGCTAGGCGCCCCGCCTGGCGCTGAAAGGCCTCACTGCATTGAGGCTAGGCGCCCCTCCTGGGTCCAGGCACCCCGCCTGGGTTGCTCTGCACTTAGGCGCCCTGCCTGGGTGCTAGGCGCCCCGCATGGTGCCTGGACGCCTCACTGCTCAAGGGCTAGGCGCCCCTCCTGGGTCTAGGCGCCCCGCCTGGCCCTGAAGCATGATGTTTCCTCCTTCGATTGAACTCCAATGCAAGATCTTCCAATGGTCTCCGGAGATCGTATCATCAACGCCCTTCCGGATCAAGTATAAGTGAGCATCATGAAGTGCTTTGGCTTGGCTTCTCGTAAAGGGCCTTGTGGTGGTGGTTTGCCCCGTATCATCCTCCCCTTCTTGAGAGGATTTCGTCCTCGAAATTGAAGCATCAACCTCCACGGCATCATCCTCCACGGCATCATGACCTACATCACAAGGAGCCAAGTCACTAACATTAAAAGTATTTGAAACATTGTACTCACCGGGCAAATCGATCACATATGTATTGTTGTTGATCTTGGAGAGAACTTGGAAGGGTCCATCTCCTCGGGGTGCCAACTTCCCTTTTCTAAGGCTTGGAAACCTCTCTTTGCGGAAGTGCACCCACACCCAATCTCCTTTCTTGAGTCCCAACTTCTTCCTCCCCTTGTTCTTCTTGAAGGCAACCTTTGCATAGGCTTCCTCGCATAGGCTTCCTCCAATCTCTTCCTCGCTTTGGCATTGATTTCGAGCATGGCTTTAGCTCGATTTTCACCTTCAAAATTAACAACCATTTCCTTGGGCAAAGGGTTAGATCTAGTGGAATCAAAGGATTAAAACCATAGACGCACTCAAACGGAGTCAAGCCAATCATGCTATGCAATGTATGGTTATAAGCAAACTCTATAATAGGCAACTTTTCAACCCACGTCCCGGCCTTACCTCGGGTCATGGCTCTAAGTAGAGCACCCAAGGTTCGGTTCACCACTTCGGTTTGACCATCCGTTTGGGGGTGGTGGGACGTAGAGAATAACAACTTGGTGTCAAGAGCACCCCAAAGACATCTCCAAAAATGGCTAAGGAACTTAGAGTCCCTATCACTCACAATTGTTCGAGGCACACCATGCAATTTTAACACATTGTCAATGAACAAAGAAGCTACATGTTGTGCATCATGACTCTTTTTACAAGGAATAAAGTGAGCCATTTTGGAGAACCTATCCACGACAACATAAATTCTATCATGTCCCCCCTTAGACCATGGCAAACCCATAACAAAATCCATAGAGATGTCCATCCACGGGCTAGTAGCAATAGGAAGGGGAGTGTACAAACCATGGGGATTAGATTTGGACTTAGCATACTTGCAATCCAAGCAAGTTTTGCAAAGTCTCTAAACTTGCAATCCCATCTTTGGACAATGGAATTATTCCATGAGAATGGCCAAGGTTTTGTTTCTCCCAAAGTGACCCATCAAACCTCCACAATGTGCTTCACGAACAAGCAACTCCCTCCATGAGGACTCGGGCAGACAAACTCTACCATTCTTAAAAATGTAGCCGTCAACCTATTGGTATTTCTCCACCCTCTTCCCACTCACTAGAGCATCATAAATGCTCTTGAGCTTTGGATCATGTTCATGCATGGACTTTATACTTTCAAAACCCATAAGCCTAGAAGTAAGAGCGGTAGCAAGGGCGAACTTCCTAGAAAGCGCATCGGCTACAACATTGTCCTTTCCCTTCTTATAATGAATTACATAAGGGAAGGACTCAATGAACTCTACCCACTTGGCATGTCGCTTGTTCAACTTCTCTTGGCCTCTTAGATGCTTGAGTGACTCATGGTCACTCTTGATCACAAATTCCCGAGGCCATAGATAGTGTTGCCAATGAGCTAGAGCTCTCACAAGGGCATATAACTCCTTGTCATATGTGGAGTAATTCAAGGTTGCACCCTTCAACTTCTCACTAAAGTAGGAACTGGCTTTCCCTTCTTGCATGAGAACACCCTCAATTCCCACCCCCGAGGGGCGCCTGGGTTTGTACGCCTAGGCCTGGCGCCTCAGCTCGTCAAGAACACGGTTTTGACGTTTTTCAAGCATTTTTCCAACGATTTCAAGGTGTTTTTGATATGTGATGATACCCCAAGTTGTCTTATGCTACAACAAACAAACCCCAATGATTTAATACAACAAACAACCAACAACAAGTTCAACAAGTTTGTTTCAAGAATTTGGAGCAAGTTCTTCAACAATTTTCAAAAACTTCAAGATTCCATATTTCGATTTTCACTCCGCTACACCAAATGATGTTATGGGGATATCAAAATGACGGGTTAACTATATAGAACAATCCTCGATACCAATCATCCAAGAAATCATAACAACAAACAAGTTCTAGCAAATTTTGTGAATTCTTCAACTTTGAGATTTTATTTTCAATATTTTGATTCACAACTCCAAAATGTGTTTTGTTGGTACCCAATTGTCGAGAATACATAAACAAACAATCCCCGATAATTAACACCAACAAAATCGCAACAGCCAACGATTTCTAGCAATTTTTTTTTTTTTTTTTGGGAATTTTCTAGTTTTTGAATTTTTTTTGTTTTCTTCAAATTTTCAAGAACAACAATAAGAAAAATACTAAGGCACGATAAAAACACTACGAACAAGGAACGAGGGTTTGTGGAAACAACACCCGAGTCTTGCTCTGATACCAACGGATAAGGGGCAAACATCGGAAGCGATAAATAATGATAAGAGCGAGACGCGACAAGAACACTTACGAGGTAGCACCAAGGAACGATGTCTTGATACACCCTCGATCGAGTGAAGTTGAACCTACGCTATGCAACTATCCACAAGAGACACCCGGCTCAAGCAAATAGAGTGATCAAAGAGGATTGAAGAGCAACTTGGATTCATATAATTGGTTCAAGCCAAAATAGTTACAAGATTTTTGGGAGCAATGCTCATCAATGTCAACATTCAAGGTAGGTTAATGGAAATAAATGATGAGGGGTGTTATTTATAGCACCCTTCTACAACTAAAGGAAATGACTAAAGAGCCCTCCAAGTAGTCTAGGATACAATAGAACAATACTTGGAAGTTTACACAAAAAGTTGTAGAAGACTGCGTGCTAGGCGCACGCCTAAAGCTAGGCGCCCCGCCTGGCGCTGAAAGGCCTTACTGCATGGAGGCTAGGCATCCCTCCTGGGTCCAGGCGCCCCGCCTGGGTTGCTCTGCACTTAGGCGTCCCGCCTGTGTGCTAGGCGCCCCGCCTGGTGCCTGGACGCCTCACTGCTCAAAGGCTAGGCGCCCCTCCTGGGTCTAGGTGCCCCGCCTGGCCCTGAAGCATGATGCTTCCTCCTTCGATTGAACTCCAAAACAAGATCTTCCAATGGTCTCCGGAGTTCATATCATCAACGCCCTTCCGGATCAAGTATAAGTCATTATCATGAAGTGCTTTGGCTTGGCTTCTCGTAAAGGGCCTTGTGGTGGTGGTTTGCCCACATCAACCGGGCGCTGTTGGAAGGGGCCCGACCAAATCTATCCCCCATTTCATGAACGGCCGCAGTAACGTGACCGAATGAAGGGGCTTTGCTTGTTGATGAATAAGGTTGACATGCCGTTGACACTTGTCGCATTTTTGAACAAGGGATTTTGCATCTTCTCCCATCGTTGGCCAGTAGTAACCAGCTCTAGTCAAATATCGCACCAAAGAATTGCTTTTGGAGTGGTTGCCCCACTCGCCTTCATGAATTTCTCTCATTACATAACTTGTGTCTCCTGGGCCCATGCATTTTGCCAAAGGGCCGCTGTATATGCGCCTGTAGAGTTGGTTGTCGACAAGGCAGTATCGAGCCGCTTTAGCTTTGAGTGATCTGGCAGCCTTCTTCTCTTCGGGAAGAATCCCTGCCTGCAAGTAAGACAAATATTTGCTTCTCCAATCCCAAGTATGGTTAACATTGTTTACCTCTTTAAGACTTTGATTGAGTTGATATTCGAACAAGTGTACAATCATTTCATCGGGTTCTCCTCCGATGACTGTTGCAGAATCGAGGCTGGCCAGAGCATCTGCTTCGATATTTTCTTTCCTTGGGATTCGTGCTATCTTCCACTCCTAAAAAGAATTTAAAAGATTTTGTACCTTGTTGAGCAGTTGTTGCATTCTTGTATCTCCAACACTGAAGTCTCCTTGGACTTGGTTTACCACCAGTTGAGAATCACTTCTAATGTCTAACCGTTCAAGTCTTTGGCAATTTTGAGACCTGTAGTGAGGGCCTCATATTCGGCCTGATTGTTAGTTCTGGCATGTAGTTTAATTTTCTACCTTAGTTTTTCAGCCGTTGGCACTATTAACAAGACTCCGAGGCCAATTCCCTTTACGTTTAATGCTCAATCCGTGTAAAGCATCCAGACTCTGGGGTCTGGGTCCCTCATCATAAGTTCTTATTTTCTTGCCTCCGGAAGAATGTTAGCATTAAAATCTGCTACAAAATCAGTCAAAACTTGTGATTTAATAGCGGTGCGAGGCTGTTAAGTGATATCGTACTCACTCAGCTCGACCGCCCATTTCATTAATCGCCCCAAAAGATCCGATCGATGTATAATACTTTATTAAGGAATAGTTGTAAAACACAGATATGGCATGGCATTGAAAGTATGGTCTTAATTTACGTGCTGCTATAACTAGTGCAAGTGCAAGCTTTTCCAAGTGTAGATACCTTGTTTCTGCATCAAGTAAAGTTTTGCTAACATAATAGATAGGCAATTGTTTACCTTCGTCCTCACGAACGAGGACAACACTTACAACAGCTTCTGAAACGGCCAAGTAGATCAGAAAGACTTCTCCCTCCACTGGTTTTGAGAGCAATGGAGGGTTGGATAAATATTGTTTCAGCTCCCTAAAGGCTTGTTTGCATTATGGCGTCCATTCAAAGCTTGTGTTTTTCTTCAAGACTGAAAAGAACTTGTAACATCGTTCGGATGACCTCGAAATGAACCTGCTGAGATAAGCTACCCGACCGGTCAAACCTTGAATGCCCTTCATCTTTGTGAGCTCATTTGGTATATCTTTGATTGCTTTGATTTTGTCCGGATTTGCTTCCCAAACACGCCAGATCCGATCCCAAACACGCACTTCTCCGGGTTTAGCCTCATGTCAAACTGCCTCAATATTGCAAATATCTCCTTCAAATGACCTAAGTGATTTTGCGATTTCAACGACTTCACCAACATATCATCTATATAAACCTCCATAGTTTTTCTGATCAAACTTTTGAACATGGTCGTGACAAACCGCTGATAGGTGGGCCCGACGTTTTTGAGATCGAAGGGCTTGACCGTGTAACAGTAAGTCCCCTTGTCCGTTATGAATGACATTTTCTCCTGATCCTCTGGATACATTAATATCTGATTGTATCCCGAATACGCATCCAAAAAACTTAGTATTTCGTGCCCCGCTGTTGAATCGATCGGCTGGTCAATGTGAGGCAAATGGAATGAGTCTTCTGGGCATGCTTTATTTTGATCAGTGTAGTCAACACATACTCTCAACTTCCCATTCTTCTTTGGGACTACGACCGTGTTACTTAGCCACTCCAGATATTTTACTTTTCTTATAAATCTATTTTTCAGCAACCTGTCCACTTCATCATCGAAGACTTTCTTTCTAAATCCCCCATTAGGTCGTTTTTTCTATTTCACCAGTCGATGTGATGGATCGACGTTCAACTTGTGAGTAACAACTTTTGGGTCTATTCCCTTCAAGTCCGCGTAGGACCAAACAAAGCAATCAACATTGTCTTTGAGAAATGTGATTATCTCTATTTTCATGCCGGGGTCCAACTCTGCCCCAACATACACTTTCCGCTCTGGTTTGTCTTCGAAAAAGACTACTTCTTCTAATTCTTCGATCGTCGAGTCCCCAGCTTTCTGTTTATTTGGCTCCTTGGCACATGCCGGAATTTTGGCGAAGTCCTTATCTGTCGGACTTGGTTCCATTTCATCTTCTTCGGCCAAAGATTCTGATGATTGTGATTGCTATTTCGGAGCGCTCGAATTAGATCCTTCTTTCACGGCTACTAAATAGCATTCCCGCGCAGTCTGCTATTCACCCCTAACTTCTCTTATTCCCTATGGGGTGGGGAACTTGAAAACTTGATGCAAGGTCGACGGGACTGCTCCCATGGCGTGGATCCATGGTCGATCCAAGATCAGTTGTAAGCCATATCTTCTCCCATCACCTGGAACAAATTTTCGTTCTCAACTCCTTCTGCATATATCTTTATCATAATTTCTCCCAATGTCATTTCACTCAAATTATTGAATCCCGACAACACTGTAGACCTAGGTATAATCTTATCAATCAATTGCAACTTCTCAACAACTCTTGACTGTGTTAGATTGACCTAAATGCCTACATCGATCAAGACTCGTCTTACATCGGCTTCATCTACCCTTATTGTGACGACCAAGGCATCGTGATGGCGATGCATCTTTTCTTCAAAGTCGTAATCCCCAAACACAATGTCGTTATTCATAACTCTCACGTCCGTTTGTCTCTAGTGAATGACACTTTTGCATACTTCTTTGTTGTATACGTTACCCCATGGACCTCAACTCCACCGGTAATGACATTAACCCTTTTCCTTAAGGCCGAAGGCTTTGCAAGCAGGTGGTCATCTTTCTTCTTATTAAAGTTCTCCTTTCCTCTTTCCGTCAAAAATTCCGTCAAATGGCCACTTTCAAGCAACTTAGCTACCTCATAGCGTAGAGCCTTACATTCTTCGGTCGTGTGCCCATGATCGTGATGGAAAGCACACCACAAATTATCTTCCCTATTTTTCGCACGTGTTTTCATGTGACCAGGGAATTTCACCACTTTTTCACTCATTCCCCTCAATGCATTCACCAAGCTTGTTGTGGAAAAACAAAAATTATACTCTAAAATCTTTGGAGGCAGTGGGTCCCTCGGAGCCGTAGATGGACCGTGCTGCTCCTTCCTTGGCTGACTCCTTAAACTGCTAGCTTCATGTTTGTTCCCACTTGGACGAGGGAAACCGTAGGGGTTCGAATCACTACTGAACCATGAGATTTCACTTGTTGTTTTCGACCCTTCGCGGAGCTGGTCACTCATTTAGGCGATTGTAAAGGGCTAACTGTAACTCTTCCTCCTCTGCCCTGATCCTTGGCTCACATTCACGATGTAGGTCATCGAAAGTCCACGGAGTGACTTCCCTCAACCGATCTTTCAATTTCCTACATGCCTCCGTTGAGTCATTACTCAAATTTTTTATGAAAGACAAACAAGCCCATCTCTCTTCGACATTTGGAATGCTTATTTTTTATTATTAAACCATTTCAAGAACTGTTTGATCGTTTCATTGGGTCGCTGCCTAATGCTTAATATGTCATCCACTCTCCGTTCTATCTTTTTAGCTCCGCTGTGTGCCCGAATAAATTTGGCTGACATGTCATCAAATATTGATATCCCATTTTCAGGCAGCTGCATATACCACTTCAATGCTCCTCCTCTTACTGTGTTTCAAAAAAATTCTTTAGGCTCACCGAATTTATCTCATCTGCTGTCAAATCATTCGACTGCATTGCGATTGAAAATATATCGATGTGATCCCTCGGATCTGTAGTTCTATCATACCTCAAACTCTCAAGTAACTTGAAAGTCTTTGGAATTGGCAATAGAGTTGAACTAGGGGGAAACGCCTGTTTTGAGATCGAATTCTTAGCGGCATCCTCCGTTAACTTTGGAACTCCTGGAACTCTTTCATAAATAACCTCATCTCGTTAAACTTCTTCTCCACTGTGTCATTGAACAATGTCTGCATCGTAGCCAACATCCTTGCTTCTGTCATGATGGAGGCCGGATCTCCTTTAGCCATGGTGGCCGTGCCCAACCCTCTGAGTCCCACTCCCGCTTTAGGTCCCCCTATTACAGCGCCCTGAGGAACAGAGATCGGAGTGCCTGTAGGAGGGGGGAGGGAGGGTTGCTGGGAAGGCAGGCGCTCTATGACTTGTAGAGCCAGAAAGAAGCTGCAAGTGCTCACTTATCCTCTCCATCTGCTGACTTTACTTAACCAAGAATTCATGCAAAAAGTGTTCGTATCAACTGGCGTTGCTTCGACCGCGGGTTCCTTACCAGGTCGACATCCTCGATTGATATTCGACTGAGAACCAGTCATGGTGACGTTAAAGGGCGAATCCTGTTCATTGTGGAATGATTCATCGACCCTTTCTTTGACGCCTGGAAGCTGGGCCCTGTCAGTGGGGTTGAGCTGAAGCACGCTGTCACCGGCATTGGTGTTGGCGTTGTTAGCATTGTTGCTCTGATCGTCTGCCATCGCACAAAAACGACAAACGTAAGTAGAATCAATGACAAATTTCAGAATAAATTAATTGCCTAGGCCCCAGGGTGGGCGCCAAGCTGTATATCTTAAAATTTGATTTCAGGTATTAAAATTAAATTTATATTTCGTTGAGACTTAGGCGACCGTTTTATATCAAAATCTGGAAATTGATCGGTAATTTTACGTTCACAAAACTGATTGTTTAAATGAGCACTTGAACGAAATCGAAATATGGATGTAATAGAGCACGGATAATCAAACATGAATAACTAGTATCGGAACAGACGATAAGTGACAAGTAAATAATGATGCGACTGATAAGATACTAGAACAAAGAAAACGAACAAACAGTTTTGTCGATTTCGTGGATCAAAGCGTTCGATTATGATCAAGCAGACTGTTTATGATACTCTAGCTTAATCGAACAGAAAGGAACGGCTAGTATGATTAACAATTAAGCAAGAACTTAGCAAATAGTTATTCCACAATTGCCGATCTAATGAATGTGAATTAAAGATCAAGCGATGACTATGCTTAGGCAGGATTCAGACCAAGATATGCTTATTGATAACCGATGGAAATGAATGAGTGAAACAAATGAGTCGAACGGATAAATGATCAATTAAGTAGTAAATAAACAGATAAAAGTAAAAGATAAAGCTTATTGCATTCAATAGTCGAAGACTTGTGCTCTGTTGAAAAGGATGGATTCCTCCACTACATCAAAGCCAAACTACAGCAGAACAACTACGGCGTAATAACAATATTGGTGGTGAAATGATCTATAATTGTGGCTAATTATGAAGATGGCAGCGATAATAATTTCGTAAGGGGAGGTTATGTTCAAAAGATTGTAACCTTACAATGGGAAGAGGGGGTTGTATTTATAAGCAAAAATCCCAACCCTAGTTGAACTCCACTACCTGCACGTCTCTCCATCATGTTTGACTCCTTATCTACGTCCAACGGGTTCCGATAAAAGCGGGATTTGGTTGACCATGCTTATTAGTTGCAACGTTAGTTTGTGTCCTTGGAGAGATCGATCTGATCGATCAAAACGAACAACCGTCCTCAGTATCCATTTCTTCTCAACGACGGCTGACTTGTCTCTGATTTTGACCCGGAGCACGCCACGTCAACGAACACGTGTCGCCACGTGTTCGTACGATTTTCGATTAGTACATAATCCACTTCTTAAAATACTTCAGATTTTTAATTATTTTACCATGGTATATTCCTCTACAAATTCTCAACTTGCAATACATCCATCGTGTAATTTACAGAAAAAATTAGCCTCAAATTTGCTCCCAAACTATGAACACGAATATTAATCTCATCAACGAAATAAATAGTTCAACTATTCAATGCAACCTGAAGGTTCATGCCATTCGGCTTTGGTCGTTTCCCGATCGCTTCAATGCAGATAATCTATTTTCTATAGATATGGTTCTACAAGATGCGAAGGTAACTAAAACATAAATTAGCCAGGCATATGAGCATGTCGTGTTGTTTTAGGAATATTTTTTCAAACATATAAGTTAAATATTTTGTTGAAATAGTTTCTATCACATTAATTTCCTTATTTTTCTATTAATTGTTGATACGATTTTCTGATGAGAAATTCCACTTCGACATTGCTCTGCTAAGGAGTTCATATAATGGTTCTGCAATTTAATTGTTTGATAAATTATTTTAGGTTTTTCAAATACAATTTAATTGTTTGATATAATGGCTCAACACTTTCGATGAGTTGTAAATATATCTTTCCGTTTCTTTGCTGCAATTCATTATATCCACAATTTGACCTTACCATCTTCCACTCGTATGAGCATTTGTTCAATGCAGTGGATATTAACAGCGATGAACTTTTTGGTAATTATTTCTTCTATTGTACTTAAATTTGTTAATATTAGCTTACTCGCAATTATTTACTTAAAAAATTGTAGATGTCATTGGACAAATTGTTACATATGGTGCTGTTAATTCATTCAAGTAAGGAGAAAACACAAGCGTATTTATGAACGTCGAGATGCAAGATGACGAGTAAGCTTGCAACTTAATTTTAATTTATAACTGAAAAATTTATATTCTCAAGATTAAAATGCAAACGTAGACGCAAGAAAATTTCGGCTACTTTCTGGGGTGAGTTTGTCGATCAGATGTTGCCATACTTGAATGGATCTTGTGATGAACCTGTGGTTGTGGTGACACAATTGATAAAAGCTCACAAATTTCAAGGCATTCTAACTACCTTACTGATAAATCTATTTATACTTTACTGTATTAATTATAGATCTATAATGCTTGTAGAGAAATATTCTGTTTGCAATACTTGGTATACCTCCAAGCTCTGGATAAACTCTGTGCTACCTCAAGTGACCGACTTTAAATCCAGGTCTATTATATAATGAATTTTTATATTATATTTAATACGGACTTTCAATAACTGAATAAAATTAGTTCTTATACATATTTTAAAATGCAGAATGCTTTCCGTTCGAGGAGATAACTCTATCGGGGTTACTCAGATATGTTCACAATCTAATTCTGTTGTTTCGGATGAGTTAGCTTCAGGACAATTATTGGACGTCACCACATCTTCGACTGATGAAACCGACCAATTTTGTTTGCTATTATTGAATTTTTATTTTAAACTATTTAGTTTTTTTCGAACCATATTTTTTTATGGACAGTCTGAAGCATAAGTAATTTGACTTAATTAATGATCTATTATATGTTGTTTCTGGCGAGAAAATAGTGATGAAGAAGAAACAATAGCCGCAGAAGAAGATTAAATTCATGAGTGAAGAATTGCCACTTATCAATTGAGGTGAAGAAGACTAAATTCATGTGAAGAATTGCCACTTATCGATTGAGGTTACTTTTTTAAGAAAAAATAAAAAGGGACATCCATCTTAAAAATTGATTTATCAATCTTATAAGTGAGTTACTATCTTAGCAAACAAGTTATTTATTAACTATTTTTTATGTGGGAAGAAGGCATGACGCTCTCGGCGCACTTTAGCTGTGTTTGCTAACGTGCGCTCGATCACCGGAAATGCCTAGAGGACGGCCAAAGAAATCGGCTAAGAAACCAACCATAAGCTCAGCTAAGATAGCAAGACCAAGGATGACCACCAGGAAAACCACAGCAACTACATATAATATTAAACGACAAGAATGTAAAGATGAAGCCATTACACAATCCAAAGGAAAGGAAATCGATATACAAAGTGAATTGGAGGATTTGTCGGCACTTAACACATACACCCCACCGACGACAAGTAATTTAGTACCCAAACTAATTCAAGCCACCACCAGCACAGAGAAGAGTGCTCGTTCAGCAACTACGGGACAAAAAGAAAAACCAATCTAACCCTAGAACAACCAAAAACAACACCAAAAATTAGGGATTTGGGAAAACAACAAAGCCAGGCTCAGCGCAAATTTAATCTACCCCAAGTGGATGAAAGAACTAAACAGTGGAATAGCTTATTCACTGAAAACAAGCTTGCTGCAAGAGATATGAATTTGACCTTCATTGCTCCTAGTATTAAAGATGGAGAGACTGTAGTTGAACTAAACAGGGCAGAAATTGAAAATGAGAATAGAAAATTGGAACATGCTTTAATTTTGTATGTACTAGGAGACTCCCCAACCTTTACTGCACTGGAAAAATTCATGGCAAATCAATGGAATTTTGTATCAAAACAAATAGTGTCCTACCACAATGATGGATACTTTGTGGTGAGATTTAACTCTCTAGAAGACACTGATTCTATCATGTGCTCTAGCCCATACACACTGTTTAGAAAGCCTATTATCCTCAAGCAATAGGCAGCATATTTTGATTTTAGTGCTGAGATCCTACAAACTGTACCCCTATGGATTAGACTGCCTAACTTGCCTCTGAATTGCTGGGGAATAGATACACTGAGTATGATAGGGAGTGCTCTGGGAGTTCTTTTATATGTTGATGATTGTACGTCTAAAGTAGAGAGAATTTCTTATGCAAGGCTCTTAGTGGAAATGGATGTAACTAGAGCTTTACCCAGGAAGGTCAGCTTGATAGATCCTAGGGGGAAAGTTCTTGAGCAAGAAGTACAATATGAGTGGGAACCTCTGTATTGCACCACATGCTACCCAGTGGGGCATAAATGTCCAGAGGAAGCAAAGACTAAAGAACAAGTACCACAACAGAGAACTAAACATGTCCCTCAAAAGTAGATGTAGCAAAACAAGAAAACTCAACAAGCTGAGACCCAGGCTCCACAGGCAGACCAAAATCAGGGTATTAGATAGGTGCAGAAGGTAATAGTGCAACAAAAGAGAGTGCAGTTGCGAAGCCAAGCCAAAGCAGTGCTGGTACTTGGCAAAGTCCCAAAGGTGTTGCTTCCATGAGAAAGAACCAAGGTAGTAGTTAGGTAAGTAAGCATATGCAGACTGGAAATGGCTTCGAGGTACTGAGTGAACCTGCACCCAACATAAGCAACAATAACAAGTCATGGGGAGAAGAGTGTGAGGCTATAGACACAGATGACCCCCCTATACATATTAAATGATGAATCTGGTAGCAATATTATAGGCCTAAATAAAGTGTATAAGCATAGAGAAGTAAAGGTATTTATTAAAGAAAATAATATAGCTCTACTCATCCTGGTGGAGCATAGAATAAAAGTAGGCAAATTTGCAAAAATTACCAAAAAAAATAGAACCACACTCGAGTTGTTGCGACAATGCTAGTCAAAGTGCTAAGGGCAGGATACTGATCATGTTGAATCCTCAAATGATCATTTTTAGAAAAGAACATGAGTCAGCATAATGTATACATGGCTTGGTAATTCTGAAAACCAGTGGTAAGTAATTCCAGATGACAACTCTATATGGCTTACACACTATTGACGATAGGAAACCTCTGTGGCAAGAGCTAAGAATACTACATACCATATGTCAGATTTTATTGATGGCAATAGGAGATTATAATGTAGTTAAAGATGCAGAGGAGAGATATATGGGCACCCCAGTACAAGATACAGAAATGACAATGGGTTGACACAGGAACTTGTGAACTGAAAGCTGTTGGTGGTAACTATACTTGGCACAATGGTACTGTTTTCAGTAAGCTGGATAGAGCACTTGTTAATGCTAGATGGATGACTGAAATTGAAGCCTTAGAAGTGAATGTCCTGAATCATGGTTGCTCACTCCCCACTATGTGTACAACTAAGCAAGGAGAGCTAAAAATTCAAAAAACCTTTCATGTTTTATAACTACTTAGCTGACAACCAGAACTTCATATCAACTGTACAAGCAGCATGGGGAGAACCTGCCCAAAGGAATACAATGCAAAGTGTCTGGAGGAAATTGAAACAGGTGAAACAAGAACTTAAAGCACTCACAACCACTGAATATTGCAACGTTGAGCAGAAGATCAAGACTACCAGACTGCAGCTTGAAGAGGTACAAGAGCAAGTTAGAACCTGTCTCACCATCTTTAGTGTTAATAAAGAGCTGAAGCTGGAACTAGAAAAATGGGGAAATATCAAAGAAAGCATCATGCAACAACAATCTAGGGTGCAATGGCTCAAGCTAGGGGATTCTAATACCTCTTATTTCCTTTCCAGTATGAAGAACATGGTAGCACAAAACTCCATCCAGAATTTGATTACAGATATAGGTGACACTGATGTGACTCAGACTGCTATTGAAGCAGAAATTGTAGGCTTCTACAAGGACTTACTAGGGTCAGCAGCTTCCCAAATCCCAGCTCTTAACCCTTCTATCAACAACTAGCTTTGACAGTACAGGTGACAAAAGAGGAGATCATAACAGCCATGCATGTTATAGGAGACCTCAAAGCACCTGGGTATGATGGCATGAATGCTTACTTCTTTAAGAAATCATGGAGTGCAGTTGGGGAAGATGTCATCACTGCTGTGCAATAGTTCTTTGACACTGGATATCTATATGAACCAATCAATTGCAAAGCTGTCACACTGATCCCCAAAGTAAAGAATCCATCCAGAGTTACTGAATTCAGGCCTATCTCTTGTTGTACTACTCTATACAAGATCATCTCTAAGGTGATGACGAGAAGAATGCAAGGGATTATGCACTCTCTAGTGGATAACAACCAGTCTACTTTTGTGCCTGGTAGGAACATCACTAACAACATCCTTATGAGCCATGAACTGGTCAAAGGCTACACAAGGAAAGGCATATCATCTAGATCCATGCTTAAAATTGACATGAAAAAGCCTCTGACTCCATAGAATGGGCTTACCTTGAACAAGTGCTACAA
The DNA here is from genome assembly GCA_029990575.1 of Petunia axillaris subsp. axillaris. Taxonomy (NCBI): domain Eukaryota; kingdom Viridiplantae; phylum Streptophyta; class Magnoliopsida; order Solanales; family Solanaceae; genus Petunia; species Petunia axillaris. Next base: position 11,460,573 of record JARKNS010000007.1, read on the forward strand.
TGTCTCAATTTTCTTGAGAAGTTTGTCAAATGGCTGATGAAATATGTCGCCACTGCATTAGCCATGGTGTATCTCACTAGAATCCTCAAGCAGCTAAGAGGACAGCTTGATTTCAACTACCACCCTAGATATGAGAAACTACATATCATCCAGCTGAGCTTTGCTAATGACTTTCTCTTCTTCAGTGGGGGTGATGTCAAGTCTGTTGCTATGGTATTTGATGGCTTTCAAGCTTTCTCCAAGTGCTCTAGTCTACAAGCAAATAAGGATAAAAGCTCCATATACTTTGGTGGGGTGGCAGATGGTATACAACATGAAATACTCCAGAAGTTAGGATTTATTAAAGCTGAATTGCCATTTAGATACCTAGGGGTCCCATTGAGCAGTAAAGTTATCCATCAGCCAATGCAGACCTCTACTGGATAGAATGCTACACAGAAATACTGTATAGACAGCTAAATTCCTATCTTATATGTCACGACCCAATTTTCGGGGCCATGATGGCACCTAAGTGTTACATCCTTAGGCGAATCACGAATAATTAAACTGACTCATAATGATAATTTAGATAGAAATATTTCAATAAAATATAGGTGTAGACATCCACATACAGTGTCAATAGAGCATCTACGAATTCTGACATTCGATATATATAATATATAATACAAGATGTAGGAAGCGACTAAACACTAAGGTGGATCAGACGGTATGCCACCGCGAAACATGCGGTTGGCTCACCTCAAGCAAAAATAGCCACAGCCTCGAACGGACCAGATAAGTCCAGCTGTCTGACTAGTAGAAGGATCTGCACATTTAAACAGTAAGTTATGAGCCAAAGCCCAGTAAGATCATCGACAGGCCCGCTAAATTACCCTTTCGGGCCAAGTCTTTGATAATGCATAAGCAGAAGTACAATCCACACCTTTACAGTAACCCATAAACATTACATGCGATAATATAATTATACAACAACACAAGCAATATACGCGAATACATAACATGGTCAATAATATAAAGATACATAATATAGGCAGCATATACAATATTATATTGATACTATGGCATAAGCAATACTATAATAAACACACAGCATGGTGATGATATATCTCGCATACCACATAGGTAATGATATACCTAGCACATAGCATAAGCACACACCCTGTGCGGCTTTGTTTATAGGTCATAACGCACCACAGGCCTCTGTCCCTATAAACAACTTTACATATAGGTCATAACGCACCACAAGCCTCTGTCTCTATAAGTCTCCACATCTAGGTCATAACGCACCACCGGCCTCTGTCCGTAGATGGAATTTTGCTTCTAGGTCATAACGCACCACCGGCCTCTGTCCCTAGAGCATATCAATAATACACCGGCACACAACATCGACTATACACAAGTCACGTTTGTGCTTTCTCCTTTTTGTATAAATATAACGAGTAGTACATAATACTATCTACTAGACAATGCTAGTCAATTAAGTACTCGACATCTTACTTAGCAAGATCAAATCTTATCCGCAAGCAAAATAGAGGTCAAGTCTCACTTACCTCAAAATCGGCTCAAGTGGCTAAGGAACGACCTCCTTTCCCAAACGATGTGCCTCCGTAAGACTCCTCTCTTGTGTTTAGGAATGATTTTGGTACTTCAAATTTCCCTTGGAATCACTTTTAGAAGCTAAAAACATGAAAATAAAAATGAATTCCCGCCCTAGTATATATAGCAGCCCGCAGCTTTAAAGAGTTGTACCACATGCTGTCCAAATTGTACCTCACTTGATAGCTTTCAGTAAAATATCCATAACTTTTCATAGAAATTTCCAAATTATACGAGGTTGGTGGCATTAGAACCACAACTCAAAGAGCTACAACTTTCATGTTTTGACTGTTTTCCAATTCCTTATGGATTCATCTGAAAAATTGATTTCTTTCCGGCTGAACAGTAAAAACAGAATTCAGCAGCTTTTTTTTTTGGCTTTGCACCAGGTCAGCCACTTTTTTGGGTCCAAACGGGACCCTACAAAGCTCGGAATGGCCCCAAATTTTGTACACAAGTTATACAAGACTTGTGTGACATGCTCGTCAAGACGAAACTCAATTCGGATCTCTAGAACTCAAAAAGTGGGTCCCACGGGAAAGGGTCAAATTTCGACTTTCGCCAAAATAGCGAATTTTAATCAAACGACCCCGGAATCCAAATTCGAAAGTTGCTACAAGTCACAAATGACGATACGAACCTAACGGAACCCTCAGATCTCTCATCGGATTTCATTTACTCAAATCGAGCTCGAAAACCTCTTTTAACCTTTTTGCACTTCCGCAACGGAGACTTTATCAAAAGTCCTATCAAACGAGGTCCGTTTTCACTTCTGAAGGTTGCTACAGGTCATAAATTACCATACGAACCTAACGCAACTTTCAGATTTCACATCAGAGCTCATTTGCTCAAATCGAGCTCTGAAACCTCTTTTAGCCTTAACGAATATCCGAAATGGATGTCTTTCTCCGATACCTATCTAACGGAGTTCGTTTTAGCTAAAAATTTTCAGGCATGTCATAATGGACCTTACGGAGCTTTTGGGATTATCGACACGTAAATCGAGGTCCTGATTCCCGAAACGACTATTTGAGGCGTTACAATCTCCCCCACTTAGACTCTCGTTCGTCCTCGGACGAGCCCGAGTCTAAGGTCAGATTCACATTTTCACAAAAATAATAACACGGATTTCGAGGACTCTCGCTACTATCCGAAATCATAAAGAACAACATAAATTTAAGGTTTAGAGATTGAAATCAAACCTGAATTATCGAAAAGGCGAGGATACTTCTCCCGCATGTCGGACTCGAGTTCCTAAGTGGCCTCTTCGCTAGGACGATTCTTCCATAGCACTTTAACTAACGGGATCTCTTTCGACCTTAGCTTACGGATCTCTCTAGCCACAATAGCAATCTGCTCCTCCAAGTAAGCCAAGTCCTCGTCGATCTTGACAGAAGCCATTTCAATCACATGGGATGGATCATGAACATACTTTCGGAGCATAGATACGTGGAATACCGGGTGAACTGATAGAGATGGAGGCAAAGCAAGCCTATATGCAACAGCGCCAATGCGCTCCAAGACCTCAAAAGGACCAATGAACCTCGGACTAAGCTTGCCCTTTTTCCCGAATCTCATAACACCCTTCATCGGCGATACTTTAAGAAACACCCGGTCACCTACCATAAACACCAAATCTCTCCTCCTCCGATCCGCATAAAATATCTGTCAACTCTGAGCTGCACGGAGCCGATCCTGAATGATTCGGACCTTATCTAAGGTCTGCTGAACTAGATCCGGACCCCAACATCTTCACCTCTCCAGGTTCAAACCAACCAACTGGAGAACGACATCGGCGGCCATATAATGCCTCAAACGGAGCCATCTAGATAGAAGACTGATAACTGTTATTATAGGCAAATTCCGCCAAAAGCAAATAACTGTCCCAATGGCCTCCAAAGTCAATAGCAGAAGCCCTCAGCATATCCTCAAGAATCTGGATGGTCCTCTCGGACTGACCATCAGTCTGAGGATGAAATGCGGTGCTAAGATCCACTCGGATACCCAGATCCTTCTGAAATGATCTCCAGAACTGAGCTGTGAACTGAGTACCGCGATCTGATATAATTGAGACTGGAGCACCATGCAATCTCACAATCTACTCGATAAAGATACGAGCTAAGCGCTCCGATGAATAAGTAGTCCTCACGGGGATGAAATGAGCTGACTTGGTGAGACGATCCACCACTACCCATACTGAATCATGCTTGCGCAAGGTCAAAGGCAATCCAACCACAAAGTCCATAGTAATATGCTCCCATTTCCATTCCGGAATCGGCATGGACTGAGTCACCCCGACTGGTCTTCTATGCTCATACTTTACCTGCTGACAATTTAAGCACCGAGACACATGATCAACAACATCTCTCTTCATTCCCTTCCACCAATATAACTCCCGAAGATCTTGATACATCTTCGTAATACCAGGATGAATAGAATACCGAGAACTGTGTGCCTCTGCCAATATCAGCTGCCTCAACTCCCCAACATTCGGAACACACAACCGACCGTTGAGCCGCAATACACTATCATCTCCGATCATAAATGAGGTCACTCCCCCACTTAAAACTCTATCTCGAATATCATGCAAATATGAATCATCAAATTGCTTTTCCTTGATCTGGGAAGCTAGGGATGACTGAGTCTCTATATAAGCAAAAACTCGGTCTGGCACAGAATCATCAAATCGCACTCCACTAATGGACAAGGCTTGCAACTCTCGAGCTAGTGGTCTCATATCAACATCAAGATAGGCAAGGCTACACATAGACTTCCTGCTCAGAGCATCAGCCACAACATTAGCTTTCCCAGGATGATACCGAATAGCGATGTCATAATCCTTAAGCAACTCCAACCATCGGCGCTGTCTCCCGTTCAAGTCCTTCTGGGTGAACAGATACTGGAGACTCTTATGATCAGTGAAAATCTCACAAGGCTCACCATATAAATAATGCCTCCACAACTTCAATGCAAATACCACTGCCAATAACTCTAGATCATGGACAGGGTAGTTCTTCTCATGCACTTTCAGTTGTCTCGAGGCATAAGCTATCACCTTGCCATTCTGCATCAAAATACCACCTAAGCCAATACCGGAAGCATCACAATAGACTGTGAATCCCCCGGATCCACTAGGCAAGGCCAATACAGGTGTTGTAGTCAAGACAGTCTTGAGCCTCTGAAAGCTAGACTCACAAGTAGCAGACCATAGAAAAGGAACATTCTTCTGCATCAATTTAGTCAGTGGTGCTAATATGGAAGAAAATCCCTCCACGAATCGCCGATAATAACCTGCCAAGCCTAAGAAACTCCGAATCTCTGTAGGAGAAGTAGGCCTAGGCCAATTCTGAACGGCCTCCACTTTCTTGGGATCAACACCAATACCGTCCTTGGTCACCACGTGACCCAGGAACGACACGGTATCCAGCCAGAACTCACATTTAGAGAATTTAGCATACAATTCATGGTCTCTCAAGGTCTGAAGGATAATCTTCAAGTGATGCTCATGCTCCCCTCGGCTCCTTGAATATATAAGGATGTCATCAATGAACACAATAACAAAAGAATCAAGATATGGCTTGAACACACGGTTCATAAGATCCATAAAGGCCGCCGGAGCATTTGAAAGCCCAAATGACATGATAAGAAACTCATAGTGCCCATATCTCGTACGGAAAGCAGTCTTAGAAATATCCTTAGACCGAATCCTCAAGTGATGATACCCCGATCTCAAGTCAATCTTGGAAAAATGAGTAGCACCCTGAAGCTGATCAAATAAATCATTTATACGCGGTAAAGGATACCTATTCTTGATAGTCACTTTGTTCAATTGCCGATAATCAATACACAAGCGCATAGAACCATCCTTCTTCTTTACAAAAAGAACCAGAGCACCCCAAGGAGACACACTGGTTCTAATGAAACCCTTATCAAGCAAATCTTGAATTTGCTCCTTCAATTCCCTCAACTCAGCAGGAGCCATACGATATGGAGGAATAGATATAGGCTGAGTACCTGGCAATATATCAATACAGAACTCAATCTCCCGCATAGGAGGCAAACCCGGCAAGTCATCTGGAAAGACCTCCGGATACTCGCATACTACCGGTACTCGATCAATAGATACCTCCTCCACTCGAACATCTCGAATAGAAGCAATATACCCTCCGCACCCGCGAGCTATCATCTTCTGAGCCTTCATGAATGATATGATCTTGTTCCTCAGAGAAGACCTGGAACCCTTCCAAATAGCCTTAGGCTCACCTTCGGCACCTATAGTCACGGACTTGGCATGGCAATCCAACGTCGCATGACAGGATGCCAACCAATCCATGCCCATGATCACATAAAATTCCACCATATCTAGCAACATCAAGTCTACTAGAGACTCAACACCACAAATAGAAATTACACACTCCCGATACCTTTATCTACACATATAGGATCTCCGACAGGCGTTGCCACCATAAATAGAGCATCAATAAAAAGCAGATCCTTGGTCAAGCAAGGTGAAAATCCAGGAGACACATAAGAGAAAGTAGATCCCGGATCTATAAGGGCAAAGGCACTGCGGCCACAAACAGAAAGAGTACCTGTGATCACATCATTGGATGCCTCGGCATCCTGGCGTGTCATAGAAAAAACCTGAGCTGAACCTCCAGGACCATGAGCTCTCTGAACCGGCTGCCTAGGAGGAACCTGAGTGACAGGCCTAGCTGCCTGAGGAGAAGACCGAACCATAGCAGCAGAACTCTGATGTCCCGCGGAGGTAGGTCCAGATGAAGTAACATAGGGGCAATCCCTAACAAAGTGCCTGGGATCCCCACACTGGTAACAAGCCTTACTACCGCCTCCTCCGCGTCCACCTCCGGGCCTGCACCTCCCATAGAGCCTCTGACGGCATCTCCCACAAACAGGTGGAACAGACTGAGATGAATCCTCACGCCTCTGAGATGGCTGAGGCCTCTGAACACCCGACGAAGTACCCTGAGATGGTAAAGCAGCGGCCTGGGGAAGCCTAGGCTGAGTATGACCACAAAAACTCTGGCCACCATGTGAGGGGCCACCAGAAGTACCAGAATATCGCACCCTCTTGCTCGCCCTCTCTGCATCTGCTCTAGCATGAATGTCCTCCATACGCCTCGCAATATCAACCACATCATAATAAGACTTGCTGCCAATATGTGAGGCAACAGCCACCTGAAGACGAGGGTGAAGACCCTCAACAAATCTAAGAACCTTGTCTCTCTCCAGCATAACCATAGCAGGCGCATACTGAGATAACTCTAAAAATCTGGTATCATAAGCAGTCACGGGCATGCCTCCCTGTCTCAACAACTCAAACTCGCGTCTCTGGGCATCAAGATGACTCTGAGGCACAAATCTACTCATAAACATAGCAATGAACTCGGTCCAAGTCAAGGGAGGAAGATCACTCGACCTCTGTCTCATCATAGAAGACCACCAAGTCTCGGCATCACCGGACAAACGGAAAGAAGCACATCTCACCCCAAGGGTGTCCCTAGTACCCAATACAGAAAATATCTTCTCACATTTCTGAATATACCTCTGGGCAGTGCAAGTAGCTGGGGTAACATCGAACTCGGGAGGCTTGAGCTTCATAAAGGACTCAATCCTCCGAGCTACCTCCTCGTCCCTCATAGAAAGAGCAGGAATAGAATGACCCAACTGAATACCCGACTGAGGAGCCAAAGTGGAAGGCTAAGCAATAGGACTAATAACTGGAGTAGACTAAGGAATCACCGGCGTAGCCTCAGGAGTCGGCGTACTCATAGCTGGAGTAACTGGCTGGGGTACCGCAGAAGGTACTGGCATATCGCCCATAGGCGAGGCCTGAGATCCAAGCATGCCCATCATCCGCAATAGAACATCTGCAGAAATAGATACCGTTGTACCCGGCACAAGAGAAGGCATAGTCGATGTGACATGTGTGACGGGTATCTCAGAAGACACCGGTGGCACTGTACTAGTCTGTCTGGCAGCAGGAGGTCTGCCCATAAAACCTCTGGTAGTAGCCGCTCTCGGCTGAGTAGGTGCCCGCGCACCAGTCCGTGTGCTACGCACAGCTCTCCTACGGACCGACTCAGTCAGTGCGTCACCAGCTCCCGAAGCAGAGGACGATCGCGTTCTCACCATCTGTCATAATTACATTAAAGGATTAGCACCTATGTAAGCATCATAGCACGAGAAGAGATGAAATGAAGGGAAACAACTCTTTCTAAAATGCCTTTGCAGCCTCTCGCTTATAAGTATGGTCGACAACATACCCATAAACAAGACTCTGCTCGGACACTGCTCCATTGACTCCCTAAGACTCGACTTACAACCTAGGGCCCTGATACCAATTTGTCACGACCCAATTTTCGGGACCGTGATGGCACCTAAGTGTTACATCCTTAGGCGAACCACGAATAATTAAACTGACTCATAATGATAATTTAGATAGAAATATTTCAATAAAATGTAGGTGTAGACATCCACCCGAAATACAGTGTCAATAGAGCATATACGAATTCTGACATCCGATATATATAATATATAATACAAGATGTAGGAAGCGACTAAACACTAAGGTGGATCAGACGGTACGCCACCGCGAACCATGCGGTTGGCTCACCTCAAGCAAAAATAGCCACAGCCTCGAACGGATCAGATAAGTCCAGCTGTCTGACTAGTAGAAGGATCTGCACATTTAAACAGTAAGTTATGAGCCAAAGCCCAGTAAGATCATCGATAGGCCCGCTAAATTACCCTTTCGGGCCAAGTCTTTGATAATGCATAAGCAGAAGTACAATCCACACCTTTACAGTAACCCATAAACATTACATGCGATAATATAATTATACAACAACACAAGCAATAATACGCGAATACATAACATGGTCAATAATATAAAGATACATAATATAGGCAGCATATACAATATTATATTGATACTATGGCATAAGCAATAATATAATAAACACACAGCATGGCGATGATATATCTCGCATACCACATAGGTAATGATATACCTAGCACATAGCATAAGCACACACCCTGTGCGGCTTTGTTTATAGGTCATAACGCACCACAGGCCTCTGTCCCTATAAACAACTTTACTTATAGGTCATAACGCACCACAAGCCTCTGTCCCTATAAGTCTCCACATCTAGGTCATAACGCACCACCGGCCTCTGTCCGTAAGTGGAATTTTGCTTCTAGGTCATAACGCACCACCGGCCTCTATCCCTAGAGCATATCAATAATACACCGGCACACAACATCGACTATACACAAGTCACGTTTGTGCTTTCTCCTTTTTGTATAAATATAACGAGTAGTACATAATACTATCTACTAGACAATGCTAGTCAATTATGTACTCGACATCTTACTTAGCAAGATCAAATCTTATCCGCAAGCAAAATAGAGGTCAAGTCTCACTTACCTCAAAATCGGCTCAAGTGGCAAAGGAACGACCTCCTTTTCCAAACGATGTGCCTCCGTAAGACTCCTCTCTTGTGTTTAGGAATAATTTTGGTACTTCAAATTCCCCTTGGAATCACTTTTAGAAGCTCAGAACATGAAAATAAAAATGAATGCCCGCCCTAGTATATATAGCAGCCCACAGCTTTAAAGAGTTGTACCACATGCTGTCCAAATTATACCTCACTAGATAGCTTTCAGTAAAATATCCATAACTTTTCATAAAAATTTCCAAATGATACGAGGTTGGCGGCATTAGAACCACAACTCAAAGAGCTACAACTTTCATGTTTTGACTGTTTTCCAATTCCTTATGTATTGATCTGAAAAATCGATTTCTTTCGGCTGAACAGTAAAAACAGAATTCAGCAGCTTTTTTTTCGCTTTGCACCAGGTCAGCCACTGTTCTTGGGTCCAAACGGGACCCTACGAAGCTCGGAATGACCCCAAATTTTGTAAACAAGTCATACAAGACTTCTGTGACATGCTCGTCAAGACGAAACTAAATTCGGATCTCTAGAACTCAAAAAGTGGGTCCCACGGGAAAGGGTCAAATTTTGACTTTCGCCAAAATAGCGAATTTTAATCAAACGACCCCGGAATCCAAATTCGAAAGTTGCTACAAGTCACAAATGACGATACGAATCTAACGGAACCCTCAGATCTCTCATCGGAGTTTGTTTACTCAAATCGAGCTCGAAAACCTCTTTTAACCTTTTTAGACTTCCGCAACGGAGACTTTATCAAAAGTCCTATCAAACGAGGCCCGTTTTCACTTCTGAAGGTTGCTACAGGTCATAAATTACCATACGAACCTAACGCAACTTTCAGATTTCACATCAGAGCCCATTTGCTCAAATCGAGCTCTGAAACCTCTTTTAGCCTTAACGAATATCCGAAACGGATGTCTTTCTCCGATACCTATCTAACAGAGTTCGTTTTAGCTAAAAAATTTCAGGCATGTCATAATGGACCTTACGGAGCTTTTGGGATTATCGACACATAAATCGAGGTCCCGATTCCCGAAACGACTATTTGAGGCGTTACATTATAGTCGAAGAATCTAGCTGATTAAAAGTGTTTTGTTTGTTATACAATCATACTGGGCCAACAAGAAAATATAGCGCCGGCGATTTTTGGGCGATTTCCTAGCGATCAACGGCTGCTCCACTTCGCCGTCTTCTATGGCCTCGCTGGCCACTGGGCAGCCCCCCACTGGGGTTGTCCTGCCCCAAACGAACCCTATACCACTCCCTACAAACCCTAATCCACCTCCCCAAACCATAATACCGCCTACCAATACCACCATGCAACCCGTTTCTTACGCTTCGACTTTGAAACCTTCAGCGCGCCCTTTTGTTCTTCCTTCGATAGCTGAACCCGTTATGGAGCTTCATCATGGGGAACCTTCCTTTATTTGGGAAGACAAGGATGTTGACAATATGGTAGTTCATGAAGAATTACAATATGCAGTCGTGGGTAAGTTCTCCTATGGAATGCCTGCCTTTCATGATCTTAAAAAGCAACTTCCCTTGCAATGTGTGTTGAAAGGAGAGTGTTCTATTGGCTTCTTGGATCTTAGACATGTTTTGATTAGAGTTTCATTGTTGGAGGATTATGTTCATCTCTTGTCAAGGCCTACTTTTTATCTTAAGTTTACAAATGTATACCATCAGATGAGAGCATTGAAGTATGATGTTTGGTTTGATCCAAGAGAGGAGACGTCTGTTACAGTAGCTTGGATTTCTTTCCCAGGCTTGCCACCCGTTTTCTTTGCTAAAGAAGCTGTGTTTGCATTGGCTAGTGCTATTGGTAAGCCGTTGCAATTGGATGCTGCTACAAAAGCTAGAACTAGGCCAAGTTGTGCTAAGGTTAAAGTGGAAGTTGATCTTTTAGCATCAAGACCTCAAAGAGTGAGGATTGGGATCAAGAATTCGACTACTGGTGTTGTCAAGTACAAATGGATCAAGGTTCAGTATGATTATTTGCCAAAGTATTGCAACCATTGCAAGTTGCAAGGACATGATGAAGACCAATGTTTTATATTGCATCCAGAGTTAGATAACAAGGTTATGGCTAAGGTTGACACCAATGTGAACAAGCAGCCTCTTAGAGGTGGTGGGTAATTTGAACAAGGAAGATGAAGCAAGGATTGATGAGGCGCACAAAGGGAATGTTATAATGAATGTTCGAAAAAACAAAGCTAAGTCTACTGCCTGGGTAAGAGTAGAGCACAAAAAGAAACAAGGTAAAGAGGGTGACAAAGGTAATGAAGACAATGTTCAAATCAATAACCCGTTTACAGTTTTAGGTGGTGAGGAGGATGATGTTATTGAGGTTCAAATAGGAAAGGAGAAGCTTGCTAATCCTGAACATGTTGAAAAAAGAAATACAAACTCGACTCCACTAAGGAGTGCAGCGCCTAAAACAATTGATGCTGGAGTAAAAAGTACCCGTCAATGGGTCGAAGATGTTTTTAAAAAAAATAATTTGAAGGAGAATGTTGCGGGTGAAACAGCCCAGGATGTTGGGGGTGATGGTGATCATGAGCAGGGTGAGTTGAAGGAAGCTGAACAGGAACGTGCATTAATGGCGCTCCCACAATCTGAACATTCTGTTCATGAGGTAGATTTGGTTGCCAAGCTTAGCGCTTTTAATGAAGTTGCATTGAATGAGGTGAGGGAAATTAATTCTGGGGCTTGGGAGCAAAAGGCCCTAGAGTTGGTTAAATCTGGTACTGGGAATGAGGGTGATTTTATTCCTAAGGTGCCTTCACTTCCTCCGGTTGATGTGGGAGGTGACAATCGACCAAAGTGCATGTTAAACACGACTGCTTCTACAATTCCTCGTCAAACTCAGGGTGAGGATCTCGCCCAGGGGTCATCTTTGATTCCTTCAGGTGCTACCTCTGATGAAGATGAAGATGTTCTTACTGAAAACATGCCTTTGCAACCCATTATAAAGGAGTTACATGTCCAGGAAGGTATAAAATTGATGGATGGCCCTTTGAGTCCAGACAGGCTTGAGCACAAGGAGCATGATGAAGACTCTACTGCTTATAATTTTGAGCAAGTAGCTAGGGAAGCTGATTTATCTCCAAGAAGTGCAAGATCACTGCAGCAGCTGATTCCCCCAGCACCCTTAGAGTTATCAAATCAATCCAGGCAGGTACAAAAGAGGAACAAGAAGAATTATAGTCAGGATCCTGACAAAATCAAGGCTTTGAGATCAACCTCTACCAAGCAGAATTAGATGGATAAACTCCTCATCTGGAACATAAGGTCAGTAAATACTCAAGAAGCCTTTGACAGGCTCATCACTTTACATCAAAGGAAGCACTTTCAAGTTATAGGATTGATGGAACCATTCCAGGATGTTAGTACCATTAATAGCTATAAACTGAGGCTTGGGATGGAACAATGCTTTCATAATGTCAATGGGAAGATTTGGGTGTTTGTTAATGTTGATTTTGAAGTGGAAGAAGTGATGAATGATGAGCAGCAGCTTACACTTTCCTTCAATAACCAACACTTTGATGAAGAAATTGTCATCACATTTGTATATGCCAAAACAAATGCTGGTGATAGGTTCTTTCTTTGGGAGGCAATGCAGTACTTTGCTAGTGATAATGTGCGGCCTTGGCTGGTTGCTGGAGACTTCAATGTCATTTTGTTTGAGAATGAAAAGTATGGGGGTTTGCCAGTCTTCATGCCTGAATATGAAGAATTTGCTTCTACTCTTGCCAATTGTCAGCTTATGGACCTTGGATTTAATTCTGGGAGCATCTTCACTTGGTGGAATGGTAGGACTGAGGAAGATTTCATTTTGAAGAGACTTGACAGGTGCTTGGGCAATCAGCAATTGGTTGATATGTGGACCAAGATTGAAATTGATCATCTTGCTAGAGTGGGTTCAGATCATTCCCCTTTGTTGATCAACTTTTCACAGGATGATACTCCTACAATCAAGCCCTTTAAATTTCTCAACTTTTGCTTTCTTGATTTAGTGAGAGAGCATTGGGAAGTTGAAGCTGCAGGAGATCCATTCTACTCTTTGAATACAAAACTGAAAACATTGAAGAAGAAGTTGACCGCTTGGAGCAAAGCAACGTATGGTAATATTTTTCAGCAGGTATCTACCATGGAGGACATTATTTTGGCACATGAGTACCAGCTAGAATTGGCTCCAACGCCTGAGAATAGAGAAGCATTGAAGAAAGCTGAAGCTGAGCTGAAGAGATACCTTGCTATAGAAGCTGAATTTTGGAAGCAAAAGGCTGGCATGCAATGGTTCAAGGAAGGTGATGTGAACTCTAAATTCTTTCACTTTCATGTCAATGGAAGAAGAAAGAAGCTACATGTGAGCAGAATTCAAAACAGGGATGGCAATTGGATTAACTCCCAAGATGCAATGGCTAATGAGGCATTGTGGTTCTTTCAGAGAAAATTTGCTACTGAGGAGGTATCTAACAACTATGACTTGTTGATGAATGTTCCTTCTATGATCAATGATGAACAGAATGAGGCATTCACTAAGGTGCCGTGGGAGGAGGAGGTCAAACAGGCTGTGTTTGGGCTTAGTGGTGACAGTGCTAGTGACCCTGATGGCTATACGGGCAAGTTCTTTCATGTTGCTTGGGATATCATCAAGCAAGATGTTGTCAGGGTGGTGAGGCATTATTTAGTGGAAGACACATTCCCAGATATGTGACTCACACTAATTTGGTTCTCATTCCTAAAAAGTCTTCAGTTGCGACATTTTCTGATCTCAGGCCTATTAGCTTGAGCAATTTCATTAACAAGGTCCTCTCCAGAGTGGTACATAATAGATTGGTTGATGTTCTGCCTACTCTTATCTCACTGAATCAGGCAGGTTTTTTGAAAGGGAGAAGCATAGTAGAGAATGTCCTCCTAGCCCAGGAAATCATACATGATATCAATAAAAGAGGTAAGGATGCAAATGTTGTGATAAAACTGGATATGATGAAAGCTTATGATAGAGTGTCCTGGCCTTTTTTGACAATGGTGCTGAGAAAGATGGGTTTTTGTCATGAGTTCATTGATGTCATCTTTCAAATGGTTTCCTCAAACTGGTATTCAGTTTTGTTTAATGGTCAGAGTTATGGATTTTTTCACTCTGGCAGAGGTTTAAAGCAAGGTGACCCTTTGTCACCTACTTTGTTCATTCTCACTGCTGAGGTTCTCTCTAGGACCTTGAACTCTCTCAACACTCACGGCTTTTATAGACCCTATGCAATGCCCAAGTGGAGTCTCCATCTCAATCATCTAGCTTATGCTGATGATACTATTCTTTTTACATCAGCTCATGAGGACTCGTTGCACTTGATCACTGGAGTTTTACAAGCATATGAAGCTGTGTCAGGTCAGAAGATAAATAAGGATAAGAGTGCTATTTATCTGCATCATTCAGTGGGTGATGATGACGTACAAAAGGTAGAGTTGATCACTGGTATTCAGAGGAAGGACTTCCCTTTCACTTATCTAGGGTGTCCTATCTTTTATGGTAGGAGGAAAAAGATTTACTATGAGGATTTGGTGGGTAAAGTAACTTCAAGGATTCATGGTTGGAGTGCTAAAATGCTTTCTTTTGGAGGAAGAGCCATCCTGATCAAGCATGTTCTACAAAGTATGCCGATACACCTTCTTTCAGCAGTCAATCCTTTGGATAGTGTGCTCAATCAGTTACACAAGCTTTTTGCTAAGTTCTTTTGGGGAAACTCACAAGAAGGATCAAACAGACATTGGTCTTCCTGGAAGAATCTTTGCCTGCCATATGAAGAAGGAGGTATGGGATTTAGATCTTTGTTAGATGTCTCAAGTGCTTTGTTTGCCAAATTATGGTGGAACTTTATAACGGGGGATTCCTTGTGGGTTACATACATGGCCAACAAGTATTGTAAGAAGCTGAATAGGGCAATTGTACCTTTCAAGCAAGGCTCTTATGTCTGGAGGAAGATGATACAAGCTAGGGAAGCTATTGATCATGAGATACATTGGCAGATTAGGGAAGGATCAGCTCATCTCTGGTATGACAATTGGTCAGCCCTTGGTCCATTATACTTCATTGTACCCTATACTTTTAACTGTGACCTTTGGTACAACAATGTGAGAGAGGTGATTGATGAGGGAGCATGGAATGTGGAGCTCTTGCAGCTTCTTTTGCCTGAAGACATTGTTGAACACATCCTTGAGAATATGCACTTGCTTGGGACTGATCAGAGAAGGGATAAGGCCTGGTGGGGCTTGACATCAAATGGAAAATTTTCAGTTAGTAGTGCCTGGAATTACATGAGAGTAAAGCAGCACAAAGTTCCTATCTCCAAGTTTATGTGGGTGAAAGGGATGCCACTCAAAGTGTCATTTATGATGTGGAGGTTGTGGAAGTTCAAGCTTCCAATAGATGATGAATTGAAGAGAATGGGATATCAGTTCCCATCCAGGTGTTGGTGCTGCGTATCTCCGAACATTGAGACTAGAGAACATCTCTTCAGAACAAGTCAGGTTGCCAACAGTGTGTGGAAATACTTTGCTCAAGCTGCAGGTGTTCAAGTGGATGGATGCAATCTTCATCAGGTTTGTTTTAAATGGTGGAGGCAGTGGCCTAAACAATGGATTAAGGATGTTTTTCATATTGTGCCTTCATTTATTGTGTGGTCACTTTGGAAGAGAAGGAATGCTTTGAAGCATAATAAAACAGCTTCATACTCTAGGCTGCTCTATGAAGTTACTAGCAATCTTTTTTACTTTGTAAAGCTGAGGTTCCCTTTTGTTCCTATAGTCAGACAGTCGTGGCCTGATGTGGTCAATGCTCTAGAGGCTTATATGCCAACATTCAGGTACATTAAGGTGGGATGGAAAGTGCCAAGCAATGGAGTCCTAAAGGTGAATACTGATGGTGCTTCTAGGGGGAATCCTGGCCCTAGCTCAATGGCATTTTGTGTGAGGAATGTAGATGGTGATGTATTGTATGCATGTGCTAAACTCATTCGGGAGCACAACAATATGTATGCTGAGGCCATGGCCATTAGAGAAGCCATGAAGTATAGTGTGGAGAATGACCTAGGGGAGGTTGTGATTGAAACTGACTCTCTTGTTGTCAAGCAGGTGATTGAAGGTGCCTGGCAACCTATGTGGTCTATTGCCTCTATTGTGGAGGATATTCTGAAGTTAAAGCAGTTAGGGAGCTTCCAGTTTCAACATACTTTGCGAGAAGGCAACAAGTTAGCTGATTGTCTTGCCAATCTAGCTTATCATGTGCCTAATGTTTGCTATACTTCCTTTGGTGAAATGCCTTCTAAGGCCAGGCTCATAGTCAATTATGATAAGCATCATGGTGTAGAGCTTAGAGCTAAGAGATGGAAAGGATCATGATGGCTAGACACACGGGTGGTGGAACTACCCTTCATGCACGAATCCTTAGGGAAGAGAGTATGGAGGTCCTTTTTACTAACGTTGTGTTCTTTTTTGTAGGTACTTTCATTGTTATATCTCAAGTTGCTTGGAATGAATCTTTACATGGCTTTGATTTGGACAATGTGCTCACTTGGATGATGTTTTCAAGAGGCTATTGGAACTCACAAGCTTTGGTTAGTCTTGATTTCAGCTTGTTGACACTTGGATCAGTTGCTACTTGGATTTGGAGCTATTCCACGCTTTGGAGGCATCAAAATCGACTAAGGCAAATTTCCCAGCCGCTTTTGCCTCTGCGCCGCACGCCTCAACGCGCAGACCTTGGTAGAACGTTGGATTTCATCCGCGCTTTCATCCTGCACCGCGGATACGACCGCATAACGGAAGAAAATGCTGGCGCGGTGGAGCCTGCGGCGCGCCCTCTACGGCGCAAGGCTAATTTTCTGCCTTCATTTGTTCGTTGCACGGGGTGTTTTCGTGGATTGAAAATGTGCTTGGATCTTCATGGGAACGAGTTATTACATTGGTTTTATGGTTATATTAGTAGCTCATTAATTAGCTATTACATTAGATTATTATTACACGTAAGTAGTAAGGTAAACTTTGTAAAGTATTATATCAACACGTTTAATTCATTTCGATTGGTGGTATTAGCATTTTATAATGCTCAACCCAATGAAGTGGATGCGACGTTTGGATATGATGCTATCTTACCACTACTTAGGCGTTCTTTTTGTATTGCACTTGTTTGGTGCACATATTGTAAGACATTGTATTTATTTTTGTTTATTAATAAAAATGGTCACTAGGTGCAATGCCTAGTTGACTCTTGATTAAAAAAAACAAAAATCATACTGGGCCCAGATTTTTATTTTACCAAATAAGATCCTAAAGGAGGTGGAGAGCATGTGAAAAAAGTTCTTATGGGCAGGAAGTGTCAACCCCTCAAAGAAAGCTTTGATAGCATGGGATATCCTATGTAAACCTAAAACTGCTGGAGGACTTAACCTACTTGATATTCAAGCCTGGAACAATACAGCTATTGGTAAGCTCCTGTGGTGCTTAAGGAATAAGAAGGATAGACTATGGGTTATCTGGGTGCATACTTACTACATAAAAGGCAAGCCAGTTTGGGAAACTCGGCCAAAGCAAGCATCCTGGACCATTCAAAAGATCCTAAGTTGTAAGAGGCACACAGAAGGAATTGGGTATACAGAGGAGGAAGATATGCAAGCCATGCAAGCATACTAAATCAAGACAGTTTACAACAAGTTAAGAGGCACTATGCCTAAAGTACCATGGAGGAAAGTCATCTATAATAACTTGAGCCCACCTAAAATGCAATATATTTTATATTTGGCTATCCATCGAAGGCTAGCAACTAGAGATAGATTGGCCAAGTGGGATGTGTGTAATGACCAAATCTGCCCACTGTGAAATGCAAGAGATGAGAGCCACAACCATTTATTTTCTAGTGTAGTTTTTCAAGAGCAATTTGGGCAAATATGCTGAAATGGCTAGAAATCCAAAGGCAAGTACTTAGCTGGAATGAGGAGCTTCAATGGGTCATGAACCACAACAGGGCAAGTAAGCAGGAGCTCAAATTTATAAAATGGCACTTACTGCAGCTCTCTTCCATGTGTGAATGGAGAGAAACTATAGAATTTTCCAAAGTAAGAAGAAGGGCCAAAGAAGCATTGTGAAGACTATAATCCAAACTATTCATTGTAAAGGGTCGAGAGTTGCCTAGCAGTGTGTTTAGAACAGTTAAATTTCTATCCGAACTAAGTTATAGATAGTTTACTATGGTAGAATGAAGGGGTGGTAAGATAGGATCATGCAGGGTGGGATGCCCACTGGCTGCTCGTAGGTGTTTTTTCATTCTCTTGAGCTGTAATGACAAGTTTGCTAATATATTTTAATTACTTACCAAAAAAAGTTATTTATTATATAATATTAATAATTTGGATTTTAAGGAAGGTAGGTGGTGAAAAAAAGTTATTCAGTGTCTTCCGAGAAAGAATAGCAACTTCGTATTTACTTAAAAGATGGATAGATGATTAGCTTTCTCATGCATGATGAATGACAATTCCAAGTTTAATTCATGTAAAGTTCTTATTATTAATTCATGCCATATTTATTTAAGTCTTTTATTTTATTCTTTCTAAAAGTTCTATGTATATAAGATGTTTAATAAGGTGTTTGCTATTAGATTGGTACATTATTGAATATATTTTTATTCGATTATGTATTCATATTTGTATTGAATCAAGTAGTATTTGATGTTGTTTGTATCATAATGTATAAACATTACGATATTTAAGTTTCATAAAAAAAAAATAGATGATGACAGGTTATTTCTAAATTTTGATGTTTAAGATTACAATTTGGTATGATTAATTGTTTTAAGTAGTATTTTCCACACATAACAACCAAAAAGATCTTTTGTTCAGTTTCCCCTTTTAGGAACAATGAAACTATGGAATCCAAATGCAATAATCTTATCGCATTTCAGTGCAAATACAATTATAACTCCATGCATATATTTTTTGAAAAAATGATGTTTTATTGGAAAAGAAAGATTGTGCTCTGGTGCAAGTATTCCTATATTCGTAAATGTAACTATATATTTATCTCAGGTGTAAGTGACGTTCTCACTAATAAATTTTATTTGAGGTTTTAACTAAGATCCAAAAGGATTAAGTGTAATTCTCGAATTATATGCAATATTTTTCTATTCTTTCATACTGTTTATGAAAATTTTAATGTGAAATACACCATTAACAGAAAGTAGCATTAATAGCAGTCTCCTTGATTTTTTTCTTTTCGTCTGGGCCTTTGTCGTGCAACGCAATTATGACTCACTTTGGTTTGTAGGTAAACTTTTCTATTGGGGTTTAACATAATTTTAAAATGGTGTTACTATTTTTTTATTTAGTGATCTTCATATTCATTTGCAAGAGATTATTTAAGTCAGAAGTTTATTCAGTTACGATATAAGTTATGGAATATACATATTAATATTTTTGAAACATAAATATTTCATAAACTTATATTTGATTATTAGTTTTTATTATTTCAGAAGTTTTAATTTCTAAATAATTTGCAATGATTGTTTAAATAAATATTTTTATGATTAGTTTTGTTAATATTCCATGATGAAGTCCTCCTAAATCTTTTCTCCACTATTAAGCAGATTTAATATAAATATTTCCATACGTGACCATATCTCGGAAAATGTCCAGTTACTCCACTGACGGGAGGTTTCTCTTATGTGTAGAAGAATATTATCTTCTTTGTTTTTAGTAGAAATTTTTTATGATTTTCCATCAAATACAATTAGACATTGTAGCATTATCTACATGATCATTAAATAATTTATTTCTCAAATTATATTAACATTTTATTTTTCTCAAATTTTATGTCCTCTGAATAGTTGGTTCCATATTTTTTGATTGGGCTATCATTTACTGGGTGAGTCGAAACCTAAAGAAAAAAAATGATGAACCAATCGTGGTAAATACCAATTTCTTATAAAAAATTTATATTTGCTACTTTACTATACAAAATTTATACTATACTAGTATTATTAAAAGCAATGTAGTCAGCCTTGAGATTAAGCCAAATGTAAGGTACAGATATAAACACGTGTATAGTTTTAGAACAAATAATTGAAAATTGGTTAGGTGGTTAAATCTAAATAGGTAAGTAAAATTTGAAATTAAATTAGCTACTTAATTCTACGTGGTTAAAATTTTTGATAAGTCTTGACATTTGAATTGATATAACTACATCCAACTAAGAAATAAATACAGTTTTCATTAGTTAGTGGATTACGTGTAAGTAGTGGAGATTTAGCAAATTTAATAAATTTTTTGTACATTAATATACAAAAGAAAAAATAAAGAGAACTTTTTAAAAACCAAATTTTAAGATAACAATCACGTTCTCCCTAGCAGGTCACTTGCGGTTTCAACCGCTAGGAGAAGTTTTATCTCATTTAGCAGAGAATTGCTTTGTTCCCTGTCATTTTTTTAATAGTTTACAATATTACTCTCAAAACTTCTCCTTTCAGGAATGTGGCTTCTTATCTCCAGGTAGTTTTCTTCTCTCAGTTGAATTTAAATATACATACACAATCATTATATTTACAGAAGAGCATTAAAATTCCCTGAAAGCGATGAAGAGGAGTGGAGGTCGACAGCGAAGGCCATGAACAACACGACTTGAACCATTCGCTCTGGCATAGTAATCCAGGCTTGTTTTCCTGAACATAAGAACTAGCCCTTCAAGCGAGTAACGTTAGTAATTATTGTATGTCAAGCATTTTGTCGAATGCAGCTTCCGTAAGGTCTCACGAAGCAGGTAATTATTCCTCACATGTCATCTCTCAAGACGGGATCTAAGAAAAAGTCGGTTAGTTCAACTTACCCGTACGTCTTATTACTTTTGTCTCTGAATGAGCACCGTTAAAAGACAAGTAAGATGTTTTTAAATCTACATAGTAATAATACGTGATATTTTCACAAAAGCATATTAACAAGTCAGTAAGTGGGTTCAGCTTTGATTTTGATTTAGTTTTGATTATAGTTATCAGAAGTCTTAGAATTATTTTCAACAAAGTAGTGCTTGGATTAGTTTCAGAAAGAGTACTGCAAAGTTTTAGAAGTGTTTTTTGGATTGTAATGGTAGACACCATATCAATATATTATTGTCTAATATCCATATTTAAACCTTTGTTATAAATAAAAGTATTAATATCTACCTAAAAGAGGATATAAATAATTAAGTGTTATAAATACCTTTGTTTTTTGGATTGTAATAATAGACACCGTAAATATTATTGAAAAGAGGATGTGATATGTTGGATTGCTGTGTTAGAACATCAGTCATATGCACCAGCCAGCAATGTGCTCTCATTTATCTTGAAACTTGGTTTTAATTTCTCTATAAAGCTGTGAAGTCACATTAATAAATTTTAAATAGCAAATACTATTATTTTTTCGAATATGAACATTAATGCCAAAAAAATTGAGTAAGTGACTGCAGAATAATATGACATGTTTATTCTAAAAAGTTTTCTTTCCTTATGGAATTTAACTAGCCCATGATGAGGTGAATTAAAATTGTCATGGTACCATTACTTGGGACATTTGGTCAAAAGGGACACTCAAGAGTGAAAATAGGCAAAAGGGACAAAGTCTTAATCAATGTAATAAAAGGGACACATCTAATTAATGCTCTTAAACATAACTTTCCTCAACTCCCCTTCACCCCAAAGTTTCATTTCTTACACTTTGGTCCTCACGTATATAAAAAATAAAATTTGCCAAATTAGGGAAATATTTTTCCCTCCGTTTATTCCCTCCTTTCTCTCTCTCTCTCCTCTCTTCTCTTCTCCCTCCCGACCTGAAACACCATAGCTGCGCATCTGCTTTCTTCAATCTCCATTCGTTTTCGCTATTATTCTTGCATTCAACCTCTCCCAAACGGAAAATATTGTCAGATCTAAAATCCATTTCGGTTAATTAGAGGTATTTTAATAATTAATTTGGGGAAAATACGCTGCAATTCTTTGAATAACAATTTCTGGTTGGCATTACTTTTAACACTGGGCATTACTTCAAACTGGAAAGCTTGACAACTCCCATATCTCCTGTAAGTGTAAATCTCCGTCTTGCTAATCTCTACTATTCTAATTTTTGTAAAAATCCTTTTAAACCAGTATGTTGCTGTTTTGAAACATCTTACCGTGACGATCGCAACATTATAAAGATTGTTCTACAAATACTCGTACAACGTAGTCACAATTATGGAACATTGTATTAGATGCTCAGGATAATCCTTTTGATGTTCCTATTGTGCTAGTCAGACTTACGGAACATAATTTTGGTTGCCCGAATAATCTTACAGCATGTTCAGTAAATGCTATTCATAATGTTGGAACATTTTTGTAGATGGTCGGCACTGATGTATCGATGTTTCACATCAGTATGATTGTATTCTTAAACATCCTTGGGCATGTTCGGATCTGTTTTTCGATGTTCCAGTATCCTTTGCTACCTGGACCACATTTGATGAATGTTTATCCTACCTTGCAGATATCGTTAAAGTAATGGGGGACAACATACTACTAGGAGTTGATTTTCTCGGCGAATGGGTTGAGCGTTCGAAATGCTATGCTTGGATTCCTAAGGTGAAAGAGACAAGACCTATCCTTGTGAGTAGGAATATTACATATGATGAACTTGTCGACAAAATCATACGCAGTTGGGGGGTAAGTGATGATCCTAGGGATCTTTGCATTTCATATATGCTGAGTGTTACCGCAAAGCAAAAGACTGCTCCATCTAAAATTAGGTCTGATGATGATGTTCAGCTTTATATGGCTGATGTAGACCCAGCTGGGGCTAGGCCAACACTAAGGGTTAGTGTGATTCCAAGGCCTGAAGGAATTTCAAGTTCGAATGAACAAGATATGCATGTTGAGATGGATGAAGATGAATTAAAACAAGGTGGAGAGGCAGACGAAGAAGGTGAAGAAGGTGGAGAAGTAGTTGGTAATCCTTCAGAAAGAGCACCATCATTGAGCAGCCGCAACGATTTTTTTGGAAAAGACGGCACAGGTTTTGTAAAGGGTATGACTTTCAAGAACAAGCGAGAATTAGTGGTGAAGTTGAGGCTTGCTGCAGTGAGGAAGCCTTTTTCTTTCAAAGCTGTGAAGAATACAAAAAGGTTGTTTTATGCCCGATGTGTTGATGCAAATTGCAAGTGGTGGCTTCGAGCATTGAGGTATCATAGTAGTGATACATTTTATATTACAATCTACAATGGCGAGCACACTTTCGGTGTGCAGCACCTGCAAAGCCACCATAAACATACCACAGCTGATGTTGTTGGTGAATACATGAAAGATAGGTACATTGAGGGGAAAGGAATAACACCAAAAGACATCAGGGTTGCATTCAACAGAGAATTGGGATGCAACATTAGTTATTGGAAAAGTTTGAAGGGATGTGAGATTGCAAAGGCAATAGCAAGAGGGACACATGAACACAGCTATGAAATTTTAGAGGCATACAGTTATATGGTAAGGTCCCAAAATATTGGAAGCAAGACAGCTTTGAAGCTTGATAGTTGTGGGAGGTTTAAGTATTTTTTTATATCTTACGGATCTTGGATTAGGGGTTTTCTGTATATGAGGAAAGTCCTTGCTATTGATGGGACTCATTTGTCAGGCAAGTACGGCGGTGTGTTGTTGTCTGCCGTTGCCCAGGATGCAGAGAAGCACATATTCCCTGTTGCATTCTGCGTTGTGGACAAAGAATGTGATGCTTCCTATGATTTTTTTTTCGAACAATTGGTTGACATAGCCCAGTACAATGATGAGTTGAGCGTCATTTCAGACAGGCATAAAAGCATAGCAAAATCAGTTGCCAAGTGGTTTCCCCAAGCTCACTACGGAGTTTGCACGAGGCACCTTGCTGAAAATATCCATACAAAGTTTCAGTTTGGAGACCACCTGGGGTCCTATTACTTGGCAGCAGATGCATATCGTGTGGAGGATTTCAGAACGCACTTTAAGCAAATCGAAGACAACGATCCAAGGGTTGCCAGATATCTTCAAGATGACGTGGGGTTCCATAAATGGAGCAGATGCTTTTTCCCTGGGCACAGGTACACGACTATGAACATTCATACCAAATGTTCTGAACGTTGCGTTGGAATGTTCTATATTTACATGTCAATTAAGCCGAGAACATTCTAATTGACGTTCACAATAGTACAAATGATGTGTATGACGTAATTATTGATGTTCTGATCGCATGCTTAATGTTCGCACTTGGATTAGACGTATTTAGCATTAAGGTCTTTGTTTGTTTGTTACAATTTCAGATTTGCAGTGATGACCTCGAACATTGCTGAGTCCACAAATGCAATGCTGAGGGATGAAAGAGAATATCCTATCGTTGCCCTATTAAATCATATCAATCGTACATTTGGCGAAAAATTCCATGTGAGAGCTACGGAGTTCCTCGAGGTTTCAACCATATGCGTCCCTTCAATTGAAGGAAAAATAAGATTCAACCTGGAGGAAGGGGGTAAGCTCGCAATTAGTCGAAAAGGTACGTATGGTTTCACCATCATCAGTCCAGGCCAGGGAGCAGAAGTCGATTTACTCAACAGAACTTGTACGTGCAGAGAGTATCAAATTGACTTAATACCCTGTAAACATGCTATGGCAGCTATCAGAATGCTGCGTCCAGAAGACTATGGAGCGTGCGTCTATGACTTCACTTCTGCATATTACAAGTTAGAGTCATATATGCTTGCCTATGCAGAACCGATCAATGCTGTTCCGCCGGAAGAATTTTGGAATGTTCCTCCTGAGCTGCTTGAGAGACGAATATTGCCTCCTTTCATCGACGTGGGTAAGGGTAGACGAAGGAAAAAGCGGATACCATCAGTTGGTGAAGTATTTTCAAGTAGGAGAAACAAATGTAGCATCTGCAAAAGGTCAGGCCACAAAAGAACTACTTGCCCGAAACGAGTGGATAGTGGACAATCCTCCCAAACTCAAAGTGTTGATTTTTGAATTTTAATCTTGACAATTTTATATATTTTTATATTTGAACGTTTAACTTAATGTTCCGAGCATTTATCAATGGCGTTCCAAATTCCTATCATTTTTGTAGTATATAATTCAAATTGATCATCATACAGATGTTCTAATACTGCAAACGGGATGTTCAGTGTAATGCAATAGTCATGCTGATTGATCAAGCGAAGGGTTGCCTCGTGCAAGCATCCCCCAAAACCTGCATACGAAAAGGCATTAATTAATCCAGATACATCACCTAGAGAGTAGTGAACGACTTTTCAATGTTCATATCACGCCTTTTGGTGTTTTTTATGTTTTTTATCATCTATAAATACAAACATTTCCTTGTCCCTCCATACACACAATTATCCTCCTACTTGAATTAGCAAAATTTCTTCATAGACAACAGACACAAATGGAAAATAACCAAAACGAAGTTGTCGCTAATGGCCACTATGCCCCAGCCGACGAACCTGACCATAACGAACATTATGGAAACATCGCCCGGGATATTGCCGGTATACAAACTGACATCACTGCAATCAACCATTCTGTGGACCGCTTATCTGCTGATGTATGGAGCATGAGGCAAGTGTTAGTTCAGCGCTGGGAGCGTATTGAAAGAATGCTTTTGGGACTCCTTATCCATCAAGGGATGAATCCGGAGCAGTTTGCTACTCCTCCAAATTCTCCCAATGCTGACAACTAGAACTTTTATATAAGCATTATATCTAGTACTAGTACTTTTGTCTAAGCATTATATCTAGTACTTTTGTCAAGCATTTTGTCAAGTACTTTTGTACATGTATTTTGATTCCTTAAGTATGAATGAAAATTATCAGATTCTGTGTTAAGTTGATAATACTTCCACTACGTAAGTGAACGCCTAAACTTCATCAGCAACTTGAAACATTCTAAACCACGTTCCAAGCACCGTATGAAGATGTTTGAAATCGTTATTAATGTAAACATGCTAGCACATATTTTAACAACTCCCATCTAAAATGCATCAGCAAGTTGAAACATGCTAACAAAAGTTCAGAGTACAGTATGAAGATGTTTGACATAGCAGAAGGAGTTTGGCCTTAAAATCGTTATTAACACAAACATGCAAAAGCCGCTATTTGTACAACAACAACAACAGTACACAGCACTTTTTTGGGAGATTTGACGAAAAAATCAACAAAAAGCAGAGATTTTCACGAGAATTTCAGTCCAGAACCAGAAAGAAGGGGTAAAAACCCTAGCTTTATCGAAATAGCCAAATAGCAAAACAATAAACCCCGATTCACTTGAAAACATCAATATAGTACAAAATTTACCTTTAGATGTTGCCGGAGAACATTATGTAGATGGCCGGCGACGAAATAGAAGACTCAAGAAGAAGACTCGAGAAGTGTGTAAGAGAAGAAAGGGGCGGGTGTTCGATGTTTGAAATGATTGAATTGATAAGACTGATCAGCCGCATTTTTAATTAAAACTTCACTTTTGGGGTGGTCATAATTGCCATTAAGGCCCCACCTTTTTTTTTGTTCCGATTTCCACGCGCGTCCCATTTTTGTATAAAATCGAGCCCGGGGCTGGTGTACATTTCTTTTTTGAGATATTAGAACGTTCTTCTGAACGTGCCAAACATAATAATCAATTAGTACACGTGTTTAAAATGAAACTCGTTTGCTCAAAATAAAAAGTACCTTTTTCACGTTCAAAACATAATAAATGATGTTTAAACCCTAACCCTGAACCCCAAAACATAACCCTAACCCTAACCCCAAACAGCAAAAATTCCTAATATTTAGAGAACATTCATTCTCATGTTCTGAACCTTTTTTGGAACATTCTTGAACGTCGCAAGTCTGTTCTGGATCTTCATACTGATGTTGTTTTTGTACCGTTGAGGATTAGTTGATAAATACTAATATAAGGATCATTTAAAATGCATAAACAATGATTTAGTAGTTTAGTAAGATTCCAAAACATGCTATGTGTAAGTAAACCAAAATATATGTCGTTAATTATACCAAAATGTAATTATTAGGTTGTTTGGATAAGGAGTGTAGGGTTGATTCTAGATCAATTAACAATTTTAAACATTAAGAAGTGTATTATAACGAATTGTAGCATAGATTGGACGTTATATCACTAGATAGACACATTATTAATCTATTTGCTGATCTTGCAATCTATGTGTAGCTCAATTACAGGCATTCTTCGTGTATCTACAACAACTAAGACTTCAAATCATACAAGTATTGATTGTAATACTCAATATTATGTGTATTTAAGGTGACTACATCAATAGTATGTCTATTGGAAGTGTTTACTCATAAAAGTTCTACTAGAGTATACTCATTTATATCTATTGAAAGCGATTACTTAGTTATATCAAATGAAACACTTACTAAGTTATTGAGTATTTCATTAGATGTTGTTCTAACTAATGGATAATCTATATAATGATGACTTAACCTCAAATATAAAGACTTATTAATCTTTTCATGTTATATAGTTTCTTATTACAACCATATTAAAGGTTGGAACACTACATATTAAATTAGGCACCTACTATGAACTGAACATATAAACCCACGTTCGTAACTTAAATTAGATGTTTTTGCATCAATCTTTGGAAATTTATGTATATTCAAAGAGATTACTCAATATTATGTGTATTTAAGGTGACTACATCAATAGTATGTCTATTGGAAGTGTTTACTCATAAAAGTTCTACTAGAGTATACTCATTTATATCTATTGAAAGCGATTACTTAGTTATATCAAATGAAACACTTACTAAGTTATTGAGTATTTCATTAGATGTTGTTCTAACTAATGGATAATCTATATAATGATGACTTAACCTCAAATATAAAGACTTATTAATCTTTTCATGTTATATAGTTTCTTATTACAACCATATTAAAGGTTGGAACACTACATATTAAATTAGGCACCTACTATGAACTGAACATATAAACCCACGTTCGTAACTTAAATTAGATGTTTTTGCATCAATCTTTGGAATTTTTTTTGGTGTTTGTAGTACTAATACAACGGATACATTTGTTTATAGATATTAGAACAATCTCTTCTACGTGCCGAACATGGTTTTCTAATGCTAAAAAAAGTGGAGCAACCCGTTTTAAATACGTGGAGCGACCTGCTCCACACAACTTACATTAATCCCAACTCGTTCTATTATCTTATAACACGTGGAATAACCCCAACCATTCAATTAATTAGGTCTTTTCCCATTATTGTTATAAGTTATCCCTAGGGACCCCCTTTACCTCGTCTTCTTCTTAACTCAACCATGTCTCATCAAGGATCAACTTGTTCTCACAGCTCCTCTCAAAATCGTCGATGTTGGTGTGGCTTACCTGCGATACAATTCACGGCGGGCACACAGTCGAATGCTGGACGAAAATTTTGCAAGTGTCCCCGCAAGGGTAGTAGCAATTGCGGATTTTGGGAATGGTGTGACGAGGAGTATCCCCAGCCTACTACATTGGTTTTAAACAAGTTGAAAATTTCACTTGATGAAGTTTGTGAAGAAAGGGCCAATTTGCTGAAGGAAGTTGACAAATTAGGGGCTTGTAATACTACAAATTTATTGCAGATCAGCAAGTTAGAGGCTAAATTGCAACGGTGGAAGTTGTATTTCTTATTGTCTTGGGCAGCTTTTTTGGGTTTCATTGTAGCTAGGTTTATTTGATACCAGTTGCTGTTTATTTGAACGTTTAAGTTAATGTTTCGAGCATTTATCAATGGCGTTCCAAATTCCTATTATTTTTGTAGTGTATAAATCAAATTTATCATCATACGGATGTTCTAATACTGCAAACGGGATGTTCAGTGTAATGCAAAACAACATTCATAAATATTCAAAACATGCTAGATTGTACTGAAAATTAAAGGACAACAGTTCTAAACACGACATTCAAGTCATATAGAAAATCTTCTTAAATGACTACACTTGAAATAGTTCTTCATTTCACATGCGTTCCGCTGGAGGCCGTGGTGGTGAAGAGTAGTTTTGGGGGTCAATCTCGAGTGCAGCTTGAATACCACGAAGCATACGCTTAATAAGATTGATATCCTCACGGAATTCATCGAACCTAATTCTTAATCGCTCCACTTGATCCTCCACATTTCCTATATATACTGCAAACTGATCAACATCTGAGGTCAGATCTGCGATATCTTCACGTACATGATCGATTTCAGTGAACCTACTAGTACTTGGAACTCCACTATCATGTTCTGGTGCTCTTGGTTGCCTTACTCTGCGAGACATTGTTTTTGTTTCGCCTTGTTGTTGTTGTGCAGACATTTAACATTTATAGAAGGCTTGGTGCCTTTTCGGTTGTATATGTGATGATTTAAAGAGGCGCATATTCGCATTGAATGGTTGGGGTTAGTACACGTGTTTTAACTGTGACCAGGGGTTCCTAATCCTTCCCGCGGAAGTCAGAACATCTTCATGGCGATACGAATCATCATATACTCGTTCCATTAGTCTATTGGTTTTTGACGTTTATAATTCAAATTGATCTTCATGTTTGAAAATTATTTATAGCCTTCCAGTAGACTATTACGACTATTGGTATTTTTTAAACTACTCATCATTATACACTTAACGGCTATCCCCTTTAATTCAAATCTGAAGCAAAGCAACGAAGCGTCACTTCAAAAATTTAAAAAAATATATAACGGCTAGTGTTTTGGATAAAACACACTTAAGTCGGTTACCTATTTTTCTCCTATAAATACTCGATCAAACCATTCAAATTCAAAAAACTCTATACCACTACAACCTATAATCTTCAGCCAAAAATAAAAATGGTTCGCCGACCTTCCTCCTCAATAGTTGCTACTGCTGCAAGAACAGGAGCAACAAATACAAGAGCATCCACGTCAAGAGTACCAAAAACGACAAAGGGAGCAACCTTGAAACAAGAAGGAAGAGGTGAAGCCAAGCAAAAAGAAGGAAGAACGGGAAGAGGGTCAGCCAAACAAAACGAAGGAAGAACGGGAAGAAGTGAAGCCAAGCAAAACGAAGGAAAAACGGGAAGAGGGTCAGCCATGCAAAAAGAAGGAAGAAAGGGAAGAGGATCAGCCAAGCAAAAAGAAGGAAAAACGGGAAGAGGATCAGCCAAGCTAATAGGAGGAAGAAAAAGTCGAAACACATCTGCAGAACGACAAGAACGTGCAAATGATATTTTGGAACAACTTCGTGCTGAAGTTTGGGGTTGGAAGTTCAAATTTGAGGAATTCTTCGAATACTACAATAGGGACGTCAAAAAGATGTTGAAAGAAATAAAGAGGATAAAGAACATGCTCCAGATAGCAACCTTGAATCAAGAAAGGACTGCATCGCGTTGAAGTGAAAACGCATATTATTGACCAGGATGTTAATATGACTGTTTATTAAGTAATGTCTTAAATGCTAATATAATTAGTATACTTTTGTAAAGTGCTGAATCTTTGAACGATCAAGAATGTTTTTGCCTGGTTCTTGATTATCAATGTATAAAGTAACTTTAATATTTAGAACATCTGTTGTTGTTTCCCTATTTACTAGATATTGAACATCAAATAACCATTAAGTTAAAAACTATTTGAACGTACAAAATAATGTTCCGAAAATAACTAATGCTGTTCCTATAGTCTATAATTTTTAATATTTTTAAGTCAATCTTATCATAATACAGATGTTCTAATAATGTAAACTCGATGTTCAGTGTAATGGAAAACAATAGTCATCATTTGCCATATATACGCATCAAAAATGGGTAATCATCCATATATTACACCCATCAAAAACAAAAACATAATTATCCAAATTTTACAACCCATACTAAGGGACTAATTTGCCATGGAATATGTCCACAACAAATTTAACTAGACAGTCTTCTATCACATTGTCACAAAGATATTCCATCGGGGTGTTGGACAGCAAATGTTCGAGGAACATGATGGCATACGCTCCACATGCAGTACCAGTCAAATTCCTTGGAAGGCCTTGGATGCGCTCGTACGGCCACATTTCCATAGATTGGATTTCAGGAGGGAGGTGGTTGAATTTCCCCGACTGCCGGATGTATACTGGGAACATGTACATAATTGGCCCCATTATTGAATCAAAGCGGTCTTCATTGTACACCCCAATGTTGCAGTCGTAGACATCGATCCTTGCCTCCTCTAAATAAAAGACGCATGTAACATAATGCGTGCTTTCAATGTTATACACGGCAAAGAGTCTTTTCACACCATCCCACTTCCTTCCACCCGGATATGGAGACTTACCTCTGGCATAATCAAGGAATGTATCCTCAAACTTATATGCTGCTAGGTATTTGTCAAGGCCGACATCAAACCCCCTTGCCTCCTCTTCAGCCGCACCGTATCGAACGCACATGTTGGTCAAGAATGAAAGATCGAGGATGAGATCAGAGCTATCATAATGCCGGGGGTAAGCCTTATGCCTCACACGCATCAAGGCCAAGTACTCATCCATAAACTGCAGAATAAAACAAATTAGAAGTTGTGAATAAAACTATGCCGACACATACTATTGTATGTTATGACCAGCAAGTCGAATGTTCAACGAACATAGGACCATCAGGTTCCGAACGGAGAAACAAATGTGCGTTCTTCGATAAAAACCAAACACTAACAAAACAATAGAAGTAAAGAGATGCACTTACGCTATCCCACATCCACTCTTTCACGTCCAGGAAGTCCAGAAAATCCAAGTAATTAAACTCGTGACACAGGAAGGCAGTCTTTTGTTCCTTCTTCTCCTCCATGAAAGCGTCAAATTCAGCTTTCTTGTGAATGTCGAGTGCCTTGTACAGTGTCACTGGCAATCTCCCGAGATTTTGGAGCCTGACTTGAGCTCTCTCTCTAAATTTCCAAAAAAACAAAATATAAATGTTTGAAAATTTTTTATAAATTTAATAGAAGAACGTCCCTTTTATGTTCAACGATTCTAATTGGATGTTTTACTAACCTTGCCATTCTGGCAGCAGTCATTTTCTTCTTTCCTTTGTTCTTCTTTGCCTGGAGCATCCTGGACAACAAAATATTCCTCTTTGGTCGCTGCTGCTGTTGCTTCTTCTTTGACGACGACGCTACTAAATTAGCAAGGGACAGCTGGATCGCATCAAGCTTCTGATCCAGTCCCTGTCGCCATTGAAGGCAGTCGTGACACTTGCAACTGCAGACACTAGGCTCCACATTCTCCTGTTCTCTCCTCCTAGAGCTTTCTCCAACTTCGAACAAACCCCTACCACTAAAAAGCCCACCAGTAAAACGACCAGCCCTACCACCAATCTCATCACCAACTTGTGTTTCACATCTGCCAACACCTCCACTAACAAATTCTTCACCAACCTTTCCTTCATCAATTACCTCTCTCGGAGGGGTCCTGGGGCAATTCCTAAAAACTGTCACTCGATCACCACCAACGATCGAGCTGGCCCCCTCCAACATCACAACAAGGTGATCAATTACCTCGTCGGCCCCATCAACAAACGGCTCAATATTCTGAAAAGTTTCATCTTCCCTCTCTGCATCGATAGGGTCAATAAAAGGGTGCACCACCTACATACCATAAAAGAGTGTTCAGAACATCATTATTACTGTTCGACATTTAACACCATTAAAAATGAAACATCATATCTGTCGTGATCGAACATCTGAAAAGATGTTCTTAACATTAACAGCAATGATTATAACGACATTGCAGATGTTCCAACATTTAGAAAATTGTAGGTAAAGTACTTACAGGCTTTGCAACATTCTCAAACAGCCTTAGGGAGTCTCTTTCATTCTTTTCAGTGATCCACCTGTGCATCCTTGGCATGCTCCTCTCCTTGGGAAAATCCCTGGGACGAAGCGAAGGTATTGCTTCAAATACCCAACCCACAAATGCCCAAGGAAACCCATAAAGATTGTAATTTGGCCCGTCCTTGGCCTTGCTAGCTGCACGATCAGCCATGGGCTTCGTCAGGTACTCAATGGTCAGCTCGAAGCTTTTCCGCCCCCAAGGATACTTGGCAAATTCATTAGGAAGGTATGCAAGACAGGCCAGTAATTCCTCAATACCAGCTTTTTTGTCCTTGGCGCACAATATTGAGTGAACAAACCAAGCCATGGCAAGCCCAAACTTGTACCGTTCAGGAACTTCCTCATTTTCTATCAAACTCAGCAACCGGGAAGCAGTTACTGCTCTTGCTTTCCCATCCTCCCACGCCGTTGAGATATACTCCCACATCTCCCTGCCCCTCTCTTTGATCGCAGCCTCCCATTGGACACTTGGATAGGCTTGGCATCTCAGCTTTGTCATCAAAGCAAACTCTTGGAGGCCAAAACGAACAGGCACTCCATTGAAATTGAACCAAGCTTCTTTTTCTTTATTGCACAAAACTCTTCTTAGCAGAATATTGTGCACCAACCTAGTTGGAAACGATGGCTCCTCCGGCAAGTCCAAGAAATGGCCAAAGATACTGTTTTTGAACTTGTCATACAAACCACTTGTACGCAGCACAATCCTGAACTCACGCATTCGTCCAATAAGCGACGAGCGGACAGTTATCTTGGATTGAAAATGCTCATGCTCATCCAAGTAAGTCTTCAGCACCATTGGTGGAATGACACTGGTGACGTACTCAGGCTGCACGAACTCAGGCTGCACAATGTTTTGAAATTTGTTAGTTTAAGGAATCACCAGGGTAGTAAGAACATAATATCAGATGCATGAAACATCCCTTGAGATGTTCCAAGAACTACAATAAAATACTTCGAACATAGTTAAGATTGATCTGATCATGCACGCGAGTGTTCTCAAATCACATAAAAAATATTGAACATTCTACTGTAAAGTGACGAACAACTTTATGTATGTTCTCAACTATACCTCTCTAGGTGGCTCTGCAGAATCAGCTCCCACGTCGTCTACGAACTGACCTTCTCCTTCGCATCTCTCACCCTCTTCTTCTTCCCTACCATTCCTACCTCCTTCACCAGCTTGAACATCTACTATCTCTATAACTTCATGTACATCATCTACTTCTTCTACATTTGCAACTCCTTCAAATTCCCCTGCAAGATTATTTACCAACCTTCCCACCTCCTCTTCTTCTTCCACATTTAAAAGGCTCTCTTTTTTGTTTCCATCTTCATCCCAGTCATCATCACCAAACAACGCTTCTATTTCTTCTGATAGATTACCATCTTCCGGCAGCTGTGCCCCAACATTTACATCATAGTCTAGGGACCCCTCCTCTTCGTCCTCCAATATTAGTCTCCTCTTCATAGGAGGCTGTTTACTAGGAGGAGTAGTCTCCTTCCTCTTAATTCCCCGCTTATAAGCCATTGTAGCTGCAAATCACAAGTACATTCATCAATTAAAGATGTACAAGCATGCAAGTAGAGTCATCATTAAACGTTATCATCCTCTCGCACGGTCGGAGCACTGTCTCAAATGTTTTAGAACTTTAAACATGCATGCACAAACATAAACATGCAAAATCTTGACTATATGTACATTTTTTCAACCTTTAGCATATTTATTTTATAAAACCCTAATTTATTTTAACAAAAACCATCTAAAATGCATCACCAACTTCAAACATCCCATCACACGTTTAGAACACTGTCCCACGACGTTTGACTCTGCAAAGGAGTATGCGTACAACATTTTTTCAACCTTTAACCTATTTATTTTTAAAAACCCTAATTTATTTTAACAAAAATCATCTAAAATACATCACCAACTTCAAACATCGTATCACACATTTAGAACACTGTCTCACAATGTTTCAGTCTTCGAAGGAGTATGCTCTTAACATAGTAATATAACATAAACATGCAAAACTTCACTATTTGTACAAGAACATAGCACTATTTGACGAAAAAATCAACAAAAACAAAGATTTTCACAAGAACTTTCTCAGTACTGTAAAAAGGCGTAAAAATCATAGTTTTTTCAAAATAGCAAAATAGCAAAGAAAAAACCCGATTCACTTGAAAAACATCAATATTGTTCAAAATTTACCTTTAGATGTTACCGGAAAAATGTTTATGGTCGGCGACGATGATGTTTAGAGTTACTGTAGAAGAGACGAACTTGAGAACTGTGAAGAGTGTAAGAGAAGATTTTTTGGGGTTCGATGTTTTAAATCATTGCACTCAGTCCGTTCGGTTCGTTTTCCCACCTTTTGATTAAAAGTTTTTGGGATTGCTAATTCAGTCCAAAAGGTTTTTAATCCAGCCCCGCAAGTTTTGTTGTTTCTAATATGGCCCATGGTTTAATGTTAAACGCGCGCGTTATTCGACGCTCCACGCGCGTCCCCTTTTATTAATTAAAGACTTGAGAGGGTCTTTTGGCCCATTCTTCTCCCATTACTTAAGGAGGGCTGCGATAGACGAAATAGTCTAGTTAGCTAAACCATTTTTTTATGTGGTTTAGATTAAAAATAAGGGCACATTTGGAGCAGCATTTCTAAGTTTATAATGAAACAATACAAAGTGAGCTTCAACTTGATTTGAATTGAAAGATAAAATATTTGAATTGGTTATAGTAAGTTTTCCTTTGATTTGAAATAAAACAGTTTCAAATTTGACTTGAGGATAAAATATCTTCTCAAAGATAAACCTAAAGTTTGACTCATATAGAATATGATAAAGAATATTAGAGGATATATATTTACACGAATTGAACATGAAGAATTCTTTTACGTTTCTGCTTTTTCTTTCGCCTTTTTATGCTCCAAGATATTTGTATTATGTTGCTTTCAAAATTGTGATGACCTTAATTATTTATTTGAAGGATTTTCATTATGTTGAAGCATCTATTAGGAGAAGGTCTTTCGATCCACTATGCCAAAAGGATATTATGTTGATTGTTCCATATGATAATCATGTATCAATATTTGAAGCTTTCTTTTGATTTAGTATGGTATTATCTTCTTTGAGTTTTCCTTATCTACTTTCGTCTTTCAATTTCAACAAGCTTCTTTGTTGATTTTTTTCATAATGCAGGGGTTAAAACTTAGAATATGACCTACATTGTTTTGTTGGAATATGTTTTTATTACTAGGATGAAAAGAGCATGAGAAAATTTTTGGATCTGTTTAGTAAGTATTACATATACGAGCAATTCAATTAGGAAGCCATAAGTTGGAGGAGATGGGTGAATTGAAATACAAGAAACATATACTTCAAGTATAAGAGTGATTTTCCAATATGCGTATGTGGAGAGAGTGCGATGATCAACCACTACGAAATCAAATACTATTTTAGTGAATTCTCTTTTTATTTGAAGAAGCATCTTTACTTTCATTATTTTTATTTTTCACTACTTTTCTCTTATTATTTTCTTACTTTGTTCCTTACATTGGGTAATTAGGGATGTGTGGGCAAAAATACGCCACCTACTATTACGGGGATACGAGTCCAGCTGATGAGTTTATGCTTATCTTACAAGTCACCGGGCACAGAGGATACACGCCCGCTCCTTGGGCCAATGACCGTTCAGGCGGCACGGCCATAGGACGCATGGCATACATCCCACCGCTTTAGGTTTACAGTCTCCCACTGCCTTGAGTTATAGGCCCAAAGCCTTATTAGTCTTTGTATTTTACCTTAATGAGGACTGAGTATCTACTACTATAAATACATCTCCTTACATTATATTGTACAATAAAGTGATTTACCACAAAATCTGACTATTCTCAAGGAATAAGACTACTTTACTTTTCTTGCTTATTATTTCTCTATTTTACTTACTTTTTCGTCGTATTTACTGTATTGCTTGTGACCTCATTCTAAATTAATTGTTTAACTTAGGTAACCAATTTTAGACATAAACAGTTTGGCCCCCACCATGGGGCCCAGGAAATTGTAGGTATTCTATAAAGGGAAATGTGCAATCATGTCAAGCGACGGCGACCACGCCATACGAGATACTGGTAAGAAGATCCAACAGATAATTCATGACTCAGTCAATACGGCTGAAACTGTGAATGACTATCTAAGATCCAAACCCTTTTATTTGTCATCATGGTCAAAATCTTATCGGTGTACCACACCTAATCATGCTTCTTATGGAGCGATGTCGGTGGTTCAAAAGTTTTTCAATACAATATTCGGGGGGGAGAGGGGGGGGCTAGGGTAGGAAGTACCTCGACCAGAGCTATTATGGTCTGTGAGGCTCACCAGGAGATAGTCAAGAAACCACGTATCACCACCATCGACTTTGACGACAAGGACTCACTACGAGTTCATCACCCTCACTATGATGCTTTGATAATCACATTGCAGGTACACGATGCTCGAGTCTAGCGTGTGTTGGTAGATCCTAGCAGCGCGTTCAACATTATTCATTGGAAGGTTGTTTTCTAGATGGAGGTGCAGGATTAGTTAATTCCCAGCTCATACACCATAACCAGCTTTAACAACTTTAGCGAGAAGCTTGTAGGAGAGATACTCCTTCAGGTACACCTACCGGGAGCGACCGGGTGGCGTCCTTCCAAGTGATGACATGTGACCTCTCGTATACCATTATTCTCGAGAGGCCTTGGATTCACGAAGTGCACGCAGTGCCATCTACGCTTCACCGAATCCTTAAATACCTGACTCCATAGGGGTTGAGAGAAGTTTAGGGGGAACAAAAACTATCTTGTATCTGTTATGTAACTGTTATGATAGATGCCGCCTAAAAGGAGATGAAAAACCAGAAGAAAAAGTTGGATAAGTTGCTCGGCCCCGATCTGGTCACCAGTATATCTTTTGGGTTCGGAGTCTAAGAAGCGGCCGGATCTCGAGAGCCAGCCATCACACCTTCCGACCTGGAGGAAGCAGGCAAGCCTAATAAAGCTACAGTCGATGACCTTGACCCTTTGATCTTCGACGAGAAGGTTCCAGATAAGAAATTTTATGTGGGAGACAAGCTCTCAGCCGAAGCCAAACAAGAATACGCTAACTTCCTACGTACTCGATTAGGCACCTTCTCCTAGACACATAGCGACATGCCAAGAATATGAACTAGCGCTATCACACATAATTCGTCGATCCCAACTTCAAGCCTGTCAAGCAGAAGAAATGGCCGATCAGTCGTAAAAAGGGGTTGGCGATCCATGAGGAGGTCGAAAAGCTACTAAACAATGGTTTCATTTGCAAGGTTTAATATCCCGATTGGCTATCCAATGTAGTAGTAGTCCCCAAGAAGAATGGGAAGTGGAGGATGTGAATCGACTTCATAAACCTGAACAAAGCATGCCTGAAGGATTCCTTCCCACTGCCCTAAGTTTTCTGGACGCTTACTCAAGATATAATCAGATCCTTATGAACCTGGATGATCAAGAAAAACCTTCTTTATCATGGATATGGGAACTTATTGTTACGGGGTAATGCCTTCCGGATTGAAAAATGTAGGAGCGACTTACAAGAGATTGGTAAACGTGATGTTCAATGAGCATATTGGTAAGACCACAGAGGTTTAAATAGATGATATGCTGGTCAAATTAGAATTCGCCAAAGATCACATTGGTCATCTAGAGATAGCAATCGACATCCTTAACAAATTTGGAATGAAACTCAACCTAGAGAAGTGTGCCTTCAGTGTGTCCTCCGGGATGTTCCTTGGATTCATTGTTTCCAACAGGGGAATAGAAGCGAATCCCATAATGATCGAAGCAATCGAAGCTATACCAAAGGCCTTGAAAAGAAAAGTTGAAGTTAAAAGGCTTAACGGCGGAATTGCAGCGCTCAGCCGGTTCATCTCGCGGTCGTCAGTGAAGTGTCACTGGTTGTCTTGAAGAAGAATAGAAGCTTCGAATGGACAGAGCAGTGTAGCAAGGCGTTTTGAGAACTGAAGCAATATCGGGAAAATCCCCCATTGCTAACTAAGCCACGTGAGGGAGAACCATTGTTGTTGTACCTACCAGTGTCTGAGGTTGCTGTTAGTGTTGTCCTAGTAAGAGAAGGGAATGGGTGCAATCACTAGTATATTACGTTAGCAAGTCTCTTTTGGACGCAAAAACTAGGTACCAGCACCTAAAGAAACTCGCACTTGAGCTAGTCATGGCAGTGAGGAAGCTGCGGTCATATTTTCAAACTCACACCATTATCGTGGTTTCCTTTTTTCCCTAGCAGACTATTTTGCACAAACCTGAGCTATCCGGTAGGCTGGAAAAGTAGGCCGTCGAGCTTGGAGAATATGACATCATTTATTTGCCACGTACGACCATCAAGTCACAGGTGCTTGCGAACTTTGTCGCCGACATCAGTACCGGCTTGATGCCAGGAGCTGAGACAGAATGCAAAATGATAGAGGGAGTTACTCCTGGAGAATGGATGATCCACACCAACTGGGCCTTGAACGTAAAAAGGGTCGGGCTTGGTATAGCGATCAAATCCCCAACAAAAAATGTATTAGCTTACATATTAGGGTTCAGAGAGATCAGTGTCAATTGCGATTCTCAGCTCGTCGTCAATCAGGTAACCAAGGCTTACACTGCAAAAGATACCCGCATGCAGTAATACTTGGCCAGAGTAGAAAAGTGCTTGAAGAATTTTCGAAAATGGAAGATCAATCAGATACCGAGAGAAAAAAGCGCGGAGGTTGATGCCCTAGCCAGCCTTGTGGCCACTGCAGACATGAATATAGACAGCCCAGTTTCCACCATTGAGTTAACATACGCAGATATCAAACGCCACGAGGTCAACATAGTGGGATCATTATGGGACTAGCGGCACCCGATCATTGAGTACCTGGACAAGGGAGTACTCCCAGCAGACAGAAAAGAGAGCAGAAGGTTGAGAGCTCAAGCAGCCCGCTATTGTTAAATTAATGGCGAGTTGTATCAGCGAATGTCTAGCAGACCCTTGGCTAAATATTTGGGACACCCTCAAGTGGATTATGCACTTAGAGAACTCTATGAGGGGCAATGTGGAAACCATTCCGGCGGGCGATCTCTAGCTCGCAAGTTAATCAAGGTGGGCTATTTCTGTCCCAGAATGGAAGACGACACGAGCAAGTTTGGCTGGGCGTGCGATAGCTGCCAGAGATTCTCCCATGTACTTCATCAA
Source organism: Petunia axillaris subsp. axillaris (assembly GCA_029990575.1). Lineage (NCBI taxonomy): Eukaryota > Viridiplantae > Streptophyta > Magnoliopsida > Solanales > Solanaceae > Petunia > Petunia axillaris. Next base: position 11,500,788 of record JARKNS010000007.1, read on the forward strand.
CTGGCAGAGTTATTACACTCTATAATACCCCATTGGCCTTTCATGAAATGGGGGATGGACATCGTAGGGCCCATGCTTAAAGCACCCGGCAGTGTCAAATCCCTGCTCATCATGACGGATTATTTCACCAAATAGTTCGAAGCAGCGTCCTACGCTTAGATCTGGGGGCAGAAGGTAATAGAGTTTATATGGAAGAACATTATGTGTCGATTCAGCATTCCAGCGGAAATTACTTGCGATAATGGGCCTCAGTTTGTAGGCGATAAAATCACTACTTTTCTGAAGGAATGGGAGATAAAGAGAATAACCTCTACGCCTTATCATCCTTCGGCCAATGGTCAAGCTCAATTTTCGAATTAGACAATAGTGGAGAATCTGAAAAATCGACTCAAGAAAGCTAAAAGAAAGTGGCCAGAAGAATTTCTAGGAGTCCTATGGGCCTACCAAACTACGTCCAAAGCCAACATTGGAGAAACTCCATTTTTACAGACGTGTGGAACAGAAGCAATGATTCCCCTAGAAATCGAAGGATCAAGTTTGAGGCGGTCATTTGCGAAGGAAGAATCCAACAACGAAGCTTTGAAAGCCTCCCTCGATACTTTGGATTAACGACGAGAAATAACGGCCGTACCCTCGCAACCCAGAAGAACCGATTGGAGCAGTATTACAACGCGAGGGCTAATCCACGATCCTTCAAAATAGGGGATCTCATCCTTCGCAAAGTTACTCAGAATACCAACCATGCCAGTGCAAGCAAACTTTCCCTCTATTGGGAAGGGTCGTGCAGAGTTTGAGGACTAGCTGGAAAAGGTATGTATGTTCTTGAAGAGATAGAAGGAATAGCCATTCCAAACAACTGGAACATCACATGGCTGAAGAAGTATTACTCTTGAAAGGCTCAGTCAAGCAAGCCCATATACTCGAGACATGTTTTTTCTCCTTTCTTATTTTCTTCTATTGTCAATATTTACAACGGGCATTCAGCCCTTTCTTTACATTTACAAGTCTCCACGCCCTATTCATCAATAAAACTACTATTCTATTTAGTCAGTTTTAATTATTTATTCAGATCTATCTAAGATCTAACTATTTATAGCCTCGACCAGACCTAAGTTGAAGTAATACACTCAGTTTTTGCTACAAAAAGTAGGGTACACTACTCGCTTAGAGCTAGACCATGTCTAGCTCAGTTACCATGCATTACTCGTATGTTGAACTCGTTAATTGAACAACTGCACATACATGCCGATGGGGACGCCTGTCCATAGTGCCAGAAAGTCTTAAATACTCGAGTAACTAAGCAGAGACGTTTGAAGTTGGATGCAAAAGTGCCTGTTACCGCAAGGGCTAAAGCCGTCCCATTGTAGGCGCAACTTAAGTCGTCACCTATTGATGCAAATGAAGCGCCCTTCAGTGCGCACACGTCTCTTGAAGACACTAGCCAAGAAAGGCACACAAAAATACTGCTTGACTATACATTACATCATACATAATCACACAAGTACGTATAATTATTGATGAACGACCGTTTCATTAATAATAAACAATGTAGACTCATAATATATAATTAGTTCTTCCTGAATACACATTTGTTCATACCAATTGTAGAAAAAAAAAAAGGAAAGGGAAGACTAAATTTGCTAGTTCCTTAGAATTTGCATGGCTAGAGACTCTTCGTCTAGATTGTAGCTCTTGCATCAAAATCTCTCTCGGCAACTAGAAGGCAAAATTCCCAACTTGATACCCCTAGCAGCAACATCTTTGTGACGCTGCACCACGGGAGTTAGGAAAATCAGTCCAACTAGGAAATCCCTCAGTAGAATGGAGGAGGAAGCAGAAATTGGTATGAGACTTCATTTGAAGAGACTCACATAAGGAACCCCCTGTGACCTCGGGAACGTCGTATACTCTCTCTTCCCCAAACAATTGGAAGCAGATGCAATCCCCAAAATCGAAGAACATGGCAGAGCTATACAGCCACCCTGAATGCTAAAGATCTGGAGAAATTTATTGAATATCAACCGCCCAAAGAAGGCGAGGATATCCCAGGGATGCATTCCTAGTTCAAATGAAGTTGCTTACAGGATATATGTTCCCATGCATCTAAAAGATAAACAACTAGAAGAAGCCCGATTGGGTTGGCGTTCCTCTGCTGTAGCGCGCTACATGACAAGAAGAATATCACAACAATCACCACGTATGAAGACGAGCATACCATAATCAATGTGTGTACCACAATGAAGACATTCTAAAGAATATCATCATTAGAATCCAAGTCAAAGTTCATGACTCGGGAGACTTCGTTTATTCCTTCGTGGATAAAGAAAGAAAAGTTTGTCACTATCATAAAAAATTATTGAAAAAGAGAAATATTTTCTGAAGAGGACTTTATGATTTCCCTACTGTCATGAAGTCCCTATTTAAAAGAAGAAAAGAGATAAGGATGATGCATGATATTGTCAAGTGTCATTATTACTGGAGATATGAAACGATTCGGAGCAGTTAATACCGGTTCTTGGAAAGATGCATAGAATCGGTATTAACAAATCAGATAAAAGCACGCGGAGTTCCCGAAGAAATCAGCATCATTCTTGGTCAAAGAGACTGCGAGTCTCAAGGAGTCAGTAGATGTCTTTTCACATCCATCTTGTATGCATTTTTCACTTCCTGAGTGCTAACGGTGGGATTGACTGTGTGGAAAAAATACGCCACCTACTATTACGGGGATAGAAGTCCAGCTGGAGAGATTAGTCTTATCTTACAAGTCATTGGGCACAGAAGATACACGCCCGCTCCTTAGGCCAACGACTATTCCGGCGGTACGGCCATAGGATGCAGGGCATACATCCCATTGCCTTAGGTTTATAGTCTCCTAGTTAGGGTTTAGTATACGCTATCGCCTTGAGTTATAGGCTCATATCCTTATTAGTCTTTGTATTTTACCTTAATTAGGACTGGGTATCTACTACTATAAATACCCCTCCTTATATTTTGTTGTACATTTTTGTATTTTTTTATTGTCTACGTATTTATATATGTATAATTTATTTTTTGGAGGGAGACTTATATGTATAAACTTGTCCAAAGCAATGATATAGACAACATCAACAACATAACTTCAGTGAAATACAAAAAAATAACGACACCACCAGCGGGGGATGGTGTCTGTCGGTGGCTCAGTGGCAGGGGAGGGGAAGATTTGGTAGCTAAGGTTCTTATTTTGAACGAGTGCTAAAATTTGTAATTTTATGAATAGGTGCTATACATGAAAAAAATATGGTCTGCTGTTTGTAATTTGGGTAGTGGACTGTCTATTTTTGAAAATTTATCGTAAGATATTAATTAAATAATTATGACCTATTGTGTGAAAGTTTGTCATTGCTATTATCAAACTATAAGCTTCAGTGGTCTTTACTTTTTCTCTTTAAGTGCTTGCAAATTCTGATGTCATTATTTTCATGATATTTCTTAGTTGTAGAATTGAAATTTGAGTGCACCCAAGCTCTTTCCTATCACTTTAACGCTAACAGAAAGTAGTGATTCTGATGATATATAATTAAGTTATATGATGTCTACATGATTAATTTTCGTATTGTAATGCCATTAATTTATGCCGACAATATAAATGAAGGAAATAAAAAATATGTTTTATTACAAGTTTATAGGTTCTATGACTATTTTAATGACATTTAAGACGTTAATACTAATTAACCAAATATTTTATAGATATATTATTTTATATTTCTGTTGTTTGGAAGCAATGTACTTTTTCTATTCCTCCTCAGGTATGGGTTATGGGTTTTTAGTCCTTATGTTCGTTTTACATTCTCACAAATCATTCGATCCAGTTGATTGATCAGTTTTAGGGTCGATATATACGCGTAAATTAGAATGAAATAAATTTTAACATGGTAAACATATATATATATATATATATATATATATATATATAGTATATAGTATACCGATTACACCTGATCGATATTTTTATAAACGAATTATAAAGAAAATTAAAGGTAAGATATATTAAATTAAGAAATATTAGTTAAGTTCTATAAACTCATCTATTTTTTACAACATGTGCATGGCATAAGAGAAATATTGAAGTAGGGTAATACGAGGGATGAATTACTATTTTTTGTAATATAAATTAAAATATACTATTACTTATATTAGATAAATTATTTTATTTTAGCATGATTACGATTTCCAATAACTAATTCATAATCCACGCATCTTGAGGGCTCTAATACTTAGATGGAGAACCAAGGGGTTATTGCAACAACAAGATTAGATCAATTTAAATTTGCACTAAATTAAATGATGTCCGAACTAAAAACTATTGAAATTGTGTGAATTGAAAAAACATCAAAATTGGATGAATAGATCAAATTTATCTACTATATCTTTTAAATAAAAGAAGAGCACTAGAAATATAGTAGAATAAACAAAACTTGATGCAACAATACAAAATTTTGAATTTATTCATTTAATTTTATGTGTGCAAAGTTGCCATGAATTTAGCGAGAAATATAGTAAAAAAGAGTAAGGCTATACAATACTACAATTCCAAATAAATGTAGCATAGGTGTATATATAGGTCGGAGGCATTTCATAGAACATGAATGCCAAGTGTGTCTAATTAGTCCTTCCAACTTCGAAACTAAAAAATTTAAGACAATATTGAAAAATTTGTGAGTATTACTATCCTTGAGATGTGTGCCTTCAGAAATATAATTGTCCAAAATCTGAAATCAATGATTGTAATAGTTCTAGGATGCAGGTAGAATTACAAATTCAAGTGCAACGAAATATGAAGTTAAGAGACCAGTGTTTACTCATGGGAAACTTTATGTATCCGCATGATCATGGGTAGTAAATTCAGAGAGGCTTGAGATCTTAGTTTAAATGATGATGGTCAAATAACAAATGAAGCTAGAAATACAGTGTATATATAAAGAAGGTTTTCGTATTTGATAGAGACGTTATTGAATCTATTTTCATCAAAACATTATGTGCTATTACAATTCATTTTGTTTGTATCAAAATTTTATGGTTATCAAAGTATTTGTAATGGAAACTATACGGTTATTTTGTCTTTTGAATGATTGTTTCATTATTTGTTTTGAAAATTTCTTATTGTGGCAATGTTTACGGGCTACTTTTCCATCTAAAGAGAAACAAAATAATGAAACCATAATGAGAAATACCAAAATTATATAAAAATTATACATGCATTCATAAATAAAATTTGCTACGACTAGTTTTTGTTGATTTCAACCATGCATCGCGGGGGTACTATACAAGTATATTTTAAAGGGATATTTACACAGCATACCCACAAAAATAACTTATTTACGTTTTTATGCCCATTGAAAGTTGCTTTCACCCACTATAAATTTCACCCATCTTATTTACATTCTATGCCCATATGGCCCAATTTATTAACAGATATACCCACCCGGCCTATTTCATTTCCTCTTTCCTCAATTCTCACTCAAATCACCAGAGACAAAAAGTCAAACTCTCCTCAATTTTATTGCACCATCAAAACCGTCGCCGGCGACCACCGTCTCAACATCCTCTCTCCTAATATAACCTCAGTTTCTCATGAAAACGTCCTCTCCACCGTAGATCTGTGTTTGAAATTTGCCGGAGCCAGCGACTGTTCATATTTTTCCTATAAATGTTACATTAATAGCTTCATCTCAACATCCTCTACCTATTTCTAAGCTTCAAATTCTAAAAGAATTACCTCTTCCATCATTAACCGGGCCAACATTGGACGAAGAGGATTTTACTCCGTGGCTGATATACCTTGTTACGCTTCGATCGAATTGCGAAATGTTACATAACACATAGGTATTCTAATTTTTATTGTTTTAGAAAAAGTATACTTTTTTGGTATATTGTATACTCTTTTAATATACCCTTTTGTGTTTGGATCAAAGTGTACGATGCTATCGAGCAACTAAATATTTCAATTTAAGTTATTTTTAACAAAAGTATACCTTTTTGGTATATTGTATACTTTTTTGGTATACCTTGTTATGTTCGGATCAAAGTGCGACATGTTACAGAACATATAGATATTTCAATTTTAATTATTTTTAACGATGTATACCTTTTTGTTATATTGTATATTCTTTTGGTATACCTTTTTGTGTTTGGATCAAAGTGTATGATGCTATCGAGCAAATAAATATTTCAATTTTTGTTGTTTCAAACAAAGTATACCTTTTTGATATACTGTATACTCTTTTAATATACCATGTTATGTTTGGATTGAAATGCGAGATGTTACAGAACACATATATAATTTAATTTTTATTATATTTATAGAAGTATACCTTTTTGGCATATTGCATACTCTTTTGGTATACCCTTTTGTCTTTGGATCAAAGTGTGTGATGTTATTGAGCAAATAAATATTTCTTTGTTTGTTGTTTTGAACAAAGTATACCATTTTGGTATGTTGTAATCTCTTTTGGTATACCTTGTTATGTTCGAATCGAAGTGCGAGATGTTACAGAATATGTATATATTTCAATTTTTATTATTTTTAATGAAGTATATCTTTTTGGTATATTTTATACTCATTTTGTTTATCCTTTTGTATTTGAATCACAATTTACGATGCTATCGAGCAAATAAATATTTCAATTTTTGTTATTTTGAACAAAGTATATCTTTTTTGTATACAGTATACTTTTTTGGTATACCATTTTATGTTCGGATCGAAGTACGAGATGTTACAAAACTTATAGATATTTTAGTTTTTATTATTTTCAATTAAGTATACTTTTTTGGTACATTGTATACTCTTTTGGCATGTCCATTTATGTTTGGATCAAATTATGCGATGCTATCGAGGAAATAAATATTTCAATTCTAGTTATTTTTAACTAAGTATAACTTTTTGGTATACTGTATACTTTTTTGGTATACCTTGTTATGTTCGGATCGAAGTGCGAGATGTTATAGAATATATAGATATTTCAATTTTTATTATTTTTAACGAAGTATACCTTTTTGGTATATTGTATACTCTTTTGGTATACCATTTTATGTTTGTATCAAAGTGTGTGATGCTATCGAGCAAATAAATTTTTTAATTTTGTTGTTTTGAACAAAGTATACCTTTTTGGTATATTGTATACTCTTTTGGTATACATTGTTATGTTCGGATAGAAGTGCGAGATGTTATAGAATATATAGATATTTAAATTTTTATTGTTTTTAATAAAGTATACATTTTTTGTATATTGTATACTCTTTTGGTATACCCTTTTGTGTTTGGATCAAAGTGTACGATGCTATCGAGCAAAAAAAAAATTTTAATTTTGTTGTTTTGAACAAAGTATACATTTTTTATATAATTTATACTCTTTTGGTATACATTGTTATGTTCGGATCGACGTGCAAGATGTTACAGAACCTAAAGATATTTAAATTTTTATTGTTTTTAAGGAAATATACATTTTTTGTATATTGTATACCCTTTTGGTGTACCTTCTTATGTTTATTTTAAAAAAAGTATATCTTTTTGGTATATTGTTGAAACGACCTCGGTCAGTCGTTTCGGAAGTTAGGACTTCGATTGGTGTGCTGATAATTTTAAAATATTCATAAGATCCATTATGACATGTCTGTAAAATTTGAGCTAAATCAGACCTCGTTTGGTAGGCATCGGAAGAAGATTTCAGTTTTTATTGCCGATAAATATTAAAAAGAGATTTTGAGCTTGGTTTTGGCGAATGAGCTACGATTCGAAATCTGAAAGCGCTGTTAGGTTTGTGTGATTATTTTTTACTTTTGTGATTTTTCGAAAGTGAATTTCGATGTTGTTCGGCTAGTTTCCGCTAAAATGCCGAAAGTTAAATAATTTGACCTTTTTCCTTTAAATTCGCATCTTGAGTTTCGGGAGTCCGATTTGAGATCCGTCTTCGCGAGTATGTTACATATATTTTGTATAACTTACTTGAAAATTTTGGGATCATTTCGACTTCTATAGGTTCTATTTTAATTTTAATCGTCGTAGCGAATTTATTATAAAAAAATATATTTAAAGTGATAAGGTCGGTTGCTAAGGGATTTAATCCCTTAGCATCATCTAGCTACATATTGACGCAGAAACATACAACAAATACAGAGAAGAGAAAAGTTAGAAAAGAAAGAGGAAAAAAAGGAAAAAGAGGTAGAAAAATAGTGGAATTTCTACCCCAAATCTCCAGGTAATGATGTTAACTCATTATCTTAGCTTATTAAGTGTGTTTGAATATATTTTTACGGTAAAAATAGGGATATTAAACATCGCCTTAATGACTTAAATTGATAGTTTAAAGGGTCAATTGGACCCCGATGATGGAAATTATTATATATTCGTACTCAGTAAGCTATGGGCAACATATTAATATAATTTATTCAGGGTTTGGTTATGGGACTTTGAACCTATACATAGGTCTGGCCTGCGTATTGCGTATGCGAATAGGGCATCCGGTTCCTAACTGGATTGCCCTATGACATAAGGAATGAAGCCTTTAGCTTTATTTGATATAATTTTTCTGCTTATTGAATAGAGCGGGATTGTTTGGCAGTTAATCCAAAGGAAAAATCAGTTGTTAAGTAGCAAGGCTAGCTTTGGAATACGATAAGTGTTTATATCCATTTCTTTCGAGGCACTTGGCCTCGTGGATTTTCTACCACGTGTTCCTTACATGTGTAGCTGCCGTACTCATTACGCCTTAACTTTGGATTTACATTCTATATTATATGTTATGTCCTGTTGTTGGTATTGCATTGAGGATCTCAGCATTGTACTCTGGCTGTGAATTGACATATACTTCCTGGCAGTCGATAAACCGGTGAAGGGTTATCATCGTCTCATAGTGAGGGTAGGAGGATTCCGCCCTCGGAGCAGGAGGATTCCGCTCCATTCATTTGGCACATGTGACCCTTTGCATCTCATTTCATTTCATCTCATTTCATTTCATTTCATCTCATTCCATTTTATTTTATACTATTGCGTAGATTTTCTGTACATGACTACTGTTCTGCTTATATGTGCATTGCTTATTTGTTGATTATTGTCTGGTTCCGTTTCCCTGACTAGCGTATCTATTTTTCGAGTTTGCTAGTTTGTTCGCACTTATTGAGTCCTTATGACTCACCCTAATTTGTTCTTGTGTTTTCTTTTCGTTCGGTAGATTCTGCTCCTTGACTCAGCCAGTCGCGTTGTGATTAAGGAGTAGTACGTTTTCAACTGTCTACGGTGAGCCATCATGTTCATTGCGGCCACCAACTTCAGATATTACAGTTTTCCTTACTTTTTCTCCCTTCGGGAGGTGTGTATATCTTTTGGCTTTCATAGATGTCTGATCTGGAAACCTTTAAAAATGTGTCTTCTGGGTAGTTATTTGTATTGTTTAGACAGCTTGTATGTTTGTCTATCCTTGAGAGTTATCTTATGTTGTTAAAGTTTGGTTCATTTTCATTTCAAGGTAATTCTTCATAATTTATATCGATTCAGTCTATAGGGTTCGCCCGACGGGTTTAGGGGAGGTGGTCGGGTGCCCGTACGGCCTAACTGAGAATTCGGGTCGTGCCAATTATATATCTTTTAATATACCTTTCTATGTTTGGATCAAAGTGTACGATTCTATTCGAGCAAATAAATATTTTAATTTTTGTTGTCCTTAATAAAGTATACATTTTTGGTATATTATATAATCTTTTAGTATACCTTGTTATGTTCCGATCGAAGTGCAAGACTTTACATAACACATAGATATTTTAATTATTATTGTTTTTAAAAGAAGTATACCTTTTGGTATATGGTATACTCTTTTGGTATGCCCTTTTGTGTTTGGATCAAAGTGTGCAATAATATCGAGCAAATAAATATTTTAATTTTATTATTTTGAATAAAGTATACCTTTTTGGTACATTGTATACTCTTTTAGTATACCTTGTTATGTTCGGATCGAAGTGCGAGATGTTACAGAACATATAGATATTTTAATTGTTATTATTTTTAAAGAATTATATATTTTTTAGTTACCTGTTCCTAATCGACCGTGGGTCGATATATCCATGGATTTTTTTATGGGGTTATCGAGGTCGGGGGGTAGCCATAATAGCATCTTTGTCATAGTCGACCGTTTTTCCAAAATGGCTCACTTTATTCCTTGCAAGAAATGTGATGATGCACAATATATAGCTACTTTGTTTATTTTCAATGTGTTGAAATTGCATGGTGTGCCTCGTACTATTGTGAGTGACCGAGACTCAAAATTCTTGAGTCATTTTTGGAAATATCTATGGGGACTATTCTCGACGTCTCACTATCCTCAGACTGATTGACAGACTGAGGTAGTCAATCGAACCTTAGGAGCTCTGCTTCGAGCTCTGACCAAAGGTAAGGTCGGAAATTGGGCTGATCGTTTGCCCGTGATGGAGTTTGCATACAATCGAACAGTACATCGAATGATTGGCATAACTCCATTCGAATGTGTGTATGATTTTAACCCTTTGATTCCACTTGATTTAACCCCTTTGCCTCGAGATTCTATTATTGATGTTAAAGGTACTCGACGAGCCACTGCCTTGATCGAGTTGCATGCAAAGGTGAAATAGAACCTCGAGAAAGCTTATGCCAAAATGGCATCGAAGAAAAACAAGGGGCGCAAGAAGTTGGAGTTAAAGAAGGGAGATTGGATGTGGGTTCACTTCCGAAAGGAACGATTTTCGAACCAAAGGAAAGGAAAGTTCGCTCCTCGAGGGGATGGTCTGTTTCAAGTGCTGAGCAAGATCAACAACAATACTTATGTGACCGACCTCCCTTGTGAGTATAACGTGTCCAACACCTTTAATGTTGCTGACTTAACTCCTTGTGTTGTAGGCCAAGCATCAGAGACTGAAGAGGGCTCGATTTCGAGGACGAAATCTTCTCAAGAAGGGGAGGATGATGCAGCATGAACACGTGCTGATCAAGCGTTTGATCCATCGAGGCGATGACACGAAGCCAAGCCAAGTTAATGCACGATGTTAACATTCAATTGGCTTGGTCGGGAGAAAGCAACCGTTCAGAAGTTGTGTGGCCAAGCTCAAGATTCGAAGGCTTCATCTATAAGCTTGAGCTCAAAGAAGGGAGCGACCGAACGCCCAACCGAACACTCATCATCGACGCTGAAGAGTAAAGCTAACAACCAACCGAAGGGAGAGAGTCCGATGTCAAATGTGCCGAGCTGAACAACCAAGCACCGAAGTCAAGAGCTCGAGCTCAAGTGTTCGAATTCGAAGTGTTCGACTGAAGGAGTGTCCAAACGCTTAACTTATTCAGCCCTGTGTGGCTTACTCCTATTGGTCGTCTGTGACCGATTTACTATTCTGCCCTTAGTATAGTCTATATAAACCTCATTTCATTTCATTTGTAGGGAGCTATTTTTTGATGAATGTTGAATGAGTTGAATGCTATTGTGTCTCTGTTGGAGCCAAACCCCGTCGTGAGAATTTATAAGAACTTTGTGTCATTCGGTTAGAATTGTTTGAACAATCTTCTTCTTTGGTCATTCAATTTGCAAGAAGCATGAGTTCTTCTTGAGGATTGTTGCTTAGCATACGTGTTTCTCCTTGTTTTCCATTGTTTGAACCGAGACCAGTTCCTCGGATTTATTCCAACGAAGCAAGAAATTTGTCTTGCTTCTATATTTATTTTCTTGTTGTTTTTCGTTGTTCGGTTGCTAAGCTTCTTCTTGGATTTAGCTGGCACCAGGTATCTCCATGTGTACGTTAAAAAAATGTAAGGGATTTAGCCTTAAAATTTGTTGGTGATGATCTAGTGATTAATTTGCCTTGATAACAAGCAGTACAAGAAAATTCATCACTGTTAAGAACCTTCAAGATCTTTAGTGAATGCCCATTTGAGTTTTCAATGATTAGTCTCATCAATATTGATCCAGGATGACCAAAATGGTCATGCCAAAGCACAAAAATATATAAATCAGTAAACTTCAAGTATACAATAGAGTGTGCTTCAAATGTACTAATATTTGTACAGTTGAAGCCAGAAGAAAAAGTTGGCCGCTTTTCTAAAACATATTCATGGCCAAAGGCATTCTTTGTGATACAAATATATTTATTATTCATTTCGTTTATCGTCTCAACTTGATATACATTACGACAGATATCTTTAAAACTTAATAAATTTCTTCTAGACTTGGAAGAAAATCATGCATCATCATTAATAAGTTTATTCCCTTAGGTCAAAACATGTGGCTCTTCCAGGTAATTCAATTAAATTAGTATTATCAAAAATAGTAAAAAAAAATTTGTTTCTCATAATCAAATATGAAAAATATTTTTGACCTTTGAATATGACATGTGTTGTTCGACTATGAATTTCACAAATATTGTCAGAATTGATATTTGATCCAAAAAAAAAAAATTAAGGGATATCCATGTGCTCTTCAAAATAAAATGATAGAGGCAATATAAACATCATATAAATATATATTATACTATCACAAAAAAATTTAGCTAGTACTTTTTCTACATTACTACGAAAATATTAAACATGCTAACTATTATAAACGATATAATTTTTAAAATATTTAAGTCTCTTTGGCTACAGATCCATTATCGATCAGATGATTGACTTGTCCTTCAGGGATCTCAAAAAAATATGTTACATCCAAATGTGTGAAGTCAATACTATCTTCAGAAATAAAATTTGCTTCCGCATTATTTTCTTTTTTTTTTCAAAGATGTTTGATAGAGATCAACCAGTACTTTGTTATATGCCAGGTACATGAACAGTGTCCTTTTGCTCCACAATGGTAGCAACTATTCTCTGAATTTTTCATTTGCATTGCTTCATGCTTTTTAATCCTTATTTTCTTCACTACTGCTGGTGACGGGGTTTTGGTGCATAATGATCATCAATAATAAAAGTTTCTTCCTCGATCACAACTGGAGCCACGCCATTTTCCATGCTTTTGGTGGAAGTTCAAATCATTCGCTTATGGGAATGGAGTAGGAGTAGTAGGTCGACTTTCATGATTTTTCATTAATAACCCATTATGTTGTTCAACGACAAGTAGATAAGAAATTAGTTTTGAATATTTATTAAAAATTTAATATCTTGATATTGCTATAAGACCATATTCAAGGCATGAAAAGTGGAGAATATTATTTCAAGCATGTCTCTATGAGTGATGTTCTCTCCACACAATTTAAACTAAGAAATAATTCCAAACATGGAAGAATTATACTAACAGATGGTTTTAGAATCTTGTATCCTTAGATGAATCCAGCCATAACATGCTTGTCGATGAATTACCATCTTCATGTGGTGATACTTGTCCTTCAAATTGTTCCATAGTATAAGTAGATTTTTAATCGTGAGATATTCCATATTAGACCTTCATCAAGATGGTGAAATGATATTCGATGATAAATGCATATTTAGAGCCTTGTGTCGCCCATTTGTAGTCGTTATGCATTGATTAAGTCTATATCTTAGTGTTTTTGAGCTTACTACGTGTATTTGATTGTGAAAGAATAAATTGGGAAGAGAATAAGATATTTGAAGCTAAAATAAGAAGAAACATAGATTTGAAGTTTGAGTAGAAGTCGAGACTCAAACGGAAATTGGGACATGGATGAAACACAAAAATATAATATAAAGTAGCAGCAAAACTACCCTACCGCACTGTTCCATGTGCAGCTTGGCGCGATGCGGCATGGGTGATTTCTAGAAAGATGGGTTTCCATCATATTTCAGGAAAATTCCTAGCTGCGGAGGGCCGAGCGACATCCCACGCAATGCGGCAGGCTAAAAAACTACAAAATATTACTTCGGATTTGTTTTGGATTCTCGATTTGTGTGGGTCAAATGGGACGATATAAAAGCCCTAAAACACGCCTAAAAATAGAATTTTGATCTAGAAAGGAGCAAAAGGAGGCTATAGTTGGAAGACTTCAAGTGCACAAGAGTTTTTCAAAAATTCTTCCTATCTTGTTGTAATTTCTTCATTCATGGATTATATTGACATAATTGTGATGAACATGAGTAGCTAAGTTACCCCATCTAGGACTTGACGGAACCATTATTGAATGATGTGTTGAAAATTTTATTAATTTAATCGAGCTGGATATTATTATTTTTTATTATTCAACTGTATATTTATTGCTTTTGATGGAGCTCAAAATTGAATGTGTCATTAATTCTAGTAAACCCTTAGAAGAATGTTTAGATTTAGAGTTAGTTGAATAACAATACTTTAACCCAAATAAAAAATTATTAAGGAAAGAAGAGCGGGGTGTGTTCAAGAACAATGAACCTTATTGTGGTCATGTGGGTAGTACATCTTATTATCTTGTGTTAGCTTAGAAATATAACTCAAGATAGTTAATGCTTGTTATTTGAGAATACACGCGATAAATTAAGATGGAGCTAAGAGCTAAACACCAACCATCTAGCCGAATAAATTTTGATAATGTTCATGCTGAAGAAGTGGTACTAGAGTCAGATACGAACATTAAAAATAAAATTTAGTTGACTCTACTTTATGTCAATGAGGATGTCAGTATTGTATTGAAATTTGAGCGTGATGCAGCTCATCCCAGACAATTCTCAACATTTTGCTTAGATGAAGACATGGAAAACGTCTATCCTTCCGAGCCAATAGAAAAGACAAAGGAAGAGGTGCATTGTTACACCCTGTTTATCTAAAGTGACATAAATTGCACTAATGAAATGTTATGAATGATTTAAGTAAGTTTAAAGTTATAATATGACTATATATGACGTTTATATGTTGAATATAAAGTTTGGGAAAAATCAAATTTAAGTTGCGGAAAGACCGACTAAGGATTTGCCTTGTAATGAAGCTTTTTTAGCAATTAATTTCGTGTATTATATGAGGTCTTTTGGGGACATATCATATACCGAATTGAAGGTCTTGGAGTGTGGAGTGTACTTTCCAAAACTTTGGACCGTTTTTTAATACAACGTCTGGATAAAAAGATATAAATATTTGAAGAGGAGCCATTCCTAGGGTGCCACGCTAGCACCTCTTTGACTTTTCAAAAGTGGATATATATGCCTTAGTCTTCTTTCTTCTTCATTTATCAGAAACCACGAAACAATAACATCTCTAAACTTCTTCTTAAGCTTTCAAAATAATTTTCAAGAAAAATTAACATCTCAGATACGAAATCAAGAAGCGATAACATTAGAACGATCCCTACGATGTACGTATCATTATACTGCCTCTCTTTTTCTTTGTAGTTTGAGTTTTGGAAGGTACTTCATGGTTATGAAAATACCTGATTTCTGTATTTTAGCTATACAAGAATAAGAAAGGGTGTGAATCAAAGGGAATAAGGTTTGGGAGCTAAACTAGTGAGGTATGTAAGGTCTATCTTTTCTTTCGACTAAGGCATGTCTATAGTAACTTTCCAAACTTGTTTTCCTTCAAAATTGGAATATTTCATGGTGATCTTATATAGAATCATTATAACCTTGTATAAGTAGATTTTGGTGACAAAAATCTTGGTATAAGGGTCTCAAATCAGTGCCCAAAGAGCAGCACGAAAGATGGCTCAAAACTGTAAAAACCCATTTTTCACTCAGACAGTTGTTAGTAGTTTGAGCATAACTTTTTTTTACAAAATTGATATTGGGGTGATTTAGGATTTTCTGGAACCCTAAGAGATATATCTGCAACTTTCATTCAGATTCTAAAGTCTATATTTTCCATTTAGGCACTGAAAACTATGATTCAATATAGGAGAGTGGTGCTGCCCATAAATTCTGTGCAGCTGTGGAATTGTTTGTCGTCTGATCGTTTTGTCTTCTTGGCCATTCAATCTTTTATGTAATCTATTAACCTATGCATATGCTATATCATCCCTTATGAATGTGTAAGCTAATATAGCATGTTTAGGTGCTCAGTTTTATCCTAAATCAATAGTAGAAGCTTATGTTCTAAGTTATAAAAATATTAGCCGGCATTACGTTCATAATTCTGTTTTATCGCTTGTTTTGTGGATAGCTGAACTTCCTTTTGCTCGATGTTATCATTCTGGACGGATATCCATTCTCGTGTATGTTTTAGTGCTAGTTTTCATTTTTTCTTATCATCTAATTTTAGGGGAAACTCTGCCAAATTTTTTATAGAAATTCAAAGAGTTGGATAAATTCTATGATTCTATCTAGGGTTTTCTTATCATTCCTTTGAGTTCATATCTGTTGTTGCCCTATGTGTTATACCTCATACATGCTTATGCATATATTGTGATCATATTATGTGTGATTTGGAGTCCCCCAAAGAGGCTGGACATTGGATACTATCCATCTGGGGGACACAACCCTTCTGGTTCAGGCAGAAGTTGAAACACCTAGTGTGGCTAGGTGTCATTCACACACTCTGACCAGAGAGACTACATATTACTGGCTGGGGGACATAGCCCATAACACCAGCCAGGTTTGTTATATACGCGTATATAGCTACAGTATGTACTGCATGGCTATACATGAGGCTAGTTTAGATGTTTAGTTACCTTATTTGGGGAGATACAACCCATAACACGAAACAAGTACCAGTTCAGATAACAGTTCAGTTTTAGCTCAGTACCAGTTCTCAGTTATCAGCTACCAATTCTTAATGTCAATATCAGTTGACAACTATCAGTTCTAGTATCTAGTTACTAGTTATCAGTCATGTTACAGTCAGTTATCAGTATAGTTCAGCTCAATCTTCAATATATATTCAGATCATGTTTAGTTCATATTTCAGATTTTCAGCTACACTGTTGTACTTCAGCATAGATTTACATATTTATGTTCCAGCCTTATAGTTCCATTCAGCTATGATATATTATATGATCATGCCTTACATACTTTGTACATAATGTACTCACGCCCTTTTCTGAGGCGCCATGTTTCATGTCGTGCAGGTATAGATAGATCAGCGCTTGGGCCATATCAGTAGGCCATCCATCAGTTGTTGGAGTTACTCCGCTTACTCCCGGAATTACTTATCTTTTGGTATGTGTACAGTCAACTAGTTTGGGTATGACGAGGCCCTATCCCATCCAGCACTTGTGCAATTCAGCACTCCTAAAGGCCTGTAGATATGAACCTGTACAGTTAGTATGTCTTTAGATGTCAACTTATATTAGCCTTGTCGAATTTCTAGATTGTATAGTTCTTATCAGCTAGGCTTATGCTTGTTCATTTTATTAGTTCTACTCATGGTTAGTAGATTATCAGTAAGTTTAGTGATGATCGGCACTTAGTGTTGGTTATCCATTGCGGCCCTAGGCTGGGGCCGTGACATGCATGGTGCTTACATTCTCGATTTCGCATTGTCATCTAGGAAAGATGGCATTCCTCGATTGAAGGCCAAGAAGTGTAAGAGTTTACATATGGTACTTGGCCCACTGAGATTTTTACCGCCACCATGAGAGCACAATCAAAATTTGGAATCAAAATTGGGGATTCAATTCATAAGCTCGAGGTGGAGAAAAAAGTATTGATGCTAGGATGCGTCGTTCCACCACCTTAAATATGGTGCTAGTTGGGAGGCAATCCAATATTTCTTGCTTTATTTCACTTTGTTTTTCTTTCATTTTGAATGATGTTACTTGGTGAGCTCTTGATTTTGCAGATTTTAAATAGTTTGGAGTCTAAGTGTGGGGTGTTTCCAAACCCTTATTCCTGAAGATAAAGTCATGTTTGGGGGGGGGGGGGAGTCTGAGTACTCAGTGCTCTAGGAAGCTAGAAAGGATGTCAGATGGGCTTAGAGCCCTAGGGAGTTTCTCTATAACCCTTGTTTTGATTTTAATGCGTCGAGGGTAATGCATAATTTTTGTGTGGGGTGGGAGTCCTCTAATTTGTGTTAATAATCCCCTTTGGCTTTTATTTGTGCCTTAGTGCTTTTCCAAAGGATGTAGTTTGAATCGGGTGTAGGATAAACTTTTTTTAGGATTAGAAATAGGAAGGATAATTCGTGTGATCTTGTATTTGTGGCATGTTTTATATGAATACTTAGGCCGGAATATGTGGATTACATGTATTCCTCATGATTTTGTATTGTTATACCTTTAAAATTGTTGAGTGGCCTTGTGTAATGCCTAGGCTCTAGTTTTTGACTCTCTTGTGTGAACTACATAATACATTCTTACTTGCTTTGATTTGGGAGCTGGAACATAACCATCCTTATTAGAAGATGTGACATGTGTGTGAGAGATTCTTTATTGCTCTATGCTTATATTATAAAGTCTAGAACTTGCCCAGCAAAATGATGAGTCTTGCTCGGTTTAGGAAGTGATATAGGTATTTCTTTGTTAACCAATGAATTGTTTGCCTATTCTATGAAAATCGACCCTGGTTAAGCCCTTTGAACATGAAACCTTTTCTTTGGTAGCCATATTACAAGTCAAATCCCTTTGTTTAGAATTGATTATATATTGAACCCTTTTACCTCTTTTGAGCATTTGTGTTTCCTATAAGCTTTGATAGCTATAAATAATGTGGTGGGTATTGATTGAGATATTTGAGAAGGAAGAAAGGTGCACTAATAAGAGAAACTGTTAGTAAGGACTAGAAAAAAAAAATGTATGAAGAAAAAAAGAAGAAGAGAAAATAATGTTAAAATGAAGAGATAAAAAAGAAAGGAATAAAATATAGTCCTTTACTAGTGGTGACTCTTGAAAACTTAAAGAGAAGGGAAGCTTTGGATGATAAAAGAATTAAGAGATTAGGAAGAGTTGGGTGAAAAAGAAAGTGATTTGATTATGTATTGAAATGCTCAAGGGAGGGTAGACACTATAAATAAAATGTATTCTACCTATCCTGCATCCTACATTGCAATCTATGAAATTCCTACTTGATCTGAAGCTAACATTAGTCGAGTCCTACATCATCGGCAAGCCTATGGTATGTCTAGTATGGTACATGACTTCTTTTTTAGAGTGAGCAAGTCTTGCATTTGTTAAGTCACAATATTACTTGAAACTTTTTGTGTGAATGGGACAGTTTTCTTGTTGTGAGGGCACATTATTTTTTAGAGATTAGTGAAGTTATTAGGCTTCTCAGTTAGACCAGGTGAGTGAGTATGAGAGTTAGTGCTAATGAGCCAGCTCTTGTCGTTAGGAGGTCAGGAGAGGGAACTTGATTGTTTCAAACATTCTTGGCATTGATATATTTGCGAAGGATAGTGATAAAATTACATATGTATCGTTTTAAGTTTTCGCATAAGTCATTGCCATAGGTAGTTTGGCCACTCCTACTTAAGCCCAGGTTTTGCTCGAGGAAGAGAAAAGGCTCAAGTGTAGCGTATTGATATTTGGCGAGAAATGTATATTTAGAATCTTATTTCGCCTCATATTTGTAGTCTTTATGCATTTATTAAGTCTATTTCGTAGTGTTTTTAAGCTTATTAATTGTATTTGATTGTTCATGAATAATTTAGAGGATATTGAGGGATTTGGACCTAAAATGAGAAGAAAGCGAGCTTCGAAGTCTGAGTAGAAGCCTGAGACTCTACAAAAATCGAAGCGTGGACGAAAAATGAAAAAAAATGTAAAGTAACAGTAAAAGTACCATACCGCACTGGGAGCCGCATGGCCCGACGTGGCAGGGTTGACATCCAGAGAGATGGGTTTTCATCAAATATCAAGCAAATGCCCTGCGACGTCTCACATGACGGGGCGGGCTAAAAAACTGCCAAATATTACTCCGGGTTTGTTTTGAACTCCCGGTTGTGTGGGTCAATTGGGACGATATAAAAGTCCTAAAACATGCCCTGAAACATAATTGTTTACCTGAAAATGAGCAAAAAGAGGCTAGAATTTGGAGACTTCAAGAGCACAAGAGTTTTTCTTAAATTCTTCCTTTCTTCTTTTAATTTGTTCATTCTTGAATTATCTTGACATGATTGTGATGAATATGAGTGGCTAAGTTACCCCAACTAGGGCTTGATAATATCATTATTAGATAATGTGTTGAATATTTCGTTAATTCAATCGAGCTTGACATTATTATTCCTGATTATTCAAGTATGTTTTGAATGCTTTCGATTGTAGAGCTCACAATTAAATGTGTCATTTATTCTTATAATTATTAGAAAAGTGTTTGAGTTGGAGTTAGTAAAATAGCGATATTTTAACCCAAATGATGAATTATTTAGGGAAGAAGACCGGTTGTTAACTTAGAAAAATAACTCAAGATAATTATTGCTTGTTATTGAAAAATACTAGAGATTAATTAGGATATCACGATCATTAGGGATAGACAAGCGAGATTGAGTACATAATATTAGGTACATCACTCCAATAATTGGGGAAGTCCTGTCCTAGGCCTTTTATTCATGAGATCTTCTCTTGTAATTATTACTTGCTTTTAGTTAATTGTTATTTATTTCTAGTTTTTACACCAATATCATAATAAATTGCTCCTGAAATTATTTGAAAGGGAACTTGGTAAAACTTGAGTTACTTATAGCAGCCAAGGAAGCCAACCATCACAATATCAAGAAGAAGCTATCATTGGAACACCAAGAAAATCGTTGACCAGATCACAAACTAGAGCAATCTAAGAAAAGCTTCATGGACCCCAATTCAAGATTGAAAGGTGCTTGGTGATGGAAGATGAGTTCAAGGCTGTGGAGGAGATCCACAAGAGCTACAATATATTTGAAGTGCAACTTATGGAGATAGAAGATGGCAAAGCAATCGATAGCGTTTAACAGCCGGGGAGAGGCATTTTCACGTGATGACCAGCAAGCTTGGATGGTGTGATATTTTGCATGACCAAGTAACCTTGTTGGAGCTTTGGGACTTAATTCTTTCATTAAATTTAAGTTAAATAAGTTTCACATGTTAAGCACATGCCACATGACTGATTTTAGTATTTTTAAATCTTATTTTTATTTATTTTAAGGGGTAGACTTATTAATAGGCGTGTAAGACTCTTTTCGGAAAGACTAGGGTTAGTTTTAGTATATATAACACCTCTTTTAGAAGAGGCAGGATTTCAGAAATCTTTATTGTTCTTTTGAAACTCCTTAGATTATCCACTCAAGTGAGATGATCTTTGAGGTAATCTGGATTTCCTTTATTAATTGATATTCTTGGGTCTGAGTTAGTAATTTATTGAAAGTGTAGTGTTTCTAGAAATTATCTATTCATTAGATACTTAATTTAGGGTCAAGATCCCTTTTCTTTATGTTTTCTTGAATCTGGTTTTGTTCCTCTTGTGTTTCGTGATCTTGCTATGATAGTTTTGACTAGATCTTGTTAGTGCTGGAATCCATTAATGCAAGTTAAAGGAAACAAAAAATCTGACTGTGTCCATCCATGTTGTTCTTGTGATCTCTTGAATTCCTTTTTAGTATCGTTCTTTCTTCCTTTCTTTCTTCTTTTCGTAATTCTTTCTTGCTTTCATAATAATTTGAGCGGCCAAATAGAGCTTACCTACGGCACCTGACTTTCTCCAGCGAGATTTCTATCGTAAAGCCCACTCCGCTATCAAATAGGTATCAGAGTGATGGATCAAAAATCCTCATTCTTGATCATCTTGGGCTGATCAATGAAAAGAAAAACAATCTTAAACAAAAAAAATGAGGTTGTTGTACTTTTCAAGTTAGAAAGACAAGAGTTCTAGGGTTTGTTAGCTTTTGGGTGTGAAAAAAACAACATGAATAGTACTTGGTGGGGCAAGAAACCCTTATTGTTCTTTGGAAACTCCTTAGATTATCCATTCAAGTGAGATGATCCTTGAAATAATCTGGATTTTCCTTGTTAATTATAATCTTTGGGTCTGAGTTAGTAATCTATTGAAGGTGTAGTGTTTCCATACATTATTAATTCATTAGTTACATAATTTAAGGTCAAGATCTGTTTCCCTTGTGTTTTCTTGAATTTAGTTATGTTCCTCTTGTGTTTCGTATCCTGTTTTGATATTCTTGACTAGATCTTGTTAGTTATAGAATCTATTAATGCAAGTTAAAGGAAACATAGAATCTGATTGTGTCCATCCATGTTGTTCTTGTGATTTCTTAAATTCTTTTCTAGTATCGTTCTTTCTTTCTTCTTTCCGTAATTCGCTTTTGCTTTCACAATAATTTTATCCATTCCACTCCGCTATCAGTTACGAATTAACATTTGCTTCTTGTAGGATTCGACTCCGGACTTGTTAAACCATGTATTATTTTCTTCTTTTGCTTGTACTTTCTTCCACAATTCTTCGGACCCCTCTTCACTGATGCCTCATCTACCTTGAACGAGATGCTCGGGAGTATAAATCCTCCCACTCCTAGCCATTTCTTGTGCAGCAACGGTCTCAACTGTTGGTTTTCCCTTCTTCTCCATTTTGTAGTCCCATGGTACTGCCTTGTCACTGTACGGGAGAACTATATCAACGTAGAATTTTGGAGCTATTTCTACCTCAATAGGCTCTGGTGCCGTATCAGCTTGAGCAACAGAAGAAAGCGCTGGTATGTCTCATTTTGCTTTGACAATGGTTTCCTCCAAATTGCATTCTTCGTCTAACTCGATCAAATTCACCCTATGGTCACCGTGGTTAGGTAGGGGGTTGTTGTGCACATTTGGAGTTTTCAAGTGGATCACCTTTTGATCGATCAAGTCTTGTATCTTATCTCTCAGGGCGTAGCAATTTTCAGTATCGTGACCAGGTCCTCCAGAATAATAGGCACAGGTTTTGGTTTTTTCAAAGTAGGGTATCATCCTATCAGGCATTTTGAATGGTACGAGTTGTATATGGCCATCTTCTTTGAGTCTCTCAATCAACTAAGTGCGGGATTCGGCCAATGGGGTATAGTTTCTTTTGGGTCTTGGGTTGTTGTTGGCATGAGGCCTTGGTGGATAGGCGTTGGTGTTTTGGTAGTTAGGGCTTTGTAGATATGGTGGTCTTTGTGGTGGTGGGTTTTGGAACATGGGCTGAGTATTGTAGGCTGAGTAGGCGGATGTAGGCGAAATGTATGGGTATGATGGAGGAGGTGTTTGGTAGTAGTGATTGTGAGTGGGAGAATGATCGAGTGATGCAGCCACGAAAGAGACATCGTCCTTCTTCTTCCTTGATGTAGTGGTGTTTCCAGTTTGTAGGGCTTTGTTAGTTAGTGGCTTGTAGTGCAGCCAAGCTAACGATCCTACCAGTTTTTAATCCATCTTCAACCATATCTCCAATCTTGATCAAGTCTCCAAACTTCTTGTCTTGCAGATACAGCATCCTTTCAATGTAGACGTCTTTTTGTATGTGTGAAGGTTTCCACTATCTCAGCGTCTTCCATAGGAGGTTAGACTTTAGCGGCTTCAGCTCTCCACCTAATTGCGAATTCTCTAAAGGTCTCGGTGGGCTTCTTCTTCAGTTTCTCTAAATAGAATCGATCGGGCATGGCATCAGTGTTGTGCCCAAAACTGTCAACGAAGTCCCCAGCTATTGCTTCCCAGTTCGTCCATTTCTTTGTTTGTTGCTTTGAGTACCATACCAATGCATCTCCGGTCAGACTGCGGTTGAGCAATTACATGCAGATCTTTTTATCATGTCCAAGCCTAGCCAACTTGTCACAATAAGATCTCAAATGAGTCAACGGGTCACCACTGCCGTCGAACATATTGAATTTGGGTGTCTTATAGCCTTCGGGCAATTTGCAGTCAGGGTACACGCAGAGGTCCTCATAAGCTAACCCTCGGGTTCCTTTGGTGCCTTGGAATTGCTTAAAATTCTCCACCAACCATTGGACTTGTTCTTTGGTGTTGTCTTAGTCTTCTTTTGTCCATGCGTACATGTCATGATCTTTGGTGGGTGATGCAATGGTTTTTGTTTCAACAGTGAATGGGGGTAAGTTATTTTGCGGTGCTTTTGGTGGTGCGGTGTAGGTAGGGTAAGAAATGTCTTTTTCAAGGAATAGTGGATCTTTGTCGTGAGGGCGGGTGGTTTTTTTTGGTTCAATGATCTCATCAGCATGGGTAAGAGGAACCATATTCTCCGATTCGAACAACCTCTGTTCCAAGTTAGCATAGTCTTCATAGGCGACCACACTTTGCTTTTCAAGAGTTTCATTTCCAACTTTGTCAAACTCAGCCATGATATTACGTCTCGTCCTTGTCCTTGTAGGAAAAAAGGGAGGTATTGGGATTGATTCTCTGGATCGCAACCGGTATTGCGGCGCGGCCAGAATGCACAAACCAAACTTTCAGGGACTTGGGGACTCTCTAACATATCAAAAACAAAGAAAAGAATGTGCTTTTATGTTAGTTTTAATAAAATCGCGTCCTATTATGCAAGGGACCTCTTTTGTGTCAGAGGTAGGCCTATCGAAGATTCGAAGTAATGTTTGCATCAAACATGTCATTTCGTTTGCATAAATATAATCAACACAAGCCTAAAAACCCAGAATAACGAAATTTTATTTGATTTGCTTGGCTTTATTAAAACCACTAATTTAAGACAACGACTCGAAAAGAAAAACAAAATAAAAGACGACTTGACTTAAGACGACCAGACTATGTGCCAAGCAAAGAGGTTTTGAATCAAGCATTAGTTCCAGTATCTTCTTTCTCCTTCTTCCCTTCGAATTCTTCCTTAGGTTTGTGCACTAGGCTTATGGGTGGAGGAGCGGCAGACATCTCCATCAGATCCTTCCCAGCTTGCATGTCACCCAGAGCCTTTGTGAAGAATTCACAGATTTCTATTCCCATTACTTCCTTTTCTTCTAGCGGCACTGATTTAAAATACTCTCCCCATCCCTTGAGCAAATCTTGTAGATTCCCGGCAGCTTGCCTCGCCGCCATGATTTTGCTGGTCCAATACTTGAGTTCATCCCCTTTGATCTTATCCTTGTATTGTCTTCTCATTTCCCTCTCTTGTGTTACCCTCAATTCTTTCTTACCTTGGTGGAACTCGTGTCGCAGCTTCTTGTATTTTTCAGTGACACTCGGAACTTTGGTTTTCCTTTTCAGCGTAGTCTTTGATCGGAACCTCTCCATATCTTCACTGAGCCATTGAGGATCAGCTAGAGTAGCCACGGGGTTCACTCTACTGTCTCGCCCACGAAAAAACTGCATAGTAAGCCTCTTTTCCCACATTGTCAATATAGTACCAACCATCGGATGCTCAATGTCATTTATGTCAACATTGAAGCTACTCCCTCAAATGCACATAAGCATGTCCGAACGTCCCTTCGGGGTTAAAAACCCGTTAGGTAATTTGGACAAGTTGAAAACTAGCCGGCTCACGGGGAGCCCCTCCTACGGCATAATGTATGCTCATTACATTCAGAGAGTGGTGTAATTCTAGACACGGTTCCCCAAGGTGGACGGCCAAGGGGTGAGATCATTTGAAATTGTTGGTTGTACCACGGACCAACTATATTCCAAAATGTCCCTCTTAAATGATTTTTTGTGGTGAAGCAACCATGAGATCCACGTAATCACCTGTGTGTGTGCAAAGTGTCATTTCCCAGGAGCGGGGGAGTATGAGTGAAATATGCCAAATTACATCAAATTTCAAATTCATACAAATAAATAAATAAAAGGGAAAAAGAAAAACAAAAAGAGAAACCAAGTTAGTAAAATCATAATAATACGAATAGCAAGACAATAATCAAATAAATCCCAAAATTAAAGACTCGTTATGGTTAGGGCTATGAATATCCCAAGCGAAGTCGCCATTCTGTCATACCCGATTTTAGACTCAACTCTGAGCGAGTCGGATTTCGGATTTGACTAGTTAACTCGTTTGAGTTTAAGAATTGGAGTCACCACCTAATATAGTTTTCTAAGGTGTATTAGGCCACGTAAGAATCTAAGGTCAAGTTCATCATTAAACTGGTCTAGTTTCAGAGATTCAACGGGTAAGAAGTCCAAATGACTCGAGGAAGAATGTGTTAGGCACTTCTCCAAGTCCTACGAAAGGTGGTTCCTGCCCGAGTCTATATAATTTGGGATGTCTTATACAAGATACGAATATTATCATATGCATTGCTAACTCGAATTGTCAATTTCACAATCAATGTATATAACAAGCTTAATTAGACAAGTTCAGGTAGCACATACAAAATTAGATTTCAATATTTTGCACATACAGCATATGTTCTACCCCTAGTCACATTTTGAGTCCTCTAACATGAATGCCTAATCAAAAATATGGTTAAATCTGCAAAAGGGTATTAAGAAGTGGTCTATTTGCACAATTTCAGCATTTAAATTAATTTTGCATAGATAGGCAGTTTTCGTAAATAGCTTCAAATTTTATCAAAAACCAAATGGGTGTTGTTTTTGAAATTAAATATTAGCCATTTAGGATCAGTGTGACTCGTCATTAATTGTCGAGTCCTAACCTTAATGACTATTTTGGTATGGGGGTCAGTTTTGGAAAAGAATATAAGTAAGTTGTTGTTTTCAAAAGTGAGTTTCACCAGAAGTACAGAAATGCAAACAAAGGGTTGTCGCACATAGATATAGGTATAGGCATGCAAATACATGAGTAATTAATAGTATTAGGCTTTAGAAAATATTTGTATAGTTGTATAGTCGACCCCAACATTTATACCCCTCTATACACTATTAGATTAGTGTATAAGAGGTTGAAGTAAGTTTTAAAATCATTTTCACACATAAAGGCCAGATTTGAAAATGTTTGCAGGCTTGGATCGTTTACGCGAAGAGGGGGAGCTTTAAATTTACAGAAAAATAGTCTGATTTTAGGTTGTCATTACAAAATTAGTCCCTGTTTAATAAATTCCAGATTTCATGTTGAAAAGCATGCTTCAAGTATTTTAGTTCTAAGGCGTGTGTAGATTAGTTAGCAAAGCAGTGTTGTCGTACTGAAGTTCCACTCAACAAACATGAAATTCTTAAAATAATATAGTTTAGTCTTTTACCCAGAAAATATTATGCAGATCATGATTTTTGAGAGATACAGCAAATAGGAGGGAAGAGTTAAGAGGAGGCTCCTGGATAGCCAATATACACAACCTAGTAGATGTGTTCCCTATTTTAAACAAATACAGAC
Organism: Petunia axillaris subsp. axillaris; assembly: GCA_029990575.1. Classification (NCBI taxonomy): domain Eukaryota; kingdom Viridiplantae; phylum Streptophyta; class Magnoliopsida; order Solanales; family Solanaceae; genus Petunia; species Petunia axillaris. The sequence continues at coordinate 11,527,831 of JARKNS010000007.1, forward strand.
AGGGGCCCTACTGAATATACATGAATAGAGGACTAAGCGGGGTAAGAAAACATGAACTAAAGCATTTAGATGACTAGTTCTAGGCCCAGTAATGTCCAGGCTACTAAAATCCCCTTATGTAAAGTTTCCTGCACTTATGAATGATGGTATGATCCTTCCAGATCATCCTTACAGTTTCAATAAAGTTAAAGAGGACCAGAAAGTTCACAGAGGCAAGACATGTAATAGCAGTTGTGCATATGCATCTTAACAAGAGTACAGGCAGAGCAAAACATACACAAACAGATGCAGATACTAGCAGAGAGATGTAGATATACCTCTAACAGTGTGAAAACAGAGTGCAAAGGGGGAGAGACTGCCAAAGAAACTCCCTCCAGCAATAAAGTTAAAAGAAGAGAGCACTTTTCATATAACAGTTTAAAAGAAGGTTTGTATTCAGTTTTTCCAGTATGTGAGTGTGTGTAACTCGTGTCCCTAAATATGCAAGAGTCTGGTATATATAGGTGTAGCATAGGGCCTTTTCTAAATTCGAAATTGAGTGTGAAAAGGCCATAAAATTGGTAAAACTCAAAGAAGGAAAATGGTGGCTTATACAGTCAATCAGTAGAATTAAATCCCATAATGTTTTCCATAAATAAAGTAAGTTTGAAGATTTACGAGGGTTCTCATCCTAAAATAGGTCAATTAGAGTCCCTAAATTAAAGCAAACAAACTCATAATCAGTTATACTCCCTCCCTTTAATCCTAACAAGGCCAGGTTCAAAAATCAATGTTCTATACTGATTTTGGTCTCGGAAATAACTTGACAAATTTTGAAAAGATCATATCAATTACCAGAACCAATTCCCCCTTTTAAGTGCCAATCACAAATTCAAATTAAGCCTAGTCATGTTCAATTCATGTTACCATTTCAGTCTTCACCCTAAGCAAGCTATATGATCACGAAAATCATGTATTTCAACAAAATAGACAGGGGAAACATACTGTAAAGCATGAATGAATAGAATCGGTTCACGAATTATCATGTTTGATAGGAACAAACTAGGGTGATCGAATATGCAAAACTCACAGCAACATTCAGTTAATTCATTAGACTGAACAGAGATTAACAATCCCATGAATTTTAACTAATCGAGTAGCATACAAACATGTTAACACATAGAAAAACTTGGCAAGTTTTAGACTCAATCAACCATATAGGTTCAGAGACAAAATATGAAAGGGATTAGGGTTACCGTCTTGATATCGGAGTTGGGTCAAATTGACCCGTCTTAAATCGAGTTCGCATGAGGGGTTCCTCACCCTTTTCAGGCAATAGCGTCATTTTAGGACATCCTCAGGCCCAGTCGGAGACATTTTCCGGCAGTAGGAACCCCGTCGACGAGGGTTAAGAATAGACCTCATTCAAATATTGTCAAAAGGGTATGATTTTTGTAGCGGGTGAGAAGAGGAACCAAAATATATAATTTTCTCTGAATTTCGCTGGCCAAATTCACCGGAAAGCGCCATAGACAGTGACGGCTTAAGTTTCGCTGAGAGAGAGAGAGTTCAGTGAGTTGAGGGGGAAATGAAAAGGGTTTTTAGGGTTTCAGGGGTTGTTTGTGTAATTAAAATAGGACAATAAGTTCCTAGCCGTTGGATTGAACTCGTGGACGGCTAGGATTAGGCCACGTGGGCAGTGACGTGTAAAAAGATGGAGCTGATGTGTGTAAATGTGATGTGTAATATGTGTGCATATATATATATATATATATATATATATATATATATATATATATATATATATATATATATATATATATATATATATATATAGTGTATAAAAGCGTATAAAATGTGTACAAAAGTGTGTAAATACTATGTAAAATGCTTATAAAAATTATAAAATAAGAGAAGTAATTACTAAAGCTAAATAATTAAGAAAATCCATCATATTAGGTTTTAAAATGATTTAGGTGTCTTCATTAAAAACAGGAATAATTGTGAAAAAATTATGACAAGATATGCAAGTTTGTAAAAATTCGGTCATTCGTGCAAATATTCCTAAAATAGCCTAATTGGTGTACGTGCATGAAATAATGACTCAGGATAGGAGTGAGTGCAGGGTAATTGTGTGATTATCAATGCAATTTGTCTGAATAATAGCTATTGAAACAGGAGGGACAAAATTGGGTGTCAACAAGAATCATGATTCACACTTTTTTATGGAGCATCTTCTGCCAATTGCTATTAGAAGATCTCTGCCTAAAGAAGTTTCTTCAGTATTGATTGAGCTATCTAGCTACTTTAGAGAACTATTAAGCAGAGTTTTAGATGTAAAGAATTTAGAGAAAATCCAACAACAAATTGGTCTTAACTATTCAAATATGGTCTTAACCATTAACTGCTCCATCTTTTTTCACTATTATGCTTCATCTTGTTATTCATCTTGTAGAGGAAGCAATGCTTGCTGGTCCAATACCTTATAGATTGATGTAACCCATTGAAATGTATGTTTGTTATTTTATTAAGTTGGTGTATTCTTTTTCTAATTTTATCATCTTATGATTAATTTTTTGTCCTTATATTGTGAGGATCCTCGGCCATTTAATACCCTATGTTCGTAACAAATCTGCAACGGAAGGTTGTATAGCTGAAGGGTACATTATTGATCATCCAGTTTCAGGGGAAACTCTGTCGAAAATTTTATGGAAATTCAAAGAGTTGGACAAATTTTGAGTTCTAAGTTGTGTCTATAATTCTACCCAGAGTTTTCTTCTCATTCCGTTGAGTCCATATCTATTATTGCCACATGGGTTATGCCTCATACATGCTTATACTTATATTGTGATCATGTTATGTGTGATTTGGAGTCCCCCATAGAGGCTGGACATTGGACACACAGTCCGGTCGCGTGGGTATCATGTTCCTAACCGGATTGCCCTAAGATGTGAGGAATGAAGCTCTTAGCCTAATTTGATATATTTTTCTACTTATTGAATAGAGTGGGATCTTTTGGCAAGGAAACCAAAGGATAAAGCGGTTGTTGATTAGTAGTGCTAACTTTTGGAAGAGGCAAGTATTTATATCCATTTCTTTGGAGGCACCTGGCCTTGTGGATTTTCTAACACTTGTTCCTTACGTGTGTAGTTGCCGATAGGCGTACTCATTATGCCTTAGCTTTGGATTTACATTGTAAATAATAATATATGTTATGTCCTGTTGTTGGTATTGCATTGAGGATCTGAGCATTGTACTCTGGCTGTGAGTTAGCATCTACTCCCCGGGTGTCGATGAGAGTCCCGCCCGGTGAAGAGTTATTATTGCATTACATTTCATTCATACGCATTATATGTCATTCATATGCATTACATTGCATATCATATTGAGTGCAGGAGTATTCCGCCCCAGGAGCAGGAGGATTCTGCTCCATTGTATCATATTGAGGGTAGGAGGATTCCGCCCCAGGAGCAGGAGTATTCCGCTCTTATGTCAGATATTGAGTGCAGAAGTATTCCGCCTCAGCTTTATATTATATCGGGTGCAGGAGTATTCCGCTCCAGGAGAGTGCAGGAGTATTCCGCCTCTGGTTTATACTATATCGGGTGTAGGAGTATTCTACCCCAGGAGACGGAGTATTCCGCTCCAGTGGGTTATCAGATTGGATTTCCCCCGAATGTAGGAGTATTCCGCTTCGGGATGGGATTATGGGCACATATGACCCTTTGCATCACATTTCATCTCATTTCATACCATTGGGTAGACTTACGATACGTGACTACTGTCCTGCTTATATGTGCATTGCTTATTTGTTGATATGTTTCTGGATCGTATCCCTAGTTGAGTTTATGGTTTCATACGAGTTTCAGGTTGTTATCTGGCTCTGCCTTTTTATAATTTAAATAAGAGGAATTTGGTTTATCTGTTTCTTCTCCCTGGCTAGCTATCGTATTCGTTGAGGTGGCTAGTCTGCCCCACTTATTGAGTCCTTTTGACTCACCCTTATTTGTTGGTTGTTTCTTGTCTATCTATTTTGTTTCGACAGGTTCACTCCAGGATTGTGTTCGTCACGTTGTAATGGAGCGAAGACGACTTCAGCTGTCAGGGTGAGCCAGCTTTTATTCCGAATAGCCACCAGTTTATTGGTTGTTATTTCAATTGCATTTTGCTCCCTTCAGGAGGTATTTGTCTTCTTTTTTACTCTTAGATGTCTAGTTTGGAGAACCCTAAACCTAGTATGTTGGGTAGTCAGCTGTAATTTCTTTTATACAGCTTAGAGGTATTAGTATGTCTGTGATTTTTTTTAAGTCTTGTCCTCATTTGTGAATTGTTATATTTATTTTCCTGATTTAATTGGTAAGGGTTCGCTCGACGGGTCTAGGGGAGGATGTCGGGTGCCCGCACGGCCTAACCAGATTCTTGGTCGTGTCAGTTGGTATCAGAGCCCGGTTTAGAGTCTATCCAGACTAAGACAGTGTCGAGTAGAGTCTCGGTGATGGGTACGTAGACGTCTGTACTTATCTACGAAGGGCTATGATTGCATTTAAAAAGTTTCACTTCCTTCTTTTCAGATCGTGCGTTGGTCTAGGATGAAAAAGTATTTTCGTTAATTCGTTCGTGGTAATCGTGAACCCTCGAGCAACAAATCAGCAAACGGCATGAGTTCAAGACGAAGAAATCTAGCTTGGGGCTAGCACTGACGAAGCCCCGAGAGTTTTTTTTATCGTGCTGACGATCTAGTTACGGAGGTCCCAATTGTACGAGCTCCCTATGGGCAAGGGAGCAGGGCCTTGTGGTTCCATTGGCTCTCTACGATGCTTTTACGAGAATCTTGGCAACGCAGATACCACAACAAACTATTATTCGCTAGGCAGCTTATCAGATTGCCACAGATGCAGATGTTCGGATTTAGAGAGTTTTTGTTCCAGTTCCAGTTCCTGATGTTGCCCCAGTAACTTACGTTCCAGAGGCAGCATGTGTTGCACCACTAATTATTCTGGTTGGCTAGCTAGCCCAAGTAATAGCTCGGTCCGAGTGTCCGAAGATGCTGTATTGTTGTATCTAGTTGAACCTTCCGATATTCTCAAGCCATGCATCAGATAATCCCTGTGTAAGTTTTTTTTTTTAAAAATACAATGATGTCAGCGTATCCTTCAGGCTCTTGATTATATCGAGCGGTATGGTGTTGATTATTCTTCTTTCCAGTTTCAGGGGTCCAACCTTGAAATGGTGGGCCTTTCTCTCTTATTAGCTAACTTGGTTCAATTTTTCTTCTAGATTCGTGGAAAAGTTCCTTTCGAGTAGCGAACGAGATGAAAAGTGTTGCCAGCTCGAGTGGATTGGACAGGGTAGCATGTCGGTTAGCCTGTTGGTTTCAGAATATGAGATTGAATTGTATAGAATGGCTGAATATGCATTAGAACTAGTCCATGAGCCTTCCGAGAATGTTCAAAAATTTATTGGTGACCTTTCTCCTTCCTTGAGATCCCAGATGGCTCGAAAAATCGAGGTTGGGACTTCATTTGATGTTGTTATTGATATTGCTCAGAGGTATTAGGCATACCATAAGTTAGAGCGGGAGAGCAAGAGATCCCGCGGCCCTGGTGGGCACCATGGTACCTCATTTGGAGGTAAGAGTTCTAATTATTTTAGGAGGTCGCCTTCCAAATTATCTCAGTTTGTGTCACGTGATTCTTAGAGTGCGCGGGTAGTTCATCAAGATTAGACTCGGCTTTCTCTTTGTAGCTTTCAACAATCTGTCCAGCTTCAATTTTCACTGAAAAGGTATTATCATTGTCGCGAGTCTGTCATCTTTGGTGGAGTTCTCCCTTACTCGGGCAAGTAGGCAATCGTTTTTTCTCTCGTCATCAGGCACCTGCACGATCGCAGGCGATTTCATTTATATCTCAATCAGCCAGAGAAATTCCACCTTTCAGTAGAGGTTGAGAGCGTGGTGGCAGTGGTTCTTCAGAAGGTGATTACCAGTATTTCTAGCTCACTTATATGTGTGTAAGCTTTGATTTTTCTGATCGATTTGGAAATGATTGTCTTATCATATTTCCATAGTTTCCTGGGATGGCGTTTCTATTAAGAATCTGTTGCGGTAGAGGGGTGAGCTTCTTGTATGATTTATTCCTGGCATTTATGATGACCCTACGAGTTTATCTGGTTTAAATATGAGACATTTGTGAGTGAGTATCGGTATTGTTTGCTTGGTATCTTGTTGTGCCTCATTCTGTTTTAATGTCAAGTCAGTCTACCTCTCTTTGGAACTCAGTGTTGGTAGGATGATGGGATTCTTATTCGTCACAATCAGAAAGTGATATTATTTCTTCTGGTGTAGAGTGATTTGTAAGTGATACTCGATCTACGTGTCTCCTCTTGGTTCAAGATGCTAGTAGAGTCATGTTATTCCATGAGCTTCTCTCAGTTATAAAAGAGTTCACTGATAAATTGTTGGAGTTTCTTCTTATGAGAAGGTTAAATTGACATAGATTTTGTTTCATAAAGCTCATTTAATGTCTATTTCTTCAACTGCGATTCTTCGGTTAGCCTGACTCATAAGTAGTCTAGCTCTGGTAGCCAATTAAATAAGAAGAAGAGCTTCTTAAAGCTCTAATTATTTCTATCCTCAGTCTGTTGCCATCTCTTCTTCGTCCAACACTGGTAAACTTAGGCGGTCAGTAGCCTCTTGTGATGTTCCGTGTGTTGAGCCAGAGTGCGTGTCAAGGTGTCAGGGTAAGCACATGGTTGTTTTTCAAGGCTACTAAGGGTAATGAGAGGCGTCATTTGACCTTTGATTTGATCCATCAAGCGGTGGTGCTTATAGAAAATGTATGGAGTGGCGAACTCGAGAGTTGCAGCTGTTTGGCAACTCGAGAGAGTAATTTGGTAGCTCAGGTCTGAGCCGCGTTCTCTACTCAGTTAAGTCTTCCTTAATCCAGCAGGTTGTGCGAGGATGACTATTTCTATTCAAATTATTTGTATGAGTTTATGCTCTAAGTGGAGGAGTCTTCCTCCAATTGATGCTGAATCATAATATTAAATCTCTAAGGTGTTGCTGAAGCGTAAGCTAATTCTTTGTTTCATCGACCTGTTCTATATCGAAAGTATATCGACGAGGTGATTCGTTGGTGGAATCATGTTAGCCCATCAAGAGTTGCATTTATCTTCATTTCGAAAATATAGAACTCTTCTCTCATGATCGAAAAAGGGTCAGCTTAGTCCGAATAAGTTGGGCAATGATTTTATCATATTATCCAAATATGTTTTATTCCAAGAGTTCGGTGTTCGTGTTATAATTCTGATTCTGCAATCATGAGATAATGTCCGTGGAGTAGCTTATGAAGGTCGTGAATGTTCTTTTGTTATCCGTGCGGAATTTTCTTTAAACTTAGGCTCGTTCGAGGACGAACGAGAGTTTAAGTGGAGGAAAATGAAACGACCTCGGTTAGTCGTTTCGGAAGTTAGGACTCCAATTGGCATGCCGATAATTAAAAAAAAATCGTAATGTCCATTAGGGCCTGTCTATAAATTTTGAGCTAAATCAGACCTCATTTGGTAGGCATCGGAAGAAGGTTTAAGTTTTTATTGTCGATAAATACAAAAGAGAGATTTTCGAGTTCAGTTTTGGTGAATGAGCTCCGATTCAAAATCTGAAAGAGCCGTTAGGTTCGTATGATTATTTGTCACTTTTGTGCTTTTTCAAAAGTGAATTTCGAGGTTGTTCGTCCAGTTTCCGCAAAAATATCGAAAGTTAAATAATTTGACCTTTCACATCTCTTCACTATCACAAGTATGTAATATGATAAGACCCAAATCGAGCAACCATCCAAAAACACCATCCAAGGCCAAGGAAGAGCACTTCAAGGTCATACATTAGGACGCCATGGAAAGAAGAGCATCCGAGACACATTTCGGAGTGTTTGAAGAAGCTTCAGCAAGAGGCGGACCGCCTAGGAATGGAGGCGGACCGCCTAATGCCTGCCTGCTCTCTGGATCTGAGGAGGCGGACCAAGGAGGCGGAGCGCCTCAGTGTGTGGGGCGGAGCGCCTCAGGCTGGGCGCCTCTCCCTGTGCAAGTTTGACCGGGTTTTGACTTTAAGTTCCTATGTAATTCCTAGTATGCCCCTACGTTGCTTATGACTTTAGAACCTACTTAAGGGTACTTTAGGCCTTTCCTTATGTCTTGAATGAGGCCTATAAATACTCCATAGCTTAGCATTATTTCTAAGTTAGCTATTATGATGAATGATTGAATGTCAATTGACAATGTTCAAGAGTTGATTCTCTTTGAATGAAAACCCTTTGAGACGGTTTGAGTTTACTAGTGGATTCTAGTTGAACCCCAAACCACCCCCGATCATTCTATTTGCGAGTCCCAGGTGCGGCTCGAGGGTAGTTGCATAGTGTAGGTCCTCCTTGACGCCGATACGAGGGTATCACGGAACAAGTTCTCCGTGGTTACCTTGTAGGGAGTTCGAGTAGTGTCTCACTCCTATCTTTATTTTTCCACGTTTGTTTTTTATTCTTATCATCTTGGTATCAGAGCAAGGCTCGGGTTTTGTTTCTACAGACCCCCGACCCTTGATTCTTCGTGCCTAGGTCGATTCCTATCTTTAGTTTCTTGTTTGTTGTTATTGAAAGAAGAAAATTACAAAAAAATTGAAAAATCTAAAATTTTGGTGTATCTTGTTGGTTTGGATGAATTATGATATGGGTGTTATAGATTCTTGATCGTGGATGAATTCCCGTTACTTGGGTACCAAAATTGTTGGAATTGGTGAAGTTTGAAAAATCGAAACCCTAATTGCCCTTAAACCCTTGATGAACTTGTTCTTGATGATTTTTTTTGCTTGATTCTTGGGTTGGATTGATGTTGGATTGAAAACTTGATATTGGGGATTGATCTTCATTGAAAAACAAATGAATCGGTACCAACTTTGTGGGATTTGAACCTATATAACACCTACTTTGATGAATCACAATCCATTTTGAAACCCTTTGATAAACCCTTGTGTTCTTGAAGAGGATGAACATGGTGAATTCGTTGTTTTCGATTGGGGTTTGTTAAAAATCATTGGGGTTTGATCTTTGTGGGTAAAACAACATTTGGGTACCTTTGGATTGCTAAAACAACGTGTGGATTGTTGGATATTTGGGTGTTAAAGTCGAAAAACACGTTGTTGAACTGTGCTGAAAAGTTGCAGAGGCGGAGCGCCTCATCACTGGGAGCTCTCTGGATTTCCTGAGGCGGAGCGCCTCCCCTGAAGGGCGGAGCGCCTCCCCCTGTAGGTTTGCCCAGGGCGGACCGCCCACTATCTGAGGCGGGGCGCCTACTTCCTGAAGCTTGGGAATTGGGTAGAAACTTCTAGGATTTCTTGTTTCGTTGTTTGCATTGCTTCCAATTAGTGCTATTAGAGTATAATCCTACTCGATTAGTGCTAATTACTTTGAGCTATTAGGATCATCGTGCCATAGAAAGGAGACTAGAATTCAAAGAAGATCCGTAGTATCTTTTGATTCAAGTCCTCAATTAAAGTGCTTACCGTTCCGATCGAGTCCCATTAACTCCACTCACCCCGGAGTGCATTTGGACTTGATAAGTTGAGTGATTGAGTTGTGGTTCGTTGGTCAACTACTTGAAGCTTTTAGACTCAAACTTGTGTGAAATATCCATCCCCCACTAAACACGAGCGAGCCGAGTGAAACATTTGTGAGGGAGTGGGAGAGGTGTTTTGCTAACGTTTGTTGCTTTTTGTAGGAACTATGGCCAATAAGGGTGATGACTTTGTGAAGAATACCTTGACTACTATCTGGGCAAAATTGGATAGTATGAGCCTACGGATTGAAACTCTTGAAAGAAGGGCCTCAAGGGCCAAAGTTGAGAAGGGGACCCCGAGTGTCCGAATTGAATCCGGAGAAGGCACGAGTCATAGCACTCCTATGACTCCCGAACACTTTGTTGAGCTAAATAACAGGTATGAGCAAAGCAAAGTTGAAGCTCTACGAGAGCGTGGGTTGGGCAATCCCCGACAAGAGGGCAATCCCCTCAACTTGGGCAATCCCCAACAAGTGGGCAATCCCCACTTTTTGGGCAATCCCCAAAGAAATACTCCACTTCCAAAACCCATCCGAAATGTTCCACCCATGGAAGATGTGGAGGAGGATATGGTTGAAGAGGATAATCCTCATGTTTCCCTAGTTGTGAGGAGGAGCTTAGGTGCCGTATTTGTGGAGGATAGTGAGAATGAGCAAAGAGAGAACCTCTTTCACGCTAGATGCCGAGTCATGGGTGTAGTTTGCTCCATGATTATTGACTCGGGAAGTTGTGCCAACATAGTGGGCCAAACATTGATTTCCCAATTGAAGTTACCCACCTTGAAACATCCCAACCCGTATCGATTACAAGGGCTAAGTGAGTGTGGGGAGTTGAAGGTGGAGGAGCAAGCATTGATTGAGTTTGGCATGGGAAGCTATAAAGACAAAATCTTGTTTGATGTTGTCCCGATGCAAGCATGCCATCTCTTATTTGGGAGACCATGGCAATATGATAGATGTGTGGTGCACGATGGCCGGACCAATTCATATACGGTCAAGAATGATGGGAGGAAATATGTGCTCAGACCTTTGACTCCAAGGCAAGTAAGGGAAGACTACAAGCGGATGAGGGAGTTGAGGGAAGCGGCTAAAGCCAAGTCACCCATTGTACTTGAACCCGAGGCAAACGATCTTGTTGTCTTGCCAAAGCGTGATGAAAGTGAGAGTCACTCCACTTCAAATGAGAGAGAAAAGATAGAGAGAAGTGAGGGAGTGACCGGTGACAATCCAAGAGAGGAAAAAGGAGAGGATTTGAGGAGTGATGTGAGTGGATTGTCACCACAAACTACACTTGACCTTGAGGTAAAATTGAGAGAGATGAGAGGTAAGGAAGGAAAAATTGAGAGTGAGAGCACCCATTGTTCTAACCCTTCTTTATCTTATATCTCTTCTTGTGAAAGTTCTTGTGTAGGTACATTTGAAGACAAGTCATTGGAGCCTCAATGTGAGCTTCATGAAGGGGAAGTTGCATATGACACTTCAAACCTTGTGAGTGATCAAGGGAGTACTACAAATGTAAGTGTTGCTTCACCTTTTCATGAACCTACTAGCTACTTGTCTTGTGATGACTCAACACTAGTTGGTGTTTTTGATGCATCTAGTGAGTATACCACTAGTGAAGAGTCTAGTTGTCAACTTGAGTTTGCATGTGAAACACTAGTTGGGAGGAGCACTATGCCACATCATGATGTGAGCTCATTGTTCATTGAACCCCTCCCTAGTGTAGATTTGATAGTTGACCATGATTGTGACCTTCGCTATGACACACCGCTAACCTTTGACATAGGGAAAGATGAGGTAGTTGACCATTCCCTAATTGATATACTTCTATTTGGTGGGCCAATGTGTTGTAGTAAGGATGATTGTTACCTTGAGGAGTCTCTAGAGTGTGAGATGGATCGATTTGTTTTCGAAGACTCCTTGAGTGTGGGTGAAGAACCTAGTCTTGATACCATGCTTGTATTTGACCATGAATTTGAGGTGCATGCTTTTACATTTCCATTGTGTGAAGATAATCTCATTTGTGGTAGCGACTTGTATTGGACTAGGGTGAATCATAGGATGGAACCCCCCATGGTGTGATTCCTTAGGCAACCCATTGCTTGAGAATGTGGGTGGGGTAGATGGTTCTTTGAGTGACCCTCCTATTGCTTGTTGGGGTTATGATGAAGAAGAATCCATCATCAATACCTTTCTTGAGAACTTGTCTTTTGAGAAGGGTTGCCTATTTGATAAAATGGGAGGAGAAGAGGAATCCCTTGGTATGAGTAAGTATGCTCTAAAGAAGGGGAGTGGAGTGCTTGATCCTACTTGTAGGTTGGGCTATTTGATTCACTCCACTCCACATGTTGAACACACCTCGAGGATTGATTGGTATGTTGATTTTGAGCTTAAGGTTCAAGAGGGTTTTGATAGCTTGATCTTGCATTTTTCATGCCCCCATGACCTATTTGCTCATTATCTTGTTGAGTGCATGTTGATCTTTAACCAAGTGCTTATGGTTCTCTTTGGAGACTTGATATTCATGATTGTTTTTGATGCTTGGTTATATCACAAGAGTGTGTTTTCCACACTTCTTGCACTAACCTACTTTCAAAGTAGGATGTTTGCTTGTTTTTGCTTGTAGGTTCTAAGCTCCATGCTAAGGCAGGGAAGATCTTGGAAGAAGCCTATGCCAAAGTGACGATCAAGAAGGACAAAGGAGGAGATTCTTGGCCATCCCGAGGAGTTGATAAAGCCGTGAGAGACCAAGCCTTGATTTCGAGGACGAAATCTTCTCAAGAAGGGGAGGATGATAAGACCCAAATCGAGCAACCATCTAAAAACACCATCCAAGGCCAAGGAAGAGCACTTCAAGGTCATACATTGGGACGCCATGGAAAGAAGAGCATCCGAGACACATTTCGGAGTGTTTGAAGAAGCTTCAGCAAGAGGCGGACCGCCTAGGAATGGAGGCGGACCGCCTAATGCCTGCCTGCTCTCTGGATCTGAGGAGGCGGACCAAGGAGGCGGAGCGCCTCAGTGTGTGGGGCGGAGCGCCTCAGGCTGGGCGCCTCTCCCTGTGCAAGTTTGACCGGGTTTTGACTTTAAGTTGCTATGTAATTCCTAGTATGCCCCTACGTGGCTTATGACTTTAGAACCTACTTAACGGTACTTTAGGCCTTTCCTTATGTCTTGAATGAGGCCTATAAATACTCCATAGCTTAGCATTATTCCTAAGTTAGCTATTATGATGAATGATTGAATGTCAATTGACAATGTTCAAGAGTGGATTCTCTTTGAATAAAAACCCTTTGAGACGGTTTGAGTTTACTAGTGGATTCTAGTTGAACCCCAAACCACCCCCGATCATTCTATTTGCGAGTCCCAGGTGCGGCTCGAGGGTAGTTGCATAGTGTAGGTCCTCCTTGACGCCGATACGAGGGTATCACGGAACAAGTTCTCCGTGGTTACCTTGTAGGGAGTTCGAGTAGTGTCTCACTCCTATCTTTATTTTTCCGCGTTTGTTTTTTATTCTTATCATAATAGATCGTTGCTTAATGCTTCTACGTATATCATTTAATATTCGAGGACGAATGTTCCAAACGGGGGAAGGTTGTTACACCCCGTATGTCCAAAGTGACGTATATCATTCTATAGACATGTTAAGAATGATTTAAGTGAGTTTAAAGTTATAATATGACCATATATGATGTTTATATGTTGAATATAAAGCTTTGGAAAATTGGATTTAAGTTGCGGAAAAACCGACTAACGAATTGCCTTGTAACGAAGCTTTTTCAGTAGTTAATTTCGTATGTTATATGAGGTCTTTTGGGGACATATCATATACCAAATTGAAGGTCTTGGGGTGTAGTTTCTAAAACTTTTGACGGTTTATTCATACAACACAAAGATAAAAAGATATGAGCATCAGAAATCAGGCCAGAAAGAGCGACATAAGCGTAAAAGAGGACTAAAACTGAAATATTTCAAGTATAAAAGGAAAATTCCTTTCATATCTCGTCATTTTCCAGAAAGATAAAGATAGAAACAGTTCTTTCATTTAGTTTTAAGAAAATTTTATGATTTTGAAGGATGGACGTCAATCTTAACTCGAAATTGAAGACAAATTGCGCCAAAATGCTCTACGCGAATAACGTAACGTTATGTTACCTTCAATTTCGTCTATAGCTTGAGTTTTAGAATTACTTCATGGCTAAGTAAAGTGCCTAAGTTCTGTATTATATCTTTTTTAAGCTTTAGAAAGTGTGGAATTCAAAGGAAATAAAGTTTACAAGAAAGAAACTTCAAAGGTATGTAAGACTAGACCTTTCTTTTGGCAAGGCATGTATCTTGTAGCTTTTGAAGTTTTTCTTACTTCCAAACATGGTTTTTCTTGTTGGTTACATGTATATAATAAAGGGAACCTTGTATATACTTAATTTAGTACTAAAACCCAAGGTAAAAGACGCTCAAATCAGCAAGACAAAACATTTCAAAATCTGGAAAATTATTTTGATCTTTGGACAGTATTTAGTATATTGATCATAACTCCTTGTACAAAATTGATATTTAGATTATTTAAGAATCCACAGAACCCTAAAACATATATCTAAAACTTTCCTGAAGACCATGAAGTCTATATCTTTGATCTACACTCTGAAAAATTAGGTCGAAAGGCAGGACAATGGTGCTGTCCAGACATTCTATCTGCGGATTTGTTATGCCATCCAGTCGTCTCATCTTGTTATTCATTTAACATATTTATGTTATCATTTTATCCCGGTATCCATTTCCGTGTGTAGTATAGTTCTGGTTCTGTTTTTGCGGATCATCCAGTTTCAGGGGAAACTCTGCCGAAAATTTTATGGAAATTCAAAGAGTTGGACAAATTCTGAGTTCTAGGTTGTGTCTATAATTCTACCCAGAGTTTTCTTCTCATTCCGTTGAGTCCATATCGATTTTTGCCACATGTGTTATGCCTCATACATGCTTATACTTATATTGTGATCATGTTATGTGTGATTTGGAGTACCCCTATAGAGGCTGGACATTGGACACACAGTCTGGTCGCACAGTTACGGACTTGCACATGGGGACATAACAACTCCTCTGTTAGGCAGTGACAAGTTAAACTCTTCATCAAGTTAAAATGGAACTCAATTAGAGGTGAAACAAGAACTCTTAGTTGTCAATATTAGAGGTAAGAAAAAGATCTTACTTCCTCTTTATATGTTCTACTTCTTTCTTTCTTTATTATTCATTCATCTTGCTTCCATTGTTCTATTGGCCCGGAACAATGGAAAAGGAAAAGTATATTTTGGGCTTTACCTTATTATGAGCAGAAATATGTCTTCTTAAAAGTTATTAATAGTGTGGTTTTTCGGGATGGTTACTCATCAAACATTTCAAGTTGCATTGATCTTAAGAAGCTCAAGATCTCTAATATGAAGAGTCATGATTCACACTTTCTGATGGAGCATCTGCTGCCAATTGCTATTAGAAGATATCTACCTAAAGAAGTTTTTTTGGTGTTGATTGAGCTATCTAGCTACTTTAGAAAACTATCAACAAGAGATTTAGAAATAAAGAACTTAGAGAAACTCCGACAGCGAATTGGTCTTAACCATTCAAATATGGAAGTTATATTCCCTCTATTTTTTTACTATTATGGTTCATCTTGTTATTCATCTCGTAGAGGAAGCAACGCTTGTTGGTCCAGTAGCTTATAGATTGATGTCCCCTATTGAAAGGTATGTTTGTTATTTTATTAAGTTGGCGTATTCTTTTTCTAGTTTTATCATCTTATGAATAATTGTTTTCCTATATTGTTAGGATCCTCGGTCATTTAATACTCTATATTCGTAACAGATCTGCAACGGAAGGTTGTATAGCTGAAGAGTACATTATTGAAGAATGCCTCACCTTTGTTCTAGATATTTAGAGGATGGTGATATTGAAGCAAGGTTTAATCGGCCAAGACGTAATGATGAAGATAATGATGCCAATGCTGGTAGTGAATCTCCCATCTTGTCAAATTTGTTTCCTGCATCAAGCAAGTCTGCTGGGGCTATCAAGACTTTACCTTTACCTCCCTTGGAAATGATACAGGCTCATCGATATGTGTTGGCTAATTGTGAAATAGTTGATGCATTCCGCCAGTAAGTTCTTTCATCATTTACATAGTTAATTTTTTTGATTTATTCAATTTTTTCTTACTTTATTCATTTATTTTGTACTTTATGAACATCCCCATCCAGGAAGTTTAGAAGTGAGGTTGCTAGAACGTATAGTGGCAAAAAGAAGTCCTCGAAAGCTATAGAAGAACATGAGCACAAAAATTTTCACCATTGGTTTAAAGAATATGTAAGAACTATTTCATTTCATCTTTGTTTAATGCCAAATGCTCGTAAAATATATTC
Source organism: Petunia axillaris subsp. axillaris (assembly GCA_029990575.1). Classification (NCBI taxonomy): domain Eukaryota; kingdom Viridiplantae; phylum Streptophyta; class Magnoliopsida; order Solanales; family Solanaceae; genus Petunia; species Petunia axillaris. The sequence continues at coordinate 11,543,813 of JARKNS010000007.1, forward strand.
ATAATGTTCCTAATGCATTTCAAAAACATATAGGTTGCAAGAAAGGATGATGTAGATATCACAACTGAAATTTAATGGCTTGCGTAAAGGGCCAAATAAAATGGCAACAAGAAGATTTAGTGGGTACAATGTTCATGGATTCAAGTTCTGTACTCGTGAGAAAGAGCAAGGATTGAATACATAAAATAGTTGTGTTGTTATGTCTGATAATACCAAGAGATTTTCACGTGTTGTGGAATCTATTGAACAATCAAGTGATTATATGAATTATGATAAATTGGTTGACATCATACAATTAGATTTTTATGGTAAGTTAAGAATTGTGCTATTCAAATGCATTTGGATAGACACTACACTTAATAGGGGAATCAAGATAGATCAATTTGGGATTAGAAGTGTAAACTTTTCCTATTTGATACACACTGGTGCAAATGAAACAGACGAACCTTTCATCTTTGCTACTGATGCTAGCAAATGAAACAGACGAACCTTTCATCTTTGCTACTGATGCTAGAATGGTATATTATGTTGATGATCCAGTTGGTCAAGGCTGGTGTTGTGTTTATCATATGAAGCCTAGAGACATATATGATATGGGAGATGTGAATTCTAGGGATTTAGATGAGCCAGCGATGGAAGACATACCTTTTCGTGAGAAACACATACAAGACATTGAGGACTTGCAATTAGTACGAGTTGATCGGTATGAATAAGAACAAGATGAAACAAATTACAATGATTGTGATAGTAGCAGTGGCAGTGACGAAGATGACTGCCCTATGTTAGACTAGTCTAGTTCTGTTGGATATTACCTTATTAAGTTAGATCTAATTTCCTTTTTTTGTTTTTGTTTACATGAAAACGTTCTTTGACAACTCGGATACATACGATTGTCATTGTTTGTTTCTTTTATTTTAATGTAAACGCTACTGCCTAAGTATTGGACTATCTCGGTACGTATTGTTCTATCTATGTGGCTTTCCATTAATTTTGTATTCCTTTAAGTAACCCTTGCAGGATCATACATAATGAGTAATATGAGGCAAAAGCGCAAGAATTCAGCAGGAGCAATGTTGCAAAAGCTGCGAGGACAACAATGTGACAACAATGACGTGACTTCCCTAGATTTGCAACAACAAATTGGTTAGCTACCTGATCCCGGACTTGCACATGAGGACATAACAACTCCTATGTTAGGCAGTGACAAGTTAAACTCTTCGTCAAGTTCAAATGGAACTCAATTAGAGGTGAAATAAGAACCCTTACTTGTCAAGATTAGAGGTAAGAAAAAGATCTTGCTTCCTCTTTATATGCTCTACTTCTTCTTTCTTTATTATTCATTCATCTTGCTTCTATTGTTCCGGGACGGAACAATGGAAAAAGAAAAGTATATTTTTTGATCTACTTTATTATGAGTAGAAATATGTCTTCTTAAAATTTATTAATAGTGTGGCTTTTCCGGATGGTTACTCATCAAACATTTCAAGTTGCATTGATCTTAAGAAGCTCAAGATCTCTAATATGAAGAGTCATGATTCACACTTTCTGATGGAGCATCTTCTGCTAATTGCTATTAGAAGATATCTGCTAAAGAAGTTTCTTCAGTGTTGATTGAGCTATCTAGTTACTTTAGAGAACTATCAACCAAAGTTTTAGATGTAAAGAATTTAGAGAAACTCAACCAGCGAATTCGTCTTAACCATTCAAATATGGAAGTTATATTCCCTCCATCTTTTTTCACTATTATGGTTCATCTTGTTATTGATCTTGTAGAGGAAGCAATGCTTGTTGGTCCAGTACCTTATAGATTGATGTCCCCCATTGAAAGATATGTTTGTTATTTTATTAAGTTGGCCTATTCTTTTTCTAGTTTTATCATCTTATGAATAATTTTTTTCTTATGTTGTTAGGATCCTTGGCCATTTAATACCCTATGTTCGTAACAGATCTGCAACGGAAGGTTGTATAGCTGAAGGGTACATTATTGAGGAATGTCTCACCTTTGTTCCAGATATTTAGAGGATAGTGATATTAAAACAAGGTTTAATCGGCAAAGACGCAATGATGAAGATAATGATGCCAATGCTAGTAGTGAATCTCCCATCTTGTCAAATTTGTTTCCTGCATCAGGCAAGTCTGCTGGGGCTATCAAGACTTTACTTTTACCTCCCTTGGAAATGATACAGGCTCATCGATATGTGTTGGCTAATTGTGAAATGGTTGATGCATTCCGCCAATAAGTTCTTTCATCATTTACATAGTTCATTTTTTTAATTTATTCAATTTTTTCTTATTTTATTCATTTATTTTGTACTTTATGAACATCCCCATCCATGAAATTTAGAAGTCAGGTTGCTAGAATGTACCGCGGCAAAAAGAATTCCTCCAAAGCTATAGAAGAACATGTGCACAAAAATTTTCACCAGTAGTTTAAAGAATATGTAAGAACTATTTCATTTCATCTTTGTTTAATGTCAAATGCTCGTAAAAAATATTCAGAATGTTCCTAATGCATTTCAAAAACTATAGGAAAAACTATAGGTTGCAAGAAAGGTAGATGTAGATATCACAACTGAAATTGAATGGCTTGCACAAGGGCCAAATAATAAGGCAACAAGGAGATTTAGTGGGTACAATGTTCTTGGATTCAAGTTCCATACTCTGGAGAAAGAGAAAGGATTGAAAATACAAAATAGTGGTGTTGTTATGTTTTCTATTACCAAGAAATTTTCACATGCTGGGGAATCTATTGAACAATCAAGTGATGATATGTATTGTGGTAAATTTGTTGAATTCATACAGTTAGATTTTTATGGTAAGTTAAGAGTTGTGCTATTCAAATGCATTTGGGTAGACACTACACTTAATAAGGGAATTAAGATAGATCAATTTTAGATTACCAGTGTAAACTTTTTTCATTTGATACACACTGGTGCAAATGAAACAGACGAACCTTTCATCCTTGCTACTGATGCTAGAATGGTATAATATTTTGATGATCCAGTTGATCAAAGATGGTGTTGTGTTTTTCATATGAAGCCTAGAGACATATATGATATGGAGATGTGAATTCCATAGATTTAGATAAGCCAGCGATGGAGGACATACCTTTTTGTGAGCAACACATAGAAAACATTGAAAACTTGTAGTTAGTACGAGTTGATCAGTATGAATAAGAACAAGATGAAACAAATCGCAATGATTGTGATAGTTGTAGTGATGAAGATGACTGACCTATATTAGACTAGTTTAGTTCTGTTGGATATTACCTTATTAAGTTAGATCTAATTTTCTTTTTTGTTATTGTTTACATAAAACATTCTTTGACAACTCGGATACATACGATTGTCATTTTTTGTTTCTTTTATTTTAATGTAAACTCTATTGCCTAAGTATTGGACTATCTCGGTGCGTATTGTTCTATTTTTGTGGCTTTCCATTAATTTTGTATTCTTTTAAGTAACCCTTGCAGGATCACATACAATGAGTAATATGAGGCAAAAATGCAAGAATTCAGCAGTAGCAATATTACAAAAGCTGCGAGGACAACAATGTGACAACAATGGCGTGACTTCCCTAGATTTGCAACAACAAATGGTGAGCTACCTGATCCCGGACTTGCATATGAGGACATAACAACTCCTCTGTTAGGCAGTGACAACTTAAACTCTTCATCAAGTTAAAGGTGAAACAAGAACACTTAGTTATCAAGATTAGAGGTAAGAAAAAGATCTTGCTTCCTCTATATATGTTTTACTTCTTCTTTCTTTATTATTCATTCATCTCGTCCTTACTCTGCCTTTCCTTTTTTTAAAAGCTTTTTGAGCCTTCTTTTGTAACTAACGTTGATTATTTATAACACAATGATTAGATACTATTAGTAGAGAAATTACTAAGCGAAAAATTCAACCAGATCAAGTTTGGCAAAAAAATGAAAAAATTATTGTGGAACTCAATGGTGATGGACAAGGTTGTATAATGGTTCAAACTTGCTTGTGAGGTTTATTGGTAAGCTTTCTCAAAATCTAACAATTTGTATTATATCATTTCAAAGATGCGATAGGATGCCTGCTGCCAATAGCCGCCAACAATGGCATTACATTGAGTTAATTTTTTCTATTTCTTTCAAGATATATCATATTTTCTTTTGTTATTAGATATTGATTTATCAATGTGATAATACTTTAACGAGAAATTTGAGTTTGATTATGCTGCTAGAATTAATGGGTGATGCATACTTTATGCGAAAGATGGAAGGCTTACAAATATCACTTAAGAAATAAGCAGTTCTATTCTAATAAACGTAAGCAAGATATAATTGTTAATCTTCCTTTGGGTGTGGATTCTATTGACTGGTCCATTTTTGTGCATCACTATAAAGGGGAGAAGATGAAGGTTAATTCTTTCTCATAGATTATTTTTATTCATGTCTAGCAAAATTTAGTTTATAATTACTGTTGTTGACACCCAATTTTGTCCCGAATTGTTCGAATTAATGTCTAATTATTTTAAGCAAGGTTAATTTTTAAAATTAAAGACAAATTGATTAATTTTGAAGGAACAATGCCAAAATCTCAAACCAGCCCTAATTCTGACCCATCCCCCGCAAAAACCCTTTTATTAACCGTAAAAATTTAGTGTAGGGGCCTGTTTGGCGCGCATTAATTGATTTGTAGCCGTCAAAAACAAATTCGCTGAGAAATAGCCACCTCCGGACAAATCCCAGTATAAATACTGAGACTTTGAACAAAACTTGTTCAAGGCCCCAGTATTTGTACTGGGGAAGCTTCAGTAAACTAACCCCAGTATAAATACTGGGGCTTTGAACAAGTTTTGTTCAAGGCCCCAGCATTTTGTTATGGGACTATGTATAAAGCTTCAGTCCCATAACAAAATGCTGGGGCTGTGAACAAAACTTGTTCAAAGCCCCAGCATTATTATGGGACTGAAGCTTTATATATAAAGTCTCATAACCCATAACAAAATGCTGGGGCTGTGAACAAAACTTGTTCACAGCCCCAGCATTTTGTTATGGGACTCAGCTTTATATATAAAGTTCCATAACAAAATACTTGGGCTTTGAACAAGTTTTGTTCAAAGCTCCAGGTTTTTGTTATGGGGCTAGTCTGGGGTGTTTTTCCAACGCTAATGGAGCTTAAGTGTGCGCGCGAATTTTTGGCTATTCTTCAATGAATTTTGAAACGGTGGATAGTCCCCATTGAGCGCGTCCAAAAATGGCTAGTGATCAAAATTTCCCTTATTAACCCTAAAATCATATTCTTTTACCCATTTTCAAATGTAAAAATTTCGCGCGGGAGCCTGTTTGGCACGTGCTAATTAATCCGTAGCCACCGCGTACAAATTTGCTGAGAAATAGTCATCTCCGGATAAGTCCTAGTATTTTATATTGGAATTTTGAACATGTTAGTTCAAAGTCCCAGTATAAAATATTATGATCACTTAAACACTAATCCCAGTATAAAATACTGTGACTTTGAACATGTTAGTTTAAAGTCCCAGTATTTTATTCTGGGACTTTTTTATATATAAAGTTCTAGGAACTATAAACATGAATCCAGCATAAAATAATGGGACTTTGAACATGTTAGTTCAAAGTCCCAGTATAAAATAATGAGACTAGTCTGGGATGTTTGTCAATACTAATGGAATGTAAGTGTGCGCGAGGATTTTTGATTATTCCTCAGTTAATTTTGAAACGGTGGATAAAACTCATTTAGCGCGTCCAAAAATGGGTATGCATCAAAGTTTCCCTATTCAAATCCCCAATCCAATTGACCCGACGATGCCCTTTTCAGTTCCCCCAAATCCAAATACCCAAAATCATAATAATCCACATTGATTTCCAGCTCAACGATCGTACTTTGACAAATAGGAAAGCTCCAAATTTGTCCTTGCATAGCTCTAATCCAATGTTCGAATCCGAATCGAAAAAAGGTATATTCCCCAAGATTTTTACTCCCTCCGTTTCAAAAAGGATGAACCTATTTCCTTTTTAGTCTGTTTCAAAAAGAATGACCTCTTTCTAAATTTAGAAAGAAATATTCACTTTTACTCATCCCTAGATGATTTGTAGCCACATAAATATCTATAACTTATTTTACACCACAAGTTTCAAAAGTTTTCTCCCTTTATTAAACTTCGTGCAAAGTCAAATGGGTTCATCTAAAGTGGAACGGAGGGAGTATGTTTTAGGGGGAATTTTCCCTCCTTAGTACAACTTTTCAAATTGGTTCTTATCTATTTTTATATTGTTAGAGGGTGTTAGTGCAAATTGGTCCTCAATCTAAAATCCTAGTGGAGCTCATATAAATACCCCCATTAAAAACTTGATGAAGGGCAGTCGTGAACCAAAAAAATTTCCTAAGTTATTTTTTTAGTTTAAAATTTATTCTGAAGTTTCGTCGCTTGGTCATTCGAGTGTCGATTCTTCGAGTCGATTGCCTAGTTCACTGCCCGGAAAAAGGTAATTCTCTTCACTATTTTATTTTCTTATTTGTATGTTTAATCTGCTTATATTATGTATTGTTTATTAAAACCATGAAATTGATGTGTAGTATTAAGAAGCTTGGTTTTTCTTGTAGATTATTTTAGTCACACTTGTGTGGCATATAAGAGCTTGATTAATAACTGGATGATAAATGTTACTCCCTCCGTCTCAAAACGAGTGTCTGGGTTTGACTGGGTACAGCGTTTAAGAAATAGTGAAGACTTTTAAATCATGTAGTTTAAAATGAAAGGTGTATGTAATGTGGGCCAGAGTCTTTAAATCCTGTGGTCCAAAACAAATTTTAGATTTAAAGAGTTGACATAAAAGGAAATAGGCACTCATTTTGAGATAAACAAAAAAGAAAAGGTAGGCACTCATTTTGGGACGGAGGGAGTAATAAGTTTCAACTTTTATAATCTCATCTCCTTAGTCTAGTTTGCTATATGCTCGTTATTTTAAAACTTGGAAAGGTTAAAGATTGAGCTTTGGTCTAGTTAGTCACCACATGTGTTTAATTCTTGAGTATTTGAATGTTGCTTCTTGCTTAAAGCTCAGACCTTGCATTTATAAAATATGGCTCTTTCCTTAAACTTGATATTATTGGCTTAAGTTTAAAAGCATTCATCTTAGTAGAAGTTAGTATTTTCTCCGATGCGATCCTCTGAAAATTGGCACCCTTATTCCATGTTAAGAAGTAACTAGTTAATGACTTGAAGTGTTAATTTATAAGGTAATTCTTGCAGAGTTTTCTTTGGTATTTTATTGAAAGTCCGTAAGTTGCTTTGCTTTATCTGTTAATCTGGCAATGTAATAAGTTTAAAGTCATGGACATCCTACTTAATTTATATATAAATTTTCTTTCTCGATTAGTTATTGCATATCCTTTAGTTTAATCAACTTGCTAACTTTGCATGAAGAATTAAATTATACCTTCCCCATTGTCCTCTACATGTGCATAAGCTTCTCATGTCTGCTATTTCTTTTATAGCTAAGACTTCAATGTGTCAAGATATGTCCTCCTTAGTCTTTAAAGTTAAAATAGTATTAAAGATCCAAGCTTTTTTTTTTTTTTTTTTTTTGCGCTGTTTAAGTTAAGATTCAGTCTCAATAAAGTTTGATCATTGTTCTTTCTTCTTGTTAGAATCTGGGCAAAAATGTTTTGTTCTCAGATTACATGGGAGAATTTTTTTTTTTTTTTTTTTTTGAAAAACCTTTTTGTCTTCTGGGAATTAATGATCTTTCATGATTGATTTAATTTGATACTTGATTGAGAATGAATATAATTTTAGGACTCCATTAGTAAGGTTAGAAGTACTTTTTTTATGTACTAGTTTAATTCAAGGCCTCCATCTTGTTTTTCTTATGTGTAGTATCCATATTTGAGAGGGATTATTGCTTGATGCATCTTACTGCGTTATGACTTCTGTGTTTCAAATGTCCCTATATGAAGAATTAAATTTTGGTGCTTAAAGGGATGTAGTGTAAAGGTTAAAAGTATTTCAGTTGTCACATATTGTAGTGCTCTATTTTGGAATGAATTTGCATTTGACATGCCTAATCTGTTAGTTTGAGTTAATTTTATTCTCATGAAGCCTTGAAGATGGACTGATGTTTATCTTAAAAACCTTCTTTCAAAATTAATAAAACCTCTTATTCAGAATCTCTGGAAGACCTCGCTTTTTCAAAAACAGAGTCTTGCACGCATTAGCTTAATTTGGAAATTGGGTGGCGACTCCAAAAACTCCAAAAGAATTAGTCTATACAGTTGATATTCTGATTTTTACCTTAATGGGTAATGGGGTTCAACAACTTCATATTTGAGAATTTTAGGAACAAAGTTTACAAAACACAATCAATCGTAAGAAGCTCTAAGTCTCACATGTCGATGGTACTAAGAGCAATGCTAGGAGAGATCGCCAAATGGTAAGTTCTTTACATGGATTATATTTGTTGATTCATTACAATATGGAACTTATTCTTGATTTTATATTTTATTGATGATGTTAGGAGAAAAAATTGGGAAGGCTTATATGTCGTAGTGAGGTTGTTCTGTCAACTTTGCTGGAAAAAAAATAGAAATTATATGAATGAAAAGGAAAGATTTTAGCTGTAAGTAATTGCTTAATATATATTTTGTGTTAAGGTTGGACAATTTACTTCCCTGAGTGATGCTTGTGTGTATGTATTTTATGTGAATGGGTGTACATTATTGAATTTTATTCATCACTTTGTAGCAGTATTTTGGACAGCGTAAGGCGCCAAAAGACGACAAGGGTAAATTTCACCGAGGCAAGAGGCGAGGCGCTCGCCTTTTTAAAGTGAGGGCGCCAAATAATGCCAAAAAAAAATATTATAATGCATATAGAAATAACCAAAATCTTAATAGCATAATAATAGCAAACATTTCAATTTAAAAACTAAAAATAGATAGTTTAGAACTTGAATGACTCAATAATTCATTAGACAAGCAATACTAAAAATCTATTCTTCTTCAAGATCTCCAATTTCTTGAATCCCAAGACTATAAGAATGATATTGCCCCTCATCTGCTTGCTCCTCCTTAGACTCTTCATCAACTAGGGACCGACTAGAACTTGAAGTAGGCGTAGCTACTCTTTTGTTACGTGACCTTGAACTTGAAGAATTCCTCCTAAGACCGTAGATTTTCTCATTAACTCCAACTATCGAAGCAACAATACCCAATTTAGATCATCTCCCTCATATACTAGTTCTTCATCTTCAGGGCATCCATCTAACCATTCATTTGCCTCATCAATATTATCCAAGAGAATTGGATCAATGCCAGCTCGCAACTCATAACGTCGCTTTAATATTTTATTATAATTAATGTACACTAGATCATTGAGACGCTTTGGGTCAAGCCTATTCCTCTTTTTTGGAATGAATATGCGCATAAGTTGTAGAGATTAATTGATTGATACTAATAGACATGTTATATAAAAATTAAAATTTAATAAATTTTCTACTCACATGTTCAAATACACTCCAATTTCTCTCACATCCAGATGAACTACATGTTAAACTTAGTACTCTTATAGCAAACTTTTGCAAGTTCGGAGTTTGACCACCAAATTGATCCCACCATTCAACTATATAAAAAATAAATTTAAAGGTTAATAAATATAATCAAGTCAAGTCACTTAATTAAAACTATAAGGACAACCAAACCAACTCGTTTACCTGGCGATGCAAAGTCTCTTGCTCTAACAGTTTGACTACAACCACACATCCCGGATGCTTCTTTGTACTTAGCAAACTCAAGTGTTGTTGCATCTTGTACTTTTTCATCCAGCAACATCTTCTCAACATATTTATGGTAACCCAACCAAACTTCTGCATCTATGCCACTGGTGGATGAATTGTATTTGTAAAACTATCCTGGGTTCAAAATATGGGTTGCTGCATGCAAAGGTCGATGAAGTTGGTCTGTCCACCTTTTATCAATAATTTCAAAAACTTTCTCATATTGCCTCTGATCGCCTTTAAAGCTCATTTTAATAGCTTCTTTGGCTCTATCCATTGCTTCATAAATATAGCCCATAGGTGATTTTTTTTTCCCATTCACCAAACGAAGTACATTGAGCAAAAGACCACCAACTCGAAGTGACCGGACAACTTCATTCCAAAAGTATGTAAAAAGAATAGTTGTGGCAACTTTCTTTCCCCATAATTTCATTTCTAAATCTACTTTATATCCACTGTGGTGAGATCTCCATAGTTCTCAAAATTTTCTTTTGCAAGTAAAGAGCTTACAAAGTCAAGAAAGTCGTTGTAAATCTTGTCTTGCCCGGTTTCACCAAATTTCTATCATTTGTAAATGTTCTCATCAAGTTAAACAACAATGGCCTCTAATAAATATAGGAATATATCTTCACGGCCTTCTTAAAAGTTATAAAAGTAATATTTTAGTAGCCATAAGTATGAAATATAAAGAAAAATATATTAACTTTAAAAAATTTACCTGAAGCATACAGATTTATCTTGAAAATGTCACCAAATATCAAATTGATACAATGGGCGGCATATGGAGTCCAATAAATTTGTGGATATGCACCCATCATCAAGTTTCCCACTTTTACATTCTCACTAGCATTATCAGTCACAACTTGTTCAACATTATCAGGTCCAATTTGCTCAATAGTTGTCTCAAACAATTTGTACATTTTGGAGTGATCTATAGATTCATAGCCAGCATCAAATGATCCAAGAAACACACTACCTCTGGGAGAATTCACCAAAATATTGATGACCATTATCCCATTTCGTGTTGTTCATTTGTCCATCATAATGGAACAACCAAACTTGTCCACTGGACTCTATGTCTTCAACAATATCATCTATCTTTTTCACCTCTTTTTTTAGATAAGTCACCCTTACTTCATGATAGGTAGGAGCAGCCATTCTAGGGCCATGCTGTCCTACAAGCTCAATAAAATTATCAAAAGTAGGATAATTGACACAATTGAAAAGGAGCCCTGCATCATAAATCCATGCAACAAAAGCACTTACAGTCCGCTCCCTTAAAATCTTCTTGGTATCATCAGCTTTTCCTTTTCCCGAGGGACCCGAGCCAACCTTTCCGTGTGATTTTTGTGAGAAATAAAGATTGAGAGGATCTTTCGTCACGTTCTTGAATGATCCACTAGATGACATTTTTTTGATTTTTTGAGGGACGAGACATCATTTCATCATATTCATCCATTTCATCATCTTAATCATTGAGATATTCAAAAGATGCCTCATGTAACATTTGAGCTTTTAACATATTATAACCATCAACATAAGCTTTCATTTCCTCCCTAACTTCAGCCGGACAGAGATCACATAGTTTAATAATTTTATTTCCGCCAATTAAATGGTGTTTATGGCGACTTATACCACTCTAATATATATTTTTACAAAATAAACATATCGCAGAATCTCTAGTACGGCCTGCCATATCATATTTCCAACCTGGGTCTTTCTTTTTATCATTTTTTTTTGCTACAGTATCCTCTGCACTCATTTTACTGTTTTAAAAAAAAAACACTGTGAGCAGACCGGAAAGAAGAGGAAGAAGGAAAAAAAATCTGCTGGAGAACGAAAGAAGAAAATAATGAAGAGGAAGAAAGAAGATAGAAGTTTAAAAAGAAGAAAGAAGAGGAAAATAATGAAGTTAAGAAAGAAAGAAAAAAGATCTGTACCTTTTGCTGGAGAAGGAAAGAACAGTAAGATGAGAAAGATGTGCAACTTCTTTTTTTGTTTTATGAAAAACTCTAATTTTTTGTTTTTATATTTTAAGTCAGCAGCCCTCTTTTTAAAAAAAAAAAAGGCGTCGCCTTTTATCGCCTCGCCACAACGCCTTACGTGCGCCTCAGCTGCCTTTTATTATCCAGCTCGCCTCACTGTAAAAAGGCGAGTAGCCCTCGTCTCACCTTGCCTCAGTGCCTTAGGCGAGAGGCGCTCTCCTTTCAATACATTGCTTTGTAGGACCTAGTACAAACTTTATAAGGCTGTGTTTCCAAAATTCTATTTCTGGGTTGTGTAGCTCACATGCTGATGATGTATAAACTCTCCTTTCTCAGTCCAATGCAACAGCAATGTTGATCTAAAAATTTGAGTTCTAAATACAAAAGCACCTTGGTGAGGCACACTTATCTACTTATAGTATTTAGTAAAATATACAGTCAAATAAAATCCAAAGTTCTGATGCTCGAGAGTATTGAAATCTGATGTATGTCATTGTTAAGAACCAGATCTGTTAATTCCTCCAATAGGTTGGCTGGTTATTGTCCGAGGTGATCATATAGCATGCACTGTAAGACTATTAGGTGTATAATATCAATTCTTATGAGCAAAGGGTGCAAAGACGTACTAAAATTCAATGTCAATACTGTACATTTAATCTCCATAGACAAATTTTTGCTAGCTAAAAGTTGCCAATACATGTAAACCCTTCAAAACACTAATGAATGTGAAGAATGGAAGTTTAGTTCGTCCTTGAAAGTGCCAATATGGCGAAGGTGTTGAGTTTTTTTTTTTTTTTTTTTTTTTTTTTTTTTTTTTTTTTTTTTTTTAGAACTTCGGTTCTTAGATATTAGGAGCCTCCAAAATTCAAAATCCATAAAAGAAATTTGGATAGAATTCTGGACAACTTTGTCCAAGATGAACTTAATCTCGATTGACATGGGGATGTTCCTACTATCTCAATGATTTTATAGTAGGAGTACAACTTCTTTTACATCATTTGCTAGTGTAGCTAGATTTGATTTTTAAAGTTTTGTTAAATGATACAGTTATGCATAAGTTATAGTTGTTCGGTTGTCCCAACCTTTAGGGGTATAAAATGAATGGATAACATCACATAAAATTACATAAGAGAATCTCATTTAAAGATAGTCTTTTTCTTACTTAAGATCATAATTATGACAGTCTCTTGAAATGGACTGCTTTGGACGTGAAATTAAATAAAGAACAAAAGAAGTTTCATATCTTAGACTTGTATACAGGAAGTGGTTATAGTGAGACAAATGAAACATAAAAAGGAGACAAACTTACACTCACCAACTCCACTGCTTGTTAGCCTATTGTGAGCATAACCTTGCTATTGACTAAACAGGTTGGGTTCTGCGCTATATTGTTGGGGCCAAATGTACTATAGGTATGACTGGTTTCTTGATAAGTTACTATAGGCATGGCATTATGATCTCCCCTGTCTCTGATCTTTTGCTTGTTTTCGTTTTCTTCTTTTGTTTCCTATAGTTGGATATAAAATGTCTGTGTTCTGATCTCTAAGTTTATTTTTATGATTTACCGGTTGATGCTTTGACAATGAAAAGCCTATAGCTAATAATAAGTTGCCTTCTTCCCATCCTTGCTACACTTGAACAGAAAGTGAAATTTGTCAAAGATTTGTCTATAATGAGATATAAAGTACACTGTCAGGACATGCACATTGCTAGCTATATTGCTGCTTCTATTCTAGTAACTTTTTTGTTTGACTTTTTTGTAAATGCATATCTATAATAAGAGCAGTAGCTTAGTGATTTGGCCTAGAACAAAAAGGCAATTCCCATTCACAAATACTCTTAGGATCAACTTCAGGATCAAGATAGATTATTTTCCATTCTCCCCTGCTCCAAACCAACTCTTAGAGGGGCTAAAAATTTGAAAAGAAAAGGGGTTGAATTTGAGTTGAAAGAAGTGGATGCTCTTAAAAGTGCTAAAAGTTTGAGGGTTGAAGTTAAACTAGTGAAAAAATGGTCTGCTAGAGATTTTGTTACTCTTTTTTTCTTCTCTGTTTCTTGACTTATGCTTGTCTTAACAGGGCTTTTGGCTTCTATAATCATGTAGTAGTTGAAGAAAATTTGACTATGGGAGGTGAAGGGAAGTAGCTGAATATACTGTTCTGCTCTTTTGATTAATTTGGTATTTATTTTTGTATCTTTTGCAGTTAATAAAAGCTTATTTGGAAATAAAATAAAAAAGGATCAAGATAGATTAGTTCAACAGTAGGATTTTCTTTCTTCTACAATATTGATGAAATGAAAGTACTTTAAAAAACTGAACATGATGGAAAATGAATAGACTTAAGCTTGTCTTTTGGTGCTTTGCAAGTGTTGGAAAGAACTGCCGGGGAATTCAATTAAAGAAGTTAAATGAAAAATTGGTTTATGAGTTTGAAGTGTAAAGGGTGACTGATTCTTGAAACAATAAATCTTAGTGCAGCCATGAAAGCTAAATTTTTAAGTAGCAAAGGAAGTAACATGACAGTAGCTATTGCTAGTAATATTAAGGGTAAGAATTGTTAAAAGATGATAGACATACATAATAGTAAGAGACATGGCCTAAATGTTGAAGATAAAATTTTATAGGATAAGTATGTGTTAGAAATTAATAACGGTAACAGGAACATGAATTGTGTACCTGTTAACACCACAGCGGAAGAATGTATTTACCACCTTGCAATTGCCCAAGTCTACTTTGAATCACTGTTAACACCACAGCGGAAGATTGTATTTACCACCTTGCAATTGCCCAAGTCTACTTTGAATCACTAGGAAACAAAGTTTAATTGTCACCAACTAAATGCCTTGCTTTTGTTTTGTGTCTTTTTGGTGGAATAATAAGAAGAGTGAAAAAGTTACTTCTAGTTCTTTTTGTTTCTTCTTCTTATATATAATATAAAGAAGTTGGAAGAAACAAATGTAACTTCCCATTATCTTCCCCACTCCCCCACTTTTGCATATTCCTTTAGTGGAGGAAGTATAGGAGATGTGGTGGAATGTGGTAACTTCCTTTAACCACATATTCTTATTTCTCCTAACCGGGTCGGATCAGCCCAATTGGAGCGACCCATGACCCGTGATCCATATTCTTACATCTCCCACTTCGCTCATAGTGGGCTGGATCCACAACACAAAAACAAAATCATACACGCAAATAGTTCGTGCGACCTGCGAGCATTAATAAGAGCTAAACCTGTTAAGGTTGTACAATAGCTCCATAAAGAAATCCAATCACATGCGGAAAAGGATTCACTACTAACATGAGGATCTTATTACTCGCAATACCCCAGACATCATTCGCTACTCTGGTAGCTACTTATCTGATCCCTCAACCTCGATTGAGGCGAACTCGAGTTCCTATTTAACTTAGTATCACAATTACACTTGAAACTCTCATGGCAAATGTAATGGTCGACCTGTGAATATAAGTTAATTTATAAATCATTTTAATTGTCTTCCCTTTCTACTCGAATCTATTCATCCCAAATCAGCTGCTTTCCTAGACATGCACCGCATTGCCGAATCACTCGTGGCTATTAGTAACATGCTAAAGTAGCAACACAGATTTGTACTTCAAGAGACAGTAAAAGGTCAAAGGGTATTCTAATAAAAATCAAATTGATTTTTCTTAGGGTCTCACACAATGAAGAAGCAGGGATCCATTCTTCTATCACCCTATTGGTCGATCAGCACACATGGTATGAAACACGTGCTACGGTGTTCTTGCCTAATTTTGGCGCGTGTGTCTCATTTCTAAATATATAAACACCGTACAGATCTTGATCTAGACACTTCTGAATGTCTAACCTGAGTTTTTCTTCAAACAATCCTCAGATCCATTAATTTATGAAAAACTCACATCTGGCTTACGAAACAAGTCATATAGGATATACAAATCCATAAGTCTGAAATCTAATCAAGACCGACCATTTAAACTATTTATGACCTTGTACAATTCAAGGTTTTAATTGGTCTCATCTCTGCACGTTCCTCGACGTCATAGGCGATCGCCCGTGTGAGAGAGCCGATCTCGCGACTTGTTCGACACACTTATCACAAATAAATTCCATCACATGCACATGAGATTTAATACAAACTCAATCATATATATAGATGAGTATAACATTCAAACTGTTCTACAGTACATAAATTTAGTCATATCCTACGCAAACCTAGAGCCATTACATGTTTCTCAAACTGGTCTCTAGATATTGCCTTTGTAAAAGGATCAGCTACCATTTTCAGTGTAGGCATGTATTGTATTGGAACTTCACCACTTGCAACTATGTTTCTCAAGTACTTATACTTGGTATCAATGTGTTTGGTCTTTTCATGATGCTTAGGATCTTTTATAAAATCAATAGCCGCCTGACTATCACAATTAAAATTATCGATCCTTGAGGATTCTTTGCAATATCTAGATGCTCAAAGAATCTCTTCAACCAAACAGCTTCTTGTACTGCATATGTATAAGCTACAAACTCAGCTTCCATAGTTGAAAGAGCAATACAAGTTTGTTTCTTACTTTTCCATGAAATGGCCCCACCATTTAGTAAGAAAGCATATCCAGATGTTGACTTTCGTTCATCCAAGTCACCAGCCCAATCAGCATCTGTATAACCTCTCAACATCAAATCAGATCCACCATAGCATAGTGAATAATCTGCAGTTCCTTTCAGGTATCTAAATATCCTCTTCACTGCTTTCCAATGATCTCTTCCAGGATTGGATTGATACCTGCTAACTAGACCTACGGCATAACAGATATCAGGACGAGTACACAACATAGCGTACATCAAGCTCCCGATAGCACTTGAGTATGGAACTCGAGACATTTCATCCTTCTCTCTTTGCGTCTGTGGACACATTTCAAGACATAAAGCTTCACCTTTCGCTACAGGAGTATCCATGGGCTTGCACTCACTCATCCGAAAGCGTTCCAGAATTTTCTTTATATATGTTTCTTGAGACAGACTCAATAATTTCTTGGAACGGTTTCTTTGGATCTTAACTCCTAGGATATAGTCTGCTTCACCCATATCTTTCATGTCAAATGACTTTGAAAGCCATGACTTGATAATCTTTAGATACTCCAAATTATTTCCAGCCATCAATATATCATCCACGTAAAGAGAAAGAATTACAAACATATCATTGGACCTTTTAACATAAATGCAATGGTCTTCATCAAACATAGTAAAATCATATGAGATCATTTCTTTATGAAATCTCAAGTACCATTGCCTTGAAGACTGCTTTAGACCATAAATAGATCTTTTCAATTTACAGACCTTATTTTCTTGGCCCTTAACGATGAAACCTACAGGTTGTTCCATGTAGATCTCCTCATTCAATTCTCCATTGAGAAAAGCTGTCTTTACGTCCATTTGGTGGAATTCTAGATCCAAACGCGCAACAATAGCTAAAAGTAAGCGAATTGAGGTAAACTTCACAACTGGCGAAAAAGTATCCTCATAATCAATTCCTGCTTGCTGAGTAAAGCCTTTTGCTACCAGTCGTGCCTTGTATCTTTCTATCGATCCATCCGCTTTACGTTTAATTTTCAGAACCCATTTGTTCTTAATTGCTTTACGCTCAGGCGGAAGATCAACTAAGTCCCAGACTTTGTTGGTTCTCATGGACTCTAACTCTTCTTTCATTGCTTTCATCCACTCATCCTTTTCAGGGCTCGATAAAGCCTCGGCAATGGAATTTGGTTCATTCACTTCCGATGCCGATACCAGGAAAACATAATCCTCTATATCATAAGTACGTTTAGGTACACCTTTCCTGGTACTCTTTCTTAATTGAAACTCAAATTCACAAGAAGGATCTTGTATTGAAAAGCTCCCACTCGGATCAGCACCATACTCTTGATCAATTAGATCATCAAATGTGTCAGAAGACACTTGCTGACCATTTGAGTTCAACATTTCATAAAGAGGCTCTTCATCCTTTACTTCACCCTTCTTAGGAAAATCATTTTCTAAAAATGTGACATCTCGTGATTCAATTTCAGTAACACTTCCATCCTCCAATTCACCAATAAACACATACCCTTTGGAGTGTTCTGAGTATCTTATAAAGATACATTTCTTGCCTTTTGGACCCAGTTTACCAAACTTGTTAAAAGAATCTTTTATGAATGCAGCACAACCCCAAGGTCGTAAATAATCCAAGTTTGGTTTCTGGCCGGTCCATAGCTCATAAGGAGTGGAAGGAACTGACTTAGAAGGCACTCTATTCAATATATAGGCTGCAGTTAATAACGCATCTCCCCAAAAAGAGATAGGTAAATTAGCTTGCGCCATCATTGATCTTGTCATATCCAATAGAGTTCTATTCCTCCTTTCTGCTACACCATTTTGCTGAGGTGTATAAGGAATAGTTAATTGTCTGGTGATTCCTTTTTCACTACACAAGTCAATAAATTGTCTTGAAAGATATTCACGCCCTCTATCAGTTCTTAGAGTTTTTATACTCTTGTCTAATTGATTCTCAACCTCATTCATGTATCGTTTGAAGCACTCAAGTGCTTCGGATTTATGAGAAATCAAATAAACATAACCAAAACGCGTGAAATCATCAACAAACGTAATGAAGTACAAGGCACCAGATCTTGCCTTCACGTTCATTGGACCACAGATATCTGAATGGATTAATTGCAATGGAAAGTCAGCTCTCTTAGCCTTCCCAAAAGGTTTACGTGTAATCTTTCCGGCAAGACATTGTTCACAAGTTGGCATTTCAATTTTCGAGAAAGAACTCAAGTGTCCTTCCTTCGCCAATCTATTCATTCTATCTTGCCCAATGTGACCTAATTCTAACATGCCATGTAATAATGTCAACATCTCTATTACTAGAAGAACATGCCATAACACAACGGTCCACATAATAGTCATAAGTAGAAGGATTACAACTCAATACAAAGAAACCATCGTAAAGATGTCCAGAACCATAAAAAACATTGTCTTGAGTAATTCTCACAACATTGCGACTAAAGTTCAAACAGAAACCTAAATTAAGAAGTACAGACACAGATATTAAGTTCCGTCGAATTTCTGGAGCATATAGGACGTCATGCAACATCAAAGTACGGCCACCACGCAAGTCAATCCTGCAAGTGCCAAGACCTTTGACTTCAACCTTCGCATTATTTCCTACATATATCCACCTTGATCCAGATGGTACTCGACGGTACTCCACAAACGCTTCTCGATCACGGGTCACATGGTCGGTGGCCCCTGAGTCTACAATCCACACAGGATAAGATTCAGTTAATAAAACAGTGCTAGAAACAAATGTAGCACTTAGAGATGCGTTTTGAAATGCTACCTTTTTCGGCTCAGTGCATTCACGAGCAAAGTGTCCCGGTACTTGGCAGTTGTAGCATTTCATCTTGCTCTTGTCTTTCTTCTTAAAGAACCGTTTTCCCTTCTTAGGGTTTGGTTTGTTTCTCTTCTTTGAGGGTCCCTCACCAGTCTCCTTGCCCTTTCCGCCTTTCTTCCAATCATTTTTACGCTTGAATCCTGAAGCCTTTTTACCACTTGATTCTGCCACATAGGCAGTGGGTATAGCTTTTGCAGCACCAAGCCGCTCATCTTCAAGTTCAACATGGCGAGCAACATCACCAAAAGTTTTGATGTTGTCATTGTGGGTCAAGTTTACTTTCAGATGTTCCCAATTACTTGGAAGAGACCGGATCACTGCCTGAACCTGCTGCTCATCAGAGAGAATATGACCAGCACTTTTGAGTTGAGCTATCATGTTTGACATCACCCTAAGGTGTTGTTTGACACTGTGGTCATGACGCTTCTTGTAAGTGTCAAATTTGATAGTCAGCTGTCTAAGGCGGGTCACTGTAGTACCCCCATATGTTTCTCTCAAATGTTCCCACATGGCATGAGTAGTAGGGAATTGTTCACACTCGTGAATGAAATCATCCACAACCGAGCTTACAATGATTCCACGTGCAGTGGCATCTTTCTTTTTCCAAGAATTGTAAGCCTCAAGATCCCTCCTATGTTGGGCAGTGTTACCCTCCTCTGGGCAAACCATGACATGGTTAATGGCTTCTAGAGCATCTTGCTCTTCCAGCACATACCACATCTTACGGCTCCAAATGTCATAATTCTCGCCGTTCAGTTTGTCACCCTTGTTTAAGTCAGCAATGATAGTTTTTGATGCCATAGTCTGTTAAATGAAACAATAATGCAAGTGTATTTATTACTCATCATTCTCGCATGTGATATGCACACTTAGGCAAATCAATTAAATAAAACATTAATTTTACACTTAGTATAGAATCGAAAGGTTACTAAGTTTCCATTCATCATCTACAACTAAATGTTCAACTAATATTTTATAAAATCATTTCTCATAGTGTGTATCTCGTTAAGATTTTCAATATCATGTCATTCTTATTTTTTTTTAATTGCCACACATAAAAATTAAACAAATAAAATGACATGTAATCTTACAAACAAATAACAAAGTTTCATTAATAAAAAAAAATAAATTACAAGTAGTTGTAGAGACGATTCTCCCACTCGGCTTCAAATTTAAGAATATAAACCCAAAAAGATTCACTTGGCCAAATCTCGTGATAAATATCAGTTAAAATGCTACCTAAAGGTTCTCCAAGTGAATCTACTAAAATTGCTAAGGCTTCCCAATAATAAAGTTCAATTATGCCAATAGCATCAATTAGTGCATCTCGGGTAAATTGATAATGTTCAATTTGATCAGCCAGTGAAGCCCTAAGCTCTCTAAATTTCTTTTCTCTTTCCCTTCGCATAGCCCTTGCATCCCTTAGCACATTTTGCATCGTCCTGGAAACATCATTCCTTATGACTTCACGTCTTCGGGAATATGTCATACGACGACGTACTCTTCTACCTTGTCCTCTTGCTCGATTTTCAACACCACTCCCACTTGGAGCAAGTCGAGCTTGTCCCTGTTCAGCCATGTCTGTTAACAGGAACAATGAAACAATAAGAATGGACATACCATTCGATATGACAACATATGTCACAACTTGTAGAAGAATGCATGTAAGGGTTGTATACCATCATAATAGTTTGACTATTACGAAGTCATTCGAAGAGAAACACATTTATTGGCAGAACTTCAACACTTCATATCTCACTCATTTTAAATCCGTTTATCATCATATAATATATCAACGGAAAGCTTGTGACGAGTAGATTATGAAAATATATAACCCATATTTTAATTCTAAACCAGTAATTTGCAGAAATCAAATTACAGAACGCTGTTTTTTTTATAAAACTGTCCAATTTTCAGCATAACTTCAAAAATTCATATCTTACTCGTTTTAAATCCGTTTTTGATGTATAATATATCAACGGAAAGCCCCCAAACGAGTACAATCTAAAAAAAATATGTATCATGTCGAAAATTTTTTATGGGCTAGACTAATTTTAATTTTCAGACATTATATTATGCTGTTAACATTCAATATTTTCATCAACCACTATGAAACTTTTGTCTATTATTTTCTTTTCATGTTTTGTACACATACAAAAAAAATATAAAACATCGGCATTAAGTTGGAACAATTAATCCAGGCTCTGATACCAATTGTTAGAAATTAATAACGGTAACAGGAACATGAATTGTGTACCTGTTAACACCACAGCGGAAGAATGTATTTACCACCTTGCAATTGCCCAAGTCTACTTTGAATCACTAGGAAACAAAGTTTAATTGTCACCAACTAAATGCCTTCCTTTTGTTTTGTGTCTTTTTGGTGGAATAATAAGAAGAGTGAAAAAGTTACTTCTAGTTCTTTTTGTTTCTTCTTCTTATATATAATATAAAGAAGTTGGAAGAAACAAATGTAACTTCCCATTATCTTCCCCACTCCCCCACTTCCCCACTCCCCCACTTTTGCATATTCCTTTAGTGGAGGAAGTATAGGAGATGTGGTGGAATGTGGTAACTTCCTTTAACCACATATTCTTATTTCTCCTAACCGGGTCGGATCAGCCCAATTGGAGCGACCCATGACCCGTGATCCATATTCTTACAGTATGCAACTTCATTTGTCAAAACTGATTGACAGAATTTCAGGCCTTGCAGGTTCATGCTACATACTGCCAGGGAATAGGATTTAGTCATTCTTGAACGGATCGCACCAAAGAGGAAATGTGAAACAAAGAAAATACGAGTGGACACTGATTAACTTAGGATTCTTGTCAACAATTGGTTGTATATATACATTTGAAGATGCCAATTAAAGACCTAATATATTGAAGAGATAAAATGTAGCTCCCAATTTTATGTAAATTAAAAGGAATTAAACACATACATGTAGAGTTTGTTGATGGATTGGGTGGGGGAGAGGGAGTAGAAGAAAGGTGAATGAAATCTAATATCTTCCACATAAATTTTGGCATCATATAGCCGTAAGATCTTATGAAGCTAATATTCTGGATGTAAAAGATTGTGTATGTGTGGCTCATGAATAGTTTTGATTGCTGCTAAGTTGTTCTATAAGAAGTATGCTAGTTCCATACAAAATTGAAATTAACTTGTCTTATATTTTACTTGTGGGATAAAATTTTGGAAGATCTATCTCAAGATCAGGAACATGTTGCAACTCTAGGTGTTCCTTTGAAGATAATTGCTCATCCTTATGACGCAATTGAAAAAGTGTATTGGGTAAAACTCGATGTGTTCGGATAGCACTTCGGTATGATGAACCGAAAATAATCGAACTGATGTTCCGAAGGAGAAAGATCGAAGTCAGTGATTGAACTACCGAAGGCGAGCTTCAATGTCACAACCGAAGGCGGACCACGAACTGAGCTTCGGTGACATTCCCTTCAACCGAACAGCAAGGTCATGCCACAGAGGTCATACACTTGAGCCTCGGTGGAACACCTCGGTTCGAGCAGCTCAGCAGCCCACTAACTCTCCTATTAAATGTCCAGAACGTGGGTTGAAGCATGATCAGTCATGGAGAACGCCTATAAATAGCACTTCATTTTACATTGTATTGATTCAGAAAGATATACTGAAACTCTGGCAAAATTTTTACTCACAACAATATATTGAAATCACGCTATTTTCTCGCATTTACGCTTATTCTTAGCATTTTCTTGACTTTGATACGAAGATTTAGTTGTGTTCCAACCCAAATTCGATTTGTGATCCTAAATTGATTTAGGCCCATACAAATTGGCGCCGTCTGTGGGGACTCAGGCATAACGCTTTGTTCCAAAGTTAAACGTTCTTTTTCGTTGAAGTTCATAATCTTTTGACGACAAAATGGCCGATAGTAGTAGAAATCCTACTGAACACTAGTTGGCTCCCGATGGACAGACTGGCGTTCAATCAGATCCTACTTCTTCATCCCCGATGAAAATCGAAGCCTTTCAAGGTTTTGTGGTTGCTTTACTAAGAGCTTTTCAGCAGCGAATGGATGAATAAGCTAACATCAACGCTGAATTTTGCACCTTGATAGACGCGAGGAATAGCTCCACCCTGAATGGAGCCCAGCCTGTGGCCCCAAATAGAGGCATCTCGCTCTTCGTTCCTACGGACGCGATAACAGGATGACCTCGATAGACGCATGGAGCTACCTCCAATGGATGATACTCTAGCCATCATGGCGTTTGAAAAGGGTATCAATGTTCGCAACTCCGACGCCGGTGCTGAGCTGCGAAAAGAGCTTCAGCAGTATCAAACTCTGAAATGGGATGATTTACAAAAACGAGCTTACACCAAGATAATGCTGGAGGAAGCCGAATTTAAAAACAACGGCCGAGGTCACAACTACAAAAATCGAGGCGAATCCTCGTATCGCGCTGAGGCGTCGTGAGGAAACTCGAAGATGAGGTACGAGCCATACACCTCCTCAAGACAGCCTGTCAGCCAAAGGCTGGGAAATTTTGTTTAGAAACTCGTTTGTGAGCCCACATGTAAGCCAACGGCTCGGAGGAAAAGTTCTTCCAAAATCGAACTAAAGAAATTCCTCAGGCCCGACTTTAGTCTCAAAAAACAAAGAATTACCTCGGATCCCTGACTACAACTTCAATATATCGACCTCGGAGCTGGTCAACGTAGTAAAAGGAACCGCCGGGATAAGAATACCCAAAGACACGAGGACTCCAGCAGACAAAAGGGATCAAAATTTGCACTGTGAGTTCCATGCAGATTATGGCCATCGCACCGAGGACTGCAAAGCATTGCGCCTCGAGGTGGCACATTTGTTGAAGAAGGGTGTGTTAGCCGAATTCCTTACCGACAAGGGAAGAGACAACTACACCAAGAACCGAGGTGATGGACAACCACCTCGAGCTCCACCCCCTGAGAGAGTTGTAAATGTTATCACTGGGGGGTCAGAGGTGAATGGGGTGAACTTTGCAGTTGCAAAAAAGTTCGCCAAGCTGTCGATCACCATGGAGAAGAGGACTCGAGTGGGAGGCTTGGGTAAAGAGACTGTGTTTAATGATGACGATTGCGATGGTATGATGTTCCCTCATCATGATGCCCTGGTCATAATGTTGAGAATAAATGACTCGGACATCAAACGAGTTTTGATTGACCCCAGTAGCTCGGTCAATATAATCAGCTACGGGGCCATTAAAAAGATGTGACTTAAAGGGGAAGTCATCCCCAAGGCAATAGTGTTGATTGGCTTCATAAACTCCACTGAGAAAATATTGGGTGAAATCACACTCAAGACGTTTGTTGAAGGAGTTAGCAAGGAAACGCTATTTCAAGTCTTGCCCGAGGACATGGCGTACAATGTCATCCTCAGTAGACCATGGATCCATTCCATGGAGGCTGTCCCATCCACTCTTCATCAAGTGATCAAATTCTCTACCCCATGGGGAGTTCAATCAATAAAGGGAGAGCAACGAGTAGCAAGGGAATGTTATTCGGTTGCATTGAAAAGTGGAGTCGCCCTGACTGGGCCAAAACAATAGCAACTAATGTAACCGGGGTCAAGCAAGGTAGACCCTCGAGGAGAAACTGAAAAGATCCCAGTATGCATTCAAGAGCCTCGGAAAAAAAAGGCCGAGGACTAAACCATTGAAGAATTGGAATTTTTCACGATATTGAAAGATTTTCCTGAAAGAAAGGTGTTTGTCGGCTCGGAGTTGGACCCAAAGTCGAAAAAAGCTATCATCGAAGTCTTAAAGTCCAACAAAGATTGCTTTAATTGGTCCCACTCGGATATGGTCGGTATCGATCCGGAGATCATGACCCACAAACTGAATGTAAACCCAAATTTCACCCCGGTGAAGCAGAAAAATAGGCCTCACGCCGGGGTCAAAAAGAAAGCAATCGAAGACGAAACTACGAAGCTGCAAGAGAATGGCTTCATAAGAGAGGTAAAGTACCCCGAGTGACTGGCTAATGTGTTCTTCGTGCCCAAGAAAAATAGCTAGTGGAGGATATACGTAGATTACACTGATCTAAACAAGGCCTGCCCCAAAGACTCCTACCCATTGCCACAAATAGACAGGTTAATAGACTTCATGGCTGGTCACAAACTGTTAGCCTTCTTTGATGCTTATTCGGGTTAATACAATCAAATCCTCATGGATCTAAAGGACGAAGAGAAGACCTCGTTCATCACTGACCGAGGTACTTTTTGCTACAAAGTGATGTCCTTCGGTTTGAAAAATGCTGAGGCGACATACCAGAGACTAGTGTGTCGCATATTCAAGGAGTATATTGTAAAATCCATGGAAGTCTATATAGATGATATGCTAATCAAGTCAATTAGAATAGAGGATCATCTAAATCATTTGAGGGAAGCTTTCGTTGTTCTGAGGCAATACGGCATGAAATTGAATCGTAAGAAGTGTGCCTTCGGTGTAGGGTCAGGCAAATTCTTGGGATTCATAGTCTCTGAATGAGGGATTGAAGCTAACCCAAATAAGATCAAAGCCATAGAAGAAATCCCCAAGGAGCTCACCGGAGTAAAAGAAGTTCAGCACTTAACTGGCCGAACCGCTGCCTTGAGTCGATTCATCTCAAGGTCTTCGGAGCGATGCCACAAATTCTTCTCTGTCTTGAGGAAGAATAATCACTTCGAGTGGACACCGGAGTGTAAAGAAGCACTAAGGGGGATGAAACGTTATCTGGCTAACGCATCGTTGCTCGCCAATCCAAAAGATGGTGAAACCTTGCTAGTTTACTTGGCTGTGTCCGAGGTGTCAGTCAGTGTTGTGCTGGTTCGGAAAGAGGATGGCAAACAACAGCCCATCTACTATGTGAGCAAGATACTCCTCGATGCTGAGACCAGGTATCCTCACTTGGAAAAACTAGCACTTGCTTTAATTGTTATTGCTCGGAAACTACGACCTTATTTTCAATGTCACCCAATAGCAATATTTTCTACCTTCCCTTCAGAAGTATATTGCATAAACCTGAGTTATCGGGGAGGTTATCAAAATGGGCAGTAGAAGTGAGCGAGTATGACATCACTTATCAACCCCGAACAGCCATCAAATCCCAAGTCTTGGCTGACTTCGCAGCTGATTTTAGTGTTGGGATCCTACCCGAAGCCAAAAAGGAGAACTCAATGTCGAAAGGAACAACTTCGGGACTATGGATACTTTACACCGATGGGGCGACTAATTCCAAGGGTTCGGGATTAGGCATAGTGTTGAAAGCGCCTACTGAGGAGAAAATCAGGCACTCAGTTCGGTTAAAAAATGTGACTAACAACGAACCCGAATACGAAGCAGCCTTAGCGAGCTTGGAGTTGGCTAAAGAAATGGGGGTAGAAAGAGTTGAGTTGAGATGCGACTCACAGCTGGTAGTAAATCAGGTGCTCGATGAATACACGGCTCGGGAGCCCAGAATGCAGCTTTTCTTAGACCGAGCACAGATGATTTTGGCCCAAGTCCAAGAATGGCAAATTAAGCAAGTTCTTCAAGAGGAAATAACCGAAGTTGATGCCTTAGCAAATTTGGGTTCGGCAGTCGACGAAGCCCACTCGAGGACTAATTCAGTGGTTCGGTTGCTTTCTGCGCAAATGTGAGAGATGAAACTGCAAGTCAACTCGGTAGACCACAAATGCGATTGGCGGAGTAAGTTTATCTCTTGCTTCGACTCAGGGACTGTCCCCCAAGATAAGAAAGAAGCTAAAAAGTTAAGGACCCAAGCGGCTTCATACTCTATGATCGAGGGTAATTTGTATAGAAGGTTGTATTGCGGCTCGATGGCCAAAAGTTCGAGTCCAGACGAAGCTAGATATGTGATGGCTGAAATACATGAGGGCGAGTATGGCAATCACTCGGGGAGAAATTCTTTGGTGCGCAAATTACTTAGAGCTGGGTATTATTGGCCCACCATCAGCGCAGATGCTAAGGCCTTCGTGCAATAATGTGATAAGTATCAACGCCACGCTCGAATGATTCACCAACAAGCCGAACCTTTGCATTCGGTCGTGTCACCATGGCCCTTTATGAAGTGGGGAATGGATATTGTTGGTCCATTACCGAAAGGAAAAGGTGGTGTTCCGTTCATTCTAGTTTTATTTGATTACTTTACAAAATGGGTGGAAGCAGGAGCCCTCACCGAGGTGAGATAGAAGGAGGTAATCGACTTTATTAGAAAGAACATCATCTACAGGTTCGGCGTCCCAAGGGAAATTGCTTGCGAAAATAGTAAACAATTTATGGGAGCAGCCATCACCGAGTCTTCAAGCAATGGGGAATCAAAAGAATTGCTTCGACCCCTATCATCCAAGTGCCAATGGCCAAGCGGAGTCTTCGAACAGAATAATAATAGAAAACCTTAAGAAGAGGCTTGATGAGAAAAAAGGCCATTGGCCCGAGGAGTTGCCAGGTGTATTGTGGGCTATGCGAACAACGGAGAAAAACAGCACCGGTGGAACTCCATTTTCTCTCGCATATGGTATAGATTAACTCATCCCCGTGGAGGTGGGCGAACCAAGTCTTCGGTACGCTCACACCACCGAGGATTCCAACCAGCAAGCTATGCGCATAGAGTTGGACCTGCTCGAGGAGAAAAGAGAGTTGGCTCTAGTTCGGTTAGCAGCACAGAAAAGGCAGATCGAGGCATACCTCGAAAGGAAGGCCAAACTTAGAGATTTTGAAGTTGGCGATTATGTGTTAAAGGCTTCGAATCAGTCCACAAAAGAAAAGAACGGGGGAAAGCTTATGGCAAACTGGGAAGGACCTTACTAAGTCAAAGCAATTGTTGGGAAAGGGTCCTATCAAATCGAAGACCTGCAAGGCATACCCGAACCCTTGAAGTGGAACATTTCCAATTTGAAGCGGTACTACTTTTGAAATTGAGGTAAGCGTTCCTTGATCATTTAAGCTTTACCTTTAGCCTCGAGCCGAAAAACGCTCCTAGGGCTTCGGTCGAAATGTACTAACTTGCTCCCCATTTCATTTTGCTTGACCTTTTCAGGAAGCGGATAAAACGACTTCCAGTGGTCGGATCTTCACCAAGATTCACACCGAACACTGAGGGGGAGTAAGAGGCGGGTTGCAACCGAGGTCGATACTAAGCCTCTCAACCGAAGTCTATCTGTTCGACAACCGGGGACTGACACCCAGGGAATAGATTAGTACATTGTAATTATGTCCGATAGTGGCACGTTGTCAATTTGTTTTTACGCCCAAGGTCCACTTCGACTTGGACCTATGTAAAAAGTTGATTACGGCTCGTTGATATTATCAATGAAATAAACTTGATTCAACATCTTTTTGTTTCTATGATCTTACTAACCGAAGTTATATCCTGAATGCATTGACTCGAGGACGAGACGTCGTTCTAAGTTTGCATCGGTTTTATCTAATTAAGTCTTACAAGCAAATTACTTTAAGTGTTCGGTTCATACAAGAGCTAACACTTAAGGCGAAACGCAAAATCATATCATTAAAAGGCCCGAAGGCTAATTGTTTACATCAAAAATAAGTTGACCCGAAGGTCAAGATTATATACATCAGAAGCCCGAAGGCTTACACCAAAAGGCATAAGGGCCTAAACAAACAACACAATACACAAAAGATGAACTACTTGTTCCTAAGGGTTCCCCCCTTCGGCATCTTCACTTCCCTCTTCGTCACTTTCACTCCCTCATCACCTTCGAATTCACCATCATCCGAACCCTCACTTGAGGGAAGGCCATCTACAATCTTTTGAGCTTCGGCAGCAGTGTCCCTGGCTTTAGCTATCTCCTCTTCGAGCATAATTTTCCCAACTTAAACTCACTCGAGTGTGCTGAGTCTAGTCTTAACGACAGCCCAAGCCTCCTCGAACTTCGCCTTCATCGCTTTGACTTCGGCCCGCTCGTTGAGGTAAGCAATTTTTCCTTGGAGTTTTGAGATGTTGCCCCAAAGAGCACGCACTTGATCCACCTGGCTTTGCAGCCCAATAACCTTGGCATTGTATTCCTCCAACTTGCCACGATACTTTTCGCCTGCTTCAAGAACTTCGGTTTAGGCTTTAAAGATTTTGGCTTCAAGTCGAGCATTTTCGAGGCTCAGCCTCGAACGCTCATTAGTAAACTCGTTTGTCACAGCCTGAACCCTAGCCTCAGCGGATTCTAAAACCCCATGCAGGTCAGCCTTAGCTTTAGCTGATGCCTCGTTAGCAGCTCTAACTCTTCATTCAAAGTAGCAAATTGGGCTTCCAGCTCGGCGATTCTACCCACAAATTCCCTCTTTTGCTCTCCCCAGGCAGCGGACGCTGCCGGTACTTGCTCGGCTCGGTCGCGCTTGAGGTGGATAGCTTGCAACGCCAGCACCAAGCTCTGCATAAGACTAAAGTATTAGCATCGGGAGAAAAGAAAAGGTAAATCATGCGAACAAAAGTGCATGAAAACTTACTCGAATGGCAGAGGCGGCTGAAACACCCATCAAACTCATAGGGCTGAGATTCTGAAGGGCGTGAGCCTCGGTAGATCCAAGCATAGCATCAAGGGCAGCGACGTCCTCTTTGGTAGGATCCAGCAGATTGGCCTCAGGGGAAATTTCCAACACCCGAGGTGCAGCGTTCGAAGCCTTAGCCAAAGCTCGGGAAGCCTTAACCATGCTTTTGATCAGGCCCTCGCCTGCTTTAGCCTTGCCCTTCCGCTTGGCAGCCTCTTGGTCAGACTCTTCCACGTTTATCACCTCGGTCACCCTAAGGACCTCGGTAGCTGGCTTTGGAGTCACCTCGGGAATTGGCTCTGGAGCTACCTCGGCAGCCGCTGGATAAACCCCTTCGTCGCTGGACTCATCGACAAGACCTCAGCACTTTGTGGTCACCGCTTCGGAAGCGGGGGCGACAACCTCCTCGACCCGAGGTCCTTTCACCTTAGTGGCTCTCTTTGACTCAGCCCAATTCCTTTTAGAGCCTAGGGAAGGGAGAGAAGCAATCTCATAAGTATGAGATGAAGTATAAGTAGGTATGCATATGAACCAACCTATAAAGACGTCATCACCTTGTGAAGATCCTTGGCTCGACGAGCCCTTAGCTTTCTTGTCCCCAGCGAGCTTCTTGGCCAAATTTTCCATTTGGGTGACGCCTTCGGTGGCGTCAATCACCTTCTTTTCCTTCTTTTCCTTCTTTTCCTTCTTTTTCTTCTCTTTCTTCTCCTTCTTCTCTTTCCTTCTCCATCCCCCCTCTCTTCGGTTTCCTACTCCTCTTCCTCTTCAACATCTTTAACAACCCTGTTGGAAAAGCCTAAAGAAAGGGGGAAAAGAAAACATTAAGGAGCAGTTGCTCAGAGCAAACGTTACGAAATTTCAAACATCGGTGATCAGCTTACCATCCTCTTGCACGACCATTGATTTCCTTTCAGAGCGGCTAAAATCATCCACTGCCAATGAGGACGCGTATCCTGCTTCATGACCTCGGTGGCCCATTCGAGCAAATACCCCGGGGGGTTGACTGGAACCTTTTCAGCTGCAAGTCACAAACAGGAAAATAAGCGCAAGCTATAGCGATCGAAGGCCGAAGGTAAAACAATAACACTTACATTGAGCATTCTACGCTTCGGGGAAGCCAGGTTCAGTTGACAACAACCTTGTGGGAATGAGCACATAATGATCATTCCAACCTCGGTCACCCTGGTCTTCACTCTTGCTCAGAATGGCGTAAGATCCCCGGGGTAAGAGGGCTACCACCCCGGCTTTGTGAAAATAGGGATAGTAGAGGGAGATCAAGTGTTGGAAGGTGAAGGGCAATCCAGCTAATTTACTTAAGTACTCAAGGGCTTGTACGACCCTCCAAACCCCGTGCCCCAATTGAGCCAAACACAAATTGTACAATCTACAAAATGTGTCGATTATGGGGTAGACTGGCAAATCGAATCCTATGGTGAAAAGGTATGTGAAAACCGAAGAATACCCTACAACGTGAGTGGAGACAGCTGAGTCTGGGGCTGGAATCCTAATTTCCACCTCGGAACCCCATCGGCAATCGGCACGAACAGTTTCAATCACATCCTCGGTTATCACAGTCGGGGTGACATGTATCTATATATTTCTCTTTTTTCCCTTTTGGGCATCGGATTGAGCATAGACCTTTAGTTCCTTATCATTGTTAAAATTCGAAGGGATGACCAACCGAGGGTCTATCTCCACCTCGAGAGGAATCTTCTTCATCGACTTCTTTGAAGTGACAGCTTCGGTCTGAGACCCATCCTTGCTGGCTTCGGCTTCACCTCTTTGTCCACTTTCCTCTCTATGGACTTCGGTCTCGCCCGCTGGGCCAACTACCTCATTGGCGCTGGTGACGTCATCACCAGCGACGTCACCTCTGTCATCATCGTGATCGTCATCACCATCGTAGACAGCAAAGCTTACTTCAGCCTTTTCACGACCAGCCCTTTCCTTTCGTCGCCTTGGAACGCTAGCCGTCGATGTAGCTTCCCCACCGCCTTCTGCCTCAATCATTTGCAGCGGCGGCACAGTGGGGATAAAATCTCTACCCATAATTGCAGTGGCAAAATGCTCCGCCATCTCGCCAGAGTCACTAGAACCATGACCAGAATTTGCAGCTGACATAATGCTAGATCGGAAAGAAGATTAAGATCAAGAAGGCTGGTTGAAAACTGGAAGCTTTTCTCTTTGTGATTTCTATTGTTTGCAAGAGTTTTGTCAAGTGACGAAGAAAACCTTCAAGTGAAGTATTTATAGATAGTATACACGTGCAAGTGGCGGGGGAAATGATGACTGTAACGTTGGAGGAAGCGAGAAAGTCAGCGCGACCGTTCGGTAGCCAACGAACGGTCGCCACGTAATGTGGAACAGTAATTTGAACAGGCGTATGACTTTTTGAAACTCTTGGATTGGGTTGAGCCACGTCAGCTTCCCGCTCAAATTCATTCCACTCCTCGGCGACCTCGGCACTTATCCGAGGAGTGGGGGGACTATCTTTATTGGGTAAAAATCGACGTGCTCGGATAGCACTTCGGTATGATGAACCGAAGATAATCGAACTGATGTTCCGAAGGAGAAAGATCGAAGTCAGTGATTGAACTACCGAAGGCGAGCTTCAATGTCACAACCGAAGGCGGACCACGAACTGAGCTTCGGTGACATTCCCTTCAACCGAACAGCAAGGTCATGCCACAGAGGTCATACACTTGAGCCTCGATGGAACACCTCGGTTTGAGCAGCTCAGCAGCCCACTAACTCTCATATTAAATGTCCAGAACGTGGGTTGAAGCATGATCAGTCATGGAGAACGTGGACAAGGGCCCTTTAGCCTATAAATAGCACTTCATTTTACATTATATTGATTCAGAAAGATATACTGAAACTCTGAAAAAATTTGTACTCACAGCAATATATTGAAATCACGCTATTTTCTCGCATTTACGCTTATTCTTAGCATTTTCTTGACTTTGATACGAAGATTTGCTTGTGTTCCAACCCAAATTCGATTTGTGATCCTAAACTGATTTAGGCTCATACAAAAAGTATATGAAGCTGAGCATTCAGGCCGTGTGTGTGGTTTGGGTAGCTCTATTTGCCCCTCTACTGCTTTTGGAATACGTCGAAATATCACGGGTTATGTGAATAATGGTGGCTCTAGTAATAATATGTCCCAAGGACATGTTGAAGATCTAGAGAAAGAAGTGGGAACTTTGAAAGAGAAACTGGATACGACGAGACCAAGGAACAACTCCTGCAGACTAATGAATAGCTTGCACGAGCTCAGAATGACTTGGCAACTCTTCATAAGTTTTTACAAGCTAAATTTGATAGTGAACTACCTGCTCTCAACCAAGGTTTCGCTTAAACTAGTGTGCACCGTATATTCTTGAACTGCATTGTCAATCCTCCTATCTTTTTGCTAACAGTTATGATTTTTGGTGGATATTAGCTGTTTGGAATTTTTGCATAATGGATAAAATGTAAAGTTATAAGGGTTTGATTGTTATTAGCAAGTAATTGGTCTGGGAATCTCATTATTTGTAGTATATACCTTTTTTATTAAGTATGCACGGATATCAGGGAGGAACCAGAAGTATTAGTAGTTTTATATATCTTTTATAAAAAAAAAAAATGTAACACTTTAGCCACGGCTTCACCGTGCCTAAAAACTGAAAGCTAT
The DNA here is from genome assembly GCA_029990575.1 of Petunia axillaris subsp. axillaris. NCBI lineage: Eukaryota > Viridiplantae > Streptophyta > Magnoliopsida > Solanales > Solanaceae > Petunia > Petunia axillaris. The sequence continues at coordinate 11,577,179 of JARKNS010000007.1, forward strand.
TTCCTCATTAGCCACGGTTGATGCGTGGCAATATCGTATATTTGTTTTATAGGAGTAATTATTTTGTGTCTATACGAATTAGTAATGCGAGTACCCGTGGCTAATGTCATAACGCATAGCTAAAATTCAAAAAAAATAGGTGGTAAAATTGATTGTGAAGTCAAGTAGAACCGGGTTGCGCTGCTTGATGCTCCGATCGAAAACAAATCAGTGGGGCTATGCATGTCCCTTCATTCCCTCCGCCTTACACGGACTTAAAAGAGTACCACCCTTGTGACTGTAGCTAACTAGTCGTGGATAAAGGTATATAGCCACAGTTTTTCTTTGTATAGCCTCGGTTTCGACCGTGGCTAAAAGGCGTTTTTTTTAGTCAGTTGTATAGGAAAAGAGTATGCATAGTCATCCAATATAGTATAAAATCACCCGTAGAACAGGTCATTAATCTTACCACGAAATCGATTCATGTCCACGTGGACCTACTTATCATGAACATCCCACTTGAAAATAAAATCACGTTCCCAGAGCATTAGTGCACCGAAATCTACATGTTATAATGACGAAAAGCTATGATGAGACCCAAATCGCACCAAGACACTTTCCAACACTTTCCGACTTGTGCCAAGCTTGGAAGATACAATGGACTTGAAGTCAAGGGCTTTGGAAGTGTTCCGGATGGTTTCATCATTAGGCTCCACGCCTAAGGAGGAGGAAGGAGGCCCAGCACAGCTAGGAGCCCCGCCTAGCCTAGGCGCCCCGCCTGGGAAGCTTTCTGCCTAAGTGTGCAAAATGGTGCCAGGCGCCCCGCCTACCTAGGCCCCCAGCTCAGGCGCCCGCCTACCCCAGGCGCCCCGCCTGGACTCAGCATAAGCCAGGCGCCCCACCTAGCCCAGGCGCCCCTCCCAGTTCGCAGATTTAGTAGACTTTTACTATTTTGCCCTACGTGGCTTATTTGTTGAACCTTATTAGTAAGGGTAGTTAAGTCTTTGTGTAAGCTTGGGAAACACTATAAATAGCCAAGCCTAGCTTATTTTACACTTAGTTTATGTTGAATGATGAATTGAATATTGTAAAGAGTGGATTCTCTTTGGGTTTATGAAAACCAACCTTAGTTGGGACTTGTTACTTCTAGTGGATTCTAGTTGCCTAACAACCCCGCCCCGATCATTCTACTTGCGAGTTCTAGTTGACTCGAGGGTAGTTGCATAGCGTAGGTGTTCTTGTCCTTCTCCCGGAGTGTAACGGAACAAGTTCTCCGTTGCTACTTGGGATTAGAGATCGAGTTACGTCTCGTTCTTTATCCTCTTTACTTTCCGCGTTTGAGGCTCATCAGTTTGGTATCAGAGCAAGGCTCGGATTTTGTTTCTACAAACCCCCGACCCTTGGTTCTTCGTGCCTAGTATCTATCCTTTTAGTTTTTCTTGTTGTTGGAGTTATTAGAAAGGAGAAAATTGCAAAAAAATTGAAAAATTGAAAAATACAAAAATTTGGTGTAACTTGTTGATTTGGATGATTTGTGATATGGGTGTTATGGATTCTTGATCATGATTGAATTCCCGTTACTTGGGTACCAAAATTGTTGGAATTGGTGAAGTTTGAAAAATTGAAACCCCAAAACCCCTTAAACCCTTGAAGAACTTGTTCTTGATGAATTTTGGCTTGATTCTTGGGTTGGATTGATGTTTGATTGGAAACTTGTTATTAGGGATTGATCTTCATTGAAAAACAAACAATTCGGTACCAATTTTGTGGGATTTGAACAAGTATAACACCTACTTTGATGAATCACAATCCTTGTTGAAACCCTTTTGTTAAACCCTTGTGTTCTTGAGTTCTTGAGATTGAATCCTGATTTGATTGATTGTTTGATTGAAAATTTGATTGGGTTTTGTTAAGGAAGATCAAAAACAACTGTGGGTATCTTTGGATTGTGAAAACAAGTTGAAAACATCGGATTTGAGGCTTGAAAATCGACTTGAAACGAGTTTGGAACGAGTTGGAAAAGGCTTCAGGCCAGGCGGCCCCGCCTAAGCCAGGCGCCCCGCCTGACTTGGCTACTGCCTAAGTCTCAGGCGCCCCGCCTAGATCCAGGCGCCCCGCCTGGAACACTGCACAGTCTAGGCGCCCCACCTGAGTTTCAGGCGCCCCACCTGAGTGCTGAACGTATTGTTTCGGGTAGATTTTCATAGGTATTTCCCTTTGTTTGATTGCATTAGTTCCGGTTAGTGCTATTAGAGTATAATCCTACTCGATTAGTACTAATCACTTTGAGCTATTAGGATCATCGTGCCTAGAAAGGAGACTAGAATTCAAAGAAGATCCGTAGTATCTTTTGGTTCAAGTCCTCACTTCAAATTGCTTAGCGTTCATCGAGTCATATCAACTCCACTCGCCCCGGAGTACAATTGGCTCGTGAATAGTTGGTTGGGTTGAGGATTGATAGTCAACTACTTGAAGCTTTTGGTAACAAGTCCGAGTGAAATATCCACCACCACCCCCAAAAGAGTGATCCGAGTGAACTCAAGTGAGGGAGTGAGTGAGGTCTTTTACTAACGTTTGTTGCTTCTTGTAGGTACAATGGCAAACGATGGAGATGATCCCATGAAGCATTTCATGGCCACCATTATGGCTAAATTGGAGGATATCTCATTGAGACTTGAAACCGTCGAGAGGAATCAAGTTGAGACCGGTGAGAGGAGGACCCCGAGTGTCCAAATTGAATCCGGAGAGGGCACGAGTCATAGCACTCCTATGACTCCCGGACACTTTGTTGAGCTAAACAAGAGGTATGAACAAAGCAAAGTTGAAGCTCTACGAGAGCGTGGGTTGGGCAATCCCCAATAAGAGAGCAATCCTCTCAACTTGGGCAATCCCCAAGGAAGTGCTCCACTTCGAAGACCCGTTAGGTTTGTCCCACCTCTTGAGCAAGTTGTTGAGGCTCAAGAAGAGGAGGAAGCTGAGTATGGTGATGAAGCCTATGGGTATGATGCTCATTATCAACCTAGGAGGCAAATGAATTGGGGTCGAAATGTGGATCGGGGTAGAGGCCGAGGTCGAGGGCCACCCATGAGATTTGATGGAAGGAATGCTAGGAGAGAATATGTTGCTCATGATGACCACTATGGAGGCCAACCGGAGCCTAACTATGGGGTGCGTGACAACAACAACAATCTCAATAGTGTGAAGCTTAATCTTCCATCCTTTAAGGGAGCTTGTGATCCGGAGGCATATATGGAATGGGTTCTACTTATAGAGAGGGTGTTTGACACAAATGAGATGACCGATGAGAAGAAAGGTACTTATGCTATTTCATCCTTTGAGTCTTATGCTTCTACTTGGTGGGAATCCATAAAGAGGACAAGAAGAAGAGCGGGTGTGCATGTGAATGTGACATGGAATGAATTGAAGGCCCTCATGAATACCAAGTATGTGACTCCTAGATATCGACAAGAGCAACTCAAGAAGCTCTATGATCTAAAGCAAGGTGTCAAGACGGTTCATGAGTACTATGATGAGTTTGAGAAGACCCGATTGGCCTTAGATATGGAGACCGAGGATGAAGAGCAAGCCATGATCCGTTTCAAAAATGGTTTGAGCTATGGTATAGCTTCTCAATTGAGGTTGCATTCTTATCCTTCACTTCAAGACCTATTGGGAGCCGCTATTGAAACCGAGCAATGGCTTAAGGGAGAAAAGTCCACCCGTTACAAGAGTAGCACTCCTACTCCCGTGAACCAACCAAGAGAGTGGAAGACTCCAAATGTAAGCTTTCCAAGTGCCAATGCTAGCAAAGAAGTGAAGAAGCCATATGAGAAGACTACTCCACCTTTGGAAGGTACTTCTAAAACTCGCTTGAGTAATCCTATTTCTACTTCTACTCAATGTTATAAGTGCAAGGGCTATGGACATATTGCTAAAGAATGCTCCACAAAACGAAACATGGTTGTGGTTGGCAATTTAGTGTATGAACAAGAAAGTGAGTCCGAAAATGGAGAAGTAGAGGGGGATGAGGAAGTTGATTGTGAGGAGGCCGTAGAAGAGGATGATGGCCCTCAAATGTTCTTGGTGGTTAGGAGAAGCTTGAGTACCATTGTTATGGAAGAGGAGGTGGAAAGTGATCAAAGGGAAAACCTCTTTCATGCTAGGTGCCGAGTAATGGGCCAAGTATGTTCAATGGTTGTTGATTCGGGGAGTTGTACCAACATAGTGAGCCAAACCTTGATTTCCCAATTGAAGTTACCCACTCTAAAGCATCCAAAACCATATCGTTTACAATGGCTTAGCGAGTGTGGTGAACTAAAGGTGGTGAAACAAGCGTTGATTGAGTTTAGCATTGGGAGCTATAAGGATAAGATCATGTTTGACGTGGTCCCGATGCAAGCATGCCATTTATTGTTTGGGAGACCATGGCAACATGATAGGTGTGTAGTGCATGATGGCCGGACCAACTCCTATACGGTCAAGCAAGATGGGAGAAAGTATGTGCTTAGACCTTTGACTCCAAGGCAAGTGAGGGAAGACTACAAACGAATGAAGGAGTTGAGGGAAGAGGCTAAAGCAAAGTCACCCATTGTACTTGAACCCGAGGTAAACAATCTTATTGTTTTGCCAATGCATGATGAAAATGAGAGTCACTCCACTTCAAATGAGAGAGAAAAGATAGAGAGAAGTGAGGGAGTGACCGGTGACAATCCAAGAGAGGAAAAAGGAGAGGACTTGAGGAGTGATGTGAGGGGATTGTCACCACAAACTACACTTGACCATGAGGTAAAATTGAGAGAGATGAGAGGTGAGGAAGGAAAAATTGAGAGTGAGAGCACCTATTGTTCTAACCCTTCTTTATCTTCTATCTCTTCTCGTGAAAGCTCTTGTGTAGGTACATTTGAAGACAAGTCATTGGAGCCTCAATGTGAGCTTCATGAAGGAGAAGTTGCATATGACACTTCAAACCTTGTGAGTGATCAAGGGAGTACTACAAATGTAAGTGTTGCTTCACCTTTTCATGAACCTACTAGCTACTTGTCTTGTAATGACTCAACACTAGTTGGAGCTTGTGATGCATCTAGTGAATATGCCACTAGTGAAGAGTCTAGTTGTCAACTTGTGTGTGCTTGTGAAACACTAGTTGGAAGGGATGCTATGCCACATCATGATGTGAGCTCATTGTTCATTGAACCCTTCCCTAGTGTAGATTTGATAGTTGACCATGATTGTGACCTTTGCTATGACACACCGCCAACCTTTGACATAGGGAAAGATGAGGTAGTTGATCATTCCCTAATTGATATGCTTCTATTTGGTGGACCAATGTGTTGTGGTAAGGAAGGTCTTGACCTTGAGGAGTCCAAATTGCATGAATTGGACAAGGTTGTTGACTCCTCAAGTGAACCTAGTCTTGATAATTTGTCTATGCTTGATCATGATAGTGAGATGCATGTTTATACTAATCCATTGTTTGAAGGCATTCTCATTAGTGGTAATGACTTGTATCGGACTAGGGTGAATAGCAAATTGGAACCCCCATGGTGTAAAGGAATTGATTCCTTAGGCAACCCATTATTTGAGAATTTGGGTGAGGTAGATGGTTCTTTGAGTGACCCTACTATTGCTAGTTGGGGTTATGATGAAGAAGAATCTATCATCAATGCCTTCCTTGAGAGCTTGACTTTTGAGAAGGGTTGCTTAGGTGATGAAGTTGGAGTTGAAAGGGAATCCCTTGGTGTGAGTAAGTATGCTCTAAAGAAGGGGAGTGGAGTACTTGATGTTACTTGCATGATGGGTTACTTGACTCACTCCACTCCACATGTTGATCACACCTCGAGGATAGATTGGTTTGTTGATCTTGAGCTTAAGGTTCAAGGGGATTTTGATAGCTTAATCTTGCATTTTTCATATCCCCATGGCTTATATGATCACTATTGTGTTAGGTGCATGATGATCTTTAACCAAGTACTTTTTGTTCTCTTTGGAGACTTGATATTTGTGCTTTTAATTGATGCTTGGTTATATCACAAGAGTGTGTTTTCCACACTTCTTGCACTAGCCTACTTTCAAAGTAGGAGTTTTTGTGTTTGCTTGTCGTTGCTTGTAGGTTCTAAGCTCCATGTTAAAGCAAGGGAGATCTTGGAAGAGACCTATGTCAAGGTGACGGTCAAGAGTTACAAGGGAGGAGAGCATTGGGCACCTCGAGGAGATGATGCCAAGGACGTGAACGCGTTGATTTCGAGGACGAAATCTTCTCAAGAAGGGGAGGATGATGAGACCCAAATCGCACCAAGACACTTTCCAACACTTTCCGACTTGTGCCAAGCTTGGAAGATACAATGGACTTGAAGTCAAGGGCTTTGGAAGTGTTCCGGATGGTTTCATCATTAGGCTCCACGCCTAAGGAGGAGGAAGGAGGCCCAGCACAGCTAGGCGCCCCGCCTAGCCCAGGCGCCCCGCCTGGGAAGCTTTCTGCCTAAGTGTGCAAAATGGTGCCAGGCGCCCCGCCTACCTAGGCCCCCAGCTCAGGCGCCCGCCTACCCCAGGCGCCCCGCCTGGACTCAGAATAAGCCAGGCGCCCCACCTAGCCCAGGCGCCCCTCCCAGTTCGCAGATTTAGTAGACTTTTACTATTTTGCCCTACGTGGCTTATTTGTTGAACCTTATTAGTAAGGGTAGTTAAGTCTTTGTGTAAGCTTGGGAAACACTATAAATAGCCAAGCCTAGCTTATTTTACACTTAGTTTATGTTGAATGATGAATTGAATATTGTAAAGAGTGGATTCTCTTTGGGTTTATGAAAACCAACCTTAGTTGGGACTTGTTACTTCTAGTGGATTCTAGTTGCCTAACAACCCCGCCCCGATCATTCTACTTGCGAGTTCTAGTTGACTCGAGGGTAGTTGCATAGCGTAGGTGTTCTTGTCCTTCTCCCGGAGTGTAACGGAACAAGTTCTCCGTTGCTACTTGGGATTAGAGATCGAGTTACGTCTCGTTCTTTATCCTTTTTACTTTCCGCGTTTGAGGCTCATCAAGCTATAAGCATGCAATCGTGTTGTTATTTGATTGAGTAGAAATGTTTGAACGAGTTAAGTAGGTTCACTCAGTTGGGGTTGCCGGGTGTCAGTCACGGCCTATGAAAATTTGGGCCATGACACATAAACCAGTATCACAAATCTTCCTGAAGGCTTCGCGCAATACAAGTAGAGCTTGGAAGAGCGAAAAGCCTAGCTTAAATGCAATCATCAATACGAGTAGTTTTTTAAAGGGAAAATTAGTTTAAGTGCACCTAACACAAATAAACACGCCAGAGATTCAAAAGGCAAGCAAGATGACCTTATAGTCCATCAAATTTTCATACTTGTGTAGTTGTGTACTATTAAGGTAATGCATCTAAAACACCTTTTCTCATATTCACCACAGTATTTGCATGCAAATTTGAAAAACTGAACCCTTTTTCAAAAAAAATTAAGTGCAATTGGTGTTCGGTTGCAGTGATATGAAATATTGAACTAAATCTTTCCATATGAACTCTTATGTTAAAACGCATAATGATGAAAGGTTTTAGTGGAATAAAGCTGAGAGTGAATGAAGGAATATATTATAAAGATAAAAACAAATCCCCTAAATTAGTGGGTAGCTTTTAACTTTTTATGGGGTTGCTAATTGTATATGTAAGACTCTAACACTCTATTTGGATCATTGTTACCTATTGTTTCATAACAATAAGTTCACACTATTAATAATTTAGATAAAAAATAATATTCCATAACGACATGCAAGCAATCATATTATCCAAATAATAGTTATTAACAAAAGTGACATCATATATTTTGTATAATTAAAAAAAGAACATATGGCTTGTAATTAATGAAATCTACTAACTCAAGTTTCACGTTTTTGCTCTATAATTAATGAAATTAAGAATTATACATTAATTAAATTAAGATAAAACGTTTAATGTAATCACACAATAAGATGGCTTGTGAATCTGAAGAGGCAGGGAACGTACAAAGTAATAAGAGAGGCAGGGAACGTACTGTATTTTGAGAAGAGGGAAGATGAGGTCAAAATAACTACTTGGGTGTATTTAAATAAGAAAATATGGTAGAGGGTAAAATAGGATTATAAGGTTATAATTAAGGACATGATGGGAAAGTGTAAAAGCGTAACAATACAAAACCACCAAATCGGTTGTAACAAAAAGTGGGTCTTTTCATTGTTAGGTAACAACGGAACTTAACAATACAATACAACAAAATTAAAGTAACAACCAAAACAAATGTTGTAATCATAATAACAATACAATACAATACAATAGGTAACAATGATCCAAACAAAGAGAGAATGACTTATTAATGATGAATGGGGTAGTTCTTTACAGTGAATACAATCAAAGTTTGTAGCTCAAAAATATCTATATATACTTGTAGTTTGATTCCCTCACCTCGATTACCACCAACCGCTTTGCATTGCCCTCCAACTTCAGCTGCTTTTTCAGTGGGCTGTTGTTCTGTTGCATCTACTGCTGACTTAATTCATAGCTGATTTAAATTGGTTTTTCTGCAAATATAACTCAGACGCAAAGCAATTGTTGCCACAACACAGATTTTTCACCTGTTAAGGACAGCCCGATGCACAACGCATCTCGCGTTCATGCAGGGTTCGGAGAAGAGCCCCACCCCAAGAAGTGTGATGTATGCAGTTTAAACTTATGCAAGCATAAGTGGTTGTTTACGTTTGATAAATGAACGAGTAAAGAATAGCAAGGAAATGATAATCGTCCTGGATCAACAAATTTTTCTCCCTAACATCACGCAGAGACGTTAACCTATCGTCTCCCTTTCGGATCTAAGCAAGACAACCACGAATCACTTCCACTCATTTTGAGTGTGCTCTCCCAGCGTATGATTTTGCATGCTTCATTCAGAAGCATAAAAACAAAACTACTTTTGCAAGTCTCTTTCCGTAATCATCAACCTAAAGAGCCAATTATGGGGCTTAGGAGATTCTAGGACGGTAAAACACTGCTTTCCGCCCTTTACCTCGAAAGAAATATCCTAACCGTGCAAAACATAGATTGTACTTCCATTTCCCATAAAGTAAGTATTTGAAGCCCAAGATTTACTGCACAAAGGCAAAACTTTGGATCTTTTTGACAACTACCCTGTATAAATATAATCCTCCTCTACACGAGATTGCAAGAATAAAATCATCGGCAAGCACCTATGCTTTACACTGCAAACCTGAGTTTTATATCTTGAATTTACAATATCAAGTTGACTGGAAAATAATCAATCAAAGTGCAAGAGTGCAGCTCGCTCAAAAAGGATCACATAGAATCTACGTTTGGAGATCTTATCGACTCAACAATGAGGTGCTCTAACCAATAAAGCCTCAATTTGGTGTTGACCTGCCATTCATGCTATCCTGAGAATTCCTAGGAGGTTGTGCTCCTGAAAACATCTCCATAACAGACCTCAAGGCCCCCGTCAACTCCTCAGGCATCTGTTCACCAAAATTGACATTGATATTCCTGCCTAATCTAATTCTGGGCTCGTCAGTAGAATCAGCATTGATGTTTCCTTCAGGCCTGTTTGGACCATGCTGTCCTTGGAATGCATCTCTTGTCATGTTCATAAACATGTTAGTCAAATCAGGAATGTCATTGCCATCATTTGACATAGATGCAAAGGGCGGTGGCATGGCATGACTTCTAGGTGCCCCACCAGGCTGATGATTTGATTCTTGTCCATGACTCGACGAGGTTGAGGTCTACAAAATACCCGAGGAAAGGAAAATTAAAATTTTTAGTCAAATGCTTAGCATTGCTACATTAGATGGACACTTACAATTGAGGACAGATAAATGGGCAAAAGAATTAAAGTGCAACCAATTTCATTACCACATTGTGAGAGGGCTGAACGAGACATTCTCCATTCATTTCCTCATCAATACATGTTCATAGTAGTTCCCTCACATAATTATGTGGCACTAGATGGTGCCACCACAAAGGGACAGACAGATCATTATAGGTATTGACTATTGAGGTCAGGCCCTGATTTGGGTGCTAGTTATGAACTTGTGATTATCACCTAAATAAATCTACTGAAGCTCTCCAGTAATGCCACAATTGTCAGTTACCTGATCATGCTCCTTCTGTTGCTCTTCTTTTAACTTTTGCTCTGCTACCTACAAGTTTAAAATACGAGAGTCATACTTGTAATAATATTGTGAACACCATTTTCCAGCCAAATAGCCTTAACAATCACAATTAATAACAGGAACTAACCCGTATATATATTTATATTTTTTTTTTTTTTTTTTGAGAAGGAGAACTAACCCGTATATTTTCTTTGATGGAATCATTATTAGGATCCAACTGCAACGCTTCCCAAACAAAGCATTACGTCAGAAATACATTTTTCTTATTTGGAGATTAATTAGACAACAAAATGCACATATTCGTATTTTGGTACTGGTCATCAAAACTCTAACAAGGCTCACAGGGATAATCTGTTAACCTCTTTACATTTCTTCAAGTAGCCAGACTCATTACTGAACGCCACAATATATATTCCCATAACATTTCAATCAAACTACTCCCTCTTAGCAACAGATATTAATCATGCCCAGACTTCATTCACCATAAATTAATGAGGACAAGGTAAAAGAGGAAGAAAGAAAAAAAGGAGGCAAGGAACAGTAAAGGCAGATAGTCGCTGTGGCAAGAGCAGTTTCTTTTAAATGACAGTAGTGCCCTGGGGCAAGTTGCACGTACCCCGACTATTCCATCAGGTACTAGCTACCTCCCGCAAGCAGAGGCACCAGGTAATTTTTCCCACCAAGGTTTAGGAAGAATGGACGAAATCCAAATTTCTTCTACTTGATTTTTGTAGTTTGCTTTAAAGGGTCTACAAGTGTAATCATGACAATAAAATGATTTTACATTAATGAAGTAGGAGGATTTGTTTTTGTCTAAGATATCCAACTGTCTGTCTGAAAATTTGGCTGACCTTTTTTCCTTTCCCAGTAGAGGACTTGTATAAACCTGTTGAAAAGTGAAACTACAGAGGACTGTAGAAATTCCAAATAAGCAGGATTTTAGAAATATGCAGTAATGTTAGTTGAGGATTGTGAAATCATCTTTCAATGCTATGCTTTATTTTCATAAATTGTCAGCATATTTACTGCATTGTCCGTGTTCACATTATAACAGGGTAATAAACAGCATCCTTAAGATAATTGAAATTTTCATATCCAATTCATACTCTCTTTCATTTTCTGCTATTTCTGAAGAAAAAGAAAAGATTTTCAGGCGAGTATTAGATTTTTATATATTAAGACCAGTAGATCCTACATATCGTAGCATATAAAAGTCAATTAAAAGGAAAAGAAAGATTCGAGTGTAACTTTGCTGAAAGAATTCCATGAGTAATGGATGGAAGAACTTCAAATAAAATCTCATAATGAACATGAAATTAGCTGAAACACAATGTATAATCTTATGCGCGGCCACCCCCCCCCCCCCCCACCCACCCACCCACACACATATATATCACATAAGGAAATAACAAAACAACTAGAAACCACACAAGTGCCACATACCAAAGAAAGCTGGATTATAAGGAGGACCATTCTAAATAAATTCACAACACAACTAGAAACCACACCAGCGAGCACATAACATATAAAGCCGAAGCATATTGATGACCATTCACAATAAATTCAAAACTGTAAAGGTACTGCAAATACCAACACTTTCAGAAATTTTAGAAAAGAATAACTGAATTACTAATAAAGAGAAGATATTCTATATCCAACCTTTTTTAAATCCCTTATCTATGGCATCTAGGTACTTCCCTTGAGCATAATAAACAAAACCCAATCTACTGTAAGCCTTGCTGTAATTGGGGTTGATTGCAATAGATTTTAGGCAGTCTTGAACTGCTGCTTCGTATTGGTGGATCTGGGTTAAAGCAGCTGCCCTGATCCATCAAAACAATTACATCTTAAAATAGGTCTTTTGCAATTATTCACGTGCGAGAAAGATTCCACTTACGACTCAGAATTTTCAGAAAATAGAAAAATAGATACTCATAATAATTTTGCATGCGGAAAGCAATAATCATCTTCTGCCATTAGTGTGATAGTGACGCACCTGTTGCAATAGTAAACCGCATTATCTTCACTGAGTGCAATTGCAAAAGTATACAGCTCAATAGCATCAGAGTAAAGTTTTGACTGCATTGCTCTATTACCTATTATAAGAACACCAAATAAGAGATAACTTTCAGCAAACTCTTTTGGGAAAAGAAAGGAAACTTTACAGGTGAAAGGAAACCGCAGCTCCACACAAGAAAATGTCAATCTCAAGTACAAATTTGTGACAATATTCAAGGAAGGCCGCTCTATTGCTTAGAATTAGAAAGTGATTTGGTGAGAACCTTAATGTAGTAACCCCAAAATTTCATAAGCTTTTAGCATCTAAAGTATGTTAACGAACACCCAACGCGTCGTTTTGCATGCTCGCGGAGGCTAAGACATGGGGGATATCGTTGGGTGATATAAATACGTGGGACATGGTTGGACCTAATTTGATCATCGTAGAGTTCTCAAGATATTTTGTTACAAAGTTTGGCAAATCTATAAAATTTGATCAACCGTAAGCGAGAGAAGGCTACAAGGATGTTTTGACGAGGGGAGTAGTAGTTTCGAACAAGTTGGAAATGTTAAATGGAAGAATATCTCAAAATCACACATTCCCAACTTTGAAGGGGAGCATAACACTCAAGATTTAGGAGGAGTTTTGCCATGGTTTTTATTGTAAATTGTAACCCATTATGTATATTTCTAACGCTTCAGACTGTTCGTCAATCGAAGTTTTGTAGACATTTTCACTGAAGGGTGTCTAACGGAAGGATCACCTATAGTCTTGAGGCCTTTTTTTTTTTTTTTGTATAAATTAAAACATTTTATTGAAATTTGGGCAAACAACCCGTATACATGATAAAAAGCTCCATTAAGAGATGATTATAGTCAATCTTATAAGAAACCATCACATATAGTGTTGATATATGACGAAAATACTAAGAACTGTACCTCTTGGCTATGTCCACTCTATAAAACGAGGACCTACGGGGGAAAAGAAAATGGATGAAAATTGAACGGGGTATTCGACCAGTCATTAATACACCTCCAAGGTAGGCATTCGTAGCAGATTAAAATCCAAAATATAAAGTCAAGAATCATCAAGAGCACCTTGAAGGGGAATTCCTAGGGTTTTCTTCAAGAAGGAAATTCCAACCTTTATGAATGGATATTATGATTGTGAGTATTTATGATGGATTATGAAACTTATTGAGTTGGTTGGTGGTCGGAATAGCTATAAATACATAACCGTAAAGATGCCATTAATAGAGTTAGTTGGATGTTCAAGAAGGAGGTGACTAATGTTGTACAATTATAATTTGTTGGGTTTCAATTTGATGATTACAATCCCTTAAGCACTAGAAATGTAGAACGAACCAAGGTTTCACGGAAAAAGAAAAAAAAAACCAAGGTTTCACGCAGCATGAATAATTTGGGATTTTGTTTTAGGCTTAGGCCTAATTCCAAAAATATCCATATGTTATGAGTTGAGTTCTTATGAGATAATATTGTGGAAGAGCAAGAAACGGAATGTAGTTGCTAGATCTAATGCAGAAGCAGAATATCGTGCAATTGTTGTGGTAACTTGCGAACTAATTCAGATCAAACAACTGCTCAAAGAATTAAAGTTTGAAAAAAAAAATAAGTCAAATGGAACATGTGTGTGACGATCTGACAATCAAGTTGCTCTGATATTGCATCAAATCTGATGTTTCATGAAAGAACTAAACACATAGAGATCAACTATTACTTTGTCAGATGAACAAGAGAGTCAAATGATCAACTTGTAGGTACTTTCACCAAGTCTCTAACTGGTCCTTTAATTAGTTCTTGTATATATGACGGCTATCACCAGCTTGAGGGGTTAGCGCTTAGCCCATTTTTATTTGTGTTTTTTATTTGTGTTTGGTGATGGATGAATTGACTCGGAGTATTCAAAGAGAGGTGTCGTGTTGTATGTTGTTTGCAAATGATATAGTTTTGGTAGATGAGACATACAGAGGTGTCAATGAGGAGCTGGAGTTGTGGAGGCAAACTTTACGGTCTAAAGGCTTCAAGCTAAGCAGGACGAAAACTGAGTACATGGAATGCAAGTTTGGTGACACATCTAATGAGTCAGAAGTGGAAGTGAGGCTCGACTCTCAAGTCATTCTCAAGAAGGAAATTTCAAATATCTTAACTCAATCCTCCAAGGTAATGGAGAAATTGACGATGATGTCCCACACCGTATAGCAGTAGGCTGGATGAAGTGGAGACTCGCTTCCGGTGTTATGTGATAATAGAGTGCCAGCTACGCTCAAAGGTAAATTTTATAGAGTGGTCGTTAGACCAACTATATTGTATGGGGCTGAGTGTTGGCCAGTCAAGAACTCACGCATTCAGAAGATGGGCGTGGCAGAAATGAGAATGCTTAGATGGATGTGTGGGCATACTAGGATAGATAAGATTAGGAATGAAGTCATTCATGATAAGATGGGGATGTGTGGGCATACTAGGATGGATAAGATTAGGAATGAAGTCATTCGTAATAAGGTGGGTGTGGCCCCACAAAGAAGATGCAAGAAGCAAGGTTGAGATGGTTTGGACACGTAAAAAATAGGAGGACAGATGCTCCGGTTAGGAGGTGTGAGAGGTTTGTAGTGCGGTGTCTACGGAGAGGTAGAGGTAGACCCAAAAAAAAATTGCGCTGAGGTGATTAGACAGGATATTGCCCAGATCCAGATCACCGAAGATATGACCCTAGAGATAAAAGCATGGAGGTCGAGGATTAGGGTTGAAGGTTAGATAGTATATGAGTGCCTTCTCTCTTATTAGTTGTGTATTATGCCTATATAGACTATTTCCTATCTTAGTCATTGCCTTTATATCTACGGTTGCTATCTGTTTATTATGGATATGCTTTAATTTTATCATTCTCTTTAGCGTGTTATTTCTGTCTTGTTTTTCAAACGTGTTCTCTAAATATTTTATCTAGCTGAGGGTCTATTGGAAACAGCCTCTCCACCGAGGTGGAAGTAAGGTATGCGTACATCCCACCCTCCCAAGACCCCACTTGTGGGATAAAACCGGGTATGTTGTTATATCACTGGCATAGGGGATTTAAGAATATTATGCAGATATGGTGTACATTAGCTAGAATCAACTATACTAGATGCTATCTTTTTCATTTTTAGTCAGAATAGGTGTATGTACTAAGTAAACATCCAACCGTTTGAGGGAATAATCAAGCAATTCATTCCCGCATCTCTTTTTTCTTCACAAGCAAATGTTCCCACAGGAAGATTGAAGTCATAAAATGCATGAAGTATGGATCATTGCAATATTCAAGTTCTTGGTGTAAAATGCAAAATGTATATGATTTTGGTCTCTCATTGACTCCTTATACAGTTAAACAAGACATAGCGTACACACCAGTAATCTCAACACTTGTTGTTTCATCAATAAAATATCTTTACTTTTGGAGAAAAATGCAAATACTGAATACCTTGTGATTTTAAGGTCTCAGCAAGGCTGTTCCGATTGAACATAGCACACCCAGATTTTTGCATTTCCTAAAACCATCAACAAAAAAATTGAGGTGGCAGGAAGATATAAGAGCAATATAAATGCACTAGTTAGTAGATGTACACAAGCAACTAATATGCCTCTGCCTAATTATTAATAATGAACATAAAAATAATTATTCAATCGAAGTATGATTTGCTAAATATTCAGGTTGAACAACTGTTGAGCATTTCTAAATACAGATAACATATCCGGGAAATAAACCAACAAGTGGGAGAATTTCATGGAGTGACGCAGGTGGTTACTATCACAACTTCTCCCTTCGCTATTCTACCAGATTATGACATAGACAATGCAAAAAGGAGAAAGAAGGTTTTAATCTGAATTTCTTTAATGCACCCAGCATGAATGTAGAAAGATATATTTGCAGTTATCATTTTGATCATACACCTTAGAAAACTGCAAAGTATTCAAAAGTTATGGGGGCTATTTGCAGTTAAGCTTGCTTTAATATTATATGCAAGTAGACATAATATTTTTCAATCTGCATAATTTAAATTAAGATGTTAGAAAATAACTTTTCCAGCACTATCGTGTCTTATGACAAGCTAACAATCAACCAAAGTGTATCAACTAAATGAGACACGTAATCTTGTTAACAGTGGCAGAGCTAGGTTATTGCAAGGGGGTTCAATTTAATCCCCTTTGCTGGAAATGATACTAGACAAATAGGGAAAAAACATTTTTTTCCTTATATGCATATTGCTGAATCCCCTTGACATAAGAGGGACAATTCTAGTACTGTTAAGGGGTTCAAAAACTAGTTTAGGTCGTGACATTCTAATATTTCTCTGAATCCCTTTATATGAGTTTCTGCATCCGACACTGCTTGTTAGTATGAGATATGAAAACTTTTATAGCTTACGGATATGATTAAGAAGCGTTCCCTCAAGGACAGATGTCTTAAAGAAGGAAGATGTTACGGCAGCAATCAGATGCTAAACCTAGCCAAACAGTTTTTAGAAGTTCAGAACTGTCCGAGAACTAGTCAACCAGACTAAAGAAACTCCGCAATTTCAATAATTGAGATTCAAAGCTAGTAAATTTTTTTTAACGGCATAAGTCTCCCAATGTTATTATGAAGGCGAAACGCCAAAAGAAGGCAAGGTCTTGATAGGAATCAAAGCGTGGATCATAATCAAGAAGATGTTGAGTCTACTTTGAAAGTGCCAAAAGGACCCATTACAAAATCTGGAACCAACTCCAAGGCCTTCCAAGTATTGACCAAAAACATTAGTGCTTGGGAGAGCACCACAAGTACCTCACCAAATTGGAGATCAAGGTGATGGAAAGAGGGGAAATGCAGTTCAAGTGCAATTGAAGCCATGTCAATGTTATCAAAAAAGAAATGTGCTAAGGCCCATTGGGGTCTTAAACGCAAGCGCAAATAAAGCGTGTGCTTTAACAGAGAATTGCACAACTGAAGAAAAAATACACAATAATAAATTTGTAGTCCAAGACCAGCAACTATAAGCATGAATAACAAATATATCACCAAAGAAAATGAAAATAATTAAGATAAGTTGAACAATCAGTCGCGTCTTCAGGATAATACTCATTGGCAAGGAGTACGCCTTAGAGCCTTGATGAAAAAGCGCCCGCTAAGTGACGCAAAGCGAACATGTTTTCCGCTTCACTTTAGGGCTTAAGTGCCCTTTAAGCGAGCCTTTTACAACACTAGCATGTACAAGAGGAAAGCGAAATCTAGTTCCACGTGTCCAGTTCCTAGCGGACGAACCACAGTTACTTGGATATGCGACTGCAGAAAAACCTGAAGAGTTGGAATCGCCACCCTCTGATGTACGATCAAATAGATGAAGAAAGTTCCTGACCAAGCTCTTTCAACTGAAGAAATGTGATCGCAAGCCTCCTGTAATGCGGTCCCAACATATGTATCCGAGGCCAACTAGTATAAATAGTTTCCTAGCTTTCTTTTTGGTAGAGCCTTTGGATGATTGTATGAACTCCCTTGTGAAATTTGTGTTGAACCCTAGTTCTTATTGAACTCTAAATATCAAAGTAAGGTAATCCACATAACTTGCTAATATGGTCGTCCTTTAACCATTAAGAACTTGGTTACTTGACAGCTTTTTGGGCTCAAGTTGCAAAGGAGTAAGAGAATCACGGAGGTTGAAAACTTGATATCCAGTATAAATTATGAGGCGGGTACCAGTCAGGGGAAAGGCAGGAGAGCCCCTTCTTTGACATATAGATGATCTCAAAATCTTGTCATGTAATGTTAGAGGGCTCAATGATTGAGATAAAAGGAGTCTACTGAAACTTTCTTTACGAAAATGGAAGGCTGATATTTTATGCCTTCAAGAAACTAAATTAAAGAACACTCTCACACAAAAATAAAAAAGAAATGGCTTCTTTTTTCTCTGACTTGGGATTCGTGCCTCTCCACTAAACTCTCTCTCCACTCTCTCCGGCGAGGCCTTTCAGTGTAGAAAACTCTTATTAATATGGGGGAAAATCTTCATTTTATTTCAGGGGACAAGTCCTTTGAACTTACAGGCGCAGGTGGAAAACATAGCAGTTGGTTTCAATTAATAGAGCGTGGTAGGCGTTTCTCCAGTAGAATCAAAATAGACAGTAACAATCTACGTTGGGTTTGCAATGCTCTTAAACAAGCTTCAAGGGGTACAGGGGACTTATACAGAAGATGGGGCAGGAAACAACAAGCTTATCTCTACAGAGTTTATCAAAACTACAACATCTATGGTCGTTACATCAGAATTGAAGCGTGGTTGGGCGACAGGAAATCAGCCATCATCATCCCAGAACTTGATTACAATTATGGCTGGTCAGACATAGCAGAAAAGATCTCAAGTTATCTGGAAAAGCAGGGAAACTCAGGACTTATTCCACCACCAACTCCTATGCAAAAATCATACAATGATGCTGCAAAAATTCAGAGTTGGTCATTAGATGCAGACCAGAGGTTGGAGGAAAATAATCCGCTTTCAAGATGCCTTATCGGGACCTTCAATGATCCCTTTAGTAGCAGCCCAAACCCAGGAGTTATTCAAAAGTGGTTTCACTCCAGGTGGAAGATATGTGCTAGCCTCGTAGTTACCCCTATGGATCACAACCGCTTCTTGTTTGAGCTTCCTTCCAAGCAAGAGGCTGCAAGAATCATGGCTGGAGATTGGTACTGGAATGGAAGGCACTTGAAATTAGAGTGGTGGTCACTCAAAGTGGGGTCGGAAATCAAAAGCAACAAGTTGCAAAACATCTGGATTAAAGCTATGGGGATCCCGCTGCATGCTTGGTCATTGGAGACGTTCAAAACCATTGGTGAACAGTGTGGGGGCTTTGTTGGTGTTGACGAGGATACGAAACTCAGATCTCATCTCTTTTGGGCAAGGATTTGTGTTCGAAATTCAGAGATAAATATTCCGATGAAGCTGGCTTTACCGGTGGGGGAGTGGTGCTTTGATATTAGGATCATGGAAGAAAGTCAGGCACACCTAAGGACCGCTGGTCACTTGGCAAATCCAGCAGTCCAGGATACTGGAGCTGTCGCATCCACCAGCTATGATGTTGAAAAAGTCGTTGAGGGTGTAGCCTTTAATTCAAATTTAAATAAAACCCTAGCTGTAAAACAGGCCCATCATAAGACTAAGGGTTTTACAAATAAAGGCAAAGGGGTTATGGGCCAAGCTGGTGTCCCATATTACAAAGGCCCAAAATCTAAAAATAAAAAGAAACAAAAGGGCCCCAAAATTAATAAGTGGAAAGCTATCAGATACAACTACGATCCTTGTATCTACAGAACTCATGCATCAGAAACAGACTCCTTCTTTGACCCCATCTCTGTAGAGCTGCAATCGCATCTAGCCAACATGGACATAGCAGTATGGAATCAAAGTGGTCAGTCAGAAGCTGATGACGAATCTGAACCCAATTTGCCATGAAACTACACTGCTCCTCTTCAAGTAGTCCAACCTTCTGAAGCTTTGTTGGAGTGTCACTCAGACTTCTCTTCTCAGTCATTGAATGACTTTCTTCCACTGCCATGGCACAACAACAATGGTGAATTCAACATGCAAATAGTTGATAAACCAACCGAAATTGAAACATCAAAATGGTCCAAAATGGCGATGTTTAAAGCTTGTAAGGCGTTCGGAGTCAATGCAACCGGCTTTGAGCATGAAATAATGGGCATCATTATGCGCATGGAGGAGAGAAGAAGGAAGGTAAAATTGCAGCAACAGGAGAAGGCCAACTCCAGTGCAGGAAAGGGAAAGAAAAAAGGGGAAATTGAGCTCAAGAAACTAGAATGGGGTTTACAGGAGGGTAACAGCAGTAGTTCAAGGGGCAGGTCTTATAAAGATCAATCCAGATGAAACTCAAAATCTTAAGTTGGAACTGCAGGGATTAAACAACAGTAATAAGAGAACTACCATCAAATCTCTTATTCCTAAATGGGGAATTGACATAGTATGTTTGCAAGAGACTAAAGTGGAGGTCTGGACCACAAAAATGATCCGACAAGTATGGGATAACAGATGGGTTTCATGGGCAGCACTCCAATCAACTGGAACCAGAGGTGGCATCCTAATTTTGTGGGACAAAAGGAGCTGGAATTGTGTTGATAGCCAGGCAGGTGTCTTTTCAATTTCCTGCAGATTTGAAAGCATGATTGAAGACTTCAAATGGGTTTTAACAGGGGTGTACGGGCCGCACACAAACCCTGAAAGAATTGAACTATGGTACGAATTGGCGGCAATAAGGGGTTTATGGTCAGATCAATGGGTTTTAGGGGGCGATTTTAACGTGGGCAGATATGAAAATGAAAGGCTGAACTGTACAAGAAGATCTAGGGCAATGAGGGGCTTCACAGACACAATTATGGACTTGGAACTCATAGATCCCCCTCTCCAGGGAGCCCAATTCACTTGGTCAAGAGGGGAGGACTCTCAACAGGCATCAAGAATAGATAGGTTTCTATTCTCCACTGAATGGAGTGAAGTGTTCAAAGATGTGAAGCAACTAGCACTGCCAAGAGTGGTCTCTGATCACAAGCCAATACTGCTTCAATGTGGAGACTGGGAAGCCTCGCCATCATATTTCAAGTTCGAGAACATGTGGCTTCAACATGAAGGCTTCCTAGAAATGATTAAGGGATGGTGGCAGTCCTACATAGTGACAGGTAATCCAGATTACATCCTCACCCAGAAATTAAGAAGGCTAAAAAAGGACTTGACAGTATGGAACAAAGAGATATTCGGCAGAGTTGAGACCAAGAGAAGCAAGGCCCTTGAAGAATTGAGTAAACATGAACTTATTGCTGAGCAAAGGGCACAATCCATAGACGAGAAAACAAGGATTTTCAACCTGAAGATTGAAATCCAACAGCTTGCTTTAGCCGAAGAAATTTCCTGGAGACAAAAGTCCAGGTGCTTATGGCTCAGAGAAGGGGATAGAAACACCAAATATTTCCAAAGAATGGCCACCTCTCACCGGAGAAACAACTGCATTGATAGATTAAAAATTGGTGATGAAATCATTGAAGAGAAAAGTCTCATAAAAAATGAGATCTTGAATTTTTATCAAAGGTTGTACACTGAGCTGGAGCCTTGGAGACCAACAGCTAGCTTTGATCAACTTCAATCACTTTCTCATTCAGAAAGTGATGATCTCGAGTCTCCATTCGAAGAATCAGAGGTCTTAGCTGCCTTAAAGTCATGTGCCCCCGACAAAGCCCCTGGCCCAGATGGGTATACTATGGCTTTTTTCCAAAGGTCCTGGGAGTTCATCAAATCAGACATCATGGCTGCTCTAAATCATTTTCATAATCACAACCAAATAGTCAGATGTACAAATGCTTCTTTCATAGCTCTAGTGCCAAAGAAAAAGGGAGCTATTGAGCTCAAAGACTATCGGCCTATTAGCCTAATAGGCAGTGTCTACAAACTGCTAGCTAAAATCTTGGCTGAGAGGTTAAAAAAAATTGTGGGGAAGTTGGTTTCTAATACGAAGAGTGCTTTCATTAAAGATCGACAAATCACTGATGCCTCTTTAATTGCCAATGAGGTCTTAGATTGGAAGCTAAAACAGGGCGACACTGGCATCCTGTGCAAGCTAGACATTGAAAAAGCATTTGATCAACTAAGTTGGTCATATCTTTTAGACATATTGAGAAGCATGGGTTTCGGTGAAAAGTGGATTAAGTGGATAAAATTTTGTATTACATCTGTGAAATACTCAATTCTGATTAATAGAAGTCCAGTAGGTTTTTTCTCCCCCCAAAAAGGCCTCAGGCAGGGAGACCCCCTATCTCCCTTTCTGTTCATTTTGGCTATGGAAGGTTTGACACAAATGTTGGAAAAAGCAAGGCAATTGCAGTGGATTCAAGGCTTCCAGGTGGGTAGAAATCCTACTACCGCAGTCACAGTCTCACATCTCCTGTTTGCCGACGATACTCTCATATTTTGTGGGGCCGAGAGGTCTCAAGTTGCTAACTTAAGCCTTACCCTCCTTATCTTCGAAGCACTCTCAGGGCTTCACATCAATATGCAGAAAAGTGTCGTCTACCCTGTCAACGAGGTCTCAAACTTACAGGAGTTGGCTTCAATTCTATCTTGCAACATTGGTTCATTTCCTACCACATACCTAGGCCTTCCTTTGGGTGGCAAATACAAGTCAGTTGGTTTATGGGATGGTATCATTGAAAATTTTGAGAGGAGATTAGCAACCTGGCAGCTGCAATACTTATCTCTGGGAGGGAGGCTCACTTTAATAAATAGTGTTCTTGACAGCTTGCCTACATATTATATGTCACTTTTTCCAATGCCTAACTCTGTTTTGAAGCACCTAGACAAACTTAGGAGGAAATTTTTATGGCAAGGAAATAGCACCAATCACAAATTTCCCCTTGTGAAATGGTCTAGAGTCACTCAACCAAAACACCAAGGTGGGTTGGGGATTAGAGACCTGAAACTCCACAACAAGAGCATGTTGATGAAGTGGCTTTGGAGATATGGGCAAGCTGAAACGGGACTCTGGAAAGAGATCATTGATGCCAAATATGGAACTCATAACCACTGGAGAACTAGGAGAAGCAATGCTCCCCATGGTGTTGGTTTATGGAAACACATTTGTAGCAACTGGGAGGAATTCTTTCAGAATGTTACACTTAAAGCCGGAAATGGTGCTCACATCAAATTTTGGAAAGACAAGTGGCTTGGAGATTCTCCACTGGCAGTCGCATACCCTGGTTTAGCCCAAATTGCTTGCAACCTTGACTCCACTATTGCACAGAACAGAACGGGTAACAGCTGGTGCCCTCAATTCAGAAGAAACTTATATGACTGGGAAGTTTCAGATTTGCTCTCTCTTCTTTCTACTCTAGAGGACTACAAAATGAATGATCAGGTACCTGACAGTATCATTTGGGGAAACTCTAAGAAAGGGAAGTTCACAGTAAGTGATTGCTACAACTACATGTGCTCTCAGAATAGTATGCTTGACAATTGGCCGTGGAAAATTGTGTGGAGGACTAGACTGCCTCTTAAAGTGTCCTGCTTCACTTGGACAGCTTTAAATGGGGCATGTCTAACACAGGACAATCTCACCAAAAGGAACATAGTCTTGGTTAATAGATGCTACATGTGTCAGAATAACTCTGAGAGTATTAACCATATCTTCTTGCATTGTCCAGCAGCTGCTGCTATTTGGAACCTTTTCTTATCTATCTTTGGTCTTAAATGGGTCATGCCACAAACAGTCAAACAAGCCTATGAAAGCTGGTGCTTTATGAGAGTTGATAACGCCATCAAAAAGATTTGGAGAATGATTCCAGCTACAATTTTTTGGTGCATCTGGACTGAAAGGAATAGACGATGTTTTGATGGCAACTCAACTCCCCTTCACTCTTTAAAAGATAGATGTTTGGTCAGTTTGTTTAGTTGGAACTTTCTAAGCCCTGCAAATAGCACTGATGTATTTTTGGACTTTATTAGCTCTCTAATCTTAACATAGCCTACTGTAATAGAGCTAATTTTTGTAACAACTTTTGTAACTTTGCATCCACTGGATGCTTTTAATTAATGAAATCCTTACTTCATCAAAAAAAAAAAAGAAACTAAATTACAGCACTTTCCATTACAATATGCACACCAACTGGGACCTGGCAGAAAGGCAGATTATGTCGCGTTAGAGGCTGACGGCACAAAAGGGGGAATTGTGATAATCTGGGACAAAGAAATTTGGAAAGGAACTGAAATCCTTAAGGGGCAGCATTCCATAACTGTCCACTTGAATAATTGTATCTCAGGTTTTGAATGGGTTCTTTCCGGAGTCTATGCACCTACAAACAGAAGGGATAGGTCATCCGTTTGGATGGAGTTGGCAGCCATAAAAGGTTTAACTTCCAACCCTTGGGTAATTTGCGGCGATTTCAACACAACTAGATTCCCAGGTGAAAGAAAACACAGCAATACATGCACAAGGGCTATGAAAGAATTTTCAGATTTCATCGAAGAACTTGAATTAATGGATCCTCCGCTTTCCAGTGGGCAATTCACCTGGTCAAAAGGCTATAATATTAGCGCTGCCTCTAGAATTGATAGGTTCCTGTTTTCAGCAGATTGGGATGACATCTTCAGGAATATCAGTCAATCTAGAATGCCCAGACCTGTTTCAGATCATTTCCCACTACTGTTGCAATATAGTGGTCTAGAAGGTCCTCTTATTTCAAGTTCGAAAATATGTGGTTGAAGCATGAGGGTTTTCATGATGCAGTAAAAGGGTGGTGGGACTCTTTCCAGATTCATGGCAACCCGGACTTTATCTTTGCTAAAAAGTTGCAGCAACTCAAATTAAAGCTTAAGGAATGGAATCAAAACATTTTTGGGAGGCTTGAACACAGGAAATCAGAAATACTGAGGAAGGTGCAATTATTTGATATAGAGACAGATCACAAGGAGCTCAATGAGGAGGAGAAGATCCAAAAAGCTGAACTTTCCATGGATTTGGAGGAAATCGCCAAATTAGAGGAATACTCCTGGCGTCAAAAGTCAAGGTGCTTATGGCTTGAACTTGGAGATAAAAACACCAAGTTCTTTCATAAGATGGCAAATGCACATAGAAGATTTAACCATATAGAAAAGTTGCATACAAATGGAGTTGTTTTGGAAGAAGAAGAGCACATAGATAACGAAATTTTGAGGTTTTATGAGTCACTCTACTCCTCCTCAGACCTTTGGAGACCTCGTTGGGCACCTGAAGACAATCCTTCTATCTCTGAGGAAGAAAGTCAGTGGATGCAAAGGCCGTTTGAGGAAGCGGAGATCTTGGAAGTGATCAAAGATTGCAATGGAGACAAAGCACCGGGTCCGGACGGTTTCACCATGGATTTTTACAAAGGCTGTTGGGATATTATCAAGTTTGACCTTATCATGGCTCTCAATCATTTTTATGCTCATGGAGAATTCGAAAGGAGTCTTAATGCGTCATTCATTGCTCTAGTTCCAAAGAAAAGCAACACACTTGAGTTAAAGGATTACAGACCAATAAGTCTGATTGGAAGTTTCTACAAGGTGCTCTCTAAGCTACTTGCCAATAGACTTAGGACTGTGATGGGAAAATTGGTAGCGCCTTCTCAAATGGCATTCATAAAAGGCAGGCAAATCGTCGATGCTGCACTTATTGCAAACGAGTGCCTTGATTCCAGGATAAAGCAAAGGAGTGAAGGCATTTTATGCAAGTTAAACATCGAGAAAGCTTTTGATAACGTACATTGGGATGTTCTTGTAAACATCCTCAAGTTAATGGGCTTTGGCGATAAATGGATCAAGTGGATTCATTTTTGTATCTCCACTGTCAAACTATCCATCATCATAGACGGAACTCCTAAAGGATTCTTCGCAATGCAGAAGGGATTGCGACAAGGGGATCCACTTTCACCATTTTTGTTCACTTTGGTGATGGATGGATTGAGCAGAATGTTAACAATAGCTGAGGAACAAGGCTGGATAAGGGGGTTAAATCCCAGCATAAGGTCACAGGGTGAACTGCAACTCGCTCATCTACTTTATGCAGATGACTCCCTAATTTTTTGTGATCCTAATAGGGATCAAATCTTGCATCTTAAAATGATTCTTCTGTTCTTTGAACCAGTGTCTGGGCTTCACATAAATTATTCAAAAAGTGTTCTTTATCCTGTGAATGAGATCCACAACATACAGGAAATTGCAGAGACTCTAGGATGCAAAGTAGGGACACTGCCAACCAAATACTTGGGTCTCCCTCTTGGTGCGAAAGCAAACTCTCAAGCAATTTGGAATGATATACTGGAAAAGTGTGAAAAGAAATTGTCTTGTTGGAAGAAAAACTATATGTCACTTGGCGGAAGGCTAGTTCTAATTAATAGCATCATGGACTCGTTGCCTACTTACACTATGTCTCTGTTTCCCCTACCTGTCTCTGTGACAAAAAGACTTGATAAACTGCGAAGAGATTTCCTGTGGCAACGGGAACAGAGAATATAGAACTTTTAATTTGGTAAGATGGGGAAAGGTCACAACAGAAAGGAAAATGGGGGGCCTTGGAGTAAAGAATGTGCCGACTCAAAACTCTAGTTTACTGCATAAATGGCTTTGGAGGTTCAGCCAAGAGGAGAATGCGCTATGGAGATCCATTATTGCAGCAAAATATGGGATCCTCAACCCATGGACTACCAAACAATCATCAACCCATGGGCCATATGGTCCCTGGTGGCACACTAGAAAGTATTGGGATTCCTTTCATTCTAACACCTTCCTGCAAACTGGAAATGGAATGAAGATATCTTTCTGGAAGGACATCTGGTTTGGAGAATCATCCTTAATGGATCAGTACCCAATTCTTTTCAGCATTGCGAAAAACCAGGAAGCCACTATCTCTGAGTAGTGGAATGGACACGGCTGGAACTTTGATTTTCGACGCAGCATCAATGATTGGGAATTGAGCAGCGTATCTTCTATGCTGCTCCAATTGCAAAGTTGCACTCTTTCACCGTCCAAACAAGATACTCTTCAATGGAAAGGTGATCCACGAGGGAAGTTCACTGTTAGAGGCTGCTATCAGTTCTCAAGTAGAATAAATACAAGCATCCCTAATTGGCCTTGTAAGTGCATTTGGAAAAACAAAGCTCCTTTGAAGGTGGAGTGTTTCACATGGGTGGTGGCACATGGAGCATGCTTAACACATGATAATCTACAGAAAAGAGGTGTAAACATATGCAGTAGATGTTCACTCTGTGAGAGGCAAATTGAGGATGCCAACCATCTTTTTATTCATTGCACCTTCACCAAACAGTTATGGGACTTTATTTTGAGTATTGTGGGGATTCAATGGTCAATGCCAAGAACAACAGAAGAGTTGTTGCATTGCTGGTCAAGGATAGGTCTTGGGAAGGTTAAGATGAAGATTTGGAACACACTCCCTGCAGCAGTTTGGTGGTACGGAAGGAAAGAAATGCAAGAATTTTTGAAAGCAAATCTGAATCTGTAATTACTGTTAAATACAGATATATTTCTCTCTTAATTTTTTGGCGTAACATGGCAAATGCAAATGATACCGAGGCCATGATAGACTTTTTGAGCTCACTGCATGACATGTAGTGATGCTACCCCCTGTATATAATTTTTACAGCACACTTTTGTTGCTGGATTTCAATAAAATTCCTTTTAACGATCGAAAAAAAAAAGTTTCTTTTTTTTATAAAGATTTTTAGGCTCAAGGTTCGTATACCTTGAGTTAAGCAATTTGATTGGCAACAGTTCTTATTATCTTGTTTCTTCAAGTTCTTCCTAGATTTGAATAGGTCTAGAGGTTTTATTCTATGGGTTGATTTAAATCATTCATGCCTGTAAGAATTTCTCTTAAAATCTCTGTATATCATGTTTTACATGTCTCTATCTTGTGGTACGAGTTACTGTTTGATTCTTTGTTAAAAACCGAATTGTTCAATTGGATTGGGTTCATCAAACCCATAGGATTCCTATCAGGACTATTGGGACCTAGAGCACAAACAACAACTGAAGTGCAGGTTTTCATGAAAAAAGGTGCAAAGAAGAAAAAGAAATATATACACAATACTATGTGTGTGTGTACAACAGCAACAACAACCACAACAAACCCAGTATTGTGTGTGTGTGTGTGTGTGTAACAAAAGAATAATAACTAGAAACATTTACTACATTTATATGGATAAAGAATTAATAAACTATAATATGTCGAATATTATTGTTTACTCTAGGGTTTAAGCACGTACAAACAAGCCTTTAGCGAAAATGGGTGCTCACTTTAACCTCGGTAATAGTGATGTCAAACAGGAGTAGAAGGGCTTCATTCCACTTCGTAAGTCCTTAAAGCATCGCTCATAATGTTATCAATAGGAGTATGAGCCCTTCTACACTAGCAATGCATTTTAAATCACGTGGAGAACAGCAAAAACTACAATGTTAATGCTTGAAGAAAGCACAACTTATGAAGTAAACTAGTTCACAGATTACACCTCATGGTTGAACAGGAAAACGGAAAAAAACAGGTAGAAGATTGAACCTTGTGTTTCCTCAACTAATTTCATCAAGTACGGAGTACTCAGCCATTACAATCGTAGAAACATGATCAGAGTAACTTGTGTCAGCAGTCAGTATATACCTCCAAAGCACTGTGAAATATCCTTGATGCTCTATCCAGCTGAGCATGATCATCTTTTCCATCTGGCAAGCTTCTGAAATAGTGAGCTTTTTCAAGGGCATCAAAAAACTGGCCAAAGAGCTCGTCTTTGGATACACCTGCAAAGCATCATAAACAACAAAAGTTGATTAGCTTATAGCAAGATAGAGAGCAGGAAAAATCAGAAAGAGGGGCAGTTTTACCTGCCACTGCAACAAAAATACATTGTGGAAGGAAAAAGTACGTAGGCGAACCAAAGTTTAAAACATTTGGATGACATGCTTGGTACAATGAAGAAAGTACATGTATCTAGAAAAGTACTAGCAGAACAAAAGACTACAAGAAAAGTAGATGCCATACTTGCTATTTGTAATCATGTCAGCAGCCAACAGGTATGCCATTTGAACTAAAAGCCCCACTTTCACATTCTAATGAAAATAATTAACCCATATAAAAGTGAAATAAAAGATAGAGTAAAAGCACAATGAGACTAAATAGAAAAAGGCCTGTAGCCCAGAAGAATGATTTTGCTACATCTAACACTCAATCGACCCCAACTTGTTTTGGATTGCGGCTTAGTTGTTGTTTTGTTGTTGTAACACTCAATCGACTACACCTCAATCCCAAAAAAGTTGCGGGTCAACTCAGGATTCTCCAAAACTATAGGTTCTTTCGAAAATCACTTCTATTCCTATACTGACATACGTCTCTAGTATGTCACTACCCAGACTAAAAAAGAAGACTCCTGGCAAACACTAAATCAAATGTAAGTGTAATAACAAATCTAACTTTAAAACATAACCAGCTAGTATCGTCTCTACGGATCCTTTGCTTCCGTGTCTTCTGCTCTTAGGTAAGTTCATACTCAATATGCAATTATAGGTCTCTTGACACAATTTTCCTCCGTGTGCATTTAGATCTACCTCGAATTTTTTAGCACCTTCAATTATCAAGTACCTACGGACCGATGCATATGGAGGTCTGTGAAGGAAATAACCGAAGTTTCTCAAACGAGTTTCTCTCATTTTATCCTCTTTGTGTGCTAATTATACCCTTCGTCAAATGCGATCCTTTTTTTATAACTGAGATATTTTCAAGAGCCAGTGGCGGACAGTTCCAAACACTAGATGGGCCCGCCCCTTTCTCCTCCTCTGCTTAAAAACCATGGCTTTGTCTACGGCAGAGCCCGAACATGTGATGTGCGCTAACACACATCACACATTATACTCTTACACTAGGCCAAAGCCCTAGAGGCTCTGGCAATGTGATCATATTCAGTCTTGTTCAATCAAGCATGATTGCTCAATCATCCTAACATTTGCATTTTAATGGCATTCATCTGGCAGAAATGTTGGCTTAGAGGACCAACATTCACTCCCTTATAACATTGTCAGTCTCATAACCATTTTATAAAACTTGTCCTTCTCTTTATTTAATATCCTCCAATGAAAGCACTCCCATAGCACTCCTCCATTTTAGTCATCCTATTTTAATCTAATGTGTTACAACTTTCATCTAGAGTGTCATTCTATTGGAAGATTGAACTAGATATTTGAGTTTCTGCATTGACATCACAATCCAATTTAACCTCATTTTACCGTCATTCGTGCCTTTTTTAAAAAAATCAAGACCTAGCTTTCATTGTTTTTATGGGTTTAAATTTGTAGCGTATAATAGTTTGTATTACTACTACATATCTAGAGCCATTACTCTCTGTTTTTAAGGTGAACATTTAGTGATGAATAGGAGGAGAGGTCTCTGGTATATACTACGTATACAAGTAGAGAATCTAAAACTCTTACTTCAAATGCTTCTTCATACTCCATAGTTGTAGCATTTAATTGACTCCATTACTTGTTCGTCAACTAACATGATATCTTCCACAAATAATACGCATCATGTAACCTCATCATGTATACTATTTAATTAAATCATCCATAACTATGCAAATAAGTACGGTTTAAAGGCAGACCCAGGTATGTCCACGGTTATGGGAAACTTGCTCTATATCTCCTGTTTTTCTCACAACTATAACCAATCCCTCGTACATATCCAGTATGACATCTATTATTTTTTCACATCAAATGAATATAAAATTT
Source organism: Petunia axillaris subsp. axillaris (assembly GCA_029990575.1). Lineage (NCBI taxonomy): Eukaryota > Viridiplantae > Streptophyta > Magnoliopsida > Solanales > Solanaceae > Petunia > Petunia axillaris. The sequence goes on from JARKNS010000007.1 coordinate 11,607,644, forward strand.
ATTCTTCATTTCCATGGTTATCTAGAGTATAATGAATTACTATGAACTACGTGAATAATTTAAGTCAAAGGCAGCTAGATTTAAGGTATCATTAAACGGAAAAGGGTCAAAAATGCCATCAACTTATGTGAAATGGGGGCACTTTTGCCATCCGTCCACCTATTGAAACAAAAATTCCATTGACGTTGTCTTTTGGCTCAAAAATGCCATTTCTTTGACGGTTGAATGAGCTGGCTCCAGTGGGCCTCATTTTTTTTTTTTTTTTTTTGAGGTGGCCTCTCTTTATTGGTCCACGTAGATTTTAACTCAAATACCAAATTAGATCCAACCCGGTATATATGACCCGAACGTTTACCCGTGTGACTCATTTCTTTCAAAAATTTTGTTTTTCCTTTTATGACTCTTGTTTTCATTATTTAGCTTAAGATTTTCAAATCAATGAAGTTTAATATTCTGATGGGTTGTTATTCCTTGAACAAATTTGAATTTGACAGTGAAAGTTGGATTCAAAATAGTTGAGGTTGTTGTTTGGGATTTCTTGGTATTGATATTCTTCAAGTTTTTCTCAAAATTGGTGGGTGAAATAGTTGCTTGTATCTGGATTATATGTTTTTGTCTTAAACAAAAACTGAGAGTTTAATAAAAGCTAAAAGTTGAGTGGAACTGTTGGGGTCGAAGGCGGATTTCACCATTGAAGAATATCAAATGCTTTAAGTTTTGACACTTGGTTCCTTTGAATTTGAGGATGAAATCTGCAAGCACTTTTTTTTTTTTTTTGTTTATTTTGTTGTTTGTGTTTTTGATGAATTTTTCGGATGATATTGTTCAAAGCTGAAATTGTGGCTAGAAACCAATTAAACACAATGTTATGAGTGAAATCTGAAAGCCACCATTGAAGTTGTTGATGAGCTTTAAAAAAATTGAAATGGGTTTTTTTAATTTTGTTGAAGATTTGATCTAAGTGTTACCTGGATTTGTCCGCAAAGTTGTAAAGAGCATATGGTTGAAAGTATAACAAGTTTGGTTAATATTTGGTGAATTGGTTGAAATTTATGGAATGAATTGGCTAGGGTTTTGTAAGAAAACGATGAAGCTCATGAACACAATAAATTTGTTTCAGATATGAAATAGGCGGGTTTTTTGTCGGGTCAGAGTTAGAAGCTGGTTAGTCTAATTTGATGAATGAGTTGGAAACCAGTTAAACCAATAAGAGAAGGCCACCTGGTTTAAAGATACCCCATCCCGAGCCACATCAGCTTTCTGTCAAAGATATGGCATTTTTGAGCCAAAAGATAACGTCAATGGCATTTTTGTTTCAATAGGTGGACGGATGGCAAAACTGCCCCATTTCACATAGATTGATGGGAGTTTTGACCCTGTTCCGTAAATTCATTCAATAAAAATGACCAGACTTTTCAAAGGCAAAGATATAGAAAAGCGTTATGCTGCTGGCATTAAGCACAAAGCTCAATTAAACTCGTGGGCTTACAGAAGAGGTTCGCTAATCAAGAAACAATATGACTGTATATGTATATATATGCAAGAAAAAGCAATAATTCAATTTAATTACCATGAAAGTTCAAAAAAGTATGTGTACAATAAAAACAACTATAAACAAACAATAATCATTCAGTGAAAGCTGATTGAAAAATTAGAATTAGACAAAGTACACAAAGTAAATATCATGTCAATCAAGTACAAGAACCATTTTGAACCTCTAATTTAGATGTAAAAATACAGTTTTTAAATTTTGAGTGACTAGATTTTTTTTATCAGTTCTCAAATTTCTTATTTTTGATCACTAATAAGTTATTAGCAACCTTTTGTAAATAACTAATCTGTCGCTTTGCCAATTATATTTAGTGCCAAGTGTTTCGCTCTTAAAGACAGAACTCATAGTAACGAGGCGTATGTCTTAGTGTCCTGGTTGCTTGCACTAATGCGCCACATAAGAGAGGTGGAGAGTCTAACTTGGGCTCCACATAACTTCAGAACATGCTTCAAGCGAGCCTTTAAGATGACATGATGTACTTCTAACTGGCATTCTCTTTTTGCTAGTTTTACATCAATAAAATTATTTATTTTACCGATCAAAAAAAAAAAAAAGATGACATGAAGATGACAGCACAAACATATGGAGAAGAAAGAATAACGGTAAGATGGTCAAGTGTGGTGTGCAAGATAAGAATCCAAGGACCTTATGCAGAGGCCTTTAATCAAATAGCTATAAAACCAAAGAATTAGGGCTTTAGCCTTACCACAAGTCTGAGCTTCTTTTGTCCTGTCTTCGACCTGATTAAAGAAATAGAATGAGTTAAAGGAAAATCCAGCAACAAGTATGTCAAAACTTAAAAAGCTACCACATACCAATAGATATTATACAGATTGGTAGGTAAAAGTGAAGGAGATTAGCGGTAGCTAACATCTGATCTAAATAAGTTACAACAAACGTCAATGGCAACAGAAAATGTTAAAGTTATGGTAAGTCCTCTGCATTGGCTGTACTGTCAAGCACACAGTATACCAGATGTAAACATTGACAATCATTTTTATGCTAGACTGTACCAACTCAATCTTGAAAAGGAAAGTTCTTTCAAGCAAATATTGTCAGTTTATGAGATCTGGTTTAACCTTTCGTAACCAGAATTTGAACCTATCCGGAAAATATCAGAGCTTCAAGCCTTCAACACAGAGAATCCATTCAATAGAACTTCCTTACATCAGAATCCTTCAATCGTATGACAGCAAAGTAATGATAAATTTATTGAGTAAAGTGCCTATTCTGAGGCAACATGTTGATGCTTAAGTACCATGGTTAAGCACCAAGTATCCGAGACACCACAACAAAATATCCCATGGAGGACAATTTTTTTAACCTTTTTCTTTCCAAAGAGAGGTTTAATAACATGAAAAATAGTAAAAATGAAGGTGCATGACAAATTTTTCTACTTATTCGATGCCCAGGGATGAAGCTTACTGATTATGCTCATGACCGAAGATCTCAGTTTTCCCCAACCATGACAGAAAACTAATGTCATGTACAGTAATTGCAAATAAGAACAGATGTAGAAGCAGACAACACAGCCGATTAAACCTCACAGGTTTTTAACAGATAGGCCACTATGTAAAAAAGAGAAAGTAAACATGTTGATGGAATAGAACATGGACCTAAAATGCATGAACTAAAGCTATCACAGAGAATCAAGCTAAGAAGATCAATAGACGAAGTTGAGAAAAATATCAATAGAAAGGAGGTCGAAAGAGAGGAATCAGCAACTTTGATCCATCTGCATAGTTAGCATCTACAACCTTCTGCCCTGAGGATGTACAAGGAGCATCTGACGGAGATACATCATCCCTAACATCTACATTTATTTGGCTCTGGTCAACTGCTTCTAGTGAACTGAACATGTCCACTAATGAATCTGAGTTTGAGGCACAACCAGCAGATGAAGGATCAATCTTAAAAGCCTCTGATAGACATTGCTTAACAACCTCAAGTCCTTCATCATCAACTCCTGGCGCAGGTTCCACTATGTCACAAGAGAGACATTGTCAGTAAATGCAAAATTCATATACTCCATGTTCGGCACTCCGACTTGAGGATACTTCATAAAATGACAGAAATAAAACAGAACAGAAAACATGATTAAGAGAAACAAGAGATAAAAATGCACCAAATACTGTAATATTGAAATGCTTTATTCAAAGCATTGAGATTCCCAAATAGATTTGATATTTCAAATTCTTCTGCCCAGTCAACCAGTGCTGGGACTTGTGAGGGCTATAATCATATCCACTCTAACTTGCCAACTGAGTTTTGCTTTGGTGAATGAATTTGAAATCTCAAGAGCACAATTAGTGTTCATCTAATACTTTTTTGAATGGAACTGTTCATCTAATACTTTTGTTTGGTGCCCTCACCTATAGAGTAAATAACTTGGTTTGCATCGAAGTTCAGAGCCAAAACTGGCCCCTTTTTCCCACTACTAAGTACTAAGTTTTATGATCTCTCGCATTCTAAAAAAAAAAAAAGTTTTATGATCTCTCAAACTTACATCTTGATTATAATTCTTTTTAAAATAAATTTCTCCTATGTTCAGAGTAACCTATCTTTGGTAAAAGTGAAGATAAACTGATCTGACAAAAGTCTAAATGTTTAAGACCAGGGATACATAGAAGGCAAAAAGAGCAACTTAGTGACTCGAACCCCCAATCTCAAAGTTAGAGGTGGAAAATGCTCTCCAAGCTACCCTCTCGTATCCCTTTTTATCAATCAATCTCTTTGCTCAAAAGCTTTGTGAAATCACAAATTATGGGAGGTTCAAGTAATCGAAAAATCAGAAGCTGAAATTTCACATCAAAGGTTTATATTGGATAAGAAACATTAGCAACAGTCAACAGATACTACATCCTCAACAAAACAAGATGAAATGTCCAATTTTATATCACACAAGCTGGAATAACCGAAACAGCTTTTAAATCACATAGATAGTCCCAGAATTTAAGCCATGAATGGTCAAAGGAGCGGGATGGAAGACTGAGGAGATCGCGAACCTCATCGCAAAAGGAGCAAGGATGCCAAGCATTGGAACTCGTGATGAAGCCCACATCGCGGAGAGCCTCTTCTGCTGAGGGCCAAGAGATCGCAATGGAGCTCATGCTTAGGAGGCCCTTTCCAGACCTAGGGCTAAAAATAAGACAAGGTCGGAGAGAGAGTATTGGCGGCCATTTATGAGACTTGGGAGCTTGTTTGAAGGAGACACATGGTTTTCATCATAAATACACACTGAGGTAAGTTATTTATGGTAGATTTCAGTAGATTTCAAGCACAGAATGAGTTTATTTACACTTTCATGGATCGAAATCTTCAGATTTTCAAGAAATATTCAAGAACACCAAAAATCCTTCAAGTATCTAAACCAAAGAGGTCGATTCTTCACCCAAACTTTTTATACAATGTTACAATAAGGAGTAGAAAATAGCATATTTTCAAATTGTAGAGTTTTGGAAAGAAGATGATAGTGTTTTGAGATTGACATATGAGTTATGTATGGTCCTAATGACTTCAAATGGATAAATAAACAGTAGAAAATGGATTGATGGCATGACATCATGTTGACAACGAAGAAATTAGACTTTTGGATGGCTTGTCAGTTGTCACTACACTAATATATAAACCCTGAATGGTTATGTTGATTTTGTAGGAACAAGTATTGATGGAAGTCAATTATAAATGATCTAGATTGATATAAATTGGACGAGATGGACGTCATCTGAGGTTTGGCAAGGCGAACTAAGGTTAGTTAAGATGTACCTCCCTTTACGGCGTTTTCATGGAAGATCATAACTTCTAAAGTTCATAGAAAATGTCTATAACATTAGTATGTGTTCGTTGGAGTGAACAAACCTTTTGTATAGCCGAGAAAACTCGAAGGATCAATGACGCACAATTTGAAACTAGTGGATAGCCCGCCACTTGCCCATCTCCACTTAAATCTTGACTTTTGTAGTGGTTAGATTCAAAACTGTGATGTGCGCCTAGACCACATATCACAAGTTGAGTTGTATGCCTCCCTATGGGCAAGAGCAAATGAACCTTACTATCCATTACTTTAAAGTTATTGTATGTTTTTTTCTAATTTATGAGATCATATATACATGTATTTCTTGTTTGGCAAGATAATGCCTATTGATTTAATGATAGCATTCCATTGTATGATTACACATGCTTTGAGATGAGCATTCATTGCTAAAGCATTGTATTCTATGATTGAAATGTGTTCAAGTTTTATTGTTGATAATAGAAGCCAATATATTACATTGATTTAAAAGTGATGCTAAACAACCATAAATTCCAAATACGCATAGAAAAGGACAACCATAAATTCCAAATAGGCATAGAAAAGGACATAGGCCATAAAGGCTAAACATTGAAACATATAAAGGACCAAGAAGGTCACATTGGTATAAAAATATGATTTGGGAGCACCAATATTCGTCCAATTAAAGGGTTGTGTTGGCCAAAACGGAAAACCAAATGCGTTGATGTGAGTATTAGTCTACAAATACATTCAATGCGCGCACACATCGTCAAAAAAACGGCAATGGTGAGACAACCTTGTCAACCGGACGATGGTTACCACATAGTACATGGAAATAGTTATAGTTAGTGTCTATTGGAACTCCCCGCTTAAAGATATACTAATATGTATATTACAAAGGCCTAAAGACGCGTCTGAAAGTATATGCGATATTTGACTAATGTTCCTAGATGATGTTACAAAATGTTCATAGATGTTCATTGTGATATTATTGGGAGGAGTTTGATAGTTGCCGAGTGGAGTGTGTTTTGTGCTCAACCCCTAGGTCTAGCATCGTTGTTTTTGTTTATTGCGGATCCATCGGCACAACCTGGTAGCAAGACGAGCCAGGGCGCTACTATCCTAGTTCCTCTATTTTTTGTGAGCACCACTTTTATTACGTGCTACTCATAGATAGTAATTCTATTGGTAAGCCGGGAAAATTTCTCGATCTCTTATGTTTGTTTGTAGAGGTTCCATGTAGAGGTTCTATGATATACATTGTGGGAGGTCTAGTTACATGCTTAAGACATATGATTTCATGCTACGTTTACGTTTACTTCAGCACATTATTTTGAAGCTTTTAGCCAATTTTACGATATTATTCAAACGAAGGCCCTATGAGCCACATAGTTTACTTTAAAATAAATGGAATGTTCTTTATCTAGAAAAAAGATATGGGATATTTTTGAAATGTTTGTATGCACTGTTCTTGGCTATAAATAGTATTGTGATTTGTTAGGTGTAAGTTCACAATATTGAGTGTCAGTCACATGATTCATCTAAATTGGGGCGTGATAGTTTTAAAGTCACTTGAAGAACTGAAATGGCTATAGAACTTACTATTAACTACTACAAGTAAATTGTAAAAAACGTGTAATGCATATAGAAAGACAATTTGATAAGACTATTGATCATGAAACAAGAAAAGTCATTTGAAGAATCTTTTTTTAGTAAATTATTTCATATACATAATCGACCAAGCCACTTTTTCAATACAAAGAAGATTTAATTTGGACAATTCAGAATGTATGAACATATTTTTGGTGTTCTTCAGGTGGTAAAAAGTTGATACAACTTGATAATGAGAAATTGTAATAAAAAAATATATAAATAAGCATTTTAACCTTGAATGCTCCCTAATACATAATAATTCCACTGTTGTTGATTGTTTAGACATATCTTTTGAATTTATACTCTAATTAATCTATTTATAAAAGGACTTAATTTTTTTCAAAATGTATGCATTGTTTATAGAATAATGTTTTCAGTTCAAGATTTAGCCTTTATTTTATGCCAAACTGACATGAATGGATCAATGCTACAGTAAAGGAGGCTTAGCAACGGTTCTCACTTGGAATCACGAACAAATTAACAATAAGGAAGTGTAAAGGATGTAATAATAAGGTTGGAAATAAGTATGGAGGTTGAACATGGTTAGCAAGGATCAAGGGAAATGGGTGGCCCGCCTAAAGGTTGGACAAGGAAAACATTGTGATATGGCTAAACTGATTCTAGAGTGGGAGATGAGAGGAGGCGGCGGTGATGATTCAGCCATGACTAGTGAGGGCTTTTTCTTTTTCGGAAACTGAGAAATTCTTGACAGCTAACCTTCTTCGTGTCATCTTTTCTTCTTCTGAGTGTCTTATCCACGATCAGCGGCTCGTCCAACCCGGCAGCATTCATGAGTCGCTAGTTCAAATGTCCCTCGGAGACAGAGTCTCTCTTACTTACTCTCTCGTGCGATTAACTCTCAAGCCATAGCGAACAAGTAAAGAAGGAATGATCGAACGAAGTCGCTAAAGGCAGGTCCAATATTGAAGCATGTATCGAATCTGTATGATTGTAGTCTTAATTTGAATACCGCTCCGATTGAAAGTAGTACGTCTGCAGGGATCTGTCGTTAACGATTTGACCGGGACACATCCAATTGAAAGTCTAATCCCAACCTCTTTGGAAGGAGCTCCAAAAAAGACTTGACTTCAGAGCGGGGAATCTTCCTACAAGTGAGCACCAAGTCAAATGTATGAAAAAAGGGCTATACCTCTGCCTAGACAAAGAGGACGAATGTAGAGCAGTCCGCCATTACAGCCTTTGATCAGTAAATTATTTAGAACTTCGCATCACACCCCTTGAGGGTGGCCCTTCCCCGGACCCTGAATGAATGGAGAATTCACAGGCTGCCCGTTTTTGAGAAATCCTTGAAGGATAGAGCACAGTTCGAAACTCAGACAACAATGAGCCCGCCCCTCTATCCTTCTCCACTTAAATACCATATTATTTTCTGCAACAGGATTCAACCCCGTGACATCCGCCTAACCCAGTCGGTTAGTAAGGAGCATTTTCATTTCAATTGGCTCCTTATTTTGATTTACAATCTTTTTCCCACATTTGTAATCCGTGATACTCACGTGCAACCAGAATCTCGTTGGGATTCATACCATAGGATACAATCAAACTTGTAAATTAGCTCATTAAGGATTGAAATGTGATTTACTTGCCTAACAACTATCGATATGAATTTGTGCAGTGTTCTAAACGCTAAAGATTGGCAACAGCAAGCTCCTATTTTCAATTCTCTTCAACCCTGTCAGGTTACTCATTCTCAAAAGAAAATGCAACTCTTGAATATACAGATTGCACCAAGCCACATCAATTGTCATATAGAAGATGCTAATACAGCAGAATTATGGTAGTAGCGTAACTGATATGATCTCACGTGCAGGGGGATAGAAATGCCTACAGATGAGGTAGGCAAGGGTAAGTTGCCGGTAAAAGGGGTGACTTTTGGCATTCTGAGAATAAGAAGTTGAACTTAAGTTGTTGTGAAAGTATTATAGGAAAGCTGATATGTTGACATCAAAAAAGGGAAGAAGAGAAGTTGTTCCTCAAGATCTGCTGCCTTAATCTTTCGGAGATCAAATACATATAGATAAATCTGATCCTCTTAGCCTAACGGGAAACTAGAGAGCAGTACGGCAGTATTTATGAAGTCCAAATAGTAAAATTCATCATCTCCGTCCAGAATTAGCCGCTACTTCTACTTTACTAGTAGTGTCCCCTTATATACCAGCGAAAATATAGAGAGAGATGCTTACCGGAATCGAGAAAGCGCAAGAAGGAGAGGACTATGCGTTGGGAGAGAGGAGAATCCGACTTCACCTTCGCCATTCACCACCGCGTCACTAATTCTTCAATCCAGTCTTCTGTGTTGACCATTTTGATAATTACCCTTTTTTAATTTAAACAAAAAAGTTCACCAAGCGTCCCCGGGATAGACTGATGCGGTCTTTTTGTCAAAATTTTAAGATAGTTTTAGCAAAATGACTTCCATTTCATCCGTCGGTAACACTTCAAGTTATCAATCGGCAAGTGTTGTCTTTTAGGAAGAGATCAAAGCGCAAGTATTACTTGTAAGAATGTGGGAAGAGATTGAATTGGCAAGTTGATGCGGGGAAAACTACCACGAGACCTGTTGCTACCAAACGCACACACAAGTATATGTGGTCGACAAGTAATAAAGTAGTGAGTCGAGTATCGTTCCCATGAGGACTATTGTTCGGACTGAATCCTAACAACCAATTTTCTAAAAACTATTCAGGGATCTTGTTGAGATTTTTACTAACTAAAACAATAATTAAGAACAAGTAACTGAAGTCAAGTAATAGGGAGCAAATTATGGGTTGTTATCAATAACGGAGAAACGGTCCAGGATCAGAGCTACAAACAATCCAGTTGAGTTTTTCAGTTGATTCTACTTCTTGATTTCCTAGATTGCTAACTAACAGGTTAATTATATTCGTGAAAACCTGTCGATTCTTCACGAGTCTATGCAAGCTACTTTAATGCCTATATCTATGGAATTAAATCACATGCATGCATTAACGAACTCTGCATTTAGCTAAGCAAGGCGAATAGGTATATGTCTATCCTACCCCCAAATCGTTTTCCTGATGTCCAGGTTCACAATCAAGACCTATTTCTTTCTTATGTGCATTCACAAGTTCCCTCTCTCGAGTTCAACTTGTAAATTATGGGTAGTGTTCAATTATCAGGCCTCAATAACCAAACAATTAGGCTCAAAAAAGAATAAATAATTTGTAATAGTAAACCAATAAGTAGAAATCAACTTTCAAACATCAACTTTCATGTATTTGCTCTAACCCTAGAACGATATGTTAGTTACGCATATTCATAATAACAACACGAGAATTCATGAAAGAACAATGAAATATTGTAATAGATTTAGTAAAAGAATTAAACCCTTGGTTCAATGTGTTAGGAACTCCCAAACTTACTCCAAAAATTCGACTTCCCCCGGTAAATAACGAAATAATGAGGTTTTATAGTGTTTACAAAGTATTAGGATAGGCTAAATCAAAGCCTAATCTAGCTGGGAAAACTTGTGTATCATCAGCCTCAAAGCTTTCGTGGAAGCCCCGCTTCCTGTATAGCTCCCAAATTCCAAAGCTATCTCTGAAGCCTTACTCCCAGTGTAGCTTCCAACTCTTCAGGACTTTCTTAGAAGCTTTGCTTTCAAAATGGCTTCCAATGTATCAATTTACTCCAAGCCTTGTTTTTCAAAGTATTTTGATCCAATTTGATTGTTCTTGCCTCGATTTCATCCAATCCACTCCTAGAATCACAAACACGATACGTGAGCACAAGAATTATAATTATCACATATAACGAGCGCATAAAGTACCAAAATGTGAGGAGATATTAAGGTAAAATAGGCAAATATCGCGAAACATCACCACCCCACACTTAAACCTTTGCTCGCCCTCAAGCAATCATCAAAAATAATTTTCCAACTAGATCCCAACACTCGATAGAACAGGTCTACCTATGATTATGGTTGATACCGACCATTAGACAAGTGCATATACATACCATGTGACCCTCAACATGCCAAAATTTACCATATTACAAAACACTAGAACAACCAACTCAAGTCATCTCAATTTCAAAAACCGACTCAATAAAACCAAGTTTTTCCAAAATCACACATCAACCAAGAAGTCAATAACTTCACATATCTCTCGCAAACCATGTGCCCTCACCCAAAACCAATTAATCGAGATAGCGTCCCAAAAATCACACAAGGAATAAATTTCGAGAATAGATTAGGGACATAATATAGGAAGAATTCACTCGCTTTCACAAAGAAGTTCACGTACCACACACAATGTACCATAGGGTTGTCCATAGTGTAGGACTCCACTAATTTAAGCTCACTCCAATTCGGGATTAACTAGGACTTTAAGGGTTGTAATGTAGGCTAAAGGACGGGTAGGATAAATATGGACAAAGTAGTCGACTACCTCCCTAAGCACTTTAATACATCACTTTCAACTTTTAGCTCAACTCTTCTCAAAATCAACCAAGCAACCACCCAAAAGTTTCCTTTCAACTTTAAGCATTTTGTAATTTTTTTTTTTTTGTGCACAACACTACCAAGGATTGAGATTTTTCTTCTTTCCTTTGTTTCCTTTGTTTTTCTCTTTTTCATATTTTTTTCTTTCTTTTCATCTCTCTCTTTTTTTTCTTCAATTTTTCCCAACCTTGCCAATGTATTTTTTCTCAAAATGCACCATATTTTTCTTTGATTGGTTCCACTCAAAAACCACCCAATTTCTCCAACCACAACTCCACAAATTTAAATATTTCAATTAAAGTGCTCTAAGGAGTAAGGGTTCAAAAAAGAGGACAATTAAGAACACAAGGGATAGGCTTGTAATGTGGGTGCCAACAAAAAGGTCAATAGGCTCATAACGGCTTGCTACAGATATATATGTATGGGTAGGCTAATCAAGGCTAACAAGGACTAATCAATGAAATGCATGTATCATCTCCCGAATTGAGCAAACCTAGGATTTCGCTTCGAACACACGCGGGGCAAATTCTAGACATCAATATGCAAGTACGGAACACAACTAAGTACCTCACATCACACACGGCACATAGTTCACTCAAGACGACTCCATTCCAACTCTTAGTTTAAGCAAATAAGGTGCAACTCTTGAAATTTAAGCAATAAAGCACAATGGTTCATAAAAGAGTCAAGTAGTTGAACTCAAGCGTCTCAAGAAGGTCATTTAAATTGTTCTAGGCATGCATCACAATTTTTAAGACCAAAAAGGGCTCACACATTGCACATGCTCAAGTCTAAATCCACCGGTATCAAACAAACCAAAGACACCTAGCATTCTATCAATTTTCCTAAAATATTCTACTAATTAATACTAAACTACTTCTAAAAAAAATAAAAATTTACCCGGTTCAAAGGTATACCCATGGAAAAGAATCGAGGTCATAAGAAAAACTACGGGGCGGATGACATGTACCTCTAACTAAAACTAAAAAAAAATCTTTTTTTGGAATTTTTCATTAGTTTTCTATTTTTTTTCTTTTTATTTATATAATAAAGCAAGAAACAAATAAAAATAAAGTCAACTGACAAAAATAAAATTGCTAAAAAGAATCCCTAATGGTACAGTCATCCGTGACCTCAAAAAGAGTGGAAGTTCCCCAACCCCACACTTAAAACTAAGCAATGTCCTCAATGCGAGAAAAAGAAAGTGCAAGAGTTAAGGAACTTCCCTGAAGGCTAAACGACCTAGCCTTTGGCGCTAGCACTGGTGTCATCTTCATCACGAACCAACAAGCGCTCGTAGAACACAGGGTACTCAGACTTCCCCGACATGTTATCTCATTCAGGCATTGAGAGTGCGAGCACCCCACACTTGAGCTCAACATAGCCAAAACCTACAAAACATATAGCGATGCTCGCAAGAACAACTGGGCATCGCAACTAACACCTACTTCTGATTGTACTACTAAGAAAATAAACTAAGGTAAAACTAACACAAGAAACAAGAAAGTGGCAAAGGAATCGAGAATAGCTAGCAAGCAAGATTTTGCATGTATCATATACAATATGGACATGCGTTGTTCTTTTGATCAAGTTTAATTCAACAGTGTATCCAATGCCATCAATTTCGATTCTTTAGATCATCAGGAGTTCACACGGTGCCTACTAGCCTTTTTGCTACTCAAGACTTCGCAAATTTGCAAGATTCTTTTCATTTCAACATTTTGTCAAACACTTGTTATGCATTGTTTTCATGTGCAGCTTTCATATGCATTTGGAGGGAATAAACCCCCAAATTTTCATGGAAATTAGAGTTTGAACAGATACCAAACAACCCAAAAAGGGTGTATCATATTACCCAAAAAATGATTCAGTCAGCTACAACGTTCACACTTCAGAAAACACAACATTACCTATGGGAAAAAAAATTCAGATTTTTCATGGATGAGGGGAAGAGGGATAGAGTGGATGTAGTAAGGATACATGAAAGCTTACCATGGTGGAGAAAATTGGTGATGGAGAGGTAGTGATCGTGGAACTCAGTTAGAGCAAGATGTAAAATGTTTGAAAGCTGAAGGAGATGTGAAATCTAATGAACTGTGTGTTTACTTTTAAACTTACCCAGGCATGCGTTCATTGAAGCGCCGCTACCAGAACATATTTTAACGAATTGATCATTCTATTTAGGCGAAGCTTTACTCAAAGCGATGCTTTGCATATGGCATTGCAATTTAGTCTTCGCTTTTGCCAAAGCTGTGGAGAATGCTACGCTTTGAGCTCTTTGTGCCAACTTCCTTTTAAGCCTTGACTAGACATTGAGACCTACAAAAATAAAAAAAATGACACAGGTAATACAAAAAACATGAAATGACTAAACATATTAAAATTTGGTTGCCTCCCAACCAGCGCTGGATTTAACACCACAGCACAACAATGAACATCTTCATCACTTTTGCCTCCACCTTGAGCTAATGAATTGACATCCCAACTTTGCCTCAAACTTTCGGCTATGGTCTCAGGGTGGTGGTAAAAATACCAAAGGACCAATTAACCAATGTCGCATCTTGCCCTTCTTGGCCTTTGAATAAGGGATGTCGTTTTGTCTTCTCGATATCACAAATATTAAAATATAGGCACCTTGTTCCTTCTCCTCCTTTAGTTTCTTCATAGGCTCGGGTGGCTCAGTTTCCATATCACCATCCAAACACAATGTTGAAAAATGATTGGAATGAGGTCTAATACGCTTCAACTCTAAAATTGCATTACTTTCGACACCCTCGCTTGCACAAACACTGGAATCCTCAAATATGATTTCTTTTTCCTCACTTGACTCTAATAATTTTCTCAACCTCGGCATCATCAACTAATGTTGGATCGAATGGTAGGAATTGCACTTTTGCTCCTCAAATTGGCCCCTAAGCTCTTCTATCTCAAATATACTATATACGACAATTGATAATTGAGTTTCAGACACCTCAATTATGTCACTCAAATTTTCCTCTAGATCAAGAATAACTAAGCCAAATTTATCAATGTCTTGTCTGAGCTCCACTCTTTCTTCAATCAACTGTCTCGTCATATTTGTAAGTTTACTTCTGAAATCCCCATATGCTTCTAAAAGGTTGGCTTGCTCCATTAGAAAATTTTGGCTCACAACCTGCACTTCTTCATTCCTGTCAGACTCGCAAACATTGTTAGAATCATCACACCTATTGATTTGAGAAGGAGTATGACACTTAGGATAAAAATTCCATAGACCACCACACAATTTGCAAAAATTTCAATCAAAGATCGTAGAAAATTCACATAACCAATCTCGTAAGTCTGGAAAACTTGAACAATTTTCCCACAAGTGGGTTCCTCCACAAAGTAGACAGAGATCATCAAAGTTTGAGCAACTATCATTCGATCAATTTTCATTAAGAGATACCATAGTAACAAGTAGCACAATAATAAACTAAACAAAGAAAAAAATAATTAAACATGAATAGAAAATAATAAATCGTACAAAAAGAAAACAGTCAATTATTTAGTCCTCGGCAACGGCGCCAAAAACTTGTTTCTCCCAAACGCACACGCAAATATACGTGGTCGACAAGTAATAAAGCAGTGAGTCGAGTATCGTTCCCACGAGGACTATTATTCAGACTGAATCCTAACAAACAATTTCCTAAAAACTATTCAGTGATCTTTTTCAATAGTGGTTGGGATTTTTACTAACTAAAACAATAATTAAGAACAAGTAACTGAAGTCAAGTAATAGGAAGAAAATTATGGGTTGTTATCAATAACGGAGAAACGGACCAGGGTCAGAGCTACAAACAATCCAGTTGAGTTTTTTCCAGTTGATTCTACTTCTTGATTTCCTAGATTGCTAACTAACAGGTTAATTATATTCGTGAACCTATGGATTCTTCACGAATCTATGCAAGCTACTCTAACGCCTATATTTCTATGGAATTAAATCACATGCATGCATTAACGAACTCTGCTAGTTAAGCAAGGCAAATAGGTATATGTCTATCCTACCCCCCAAATCATTTTCCTAATGCCCAAGTTCACAATCAAGCCCTATTCTTTCTTATGTGCATTCACAAGTTCCCTCTGTCGAGTTCAACTTGTAAACCATAGGTAGTGTTCAATTATCAGGCCTTAATAACCAAATAATTAGGCTCAAGAAAGAATAAACAATTTGTAATAGTAAACCAATAAGTAGAAATCAACTTTCAAACATCAACTTTCCTGTATTTGCTCTAACCCTAGAACGATAGGATAGTTACGCATATTCATAATAACAACACAAGAATTCATGAAAGAACAATGAAATATTGTAATAGATTTAGTAAAAGAATTAAACCCTTAGTTCAATGTGTTAGGAACTCCCAAACTTGCTCCAAAAATTCGACTTCCCCTGGTAAATAACGAAATAATGAGGTTTTATAGTGTTTACAAAGTATTAAGATAAGCTAAATCAAAGCCTAATCTAGTTGGGAAAACTTGTGTTTTGCCGGCCTCAAAGCTATCTCTGAAGCCTTACTCCCAGTATAGCTTCCAACTCTTCAGGGATTTCTTGGAAGCTTTGCTTTCAAAATAGCTTCCAATGTATCAATTTACTCCAAGCCTTGCTTTTCAAAGTATTTTGCTCCAATTTGATTGTTCTTGCCTCGATTTCATCCAATCCACTCCTGGAATCAGAAACATGATACGTGAGCACAAGAATTATAATTATCACATATATGAGCGCATAAAGTACCAAAATGTGAGGAGATATTAAGGTAAAATAGGCAAATATCGCGAAACATCAAGACCCTTCACCCGGAGTCAAGCCAAAGAGGTCCAAGAAGCTCACCTATACTTGGTTTGGAAGGGCCTTGAAGATGAGAGCTTTGAAAACAATTTGAAAAAGTATAGTGTGCTAACAGCTCCAGGCGCTCCACCTCACTCACTCACTACCCAAGAAACTAGGCGCTCTGCCTGCTCAAGGAGGTGCTCTGCCCAAGACACCTGAGGAGCCAGGTGCTCCACCTAAGACTTGGGGCGCTCCGCCTCAAAAAGCCACTGCCTAAAATCCATCATTTTTTAGGCGCTCCGCCTGCCCTGCAAGGCGCTCCGCCTCCCTGCACTTCATTCCGAGATTTTGGCCTAGTTTTTTACTATTTTGGCCCTGCGTGGCTTATTGTCTTAAGACCCAACTTGTGGGCATTTATGTCATTACTTAGCAAGAGGAAAACACTATAAATACCTCATTAGCTCTTTTAGTTCATTACATTACCTTTAATATTGATGAATGACTTTGAGATTTTTCTCATGAATGAAAAACCCCTTTTAAGGCTTGAATCATTTGGTGGATCCAATTGAACCTCATTCCTTACCCGATCAGACCTTTTTCAAGACCCAAGTGCGTCTTGAAGATCGTTTGCATAGTCTAGGTTTTTCTTGACGCGAACCGAGGGTGTTACGAGACTAGTTCCTCGTAGCTACTTTGCTTGTAGTTTGAGATACGTCTTGCTTGTATCTCGTTTTTATCGATTTCGTATTTTATCAGTATCAGTTTGGTATCAGAGCAAGGCTAGGGTTTCATTCTTATGAATCCTCATCCTGTTCTTCGTGCCTATGTTAGTTTCTCTTTTTTAGTTTCTTGTTTCTTGTTGTTTTTGAAAAGAAGAAAAAGAATCAAAAAAAAAAATAGAAAAGTTGAAAAATCACAAAAAAAAAAATAATAATTACTAGAACTTCTTGGTTTAGATGACCCATTGGATGATTGTTATATGGGATTGATCTTTGTTGAAAACCCATTGATTTGGTACTCTTATTACGTGATTTGAAGTTGTGGATTGAAAATCGAAAAATTTGAAAACCCAAGTTGTTGAAACCCTTTTGCTTGAAACTTGATGAATATTGAATCTCACTTGTGATTGATTGTTCGGGTGTAAAAACTATTGGGGTTTGTTAGAAATCATCAAACACAACTTTGGGTACCTTTTGATTGCAAAAACAAGTTGAAATTGTTGGATTTTTGGGTTGAAATTGATCAAGAACACGTTATTGGAAAAGCTGAAGAACACTCTAGGTGCTCGGCCTACCCTCTGGGTGGTCCGCCTAGCTGAGCTACTGGCCAACTTGCCAGGCGGTGCGCCTCCACTCTAGGCAGTGTGCCTGAATTGCTGAAGTTGGGTTTGGGTAGTTTTCTTCTAGGTTTTCGTGTTTCTTTTGATTGCATTGCTTCCGACTAATACTATTAGAGTAAAATTCCTACTTGATTAGTGCTAGTTTATTGAGCGTTTAGGATATTCGTGCTTAGAGGAGAGTAGAACTCAAAGAAGACTCGTAGAACCATTTGCTTCAAGTCCTCACTATATAGCCTAGCGTCCATCGAGTCTCACTTATTCCACTCTTCCCGAAGAGCACTTGGCTTTTGGATATGTTTGGTTGTTGAGGAACGTTATTCAACTACGTGAAACCTTCGGTTCAAGCTTGAGTTATCAAAACCCCTACCACTAAACGAGTGTATCGAGTGACATTCAAGTGAGGGTGTGTGTGAGGTTATTTCACTAATTGTTTGCTTGTTTTGTAGGTACAATAGCCGGAGAAGGTGATAAGACCAATGTGGTCCCGGAAAGCACTTTGGCTACTATATTGGCCGAGGTGAAAGCCATAAGCTTAAGGCTTGAGAATCTTGAAAGGGGAAGGACCCCAAAGAAGCCGGTGAAGGCACGAGTGAAGGCTCAACCATGAGACCCGAACAATTTGCCGAGATGGCTAGGCAACAAAGGTTGAGAGATGAAGCCCTTCGACGAGAAGGCATGTTGGGCATTCCCCAATAAGTGGGTGTTCCCCACAACTTGGGCAATCCCCAAGTCAATGTTCCACTCATTAGACACTGTAGAAATAGAACCTCTTGGGCATGATGTTGAGTCTCAAGAAGGGAAGGTTCCCGGGCTTGGTGACGATTTCGATTTCTTTGATGCACCTTAACCGAATAGGAGATAAATGAATGGAGGTCGGGGAATGAATAGGGGTAGAGGTCAAGGTCGAGGACCTCAAGGGGGGTTATGTTGGGAGGGACTTGAGAAAGGAATATGATGACTATGTTGACTACTTTATGGGCTAACCGAAGCCTAACCGAGAGGGTTGTGATAACAACAATCTCTATGGTGTGAAGATCACTATCCCTACCTTTAATGGGACTAGTGATCCAGAAAAGTTTCTTGAGTGGAAGGTAAAAATGGAAAGAGTGATTGACATGAATGACATGACCAACGAGAAGAAGACCACATGTGCCATTTCTTCCTTTGAGTCCTATGCTTCCACTTGGTGGGAATCAGTCAACAGATCAAGAAGAAGAGTTGGTTTGCCCGTGAATGTTACTTGGGATGAATTGAAAGGTGTAATGAATGACAAGTACGTGACTCCTAAGTATCGTCAAGAACAACTCAAAAGACTTTATGAGTTGAAAAAAGACTACAAAACGGTTGCCGAGTACTTCAATAAACTTGAGAGAAACCGAATGGCTCTTAACATAGATACAGAAGATGAGGTGCAAACCATCATTCGGTTCCAGAGTGGTCTCAACTGTGAGATTGCTTCTTCGTTGAGGTTGCACATTTATCATTCTCTTCAAGACCTTTATGATGCTGCGGTTGATACCGAGAAGTAGATCAAAGAAGACAAGGCTCCTCGCTATAAAAGTGCTACTTTTACTCTCGTGAGTCGGCCAAAGCAATGGAAAAGTCCAAACACAAGCGGTGCTAGTGGAAGTCAAAACGTGAAGAAGACTTATGAGAAGCCAACACCAAGGAGTGACTTCAAAGATTCGGGAGGTAACTCTAAAACTCAATTGAATACTCCTAGTTCTTCTACATTGCAATACCACAAGTGTAAAGGGTATGGTCACTTTGCTAGAGATTGCCCCAATCGAAAAACAATGATTATTTTAGATGATGAGTTGGTGTATGAGCAAGAGAGTGAGCCCGAAGAAGAGGGAGTTGAGGAGGGTGAGTTAGTTGCTTGTGAATAGGCTACAGCGGAAGGTGATGATCCTAGTATGTTTCTTGTAGTACGTCATAGTTTGAGTGCTATGACCACAGAGGAGGAGGAGAATGTGCAAAGGGAGAATCTTTTAATGCTAGATGTCGCGTGAAGGGGCAAGTGTGCTCAATGATCATTGATTCGGGTAGTTGTGATAATGTGGTGAGCTAATCTTTGGTTTCCCAATTGAAACTACCTACTCTTAAACACCCAAACCTCTATCGTTTGCAATGGTTGAGTCAGTGTGGAGAGTTTAAGGTGGTGAAGCAAGTCTTGATCAAGTTCAAGATTGAGAACTATCAAGATGAGCACATATTTGATGTGGTGCCCATGTAAGCTTGTCATTTCTTGTTTGGTAGGCCTTGGCAATATGATCGGAGTGTGGTTCATGATGGTCGAGCCCACACTTACATGGTTAAGCATGAGAGCAAGAAGTATGTGCTCACGCCCTTGAAGTCTAAGCAAGTAAGTGATGACTGTAGGTGCATGAGAGAGTTGAAAGAAGCGGGTAAGGTTAAGTCCCCCATGGAGACTAGACCTTTAGCCGAGATCCTAGTAATGGCTCCACCATCTTCTACCAGTGGCATTTGTGCCATGATGCAACCGGGTGAGTTCTTGAGAGGAAATGATGGCACCAAATTGCTCATTTGCCTAGTGCACAAAGGTATGGTTTTATCTTCCGAATGTGATTATTCTACTAACCCTAACCCTTTGCCTAGTGCTATTGAGAATATTTCGAAAGTTTTTGAGGACATATTCGCGGATGATATGCCTAGTGGTCTACCTCTATTGAGGGGGATTGTTGACACCCAATTTTGTCCTGAAAAATTTAATTAAATATCTAATTATTTAATTAAAAGGGAATTTTGAAAATTAAATGTAATGGATTAATTTCTGAGGAAAAAGCCAAATTTTGCAATGCGTAGCCTAATTTCTTACCTACCCGCGCAACCCTTTTTATTTAATCAATTATCCTAGAAGGGGTTAAATTCACTCCTATAATTTAAAATCAGCCTACGCACGCAATTATTTCATTTTACCTAAATTGTCCTAAATGAAGGCTAAAATCGCGCATAGCCCTAAATCCCAGCTTATTTACGCAAAAAATACATATACATTACACACAACATCCCCACCCCTTTACAGAAAATCCCCAATTCAGTCGACCCGACCCGCGAAATCCCTAATTCCTTGCCCAATTTCTCCCAGATTCTCGGAACAATCCAAAAGACCTTACGCGCTGGTCCCCCCATTCTTTCCCTCTCTCTAGTACAATTATCGAATCTCACGTGTCCATTTCAAATCGTTTGATCCAAGCCGTGAATCTTTATAACGGATATAACCTTATAGATAAGGATGAGACTTGTACGAATTTGAGGATTTTCGGACAAGTTTCACCCTTATCTTGTGAGGAAAATGTTCGAAATAGGTCGATATTTTTTTAAAATTCAAAGGAGCATCAAAACCCTAGCCGCAGGTATTTATACTGATTTTATTCTCATTTTTTGGGGGTTCCATTTTTGGAGAGGCTAAAATTCTAAAAAGCAGCAGCATAAATATATATGAACATTTTTTTCTCAGTTTTCTAAAAAGACATAGCGATTACTTGTTTTCTGTTCGATTTGTGTCGTCGCTTCGCCTTTCAAGTCGTCGACGACTTTGTTCGAGTCATTTCCCTTGCTCGCGTCGACTTTATTCGAGTCGCTTGGTCGAGTCGCGTATTCTTCGAACCCACGCCTTAGCTCACTGCACCGCACTAGGTAATAACCCTTCCCCTTTACTTTTTCAGTTTCTTTTTTTTATTTTCATAAACTGAAGAATCTGTTTACATTATGTCTGTAATGGGATAATCGGCATGAATGTGGAACAATGATGATATTTGTGTTTCGAAAGATGATTTCGAGCTAAATCTTTAAGTCGACATGTATACATTAGGTCGTTCTTTGTTGTCCTGGTTTTCCAAAGCTATTCGTTTAAGTTTGATCTATGTCAAACAAGTAAATTATTCTCCTATCAATTTTTTGCATCATGTCTTTAGCATTGATCCTGATAGGAACTTATTCATGGTTTGTGGAGTAATTACATGATTTTAAGCTTATTTTATGTCTTAACTTGTTTGTGTAGTTGCTTGCAAAGGCTATTGCTTACTTTCCCCTTCACTGTTGATGTCCTAAAGAACCTTCTTTATATGCATGCTATGTTTCTTAAAGTGTTTTTTTAGGTTTAAAGCTGTCATCTTTTAAAGCCTAAACCTTTATCAATTTTCTCTCATTATAAGTGAAGTAGCAGGGTCTTTTTTTAGATCCTTTGTTTTTTCTGAAAATTCATATTTGTTTACATGAATAATTACCTCAAGATGTCGAATCCTATCTTGTTCTGAAGTGTCCTGTCTATTGTTGCCTCTCTGGTTGTCCCGTGAGTCGAAAGAAAAGTCAAGATAAAAGTATTTCTAATTCCCACGTTGCTCAATATGTGAGTGAAAGAGTCTCATCCCTACTCTTGGTTCCTGTTGAATGGAGAGTAGCAGGGGGGTTTGATTGAGTTGATCTAAATAGTTTAGGTGCTGCAAGGGTAGAGGTAACCAAGTTCAGTTGGATTCTATTTTAGAGAGTGTTCTGTGAAATGTAATAGCCTAGGTAGTTGTTCAGGTGTGAGGGAGGTTTGGAGAGAAAGCAAAGGGGTCTGCAGGTGTAGATAGTTGTCTATGGTGCAGGAGGTATGTGCTGATGCTTAAAAAGGGGTGGTCTGGTCCATTTTGCTCATAGAGTTTGCTGTGCAGGCAGTTGAGAGTGATCCAGGGGCCTGAAGTAGTTGTGTTGTCTGATGTATTGGGTGTAGGTGTTAGCTTAGCATGCAGAGTTGATTAGGAAGTTGTTGGTTAACCTGGTCGCTTGTTAAGTGAGTAGGAGTAGCAGGTTGTTTCCTGGTTGTGGAGGTGAGGTAAAATGAGTTTTGCTTGGTCGGTTAGACTGAGGAGTAGATGAAAGGGGTTTGGTTTGGTGCTATAAGGTTTAGAGAATGTTTGTTGAGGTCTGAATAAGTTAGGATGAATTCTGGCATGGCTTTGGAGGTGTACAGGTCCAGTGATTAGGTTATCTGGATCAGTTAAGGGATGGTGGAGATAGTCTCTGTTTCTCTGGTTACCTGAGGATATCTTGGAGCATGGAGGAGCTCCAGGTCTATGTATGTGTGACTTTTCTGCTTGCTCTTTTGTAAGGTTTGGTTCTGTCTAAGAAGTCAAGTGTCAGGTTTCCATTTTCAGCTTATTTTTTTTCTCAGGTCCCGAGTTAGTTTCTGTGTTAGGAGAGAATGTCCTTAATGGTTCTGAGTTCTTTTGTAGGGTCTGTTATGAAAGAACCCATGTCCTCTTTTGCCCCATGTTCATATTTTAAAGTATTCAGTATACTATTTTCCTTCCTAAAGCTATTCAATCGCAGTTGTAGTACTTCTTAGGTTCTGCCTAAGTTGGTTCGGTTATTTGTATAGTCTTGTTAGTTGCAGGTGGCTTACTTCAATATCGAATGTTGTTTACAATCTCTAGTTTAATATCTGCCTCGGCTCATTGTCCCAATATCTTGTCTGGGTTTTGGCTAAGTCCTTTTCTTGGTTCTGGTAGCCTTATGGTTAATTCCGTTTCTAATCCCAGTGCCTGATTTTCTGCATGTTCTGTCTTAAAGTTTCCCCATGTTAGTCAGTTTTAAAATTTCGGATGATTGTTTAAAATTTCGTATCATAGTACCATGTTTAACGGAAATACCTCTGTTGAATAGTGTGCGCTAATAGTCCAGGTTCAAGTTTGTCTTTTCTATGCCTTCAAATACCTCTGTTGCATGTGTCAATATCGCATTCTTTAAGATCTCATGTGATTAAAAGATCAATTAAATGGCTATGTGTGAAATCATGAGTTTTCAAGTTTCCCCTTCATTTGCTAAAATAAAAGTACTAGATCTTTGTACTGCTTTTATTTTCAATTAATTAAGTTTGGCTATTTAGTGTTTCGTTGAGTGTTTACTAATCTTTATTTTCCTTATTTCCTTCTTTCTTTGCATAATACGACTTGGACGAGTTTGGTCTAAACTCACAAATTGGGATGGCGTGCATTGGGAAGTTATTTGCTCCGCTTCGCATTTTCGGGACTTGATATCCCCGAAAATGTAAAAGAAAAAAATGAAAATCACAAAGTCCAAGGCTCAATGATTGAGTTTGCGCTTCCGGGTTCTATCTTCTAAACTCCATCCTTCCCCGCTCCCTTAGAAAATGCATGTTGTATAGGACTTCCCCATAGATCGGATTAGGAGCCCTGTAGGATAGAAATGATATTTGAGTTGTGAATAATTATTGTAAATCACTTAAATTATTTTTATATGAACGCTTTGTATCATTTCTTTTCGAATCGCCAATTAATTTATGGATGTTTAGAATCATTTGTCAATTAATGAGTGCAAAATCAAATTCGACTAAAAATCGTACCCTCGTCATAATTCGCATTTGAATTGCTTCTTTATTTATTATATTAAATATTCAATTATTTATTTATCTAATCTAATTTATTTATTTAGTTAATCAATTAAATGTTAATCCTTTATTTATTCATTTACTTAATCTAATTTATTTAATTTCAATTAATTATTTATTTAATCAATTAAATATTTATTTATTTATTTATTTAATTAATCAATTATTATTCATTTACTCCTTTATTTAATTAAAATTGATAAGTATTCATTTATTTAATTAAGTTATTTATTTATCTATTTATTCAATCAATTAATTAATCTCTTTATTATCATCCAATTATTTATCTAATGTGTTTTATTTAATCATCTAACTCCATTTAACCTTTGCTTATTCTATTAATTAATTAATTAATTGATTATTATTTCATTATTCATTTAATTAATCTTAAATTGGATCATGTATTTATCTAAGTATCGGCATAACTAAAATCTTATCTTATTTATATTATTCATATTATCCTTATATAAAATTAGCTTTATATATTTATTATCCTTAACAAATTCGTGAAAACCGCCGGATTAACCGCATTTAGCGGATTTTTGAAAGTGCTCCCGCTAGGGACCTTCTTTAGAATTTAATAGAACCACTTACCTAGAATCTCTGAATTTAATTTTTTTAAAATAAAGAATAAATTGCACTCTTTAGTTAACTTAGGTTCCTAATAATCCTTAAATTAGGTGGCGACTCCAAAGAAAACCCTTTGGAGTCTCTATTTTGTTGGAATCAAATCCCGATGCATACTTGTGTGTATTTTTTTTAGGGAGGGTTCAACAGGGATTAAGCACCAAATTGACTTTGTCCCGGGATCCCAAATTCTAAACAAGCCGGCCTATAGGAACAATCCTGAAGATACAAAAGAGTTGCAAAGGCAAGTGGATAAATTGCTCAACAAAGGCTTGGTTCGTGAAGGCTTGGTTCGTGAAAGCTTGAGTACGTGTGTTGTGCCCGTGATTCTTGTACCAAAGAAAGATGGCACATCGAGGATGTGTGTTGATTGCCGTGCGGTCAACAAGATAATGGTAAAGTATCGTCATCCCATTCCTAGGGTTGATGATATGCTTGATGAGTTGAGTGGTTCTATTGTCTTTTCTAAGATAGACCTTAGGTCCGGTTACCACCAAATCCGAATGAAACCGGGGGATGAGTGGAAAATCGCATTCAAGACCAAGTTTGGTCTCTATGAATGGTTGTTGATGCCATTTGGCCTCTCCAACGCACCTAGTACTTTCATGAGGTTAATGAACCATATCTTGAAGCCGTTTATCAAGAAATTCGTGGTTGTCTATTTTGATGATATTTTGATATATAGCAAGTCAATATATGATCATGTTGTCCATTTAAGGCAAGTGCTTGAAGTGCTAAGAGCCGAAAAATTCTATGCCAATTATAAGAAATGTGTCTTTTGTGTTGAGAAGATAGTATTCTTAGGCTTTGTTGTTAGTGCCTAAGGTGTGGAGGTTGATGAGTCCAAAGTAGAAGACAATGCCTACTCCCATTATTGTGGCTCAAGTGAGGAGCTTTCATGGCCTTGCTAGTTTCTATAGATTATTTGTGAAATACTTTAGCTCCATTACAGAACCACTCACTGAGTTGGTGAAGAAAGACAAGCCTTTTGTGTGGGGAGAGCCGCAAGAGAAGACCTTCCAAGAATTGAAAAGTAGGTTGAGTACCGCCCCTTTTGTTTAACCTAGATCCGATTTTAGGCCAATTAACAATTAAATATATATTTGCGGAGTCATGATCAATAGTTTATATTAAGAGTTTAACCAAGTTTAATATGAAATGGCGCTGATTACTAGATTATCAATTTATGCACGATTTCCAATAATGATAATTAGCGATATGGAAATAAGATATAATCGAAAATGACTAAGATTAAAACGTTAATAAAATAGATAGAGGTAATCGTATTGGACCGCTTGATCCCGGTGAGGATTCCTCGTAACTGATTGTACTCGAAGACTAGAGAGCAAAGTATCCAGCGAATGTAAGCAAAGAACAGTATTTGAGCAAGAGTAAGTGAGAGTATTGTTATTGATGTTGTAGACAGAGATTAAAAAGTATGTTACAATGAGTCAGGGCGAATGCTATTTATAGGTCTGATAGGCGTCCGTTGGGTTTGTAACCGCTGGGCACGTATTCATTGGATATGTAACCGCTGGATTGTGTAATCGCTGCCTTTATGACCATTCATTAAGCAATCGTGCATGATTAGGCTAATAACTGCTCATTTAGATCGTGATGATCTGGGAAGCGTTACATTACTGCTCTGGGTCTGCTCGTGGTAACCGCCTATCTAGTTATCTGTCCTGCTGGATGTCTGTCTAGGGAAACCTCTGCCCGTGCCACATGGCAGACAGGTGTCACTTTTTGGTGACGTCAGTTTTTATCCAATACAGATAGTCCCCGCACTTCTCGAGTAGAGTTTCTGCTCGAGGAGTGGATGTGAATTTTGGCGGGAACTTTCATCTTGCAAAATCCAATCTTTATATGACAAAACTGGGTGACGTACGTACTTTATCAGCTACATGACAAGTTCCCATAACGTGCGCATTAAATGCGTGGTGTAAAAAAGTAACTGCAGCTGTCACACCTGCACGTCCGCCGTCAGCTTCGAAGTGACTACTATGCGTCCCAAGGGTAAAAATAATGATTTTAACCGCCTCAATCACGTGCACACGTCGACTGTTGATCGCGAGGTGACCACTGCACTTCAGGGTAATGATGACACTTCAAAATTTGGTGAAACCTACTTCTCTTTTTGATGGTTGGATCTGATCGTGGCCTCTCTGATAGTCTCCACGTGTCTTGTGGGAACTTGATGGGCCGGATTTCTATTTTTATCAATGGGGGTTTGTTGAGTTTAAACCCTTTTACTTGCTTTCATCTTATATCTGCCAAATCTCGAGAATTTTTTGAATATCCTTCAATCCTTCCTTTCAAATTTCTCAACTCTTCTTGGATCATGTCTTCAAAGGCTAGGAAAAACCTAAACATGGATGCAGCTGGTAGTTCTTCTACAGCCACCCCTAGGCCTAGGGCTGCTCAGGCCACTGCTGCAGAGATCATCCCTAAGAAATGGGATAAGTTGGAAAAGGACTGCAACATCAAAGTTTTCAACAATCATGGAGATATACGCGTTTGGAAGGCGTACAGATTCAAGCCTGGGATCACATCGGAGATGATCCCACGGGTTAGAGTGGACTGCAATTGGGATGCGAGTGTTCCTCTCTTGCCGGTATCTGATGCAGAGAACATTACTTCGCATAGGGCTGGGTGGACGACCATGTGCACCTACCCATTTACAGTCGGATGCACACTACCCCTGCACCCTGTGCTTGAGAGGCTCTGCAGGGAGTATTTACTCTGCCCGGGGCAGCTGTGCCCCAACATGTATAGAATAGTGACACTTATGGATTGGTTTTCGGAAGAAACCGATCAAGTTTTTGAATATGAGCATTTTATTTCACTGTATAGTATACAAATATTCAAGGGCGGCTTTGTCAATGCTAGGATGCGCGGGAGCAAAGGCTTGGTGCGTAGCTCTGAGGATACAAGTAACCGAGGCTGGTTGTACCGGTATGTATTCGTGTGCACCCAGGCCCTGTCGTTCAACTCTAAGACTTTTCTCCCCGAGGTCTGGAACAAGAAGCGTAAGTCCCCGAGTTCTCCTTTGAGTTTTCGTGTTTCCTCTTTTCTTCTTGTCTGCTTATTCCTTTGACTCTTCCTTACAGCCGCCAAGCGACTTTATGACAAGCTCATATCGATTGATGAGCTGACGGCATGGGTTGAGGCGATCTTGAAGAAGTTTTCCCCTGAGCAGAGGGAATGGGCGCATTTTGCTGCGAAAAAGAGTCTGACCGTGAAGAATCACGGTGAGAACTTTCCGCTGTTACAGCCACTTCTTTTCTTCGTAGTGTCGCTGTGTCTGACCATTCTACCTTTTTGTAGGTCTGGGTACTCAGGGGGACTTTTTCCCTGCCCCCTCCTCTCAAGCCGCGTCGTCTGAGCCCGCTGTTGATCCCGACGGTGAGGTCGCATCTATAAAGGCTTCAGTGGATGCACTGTGCGGGAGAGAAGGCGGTGAAGAACTTCTGTCTGGTGGCCTCAGCTCCTTGAAAAGGAAGAAGAAGGGCCAAGGCGAGGGCGGAGCACGGAAGAAGTCTGCTCGTAGGACTTCCGCTGCTGCCGGGCAAACCTCAGCCGTTGGGGGAGAGACCTCGCCTAGTGCCAATGTGCCTGAGTCTGCAGAAGAAAGTGCCAAGACCACTGCCGAAGTCCCCGAGTCTGCGTGGAGAGGGTTTTGATAAGGAGGTAATCGACATTTCAGATTCTGAGACTGAAACTGTCGAACCCCTTGTGAGAAAACCCTTTCTTCGAAGCGATAAGAGGAAAGTTGATGAGGAGTCTGCCAGTACTGCGGAGGGCAGTCCCTGAGTTGATGACGGGGTGAAGGCGGCTCCTTCTCGTGCGGATAAGGGGAAAAGGAAAGTTGGTGAAGAAGAGGAAAAAGAAGAAGAAGAAGAAGAAGAGATCCCCCAAGAGGGTGGCCAGGGTCCTCGTGTTTTTCGTTTTGAGGACCTGGAGAATGTGGCTGCTGAGGGGGAGGCATCTGTCGGTTTACATGAGTGTGACACAAGAGACCCTGGAGTGGAGGGCGACTCCGATATGTCAGCGACAAGGCTCACTCGGCGGACCATCATTGGTGGTCAGACTGGATTAAGGGACATCCGGGGCGTGCGCTACAAGTTTGGACCGAACTATCCCTCTGAGCAGGCTAGAGAGCCTAAGTACTGCGAGAGGAAGTGCACGATGAAGCTAGCCCCTGATGTCAACTTCGTAACTAGGCCGGGCAGTTTGGCCAAAGCAGTCTCATCACTCATTGGTCCTCGAGAGGAGTGGACAATGAGGGCGATGAGTGACGAGGAACTGGCTTTTACTATCGCTGCCGATTCTTCCCAGGTAAGTTCTTTCCTTAATGCCGTTTACGTCGGAAGTAATTTTGACTTTAGACTTCTAACTTAGCTTCTTTTGTTTCTTCAGTCAAGTATGATGGCTGCCGAGCTGATGTTCCGCTCCAGGATCAATGACCCTGACCAGGTGCTTGAGCTGAAGAAAGAGCTGCTGAAGACTTTGAAGGAGAATGAGGCCCTAGCAGAGAAGTGTGGTTTCCTTGGGAATGAAGTTAATCGGTTGGCTGAGACCAACAACAAGCGTGTTGAGCATATTAACGAACTTTCTAAGGAAAAGGACCTTCTTTCTGAAAAGAAAGAAGGGTTCGCACAATCTATCCGGGGTCTGGAGATTCTGCTTGAAGAATGCAAGGCTTCGCTGAACAGAGCGCTCGATGAGCGTGGATCTTTTGAGATGGACCTGCAAAGGGCTAATGAAGAGTCTGCTAAAGCCAGAGTTGAGCTTCAAAAGGACCAGGTTGCCCAGTCGCTGAGTGTTCAAAGCGCGTTATCTATGGACTTGTCAAACCTGCGTGATCAATCTGAAATCAAGGCGAAGCTTGTTATGCTCGAGGCTAAGCGCACATTGCTTGAGCAGGTCCAGACTGGGCAGATCAACGTTGAGGAGATGCTGCTAAAAACAAAGAGCGCTGTTCGCGAAGTAAGACAAATGCTGAATCTTTCTCCCGAAGAGTCTGAGGCAGATGCAGATGAAGATGAGGATGACGGTGAGAGTTCGGGTGGCGATGACAGAATCGATGGAGCTGGTGCGTGGGGTTCTGGTCGTAGCCCCCAAAACTGATGCCCCCTAAACTGACTAGGTTGTAAGTTTGTACATCTGGCGAGAGCCGGATAGTTGGTTGTGGATAGAGGTCTCTTAGGGACTCTCTGATCCTTGTTCGGCCGGTTCCATTGGCCTTGATCACTCTCCAAAATTTCTGTCAGCCGTTTTGGGCATTTTATCATTTTGTCAGGATCATGTATATAACGTCAGATCTTTTTCAATTCAATGACTATATATAGCCTGAATTTTTTATCTTTCGCTAGTATGCGTTGTGGCCTTCGTGCCTTACGTTTAGGAGCTTTTTAGAAGTTTGAACTTTTACTAAGTTCTGGTATCCAAAAGTCTGTCCGAATGTTTTAACTTAGCCTTTCCCAAGGATGAGCTCATAAGTCGTGAGTAATATGCGCAGATGTTCTATTCTGACCGAGTCGTGGTCGATAGATTTTGGCTGAATTGTTGGCCTTTGCGAACAACTTTGCTTATCGCCTTGACTGTTGAAAGTTGTCGCAGGAAATTTGTAACTTAATTCTGGCCGAGTCGCTGGCCTTGTGAACGACTTCTTTTATTTTCGTGGAAGCTTGTCACATAAAAAGTTTTTGAAAAACTCGCCTTTTCACAAGGTATTTTGCCTTTATGAAGGTCTTACCTAGCCTACAGGGGCCTCTTACCACCCTCTTTGTTTTTATGTTGGAACACTTGAAGTGATAACATAAAAAGAATTAAGGCTGGTCGTAGATAAAAGAACACATATAACCAAACGGGGAGTGTGTCCGTTGTGGGATTCGAACCCACAGCCGCGAAGTTGAAGAATTTCGAGCTCTACCAGTTGAGCTAAACAGATCTGACCTTGTTTAGGCCGTTAGTACCATTTAGAAGAAGTATAATAAAAGTAAGAATTGCCACAAAAGTAAAAGGTAGGAAGACAATAACTGACCGTGTTACCACTCAGAAGTGATACCTTTTGAGGTGAATCATGTTCCAATCGTTTGGGACAATCGAACCATCTGGTCGCGCTAAGCGATAAGATCCCCTGCCGACTGAAGCGATTACCTTGTAGGGGCCTTCCCAATTAGGGCCTAGCTTCCCTGAATTCGCTTCCTGTGTGTTCTGGGACACTTTCCTCAATACAAAATCTCCAACCTGGAAACTTCGTACGTGCAGTCCCCGATTGTAATATTGTTCAATTCGTTCCTTCTGGGCGACTACTCGTACAAGGGCTAGTTCCCTTCGCTCCTCGAGGAAATCCAACTCTTCGGAGAGATTGACCGAGTTGGACTCTTCAGTAGCATGTGCATACCATAGGCTGGGCTCTCCGATTTCGACCGGGATTAGGGCATCTGCTCCGTATACTAATGAGTAAGGTGTCTCCCCAGTACTCATTTTTATCGTCATGCGATAAGCCCATAGCACACCGGGCATTTCCTCTACCCAACATCCCTTGGCCTGCTCGAGGCGCTTTTTGAGAGATTCAACGATTATTTTGTTTGTAGATTCTGCTTGTCCGTTGGCAACCGGATGGTATGGAGAAGAAGTAATCCTTTTGATGTGCAGGTCGTCGAGGAACCTAGTCACTTTTTAGCCAATGAATTGCGGGCCGTTGTCCATGACTATTTCCTTAGGTGCTCCAAAGCGACACACGACAAAACGCCAAAGGAAGTCGATGACTTCCGTTTGTCGTATCTTTGCATATGCTGCAGCTTCGACCCATTTGGTGAAGTAATCGGTGATGATCAAGAAATATACCCCTCTTGGCGCCGTGGGAAGGGGACCGACTATGTCCATTCCCCACTTCATGAATGGCCACGAGGAGATTATTGAGTGGAGCGGTTCTGCCGGTTGATGGAGAAGATGTGCGAACCTCTGACACTTGTCGCATTTTTTGACAAAATCATTCGTGTCCTTCTCCATCTTATCCCAATAATACCCTGCACGAATCAAATTGCGTGCTAATACCTTGCCTCCGGAATGATTACCACAACATCCTTCATGGACCTCTCGCATCACGTAGTTGATTTGATTTGGAACGAGGCACTTTGCGAGAGGCCCTGCAAACATCTTACGGTAGAGATCGCCATTGATGATTGTATACCGAGCAGCTTTTATTCTGAGTTTGCGAGCGGCTTTCGCGTCACCGGGCAGAGTCCCATGAAGAATATAGTTCGTGATTTCATTCCGCCAGTCCCAAGTTGCGTTGATGGCGTTGACTTCAAACTTTTCCCGATCTATGGTCGTGTAGAGGAGTTGAATGACAGCCGAGGAGCTGGCCGCCCCCATCTCTGCTACTGACCCTAGATTTGCGAGAGCATCGGCTTCATGGTTCTCTTCCCGTGGAATTTGGAGTGCCTCCCATTCGTCAAACTGGGACAGGAGTTCTTTCACACGGGCAAGGTACACTTGCATTTTGGATTCTCGTGCAATGAAGCCTCCGGTCACCTGGTTGACTACCAGTTGGGAATCACTCTTAAGTTTGATGATTTTTGCTCCATAGCTTCGGGCTAACTTCAATCCTGCAATTACGGCCTCATATTCGGCCTCATTGTTAGTAATAAACGGGCACTTGATGGCCTGCCTGACGGTCTCTCCGGATGGGGTGATGAGAACCAGTCCAAGACCGGACCCTTTGACGCTCGAAGAGTCATCGGTGTATAGGGTCCATGCGCGAGGGGCCTTCCCAGCATATAGAACGACATCTTTTTCTACCTCAAGATATATATTAGCACTAAAATCTGCTACAAAGTCTGCTAGGACTTGTGATTTTATTGCTACCCTAGGCTGATAGGTGATGTCAAATTCACTTAGTTCTATAGCCCATTTTACTAAACTTCCCAAAAATTCAGGTTTGTGAATAATATTTCACAAAGGAAAGGTTGTAACTACAGCTGTCGAATGACCTTGAAAATAGGGGCGTAACTTATGGGCAGCAGTTACTAGTGCTAAAGCCAACTTTTCTAAGGGTTGGTAGCGCATTTCTGCGTCAATTAGAGCTTTGCTAATATAATAGATGGGAAGTTGCTTACCTTTTTCTTCTCGAACCAGAACTGCGCTTACCGAGGATTCTGAAATTGCCAAATAAATCAGCAACTGCTCCCCATGTTGAGGTGTATAGGGCAGTGGTGGGTTGGACAGATACTTCTTCAAATCCCTCAGCGCTTGTTGGCATTCGGGAGTCCAATCGAACTCTTTGTTCTGCTTCAGGACATCGTAGAAACTGTTGCATCGGTCTGACGATCGGGATATGAATCTCCGCAGGGCTGCCACCCTTCCAGTCAATTTCATGACGTCTTTCCGGTTGTGGAGTACGCCTGGAATTGACTCAATAACTTTGATCTGAGCGGGATTGACTTCAATTCCGCGTTGAGGAACGATGAAGCCCAGGAAATTTCCCGACCCGACTCCAAATGCACATTTTTCCGGGTTGAGCTTCATGTTGTACTGGTCGAGTATTCAGAAGGCTTCCTTTAAGTACGCTAGATGATCTTCCGCCCGTTTGGACTTGACCAACATGTCATCGATGTACACTTCCATCGTCTTACCGATATGGTCATGGAACATTTGATTGACTAAGCGCTGATACGTCGCACCTGCATTTTTTAACCCAAATGGCATAACTTTATAACAATACGTACCACTGCAAGTTATGAACGATGTTTTCTCTTGGTCATCGAGGTCCATCAATATCTGATTGTACCCAAAATATGCGTCGAGGAAGGTGAGCACCTCGTGCCCGGCTGTTGCGCCAATCAGTTGATCTATCCTGGGAAGAGGATATGAATCCTTTGGACCGGCTTTGTTCAGATCTGTGAAGTCAATGCAGACTCGCCATTTTCCATTTTTCTTGGGCACAACGACCACGTTAGCTAGCCAGTCTGGATACTTGACTTCTGTACAGATCCAATCTTCAACAGCTGATCAACCTCATCGTTGATGACCTGGTTCCGAAAAGCTCCTTGTTGGCGCTTCTTCTGCTTTACTGGACGGTGGTACGGGTCGATGTTCAACCTATGAGAGATAATATCTGGAGAAATACCTTTCATATCTGCATGAGACCAGGCGAACGTTGTGTGTCGCTCCTTGAGGAACTGGAGGATATCTCCTCGTAAGCGCTCGCTCAATTCGGTCCCTAAGTAGACCTTCCGCTCCGGCTTGTCTGCGAACAATTCTTCAGGCTCCAAAGCTTCCACGATCGGCATGTGACTTTCCCGTGCCTCCAGCTTTGTAATGAATTCCGAGACCTCGTACTTTTCTTCTTCGTCTGGCACGTCTGATCCTGGTTGCTGTAATTGCTATTTTCTTTCTTCGGGCAGCTTGAGGGCCACCGAATAGTAGTCTCGAGTAGAGTGTTGCTCTCTTCGAACCTCACGTACTCCCCACTCTGATGGGAACTTCAATGCCTGATGATAGGTGGAAGGAATAGCTTGCATATCATGGATCTAGGGTCTTCCCAAGATGATGTTGTAAGCTAGATCCGCATCGACAACATGAAATGTCGTCTCCTTCACTACCCCTTCGGCAAGAGTCGTAAGAGTAATCTCGCCAAGGGTGTTCTCGCTCGAGTTGTTAAAGCCGGAGTAAACTCGAGATATCGGCACGATCTTCTCCGACAGCTGCATCTCCCTTACAACTCGTGATTGAATAATATTCGCAGAGCTGCCCGCATCGATGAGCACTTTCTTGACATCAAATTCCACCACGCGTAAAGTTATGACTAACGCGTCAGCGTGTGGGAACTTCAAACCATTTGTGTCTGAATCTTCAAATGTTATTGTCTCCTCTGGCCGTGGATGCTTGGTCTTTGTGATGGAGACCTTTGCGTACTTCGTTGCTGTGAAAACGACGGAGTCCACTTTGACCCCGCCCGAGATAAAATTGACTGTCCTCTTCGGGAAGGACGCTCGTGGAGGGCCAGATTTGTTCTGCTGAGCCTTCACGTGAGTTTGCTTTCTCTTCTTGGTTAGAAGCTCCTTCAGGAATCCCTACTTCAATAAATATGCAACTTCATACCTTAGGGCCTTGCAATCCTCGGTGGTGTGACCATGGTCGCGATGGAACTCACACCATAGGTCCTGGTTTCTCTTGCCTGGGTCAGTTTTCATGTCCTTTGGCCATTTAACCTTCTCACCCATATCTTTGAGCGCCGCCACTACTTCAGACATTTCTACGTTGAGGCTTGGCAGACTTGGGGCTCCACGGGGGCTTGATTCTGAATCATCTCTCCAGGATAGCCCTTTGTTGTTGCGGCTGTGTCCTTTGGAGTTGCTGCGTGACTGGTCTGAATATGGTTTCGTAACGCACATCTGACCTTTCCGACTCCATTTTTCCGCCAGAGCCTCCGTTTGGCGGCAGAGTTTTTTCTCGGGTACCTGTTCCAATCAATTTATCTTCATCAATACGTACCTTTGAGTTGTAGCGGTTGTAGACATCCGACCAGTTGGCTGTTGGGAATTCGCGAAGGGATTCGTATAGCCTGCGTGTAGCCTCTGAGCTCCTGACATCCAAACTATTGGTGAATGCAATCGCTGCCCATCTATTCGGTACCTTGCGCAACATCATACGTTCCCGTTGGAAACGATCCACATATTTACGGAGGGACTCGCCGGGCTTCTGCTTGATCTCAAAGATATCCTCCACGCGAGTTTCCATCTTCTGAGCGCCTGTGTGTGCCTTCACAAACAGCTCAGCCATCTCTTGGAAGGACCCAATGGAGTTCGGTGGCAACATTGAGTACCATCGTAGAGCTCCGTCCGCTAGCGTCTCCACAAACTTCTTCAGCTTAACTGATTCGATCTCCTCATCGGTGAGATCGCTTGCTTTTATGAAGTTTCTGAACATCATGAGATGATCGTTGGGGTCAGATGTCCTACGATATCTCGAAATGTTTGGCATCTTGAACGTCTTCGGTATTGCCTTTGGTGCCTCTTCCTTCTTCCAAGGCCGTTGCGAGTAGCGCTGTACATCAACTTTCTTCAACGTAGGTGGAGCACCGGGTATCTGATCAATTCTCTCGTGGAGAGACTTCTGAAGTGCTTCCTGGCTCTCCTTGAATTGTTTGGTGAGGGCCTCCACGACAATGCTCATTTCAGTGGACGCCATAGATCCTCCATTTCGTTTTTAGTTGACTTGGGTCATTGGATCAATGGTTCCTCCGTTGTTTCGCTCCCTACCTTGCCTTGAAGTGTGCGAAGAAGGAGCATCCCGACCTGGTGCTGCAGCATCAGCTCTTGCGACTGGAGGGATTTGCCCTCTGATAGAGTTGATCGCCTCGTTTATCCCTCTGTTGACCTCCGTTTTTTCCTACATAAATGCAAAGATCGTCTCCTGGAGGTTCCCTTGGCTGGGGGAGAGACTCATATGGCATCGTCTCCTAGGCGGAGTGGTGCTCTGAGAGTGCCTACGCTTATTTTGATGCCTGGCCGGTCCTTGGGAAGATTGTTCCTGCCCATCGGACGAGTAATCGGAGAGTAATTGGGACTTGGTGAAGGGGTACGTACCTGAATTCTGCCCATGATAGTTCGTTGTGAACAACTTTCTGCCATATTAGTTGCAATAGAAAAAGATCGACAGAAAGGAATGTAATGCAGGAAAAAAGATAGACTATTAACCTACAGAGGCTATTGACCGGCTCCCACTGTGGTCGCCAAATTGTTTAACCTACATCCGATTTTAGACCAATTAACTGTTAAATTTATATTTGCGGAGTCACGATCAATAGTTTCGATTAAGAGTTTAACCAAGTTTAATATGGAATGGCGCTGATTACTAGATTATCTATTTATGCACGATTTCCAATAATGACAATTAGCGATATGGAAATAAGATATAATCGAAAATGACTAAGATTAAAGCGTTAATAAAATAGATAGAGGTAACCGTATTGGACCGCTTGATCCCGGTAAGGATTCCTCGTTACTGTTTGTACTCGAAGACTAGAGAGCAAAGTATCCAGCGAATGTAAGCAAAGAACAGTATTTAAGCAAGAGTAAGTGAGAGTATTCTTATTGATGTTGTAGACAGAGAATAAAAGGTATGTTACAATGATTCAGGGCGAATGCTATTTATAGGTCTGATAAGCGTCCGTTGGGTTTGTAACTGCTGGACAGGTATCCGTTGGATATGTAACCGTCGGATTGTGTAATCGCTGGCTTTATGACCATTCATTAAGAAATCGTGCATGATTAGGCTAATAACTGCTCATTCAGATCATGCTGATCTGGAAAGCATTACATTACTGCTCTGGGTCTGCTCGTGGTAACTGCCTGGCTAGTTATCTGTCCTGCTGGATGTCTGTCCTGGAAAACCTCTGCCCGTGCCACGTGGCAGACACGTGTCACTTTTTGGTGACGTCAGTTTTTATCCAATACACCTTTGTTGCAATTGCCCGACTTTGGAAAGGCATTTGAGGTTGAATGTGATGCCTCGCGGTTGGGAATTGGAGGTGTTCTCATGCAAGATGGGAAATCCATTGCCTACTTTAGTGAGAAGTTGAAGGGCGCAACCTTGAATTACTCCACGTATGACAAGGAGTTGTATGCCCTAGTTAGAGCTCTAGCTCATTGGCAACATTATCTTTAGCCTAGAGAATTTGTGATTAAGAGTGATCACGAGTCACTCAAACATCTTAGGGGCCAAAAGAAGTTGAACAAGAGGCATGCCAAATGGATGGAGTTCATTGAGTGTTTCCCTTATGTGATTCAATACAAAAGGGGGATGGAAAATGTTGTGGCCTATGCACTTTCTAGGAAGTTTTCTATAGCCACTACTCTTGCTTCCAAGCTCATGGTTTTTGAGAGCATTAAGTTGATGTATGCTCATGACCCGAAGCTAAAGAGCATTCATGAAGCTCTTGAGAAGGGAGAAAGAGTTGAGAAGTACCAATGGGTAGATGGCTATATCCTTAAGAATGGTAGAGTTTGTGTGCTCGAGTCCTCATGGAGAGAGTTGTTTGTTCAAGAAGCACATAGTGAGGGATTGTGATGCAATATAAAATGGTGTTGATGCAGTCCAAATTGGCTTAGTTCCAAACCATCAAAGAGCCAAGCTTGAGAGCACAAATAACACGAGTCAAAGGCTTTGGAAGCGGCTTGAAGATCATGCATTAGAGCACCAACGAAGGAGGACCACTTAGGCTCCAAGGGAGAGGCTCAAGAGACACAAATTGAGGCGTTTCAAGATGACAAAGGAGGAGGCGAACTGCCCAGTAAACCAGGCGGACCGCCTAGTTGATTGACAGCCTCAGGAAATGGAAGAGGCGAACCGCCTCCCATCAGAGGTGGACCGCCCACTTGCTGCTTGGTCTCAGGATCTCCAATGAGGTGGAGCGCCTCCCATCAGAGGCGGAGCGCCTAGTGCTGTGAAGCCCCATTCGAGTTTTGCTCTCTTTTGTTGTGTAATTACAACTATAGCCCTAAGTGACTTCTATTATTTTAATTAGACATAGGGGCTTTTAGTCATTTCACTTAGGAGTGTGGGAAAACTATAAAAGCCACACTTAGCTTTCATTAAGAGCTAGTTAGCCATTGATAGAAGATAGAATTGAGAAAGAACGTGAAGAGGCCAAGCCCTTCTTGTTGAAGCCCGAGGCTTCGTGTATGTCTCGACTTGGAACCTATGGGGATCGACACCTAGTTTGATTCCATTGTAAGGTTCAAGTTTCCCTTTCTCCCTCTTGAATTCAATCAACGTAATTGAATTGAATTCGTTTCTTTCTTCTAATTTCTTGCCTTCCTCGTCTCGATTTCTTGTTTATCTCGTTTACTTGCTTCCGCATATCGTATTGTTTGCTTCCGCTATTTTACCCTGCATCAGTTGGTATCAGAGCACGGATCGGGTGTTGTTCTTACAAACCCTCGTTCCTTGTTCGTAGCATCCTTATCTTTGTTGTTGTTGTATTTGTTCTTGAAAATATGAAGAAAAAACAAAAAAAAAAATTGAAAAAAACTAGAAAATTTCACAAAATTTGGTGGAACTTATTGGATTGGAACACCCATGCGTTAAAAATCATTGGGGTTTGTTCCTTGTGTGATTCCCGTTCTTTTGGTACCAAAATTACAAGATTTGGTGGTGTATTTCAAAATTTTGAAGAAATCAAATCCCCAAAATTTTCAAAAATCCTAGAATTTTGCTCAAGATCAAAATCGATTCATTGTTGTTTGTTTGGGGTTAAAACCTATTGGAGAATGTTTAGAAACATCATACACATCTTTAGGTATCATTAGAATCGAAAACAATTCGAAAACGTGGCATTTTGAGTGCAAAACGAGCCAAAAACGCATTTTGCAAAGTTGCAGGAAAACACCCTAGGCGGACCGCCTACATTTTGAGGCGGACCGCCTCTCTCTGGGCTGCTCTCTGGACTTTTCCAGGCGGAGCGCCTCTTTCCTGAGGCAGAGCGCCTCTTTTGCTGAAGGGTTTCAGGGTAGTTTTTGCGTAGGTTTTCACTTGTTATTCGCCCACGGGCTTCTTGGTTAGTGTTTCTAAGGTAATTGGCCTACTTGAAAGACACTAATCCTTTAGCGTATTAGGGTATTCGTGCGTAGAGGAGACTAGAATTCAAAGAAGTGTCGTAGATTCTCTGTTGACCTCAAGTGCGCACTTAAAATAACCGTCCATCCATTGAGTCTCATTAACTCTATTCCGAACTTTTATTTGGACATACTAGTTGTGATCACCTTGGTTCCCAAGTTGTTAAGGCCTCGCTCTTGAGTGTTCATAGATTGAGTGATACACGTGAGGGAGTGACTTTTGGGAGGTTTTGTTCTATTGGTGTTGCAGCAATGTCGGGTGATGATGGAGGAGATTATGGCTCATGTGGGGATGATGCGAGTTGCTATGACGCGTATGGTGATGATGGAGACTATGGTTCCTATGGTGAGGATGATGGCCATTACTATGATGATGGAAACCATGGCTCCTATGTTGAGGAAGCGGTTCACCATGATGATCGTGAGGTTGAAGAAGACTATGAAGCTCATGAAGATAAATTTGTTAAACCTTATGCTTCTAGTCAAGAACCCGAGGATGGTGACGCTTCAAGGTACATTGATCCTACTTACTCTACTTGTAATGAATATGAGCATGATGGTAGTGACATAGATAGAGATGATGAAGAGGTTGATTTTATGAATTATTCTTGTGAATCTTCTCTTGGTGTTGCTTGTGGTGTACAAGGGAGTAATAGAGGACCTTCCATTAGTATGGGAGGCGGTGGTGTTTGTTCCTTGGGAAGCGGGAGATTTGCATCTTCTAGTTGTGCTAAACAACCTAGTACTCCTTATTCCCATGTGAAGGGTGGATTGAGAAATGGTGTTGCTCTTACCGTTACGGGGGTGTATTGCTCTAGTACTGGTGGTGGTAGGAGTGGTGCTATGGGCTATGGAATCAAGGCGAGAGGCACTTATGGGTTCCATAGTGGTACTCCTTCCTCGACTTTCAACAACATTTCTAATGTTGGAAGAGTGACGGGAAGTGGAGGTTATTCTAGTGGTGTTGCCACTAGTGGAGGGCCAAGGAGAACCCAACTTGGGGATGATGGTTTTCTTGGACTTGATCCTATACAAGACATGTGTGAATGTAGGTTCATTTTTGAGGTGAATGGTAGTGGAGGATTCTTGCTCAAGGTTAGTGAAGCATATGCTAATTTTGTTAACGTCTCTTGGGTTAATAGACTAAAGATACCATGCTACAAATTGAAATATCCTTATTAGTATCAAGGTGTTTGGGTTACTAGTGAAGCTCGGGTACTCATATCTCATGGGAGTTATAAGGAATATATTTGGTGTGATGTGTGTCCCATGGAGCATTATGGTGTTTGGCTAGGACAACCGTGGTTGAAAGGTAAGAGGATACGGTATGATATCGTGAAGGATGTGTACAAAGTGAGCAAGGGGCAAAGAACTTATGACATTGAACCTTGCCGGGCAAAGTTTAAGTTCTATCCTAGTACATTTTCTTGGCCTATTCAAAAGGGAAAGGAGCAAGTATCTCAATCCAAGGATGCAAGAAAGCAAACAAGAAGTCCTACATTCACGAGCAACGGTGGGACTAGTGCAAGAAAAGAGTTGACAATTGTCAACAAGGTGAACCCCAAGCCACAAGCTCCAAAGCCAAGTGGTTCACCTACAAAGAAGAAAGAGACATCAAGTGATGAGTCTCTTAGTCCTAGATTCCGGGTTGATGTTAAAAGTCCACCTACTCCGGCTATGGGTATTCTTGGGCCTCGTCCCAATTCACCCGAATTTGAGAGACAAAAGATTGAGAGGAGTAAGGGAGTGACATGTGACATGTGACATTCCTCGAGTGGAAAAAGGAGAGGATGTGTTGAGTGATGTGAGCGGGATGTCACCACCCGAATCTACACCTAGCCTTGAAAGATAAATGAGGGAAGAGAAAGAGGAAAAAAGAGTGAGGACACCCCTTATTCTAACCTTAACCCTTTATCTTTTTCTTCTACTTGTTTGAGTACTTGTGTAGGTATTCTTGGAGGCAAACCAATGGAGCCTCAACCATGTTCCAAGATAGAAAGACAAGGTGAAGGCGATGCCAAATGTGAGCTACAAGGTGAAGGAACTATCCATGATGCTTCAAGTACATTGAGTGAGCCTGGATGCGACTCAAAGGTATGTGTTAGTTCTTCTATCCTTAAGCATGATACTTCCTTGTCTTATGGTATTGTTGGTGAAAACTCTATGCTAGTTGATGATTTGTATGATTACAATGTGTTTGCGACTAGTGTAGAGTCGAATGGTCAACTTGTGTGTGCCAATGAACCACTAGTTGAGAGGGTTGAAAAGCCACATCATGATGTGAGCTCGGTTTTCATTGAACCTCTCTTTAGTGAAAATATTGAAGTTGACCTTGTATGCGGACCTTTATATGACACCCCCAGCCATATTTGATAAAGGAGAAGATGAATTGCATGATAATCTTATTCTTCCCTTTGATTGCTTAATTGATAGCGGTGGTCTCTTGTGTCGTAGTGAGGATGGATGTGATCTTGAGGAGTCTCTAGAGTGTGAGATGGATCGATTTATTTTCGATGACTCCTCGAGTGATAGTGAAGGACCTAGTCTTGATACTAAGCTTTTGTGTAGCCACGAATTTGAGGTGCATGCCTTTACATTTCCATTGTTGGAAGGCAATCTCATTTGTGGTAGTGAATTGTATCGGACTAGGGTTAGTAGTAAAATAGAACCTCCATGGTTTGAAAAGTTAGACTACGGACGATCCTTTTTTTGGAACTCCAAGTGAGAAGAGTGGTCTTGATATTGGTATTGTTGACCTATCTTCTAGTAGTCCTAGCCTTCGTTGTGTGGACTATAATGATGAAGAACCTACTTTGGAGACGTTCCTTTGGAGTTTGTCTAATAAGGAGGATTGTCTTGTAGGTGATTTTTGAGGTGAGGAGATACCTCTTGGTGTGTGTAAGAGTATTTTTAAGAAGGGGAGTGGAGTAGTCGATGTTAGTTGTGAGTATGTTGATCACACCTTGAGTGTTGGACATGCCAAAGCCAATGTGTCACATTGTGATCAAAATGATTTGAAGGCTTGGTGTGTTTGTTATAAGCTTAGGGATTATAGGGCGCTTGATTGCTACATATTGTATGACCTTGATCTCTTTGCTTGCCTTGGTTATGAGTGCTTGTTCTTGTTGAGCCAAGAATTTATTGTTTCCTTTGGGGATATACGCTTTTTAATTGGTATTAATGCTTGGCTCTATCACAAGAGTGTGTTTTCCACACTACTTGCACTTATTCTTGTTAAGCTAACTTACTTGTGAAGTAGGAAAATTTGGTTGTGCTTGTTTTGGATGTAGGCGTTGATGGTTTGATTTCGAGGATGAAATCCTTTCAAGAAGGGGAGGATGATGCAGTCCAAATTGGCTTAGTTCCCAACCATCAAAGAGCCAAGCTTGAGAGCACAAAGAACACGAGTCAAAGGCTCTGGAAGCGGCTTGAAGATCATGCATTGGAGCGCCAAGGAAGGAGGACCACTTAGGCTCCAAGGGAGAGGCTCAAGAGACACAAATTGAGGCGTTTCAAGATGACACAGGACGAGGCGGACCACCCAGTAAACCAGGCGGACCGCC
The DNA here is from genome assembly GCA_029990575.1 of Petunia axillaris subsp. axillaris. Lineage (NCBI taxonomy): Eukaryota > Viridiplantae > Streptophyta > Magnoliopsida > Solanales > Solanaceae > Petunia > Petunia axillaris. The sequence goes on from JARKNS010000007.1 coordinate 11,650,464, forward strand.
TGTTTAACCTAGATCCGATTTTAGGCCATTTAACAATTAAATTTATATTTGCGGAGTCACGATCAATAGTTGAGATTAAGAATTCGTACGGTGAATTAAATGATATTAGTATAGAACGTCAAAAGTAAAGTATAAACGAAAGCAAAGAGAGGCGAACGTATCGTATCCTTTGTCTCCGGGGAGAGTTGGTCGATGTCCACCCTTTAGATGATCCAATCGCTAAAATAGTAATAAGAACAAAGAGTATATCTGAACGACAGAGAGAGAGAGAGAGTATTCTTATTGATAATGTAGACAAGAAGTCAAAGTTGTTACAATTGGTTAAGATAAACGCTATTTATAGGCCTGAGAGGCGCCCGTTGGGATTGTACTAGTCGTTGGGCGTGGAACCGTCTGGATGAGTAACCGTCAGGCACCCATTCAGCGAAGTTGTAACCGCCGGGCTGTAGTGATTGCCTTAACGATCATTTAAGGAATGATCGCGTACGATAATGCTAATAACTGCCCATTTAAACTATACTGACTGTTGAGATGTTCCGTAACTTCCTTGGGTCTGCTCATGGGAAATGCCTGTCCGGTGAATGTCTGTCCGTTGTAACGTCAGTCCGTGCCACATGGAAGACACGTGTCATCCTTGGATGTCTAGTCAGTTTTTATCCAATACTGATAGTCCCCGCACTTCTCGGGCAGAGTATCTGTCCGAGGAGTGGATAAGAGCTTTGGCGGGAGTTTTTGCGAATTTTTTGTCTCCATATGATGTAATCTTGATGACGTACGAATCTTATTAGATTAGTGACAAGCCCTTATGTCGTGCGCATTAAATGCGCCGTATAAAAAAAGTAACTGCAACCTGCACGCCTGTGGAACCGCAGTCTACTCTGAAGTGACCACTGCGTATCCCAAGGGTAAAAGCAATGATTTTGACTGCCTCGCTCACGTGCGCACGTCGTCTGTTGATTGCGAGGTGACCGCTGCTCTTCAGAATAATGATGGCGCTATAAAGTTTTGATTAACCCTATTTCCTCCTTTGACGGCCAGATCTTGTCGTAATTTATCCGATAACCTCCACGTGTATTCGAGGGAAGTTGGGGATCTGAATCTCGGTTCCTATAAATAGGGATTCACTTGACGAGAAACTTTTTACTTGCTTTCATTTCCTCTGCGTTGTTCTTTGAAAAACCTCTGAATTAGCTTTTGAGTTTTTCTTGATAACTTCATTCTTTTCTTGTAATCATGTCTTCCAGATCTAGGAGAAATCAGAGTTCCGATATTGCTGGTAGTTCGACGGCCACTCCCAGGCCGCGGGCTTCTCAAGCCACTGCTGCGGAAATAATCCCCAAGAAATGGGGTGAACTTGAGGCGGACTGTAACATTAAGTCCTTTCATAACAGGGAGGGAGATACGCGCAACTGGCCGGCGTATAGGTTTAAGTCGGGGATCACGAAGGAGGTGATCCCTCATGTGAGGTTGGACTGCAATTGGGGCGATGAAATTCCTCTCTCGCCAGTCTCTGAAGGAGAGTACATTACTTCCCACAGGGCTGGGTGGACAGCTATGGGCACCTATCCTTTCACAGTAGGATGTAGGCTGCCCTAGCACCCTGTGCTGGAGAGGCTTTGCAGGGAGTACCTTTTCTGCCCGGGGCAATTGAGCCCCAGCATATATAGGACAGTTACACTCTTAGATTGGTTTGCGATAGAAACCGATCAATCTTTTGAGTACAAGCACTTTATTTCTTTGTACAGTATTCAGATTTTTAAAGATGGCTATGTAAATGCCAGGATGCGCTGAAGCAAAGGCTTGGTGCGCAGTTCTGAGGATACCAGTGACCGAGGCTGGGTGCACCGGTATCTGTTCGTGCGCTCCTCGGCCTTAACTTTTGCCGAAAAGACATACCTTCCAGAAGTCTGGAATAAGACGCGTAAGTCCCCGAGTTTTTTTTTGTATTCTCCTTCCCTCTTCCTCTAATCTTCGTTTAATTTCTTCGTGCAGCGGCCAAGCAACCTTACGACGGGTTCATATCTGTTAATGAACTGACGGCGTGGGTTGAGCCGATTTTGGAGAAATTTGGACTAGAGAAAAGAGAGTGGGCGTATTTTGCCTCTCTCAATAGTTTGACTGTAAAACACCACAGTGAGGATATTTCTGTCTCCCTGATAATTCTCCTTTCTTGACCCTTTCTCATGTCTGACCGTTTCATCTTTGTTGTAGGTTTGGGCACCTCGGGAGATTTCTTCCCCGCGCCTCCCCAAGACAGACCTACCGAGCCTATTGCTGACCCAGCTGCTGAGGCTGAGGCTATACTAGCTTCGGTAGGTGCTCTGCGCAGCAGGGAGGGGGTGAGGAACTTTTGTCCGATGGACTGGGCTCCTTGAAGAGGAAGAAAAGGAGCCAGGGAGAGGGAGGAGCACGGAAGAAGTCTGCTCGTAAGACTTCCGTGGCTTCCAAGCAACCCTCATCGGCTGGTGACGATCTCCCTCCTAGGGCCAGCGTCCCTGAGCCTGTAGAAGTGAATGCCGAGGCAGCTGCTGAAGTCCCCGAGTCCACCTGGGGAGGGGGTCTAGCCAAGGAAGTCATCTATCTTTCGGACACTGAAGTCGGAGTGGATGCTCCTCTTGGGCGGAGACCTCATCTTCGTAGTGATAGAAGAAGGGCCGAGGAGGAGGCCGTCCGTACTCCGCAGAGGAGTCCTCGAGTTGGTGACAGGGAGGAGGCAGGTCCTTCTCGTATGGACAAGGGGAAGAGGAAGGTGGATGAAGAAGAAGTGAAGGAAGAAGAAGTGAAGGAAGAAGCCAGGGGAAAAGTTCCCTAAGAGAGTAGCCGGGGTCCTCGTGTTTTTCGTTTCGAGGACTTGGAGAACGTGGCTACTGAGGGGGCAGCTTCAGTTGGCCTACGTGAATGTGAGACAATTAATCCTGGGATTGAAAATGATTCTAACCTCTCATCGTCGAGGTTTGTCTGGCGATCAGTCGTTGGTGGGCAGATGGAGTTGAAGGATAATCCGTTACAAGTTCGGGCCGAATTATCCTTCTGATCAGGCTTGGGAACCCAAGTACTGTGAGAGGAAGCACACTTTAAAACTTTCCCCCGATGTCAACTTCATAACTGGGCCAAGTGGCTTGGCTAAGGTGGTCTCTTCACTCATCGGTCCTCGTGAAGAGTGGGTACTGAGGGAGCTGAGCGATGAGGAATTAGCCTTTCAGATTGCCGCTGATTCTGCCCGAGTAAGTATTTTCCTTTCTTGTGTTGGAAGTAACTTTAGCCTCAGACTTTTAACCTTAGCTTGTTTCATTCATTTTTCCTTTTACAGTCGAGCATGCTGGCTGCCGAGCTTATGTTTCGTTCTAGGATTAACAATGTCGACCAGGTGGTAGAGGTAAAGAAAGAACTACTGGAAGCTCTGAAGGACAATAAAGCTCTGGTTGAGCAGTGTGGTTTTCTTGGTGGAGAATTTAATCGGTTAACTGATGTTAACAATGATTGTCTTGAGCAAATCAATGCTCTCACTAGGGAAAAGGACCTTCTTTCCGAGGAGAAAGAGGGGTTCGCACGCTCTATCCAGATTTTGGAGAGACTGCTTGAAGAGTGCCGCAATGGCTTGAACAACGCTAATGACAACCGTGCATCTCTTGAGATGAATCTGCAGAGGGCAAATGAAGAATCAACCAAAGCCCGTTCTGACCTCCAGGCAGCCAAGGACTAGGTTGCCCAGTTAATGGGTGCTCAAACCGCATTGACCAAGGACTTGGCTAACTTGTGTGATCAGTCGGAAATCAAGGCCAAGCTTGCGGCCCTTGAGGCCAAGCGTACATTGCTCATGCAGATCCAGGTTGGGCAGGTTGATGTCGAGGAGATGCTGCAGACGACAAAGAGCGATGTTCGAAGAATACACCAAGCGTTGGGTCTTTCCCCCGAAGAGTCTGAAGGCGATGATGATGATGATGATGATGGAGATGAGGATGAGGATTTAGGGAGTGACGACAGGACTAACGGAGCTGGTGCGTTGAGTCCTGGTCATAGCCCTTCAAGCTGATGCTATTTTTCCTTGATTGATGTATTTTTATTCTGTCTTGCGAGAGCCAGACTTGTTTGTTTGGTGGACAGAAGTCTAACAAAGACTTTCTGGTCCTTGGCCGGTTTGTTTGGCCTTTTGAACACTCTGCAAAATTTTGTCAGCCGTATTCGGCACTTTATCAACTTATGTATATATGCTGTTTTAGATCTATTCAGTGACTATGTTTAGTTTGAATTCTTGATCCCTTTGTATGCATATGCTGTGGCTTTCGTGCCTTATGACCGGGAGTTACTTTTCTTGAACCTTGAACTTTATTAAGTTCGTATTTTCACAAGTCTGCCCGAATGTTTCTAACTTAGCCTTTCATTAGGAAAAGGGGCGTAAGTTGTAAGTAGTTTGACCGAATTGTGGTCGTTTAGAGTTTTAGCCGAATCGTTGCTCTGTGCGTATAACCTTTGCTTATCATTTCGATAGTTGAAAGTTGTTGTATGGCTTTGTAGATTGGCTCTGGCCGAGTCGTTGGCCTTGTGAATGACTTCTCTTATTTTCGTGGAAGCCTTGTCACATGCGGGTTTTGTTCTGTGAATGACTTCTCTTATTTGCTGTGGAAGTCTTATCATGTAAAAGTTAAAATTTGCTGCCTTTAGATAAGGTCTTTTGCCTGTATGAAGGTCTTATCTGGCCCTGCCTTTAGATAAGGTCTTTTGCCTGTATGAAGGTCTTATCTGGCCCTGCCTTTAGATAAGGTCTTTTGCTTGTATGAAGGTCTTATCTGGCCTACAGGGCCCTCACCATCCCCCTTGTTTTCATGTTGGAACACGTAAATTGACAATATGAAAAGAGTTGTCGGTGAGTCGTAAATTGAACACATATAACCAAACGAGGAGTGTGTCCGTTGTGGGATTCGAACCCACAGCCGCGAAGTTGAAAAACTTCGAGCTCTGCCAGTTGAGCTAAACGGATCTGACCTTGTTCAGGTCGTTAGTACCATTTAGAGGGAATAAATAGTAAGGAACTTTAGGCAAAAATAAAAAGGCAAGTGCAGAGTAACTAACCGTTTTTATCACCTAGAAGTGATACTTTTTGAGGTGAACCACATTCCAACTGTTCGGGATAATCGAACCATCTGGTCGCGCCAAGCGGTAAGACCCCTTGCCGACCGAAGCAACCACTTTGTAGGGTCCTTCCCAGTTAGGGCCAAGCTTCCCCGAATTTGTCTCTTGTGTGCTCTGGGAAACTTTTCTGAGTACAAAGTCCCCGACTTGGAAGCTTCGTACGCGTAGTCCCCGATTGTAGTATTTTTCGATTCGTTCTTTTTGGGCAACCACTCGTACAAGGGCCAGTTCTCTGTGCTCTTCGAGGAGATCCAGTTCTTCGGACAAGTTAACTGAGTTTGACTCCTCAGTGGCATGCGCATACGTAGACTGGGTTCTCCTATCTCGACCGGGATCAGAGCGTCTGCGCCATATACCAATGAGTAAGGAGTTTCCCCGGTACTCATCTTTACTGTGGTGCGATAAGCCCATAATACTCCCGGTAATTCTTCTACCCAACATCCCTTTGCCTGCTCGAGGCGTTTTTTAAGAGATTCAACAATGATTTTGTTGGTATAATCGGCCTGCCCGTTAGCGACAGGATGATATGGAGAAGAAGTGATCCTCTTAATGTGTAAATCATCAAGGAACCTAGTCACCTTCTGGCCGACGAACTGCGGGCCATTGTCCATGATTATTTCTTTAGGTTCTCCAAAGCGACATACGACAAAGCGCCAGAGAAAATCGACAACCTCTGTTTGCCGTATCTTCGAATATGCTGCTGCTTCGACCCACTTTGTGAAATAATCAGTTATGATTAGTAAGAAACGCATCCCCCTTGGTGCCGTGGGAAGGGGACCAATAATGTCCATTCCCCATTTCATGAAGGGCCACGGGGAGACTATTGAATGCAATGGTTCGGCTGGCTGATGAAGAATATAGGCAAGCCTCTGGCATTTGTCACATTTTTTGACAAAGTCATCTGCATCTTTCTCCATTTTGTCCCAATAATAACCTGCACGTATCAACTTCCGGGTTAAGGCCTTACCTCCGGAATGATTTCCGCAACAGCCTTCGTGGACTTCTTTCATCACATAATTAGTCTGATTTGGTCCAAGACATTTCGCGAGGGGTCCTGCGAACATCTTCCGGTACAGCTCGCCATTGAGGATGGTGTATCAGGCAGCTTTTACTCGGAGTTTACGAGCAGCCTTAGCATTTGCGGGCAGAGTCCCGTTGATAAGATAGTTTGTTATCTCGTTCCTCAAGTCCCAGGTAGTGCTGACGGCATTGACTTCAAACTTTTCCCTGTCCATGGTCGTGTATAGAAGTTGAACGATAGCCGAAGAGCTGGCTGCCCCTACTTCTGTAACCGATCCCACGTTTGCGAGAGCATCAGCTTCGTGATTCTCTTCTCGTGGAATCTGAATTGCTTCCCAATCGTCGAACTGTGCCAAGAGTTCTTTCACTCGGCCGAGGTACGCCTGCATCCTGGGCTCTCGTGCAACGAAACCTCCATTGATCTGATTTACCACTAACTGAGAATCGCTTTTTAACTTGACTATGGTTGCCCCATAGTTCCGTGCCAGTTCTAATCCTGCAATAACGGCCTCATACTCGGCCTCATTGTTAGTAATGAAGGGGCATTTGATAGCTTGCCTTACCGTCTCTCCGGATGGAGCAACGAGGACCAGTCCGAGTCCCGACCCTTTCACATTCGAGGAACCGTCCGTATGGAGGACCCAAGTGCCCGGAGCCTGCCCTGCATAGAGAATGGCTTCCTTTTCTGCTTCAGGATATATATTCACACTGAAATCAGCCACGAAATCTGCCAAGACTTGTGACTTTATCGCTACCCTGGGCTGATAAGTGATATCAAATTCGGATAATTCTATAGCCCATTTTACCAATCTTCCTGAAAACTCTGGTTTGTGTAGAACATTTCGTAAAGGAAAAGTAGTAACCACAACTATCGTATGACTTTGAAAGTATGGACGTAACTTTCGAGCAGCAGTTACTAGAGCTAACGCCAATTTTTCTAAAGGTTGATAGCGGGTTTCTGCATCAATTAGAGCTTTGCTAACATAGTAGATAGGAAGTTGTTTACCTTTTTCTTCTCGAACTAGTACAGCGCTTACCGATGACTATGAGACTGGCAGATAAATTAGCAACTGCTCACCTTCCACAGGTGTGGTAAGTAGCGGAGGATTGGATAGATATTTCTTTAGATCCCTCAAGCCTGCTGACATTCGGAAGTCCATTCGAACTCCTTGTTTTGCTTTAAGACATCGAAGAAACTTTTGCAACGATCAGATGACCGAGAAATGAATCTGCGTAGAGCAGCTACTCTCCCCGTTAGTCTCATGACCTCTTTCTTATCGCGAAGTACATCTGGGATTGACTCGATAGCTTTAATCTGAGCGGGATTGACTTCAATGCCTCGCTGAGGGACAATGAACCCCAGAAATTTTCCCGATCCAACTCCGAAAGCGCATTTCTCTGGATTCAATTTCATGTTATACTGATCCAAAATTCGGAAAGCTTCTTTCAGATGCGCCAGATGGTCTTCTGCCCGTTTGGATTTTATCAGCATGTCGTCAATGTACACTTCCATAGTCTTTCCGATATGGTCGTGGAACATTCGATTGACTAGACGCTGATAGGTTGCACATGCATTTTTTAATCCAAATGGCATAACTTTATAATAATACGTACCTCGACAGGTTATGAATGCTGTTTTTTCCTGGTCTCCAGGGTCCATCAGTATCTGGTTGTATCCGGAGTACGCGTCGATTGGTGCAATGCAATTCCCGAAGGGAAGCTTAGCACAAACGCGGAACAAGAACAATTAAAGAAGAAGATAAAAGCAAGACAAAACTTGCTTCTTTCGAAAGAACAGAGGGGAACCTGTCCCAAAGCTCAATCAAAAGGGAGACAAGAATCACCCTAACTATGCAACAATCCTCAAGAGAACATTGCCCCTTGCAAACTGAATGATCAAGAGGAATGTTCAATCGGACTAACCGAAAGCCACAAGTCCTTAAAAGCCCTCACCGGGGTTTTGCTCACGACGGAGACAAGAAGAAATGTGCTCGGCACTTTCATTCAATTTCAATATCCAAAAACAACTAACTCTTACAATGTAAGGACTAAGGTTTATATAGGAAATACTAAGGGTAAACTAGTAAATAGGTCACAGTCGACCAATGAAAATAAGCCACGCAGGGCTGAGTTAAAAATGTGCTCGGCTATCTTGACTTCGGTAAGCCTGGCTTCGGTTCTTGACTTCGGTGAGCCTGGCTTCGGTTCTCTATTGCCTGCTCGAGCACATTTGTCATCGGGCGCTGATTATGTGTTCGGTTCTGCGCTGCCCGGGGCCAAGAGCTGCTGTTCAGGAACTTTATCCTCGGGCTCAAACTTGAAGATGTAGCCCTTGGTTTCATCACTTTGCGATTCCTCTTCCGAACACATGCTTCTTCCCGACATAGCCAGCTGGATGTGCATGTCATGGAGCAGCTTAGCTTGGCTTCGAGTAATTGGCCTCCTCGGTTCATCAGTCGCTGCCTTCGGTTGAAGTGTCCTCGGTTGATCAGCACTTTGGGCTGCATCATCGATGAAGGTTAGCACTTCGTGCCCGGCTGTTGCATCGATCAGCTGATCTATCCTGGGAAGGGGATATGAATCCTTCGGACAGGCTTTGTTCAGATCTGTGAAGTCGATGCAGACTCGCCACTTGCCGTTCTTCTTAGGTACGACAACCACGTTGGCTAACTAGTCTGGGTATTTGACTTCACGTACTGAACCGATTTTTAACAGCCGATCGACCTCGTCGTTGATTACCTGATTTCGGAAAGCTCCTTGCTGACGCGTCTTTTGTCTCACCGGGCGGTGGTATGGATCGACGTGCAACCTGTGAGTAATGATGTTAGGAGAAATACCTGTCATATCTGCGTGGGACCAGGCGAATGTTGTATGCCGCTCCTTGAGGAATCGCGGGATATCTCCCCGCAGGCGTTCGCTCAGTTCAGTTCCCAAATACACCTTTTCCTCTGGTTTATCAGCGAACAGCTCTTCGGGTTCCAGGGCTTCTACTGTTGGCATGTGGTTTTCTTTCTCATCCATCTTGGTGATGAACTCCGGGACTTCGTACTTAATCTCCTCAGGTGTAGCATTCGGCCCCGGGTGCTGTAATTGCTATTTGTTTTCCTCGGGTAGTTTGAGGGCTACCGAGTAACAATCTCGCGTAGTGCATTGCTCTCCTCGGACTTCACGTATTCCCCACTCGAATGGGAACTTCAACACTTGGTGATAGGTAGAAGGGACGGCTTGCATGTCGTGGATCCATGGTCTACCCAGAATGATGTTGTAGGCTAGATCAGCATCGACAACATGAAAAGTCGTCTCCTTCGCTACCCCCTCAGTTAGGGTTACCAAGGTAATTTCCCCGAGAGTCTTTTCGCTCGAATTGTTGAAACCGGAGAGAACTCGAGATACTGGCACAATCTTATCTGCTAGCTGCATTTCAATTACAACTCGCGACTGGATAATATTCGCAGAGCTGCCCGCATCGATGAGTACTCTCTTCACGTCGAACTCCGCTACCCGTAACGTTATGACTAACGCATCGGCATGCGGAAACTGTGATCCATCAGCATCGGATTCCTTAAAGGTGATTGCTTCTTCTGAACGGGGACGCTTGTTGTTTGTAATGGATACCTTTGCATACTTCTTCGTTGTGAAGGTAATCGAATCTACCTCGATCCCACCCGAAATAACATTGACCGTTCGCTTTGGGGAGGATGCTCGTGGTGGACCAGGTTTGTTCTGCTGAGCCTTCGCGTGAGTTTGCTTTCCCTTCTCGGTCAGGAACTCCTTCAAGAATCCCTATTTCAACAAGTGAGCAATTTCGTACCTTAAGGCCTTGCAGTCTTCGGTGGTGTGCCCATGGTCGCGGTGGAATTCGCAATACAGGTCTTGATTTCGCTTGTTGGGATCAGTCTTCATGTCTTTTGGCCACTTGACCTTTTCTCCCATGTTTTTGAGTACTGCCATGACCTCCGTCATTTCAACATTGAAGCTTGGTAGGCTTGGGACTCCATGGGAACTCGATTCAGGATTTTCCCTTCGAGATAGACCCCTATTGCTGTTGCGGCTGCGTCCTTTGGAATTGTTACGCGATTGGTCAGGGTATGGCTCATACCGTGTGCCTGACCTCTCAGTTTCTGCTTTTCCACCGGATCCACCGCTGCGAGTCTGAGCCCTTCTCCGATCACCTGTTCCGATCAGTTTGTCTTCATCGATACGTACTTTGGAATTGTAACGATTGTAGACGTCTGACCAACTGGTTGCTGGGAACTCGCGAAGAGACTCGTAAAGCCTTCGTGTGGCCTCTGAGCTCCTCACATCCAGGCTGTTGGTGAACGCGATTGCCGCCCACCTATCTGGCACTTTGGGGAGCATCATACGTTCTCTCTGGAACCGGTCCACGTACTTGCGGAGTGACTCGTCGGGTCTCTGCTTAATTTCAAAGATATCTTCTACCCGGGTCTCCGTCTTCTGAGCACCTGTGTGTGCCTTCACGAATAATTCAACCATTTATGCGAAGGACCCAATGGAGTTGGGTGGCAACATTGAATACCATCGCAGGGCCCCATCTGCCAGGGTCCCTACGAACTTCTTCAATTGCACAGATTCGATCTCCTCGTCGGTGAGATCACTGGCCTTTATAAAATTGCTGAACATCATGAGGTGATCGTTGGGATCAGATGTTCCGCGATACCTGGGAATATTCGGTATTTTGAACGTTTTAGGTATCGCTTTCGGGGCTGCCTCCTTCTTCCAGGGCCGCTATGAATAACGCTGGACGTCAACTTTCTTCAGCGTAGGTGGGGCGCCTGGTATCTGATCGATTCTCTCGTGAAGAGACTTTTGAAGTGCTTCTTGGCTTTCTTTGAATTGCTTGGTGAGAGTTTCTACGACAAGGCTCATATCTGTAGGTGCCGTAGATCCTCCGTTTGGGGTTCTGATTGGCTTGAGTCGTCGGATCTGCAGTGCCACTATCGTTGTTGCGCTCTTGTCCTTGCCTTGAAGTATGTGAAGAGGGTGCATTGGGGGTAGGCGCTGCAGCGTCAGCCCCTGCAGTTGAAAGATTGCTTCTCCGGAGAGAGGTTAGTGCTTCGTTGATTCCCTGGTTTACTTCTGCCTGTTGCTGCATAAAATCAAAAAGTGTTTTTTGCAGGTTCCCTGGGCCAGGGGAGAGACTCCTATGTCGTCGTCTCCTGGGTGGAGTAGTGCTCTGAGAGCGCCTACGCCTATTTTGCCTGACCTGTCCTTGGGAAGATTGTTGCTGCCCATCGTACGAATAATCGGGAGAGTACTCAGGAGAATAACTAGTACTACATGAAGGGGTGTTTACTTTTTGTCCACCTACGATAGTTCGCTGGGAATTACTTTCTGCCATGTTAGTTATGAAACAAAAAGAATAGACGGAAACAGATACAATATCAAAGATAGATTTTTTAACCTACGAAAGCTATTAACCGGCTCCCACTGTGGTCGCCAAATTGTTTAACCTAGATCCGATTTTAGGCCAATTAACAATTAAATTTATATTTGCGGAGTCACGATCAATAGTTGAGATTAAGAATTCGTACGGTGAATTAAATGATATCAGTATAGAACGTCAAAAGTAAAGTATAAACGAAAGCAAAGAGTGGCGAACGTATCGTATCCTTTGTCTCCGGGGAGAGTTGGTCGATGTCCACCCTTTAGATGATCCAATCGCTAAAATAGTAATAAGAACAAAGAGTATATCTGAACGACAGAGAGAGAGAGAGAGAGAGTATTCTTATTGATAATGTAGACAAGAAGTCAAAGTTGTTACAATTGGTTAAGATAAATGCTATTTATAGGCCTGAGAGGCGCCCGTTGGGATTGTACTAGCCGTTGGGCGTGGAACCGTCTGGATGAGTAACCGTCAGGCACCCATTCAGCGAAGTTGTAACCGCCGGGCTGTAGTGATTGCCTTAACGATCATTTAAGGAATGATCGCGTACGATAATGCAAATAACTGCCCATTTAAACTATGCTGACTGTTGAGATGTTTCGTAACTTCCTTGGGTCTGCTCGTGGGAAATGTCTGTCCGGTGAATGTCTGTCTTTTGTAACGTCAGTCCGTGCCACGTGGAAGACACGTGTCATCTTTGGATGTCTAGTCAGTTTTTATCCAATACACCGCCTAGTTGATTGACAGCCTCAGGAAATGGAGGAGGTGGACCGCCTCCCATAAGAGGCGGACCGCCCACTTGCTGCTTGGTCTTAGGATCTCCAATGAGGCGGAGCGCCTCCCATCAGAGGCAGAGCGCTTAGTGCTGTGAAGCCCCATCTGAGTTTCGCTCTATTTTGTTGTGTAATTACAACTATTGCCCTAAGTGACTTCTATTGTTTTAATTAGACTTAGGGGATTTTAGTCATTTCACTTAGGAGTGTGGGAAAACTATAAAAGCCACACTTAGCTTTCATTAAGAGCTAGTTAGCCATTGATAGAAGATAGAATTGAGAGAGAACGTGAAGAGGCCGAGCCCTTCTTGTTGAAGCCCGAGGCTTCGTGTATGTCTCGACTTGGAACCTATGGGGATCGACACCTAGTTTGATTCCATTGTAAGGTTCAAGTTTCCCTTTCTCCCTCTTTAATTCAATCAATGTAATTGAATTGAATTCGTTTCTTTCTCCTAATTTCTTGCCTTCCTCGTATAGATTTCTTGTTTATCTCGTTTACTTGCTTCCGCGTATTGTATTGTTTGCTTCCGCTATTTTACCCTGCATCAGGTGTAGTTCCCAACCATCAAGAGCTAAGATCGAGAGCACAAATAATACGAGTCAAGACCTCCGGAAACGTCTTGAAGATCATGCATTGGAGCGCCGAGGATGGAGGAAACAGGCAGCACAAAACAGGGCAGCACACTGTGAGCTCACTGCCTGCTGAAGGATAACTATTCTTCGCAATCGCGACACTGTCTGCGCGATCGCGAAGAGGTCTTGGTTGATCTGTGTGACAGCGAGCCTTTGAGCGCGATCGCGATGTTGACTCAGTTGTACTTCGCGATCGCGAGCAATCCTGGCGCGATCGCGATGAAGAGAAGTTTATCAGCGAACCTGAATCAGCTGCAGGGGCAAATTTTGTCCATCTATCATTGTAAATATTTAAATAGAACATTAGCTCTTTCATTCATTAGTTAGTCATCATTGAAGAGAGAATTGATAGAGAACATTGAAGAGGCCGAGCCCTTCTTGTTGAAGCCCGAGGCTTCGTGTATGTCTCGACTTGGAACCTATGGAGATCGACACCTAGTTTGATTCCATTGTAAGGTTCGAGTTTGATGTCGGGCAATCCACCACAAGGAGACCATTCACTCGGAGCTAAGCCAAGGATGTCCAAGAAGTGCATTTATACTTGGAGAGGAGAGGACTTGAGGAAGGAAGCGAGTGGAAGCCATTCCGGGTGCTCAAACTAGGCCTCACGCCTAAGAAGAGAGCCCAGTAGAGCTAGGCGCCCCGCCTGAGCCAGGCGCCCCGCCTGAGCCAGGCGCCCCGCCTGAGCCAGGCGCCCCGCCTGGCAAGCTCACTGCCTAAGGAGCTGAAAGTGCACAGGCGCCCCGCCTAGCTGAAGGCCAAGCCAGGCGCCCCGCCTAGATGACAGCATTCCCAGGCGCCCCTCCCAGATCCCAGGCGCCCCTCCCAGATGTGAAGGCCTATGTTTATTTTACTGTTTTGCCCTACGTGGCCTATTTTGTGAACCTTATTAGTAAGGGTATTTTAGCCATTGTGCAAGCTTGGGAAACACTATAAATATCCATGCTTAGCCTATTTTGAACTTAGCTTATTATTGATGATTAATGAATGTTGAACATGAGCAAGGCTCTTGGTTATTGAATGAATGAAACCCTTTGTTTTGGGACTTGTAGTTCTTCTAGCGGATCTAGATGAATACTTTTCCTCTCCGACCATTCTACTTGCGTGCTCGCGTTAGCTCGAGGGTAGTCGCATAGCGTAGGTGTTCTTGTCCTTCTCTCGGAGTGTAACGGAACAAGTTCTCCGTTGCACTTGGGATTAGAGATCGAGTTACGTCTCGTTCTTTATCTTTTACTTTCCGCGTTTGATTTCCTACATCATTTGGTATCAGAGCAAGGCTCGGGTTTTGTTTCTACAAACCCCCGACGCTTGATTCTTCGTGCCTAGTATCCTCTTTTAGTTTTTCTTGTTGTTGAAGTTATTAGAAAGGAGAAAATTGCAAAAAAATTGAAAAATTGAAAAATACAAAAATTTGGTGTAACTTGTTGATTTGGATGATTTGTGATATGGGTGTTATGGATTCTTGATCGTGATTGAATTCCCGTTACTTGAGTACCAAAATTGTTGGAATTGGTGAAGTTTGAAAAATTGAAACCCCAAAACCCCTTAAACCCTTGAAGAACTTGTTCTTGATGAATTTTGGATTGATTCTTGGGTTGGATTGATGTTTGTTTGGAAACTTGTTATTGGGGATTGATCTTCATTGAAAAACAAACAATTCGGTACCAATTTTGTGGGATTTGAACAAGTATAACATCTACTTTGATGAATCACAATCCTTGTTGAAACCCTTTTGTTAAACCCTTGTGTTCTTGAGTTCTTGAGATTGAATCCTGATTTGATTGATTGTTTGATTGAAAATTTGATTGGGTTTTGTTAAGGAAGATCAAAAACAACTTTGGGTATCTTTGGATTGTGAAAACAAGTTGAAAATATCGGATTTGAGGCTTGAAAATCGACTTGAAACGAGTTTGGAACGAATTGGAAAAGGCTTCAGGCCAGGCGCCCCGCCTAAGCCAGGCGCCCCGCCTGACTTGGCTACTGCCTAAGTCCCAGGCGCCCCGCCTAGACCCAGGCGCCCCGCCTGGCATACAGCACAGACTAGGCGCCCCACCTGAGTTTCAGGCGCCCCTCCTGGGTGCTGAACGTAGTGTTTCGGGTAGATTTTCGTAGGTATTTCCCTTTGTTTGATAACATAACATCTAGTTAGTACTAATTTGAGTAACCGATCTACTTGAATAGTGCTAACCCTTTGATTGCTCTTAAGTGATTCGTGCCTAGCAAGGAGAGTAGACTTCTAAGGAAAAGCGTAGAATCTTTTAACTCAAGTCCTTCACTTCAAAGTGCCTAGCGTTCATTGAGTCCCATTAACTCCACTCACCCCGGAGTGTGCGTGACTCGTGAATAGTTTAGTTGAGTTGAGGAGTTGCTAATCATCTACGTGAAGCTTTGGAACTACAAGTTGAGTGAAATATCCACCGCCACCCAAAAGAGTGATCCGAGTGAACACAAGTGAGGGAGCGAGTGAGGTGTTTTAACTAACTCTTGTTTCTTTTCTTTGTAGGTACAATGGCCAACGAAGGTCAAGATTTCATTAAGGAGGCCTTGGCTAATCTTCTTTCCAAGATGGACCTCATGAACCAAAGGATTGATTCTCTTGAAAAGGGAGCCTCGAGTACTCAAGGAGAACATGGGACCCCGAGTGTCCCAATTGAAAAGGGGACCCCGAGTGTCCAAATTGAGACCGGTGAAGGCTCAAGTAGCCCTACCTTTACCCCGGAGCAAGTTGTTAAATTGCTCAATCAACAACAGGTAAAGGAGGATCGAGAGAGAATTGAACGAACGGGCATTCCCCGTATCTTGGATAATCCTCCAAGAAACTTTCCACTACCACGACCCGTCCGAAATGTGCAACCTCTTGAGCAAGTTGTTGAGGCTCAAGAAGGGGAGGAAGTTGATTATGGTGACGATGTGTATGGGTTTGATGATCACTTTCAACCAAGGCGAGCTATGAATTGGGGTCGAAATGTGGATCGGGGTAGAGGCCGAGGTCGAGGGCCACCCTTAGGATATAGAGGGAGGAATGCTAGAAGGGACTATGTTGCTTATGATGATCACCATGGAGGCCAACCGGAGCCATTCCAAGGGGGTCGTGACAACAACAACAACCTCAATAGTGTGAAGCTCACTATTCCTTCTTTCAAAGGAAGTAGTGACCCGGTGGAGTACATTGGTTGGAAATTGGCTATGGAGCGTATCTTTGACACCAATGATATGCCCGATGTGAAGAAAACCAAGTATGCAATATCCTCCTTTGAATCTTTTGCTTCTACTTGGTGGGAGTCGGTGAAGAGAAATAGAAGAAGGACGGGTATGGCTATTAATCTTACTTGGGAAGAGTTGATCCGTGTGATGGATGAGAAGTACTTGACTAACCAATACCGGGTTGAACAACAAAGGCGTCTATATGATTTGAAGCAAGATTACAAATCGGTTGGTGAATATTTCAATGAATTTGAGCAAATCCGAATGATCCTTGACTTAGATGATGAAGACAATGAGACGGCCATGATCCGTTTCAAAGGGGGCTTGAACCGAGACATAGCTTCACAATTGAAGTTCCACAAATATGATGATCATTACAAGCTATGTGAAGATGCGGTTGAGGCCGAGAAGTGGCTCAAGGAGGAGAAATCCCTTCGCTACAAGAGTAGCACTACTACTCCAACAAGCAAACCAAAGGATTGGAAGCCTCCTACCACAAATGCAAGGTTCCCAAGTGCAAGTGGAACAAGTGGTGCAAATGCTACCAAGGATGTGAAAAAGCCGTTTGAGAAGAACACACCTAATGTGGGAGGTAACTCTAAAGCTCAATTACATGCTCCTACTTCTTCTTCAATACAATGCCACAAGTGCAAGGGCTATGGTCACTTTGCTAGGGAATGTCCTACAAAGAGGACCATGATTGTTGTTGGTAATGATGCATATGAGAAAGAGAGTGAATCGGAAGATGAGGGAGTAGAGGGAGATGAGGGAGTAGAGGAGAATGATTTGCTTGATGACACGGTGGAGGATGAGGATCCTCATACTTTCTTGGTTGTGAGAAGGAGCCTAGGAGCTATGATTGTGGAAGATAGTGAAACCTTGCAAAGGGAAAATCTTTTCCATGCTAGGTGCCGGGTCAAAGATGTTGTTTGCTCTATGATCATTGATTCCGGAAGTTGCGCAAATGTAGTGAGTCAATCACTAGTGGCTCAATTGAAGTTGACTACCATGAAGCATCCTAAACCTTACCGGTTACAATGGCTTAGTGAATGTGGAGAGCTTAAGGTAATGAAACAAGCCATGATCAAGTTTAGAATGGGTAGTTACGTTGATGAGCATT
This sequence comes from Petunia axillaris subsp. axillaris, assembly GCA_029990575.1. Taxonomy (NCBI): domain Eukaryota; kingdom Viridiplantae; phylum Streptophyta; class Magnoliopsida; order Solanales; family Solanaceae; genus Petunia; species Petunia axillaris. The sequence continues at coordinate 11,667,748 of JARKNS010000007.1, forward strand.
TGTTTGACGTTGTGCCTATGCAAGCATGCCACCTACTCTTAGGGAGGCCCTGGCAATTCGATAGGCAAGTGGTGCATGATGGTCGTGTCAACACTTACACGGTCAAACATGAAGGGAAGAGATTTGTGCTTAAACCTCTCACTCCTAAGCAAGTAAGTGATGACTACAAGAAAATGAAGGAGTTGAGGGAGGTGGCAAAGGCTAAGTCACTCATTGAGACTAGCCCTTTGTCCAAAAGCATGGTGGCAATCCCACCTACTTCATCTACCGGTGGCATGTGTGCCATGATGCAACCGGGCGAGCTCTTGAAAGGTAATGATGGCACCAAATTTCTCCTATGCCTAGTGCACAAAGGTATGATCCTTAACTCTAATTGTGATTTTTCTTCTAACCCTTTGCCTAGTGTGTTTGAGAATGTTTTGAAGGATTTTGGTGACATGTTCCCGGATGAAATGCCGGATGGATTGCCTCCTTTGAGGGGCATTGAGCATCAAATAGACTTTGTCCCGGGATCCTAAATCCCAAACAAACCGGCCTATAGGAGCAATCCGGAGGATACAAGGGAATTGCAAAAGCAAGTTGATGAATTGCTCACTAAAGGTTTGGTAAGGGAAAGCTTGAGTCCTTGTGCCGTGCCCGTGATCCTTGTTCCCAAAAAGGACGGCACTTGGAGAATGTGTGTTGATTGTCGGGCCGTGAACAAAATAACGGTAAAGTACCGTCATCCTATTCCCCGACTTGATGATATGTTAGATGAATTGAGCGGTTCATGTGTGTTTAGCAAAATTGACCTTAGGTCCGGCTACCATCAAATCCGGATGAAACCCGGTGATGAGTGGAAAACCGCATTCAAGACCAAATTTGGTCTCTATGAATGGTTGGTGATGCCCTTTGGGCTCTCCAATGCACCTAGCACTTTCATGAGGCTAATGAACCATGTTCTAAAGCCATTCATCAACAAGTTTGTGGTCGTCTATTTTGACGATATATTGATCTATAGCAAATCAATAGACGACCATGTTGAACACCTTAGGCTAGTGCTTGAGAAGTTGAGAGCTGAAAAGCTCTATGCTAATTTTAAAAAAGTGTGCCTTTGGTGTTGAGAAGGTGGTCTTCCTTGGGTTTGTTGTGAGTGCTCAAGGAGTGGAGGTGGATGAGTCTAAGGTAGAGGCCATACGTGATTGGCCTACTCCTACTACCGTGACTCAAGTAAGGAGCTTTCATGGCCTCGCAAGCTTTTATAGGCGATTTGTGAGGGACTTTAGCTCCATTGCCGCTCCACTCACCGAATTGGTGAAGAAAGACCAACCGTTTGTTTGGGGAGAGCCTCAAGAGAAGGCCTTCCATGAATTGAAAAGTAGGTTGAGTACCGCCCCTCTATTGCAATTGCCCGACTTCGGAAAGGCATTTGAGGTTGAGTGTGATGCCTCGGGGGTGGGAATCGGTGGTGTTTTAATGCAAGATAGCAAACCCATCGCCTACTTTAGTGAGAAATTGAAAGGGGCCTCCTTGAACTATTCTACATATGACAAGGAGTTGTATGCCCTTGTGAGAGCCCTTGCCCATTGGCAACACTATCTTTGGCCTCGTGAGTTTGTAATCAAGAGTGACCATGAGTCACTCAAGCATTTGAGAGGCCAAGAGAAGCTCAATAAGAGACATGCCAAGTGGGTTGAATTCATTGAGTCCTTTCCCTATGTGATCCAATACAAGAAAGGGAAGGACAATGTTGTGGCGGATGCACTTTCGAGAAAGTTTGCTCTAGCCACCATTCTCACCTCTAAGCTCATGGGGTTTGAGAGCATTAAATTGATGTATGCTCATGACCCAAAGCTAAAGAGTGTCCTTGACGCTCTAGAGAAGGGGGAGAGAGTTGAGAAATACCAATGGGTTAATGGATATATCTTTAAGAATGGTAAAGTGTGCATACCCGAGTCCTCATGGAGGGAATTGCTTGTGCGAGAGGCACATTGTGGAGGACTCATGGGTCATTTTGGTCGGGACAAGACCTTGGCCATCCTTCGGGAACAATTCCATTGGCCAAAAATGGGGACCCATGTTGAGAAACTTTGCAACTCTTGTCTTGAATGCAAGGTTGCTAAGTCCAAGTCGAACCCCCATGGTTTGTATACCCCACTCCCCGTACCTACTAGTCCATGGTTGGATATCTCGATGGATTTTGTGATGGGACTACCAAGGACTGGGGGGGCCATGATAGCATTTATGTTGTCGTGGATAGGTTCTCCAAAATGGCGCATTTCATTCCATGTCGTAAATGTGATGATGCACAACATGTTGCTACCTTGTTTATTGATAATATCTTGAAATTGCATGGTGTGCCTCAAACCATAGTGAGTGATAGGGACACTAAGTTCCTAAGTCATTTTTGGAGGAGTTTATGGGGTGCCCTTGGCACCAAACTCTTGTTTTCTTCGTCCCACCACCCCCAAACCGATGGGCAAACCGAAGTGGTGAACCGAACCTTGGGTGCTCTTCTTAGAGCCATGACCCGAGGTAAGGGTGGGACTTGGATAGATAAGCTACCTCTTATGGAGTTTGCCTACAATCGAACCGTGCATCGGATGATTGGTATGACTCCATTCGAGTGTGTGTATGGTTTTAACCCCTTGATTCCCCTTGATCTAACCCCTTTGCCAAGGGAAATGGTTGTTAATTTTGAAGGTAAAACTAGAGCCAAGGCTTTGATGGAAATACATGCTAAGGCGAAGAAGAACTTGGAGGAAGCCTATGCAAAGGTAGCCTCTAAGAAGAACAAGGGACGCAAGAAGGTGGAACTCAAGAAGGGTGACTATGTGTGGGTGCACTTCCGGAAGGAAAGGTTTCCAAACATTAGGAAAGGGAAGTTAGCACCCCGTGGAGATGGCCCATTCCAAGTGCTCTCAAAGATAAACAACAACGCCTACGTGATCGACTTGCCAAGTGAGTATCAAGTTTCTAATACTTTCAATGTTTGTGACTTGGTTCCTTTGGATGTAGGTAATGAAGGGGTCGTGGATGATGATGCCTCGATTTCAAGGACGAAATCTTCTCAAGAAGGGGAGGATGATGCCGGGCAATCCACCACAAGGAGACCATTCACTCGGAGCCAAGCCAAGGATGTCCAAGAAGTGCATTTATACTTGGAGAGGAGAGGACTTGAGGAAGGAAGCGAGTGGAAGCCATTCCGGGTGCTCAAACTAGGCCTCACGCCTAAGGAAGAAGAGAGCCCAGCAGAGCTAGGCGCCCCGCCTGAGCCAGGCGCCCCGCCTGGCAAGCTCACTGCCTAAGGAGCTGAAAGTGCACAGGCGCCCCGCCTGATTCCAGGCGCCCCGCCTAGCTGAAGGCCAAGCCAGGCGCCCCGCCTGAAGCCAGGCGCCCCGCCTAGATGACAGCATTCCCAGGCGCCCCTCCCAGATCCCAGGCGCCCCTCCCAGATGTGAAGGCCTATGTTTATTTTACTGTTTTGCCCTACGTGGCCTATTTTGTGAACCTTATTAGTAAGGGTATTTTAGCCATTGTGCAAGCTTGGGAAACACTATAAATATCCATGCTTAGCCTATTTTGAACTTAGCTTATTATTGATGATTAATGAATGTTGAACATGAGCAAGGCTCTTGGTTATTGAATGAATGAAACCCTTTGTTTTGGGACTTGTAGTTCTTCTAGCGGATCTAGATGAATACTTTTCCTCTCCGACCATTCTACTTGCGTGCTCGCGTTAGCTCGAGGGTAGTTGCATAGCGTAGGTGTTCTTGTCCTTCTCTCGGGGTGTAACGGAACAAGTTCTCCGTTGCTACTTGGGATTAGAGATCGAGTTACGTCTCGTTCTTTATCTTTTACTTTCCGCGTTTGATTTCCTACATCAGAGTTTCTCTTCTCCCTTTTGAATTCAATCAACGTGAGTGAATTGAATTCTATTCTTTCTTCAAATTTCTTGCCTTCCTAGTCTCGATTTCTTGTTATCTTTATCGCTTCCGTATTGTTTGTATCGTGTTTAGCTTCCGCTCATTCTAGGTTGCATCAGTTGGTATCAGAGCAAGGCTCGGGTTATGTTCCTACAAACCCCCGTTCCTTGTTCCATATGTTGCATCGTTGTTGTTGTTGTGTTTGTTCTTGAAAATTTGAAGAAAAACAAAAAAATTGAAAAACTAAAAAAGTTGAAAAATTGAAAATTTCACAAAATTTTGCGGAACTTGTTGGATTGGATCACCCATTCATTGAAGAACATTGGGGTTTGTTCCTTATGTGATTCCCGTTCTTTTGGTACCAAAATTACAAGATTTGGTGGTGTTTTTCAAAATTTGAAGAAATCAAATTCCCAAATTTTTAAAGAACCCTAGAATTTTGCTCAAGAATCAAAATCGATTCATTGTTGTTTGTTTGGGGTTAAAACCTATTGGGTAATATTTAGAAAAAATCATACACATCTTTGGGTATTATTAGAATCGAAAACAAGTTGAATCGGGGTGGTTTGTGTGCAAAAACTAAAGTTTGCAGTCGGATTCTAGTTCTGCAATAGCAAACCTGTGCGATCGCGCAGTTTCTGGCGCAATAGTACTGAAGGAAAATTAACCCTTCGCGATCGCGAAGAGGAATGCTCCGATAGCGAAGAGAAAAATAAAATTTGGAAATTTTTGTTCTTCGCGATAGCGCTGTGTTGCACGCGATAACGAAGAAGAACCAATTTTCCAGAATTCCAGTTTTGGGACAGAACGTTCGCAACAGCTTCCGAACAGTTTCCAAACATCAAGACTCCAATTGGTTCATTAAATATGATGAGTTTCTAGATCACAAACGAAATTTCATCCGATTCCGAATCCATTTAGTGCTAATTCGAGTCGTGTCTTTTGTGTATCGTTTGCTACCATACCTCTAGGTAAGTGTTTCTAAGGTAATTGTCCTACTTGAAAGACACTAATCCTTTAGCGTATTAGGGTATTCGTGCATAGAGGAGACTAGAATTCAAAGAAGAGTCGTAGAACTCCTTTTGGCCTCAAGTGCGCACTTTAAATAGCCGTCCGTATATCGAGTCTCATTAATTCCATTCCGAACTTTAACTTGGACATGCTAGTTGTGATTACCTTGGTTCCCAAGTTGTAAAGGCCTTGCTCTTGAGTGTTCATAAATTGAGTGATACACGTGAGGGAGTGACTTTTGGGAGGTTTTGTTCTTTGGTGTTACAGCAATGTCAGATGTTGATTGTGGGGATTATGGCTCATGTGGGGATGATGCGAGTTGCTATGACTCGTATGGTAATGATGGAGACTATGGTTCCTACGAGGGTGATGATGGCCAATACTATGATGATGGAAACCATGGCTCCTATGTTGATGAAGCGGTTCAGTATGATGATCGTGAGGTTGAAGAAGACTATGAAGCTTGTGATGATGAATTTGACGAATCTAATTCTTCAAGTCAAGAATACGAAGATGGTGATGCTTCAAGGTACATTGATCCTACTTACTCTTCTTGTGACGATTATGAAGATGTTGGTAGTGACATAGATAGAGTTGATGATGGTGTTGATTATACAAATTGTTCATATGCATCTTCTCTTAGTGCTGCTTGTGGAGTACAAGGGAGTAGTAGTGGACCTTCCATTAGTATGGGAGGCGGTGGTGGTTGTTCCGTGGGAAAGAAGAAGCTTGCATCTTCTAGGTACGTTAAGCGACCTAATGCTTCTAATTCCCATGTGAAGGTTGGTATGATAGATGGTGTTGCTTTTGCTACAAAGGGGTTATATGCCGAGAGGGGCGTGGATGGTTGTAGTAGGAGTAGTACTATGGGCTATGGAACCAAGGCGAGAGGCACTTATGGGTTCCATGGCAAGGTTCCTTCCTCGACTTCCAACAACATTTCTAATGTTGGGAGAGTGACGGGAAGTGGAGATTGTGCTAGTGGTGTTGCCACTAGTGGAGGGATATGGAAGACCCAAGTTGTTGGTGTTGACACTTGTGGGCGTCCAATTTCTCATTTGGATGCCAATCTACAAAACTTGGGTAGACGTAGGTTCGTTGTTGAGGTAGATGGTATTGGAGGATACTTGCTCAAGATTGGTGATAGTGATGCCAATTGTATTAGCACATCTTTGGTTGATAGACTTAGGATACCATGCCATAAGCTAGAGCATCCTTATGAGTATGATGGAGTGTGGGTTTCTAAGGAGGCTCGGGTACTCATATCTCATAGGGATTATAAATGTTATGTGTGGTGTGACGTGTATTCCATGCGTCATGTTGATGTGCGAATAGGTGACCCGTGGTTGGAGGGGAAGAGGGTGCAATATAGTGTGGTGAAGGATGCGTATCTTGTGGGCATATGGAAAAGAGTTTATGACTTTGTGCCTTACCGGGCGAGGAGCCAAGTGCCTACTAGTGCACCTTCTTTGGCTAGGCAAAAGAGCAAGCAATGGTGGGACTAGTGCTACAAAAGAGTTGAAAAATGTTAACAAGGTGAACCCGAAGCCACTTCCAAAGCCGAGTGGTTCACCAATGAAGAAGAAGAAGGAGTCATCAAGTGATGAGTCTCCAAGTCCTAGATTCCGAGTTGATGTAAAAAGTCCACCTATTCTGGCCATGGGTATCCTTGGGCCTCGTCCCAATTCACCCGAATTTGAGAGACAAAAGATAGAGAGGAGTAAGGGAGCGACCGGTGACAACTCTCGAGTGGAAAAAGGAGAGGTTGTGTTGAGTGATGTGAGTGGGTTGTCACTACCCGAATCTACACCCGACCTTGGAAAAAAATAAGGGAAAAGAAAGAGGGAAAAAGAAAAATTGAGAGTGAGGACACCCCTTATTCTAACCTTAACCCTTTATCTTTTTCTTCTATGTGTTTGAATTCTTATGTAGGGATTCTTGGAGGCAAACCAGTGGGGCCTCAACCATGTTCCGACATGGAAAGACAAGGTGAAGGAGACGCCGAATGTGAGCTACAAGGCGGAGATATTCATGACACTTCAAAGGTATGTGTTAGTTCTTCCCTCCTTGAGCATGATACTTCCTTGTCTTGTGATGTTGTTTATGAAAACTCTAGGGTAGTTGATGATTTGTATGATTACAATGTGTTTGCAACTAGTGTAGAGTCGAATGGTCAACTTGTGTGTGAAAATGAACCACTAGTTGAGAGGGTTGAAAAGCCACATCATGATGTGAGCTCGGTTTTCATCTAACCTCTCTTTAGTGAAAATGTTGAAGTTGACCTTGTTTGTGAACCTTGTTATGACACCCCGCCCATATTTGATAAAGGAGAAGATGAATTGCATGATAATCTTATTCTTCCCTTTGATTGCTTAATTGATAGTGGTGGTCTCTTGTGTCGTAGTGAGGATGGATGTGCCCTTGAGGAGTCTCTAGAGTGTGAGATGGATCGATTTATTTTCGATGACTCCTCGAGTGAGAGTGAATGACCTTGTCTTGATACTATGCTTTTGTGTAGCCATGAATTTGAGATGCATGCTTTTACATTTATATTGTTTGAAGGCAATCTCATTTGTGGTAGTGAATTGTATCGGACTAGGGTCGGTGGTAGAGTCGAACCTCCATGGTTTGTCAAGTTAGGCTCTATGGATGATCCAACGTTTGGAACTCCAAGTGAGGAGAGAGGTCTTGAGATTGGTCGTGTTGACCTAACTTCTAGTAGTCCTAGCCTTCGTTGTGCGGACTATAATGATGAAGGGCCTATTTTGGAGACCTTCCTTTGGAGTTTGTCTAGTGAGGTGGGTTGTCTTGGAGGCAAACTTGGAGGTGAGGAGGAACCTCATGGTGTGTGTGAGAGTGTTCTTAAGAAGGGGAGTGGGGTATTTGATGTTAGTTGTCGCTTGAACTATCTTACTTACTCCATTCCACATGTTGAGCACACCTTGAGTGTTGAACATACCAAAGCCAATGTGTCACCTTGTGATAAAATTGATTTGAAGGCTTGGTGTGTTGATAGTAAGCTTAAGGGTCATAGGACATTTGATTGCTACATGTTGCATGACTTTGATATCTTTGCTCATTTTGAAAATGAGTGCTTGTTCTTGCCAAGCCAAGAATTTGTTGTCTCTTTTGGGGACATAAGCTTTGTCATAGGTATTGATGCTTGGCTCTATCACAAGAGTGTGTTTTCCACACCGCTAGCACTTATTATTGTTAAGCTAACCTACTTGTGAAGTAGGAAATTTTGGTTATGCTTGCTTTTATTGTAGTTTTGATGGTTTGATTGCGAGGACGAAATCCTTTCAAGAAGGGGAAGATGATGCAATATAAAATGGCATAGTTCCCAACCATCAAGAGCTAAGCTCGAGAGCACAAAGAATACAAGTCAAGGCCTCCAAAAACATCTTGAAGATCATGCATTGGAGCGCCGAGGACGGAGGAAACAGGCAGCACAAAACAGGGAAAAACAGGACCGCCCACTTGCTACTTTGTCTCAGGATCTCCAATGAGGCGGAGCGCCTCCCATCAGAGGCGGAGCGCTTAGTGCTGTGAAGCCCCATCAGAGTTTTGCTCTATTTTGTTGTGTAATTACAACTATAGCCCTAAGTGACTTCTATTGTTTTAATTAGACTTAGGGGATTTTAGTCATTTCACTTAGGAGTGTGGGAAAACTATAAAAGCCACACTTAGTCTTTCAGTAAGAGCTAGTTAGCCATTAATAGAAGATAGAATTGAGAGAGAACGTGAAGAGGCCGAGCCCTTCTTGTTGAAGCCCGAGGCTTCGTGTATGTCTCGACTTGGAACCTATGGGGATCGACACCTAGTTTGATTCCATTGTAAGGCTCAAGTTTCCCTTTCTCCCTCTTGAATTCAATCAACGTAATTGAATTGAATTCGTTTCTTTCTTCTAATTTCTTGCCTTCCTTGTCTCGATTTCTTGTTTATCTCGTATACTTGCTTCCACGTATTGTATTGTTTGCTTCCGCTATTTTACCCTGCATCAGGTGTAGTTCCCAACCATCAAGAGCTAAGATCGAGAGCACAAAGAATACGAGTCAACACCTCCGGAAACGTCTTGAAGATCATACATTGGAGCGCCGAGGACGGAGGAAACAGGCAGCACAAAACAGGGCAAAACAGGGTAGCACACTGTGAGCTCACTGCCTGCTGAAGGATAACTGTTCTTCGCGATCGCGACACTGTCTGCGCAATCACGAAGAGGTCTTGGTTGATCTGTTTGACAGCGAGCCTTTGAGCGCGATTGCGATGTTGACTCAGTTGTGCTTCGCGATCGCGAGCCATCCTGGCGCGATCGCAATGAAGAGAAGTTGATCAGCGAACCAAAATAAGCTGCATGGGCAAATTTTGTCCATTTATCATTGTAAATGTTTAAATAGCACATTAGCTCTTTCATTCATTAGTTAGTCATCATTGAAGAGAGAATTGAGAGAGAACATTGAAGAGGCAGAGCCCTTCTTGTTGAAGCCCGAGGCTTCGTGTATGTCTCGACTTTGAACCTATGGAGATCGACACCTAGTTTGATTCCATTGTATGGTTCGAGTTTCCCTTCTCCCTTTTGAATTCAATCAACGTGAGTGAATTGAATTCGATTCTTTCTTCTAATTTCTTGCCTTCCTAGTCTCGATTTCTTATTATCTTTATCGCTTCCGCATTGTTTGTATTGTGTTTAGCTTCCGCTCGTTCTAGGTTGCATCAGCTTGATGGGTCACTTTGGGAGAAACAAGACCTTGACCATTCTCATGGAGCAATTCCATTGGCCTAAGATGGGATTGCAAGTTGAGAGACTTTGCAATGCTTGCATTGATTGCAAGTATGCTAAGTCTAAGTTTAGCTCCCATGGTTTGTATACTCCTCTCCCCATACCTACTAGCCCGCGGATGGATATTTTATCTTTTTAAGTTCGAACCTCAAGACAAAATCATGTAATTTTAACCTTCAAATTAAAACCCCATAAACAATCCTGGAACTTTCACTTTAAACTAGAAATCTCATGATAAAATATTGAGATCTTCACTTTTTAAATTTAATTAATATGAATTATCCTTGAATTCTCGCTTTTACAATTCAAAAACCCCTAAAAAGTACTAGGATTTTACTCAGAACTCTCAACCTTTTGGATTAAAAATATATTGCGAGATTGTGAAGATATCTAGAAAAAATTCAATACAATAATAAACAGAAAGAGAAAATCTCTAGCTAGATGGAGGTGATCCTGAAGGGAAAGAATAATCATTCCGACCGTACTGTAATGGAAAAGTGGCTACTTGGTGCAAACCAACGAGGCTAAACACGAAGACACATGCAGAAGATAAAACAAACAGAAAGTAAAGGATAAAAGTGAGAAGTAATCTCAACTCAACCTAGCAAAACCAATGAACTAGTCTTGGAGCCTCTAGGTTAGAATCGTGAGGAAGACACATATACTAAGCAACAATCCTCAAAAGAACATTGCCTCTTGCAAATCGAATGATCAAAGAAGAAATATTCAATCGGAGTTCCACCGAAAGCCACAGCCTAACAAGGTATCCACGATGGGGTGTGCTCTCGACGGAGACTCAATAGTAAACAGCTAATTCAATATTCAACAACTGGTGTCTAACAAATGAAATGGAATGGGGTTTATATAGAAATCTCCAGGGGCAAAATAGTAAACGGCCATAGATGACCAATAAAACAAAGCCACGCAAGACCGAAGTAAATAATATGCTCGGGCGCTCTTGGCCTTCAATGCTCTATCGCTTCTTAGCCTCGGCACACTTTAGAATCGGACGCTCTTCAGCCTCGGGCACATTTGTAGCCCTTCGGTCACTTCAGTACTCGGTGTCAATTAGTGCTCGAACACTTCCAATATCGGGCAGGAGCTTGCATATGTAGCTTTTAAGTCTTGAGCTCGGCCACTCATCCTTCGAACAGTTGCTTCCTCCCGGCCACGTGATGAATATACACATCATGCAGAATCTTAGCTTGGCTTCGTGTGATCGGTCTCGATGACTCGAACACTTGCACGATTGCTTGATCAGCACAGACACGGGCTGCATCACCCTCCCCTTCTTGAGAAGATTTCATCCCCGAAATCGTGTCTTCTTCTGTCTCCGGTGCTCGGCCTACAGCTCAAGGAGTTAAGTCAGCAATATTAAAGGTGTTGGACACATGACACTCACCTGGGAGGTCGATCACATATGTATTGTTTTTGATCATTTTCAACACTTGGAACGAACCACCCCCTCTCGGAGCAAACTTTCCTTTCTTTTGGTTCGGGAACCTCTCTTTCCTGAAGTGAACCCAAAAACCCAATCTCCCCTCTTCAACTCCAACTTCTTACACCCTTTGTTTTTCTTTGATGTTACCTTGGCATAAGCTTCCTCAACATTTTTTCTTCACTTTGGCATGGAGCTCAAGCAATGCAATAGCTCGGCGAGTACTTTCAAAATCAATAACAGTCTCGAGGCAACATGGCTAAATCAAGTGGAATTAAAGGGTTAAAACCATACACACACTGAAAGGGAGTCATTCCAATCATCCTTACCTTTGGTCATCACTCAAAGTAGAGCTCCCAAGGTTCGGTTGACTACCTCGGTCTTTCCATCAGTCTGAGGATGGTGAGACATCGAGAATACTAATTTGGTGCCAAGAGCACCCCATAGACATTTATAAAAATCACTCATGAACTTAGAGTCCCGGTTGCTCACAATAGTACGAGACACACCATGAAATTTCAACATATTAGAAATAAACAAAGTAGTTACATGTTCTGCATCGTCATATTTTTTGCACGGGAAAAAGTGAGCGATTTTGAAAAAACGGTCGACCACGACAAAGATGCTATCATGCCACCCCTCGGCTTGGTAATCCCTACACAAAATCCATGGATATATCAACTTAAGGGCAATTAGGAACGGGCAATAGAGTATACAAACCATGAGGGTTGGACCTCGATTTAGCTTTCTTGCAATCTAAACAAGCATTGCAAAGCTTTTCCACATCTCTTCGCATCTTGGGCTAGTGAAATTGCTCGGTTAAGATACCAAGAGTTTTATCGACACCGAAGTGTCCCATTAAGTCCCCGGAGTGAGCTTCTCGAACCAAAAGCTCTCTCTAAGATGACACGGGCCACAAATTTCCCCTTCTTAAAGAGATAGCCATCATGCTACTGTTACTTCTCTACCCTTCGGCTACTCAATGTAGCGTAAGCTTGGGGTCGTGTTCACACATCAACTTGATGTTTTCGAACCCCATCAATCTCGAAGCGAGAGTGGTCGCTAAGGCAAGATTCCTCGACAAGGCATCGGCTACTACATTGTCTTTACCCTTCTTGTAATGAATTACATAGGGAAAGCTCTTAGTAAATTCCACCCACTAGGCATGCCGCTGATTCAACTTCTCTTGGCCTTGGAGATGTTTTAAGGATTCATGATCACTTTTAATCACAAACTCTCTCGGCCAAAGATAATGTTGCCAATTAGCTAGTGCTCTAATGAGGGCATACATTTCCTTTTCATAGTAGAATAATTCAAGGTTGCAACCTTAAGCTTTTCGCTGAAGTAAGAGATCGATTGCCCTTCTTGTATAATCACTTCTTCGATCCCGATTCCGGACGCATCACATTCGACTTCAAACGCGTTGCCAAAGTTAGGGAGTTCCAACAATGGGGAAGAACTCAGCCTCCATTTCAACTCTTAGAAGGCTCTCTCTTAGGACTCTCCCCACACAGACGGTTGGTCCTTTTTTACCAGCTCGGTTAAAAGAGCTACCGCGAAGATAAAGTCACGGACAAACCTCCTATAAAAGCTATCTAACCCATGAAAACTTCAAACTTGAGACACCGAAGTACGGGTCGGTAAATTTTTAATAGCCTCAACTTTTGAGTCATCGACTTCAACACCATTAGCACTCACAACAAAACCAAGAAAGATAACACACTCAACATAAAAGGCACACTTTTTGAAGTTAGCATACAACTTCTCATTTCTCAAAGTATATAGTACTAGCCTTAGGTGTTCGTCATGTTCATCAATGGATTTACTATAAACAAGTATGTCAACGAAGTATACAACAACAAACTTATTTATAAACGGTTTAAGCACATGGTTCATCGATATCATGAAAGTGCTCGGGGCGTTAGAGAGGCCAAACGGCATCACTAACCATTCATACATACCGAATTTGGTTTTGAATGCAGTTTTCCACTCATCACCTGGTTTCATTTGGATTTGGTAGTAATTAGACCTGAGGTCAATCTTTTAAAAACAAGAAGAACCACTCAATTCATCAAGCATGTCATCTAATCGAGGAATAGGATGGCGATACTTTACCGTTATCTTGTTGACTGCTCGGCAATCAACACACATTCTTCGTGTTCTACATTTCTTTGGGACAAGTATAACAGGAACGACGCAACAGCCCTTTGTTCAACAATTCATCCACCTACCGTTGGAGCTCTTTGGTGTCTTCGAGATTACACAGTAAGCTGGATTGTTCGGGATTTAAGACCCTAAGATGAAGTCAATTTGGTGCTCAATTCCTCGTAACAGAGGCAATCCACCTGGCATTTCTTCAAGAAACATGTCCTTGAAGTCCTGCAAAATGCTTTGAACAGCACTAGGCAAAGGGTTATCATTAGTGAAATCATCATTAGAGTTCATAAGGATACCCTTATGCACGAGGCAAGTCATCATCTTTCTTCGATCATTACCTCGGAGGCACTCACCCGGTTGTATAATTGCACAAATATTACCTGGCTCGGGCGGTGATTTATTGTCCTCAGCCACAATTTGTGTCCCCATGGGAGACTTAGCTTTGGCCGCTTCTTTCAGCTCTCACATCCGTTTATAGTCCTTACTGACTTGTTTTTGACTCAAAGGCTTGAGTATGAAACTCTCACCTTTGAGCTTAGCAGTGTAAGTATTGGTTCGGCCGTTATCGACAACGGACCTATCATGTTGCCACGATCTCCCTTGTAGCAAATGACAAGCTTGCATTCGGACCACATCAAACATCAGCTCATCTTGATAAGTCCCAACTCTCAAAACATGAACGAAGTCCCTCGATCCGTGATGAAAGAAGTCTTCTCTTAATCATCCGAGTTTATGAGGATTTGGTTATAGCGTGAGTATGCATCTAGGAAGCTAAGTGTTTCATGTCCTACCACCGAATCAATAAGCTGATCAATGTTGGGCAATGGGAATGAATCTTTTGGACATGCCTTGTTCTGGTCTCTGAAATCTATGCATATTCTCTATGTGCCATTCTTCTTCGAAACTACCACCATGTTTGAGAGCTGGTCCTGGTAATGAATCTCTCGAATAGATCCATTATTTAACAGATTCTTGACTTTCTCGTGAACTGCATGCCTTTGTTTACGACTGATTAGCTGCTTATTCTACTTGACAGCCTTCAAAGTTGGATCTACGTTCAACTTATGTGTAATCACCTGGGTGGATATGCTTGGAACGCCTATTTGCATCTATGAAAAAGTCATTGATTGGGAACACACGAGATCGAGGAAACTCTAATCGGGCTTCGACCGTCAATTTTGAACCCACGTAGAATTTTTTATGGCGTTCTCTCATCAAAGATCAACGGGTCCAGATCATCGATCGTTGATTTTGAAACTTTTTCTTCTTTTTCTTCCAGATCGTGGACGATAGTAGGTGCTTCTTTAGGGCCCTCCCCTTCCGGCTCTTCTGGTTCAATTGCTATATCTGCCACCAAATAAGGTCCTAGCAACTTTTTTAGTAGCTTATACTGATTCTTCATCTCTGCCCTTACCGTGCATGGACGACAGTCGTATAGCAACTTTTGGATAATTTTTTCTTGCCCCAAATCTCTTTTACCCCCCATGGGGTTAGGTACTTGATGAAGTGTTGAGGGTACCACCCTTATTTCATGTATCCATGGTTGCCCCAATATGATGTTGTACGAGAGATTGCACATCATTACTTGGAACGACGTCAATTTTGACGCTCTTAGTACGTGGACTAAAAGGACTATCTCCCCTATTGACTTCTCACTTAAATCTTTGAAGCTGGCTAGCATGTATGGACTTGGGACTATCTTTCCTAGCAATTATATGTCGTAGACAACTTCCCAGCGGATTATGTTGACAGCACTCCCCAGGTCTACGAGCACTTGCTTTACCTACGTGTCACTTACCATGAGGGTAATGACTAGAGCGCCGTGGAGCGGATAGAGAAGTTCTTTCTCGTCATCCCTGTTAAATTCAATTACACATGTCTGTGGCCTCTTTCTTCCTTCTTTCTGGGCTTCACAACTCATCACGGCCTTAGTTTCCTCGATCTCGATCCCGGACCCGCTGAAGATAGTATTGATGCTCCATTTGTCTTCCTGGCTTGATGCACGGGATTGTCATCCTTTTTCTGTGAGTAGATTATTGAGCTACCCCTCATTCAGCAGGTGGGCCACTTCGAGCATGAGTGTCCTACAATTTACAGTGTCGTGACCATTCCCCTGATGGAACTCGCAATACACCGAGGAATTCTTTCCTAAATTGTTCCTAATATCTGTGGACCAATGCACTCGCGGGCCTAACATTCCAAAGTGATTCTTAAACAAATTGATTGCATTTACTCGCAGCCCAAAATCTTTGAAGCTTCAAAGCTCAGAGCTCTTCTCTTGAGTGGTCGCTCCTTGGGTGCCGCCTCGCCGGTCAGAAGATCTTGAGGGATCTGAACGATATAGTATTCTACCATTTGTCCTTCAAATGTCTTCTTCTTTTTCGTGAGAACGACTGCACCTTCGGCTTCTGCTATTCTTTAATTCAATTATATCTAGCTCGATTAGGAGCTTATGAATATATTGCTGATGCAACGTATCCCAGGTTTTTATTAGGTGTTCCTGAAAACTCCTCTGTAGCTCGCACGTGGCCTCTGAACCTTGGGGGTTAAAGCTTTTAGCAAAGGCTTCTGTGGCTATGCTATCAGGCACCAGTGGGAGTGTCATCCGCTCTCTCCAGAATATCTCCTAATATTCTTTTAGCAGCTCAACTTCTTATTGTCGGGTGTCGAAAATGTCCTCCATCATCTTCTTACTCTTTCGAGCATCGAAGTGCACTTTCTTGAATTGATCCATCATCTGGGTGAAAGATTTTATCGATCCTACGAGTAATTAGGTATACCAAGTCAGGGCCTCTTTGGTCAAGGTGGAGCTGAATCTTTCTACCAGTGCCAACTGGATATCCTCCTCAGTTATTTTGTTGTTCTTAACTGCCGCGGTGTAGGAAGATATATGTTCTTCTGGGTTGGTGGTACCGTTGTACTTCAGTGACTCCAGTCGACAGAAATTCTTTGGAATTACGCGCGGCGCGACGCTTGTTTTGTAGGCTAGCTTGAATAACTTTTGCTCATCCACCTTTGTTACTAGGGTGGAGCGCCCATATGTAACTCATCCGCTCATGGACTTCTTTCAACTCCTGTCACAGTGCCTACATGGCAGGAGATTTTGTCAATGCTGAATTGTTGGCTGCTGCCAAGCTTACTGAGGCTGGGGTATTTCCCATGGCTCTCGATCCTCGAGGGGATTTTGGCCTTGGAATTTCGTTGAAAGCAATTATTTTACCACTTCCAATCACCAATCTCACTGTAACAAATTATTCAAATATAATAGTAAGAACAACAACAACTCAACAAGACCCAATAATTTAATCTTTTCTACCCCTAAAACTTCAGAAATTCTTATGTTAAACATATTTCAAATGAAACATGGATGCAAATACTCTGTTTCTGCAAAAACTAAGAAAAACTCAGAATTGGCCAGTCACCTAAAAAAATAAAAAATGCATGAAATTCCTCTTTACTATATTTCATCCATGCAAAGATTCACACACAAAAACACCTGAAATCCAACATTGAGGAAAAATTACAAATTTGACTTTGTTTCTGTAAAAACTAAGAAAATCCACTAGGCCAATAAATGCAAACATGCAGCTTATTGTTTCACCAAATCAAAAAAATAAAACAAAAGAATTAATATGTAGGTAAAGAAATGGAGACTCTTGGATAAAGAAGTTACTCTTTTTGGGGGTTTTGTTGTTCTTAGAAAAAATGGGATTCTCATAAAGTCAATCATTATTGTAACAATCAAGAAAAAGGTTCCAACATTATGAGTACATCATTCAACAAGAATGAATCATAGAAGTTTATATCATATAGAAAGCAATTAAATTAAAGAAGTAAACGCACCGGTAGTGAAAAACATGCAGAAAAGGAAGGCGACGTAGAATAAGGCTCTACTGCCTCCAGATGTCAGGCCAGTGATTCGGCTATCATTGGTAAGTTCTGGACTGATTGCTGCTGTTGAAAATTGAAATGCGTCTCCAGTCAGGATGGGAATTGGGTGGGTACACAAGCTGCTTCTCCATCTTGACAAGTATTGTTTCACGCAATTCCCCTGAAGGTACCCCTTAATTAAAAGATGTGTCAGAAAGGGCAATTTTACAATTTTAAGTAGTCAAAATTGATAATTTTTGCATAAAAAAGGCCAAAATCGCAAAACATATCCTAATTTCTAGCCTACCCGCGCAAGACCCCCCATTTAACTAAAACCCTTAATTCAGTTCCCCAACCCGATTTCAAAATGTCCCAAAACCCGATAACCCATTTCTAGATCCGATTCTCCCAAAATTTCAAACCGGAATCCGCCAAAAATCAAAGCTCCCTGGTCCCCATGTCCAGCTCATGATCGTACCAAGCCAAAACCTTATCCGATTAGATCCGTTAGAGGCCATTTTGGGCATTTTCGCCTACTCCCTAGAACCCTAAATTGGACTGCTATAAATAGAAGAAGAGGAGAGGGAAAAAGGGGGTCTGAAATTTTGATAACCAAAAACGGCATAGCATAATAGATGAGTTTTTTTCTAGTTTAAAGTTTGAAGTTCATAGCATTACTGTGACTGGTTTTTTCTGGAATTTATTGGTGTTGTCGCTTATCGTTCGAGTCGTCAACCTCGCTCGAGACGCTTAGTCGAGTCGCGCTTGCTTCGAATCCCTGCTCCGTTCACTGCCTCGCAAAAGGTAATACTGTTCTTTCTACATTTCAGCTTTGTTTTTATGCTATTTATGAACTGTAAATTCTATTATTTGATCGATTAGTTTGAAGTTGCTAAGACGTAAATGAAAGCTAGGAGCATCAAG
Organism: Petunia axillaris subsp. axillaris; assembly: GCA_029990575.1. Lineage (NCBI taxonomy): Eukaryota > Viridiplantae > Streptophyta > Magnoliopsida > Solanales > Solanaceae > Petunia > Petunia axillaris. The sequence continues at coordinate 11,685,833 of JARKNS010000007.1, forward strand.
TTTAAATCACTTCTCTATGTTCTGTTAGTATTTTCTTAGTCTATATGAGGGAGTGTAGGTTTGTTCTTGTCCGGAAGCTGCAAATTCATGGATAAGGAGTCTGGTTTTGTTTGTTGGGAGTGAAGTTGTAATCTGTCTCCTTGTTTTTCCTGGTGGTCTGATTTGTTCATATTTTAAATTTCATTCCATGGTATATGTAGTCCTAGAAATTGTATTTTTCAGGATCTGTTGCTGGCTACTGTTGATTTGAATCTTATGAGGCAAATTTTAATCATATTAAGTGATAGATTAAACAAATCAGTTTGCATAGTCTAGGTGTCATGAAATAGCAGCTGAATTTTCATGGATCCTTGGCCTGTTATTTTAGCTAAAGTTAAAACTTAAAAGTTATAGCTCCTTGTTCAGAATGATGTTCAGAAAGGGAGTAGAAGCTTCAAAATGTGAGATGTTTTTGTTTTCTAGCTGAGAGGCTATGTTCTTATGTTCAGGGTGTGGTTTGGTTACCTGTATGTGTGCTGCAGGCATAGCAGGTCTGGTAGTTAGTTAGAGGAGGTTCTGGAGCAGTCTAATGTTTTATAAGGAGGATGTAGAGGTGCTGTTAGGTCTGTGAGCATGAAAGGGAGTCTGCATATGGCTTTAGGAGCTTAGGGTCTGGGAGTTTGTTCAGATTGGAGGGGATGGTTGTTCAGGGCAGTGTGAATGCCTGATTGGGGAGTAATTCAGGCAGTGAAGGGGAGCCTAGGTCTTGTCTGTGAGGGAGTTCAAGAGGTGTTTGGTTGCTTGTTTGATGATCAGGGGTCTGGGGTATAGATGATATGTGCAGTTGTTTGGTGTGGTGTGTAGGAGTGCTGTGGGTTCAGGGAAAGAAGCAGGGGCATAGTGAAGGAGCATAGAAGAGTCTGGGGTTGTTTTCTGTTGAGTGAAGGAGTCAGGCAGGAGTGCTTGTGAGTGCAGAAGGGTGCAGGGTGTCTATGAGTTTGTTTTGGGGGTTAGCAGATGTTCAGGAGGTTGTAGAAGGTTGTCTAGGTCCTGATCAAGTTTAGGTTCAGATGGTATAGAGGTCTGTGAGCTGTATGTTGCAAGTTTTTTAGGGGTTAGTTAGTTTGTAGGTCCTGGAGAATGAGAAGCAAGGTGTCCAGAAATGGAGAAAGAGTTTAAGCATATGTGCAGGGGTGTTTGGGTTGAGTTTATTTCAGTATCTGAGTGGTTTGTTCTGTCCAGGTGAGAGTTGAGGATGCTGTTAGTAGCAGAGGTAGTGAGGGAGTTTCTAGTCGAGTGTCCAGGTCCTGAGGAAGGGAATTAGAGGTGCTGATTTTCTTTAGTAGAAGTGAGGGAGTAGTTCAGGCAGTAGGAGTTAGTGTTCAGGTTGTTTGTTTCTGGTTTCTATAGGCTGAAAAAAGGTCAGTTGTTAAAGCTTGGTTTTGGTCCAGAATCTGATATTTGTATCTTGTTTCTTGATTCTTCTTGGACTGATTTTTCTTTAAACTTCCTTAGTCCTCGGTTGATGCATGTATTCTGTGCCATGTGAATCAAGTTTTAACTTCCTCTTGGTCTATTTGAATTCTGTTAGTGCTTTTATGTTTAAAGTTATAACCTTTGAATGATTATTTCTGAAGGTGTATACAAGTAAAATAGTAAACTATCCCTTTGGTAAACTTCAACCTTTTCCCTATGACTAAGTTTGCTAGAATTAAGTTAATTAAGTCTTGACTAGGATAACGTCTCTTTGGAATCTTTTGCTATTTGCTTTTTGGTCAATATGATATGCTGCTACTAAAGTCTATTTTAGCTATGATAAAAATGTCTTCCTTGTTTGAAATAGTCTTATTTCAGAGATGCTAACTGTAGAGCTAAACTTCTGTCAAGTTTGGGTTAAATTCAGTTGTGTGTCATGTTTTTCAGTTTAGTTTCAACTCCCTCATTCTTTCTCTTTTTCAGTTAATGGCTTCAAGCATCGATCTGTTCTGGTTCCATTTTCAGTTAGCTCTAAGTCATTATCCCTGGTTGTCTGCTATGTGTTCTAAGGTCTGCATTTGAAGTGTATCTGCAGTTTGGTTCTCTGTTTGTGGTGTGTGAGTAAGGCTGTCTAGCCTTCTCTTTCCCTTAGTGTTTAGAGTTTTCTCCTATAGTGCGCTATAGTATTTCCTGAAGATTCTTATCCAAGTCAGTAGTTTAAAAATGCCATGATTGCTCTCATGAATTCTGGTTGGTTGCTAAGGATTTAATTCCCTGATAAGGTTGGTCCAGTTAGCTTATTTCTGGATTTCTTGCAAAGTATGTTCCAGGTTCTAGTTATTTTTCTTGAGTAGTCCGAGTTTTCACTCAAGATGCCTTTATGCTTTTAGAGCAAATTTTCAGATTTCTAGCTCTCTTTCTGTTGTTTATAAGTTATCCAGGTAGGCATCTATGCATATTTTGTGTACGCTCTCATGGTTAAGATGTTTTAGCATGCTGCATTCTTCCAGTTTAGTAATAAAGTTGATAGCACTATTTGAGCATTTGAAGTGAACTCCCTGGAATAAGTGTTTGTGCATTTTAGTTAAGTTGATTTGCATTATTCAATTCGTTATTTGCCATGCTGTTCAAGTACTAATCCTTACTTCCTTGTTTTCTTCGCATGAACTCCACGGGATCGAGTTGGTTAAAACTCAACATTGGGGTTGCTAATTTGCATTGGAGTCTCATTGGGTCGAGTCCGGGCTCAAGCTCTCAAGAAGCGAAGACTAGAGAAGAAATTAAAAATGCTTTGTTGAGCCGCCTATTCTAACTTAGGCTCATGGGCATCTAATTGTATAAATTAAATGAATTCAAGGCTCCCATGAGTTTTATCAATCTCCGGGTTCTTCTTCTAAACCTCCTCTTTTCCCATCCTTAGAAATTGCATGTCTATAGGAATTCCCCGTAGATAATTATTTATTTGATTGATTATGAATGAATATTTATTTATTTATTGAGTTATTTTGTGAATATTTTATTTCTTTAGAATCTCCATCTTATTTACGAATTGTGCATCTTTTAGTTAAATAATGCGTGCAATTAAAATTCGAAATTAATAAAAAGTAACTCATTTTTATCCATGAAAGTGCAACTTCTTTCCAATTAATTGGTTCTCCTATTTTAGCAAAAATTATTTATTTATTTATTTATTTATTTTCCTTTCTTTCTTTCTTTCCTTTTCAAGTCTAAGTTTATTTAAATTCATACTTCTTTAAAGTATAATTTGTTATAATCTTAGATTTTTAATATTAATCTTAAACCATTTTATCAACATATTGAAAGTCAACATTTTGAGTTATTTTGTGAAAATCGAAGGATTAACCGTAATTTTACGGATTTTCGAAAGTGCTTTCAAATTGAAACCTTCTTTCAAAAATAACTGAATCTCTTGCTTCAGAATCTCTGAAAAGACCATTTTTCTTAAAACGGAGGAATTGCACGCATCATTTAATTAATTGGTTCCTAATTCTCCTAAATTAGGTGGCGACTCCAAAGAAAGCCCTTTGGAGTCCCATATTGTTGAACATTATACCCGAAACCTATCTTTTCATAAAGAAAAGGGTAATTTTTTGGGGTTCAACAGCGTGGCGACTCCGCTGGGGATTACCTTAAGGTTCTAACCGCAAGGTTTTCACAAGATAACTCTTTATTTGTTTAATATTATTTGCAAAAAATAGCATGATTAGTTAATTTGATTATTTGCAATTGTTTGTCACTGAAAGCATGTCACTACACTTTATTTGTGCACATATAAAACTGGCATTCCGTTCATATTTCCCCCACTCCTGGGAGCTTCTTCATGGTTACTTATACCCGCGAGGTGTATGCATATACACCCGCAACTCACAAAAAACCCTTTAAGAAAGAGTGCGCGTACATGCGGGGTGAGTGGATAGTTTTACTACCGCGTGACCGCTTGCCACTCAAAACAGCCTTGTGTCTAGTAAACCCACTCTAGAGTTTTCGTTAGGAACATGCATGCATAAACCTTAGATTGGACCCGGTCCTTGGTACCGCCTCCATAGTTAGGAAAACCGCCCTTTTTCGTTGACGGGTTTAAACCCAACAATAGTGCATATTATGTGTTTATGCGATAACGGAACTTCCAGTCCAAGCCAAGTTTTGCAATTAATTAAATTTAGAATACTTTTATTAATTTTGTAGACTAGAAGATACTTGAATTCAAGACGTATTCAAATAGTCATCAAGTTGAAATTGAGAAGATACTTGCAAGAAGATAACAAGTTAGGGGCAAGAGATGTCGAAAGCCCGATAAGATGTTCGATCCATTTGATCGATGTTTGATTCAAGCAAGTTTTTTGGATGTAAATGACATTTGGGACCAGATGTGAGAAATTACACCGATTATGCAAGCAAGGATTGATCGAAACAGGCCCGCACTTCAGTTCCATTTGCCTCATCGAGCCTGATGCAGTGTAGTTATAGCAATTATTTTCATTGTACTCAAAACGATGTATTTAATAATGTCTGGCACTTTCTATTTTTTATGTAACAATGATGTACTCAAAATCAAGTTATAATGAAAGAAAATTATTATTACTGTATTTGTCACTTACTCTAAATTCGATTATTGCAAAACCGGCTTGGACTACTTTTCATTATCACCTATTTGGCGTCTTAGGCCCACCTCTGGCACAAAGAGGCACCTTACAGGGTAGGACGCATTCGCATTTTATTTACGCTCGATTACGTGTGATTGTTACATGCCAATTTATTGTTATATCTTCCATGTTCAAACTGCCAAAGCGCTACCTGACGCGCGCTATGTGCTTGTGTGCAACCTCGTAAATAACATGCAAACTAACATAGTTACCTTTGAACTTTTTTTTTTTGTTGTGTTTACTCCCTTCCCCGCAGAAGTTTGATTTGTGTTGACTTTGAAATGACTGACTTCGCAAAATCCAAAGCAAGAAGAGGAGATTCTCTTCAGTCGCGATCATCAAAAAGGAAAAGACAGTATCCGGTCCAACTTTAGAAGAAAGCACAAAGAATGATGAAAAGACTCTCATTAATCTTACCATGGAAGATGAACAATCAGAAACAAAACAAACATCTAATCTGAATGAGTGGTATCATTGGCAAAAACAGGATAAGTCTAACAGATATCAGGTGTCGAATTTGAAAAAGATGCCAACTGAGACCTTTAGGGAATATGCGGTACGTTGGACAGATGAAGCTGCTAAGGTCCAACCACCTTACACAGAAAATTAGGCAATTGCATGTTTCGTATCATCTCTGGACAGTGAGCTCTATTACCAAATCTGTCGCCAGATAATGGACACATCTGAAGCAACATTTGCCAACATTATAAAGATGGGGGAAACCATTGAAATTAAAATGATGCTTGAATCAACTGCTCCAAAAGCCGCTAATGTAAAGGCCCAGTTTACCAATAATGAAAAGAAAGAAAAAGAAGTGCATGCCCTGAGTCATCCAAACCAACTTCATAAGCTTCCTAGCCAAAGCACATCAACTTCCAATCATAATAGTCACTACCAAGCTCCTATTGCACCAAAGCCTGATCTTAACCCTTCCTACAACACGCATGGTTTTCAGCCTTACCCACCACCGCATGTTTATCTGGCACCCCCAAGTTATCTACCCCCCTCAAAGTACTACCCATCTCCAAGTCATCAGCCTGAGACTTCTGCTTGCCAAAATCGCCCAATCATGGCAAGGCCCTACCCAAAAGTGGTCAAAACTTTCACACCTTTGCCTGAGCCTATTGGCCGATTATTTGAAAAACTGAAATTAGCTGGGTTGATCCATCCTATTGCGGATAGGACACCTTAGCCTCGTCCTGCTTGGTTTGACATAACAAAGAATTGTGCGTATCATTCTGGAGCTCCAGGGCACGACACTGCAAATTGCCATTCGTTGAAGGAAAAAATTGAAGCATTGATCAAAGCAAGGGTGATTCAAATCCCAATGATTCCTCCCTATTCCCAATCTGTCAAAGGGATTGAATTTAACTCCAACAATCAAGAGGAGCAAACCCGAAAGTTCACATTTCCGATAGAATCTCAAGAGCATTTGTTTGAAAGGTTAAAAGGTGCAAAAGTTTTAAAGCCTTTGGTAGGAGATGGGACATCTGATCCTCCTCCAAGATTGATTCATGGGGTCAAATATTGTGCTTACCATGGAGAATATTGTCAACATGACACTAAGAGCTGCATTACTCTGAGGCACAAAATTCAAGACTTGATTGATGATCTCTGAGTTGATGCCCTTCTGAAAGGAACTTGGAAATTGAGCTCAATAGTTTCTTTTGCATCACGATTCAAATTGAGGCCCTGAATTGTGTTTTGCCTTTAAATTATGTCTTTTGAGAATAACCTTTTAATTTCTGTCTTTGCATGTCTATCGCGTTATGCCTCCTTAAGTTAGAATTTGAATAAATAATACATTGCATTCTCATTGTGTTATTATACTTTATTTACTTTATGGTATGCTTTTGACTAAATATTTCAATTTTATAATTATCAAACCTGCCTAAGAATTGCTTGTGACTAACAACAAAACAACTGAATAATTTGGGAATGATGCGCTGAAAAGCGATATTTTGCACCCTTGAGGTGTCAGACTGTCGTTAGGACTTCAACTAGGGCAGATCTTATTTGTTGGCATATGGCGTGGAAGTAGTTTTATCTACATTATTTATTTGAGGATTGCTTAAAATGATGAGTTGAAGATGTAGAATTCATGAAGTTGACAAAGTCTTTACCTGGTTCATCGTGTCCTATTCGGAGGAACACTGGTGTTTACAAAGCAGATGTTAAAGTTTGGCTGAAAATTGAACACAAATGTCTTCACAAGACACTATATTTGAAGCAGCCGCAAGTTAGTATTGTTGAATGTAATCTTTGATGTAATGCGAACTATGCGTAACCTGATTCCCAGGGCTGGGATACGTAGGCAACTCATATAGAGTTCGGTTGCACTAGCATAGGAATCCCCTATTTCCTCTTTTATGTACTTTTGAACTACTGCTGACCTGATTCCTGGAATGGCAACAGGATAAGTAGGCAATCCCCGTCGGATTCGGTCAAAATATTGTAACACTTTAGGCTTGTTTATCTTTTATGATGTAATGCCGAACTATGCATCTGGGCAGATGCGTGGATTTTCCAATTCGGATACGGCTTCGTACTTAGATTGCCATATCTTCCCAAAAAAAAAAAAAAAAATCTTTATGTAAGCAGAACTACGCACGGTCTGATTCCCGTGGAGGGATACGTAGGCACTCTTAACGGGCTCGACTCTATAATATTAAAATTTTCAGTTTTCCCTAAGGCAAGCAACTGGGGCAATTTTTACAAGATAATTTGAAGATACGGAAGATGTTAACTGGGGCAAATTTTGCAAGACAAGTTGAAGATTTAGATGGTCATAACTGGGGCAAAATTTTGCAAGAATCAACGTTGACTATCAAAAGACGAGCCGGGAAGATCTTGCGAATTGGCTAGATGGATAGTGCCAACTCTAAGAAAAGGATGTTCAGTTTGTTTTAAGATATGTCACAAGCTTATGTCAAGGCAGAAATTTCATAAAATACATCTTACTTTCATGAAATATTTGCATGGTTACTTTATTTACTTTATTACCAAAACTACTTTTACTTTGCCTCTATTATCAAAACATTCATGCTATTGAGTTCATGAGCCAAGTCTCCGAGTATGGTTCACAAATCCAAGTCCGAGGAAAATATGGGAGCAGAAGCGACATCAAGAAGATCGAGATCAAGTCAGCACAAATCAAACGCTCCCCCCTCCCTCCCAAAACTAACAATTTTTCTTTGAGAGCAGGGACATTAACGCCCGCATCAGAAGATAAACGTCTTAGCAAGACAATCTTGAAGATTCTCATCGCTTGGATTGAAATTACATTTGGGATAAAGCTCGATGCTTTCTCACTTTGCCGAAAAGGCGGCATTTCTATTTCCCATAACTTTTGCAAATTGTTAAGTATATCTGTGTCATTTCTCTTTCTCCGTACAAGGACACTCACTAAAGTTTTGCTTTATAACTTACAGATATTGCCAAATCTGGGAGAATCCCTTTGCATTATGGCCAAGACCATTCCTCCGTAGAAGGATTCAGAAATATAAACTTATTTGGCAATAGGACTACTTTAGATGGGTTCCTACCTTCCGGTTGGGGTACAACCCAAGACTGCATTGAAAGACATCTTTTTCATGATCTGGAGCATTGTGCTCTTTCATAGTTTATTGCCGAAAGACGGCATTTCTCCTTTCTATAATTCTCGCAATTGTTAAAATATCAGTTTCATTTCTATTCCGCTATGAGAACATTCACTAAAATTCCATTGTTGTGATTTGCAGATATTGCTAAGTTTGAGGAAGCACATGCATGGATGAATTTTGTGTCTTTTGTTTTATTTTATTATTTGGGCTCGTTCATCTTATAATTGAACGTTTTGGGCTCGTTCGCCTTATAAATGAACGTTTTGGGCCCGTTCGCCTTATAAATGAACAATTTGGGTCCTTCCACCCACGAATAGGATATTTGGGTCCTTCCACCCACAAATAGGATATTTGGGTCCTTCCACCCACAAATAGGATATCTGGGTCCTTCCACCCACAAATAGGATACTTTGGGTCCTTCCACCCACGAATAGGATATCTGGGTCCTTCCACCCACGAATAGGATATTTGGGTCCTTCCACCCACAAATAGGATATATCGGGTCCTTCCACCCACAAATAGGATATCTCGGGTCCTTCCACCCACAAATAGGATATATCGGATTCTTCCACCCACAAATAGGATATCTTGGGTCCTTCCACCCACAAATAGGATATATCGGGTTCTTCCACCCACAAATAGGATATCTCGGGTCCTTCCACCCACGAATAGGATATTTGGGTCCTTCCACCCACAAATAGGATATATCGGGTTCTTCCACCCACAATAGGATATCTCGGGTCCTTCCACCCACAAATAATATATGCAGGTTTCTTTCAAGTAGATGATAGTGACGGACAAGTCGGCGGAAGCACCGCTTTCAGATTGTTTCGCGATAATAATGATCAGCCTAGAGGTTCCCCGGGCGGAGCGCCTCATCAGTTGATTGAAGGAAGAACTTGTTGATAGCATCACAACCAACATTTTAAATTTTATATTATCCCTTTATTTATTTCTTATTTCAATTATTATAGTTTATTAGCAGTTGCTCGCTTACCGTTTGTTAAGTCTTTACAGAATTTTGGCAGTACCGCAGCAGCATTTGGAGCATAACGTGGAACTTTTTCTTAGCAGTGAACTGGGGCAATCGTTGATATGAGCTAGACTCGTCAACGAGGATCTGAAGAATCGCACTCGAACAAGCAAGTCTTACCTAATCTTTCATTCCAGACTAGGGGTCAGTCCGATTCTTTCTTATTCGTGCATCCTTTTCTGTCGATCGTGCGAGTCTTCGTATTTAAATGTCGTTGAACTACATATGGCCTGATTCTCTTTCAGCCCGAGATATGTAGGCAACTCAGAAACCGGAGTTCGGCCATAAGCCTCGCCTTTTGGTCCTTGGAATCAAGAGTCTTGGCTTTATCGTGACAAAATTGGCTTTCTCGTCAACTTCTTTACCCTAAAAACTCTTTCATCCTTTTCCGGGTAAAGAGGGGCAGCTGTTGACACCCAATTTTGTCCCGATTTTAAGTTAACATCAAATGTATAGTGCATTTAATTAAAAGATGTGTCAGAAAGGGCAATTTTACAATTTTAAGTAGTCAAAATTGATAATTTTTGCATAAAAAAGGCCAAAATCGCAAAACATATCCTAATTTCTAGCCTACCCGCGCAAGACCCCCCATTTAACTAAAACCCTTAATTCAGTTCCCCAACCCGATTTCAAAATGTCCCAAAACTCGATAACCCATTTCTAGATCCGATTCTCCCAAAATTTCAAACCGGAATCCGCCAAAAATCAAAGCTCCCTGGTCCCCATGTCCAGCTCATGATCGTACCAAGCCAAAACCTTATCTGATTAGATCCGTTAGAGGCCATTTTGGGTATTTTTGCCCACTCCCTAGAACCCTAAATTGGACTGCTATAAATAGAAGAAGAGGAGAGGGAAAAAGGGGGTCTGAAATTTTGATAACCAAAAACGGCATAGCATAATAGATGAGTTTTTTTCTAGTTTAAAGTTTGAAGTTCATAGCATTACTGTGACTTGTTTTTTCCAGAATTTATTGGTGTTGTCGCTTATCGTTCGAGTCGTCAACCTCGCTCGAGAAGCTTAGTCGAGTCGCGCTTGCTTCGAATCCCTGCTCCGTTCACTGCCTCGCAAAAGGTAATACTGTTCTTTCTACATTTCAGCTTTGTTTTTATGCTATTTATGAACTGTAAATTCTATTATTTGATCGATTAGTTTGAAGTTGCTAAGACGTAAATGAAAGCTAGGAGCATCAAGTTTAAATCACTTCTCTATGTTCTGTTAGTATTTTCTTAGTCTATATGAGGGAGTGTAGGTTTGTTCTTGTCCGGAAGCTGCAAATTCATGGATAAGGAGTCTGGTTTTGTTTGTTGGGAGTGAAGTTGTAATCTGTCTCCTTGTTTTTCCTGGTGGTCTGATTTGTTCATATTTTAAATTTCATTCCATGGTATATGTAGTCCTAGAAATTGTATTTTTCAGGATCTGTTGCTGGCTACTGTTGATTTGAATCTTATGAGGCAAATTGTAATCATATTAAGTGATAGATTAAACAAATCAGTTTGCATAGTCTAGGTGTCATGAAATAGCAGCTGACTTTTCATGGATCCTTGGCCTGTTATTTCAGCTAAAGTTAAAACTTAAAAGTTATAGCTCCTTGTTCAGAATGATGTTCAGAAAGGGAGTAGAAGCTTCAAAATGTGAGATGTTTTTGTTTTCTAGCTGAGAGGCTATGTTCTTATGTTCAGGGTGTGGTTTGGTTACCTGTATGTGTGCTGCAGGCATAGCAGGTCTGGTAGTTAGTTAGAGGAGGTTCTGGAGCAGTCTAATGTTTTATAAGGAGGATGTAGAGGTGCTGTTAGGTCTGTGAGCATGAAAGGGAGTTTGCATATGGCTTTAGGAGCTTAGGGTCTGGGAGTTTGTTCAGATTGGAGGGGATGGTTGTTCAGGGCAGTGTGAATGCCTGATTGGGGAGTAATTCAGGCAGTGAAGGGGAGCCTAGGTCTTGTCTGTGAGGGAGTTCAAGAGGTGTTTGGTTGCTTGTTTGATGATCAGGGGTCTGGGGTATAGATGATATGTGCAGTTGTTTGGTGTGGTGTGTAGGAGTGCTGTGGGTTCAGGGAAAGAAGCAGGGGCATAGTGAAGGAGCATAGAAGAGTCTGGGGTTGTTTTCTGGTGAGTGAAGGAGTCAGGCAGGAGTGCTTGTGAGTGCAGAAGGGTGCAGGGTGTCTATGAGTTTGTTTTGGGGGTTAGCAGATGTTCAGGAGGTTGTAGAAGGATGTCCAGGTCCTGATCAAGTTTAGGTTCAGATGGTATAGAGGTCTGTGAGCTGTATGTTGCAAGTATTTCAGGGGTTAGTTAGTTTATAGGTCCTGGAGAATGAGAAGCAAGGTGTCCAGAAATGGAGAAAGAGTTTAAGCATATGTGCAGGGGTGTTTGGGTTGAGTTTATTTCAGTATCTGAGTGGTTGGTTCTGTCCAGGTGAGAGTTGAGGATGCTGTTAGTAGCAGAGGTAGTGAGGGAGTTTCTAGTCGAGTGTCCAGGTCCTGAGGAAGGGAATTAGAGGTGCTGATTTTCTTTAGTAGAAGTGAGGGAGTAGTTCAGGCAGTAGGAGTTAGTGTTCAGGTTGTTTGTTTCTGGTTTCTATAGGCTGAAAAAAGGTCAGTTGTTAAAGCTTGGTTTTGGTCCAGAATCTGATATTTGTTTCTTGTTTCTTGATTCTTCTTGGACTGATTTTTCTTTAAACTTCCTTAGTCCTCGGTTGATGCATGTATTCTGTGCCATGTGAATCAAGTTTTAACTTCCTCTTGGTCTATTTGAATTCTGTTAGTGCTTTTATGTTTAAAGTTATAACCTTTGAATGATTATTTCTGAAGGTGTATACAAGTAAAATAGTAAACTATCCCTTTGGTAAACTTCAACCTTTTCCCTATGACTAAGTTTGCTAGAATTAAGTTAATTAAGTCTTGACTAGGATAACGTCTCTTTGGAATCTTTTGCTATTTGCTTTTTGGTCAATATGATATGCTGCTACTAAAGTCTATTTTAGCTATGATAAAAATGTCTTCCTTGTTTGAAATAGTCTTATTTCAGAGATGCTAACTGTAGAGCTAAACTTCTGTCAAGTTTGGGTTAAATTCAGTTGTGTGTCATGTTTTTCAGTTTAGTTTCAACTCCCTCATTCTTTCTCTTTTTCAGTTAATGGCTTCAAGCCTCGATCTGTTCTGGTTCCATTTTCAGTTAGCTCTAAGTCATTATCCCTGGTTGTCTGCTATGTGTTCTAAGGTCTGTATTTGAAGTGTATCTGCAGTTTGGTTCTCTGTTTGTGGTGTGTGAGTAAGGCTGTCTAGCCTTCTCTTTCCCTTAGTGTTTAGAGTTTTCTCCTATAGTGCGCTATAGTATTTCCTGAAGATTCTTATCCAAGTCAGTAGTTTAAAAATGCCATGATTGCTCTCATGAATTCTGGTTGGTTGCTAAGGATTTAATTCCCTGATAAGGTTGGTCCAGTTAGCTTATTTCTGGATTTCTTGCAAAGTATGTTCCAGGTTCTAGTTATTTTTCTTGAGTAGTCCGAGTTTTCACTCAAGATGCCTTTATGCTTTTAGAGAAAATTTTCAGATTTCTAGCTCTCTTTCTGTTGTTTATAAGTTATCCAGGTAGGCATCTATGCATATTTTGTGTACGCTCTCATGGTTAAGATGTTTTAGCATGCTGCATTCTTCCAGTTTAGTAATAAAGTTGATAGCACTATTTGAGCATTTGAAGTGAACTCCCTGGAATAAGTGTTTGTGCATTTTAGTTAAGTTGATTTGCATTATTCAATTCGTTATTTGCCATGCTGTTCAAGTACTAATCCTTACTTCCTTGTTTTCTTCGCATGAACTCCACGGGATCGAGTTGGTTAAAACTCAATATTGGGGTTGCTAATTTGCATTGGAGTCTCATTGGGTCGAGTCCGGGCTCAAGCTCTCAAGAAGCGAAGACTAGAGAAGAAATTAAAAATGCTTTGTTGAGCCGCCTATTCTAACTTAGGCTCATGGGCATCTAATTGTATAAATTAAATGAATTCAAGGCTCCCATGAGTTTTATCAATCTCCGGGTTCTTCTTCTAAACCTCCTCTTTTCCCATCCTTAGAAATTGCATGTCTATAGGAATTCCCCGTAGATAATTATTTATTTGATTGATTATGAATGAATATTTATTTATTTATTGAGTTATTTTGTGAATATTTTATTTCTTTAGAATCTCCATCTTATTTACGAATTGTGCATCTTTTAGTTAAATAATGCGTGCAATTAAAATTCGAAATTAATAAAAAGTAACTCATTTTTATCCATGAAAGTGCAACTTCTTTCCAATTAATTGGTTCTCCTATTTTAGCAAAAATTATTTATTTATTTATTTATTTATTTATTTTCCTTTCTTTCTTTCTTTCCTTTTCAAGTCTAAGTTTATTTAAATTCATACTTCTTTAAAGTATAATTTGTTATAATCTTAGATTTTTAATATTAATCTTTAACCATTTTATCAACATATTGAAAGTCAACATTTTGAGTTATTTTGTGAAAATCGAAGGATTAACCGTAATTTTACGGATTTTCGAAAGTGCTTTCAAATTGAAACCTTCTTTCGAAAATAACTGAACCTCTTGCTTCAGAATCTCTAAAAAGACCATTTTTCTTAAAACGGAGGAATTGCACGCATCATTTAATTAATTGGTTCCTAATTCTCCTAAATTAGGTGGCGACTCCAAAGAAAGCCCTTTGGAGTCCCATATTGTTGAACATTATACCCGAAACCTATCTTTTCATAAAGAAAAGGATAATTTTTGGGGTTCAACAACGAGCTCCTAGACTAGGTCTCTTCCTTCATAACCTTTGTCTCAGCCATCTCAGTAAGCACTGTAGAAATTCCTTATCTTCTCTATTCCTTGTGGTACGCTGACAAGTTTAGGAGCAGAGTATGTAGGATATTCTCTTTGTGCTGCGTTGGTGCCTCCTCTATAAATTTCCTTGGGACAACCACAGCGGTTCCTTCCTCTATATTTCTTGTTGTAGTTCTTGTAGTGCCCTCTCGACTACCATATACCACTCCCACGAGTTTTACTACGTAGAAAGTTTGCTCGTTCAGAGCATTTCCTTCGATTGCTGGTATCGTCTGCTCATTATAGATAGTGTTTCTCCCCTCACCGAATACCACAACCTCATTTTTATCCAACTCGAATTTGACTGTTTGGTGCAAGGTAGATGGAACTGCCCCAGCCATGTGAATCAAAGGTCTTCCTAGCAGCAGATTATATGATACCGAGATATCCATGACATTGAACTCGGTAATGAACTCAACCGGACCGACCATGATGGTTAGGCCGATCTCTACAATAGTGCTTCTCTGCAATCCATCGAATGCTTTTTACCTTCATGTTACTTTCCCTGATCTCGCTTTGGTCAATTCTCATTCTTTTCAAAGTGATGAACGAGCATATGTTCAAATCAAATCCTCCATCAATCAAGACTCTTTATACGAACCATTCTTTGCATTTGATAATGACATGCAAAGCCTTGTTGTGCCCGAGCCCTTCCAGCGATAATTCATCTTTATGGAAAGTAATTCGGTTAGATTCCATGACTTGTCCAACCATGCTAGCCAAATTCTCAACAGTGGTGTCTACTGGCACATTTGCCTTATCCAACACCTTCATCATGGCATTTTTGTGACTTTCCGAATTCAACAGTAGAGCTAGACCGGAGATTTGGGCTGGAGTTTTTCCCAAATGTTCGATCACGAAAAAACCCTTCGCCTACTATTTCTTCCAATATTCTTCGGATTCTTCTTCACTCATCCCCTTTCTATTTTGTTCCTTTCCCTGAACAAGAGTTTCGGGAGTATAGATTCTCCCACTTCTGGTCATACTATGTGCTGCGGCGGTCTCGATCACTGCTTTTTCGTTCCTTTTCCTTTCAGTTTCATAGTCCCATGGCACTGCCTCGTCATCATAGAGAGGAACCACGTCCTCTTATAATTTTGGAGCAACTTCTACTTCAATAAGACTGGGTGCTTTAGCGGCTTGGGCGACAGAAGCAAGTGCTAGTACGACTTCTCTTGCTCTGATGATGGTTTATCCTAAATTGCATTCGGCTTCTAGTTTGATGCAGGGTAAACCTACGAAAGCGATAAAGAGATAAAAACGAGACGAGACTTACACTAAAGTTCGAGTAGAAACGAAGAACTTGTTCCGTTACACCCCAAACGATTGGAAAGAATCACCTACGTTAAGCAACTATCCTCAAGAGACACGAGGCTCAAGCAAATAGAATGATCGAAGACGGATTGAAGAGCAACTTGGATTCATCCAATTGATTCAAGCCAAAATGGTTACAAGTTTCAAGAGCTATGCTCATTCAATGTGTTTTGTGTTCAAGGTAAGGTAAAGAGACAATAAATCAAGTAGGGGTGTATTTATAACACCCCAATACAATGTTTACAAGATTCTGGTCCGCTGCTACTCAAGTTCCCTTCGCGATCGCGCTAGAGTATATGCGATCGCGCAGGGCACTTAAAAGCTGAGGGTCGTGATCGCGCCCAAGGTGACGCGAAGGCGAAGAAAAAAATAATACTCTTCGCGATCGCGAAGGTCTGCACGCGATCGCGAAGAGGAAATCCCCTCCGTCAGGCAGTAAGCTCAGCAGGTGTCCCCTGTTTTGCTCTGTTTTGCTCCCCTGCTTCCTGCACTGTTTCCTGCCCTGTTTCCACATGGATTGAGCTGCAATGCATTGTCTTTAAGTCCTCTCCCGAACTCATATCATCCACGCATCTCCAAACCAAGTGTAGGTGAGCGTCATGGATAGCTTTGGCTTGGCTTCTCGTAAAGGGTCTCGAGCTAGTTTGCCCGGCATCATCCTCCCCTTCTTGAGAAAATTTCGTCCTCGAAATTAAGGCGTCATCCTCCACGGCATCACCTACATCACAAGGAGCCAAGTCACTAACATTAAAAGTATTTGAAACATTATACTCACCGGGTAGATCAATCACATAGGCATTGTTGTTGATCTTGGATATCACTTGGAACGGGCCATCTCCTCGGGGTGCCAACTTCCCTTTTCGAATCATTGGAAATCTTTCTTTCCGGAAGTGCACCCACACCCAATCTCCCTTCTTGAATTCCACCTTCTTCCTTCCCTTGTTCTTCTTGGTGGCTAGCTTTTCATAAGCTTCCTCCAAGTTCTTCTTTGCTTTGGCATGGAGTTCCATCAAGGCCTTAGCTCGGCTTGTACCTTCAACATTAACAACCATTTCCCTTGGCAAAGGGGTAAGATCAAGTGGAATCAAAGGATTAAAACCATAAACGCACTCAAATGGAGTCATGCCAATCATTCTATGCAAGGTGCGGTTATATGCAAACTCCATGAGTGGTAACTTCTCCACCCAAGTCCCGGCCTTACCTCGGGTCATAGCTCTAAGGAGAGACCCTAAGGTTCGGTTCACCACCTCGGTTTGACCATCCGTTTCAGGGTGGTGGGACGTAGAGAACAACAATTTGGTGCCAAGGGCACCCCACAAGCATCTTCAAAAATAGCTTAGAGTGTCCCTATCACTCACAATGGTTTGAGGCACGCCATGTAATTTTAACACATTATCAATGAACAAGGAAGCTACATGGTGTGCATCACTACTCTTTTTACAAGGAATAAAGTGAGCCATTTTGGAGAACCTATCCACGACAACATAAATGCTATCATGTCCTCCTCTAGACCGTGGCAATCCCATAACAAAATCCATCGAAATGTCCATCCACGGGCTAGTAGGAATAGGCAAAGGGGTATACAAGCCATGGGAATTCGACTTAGACTTGGCGTGCTTGCAATCTAAACAAGCATTGCATAGCCGCTCAACATGCAACCCCATCTTAGGCCAATGGAATTGCTCCATAAGAATAGCCAAAGTCTTATCCCTCCCAAAGTGACCCATCAAGCCTCCACAATGTGCTTCACGCACTAGCAATTCTCGCCAAGAGGACTCGGGGACACATACTCTCCCTTTCTTGAAAATGTAGCCATCTACCCATTGGTACTTCTCCACTCGCTTCCCACTCACTAGAGCATCATGAATGCTCTTGAACTTTGGGTCATGTTTATACAAAGATTTTATACTCTCAAAACCCATAAGTCTAGAAGCAAGAGTGGTAGCAAGGGCGAACTTCCTAGAAAGCGCATCGGCTACAACATTGTCCTTGCCCTTCTTGTAATGAATTACACAGGGAAAAGACTCAATGAACTCCACCCACTTGGCATGTCTTTTGTTCAACTTCTCTTGGCCCCTTAGATGCTTGAGTGACTCATGGTCACTCTTGATCACAAATTCCCGAGGCCATAGATAGTGTTGCCAATGGGCTAAAGCTCTCACGAGGGCATACAACTCCTTGTCATACGTGGAGTAATTCAAGGTTGCGCCCTTCAACTTCTCACTAAAGTAGGCAACGGGTTTCCCTTCTTGCATGAGAACACCCCCAATTCCCACCCCCGAGGCATCACACTCAACCTCAAAAGCCTTCCCAAAGTCGGGCAATTGTAGCAAGGGGGCGGTACTCAACCTACTTTTCAATTCTTGGAAAGCTCTCTCTTGAGGCTCTCCCCACACAAAGGATTTATCTTTCTTCACCAACTCGGTGAGTGGTGCGGCAATGGTGCTAAAGTCTCTAACAAAGCGCCTATAGAAACTAGCAAGGCCATGGAGACTCCTCACATGAGAAACGGTGGTAGGAGTAGGCCAATCTCTAATGGCTTCAACTTTGGACTCATCAACTTCCACACCATTGACACTAACAACAAAGCCCAAAAAGACAACCCTTTCAACACAAAAGGCACACTTCTTAAACTTGGCATAGAGCTTTTCGGCTCGTAGCACTTCAAGCACTTGACTCAAGTGGCCCATATGGTCGTCTATTGACTTGCTATAAATCAATATGTCATCAAAGTAGACGACCACGAATTTGTTGATGAATGGCTTAAGCACGTGGTTCATTAATCTCATGAAAGTGCTAGGTGCGTTGGAGAGGCCAAAGGGCATCACCAACCATTCATATAGACCAAACTTGGTCTTGAATGCAGTTTTCCATTCATCCCCGGGTTTCATCCGGATTTGATGGTAGCCGGACCTAAGGTCTATTTTAGAAAAGACACTAGAACCACTAAGCTCATCCAACATATCATCCAAACGAGGTATGGGATGTCGATACTTTACCGTGATCTTGTTGACCGCTCGACAATCCACACACATCCTCCAAGTGCCATCCTTCTTTGGAACGAGGATCACAGGCACGGCACAAGGACTCAAGCTTTCCCTCACCAAGCCTTTGGTAAGCAATTCATCAATTTGCTTTTGTAACTCCCTTGTGTCCTCGGGATTACTTCTATATGCCGGCTTGTTGGGAATTTGAGATCCCGGGACGAAGTCAATTTGGTGTTCAATACCTCTCAAGGGAGGTAATCCATCCGGCATCTCTTCCGGGAACATGTCTTCATAGACCTTCAAAACATTGTCAATGGCACTAGGCAAAGGGTTAGGGTTAGATAAATAATCAATTTTGGAATTTAAAACCATACCTTTGTGCACTAGGCATATGAGCATCTTGGTGCCATCATTACCTCTCAAGTATTCACCCGGTTGCATCATGGCACACATGCGACCGGTGGAAGATGGTGGAGTCTCGGCCAAAGGTTTGGCCACAACCGGGGACTTGGCTTTAGCCACTTCCCTCAACTCTTTCATGCGCCGATAGTCTTCACTTACTTGTTTTGGGGTCAAAGGTGTAAGCACAAACCTCTTTCCCTCATTCCTAACCGTGTAAGTATTGGCCCGGCCATCATGAACCACTTGTTTGTCGTATTGCCAAGACCTTCCAAACAAAAGGTGGCAAGCTTGCATTGGCACCACGTCAAACATGTGTTCATCTTGATAGTTCCCAATCTTGAACCTAATCAAGACTTGCTTCACTACTCTCAATTCCCCACACTCACTTAGCCATTGCAAACGGTAGGGACTAGGGTGTTTAATGGTAGTCAATTTCAATTGTGAGACCAAGGATTGGCTCACCACATTTGCACAACTACCCGAGTCAATAATCATGGAACAAACTTGCCCCTTCACTCTACACCGGGCATGGAACAAGTTTTCCCTTTGCTCATCCTCCCTCTCCTCACTCAACATGGTTCCCAAAATGCGACGCACCACAAGGAACATATTAGGATCATCCCCCTCCGTCGCTCTCTCCTCTCCCTCAACTTCCTCACTCTCCTCTTCAACTTCACCCTCGGACTCACTTTCACCCTCATAGACCAACCCATCATCCATCACAATCATTTTTTTCCAGGTAGGGCACTCTTTGGCAAAGTGTCCGTAACCCTTACATTTATGACATTGGAAAGAAGAAGAAGAAGAAGGGGTATTTAAAGTAGTTTTAGAAATACCTCCAACCTCTTTGTGGTCGCTTCTCGGGGTGGCCTTTTCAAAAGGCTTCTTCACTTCTCGACTCCCACTTGCTCCACTAGTATATGGGCTTTTCCATTCTTTGGTGCGAGTTGATGGAGTGGTGGTGGTAGTACTCCTATAGCGAGGAGCCTTCTCTTCTTTGAGCCACTTCTCGGCCTCAACCGCGGCATCACAAACATCTTGTAAGGAGTGGAAGATGTGAAGTCTCAATTGGGAGGCAATCTCCCTACTCAAGCCACTTTTGAAACGGATGATAGCTTGTTCCTCATCCTCCGTTTCCATATCAAGAGCCAACCGGTTTTTCTCAAAGTCATTGAAATATTCAACAACGAACTTGTAACCTTGCTTCAATTTATAGAGCTTTTTGAGTTGCTCTTGTCGATACTTGGGAGTCACATACTTGTTGTTCATAACTTCTTTCAACTCTTCCCAAGTGAAGTTCATCCGCAACCCAAGTCTTCTCCTTGAACGCTTGATGGATTCCCACCAAGTAGAGGCATAGGACTCAAATGATGATATAGCATAAGTGGCCTTCTTCTCCTCGGTCATATCATTTGTGTCAAAGACCCGCTCCAATTGGACCTTCCATTCAAGAAATGCTTCCGGATCACTAGCCCCTTTGAAGGGAGGGATAGTGATCTTGACACTATTGAGATTAGTGTCACGACCCCCTCGGTTTGGTTCCGGTTGAACCCCATAGTTGTCATCAACATCATCATATTCCCTTCCCAAGTTTCTTCCCATGTAAGCTCTTGGAGGTCCTCGACCTCTCCCACGACCTCTATCTACACCTCGGCCTCCATTTATCGCTCTCCTATTTGGATAGGGAGCATCAAAGTAATCATCATCAAGTCCGAGGCCCTCCCCTTCTTGAGCTTCATCAACTTGCTCAAGAGGTGCAACATTTCTCCGAGGCCTTAGGAATGGAACATCTCCTTGGGGATTGCCCAAGGGTTGGGGATTGCCCAACATTCTTTCTCTAGCAAGAGTCTCATCCCTCAACCGTTGTCGACGAACTAACTCCGCATATTGGTCCGGTTTCATGATGGAATCATCACTAGTGCCTTCATTGGCATCTTTTTGGACACTCGGGGTCCTCTCCTTTTCTATGATTTCCATTTTAAGGTTTAAGGCCTTCACCTCGGCTAGCAAACTAGCCAAGACGTCGGTTGGAACCTCAATGGTACTCTTTGCTTTCTCCTCCGCCATGTACCTACAACAATCAAAAACAAGAAAAAAGATTAGAGTAAAAGTCCTCACTCATTCCCTCACTTTTGTTTGTCGCTCGGGTTCACTCAAATTGGGGTTAGGTTCACACAAGCTTGAGATCAATGGTATCCTCGTAGTTGCGCAACCTCCTCAATGATCAAACAAAAATACAAGAACCAAATGCTCTTCGGGAAGAGTGGATTCAATGGGACTCGATAAACGCTAAGCTATTTGGTGCGCACTTGAACCAAACAATTAACTACGAATCTTCTTTGAATTCTACTCTCCTTCTAGGCACGAGGATCCTATTCGCACAATGGATTAGTACTAATTAGGTAGAAGTGTTACCCTCAAAGTACTAACCGGAAGTGACGCGATCAAATGTCCAAAGATCGAATCGTCACTAAACGGATTCGGAATTGGATGAATTTTGGTTTGTGATCTAGAAACTCACCATATTTGATGATGCTATGGGAGTTTTGGTGGTTGGAAACTGTTACGATAGCTTTACGAACGTTCTGTCCCAGTTCAGGAAATTCTTGAAATTGTTACCCTTCGCGATCGCGTGCAGAGTGGCGCGATCGCGATGAACAAAAATTCAGAAGGGTCGCGATAGCGTGAGACCTCGCGCGATCGCGCAGGTCTGTGCAGCAGAACCAGAAACTCGACAGAAAACTGCAGTTTTGGCACTCACAACAACCCAACTTCAATTTATTTCAGTTTTCAAGCTTCCAAATGGTGTTCCCAACTGTAGTAAACAATTCCCACTGGTTTTAACACACAAACACCCAACAAACAACTTGTTTCAATGATTTTTGGTCAAGCTTCTTCAAAATTTTCAAAACCTTCAAGAACCACAAATTTGATTTTCACTACAACACTCCAAATGATGTTATGGTGGTATCAAAATGACGGGAAAACTATAAGGAGTAAACCCCGATACCAAACAAGCAAGAATTCACAACATCAATCGAGTTCTAGTAAATTTTGCAAAATATTCAACCTAGGGTTCAAATTTTCCAACTTTTGATTCTCAACTCCAAAATGTGTTTTGTTGGTTCCCAATTGTCGAGATTATGTAAACAAACAATCCCCGACAATCACTACCAACAAAATCGTAACAACAAGCGATTTCTGCCAAATTTTTTTTGGGTTTTCAAGTTTTTTTGAATTTTTTTTTTCTTCTTTTTCAATATAACAAGAACAAGAACAAGAACAAGAAAATAAACACGGAACAAAGATGACAAGCACGAAGAGTAGGATGAGGGTTCGTAAGAACGCAACCCTAGCCTTGCTCTGATACCAACTGATGCAGGGTAAACCTACGAAAGTGATAAAGAGATAAAAACGAGACGAGACGAGACTTACACTAAAGTTCGAGTAGCAACGAAGAACTTGTTCCGTTACACCCCAAACGATTGGAAAGAATCACCTACGCTAAGCAGCTATCCTCAAGAGACACGAGGCTCAAGCAAATAGAATGATCGAAGACGGATTGAAGAGCAACTTGGATTCATACAATTGATTCAAGCCAAAATGGTTACAAGTTTCAAGAGCTATGCTCATTCAATGTGTTTTGTGTTCAAGGTAAGGTAAAGAGACAATAAATCAAGTAGGGGTGTATTTATAACACCCCAATACAATGTTTACAAGATTCTGGTCCGCTGCTACTCAAGTTCCCTTCGCGATCGCGCTAGAGTATATGCGGTCGTGCAGGGCACTTAAAAGCTGAGGGTCGCGATCGCGCCCAAGGTGACGCAAAGGCGAAGAACAAAATAATACTCTTCGCGATCGCGAAGGTCTGCACGCGATCGCGAAGAGGAAATCCCCTCCGTCAGGCAGTAAGCTCAGCAGGTGTCCCCTGTTTTGCTCTGTTTTGCTCCCCTGCTTCCTGCACTGTTTCCTGCCCTGTTTCCACATGGATTGAGCTCCAATGCATTTTCTTTAAGTCCTCTCCCGAGCTCATATCATCCACGCCACTCCAAACCAAGTGTAGGTGAGCGTCATGGATAGCTTTGGCTTGGCTTCTCGTAAAGGGTCTCGAGCTAGTTTGCCCGACATCATAGTTCAATCAAATTCACCATATTTTCCCCGTGATCTAGCAAAGGGTTGTTATTCACATTGGGTGCCTTCAGGTATATCACCTTCTGATCAATCAAGTTTTGTATTTTGTCTTTTAAGGCAAAGCATTTCCCAGTGTCATGGCCTGGTCATCCAGAGTGGTAAGCATAAGTCTTGGAATGATCAAAGAATAGTGAGATCTTTTGAGGCATTTTGAATGGTATCGGCTGGATATGTCATGCTGCCTTGAGTCTTTCAAACAGCTGGGTTCGGGATTCAGCAAGAGAGGTGTAGTTTCTTTTGGGTTTTTGGTTATTATCTGGGTGGGGTCTAGGAGGATATGTGTTGGTGTTTTTGTAGTTTGGGTTTTGCGGGTATGGTGGTCATTGTGGATGTGGATCTTGGAAAGCAGGTTGTGCGTTGTATGTAGGGTAGGCATGTGGTGATGGAGTATATGGGTATGATGGATATGGTGTTTGGTAGTAGTGATTGTGGGTGGGAGTGTGATCGAGAGAGGTAGTGACGAAAGAAACTTCGTCCTTCTTTTTCTTGGTTATACCCATGCTACATGTTTGTACAACTTTGTTGGTAGCTTGTAGTGTAGCCAAGCTAACAATTCTTCCAGTTTTCAATCCATCTTCAACAATGTCCCCAATTTCGATCAAGTCTCTAAATTTCTTGTCCTGCATGTTCAACATCTTATCAAAGTACACTTCTTCATGTCCGCGGATGAAGGTTGCTACTATTTCTATATCCTCTATGGGTGGCTGGACCTTCGCAGCTTCAGCTCTCCACCTTGTTGCGTACTCCCTGAAAGTCTCGGCGAGCTTTTTATTCAACTTCTCCTGATAGTATCGGTCAGGCATGGCATCATTGTTATGCCCAAAACTGTCAACAAAATCTCCAGCCATAGCCTCCTAACTAGTCCATTTTTTCAACTGCTGCTTGGAATACAATGTTAACGCGTCTCCTTTCAGACTGCGGTTAAATAACTGCATCTTGATCTTTTCATCAGGTCCCACGCTAATCATCTTGTCATAATATGACCTTAGATGAGTCATGTCACCACTGCCATCAAACAGATTGAATTTAGGTGTCCTGTAACCGTCATGCCACTTTAGATTAGGATAGAGGCATAAGTCTTCATAAGCAAACCCTCTAGTCTCCATAGGCACTTGAAATTGCTTAAACTTTTCCACCAACCACTTAACTTGCTCCTTGGTATTGTCTGTATCTTCCCCCTCCATGCATACATGTCTTGTTATTTGGTAGGTGAAGAGATGGGTTTGGTTTAGCAATGAAGGTATGGAATTGAACACTGGTGAGATTGTTTTGTGGTGCTTTCGTTGGTGCAACATAAGCAGGGTATGGAAGGTCCTTTTCAGGAATCATGGGGTCTTTGTCGTGGGGGCGTGCAAGTTTGTTTTGGTTGGTAGTCCCATCAACATAGGCAGGGATGACTGTTCTCCAATTCATACAGCCTTTGTTCCTGCTTTGCGTACTCCTCATACGCGATCAATCCTTGTTTCCTAGGAGTTCCTCCGATGATGGAGTTGGTAGTAGTACCGTCAACCTTGTCAAACTCGGCCATGATATTTTGCCTCGCCCTTGTTCTTGTAGGTAGAAGGGGAGGAGTCGAAATTGATCCTCTAGATCTCAAAGGATAGTGCCGCTCGAACAGAATGCAAAAATCAAACTTCGGGGATTGGGAGTGAAATAACCTTTCAAAAAAAATAAAGATAGACGTGAGTAAAGTGTTAGAAAGTTCGGTATACAAGTTGATATCGTGTAATCGCGTCCTATTATGCAAGGGACCTGTTTTGTGCCAGAGGTCGGCCTATCGAGGATTTAAGAAAATGTTTGCACTGAGTGTATCATTTTGGCTTGCTTGAGAATAATCAAAACAGTTCTATAAATCCAAAAACAAGAAATTTTATTTGATCTACTTGGCTTTATTACAATCACTAATCTTGAAAAAAGGAAAAGAAAACGACTCGACTAAAAAGGGAAATGACTCGACTAAAATTCAAACTAAAGGCCAAGCATAGGCGTGCTCCAATCAAACATTGACTTTAATATCATCTTTATTGAGAATTGGTTTTGAAGAATGGCAAACAAGAAGGACTCAGTGGTTCTGGAGGATAACCTAGTCCTTGTATAGAAGGGCACGACTGGTCAAAAGATCTGAGGGTTGCAAATCCCTGCGGAACTAGGAGTAATGGTGCGTGAACGACTATGCATCCTAGTCAGACTAAAAGAGGCGGTGCCCAGGCTGTGTCTTCGAAGTACGAATACGAGTTGGACTCGAAGAAGGAAAGAGTCACAAGGAATCTTGTGTTACCATAATTACAAGGTTTCCTTGTGGGACTCAACTAGGGTTGTAAAGCCCATATAAATACAAGTAGTTGATGCAGCCGAAATCAGTTATTCACATACAGAGAGTTGAGAGCATACAAAGGCAATCCAGCAGCTTTCTACATGAGATAACTGAAGAAAAAAACTAGTGGAGCTAAATTGGTTGAGTCTAGATATTCTGTCTAGGTTCGTGGTTTTGTAAGTTTTCCTTGTTGTGTGGAATCGTTGTCTTTACCTATTAGCTTATCGTAGAAGCAATTGTATTAAGTGAATCTTTGAGAGATTAATTTATAAAGCTAAACTAGAGTTTAGCTTTGTCAAGTGATTAGGGTCTAGAGTGTAGCCCCTTGGTTACAGAGCCTTGTAATCAGAAACTTGCTCTTGTTGTTAGTGGATTGAGTTCTAAAATCCCCGAGTGTGGGTCGTGGTTTTTCTCCCTTGAGCAAGGATTTTTCCACATAAAATCCTTGTGTTCCTTGTGTGTGTGATTGGCGTGTGTTGTGGTGTTCAATTAGCAAAACTGTAGAGGCATGAACAAGGTTCTTGACTCCGGAGAATCGAGTTCTTGAAATGAAAATCGGTGGAGACTAGTCAACCCCCTCTCTAGTGTCCTTAGGAGGTGCATAGATTATAACAAGTGGTATCAGAGCAGGTCTTCTCGTGCTAGGTTAACACCTTGAGAAGGACCAGAATTATGAATGCACCACCTACCATCACTGAAGGACAGTCAGCTCAGAGGCCCCCACAGTTCAATGGGCAGTACTATGCTTGGTGGAAGAATAGGATGGAAAATTACATATATTCTGAAGACTACCAACTATGGCTTATAGTATCAGAAGGAAACTTGATTCCTACTAAAATAGTTGGTGAGGGAGCTGCTGCCAAACAAGAACCTAAGTTGAAGGAGGAGTTCAATGAGGCGGACTATAAGATGATTGAAAAGAATCACAAAGCCAAACGTCTGGTAATTTATGGTCTTGGCCCTGAGGAGTTTAACAGAGTATCATCTTACAAGACTACCAAGAAAATCTGGGATGCCTTGCAGGTTGCGCATGAAGGAACCACTGAAGTGAAGGACTCAAAGAGAAGAATGCTGAAGAGACAATTTGAGTTGTTCTCGATGGGAGAGAAGGAATCAATCCAGGATATGATGACCAGGTTGACCATTATTACTAATGAGATGAGATCCCTTGATATGGAGTTGCCAGAAGTAGAGATGGTGGATAAGATTCTAAATGTGCTACCTGAGGCTTGGAAACCCAAGATGACTGCTATCATTGAGTCTAAACCTCTAAGATTCATTAAACTTGAAGAACTGGTTGGTAGCGTGAAAACTCATGAGATGATGAATGATTCGAAAACTAAACCGGCTCTCAAGAAGGACAAGACCCTTGCACTCGAAGCAACGAATGAAGCTGATGATTATGTAGATCTGCAATCAGTTGAAGATGCAATGGTTAGCGCCTTGAGACAGAAGCTTAACTTGGGAAGGTTTAAAGGTTTCAAAATAAATGGCAAGGAAACTCTGGAAGGAAGAACATAGTCGACAGTCCTGACTACTCGGGATGCTTTAAGTGCTTCAAGAAGGATCATGCTGTTATGGATTGTCCTATGTGGGAAGCAGAATGGATGAAAAATAGAGCAACTAAGGAAAAGGAAAAGGAGGCGTCAAAGGAGAATGACAAAGATAAGAAGAAGGTGAGAAGACCTCCGAACTTCAGAGCAGAAAGAAAGCTTTCTATGCTACCTGGGGACCTACTGACAGTGAGTCTGATCACGAGAAGGAATCTAAAGATGAGACACCACTAGCGCTGATGGGGTTGACAGATGTTGGTTCAGATAAAGAAGACCCTCGGGAGTTCAGAGGAGGAAGAGATCCCTCAAAGCCACCTGTGTTCAATGGGACTAACTATAAGTGCTGGAAGAAACAGATGAAAAACTTTCTTCAAGCAACAGATTATAGTCTCTGGTTGATCGTGAAAAGAGGACCTCCCGTTCCTGTAAAAGAGCAACAAATGGGGTTCTGGTGCTAAAGAAAGTAGAAGAACTAGATCCTCAAGATCTAGACTTGGTACATGCAAACTCCAAAGCAGAATTGTACCTGAGAAGAGGGCTGACTACTGATGTGCTGGCAAGGATAGTTGAATATAAATCTGCTAAGGAAGTATGGGAAAAGATGAAAGAGATGTACACAGACGATGACCAGAAGAAGGACTCAGCCCTTATGGCAACTGATGGAGTTGAAGCTGCTCATTCAGCAGAGGTATGTCTATATGATCTTAAGCAAAATCTTCACACATACTCTACTGAAAATTTGATCTTAATCACTGCCACTTTAATTGAGGGCTATGAAAAGGAGAAAATTGAGAAAGATAGATTAACTGAAGAGTTAAGTGATCTCAGAATTAAGCACAAGAGTCTTCAAGAGCAAAACATTAAACTGGAAGAAATCAATGACATTTTAAAAGGGCAGACTCTTTTTTCAAACTCTAAGATCACTGAACTGGAATTGGAACTTAATCAGTTAAAAGAGAGTATAAATGGTAAGCAAGTAATAAGTGAAGTTCAAACCTTTCTTGAAAACAAACTTAAAAGAACAAATGAGATTCTGTATCAGGAAACTAAAAAGAACAGGATTTTAAATCAAAAGGTTGAAAAATCTGAATTTGAGCTTACCAGATTAACAAAATGGAATAAATCTTCTGAGGCAATGAACTGGGTTCTTGAAAATCAAAACAAGGGAAAATAAGGACTAGGATTTAAGAAACCATTGCCTCCATATAATCTTAAAAGCAAGTATGTGGGATTGCCTTGCAACATGTTGTGTACCTTTTGTGGTAAAACTGGACACTACAAACAAAGGTGCATGAATGCAAGCAAGGCAAAGGCCAAGAATAAAATAAGTGTTCTACCTAAATGGGCTAAACAGGATTTGATTTATCCATTCTCTCATAAGAAGGGACCCAAGCTTGTCTGGATTCCTAAAGCTAACCCTTAATCTGTTTTGCAGGCTGGAGTGAGGGAGAACAACCCAAGCTGGATTCTTGATAGCGGTTGTTCAAGGCACATGGCAGGAGATAGAAGAAACTTTCTCTCACTCACAGCATTTCAAGGAGGCAGTGTAGCCTTCGGAGGAGGTAAAAGAGGTCAAATCGTAGGAATTAGAAAAGTTGGGAGAACTCTGGATCATGCATTTGAAAACATAAAAATGTGTGATGCTTGTGTAAGGGGGAAGCATGTGAAATCATCCTTTAAGTCAAAGAAAGTGGTACGTACATCAAAACAACTGGAATTGTTGCATATGGATCTGTGTGGTCCTATGAGAGTCAGGAGCAGAGGAGGAAAGAGGTTTGTGTTCGTAATTGTTGATGACTACTCTAGGTACACATGGATCTTGTTCTTGGCTTCTAAAGATGAAGCCTTTGATAGCTTCAAAGACTGGGCTGGTGTTGTGCAAAAAAGGTTAAGTCTGGAACTTATCAGTATTAGATCTGATCATGGAACGGAGTTTGAAAACTCAAAATTCTCTGAGTATTGTGCAAAATACAGAATTGATCATAATTTTTTTGCACCAAGAACTCCATAGCAAAATGGAGTGGTTGAAAGGAAGAACAGGTCTCTGGAGGATATGGCAAGGACTATGCTGCTGTTAAGTGGGCTTGCAAGAAACTTTTGGGCTGAAGCAATAAACACTACATGCTATTTGCTGAACAGATGCTCTATCAGAGCTATTCTTAAGAAGACCCCATATGAGCTACTCAGAGGAAAAAAACTGAATATTGCACATCTGAGACCCTTTGGTTGCAAATGCTTTGTCCACAACAACGGAAGGAACCATTGGGGAAATTTGACGCTAGAAGTGATGAGGCAATATTCCTTGGTTATTCTACTCAAAGCAAAGTATACAAAGTGTTTAGTGAAAGAACACAAACAGTGGAGGAAAGTATGCATGTGGTATTTGATGAATCTGATAAGGCATTAGGTGAAACTGAAGTAGATGATCAAGTGATTGGCCTTAGTCGAGAAGATGGTGCAGGTCACTCTGAAGATTCAGAAGACAAAGAAACATCAGGTGAGAATTCAACTTCACTAGAACAAGAAGTCAATATGACAGGGGGAACATCAGATGAAGTCGATGATCCAGCAAGTCAAGAAGAACCTACCCAAAGTGATGCTGAAGGTTCTTCTCATCATATTCAACCCAAGCCATGGAAACACCAAAGTTCTCATCCTTTGGAGAATGTTCTATCAGAACTAGATACTGGAATCATGACCAGGTCAGCCTTGAAGAACTTCTGTGCATTCTTTGCATTCCTTTCATCTCTGGAACAAAAGAATGTAAAAGAAGCTCTAGAAGATCCCGAGTGGATTCCAGCCATGCAGGATGAACTTCATCAGTTTGAGAGAAGCAAAGTGTAGTACCTGGTTCCTAAGCCGAAGGACAGATCAATAATCAGAACAGAATGGGTGTTCAGAAACAAACTGGATGAGCATGGTATAGTGACAAGAAACAAGGCAAGACTAGTAGTTCAAAGATACAGTCAGGAAGAAGGAATTGACTATGATGAAACTTTTGCACCTGTGGCAAGAATGGAAGCCATTAGAATGTTGATTGCTTTTGCTACATACATGGAGTTCTCACTGTATCAGATGGATGTGAAGAGTGCCTTCCTGAATGGCTACTTAAATGAAGAGGTCTATGCAATATAGCCACCGGGCTTTGTGAGCATTGAATTTCCTGATCATGTTTACAAACTGGACAAGGCACTCTATGGATTAAAGCAAGCTCTTAGAGCCTGGTATGAAGACTTTCAGGATTCCTACTGAAGAATGGTTTTTCAAGAGGAAAGATTGATAATACATTATTCCTGAAGAAGAAAGGAAAGGATCTATTGGTGGTTCAAGTATATGTTGATGATATCATTTTTTGAGCCACTGATGAGGAGCTATGCAAGGGGCTTGCTGATCTGATGGGAAGTGAATTTGAAATTAGCATGATGGGTGAACTAAATTTCTTCCTAGGACTGCAGATAAAGCAGATGCCTGAAGGGACCATGATTCATCAACAAAAATATGTCAAGGAACTTTTGAAGAAATTTGACATGGAAGGAGCAAAAGAAATGACTACTCCTATTGCTCCTGGAACCAAGCTGGATATGGATGAACTAGGTCCTTCGACCAATGAGACAAAATATAGAGGAATCATAGGTTCACTTCTCTATCTCACAGCTAGTCGACCTGATATTGTATACAGTGTGGGACTGTGTGCTAGATTTCAGTCCAAGCCTAAGGAGTCACATTTGACAGCTGTGAAGAAGATCTTGAGATACTTGAAAGGAACTCAGGATCTATGTCTATGGTACCCAAGGGGAGGTACTTTTGAACTAATTCGTTTTGCTGATGCAGACTATGCAGGTCACTTGGTGGACAGGAAAAGCACTTCAGGAATGGCACACTTTCTTGGTCCTTGCTTAGTTTCTTGGGCAACAAAGAAGCAAAATTCAATAGCCTTGTCTACTGTGGAAGCTGAGTATGTAGCAGCTGCATCGTGCTGCTCACAATTGCTTTGGATCAAACAACAGTTGGAGGACTTTGGAATTAAGTGTGGAGCAGTGCCAATTTTCTGTGATAACACAAGTGCAGTCAATATCGCCAAGAACCTAGTCCAATATAAATGAACAAAGCATATTGATATTAGACACCATTTTCTTAGAGATAATGTAGAAAAGGGTCTGAATACTATGAATTCTTGCAGGACTGAAGACCAAATTGCTGACATATTTACCAAAGCATTGAACAAAGTGAAGTTTGAGAGGAACAGGTTGGAGTTAGGGATAACCAAAATACACGGATTACCCAGCAGTTGTCCCTAAATGATTGGTTAGTTAAGTGTTCAATAATTTGTGTGTAACATTTGTTATTATTGTCCAGTCTAATGTTGTACTTTATTAAGTATACTTGTTAAGCTGATGAGCACCAGGTGGGGCTAATGTGATCCCATGAAGAACCTACTATGTACTTAGAAGGAACCAAATGAAGCATGAGGAATCATGTCCATGTACAGTCACACTGCCTTGCATGATAGGAGTCATAACTGAAATCAATTGTAAATTATACGTGTGTCAAGGGAGACTTTCCATGTTCTTATAATTGTCCTAAATTATAAGAACACATTCCTTTTTGGGTTAGACTTCTATTAGACTTTGAATGGACCCCACTACTTGAAAAGGTTTTATTTGGGCAGGTCTAGTAACCGTCAAATCTGTAACGTTTTGCCGGTTCTCAAAAAGTTCAAAAGGCTGCTTTTGCATTGTTTCTGCTATCATTACTTTGTGTTCCCCAGACAACCTCTCATCACCCTTACCCGTTCTCTCTTGTTTGATAAACACAAAACACATACATTCGCCAACAATTTCCCTCTACTCCACCAAATTTCTCTCTCTAAAATCAAACCGAACAAACTCCGTCATCCTATTTTCAAAACCCTAATTACTCTCATCATGTCTCAAGAACAGTCCATCTCAACATCACCTACCAAAACCTTCAAGAAATCAACTCCAAAACCCCCTCCCTCCACTCTTGCAGAGAGAATTGTCAGGGCTAGGTCAAAGTTTCTCAAAAAGGGAGAAAAGAAGTTGGTCAAGAAGATGATGGCCAGATCTTTGTCGTCTACGCCTACAGAACAAGTTTCCTCTGAAAGACCGGTTGAGGTAATACCTGACTCTACTCTATCTACTTCTGTCGATTTAGAAGTGGTAAAAAGTCCTGGAAAAGTGTGTACCGAAACATTAGTAAAAGGACTATATGAAATCATAGGAAAAGTAGAGTCCTGTGATAAAATTGATAGGGGGAAGGTAGTTGAGAAGAAACAACAGGATGTTCAGGAGGAACCTAAGGCTAGTATGCATGTGCCTGTAATAGCTGAGACTGTGTTGGAGGTTGATGTAGTGGGAAAAGTGTTAGAAAAGCTGAGAGAAGAGGACTCTGTTGAATCCCTTAAATAACATGTTGGTGAACCCAGTTCTAGTGCTGTTCTTACTGAGAAAATTCAAGGGTTGTCTGTACTTGAAGGTCCAGTTGTTGGAGGACCTAGATCTGCTGAGGCTTCACAGGATTTGAGCAAAGTACCTGGTTCTTGCCCAGATCCTACAGAGGCTGATGATGCAGAACTCAAGTGGACGGACTCTGAAGAGGAGAAGGATGAGGAAGTTGTAGAAGAAAAAGGTGAAAGTAAGGAAATTACAGAGAAAGCTGAAGAAACAAAGAGAAAAAGTGTGAAAAGAAGGTTTGGCGAGGAGGATGAAAGGCTGATATGTGAAGGAGAGGAAGAAGAAGTGGTGTTTGTGAGTGAGAACAGAGTGGAGCCTGACAAGAGAAAAATATTGGTGAGAGGGGGAATGCCGATATCTAAAAGCTGGTTAGTGGATGAATCTAGTGAGGAGAGTGATGGCAAAGCTGTGGCAGAGCCAGTGGTAAGAAAAGTAGGAACTATGTCTGCTCTAAAACAACAGCAGGTGAAAGTGGGAAAGCTTGAGAAGACAGTTAAAAATGTGAGGGACAGAGAAGTGGAGACAGAAGAAGAATGAGAAAATGGCTGAGGAGGCCAAAGAAGAAAGTGATGAAGCCGGTAGCTATGTGGAGCCAAGTGACTCTGAGACTGATAGTGAGATGGAGAGCAGGAAAAGAAGAAGAGGTTCTGAGGAAGAGGTTGATCGGGTGGCCTTATTTGCCCAGCACCAGGTGCTAGCTGGCAGCATTCTGCATGATGAGAAGGAGCATCACATGAAACCCCTACTCAGGATGATTGGTGATCAAGGGTGGCTGAGCATGTTTGGAAACAAAGACATGATGTTGTTCGCTGATGAGATCAGGGAATTTTACACAAATTGCAGGGTTGTAGCCAGGAGAGTGTTCACAATGGTGAAGGGAGTTGAAATTGAGTTTAGAAGAACTGAGCTGGGGGTGATCCTTGATGTGCCTGCTGAAGGTTATTGCAGGTGTTGAACCCTCCAAAAAATACACACAAGTATGCATATGGATGCATTTTCAACAAAATGAGACTCCAAAGGGTTTTCTTTGGAGTTGCCACCTAATTTAAGGATTATTAGGAACCTAAGTTTAACTAATGAATGCAATTTATTCTTTTATTTAAATGAAATTAAATTCAAAGATTCTAGGTAAGTGGTTCTATTAAATTCGAAAGAAGGTCCCTAAGGGGAGCACTTTCGAAAATCCGCTAAAAGCGGTTAATTCGGTGATTTTCATGAATTTTACTTAAAGATAATTAATTTAGGATAAATCTTGAATAAAGATAAATAGATAATGAATAATATAATATAAATAAGATAAAGTTTGATTATGCTAATACTTAGATAAATACGCAACAAAACTTAAGATTAATTAAATGAATAATGAGATAATGGTTGATTGCTTAATTAATTAAATAAATGAAGGCTAAATAAAATTAAGTAAATAAGATAAACGATTAGATAAATAATGATAATTGATTAATTGATCGGTAGGATAGATAAATAATGAATAGATAATAACTTAATTTAATATAAATATTTATATGAATTCAATTAAATGAGGAAAACAATGAATAATAATTGATTAAGCAAATAATAAGCGAATAAATAAGTAATTATAATTGATTAAACAAATGAATAATTAACTAAAGTTAAATAATTAAATAAATGAATAAATTAGCTAAAATAAACACCACTTAAACAATTTAATTAATGAGTAAATAAATAATAGGCGGATAAATAAGTAATTTAAATATGAATAAATGAATACAATTTTAATTTTGATTCTTTTGCACTCGATAGTTAATCAAAGATTCCTATTATCTTAAACTAATTGGCGAGTCCCAAAGAAACGGGATAAGCAATTGTATAATCAATCCTAAACATGCCTTTCTAAAGGGGGCGGGAGAGAATGAGTTTAGAAGGTAGAACCCGGATAGCAAGCTCAATACAAGCCCTTTATTTCACAAGGTTTTCATTTTCCTTTTTTCTTTTACATTTTCGGGGATATCAAGTCCCGAAAATGCAGAGCGGATCAAATAACTTCCCAAATACACGACATCCCCATTTGTGAGTTTAGCAACTCAAACTCGTCCCAAGAGGTGTTACATGTCAAGAAAAAAATAGGAAGATAAGGAATTAGCGCCCAACCATAATTAAAGAAAACATTGCAAGAATACAACTTATGCCATTGCAAAGATTACTACACACATTGGTTTACTTAGGCTTAATTATTCAAGAAATTTCAATCAAGATTTAGTTAGGACTAAGTTGATCTTGAGTTTGGTACAGTCTGAATGTCATTAACTTTTGCATTGTAATCTTAACATGGAAACAAGCTCATTGCTTAAGTAAAAAAAAAAATCGCATTTCAAACGAAAGCTATGTCTAAGCCTCAAAGATTTAAAAGACAATTATTTGATTATATTCTGGAGAAAGGACACTAAGACAATGGGTACAAATGCAGGTTACGCCATACTTACTTGTTACACTAATTCGATCATTCATAGTACTATATTTGAGCTATCATCATTGGAGTGAACAGCTTAAACTACATGACGGACTACCAGGACACTTTCATAAACCAGACAAGTGGCCAATTTTACTTAACGGATTAAAGGAGAGTCATCAATTGTTATAGGAAATTCAAATGCTCATTGCATATTATTAAAGAACAGAGCTCGGGTATTTCAAAGGGGTACTTATTTTTCATTAGAGAATATAAAAAAAACATAACATGATTCAATAACACTAGCGTCTCACCATAATAAAGACAACTTCCAGGACCTTAGGCTAAACACAAACTAAACACAAAGCAGCTCGACATCTGCTTCTCTATATACAAACACACATCTAGACTTAGGCTAAAAGACCCCTGCTATGCCCTACTCAAACTCACAGATCCCTATAGACACCCCTGCAAGCTCCAGACCTAAACTACTATTATTAAGCCATCAGCAAAACAACCTATCAACTCACAAACTTGGAACACCTGAACACTTTCATTCTCACACCTGATCACTCTACTTCAGGTAGACCAAAACACAACCTTGAATTCCTTACATAATCCTGAACCAAACACCAAAGCAAAACAACCCCTTTCCTCTATCTTCAAATAACCAGAACTGACCTGCAACACCCTCAACTCACTATCAACTCTAAACACTAGCTACACTGCCCTTACACTGCTAAAACCACCTCCAGAATCAACTCCCAGCCTCCCTGAGCTACCAGAACTACTCCTACTACCTGCAAACCAACAGAGCTACCTTCACCAACTGCAACAACCACCTGAGCTACTCATAATCCCTCTAAGCATCACCTACGCATATAAACTCCCTGACTACTACAAACTACCAGACACCACCATAACATAACTAGAACTTCAATCAACCCCTGCTAGACTCCTGAACATCTTCTCCATACCTAACACAGACCCCCTCTATTACCTCTGCAAATCATCTTACCTGGAACCC
This sequence comes from Petunia axillaris subsp. axillaris, assembly GCA_029990575.1. Classification (NCBI taxonomy): domain Eukaryota; kingdom Viridiplantae; phylum Streptophyta; class Magnoliopsida; order Solanales; family Solanaceae; genus Petunia; species Petunia axillaris. Next base: position 11,721,633 of record JARKNS010000007.1, read on the forward strand.
TCTCATACATTCCATCTCACAGAAACTCCAATGCTTTTCATTCCACACATCCTTGAAACACTTACAAACTCCAAAACCCTCTCTAAGATCTGCTATCTCCAAGACAAATCAAAAACAAAAACAAGATGCTGCATCTCACCTTTTATTTCCTTAAACAAATCAGCAACCAGAAATAACTTCACTTTAAAGAAAAGGCATAAAAATCAACCTTTTATAGACAGAACTTAGACTCATATTTAAAGATTAAATGACATTGTTTCTATAAACTTGAGCATCTTCACAGTATCTAGAGCCATTGCAAATCAGAGATGAACATAAATAAGCTAGCTTGAAATATTAAAGAATATGAAGTCAGATCCATGAAGGCATAGAAATACTACATTAACTCCAAGCAACACCAGTGAATAATAGCTCTATTTTGAAACAAGAAAAGACATCTCAAGTATTTCTTTCTAAGCTATCGTTTTCCAGATTTACAAACAATGAAAGAAATGATTAAATTCACAAAGTTACCGACCTTGACCGGCACGAATATATTGTAAATAAACTGGAATTGAACTAAAGGTTGACATTCTAGCTAGATTGATTAACCTTAGACATTTATCGACTCTAAATATCAAACTCAACCTATTCCATTGCATAGCAGATTTTACAGTTTATGAATAACATAAGAACGAAGCTAAAATGTCAAGAGAATAGGTTTATTACCTTTTGCGACGCAGCGAGCTAGGGCGTTGAATCTGAAGAAAGCGACTCGAAGTAAAGCGACTCGAGCGAGGTTGACGACTCGAACGAAAGCGACAACACAAATAAATCCAAGAAAAACCAGTCACAGTAGTGCTATGAACTAAAACTTTAAACTAAAAAACTCATGTATTATGTTGTGCCTTTTTTTTCCTCAAAAAAAAACCTACTCTAAAATGAACAAAAATAAGATTTTATACCTTAAATGCTAAGGTTATGGGACTCCTTTGAAATTTCGAATCCACCCTTGCTCCTTTTCTTTTCCCTTATGAAACCATGGTTAAAATGGTATAATCTTCCGGATCGTACTGGTTTAACTCTAATTACAAAGGAAAATATAGACGTTGAACCCATTCTCCGGCTCGGATCAGATTTGGATTTAAAATGAACGATTTGGATTGATACAGCTGGGTTTGTTAATGTAACTTCGAGAATATATGCCTAGAACAGTATTATTTGTCCAGCACAGCTTCTGTACGGAGAAGACGACCAGCTGGTCGGGCCGCGAGACTGGGAAATGGGTCGCGGGTTTAAGGATTTGGGGATTGAGCTGATGGGCTGAAATGAGGGTATCTAATTTGGTGAAATGTATATGTGTATATAGGTTTTACGTAAGTAAGCAGAAATTGGGAACTATTGAAAATTTAACCCCTTTTTAATAAGTTAAAGCAATTATGGGGTTGCTCAAAGTAGGCTTGATTTTAACTTAGGGACGATTTTGGCTTCTACTTTGAAATTAATTAATGATCCTTAACTCAATTTTAATCAATTAATTTAAATTTAAATTTTATTTTAATGATTGGTTTTCACTTAAAATAATTAGTTGCTAATTAAATCTCGGGACGAAATTGGGTGTCTGGTGCAATGCAATTCCCGAAGGGATTGCTAGCACAAACGCGGAAGAACAAACAAGAAAGATAAAAGATAGAAGCAAGACAAAACTTGCTTCTTTCGAAAGAACAGTGAGGAACCTGTCTCAAGCTCAATCGAAAAGGATACAAGGATCACCTATACTATGCAACAATCCTCAAGAGAACATTGCCTCTTGCAAACTGAATGATCAAGAGGAATGTTCAATCGGACTAACCGAAAGCCACAAGTCCTTAAAAGCCCTCACCGGGGTTTTGCTCACGACGGAGACAAGAAGAAATGTGCTCGGCACTTTCATTCAATTCATCAATATTCAAAACTAGCTACTTACAATGAAAGGAAACAATGTTTATATAGGAATTACTAAGGGTAAACTAGTAAAAGGGTCACAGTTGACCAATAGAAATAAGCCACGCAGGGCTGAGTTAAAATGTGTTCGGCAGACTTTGACTTCGGTTCTCGATTGTCTGCTCGAACACACTTGTTGCCTTCGGACGCTCAATTGTCTTCGAGCTCATTGTCCTCGGTCACTTTGCCATCGGGCTCAAATCTGAAGATAATGCCTTCGATTCTTGAGCTCGGCCACTCAGCTTCGGAGCAATTGTTTTCCTTCGGCCAGGCTAAGTGAACATGCACATCGTGCAGCAGCTTGGCTTGGCTTCTTGTCATCGGTCTCCTCGGTGGATCGAACACTTGATCAGCACGTGTTCGGGCTGCATCATCCTCCCCTTGTTGAGAAGATTTCGTCCTCGAAATCAAGCCCTCCTCGTCCTCCGAAGTCGGACCTACAACACAAGGAACTAAGTCAGCAACATTAAAGGTGTTGGACACGTTATACTCACCAGGGAGGTCGATCACGTAGGCATTGTTGTTGATCTTGGTCAACACCTGAAATGGACCATCCCCTCGAGGAGCCAACTTTCCTTTCCTTTGGTTCGGGAAGCGTTCCTTTCGGAAGTGAACCCAAACCCAATCTCCCTTCTTTAATTCCAACTTTTTACGCCCCTTGTTTTTCTTTAAGGCAACCTTTGCATAGGCCTCCTCGAGGTTCTTCTTCACCTTTGCATGCAATTCGATCAGGGCAGCTGCTCTTCGAGTACCTTCAAAATCAAGAACAGAATCTCGAGGCAATGGGGTTAAATTAAGTGGAATCAAAGGATTAAAGCCATACACACATTCAAACGGGGTCATGTTGATCATTCGATGCACCGTTCGATTGTATGCAAACTCCATCATGGGCAAACGATCAGCCCAGTTTCCAACCTTCCCTTTGGTCATTGCCCGAAGCAACGATCCCAAGGTTCGGTTAACTACCTCGGTCTGTCCATCAGTCTGAGGATGGTGAGACGTCGAGAATAGTAGCTTGGTGCCGAGGGCACCCCACAAACATTTCCAAAAATGACTCAAGAACTTCGAGTCTCGATCACTCACAATAGTACGAGGTACACCATGCAATTTTAACACGTTAGAAACAAACAATGTAGCTACATGCTGTGCATCATCACACTTTTTGCAAGGAATAAAGTGAGCCATTTTTGAAAAACGGTCAACCACAACGAAGATGCTATCATGTCCTCCCCCCGACCTCGGTAACCCCAAGACAAAGTCCATGGATATATCAACCCAAGGTCGATCAGGCACAGGCGACGGGGTGTACAATCCATGAGGGTTGGACTTCGATTTTGCTTTCTTGCAAACGAGACAAGCGTTGCAAAGCTTTTCCACATCTCGTCGCATTTTGGGCCAATGGAACTGCTCGGTCAAGATACCAAGAGTTTTATCGACACCGAAGTGTCCCATCAGTCTACCTGAGTGAGCTTCTCGAACCAAGAGCTCTCTCCACGATGACACTGGCACACAAACCCTCCCATTCTTGAATAGGTAGCCATCATGCCACTGATATTTCTCAACCTTTCGGCCACTCAAGATTGCGTCTCGAACACATTTCAGCTTGGGATCGTCCTCGTACATCGACTTGATGCTTTCGAATCCCATGAGCCTAGAGGCGAGAGTGGTCGCTAAGGCAAATTTCCTTGATAGTGCATCGGCCACAACATTATCTTTTCCCTTTTTGTAATGAATTACATAGGGAAAGCTTTCAATAAATTCAACCCACTTGGCATGTCTTCGATTCAATTTCTCCTGACCTCGGAGATGTTTCAAAGACTCATGATCACTCTTGATCACAAACTCTCGAGGCCACAAATAATGCTGCCATTGGGCGAGTGCTCGAACGAGGGCATACAATTCCTTGTCGTACGTAGAGTAGTTCAAGGTTGCACCCTTAAGCTTTTCGCTAAAGTAAGCGATCGGCTTCGAGTCTTGCATCAGCACTCCTCCGATCCCAACTCCAGACGCATCACACTCGACTTCGAATGCTTTGCCGAAGTCAGGGAGTTGCAACAACGGGGCAGAACAAAGCCTCTGTTTCAACTCTTGGAAAGCCCTCTCTTGGGACTCTCCCCACACAAATGGATTGTCTTTCTTCACCAGCTCGGTTAAAGGAGCTGCCACGGTGCTAAAGTCACGAACAAACCTTCGGTAAAAGCTAGCTAAGCCATGGAAGCTACGAACTTGTGATACCGAGGTTGGAGTTGGCCAATCTTTGATGGCTTCGACTTTTGATTCGTCGACTTCGACACCATTAGCACTGACAACAAATCCAAGAAAGACTACACGATCGACACCAAAGGCGCATTTCTTGAAGTTGGCATACAACTTCTCTTCTCGAAGCTTTTCGAGCACTTGCCTTAGGTGGTCGACATGTTCATCCACGGTTCTGCTATAAACAAGTATGTCATCGAAATAGACGACAACGAACTTGTTTATGAACGGTTTGAGCACATGGTTCATCAATCGCATGAATGTGCTCGGTGCATTGGATAAGCCAAAAGGCATTACCAACCATTCATAGAGACCGAATTTGGTCTTGAATGCGGTTTTCCACTCGTCTCCGGGTTTCATTCGGATCTGGTGGTAACCGGACCTGAGGTCTATCTTCGAAAAGCATGAAGAACCACTTAATTCATCTAGCATGTCATCTAATCGAGGGATAGGATGACGATACTTTACCGTTATTTTGTTGACTGCTCGACAGTCAACACACATTCGCCATGTTCCATCCTTCTTCGGGACAAGGATAACAGGAACGGCGCAAGGACTCAAGCTCTCACGAACGAGGCCCTTGTTCAGCAATTCATCAACCTGCCGTTGGAGCTCTTTGGTGTCTTCGGGATTACACCGGTATGCAGGTTTGTTAGGGATTTGAGACCCTGGCACGAAGTCAATTTGGTGCTCGATTCCTCTCAACGGAGGTAATCCACCTGGCATTTCCTCGGGAAACATGTCCTCGAAGTCCTGCAAAACTTTACGAACAAACACAGGCAAAGGGTTATCATTAGAAAATTCATCATTAGAGTTTAGAAAGATACCCTTGTGCACGAGGCAAATCATCATCTGACCGTGGTCATTGCCTCGTAAGATCTCACCGGGTTGCATGATTGCACAAATTCCTTTCACTTCGATCGGTGAGTTTGTCTCTTCGGGCCCCAATTTTGCTCCTATCGGAAGCTTAGCTTTGGCCGCTTCTTTCAATTCTTTCATTCGTTTATAGTCCTCGGTGACTTGTTTTGGAGACAAGGGTTTGAGTACAAAACTCTTCCCATCAAGCTTCACAGTATAAGTGTTGGATCTGCCATTGTGAACAGCTGTTCGATCATACTGCCATGGTCGACCCAATAGCAAATGACAAGCTTGCATCGGAACCACATCGAATATCATTTCATCTTGATACTCTCCGATTTTGAACTTGATCCACACTTGTTTGACAACTCTCAATTCTCCACACTCATTCAGCCATTGTAACTTGTAAGGGTGGGGATGCTTCATCGTAGGTAATCCCATTTGTGAAACCAAAGTTTGGCTCACTACATTGGCACAACTACCAGAATCAATGATCATCGAACACACCTTTCCCCTCACTCGACATCGGGCATGAAAGAGGTTTTCTCTTTGGTTGTCCTCTTCTTCAAGAGTCATGCAGCTCAAATTCCTTCGAACCACAAGAAACATTTCCGGATGATCAGCTTCGGCAGCCTCATGATCATCATCAATTTCAGCTCGATCAGTCTCCTCGATAATTTCCTCCTCGGTGTCACTCGCTTGCTCATGGACGGTTCCATCTTCGAGCAGAAGCATAACCTTGCGAGTTGGACACTCTTTTGCCATGTGACCATAACCTCTGCATTTGTGACACTGAATATTTGAAGCACTAGGAGAGTTGAGTTGAACTTTACCTCCCACTTCTCTCGACTGGTTAACGGTCACACCTCTTTCGAAGGGTCTCTTCGAATCTCGAACAGTGTTAGCACTTGCTTGGTTTGGACTCTTCCATTCTTTACTTCGGTTCAAAGGAGTAGAAGTAGTGACTCCTCGATACCGGTTTGCCTTATCGTCCTTCACCAATTTTTCAGCTTCGGTGGCAGCATCAAACAAATCTCCCAACGTGTGGTACACGTGGAGTCTCAACTGAGATGACACATCCCTAGCCAAGCCATTTTTGAATCTGATAATGGCTTGCTCTTCGTCTTCGACCAGATCAAGATTCAATCGAACCTTTTCGAACTCATCGTGGTACTCTTGGACAGACTTGGACCCTTGCTTTAACTCATAGAGCTTTTGCATTTGAGTCTGCCTGTATTTGGCACTCAAATACTTACCATCCATCGCTCTCATCAACTGTGGCCACGTATTGACTACTGGATAGTCATTTCTTCTTCTATGCCTCTTGTCAGATTCCCACCATGTTGATGCATAAGCTTCGAACGAAGCAATGGCATGGGCAGCTTTTCTCTCATCGGTCATCTCATTGGTTTCAAAGATGCGCTCCATTTTAAGCTTCCATTCAAGATATTCATCGGGATCACTAGTTCCTTTAAAGGGTGGAATAGTGATCTTGACACTGTTCAAGTTTGAGTCTCGAACACCACGAACCTGTTCGACATACTCATCATTTCGATCATCAGCCTCACGCTCAATATTTCTTTCAACATTTGCGCCTCGACCTCAGAAATTTCCACGTCCTCGGTGAGCTTGCCTTCGTTGAGCGAATGGCGGCTCACGCTCATATTCGTCCTCGGGAAATTCCTCTTCATCCACCTCCTCGGCAACGGCTCCAAGATCTCTTCGGGCCACTGGAGGTGGTATTCTTTCTCCTCGGGGAATGCCCAAGTTTTGATAAGCAGCTTGGGGATTGCCCAAGTTAAGTTCTCTTCGAATTGCTTCACTTGTCAACTGATGTTGTCGTACAAGCTCAGCATATAGCTCAGGTTTCATCGGAGTGGATTGGCTTGTTCCAGCGCCGGACCCATTCACGGCCACGGACGCGTTTCCCTGCTCGAGGTTAGCTACTCGAGCACTCACTCCTCTTACTTCGGCACTGATGCCTTGTATCGCAGCCATGAGATCGGCTAACGACAACTCGGGCTTCTCAATGCTTTTGCCATCGTTTCCAGCCATGGTACCTGCACAAGTCAAAGATCAAACAAATGTTAGGGTTAGAAATCACCTCACACACTCCCTCACCTTTGATGGGTGGCACTCGGGTCCACTCAATTTATGGGTTCGATTTTTGATCACTCAAGGACTTGTTAACAGTGGCTCGTCCAATTGATCGGTCCTCTAAGATCCTTCAAGTTCGACAATAGTCACTGCCTCTTCGGGAAGAGTGAAGTGATGTCCGACTCGATGGAACGGACGCTTTTTAACTGAGCTCGGGGAGTCAAAAGAATTTCTACGAAAGTTGGGACTTCGGTCACCCCTTCGCACGAATTCCTACCAGCTTAAAAGAGTTAGTACGACCTTGAGTAGGACAATTACTCAAAAGATCCACCAACTAGAATTTTGACACGAAAGAAAGTGAAAACCTAGGAGAATCTACCCTTTGATTCCCTTTTGGAATCTTTTTCGATCACACCCACTCCTGTCCGTACAAGAGTGGTCCCTCCTTGGTATGGATAGGGTTTTACCTTATCCACTTTCCTTTTTCAGCCGACAAATTTCACCTGGGGTTTTGATGTTAAAATTTTAACCCCTTTCTTCTTCAATGGAACAGTGACCTTTGCTCCGGCGTACGGACACAACAACTTCGGTTCACTGACCACGAAATTCAACAGATCTGAGTTGCTCTTTCGACTCCGGTTCCAAACAACAACGGAGGAAATCAAACGAAGTTCTTCGAACTCAAAATCAGCTCGTTCGTGTCGTACACTGTTACGATTTTGTAACAATTTTCCGGCGTACGGACAACGATTTTAAACTCAGAACTTCGATTTTTAAGCATCAAACAAACCCAAATCACTCAAGAACCACCAATTCTTCACCGGTTTCTTCCAAACACAGTGGGGTTCGAGTTTTCAGTCACCATTAAAGCTCAAAACAGTCCAAAAATTCACCAAGAAACCCTAGTCACGAAATTGGTACGTCGGGTACTGGTTGGATTCGGAACTCGATGGTGAACAAGAATCAATGGTTGTTTTTCCCAAACAACCAACAATCAAACACAATTTTTGAATTTTCTTTTTAACACTTTTTTTTTTTTTTTGTAAAATAATAACACCAACACAAACAAAACCAAATCAAGAACACGAAAAGGAAACAAAGACACAAAAACGCACGAAGATAATGAACAGGATTGAGGTTGTAAGAACAAACTCAAGCCGGGCTCTGATACCAAGATGGTGCAATGCAATTCCCGAAGGGATTGCTAGCACAAACGCAGAAGAACAAACAAGAAAGATAAAAGATAGAAGCAAGACAAAACTTGCTTCTTTCGAAAGAACAGTGAGGAACCTGTCTCAAGCTCAATCGAAAAGGATACAAGGATCACCTATACTATGCAACAATCCTCAAGAGAACATTGCCTCTTGCAAACTGAATGATCAAGAGGAATGTTCAATCGGACTAACCGAAAGCCACAAGTCCTTAAAAGCCCTCACCGGGGTTTTGCTCACGACGGAGACAAGAAGAAATGTGCTCGGCACTTTCATTCAATTCATCAATATTCAAAACTAGCTACTTACAATGAAAGGAAACAATGTTTATATAGGAATTACTAAGGGTAAACTAGTAAAAGGGTCACAGTTGACCAATAGAAATAAGCCACGCAGGGCTGAGTTAAAATGTGTTCGGCAGACTTTGACTTCGGTTCTCGATTGTCTGCTCGAACACACTTGTTGCCTTCGGACGCTCAATTGTCTTCGAGCTCATTGTCCTCGGTCACTTTGCCATCGGGCTCAAATCTGAAGATAATGCCTTCGATTCTTGAGCTCGGCCACTCAGCTTCGGAGCAATTGTTTTCCTTCGGCCAGGCTAAGTGAACATGCACATCGTGCAGCAGCTTGGCTTGGCTTCTTGTCATCGGTCTCCTCGGTGGATCGAACACTTGATCAGCACGTGTTCGGGCTGCATCAGTGTCAACAGCTGCCCCTCCTTACCCGAAAGGATGAAAGAGTTTTCAGGGTAAAGAAGTTGACGGAAAAGCCAATTTTATCACGATAAAGCCAAAGATATTTGATTCCAAGAACCAAAAGGCGAGGCTTATGGCCGAACTTTGGTTTCCGAGTTGCCTACATATCTCGGGCTAAAAGAGAATCAGGCCTTCTTTAGTTCAACGACACTGACACGAAAACTCGCACGATTGATTGAAAAAGACGCACGAATAGGAAAGAATTCAAACTGACGTCCTAATCCGAAGCAAAAGATTAGAATAGGACTTGCTTGTTCGAGTGCGATTCTTCAGATCTTCGTTGACGAGTCTAGCTCATATCAACGATTGCCCCAGTTCACTGCTAAGAAAAAGTTCCACGTTATGCTCCAAATACTGCTGCGGTATTTCCAAAATTCTGTAAAGACTTAACAAACGGTAAACGAACAACTACTAATAAACTATAATAATTGGAATAAGAAATAAAAAATTGTAAATGCTGGTTGTGATGCTATCAACAAGCTCTTCCTTCAATCAACTGACGAGGCGCTCCGCCCGGAGAACCTCTAGAATGATCATTATTCTGAAATAGTAAAGCAAGACAGTAAGTAAAGGGGGTACGAATTGCAGAACAATAAAAAAAAAAATCGACTAATGAGATATAATGCCTCAAGTTGCTTTGTCAAATCTTAGTCTGTGCAGATATAAAACATAATGCTTTTGCAGGACAACCAACCGGCGAGACACACCGCACATGGTGTCTCATAGTTGACTTGTCGATTCTATTCTAAACAAGTGTAATATAAAGCTTTTGCAGGAAAACCAACCGGCGAGACACACCGCACATGGTGTCTCATAGTTGACTTGTCGATTCATAATTTAAACAAACGCATAATATAAAGCTTTTGCAGGACAACCAACCGGCGAGACACACCGCACATGGTGTCTCAAAGTTGACTTGTCAATTTATAATTTAAACAAATGCATAATATAAAGCTTTTGCAGGACAACCAACTGGCAAGACACACCGCTCATGGTGTCTCAAAGTTGACTTGTCAATTCATAATTTAAAGCAGGTGCAGAATATAAAGCTGTTGCAGGACAACCAACCGGCGAGACACACCGCTCATTGTGTCTCATGGTTGACTTTTCAATTCATAATTTAAAGCAGGTGCAGAATATAAAGCTTTTGCAGGACAACCAACCGGCGAGACACACCGCACATGGTGTCTCATAGTTGACTTGTCAATTCATAATTTAAAGCAGGTGCATAATGTAAAGCTATTGCAGGGCAACCAACCAGCGAGACACACCGCTCATGATGTCTCATAGTTGACTTGTCTATCATTACCGCGAGGTAAATTCTATCACGACGTTAAGATTTTGAGAAAAGAAAAGTGCCGCCTTTTCGGAAATAATCAAATGTAATGCTTAGATGCCGTACGAGTAAATTTGAATGATCTGTCAAGCAGAATCATATGCGCCATCAATCCGATTGGTGTTGCTTGTTCTGTCTAAATGCTCTTTCCCTTCCTGTTCCTGCTCTCAAAGAAAATTTTGTTAGTTTTGGGGAGGGGGTATTTGATTTGTGCTGATTCATCTCGAAGTTGCTACTATCACTTCCTCCTCTTCATGATGACTTGGGCTTTGAAAACCATCCTCGGAAACTTGATTTATGAACTCGATAGTATAACTCATCTTAAGATAGAGGCAAAAATAAAGTAATTTAGATAAAATAGTAAGCAAGTAATCATTGATATGCAAATGAAAAGTTTAAAATGAGTTTAAAATTTCTGCTTCAACTGAAACTCATGACATATTTTGAAACAAACTGAACATCCTTTGTATCCACAACTTGCACCAATCTTGAAAATCTTTGAACTTTGCCATCTTAGCCTTTGATAAGCAATGCCAATTTTGCAAAATCTGCCCCAGTTATGATCTTCTGAATCTTCAATTCGTTTTGCAAAATTTGCCCCAGTTATCATCTTCCATATCTTCAAATCATTTTGCAAAATTGCCCCAGTTGCTTGCCTTAGGGGAAACTGAAAATTTTAATATTATAGAGTCGAGCCCGTTAAGAGCGCCTACGTATCCCTCCACGGGAATCAGACTGTGCGTAGTTCTTCTTACATAAAGATATTTGGGGAAAATATGGCAATCTAAGTACGAAACCGCATCCGCATTGGAAAACCTACACATCTGCCCAGATGCGTAGTTCGGAATTACATCATAAAAGATAAACAAGCCTAAAGTGTTACAATATTTTGACCGAATCCGATGGGGATTGACTACTTATCCTGTTGCCATTCCAGGAATCAGGTCAGAAGTAGTTAAAATCTTACATCAAAGGGGAAAATGGGAAATTCTTATACCAATACAACCAAACTCGATGTGAGTTACTACGTATCCCGCCTTAGGATTCAGGTCACGCGTAGTTCGCATTACATCAACGATTACATTCAAAACCATGCGAACTTGTGGTTGCTTCAGACATAGTATCTTTTGACGACATCTGCATTGATTGCTTTTGGCCAAACTTGACCATCCATTTCTGCCAGAATCAGTGCCCCTCCGGATAAAACCCGATGAACCACATATGGACCTTGCCAATTTGGTGCAAATTTGCCCCTTGCTTCTTCTTGATTAGGAAAGATCTTCTTTAACACCAATTGCCCTGGTTTGAAGTCTCTCACTCTCACTTTCTTTCCAAAAGACTTGATCATGCGATTTTGATAAAGTTGCCCATGACAGATTGCATTCATTCTTTTCTCATCAATAAGCATCAACTGTTCACATCTGATCTTCACCCATTCAGCATTTTCTAATTCAGCTTCTTGAATGACTCTCAAGGAAGGAATTTCTACTTCCGCGGGTAAGACTGCTTCTTTGCCGTACACCAAAAGATAGGGAGTTGCCCAGTTGAAGTTCTAGTGGTGGTGCGGTACCCAAGAAGTGCAAAAGTCAACTTTTCATGCCAATCTTTATAATTAGCAATCATCTTGCGAAGAATACGCTTGATGTTCTTATTTGCCGCTTCAACAGCGCCATTCATATGGGGCCGGTATGCAGTAGAGTTGCAATGAGTAATCTTGAAGCTTTCATAAGTTGCTCTCATTAAATCACTATTCAAGTTTGCACCATTATCAGTGATGATTGATTCAGGCACCCCAAATCTACAAATGATATTGTTGCGCACAAAATCTGACACCACTTTCTTGGTTACGGACTTGTGAGAAGTTGCTTCCACCCACTTGGTGAAGTAATCAATAGCCACCAAAATAAAGCGATGTCCATTTCAGGCGGCCGGCTCAATAGGACCAATAACATCCATTCCCCAAGCAACAAAAGGCTAGGGAGAACTCATTGCATGACGTTCAGAAGGAGGTCTTTTGATCATATCTCCGTGAATTTGACATTGATGGCATTTCCGCAGAAACTGTACACAATCAGTTTCCATAGTTAGCCAAACATAACCTGCTCTCAAGATCTTCTTTGCCAAGACAAAGCCATTCATATGCGGTCTACAAACTACCGCATGCACTTCCATAAGCAATTTATTTGCTTCAATGGCATCAACACACCTTAAGAGTCCTAAATCTGGGGTCCTCCTATATAGGATTTCACCGCTTAGAAAGAATTGATTTGTTAACCTCTGAATGCTCTTCTTTTGAACACTTGTTGCATTTTCAGGATAACTCCCAACCTTGAGATAATTCTTGATATCGAAATACCAAGGATGGCCATCTCGCTCTTCATCAACTTGAAAACAATAAGTCGGCTTGTCATGCAATTCAATTTCAATAGGATCAATATAATTCTTGTCAGGATGCTGGATCATAGAAGATAAAGTTGCCAAAGCATCGGCAAACTCATTTTGAATTCTTGGAACATGCTTGAACTCAATCTTTGCAAACCTTTTGTGCAATTCTTGGACACAACGCAAATATGGAAGAATCTTTGCATTCATGGTGTTCCACTCGCCTTGTACTTGATGAACCAGCAAGTCAGAATCCCCGATTACTAAAAGCTTTTGAATATTCATGTCATCCGCTAATCGAAGACCCAAAATGCATGCTTCATATTCAGCCATGTTGTTAGTGCATGGAAATCTGAGCTTGGCCGAAACAGGATAATGCTGACCCGTTTCAGAAATTAAGACAGCTCCAATACCAACACCTTTGAAATTTGCTGCTCCGTCAAAGAAAAGACGCCAACCATCATATTCAGAAGAAATGTCTTCACCCAAAAACGAGACCTCTTCATCGGGAAAGTAAGTTCTCAATGGCTCATAATTGTCGTCAACAGGATTTTCAGCTAAATGATCCGCCAATGCTTGTGCCTTTACCGCTTTTTGGGTGACATAAACTATGTCAAATTCACTTAACAAAATCTGCCAGTTTGCTAATTTCCTCGTGGGCATCGGCTTTTGGAAGATGTACTTCAAAGGATCCATCCTCGAGATAAGATAAGTTGTATATGATGAAAGATAGTGCCTTAACCTCTGTGCGGTCCAAGTCAAGGCGCAACAAGTTCGCTCCAAGAGAGTATACTTGGCTTCATAAGGGGTGAACTTCTTGCTTAGATAATAAATTGCTTGTTCTTTCTTCCCAGTCTTTTCATGTTGCCCCAAGACACATCCAAATGTATTTTCTGAGATAAGATCAGTGGTCTTCCAGGTTCAGGAGGAACCAACACAGGCGGATTAGATAGATACTCCTTTATCATATCAAAAGCCTTTTGACAATCTTCCGTCCACTCAATAACAGCATCTTTCTTCAACAGCTTGATTATTGGTTCACAAATAATCATGGATTGTGCAATGAAGCGGCCTATGTAATTCAAACGGCCAAGAAAGCTCATCACATCTTTTCGGCTCTTCGGAGGAGGCAAGTCTTGGATAGTCTTGACTTTAGACGGATCCAATTCTATACCCCTCCGGCTTACAATAAAACCCAACATCTTACCGGCGGGAACACCAAATACACATATTGCAGGATTAAGCTTCAAGTTATACCGCCGAAGGCGGTTGTAGACCTTCCTCAAATCAGTCAAATGATCTTCTTATTTCTTTGACTTGATAACAACATCATCTACATAGACTTCAATCTCTTTGTGAATCATATCATGAAAAAGAGTTGTCATTGCTCTCATATACGTTGCCCCAGCATTCTTCAAGCCGAAAGGCATAACTCTATAACAGAATACGCCCCAAGGTGTGATGAAGGCAGTCTTTTCAGCATCATCTTCATCCATTAGAATCTGGTGATACTAGCAAAACAATCGACAAAAGACTGAAGCTCATGTTTTGCACAGTTATCAATAAGGATATGAATATTCGGCAATGGAAAATCATCTTTTGGACTTCCTTTGTTGAGATCACGATAATCAACACAAACTCTAACTTTGCCGTCTTTCTTGGGCACCGGCACAATATTCGCTAACCAAGTGGGATATTTGAGAGATCGAATCACCTTAGCAGTCAATTGCTTTTGCACTTCTTCCAAAATTTGTTTGCTTGTGGAAGTCTTGAAGTTTCTCTTCTTTTGTTTAACAGGCGGGAATGAAGGATCAGTTGGCAACTTGTGAGTGACAAGATCGGTACTCAAACCGGGCATATCATCATAAGACCAGGCAAAGATGTCTCGATACTCGTTCAATAGTTCAATATAAGCTCTTCTTTCTTCTGGGGTTAAATGAACACTGATTCTGGTTTCTCTAACATCTTCTGAAGTTCCCAAGTTGATTGACTTGGTTTCTTCCAAGTTAGGCTTTGGCTTGTTCTCAAACTGCTCCATTTCTCTTGTTATTTCATCAGGAACAAAATCTTCATCAAATTCTCCAATACTCAGTGCATCAGTACCAGTTTGTTCAGTTGTTTCATTATATGTCACAAGCAAAGTTTCGGCAGTTTTGTTAAGTGAAAAGCTGAAACAGAAATAAACATTAATCAAAAGCGTAAAATAAAGTAAATAATTAAAGCATAGCAAAATAATGATATGGGAATGCAGTTCATTTTATTTGTTTCAAAAGTCTAATTTAGGGAGGCAATACATTAAAGTAAAACATGCAGAATCTAAACAAGTTATTTTGAAAAAACATAAACATAAACCGAAGGCAAAGCACAGTTCAGGGTCTCAATCTGACTGTGATGCCAAAATAAACTAGTGAGTTCATTCACCAAGTCTCTTCCACTGGGACACAGGTCCAATTGGCCATCGGATCCTTTGCCTCAGCATTCTGCACAGGTGACTCCTCAGCATAGTCTTCAATAACAACATTGCATTCCCAATCATCACTCACGAACAGATTACCAACACTTTCAACCAAATCTTGCACAGTAACTTCTGGTGCCTTGACAAATGACTGATTTAGCGATGGCAAAGGCTTTGGAATGACGATGTCTGGCTTCTTGGTTTTGAACTTGGCTTTGTCAGCTTCTTCCTTGGTTGGATAATAACTCAAACCGAAAGTACCCAAGTTTTTTTGGCAAGCCAATAGGTTCAGTGATTCCATTCAAATTCAGTCCCAATCCCCCACCAGGCTTGAAACCATTCTTCAACATTTCTACAACAATCATCTTGGGGACCTTGGGCAGGGCACCTCTCTTCGAATCATCATTGGACGCCCAAGTGACATTCATTAGCTCAACAGTGTGAAAAACAGTCCCATCAAGCTCAGTGGCGCTGTCTACCATAGGAATTGTGGTGTTAGCATGCAATGGGTGGTTTTCCTCACCCTTAACCATGACCTCTTTGTTATCCCATATGAATTTCACACTTTGATGTAAAGTGGAAGGGACGGCTCCAGCCATGTGGATCCAGGGTCTTCCAAGCAGCATATTATAGGTAGACGGGATGTCGAACACCTGAAACTCCACAGAGAAGTTCACAGGACTTATTTGCAGATCAAGATCGACCTCTCCCATGGTGCACCTTTGAGCCCATCAAAAGCCCTTGCTTTCACATTACTTTATCTGATTTTGCCAGTGTCAATTCCGAGTTCCTTCAGGGTTGCTAACGGACATATGTTGAGCCCAGAACCACCATCGATCAGCACCCGCCCGACAAATTTATCCCTACATTTGACAACAATATGCAAGGCTTTGTTGTGTCCGAGACCCTCGGGTGGAAGCTCTTCTTTGAATAAAGACACCTTGTGAGATTCTAAGATTTGGCCAACAAAGACAGCCAAGCTCTCACTCGTGGTCTCAGCAGGCACCTCTGCTTCCTTGAGCACTTTCAGCAATGCATTTCTATGTGTTTCAGAGCTCATCAACAGAGCCATGATGGATATCCAGGAAGGAGTATTCTTTAAATGATCCAGAATAGAGTAGTCTTTCGACTGCATTTTCCTCCAGAAGTCCTCAGCCCCAGTGTCAGTCACTTTTCTTACAATGCCCTCCTTTTCCCCAAGGCCTTGACCCAACTTCTCAGGCGTATCGCATCTACCAGATCTGGTCATGCCTTGTGCAGCAGCAACAGCAACGGTTACCTTCCCACTTCCGATAGGCACTTCAGAATAGTTCCAAGGAACCCTCTTGCTATCATATTGAAGGGGGGAGGCAAGCATAACAGTGACAGTTGGCCTTGGGATACCAGCTTGTACCAGAATGGGAGCTCTAACCTGCACAGATATTTTGGTCTCGTTGGCAACCCTCACATTGCTAACGGGAACAATGGTTCCTTTCAAATCGAACCCCTCATCAAGGGAAATGACACTGACAGAATTGTTGCCATAGGCAGGAAGAAGATTATCTTGCACATTCGATTGAGTTCCAGTGAGCTGGATAGTGCCTGATTTGATCAATCCTTGAAGGCATAACATCTTTCAACATCATGGCCCGCAGCCCCAGAATGATAAGCACAACGCTTATTACAATCATACCACCTTGGAGGAGGATTTGGAGTGTTATCAGGAACAGGCTGTACAACTCCGGCGCTTCTCAGTCTTTCAAACAATTGACCGTACGATTCAGCTATAGGAGTATAGGTTTTGGGTGCTCTCCTTTCATAGCTTTGGCTAGGTCCTTGCACATTTGGACGGACAGGAGCACGGGGTTGGTAATTTTGTTGGCGAGTGGGGTATTGTTGTGGTGCTGGTGCTCAGAGCGGATAATAACTGGGTTGTACTTGGTAGACAGGATATGGAGCGGGAGGAATTTGATAGTGACTAGGGTAATTTGGGAGTGGCGCACTTGGGTAAGGAGGAGGAATATTTGGGTAAGGAGGGGGTGCATTTGGGTAATGAGGAGGGGCATTTTGGTAAGTAGGGTAGGCAGGTTGATTATCAAAATTCAGCCTTCTAGCTGGGCGGCGGTCAATGTCTGCAGCAACAGTTGTAACTTCTTCCTTCTTCTCTTTCCTTCTAGAGTGATTTGGGTTGGCTTGAGCATTTTGGGCACTTAACTTCATTTCAGAAAAGCTCACAACCCGACCGGATTTGATGCCTTCTTCCACCATCTCTCCCATCGTAAGAAGTTCGGCATAAAGTGCCCTCATCATAGGGAGCATATGCATGTAATAAGAATCATATTGAGCACCAATGAAGTACTTCACCATGTCCTTCTCGGTCATCGGGGGTTGTACCCGTGCCGCCTGTTCACGCCATCTCAGGGCGTATTTTCTAAAAGTTTATGTCGGTTTCTTCTTCAAATTGGCTAGGGTTATGAGGTCAGGGACCATCGCAACATTGTATTCAAACTGCTTCGTGAAATCATCGGCTATATCATCAAACTCATGCCACTTGCTTATATCCTATCTTGCAAACCATTCAGCAGCAATACCTTCCAGACTATGACTGAAATAAGCCACCAGGATTTCCTCTTTACCTCCCGCAACCCTCATTCTGTTGAGATACTTGGTCAAATGAGCAAATGGGTCACTATGACCATCATACATATCAAATTTTGGCACTTTAAACCCGGGAAGAGGAGTAATGTCAGGGTAGAGATAAAGACTGCGGTAGGAGGCGCCTTGACGTTTCTTAGTCACCTGCAAATCCCTGATAGATTGCTGCATGACTTTCATCGCTTGGATTATCTCCTCTTGCTCACTTGTCTTTCCCTGTTTCTCCACAGTTACGGGCACTTCATTTTGTGGTGCATAGTCTGTGAAGTCTAGATTCTTATCATTAGGGTCATGCTCATAATACTGTGCCTCGGGATATCCCTGCCTTGGGTCACTGGCATTTGGAGGAGAAACAACCACAACAATGGGTGCTTTAGATTGTGGAGGACGAGGAGTGTCTTTGGCAGGTAAATATTGGTAGTGAGGAGGAGTGGGGTCGTTAGGATATGGATAATTTGGAGGATAACCAGCAGGTTGGGTATTTTGCTGAGCGGGCAGGGTATTTTGACTAACTTGTGTGCGGTTTGGTGGTGGCGTTTGATTAAGTAGGTTGCTTTGGTATGTGGGTGCATTATGAATAGGATTGGCATCTGAAGGTGCATTTTGAGGGGCTTGCCCTTTAATCTTTGCTAGCTCATCACTCAGCATCTGTATCTGCTTAGTCAGGCTTAGAATAAGATTATCTTGGGCAAGAATGATGTTTCCCCTTGAAGATCCGGGAGTTTCGAGAGTCTTGTCATTGAGAGTGGGAGGTTGATCCTCGACACCAGATATTGTCAAATTCTGTTTTGTATATCAATGTGCAGAGAAGTCTTTGGATCAGCTCAATCAGCACAAATCAAACTTCTGTTTGGGAATAAACAAAACAAAAGCGAAATTCAAAAGGTAACTATGTTAGTTTGTGTAATGTTTGAAAAATTGCACACAGTCACGTAGCGTGCGTCACGTAGCACTTTTGCAATTTTGAATAAGCAATAAATAGGCATAAAGCAACCGCAAATAGTGAGCGTAAAATAAAGCGCGCGCGCTTCCTATCCTGTAAAGGGGCCTCTTTGTGCCAGAGGTAAGCCTAATCGTCAAATTGCACACATATGTGGATACTATAATGATACAAACCGTTTGCCAATACAACATTCGAGAAGTGAGTAAATACTCATAACTGTTAGGAATAAACCGAGTCTCAAAACATAAAGTCATGATAATAACAAAATATCAAAGTACTATGGTGAAAAGCTTCAAGCTTTTACATTGGGATAAAAGGGGTAATAAAACATAAGAGATAAATTCTGCAACTTCTTTAGGAATCAGCAATAATCATCAGCATTCAGCAACATCATCACGCAGGTGGCCTTTCACGATACAACCGGTTTGTGGCATGAAGATATCCTAAATATCCTAGGTACTGGCTAACTTGGTCAAACATCAAATCATCCAATGTTGTTATGGGCAGGAGGTGAAGGCGAGAATGCCTTTCAGCTTCTTTGTCAACAAAACCAGTCTGCTCCCAAGGGCTCGTTTCTATCTCCCTAATGTCGTAGATGTGCCTTGCCCATGCATAATACTCGGGAGAACATGGTGGGTTTTGATCTTGACGAATCAACTCTCTTTCCAAGTGAGCCCAGTCATTACTTATGCTCATTGCTTCAGGAACTGTGTAATCATGTGCTTTATATTCGATTTCAGACTCCCGAATACCGGCAATGAGTGGGATGGACTGTAAAAACCCGAATTGCCTCATTACACGGATCGGAGCGTAAGGCTGGATGCTCCTGAACCCGATCAACTTGATATAATACCGGTCGGGACTCCTTAAGCGAACCTCATGATTACCAATCCATGAATAATTCCAGTGAATGTCCATGCCACTTAAACCCTTTAGATCATCATACCTATCTTGAGCAGTCTTATGACGGTTGAAACCTTCCATTCTTGCATAGTGTGTGGCGATTCGGTTTTCATTTTGAAGAATAAAATCATCCCATTACCCTCGACGGTGTAGATGCTCAACAACCCATAGTTGCAAAAGAAGATTGCAACCAAAGAAACGCCCCTTTCTAAAGACATAGCACTCAGTCAAAGAGTACAACATATCAGCGAGGATCATAGGCACTAGAGTTGTTTGCCTCCCATTTATTCCATCGAATACCGATTTCACCACAGTACTGAGCCGGATATCAATTGCATCATAACCACATGGGAATACCAAAGTACCGAGTAGTGCTAACACAAAAACCTTAGGCCTAAGTTTCTCCCATTTTGCCTTATTGCAATCAAATTCTTCTTTATGTGCGCTAAAAGAGCTCCCTCTTCCAAAGCGCTGAAACATATATTATAGAGAGATCGTGCCATGACTCTTTGCTACTAATGATGGAACATATTTCAATTCGAACATCTTGCAAAACTTCTTCGAGCATTTGGCCTTAGGCACAATGATCTCACGATCTTCCATGGTCAGACCTGTAAAGCCCACGATCTCTTCTAAAGTAGGGCACAACTCAAAGTCAGGGAAGCGGAAAACACCCGCTTCGCCATCCCATAATTCCACTAAGGCTTTAATAAGGCCCTTGTCACCCTGGATATGCATTAATGAAACAAGATTTCCAGTTTTCTTTATAATTTGAGCACCGTACTCCCCTTTGATGTTATCCTACCAATCTTGAAGAATTTTTGGCGGAGTGGTGATCATTTGGATATCTCGATGCTTAGGAAAAAGGTGGACTGAATCCATATCTACAAAACAATAAAAGACAACATGAGGTTTTTCCCAAATTTGACATGGCAAAGGGCTTGGAATCCGTTATAATATCCACACGATCACATAATATGCAGTGTCGTTGGGTTTCAATACCCTGACAACAAAAGGGTAGTTTCTTAATTCCTGGAAACGGTACCAAGGACTGGGTCCAAACTAAGGTGTATATGCATGCATATCCTGAAATCACCTTCTAAGAGTGGGCTAACAGTTGAGGCTGACTCGACCTATGCGGGATAAACCTGGCCTCATAAACCAGTAAAACCGACCATGATAAAACCAGGAAAACCATACCCCAACTAACTTTGGTGACACGAAATAAATTCAAAGAGTTAGTGTAACGACCTCAAATAGTCGTTTTGGGAATCAGGACCTCGATTTACATGTCGACAATCCCAAAAGCTCCATAAGGTCCATTATGACATGCCTG
Organism: Petunia axillaris subsp. axillaris; assembly: GCA_029990575.1. Taxonomy (NCBI): domain Eukaryota; kingdom Viridiplantae; phylum Streptophyta; class Magnoliopsida; order Solanales; family Solanaceae; genus Petunia; species Petunia axillaris. The sequence continues at coordinate 11,742,761 of JARKNS010000007.1, forward strand.
AAAATTTTTAGCTAAAACGAACTCTGTTAGATAGGTATCGGAGAAAGACATCCGTTTCGGATATTCGTTAAGGCTAAAAGAGGTTTCAGAGCTCGATTTGAGCAAATGAGCTCTGATGTGAAATCTGAAAGTTGTGTTAGGTTCGTATGGTAATTTATACCCTGCAGAAACCTTCAGAAGTGAAAACGGACCTCGTTTGATAGGACTTTTGATAAAGTCTCAGTTGCGAAAGTTTAAAAAGGTTAAAAGAGGTTTTCGAGCTCGACTTGAGTAAACGAACTCCGATGAGAGATCTGAGGGTTCCATTAGGTTTGTATCGTCATTTGTGACTTGTAGCAACTTTCGAATTTGGATTTTGGGGTCGTTTGATTAAAATTCGCTATTTTGGCGAAAGTTAAAATTTGACCCTTTCCCGTGGGACCTACTTTTTGAGTTCTAGAGATCCGAATTGAAGTTCTTCTTGACGAGCATGTCACACAAGTCTTGTATGACTTGTGTATAAAATTTGGGGTCATTCCGAGCTTCGTAGGGTCCCGTTTGGACCCAAAAACAGTGGCTGACCTGGTGCAAAGCAAAAAAAAGCTGCTGAATTCTGTTTTTACTGTTTAGCTGGAAAGAAATCGATATTTTAGATCAATCCATAAGGAACTGGAAAAAAGTCAAAGCACAAAAGTTGTAGCTCTTTGAGTTGTGGTTCTAATTCCACCAACCTCGTATCATTTGGAAATTTCTATGAAAGGTTATGGATATTTTACTGAAAGCTATCCAGTGAGGTATAATTTGGACAGCATGTGGTACAACTCTTTAAAGCTGCGGGCTGCTATATATACTAGGGCGGGCATTCATTTTTATTTTCATGTTTTGAGCTTCTAAAAGTGATTCCAAGGGAAATTTGAAGTACCAAAATCATTCCTAAACACAAGGTTCTTACCCATTTTTAACGCTTTAATATGAGGATCAAAGTGACGATCCTTGGAAAGAGGGTTTGAACCCTAGATTTGTGAAATGAGAAAAATGACCGAGTTGGACTCGGGTATGTACAATAATGGTACTTTTGGACTCGTGGGAGTATGGAGAGTCCGGAAACATAAATTTTACGAGTTTTTGGGTACGTCCGACCCGGGAGTATTTTGGTAAATTGCCTCTTAAATTGCGTAAGGGCTTAGAATCCTTTCCTCACATGCTTACGAGTGCGACACTATTTCTTTGGCTCAGAGAGGAGTCTTACGGAGGCACATCGTTTGGGAAAGGAGGTCGTTCCTTAGTTCTATTTTGCTTGCGGATAAGATTTGATCTTGCTAAGTAAGATGTCGAGTACTTAATTGACTAGCATTGTCTATTAGATAGTATTATGTACTACTCGTTATATTTATACAAAAAAGAGAAAGCACAAACGTGACTTGTGTATAGTCGATGTTGTGTGCCGGTGTATTATTGATATGCTCTAGGGACAGAGGCCGGTGGTGCGTTATGACCTAGAAGCAAAATTCCATCTAGGGACAGAGGCCGGTGGTGCATTATGACCTAGATGTGGAGACTTATAGGGACAGAGGCTTGTGGTGCGTTATGACCTATAAGTAAAGTTGTTTATAGGGACAGAGGCCTGTGATGCGTTATGACCTCTAAACAAAGCCGCACAGGGTGTGTGCTTATGCTATGTGCTAGGTATATCATTACCTATGTGGTATGCGAGATATATCATCGCCATGCTGTGTGTTTATTATATTATTGCTTATGCCATAGTATCAATATAATATTGTATATGCTGCCTATATTATGTATCTTTATATTATTGACCATGTTATGTATTCGCGTATTATTGCTTGTGTTGTTGTATAATTATATTATCGCATGTAATGTTTATGGGTTACTGTAAAGGTGTGGATTGTACTTCCGTTATCTGCTTATGCATTATCAAAGACTTGTCCCGAAAGGGTAATTTAGCGGGCATGTCGATGATCTTACTGGGCTTTGGCTCATAACTTACTATTTAAATGTGCAGATCCTTCTACTAGTCAGACAGCTGGACTTATCTGATCCGTTCGAGGCTGTGGCTATTTTTGCTTGAGGTGAGCCAACCGCATGGTTCGCGGTGGCATACCGTCTGATCCACCTTAGTGTTTAGTCGCTTCCTACATCTTGTATTATATATTAAATATATCGGATGTCACAATTCGTAGATGCTCTATTGACACTGTATTTCGGGTGGATGTCTACACCTACATTTTATTGAAATATTTCTATCTAAATTATCATTATGAGTCATTTTAATTATTCGTGGTTCGCCTAAGGATGTAACACTTAGGTGCCATCACAGCCCCGAAAATTGGGTCGTGACAAATTGGTATCAGAGCCCTAGGTTGTAAGTCGAGTCTTAGGGAGTCAATGGAGCAGTGTCTGAGCATAGTCTTATTTATGGGTATGTTGTCGACCATACTTATAAGCGAGAGGCTGCAAAGGCATTTTAGGAAGAGTTGTTTCCCTTCATTTCATCTCTTCTCGTGCTATGATGCTTACATAGGTGCTAATCCTTTAATGTGATTATGACAGATGGTGAGAACGCGATCGTCCTCTGCTTCGGGAGCTGGTGACGCACTGACTGAGTCGGTCCGTGGGAGAGCTGTGCGTAGCACACGGACGGACTGGTGCGCGGGCACCTACTCAGCCGAGAGCGGCTACTACCAGAGCTTCTGTGGGCAGACCTCCTGCTGCCAGACAGACCAGTACAGTGCCACCGGTGTCTTCTGAGATACCCGTCACACATGTCCCTTCGACTATGCCTTCTCTTGTGCTGGGTACAACGGTATCTATTTCTGCAGATGTTCTATTGCGGATGATGGGCATGCTTGGATCTCAGGCATCGCCTATGGGCGATATGCCAGTACCTTCTGCGGTACCCCAGCCAGTTACTCCAGCTATGAGTACGCCGACTCCTGAGGCTACTCCAGTGATTCCTCAGTCTACTCAAGTTATTAGTCCTATTGCTCAGCCTTCCACTTTGGCTCCTCAATCGGGTATTCAGTTGGGTCATTCTATTCCTGCTCTTTCTATGAGTGACGAGGAGGTAGCTCGGAGGATTGAGTCCTTTATGAAGCTCAAGCCTCCCGAGTTCGATGGTACCCCAGCTACTTGCACTGCCCAGAGGTATATTCAGAAATGTGAGAAGATATTTTCTGTATTGGGTACTAGGGACACCCTTGGGGTGAGATGTGCTTCTTTCCGTTTATCCGGTGATGCCGAGACTTGGTGGTCTTCTATGATGAGACAGAGGTCGAGTGATATTCCTCCCTTGACTTGGACCGAGTTCGTTGCTATGTTTATGAGTAGATTTGTGCCTCAGAGTCATCTTGATGCCCAGAGACGCGAGTTTGAGTTGTTGAGACAGGGAGGCATGTCCGTGACTGCTTATGATACCAGATTTTTAGAGTTATCTCAGTATGCGCCTGCTATGGTTATGCTGGAGAGAGACAAGGTTCTTAGATTTGTTGAGGGTCTTCACCCTCGTCTTCAGGTGGCTGTTGCCTCACATATTGGCAACAAGTCTTATTATGATGTGGTTGATATTGCGAGGCGTATGGAGGACATTCATGCTAGAGCAGATGCAGAGAGGGCAAGCAAGAGGGTGCGATATTCTGGTACTTCTGGTGGCCCCTCACATGGTGGCCAGAGTTTTCGTGGTCATACTCAGCCTAGGCTTCCCCAGGCCGCTGCTTTACCATCTCAGGGTACTTCGTCGGGTGTTCAGAGGCCTCAGCCGTCTCAGAGGCGTGGGGATTCATCTCAGTCTGTTCCACCTGTTTATGGGAGATGCCGTCAGAGGCACTATGGGAGGTGCAGGCCCGGAGGTGGACGCGGAGGAGGCGGTAGTAAGGCTTGTTACCGGTGTGGGGGATCCCAGGCACTTTGTTAGGGATTGCCCCTATGTTACTTCATCTGGACCTACCTCCACGGGACATCAGAGTTCTGCTGCTATGGTTCGGTCTTCTCCTCAGGCAGCTAGGCCTGTCACTCAGGTTCCTCCTAGGCAGCCGGTTCAGAGAGCTCCTGGTCCTGGAGGTTCAGCTCAGGTTTTTGCTATGGCACGCCAGGATGCCTAGGCATCCAATGATGTGATCACAGGTACTCTTTCTATTTGTGGCCACAGTGCCTTTGCCCTTATAGATCCGGGATCTACTTTCTCTTATGTGTCTCCTGGATTTTCATCTTGCTTGAGCAAGGATCTGGTTTTTATTGATGATCCATTTATGGTGGCAACGCCTGTCGGAGATCCTATATCTGTAGATAAAGGGTATCGGGAGTGTGTGATTTCTATTTGTGGTGTTGAGTCTCTAGTAGACTTGATGTTGCTAGATATTGGTGGAATTTGATGTGATCATGGGCATGGATTGGTTGGCATCCTGTCACGCGACGTTGGATTGCCATGCGAAGTCCGTGACTATAGGTGCCGAAGGTGAGCCTAAGGCTATTTGGAAGGGTTCCAGATCTTCTCCGAGGAACAAGATCATATCATTCATGAAGGCTCAAAAGATGATAGCTCGCGGGTGCGGAGGGTATATTGCTTCTATTCGAGATGTTCGAGTGGAGGAGGTATCTGTTGATCGAGTACCGGTAGTATGCGAGTATCCGGAGGTCTTTCCGGATGACTTGCCGGGTTTGCCTCCTGTGCGGGAGATTGAGTTCTGTATTGATATATTGCCAGGTACTCAGCCTATATCTATTCCTCCATATCGTATGGCTCCTGCTGAGTTGAGGAAATTGAAGGAGCAAATTCAAGATTTGCTTGATAAGGGTTTCATTAGACCCAGTGTGTCTCCTTGGGGTGCTCCGGTTCTTTTTGTAAAGAAGAAGGATGGTTCTATGCGCATGTGTATTGATTATCGGCAATTGAACAAAGTGACTATCAAGAATAGGTATCCTTTACCGCGTATAGATGATTTATTTGATCAGCTTCAGGGTGCTACTCATTTTTCCAAGATTGACTTGAGATCGGGGTATCATCAGTTGAGGATTCGGTCTGAGGATATTTCTAAGACTGCTTTCCGTACGAGATATGGGCACTATGAGTTTCTTGTCATGTCATTTGGGCTTACAAATGCTCTGGCCGCCTTTATGGATCTTATGAACCGTGTGTTCAAGCCATATCTTGATTCTTTTGTTATTGTGTTCATTGATGACATCCTTATATATTCAAGGAGCTGAGGGGAGCATGAGCATCACTTGAAGATTATCCTTCAGACCTTGAGAGACCATGAATTGTATGCTAAATTCTCTAAATGTGAGTTCTGGCTGGATACCGTGTCGTTCCTGGGTCACGTGGTGACCAAGGACGGTATTGGTGTTGATCCCAAGAAAGTGGAGGCCGTTCAGAATTGGCCTAGGCCTACTTCTCCTACAGAGATTCGGAGTTTCTTAGGCTTGGCAGGTTATTATCGGCGATTCGTGGAGGGATTTTCTTCCATATCAACACTACTGACTAAATTGACGCAGAAGAATGTTCCTTTTTTATGGTCTGCTGCTTGTGAGTCTAGCTTTCAGAGGCTCAAGACTGTCTTGACTACAGCACCTGTATTGGCCTTGCCTAGTGGATCCGGGGGATTCACAGTCTATTGTGATGCTTCCGGTATTGGCTTAGGTGGTGTTTTGATGCAGAATGGCAAGGTGATAGCTTATGCCTCGAGACAACTGAAAGTGCATGAGAAGAACTACCCTATCCACGATCTAGAGTTATTGGCGGTGGTATTTGCATTGAAGTTGTGGAGGCATTATTTATATGGTGAGCCTTGTGAGATTTTCACTGATCATAAGAGTCTCCAGTATCTGTTCACCCAGAAGGACTTGAACGGGAGACAGCGCCGATGGTTAGAGTTGCTTAAGGATTATGACATCGCTATTCGGTATCATCCCGGGAAAGCTAATGTTGTGGCTGATGCTCTGAGCAGGAAGTCTATGGGTAGCCTTGCCTATCTTGATGTTGATATGAGACCACTAGCTCGAGAGTTGCAGGCCTTGTCCATTAGTGGAGTGCGATTTGATGATTCTGTGCCAGACCGAGTTTTTGCTTATATAGGGACTCAGTCATCCCTAGCTTCCCAGATCAAGGAAAAGCAATTTGATGATTCATATTTGCGTGATATTCGAGATAGAGTTTTAAGTGGGGGAGTGACCTCATTTATGATCGGAGATGATGGTGTACTGCGGCTCAAGGGTCGGTTATGTGTTCCGAATGTTGGGGAGTTGAGGCAGCTGATATTGGCAGAGGCACACAGTTCTCGGTATTCTATTCATCCTGGTATTACGAAGATGTATCAAGATCTTCGGGAGTTATATTGGTGGAAGGGAATGAAGAGAGATATTGTTGATCATATGTCTCGGTGCTTAAATTGTCAGCAGGTAAAGTATGAGCATAGAAGACCAGCCGGGGTGACTCAGTCCATGCCAATTCCGGAATGGAAATGGGAGCATATTACTATGGACTTTGTGGTTGGATTGCCTTTGACCTTGGGCAAGCATGATTCAGTATGGGTAGTGGTGGATCGTCTCACCAAGTCAGCTCATTTCATCCCCGTGAGGACTACTTATTCATCGGAGCGCTTAGCTCGTATCTTTATCGAGCAGATTGTGAGATTGCATGGTCCTCCAGTCTCTATTATATCAGATCGCGGTACTCAGTTCACAGCTCAGTTCTGGAGATCATTTCAGAAGGAGCTGGGTACCCGAGTGGATCTTAGCACCGCATTTCATCCTCAGACTGATGGTCAGTCCGAGAGGACCATCCAGATTCTTGAGGATATGCTGAGGGCTTCTGCTATTGACTTTGGAGGCTATTGGGACAGTTATTTGCCTTTGGCGGAATTTGCCTATAATAACAGTTATCAGTCTTCTATCCAGATGGCTCCGTTTGAGGCATTATATGGCCACCGATGTCGTTCTCCAGTTGGTTGGTTTGAACCTGGAGAGGTGAAGGTGTTGGGTCCGGATCTAGTTCAGCAGACCTTAGATAAGGTCCGAATCATTCAGGATCGGCTCCGCACAGCTCAGAGTCGACAGATATCTTATGCGGATCGGAGGAGGAGAGATTTGGTGTTTATGGTAGGTGACCGGGTGTTTCTTAAAGTATCGCCGATGAAGGGTGTTATGAGATTCGGGAAAAAGGGCAAGCTTAGTCCGAGGTTTATTGGTCCTTTTGAGGTCTTGGAGCGCATTGGCGCTGTTGCATATAGGCTTGCTTTGCCTCCATCTCTGTCAGTTCATCCGGTATTCCACGTATCTATGCTCCGAAAGTATGTTCATGATCCATCCCATGTGATTGATATGGCTTCTGTCAAGATCGACGAGGACTTGGCTTACTTGGAGGAGCCGATTGCTATTGCGGCTAGAGAGATCTGTAAGCTAAGGTCGAAAGAGATCCCGTTGGTTAAAGTGCTATGGAAGAATCGTCCTAGCGAAGAGGCCACTTGGGAACTCGAGTCCGACATGCGGGAGAAGTATCCTCGCATTTTCGATAATTCAGGTTTGATTTCAATCTCTAAAGCCTGAAAGTTATGTTGTTGTTTATGATTTCGGATAGTAGCGAGAGTCCTCGAAATCCGTGTAATTATTTTCGTAAAAATGTGAATCTTACCTTAGACTCGGGCTCGTCTGAGGACGAACGAGAGTCTAAGTGGGGGAGATTGTAACGACCTCAAATAGTCGTTTCGGAAATCAGGACCTCGATTTGCGTGTCGATAATCCCAAAAGCTTCGTAAGGTCCATTATGACATGCCTGAAAATTTTTAGCTAAAACGAGCTCTGTTAGATAGGTATCGGAGAAAGACATCCGTTTCGGATATTCGTTAAGGCTAAAAGAGGTTTCAGAGCTCGATTTGAGCAAATGAGCTCTGATGTGAAATCTGAAAGTTGCGTTAGCTTCGTATGGTAATTTATGACCTGTAGAAACCTTCAGAAGTGAAAACGGACCTCGTTTGATAGGACTTTTGATAAAGTCTCCGTTGCGGAAGTTTAAAAAGGTTAAAAGAAGTTTTCGAGCTCGATTTGAGTAAACGAACTCCGATGAGAGATCTGAGGGTTCCGTTAGGTTTGTATCATCATATATGACTTGTAGCAACTTTCGAATTTGGATTCCGGGGTCGTTTGATTAAAATTCGCTATTTGGCAAAAGTCGAAATTTGACCCTTTCCCGTGGGACCCACTTTTTGAGTTCTAAAGATCCGAATTGAGTTTCGTCTTGACGAGCATGTCACACAAGTCTTTTATGACTCGTGTACAAAATTTGGGGTCATTCCGAGCTTCGTAGGGTCCTGTTTGGACCCAAAAACAGTGGCTGACCTGGTGCAAAGCCAAAAAAAAGCTGATGAATTCTGTTTTTACTGTTCAGCCGGAAAGAAATCGATTATTCAGATCAACCCATAAGAAATTGGAAAAAAGTCAAAACATGAAAGTTGTAGAACTTTGAGTTGTGGTTCTAATGCCACCAACCTCGTATTATTTGGACATTTATATGAAAAGTTATGGATATTTTACTGAAAGCTATCCAGTGAGGTACAATTTGGACAGCATGTGGTACAACTCTTTAAAGCTGCGGGCTGCTATATATACTAGGGCGGGCATTCATTTTTATTTTCATATTTTGAGCTTCTAAAAGTGATTCCAAGGGGAATTTGAAGTACCAAAATTATTCCTAAACACAAGGTAACTATTCTTACCCATTTTTAACGCTTTAATCCGAGGATCAAAGTGACGATCCTTGGAAAGAGGGCTTGAACCCTAGATTTGTGAAATGGGAAAAATGACCGAGTTGGACTCGGGTATGTACAATAATGGTACTTTTGGACTCGTAGGAGTATGGGGAGTCCGGAAACATAAATTTTACGGGTTTTTGGGTACGTCCGACCCGGAGGTATTTTGGTAAATTGCCTCTTAAATTGCGTAAGGGCTTAGAATCCTTTCCTCACATGCTTACGAGTGTGACACTATTTCTTTGGCTCAGAGAGGAGTCTTACGGAGGCACATCGTTTGGGAAAGGAGGTCGTTCCTTAGCCACTTGAGCCGATTTTGAGGTAAGTGAGACTTGAGCTCTATTTTGCTTGCGGATAAGATTTGATCTTGCTAAGTAAGATGTCGAGTACTTAATTGACTAGCATTGTCTAGTAGATAGTATTATGTACTACTCGTTATATTTATACAAAAAGGAGAAAGCACAAACGTGACTTGTGTATAGTCGATGTTGTGTGCCGGTGTATTATTGATATGCTCTAGGGACAGAGGCCAGTGGTACGTTATGACCTAGAAGCAAAATTCCATCTAGGGACAGAGGCCGGTGGTGCGTTATGACCTAGATGTGGAGACTTATAGGGACAGAGGCTTGTGGTGCATGACCTATAAGTAAATTTGTTTATAGGGACAGAGGCTTGTGGTGCGTTATGACCTATAAACAAAGCCGCACAGGGTGTGTGCTTATGCTTTGTGCTATGTATATCATTACCTATGTGGTATGCGAGATATATCATCGCCATGCTGTGTGTTTATTATATTATTGCTTATGCCATAGTATCAATATAATATTGTATATGCTGCCTATATTATGTATCTTTATATTATTGACCATGTTATGTATTCGCGTATTATTGCTTGTGTTGTTGTATAATTATATTATCGCATGTAATGTTTATGGGTTACTGTAAAGGTGTGGATTGTACTTCCGTTATCTGCTTATGCATTATCAAAGACTTGTCCCGAAAGGGTAATTTAGCGGGCATGTCGATGATCTTACTGGGCTTTGGCTCATAACTTACCGTTTAAATGTGCAGATCCTTCTACTAGTCAGACAGCTGGACTTATCTGATCCGTTCGAGGCTGTGGCTATTTTTTCTTGAGGTGAGCCAACCGCATGGTTCGCGGTGGCATACCGTCTGATCCACCTTAGTGTTTAGTCGCTTCCTACATCTTGTATTATATATTAAATATATCGGATGTCACAATTCGTAGATGCTCTATTGACACTGTATTTCGGGTGGATGTCTACACCTACATTTTATTGAAATATTTCTATCTAAATTATCATTATGAGTCAGTTTAATTATTCGTGGTTCGCCTAAGGATGTAATACTTAGGTGCCATCACGGCCCCGAAAATTGGGTCGTAACAGTTAGGAAGGACAATACCCTTCCTGTATTATTGCCCATCAAGCGGGCCTCCCGTGATGAAATCGAGGAGATGAAGGAGAATTGACAGGCTCCATGAGGGAGGAAATATGAACGGAATGCGGACCATGCACAAATAAAAATATGCTTCAATACATTCATTCACAACAATAAATTCTACGCATGCAAACAGACAAAGAATTAAGCTACGCATACATACAATCAACACATATATAAATAAAGCAAATTCGTGAAAATCTTTTGGTTAGAACCATTTGCGTTATCCCCAGCGGAGTCGCCACGCTGTTGAACCCTCCCAAAAAAATGCACACAAGTATGCATCGGGATGTATTTTCAACAAAATGGGACTCCAAAAGGTTTTCTTAAGGATTATTAGGAACCTAAGTTTAACTAATGAGTTCAATTTATTATTTTATTTAGAAGAAATTAAATTCAGAGATTCTAGGTAAGTGGTTCTATTAAATTCGAAAGAAGATTCCTAAGGGGAGCACTTTTGAAAATCTGCTGAAAGCGGTTAATCCGGCGATTTTCACGAATTTTACTTAAAGATAATTAATTTAGGATAAATCTTGAATAAAGATAAATAGATAATGAATAATATGATATAAATAAGATAAAATTTGATTATGCCAATACTTAGATAAATACGCAACAAAACTTAAGATTAATTAAATGAATAATGAGATAATGGTTGATTGCTTAATTAATTAAATAAATAAAGGCTAAATAAAATTAAGTAAATAAGATAAATGATTAGATAAATAATGATAATTGATTAATTGATCAGTTGGATAGAAAAATAATGAATAGATAATAACTTAATTTAATAGATAAATATTTATATGAATTCAATTAAATGAGGAAAACAATGAATAATAATTAATTAAGTAAATAATAAGTGAGTATATAAGTAATTATAATTGATTAAAAAATGAATAATTAACTAAAGATAAATAATTAAATAAATGAATAAATTAACTAAAATAAACACCACTTAAACAATTTAATTAATGAGTAAATAAATAATAGGCGGATAAATAATTAATTTAAATATGAATAAATGAATACAATTTTAATTTTGATTCTTTTACACTCGATAGTTAATCAAAGATTCCTATTATCTTAAACTAATTGGCGAATCCCAAAGAAACGGGATACTCAATTGTATAATCAATCCTAAACATGCCTTTCTAAAGGGGACGGGAGAGAAGGAGTTTAGAAGGTAGAACCCGGATAGCAAGCTCAATACAAACCCTGTATTTCACAAGGTTTTCATTTTCCTTTTTTCTTTTACATTTTCGGGGATATCAAGTCCCGAAAATGCGGAGCGGATCAAATAACATCCCAAATGCACGACATCCTCATTTGTGAGTTTAGCAACTCAAACTCTTCCCAAGAGGTGTTACATGTCAAGAAAAAAATAGGAAGATAAGGAATTAGCGCCCAACTATAATTAAAGCAAACATTGCAAGAATACAACTTATGTCATCGTAAAGATTACTACACACATTGGTTTACTTAGGCTTAATTATTCAAGAAATTTCAATCAAGATTTAGTTAGGACTAAGTTGATCTTGAGTTTGGTACAGTCTGAATGTCATTAACTTTTGCATTGTAATCTTAACATGGAAACAAGTTCATTGCTTAAGTAAAAAAAACTTGCATTTCAAACGAAAGCTATGTCTAAGCCTCAAAGATTTAAAAGACAGTAATTTGATTATATTCTGGAGAAAGGAGACTAAGACAATGGGTACAAATGCAGGTTACGCCATACTTACTTGTTACACTAATTCGATTATTCAGAGTACCATATTTGAGCTATCATCATTGGAGTGAACGGCTTAAACTACATGACGGACTACCAGGACACTTTCATAAATCAGACAAGTAGCCAATTTTACTTAACGGATTAAAGGAGAGTCATCAACCGTAACAGGAAATTCAGATGCTCATTGCATGTTATTAAAGAACAGAGCACGGGTATTTCAAAGGGGTACTTATTTTTCATTAGAGAATATAAAAAAAAACATAATAGGATTCAATAACACTAGCGTCTCACCATAATAAAGACAACTTCCAGGACCTTAGGCTAAACACAAACTAAACACAAAGCAGCTCGACATCTGCTTCTCTATATACAAACACACATCTAGACTTGGGCTAAAAGACCCCTGCTATGCCCTACTCAAACTCACAGATCCCTATAGATACCCCTGCAAGCTCCAGACCTAAACTACTATTACTAAGCCATCAGAAAAACAACCTATCAACTCACAAACTTGGAACACCTGCACACTTTCATTCTCACACCTGACCACTCTAATTCAAGTAGACCAAACCACAACCTTGAATTCCTTACATAATCCTGAACCAAACACCAAAGCAAAACAGCCCCTTTCCTCTATCTTCAAATAATCAGAACTGACCTGCAGCACCCTCAACTCACTATCAACTCTAAACACCAGCTACACTACCCATACACTACTAAAACCACCTCCAGAATTAACTCCCAGCCTCCCTGAGCTACCAGAACTACTCCTAGTACCTGCAAACCAACAGAGCTACCTTCACCAACTGCAACAACCACCTGAGCTACTCATAATCCCTCTAAGCATCACCTACACATGCAAACTCCCTGACTACTACAAACTACCAGACACCACTATAACATAACTAGAACTTCAATCAACCCCTGCTAGACTCCTGAACATCTTCTCCATACCTAACACAGACCCCCTCTATTACCTCTGCAAATCATCTTACCTGGAACCCTCTCATACATTCCATCTCACAGAAACTCCAATGCTTTTCATTCCACACACCCTTGAAACACTTACAAACTCCAAAACCCTCTCTAAGATCTGCTATCTCCAAGACAAATCAAAAACAAAACCAAGATGCTGCATCTCACCTTTTATTTCCTTAAATAAATCAGCAACCAGAAATAACTTCACTTTAAAGAAAAGGCATAAAAATCAACCTTTTATAGACAGAACTTAGACTCATATTTAAAGATTAAATGACATTGTTTCTATAAACTTGAGCATCTTCACAGTATCTAGGGCCATTGCAAATCAGAGATGAACATAAGCTAGCTTGAAATCTTAAAGAACATGAAGTCAGATCCATGAAGGCATAGAAATACTACATTAACTCCAAGAAACACCAGTGAATAATAGCTCTATTTTGAAACAAGAAAAGACACCTCAAGTATTTCTTTCTAAGCTATCGTTTTCCAGATTTACAAACAATGAAAAAAATGATTAAATTCACAAAGTTACCGACCTTGACCGGCACGAATATATTGTAAATAAACTGGAATTGAACTAAAGGTTGACATTCTAGCTAGATTGATTAACCTTAGACATTTATCGACTCTAAATATCAAACTCAACCTATTCCATTGCATAGCAGATTTTACAGTTTATGAATAACATAAGAACGAAGCTAAAATGTCAAGAGAATAGGTTTATTACCTTTTGCAACGCAGCGAGCTAGGGCGTTGAATCTGAAGAAAGCGACTCGAACTAAAGCGACTCGAGCGAGGTTGACGACTCGAACGAAAGCGACAACACAAAGAAATCCAAGAAAAACCAGTCACAGTAGTGCTATGAACTAAAACTTTAAACTAAAAAACTCATGTATTATGATGTTCCGTTTTTTTTCCTCCAAAAAAAACCTACTCTAAAAAGAACAAAAATAAGATTTTATACCTTAAATGCTAAGGTTATGGGACTCCTTTGAGATTTCGAATCCACCCTTGCTCCTTTTCTTTTCCCTTATGAAACCATGGTTAAAATGGTATAATCCTCCGGATCGTACTGGTTTAACTGTGATTACAAAGGTAAATATAGACGTTGAACCCATTCTACGGCTCGGATCATATTTGGATTTAAAATGAACGATTTGGATTGATACAGCTAGGTTTGTTAATGAAACTTTGAGAATATATGCCTGGAACAGTATTATTCGTCCAGCACAGCTTCTGTACGGAGAAGACGACCAGCTGGTCGGGTCGCGAGACTGGGAAACGGGTCGCGGGTTTAGGGATTTTGGGATTGAGCTGATGGGCTGAAATGAGGGTATCTAATTTGGTGAAATGTATATGTGTATATAGGTTTTACATAAGTAAGCTGAAATTGGGAACTACTGAAAATTTAACCCCTTTTTAATAAGTTAAAGCAATTATGGGGTTGCTCAAAATAGGCTTGAGTTTAACTTAGGGACGATTTTGGCTTCTACTTTGAAATTAATTAATGATCCTTAGCTCAATTTTAATCAATTAATTTTAATTTAAATTTTATTTTAATGATTGGTTTTCACTTAAAATAATTAGTTGCTAATTAAATCTTGGGACGAAATTGGGTGTCAACAGCAGGTACATTAAGCTGAAGTGGCCAAAGAGGACAGACGGGGTAACTCCTCTTAGTGTGTTCAAGAAATTTTCAGGAAAACCAAAGCTCAGGAAAGAAAGGAAAGTAGACAAAAAGGAGATGGAACCAGCACATCAATTGCTCTTTGAGTTTGTGCATCGGTTCCTCCTGCCTAGGGGAGAAAGAAACAGTGAAGCCAGTGCTCTGGGCTTAACCTATATGGACTTGCTGGATAGGGGTAAGAATCAACTTGCCTGGTCTAATTATCAGACATATCAAGAGGATTGCAGATACTGACCAAAAGCCACATTCATTAGTGCATTCCTATGTCCTTCAGCAGGTTCTAGAGCATTTTGGGGTTCCATTGGAAGCAGGGAAGAAGCCTACAATTCATCAAATGTTTGGGTATAATGTGCTTAAAAGCTGTGACTTCTTCAAAGAAAGGAGAGCTTCCAAGAAGCCCATGCAGGTTAAGCAAGAGCAGTCTGAGGAAAGTGAGGATTATGGACCCGAGGAGGCCATTATAGCTGTGAAGGAACTAGAGAGCCATGTTCTTGAGGTAAACATAGAAAATGCTGAGCTTCACAGAAAGCTGGAGTTGAAGGATCAAGAAATTAATCGTTTGAAGATAGATTGCCACAAGTATGAGGCCGAGCTGGTGATGGAGAGGGCCAAAAATACAAAGAACCTTGAGGCACTTATCAAACACTTCAACTTACGGCCATGAGTCATCCTGTCCTACCTTCATGTCCTTTCTCCTAATTGCCTTTATCTCTTCCTACTCTTCCTTGATATGTGATGATGTTTAAGACAATTTATTTTCTGTTGTGTACTTCTTAATGGGGTTGTGCTGCTGTCACACCCTGGATGATGATTTTAAATTTCTCTTGTTTACGTCTGTTTTTGTTCTATGGTACTTGGTTCTTGTTTGGCCCTTAGCCTTTTCTCTGTGTGTTTAAATTTTAGCTGACTTGTTGCCCTGTGCTCTAGACTGGATAGTACTAACTGGTTCATGCAAGTATTTGAATCTTTTCGATGATGCCAAAATGGGGAAGAAGGAAATGTTTGGGTGTTTGTGACCTAACTCATCTGTTTTAAATTTTGTAAACTGTTATTCTTGTTTTTGTGTTTTTGGAAATTTTGTCTATTCAGGTTCTTTGGAAACATTTGTTTGTCATCATCAAAAAGGGGGAATTTGTTGAGAATTGGTTTTGAAGAATGACAAACAAGAAGGACTCAGTGGTTTCGGAGGAGAACCTGGTCCTTGTATAGAAGGGCACGATTGATCGAAAAGATCTGAGGGTTGCAAATCCCTGCAGAACTAGGAGTAATGGCGCGTGAACGAGTATGCATCCTAGTCAGACTAAAAGAGGCGGTGCCTAGGCCGTGTCTTCGAAGTTCAAATACGAGTTGGACTCGAAGAAGGAAAGAGTCACAAGGAATATTGTGTTACTATAATTACAAGGTTTCCTTGTGGGACTCAACTAGGGTTGTAAAGCCCATATAAATACAAGTAGTTGATGCAGCCGAAATCAGTTATTCACATACAGAGAGTTGAGAGCATAGAAAGGCGATCCAGCAGCTTTCTACGTGAGATAACTGAAGAAGACAACTAGTGGAGCTAAATTGGTTGAGTCTAGATATTCTGTCTAGGTTCGTGTTTTGTAAGTTGTCTTGTTGTGTGCAATCGTTGTCTTTACCTATTAGCTTATTATAGAAGCAATTGTATTAGGTGAATCTTTGAGAGATTACTTTGTAAAGCTAGAGTTTAGCTTTGTCAAGTGATTAGGGTCTAGAGTGTAGCCCCTTGGTTACAGAGTCTTGTAATCAGAAACTTTCTCTTGTTGTTAGTGGATTGAGTTCTAAAATCTCAGAGTGTGGGTCGTGGTTTTTCTCCCTTGAGCAAGGAATTTTCCACGTAAAATCCTTGTGTTCCTTATGTCTGTGATTGGCGTGTGTTTGTGGTGTTAAATTAGCAAAACTGTAGAGGCAAGAACAAGGTTCTTGACTCCGGAGAATCGAGTTCTTGAAACGAAAATCGGTGGACACTATTCAACCTCCCCTTCTAGTGTCCTTAAGAGGTGCATAGATTATAACAATCTTCGTCTTCATACTCTCCCACTATTGGATCCTCTCCTTCAAAGTTTTCCAAAGGGGTGAAATCCATTTCAGTGAGGTCTTTTCCAGTCTGTATATCACTCAGAAATTTTGCAAAAGATGAGAGAATCTGCACTCCTAGTACTTTTTTGTCTTCCAGTAGCACCGACTTGAAATGTGTTGCCCACACGTTCAGAAGGTTCCTCAAGTTCCCTGCAACTTGCCTATGTTCAATCATTTTGTCCATCCAGATTCTGGACTCGTCTTCTTTAATCTTCCTTCCCCCTGTATTGCCTTCTCATCTCTCGATTCTGGGTTGCTCTCAGCTCCACCCTCTTTTGCTCATATCTAGTTCTCAGCTTTTTATACCTTTCTTCAAAACTAGGGGCTTCAGTCTTCCTCTTTAGTAGGGGCTTATTAGACCTCTCTTTTTCCTCCTTGAGCCATTATGGATAGGTTAAAGTAGCACCAGGGTCCACGATATTGTCTCGGCTATGACAGAATTGTCTCGTCACTCTTTGATCCAATATCACCAATATCGTCTCAACTGTGGGGTTGTATATGTCGCTCATTTCAGCATTGAAATTTCACCGCTCTGCCAATTTAGGAGTAGGTTGTGTCATTCCCATTTGTCTAAAAGTTCTCAGAAGGATGTAGTGATGAGTCCCTCGAAACCCGATTAGTGTCAAGAAAGTAGCATGTTGACCATACACGGATAGTGTAAAATAGGCGTAGTGTTCTATTACCCATTGTACGTCTTGCAACTGACTGAACTTGTTGAACCAGCCACTCATATCTACGGGCTTCACCCATTGCACGGTACTAGCCATGCGAGCAACATGTGTTCTGATGCCATCAGCCTTCTGAGCCACTGGTGTAGATGGGGCTACTTCGAGCTTTTGGAGGTGTTCGATTAACAACATCTGCAACAAGAGATTGCACCCTTCGAAATAATCCGCCCCTTTCTTGCACTTAGTCAAGGCCCTATAGATGTCTCTTACGATCATCAGAACCAAACCCACTTGATGCTTGGCGACACCTCTGCGTAACTTCTCAACCACCAACACCATCCTTATGCTAATTCTTCCTCCTTTCTTAGGGAAAATCACCCCTAAGAAAGAAATGGTGAAAGCCGCAGACTCGATCCACACCCAATCTTGAACTTCTAATGCCCCTTGAAGATCGTATCGTAGAGTTAGGTCCCCGAATCTAGAGTACAAAAATTCTAGAGTAACTCTCGCATCTCGAACCCCATTACAATATGGTTCATACAGAACCTGTAGAAGGTTGAGGAATTCATCATGCTCCACCTCTCGGGGTAAATCATAGTTTCAGGTCGGGATGCCAATCCGGACAAACCTCCAATCTCTTTCAGCATTGGTGCTAAATCTATATCGTTAAAGTGAAAGCCCTTTTATAGTCCTTGAAATGAGAAGCTGCTTCAACTAAGCCAGGCATTGCTTCGTACCACAGAAGGGACAACAGATCACCTAACACCCTTTGAACCCGCTCCTTGCTAGCCTTAGTCAGATCGTCCCACCAAAGTTTGAGCAGAAGAGAACTTGGGCTACCGAGTTGAATTGGAGTGAGCCTTTTGCAGCCATAGTCTAAAAACAAAAATAAAAATGAAATATCAAAATAATCCTACTGTTTAGATCAAACCCAAGCAAACGATCAACATTCGGCGCAAACATTTTCGCGAATCCATGCATAGTGATGAAAATATTTCGTTTTCGGGTCGTGGACCCTTTTTGACATTGGGATGAGGTTTTCTAATGGACTGTGGCGTGCCAAGGACGTCCAGCCTTCCTAAGTTTGGAATGATGCTAAAGAAAATAAACACACATTTTGTTGCCAATTGTTCTCAAAATTTCTCCCAAAATGACTTCAAAAATATATTAAAATATGTAATATAAGAATTTATATAATTATTTTTTAAAATTTGACTTACCGAGGATATCCCTCGGTGACACAATAAATAATAATTTTTTGATATTATTTACTGAGGGACACCCCTCGATAAGCAAAATAATAATTTTTTTAATCTCTGAGGGACAACCTTCGATAGCAAGAAATTTTTTTGGTCAATTACCGAGGGAATTTCCTCAATAAAACACTAAATCCTGAATTGTTAGAAATAGGCCATAGCACCTAACAAAACCAAATTAGCCACTAAAATGGCATTAAAACAGTCCAATAACCTGCCTCATATTACAACAAAGCCACAACTTGGGCTTCCAAACAATTCGACATAGTTGTTCCAATAACAAGTGTTCAACAAGCATAACTAACAATTGTATAAAAAACGAGCAACAACATAAGCAAAGTATTCAATAACATTTGTACATAACACTAGTGCCATATCTAAGTCTAATGCACAAATGTTTAACTAACTAGGAATCTACTCTGTGTTCTTGGAGTAATTACCAAGTCCATTAGACATCACAAACTGTTTCACAATGGCCTGTAAGCTCTTTATATTTTTCCGGTCAACTTGGCGTTCTAATTCACTTTGCTCTTGCCTTTTCTTCATCATTTCCAATTTTGCGTGCAATTCATCCACAACCTTTGGAGCACGGGAAAAAGAAGAAGAGCAATCATTAATAATACCTATTCGGGAAGGCTTTTTGTGACGCTGTGATCCTAGACCGTATGCTCTTCTTTTGTTGGAGCCACTACCCGCCTAAATGAATATTGCAGCAACTTCTTTCGGGGTGGGTTTGAGAGGGCCAACATCGACCTCGATCCTTGGCTTTCAACCCATTCTTGCTCAGTGGCTCTATACTTTTCCTAAATTAAAATTGAAGATAAGTATAATCACTTTAACATAAATGTTAAACAAAATAATCTTGTAATTGATATCTTACATCTACCTCTTGCGAATGTAGCTCCACCCATCTGATCTCATTTTCTTGTTCGTCATATAAAAAATGGAACAGGTGAAAAAAATCAATATTGCTTACATATCCATGTTCCTTTTCCTGCAAAAATAAAATGGAGTTAGAAAAAATATAAATGACGGTTATTTATAACAAAAAAATAACATTAATGCCAACTTACATATCTAGCTCGATGGATCGACATACTAATAGAACCGCATTTGTGCAGCGAGCCATCCTTTCCCGAGGCTCGGGCTTTCTTTTCTTGCTCCCTCCTGACTTTGAATTTTGGTGACTCCCAATACACAAGAAGTTTTTTTCAATGTTCTTCATGAATCCATTCCGGAACTACCCCATACTTTCTAAAATCCGAAAATGAACCACTAAGTCTAGCTGTAGCTTTCCTCTCAAAACAACACCGGACACGAACATCATATATCGAATCCCACGAATACTTCAACTTAAAAATTTAATAATATAAATGAAAACTTAAACTTAAATTACTAATAATATACCAACATAGCTTGTTTATACCTTAAATGTTTCAAACATTTTATTTCTTGCTCAAGGACGTATCTTTCCTTATGTTGACCAACCATCCGTAAAGTGTGGAATCATAGACTCCATAACGAGAGGCGTAGCTTATCTGATGGATTAAACCTGCATTACATTTAATATATATTCAATAGTTAATCATTTACAAATATAGTATTGCTTACCCATCTGGGCAGCGGGCACGATAATCAACCTTCCACTATCATCGAGCGATCTAACCTCACCAGGAGCAGGAGTATGAGCTTTGGTACGTTTCTTTCTACCTTTTCGTGCGGTAGTGGTGACTAATGGAGAAAATGGTGACTGAGTGTCTGGAACAGAAAATCCAAAACCTGGGGGAGTAGACATACTCCGGGATGTAGAAAGTGATGCAGACAAAACACTTTGCAGATGCATGTTAAGAGTAGGTATAAACATCATCTAAGAAGTGCCCGGTGCTAGGAATGACCGAAATGAAGGGCCCCGTACACACACAGACTGAGGGGATTGGCCTGGTGGAGGCATGGACTGGAAGGAGGGAGCAGCAGGATGGCCAAACTGATAGGGCTTGCCTGGTAAAGACACATACTGAAAAGACGTGCTCGAGGCACGCATATGCTGAAAAACTAGAGAAGTGGGAGGGCATTAAAAAAATCAGGTGGATATGAACCTAGCTGAGCGAGTACCTGATGAGTAGGAGTCAATGCTGGAAGAGGAGATGTAGTATGACTAGCGGAAGATGATGCAATATAACTCATAGCACGAGACTTATTTTTTTTCCTTCTTACCCCTAGATGCCATTTCTTAAAAAAGAAAAAAAACTGAAGTGTTAAATGTAAAAAAATATAAAATACCTCTAAGATCAAATATGAATACTTATGCAGTACATTAATCAAGTGTGCAACAAAAATAAAATGTAATAACACAAATATTGTGAAATACATTAATACTACTAATGATATCAATCATCATCACTTTCTTCTGTCTCATCAAGTAATTCATCATCGCTTGTTTCATTTTCATCAATAAACTCTTCGTCTTCGTTTGTCATAGATGCTTCTTCTTCATGGAGGAAGACTGACATATCAAATTTTTCATAATAGTCTACACCCTGATGCAACTCATCAGGTAATTCTTCATCCACAATTTCCTGAATACTCGAAATGTCATTTTGGTATGCTACCTCCAATGCATCCTCCATTTCCACTCTTCCAACCGGCTTGGCTTTTAAAACAACCCACCAATTAGCTTTAGTCTTGTTCTTGACTATATTTTTGCACGGTGGATAAGGAACGTAGTACACTTGTTTCACATTTTGAGCAATGATAAATGTATCATAATGTCCATATGTTCTTTTATGATCGACTTCAATTATTTTATATCGCTGATACACCCTTGTACCTCTATTTGGTGTTGGATCAAACTACTTACACCAAAAGAGCACCAACTTTTCTTTGGGCCAACCATCAAAATCTAGCTCTAATACTTCCTGGCTCATGCCATAATAGTCAAAGTTTTCTTCACCAGTGCCTGCATTCACCCACACTCCGCAATTATAGGCTTTCATCCCAATGGACTATTCTTTAATATGAAACTCATACTCATTGATAAAGTATTTAGACATTCGATTGTACTTATAAACAGGTCCCAAAGCTAAATCACAAACAGTGGCATATTTATTTCATTAACAGGATTGTTTACTTATATGTCGTTCAAGAAAATTTATAAGTTAGATAATACTTGGGATAATTTGTAAAATAGTATTTAAGTTAGAATATAACTTAATAAAGAAATACTTACATATTCTCTGAAGCGGTCTGAAAAATTTCAGTAACGACATCATGCCCAAAACAACTCACAAAATAACTGCTCGATACAATACAAAATTCCATTGGTCAAAACAAATTAGTATCTGGCATTTACGTTGATTGTACGAATTGAAATTTACCTATAAAATGGCTGGACCTTCGGGCAATTCAACCATATATGTATAGTAGCTACTTTTCTATCTATCTCACGGAATGCTTTCATGGAACCCTTTTTTGATCATCTACCTAGATGATTGTATATAAAAAAATTGTGGATACAATGCATTGCCGCTCCTACCATCATCATGCCGATTCGATCTACTTCTCATAGATGGCACCTCATCCCCAAAATAATACGAACAGAAATGAGAAGTTTTCCTAACAAGATAAGCCTCACATATCGACCCCTCAATCCTATTTTTGTTTTTCACAGTCCGCTTACACTTGCCAACAGTCCTTCATAACATATTTCATTATATAATTAGTAAAGAATAATTAAAAAAGGATGCGGAGCAAATTATTGATTCTCGTTACCTTTCATAGGGATACATCTATCTCCCCTACCTCCAAACCGTGTTTCTTCCACAAGGTGCATCGGAAGATATTCCATCATATTGAAGAAACCAGGGGAAAGATCTTGGTCCATTTGGTTAAGATCACCGGAATATTACTTTTTCATCATTTCAAGATTTTCTTCCCTCAATGTGTTAGAACACAAGTCATTAAAAAAACACTCATTTTGATAAGGGGTTTTCAAGCTGTATCAGACAAACCATTGGATGCAATTGGGAGCAAGTTTTCCATGAAAACATGACAATCATGGCTTGTTATAGTAGTTAACTCGCCTTCTGTTATGTCAACACATTTGTATATATTCGAAGCATAACAATCAGCAAACCTCAAATTATTTACCCACTCACAAATCACTCTTCTCTCATCCAAGTCAAATGTGTAGTTGGTCGTAGGCATCCTAACCTTGTCGTCAACTGACTGTAGATGCAATTCAGGTCGCCTACAGTATGCTTGAATGTCCAACTTGGCCTTCACGTTGTCCTTTGTTTTGTTCTTGACATCCATCACAATATGAAAGACAACATCAAAAAAAATCTTCTCAATGTGCATGGGATCCAGATTATGTCGAAGAAGATTATCCTTCCATAAGGCTCACTACAATAAATTTAGTCTTGGGTCACACTTATTTTAGACAACACCTAAAAAGTATTGCCAAAAAAGGTTTTGAGCATGCTTTGTAGGGGTGGTCTTTGTTGAGAGCTTTTAGCACACTTTTTAAGGCTACAGTTGTAAAGTGTTCTCTCTAAACATAAAGATCACGCATTTTAAGTGTTGTCAAATCCTTAAATATCTGAAAATATTTATTCACCTTTATTACTACATTTTTGGAGGGTGTTACATTTTAATCCCTAAAGCAACACTTCATAAGGGCGCTCTAAAAAATTTCATATTTTTCACCAAAAGTTCCCCCCCAAAATATTTCCACCCTGCCTCCTCTCTGCCGTCCTCCTATTTTGAAAGTGCCAAGTATAGCATGAGCAAATATTTCCCCAATATTTACAATTTAAGTATCCATCTTTTCCACCACAATCGCTGCTACTTTCTCCACCACCAACTCAGGCTGAATGCCAACAAATTTTTGCAGACAAGATATATTTCCATCTTAGATGATAAAATTTCAACACTCAAAAGATATCATTACTTAAACCCCTAATCAAACTTCTCTTATAGTTATCTTTTGATGCCAATGTTATTTTACTTCATATGGGAAGGAGAGGTAAGTCCTGGTGTTATTTTTTACTTTAGTTGTGCTGTAAATCATGAGATTTGAGAATTCTTATTCTTAATGTAATCTTATTTTCAGTCTTAAGTCTGTGGTTAGCCAAGCAGATGATGAAAATCGTCCTGAATTTCAGTTGAAACATTTTGATTTTTTGGTCATGGTGAGATGCCATAATCAAATTTATGTGCAAGTTCTCTAAAATTTTTTGGCAATATAGTGGCTTTTCGGCTCTTTTTAACAATGTATATAATTTGAGTAGCCATATCGATTTAATTTTTGCTGCACAAAATTCACTTAGTTGGTTCCTTTTAAACTATTTCGAAAGAGTTTTTAATTGA
The DNA here is from genome assembly GCA_029990575.1 of Petunia axillaris subsp. axillaris. Taxonomy (NCBI): domain Eukaryota; kingdom Viridiplantae; phylum Streptophyta; class Magnoliopsida; order Solanales; family Solanaceae; genus Petunia; species Petunia axillaris. Next base: position 11,766,745 of record JARKNS010000007.1, read on the forward strand.
TTTATGAGTAAGTATTGAACTATGGCTGCTCTAATTAAATGACTTTATATCTATTTATTATGCTTTTGCAGAAAATATGCTAGTTATCTTTTGCCTTCGTTTATTGATTTATAGATGATTAATTTAGAGAATCTCATGTATGAATTGGTGTAATTAGAGAGGAAAATAAATTTGATTTGTTCTATAATTCTGTAATAGGCTCCTAATTTAAGGACTGCATTACTGGCATGCTGGTCTGGAGACACAAGTGAGGGCTGCAATTTAAGGTAAAAAAAGTATATGTACTCTTGAATTGATTCATGCTAGAGACGCTAGAGAATAATATCTTGCTCCCATCACAATAATCGCACAAATAACCATCAATATCATGTACATAACATGTCTGTTTAGACCAAAAAAGAAACATAGATTATTAAATTGACAATATTATTTTATATATTATAACAGGAAAGAGATAACTACTAATCATCCTCACTGCTCAAGTCAGTAGTTGGTGATAACCATCCTGAATTTTTACCTATAAGACAAAAGGTATTTGTAATGTTGTTATTTACTATGAAAGGTGCATTTATGACATGTTCATCTTAAGCCATGAGACCTCTAATAGAGCTACTTCCTGTTGAGGTAATGAAGTTGATGCTTAATGTCTCTTGTTTTATAACTGTTTATTTGAGTGATGAAATGTGTGGTAGATATAGACTTATGATTGAAGATTTTGAACACACTTTCTTTAAGAGTTGAACCTGATGAAATATTTAAATATTTTTTTAAAAAAAAAACACGAAATGCCAGATAAAAATGATGAATATTAAATATCAAGGAGATGCCTCTCTTCAAGCTCCTATGATACTCTAGGGAGAATGAAATGGCTTTGATTAAATATAGACATTGCACATGTAAAAATTCATCATGGTGGAAGGGTAGATGCTAGAGAAACTTGGTATATTACTTGTTATTTAGTTTATATATTTTTGTTGGAGTCCACAATTGCTAATACACTTAAAGATACTTGGTTTCTTGTCCAAGACACTAAGAAATAGTTCTTTTCTATTTTAACTACTTACATGCTTCTTGGTATGTTACTTTTTATTTAGCTTCGTATAAACTGCTACTTGAATGCTAGAGAAGTTTGATATTGTAATTTTTATATAGCTTTGTATTTCTTATGGAGTCCGTTGATTATAGACTTAGAGAAACTTGGTTCCTTTGGCCAAGATATTAATGAATAGTTAGTTCTTTTCTATGTTAAATACTTATATCTTCCTTGCTATCACTCCATGAAGATTCAAGTTTTTTTATCACTATGCACATGATTGTACACGTCGAAAGAAGAATTAGAAAAGTCCGAAGTACATAGGAGTAATAGATATATGATGCTCAAAGAAATTAATCATTGCATTCAACATAAAGGTAATAACTCTATCCTTTTTTTTCCTTTCATATATATCAGTATTGAAGCTTCTTGTTTTTCATTCTTTACTTTAAGTCATAGTGTTTTCCCCATTGTACCACTTCCTTCCTAAATATGGAAATGAACAACCACAAAACTACAGGTAGATGTCAATGCTCTAAGAAGACATTCTGATTAACGAACTAGAAAAAGATGATGTGATTGAACATCTAATTGGTTATTGACTAAGTAGTTTGTACTAATTGACCACTTAAGGTGCTGCTAACTGCTCATGCATTAATTTTATAGGATAATCTTTTATTTTGATGTTGGGAAGATTCTCAATGAATCAACTCCTCAGCTTGCTACTTCATTTGCCTAACTGTTTTAACAGAGGAGGCTATCGTATTTTCATTCAAGTAGGATGAGCTCCAAAATGAAAGATGTATTTGATTTGAAAGAGGCATCGACTGGACTCTGTCCAAAATATGTATCAGCTTGGAGCATTCTTATCTACTGTTATGTTTGGATGATATCTGCACACTAAACCCGAGCTTGAAGAATGTTAATGACACTAGTTTTAGAGAAGAAATATTTTTTTGAGTGGATAGGAAATAATTGTCTTATTTAAACTTCATTTATAGTAAATATTTGTTGTTGTAGTGCAAGTTTATTATTCAAAGTCAATTGCAAGTGTACATCTGAAATATTTTTGTTATTTATGTATTATAGTGCTTGAGATCTTCTTACTTAAGCAAAACTAGAAAAATATATGATGATAATAAATGTGTGTATATATATATAAGAAAATATGTATTTTATAACCACCAAATTTTGGCCTGTATAATACCAAATGCTACTCTTTACAAATGTTGCTTTTGAAATTACACTTGAAAAGCGTAGCTTATAAGGTAATAAAGACCATGTTTCAAAATTGTAGCTGTAGGACTTGGAAAGCATTGCCTATACAAAGTGTGGCCTTTGTTAATAAAAAATGTTGCTTTAGAGAAAAGGCTACACCTCTTTAGGCCACCCTTAAAAAAGTATTTTCTTAGGTTAAAAAGCATGTCCTTTGATCAAAACCCACACTTTTTGATAGATTAGGCTACGCTTTTCAAGTGTAGTTAAAGGCCAAATATGTTGTAGTGCGCACCTCCCAAAATATGCTTTGCTTAGTCCAATTATGTGTAACATCAAAACCAGATATTCTAGACAATAGTTGTATCTCAGTTACCTTAGGATACCCTTTTAATTTGTCCCAAACTTCATGGCCATTCAACCTTTGTGGAGGGTTACATTATCAAAATCATGTTGATTCATCATAAATACATTAGTGTTTCTCCAAAACTGATGATCATCTGGCAAAAATCGACGTTGACTGTCGAACCATGTGTGCTTACGTCCACTTTTCAAGTGGAATGCATTTGTAGCCTCCATACAACAAGGGCAAGAAAACTTAGCAACCGTGGACGAACTAGACAACATTCCATAAGCAGGAAATCATTTATTGTCCACATCAAAGAAGCATGCAATCTAAAGTTTTGTTTACTTGAAGAATCATATATTTCCACACCTTTATGCCGCAATATTTTTAACTCGTCAATTAAAGGCTGCAAGAATACATCAATCGAGCTATTTGGGTTACCTGGACCCGGGATAATGCAAGTCAGAAAAATAAATGGACTTATCATACACATATCCGGTGGAAGATTATACGGTGTGACAAATACAGGCCAACAAGAATATGGTGAGGCGGAGACAGAAAATGGAGTGAACCCATCAGAACTTAAACCCAACCTAATATTTCTAGGTTTACTAGCAAATCCCAGATGCAGCCTATCAAAATGCTTCCATGCTTCTCCATCAAACGAATGACATAGAATACTAGGTTGTTTTGTACGTTCATGCTACCATCTCATATGAGGAGCAAAGCTCAACGCATACAACCTCTTTAACCTTGGTATAAGGGGTAAGTAATGCATCACTTTAACTGGGACCTGTTTTTGTTTATCTTTTCCGACTGGCTTAAAACGAGTCTCACCATAAAATTTACAAAATCCTAATTACGCATCTTCCTTATAGAATAACATGCGACCTTTTTTACAACAGTAGATTCTTTCTGAAGAGAGTCCTAACTTGAAAAACCAATTTCTTTGTATCATAGTACGAAGTAGGTAACCCAAAGTTAGTTGGATTTAGTTCATTCATAAGCCCAATGATCTCATCCATGTCTCCTTGAGATATATTATAATATGCTTTTATACTAATCAATCTAACTGCAACTGACAATTTCGAATGCGTTTACCCCTCATAAAATGGGCGACTTGCTTCTTTCAACTGTTCATAGAAGAGTTTTGCCTCATAAGTGGGAAACTCCTCAACATTTGGTTGGGATGGTTCCCCTTGGCACATCCCAAAGGTATCATTTATTATTTCATGCATATGAGAGTTATACCCGACATACGCACTACTCCCCCTGAGTCCTGACATATTCATTTTGTAAATTGACTTCATCAACAGTAGGATTAAACGTTCCATGTGCAGTCCACACCAAATAATTGGGTATAAATATTTTATTATAAAGATGGAGTAGAATAGCATCTAAGCGTTGCACATCACAACACTTGCATTTCACACAAGGACATGATTTTACTCTCCCTTATATATTCATGAAGTGTTTAGCAATAAATCGGTCAACCCCATCTACAAATGTTTTTCTCAAACCCCGATTTTCATACAACCTATTATACATCCTACTATGATTTTTATCGCGTTTCATCTACACGAATGTTACAAAAGGATATATTTAGAACAATGCAAAAGATTATATCATTTTTACACTAAAATAATATTAACTTGTGTAGCTAATGGTTATGTTTCAATTCATCACATAAAGTTTGATAAAATTAGCACATTTTTTTAAGTTTAGGATTAGAGCACTTCAATTGCTACTAGTTAATCAAGTTTCCTAATTTTCAAATTGAATCTTAACTTATTCTCTCCTAATTGTACATTACCCTAGTTTTAATATCTAATTGCAACAACAACAACTTCACTTAATAGTTAATGCTAGCAACAACATCAATTTCGAGCATCAACATCCAACCAAACAATGTTTCAATTCCACCTCTATTCAATTCCAATTTAGAAAAATTAATTATTATATTCTTTCTTGTGGAACCAATTATTAATAAAAAGTAAATTTATGAACCAACTATTTTAACCATTTGAAGCCACAAATGCTAAGGACCATATAACTATTTTCTACTTTAGCTCTAGGAAAACAAATATACAAAAAAATTTAAGCCAAAAATAGATAAAAAGAAAAAAAGTAAACTGAAAAAGCGTACCTTTCTGGCGGGCCGCTGGTGACAGTAAAAACTCACCGATGATTTTGCATTTAAAAAAATTAATGAAGAGAGAGGGGGGTGGGGTTAAAAAGAGGAGGCTGCGGGGTTGAGGAAATATGGAAAGAAGGATTACGGGGTAGGGGATAATGGGTGGGGGTGGGTAATATTACCTGAATTGGTGGGCGCTGGAGTAGTGAAATGAGTGGAGCAGGTAGCAGGGGATGGGTGGAGCACGGGTGGCAGGGATTAGGAAGAAAGAAGAAAGAAAATTGAAGTGAGAGAAAAGAGAGAGGGGGAGGGGGTTATTTAAAAACCTACCGTGAGGATTCCCTCGGTAAAAATTACTTTATTTTTTTTAATTTATGTTACCGAGGGTTGTCCCTCAGTGGTAATTTATTCATAAAACTCACCGAGGGACAACCTGGTACTTTTTATCACTTTTTCTCATTTTCTTTTATTCTTAAAACTCACCGAGGGACAGCCCTTAGTAGATTTTCTTACTTTTTAATATACTAGTTTTTGGGCACGCACTTTGCGCGTGGACCCTTATAAATTAAATTAGATTTGAGTTATAAACTTTCTAAATAGCTAATCTTTAATCTGATTATATATTTTTTTCTTTATTGAACTATTTTTTTTTTTGTAAATAATAATTGAAAGGCCTAACAACATCTAAAGGGTAAAATGATCACTTACTTTTTACTTAAGGGATTGGCTCTTTTAGAATAGTATGATATGATTTTTTAAAATTGTACCGAGGGAACCCCTGTGATAGCCTTAAATACTTTTTTCCATTTTCCCTTTTCCTTAATTACATTGAGGGACCCCTCGGTAGTCACGAATAATATAACTATTTTTTTGCCCTTAAATTCATCGAGAGAAGTCCCTCGGTAAAACTTCACCAAAGGCTGGTCCTCGGCACCCGTCTCTCGGAATTTGATCCGTTTCTAGTAGTGTCACTGGGTATGTTATTACTATTGTTGTAAATAGGTATGAAGTTTAAATTGAGTAGATAAGGGTAAAAAATTTGGGTTTGATAGATATGTAGTGTAAATTTTCCTAAATTCAATACGTTACATCTAGGGTTCAACACATGCTAGGATGATTCAAGAAGAAATACAAAGGTTGACAAATAAGCTAGCGGGACAAGGAATAGAGCACACAAAGCAAATTTGCGAGAAGACATAACGATTGTCAACATGATACACATACTGCCAAGTGAAGACCAAGATTTATAGGACTATTTTGGGCATTGGAACATGATAAAGGAGAAGAATACATCACATTTTGATTCTTGGGTCGTGAAAAAGAGATGGAAATTTCAGCAGTCTCTACTCAATTTATGTTGTGCTTTTTAGGTTATGGGCCAAGACCATTTGCACTAGGTATAAATAGATCATTTTGTCATTGTAAGCCCTAGTTTATAATTATATTTAAAGATTCTTTGTGAGAGGTATTGGGATAGATCCCTATGTTCTTTTGTGAATAACTCTTGATCGCTGAAGGTAAGCTTCCTCTATAATAATCAAACCTATCCTTCTTGATAGTTTGTCTTCTTAACTTGTATTTAACTTGCGGTCTTGGTTTGATCTACTTTGGTTGTTGGTTGATTCTAAGTCCATGGTGTAAGTTACTATTTTTATCATTTAATTTATTCTTGTTATCTCATTTCCTTGTTGTATTATCAACACATTTAGTGCAACTCTTTCTTTTATTTCTTATCTTAAATCTTATCTTGGGGTTCAAATGGTTCTTGTGTTGTTTTCTGCATCATATTTTATTTGTCAACTGCTTATTTTGTAGACCAAAACAAAAAAAATTCTCTTTAAGATCTTTCATTTCAAAATCTTTCTTCAAACATTCCACTTCCTCTGGAAGCACTCTAGAAATTCTAATAATATTTTTAAGTCATCAACATAGACAATTATTATGGAAAATTTTCATCCATACCTTTTTATAAAGATACAAGAATAAGCTGGGTCATTTTTGTACCCTTGTTTAAATATGTATTCATCAAGGCAATTATATCACATACGTACCGGTTCTTTTAATCTGTATAAGGATTGATGAAACTTTTATCGTGCAGGTTACCCGAAAACCTTTCTATGCTTCATGTCCTTTAGGGATTTTGATAAATATTTTGTTTTCAATGAGCCATATAAATAGGATGTGACAACATCCATCAAGCGCATATCAAGCTTTTCATGCACTTCCACACTTATAAGATACCTGAACTATTTATAATAAATTATCTTGATTGCATACTTTGAAATTTTTTCTCATAATCAAGTAATTTGAACAAGTAATTAACCTCACAACTGTCATTGCAGATTGAGAATAAACATACATATGACCATCCCTCAATGCATCTAATTTGAAATCATATAATAATAACTAAATGGTCTATATGACAGGTGAAAGGGTCCATAATGACCTTTTATATGTTCTAGAGATGCAGGGATCATGGGCCTAACTTTAACTGGTCTATTAATTGTTCAAAAAATAGCCAAACAGAGACTTATAGTTGTCCCATTTTGTGCTCCCGACCCCTTGCTCCACAAATTTTCACTTAAACACCTTTACTTGATTAAATCATGCCATTTAAAATAAGATCTAATTAACCTCAATACGATGATGGGGCAAACCTCGGTGAGGACGCTGAGCCCCTAGGGGGGTGATTGTGATGCCAATAATGGAGGACAGACTAATAAAGACAGGTCAAGCAGGACTGATAGACTTCGAGGCTTGAAGAGGTGCATATTGGACCGTGGGTGAGTCAGACATCACATATCATAGTGGAAGAGAAAAGTTAGGATAATTATAAGACATAATACAAGTGTACATGGTGTGCATACTTTTAGATTAAATAGGTATAATCCGAAAAATAAATCGGTGCAAGCCTAGGCCAAAAGTGAACACTACGTGCCATGGCCCATGAGCTTGGGTTGTGACACCTTTATAGAAAATGCAACTTTCAATTTAAAGTCACCAACGATTAAGGTATAACGATTAAGGTATATCTCAGACAGGTTAGTTACAAAAGAAGGAATACAACACTTGTTACTCTTTGGAAAATATTTTTCAATTTTTCCATATTTGGTTCGTCAAAGTTTTGAAAATATTTTTCTTCAAGCTAAAGAAATGACTTACCTAAATGCACATATTGAAATTCAAGTAAATATATTGAGTTCGAACATTGTGGCTATTCATCTAACATTATTCGTTTCATACAAATAGCAATAGACAAATAAAGTTTATAAGCTACAAATATTTACGATATATTTAAGAATATACGTTTCAAAAAATGATCATTTCATTGATAAACTCGTGCTGGTCAAACAAGTGGACACAAGTACTAGAAATATAGAAAGGAAAAAGAAAAAAGAAAAATAGAAAAGAAAAAAAAAAGTGATGGTCAGAAGTGCAACAAGGGGCAAGAAAAAAAAGAGGAGGTGAGTAGCGACCCGACAAGGAAAGGGCAAATTAAAATTAGGAAACCTTCCATTTCCCTCAAGCGCAAGGAGTAAATGACTTCAGGTAATTCTTGTGTTTTAGAATTGGTTGGTTGGTTGTATGGAAAGGGTTGTGTGTGGAATTGGAACTTGGTTGTGTTCAACTCCCAGTAGAGACAAAAAGACAATGAATTCATTTGTCTCTTGAGTTTATTCGAAAATGGTGTTATTTTCATGTGTTGCAGATTACACTGAAACTGCTGCACGGTTGAGGGCTTCTCAGTTCATTGTTCCTCAGAGGCCGTGGCTGGGTATTCTCCTACCCCTTTACTCTAATTGCTGCATATTGTATTATATTGTATTATATTATATTATATTATATTATATTATATTCATTCTTTCTTTTTGTTTCAGACCTGTATGGGATTAATGTTAGACCTGCCGCTCCTTTTGGAAGTGCTAGTAGCAAGCACTTTGTTGATCCTGCATTATTACACAGGGTATTACCTGATGAACTGCTTTTTGAGGTATGTGTTTCATTTAATTTTCTTGTCAATATATATGGTAAAAAGAAAAAGTTAAGTAGAAAGGAAGCGGTATATGTGACCCTTTTTGGTTATATGTGCATTTATGGTGAGCTGATGTGTAGTTAGCCTGCCTCCCCCTGAACAGCTTTTTTCTTTCCTGCACATGCTAAAGAGTAGTGTATTCGTGGAGACCAGCATAGCTACTTTGACATCGGCTTTAAACCTTTGTTCCTCTTTAATTCTTACGAGCATCTTTACAAGAAAGGTTGGAAATCATATCTATCTTCATTGGAAACTACGCATGCTAGACTTCATGATCTCATTATAGTACTGAAGTCAAGCTTTGCAGCCAAGCATAACGGTGACCTCCTCCTTAGATTCTCTCTGGCTGGCTAACTGATTTGCAGAAAATTTATCTAACTAACCTTCAGGCTTCTGACCCAACCCTTCTCTCTCTCTCTCTCCAAGGTTCTGTTGTTTTCCCCTTCTAGGAGTGGGGTTTCATATTTAGAGCATTTAGGATAATTAAGAAATTCTGTATCCAGTGGTCTCCATTACACATGATTTGGTATAACCACTCGACTTACCTTCTTTACAACTTTTAACATAATAACACGTGGTTGCGAAATGAAACTATAAACTCTTGATGTGTAAACTTTTGTTGTTTACTGATTGAAAAGTTAGCTTTTCAGCCTTCCCTTCCAAGTCTCTATAGCTAAGCTGAGGTAGTCACAAACTTACTATAGTTTCATGATTGATGTTATGTAGATCTTATCAAGAATGACTCCATATACATTGGGTAGGGCAGCTTGTGTTTGTCGAAAGTGGAGGTATACGATTCGGAACCCTGTATTCTGGCGCAATGCATGCCTAAAGGCTTGGCAGGTAAGGTGGATACTGGTTCTGGTAGTTCAATTGTCACTCGTAAGATTGTCTTATTGGTCTTTAGAAATTGTGTCTTTTTCTTTGAAGGTTTCCGGAATAGTGGAAAACTATAAGGCCCTTCAATTGAAGTATGATGGTTCATGGAGAAAAATGTGGCTTCTAAGACCAAGGGTTCGTACAGATGGTAAGATATAGTTGCACAATTACTTCAAAAATATTTATAGCTAAATAAGTTGCTGTGGTTATTTCTTTGACACTTGATATTCTCACTGGTTTCTATGACAAGAAGTTCCTTAATAACTAAAATACTTCAAGAAAATTGTTAATTTGTTATTTTGGGAGGGACATCAGCTTGAGGGACATGTATAAGGCCTGTTGGCTATATTTTTTTTTCCTTTGATTGGATTTTGGAATGATTCTTGATTTTGGTGACAAGTGAAATGGACATTTCCTCAACACTTGTACACCATCACTTTGATTTCAATTTGTTTTGACTAAATAGGTGGCTGGATTCCATAAAATTCTCAGATCATTGGTTATTACTATGCTTCATTATTGTTATCCCTCAAATCAACTCTTTATTTGGTCACTGGTCGCTGGAATAATGCAACTCTCTCTGTACTCAGGAAGTGCCTCAAAGTGTGCTAACCGAAACTGGAAGGCGGTGATCATCAGTCATTGCCTTAACCTGCATGAGCAAACCCATTTACCTTAACATTTATCATTCACGCACACATGCACAATGAGACCTATTTCCTAAATCAAGTTATATGCATACAGCTATGTATAGATAATACTCAAACTGTAGGTCCAAAGCCTGTTCATGTACAGAATGTATTTCGAAATGTGACCACATTACTAAACATCCGAAGAATATATCAACAACTCCTAGAGGGACATCATCTAGTTTCTAGAACATTAAATGAATACCACCTATCTTAAACTAACACAAGTATCATATTTAGTTCCTCTCGCCCTACTTCTAGATATAGATAAACTAGGCTTGTTGAGAATGGCTTTTTGAAATTCTCTTTTAAGCTGCGCAAGGCCCCCCCCCCCCCTCCCCCTTTCCCCGTTCCGCTTTATTCATTTCACACGGGAAGAATTGCAAGAACCCCATGTTGAAATATTGGTTTTATATTCATACGTCGATTCAATGTGTTGGAGTACCTTTCTACATCTAACAATTAGTTATAAATTTTTTTTGAAATTTTAGCTCCTAAATCTTAATTGTTTCTTAAACATTAAAGTACCAAATATGTAAAAACAAGGATGTGTTTCTTCAATACTTGTCATTAATATGGTTTGCAAATCAATGAAACTATCTCCTCGGGAGAAAAAGTAACTTAAAAGTTTTTCAGAACTTACACCGTCAAGCTAAAGATAATGAACTTGAGATATGGAGAGACGAATACCTTCACTTAATATCTCTTTCGCAAATGTGTTATGTTCCGGGGATCAGGTCACGGGGCGGTGAAGATAGTAGAGCTCATCAAAGGGACCTCCAACCTCAGGCTCGTTAAAGGAGCTTTGACCTTAGAGTTCATTAAGAGAGAACTATGATCTCTTGTTTCTTTTGTTGAATTATGACTTAAATTTCATTCATCTGATGTGCCCTTTAAATAAGGAGTAACATCCAATAAGAAGACTTAACCCTTAACTAGAAACCCTAAAGAATATTCTAGAATAATAAAAAATCCTAATCCTTAAATAACTAGAAAATATAAATCCTATTCTAGAATAATAATAATATTATTAATAATAATAATAATCTAAAAGCCTTAGACCTACGCAGGTAACATTACTCTGCTCTTGAAAAACGAGCTTGTCCTCAAGCTCGAAATTTGGATAAGACTGACGAAAGCTATCCATATCCTCTCCTTTGCATCACACTTGTATTGGTTTCAATGTCTTCCAAGAGTTTCTCCATGACAAAAACCCTAGCTCCCATTATAGCCGCCCTTTTTTCCAGCTGCCAGATTGATTTAATTTCATCAACTATCGTGTTAGGCTCTGAAACCAATTTGTTATGCTCCTGGGATCGAGTCACAGGGCAGTGAAGATAATGGGGCTCGTCAAAGGGAGCTCCAACCTTAGGCTCATTATAGGGAGCCCTCACCTTAGGCTCGTTAAAGGGAGTTTTCACCTAGGCTCGTTAAAGGGAGCTTTGACCTTAGAGTTCATTAAGAGAGAACGCCCTTTAAATAGGGAGATACATCCAATAAGAAGACTTAATCCTTAAGAAACTAGAAATTCTAAAGAATATTCTAGAATAATAAAAAATCCTAATCCTTAAATAACTGAAAAACGTAAATCATATTCTAGAATAATAATAATATTCATAATAATAATAATAATAATCTAAAAGCTTTAGACCTACGCACGTAACAAAATGGCTCACACACACTAACTTTTTAGTGTGTGAGATATATAAAACTCTGAGATACCTACATGAAAGGTTGTACCTTATTGGGAGACTGTCACAACTCCTAAGTATTGGGGTGTACTTGGGGTTAAAGATCTTAGAGTGTTCAATAAGGCTTTATTAGGAAAATGGTCTATGGAGATTCAGGATTGAGGACCATTCTTTATGGAGGGAGGTGATAGCGGATAAATACGAGAGTATGGAGATTCGGGATTGAGGACCATTCTTTATGGAGGGAGGTGATAGCGGATAAATACGAGAGTATGGAGTGGGGATGGAGGACAAGAAACATTACTATGCCTTACGGGTGTGGGCCGTGTGGTCTATGGAGAAACATCTTGAAGGGTTGGGATGAGTTTATCACTAACGTGTGGCAACTTTGATGGCCGAGGGGCAACTTTGACGGCCGTGAATCGAGGAAAAGAAAGATCAACTATGTTAGTTGGTAATGCGTAAGAGCTCGGAGAAGATGCCGACCGACTATTTACTTATTCATTGTTCAGTAGCATCGAGATTATGGGGAACGTTTTAGCTGGTTTGGCATACGTTGGGTGATGCCAGACAGTGAAAAAGGTTATGTGGAGCTGGAGTAAGGCATGGAAGTTTGCGTCGCTTGCACTTATGTGGGTTGTTTGGAAGGAAAGGAATATGAGAGCTTTTTAAAGAAAAGAAGCGTGTTTTGTTCATCTTAGAAGTAACATGTTATCCCTCATCTCTTTTTGGAGCACCTATAGGATTCCAAGTTGTATAGAAGATTGGGTGGCGTTTATAGAAAACCATCTCTTTTTGTAGGTTTTCTTCTTTGCCCGTATACTTCTTGTATACGGGTTTTTGCCCGAACTTTAATAAAATTATTACTTCATAACAAAAAAGTAGCTCAACGAAGTCCAAGTAGGAATTCAAATCAGAGGGCCTAATTCAGAGTGAAGATGGTTAAAGTAGAAACAAGCATTCAACAAGTTAGTAAGCTAGTTGATAAAGCACCCATAGGAATACATGATTAACAAATCCCTTATGTATATCAAGTTCTTTAGGCTTTACGAACTACTAAGCTGATCTAGCCTCCATGTTGAACTGTTTGATGATGAAATTTGTTCGTCAAACTTTGCTTTAGTTATCTTATCCACCATGATGTTACAATATGTACCTTATATATTAGACTATGAAGCCTTATTTTTCTTCTATCTGGTTGGCTATATCAAAGGTACTTTTGCCTATCTTACGGTCTAAAACAAGACATGACATACATGCTTAGGAGTTAAGTAGCATGTTTAAAGTAATACAATAAAATGCTTGATTCTCACTAGTCTTAGGAAGGGATAAAGGGAGAAAAGGTAACTAATTCCTCTATTTTATTGATTTACCTGTTAAAGTTGTTTTCCCTTCTTTTCTTTGTATATTTTGTACTGGTATTCTTTCCAAACAGATAGTGTTGAAAAGATTTCCGACATGTAGTTGGAGGATATCTGTTGAGGAGTTTATATGACAATTTCCTGTCTTAATAATTAACCTAGAGAATCTGAGAATTCCTCTATGTCAGGTATAATACTATTTGAAAAAATGGGTGTTAGAGAGAGAAGCTCCTACTTTTCTCTAGGTACAAGAAAGCTAGATCACTTTTCCTACAAGAAGGCACTTGAATGGCCAGCTTTGGAGCTAGAGGGAAGTTGCAGGAAGATTGATACAGAGACAGTTAAGAAAGTGGGGTGCTGATAAATGAAATGTAGAAGATGATCGGAAATCTCTCAGTTAGGGGACTCCCATTTTTCTGTTCTGATTTGCAAAATGAGGAGCAATCCAACAAAGTTCTTCAAGGAGAAAGGAGGTGGCTTGGGGGGGGGGGGGGGGGGAGGGGACTTTTAAAACTGGATACTTGGGTAGAAGACTCCGAATGTGCTGATTTCTTGCTTTCCTGGTGACACTGTAGTGGTGAATATGGTGGATCTGCCTGTGCATCTATGGTGTTATGAACTTGTCAAAAAAGTTGGAGACTTGTGTGAAGGCTTATTGATGTAGGTTGTAGTATGCACAAGTTGATCAGGGCGAGAATTATGGTTAAAAAGGGGGAAAGGTTCCTGTGTCAGTGGTAGTGAGTGATGGAGAGTTGGAATTTAAGGTTTGGATGTTTGTATGGGTAGAAAAGTAATGGTATCTGTTCGTACGGGTTTCTGCAAAAGAACATTTGTTGATTTTCACTTTTACATCTGTTTTCTAATAAAGAGTGATAGTAAGAGTTGATGTTTTGATAGAATTTTTTTTTGCTCCTATTACCCTCGATAGAATTTTGTTATAGAGCATCCAATATTTTGGAAAAGATAAAGTTTTTCGTGAAGTGTTTTAAAGCTGGGTATAGTGAATTTGATTGGAACTTAGTGATTATATTTTCCCAAATCAATCTCTCTATGGACGATATATGTCTATAGGTGTACCACTTATCAAGGTGTTTGTAGCGTTCTCGTTCTTGGCTGTTAGATTAGGAGCTGTCTAGTTGTGTCTTGTGAGTTGAAGTTCCTTTGAGCACACATGACAGTGCCATTTGGGATTTTGGGTTTAAGCCACTCCTTAATCTGGTCTATCATACCCTTCATCTCATCTGAGCAAAAGAATTAATTATTTTCCAATTAGAATGTTTTTATCATAGCCTGTAAATAATTTAGTTGATTTGTGTCAATAGCTCTAATTTGAAGTTTATAAAGGTATATATTGATATATTTATTTTTTCCCACAGGTATTTATGTCAGTCGAAACACATATATTCGTGCGGGAGTAGCTGAGTGGAAGATTACTAATCCAGTCCATATTGTATGGTTATTCTTGTTCTGTATGTGGTTAAAATTTTCTCATACATTTTTCAGTTTGCATGTTATGACTTGTGAGATGAGCTAGTGCCGGTGAATACTGAATGATGTTTGTAGGAGAAGAAAAATTGTACGATATACTAATTCATCTTCTGCTTTGTAAATCACAAAGGAAGAAACTTAAGAAATTTTGACAAATTAGAAAAATACAGCTTCCTCTTTTCGCTAGGATAAAAAGGTCTCTAGTTCATAAGAGCTAGATGCCTAGTAAATATCTTTTAGTTATTTCTCGTGAAGGTTTATGACCAGCTGAGTCATTGCTATTGGTAGGGGAAGGACATACTATTTGCATTTTATTATGTTAAGCATCAACTGATGATTATAAACTGTTTTTCAAGAAAAAGAAGTTATTTCAGTTCTCTGATTTAGACATTACTCCTTTCAAGTTAGGGTTAGCATCGACATGTTATGAAATCTTAGACGTGTTTGAACTTTTTTACAAATGATGCCTTTCCTCCCACTTCTTCCTTTTGCTTTACTTTGCATTTCATAATAGTTGGTCCTTCATGGCATTTTATAACACTGCAATTGTTTCTTTTGATTATAGGTATGTTACTATCGCTATATGAGATTTTATCCTTCAGGCAGATTCCTTTATAAGGTAGTCATCATTAGTTGTTTAGCAGTTGTTACATACTAGAAGATCTTTACACGATGTTCTTGCCATAACTGGTTTATAACTTCTGTGATTTGTTTAAGTAGAATTCATCACAAAAAGTCAAAGATGTCACAAAATACCTGAACTTCCGTGCCTCAAGGGCTGACTGTGTTTTTAAGGGGAATTACACTCTGTCAGAGGATAAAGTAAGTACAATCTAGTTTTCGCGTGAAACTTAATTTGTATTCAGCAGAGATTTTAGTTTTTTATAGTCAAAGTTAAATCATGGTTCATTCCTCCTTGGTTTAGTTGGTAATGCCTTTTGCATTTAATTGATGTATGTGAAGCTAATTTTAAACTTGCAGCTCACTACTCTCCCATTTGCAGGTTGAAGCTGCTCTTTTGTACCCTGGAATGCGTCCAACTGTGTTGAGATTCCGTTTAAGGTACATGATTACGGACATTCTACTCGCAATTTGAGTTCTTATACTGAGCTCTTATAAAGTAATTAAACCAACGTTGAAGGTTGGGAGACCTTTCTCCTCCGACTCTTTGGGTCACTATGTAAGCTCTTAAACTTTTCTCCAAGGAAACCAGCTTTTAAGCAAAAGAATATTAGAATTGACCGTTTGTAAGCGTGCAAACTTAAAGCTATAGATTGTTGCCAAATGTGGATTGAGGATCTGTTAGAACTTAGATTCGGAAGCAGGAGGCTGCACTGTCAATAAATGTTAACAGTCACGAGTCATGATGGTTTCGTTTATTTTGGGAATTTCATGGTAGCTTGATCGTTGGAGTTCCTCTTGTAGATCAAGTGACTTTTGTAGATTAAGTGAAGAATTAATACTTGTGAGAGTCTTGAAAAGTTTCAAATTTTCTCTTATATTAGACAAAATTCAAATTCTTACTCAGGTATACATTCTTTTTCACTTGCAAATGACATGTCGTTTTCATTCTTATTAGTTATAATTGTTTGTCATTCTGAATTTTGTGGCGTAGAGTGGGAAGACATGTAGAATCTTCATGAACCGCAATGCTGGTTTATCTAATTGGTATACTTTCTAATTATGTGACACATCACATTTCTTTAGGTTGAGGGGTACAACCCAAGGAGCTAATAACAGAATGGATCTACTTGCACTTCTTACAAGTGGTGTGAATGATAATGAGGTTAACGGTCCGGATGAGGACGTTCTTGGGGTTGTTGAAAGGTGGCAAGAGGATGAAACGCATAACCCAGACGTTCCAGCAATTTCACACAAGAGGGGTCTAACACCTTTTGTTTTTGTTCCATTTGAGGAGGTGAGTTTGCTATTCACATTTGTGCCCTAAGCCCCAAAACCAGAAATATGCATCCAGAAGAAGCTCCTAATGCCCCCGTGATCTAATATCTTGAAATATCTCTGAATTATCGGCTGTATATAAACACTTAAACGTGCTTGATGCAGGTAAACAATCTTACAAATTAGTTCAGAACTTCTCCTTGTGCATCAAACTAGGACAAACAAAGTCCTGGTTTAACTATTTGTGTGAATGGAGAATTTGTTTTCTCCTTCATGGTGGCCTTGCGTTTTGATGCCGAAAAAGAAATTCATGACATATTCATCGGTCAAAGAATAATAAATAGATAGAGATTTTTGAAAGTTTTCCGGATATCAAAGGGAACATGTTTTCCTAGGGAGAATCTTTTCCTACACACTTAGCTCACCAAAACATAAGAAATGAAAACATTTTCTGGAAATTGCTTCCCCCGATACTAAACATACCCGTAGTGTCTTTTACTTTACTTAGAAGAAACAGTGTCTTCTAATTTAAGGCTTGCACAATATTTTGTATGATGTTGAAGCAGTTGATAATGGTCTACACAAAATAGTAAAAGAAAAGTTGGCTGAGTCACTTTTTATAGTAAAAAATTTGTGACGCTGAACTGAACTCCCGATAGATAAGAGAAAATCGGAAATGTATTTGCATGACCCCCGCAGATTTAACCCTATCCATACCCGGAGCCTCTCCCCTAGCGGTCCTGCCACCACGCCGCAGAACAGGATCTCTAGTGCCCTCAGTAAGATTTGAACCCAGATGAAGTTCTGACCATCTATCAGAGAAAAAGGAATGAATGGATCTTGTAGGATTCCCAAGAAATTCTTCGATTTCTTCATCAGAAGCAAGTGAATGTATTTTCTACATAATTCGAACACCCAAATCTGTTGGTGCATATATGCATCCAGTTGCTATCATATATCCTTTCTAGTTTTAGATATTTACCCTTGCTCTGGTGTTCCCAATTTTCATCATTATGCTCGCCATGAGAAGTGAATCTTGATGATCCAAGTTTTATTCGATGCTATGAATCTTTGAGTACCGAACAATACTGCATCTTCCAAGCGCTAGATGAGGTTCTTTTCTAATTGTTATGGTCGGATAGAGGTTTCTGTAACATCTTCTATCACATGAAATTACTTTGGATTCACGTGTTTGATTGTTCTGTTAGATAAAGATTCCAAATATTTACCAATCTCTATCAGATACACTTATGATTGAACAATAACATTTTGCTTCTTATCCCTTTCCTGGTTGCAGGTGGAAACTTCAGTTTTGAATCTTCCTGTTGATAGAATGGATTATTACGTTCCTGGTTAAAAAATGGAACAAATAGACAACAATTGGCTGTAAATATGAAATAGCTGAAGGTCTTTTGGAAGCAACCTCTCTACCTCACACAAGGTAGGGATAAGATATGCATATACCTCATCCTCCCTAGACCTCACTTGTAGGATTACATTGGGCTGTTGTAGTTATTATTGTTGTATGAAATAACCTCTTTTGCAACTCCGTTGTTTTGATATCTCTGATTGAGAAGTTATCAATTTGTTCGGACTAAGGTCCCTATCTAGGAATGAAAGACAGTGTAATATGTTCTGTGTTTGTACGATGTGTCAGTTTTCTGAAATAAAAAATAAGACCAAAGGGTAAAGTGAGTTAAATAGTGTAATCTATTTTTTGATGTGAACCCGCACTGAGAAATGGTGATGTTTGGGCGGTTGCTTATTGGGCTAGGGCTACCGCTGATTCCCAGTGATGCTAATTAGGGGTGTTTACTTTACCAACAAGATATGCAGGAGTTACTGTAAGAGATTGTAAACAGAAATTAAGAGAATTTTTTTCCATTGTATATGTGTTTTGGGGTGCTTCGGGTACCGACAAGATATGCAGGAATTGTGGTAAGAGATTGGTCCATTTTAATTTTAATTTGATTACGATAAACACTACTCTATTTTTTTTTTATTTATATGGTAAAGTATAAGAAAAAAATGGTTACTTTTGAAACTTGTATTAAAAATATCATAATATTTATGTGGATATAAATTTGTGAGAGTTAGTGGTCTTAAATATATTATAAAACGTGTAGTTATAAAAGCTTATCATTAAGATAAATGAGAAGGTTGATTGAAATTGTTGGAATGGGAAGAACGGGCGCTTCTTTGAAAATGTTAAAAAAGGTATAGAGATAGAGGTGTATTGGGTTATTATGCTAAGTAATTAAATGAGATTTTTACACTCTATACCCATAAAACTTAAAATATTTACAAGTCATACCCATTAAAAATTACACTACCCATAAAACTAAAAGTATTTACCAATCTACCCATTTATTATTGTATACTTTTGTTATACCTTATAGGTGTATACCTTTAAGGTATACTGCCTAAATTATGGTATAAAAGTCTGGAGGGCCATTTATTACTGTATACCTTTGTTATACCTTATAAATTATATGTGTATACCTTTATGGTATACTGCATAAACTATTGTATACAAATCTGGATGGATAGAATGTGTAAATAGTTTAGTGGGTATGTTGAGTAATATTTGAAAGTAGTGGATAGTGGTTGTAATTATTTTTGATTTTGTGGGTATTTTTGTAAGTGTCCCTAATTAAATTTGTATTTTAGGCCAATGCATCAAGATTCATTAATGTTTAGTTAAAATGTCCAATACTAATCACGTCCTACTATGCCTTAAAAAAAGGACTAAGCGGTCGTTGCAAATATAATGTGATTTAAAAAGTCCGGGATTGAATCCCGCAAAAAACAACATTAATTTGTAGTTTTTATTTTATTTTTTAAGCCAAATTTTCGTTCAAACAATTTCAGGAGTAATTTATAATAGTTCTTGTGTAGAAACTAGAAATAGATAACATGTAATGTAACTAATAGCAATTAGTAAATAGCTAGAGAAGTATCTAGGAAAAAAGGCCTAGGGCAATGAGTTCTCCAATTATCGGGATGATACACTAATTATATTGATCTCAATATCACTTGACTATTGACATGAGTTCCTAATTTGTCGATAGTAATTTTCAATTCCAAGCAACAACTATTCCAAACTACTCTTCCAAGTTAGTCGAAGATGATTATATGGACTACTCATAAATATCACGATAAGAACAAATTTTTCCCATGTCACTCCGCAAATCAACCTAAATAATTCTGTAGTTTAAGTTGAAGTATCGTCATTCAACTAACCCTATCTCGAAATCTTTTTTCAAGTTGTCTCAAGAACAAAAGGCACATGCCATTGAGAGCTCTTCAAAGTAATGCAAAACGTTGTTGATTGAATGAATAAGAATTCAAACTCGATTTAATCACGAAATATTCAACACATCATCCAATATAAAAGGATCTTTTGAACTTGAACTTGCTTGAA
This sequence comes from Petunia axillaris subsp. axillaris, assembly GCA_029990575.1. Classification (NCBI taxonomy): domain Eukaryota; kingdom Viridiplantae; phylum Streptophyta; class Magnoliopsida; order Solanales; family Solanaceae; genus Petunia; species Petunia axillaris. The sequence continues at coordinate 11,786,937 of JARKNS010000007.1, forward strand.
CAATGATGTTTCTAGCCTTCCTAGGTCAAGAATGAGGCTGAAATAAGGGTTAAAAGCTTTTATATCACCAAACTAAATGACAACGGTGCCCTCATAATTGAAACATGCATAAATATTTTTTATGCCCCATGCTTTCCCCATGCCTCGCATGGAATTTAGATGGAATTCCAAAACTTTTCATGTTTTCGCCATGCCTTGCATGTAAACTTGGTTGGCTCCCAACTTTTTTTTTTTTTTTTAAAAACCATGCTTTGGGACTATACCTCACTACCTAAACTTCATTTTTCCACATCAAAAATACGATTCTATCATGTTTTGGCCATGTGAGGCATGAATTTGGACGAAATTCTTCAATTTTTATTATGTTAACTCCAATCTTGGTCAAATCATTTTCTTTTCTCACTCATTGCTTCCTATACATCAAAATTTACCAAATGAGCTCAATCAACCATATTTCATCATTTAAAACAACTGGAATACACCAAAGTATGGGCAAAACAGATATTGCCTAACATGCAGTAAGGGTTTTATTATTCCTTCTCAAGTTTTTCTTTCGGTTTACGTCCTCGCCTTGATTTCCAGTCAGATTTCGGGCTTCTACTCAGACTTGAAAGCTCAATTTCTTCTCATTTTAGCTCCAGATCCCTCAATTTCCTCCATCATGTATTCCTAAACAATCATACTCACGTAATAAGCCCAGAAATGCTAAGATGTATACTTACACAATGCATAAAGGACACAAATATAAAGCGAAACAAGTCTCTAAATATGCACTTCTCCATGAATCTCAATATCCCACACTTGAATTTTTGCTCATCGTAAAGCAAAATCAATACTTAGCTAGGAATGACAATACTACCTATGGCCATGACTTACAGAAAGACTTAGAATGACCCATATGCAATTTTCACACTCTTCTTCAAAAATATAAGAATGACAACAATATTTAAAACAATCAAGTCCCCCCTTGTGACCTCAAGAGTCGACTTAGTAGCACCGAGTCTCCTACTGACTCACCTACTCTAACTAAGAAGCTTAATAACTTCATCTATCCTAAACATGTGCCCTCACAACAAGAAAAATTTTCATTCTCATATAAAATTTCTAGAACCATTGGGACTCAACAAATGCAGGACTCAACAAATGCAATACTCACGCACTCTAAAAAAGAAGTTCATGTACCACCTAGATGTACCATGGGCTAGCCCATACTGTGGAACTGAATAATGTAAGCTCCCTCTGTCTTAGATCATGTAATACTTCCATAGGTTGTAATGTAGGCTGTGGGATGAGTAGGATACATTTAGTTTACAATGACTAACCTCCCTTAAGAATTTTTAATACATCACATAATTCACTCACTTTGTTTTTTCACCCATCTCCACCTAATCTATCAATCTTCATCATCTCAGGCTTCCCTTTTCTTTATGCTTTCAAGAGCCACCACTAGTAAGAGACAATTTTATTCTCTTTCCTTTTCCTTATTTTTCCTTTCTTTTTTTATTTCTTATTTTCATATATATTTTCCTTTTTTTCCTATGATTACTTAATAAGTATTTCTCCTAATGACTCACCATTCTTCATTCTCAAAAGTCTCAATCAACACCCACCACTAGGGATTTTCACGGTTCGGTTTGGTTGGTTTTTAATCAAAACTACAACCAAACCAATTTATATGGTTTTTAAATTCTTAAAACCAAACCAAAAGAAGTAAAATTAAAACCATCGATTTTGTTATTATCGGTTTGGTTGCGGTTTGATTTCGGTTTGTTGGTTTTTTACAAACAAAATTGCAATGAACATAAAAAATAATAATAAAGAGAACAATTCTTAAAAAAGAATGATAAACAGGATCGTAAATATTTTTCTTACATATACAATAGAAAAAAATATTAATAATTCAATAAATACTAAAAATTACATATCATGTTTTGCATATCATTAAGAAAAGCAGAATAATGAAAAATAAATTTATTTGCCGCTAGTCATGCCATCTGCCAAGCTTTTTCTTATTAATGATATTACCCTATCATGAGCAGTTGCATATCATGTTCATATACAAGTCGAAATGATAATACAATCCATCCTCACTTTTACGCATATAAAGTTCTTACCGAGAGCTATGGGCGGACCTAGGCTAGGGAAAGGGCTACCAACTCATACCCCTTCGTGGGAAAGTTACACTATGCATATAGGTAAAAAAAAAATTTTAATGTATATACTATATGTTGAGTTTCCTTAATTTTTTCATCTGTTAACTTATTTATATTTTGATATCCCTTAACAAAATTTTTGGTCCGCCACTGCCGAGAGCCACTAGTTACCGGTGGACAGGAGTGATTATAGTAAATCATATGTAATACAATGATGTGAGAACCTTTTTTTACAACAAATGAATCACCCTGTTTTTACTAAATTGTTGCCTTAACTACTATTCATTTACTCTACTACAAATCTTGTTGAAAAGATATAGAAAACTTGAAATTAAACTATGAAAAATTAAATTATATGTATATTATATCGGTTCGGTCCGGTTATTTTTTATAAAATTAACACCAAACCAAACCAAACATTATCCGTTTTTAAAAATTAAAAACCAAACCACACAAAAGTATCAATTATTTTAATCAGTTTGGTTCGGTTTTCAGTTTGGGTCAGTTTTTTACCAAACCATGAATACCCCTACCCACCACCATATCTATAACTATCAAAGCTCATAAGAATCACAAATGCTCAAAAGAGGTAAACGGGTTCAACATATGATTGATTCAAAACGAAGGGATTCAGCTTGTAATATAGCTGCCAACGAACAGGTTTCACGTTCAAAGGGATAATTAGGATCAATGTTTATTGGTTTGGCAAACAATTTCTAGGTTAACAAAGAAATGCATATATCACTTCCTAAAGTGAGTAAGACACATCATTTTGCTTCGCACGAACTTGCGCAAGTATAGGCATCATAGTGTAGTACAGAACAACAAAGAATTTCACACAGATATTGCACATGATCTACTAAGGATGGTTATATTTTAGCACTCAAATCAAAGAAAGTAAGCATATATTCAAGTGGAGCATATAAGAGAGTTACAAAACCTGAGCTTAGGCGTATACAAGGACACTCAAAGATTATCGAGTCCTAACAATACAATATCATGAAGAATGCATGTAGTCCACGTATTCTGGTCTAAGTATTCATATAAAAAATGCCACAGAGAGAATATCACACGAGTTATCATTCCTACTACTCTAATCCTAAAAAATAAAATTCTAACTTATACCCCGTTCAAACTACATTCCTTGGAAAAGAACCAAGGCACTAAGAAAAATCAAAGGGAATTTTAACATAGATTGGAATACTCTCACCCCACACTTAAAAGCATGCATTGCCCTCGATGAATAAAAATAAAAATAAAGGTGATAGAGAAACTGTCTGGGCTCTAAGCCCGAAGACGATCTTTACGAGTTTCCTTAGGATACTAGGTACTCAAACTTATCCCAAGCAGGACATCATCATTCGATTATACGAGGTTGTGAGCACTCTACACTTAGACTCCAAACTATTCAAAACCTGCAAGATAAAGAAACTCACTAAGTAATATCCTTCAAAACGACAAACCAACAAAAAAATAATCAAGAAAGATTGGGTTCCCCGCAAATACCGCCTGATTTAATGCCTCAACACAATGAAACTAACATCAACACTTTCTCCACGATCTCGAGCTTATGAACTGGATCCCCAATTTTAATTCAAGTTTTTGGTTATGCTCTTGGGATGGTGGTAAGAATCTGAATGGGTCAAGCATCAAATATCACATCTTACTCTTCTTGGCCTTCAACCAAGGAATATGGTCTTGCCTAAACGGCAATGCAAATTCCAGAATGTAAGTGCTACACACCTTTTCCTTTGACTTTTCTATTGGCATCATACTATCCAGATGTATTTGCATGATCCTTATCCTTATATGATAGACCCTGTTCAGATGAACCTTTGACATACATTAGGATATGAGTAATTACATTCCCACAAAGAGCTTGCGGAACAACACTAACATCAACTGAGATGTTGCCTAGTATGTTTGTAAAAATAATATAGCTTGCATCAAATCTTCTATAATATGTACTGACAAGGTACTTCAAAAGTTCCCTCTATTGCATCAAGCGTGAGCTAATTCTTAGTTCCATCGACCTGTTCTATATCGAAAGGTATATCAAAAAGGTGATTATTGCCTGAATCATGTTAACCTATTCAAATTTCGTGTATCTTTGTTTCAAAAAATGTAGAACTCTCATCTCGTGATCGAACAAGGATCAGCTTAGTCAGAATAAGCTGGGCAATGACGTTATCATATTATCCAGCTATGTTTTTATCCAAGAGTTTGATGTGCGTGTTATAACTTTGATTCTGTAATTATGAGATAATGTCTGTGGAGTAGTTTATGAAGGTTGTGGAAGTTCTCTTGTTATCTGCGTAAATCTTGCTTTAGATTTAGACTCGTTCGAGGACGAACGAGAGTTTAAGTGGAGGAGAATGAAACGACCTCGGTCAGTCGTTTCGAAAGTTAAGACTCCGATTGGCGTGCCGATAATTTTAAAATATTCGTAATGTCCATTAGAACCTGTCTGTAAAATTTGAGCTAAATCAGACCGCGTTTGGTAGGCATCGGAAGAAGGTTTCAGTTTTTATTGGCGATAAATATTAAAAAGAGATGTTCGAGCTCGGTTTTGCCGAATGAGCTCCGATTCGAAATCCGAAAGCGCCGTTAGGTTCGTATGATTATTTATGATTTTTGTAAACTTTCGAAAGTGAATTTAGATGTTGTTCGGCTAGTTTCCGCTAAAATGCCGAAAGTTAAATAATTTGACTTTTTCTATTTAAATTCGCATTTTGAGTTTCGGGAACCCGATTTGAGATCCTCCTTCGCGAGTATGTTACATATATTTTGTATAACTCGTATGCAAAAGTTGGAATTATTTCGAATATCGTAGGGCACCGTTTTAATTTTCGTTAAGAAAATTAAAAAAAAAAAGAAGAAAACAAAAAAAAAAAGAAGGAAAAAGACAAAAAAATTTAAAGCAAGGCGGTGGGCTAAGGGATATATTATCCCTTAGCTAAGGTTTCAGTGGGATTAGGAAAACAACAGAAACAAAATGAAAGTGGGAAAGCTAAGATGGAACGGGAAAAAAATGCCAGAAAATAAGAAAAGGGGTCGGAGAAAAGTAGAATTTTCACCCTGAAACATTCAGGTAATGATCCTAATATATTATTTGAGTTTATTACATGTGTTTGAATATGTTTTAACGGTAAAACTTGGAATATCATACATCGTTTTAATAAGTTCAATTAATAGTTTAAAGGGTCAAATGGACCCCGATAATGAAATTGATTATATATTCGTACTCAGTGAGTTATGGGTAACTTATAAATGTAATTTATTTAGGGTTTGGTTATGTGACCATAAACCCTGTACATAGGCCTGGCCTGCGTATTGCGTATCCGAATAGGGTATCGGGTTCCTACCTGGATTGCCCTAAGATGTGAGGAATGAAGCCTTTAGCTAATGTGATATATTTTTCTGCTTATAGAACACAGTGGGATCGTTTGGCAATGAATTCAAAGAATAAAGCGATTGTTGGATAACAATGTTAACTTTGGAACGAGGTAAGTGTTTATATCCATTTGTTTGGAGGCACCCGGCCTCGTGGATTTTCTACCACGTATTCCTTACGTGTGTAGCTGCCGATAGGCGTACTCATTACGCCTTAGCGTTGGATTTACATTCTATATTATATGTTATGTCCTGTTATTGGTATTGCATTGAGAATCTGAGTATTGTACTTTGGCTTTGAGTTGGCATCTACTTCCCGGCTGTCGATGAGAGTCCCGCGCCGGTGAAGGGTTATTATTGCATTCCATTGCATTCATATGCATTATATGTCATTCATATGCATTACATTGCATATCATATTAGGTGCAGGAGTATTCCGCCCCAGGAGCAGGAGGATTCCGCTCCATTGTATCATATTGAGGTTAGGAGGATTCCGCCCCAAGAGCAGGAGTATTCCGCTCTTATGTCAGATATTGAGTGTAGGAGTATTCCGCCTCAGCTTTATATTATATCGGGTGCAGGAGTATTCCGCCCCAGGAGAGTGCAGGAGTATTCCACCTCTGGTTTATATTATATCGGGTGCAGGAGTATTCCGCCCCAGGAGCAGGAGTATTCCGCTCTGGTTGGTTATCAGATTGGATTCCCCTCGAATGCAGGAGTATTCCGCTTCGGGATGGGACTACGGGCACATGTGACCCTTCGCATCATATTTCATTTCATTTCATTTCATTCCATCTCAATTCATATCATTGTGTAGACTTACAGTACATGACTACTGTTCTGCTTATATGTGCATTGCATATTTGTTGATATATTTTTGGCACGCATCCTTGGTTGAGTTTATAAGTTTCTTACGTCTTTCCGGTTGTTATCTGGCTCTGTCTTTTTATAATTTAAATAAGAGGAATTTTATTTATCTGTTTCTCCTCCCTGGCTAGCTATCCTATTCTTTGAGGTGGCTAGTCTGCCCCACTTATTGAGTCCTTTTGACTCACCCTTGTTTGTTGTTTGTTTCTTGTCTATCTATTTCGTTTCGGCAGGTTCGCTCCAGGATTGAGTACGCCACATTGTGAAGGAGCGAAGACGACTTCAGCTGTCAGGGTGAGCCAGCTTTTATTCTGGATGGCCACCAGTTTTATGTTTATTATTTCAGTTGCATATTGCTCCCTTCAGGAGGTATTTGTCTTCCTCTGTACTCTTAGATGTCTAGTCTGGATAGCCCTAAACTTAGGGCTATCCAGAGTAAAATTATGGTTGAGGTATATCCCCTTAACCATAGGTATATCCCCTTAACCAGAGTAAAATAATTTTCAATATTCAAAGTTGTTTGATTCAAAATGAAATAAAAACACCTTCAAATAATGATCCTAAAAGGGCTAGTTAAAAGCAATAAATAAAAGTGTAGTCTTTTAGGTGTACAGAAGACTATATAATGTCTATTCCTAGAAGCCTAGAAAGCTACCATATTTTATGGTAGTCAACATTATCTTTAAGAATTCTAGGAAACACTAAGAAACTAACTCCACTCATTCACACTTAGACCAGCTCCATACGTTCACACTAGAGCTTCTAGAAGTCCTAATTTGGGCTGTTAAACTTCTTCTTTTGCGGGGCAGATCTTTGGCTCCAATCTAAACCCTCTTGGCCTTCAATTCGGATCACTTTGGCTTGAACAGTTGGGTCGTCACCATGGCTATTTGGACTGCATCAGTATCCTACCCGTCCCGCAACCACATTACAATCTATAAAAGTCCTACATGATCTTAAACTGATTGAGTTTGCTTTATTCGAGTTCTATACCACAACCAAGCCTATGATATAGCTAGTATGGTACATGAACTTCTTTTTGAAAGTGAGTGAGTCTTGCATTCGTTGAGTCCTAATGTTTCTGAAAACTTTATTCGAGGATGGACAATTTTCTTGTTATGAGGGCACGTGGTTTATGAGGATAGGTGAAGTTATTAGGCTTCTCACTAGAGTACGTGAGTCAGTATGAGAGTTTGTACTACTGAGTCGACTCTTGAGGTTAGGAGGTCACGAGAGGGAACTTGATTTTTTTAAATATTATTTACATTAGTATATTGACGATGAATAGTGTGGAAAGTGCATATGCACCGTTCTAAGTCTTCATACCATGGCCATAGGTAGTGTCAATATTCCTAGCTAAGTCTAGGTTTTGCTCGAGGATGGCCAAAGATTCAAGCATGGGATATTGATATTCGGCGAGAACAACATATTTAGAGCCTTCTTATGCCTCATATTTGTGTCCTTTATGCATTGATTAAGTCTAAATCTTAGCATTTTTGAGATTATTATGTGTATTTGATTGTGCAGGAATACATATTGAAGGAAATTGAGAGATCTGGAGCTAAAATGAGAAGAAGCGGACCTTCGAAGTTGAGTAAAAGCACGAGACCAGACCGCAAATGAAGGTGAGGACATAAATCGAGAGAAAAACTTAACAAGTAGTAAAAGAACCATACTGCACTGCACCATGGGAATGTAATTACTCATATCCTAATGTATGTCAAAGGTTCATCTGAACAGGGTCTATCATATAAGGATAAGGATCATGCAAATACTTCTGGATAGCATGATGCAGACCAGGAATGATCTCCAGACTGAACATCTACTTTAGGGTATTGTCTTTTAATTGGAAATATTATGACTTGACAAAGTAAAAATAAAGGAGACACGTAGTTGGACCATGAGCTGAGGCAGAATACCAGCAACAAAGTTGATTACATGAGCGCTTACAACGCTAAATTAACCTCTCAAGGAGTTAAGGTGTGAAGAAGATATGCCAATAATGGATGGACGACAAGCTGCACCTAGATCTTTAACTCTAAATTTTTCATGAAGTAAAACAACGTCAGTATGAGGATCCAGTTTTGGTTGAATACAAACAGATAGCCAGAAGAAAAACGGAGTCACCATACAGGGATACTACAGACGGTGTTCTCATGTATAAAGATAGACTTTGTGCTCCTGATGTTGCAAATTTACGTGGACAGATTATGATAGAGGCACATTGTTCTAAATACACTGTTCATCCAGGTTCGACTAAGATGTACCATGATCTTGAGCAGATTTATTAGTGGGATGGAATGAAGTGTGACATAGCAGAATTTGTGGCTCAATGTTCTAATTGCCAGCAAGTTAAAGTCGTGTCATCTTTCCAGACTTTATGCTTTCAGTAGATAGGTACGTATATATGATCAGGTTGCCAGCTTATCTCAGTCATTAATAGATATTAGTAGGTTTAGCAATGATCGACACTCATTTTAGATTTCTGCCGTGGCCTTACTTTGGTTCGTGAGAAAAGTGGTATCAACTCCTCGGAGATTTAGTATTACCATTCAGTATTTGGAGGAAGACTCCTCCACTTAAAGCACAAACTCCTGCAGCTATTTAGATAGGAATATTCATCCTCGCACAACCTGCTGAATTAAGAAAGACTTAGCTAAAACAGAATACGACTCCGACCTGAGCTACCAACTACCCTTTCGAGTTGCCAAACAGCTTCAACTCTCAAGTTGACAACTCCATACCTTTGTCGTAAACACCACCGCCTGATGGATGGTACTTCTATATAAAAATTTCGGCACAGTTTCCCCTGAAACTGGATGATCCGCAAAACAGAACCAGCACTATACTATACATGGGAATGGATACCCGGATAAACTGATATCCAAAACAATAATATGCTTACCCGGTTACAATAACACGTACTCTGGCTCAACACAGGGAACATCACAAGCGGCTACCAACTGCCCAAGCTTACCGGTGCCGAACAAAGAAGAAATAGAAATGGACCGAGGATAGAAATAATCAGAGCTTCAGGAAGCTCATCTTCTTATTTGCTTGGCTACCAAAGCTAGACTACTTCCAAGTCAAAGTAGCCCAAGAATCGCAATTAAAGAGAGAGACATTAAATGAGTTTTATGGAACATCTATGCCAACTCATCCTTCCAATAAGAAGGAAACTCTGACAATTTACTAAAACCCTTTTATAACTAAGACAAGCTCATAGAATAACATGACTCTACTAGAATCTCGAACCAAGAGGAGACACATAGATCGAGCATTACTTACTAGCCATTTTACACCGGAAGAAACAACGACACTTCCTGATGGTGACGAATAAGAATCCCATCATCCTACCAACACTGATTTCCGAGGAGAGAGGTAAAATGACTTGACATAATAACACAAGGTGCATAACAGGATGCCAAGCAGGCAATAGCAATACTCACCATCAAATCTCTTATATTTAGATCAGATAAACTAGTAGGGTCTCATAAATTCCAGGAATAAATCGTATCAGAAACTCACCCCTCTACCGCAACCGATTCTTAATTACGACAAAATCCAAGGAAACCGTCGAAACATGATAAGACACACCATTTCCAGATCGATCAAAAGAATAAATCTTACTCACATTTAAGAGAAGAAGAAATACTTGGGTCTACTACATCGGATGCCTCAGCATCCTGCCAGCAGTTCAGTGAACTGCCTCTGCGGCTGAGCTGAGCCGGTACCCTGATAATCACCTTTTGAAGAACCACTACCACCACGCTCTCAACCTCTACTGGATGGTGGAATGTCTTTTGCCGATTGAGATCTAAATGAAATTCCCTGCGACTGCGCCAAATGCCTAATGACGAGAGAAAAGACGACTTGTCCACTTGTCGGAGTAAGGGAAAACTCCTCAAAGGATAATCAGACTCACGATGATGATAACACATTTTTAGTGAAAATGGAAGCTGGACAGATTGTTGATGGCTATAAAGAGAAAACTGTGTCTGATCTTGACGAACTACTGGGGCACTCTGAGAATCGCGTGACACAAGCTGAGATAACCTGGAAGGTGACCTCCCAAAATAATCAGAACTTTTACCTCCAAATGAGGTACCATGGTTACCCACCAGGGCCGTGGGATCTCTTACTTTCCCGCTCTAACTCTTCCCGCTCTAACTTATGGTATGCCTCGAACCTTCGGGCAATATTAACAACAACATCAAATAAAATCCGGACCGCAATATCTCGAGCCATCTGGGATTTCAAGGAAAAATAAAGGTCATCAATCAATCTCTGAATCTCTTGAAAGGCTCATGGACTAGTTCTAATGCATATTCAGCCATTCTATAGAAATCAATCTCATATTCTGAAGCACCAACAGGCTAACCGACAGGCTACCCTGTCCAATCCACTCAAACTGGCAATACTTTTCATCTCGCTCGCTACTCGAAAGGAACTTTCCACGAATCTAGAAGTAAAACCAAACATAGTTAGCTAATAAGAGAGCGGCCCACCAATTCAAGGCTGGACCCTGAAACTGGAAAACAGAATAATCAACACCATACCGCTCGATATAATCAAGAGCCTGAAGGATACGCTGACATCATTTTAATTAAAAAAATTTAAGCAGGGATTATCTGATGCATGGCTTAAGAATATCGGAAGGTTCAATTGGGTAAAATAATGCAGCCTCTTCGGACACTCGGACCGAACTGATACCTCGGCTGGCTAACAAGTCAGAACAATTAGAGGTACAACACATACTACCTCTGGAATATAATTTACTGCAGCAATATTAAGAACCAGAAAAGGAGCTCCCTGAGATCGAACGTCTGCACATGCGGCAACCTGATAGGCTGCCCAGCGAATAATAGGTTATTGTGGTATCTGCGTTGCCAAGATTCTTGTAAAAGCATCGTAGAGAGCCAAGGGAACCACAAGGCTCTGCTCCCTTGCCCATCACAAGCTCGTACTGCTAGGACCTCCATAACTAGATCGTCAATACGATAAAAAACTCTCGGGATTTCATCAGTGCTAACCCTAGGCTAGCCTGCTTTGTCTTGAACTCATATCGCTTGCTGATTCGTCGCACGAGGGTTCACAATTACCACGAAGGAATTAACGAATTAACGAAAATACTCTTGAATCCTAGACCGACGCACGATCAGAAATGAAGGAAGTGAAACTTCCTAAATGCCATCATAGCCTCTCGTAGATAAGTACAGACGTCTAGGTACCCATCACCGAGACTCTACTAGGCACTGTCTTAGTCTGGATAGACTCTAAACTGGGCTCTGATACCAACTGACATGACCCAGAATCCGGTTAGGCCGTGCGGGCACCCGACATCCTCCCCTAGACCCGTCGGGCGAACCCTTACCAATTAAATCAGGAAAATAAAAATAACAATTTACAAATAAGGACAAAACTTAAAATAAAAACACGGACATACTGATACCTCTAAGCTGTACAAAAGAAATTATAGCTGACTACCCAACATGCTAGGTTTAGGGCTATCCAGACTAGACATCTAAGAGTACAGAGGAAGACAAATACCTCCTGAAGGGAGCAATATGCAACTGAAATAATAAACATAAAACTGGTGGCCATCCGGAAAAAAAGCTGGCTCACCCTGACAGCTGAAGTCGTCTTCGCTCCTTCACAACGTGGCGAACTCGATCCTGGAGCGAACCTGCCGAAACGAAATAGATAGACAAGAAACAAACAACAAACAAGGGTGAGTCAAAAGGACTCAATAAGTAGGGCAGACTAGCCACCTCAAAGAATAGGATAGCTAGCCAGGGAGTAGAAACAGATAAATAAAATTCCTCTTATTTAAATTATAAAAAGACAGAGCCAGATAACAATCGGAAAGACGTAAGAAACTTATAAACTCAACCAAGGATGCGTGCCAAAAACATATCAACAAATATGCAATGCACATATAAGCAGAACAGTAGTCATGTACTGTAAGTCTACACAATGATATGAATTGAGATGGAATGAAATGAAGTGAGATGAAATGAAATGAAATATGATGCGAAGGGTCACATGTGCCCGTAGTCCCATCCCGAAGCGGAATACTCCTGCATTCGAGGGGAATCCAATCTGATAACCAACCAGAGCGGAATACTCCTGCTCCTGGGGTGGAATATTCCTGCACCCGATATAATATAAACCAGAGGCGGAATACTCCTGCACTCTCCTGGGGCGGAATACTCCAGCACCCGATATAATGTAAAGCTGAGGCGGAATACTCCTACACTCAATATCTGACATAAGAGCGGAATACTCTTGCTCTTGGGGCGGAATCCTCCTACCCTCAATATGATACAATGGAGCGGAATCCTCCTGCTCCTGGGGCGGAATACTCCTGCACCCAATATGATATGCAATGTAATGCATATGAATGACATATAATGCATATGAATGCAATGGAATGCAATAATAACCCTTCACCGGCGCGGGACTCTCATCGACAGCCGGGAAGTAGATGCCAACTCAAAGCCAAAGTACAATACTCAGATTCTGAATGCAATACCAATAACAGGACATAACATATCATATAGAATGTAAATCCAAAGCTAAGGCGTAATGAGTACGCCTATCGGCAGCTACACACGTAAGGAATACGTGGTAGAAAATCCACGAGGCCAGGTGCCTCCAAAGAAATGGATATAAACACTTACCTCGTTCCAAAGTTAACATTGTTATCCAACAATCGCTTTATTCTTTGAATTCATTGCCAAACGATCCCACTGTGTTCAATAAGCAGAAAAATATATCACATTAGCTAAAGGCTTCATTCCTCACATCTTAGGGCAATCCAGGTAGGAACCCGATACTCTATTCGCATACGCAACGCAGGCCAGGCCTATGTACAGGGTTTATGGTCACATAACCAAACCCTAAATAAATTACATTTATAAGTTACCCATAACTCTCTGAGTACGAATATATAATCAATTTCATTATCGGGGTCCATTTGACCCTTTAAACTATTAATTGAACTTATTAAAACGATGTATGATATTCCAAGTTTTACCGTTAAAACATATTCAAACACATGTAATAAACTCAAATAGTATATTAGGATCATTACCTGAATGTTTCAGGCTGAAAATTCTACTTTTCTCCGGCCCCTTTTCTTATTTTCTGGCATTTTTTTCCCATTCCATCTCAGCTTTCCCACTTTCATTTTGTTTCTGTTGTTTTCCTAATCCCACTGAAACCTTAGCTAAGGGATAATATATCCCTTAGCCCACCGCCTTGCTTTAAATTTTTTTGTCTTTTTCCTTTTTTTTTTTTTTTTTTTTTTGTTTTCTTCTTTTTTTTTCTTTACGAAAATTAAAACGGTGCCCTACGATATTCGAAATAATTCCAACTTTTGCATACGAGTTATACAAAATATATGTAACATACTCGCGAAGGAGGATCTCAAATCGGGTTCCCGAAACTCAAAATGCGAATTTAAATAGAAAAAGTCAAATTATTTAACTTTCGGCATTTTAGCGGAAACTAGCCGAACAACATCTAAATTCACTTTCGAAAATTTACAAAAATCATAAATAATCATACGAACCTAACGGCGCTTTCAGATTTCGAATCGGAGTTCATTCGGCAAAACCGAGCTCGAACATCTCTTTTTAATATTTATCGCCAATAAAAACTGAAACCTTCTTCCGATGCCTACCAAACGCGGTCTGATTTAGCTCAAATTTTACAGACAGGTTCTAATGGACATTACGAATATTTTAAAATTATCGGCACGCCAATCGGAGTCTTAACTTTCGAAACGACTGACCGAGGTCGTTTCATGTTCTTAGGATTTCCTTCTTAATTTGGTGTTGGTTTAGTGATATTAAAAATCTGGGCATTAAGATATTTGTTTTGATATCACTTGTGAGGTGAGAAGGTGAAGAGTCTTTTTGAGTATTCTTGAAGTTCTTCATCATATTCATCCAATCATGTAATAAAGTATTATTTGATCCAAAATTTTGGTCCAAAATTTTATGTTTGTTGTTAAGGACTCTCTAAAATGCTCCTTTGTAGTCTTTCATAATGTGTGTCTGAAATCTAATGTGAATTGGTTGAAGTTGAATTAAAGTGTTCTTGAAGACATTCATGTTGTTCATCTAGTGCTCATCCAATCTTCATATTTGTTCTTGGAAGACATGTTAAATTGATTTTTTTGATCTGAAATTAGCATTAAAGGAAGTCAAAAATAAGTTTTTTGGGTATGTAAAATGGTGTAGAGGCGAACGAAGAGTCAAGCCAATAATAGGTACAAGTTCCCTAGTCAGTTCTTTGGGAGACTAAAATTCACCTTGGGAAAAGAGTGTCGAGGGTCCTAATCATCTCTTGGGAAAAAGAGAAGTCAAGTGTGCAGGTTCCAAGTCATATTTTGGGAAGACAAGAAGCTGTCATTGAAACTTGTAGTAATTAAAATCCAAGACCAATTGGTCAAAGGAGATTAATTAGTGAGACTTAGGGGAGGGGGATTCCTTGCCCGTTTTTTTGAAGGGGGTTGAGAAGCTTCTTTATCGTTTCTTTGTGAAGTTACTTCTAACTAGTATCTATTGAGTAATTACATACTCAAAGTTTACTAAGTCTTGATCTATAAATTTTTTAATGCTAATTCCTTTCAAGCTTTTCTCGTTTTAATTCGTAGTTACTCATTTTGACTCAAGTGTGCCATATTTAAAGAGTCGTCCGACTATAGAGTCCCATAACTTTACTCTAATCCTAAAGTGGTAGCGTCTCTTCTATAATTTGTGGAGATTGAAAAGAGTTGGTCAATTCCGAAGAAGCTAAGTGATACTAGTTTGAGTGAAGCAAACCTATTGCATACTTGAGCAAACTAAGTGCCACAACAAATAAAGTGAGGGAGTGATAAGGTGATTTCTAACGCTTAACCTTTTTTTTGGGAGCTTTATTCTGCATATATGATGTCGGGAGAGAATATTGGTACGGAGGCATAAGGTGAAATGACTATAGCTGACCTTGTGGCTGAAATGAGAAATATGACCACTCAACTTAGAGGAGTGGAAGAAAAAGTTTAATCCTTTGAACAAGGGAGAACACCATTATTTCAAAGGGAAGAAGAAAAAAGAGTGCCTAAGCCAACGTTTCACCAAATTAAGGCGAACTTTTGTGGGTATAATGGCTTTTAACTTGAGCTTGACGATTTGTGTGATGCCATATTCATTTCTCCTTATGCGGCTGATTGGTTGAATTTGACTTGGGTGAGAAAAAGATACCCAAATCGCTATAATAGGTATAAATTTGAGTGGATGGTCAAGGTGATAAGATCTCATGAATATTATCATGAAGCGGTCCAATGTGATGTATTTCCCACATGTCACTTATGCTTTGGACAACCATGATTTCAAGATCACGATGTTCCATGTATAGAAGATTGGATAAAGTATGTCGTGGACAAGGATGGATGGCCTCTCTTGCGATTCCTACTTCTGAAATAAAACCCCAATAATGCATATGTAATATCCATGCCTACAGAGAAGTGTAATGCCAAAAAAAGGGGAGAGCTGGATCAAATGAAGTAAATGGGCTGCCACAAGAAAAATGAGAGAATGAACAAAAGTGGAATTGAAAAGAATATGAGAGAAAAGCAAGAAGAAACGGAAAAGAATGAGGGGGAGTAAATTCTCTACTCTAAAACTCACAATCTTTCTTTTTTCTCTAGTTGTTTAAATTTTTTTGTAGGAACCATTGGGAGCAAGCAGGAGAGTGAGTCAAAATTTTGGAAACTTATCAAGAGGATGCAATAATCCCAGAAGATGCAATAATCCCAGAAGAGTAGATTTGTTAAACTTAAAGGTAAAAGGAACCATTCTTGTGAACGTGAAGCTAAGTCGGCTAAACTCAATACTTTAGATGATAATATTAAGCATGATGATTGTGTGAGTATGAGTAAAGAATTATCTTGTGTGGAGCTTAAATCTTCTTTGCCTTTGTTATGAAAAATTGAACAAAGTTTGTGAAGAAACACTAGTTGTTCTTTATTACACTATTGAATTGAAACTTTCTGTGAGTTTAATATGATGCCAACTAGTGTTGACACTTGTGTTGAGGGTCTTAGTGAAATACCAATTCTTTGCTTGATAGAGGCGAAAAAAAATTTCATGGTATAGGAGTGGTCATTGATAATCCTGAATTTGACACGGGAATTGAAAATGTGGTTTCATCTTTGAGTTTTCCTAGTGTTGATTCTGAACATGGTAATGAAATTGACGCTAGTGATGAACTAGATCATGTGGAAATGAATGATGATGTGAACTTAAGTGAGACTTTTTTCGTAAATTTATTTACCTGGAGAAGCTTGTTTGTTTAGAGATGAGTTTGAGAATCCTTGTAATGGAGCTAACTCCTCGTTGCAAAATAGTTCACTTGTTGAAAGGCGTTGTCCTGAAAATAAAAGTGTGGGTTGTTGCTTAAATGCTATTTCTTCTTTGTGTTGTGTAAATATTGGCGTTATGCTTGATTGTATTCATATCCAAAAGAGAGCTTATTTTTGAGGAAACCATTGATGAAGTTAACTTAAGTAGCACCTTTCTTTACTACTTGTTTTCATACGATGAGGGTTATAATTCAATTGTAAGTCTAAGTGATGTGGAGAACATAAGTTATAACCTTGAGTGTGCTAGATATGAAGGCAGCACTCTTGATGAGAATTTTGGATTTATTGAGAAACTCTTTGATAATGAAGATCAATTTGAGGATGAATTCTCACTTGAGGCTGATATTGAGTTGGAATCTCTAGGTGTGTTAAGGCTTAAAACAAAGAGGAAAGTACATTGGTGGATGCCACTCCTAATGTCTATTACTTTAGTCATTTTGATCCTTACATGGAGTACATACTTGGGATAGGCTATACCGAATTCCATAGCTTGAAATGTGAAAATGATGCATTTGAGTCTTGGTGCAGTAGTCATGAGCTTAGACGTAAAATTCTTCCTTTTGATAAGTTTGCTTGCTTATTTTAATTTTGTGTGAGATCTTGTCAAAGAAAATGACATGAGAGGGATGAGAAAGCTGGTCACCACACATGGTTTGATCCATTCACTTTTTAGGATTGAGGATGATACATATTCTTATCTCACGATTCATCCTTCTCTAGAGTACTCTTTTGATAATAGGATACATCATTGTCACTCTTGATCTATTATTATTACTCATTATTTTCCCACTAATCAATTGTTACTATCTTGATCTTGTTCCAAACAATGTTACACTATAAAATGTTGAAACAACAGATTATTTGTGGCCTATTAAATAAAATCTAGTTGGTAACAAAATTACGGAATTTAGGTTACACATTTAGGGATATTCTTAATTTAGCAACACCAAATCAACATACCCGCCTTGTGGAGATAGGGAGAGTAGAAAGCAAGAAGATGCTAGAAGGAAAACTTTACCCTGGCATGGTTCACCAAATGATCTAATACAACCACCAATGAACATACGGAGGGGCCTACTTGACCCAGGCAGATATTGTATTGGCGGCATATCTCTTCAACGTTCGAATGAACACGCTCGTTGGGACTCAGAGTGAAAGGGTACGTGTGGACCATCGACTAACCAGCACAATGGGAGGAAATTCTCTCTTCAGCAGAAGGGATAATGATGTCTATTACTTCAGGCCAGTTACAATCAAGTCTAATACGAGTTATGTCATCCCTCACAACCGCAGACAGATAGAACTCAATAGAAAGGTTGCTATTTCTACCTGCCTGCTTGGGTGTCTGACCTTGCATTCGGCTATCACCTTCAAAGTTAAAGGTTGCAGGAAGATAACTAAGGCTCTAAAGTTTACGGGGAGGAATTTGGTCCTTGTACAATCTTAGGATAGAATTATTGTTAAAGTTGGAAGAAGTTTTGTCTTTCGAAGGAAAGCTCTCAAAGCTATTTGAAGATCGGTAAAAAGCCTCTGTAATTATGGTGTATATATACACGCCTAAGATGATTCTTAAATAGGAAGCTGAACATTCTTGGTCACGTAGGATCATAATTATGAGAGACCATGATTTTTGCAGTTTACGTGATATGTATCCCCATAATCACGGGATATGAACATAACAATGGCAGCATTGGAAAGATACGTGAAAAAACCCCCTCCAATCACGGAGGTACACGTCATTGTACTGAAGAATTTGAATTCAATGCAACGCATGTGAAGAGACATGGGATGAGTATCGGTAAAATCATACCTTTAATATTAATCAAAAACTAGATATTTACAAAATGAAATGGAAGGTGGTTTATATAGACAATACTAAGGGCAAAATAGTAAAACGGTCACAGGCGACCAATAAGAATAAGCCATGCAGGGCTGAGTAAGTTAAGTGTTCGGACATTCCTTTAGTCGAACACTTCAATTCGAACACTTGAGCTCGGACGCTCTCCCGTCAGTTGGTTATTTTCTTTACTGTTCAGCATCGATGTTGAGTGTTCGGTTGTGTGTTCGGTTGCTCCCTTCTTCGGGCTCAAGCTTATAGATGAAGCCTTCGAATCTTGAGCTCGACCAATCAACTTCGGAACGAGTGCTTCCTCCCGACCACGCCAGCTGAATGTGCACATCGTGCATGAGTTTGGCTTGGCTTCGTGTCACTGGCCTCGATGGAGAGAATGTCTTATCAACAGGGAGTTGGGCTGCATCATCCTCCCCTTTTTGAGAAGATTTTGTCCCCAAAATCGAGCCCTCTTCAGTCTCCGATGCTTGGCCTACAACACAAGGAGTTAAGTCAGCAACATTAAAGGTGTTGGACACGTTATACTCACCAGGGAGGTCGATCACATAAGCATTGCTGTTGATCTTGCTCAGCACTTGAAACAGATCATCCCCTCGAGGAGCCAACCTTCCTTTCCTTTGGTTTGGAAATCGTTCATTTTGGAAGAGAACCCAAACCCAATCTCCCCTCTTTAACTCAAAATTCTTGCGCCCTTCTTTTTCTTCTATGCCACTTTGGAATAAGCTTCCTCGAGGTTCTTCTTCACCTTGGTATGCAACTCGATCAAAGCAGTGGCTCGACGAGTACCTTAAAAATCAATAATAGAATCTCGAGGCAATGGGGTTAAATCAAGTGGAATTAAAGGGTTAAAATCATACACATATTCGAACGGAGTCATTCCAATCATTTGATGCATAGTTCGATTGTATACAAATTCCATCACGGGCAAACGATCAGCCAGTTTCCAACCTTGCCTTTGGTCATAGCTCGAAGCAGAGCTCCTAAGGTTCGGTTGACTACTTTGGTCTGTCCATCAGTCTGAAGATGGTGAGAATAGTAACTTGGTACCAAGGGCACCACATAGACATTTCCAAAAATGACTCAAGAATTTTGAGTCTCGATCAGTCACAATTGTACGAGGCACACCATGCAATTTCAACACATTAGAAATAAATAAAGTAGGTACATGTTGTGCATCATCACATTTCTTGCAAGGAATAAAGTGAGCTATTTTGGAAAAATGGTCGACTACGGCAAAGATGCTATCATGTCCACCTCCGACCTCGGTAACCCCATAACAAATCCATGGATATATCAACCCACGGTCGATTAGGAACAGGTAATGGAGTGTACAAACCATGAGGGTTGGACCTCGATTTAGCTTTCTTGCAATCTATACAAGCATTGTAAAGCTTTTCCACATCTCTTTGCATTTTTTGCCAATGGAACTGCTCGGTCAAGATTCCAAGAGTTTTTTCGATACCGAAGTGTCCCATCAGGCCTCCAGAGTGAGCTTCTCGAACCAAAAGCTCTCTCCACGATGACACAAAACCCTCCCATTCTTGAAGAGGTAGCCATCGTGCCAATGATATTTCTCAACCCTTCGGCTACTCAAGATTGTGTCACGGACGCTTTTCATCTTGGGATCATCTTCATATATCGATTTGATGCTTTCGAATCCCATGAGCCTCGAGGCGAGAGTGGTTGCTAAGGCAAATTTCCTCGATAAGGCATCGTCCACAATATTGTCTTTTCCATTTTCGTAATGAATTACATAGGAAAAGCTCTCAATGAATTCCACCCACTTGGCATGTCTTCGGTTTAATTTCTCCTGGCCTCGGAGATGTTTCAAAGACTCATGATCACTTTAATCACAAACTCTCTCGGCCACAAATAATGCTGCAAATAGGCGAGTGCTCGAACGAGGGTATACAACTCCTTGTCATGCGTAGAGTAATTCAAGGTTGCACTCTTAAGCTTTTCGCTGAAGTAAGCGATCGACTTCGATTGTTGCATAAGCACTCCTCCGATCCTAACTCTGGACGCATACATTCAACCTCAAACGCTTTGCCGAAGTCAGGGAGTTGCAACAATGGGGCAGAGCTAAGCCTCCATTTCAACTCTTGGAAAGCCCTTTCTTGGGACTCTCCCCATACAAACGGATGGTATTTCTTTACCAATTCGGTTAAAAGAGCTGCCACAGTGCTAAAGTCACGAACAAACCTTTGGTAAAAGCTAGCTAATCCATGGAAGCTATGAACTTGTGAAACCGAGGTTGGAGTCAGCCAATCTTTGATAACCTCGACTTTGGACTCATCAACTTAAACACCATTAGCACTCACAACGAATCCTGCAACATTACACGCTCAACACAGAAGGCACACTTTTTGAAGTTAGCATATAACTTCTCTTCTCTAAGGTTTTCAAGCAGTAGCCTTAAGTGTTCGACATGTTCATCCATAAATTTACTATAAACAAGTATGTCACCGAAGTAAACAACAACAAACTTATTTATGAATGGCTTTACCACATGGTTCATCAAGCACATGAATGTGCTCGGTGTGTGTGAGAGGCCAAAAGGCATCACTAACCATTCATAGAGACTGAATTTGGGCTTGAATGCAGTTTTCCACTCATCTCCGAGTTTCATTCGAATTTGGTGGTAAACGGACCTAAGGTCTATTTTCGAAAAGCATGAAGAACTACTTAACGCATCTAGCATGTCATATAATTGAGGGATAGGATGACGATACTTTACCGTGATTTTTTTGACTGCTCGGCAATCAACACACATTCGCCATGTTCCATCTTTCTTCGGGACAAGGATAACAGAAACGGCGCAAGGACTCAAGCTCTCTGGAACAAGACCGTTGTTCGGAAACTGATCTACCTGCCTTTGGAGCTCTTTGGTGCTTTCAGGATTACACCGGTATCCAGGCTTGTTGGGGATTTGATACCCTGAAACGAAGTCAATTTAGTGCTCGATTCCTCTCAATGAAGGCAATCCACCTGGCATTTCTTCGGGAAACATGTCTCCGAAGTCCTGCAAAACACTTTGAACAGCATTAGGCAAAGCGTTATCATTAGAGAAATCATCGTTAGAGATTAGAAAGATACCCTATTGCACGAGGCAAATCATCAACTGACCGTTGTCGTTGCCTCATAGGTACTCACCCGGTTGCATGATTGCACAAATATTATTTACCTCGGGTGGTGAATTTCTGTCTTCGGCCATAATTTTTGTCCCAACCGGAGACTTAGCTTTTGCCACTTCTTTCAGTTCTTCATTCTTTTATATTTCTCGTTGACTTGTTTCAGAGACAATGGTTTGAGTTTGAAACCTTCACCTCCGAGCTTAGCAGTGTAAGTGTTGGACTGTTCGTTATGTATAACTGACCGATCATACTGCCATGGTCGACCCAATAGAAAATGACAAGCTTGCATCGGTATCACATCAAACATCATCTCATCTTGATATTCTCCCACTTTGAACTTGATCCACACTTGCTTGACAACCTTCAATTCCCCACACTCATTCAACCATTGTAATCGGTAGGGATGAGAGTGTTTTGAGGTAGGTAATCCTAATTGTGAAACCAAGGTTTTGCTCACCACATTTGCACAACTACCCGAATCAATGATCACCGAACAAACTTTCCCCTCACTCGACACCTTGCATGGAAAAGATTTTCTCTTTGGTTGTCATCTTCTTCAAGAGTCATGCATCTGAAATTTTTTCGAACCACAAGAAATATTTTTGGATGGTCAGCTTCGGCTTCTTCACGACCATCAACATTCTCAGCTCGGTCAATCTCCTCGACATTTTCGTCCACGGTGTCACTTGCTAGCTCATGGATTGTTCCATCTTCGAGCAAACACATAACTTTGCGAGTTGGACACTATTTTGCCATGTGACCATAACCATTGCATTTATGACACTGAATATTCGAAGCACTAGGAGTATTGGGTTGAACTTTACCTCCCATCTCTCTTGGTTGGTTAATGGTCACTCCTCTTTCGAAGGGTCTCTTCTGATCTTGACCAGTGTTGACACTAGCTGGATTCGGACTTTTCCATTTTTTACCTTAGTTCAGTGGAGTCGAAGTAGTGACTCCTCGGTACCGGTTTTCTTTGTCATCCTTCACCCATTTTTCAGCTTCGATGGCTGCATGAAACTCATCTTCCAATATTTGATACACATGCAACCTCAATTGAGATGACACATCTCAAGTCAAGCCATTTTTTAATCGAATAATGGCTTGTTCATCATCTTCTTCCAAGAGCCAATCGAATTCTTTCAAACTCATCATATTATTCTTGAACCGATTTGGACCCTTGTTTCAACTCGAAGATCTTTCGAAGTTGTTCTTTCCGATATTTGGCATTCACATACTTAGCATTCATTGCTCTCTTCAACTGCATCCATGTTGTGACCTCGAGATAAGCATTTGATGCCGGGCAATCCGTCACGAGACCCTTCACTCGGAGTCAAGCCAAGAAGGTCCAAGAGGTGCATTTACACTTGGAGAGGAAAGGACTCGAAGATGGAAGCAATTGGAAGCCGTTCCTGATGATCAAGGCTCAGACTCCCCGCCTAGAAGGCCCAAGCGCTCCACCTGAGGCCTAGGCGCCCCGCCCAAGATACACAAGGGCCAGGCGCTCCGCCTAAGGACCAGGTGGTCTGACTAGCACACCCCACTGGTCAAAAATGTGCTCCACCTAAAGATGGGGTGCTCCGCCCGGATTGCTGAAGGGCGAGATTTTGGTTGTCCTTTTTACTGTTTTGGCCCTGTGTGGTCTATTTACTTAAAGCCTAACATGTGGGCATTTTAGACCTTTTACCAAAGCTTGGGAAAATATTATAAATACCCCAAGTCTAGCATATTTTATTAGTTAGTCTATTTTGAATGTTGAAAAATTGAGAGCAATGCTCCTTTGTTGAATGAAAACCTTTGTTGGGACTTGAATCTCCTAGTGGATGCTAGTTAACCTTTAACCCCGCCCCGATCATTCTATTTGCGAGTTCCAAGTATGACTCGAGGGTAGTTGCATAGCGTTAGGAAACTCTTGACCCAAATCAAGGGTTTCACGGAACAAGTTCTTCGTGGATACCTCGTAGGGAGTTCGAGACGAGTCTCGCTCCTATCTTATTTTATTTACGCATTTTCCCTGCATCATTTTGGTATCAAAGCAAGGCTCGGGATTTGTTTTTACAAACCATCGATCCTTGTTCATCGTGCCTAGTATCTTTTCTCTTTAGTTTCTTGTGTTTTATGTTATTAGAAAGAAGAAAATACAAAAAAAATGAAAAAGTTGAAAATCCAAAAATTTGGCATATCTTGTTGGTGTGATTGATTCTTGATATGGGTGTTATTGGAGATTGCTCCTTGTTGAAAACTCGTCGTTTTGATACCTAAATCTCGTGGTTTGGATTGGTGTTACGGATTTTGAAAATTTGAAATCCCCAATTTTTCTTAAACCCTTGAAAACCCTTGTTCTTGAGCTTGTGACTTGATTCTTGGATTTGGTTGATTGTTGGTTTTGAATTTGATATCGGGGTTTGATCTAGATTGAAAAACAAACGATTTGGTACCAATTTTGTGAGATTTGGAGTTGTATAACACCAAAATTGAAGAATCAAAACCCATTTGAAAACCCTTTTTGAAATCCACTTTGAATCTTTGAATGATGATTGTGCTTTGATTGTTGAATGTTTATGGGTGAAATTCATTGGGTTTTGAAGAGAATAACATTATACAACTTTGGGTACCTCGGATTTTGACAAAACATGGTGAAGTCGATCCAAAATTTGGATTGAAGTTGAAGAAAAACGTTGTTGGAAAAGCTGGAACCTAAGCTTTAGGCGCTCCGCCCCATACCTGGCACTCCACCTGAAATTCTCACTGGTGAATTGAGCAGGCGCTCCGCCTACCCACTGGGCGCTCCACCTAGTTCACTAAAGGTTGGTTTGGGTAGTTTTTCCTAGGTTCTCTTGTTTCTTTTGCTTTCATAACATCTAACTAGTACTTCTCTAAGTAACTTTCCCACTTAAGTGGTACTAGTCCATTAAGCTTGTAGGTAATTCGTGCCTAGATTGGAGAGTAGAACTCCAAGAAGATTCATAGATCCTTTTGACTCAAGTCCTCACTTTAAAGAGCTTATCGTCCATTGAGTTACATAAACTCCACTCACCCCGGAGTACACTTGACTTATGGATTGAGTGACTGAGTTGAGGATTGGTGTTCAACCACGTGAAGCTTCTAGATTCAAGTTCGAGTGAAATATCCACTGCCACTAAATGAGTGAACCGAGTGATACACAAGTGAGGGTGTGCGTGAGGTGATTTCACTAACGTTTGTTTATTTTGTAGGTACAATAGCTAACGAAAGAGAAGATCCTTTGAAGAGTGACTTGGCTACTATCTTGGCCAAATTAGATAGTATGAATATAAGGATTGAGGACCTTTAGAAGGGGACCACGAGTGTCTAATTTGAGAAGGGGACCCCGAGTGTCCACCTTGAAGCCGGTGAAGGTACGAGTAGCTCAACCTTTACCCCAGAACAAGTTATTGAGTTGCTTAGGCAACAAAAGGAGAAGAATGAAAGCGCTAAAGTTAAGCAAGTGTTGGGCAATCCCTAACGAGTGGGCATTCCCCACATTTTGGGCAATCTCCAAAGAAATATTACACATCCAAGACCCATTCGAAATGTTCTACCTCTTGAGCAAGTTGAGGAAGCTCAAGAAAGGGAGGAGGATGAATATGGTGATGAAGCCAAAGGTTATGATGCTCACTATCAACCTAGGCGAGGAATGAATTGAGGTCGTAATGTGGATAGGGGTAGAGGGCGAGGTCAAGGGCCACCCATAGGGAATGTTGGAGGGAATGCTAGGAGGGATTATGGTGGTTATGGAGACAACTTTGGAAGCCAACCGGAGCCTTACCAAGGGGGTCGAGATAACAATAATCTCAATAATGTGAAGCTCACTATTCCTACTTTCAAAGGGAGTAGTGACCCGGTTGAATACATTGATTAGAAGTTGACTATGGGGAGAGTGTTTGACACCAATGACATGACCGAGGAGAAGAAAGCCAAGTATGCTATATCTTCCTTTGAACCTTTGCTTCTACCTGGTGGGAATCGGTCAAGAGAAATAGAAGGAGAAATGCTATGGCCATCAATGTTACTTGGGATGAATTGATTCGTGTAATGGATGAGAAGTACTTGACTCATCAATATCGTCAAGACCAACTAAAACGTCTTTATGAGTAGAAACAAGGCTACAAGACGGTTGGGGAGTACTTCAATGAGTTTGAGCAAATCCGGATGACCTTAGACATGGATGCAGAGGAAGATGAACCGACCGTGATTCGATTTAGGAGTGGGTTGAATCGAGAGATAGCATCTCATTTGAAGTTTCACAAGTATGACAGTCATTATGGTCTCTATGATGATGTGATTGAAGCCGAGAAATGGCTCAAGGAAGAGAAATCCACTCGCCACAAGAGTAGCACTCCTACTCCCATGAGTAAACCAAAGGAGTGGAATCCTCCAAATGCAAGATTTCCAAGTGCAAGTGGTGCAAGTGCTAGTAAAGATGTGAAGAAGCCGTATGAGAAGTCTACACCACATGTGGGAGGTAATTCTAAAACTCACTTGAGCAATCTTACTTCTACTTCTACTCAATGCTATAAGTGTAAGAGGTATGGTCATATTGCTGAAGATTGTCCTACTCGAAAGATCATGGTTGTGGTAGGTGAATTGGTGTATGAACAAAATAGTGAACCCGAGGATGAGGGAGTAGAGGGAGATGAAGAGGTTGGTGTGGAAGAGGATGCGATTGAGGATGATGACCCTCATGCCTTCCTTGTTGTGAGGAGGAGTTTAGGTGCCATGTTTGTGGAGGATAGTGAGAACTTGCAAAGAGAAAACCTCTTCCATGCTAGATACCGAGTCATGGGTGTTGTTTGTTCCATGATTATTGACTCGGAAAGTTGTGCTAACGTTATTAGCCAAACACTAGTTTCCAAATAGAAATTGCCCACTTTCAAATATCCCAATCCTTATCATTTACAATGGCTTAGTGAGTGTGGTGAATTAAGAGTGGTGAAACAAGTGATGGTTAAATTCAAGATAAGGAACTATGTGGATGAACACATGTTTGATGTGGTCCCTATGCAAGCTTGCCACTTACTATTTGGAAGGCCATGGTAATTTGATCGAAATGTAGTGCATGATAGCCGTGTCAACACCTATACGATCAAGCATGAAGGGAAGAAGTTTGTGCTCGAACCCTTGACGCCCAAGCAAGTAAGTGATGATTATAGGCGCATGATGGAGAAGCGGAAAGGCTAAGTCGGTTGTTGAGACTAGTCCTTTGGCCGAGAGCTTGGTGGTGACTCCATCATCATCTACCGGTAGCATTTGTGCCATGATGCAACCGGGTGAGCTTTTGAAAGGGAATGATGGCAACCAACTACTCATTTGCCTAGTGCACAAAGGTATAATTCTTACTTCCGAATTTGATTATTCTTCTAACTCTTTGCCTAGTGCTCTTGAAATTGTTTTGAAGGTTTTTGGGGACATGTTCCCAGATGAGTTGCCAAATGGTATACCTCCCTTGAGGGGTATTGAACAAGAAATTGACTTTGTCCCGGAGCCCAAATCCCAAACAAGCCGGCTTATAGAAGAAATCCCGAAGATACAAAGGAATTGCAAAGACAAGTAGATGAATTGCTTACTAAGGGCTTGGTTTGTGAGAGCTTGAGTCCGTGTGCCGTACCCGTCATACTTGTCCCAAAGAAAGATGGCACATGGAGGATGTGTGTGGATTGTCGAGCGGTCAACAAGATCACGGTAAAGCATTCGATATCCCATATCTCGATTAGATGATATGCTTGATGAGCTTAGTGGGTCTAGCATCTTTTCGAAGATAGACCTTAGGTCCGGTTACCATCAAATCCGTATGAAACCGGGTGATGAGTGGAAAACCGCATTCAAGACCAAGTTTTGTCTATATGAATGGTTGGTAATGTCCTTTGGCCTCTCCAACGCACCTAGTACTTTTATGAGGCTAATAAATCATGTGTTGAAGCCATCATCACCAAATTCGTAGTCGTCTAATTTGATGACATCTTGATATATAGCAAGTCATTAGACGACCATGTGAATCATTTAAGGCAAGTGCTTGAAGTGTTGAGAGCCGAAAAGCTCTTCGCTAATTATAAGAAATGTGCCTTTGGTGTTGAAAAGATAGTCTTTCTTGAGTTTGTTGTGAGTTCCCAAGCAGTAGAAGTGGATGAGTCCAAGGTAGAGGCCATTCGAGATTGGCCTACTCCCACTACCGTGACTCAAGTTAGGAGCTTTCATGGTCTTGCTAGTTTATATAGAAGATTTGTGAAAGACTTTAGCTCCATTGCCGCTCCACTCACCGAATTGGAGAAGAAGAAAAAACCTTTTGTGTGGGGAGAGCTTCAAGAGAAGGTCTTCCAAGAATTGAAAAGTAGATTGAGTACCGCCCCTCTATTGCAATTTTCCAACTTCGGAAAGGCATTTGAGGTTGAATGTGATGCCTCGGAGGTGGGAATTGGTGGTGTTTT
This sequence comes from Petunia axillaris subsp. axillaris, assembly GCA_029990575.1. Taxonomy (NCBI): domain Eukaryota; kingdom Viridiplantae; phylum Streptophyta; class Magnoliopsida; order Solanales; family Solanaceae; genus Petunia; species Petunia axillaris. The sequence goes on from JARKNS010000007.1 coordinate 11,815,193, forward strand.
AATGCAAGATGGAAAACCCATAGCTTACTTTAGTGAAAAATTGAAGGGTGCCTCCTTGAACTACTCTACGTATGACAAGGAGTTGTATTGCCTTAGTAAAAGCTCTTGCTCATTGGCAACATTACCTTTGGCCTAGAGAATTTGTGATTAAGAGTGATCATGAGTCACTCAAACATCTTAGGGGCCAAGAGAAGTTGAACAAGAGGCATACCAAATGGGTAGAGTTCATTGAGTCTTTTCCCTATGTCATTCAATACAAAAAAGGAAAAGACAATGTTATGGCGGATGCGCTTTCTAGGAAGTTTGCTCTAGCCACTGCTCTTGCCTTCAAGCTCATGGGTTTTGAGAGTATCAAGTTGATGTATGCTCATGACCCTAAGCTAACGAGCATTCATGAAGCTCTTGAGAAAGGAGAAAGAGTTGAGAAATACCAATGGGTAAATGGCTATATCTTTAAAAATGATAGAGTTTGCATACCCGAGTCCTCATGGAGAGAATTGCTTGTTCAATAAGAACATTGTGGAGGACTCATGGGTCACTTCGGTAGGGATAAAACCTTGGCCATTCTTATGGAGCAATTCCATTGGCCTAAAATAGGGATGCAAGTTGAGAGACATTGCAATTCTTGCCTTGAGTGTAAGTATGCTAAGTCCAAATCGAATCCCCATAGTTTGTATACCCCTCTCCCCATACTAACTAGCCCGTGGATGGACATTTCTATGGATTTTATTATGGGATTACCACGGACTTGGGTGGGACATGATAGCATTAATGTTGTCGTGGATATGTTCTCCAAGATGGCTCACTTCATTCCATGTAAAAAGTGTGATGATGCACAACATGTTTCTTCTTTGTTCATTGATAATGTGTTAAAGTTGAATGGTGTGCCTCAAACTATTGTGAGTGATAGGGACACCAAGTTCCTTAGCCATTTCTGGAGGAGTTTGTGGGTTGCTCTTGGCACCAAGCTATTGTTCTCTACGTTCCACTAGGGGTGGGCATTCGGAATTTCGGTTCGGGTTCGGTTTTTATAAATTCGGAATTTCGGTTTTTGGTACCTAAATGTCGATACCAAATATCAAACCAAAATTTATTCGGTTCGGTTCGGAATTATGTAATTCGGTTCAGTTTTTTCGGTACGGTTTCGGTTTTATAATTCGGTTTTTATTTCAATTTTATGTCGTTCTATTAATAGCATTTTTGCAAAACCAAATTTTGTAGTAAGTGGCGAAGTGTCACTGTACCAACTCCTAATATTGTTCAACCTTAATAAGCTTTCAACGTGCTTTTAAGGACCACAACTCACAGCATGATAGCAAGAAAAAGAAACAATGTTCAATAATATTATTAACTCTGTCAATGATAGAAATTTATAAGCGTATCAATTTCTGGCACCTACTTATAACATTTTATTAAAGAGTATGGCAGGCCAAGGTCGTAACATTTTAATACAATCCTGCCATCAAACAAAGTGATTTCTACAATTAGAATTAGTTATATCACAAAGTATTTATTCATCTCGTTATAATACAGATAGAGAACTTACAAAAAGAACGACAAGAAGTTGCAACTTAACCTCTTCAATGCAGAATAAGTAAGAAAAAGTGTGAATAAAGTATATTTGCTATTTGGGCTAAGAAAGAATTGGACTTGGGTTTGGTTTTAGTAATTCGAATTGTATTATGTATATATTTTATATACACTATAAAAAATTTGAAATTTCGGTATTTCAGAATTTGAGACCTCAAAACCGAATTCCGAACCGAAATTCTGAAATACCGAAATTTTACACCGAATAGTGTTCCGAAATTCCGAAACCGAAAAACCAAATTAATTTGGTTCGGTTCGGTTTTTCGGTTTTCGGAATTTGCCCACCCCTACGTTCCACCACCCGCAAACTGAGGTGGTGAGCCGAACTTTGGGTGCTCTTCTTAGAGCTATGACCCGAGGTAAGGGTGGGACTTGGATCGACAAGTTACCTATTATGGAGTTTGCATACAACCGCATTTTGCATAGAATGATTAGCATGACTCCATTCGAGTGTGTTTATTGTTTTAACCCCTTGATTCCCCTTGATCTAACCCCTTTGCCAAGGGAAATGGTTGTTAATTTTGAAGGTAAAACTCGAGCTAAGGCTTTGGTTGAGCTCCATGCTAAGGCGAAGAAGAACTTGGAGGAAGCTTATGAAAACGTGGCCTCCAAGAAGAACAAGGGATGGAAGAAGGTGGAATTCAAGAAGGGTGACTATGTGTGGGTGCACTTCCACAAAGAAAGGTTTCCAAACCTTAGGAAAGGGAAGTTGGCATCCCGAGGAGATGGACCCTTCCAAGTGCTTTCAAAGACCAACAACAATGCTTATGTGGTCACTTGCCAAGTGAGTACAATGTCTCTAACACTTTTAACGTTTATGACTTGAATCTTCTTGATGTAGGAGATAATGGAGCTGAGGGTGATGATGCTTGGATTTCGAGGACGAAATCTTCCCAAGAAGGGGAGGATGATTCCGGGCAATCCGTCACGACACCCTTCACTCGGAGTCAAGCCAAGAAGGTCCAAGAAGTGCATTTACACTTGGAGATGAAAGGACTCGAAGATGGAAGCAATTGGAAGCCGTTCTGGATGATCAAGGCTCAGGCGAACCGCCTAGAAGGCCCATGCGCCCCGCCCAAGATACACAGGGACCAGGCGCTCCGCCTAGCACACCCCACTGGTAAAAATGTAGGCGTTTCGCCCGGATTGCTGAAGGGCGAGAGTTTGGTTGTCCTTTTACCGTTTTGGCCCTGTGTGGTCTATTTTCTTAAAGCCACATGTGGGAATTTTAGACCTTTTACCAAAGCTTGGAAAAACATTATAAATACCCCAAGCCTAGCATATTTCATTAGTTAGTCTATTTTGAATGTTGAAGAATTGAGAGCAATGCTCCTTTGTTGAATGAAAACCTTTGTTGGGACTTGAATCTCCTAGTGGATGCTAGTTGATCATTCTATTTGCGAGTCCTAAGTGTGACTCAAGGGTAGTTGCATAGCGTTAGGCAACTCTTGACCCGTATCGAGGGTTTCACGGAACAAGTTCTTCGTAGATACCTCGTAGGGAGTTCGAAACGAGTCTCGCTCCTATCTTATTTTACTTTCCGCATCTTCCCTGCAGCAGCATTCCTTCGCCTCAACCTTTTGTCAGCTTCCCACCATGTTGATGCATATGCCTCGAACGAAGCAATTGCATGTGCAGCTTTTCTCTCCTCGGTCATCTCATTTGTATCAAAGATTCGTTGCAGTCGAATCTTCCAATCAAGATATTGGTCCAGATCACTAGTTCCTCTGAAGGGTGGAATAGTGATCTTGACATTGTTCAAGCTTGAATCACGAGCACCTCGGATCGGCTCCGGATACTCATCATAATAGTCACTATCCTCACGCTCAAAATATCAATCAACATTTGCGCCTCGGCCTTGACCTCGAAAATTTCTATGACCTCGTTGAACCTGCCTTCATTGAATGAACAGTGGCTCATACTCAGCTTCGACATCGGAAAATTCTCCATCATCGACCCTTTCATCAACGGCCACGACTTGTCTTCGGGCCCTTGAAAGTGGTAATCTTTCACCTCGGGTAATGCCCAAGTTTTGATGATCAGCCTGGGGATTGCCCAAGTTTTGTTGTTCCGCTTGGGGATTGCCCAAGTTGTGTTGCCCAGCTTGGGGATTGCCCAAGTTGTGTTCAGCTCGGGGATTGCCCATAGCTTCATTTCGAGCTGCCTGATTCTTCAACCGTTGTTGTGGAACCAGCTCAGCAAATTGCTCCGGTTTCATAGGAGTGGAGTTGCTAGTACCAGCACCGGACCCAGGTAAGGCTGCAGACACACTCCCTTGTTCGAGGTTAGCTACTCGAGCACTCACTCCTCTTACCTCAAAACTTATACCTTGTATTGCAGCCATGAGATCGGCTAACAACACCTCGGGCGACTCATTGCCCTTTCCATCGCCTCCATTCCCAGCCATGGTACCTGCACAATCAATGACCAAGAAAATGTTAAAGGTTAGAAATCACCTCACACACTCCCTCACTTTTATTGGGTGGTGCTCAACCACCCCACGTACGAGTTCCTATAAGCTCAAATAAATTAGTACGACCTCGAGTAGAAAGATTTACTCCAGAGATCCACTAACGAGAATTAATCGATCACAAAGAAAAGTGAAAACCTAAGAGAATCTACCCTTCGATTCCTCCTTTGGAATCTCCAGACACGTCACCTCTTGTACAATAAAAAAGTGGTCCCTCCTTGGTATGGATTAGGGTTTAACCTTATCCACTTTCCCTTTTCCTTAGAGACAAAGTTTTCTCCTAAGGTTTTGGCATGTCGCCTTTTCCCTCTCTTCTTCAATGGAATAGTGAATTTTTACTCCGATGTACGGACAATTTTTCAACTTTAGTTCACAGTCCACGAAGCAACAAGATTCAGGTCGTCAACGGTAAAACTTACAACTTCGGAGAAGGTTTAAGTTCCCAGTCGAGCTAAGAAACAGCTTCACTTGTCCTTACACTATTAAAATGTAACAATATTCCGGTGTACGGACGGTGGCTAATCAACGGAACTTCGAAATTTTAGCTCAAAACTTCGACCCAAATCAACAATAACCACCAGTGTTCGGTAATAACCACCAAAATTCAACTGGGGTTTTGCAACAGTAACACCACGTCAAACAGTCCAAAAATGACAAGAAACCCTAGTCGACAAACAGTGTACGACAGGAGCTCATTTGATTCCTTAGACGATGGTGAACTCGAATCCATAGTTGTTTAATCCAAACAACCAATAATCAAACAAAAATTTTTGAATTTTTTCTTCTTTTCACTTTTTTTTTTGTAAATAACAACACAACAGTAACAACAACAACAACACGGAGATGAAGCTGAAACTGAAAGACACAAAAGCACGATAAATAAAGATAACTTAGAACAGGATTGGGTTGTAAGAACAAGCCCAAACCGTGCTCTTATACCAAGATGGTGCAAGCTTAATCGGAGAAGCAGCTACGCAACTGAAGTAACAGCGGAAAATAATAAACAAAGATAGAAGCAAGACAAATATCTTGCTTCGTTGAAATGAATCCGAGGAACTAGTCTCGGTCCAAACAAGGAAAATCAAGAAATACACCTATGCTAAGCAACAATCCTCAAGAAGAACTCATGCTTCTTGCAAATTGAATGACCAAAGAAGAATTTGTTCAAACGATTGCACCGAATGATACAAGTTCTTTAAATTCCCATGACGGAGTTCGGCTCTCAACAGAGACTCAAATAGCAACAACTACGTTTAATATTTATCAAAAACTAGATAACTGCAAAATGAAATGGAATGAGGTTTATACAGACAATACTAAGGGCAAAATAGTAAAATGATCACAGACGACCAATAAGAATAAGCCACGCAGGGCTGAGTAAGTTAAGTGTTCGGACACTCCTTTAGTCGAATAATTGAGTTCGAGCACTTGAGCTCGGACGCTCTCCCCTCGGTTAGTTGTTTGCTTTACTGTTCAGCATCGATATTGAGTGTTCGGTTGTGTGTTCCATTGCTCCCTTCTTCGGGCTCAAGCTTGTAGATGAAGCCTTCGAATCTTGAGCTCGGCCAATCAACTTCAGAACGAGTGCTTCCTCCCGACCACGCCAGCTGAATTTGTACATCGTGCATGAGTTTGGCTTGGCTTCGTGTCACCGGCCTCGATGGAGTGAATGTCTGATCAGCACGAAGTTGGGCTGCATCAGGATACGAGTCTTGCTGGCGAGACAAAACTTATCCTATAAGTCACCGAGCATAGAGGATACACGTCTGCTCTACGAGTTACGACTGTTTAAGTGGTACGGGAGTAGGATGCAAGGCATACATCCCGCCGCTTTAGGGTTATAGTCTTGCTTATGGTTTCGTATATACCACCGCCTTGAGTTTATAGGCTCATGGCCTTTATTAGTCTTTATATTTTACCATAAGTAGGACTGGGTAATCTCTATTGTAAATACTCTCCTTACATTGTATTGTACATCAAGCGATTCACTCTGAATCCGGCTATTCTCAAGGAATAAAACTCTTTACTTTCCTGTCTATTATTTTCCTCTCTATTTACTTACTTTTCCGTCGTATTTTACTGTATTGCTTGTGACCTATTCATAAATTTAAGTGTTTAACCTAAACGTACAATTTTAGGGATAAATAATTCTTGAAAGTGTCGCCGATACGAGGTGTGATGAGATTCGAGAAGAAAGAAAAGTTGAGTCCCAGATTTATTGGTCTTTTCCAGATAGTGAAGCGTATTGGTAAGGTTGCTTACCAACTCTCTTTGTATGAATCTATGCTTGTGCATCTAGTACCATGTATCCATGCTTTGGAAGTGTGTTTGAGATCCTACTCATGTGATGGAGGTGGATCTAGCTTAGTTGGATGTGAACTTAGCATATGAAGAGATCCTAGCTGCTATTGTTGGAAGAGACACCCAGAAGTTGAGATCTAAGGAGATTTTGTTGGTGAAAGTATGATGGCAAAGTCATCTCATAAAGAGGATACTTGGGAGCTCGAGTCGAGTATGACAGAGCGGTATACCCACCTCTTTGATGATTCATGCATGTTTAAAATCTCAAAGCTAAGAGAACTTTGATATATTGTTCCATTCTTATATATGGTTAAGAAATGGCTTATCGATGTCCGTTGTATGGTTGTTAAGGGATCATACTGGGATGTCATTCATTTGAGTTTGACTATCTTGTTAGGAAAGAATTCTAAGCTTCATTTGAGGACAAATGAGAGTTTAACTAGAGGAGAATGAGAGTTTAACTAGAGGAGAATGAAATGACCCTGACCAGTCGTTTTAGGAGTTCAAACGTCGATTTGTGAACCTACGTTCCTAATAGGTCTGTATGGTTCTTCATGACCTGTTTGTACAGTTTGAACTGATTTGAATTTCGTATGGTTAGTCTAGGAGGCAATATCACTCTCAAGTTCAGTTAAAGCTTATTTATTGGTTTCGGTAGGTCGTTTTAGGTAAATGAGCTCTATTCTTTTTTTTTTTCTAAAAGGATCGTTAGGTTCGTATGATCATTTGTAACTTATGGAAACTTTTGGAAGCGAATTCTGAGGCCGTTTGGATGGTTTCGACCCTTGTTATAGAAGTAGGATTTTTCCTTCTAAGGTATTGACCCCTGTTTTGCGTATTTGAGGTTCATTTTGGAAACCGAGGTCGTGAGTAAGTCTCAAATACGTTCTGAACTTATGCGTAAAGTTTGAGGTAATTCTGAGCTGTGTAGGTCCAGCTCGGACCAATGTTACAATATCCATTTTTGGTGACAAAAGTTGCCGGTGCACTAGGTCTAGTGCAGGCACGACCATGAGGACCTTGGCGCGATTGCAGAATACAAGGTTCATGACCTTCCCGACCGCATATCATGTGGTACAACCGCATTGCAGGACCATGTTCCTTGGCTTACGAAATCACGAGCCATCTGTCACGGTAGTGATAAAGTCCAAGTCTGTGATCGCAGTTGAGTTTCAGCGACCACATGTTGGTCGGGTCATATAATAGGCAGTGTGTTCGGTTAGAACACCATTTCAATGAATTTTGAAGTGGTGGAACTCATTGGAAGCAAATATTTGACCATAAATCGACCCTTATCATCCAGGAATGTTTCCCCATCCTTAAACATCTTTATTGAAGTTTGTATGCCAGGAATCCAAGGAATTCTCTTTATTATGTTTTGATTTTCAAGTATGAGCCCTAGGCTCTTAAAATTAGGGAATTTGGATCCAATGAACTAGGATTAGGAATTGAATAACATAATTGGTATCGTGGGGTCTTGGGGATTCAGGAAATATGTTTTTTGTTGGAATTTGTAGATGTAGGCCTTATGGGAATTTTGGAATTCTTTATATTTTTTGAATTATTATTATTACTTCTTTGTTGTGGCCCTTATTTGTGCAATTTCCCTTCATTTTCTTAGAGAAGGATTGTTTGAAAAGGGTTCAGAAGGGAAAAGAGTACGAAAAAGGTTGCCTAGTAGCTTGTATTTGACCAGAATCGAGGTAAGTGATTTTATCTATTCTTTTTATGACGTTAGGCCATATGGATGTCTATACATGTGTTCCTTACGCATGCAGCTGCAGAGAGGGCATACTTGTTATGCCATAGGGTTAATTTGCATGTTGTTACTGCTAGTTTTATAGGAGTCTGTGCCAATATATGCATTCCCTGGATTTAAGGAGTCTGCTCCAAAGGGGTTGGGTACATGTGATCCGTCTGCATAGGATTGCACTATATTGCATCTCATCTCATCTTTTGAGTGTTGTTTTTAGCTTGCATGTAATGTTTTCGACTCACCCCTTTTTCTTTCTCTTTGTTGTGTATTTATCTTTATAGATTCTACTCTGGGACCGAGTGCATCACGTGCGGAGCAGCGATATTGATCCCACCGCTAGTGGTGAGCCAACCTTTCGTCCATTGTGTTCACCAACTTTTGTTTTCTCTTGTGCAGATGTATTTTGTTCCCTTGTGAGATTTGTATATATACTCAGATGTACATGATCTAGAAGTGTATGTGTGTGTGTATATGTATATATACATATAATTTGTGTGTGCGCGTATTTTTTCTGGTTATTTTGACAATTATTAGTTGATTATACTCGAAAGAGTTCGTCCGACGGAAGCAGGGGTTGTGTCGGGTGCCTGCACGACCTATCCAGATTCTGGGTTGTGTCACTATCCGAATATGATCGACCAATTAATTTCAAACTTCCACATGTTTGATTTGTTTTGAAATATAGTCAGTCGCATCCATCATATCTTTATTGAACCTCTTCCTAGCATTAAGACAAATATCAATGGTTCGTATTTTAGCTTTCTCTTGGGTGAATCTATTTAAGACATAAGCGAATGTCAAATGATCTCCAACAATTTTATAAATGACTTCTCTCTCGCATCAAGATTAAATTTATTGAACTTCTCACATTGATTGTTCAATAAAATATCACACTTTGAAAAAGTTGAGAAGTATGATCTTGACCATTCATTGGACAACTTGATAGAAGGCCATTCAAAAGCATTACTTTTAATTCATATATTCTAGCCATAGTAGTATAAAAGTGTTCTACTATTATTGCATTTGCTGGCTTTCAGAGGGTATATTTTAGAGCATACCCATCGAATTTGATTCTGTTAAAATTGTAATGCAAATGTCGCAAGCAAAATCTGTGAGAAACATTTCGTATAACCCTTTCAAAAGCTTCAATAAGCCTCTTTTGCTTGTTATATATTAAATGTCCATAAGTGTTTCTCTTCTATCTTAATTTCATTCATCAAGTGGCTTAAGTACCACTGCCATGTTTTAATATCTTTCCTTCTCAATAATTGCATAAGCAATTGGAAAGATATTATCGTTCCCATCCAAAGTAACAACTATTAGTAATTGTGCTCCGTATATAGTACCCTTCAAACAACAACCATCAACCCTTCGAGTCTTCCTTCAACCTGCCATAAAATCCTCTTTGCAGGCTGTAAATATTAAATCTCTAGACTCTAAACCTCATTGGCTTGTTAGGATTTTCATTTGGTGTTAAACTCTTAAAATGGATGTCCCAGGAGTGGTTCTAACAACCTAATCGCAATAATTATACAACATACCAAATGGATCTTTTACATCACGATTTATCATTGAAATAGCCTTATTTCTTGTTCTTCTTGCTTGATACATCGTGACATATAATTTTAATTCCCTACTTAATGTACCTCTAATTTCAGATATTTTCTACTTTTTATTTGATTTCACCTTGTCAATGTATCTTCTTGGTATCTAGGTAAGCCAACAATCTCATTGTTATAGTTCCATTAAAACAGTTATTGTCGAAAAACAACAACAACAACAATAATAACAACAACAACAACAACAACAACAACAATATACCCAGTATATCCTAGAAGTAGAGTATGGGGAGGGTGAGATGTACGCAGACCTTACCCCCACCAAGGTGGAGAGGTTGTTTCTGTTAGACCCTCGGCTAAGAGAACATGCAGAAAACACGTATGAAAGTGATGTTAATTGGGGTTACATTCATAAGTAGTTTGGTCCATCTTTATTCCATTTCATATATGTCTGAGGATCCACATAGTCCTCGAAAATCAAGTCAAAATAACAAACTAGAGAATTGTAAAACTAAAGCATACCCAAAATACACAGACAACAACACTAGTTACGGTTGAAAAAGTAAACCTTTATTTAGAAAGATGTATCTTCTTGCATTATAGAACCCAAAATTCCACTTATAGCTAGGTTGCCCGCATATAGCCTTAGATGTGACTGGCTTTCCTATTTTGAATTGTGTGAAATCACGACTTCCTTCAGCTTGATTTTGTTTCCAAATATTGCCGCCCTCCCCATCTAATTTAGGCTCAAAGTTTTCATGTATTAGGTTATGCTTGGAAATGTCACCATCTTTATTCTCTAAATAATCGTATAAGCTCTTGTGCTATGAGAATCGACATAATCTGAGTCACCATCCTCATTTTGCATCTTTTATAGAATCTCCTCACTGACATAATCTTTAATTTATTAGTTCTATTTTTCATCCCCTATTAACTCCAAATACTCTTCTGAATGATCAATATCTTAAAAAAATTAAGTCATCCTTGAAATTATAATCCTCGTCTTCGAACTCACTGCCTGATGTAATATTATTTGTTGGCATAGGCTTCGCTTTCTGAACAACATATTTAGTTTCTTCTCGAGTCTCATCATCTGTTGCCGTCGCCATAAAAGTTCAAGTGGCCAAAATAAATCTCTATTAATGCAATGTGCAACACAAGTAGCTTAAATATTATTTTCAACTAGACGATTCTTATCATGTGTTCTACTATACTTGGTGCCAAAACACCACAACCTCCTTGTCATAACTACGTATTGGCCATGTTATTTTAAATCAGAAACTTTATCGCTGATCCATTACATAATTAATTTATTCTACCATTCCATCGACATCGTTTTATAGGAGTAAACACAACTTATCCACCATGTTGTACTTTAACTTTTCATTTCAGCATATTTAATACCTGCATTAATTATGCAAGAATCTATGTATTCTTTTATGCGAGATAAGATGTGGAATAATAATATGAATATTAGCTAATTAAAATTTTAAAATAACAAAAGTGTCCCTCATAATAATAGAATCTTTTTTATTTTCTTGAAGAATAAACAAATATTGTTAGTTATACATTGTATATTAATTTGTAATATCAATGATTTAACAAAAGTTAATTTTTTCATTGCGATCTCTACATCTCTACATTACTAAATTCTCCTAATATGCATAACTAATGCCTCATTACTAATACAGTAATACTCACATTACTAACACCCTCATTACTAGTAATCATATAACTAATACCCACATTGCTAATTCGACATACCTAATACCCACACTGCTAATCCTCGCATAACTTCTCTTCAAACCATTCTAATCCTAATTCCATAGCAATGTAAACGGAGGAGCAGGATGAAAAAATAGCATTTCTTTTGGGTGAAATAGATGTGAAGTCACATGACATGCACGTGATAAAAGGAAACCGTTAGTTTTGAACCTCGGAGTAACAGTAGTATGGATCTGCAAGTTTTGAATGGTTCAGTATTGTTTTTTGTTCACTTTGAAATATGGATGATGACATTTAAGTTAGCCCACAGTTTGGTGATGATTTTAGGCAAATACCCGCAACAAAACATATGAAATTTGACAATATCAAAGGGAGACAATTGAGATAGATGAAGAAGACTTTGGAAGGTTAATTCGTAAAAGAATTCTAAGGGACAATAAGACTACTTAATAAAATGCGCACATGATTTCCATAGAAGCTGATGAGCTGAACCTAACTACCTAAGTGTTGGGCATTAGACACCCTGGGCGCACAAGAGACGGGACAATTCAAGAGCACTCACCCTGGAGCAAGCTCCCGAGTGAGCACCGAGAAGCCTTTTAAAACACTGCTACCATTGTGACTCGTCTCGTGATAAGAATGCCTTTAAAACCATTGCTACGAGAGGACAGACAGAGATGTTTTACGTACAAAATCGATCAATGGATAACTACTAAGACTACTAAGATCATTAAACAAAATGGTCTTTATCCCACAAAAAACAAAAGCTTCTAAGATCATATGATCGCTAATTTGACACTAATTAACCAGCTAAGGATCACATCTATGGTAAATATACTTCTAACATATACTAATGTTCAGCCTCAAAACCCAAGATGAAAAACTGAATTGATACATTGGAAAGATCATCCCATTATGCAAGTAATTATCTTCACCGATGTGAGCTTCATTCACTGTCCTCATTACCATCTGCAAAGAAAAAGGGAATTTTAGAAACTACAAAGCGTGTAACGAATTTATACAAATGGTCAACAATTTCACATGGAGAACAGGTGCAAATTGAGAACACTAAATTAGTTAGTTGTGTTTCCACAAGGTTACTCTTGTTTCTATTCTACTTAGACACAAATTTCGAAGTGATTTAGCTTTAGGCCAATGAACAACACAAACTAGTACACCTAAAAGGGAGAAGAAAGAACCAATAATTTTAGTTCTATGGAGGATTATTTCAGTTATGCACATTGCCAGTGTAAACGATGCTATGGAGGAATATTAAGTTATGGACGTTCAACCAAAGAAAGTGGAAGATCGCTATTATTGCATACCATGAGAACAGTTAAGAAACCAATGGTTAGGCCAAAAAGAAATACAGGGCAAACCCAACTGTATAAGAACGTTAACACCTAGCAGTTAAAAGTATCTCAAATAGGAAACCACCACTGTAAGAATATAGCAAATATACCTTCATTGAACTCTTCACTCTGACTGCTATCATCTTCATTGTCATCATCATCTTTGCTGTCGTCGCTTACATCATCATTGTTGCTATCACCATTTTTTTCATCATTCTTATCATCTTTTGGAGGTGACTTGGGTCTTGGAGGCGGCACAAAGCCAGTCGTTGATCTCCTTCGACTGTTTGTAACAATGTTGCTCAAGTCAATGCCTTCCAGTTCTTTTGCTCTCTCCTTTCTCCTTTTGACTTCTTTGATTTCTGGGCCAATCAGAAGCAGCATCAGTATAAAAGTCACTATCCGTTTCAATTTACGTGAATCTATTTGACTATGCATGGAACTTAAGAAAGAAATAAGAACTTTTGAAGCTTGTGATCCTAAACAAGCTATAACATTTGTGTGGCTAAAATTCTTTTGAAACTTGTGGTTCTAAACATGCAATAGTATTTGTGGCAATAAAAGCTTTCCATCAAGGGTAAATAATGATGTTCAAGTCAAATGGTTTTCAAAGAAAAGGTCATTCGTTTTTTAAAGAGACCAAAAATGAAATATGTTCACATAAACAGGAACAAAGGGAGTAAAAGTTTCCCCATACATGCACTTAGAGAGCCTGTTCAACACTTTCCAACTCGACAAGAGAATTAGTTCGACCAGAAATAGCCAGAAAAGTAGCAAACAACTAAAAGTAGCAGATAAGTGAATGATGAGCTGCAAGAATTTGTAAAAGAAGAGAAGAAGCTATATTACATTTCAGCTGACAAATTGTTAGGTACCACTAACAAAATCTTACTGCTTGATGCTTCTATATAGACATGATTTACCTTTCTCGGTGGGATTCGTTGATATCCCTTCTGAAGATAGTATCTTTTTCAACTCCTCAATCAAGAAACCCTCACGCTTGTCATCAGACACCTGTTTAGCTCTCTTATAAACAGAAGGAGCAACACTGGTTTTTAGGATGATCAAGGGACGGTTGAAAATTTCAATTAGAATGTGGGTCCAAGCATTCAATTAATATTGGTATATATAAATCTTACTAGAAGACGAACCTCATCCCACAAGCTTTGATTATCGATTTAAGTTTATCCACACGTTTTCCATATCCAGTAGCAGCTGATGCTCCTCCTACAACTTTCTTCTGCATTTGGTTAAAGTTTTTTTAATGAGTATGAACAGAACATGTATTGCATGGGGGTTATACAAATAAGCATAATTATATGAACATTAGCATATTAACCTCACCTTGGCTGGTACCTCAGTAGATGATCCAGATTGAACATCTTCAGCATCACTCTTATTGGTGTCTCCATCACTATTTTCATCAGACAGCTTAGAAGAAACTTCTATCCGCTTTTTGGCAGGGACATTATCGTCTAAATTAGGTCTTTTACGTTTCTTCAGCCCCTCCGATTTCTCGGCCTTTTCTTTTGTGGCAGAACTCTTTCCCAATTTACCTTTCGCTGCTACATTTTTATTTCGACTGCTGAACGAGTCAGCCTTTACGCCACTCTTCTTTGCAGTTTTACTTCTTCTTTCAGGGCTTTCCGTACCACTGCTGGTAGATTTAAGAGCTTCCGAAGATGCTAACACCTGGTAAGAAGAATTTTTGAAAATAAATTAACATACTTCTCTTGGCAGTAAAGAGGTTTTTTGGGGGGAAAAAACCCACCTCATCTATTTGATTATGAATAAACTTCTTAAAGGCATCAAGAGTATTTTTCTCAAGACCAAGATCTTCTTCCAAAAGTCGACGAACACCGGCAAGAGTTATTGACCTGAGAGAACATTCACTTGAAGCTGTTAAACAACATAGAGAAAAGAACAAGAAAATAGATGGTCATTATCTACATAAATAAATAAATAAAACACTTGAAGCTGTTAAACAACATAGAGAAAAGAACAAGAAAATAGATGGTCATTATCTACATAAATAAATAAATAAAACAGACCTTAGATGTGGAAAAAAAAAAATCAAACAAACCATTGAGGAAAGGGGTGATGATGAACTTGATCAAACTATTAAACAAGCATTCAACTGTTTCCACTAGTAACATATAAAAACTAGCTAAAAAGAGCCATCTTCTTTCAAAATGTAAAATGTAGAGAAAATGCAAGGAATTAACACTCCATAATCACCTGACAATCAAGGGCTTATTTGACTAGCGTCTTATTCTATGGTCTCTTGATTGAAAAAGAAAAAATGTGTTATTTTCTTCAATGAATTGATTCGTCTTCTTTGTTTAAAAAAGAAAATTTTGTTACATAATTGATTTGATATCTTTTTAGTTTTAATGTAAGATTGTCACTAACAACTAGTTCCTTCACCTCCGATCATCATATGTATATCTCCTTTCCGTCTAGACGCATGCTTGTGCAACATCATATAAATAAGAAGAATTCAATTCAACCTAGCTCCAAGTTCTCACGGTATTGAAGCTTCAATTATATTGAACTACAAAGCCAAAATTTTCCAAAACACATCACTAATACTGCCAATTTAAAAACAAATCAGCTCCCCAAAGCACATCGAAATACAATTTCAACCTATGTTGCTCGGACTCGGTTGCGGGTATTCAATACGAGTGCGGATCTAGAGGTCGGATCCTTCCTGATCTAAATTTTAAGATTCGAGGGTGCAAATCCAAGGATACAAGTGCAGGGATTCAGCTAAACATAACTCAAAATTCTAAGAATAGGAACGGATCTAGTGTAATTTAAAAATTGCATTTCTTTTGTTCACATCAGAGTTTTCTCCAAATTTCCTCTTCAATATATTCTTCCCCTGAAAGAAAAGGAAGGCAATAAATACAGGACCACTCAAGGCCTTTCCAAAGGGCGGCATACCCAACTACAAGCCACATCCACCAAACCTCATTACAGATCTCTACTAACAAATGTCCAGAACACAAACCCTTGAACTGTTGGTTTCTTTCTGCAAATTTTTTCCTCAAATTTGTCCATGATTGTGGTCAAAGGATCCGATCTCGAATTGTCGATTAGCCAGATTTCAACTCCGGTACGAAATCCGCACCCTTACCGGTACTAGCATCGTGTCGACACGGGTGTGAGAGCAAAAATGAAGACTCTGCGCACATAGATTTCAACACATTACACCTACTGGAATGAATCTTGAAACAATTAAGGAGCCATGGTTTAAGACACAAGCAGGCCTTAAGGTTGTCCATCTAGAAGAAATAAAGCACAAAATGCACCCTACTTCCACAACCTAATTCTATCTCTTCTTTTCTCTTGGAAAGTAACTGAAGAGAGTTTCTCATTAGCAGGGAATGCGCAGTTGCAAACGTGTCAAAGCAACTAGAACAGAATTACATTCCTTGAAGGAAGAGAAGGACCGGGTTCTTCAAAGATAACAATGAGGACAAAAAGTCAACTCAGTCAGTCAGCACTCAGCTCTACCAAAAAGCTTTGATTTCCTCAAATTACGAAGTATCCAATGTTGGAGATCTTGCGCAAATGTTAAATTGCAAGTAGGAACACTATCTACTACCTACCTTAGTGTGCTGTTGGGTGCTTGAAATAGAGACTTAGCTGTCTGATTAAGAGGGTTGAGAAGCACCTAGCAGGTGAAAAAATGTATTTTCCAAAGTAGGGGAAAAGTGTAAACCAAAGAACTCTTTCTAGAATTCCTACATATTACATCCCATTTATGTAGACACCAGTCTCGGTGACACAATTGGGAAGGCTACAACGGAATTTTCTATATGATATAGCTTAAGAAATCAGAAAGTTTCACTAAGTTAATTAAAAGTCTATCATATCTTGGAGGTTTGGTGTGGACCAGTAGGCGTTATAGAGGGAAATAATAGCACAAAAGCATAGCATATTGGACAGAGGAGTATTACGAATGGGTGGGATGCTATTAGCAATTCAATAACTTTTAGGGGGATATAATAGGATAAGCTTTTTGGGGACATTGATGGTGTGGTCAGAGCACCTTGGATTGTCTTTCCTAACTTCAAGTACATCATGTCAAAAATGATGTCACTACAATAGACTCGCAGGATACATGAAGGAGAGATTCATTGTGATTTATCGTCAAAGAGAGCTCCAACCTTAGGCTTGTCAAAAGGATCCAACCTTACAACTAATTGAGGGCGAGTCTCACACATCTAGGCTTTTGTCAAACTTCGGCTTATCTCTGTTTTACTGCTCTTTAAATAGAGCTTACATAATCCTAAAAGAAGAAAATGTCTTAAGTAGGAAACCCAATTGAAATATAACTAAAACCTACCATAAACAAACTTAGAATAACAGCATATTAAAGAAACCTAATAATCTTAATAAATCTAATAGCCTTAAATAAACTATTACTCCCTCCATTTCAGTTTATATAGCACAAATTTTCGTATTAGTCCGTTATCAAATGATAATAATATAAATAAACCTATTAAAGGAAGCCTATGGCAACTAAATTACTAGAAAACGCACGCATCTGTATCATAAAAGTGAGGTGGCTTGTTTTGTACTTTTGTTTTTTGGCTAGGATATAGAGAATTCTTCAAAAATAATGTTCCATGGAAAGAGGACGAGATAATTGAGAAAACTACCATGTAGAGAATAAAGAGAGTGCACTACGAAAATTAAGGTGGCATTCTGGGTTTTCCTGGTGGTTTACGAGAGAAGTGTAGGAAGAGGAAGGTGAAGGGTGGTGGAAGGGGGAAAAAGCAATGGCGGTTGGGGAGGGAAACAGTTTGGAAGAAGAAAAGGTAGGGGAAGGGGAGGAGAAGAAGTTGCAATGGTGGGTTGGGGTAGAAAGGGTTCGCGACTTGGAAGAAAAAGCCAGGGGAGGGGAGGGTTTGATGTTTACTATAGTTTCCCTTTTAAAAAAAAAATATCCGCCAATTGCCGATTTGTACATTTGGCATGTCAACAACGAGCACATTTGATAAGGAGAAAACTACGGAAGCGATAAACAAGATAAAAACGAGACGAGACGAGACTCACACGATTGTCCAAGTAGCAACGAGGAACGATGTTTTGTTACATCCCGAACGATTGCCAAGAATCACCTACGCTATGCAACTATCCTCAAGAATCACGAGGTTAATAGAATGATCGGAGCGGATTGAAGTTCAACTTGGAATCGCCCAATTGAAATCAAGCCGAAATCAAGGGTTTCAATAGAGAGGATTCTCTTGTGTTTTTGCATTCAAAGATAGGTAAAATGAGTTCAAGACCTAACGGAGACTCTTATAGTCTCCTACAACATGTAACGAAATGTCCTAAATACCCCCAAGTGGGTTAAAACAATAAAGGCCACTTAGGGCTAAAGTAAGAATTACACGCCAAAAATAACAAAACCCCGTCATGCTGTCACAGGGGTAAGCGGTCTGCCCACCCCCACTAGGTGGTCCGCCTCTTTGTATTTCCTGAGAGCCTTCAGCAAGTAGGCGGTCCGCCTGGCCAATTTCCAGAGAGCTGTGCATTTTACACTTAGCGAATTTTTGGCCCTTCTTCAGGTAGGCGCTCCGCCAATTTCAAGAGAAGCTCCGCCTCCTCCTGGGATGTGTTGGAGTGCTTCAAAATGAGCTTGGGGTGGCTCCCTTTGTAGCTTAAGCAGTCCTCCTTCCACGGTGCTCCAATGCATGATCTTCAAGGTGGTTCCGGAGCTCTCATCTTCCACGTCCAAACCTTTCCATACCAAGTGAAGGTGAGCATCATGGATTGCTTTGGCTTGACTTCTAGTAAAGGGCCTTGTGGTGGGTTGCCCCGCATCATCCTCCTCTTCTTGAGAAGATTTCGTCCTCAAAATTAAGGCGTCATCCTCCATGGCATCACCTACATCACAAGAAGCCAAGTCACTAAACATTGAAAGTATTTGAAACATTGTACTCACCGGGTAAATCGATCACATAGGCATTGTTGTTGATCTTGGTAGCACTTGGAATGAACCATCTCCTCAGAGTGCCAACTTCCCAAAAAGGTTTGGAAACCTTTCTTTGAGGAAGTGCACCCACACCCAATCTCATTTCTTGAGTTCCAACTTCTTCCTTCCTTTGTTCTTCTTGAAGGTCACCTTTGCATAGGCTTTCTCTAAGCTCTTCCTTGCCTTGGCATGGACTTCAAGCATTGCCTTAGCTCGGCTTTTACCTTCAAAACTAACAATCATATCCTTGGCCAAAATGGTTAGATCAAGTGGAATCAAACGATTAAAACCATAAACACACTCAAATGGAGTCATACCAATCATGCTATGTAATGTACGGTTATAAGCAAACTCCATAAGAGACTTCTCAACCCAAGTCCAGGCCTTACCACGGGTCATAGTTCTAAGTAGAGCTCCCAAAGTTCGGTTCACCACCTCGATTTGACCATCCGTTTGAGGGTGGTGAGACGTCGAGAACAA
Source organism: Petunia axillaris subsp. axillaris (assembly GCA_029990575.1). Classification (NCBI taxonomy): domain Eukaryota; kingdom Viridiplantae; phylum Streptophyta; class Magnoliopsida; order Solanales; family Solanaceae; genus Petunia; species Petunia axillaris. Next base: position 11,834,415 of record JARKNS010000007.1, read on the forward strand.
CAACTTGGTGCCAAGAGCACCCCAAAGACACCTCCAAAAATGACTAAGGAACTTGTTCTCACCCTGTCCCCGACATTGTTCTCCGACGATGTTCCCTGGGCGAAAGGAGCCACCATTCTCTTTCTTTCTTCAATCGTTCCGATCAGGACAAGTGGGTTGGTTCGTTTCGTCCGCCTATCTACGCAATTCTCTGTCTTCGTTCGTGATCATGTTGTCCTTATCATTCACAATAGTTTGAGGCACACCATGCAATTTTAATACATTATTAATGAACAAAGAAGCTACATGTTGTGCATCATGACTCTTTTTACACGGAATGAAGTGAGCCATTTTTTAGAACCTATCCACCACAACATAAATGCTATTATGTCCCCCTTAGACCGCGACAATCCCATAACAAAATCCATAGAAATATCCATCTACGGGCTAGTAGGAATAGGGAGGGGAGTGTACAAACCATGGGGTTCGACTTGGACTTAGCATGCTTGCAATCCAAACAAGCATTGCATAATCGCTCAACTTGCAACCCCATTTTTGTCCAATGGAATTGCTCCATGAGAATGGCCAAGGTTTTGTTTCTACCAAAGTGACCCATCAAGCCCCCACAATGTGCTTCACGCACTAGCAATTCTCTCCAAGAGGACTCGGGGACACACACTCTCCCATTCTTGAAAATGTAGCCATCTACCCATTGGTATTTCTCCACCCTCTTCCCACTCACTAGAGCATCATGAATGCTTTTGAATTTTGGGTAATGTTCATACATCAACTTTATACTTTCAAAATCCATAAGCCTAGAAGCAAGAGTGGTAGCAATGGCGAACTTTCTAGAAAGTGCATCGGCTACAACATTGTCCTTTCCCTTCTTGTAATGAATTACATAGGGGAAAGACTCAATGAACTCCACCCATTTGGCATGCCTTTTGTTCACTTCTCTTGGCCTCTAAGATGCTTGAGTGACTATGGTCACTGTTGATCACAAATTCCCTAGGCCATAGATAGTGTTGCCAATGAGCTAGAGCTCTCACAAGGGCATACAACTCCTTGTAATACGTAGAGTAATTCAAGGTTGTACCCTTCAACTTTTCACTAAAGTAGGCAACGGGTTTCCCTTCTTGCATGAAAACACCCCCAATACCCACCCCCGAGGCATCACATTCAACCTCAAAAGCCTTCCCAAAGTCGGGAAATTGCAACAAAGGGGCGGTACTCAATCTACTTTTCAACACTTGGAAAGCCTTCTCTTAAGGCTCTCCCCACACAAAGGGCTTGTCTTTTTTCATCAACTACCGAGTGGTGCGGCAATGGTGCCAAAGTCTCTAACAAAGCGCCTATAAAAACTAGCAAGGCCATGGAAACTCCTCACATGAGACACGATGGTAGGAGTAGGTCAATCTCTAATGGCTTCAACTTTGGACTCATCAACCTCCACACCATTTGCACGAACAACAAAGCCCAAAAAGACAACATTTTCAACACAAAAGGCACACTTCTTAAAATTGGAATAGAGCTTTTCGGCTCTTAGCACTTCAACAACTTGACTCAAATGGCCAACATGATCATCTATTGATTTGCTATATATCAAAATATCATCAAAATAGACAACCACAAATTTGTTGATAAACGGCTTCAAGACATGGTTCATCAACCTCATAAAAGTGCTAGGTGCGTTGGAGAGGCCAAATAGCATCACTAACCATTCATAGAGACCAAATTTGGTCTTGAATGCGGTTTTCCACTCATCACCCGGTTTCATCCGGATTTGGTGGTAGCCAGACCTAAAATCTATCTTAGAAAAGATACTAGAACCACTCAATTCATCAAGCATGTCATCAAGTCTAGGAATGGGATGACGATACTTTACCGTTATCTTGTTGACCGCACGACAATCAACACACATCCTCCATGTCCCGTCCTTCTTTGGTACAAGAATGACCGGTACGGCACATGGACTCAAGCTTTCTCAAACCAAGCCTTTGTTGGGCTATTCATCCACTTGCTTTTGCAACTCCTTTGTATCCCCGGGATTGCTCCTATATGCCGGCTTGTTTGAAATTTGGGTCCCTAGGACAAAATCAATTTGATGCTCAATCCCCCTCAATGGAGGAAGACCACTTGGCATCTCTTCCGGGAACATGTCCTCAAATACCTTCAAAAATCTCAATAGCACTAGGCAAAAGGTTAGGGTTAGAAGAGGGTAGCGGCTGCGGGTTCCCTTGTTCTAAAAAAAAAAAAAGGTTAGGGTTAGAAGAATAATCACAATCAGAGTTTAGAATCATACCTCTATGCACTAGGCAAATGAGCATTTTGGTGCCATCATTACCTCTCAAGTACTCATCCGGTTGCATCATGGCACAAACGCCACCGGTAGAAGATGGTGGACTCTCGGCCAAAGGCTTAGTCTCCACGACGGACTTAGCTTTAGCCGCTTATTTCAACTCCCTCATGTGCCTATAGTCGTGCATAAGCACATACTTCTTGCCCTCATGTTTAACCGTGTAAGTGTTGGCTCGGCCATCATGAACCACATGCTTGTCATATTGCCAAGGCCTACCAAACAAGAGGTGGCAAGCTTGCATTGGCACCATATCAAACATGTGTTCATCTTGATAGTTCCCAATTTTGAACTTTATCAAGACTTGCTTCACTACCTTCAATTCCCCCCACTCACTCAACCATTGCAAACGGTAAGGGCTTGGGTATTTAAGGGTAGGCAATTGCAATTGTGAGACCAAAGATTGGCTCACCACATTTGCACAACTACCCGAGTCAATAATCATGGAGCAAACTTGACCCCCCTCACTCTACACCTAGAGTGGAACAAGTTTTCCCTTTGCATATCTACTTCCTCCTCGCTCACTATGGCACTCAAAATACGGCGAACAACTAGGAACATATTAGGATCGTCACCCTCCGCCGCTCTCTCTTCTCCCTCAACTACTTCACATTCTTCATCAACCTCACCCTCGGGCTCACTTTCCTCCTCATACACCAACCCATCATCCATGACTATCATTGTTTTTCGGGTAGGGCATTCTTTGGTAAAGTGGCCATAACCCTTGCACTTGTGGCATTGAAAAGGAGTATTTAATTGAGTTTTAGAGTTACCTCCCACTTCTCGGGGTAGCCTTCTCAAAAGGCTTCTTTACATCACGACTCTCACTTGCACCACTTGTGTTTGGGCTCTTTCATTCTTTGGGTCGAGTCATTGGAGTAGAAGTAGTACTCATAAAGCGAGGAGCTTTCTCTTCCTTGAGCCACTTTTCGGCTTCAACCGCGGCATCACAAACATCTTGAAAAGAATGAAAGATGTATAGCCTCAATTGAGAAGCAATCTCCCGGCTCAAACCATTGTTGAATCGGATGATAGCTTGCTCCTCATCTTCTGTTTCCATGTCAAGGGCCATTCGGTTCTTCTCAAACTCATTGAAGTACTCATCAACCGATTTGAAGCCTTGTTTCAACTCATAAAGCCTCTTGAGTTGTTCTTGTCGGTACTTGGGTGTCACATTTTTGGTGCTCATCACCTCTTTCAATTCCTCCCAAGTAATTTTCATTGGCATACCAACTCGTCTTCTTGACCTCTTGACGGATTCCCACCAAGTGGAAGCATATGACTCAAATGAAGCAATGGCATAAATGGCTTTCTTCTCCTCGGACATATCATTTGTGTCAAACACCCGCTCCAATTGAACTTTCCATTCTAAGAATTTTTCCGGATCACTAGTCCCTTTGAAAGGTGGGATAGTGATCTTCACACTATTTAGATTGTTGTCTCGACCCCCCACGGTTTGGTTCCGGTTGACCACCGTAGTAGTCATCAACTTCGTCATACTCACACCTCAAGTTCCTCCCCACATAAGCCCTTGGAGGTCCACGACCTTGCCCACGACCTCTATCCATCCCCCGGCCTCCATTCATTGCACTCCTATTTGGATAGGGAGCATCAAAGTCATCATAGTTGTCACCAAGTCTGGGCCCTCCCCTTCTTGAGCCTCAACAACTTGCTCAAGGGGTGCTATGTTTCTTCGGGGCCTCATGAGTGGAACTTCACCTTGGGGATTGCCCAACAATCTTTCACGAACAAGAGCTTCTTCTCTCAACCGTTGTTGACGAGCTAGCTCGGCAAATTGTTTCGGCTTCACGGTTGAGCCATCACTTGTGCCTTCTCCGGCATCTTTGTGGACACTCGGGGTCTTTTCTCTTTCAAAGGTCTCTATTTTTAGGTTTAGAGCCTTCACCTCGGCTAAGAGACTAGCCAAGATGTGTGTTGGGACCTCAACGGTATCTTTTGCATTTTCTTCCGCCATGTACCTACAAGCAATAAAAAACAAGCATAGAAGCAAAGAGATTAGAGTGTAAGTCCTCACGCACTCCCTCACTTTTGAATGTCACTCGGGTACACTCAAGTTTGGGGGTAGGTTCACTCGTGCTTAATTTAAAAAGTCTTCCTCGGAGTTGAACAACCTCCTCAACGACCAAACAATTCCACAAGTTCCAAATGCTCTTCGGGAAGAGTGGAGTTAACGGGACTCTATGGACGTTCGGTTTTATAAGTGAGCACTTGAGCCAAAGAAATTCTACGAGTCTTCTTGGAATTTTTCAACCACTAACACGCACGAATATCCTAAGTGCTCAATGAATTAGTACTAATTGAGTAGGAGAATTACTCTCAAAGTACTAACCAGAAGTAACGGAAACAAACAAGACACGAAAACCTATGAAACGACTACCCGGACACCCCCTTCAGGAGTGGGTTGTCCGCCTTTGCAGGGTGGGCAGTCCGCCTACTCAAAAATCCCGAGAGCTGCAAAAATTTGGGCGGTCTGCCTCCTATTCTAGGCGCTACGCCTACCGTGTATTCCTGCACAGTCCAAAGACATGTTCTTGGCTTTTGGCACCCACTTTTCCAAGATTTTTCAAGATGTTTTCCCAATCCAATGGTACCCCAATGTGTTTTCAACCACTACAATCAAACCCCAATGATTTATAACAGCACCCGATCAACAGAAATCCAAATCAAGAAATTTTGAGCAACTTCTAGGGTTTTCAACTTTTTGAAATTTGATTTTCAAGATTTCGATTCACAACTTTAAAACGTGTTTCGTGGGTACCCAATCAATGGGAATATGATAACAAACAATCCCCGATAACAAACATCAAAGAAAACATCATAACCAAGAACAACATGAAAAACAACATGAAAAACAAGAACAACTGATACCATGAATTTTGTGATTTTTGCTTTTGAATTTTTTATTCTTTTTCAATTTAACAAGAACAACATGAAAAACAACAAGAAACATAAATAAAAGGCACGAAAAGTAGGACGAGGGTCCGTAGGAATGCAACCCTAGCTTCGCTCTGATACCAACTGATAAGGGGAAAACTACGGAAGCGATAAACAAGATAAAAACGAGACGAGACTCACACGATTGTCCAAATAGCAACGAAGAACGATGTTTCGTTACACTCCGAACGATTGTCAAGAATCACCCACGCTATGCAACTATCCTCAAGAATCACGAGGTTCTTGCAAATAGAATGATCGGAGCGGATTGAAGTTCAACTTGGAATCGTCCAATTGAAATCAAGCCAAATCAAGGGTTTCAATAAAGAGGATTCTCTTGTGTTTTTGTATTCAAAGATAGGTAAAATGAGTTCAAAACCTAATGGAGACTTTTATAGTCTCCTACAACATGTAATGAAATGTCCTAAAATACCCCCAAAGTGGGTTAAAACAATAAAGACCACTTGGGACTAAAGTAGGAATTACACGCCAAAAATAACAAAATCCCGTCATGCTGTCACGGGGGTAGGCGGTCCGCCCACCCCCACTAGACGGTCCGCCTCTTTGTATTTCCTGAGAGCCTTCAGCAAGTAGGCGGTCCGCCCCAATAAGTAGGCGGTTCGCCTGGCCAATTTCTAGAGAGCTGTGCATTTTACACTTAGCGAATTTTTGGCCCTTCTTCAAGTAGGCGCTCCGCCCATTTCAAGAGGCGCTCCGCCTCCTCCTGGGATGTGTTGGAGTGCTTCAAAATGAGCTTGGGGTGGCTCCCTTTGTAGCCTAAGCGGTCCTCCTTCCACGGTGCTCCAATGCATGATCTTGAAGGTGGTTCCGGAGCTCTCATTTTCCACGTCCAAGTCTTTCCATACCAAGTGAAGGTGAGCATCATGGATTGCTTTGGTTTGGCTTCTAGTAAAGGGCCTTGTGGTGGTTTGCCCCGCATCAGCATTTCACACATGCTTTACAAACTCACTGATTCATGAGACATACTTCTACCAAGAAGGTGTCTATTTGGTCAATAGTTTAGTTAAAGTATATCTTTCTGTATTTCGCCAAAAAAATTATTAATGAAGACAATTTTTTTTCTTTTGATCACGAATTATCCACAGGGTAACTTGCTACCATCTAGAAGCACAGTTGTCAAGAAAACCTTCAGATTGAGTGTTACAAGTGGGCTTCGAACTTGGAGTCTTCTAATTATTGCTCCCCCAACCACTTTTTCATCTCCTTGGTACTACTGAAAATATTTTTGTGGATCTCAGCAACACAAGGGAACCCAAAATAGAGAAGCAAAGAGAATGAGGAAGAGAAAAAGTAAGCGAATAAGAACCTTAGTTTACTGCAACATGAAGAGACTTACTCTACCGGGCATCATACTTTACCATGGGTGGGCCTTAAAGTAAGTTCTCTAAAAATGTGTAATAACTAATAAGTGAGAATGCAACACTTAAGAGTAACATTCTAACTAGGTTTAGAGTACCCTTTACCAACCTAAAACCCATTCATCACCCAGCAAGTACATGAAAATAAAATTACTTCATGTGTTCTTACTGACTCAAAAGATTCTAAAAGGAGCATGTTTGGCAAAAATTAAGACAACAAAACCCACTGAGCGTCATTTCTATCATAGCCAAAGCTCCGAGTTGCCTTATGCACCAACAAGCACCGCAACACATCCAAAAAGGTAAATAAAGTAATCCAAGAATGAAGTTCATCAAAAGTGTTGAGCCCTATCCTGCTAGAGCAAACAAAGAAGCCTCTACAGTTCTATCCAATCCAAATTTAAGACAATCAAGGTGTAAATTTCATGCATCAACCCACACTTTACCAATATCGCAAAAAAGTTTTACAAAAAGTTGTCTTGTACATTGGATCCTATATGAGAACTAAGAAATCTTCGAATCAAATAATGGCTGCATCTGAAAGGAAACTACCAGAGGCGAAGAAATTAGAGGCGTAGAAATCATTTATTCAGGATTAATCTTTAGATAAATATTTTGTTCAAGGAGCTATTATCGTATCACAGACTATGTTGCTTGGACTAGGGTGCAGGTACTCGACATGGTTGCAGATCTAGATATTGGCTCCGTCATTTAGGATTATAGTGTGCGGCTAATAAATATATAACAATTAATTATTTAAGAATGTTGAACAGAACATATATTGTAAGTCAACAATGTAATATAACTTGATTGCTATTTAATTAGTAATTACTAATGATTATAGTGTAAATATGACTTATTCGGAGTACTCTTTTTTTCTCTTATTTATCTTTTATGCACCCATGAAATTCCTTGTTGTATAGAAGATTGGGTGGCGTTCGTAGAAAACCATATCTTTTTGAAGGTTTTCTATGTTTTGGTATACCTCTTGTATTCGGGCTCTTGTTTTGGCCCTAACATTAATGAAACTTATTTATTTATCACGATATTTTAATTAATTAAATATTTGGGTGCTGGGATACGGGTTGCATTTTAGGGAGTCCCCACAGGTCCAACGCATTTTTCAAGAGTCCGAACAACATAGATTACAGATGTCCTTCCTTAGGATATACCAGGTAACATAGCAATCGGAATGAAAAGTGGTATCATTCTTGACAATCAAGGAAGAACTGATTAAGCGGACCACCTGGGCCAGAGGATGAAAGGTGGCAGTAGATACAATTTCACTATCATCTTTATCTCTTTCCTTTTGTTCTCCACAACAACTTAAGAGTAGCAGGGGTTATGACCCTGCATAGCTGTCTCTTACGAATATCAAGCAATTCTGCTGGCTGATTAAAGAAACAAGAATCTTGGGAAGAATCTAAGCTGGCCAAGGACAACGCCAGGTAGATCATTGCAGGGAAAATATTTAAATAGCTAAGAATTGAAAGGAGAAGCTAAAGCTATGCGGAAGAGGCACTGATGCACATTACAAATTGTTTGATGTTGGAAGCAAGGCATGATTAAATATATATTGAGACTAAGGGGTGCATAAGAATTTCTCTGTTAAAATGTTCTACTTTTGGAAAAATGAGGTAAAGGGGAGGAGTGAGGAGCAAACACTCAAAGCCACGTTCAAGTAACTGTAGTGGCCAGGGAAATCATCTTTTTCCACTCTTAGGATTTTGAAGGCCCCAAGCAGTTGTTGGGAGAACGGGTAATAAGGAGTCACAGCAGTAGAAGATAATGGCTGACCCAACTAGCAATTGAGATACATACTCAGAATTAGCTCTGAAATGAGCAGCTCTCTCCCAGATGGCCTTCTTTATCGTGCTCTCAGATGCCTTTCCACCTTGAGCATCCGCTGACTCCGATTTGGAACTCATAACGCCCATTATAGGAGAGTCTTCCAGTTGTGCTTCATCTACAACTGTTGCCTCTTTGATATCTTTCTCTATCACTTGCCTTTTTGGGGACTCAGCCACTTCTTTTTCTTGTTTAGTTGAAGAGGCATCTTTTTCCAATTTTTCCTTAGAATCCTCAGGGGCGCCATCATCATCAGCATTCTCCATTTGCTAGCATGTCAAATAAAAAATATTAGCAACTGCACGAGACCTTAACTTTTCCTGTGAGGGTAGATATAATGTTACATCTACAAGCCATATAACCCATGTTGTACATAGCCTAAGACTCCTACATAAGAATCTGGTCTTGACATTGTAAATCACCAATTTCATAGGAACTTCCCTCTTTCACATATTCTAGCTTGAAGAAAGCAGGCATTAAACAGCTTTTCCATACAAGAAGCTACACTTAAACAATATAGTTTGCAAAGTGACAAATTAATTGTAAAAAAAGCGTTACACTTAATGTTTGGTGAGGTGCTGATGACAGGATCTTTTGGTGTAAAGAAAAAGTACTGATTTTCCTGTAAAGGAATGATTCTTTTTTTTTTTAAATTCTACAGCGCAAGGATTATTGAAGATTATTTGTTGCTCGAAGGTTTATTAAAAAAAAAAAAAAAAGTGGCCTTCTTTTTTCTTCTTCTCCCTCTCTCTCTCCTTTTCTCCTTCTTTTTACTTATCTTATTTATTTTGCATGGCATGCAGCTCATAGAGTAGTTTCTATGATTGAGAAGTTGCAAAAGAGAAGGAAATTTTTAACTAGTGTGTGCCTCATGAATAAATGTGATGAGAAATGTGGCATTTTATCTTCTGATTTTTGGGGGTGAATTGGGCTATGCCAGCTGATATTAGATTCATCTAGCAAGGTGGAACATGCGGCACGTCAGAAAAGAGCAGAGGCCGGAAAAATGGGACTAATGATCTATTATAGGTAATAGGAAGGAAAGTAACATGAGCATTTGGTGGAGTTGAGAATGATATACATAAGATCAAAAGTTCCCTTTTCCTATTTTCTTTTATTAGGCCAACAAGATCCCCAGAGTGTATAGATTAATAGATTAGAGTCAGTGTGCAATAGAAATTCAATAAAACAAGGAAAATGCAAGAATATCAAGAAGGTAAACACTAGTATCAAAGTAAGAGATATCTACTTATTTATATGTTTCTCTAGACTATAAAGAGTACACAAAATGAGAAAATCCGATGCTGCTTCAGTACATTATGAAATGTCACAACTAGCAAGACAATGTGGAAAACAGATATGGTTTTACACTACAATTAATAAACTAAGAAATTACCTTCTCCAGGGACTGCTTAATGAATCTTTTGTGCACATCAAGAGCAAATTTTTCAAGCTCCAAGTCTTTCTCTATCAATCTACGAACCCTCTCCAAAGTGAAGGAACTGCATCACAAATTCATAAGCGACACAACAATATGTCAGGTCTATAAAAATATTTGATTAGAGAAAGAGCCCTTCAATAAGAAGGAAATCATTCATGGACAACATTTGCTGCTCTTAACCCTGAACTATTCTAGAATCATCAGCATTAATCCCCCTACGTTTTTAGGTAAAAGGTTTACGCTACTCCCTCTGTTTCATTTTATGTGGGAATATTTCCTTATTAATTTGTTTAAAAAAGAAAGCATAGATCTATATTTGGAATGTTTTAACTTTAAACTTGACATTTTACCCCTAAAGCCATATTTTTACAACCACTGAAATCTCATGGCTTGTTTGAGACCACAAGTTCCAAAACTATTTGTTTCTTAAACTCCGAGTTCAATCAAACACCACCACATAAGTTGAAACGAGGGAGCATATGAACACTCCAACTACTCAAGGGATAACTCGTTGTCAATTTGTTGAATTTGTTTCTCCAAGTATTGACAAGACTGCTCACTTACTTCAGTAGGACTGCACCAGAGACCATTAGTTCGGTGTATCTCTCGAATAACAAAAATATTGTGTTTTGAATTTAACAAAAAATATAGGATGATAAAAGCAAGGATTGACATAAAAACCCTCATTTTAATTGGCAATTTTGACAGGAATTTAGTAGACAAAAAAGCATAGGAAATTCCGAAATGAAAAAAGGAGGAGCATAACGTACTCGGCATTTTGTTTGAAATGTTGAAGACGAGAGCGCAAAGCTGCCTCTATCTTGGTTTCTATCCCTCCCTGCTCTTCCTCCGCCTCCTCCTTCGCAGCCATCTTCTGATCAAAAGCCGACTGTTTAGGGCTTAACTTAAGTGTTCAACCCTTTGTCTTTTCACACTCTTTTCTCCTCTCTTTCTTCTTTTTATTAAATTCACGTGCACACTCAATCTAAAGAGACGACACAACCAACCCTGGTTAAAAGAGGGTTGAATACCTATGTGGTCAGTTCCAAGTTGTCAAAAAGTTTCATTTAAACACTTCATCATGGGGTAAAGTTGCAATTTATTGAACGACTAACCAGCCAAACGTGGTTAACAAATATTTCACTTTATATAGACACTTTTTTTGGAAGTAACAAATATTTAACATCTAAATCAGAATGGAGTTACATCAAAGAAGCATTGCTAGTTGCTAAATGAGAAGCATCAAAAGCAAGAATAGAATCTAAACATAGAAGGATAAAACTCCTAATTACACGAGTTGCATATAAAGCTACCGAAGCAAGAGAGTGAGCCGCTTTATAAGCATATCACCTAGTCCAATGAAAGGATAAATCGTAGAATTAATTTTTCAGAGACAAACAATCCCCAATAATTGTACCAAATTCAGACATATTAGGCATAGTTGAATTAAGAGCAAATAACACTTCCATTATCACCTTATCGACATCTAAATATTTGAGCCTTCGAAAGGGCTTCATAGAGGGAGAAGCTTCAGCATCATGTACATCCAAATAACCAAAATGATGGGTAGACAAAGCTTTAACAAAGCGGCCCTGGTCATCTCTTAAAATTGCACCAAACCCTGTCATACTTTTCTCTTGAAATAGAGAAATATTGATGTTGCATTTGAGCCAACCAGCAGGTAGTGCCTTCCAATTACTCGACAGAGTAGGAGCGCTCTGCAGCATCGAAAAGGCCACGTTGAAGTCATGCGAACTTTGTAGGAAACTATCGACAAAGACATAAGTTGATTAGCGGTGTTGTATTTCTGTTGCTATACAAAAAGATTCATGTGAACCCATAAAACCCATAGACAAGATATTTGGGACTCCAAAGTATAAGGCGGGGTAGCTACAACATATGAAAAATAAGATTAGCAAGAGTAAAATGACTAAAATCGAGTCCAAGAGAATCTCAAGTTTGGCTCTAAGACAAAATTAAAGTATATGATCACTAATTTCCATAACATCATAAAAGGAGCAAGATAGATCCAAATTAATGCCTTTAGAAATTAGAGCTGACTTGCAAGGTAAAAAGATACGAAGACGCCTCCAACAAAGTTCCTTAATGTTTTGTGGTAAAGACCTGCTCCACAATTTCTACCAACATCATTAATCAACAACTGAGGTATATTAGTGATAGAATCCACATCCACTCTATATTCATACTTTACCATCTATCCCCCATTTTTATTAAATTTTCAGACCATGCGATCTGAAGGCTTTGAATAACTAATGAGAATCTTTAAAATTCGCACAACATCGGCTGGAGCAAAGACACTATTGATTAAATAAAAATTCCAATTTTTCATCTTGAATTAACGAAAAATTATCATCATCAATTAGCCATGGTTTCTTAATGTTTTGATTGAAGAACCATTACCTAAGCACCATCTAGCTCCTTTAGCATCAAGCTTTTTGCTTCACAACTACTCTTCCAAATAAAATTAGGATTAAATCATTCCTGTGCTTGATGAACCCATCAATAAGGAAGTATTTGACTAGGAAGAGAGTATGGGTTAGAGATAAATCTCTATCCTTGCTTGCAAGCATTACTATCAAAGACTGTGAAAGCGTAGGCCCCCAATCTTTTTTGGACTACATGACTTTTCCATGTCATAATCACCTATTGAACCCCACAAAAAAAGGTTCCATTTTTTAAAGCTCATCACAAATCCCCAAAGGAATAAGAAAAACTCTCATACTATACGTTGTCAAATCTTGAACAATATTTTTATTAACAATCTCTTGGGCGGCTTTAGATAGAAACCTGTTCTTCCAGTTACTAATGCGTTTACTCATCCTCTCTTTGAAAAAAGAAAAATCAGCCTTTAGACCAAGACATTGACCATGATCAGGAGGCGAATGCGCACCAAAGGTAGAGAAAATATCATGCTTTACTTCAACTTTGGCGTTTGAGCTAAAACAGATTTTTGATTTTTGAAAACTAATAGCCTGCCTCGAGGTTTGCTTGTACAAAGACAATAAATTCTTAACATTAATACTCTCCGTAGCATTAGCATTGGAAAAGAAAAAAAAAACTATTCATCTGCGAAGAACAAATGTGAAATGCTCGGAGCTCCCATAAAAATTGAAACACCATAGATGTCACCTCTAGATTCTGCTTGCCGAAATACAGCAGATAATCCTTCTGCAATAATGATTAGTAAGTATGGAGAAAGAGGATCTCTTTGCCTCAACCCATGTTTTGGTATGATAGGGCATAACATGTTATCATTATTTGAGACAGAATATTGCACCATTTTTACACAAATCATGATTTATTTGACCCGTTTGCTATCAAACCACATTTTGAGCATTATAAAATGCAGAAACTCCCAATCCACATGATTGTATGCTTTACTAACGTCCATTTTAAGAGCTACCTCTCCCATTTTCCCCTCAATTTCCCTTTCATATGATGAATGATCTCATAAGCAACAAGAATATTCTCTGTAATGAGTCTACCAAGGGCAAAAGCTGATTGTATTGGATAGATAGTCTTGAGCAAAATAGTTTTAAGTCTATTAGCAATAGCTTTGGCAATTATTTTATAAAATAACATTGGAAAGTGCTATGGCTCTCAACTCTTTCCTAGAAGATGGAAGTTCAATTTTAAGGATTGGAACAAGCACAATATCATTTAACGAGGTAGGGAACTCACAATTTTCAAGTCAAGTTTGACATTGGCGAACCACATCACCACATATGATATGCTAGCAACGCTGAAGAAGGCTGGACTAAAAGCAACATGATCTAGAGATTTTCTCGGATAAATCTAAAAAAATAGCTCTCTTGAATTCTTCAGGGTGAACGTTTTATAGAGAAAAAGATTATCAGCATCAATCACGCTAGGCTGAATATGAGAGAATAAATCAAGTTCACTACCATATGAAGTTAAAAATAGTTGCTTGAAAAATTCAACCACTATGGTGCCCATAGAACTTGAATAAAAAAAAGTTGCTCGTTTGTATCATAGAGAGCTGAAATATGATGAGTCTTCATGCGTTGCGAAGCTTGTGCATGACAATATCTAGAATTGGCTTCACCATGTTGTTGACACCCAATTTTATCCCGAAGCATTTTAACTAACGTGTAATTATTTTAAATAAGATCAATTTTGGAAAATTTAAAATAAATAATTATTTTAAAAGGAGAATGGCTAAAATCACAATGCACGGGTTTAAATTAAACTAACCCGTGTAAAGCTTTCTTTTACATGTAATCCTAAAATTGAGGCTAAAATCGCTCCTGCGCTTTAATTTCAGCCCACTTATGCAACAATTACCCAATATCTACCTACACCCTAACACACATTTAGACCCGAACCCACAACCCCATTTCCCCCCCCCCCCCAATTTGAAGCCTAAAATCATATACTCGCCGCCACCCTAATTGCTTCTCTAAAAAAACCCTAATCGCGAATCTGTCCAAAAACAATGGCGTCACAATGGTCCCGCGACCCTATTCCCCAACAACGTCATCTCTATACCACTCTCTCCTCTTTCTTCCAGCAAATAAGGAAGCAATCGTACCCTCTCTTTTTTTGTTGGACGAATTAGAAGCGAGTGGAACAATCCTTCTATCCCACGCATCCATTTCAAAAGGAGATCATTTTCCACCATTAGATCGACGAGGTAACATTTTTTTCACCTTTTTTACTTATTTTCCACTTGTTTTGCTCATTGTTTCACAACATATAAGTGTTTTTGTTCTCACATCGAAAACTGACTGATTTTACACTCCAAAAACTAGTATAAAAGTCCCCAAAACCTCAGTGAGAAGGGGTTGGAAAATTGAGGAATGTGAGAGGGGTCTTTCATAAGCAAGAACCCCCAGATAGTGCCCTTTGGCGTTCCTCGAATTTCTATAGTCTTTTTTTTTTAACTTAATAGTTGTTTTTGCACTTGTTCATGTTGGCTCCTTTTCAGATCCACGCCTCATTTCATTGCTCGCAAACAGGTCAGTTTGTCTTATTCTTTTCCCTGTGTGTAATTTGTTCTCTGATTAGCTTAATGTTTAGTTTGAATAATTAGTGGTAATGGTAGTTCTATAGTTGTTTCTGTGAATTAGTATCTGCTTAGGTTTGAGTTAAAATAAATGACAGTTATTAAGTAAGTTAATGGTTTATATGTTTAGTTCATGTAATAAATGCAAAGGAGTTCTTGTGTAAATTTAGAACTTGGAGACTGCTAAAATGATGATTAAATAGAAATACTTAAATGACCTTATAACTGTAAAGGGAAACAGGTCGTCTAAAATCAGTCTTCCTTAAGTTGCTTTTCTTTTAAATGTAATGGTCTGTGGAAATCATGTCTAGCTTAATCATTAGTAATCATTTAAAGTAATCCATTTGGCTTAAGTCGAAATAAAGGTTGATCTTGCATTTTGGTTCAGATTAGCTCCTTATTTGAAAAGGTATTAGTAATCAATAATCAATAATCAGTTTTAGGGTCTGGGATCTTGAAGTCCAAAGTAGGTTGTTTCTCATTTTTTTCTGAAACTGTTAGCTTTGTTCAGTTGTCTTTATTTCTGCATTGCTAGTGTATGTGGATATGATGTGTGTGTGCAAAGGAGTGTATGATGAGTTTTTTGTTTCCAGTTTAGTGAGGTGTTAGAGGGTCTTGGAGGCTAAAAGGTGGTGAGTCTTGTTCTAGAGTTTGAAAGTAAATGAAGGGATGCCAAGCAGGTCTGGTAGAGGTGGTGTAGGTTGTTTCATGTTGTTTGTGGTATTTGCTGTGTGAGCTGAGGGGGTAGGTATTGTGTCCTGTAGCTTATCTTCAAGATACTGCAATTGGTTAGGGGTCTGCTGGTGTTGCAGTTTGGGTTTGTAGCTGTTTTAGGTCGGAGAATAGGTTGTTGTTGTTGCTGTAGGTCTTGGATGTGTAGGTTGGATATAGGCTAAATTTGTTCGGGTCTTATAGAACAGATGGAGGTTGCCTTTGATTGCTGTAGGCCTTAGGAGGCAATTCTGATAGTTTGAAGGTTGTTATGGAGTTGTTCATGTCTTGTTTTTGCAGGTCCTGTTTTCCTGTGAAAGAGTTTGCAGTTAGTGTTGTTGTTTAGGGTGTTAGAAAGAGCATAGTAGTAAGGTAGGTTTGGGTAGATCTGCAGGTTAGTATAAAAGAGGTGCAGGTTTGATGAGAGGGTATTCTTTGTGTGTATGTGTATGTGAATGTTTGATTGTTTTGCTGGTGCTGAGTATGTTGCAGGTGTTAGAAAGGTTGTTTTTGGGTTGATCTTTGATGCTATTTGGTTCAGGGAAGGTGTGAGGGTATTCTCTTGTGGTAGTAGTTGTTTACTGATAATTATAGGAGTTCTGGAGGTTGCAGGCAGTGTGGAGGTTGATTTTGTTGTGTTGCAGGTAATTAGTTATAGGCATATGATGGAGTCTTTAGAAGTTGTTAGGAGAGTGAGGGGTTGGTTTGCAGGTTTGCTATTTGTTCTCTTAGTTTGGATGAAAATTAAAGGGGGTTAGGAGATGTCCTGATGTTGCAGTTTTCTTTTGAGATAGCGTTCTGGTATTTTGATCCAGTAAGGGTCTTAAAAGGGTGTTAGGACCCTCCTTTGAACAGTAAAATGAAATCTGGTTGAAGTCTCTTTAAAATTGAATTATGTTGTTTTGAATAGAAGCTATAGCCTATTCTTTTTAGTATACCTGAATTCCTTCTTGATCTAGCCTTTTATGTTCTTTCGTTTACATCCTTATTTGCACATACTAATCTTTACTCCTTTGTTTTTTGTGATATGTAATGCACTTGGGGATTTGAGTTTTGATAAAACTCATTTTGGGATGGTAAATTTGCATTGGCCGCATGAATGACGAGTTGGAATCAAGTTGTGCACCCGGGAGAAAATATCACAAGAACGAAGACCTTAGAAATCTTAAAATGCTTTGTTGAGCCATATGATGTTTTAGGCACATGGGCATAAAGTATAAAATTAAATAAATTCAAGGCTCCCATGAGTTTGTCAATTTCCGGGTTGTTCTTCTAAACCTCCTCTTTTCCAATCCTTTAGAATTTGCATGTCATTAAGAATTTTTCCTTTTATTAGTTATAGAATAATTAAATTGTTTATCTATTAATGAATATTTATTTTGAGCTATTTATTGTGAATGAAATTATTTTTTTTTAGAATTTCCATCTTATTTATGAATTGTGAACCTTTTAGTTAAATAGCTCGTGCAATTAAATCCGGAAATGATTAAGCAAATAGCTTGATTCTAAATCCAATAAATTGCAACTTATGTCCAATTAATTAGATTTTCTATTTTAGCAAAATTGCATTTTTTTCAAGTCTAAGTTCATTTAAATCCCTATTTTTTAAAGCATAAATTATTTTAGCATTAGTTTTAAAGCCTTTAAATTAATATTGAAAGTTTGCATTTACTTAGCTATTTTGTGAAAACCGAAGGATTAACCGCTTTTAGCGATTTTCGAAAGTGTTTTTCAAATGAAAACCTTCTTTCGAAAATAATTGAACCTCTTACTTTAGAATCTCTGAAAAGATCATTTTCCTTAAAATGGAGGAACTGCACACATTATTTAGCTAATTGGTTCTTAATTCTACTAAATTAGGTGGCGTCTCCAAAGAAACCCTTTGGAGTCCCATATTGTTGAAATATACCCGAAACATATCTTCTTTAAAAGAAAGGTTATTTTTTGGGATTCATAAAAGGTGCTTTATGTGGAGGCTATGTGAAGCGATTTACTAAAAAAAAAATGAAAGTGAAAGTGAAAGCTTGAAATATTGTGCAACAGCTGAGAAATAAAAAATCATTGTTCGAAAGAAAGAAGAAAAAAAGAATATTCCCTATCATTAGACCCTACTTTGCTTAAAGAAGAATGTTGGTAAAAGTTGACTCTATGTTGGTAAAAGAAAGATTGGTTGGGAGGAAAATACTTGAATAAATTGTGGTGTATTAAATTGCTTGGAGTGGTTAGTCACTATTACCTAAATATATCATACCCGTCTCATTGCCTACATTACAACCTAAAAAAGTCCTAATTGATCTTAGCCGAGTAGATGGACATTAGTCGAGTCCTACACTAAGGGCAAGCTTATGGTATGTCTTGTGTTGCATGTGAGTTCTTTTCTGAGAGTGAGTGCTTCATCTTTATGTGAACTTTTGTTCATGATTCATTCTCTTGTGTGAATTTCTTCATTAAACTTTGGATTTATTGTGAGGGCACATGATTTACAAGAAGCGAGCTCTTTTATTTGTCTCTTGAATAAAGTGAGTACTTGCATGACTTATTGAGTGAGTTTGGAGTTGATATGGGATTGGGAGGTTGATTTGATGCACTTGATTGTTTTTAAATATTCTTGGCATGGATTTCGTGTGAATAAAGCATAATGAGTGCATATGCAACTTGTTAAGTGCCTATATAAACCCAAGTCATTGTGTGAGTAGTTTTGAAGTGACTTGAGTTCAAGTTATAAGTTGCTCGAGGACGAGCAAAGATTTAAGTGTAGGGTGTTGATACGAAGCTAGATATTGCAATAATTTCTATACTTTCGCCTCGTGTTCATGCTTCGACTTGTGATATTTGTTAGTAGTTTGAATGGAATTGCTCTTATTTGGTGTGTTTCACGCTGTAGGAATTATGCTCATGATATGAAGCGTTTGTGGAGCAAAGTTTAGTGATAACAAGGGTTTTGAAGTCTGAGTAGAAGCCCTCCCGAGGGTCAAGCGAATCAAGGCGTGGAGGAAAAAAAAAAAGAAAAATGAAGTCCCAGGTAAAGTGGCTTACGGCAAGGCATTATGCAATGCACTATGCGCCGCCATAGGCCAATTTATGCATAAGTGAAAAAAAGGCACTCTCAGTAAATCGACTCTACGGTACCGCACTGTGCAATGCACTGTCAGGTGCCGTAGGCTAAAAATCCGACTTTATTTTGGATTCCCGACTTGTGTGGTCTATGGGGACGATATAAAAGCCTTAAAACATGTCCCAAAACATGACTTTTGACCTGGGAAGGAGCAAAAGAAGGCTAGAGCTTTGGAGACTTCAAGAACACAAGAGTTTTTCCTAAATTCTTCATTTCTTTTTGTAATTTATTCATTCATGAATTATCTTGACATGATTGTGATAAACATGAGTGGCTACGTTACCCATTCTAGGGTTGAATGAACCACTCCAATACTTATGTATTATGAATTATTGCTTTACTAAATGAAACTTGTTAACCTTCCTATCTAAGTGTTTATGATTTGTATGCTATTGATTAGTAGAGCTCCCAATTGATTGTGCCCTTTGTTCTTGTGCATGTAGAGAAAGATTCATGAGTTAGGGTTAAACACTTAGCAATATTTCAACCTAAAACAAAGGCATTACTTACGTTTTCAAAAAGGTGATTTGTGACCATTGATCCTTATTGTGAACCATACTTGTAGTCCTACATATCTTCATTAATTAATTAGAAAATTAGTTAGTGAAAGTTACAATTATTACACGGGAGTGAATAGTTGTGAATTTGGAGCAAGTGTTCAATAGGAAGAAGCAAGTTGAATCCATTAATGCGTTGTTCTAATACATGAGCAGGAGTTGGATTTATTACTTGCTATTTACTTTATTGTTAATTAGTTGTTATACTGAAACCGTCATAAAAATATAAACTTTCAAAGTTAATTGATTAGATAAGTTGGTTAGATTAGCAACTAGATTTCGAGTGTTCTCTGTGGGATTCGACATCGGGACTTCAAGTACCGAGCTATATTTTCCGCGACGGCTTAGTTCGACCATTGAAGTCCCGAGGTCGAATCCCACAGAGAATACTAGAAATCTAGTTGCTAATCTAACCAACTTATCTAATCAATTAACTTCAAAAGTTTATATTTTTATGACGGTTTCAGTATAACAACTAATTAACAATAAAGTAAATAGCAAGTAGTAAGAAATAAATTAATTCAAGGATTTATAAGACTAGGATTGTTCTACCCAACTCCTGCTCATGTATTAGAACAATGCATTAATGGATTCAACTTGATTCTTCCTATTGAACACTTGCTCCAAATTCACAACTATTTACTCCCGTGTAATAAATGTAACTTTCACTAACCAATTTCTCAATTAATTAATGAAGATAGGTAGGACTACAAGTATGGTTCATAATAAGGGTCAATGGTCACAAATCACCTTTTTGACAACCTAAGTAATGCCTTTGTTTTAGGTTGAAATATTGCTAAGTGTTTAACCCTAACTCATGAATCTATCCCTAGATGTACAAGAACAAAGGGCACAATCAATTGGGAGCTCTACCAATAAATAGCATACAAATCATAAACACTTAGATAGGAAGGTTAACAAGTTTCATTTAGTAAAGCAATAATTCATAATACATAAGTATTGGAGTGGTTCAATCAACCCTAGAATGGGTATCTTAGCCACTCATGTTTATCACAATCATGTCAAGATAATTTATGAATGAATAAATTACAAAAAGAAAGGAAGAATTTAGGAAAAACTCTAGTGTTCTTGAAGTCTCCAAAGCTCTAGCCTTCTTTTGCTCCTTCTCAGGTCAAAATTCATGTTTTGGAACGTGTTTTAGGGCTTTTATATCATCCCCATAGACCCACACAAGTCGGGAATCCAAAATAAAGTTGGAGTTGAAACGTTAGGATTTTAAGCCTACAGCGCCACACAGTGCATTGCGCAGTGTGGTGCTGTAAGGTCGATTTACTGAGAGTGCCTTTTTTCACTTATGCATAAATTGGCCTATGGCGGCGCATAGTGCATTGCATAGCGCCAATTTACCTGGGACTTCATTTTTTTCCCCTCTACGCCTTGATTCGCTCGACCCTCGGGCTTCTACTCATACTTCAAAACCCTTGTTTTCGCTAAACTTTGCTCCACGAATGCTTCATATAATCAACATAATTCCTACAGCATGAAACACACCAAATAATAGCAATTCCATTCAAACTACCAACAAATATCGCAAGTCGAAGCAAGAACACGAGGCGAAAGTATAGAAATTATTGCAATATCTAGCCTCGTATTAACACCCCACACTTAAATCTTTGCTCGTCCTCGAGCAACTTATAACTTGAACTCAAGACACATCAAAACCACTCACACAGTGACTTGGGTTTATATAGGCACTTAACAAGTTGTATATGCACTTATTATGCTTTATTCACACGAAATCCATGCCAAGAATATTTAAAAACAATCAAGTGCACCAAATCAACCTCCCAATCCCATATCAACTCCAAACTCTTTCAATAAGTCATGCAAGTATTCACTCTATTCAAGAGAGTAATAAAAGAGCTCGCTTTTCGTAAATCATGTGTCCTCACAATAAATCTAAAGTTTAATGAAGAAATTCACACAGGAGAATGAATCATTAACAAAAGTTCACATAAAGATGAAGAACTCACTCTAAGAAAAGAACTCACATGCAACACAAGACATACCATAAGCTTGCCCTTAGTATAGGACTCAACTAAGATCAATTAGGACTTCTTTAGGTTGTAATGTAGGCAATGGGACGGGTACGATATATTTAGATAATACTGACTAACCACCCCAAGTAATTTAATACACCACAATTATTTTAAATATTTTTTCTCCCAACCAATCTCTCTTTTACCATCACAGAGTCAACTTTCACCAACATTTTTCTTTAAGCAAAGGTAGGAGCTAATAATAGGGACTGCTTTTTTTTTTTTTCAAACTCAGGTTTTTTCCTTATATTTCAATAGTTTCACAATATCTCAAACTTTCCTTCTTTTTTTTTTTCAGTAAATCCCTCCAAATAGCATCCTCCTAAGCACCTTTTGTCATCCTCCAACAACCACAATTTTTCCACTTCATTAACTAGCCTTTCAGGCTCATAACACCACAAGTAAAACTCACAGATATTTTGCAGAATAAACAGGAATCCTAATGGCTATCAAAGAAAAGGCTACAGGCTCAAAAGGGTTAGCTAAGGTCAAATTTCACTGGTAAACATCTCATTCTGAGGCTTCAATTAAGTTGGCTATGAAAGGAATGCCTATATCACTTCCTAACCGAGCAAACTTCTCATTTCGCTTTGCACACACACTGGGCAAGTTCTAGACATCAAGTATTAAACACGGAGAAAACAAAATCCTCACTCACACATGACACATATCCTACTCAAAACGGCTCGATTCGCGCTCTTAAACAAAGCAAACACAAGCAAACTCTTAAGCAAATCTAGAGCCAACATCATGATCATAGGCTTCAAATAATACACTCAATGTTTCTCGAGGAAAGTGGATTATGATAGAATATACGCATGAAGTTCACATACCCCAAATTAAGTATCTATATAAAACTAGTCGAAGTGGAGCCAAGACTATCTCATTCAGTTACTACACTCTAATCCTAAAAAAAAAATCTACCTATACCCGGTTCAAACTACTTCATTTGGAAAAGAACCGATGCACAAAGAAAAACCAGAGGGGATTACTAATACAAATAAGAAGACTCCCACCCCACACTTAAAATCATACATTGCCCTCAATGCATTAAAAATAAAAACTAAGGGTGATAGAAAAACTCCCTGGGGCTCTAAACCCGAAGAATATCCTTGTGAGCTTCCTTAGGGCACGGTCAGACTTCCCCCATAGCAGGACTTCATCTTCAAGCAATAGTACGAGGTTGCAAGCACCCCACATTAGGACTTCAAACCAATCAAAACTTGCAAAACAAAGAAACTCACCAAGTAATATCCTTTAAAAGATAATTTTTTTATTTTTTTATTTTTTTCATATATCTTTGTTTTGTTTTTTTATACAATTACAATCACGGGTCGCCTCCCGAGAAGCGCCTTAGTTATAGTCGTGGCATGACTTTAATCAGCTCAACCCATGGCTTATCCAGGCTCGCATGTATGCACACACGAACAATTCACATCATCACAATGTCCCTTCAGCATTTTGCCAATGTCAACAGTTATTTCTTCATCATACAGCTTCAAGGTCATCTTTCCCTTATCAACATTAATTACTACTCTACCAGTAGCCAAGAATGGACGACCTAAGATAATTGGAACATCTTTATCAATGGGGTAGTCAAAAACCACAAAATCTACTGGAAACATAAAACTACCCACATGCACAAGTACATCCTCAACTATTCCTATAGGGTGCTTCTGCCTCCTATCTGCCAGCTGGATTCATATTGAAGTCTCTTTCATATCAGTCAGACCCAGCTTGTTGTATACTTCAATCGGCATCAGATTAATGCTTGCACCAGAATCAAACAAAGCCTTACCAATTGTGAGATCACCAATAGAGTACGGGACTGTAAAACAACTAGGATCTTGCTTTCTTTTTAGCTACAGGCTCTGTGATGACAGCACTACACACCTTATTCAACTCGATCATCTCTACCTCATTAAAGTCAACCTTCTTAGACAGAAGGTCTTTTAATAATTTTGCATATCAAGGGACCTCTCGCATAACTTTCATGAAAGGCATAGTAAGCTTCAATTATTTCAACAAATCAAAAAGCTTATTAAACTTCAAACTTTTTTGTTGCTTTGAAAGAAAAAGGAGGTGGTGGTGGTTTTACCTTGTAGTTTTGCTCCCTTGACTCTTTACCTTGTTCAACCACCCTTTCGGCTTCTATATGAGGTTCTTTAGCAATTACCTTCTCAGTACTAGGGACATGCTCAACGTTTGGCATGGTAGATAGTGCTCCTTTAGCTAATTCTTGCTCCTTGTCAAAGTCTCTACCATTCCTCAAAGTGACTGCCATCAATTGATAAGGATTTGGATCCTTAGGATTCACCAGGGTGTCGCCCGACAAAGCACTTTTGAGGTCTATTATGTAAAGTATGGGACAATTATCCCAACTTGGTCTCTATACCCTTTATAGCAGTGTCATGCGTTGAAACTTGGTCTTGAAGATTCTTATTAAATCCCATCATAGCCTGCACCATAGTCTTAATCTCAGCTATATCATTCGCCTGCTGCAGGGGTAAAGTTGCTTGTTGTTGCACTGACATAAATTGACTCTGTTGGTTGTGTTGTTGGTGCTGCCCATAATTCACGAAGTTCACATCTTCAGTACCGGCAAGCAAATCAGCATCAGAGAAAGAAAAATTACCAGGATTGAAGATTTGAGTATGAGCCCGTGAGTTCACTTGGTTAACAGGTTTTAGCATCTTCTCGTTTAGTTATTTTGACACATCATCAAGTGTAGTCTACAACTTTGACATCTGTTCTTCCATTGCCAAAGTAGTACCAATAGCTAAAGCCCCCGTACCTAGGCTAGTAGATGCATCTCTTCTAAGCGAGCTTGAGTTTTGAGCCATCACATCAAGCAGGGCCGTCGCTTCAGAAAATATTTTACTAAAAAATGCACCACTAGTTGCTGCATCCAAAGTGCCCTTAATTTGATCTCCCATGCCCATGTAGATCCTTTGCCCCAGTATTTGGTCAGGAATACCATGATGAGGACACTTTCTCAAATAACTTTTAAATCTCTCCCAAGATTCTGGAAAAGTCTCTAGCGGGGTCTGGCTGAGCATAAGTATCTCATCAACTAGCCTGGCAGTCTTATTGGGTGGAAAGAACTTCTTCATGAACATTATCACCAAGTCATCTCATGACGTAATAGAATTAACTGGCAACGAGTCCAACCAATCACTGGCATCTTCCATTAGCGAGAACGGGAAAACATCAATTTCACAACCTCTGCTGGAACTCGAGCTCGTTTTTTAGTTTCACAAATCCTTATGAACTTTTTCAAGTGCTTTTGAGGATCATCAGTAGTTCTACCTGCAAATAAACCAGCTTTAGCAAGCAAAACCACCATCGTCCGGGTGATGTAAAAATTTTATGCCTCAAATGTTGGAAGCTAAAAGGCAGACGCCAGATTCTCAGCCACACGTTGTGCGAAAGCATTAAGAGCCAAATCTTTGAGCCATCCTGAATTCTTTGGGATCTGAACTTTCAATTATAAACACCAAAGAAACCAGATCAAGATGACAAGAGTAAAGTTAATAGAAAAATAAAATAGATATCTTAACAACTAAATAACAGTGTGTTCCCCGGCAACGACGCCAAAATTTGATCGCGCCGCCCTATAAAAGGGACTAAGCGACCGCGGTAAATATAGCTCGGTACTTGAAGCCCCGAGGTCGAATCCCACAGAGAACACTCGAAATCTAGTTGCTAATCTAACCAACTTATCTAATCAATTAACTTCGAAAGTTTATATTTTTATGACGGTTTCAGTATAACAACTAATTAACAATAAAGTAAATAGCAAGTAGTAAGAAATAAATTAATTCAAGGATTTATAAGACTAGGATTGATCTACCCAACTCCTACTCATGTGTTAGAACAATACATTAATGTATTCAACTTACTTCCTGTTGAATACTTGCTCTAAATTTATAACTATTCACTCCCGTGTAATAATTGTAACTTTCACTAACCAATTTCCCAATTAATTAATGAAGATATGTAAGACTACAAGTATGGTTCACAATAAGGGTCAATGGTCACAAATTATCTTTTTTACAACCTAAGTAATGCCTTTGTTTTAGGTTGAAATATTGCTAAGTGTTTAACCCTAACTCATGAATCTATCTCTACATGCACAAGAATAGAGGGCACAATCAATTGGAGCTCTACCAATCAATAGCATACAAATCATAAACACTTTGATAGGAAGGTTAACAAGTTTCATTCAGTAAAGCAATAATTCATAACACATAAGTATTGGAGTGGTTCAATCAACCCAAGAATGGGTAACTTAGCCACTCATGTTTATCACAATCATGTCAAGATAATTCATGAATGAATAAATTACAAAAAGAAAGGAAGAATTTAGGAAAAACTCTGTGTTCTTGAAGTCTCCAAAGCTCTAGCCTTCTTTTGCTCCTTCTCAGGTCAAAAGTCATGCTTTGGGACATGTTTTAGGGCTTTTATACCGTCTCCATAAACCCACACAAGTCGGGAATCCAAAATAAAGTCGGATTTGAAATGTTAGGATTTTAAACCTACGGCGCCGCACGCATTGCGCTGTACGGTGCCGTAGGGTCGATTTACTGAGAGTGCTTTTTTCACTTTTTCAGAAATTGGCCTATGGCAGCGCATAGTGCATTGCATAGTGCACTTGCGTAAGCCACTTTACCTGGGACTTCATTTTCTTTATTTTTCCTCCACGCCTTGATTCGCTCGATCCTCGGGCTTCTACTCAGACTTCAAAACTCTTGTTTTCACTTAACTTTGCTCCACGAACGCTTCATATCATCAACATAATTCCTACAACGTGAAACACACCAAATAAGAGAAATTCCATTCAAACTACCAACAAATATCACAAGTCGAAGCATGAAACCGAGGCGAAAGTATAGAAATTATTGCAATATTTTTCCTCGTATCAGTTCAACAGTGTGGCGACTCCGCTGAGGATACAAAATGATTCTAACCATAAGGTTTTCATGAATTAGTTTATTTATATATTTGAAATAACTTGATTAACTTATTTTAATTTTGTATGCTGACACTAGCATGATTAGTATCTGTTTGTATATCACAAAGCATGTCACCACACTTTTATTTGCGCACATATTAAACTGGCATTCCGCTCATATTTCCCCCATACCTGGGAGCTTCTTCATGGTTACTTATACCCGTGAGATGTATGCATATACACCCGCAACTCATAAAAAAACCCTTTAATAAAGAGTGCACGTACCTGTGGGATGAGCAGATAGTTTTACTACCGCGTGACCGCTTGCCACTCAAAACAGCCTTGTGTCTAGTAAACCCACTCTAGAGTTTTCGTTAGGAACAGTGCATGCATAAACCTTAGTTTGGACATGGTCCTTGGTACCGCCTCCACAGTTAAAAAACCACATTTTTGTTGACGTGTTTTAATACCCAACAACGGTGCATATTATGTGTTTGTACGATAACGAAATTTCCAGTCCAAACCAAGTTTTGCAATGAATGGGGTTTAGAACATTTTGTCATCGACTTTTGTAGATCAGAAGATGTCGGAATTCAAGAATGTCCAAATAGTTGTTAAGGTTCTCGAGAAATTGAAAGAGTGGTGGAGGAACATAAAACAAGATGACAAACAGGAGGCGAGATGGGTTAAGAAGAAGTTGGGAAATTTGATCCGCTTGCTAGAGATTCAATCTGATCGTTACTTGATTCAGGCACTCTTGCCTTTTGGAGCTATTCAAGGGTTGTTTTTAGATTTAGGGTCTGTTTGGAAACTATTGTGTAATTACTAGGCGTATAATTATTAGAGTAGTAATTACACTGCCTAGTAATTACTCAGTGTAGTAATTACGTAGTGCTATTTATTTTCCATAATATAATTACTGTGTAATTCCTTGTGTCATGTTTGATTGTACCAATGTAATTACACAGTTAAATAATTTTTAAAATAAAAGTTAGTTATCAAAATTAATATATTAATTTTATATGAACATGTAAATAAGTTTTAATGTGTATACAAGAAATTTTTAAATAGTATTTATTATTAAGTATTTATAATATATATATTCTTGTGTAAAATATATAGTGAATATCTATAAGTTGGTAATTAATATCATAAAATATTTTCTTTTAAATAGATAATTTTTAATGTAAATTAATAAATAAAATTTTCAATTACAGGATTAAATTTCTTGCTAACTTATTTAAACGCCATAAGAAGTTATAAAGACAAATAATTAATTTTTTTAGTCATATTTACCTGTCTATCTAGAAAATAAAAGTTATCATAAACTTATTTAAAAATACAATAAGAAAGGATAAAAATTATATGGAGCTACAAATTAGAATATATTTTATATATAATAAGAGAAATTGAAGCAAGAAAGTATGTAGTAAGAAAAAACTTAGGAAAAGGAGTACCAAGAATAGAATCATGAAGAATACTAACATTGAAAGAGAAGCACGAGGTGAAAAGAAATGAAATAAAATTCCTCATTTTTAAAAGAATATTAAGAAAAAGAAAGAAAATAAATTATTTAAAATATAAAAACTCATGAAAAAGGTAATATCACAACTAAACAATAATAAAAAAATAAAAAAAAAAAATACAAAGAAGAAAGAAAAAATTTAATTTCAAATAAAAATATATGAAATAGAAAGAATGAAAAGAAAATTATAAATGAAATAGCAAAAAAAAGAAAGAAAGTAGAAATACCTTGTAATTACATAGTGTAATTACCTCCAATTCTCAGCTCCCCCTATGAATTGGAGAGTATAATTGCACCCCCTCAATTACATTCAATTTCATGCAGACCAAGTAATTACTTGGTAAGACAAACAAGCCAAACTGTGTAATTACACCCAATTACACTCAAATCCAATTACATGGTGACTTTTCAAACAAGTCCTTAAGGATTTTGAGCTTACACCGACCTTGGAGGAAATAGCCGACCTTACCGGGTTGCCTTTGAAGGGCAGGGAGATGATTATTCCCAGGAAACAAGGAGGAAGGCATTTTCTGGATGATTTGGGGTTACGTAACAACAAGAAGTTGGGATGCTTCGCAAATGAATGGGTTTTTTTAGACTATCTTTATGAGAGGTTTGCATTTGGAGACAGTCACACCGTCCATCTTCAGGAATTTGTGCGTTCTTTAGATACTTGGAAGAAATGGTGCTTCAACGCCTTTGTCATTGCTTTCTTCGGAACTTTGATCTTTCCGCGGGAAGAAGGGAAGATTAGCACCAACATTGGTTCAGTGGTCCGCATTTTCGTTTGAAGGGATTGATAACAAAGAAGTCACTATGGTCCCGATGATTCTGGTAGAAGTACTTAGGACTCTAACTAAGTGCAAAAAAAAGAAAGAGAGGTATTTTGAAGGCTCAAATCTGCTTCTTCAACTGTGGGCAAGGAGCATCTTTTTAAGCTAAAGCACATGTTGGACATAGCCTTGTGTGGGAAGAACCCAATCAAAAGCTATCAGAAATGGGTAGGTAGATCTTAAAGATTGGTTTTGATACATAGCCCAACTTGAAGAAGGCCATGTTTTGTGGAAAGTGTGGTGGCTTGCAACCAAGGATAACACTTATCTTAGATCTAAAGGGAAGTACTACATCAAGCTCATCGGGTTAACAGGTCCTCATCACTATTCCCCTTTAAGAGTCCTTCGTCAGTTTGGAATAGAATAAGTCATACCCCTCATTGCAAATATGAGATCTTATGAAGATGACTTTGGCAAGGAAGTAAAAGTTCCAAGAGTCAGAAATTTTTTCAAAGATTGGGATAAAATAGTGAATCAATTTGCTAGTTTTCATCTAGCAGACCGTACGCCTGAATACTATGTGTGGATCAAAGAAGACATTGCCATCACTCCTAGCCCAACAGGAAAAGAAGGTTTAGAAGATATAGATTTTTCCTTCGGGATGAAGGTCAAGCTTAGCGCCATCATTTTCACTCCTGATGATTGGAGCTTCATGAAAGAAGTTGTAGAGACTGTGAAACGAGCCAGAATTGATCCTAACCATGCCATCACTTCAGCTTCAGTACTTCCTCCAGCTTGTTGCAGTTTAGTTATAGCAGTTATTTAAATTTTCAAATATTGTATTCAGACTATGTCTTTAGTTTATGTATTTACTTTCTCGCACTTTCCATTTTCCATGTAATGATGATGTACTGGAGGAAAGTTATTATCAATGAAAGACTATCATTATTACTATTGTTGTTATCACTTACTCTAAATTTGATTATTGCAAAACGGGTGTGGACTAGTTTTCGTTGTCATTTATTTGTGCGATTAGGCTTACCTCTAGCTCAAAGAGGCACCTTACAGGGTAGGACGCCCTCGTATTTTATTTACACTCATTATTTGTGGTTGCCACATGTCTGAATTTATCGCTCGTTTAAAATGCAAAGCGCAACGTGACGCGCGTTACGTGATTGTGTGCAATTTTGTCACATGATTGTGTGCAATTTTGTCAACGACATGCAAACTAACATAGTTACCTTTTGAATTTTATTTTTGTCTTGTTTATTCCCAAAACAGAAGTTTGATTTATGCTGATTGAGCTGGCTGAACAACCTTACTATACGAGGGCAAAGGTCCAGGCTTCAGAAGATATATCTGCGCGGTGGTATACATTTCCGAGATTGACAATGACTGGTATAGACGATAAGCCTCCTACTCTTACTGAAAAGAATCTTGAAACGCCCGAATCTTCAAGGGGAAATGTCATTCTTGCTCAAGATAACATCATTCTCAATATGGCTAAGCGATACAGATTTTGAAAGACGAATTGGCAACGATGAAAAGGCAAACTCCTCAGAACACGCCGCTGCTTGAGCCCGAGGCATCCCATTCTTTGGATCAATCTGGGCAATCTCTAAACCCAAATGACGGGGTCATCACTGTGGGCACACCTTTGAACACCTATCCTATTCCGAATGCACCCGTATACCAAAACGACCCACTCCTTAACCAAACTCTACCACCAAACTATACTCAAGTCAGTCAAAACACTCCACCTACCCAACAAAATGCCCAACCCGCTGGTTACTATTCATACTACCTATATCCTAACAATCCCACCCCTCACTACCAATACTTGCCTGCCAAAGATACTCCCCGTCCCCCACAAACCAAAGCACCCATTATTGTGGCTGTTGCAACTCAAAGTCCCAATGATCCAAGATAGGGATATCCTGAAACCGAGTACTTTGAGCACGCCCCCAGTGGCAAGAATGTGGACTTTACCGACTATGTGCCACAAACTGAAGTGCCCGTAATTGCTGAGAAATAGGTAAAAAATAGTTGAGCAAGAGGAGATGATCCAGAAATTGAAAAGCATGAAACAATCCATCAAGAGTTTGCAAGTGTTCAGGGGTCGTCAAAGCATTTCATATCGCAACCTTTATCTCTACCCATATGTTTCTCCTCCTCTCGGGTATAAGGTGCCCAAATTTGACATGTATGATGGTCACAGCGACCCGTTTGCTCATTCGGCTAAGTACTTTAACCGGATGAGGGTTGCGGGAGGCAAAGAAGAACTTTTAATGGCTTACTTCAGTCATAGTCCGGAGGGTGTTGCGGCTGAGTGGTTCACATGACAAGATATAAGGAAATGGCATGAATTTGAAGATATAGCCAATGATTTCACAAAGCAATTCGAGTACAATGTCGAGATGGTTCCTGACCTTATAACCTTGTCCAATCTGAAGAAGAAACCAACAGAATTCTTTAGGGAATACGCACTGAGATGGAATGAACAGGGTGCAACTACCAATGACTGAGGAAGACATGGTAAAGTACTTCATCCGAGCCCAAGATGATTCCTATTACATGCACTTGCTCCCTATGATGGATAAACTATATTCTAAACTTCTTATGATAGGAGAAATGGTTGAAGAAGGCGTTAAAACTGGGCAGATTGTGAGCTTTGCCGAAATGAAGACAATGGCCCAAAATGCTCAAGCCAGCACAAGCAAATTTAGAGGGAAAGAGAAGAAGGAAGTAGTCACTGCTGTTGTAACTGACACAGAGCGTAGGTCCGTTAGAAGGTTGAACTTTGATAATCCACATGCCTACCCACTCACCAAAATGTACCTCCCCCTTACCAAAATGCACCTCCTCCTTACCTAAATGTTCCTCCTCCTTACCCAAATGCACCTCCTCTAAGTTACCCAAGTCACTATCAAATTCCTCCCACTCCTTACCCCGTTTATCAAGCACAACCAAGTTACTATCCACCAAAAGCACCCGCATCTCAACAATATTCCCGTCAACAAAACTACCAATCGAACACAAATTTCCAAGCACCTCAAAACTACCAACCCCGTGCTCCTATTCGTCCAAACATGCAAGGTCCCAATCAGAATTATGAGAGACGAGCACCCAAAACTTATACTCATTTGGCCAAATCATATGGTCAGCTTTTTGAAACGTTGAGAAGTTCGAGGGTTGTGCAGCCTGTCTTTGACAACACTCCGAACCCTCCTGCAAGGTGGTATGATGCCAACAAACATTGTGCCTATCATTCTGGGGCCGCTGGCCATGACATTGAGAGGTGTTTCACCTTTAAATACAAAGTAGAAACTTTAATCAAAGCAGGCACCATCCAGCTTACGGGTACTCAACCAAATATGCATGACAATCCTCTTCCTATTCATGGTAACAATGCAATCAATATGATCTCTATTGATGAAGAGTTGGATCCGAAAGGCACCATAGTCCCTGTTGGTCATGTGAAAGCTACTGATGCAACCAAGATATCTGTCCAAGTCCGGACTCCTATTTTGGTGCAAGTCGGCCCTCCAAAGCCAATAATTATCGTCATGATTGCTTCTCATCCTCAGTATAATAGTAAAAGGGTCACACCTACCTTTCCCTTTCCAATAGATACTTCAGAATAGTTCCAAGGCATTGCCGCTGCACAGGGTATGAATAGGTTGGGTAGATGTTGTGTTCCCCAGAATCTGGGTCAAGGGACTGGGGAAAAAGAGAGCAATGTGAGAAAGATAACCGATGCTGAAGCAGAAGAGTTATGGAAAAGAATGCAATCAAAAGACTATTCTATCTTGGAGCATTTGAGGAATACTTCCGCTCGCATATCTATTATGTCTTGGTTGATGAACTTTGAAACGCACAGGAATGCACTATTGAAAGTATTGAAGGAAGCAGAAGTGCCAGCTGAAACCATAAGTGAGAGCTTAGCTATCTTGGTAGGTCAAACTCTGCAGTCCCAGAAAGTGTCTTTCTTTAAGGAAGAGCTTCCACCTGAAGGTTTGGGACACAAGAAAGCTTTGCATATCACTGTTAAGTGTAGGAATAAGCTTGTTGGGAGAGTTCTAATCGATGGTGGTTCCGAGCTTAACATATGTCCTTTGAAAATTCTGAAAGAGCTTGGAACTGATATGGGCAAAATTCGTCAAAGCAATGTCAAAGCAAGAGCTTTTGATGGAGCATAAAGATGCCCAATTGGAGAGGTTGATTTAGAATTGCAAGTTGGCCCTGTGAACTTCACCGTTGAGTTTCAAGTGTTTGACATCCCTTCTACTTACAATATGTTGCTTGGGAGGCCATGGATCCACATGGCTGGGGCACTTCCTTCTACCTTGCATCAAAGCGTAAAGTTTATTTGGGATAATAAAGAAATTGTGATCAAGGGTGAGGGAAGCCACTCCATTTATGCTGGCGCTATGATTCCCATGGTTGAATATGCTATTGACTTGGATGGGACAACCTTTTACACTATTGAGTTGATGAATGTCACTCGAGCTTCTGATGATAGTGAAAGAAAGAGGTTGCCCCGGGTTCCCAAAATGATTGCCTTTGAAATGCTGAAAAATGGTTTTAAGCCCGGTCTTGGGTTAGGAGCCAACTTAAATGGGATTGTTGAACCTATTTGCTTACCAAGGAACTTAGGAACATTTGGCTTGGGTTATTATCCAACCAAGGAAGAAGTTGATAAAGTCAAGTCCAAGACCAAGATGAAGCCGGACATTGTCATCCCAAGGCCTTTGCCATCTCTTGACCAGTCATTTGTCAAAGCACCAGAAGTTATGGTGCAAAATCTGATCGAGGGTGTGAGCAATTTGTTCATGGATGAAGAATGGGAATGTAGTGCAATCATTGAAAATTATGAAGAGGAGCCATCCATGCAGAATGCTGAACCTAGAGATTTGATGGTCAATTGGACTTGTGTTCCAATTGAAGAGACTTGGTGATTGAACTCATTAGTCTATTTTGGCATCACAGTCAGATTGAGGCCCTGAACGATGTTTTGCCATTGGTTTATGTTTATGTCTTTTCCCGAATAATGCATTTACATTCTGCATTTTTAGTTTTAATGTATTGCCTCCCTAAAACTAGATTTTTGAAGCAAATAAAGTGCATTCCATTCCCATATTATTATTTTGTTGTACTCTAATTATTTACTTTATTTTACACTTTTGATCAATGTTTGTTTCTATTTCAGCTTTCCATTTAACAAAACTGCCGAAACTTTGCTTGTGACATATAATGAAACAACTGAACAAACTGATAATGATGCACTGAATGTTTGGGAATATGATGAAGATTTTGTCCCTGAGGAAATAACAAGAGAGGTTGATCAGTTTGAGAACAAGCCAAAGCCTAACCTGGAAGAAACCAAGTTAATCAACTTGGGGACGTCAGAATCTATTAGAGAAACCAGAATCAGTGTTCATTTGACCTCCGAAGAAAGAAGAACATATATTGAATTATTGAATGAGTATAGAGACATCTTTGCCTGGTCTTATGATGATATGCCCGGTTTGAGTACCAATATTGTTACTCTCAAGTTGCCTACTGATCCATCATTCCCGCCTGTTAAGCAGAAGAAGAGGAACTTCAAAACCTCCATAAGTAAAAAAATCTTGGAAGAAGTGCAAAAACAATTGACCACTAAGGTGATTTGGTCTCTCAAATACCCCACTTGGTTAGCAAATATTGTACCAGTTCCCAAGAAGGATGGGAAAGTTAGAGTTTGTGTTGATTATCGTGATCTCAACAAAGCAAGTCCAAAAGATGATTTTTTCAATTGCCGAATATCCATATCCTTATTGATAGCTGTGCAAAACATGAGCTTCAGTCTTTTGTCGATTACCACCAGATTCTGATGGATGAAGATGATGCTGAAAAACCGCTTTTATCATACCTTGGGGTGTGTTTTGCTATAGAGTTATGCCTTTTGGTTTGAAGAACGCCGGGGCAATATATATGAGAGCGATGACAACTCTTTTCCATGACATGATTCACAAAGAAATTGAAGTCTACGTGGATGATATTGTTATCAAGTCAAAAAAGAAGGAAGATCACTTAATTGATTTGAGAAAGTTTTTCAATCGCCTTCGAAGGTATAATTTAAAGCTTAATCCTACAAAACGTGCATTTGGTGTTCCCGCCGGTAAGATATTGGGTTTTATCGTGAGCCGAAGAGGTATAGAATTGGATCCATCTAAAATCAAGACTATCTAAGGCTTGCCTCCTCCAAAAAGCTGTAAAGAAGTGATGAGTTTTCTTGGCCGCTTGAATTATATAAGCCGATTCATCGCACAATCCACGGTTATTTGTGAACTGATAATCAAGTTGTTGAAGAAAGATGTTGTTATTGAATAGACGGAAGATTGTCAAAAGGCTTATGATAGGATTAAGGAGTATCTATCCACTCCGCCTGTGCTGGTCCCTCCTTAACCTGGAAGACCATTGATTTTATACTTCTCTATTTAAGAAAATGCTTTTGGATGTGTCTTGGGGCAACATGACAAGACTGGAAAAAAAGAGCAAGTCATTTATTATTTAAGCACGAAGTTCACCCCTTATGAAGCCAATTATACTCTTTTGGAGTAGACTTGTTACGCCTTGACTTGGACCACACAAAGGTTAAGGCATTATCTCTCTTCATATACAACTTATCTCATCTCAAGGATGGATCCTTTGAAGTACATCTTCCAAAAGCCGATGCCCACCAGTAAGTGGCAGATTCTGTTGAGTGAATTTGACATAGTCTATGTTACTCAAAAGGCGGTGAAAGCACAAGCATTGGCGGATCATTTAGCCCAAAATCCTGTTGACGACAATTATGAGCCATTGAGAACTTACTTTCCTGATGAAGAAGTCTTGTTTCTCGGTGAGGATATCTCTTTTGAATATGATGGTTGGCATCTTTTCTTTGATGAAGCAGCCAATTTTAAAGGCATTTGTATTAGAGCTATCTTAATTTCTAAAATGGGCCAACATTATCCTGTTTCGGCTAAGCTCAGATTTCCATGTACTAAAAATATGGCCGAATATGAGGCATGCACTCTAGGTCTTCGATTAGCGGTTGATATGGATATTCAAGAACTTTTGGTGATCGGAGATTCTGATTTATTGATTCACCAAGTGCAAGGCAAATGGAAAACCAAGAATGCAAAGATTCTTTCTTATTTGCATTGTGTCCAAGAATTATGCAAAAGGTTTGCAAGGAATTATTTTAGGAATGTTCCAAGAATTAAAAATGAGTTTGCCGATGCTTTGGCAATTCTAGCTTCTATGATTCAACATTCTGACAAGAATTATATTGATCCTATTGACATCGCATTACATGATCGACCCGCATACTGTTTTCAAATCAATGAAGAGCAAGATGGTAATCCCTGGTATTGTGATATCAAGAATTATCTCAAGCCGGGAATTATCCTGAGAGTGCAACAAGTGTTCAAAAGAAAAGCATTTAAAGGTTAGCAAATCAATTCTTCATAAACGGTGAAATCCTATATAGGAGGACTCCAGACTTAGGACTCTTAAGATGTGTTGATGCCGCTGAAGCAGATAGATTGCTTGAAGAAGTGAACGCAGGAGTTTGTGGACCGCACATGAACGGTTTTGTCTTAGTAAAGAAGATCTTAAGGGCGGGATATTTCTGGCTAACTATAGAAACTAATTGTGTTCAATTTGTGCGGAAATGCCATCAATGTCAAATTCATGGAGATATGGTCAAAAGAACTCCATTTGAACTTCATGCAATGAGTTCTCCTTGGCCTTTTGTTGCTTGGGGAATGGATGTTATTGGTTCTATTGAGCCGGCCGCGTCAAATGGACATCGCTTTATTTTGGTGGCTATTGATTACTTCACCATGTGGGTGGAAGCAACTTCTCACAAGCTGTAACCAAGAAAGTGGTGTCAGATTTTGTGCGCAACAATATCATTCATTGATTTGGAGTTCCTGAATCAATCATTACTGATAATGGGGCAAATTTGAATAGTGATTTAATGAGAGCAACTAGTGAAAGTTTCAAGATTACTCATCGCAACTCTACCGCGTACTGGCCTCAAAAGAATGGAGCAGTTGAAGCAGCAAATAAGAACATCAACCGTATTCTTCGCAAGATGATTGATAATTTTAGAGATTGGTATGAAAAGTTGCCTTTTGCACTTCTTGGGTACCGCACCACTACTAGAACTTCAACTGGGGCAACTCCCTATCTTTTGGTGTATGGCACAGAAGCAGTCTTACCCGCAGAAGTGGAATTCCTTCCTTAAGGATCATTCAAGAAGCTGAATTAAGAGATGCTGAATGGGCGAAGATTAGCCATGAATAGTTGATGTTTATCGATGAGAAGAGAATGAATGCAATCTGTCAAGGCATTTGGCAAGAAAGTTAGGGTGAGGGACTTCAAACCGGGGCAATTGGTGTTGAAGAAGATCTATCCCAATCAAGAAGAAGTAAAGGGAAAATTTGCACCAAATTGGCAAGGTCCGTATATGGTTCATCGGGTTTTATCCGGAGGAGCACTGATTCTGGTAGAAATGGATGGTCAAGTCTAGCCAAAAGCAATCAATGCAGATGCCGTCAAAAGATACTATGTTTGAAGCAACCACAAGTTAGCATTGTTTTGAATGTAATTTTTGATGTAATGCGAACTACGCGTAACCTGAATCCGAAGATGGGATACATAGTAACTCACATAGGGTTTGGTTGCATTAGCATAGAAATTTCCCATTTCCTCTTTTATGTAATTTTGAACTACTTCTGGCCTGATTCCTGGAATGGCAACAGGATAAGTAGGCAATCTCCATCGGATTCTGTCAAAATATTGTAATACCTTAAGCTTGTTTATCTTTTTATGATGTAATTCCGAACTATGCATCTGGGTAGATGTGTATGTTTTCCAAATCGGATACAGTTTCGTACTTAGATTGCCATACTTCCCCAAAAATCTTTACGTAAGCAGAACTATGCCAGTCTGATTCCCGTTGAGGGATACGTAGGCGCTCTCATCTGGCTCGACTCTATAATATTAAAATTTTCAGTCTCCTCTAAAGTAAGCAACTGGGGCAAATTTTGCAAGACAAGTTGAAGATATGGATGATAGTAACTGGGGCAAATTTTACAAAGAAGGTTGAAGGTACAAAAGATCGTAACT
The DNA here is from genome assembly GCA_029990575.1 of Petunia axillaris subsp. axillaris. Taxonomy (NCBI): domain Eukaryota; kingdom Viridiplantae; phylum Streptophyta; class Magnoliopsida; order Solanales; family Solanaceae; genus Petunia; species Petunia axillaris. Next base: position 11,872,277 of record JARKNS010000007.1, read on the forward strand.
GGGGAAAAATTTGAAAATGGTATTGTTCATCAAATGATGAAGTGGCAAAGTTCCAGAGGTATTCGAGGATAGTGCAAGATATGAAGACAAAGGATGTTCAGTTTGTTTCAAAATATGTCATGAGTTTGAGTTAAAGCAGAAATTCTAAATGCATTCTAACTTTCATTCGCATATCGATGATTACTCATTTTACCATTTCATTATCAAATTACTTTACTTTGCCTCTATATTAGAATATTCCATACTACTGAGTTCAATGAACCAAGTCTTTGGGTATGAGTTTCAAGTTCATGTTTGAAGAAGAACGAGGGAGCAGCGAAAGCAAGTTCAAAGACTGAATCAGCACAAATCAAACACCCCTCCCCAAAACTAATAATTTTTCTTTGAGAGAAGGGACATTAACACTGCATCAGATGATAAACATCTTAAAAATACAATCTTGAAGATTTTCATCGCTTAGATTGAAATGATAGTTGGGATAAAGTGATGCTTTCCCACTTGGCCGAAAGGCGGCATTTCTATTTCCCATAACTTTTGCAAATTGCTAAGTATAGCTGTTTCATTTCTATTTCGCCTTGTGAGAACACTTACTAAAGTTCTATTTTATGATTTACAGATATTTCCAGAGGTTCACTTTGCATTGTAGCCAAGACCATTCTTCTATAGAAGGATTCAGAGATATAAGCTTATTTGACAATGGGATTACTTTGAACGATTTCCTACCTTCTGGTTAGAGTGCAATTCCAGATTGCATTGAAAACAACCTTTTCATGATGTAAAGCGCTATGCTTAGTCATAGTTTATTGCCGAACAGGCGGCGTCTCTATATTTATGATTCTTATTTCAAATAAACATTATGATAAAGCTTATTTGGAATCATGAAATAGATAAGTCAACTATGAGACACCATGTTCGGTGTGTCTCGTCGGTTGGTTGTCCTGCAATATCTGTATGTTATATTTGAATAGATTATAGAATCGACAAGTCAACTATGAGACACCATGATTCGGTGTGTCTCGCCGGTTGGTTGTCCTGCAATATCTGCATGTTATATTTGAACAAATTATAGAATCGACAAGTACACTATGAGACACCATGATTCGATATTCGCATGTTATATTTGAATAGATTATAGAATCGACAAGTCCACTATGAGACACCATGATTCGGTGTGTCTTGCCGGTTGGTCGTCCTGTAATATCCGCATGTTATATTTGAATAGATTATAGAATCAACAAGTCAACTATGAGACACCATGTTCGGTGTGTCTCGTTGGTTGGTTGTCCTGCAAAAGCCTTATATTTTGTATTCTACAAAAGTCATACCTGTTTTACTTATTGTTTTAATTTACTATTTCAGAATAATGATCAGCCTGGAGGTTTCCCGATTGGAGCTCCTCGTCAGTTGATTGAAGGAAAAAATTTATCAATGATATCGCAACCCGTATTTACAAATTTATGTTATCGCTTTATTTTAATATTTATTCTAATTATCAAAGTTTATTAGCAGTTGCTCGCTTACTGTTTGTCGAGATTATTACAGAATTTCAGCAGCACCGCAGCAGCATACGGAGCATAACGTGGAACTCTTTCTTAGCAGTGAACTGGGGAAATCGTTGATATGAGCTAGACTCGTCAACGAGGATCTGAAGAATCGCACTCGAACAAGTTGCCAACCCTAGAGGTCTATCTTGTGTCAACTCCTTCTTGTGTCAACTTTTGTGTCAGTCTATCCCATATCTCCAGCTTTTCCGAGGTTCGAGATTGAAGACATGATAGTCTTTGTTATCTTGTTTTCATTTCTTGAATCGCGTCAACTACATATGGCATGATTCTCTTTCAGCCCGAGATATGTAGGCAACTCAAAAACCAGAGTTCGGCCATGTCCATAAGCCTCGTATTTTGGTCCTTAAAAATCAAAGTCTTGGCTTTATCAGAACAAAATTGGCTTCTCGTCAACTTCTTTACCCTGAAAACTCTTTCATCCTTTCCGGGTAAAGAGGGGCAGCTGTTGATACCCAATTTTGTCCTGAAGTGTTTTAACTAATGTGTAATTATTTTTAATTAAGATCAACTTTGGAAAATTTAAAATAAATAATTTTAAAAGGAGAATGGCTAAAATTGCAATGCACAGGCTTGAATTAAACTAACCCGTGCAAAGCTTTCTTTTACATTTAATCCTAAAATTGAGGCTAAAATTGCTCCTCCACTTTAATTTCGGCCCACTTATGCAACAATTACCCAATATTTACCTACACCCTAACACACATTTAGACCCGAACCCACAACCCCATTTCTTTACTCGCCGCCACCCTAATTACTTCTCTAAAAAACCTTGTGTCAACTTTTGTGTCAGTCTATCCCATATCTCCAGCTTTTCCGAGGTTCGAGATTGAAGACATGATAGTCTTTGTTATCTTGTTTTCATTTCTTGAATCGCGTCAACTACATATGGCATGATTCTCTTTCAGCCCGAGATATGTAGGCAACTCAAAAACCGGAGTTCGACCATGTCCATAAGCCTCGCATTTTGGTCCTTCAAAAATCAAAGTCTTGGCTTTATCAGGACAAAATTGGCTTCTCGTCAACTTCTTTACCCTGAAAACTCTTTCATCCTTTCCGGGTAAAGAGGGGCAGCTGTTGATACCCAATTTTGTCCTGAAGTGTTTTAACTAACGTGTAATTATTTTTAATTAAGATCAACTTTGGAAAATTTAAAATAAATAATTTTAAAAGGAGAATGGCTAAAATTGCAATGCACAGGCTTGAATTAAACTAACCCGGCAAAGCTTTCTTTTACATTTAATCCTAAAATTGAGGCTAAAATTGCTCCTCCACTTTAATTTCGGCCCACTTATGCAACAATTACCCAATATTTACCTACACCCTAACACACATTTAGATCCGAACCCACAACCCTATTTCTTTACTCGCCGCCACCCTAATTACTTCTCTAAAAAACCCTAATCGCTCCAAAAACAATGGCGTCACAATGGTCCTGCGACCCTATTCCTCAACGACGTCGTCTCTATACTGCTCTCTCCTTTTTCTTCCAGCAAATAAGGAAGCAATCGTACCCTTTCTCTTTTTTGCTGGACGAATTAGAAGCGAGTGGTACAATGCTTCGATCCCATGTGTCCATTTCAAAAGGAGATCATTTTCCACCATTAGATCGACGAGGTAACATTTTTTTCACCCTTTTTACTTATTTTCCACTTGTTTTGCTCATTGTTTCACAGCATATAAGTGTTTTTGTTCCCACATCGAAAACTGACTGATTTTACACTCTGAAAACTAGTATAAAAATCCCCAAAACCTTAGTGAGAAGGGGTTGGAAAATTGAGGGATGTGCGAGGGGGTTTTCATAAGCAAGAACTCCCAGATAGTGCCCTTTGGCGTTCCTCGAATTTCAATAGCCCCTTTTTTAACTTAATAGTTATTTTTGCGCTTGTTCGTGTTGGCTCTTTTTCATATCCACTCCTCATTTTATTGCTGGCAAAAAGGCGGGGTTGTCTTATTCTTTTTCCTGTGCGTAATGTGTTCTCTGATTAGCTTAACATTTAGTTTAAATAATTAGTGGTAATGGTAGTTCTATAGTTGTTTCTGTGGATTAGTATATGCTTAGGTTTGAGTTAAAATATATGACCAGTAATTGAGTAAGTTAATAGGTTTATATGTTTAGTTCATGTAATAAACGCAAAGGAGTTCTTGTGTAACTTTAAAACTTGGAGACTGCTAAAATGATGATTAAATGGAAATACTTAAATGACCTTATAACTGTAAAGGGAAACATGTCATCTAAAATCAGTCTTTCTTAAGTCGTCTAAAATCAGTCTTTCTTAAGTATCAGTTCTTTTAAATGTAATGGTCTGTGGAAATCATGTCTAGCTTAATCATTAGTAATCATTTAAAGTAATCCATTTGGCTTAAGTCAAAATGAAGGCTGATCTTGAATTTTGGTTCAGATTAGCTCCTTATTTAAAAATGTATTAGTAATCAATAATTAGTTTTAGGGTCTTGGATCTTAGAGTCCAAAGTAAGTTGTTTCTCATTTTTTTCTGAAACTGTTAGCTTTGTTCAGTTGTCTTTGTTTCTGTCTAGCTGGTGTATATGGATATGAAGGTGTGCAGTTTGATGTGTGTGTGCAAAAGAGTGTAGGATGAGTTTTTATTTCCAGTTTAGTGAGGTGTTAAAGGGTCTTGGAGGCTGAAAGGTGGTGAGCCTTGTTCTGGAGTTTGATAGTGAATGGAGGGATGGCAAGCAGGTCTTGTAGAGGTGGTGTAGGGTGTTTCCTGTTGATCTGGTATTTGCTGTGTGAGCTGAGGGAGTATGTATTGTGTCGTGTAGCTTATCTTCAAGGTGCTGCAGTTGGTTAGGGGTCTGGTGGTGTTGCATTTTGGGTTTGTAGCTGTTTTAGGTTGGAGAATAGGTTGTTGTTGTTGCTGCAGGTCTTGGATGTGTAGGTTGGACATAGGCTGAATTTTTTAGGGTCTTATAGAATTGATGGAGGTTGCCTTTGATTGCTGCAGGCTTAGGAGGCAATCCTGATAGTTTGAAGATTGTTTTGGAGTTGTTCAGATCTTATTTTTGCAGGTCCTGTTTTCTTGTGAAAGAGTTTGCAGTTAGTGCTGTTGTTTAGGGTGTTTGAAGGAGTATAGTGGTAAGGCAGGTTTGGGTAGATATGCAGGTTAATATAGAGGAGGTGCAGGTATGTTGAGAGGGTATTCTTGGTGTGTGCGTGTGAATGTTTGATTGTTCTACTGGTGCTGAGTATGTTGTAGGTGTTAGAAAGATTGTTTTTAGACTGATCTTTGATGCTATTTGGTTCAGGGAAGGTGTGAGGGTGTTCTCTGGTGCTTGTAGTTGTTTGCTGATGACTATAGGAGTTCTGGAGGTTGTAGGTAGTGTGGAGGTTGGTTTTGTTGTGTTGCAGGTAATTAGTTGTAGGCATATGATGGAGGCTTTACAAGTTGTTAGGACAGTGAGGGGTTGGTTTGCAGGTTTGCTATTTGTTCTGTTAGTTTGGATGGAAATGAAAAAAAGGGTTAGGAGAGGTCCTGATGTTGCAGTTTTCTTTTGAGAGAGGGTTCTGGTATTTTGATCCAGTAAGGGTCTTAAAAGGGTGTTAGGACCCTCCTTTGAACTGTAAAATGAAATCTGGTTGAAGTCTCTTTAAAATTGAATTATGTTGTTTTGAATGGAAGCTATAGCCTATTCTGTTTAGTATACCTTAATTCCTGCATTCATTTACATCCTTATTTGCACATACTAATCTTTATTCCTTTGTTTTTTGTGACATGGAATGCACTTGGGATTTGAGTTTTATCATAAAACTCACTTCGGGATGGTAAATTTGCATTGATCGCATGAATGACGAGTTGGAATCAAGTTGTGCACCCGGGAGCAAATATCACAAGAACGAAGCCCTTAGAAATCTTAAAATGCTTTGTTGAGCCATATGATATTTTAGGCTCATGGTCATAATGTATGAAATTAAATAAATTCAAGGCTCCCATGAGTTTGTCAATTTCCGGGTTGTTCTTCTAAACCTCCTCTTTCCCAATCCTTTAGAATTTGCATGTCATTAGGAATTTTTCCTTTTATTAGTTATAGAATAATTAAATTGTTTATCTATTAATGAATATTTATTTTGAGCTATTTACTGTGAATGAAATTATTTTCTTTAGAATTGCCATCTTATTTATGAATTGTGAACCTTTTAGTTAAATAGCGCGTGCAATTAAATCCGGAAATGATTAAGCAAATAGCTTGATTTTAAATCCAATAAATTGCAACTTATGTCCAATTAATTAGATTTTCTATTTTAGCAAAACTGCATTTTTTTCAAGTCTAAGTTCATTTAAATCCCTATTTTTTAAAGCATAAATTATTTTAGCATTAGTTTTAAAGCCTTTAAATTAATATTGAAAGTTTGCATTTACTTAGCTATTTTGTGAAAACCGAATGATTAACCGCTTTTAGCGGATTTTCGAAAGTGCTTTTCAAATGAAAACCTTCTTTCGACAATAATTGAACCTCTTACCTCAGAATCTCTGAAAAGACCATTTTCCTTAAAACGGAGGAATTGCACGCATTATTTAGCTAATTGGTTCCTAATTCTCCTAAATTAGGTGGCGACTCCAAAAAAATCCTTTGGAGTCCCATGTTGTTGAAATATACCCGAAACATATCTTCTTTTAAAGAAAAGTTATTTTTTGGGGTGAACATGTTTCATCCTAAAGACTTTGGACCTCTGCTTCCCGGTAAATAGCTTTTTAGGCGAACAAATTATAAAGATTTGTATAGAAGGAAGCAGCCAAATTGTCATTGTTCAAAGAATACCTTGCAAAATCAATTCACCTCTTTAATCTTCTCAGAAAACTTATTACCCATTTTTTTGCTCCAATCAAACAAACAAGTGCTGCAAGAATGCAGTTGATCAATTCTGAATAATGTGATTCATTAGCCTATCTATCTGCAACAACTTAATAAAAAATTCTTCAACAAACTATGTATTCTCAAACTTGTATCTGTTAATTTTCTTAGTAGGAAAAGAGACATCGGCAACAAGTTTAATAGGACTATGATCGGAGGTGACACTTACTGTGTGGGTAAAAATATACCACCTGTAATTACAGGGATACGAAGTCCAGTTGGAAGAGATTTGACTTACTCTACAAGTCACTGGTCACTGAGGATATACGCCTGCCCCACAACCACGACCGCTCATAAGGCACGGGCTTAGGGTCGAAAGGCACACATCCGGCTGCCTAAAGATCAATAGTCTCCTAGTTAGGGTTTACTTAGTATCACCGCCTTGTGTAAACAGATCCACGACCTATAAATATAGTATTTTATCATAATTAGGATTGGGGTAAACCTAACACTATATATACCCCTCTCTTCTAGAATGAAGCGATTCAGTATGAATCCGCCTACTCTTAAGGAATAATACATCACTTTTACTGCTTGCATATTGTTTTCCTCGTGTTACTTTATTATTTCTGACCCTTAATTAAATTTATCTGTTTAACCTATTCGTCCAATCTACCTTGGTGGGGTTAAAATCTACGTAAATCTCACCCTCCCTAGACCCCATATTGGTGGGATATCACTCGGTATGTTGGTTTGATTGTTTGTTTGTTTGTTTTGGTTTGGTTTAACCTATTCATCCAATTTTATGCATAAATAGTTTGACAATCATCGTGGGGCTCAAGCTATTGTTAGTTCCTACGAAGGAAACATACGACCATGTCAAACGACAGTGACGGTCTCCCATAGAACACAACTCATGTAGTTGACGACGCTTCGAAGGATCTCAGTGATCCTGCTATCGCATCTTATTTTTTCCCGAACCGGTTAAAGTTCGAAATAGGGCCCAACTTATAGGAACTCACGGGTAAAGAGTTGGATTCACCACCTAACTTATTTTTTTAACTAGGCATATTAGGACACCTACTTTTGTTTCTAGCCAATTTTATAATTAACTCTGATACTTAGTCTACGAACTAGAAATTCTAGGCAAGGATTCAAGTTAACCCGAGAGGAAGAGGTTAGGCACCTCTCAGGCTCCACCAAATGTGGTTACCGGCCGGACTAAATAATTGAGATTCTAAGAAATTAAAGTAAATAAGCAAATAAGATAACTAACTAAAATAGACAAATAATTAAATGACTACGATAATATGCATATAATAATTAAGATTAGATGAAAAGGTTTGAATTCACTAATTGACTTCTTCCTTGGAGAATTACACCTCGCAAAATAAAACATATTAGTTAGTATATTAAAATAATAATGAAAGTTAAATTAAATGAAAGTAGACTGATTTTTTAAAAGGTATTTTTGGGAGCATCGTCTTCAAGATTGTTCATCCAAATGTACCTCGCAAAAAATATAAATAAAATGAGTTAGTATTGTAATTAATAATAATAATAATAGTAAGAATAATATTATAATATCAATAATAGCAATAATAATGATATAAATTAATAGTAATAATAATAAAATAAAATAAAGGGGAAAATAGATTTTTATAAAAGTGTAGGCTCACGTTTGTATGAGTCGGGTACAGATTAGGGACGTCGGTACGGCTGCAAACCCGGGGGCCCTCCAGTTGCCATGCCAAGCACCGATCCCACCACTCCATCGCCGGCTTGTTTTGTAATAAAGCTCATACATGTCATCATTGCCTATTATTTTTGGGGATATGGGACGGGACTGTTTTAGGCCTCCAAACGTCACTGGCCTTTATGGTGTAGTATCCGTTCAAATCAGTGCATAGGCCTCAAATAAATATATATTTTCATAGGCTATCTATACAGTATTGTCTCGAAATTGGTGCTAAAGCGTAACAACATCGAGGGAACTGCAAAAAAATTCTCAACAGAATAATCAGTAACAAATCGAATAAAGAACCAAACTTATGTAACAATAAGTTTAAAAAGGGAGTTCATAGGAGCGCGGGTCCTGGTCAAACAACAACAGTTGATCAGACCAAAACAAGAGAACCAAAATCTGAACGAAACAATTTAAAACTCCAAACAAGTATGCCTCAACAGTACAGGAGCCATAGAGTCGGTGTGACCATAAGATCAGTGAACCCTAAACATAAAAAAGGAGCAGCAATCGCCATTAAAATTTTCGGTAAGGCAGCGGCAGTATTAACGAACGATAGCGGAGGTAAACGCAGCAACAGGAACGGGAAAAACAGAGGAGCGACCACCGTCTCCGATGAAACACCGGTGGTGTCGCACAACCCCATTTTTACCTTTCCCTGTCTCGATGTCCCTGTTTTGATCTGCCTACGTTCCCCCAACCCCGATCTCACTGTACATCGTGCGTGTGTGTTTGAATGGTTTCTGGATATGTAGATGTGTGTAGCTATGGTCACCTCTGGTTTGTTACCCCCTGTTCCCCGATCTGCTGATGCCGATCTGTTCTTGGCTTTTGTTTCGATCTGTCACAGTGTATGTATATGTGTTGTGTTATGTGTGGGTATGGAGGTTGATGGTGGTGACATTATTGTGTGTGGGTGTTGTGTGGAGTGTGTATTGTGTGTATTTTTTGGGGAAGAAGACAACACATGTCTCTTGTGTATTGGGTGTGTATGGTGTGTATATGTGCGTGTCTGGTCTGGGTGTATATGTTAAAAGGGAGGAGATGGGTGTCTGTGTTCTGCGTATTGTGAGTGTGTGTGTTGAAAAAAAATGGAGAAGGAGTGATGTGTGGGTACTGTGTTTATAGATTTTTGTACTGTGCTTTTGATGGTTTTAGGGAAGAAGAGAGGTGTGATGTTATGTACTGCATATGTATCTTGGAATTTGTGTATGTTGAAGAAGAAGAAATGGGGTGCGTGTATCTCTGTTGGAGAACAGAGTGGACCCAGGTGGTGGGGTTTGGCGTGTGTCCCCTTGTATGACGTGTGTACTGTATATGTAATGCCAAAATTGAAAATAACCGTTTGGAATCATTAGAGAGATTAGGGGGATATTGGAAAAGATTGGAGTGATGTAGGGAAGGAAATTAGAGAAGGATTAAAAGAGATCTGATTTTGTGAGGAGTGATATGAGGGGACCCGCCAGAATAGAATATTCACTTTCAAATTTAAAAAAAATGTGAATGTTTGATTAAGAAACTTGCCTAGGTTAAATATGACAGATAATTATAGGAATTTCAAAAAGGGATTTAGGAGTGAAATATTTTAATTAGACTAAAAATTAATTTAAAGGTGCATAATAAATAAATAAATAAATAAAAATATATATATAAATAATATATATTACGTATAAAAGTGAGGAAATGCACATATAAAATAATTGAGGTCAAATTAAAATATTTAAGTACAAATAGTTACACATAATTAACAAGTATAGCAATTTGTACAAATGAATTCAATTTGGAACATATTTGAAACACATAGCCAACGCGATGTAATATATATATATATATATATATATATATATATATATATATATATTACTACTATGTTATAAATGGCAATAAGCACATAGGTAATGGTCAACATGCTTACCGACAGGGACAAGTTTGGCATTTCAGAGTTTCAGTGCTCTACAGAAATTGTACTCTGTTTGGATGCAAGTGTACCTTTCTCATAGTGGACCTAATAACCGCACTATCTTTCCGTATTCCTTGTCTATCCCTGGACACGCGTGAACACATTTTCTGAGTTAGTGGGCCTCACTTGGCTTTTCAGCTCTACACGTCATCGGCAACCTTTTGAGCAATCAATTCTCTTAGCACGTGGGTCATGCAATTTCTACGTTTACATGAAAACACCTCCTTTAGTCCATTTAATAATCTAATATATCATTTTACGTACTATTTCCTCTTATTTCTCCCATTTATCTTCATTATTCTAGAGAAATAAGTAGTACAGTAATACTTAATAGATTGCTCTTGTACTTTAAATTTCCTATAATTCTTACTTAAATCATATCCACAATTTCATGACCCTTATTATGTTGCTCAGACCCTTATTATGTTGCTCAGGTTCTACCATTTGGTTATATTAGTAATTACTCTTTCCGTTATAAAAAGGACGTCACAGTCCTTAGGGGTCGTTGGTAGGTTAAAAAGTTATCCCGAAATTAATAATGATGGAATTAATCATAATGAGATTATTTAATGGATATACTTTTATTTGTAGATATTTGTTTATTAGACTAATAATGGAATAGACAGGGAATAATCACCGCATGTGTTTGGTTTAAAATTGATAAAGCATGATAAATTTCTATTTTCAATTTTAACCTTGACTTTCTCAAAGGCATTTGGAAGAAGGGCTTAAAAGAAGGGCAAATATGTTATTTTGGTGTTTAATACCGTGATTGTTATCTCACATGTAGTATAGGATAGATATAATGCTACAGTTGTGGTATAAGGTATCTACGGATTACTAATTCCAGATTCAAAAGTCCTACCAAATATGAATTCTTGAACAATTCTTTGTGAAAAAAAAGTATTCAATTGATGGTGTCATATTCGAAAAAGAATAAACAGGAATCACCATTTGAATTTGAAAACTAAGTTAACCAAAGCTTATAAGGATGCGTTGATTTTCAAAAGGGGGGGGGGGTGTTACTTTTTTGGAAAATCAAATAGAATTCGAGAGCGTCTCAAAGAATTTTTTTCATAGAAATTAATTAGGCAAAATAAATATTATTGAAAAGTTCATGAGGTGTAAATAATTCGATATTTATAATTACTTGAATAACTGAGGGGACTTACAAAAATATACAATATTAGGAAATAATGTTAAAAAGCACCGGTGTAATCTTATTATATAAAATATAGCAACTCAAAGTAATATAATATATACAAAATCCAACAATCGTGCATTACATATACGTACATTGTATATACAACTTTTTTATATTATTGTATGAACTTGTATGCCATGTGTATGTTTGTGTATATATATGTACATGTCATTGTATATAGTTATCATGTGCCTTGCGTAAAAGTTTTATTTATAATAAAATTAGAAGTGTCGTTACACTGTAAAAATTTATAAAATTGACAGTATGTTGTGTAATTAAGATCTCTAAAGCCTCTATTAGCATAAAAGTCTCAATAATGAATTAATAATGTTGAAGTATATAAACTACAAAGTAAGGCAAAAAGACATTTTAAAACTAAATAAATCGTTATGTAAAGTATGCAAAAATAATTTCAAAAGTTACGATCAACATGCTTAATGTTTTTATAATAATTTGTGCTATTACAATACACGTATTTTGCGATATGTGGTCTTGCATTAGAATTTAATCTATTGTAACGATTGAATTACAGTATGCTTACTCTGTAATCTATCTCCTATATGACCTACTTAATTAATTTCATGGCTTAGTTGGACTAATAATTTTATTTCTTTATCTACTATGTAAGAGCTAAAGGAAATTAGAGAAAAATAATAACAAAAACCTTGGGCCTGTGCTAAGCACAGGCGCACGCCACTAGTATATTGTATAAATAGGGGATAACACATAGTAAAATATATACATAAAAGGAAATTGGAATACAAATTAAGCTAATTAAATATAAATAGCCACAAATATTTATTACAGCCACAATTATATATTAAAGGCTATAAATGCACTAAAATTGCACAAACAATCACATTATGACAAATAGCCTAACTGATAAAAAATTACGTAATATAGCCATATTTAAGTATGTAATATATAAGTAGGGGATAAAGCACGTAAATGCCTGATTTCTAATGCACATTTTGAACAAATAGTCAAATTGCACCTTTAAGTCAAATTATAGCCGATTTTTTTAAAAAGGAGAGACGAAATTGGGTGTCAACAGCTGCCCCTCTTTGCCCGGGGATGATGAAAAGAGTCTTTGGGTAAAGATAGTTGACGGAGTAGCCAATTTTATCACGATTGGTATTCAAAATGATTAAAAATGGAAAATGGGAGTTTTGGGGTGTTTTTGGCCGAACCCCGGTCTCTGAGTTGCCTACATATCTCGGGTTTCACGAGAATCAGGCCGTGTGTAGTTCTAGAGTGGCATGTTGCCTGTGTGAGATGTTTATGGCGCACAATTTTGGATGTAAAAACTAAACTTATTCAAGTATGTAAAGTTTAGATTCGTGTATGCCTTTCCTTTTGGCGAGATAAATGAAGAATTGGGCAAAGGCACTAGCGAAGATGAGATAACATCAATAGATCGAGTGTAGGAAAAGAGGCTTATAATCGTCCTAGTTATGAAAATGTGGCGCGCTGCACACCCATAAAGAGGAGTTTATATGTACATAAATTCCACTTCGTCTCGATAAATGGGTAATCTCGCCTTTAATATTGCATTGACTGAGCTGGAAAATATTTGAGGAGCGAGTTTTATAAATGCACACGATTTAAGCAGATGGGCACGATTAAGCACGAAAATACGCGCGATTGACGTAGATAGGCTTGAATAGACAAAGTAGGCATTAATTGGAAGGAAATGCAAAATGACCTCCTAATTTTTAATGAAAGATTAGGCAGATTATTTGTGGGAACATGATAGCTCCAGGCATGCCGGATTTTTACAGAATAGGTAGTTTGCAGGTCCGGCAAAGGCATTTTCGAAGACGAGGTAACGTCGATAGACCGAGTATGGGAAAAGAGGCTTGTAATCATCCTATTTATGAAGATGTGGTGCACGACACACCCATAAAGAGGAGTCTACATGGGCATAGTTTCCGCTATAACTCGATGAATGAGTCTTCTTGCTTACAACATTATCTTGAATGGGATGAGGAACATTGATGAGTAAAGCACGATAAATGCACATGATTCAAATAGGTAGGCACGAATAGGACAGAATATGGAGCGAGCACCCAGTCACCAAGGAAAGATTAGGTAGATCACTAATGTGAGTATGAGATTGTAGCTTTGAGTGCTTTGGAACTCGGCTGAAATAGGTAGCTTACGGGTATAGCAAAGGCATTGTCTGTAGGATTAACCTTCTTGATGTGGGTTTTGAGATGATGCTTTATGTGTATTTGAGGTTTTGTGGTTGCACAATTGGTAGTGATTTTGGGAGCAGACGTCAGAGTATGGCACATGGGTTCGTCGAGAGATCGGGGAGTGCCCTGCAGAAAAATCAAGGTAAATGCAAATAGAGATAAAGATAAAGAAAACTTCCCTGTTGAGTTGAGCTCTCCTTTGTCATGTAGTTGTCTACTCTGCTTTCAGGTGCTCAGTGCTTCTCCTCTGGGGGATATTCATTTGCTGAGTGCTTCTCGTTAGGAAATAATTACTTCGTCATGCCGAGCTGTCGTTGGACCATCTTGCCGGTGCAACGCCAGATTGTATGTCATGTGATAAAAGTGTATTTGCAAAATAATATGTATGTAAATGCATAAAGAGACTTCCCTGTCGTTGGATCGTCTTGCCATTGCTCTTCGTCCTTTAAATGTGTGCTTGTCACGTTGGCCTGTATACCCCTTTTTGTATTGAGCTGTGTATTTTTTCATGCAGTTTTGTCTATCATTCTTTCATTTAGTTGCACACCCTTTGTCATGCCATCCTTTCACCGGGCTATCTACCCTCCAACCTGTCTACCCTTTGTCATACTATCATTTCACCGGGCTGTCTACCCTCCAGGTTGTCTACCCTTTATCATACTGTCCTTTCACCGGGCTGTCTACCCTCCAGACTGTCTACTCTTATTATGCCAAACTCTGCATCGGGCTGTCCATCCTCTGCCAATGGCAAACTCTACATTGGGCTGTCTACCATAAGCCATGCCAAACTCGACATCGGGCTGTCTACCCTCAGTCAATGCCAAACTCTGCATCGGGCTGTCTACCCTCTGCCATGCAAAACTCGACATCGGACTATCTACCCTCAGTCAATACCAAACTCTATATTGGGTTGTCTACCCTCCGCCATGCCAAACACGACATCGGGCTGTCTACCCTCCGCCATGTCAAACTCGACATCGGGCTGTCTACCCTCAGTCAATGCATCAGGCTGTCTACACTCCGCCATGCCAAACTCGACATCAGGCCGTCTGCCCTCAGTCAATACCAAACTCTGCGTCGGGCTGTCTACCCTCCGCCATGCCAAACTCGACATCGGCTGTCTACCCTCCGCCATGGAAAACTCTACATCGGGCTGTCTACCCTCCGCCATGCCAAACTTGACATCGGGCTGTCTACCCTCAGTCAATGCATCGGGCTGTCTACCCTCTGCCATGCCAAACTCGACATCGGGCTGTCTACCTTCAGTCAATACCAAACTCTGTATTGGGCTGTCTACCCTCAGCCATGCCAAACTGATGCAGTTCAAATCCGTGCTGATCAGATATTCACTTCATCGAGGCCATTGACATGAAGCCAAGCCAAGCCAAGCTCATGCACGTGTGCATATTCAGCTGGCGTGGTCGGGAGGAAGCACTTGTTAGGATACTGAGTGGCCGAGCATAAGATACGAAGGCTATATCTGCAAGTTCGAGCCCGAAGAGGGAAGTGACCGAACACTCAACCTTGACGCCGAGCACTGATTGACCGAAGGGCTACAACTGTGCCCGAGGCAAGTGAGCGTCTGATGTCAAATGTGCCGAGCTGACAACCAAGCACCAAAGTTGATGAGAATCAAACGCGGAAAAAGTAAAAGGATAAAGAACGAGACGTAACTCGATCAATAATCTCAAGTAGCAACAGAGAACTCGTTCCGTTACACCCCGAGAGAATGTCAAGAACACCTACGCTAGGCAACTACCCTCGAGCCAACTAGGACCCGCAAGTATAATGGTCGGGGCGGGGTCGTTGTCCAACTAGAATCCACTAGAAGCACACAAATCCCAATCAAAGGTTGGTTTTCCATAAACCCAAAGAGATCCCTCTTTACAATGTTAATTCATCATTCAAAATAGACTAGACTTGACTGCAGAATAAAATAAGCTATCTAGCTATTTATAGAGGTTTCTAGGCATTAAGTAAAAGGTCTATAATGCCCACAAGTTAGGCTTTAAGCTAAAAGACCATGCAAGGTCAAAATAGTCACTTCTCACTTAAAATCCCGTGCTTCAGCAAATCGGGCGGAGCGCCCACAAAGTTGATCAGTGGAGGGGGCTGGGCGGACCGCCTGAGCCAAGTGTATCTCAGGCGGAGCGCCTGGTTTGCCTAGGCGGAGCACCTGGCTGCCTGTGGGGTGGAGCACCGGTGCTCCATCGCCTAAACATGCTTGAATCATCTCCTAAGCTCTTGCCCTTGCATCCTTTGCCTCTTCCAAGCTTGATACATGTTGGCAAGGTGTCTTGGCTCGATTTGGGGCTTATCATCCTCCCCTTCTTGAGAATATTTCGTCCTCGAAATCAATGCATTCACGTACGTGGCATCATCTCTTCGGGGTGCCCAATGCTCTCCTCCCTTGTAACTGTAGATCGTCACTTTGACATAGGTTTCTTCCAAGGTCTCCTTTGCCTTAACATGGAGCTTAGAACCTAAAAGCAACGACAAGCAAACACAAGATTTCCTACTTTGAAAGTAGGTTAGTGCAAGAAGTGTGGAAAACACACTCTTGTGATATAACCAAGCATCAATGTTAAGAACAAATACCAAATCTCCAATGAGATCATCAAGTGCTTGGTTCAATGAGAATATGCATGCAACACAATAAGGAGCAAATAGGTCATGGGGACATGGAAAATGCAAGATCAAGCTATCAAAATCCCCTTGAACCTTAAGCTCAAGATCAACAAACCAATCCCTCCTCAAAGTGTGATCAATATGTGGAGTGGAGTGAGTCAAATAACCCATCATGCAAGTAACATCAAGTACTCCACTCCCCTTCTTTAGAGCACACTTACTCACACCAAGGGGTTCCCTTTCACCTCCCATTTCATCACTTAAGCAACCCGTCTCAAAAGACAAACTATCAAGAAAGGTATTGATAATGGCCTCTTCTTCATCATAACCCAAACAAGCAATAGTAGGGTCACTCAAAGAGTCATTTACCTCATTCAAATCCTCACACAATGGGTTGCCTAAAGGGTCAAACCCTTCACACCATGGAGGTTCCATCTTACTATCAGCCCTAGTCCCATACAATTCGCTACCACCAATGAGATTATCTTCAAACAATGGAAATGTAAAAACATGCATCTCAACATTATGATCAAGCATAGACAAGTTATCAAGACTAGGTTCACTTGAGGAGTCATCATAGAAAACTTTGTCCAATTCATGCAATTTGGACTCCTCAATGCCACTAACATCCTCACCACAACACATAGACCCACCAAATAGAAGCATATCAACAAGGGTATGATCAACTATCTCATCTACCCCTTCATCAAAGATTGGCGGTGTGTCATAGCAAAGGTCACTATCTTTGTTAACTACCAAGTCTACACTAGTGAGAGATTCATTGAACAATGAGCTCACATCATGATGTGGCTTCGCAAGGCTCTCAACTAATGTTATACAAGCACACACAAGTTGACTTTGAGACTCTCCACTAGTGGCTTATTTACTAGATGCAACACAAGCACCAACTAATGTTGAGTCATCACAAGACAAATAGCTAGTAGGCTCATGAAAAGGTGGAGCAACACTTACATTCGTAGTACGTCCTTGTTCACTCACAAGGCTTAAAGTGTCATGTGTTACTCCTTCATGAAGCTCACATTGAGAACTTTCCTCCTCTTGTCTTTCCTTCCAAGCACATGGTTGAGGCTCCAATGGCTTGTCTTCATTTGTACCTACACAAGAACTAACACAAGAAATAGTAGAAGATGAAGAATTGTTAGAACAATAGGTGCTCTCACTCTCAATTTTTCTTTCCTCACCTCTCTTCTCTCTCAATTTTACCTCATGGTCAAGTGTAGTTGGTGGTGACAATCCACTCACATCACTCCTCAATTCCTCTCCTTTTTCCTCTCTTAGATTGTCACCGGTCACTCCCTCACTTCTCTCTATCTTTTTTCTCTCATTTGAAGTGGAGCGACTCTCATTTTCAACTTGTAATGGGAAGGCAACAAGCTTGTTGGCTTCGGGCTCAAGTACCATGGGTGGTCTAACCTTAGCCACTACCCTCAATTCCCTCATCCGCTTGTAGTCTTCACTAGCTTGTTCAAGAGGTAGAACATTTCGAATGGGACTTGGAAGTTGAATATTTCTTTGCGGATTACCCAAATTGTGGGGAATGCCCACTCGTTGGGGATTGCCCAACACTTGTTCATTTCTATCAATTTCATCCCTCAACCTTTGTTGCTTAAGAAGCACGGCAACTTGTTTTAGGGTAAAGGTTGAACCACTCGTGCCTTCTCCGGCTTTGCCTTGGACACTCGGAGTCCCTTCCTCAACTTGGACACTCGGGGTCCCTTGTTTTACTTGGACACTCGGGGTCCCTTCCTTTACTTGGACACTCGGGGTCCCTTGCTTAACTTGGACACTCGGGGTCCCTTCTTTTACTTGGACACTCGGGATCCCTTGCTTAACTTGGACACGTGAGGTCACTCTTTCAAGAGTTTCAATCCTTAGGCTCATACTATCTAGTTTGGACAAGATAGTAGCCAAGGCACCCTTTATGAAATCATTTCCCTCACTTGCCATTGTGCCTACAAAATCAACAAACATTAGTAAAACACCTCACACACACCCTCACGTGTATAGCACTCGGTTCACTCATTTAGTGGTGGCGGATATTTCACTCGGACTTGAATACTAATAGCTTCAAGTAGTTGAACAACAATCCTCAACTCAGCCAACTATTCACAAGCCAATTGTACTCCGGGGTGAGTGGAGTTGATATGACTCGATGTACGATAAGCACTTTAAAATAAGGATTTGAGTCAAAGGATTCTACGGATCTTCTTGGAGTTCTATTCTCCAACTAAGGCACGAATTACCTAATAGCAATGAAGGATTAGTGCTAATTAAGTAGGGAAGTTACTTAGATAAGCACTAATTAGAGTTTAGACAACAAAGAAATAGGAAAACCCTAAGGAAAACTACCAAATCCACACCTTCAGGGCTTGGGCGGAGCGCCTCAAGTTTTCCAACAGTAGGGGAGAGGGGGGTCAGGCGGGGCGCCTGGGGGTCGGGCCCCTGCTTTTCCAACTCCGTTTTTGCTCAATTTCAAGCCAAAATTTGGTCCGATTTCAACGTTTTTTGCACAAATTCAAGGTACCCAAAGTTGTTCCTTGATACAACCTTCAAACCCCCAATCAATTTCACACCCAAACAACCAACAAACAAGGTTCAATCGAGATTCAAAGTTTTCAAGTTTGGGGTTTTATCAAGGGTTTCAAGGTTCAAATGTGGGTTTCGATTCTTCAAGATCGATGTTACCGAACTCCAAATCACACAATTCTTGTTTCAATTTGTTCGTTTTGCAATGAAGAACAAACCCCGATAATCAATTCCACAACCCCATAATCAAACAACCCAAGAATCAACCAAATTCATTAAGAACAAAGGGTTTTGGGTAGGTTTAACAATTTGGGGTTTCAAATTTTCAAATCAATCCAATCCAAACAATTTTGGTACCCAAACGTCGGGTTTTCAACAAGGATTAACAATCTATAACACCCACTTCAAGAATCGAACACACCAAAAAGTTTCACCAAATTTTTTTTTGAATTTTTGAGTTTTTCAATTTTTTTGTATTTTTCTTCTTCCCAATAACTTCAACAACAAGAAAACTAAAAGAAGATACTAGGCACGAAGAATCAAGGGTCGGGGGTTCGTAGAAATGATGCCCAAACCTTGCTCTGATACCAAACTGATAAGAATCAAACGCGGAAAAAGTAAAAAGATAAAGAACGAGACGTAAACTCGATCAATAATCTCAAGTAGCAACGGAGAACTCGTTCTGTTACACCCCGAGAGAATGTCAAGAACACCTACGCTAGGCAACTACCCTTGAGCCAACTAGGACCCGCAAGTAGAATGGTCGGGGCGGGGTCGTTGTCCAACTAGAATCCACTAGAAGCACACAAATCCCAATCAAAGGTTGGTTTTCCATAAACCCAAAGAGATCCCTCTTTACAATGTTAATTCATCATTCAAAATAGACTAGACTTGACTGCAGAATAAAATAAGCTATCTAGCTATTTATAGAGGTTTCTAGGCATTAAGTAAAAGGTCTATAATGCCCACAAGTTAGGCTTTAAGCTAAAAGACCATGCAAGGTCAAAATAGTCACTTCTCACTTAAAATCCCGTGCTTCAGCAAATCGGGCGGAGCGCCCACAAAGTTGATCAGTGGAGGGGGCTGGGCGGACCGCCTGGGGGCTGGACGGAGCGCCTGAGCCAAGTGTACCTCAGGCGGAGCGCCTGGTTTGCCTAGGCGGAGCGCCTGGCTGCCTGTGGGGTGGAGCACCGGTGCTCCATCGCCTAAACATGCTTGAATCATCTCCGAAGCTCTTGCCCTTGCATCCTTTGCCTCTTCCAAGCTTGATACATGTTGGCAAGGTGTCTTGGCTCGATTTGGGGCTTATCAAAAGTCGAGAGAGCCGAGCACATGAATCAATTCGGCCCTGCGTGGCCTTATCTCATTAATCGCCTGTGACCATAATTACTTTAGTACCTTTGGTGCTACCTATATAAACCCCTTAGCATTGTTCATTTGGGATCTAGTTGTTTATAAATATTTGTACAGCTGTTGCTATTGAGACTCCGATGAGAGTCGAACCCCGACGTGGGAATTTATAAGAACTTGAGTCATTCAGTGTAATCCTTTGAACAAATTCTTCTTGGTCATTCAATTTGCAAGAAACGTGAGTTCTTCTTGAGGATTGTAGCTTAGCACTAGGTGCATCTTATTTCTTTCCATTGTTTGATCCAAGACCAGTTCCTCGGAATCATTCTAATGAAGTTAAGATTCGTCTTGCTTCTATCTTTGTTTTGTTTGATTTTCGCTGTCTTCGGTTGTTAAGCTTCTTCTCTGATTAAGCTTGCACCATTTTGGTATCAGAGCACGATTTGGGTTTGTTCTTACTCGTGTGTTTGTATCTATCAGTTTCATCTTCATTTCCTTGTTGTTGTTACTGTTGTGTTGTGTTTACCAAAAAAAAAAAAATAGAAAGAAGAAAATTCAAAAATTTTGTTTGGTTGTGGGTTGTTTGAATTAAACAACCACAGATTTGGATTCACCATTGTTTTGGAGGTTTGAACAAGTACCCATCGTACAACATTCGTCGACTAGAGTTTCTTGATGATTTTGAATTGCTTTTTACGTTGGTGGTACTGTTTGAAAACCCCAGTGAGTTTTGGTTATTGTTATCGAAGACTGGTACTGTAGCTTGATTTGGGTTGATTTTTGAGTTGAAATTCGAAGTTCCTTGTTTAAAGCCACTGTCCGTACAACGAAAAATTGTTACATTATAACAGTGTACGGACAAGTGAAGCTGTTGTCTTAGCTCGACTTGGAACTTTAATCTTCCCCAGCGTTGAAAGTTTACCGGAGTGAAAAAAACGAATTGAATCTTGTTGATTGGTGGGCTGTGAGCAAAGTTTACTTGTCCGTACGTCGAAATTGTTGAGTTCACTGTTCCATTGAAATAGAAAGGGGAAAAGTGTTAAATTCAAAACTCCAGGTGAAATTGTTGTCGACAAGAAAAGGGAAAAAGTGGATAAGGTTAAATCCTAATCCGTACCAAGGAGGGACCACTTTTGTCCGTACAAAGGTTGTTGTATCCGAGGTTTCTAAAAGAGGAAACGAAGGGTAGATTCTACTAGGATTTCCTTTCTTGTGTTCGATAAATTCTCGTTGGTGAATCTATGGAGTAAATTTTTCTACTCGAGGTCGTACTAATTTGTTTGAGCTTATAGGAACTCGTGCGTGGGGTGACCGAAGTCCAAATATCATAGAAAAATTCTTTGACCTCCCGGGTGCAGTTAAATAGCGTCTGTTCCATCGAGTCAACATCAATTCGCTCTTCCCCAAGCAGACAGTGTGACTTGTGAAATTCGAAGGAACTTAGAGAGATTGATCAACCGAGGAAGCCATTGACACAAGTTCTTGTGTGACCGAACCTGCAAAAATTGAGTGGACCCGATCGCCACCCAATAAAAGTGAGGGAGTGTGTGAGGTTAAGGTTATTTCTAACCTTTAACATTTTCTTGGTCTTTGATTGTGTAGGTACCATGGCTGGGAATGGAGGTGATGGAAAGAGCATTGCAGCACTCGAGGTGTCGTTAGTCGATCTCATGGCTGCGATACAAGGCATCAGTTCCGAGGTAAAAGGAGTGAGTGCTCGAGTAGCTAACCTCGATCAAGGGAGTGTGTCCGTGGCCTTACCTGGGTCCGGCGCTGTACTAGCAACTCCACTCCTATTAAACTGGAGCAATTTGCTGAGCTTGTTCGACAACAATGGTTGAAGAACGGGGTTGTTGGAAATGAAGCTATGGGCAATCCTCGAGCTAAACACAACTTGGGCAATCCCCAAGCAGAACAACAAAACTTGGGCAATCCCCAAGCTTATCATCTAAACTTGGGCATTCCTCGAGGTGAAAGATTACAACTTCCAAGGGCCCGAAGACAAGTCATGGTCATTGATGAAGGGGTCGATGATGGAGAATTTCCCGAGGTCGAAGCTGAGTATGAGCCACCGTTCGTTCAATAAAAGCAGGTTCAACGAGGTCAAGGAAATTTCTGAGGTCGAGGCGCAAATATTGATCGATATTTTGAGCGTGAGGCTGATGACTATTATATCCGAAACCGATCCGAGGTGCTCGAGATTCAAACTTAAACAGTGTCAAGGTCACTATTCCACTCTTCAAAGGAACTAGTGATCCGGACCGATATCTTGATTGGAAGATTCGACTGTAACGAATCTTTGAAACAAATGATGACCGAGGAGAGAAAATCTGCACATGCTTTTGCTTCGTTCGAAGCATATGCATCAACATGGTGGGAAGCTGAAAAAATATTGAGGAGAAGGAATGTTTATACCAAGGTCACCACATAGATGAAATTGAAGAGAGCAAGGTATTCTAAGTATGTAAATGCCAAATATTAGCAAGAACAACTTCGAAAGCTCTTCGAGTTGAAACAAGGGTCCAAATCGGTTGAAGAATACTATGATGAGTTCGAAAGAATTTGATTTGCTCTTGATATGGAAGAAGATGATGAGCAAGCCATCATTCGATTCAGAAATGGCTTGACTCGAGATGTGTCATCTCAATTGAGGCTGCATGTGTATCAAACTTTGGAAGATATGTTTCATGCAGCCATCGAAGCTGAAAAATAGGTAAAGGACGACAAAGCAAGCTGGTACCGAGGAGTCACTGCTTTAACTCCTTTGAACCGAGGTAAAGAATGGAAGAGTCCGAATCCAGCAAGTGCCAACACAGGTCGAGATCAAAACAGACCCTTCGAAAGGGGAGTGACCATTAGTAACTCGAAGGATATAGGAGGTAAAGTTCAATTCAATACTCCTAGTGCTTCAAACATTCAATGTCATAAATACAAGGGTTATGGTGACATGGCAAAAGAGTTTCCAACTGATGCAGCCCGACCACGTGCTGATCAAGTGATCGATCCACCGAGGAGACCGATGACAAGAAGCCAAGCCAAGCTACTGCACGATGTGCACGTTCACTTAGCCTGGCCGAAGGAAAACAATTGCTCCAAAGCGGAGTGGCCGAGCTCAAGAACCGAAGACATTATCTTCAGATTTGAGCCCGATGGCAAAATGACCGAGGACAATGAGCTCGAAGACAATTGAGCGTCCGAAGGCAACAAGTGTGTTCGAGCAGACAATCGAGAACCGAAGCCAAGGCTTACCGAAGTCAAAGTCTGTCGAACACAATTTAACTCAGCCCTGCGTGGCTTATTTCTATTGGTCACCTGTGACCCTTTTACTAGTTTACCCTTAGTATTTCTTATATAAACCTTGTTTCCTTTCATTGCAAGCACCCAGTTTTTGAACATTGATGAATGAATGAAAGTGCCGAGCACATTTCTTGTCTCCGTCGTGAGCAACCCCCTGTGAGGGCTTTTATGGACTTGTGGCTTTCGATTAATCCGCTTGAACATTCCTCTTTGATCATTCAGTTTGCAAGAGGCAATGTTCTCTTGAGGATTGTTGCATAGTTTAGGTGATTCTTGTGTCCCTTTTGATCGAGCTTTGAGACAGGTTCCTCACTGTTCTTTCAAAAGAAGCAAGTTTTGTCTTGCTTCTATCTTTACCTTTTTGTTGTTTATCTTCCGCGTTCGTGCTAAGCAACTCCTTCGGGTTTGCATTGCACCATCTTGGTATCAGAGCACGGTTTGGGCTTGTTTCTACAACCCCAAATCCTGTTCAAGTATCTTTATTTTCGTGCGTTGTGTCTTTGTTTTCTGTTTCGTGTTCTTGATTTGGTTTTGTTACTGTTGGTGTTGTTATTTTACAAAAAAAAAAAAAAAAAAAGGTGTTAAAATTCAAAAATTGTGTTTGATTGTTGGTTGTTTGGGATAAACTAACATTGATTCTTGTTCACCATCGAGTTCCAAATCCAATAAGTGCCCGACGTACCGATTTCGTGACTAGGGTTTCTTGGTGAATTTTTGGACTGTTTTGAGCTTTAATGGTGACTGAAAAACTCGAACCCCATTGTGTTTGGAAGAAACCGGTGAAGAATGGTGGTTCTTGAGTGATTTGGGTTTGTTTTGTTGTTTAAAAATCGAAGTTCTGAGTTTGAAAACGTTGTCCGTACGCCGGAAAGTAGTTGCAAAATTGTAACAGTGTACGGCACGGTGAACTGGTTCTTAGCTCGAAGGACTTTGACTCCCTCCGGTATCGTCTAAGACCGGAGTCGAAAGAGCAACCCAGATCTGTTGAAATTCGTGGTCAGTGATCCGAAGTAGATTTGTCCGTACGCCGGAGCAAAGGTCACTGTTCCATTGAAGAAGAAGGGGTAAAGTGTAAACATCAAAACCCCAGGTGAAAATTTGTCGGCTGAGAAAAAGGAAAGTGGATAAGGTAAAACCCTATCCGTACCAAGGAGAGACCACTCTTGTACGGACAAGAGTTGGTGTGGTCGAGGAAGATTCCAAAAGGGAATCAAAGGGTAGATTCTCCTAGGTTCTCACTTTCTTTCGTGTCAAAATTCTAGTTGGTGGATCTATTGAGTAATTGTCCTACTCGAGGTCGTACTAACTCGTTTGAGCTAATAGGAACTCGTGCGAAGGGGTGACCGAAGTCCAAACTTTCGTAGTGATTTCTTTTGACTCCCCGAGCTCAGTTAAAAAGCGTCCGTTCCATCGAGTCGAACATCACTTTACTCTTCCCGAAGAGGCAGTGACTATTGTCGACCTTGAAGGATCTTAGAGGACAGATCAATCAGACGAGCCACTGTTAACGAGTCCTTGAGTGATAAAAAACCGAACCCATAAATTGAGTGGACCCGAGTGCCACCCATCAAAGGTGAGGGAGTGTGTGAGGTGATTTCTAACCCTAACATTTGTTTGACCTTTGACTTGTGTAGGTACCATGGCTGGAAATGATGGCAAAAGCATTGAGAAGCCCGAGGTGTCGTTAGCCGATCTCATGGCTGCAATACAAGGCGTTAGTGCCGAGATAAGAGGAGTAACTGCTCGAGTAACTCTCCTCGAGCAGGGAAATGCATCCGTGGCCATGAATGGGTCCGGCGTTGGAACGAGCCAATCCACTCCGATGAAACCTGAGCTGTATGCTGAGCTTGTACGACAACATCAGTTGACAAGTGAAGCAATTCGGAGAGAACTTAACTTGGGCAATCCCCAAGCTGCTTATCAAAACTTGGGCAATCCCCAAGCTGCTTATCAAAACTTGGGCATTCCCCGAGGAGAAAGAATACCACCTCCAAAGGCCCAAAGAGATCTTGGAGCCGTTGCCGAGGAGGTTGATGAAGACGAATTTCCTGAGGACGAATATGAGCGTGAGCTGCCATTCGCTCAATGAAGGCAAGCACACCGAGGTCGTGGAAATTTCCGAGGTCGAGGCCGAGGCGCAAATGTTGAAAGAAATATTGAGCGTGAGGCTAATGATTGAGAAGATGAGTTTCCCGAACAGGCTAGAGGTGTTCGAGACTCAAACTTGAACAGTGTCAAGATCACTATTCCACCCTTTAAAGGAACTAGTGATCCCGATGAGTATCTTGAATGGAAGCTTAAAATGGAGCGCATCTTCGAAACCAATGAGATGACCGGTGAGAGAAAAGCTGCCCATGCCATTGCGTCGTTCGAAGCCTATGCATCAACATGGTGGGAATCTGACAAGAGGCATAGACGAAGGAATGACTATCCTGAAGTCAATACTTGGCCGCAATTGAGAAGAGCAATGGATGCTAAGTACTTGAGTGCCAAGTACAGGCAGACTCAAATGCAAAAGCTCTATGAGTTAAAGCAAGGGTCCAAGTCTGTCCAAGAGTACCACGATGAGTTCGAAAAGGTTCGATTGAATCTTGATCTGGTCGAAGATGAAGAACAAGCCATTATCAGATTCAAAAATGGCTTGGCTAGGGATGTGTTATCTCACTTGAGACTCCACGTGTATCACACGTTGGAAGATCTGTTCGATGCTGCCACCGAAGCTGAAAAATTGGTGAAGGACGACAAGGCAAACCGGTATCGAGGAGTCACTACTTCTACTCCTTTGAACCGAGGTAAAGAATGGAAGAGTCCAAACCAAACAAGTGCTAACACTGTTTGAGATTTAAAGAGACCCTTCGAAAGAGGTGTGACCGTTAACCAGTCGAGAGAAGTGGGAGGTAAAGTTCAACTCAACTCTCCTAGTGCTTCAAATATTCAGTGTCACAAATGCAAAGGTTATGGTCACATGGCAAAAGAGTGTCCAACTCGCAAGGTTATGCTTCTGCTCGAAGATGGAACCGTCCATGAGCAAGCGAGTGACACCGAGGAGGAATTTATCGAGGAGACTGACCGAGCTGAAGGTGATGATGATCATGAGGCTGCCGAAGCTGATCATCCAGAAATGTTTCTTGTGGTTCGAAGGAATTTGAGCTGCATGACTCTTGAAGAAGAGGACAACCAAAGAGAAAACCTCTTTCATGCCCGATGTCGAGTGAGAGGAAAGGTGTGTTCGATGATCATTGATTCCGGTAGTTGTGCCAATGTAGTGAGCCAAACTTTGGTTTCACAAATGGGATTACCTACGATGAAGCATCCCCACCCTTACAAATTACAATGGCTGAACGAGTGTGGAGAATTGAGAGTTGACAAACAAGTGTGGATCAAGTTCAAAATCGGAGAGTATCAAGATGAAATGATATTCGATGTGGTTCCGATGCAAGCTTGTCATTTGCTATTGGGTCGACCATGGCAGTATGACCGAACAGCTGTTCACAATGGCAGATCCAACACTTACACTGTGAAGCTCGATGGGAAGAGTTTCATACTCAAACCCTTGTCTCCAAAACAAGTCACCGAGGACTATAAACGAATGAAAGAATTGAAAGAAGCGGCCAAAGCTAAGCTTCCGATGGGAGCAAAATTGGGGCTCGAAGAGACTAACTCACCGCCCGAAGTGAAAGGAATTTGTGCAATCATGCAACCCGGTGAGATCTTACGAGGCAACGACCATGGTCAGATGATGATTTGCCTCGTGCACAAGGGTATCTTTCTAAACTCTAATGATGATTTTTCTAATGATAACCCTCTGCCTTTGTTTGCTCGTAAAGTTTTGCAGGACTTCGAGGACGTGTTTCCCGAGGAAATGCCAGGTGGATTACCTCCGTTGAGAGGAATCGAGCACCAAATTGACTTCGTGCTAGGGTCTCAAATCCCTAACAAACCTGCATACCGGTGTAATCCCGAAGACACCAAAGAGCTCCAACGGCAGGTTGATGAATTGCTGAACAAGGGCCTCGTTCGTGAGAGCTTGAGTCCTTGCGCCGTTCCTGTTATCCTTGTCCCGAAGAAGGATGGAACATGGCGAATGTGTGTTGACTGTCGAGCAGTCAACAAAATCACGGTAAAGTATCGTCATCCTATCCCTCGATTAGATGACATGCTTGATGAATTGAGTGGTTCTTCATGCTTTACGAAGATTGACCTCAGGTCCGGTTACCACCAGATCCGAATGAAACCCGGAGACGAGTGGAAAACCGCATTCAAGACCAAGTTCGGTCTCTATGAATGGTTGGTGATACCTTTTGGCTTATCCAATGCACCGAGCACATTCATGCGATTGATGAACCATGTGCTCAAACCGTTCATAAATAAGTTTGTTGTCGTTTATTTCGATGACATACTTGTTTATAGCAGAACCGTGGATGAACATGTCGAACATCTAAGGCAAGTACTTGAAAAGCTTCGAGAAGAGAAGTTGTATGCCAACTTCAAGAAATGCGCCTTTGGTGTCGATCGTGTAGTCTTTCTTGGATTTGTTGTCAGTGCTAATGGTGTCGAAGTCGACGAATCAAAAGTCGAAGCCATCAAAGATTGGCCAACTCCAACCTCGGTATCACAAGTTCGTAGCTTCCATGGCTTAGCTAGCTTTTACCGAAGGTTTGTTCGTGACTTTAGCACCGTGGCAGCTCCTTTAATCGAGCTGGTGAAGAAAGACCATCCATTTGTATGGGAAGAGTCCCAAGGAAGGGCTTTCCAAGAGTTGAAACGGAGGCTTTGTTCTGCCCCGTTGTTGCAACTCCCTGACTTCGGCAAAGCATTCGAAGTCGAGTGTGATGCGTCTGGAGTTGGGATCGGAGGAGTGCTGATGCAAGAATCGAAGCCGATCGCTTACTTTAGCGAAAAGCTTAAGGGTGCAACTTTGAATTACTCTACGTATGACAAAGAGTTGTATGCCCTCGTTCGAGCACTCGCCCATTGGCAGCATTATTTGTGGCCTCGAGAGTTTGTGATCAAGAGTGATCATGAGTCCTTGAAGCATCTCCGAGGACAGGAGAAATTAAACCGAAGACATGCCAAGTGGGTTGAATTTATTGAAAGCTTTCCCTATGTAATTCATTACAAAAAGGGAAAAGACAATGTTGTGGCCGATGCGCTATCAAGGAAATTTGCCTTAGCGACCACTCTCGCCTCTAGGCTCATGGGATTCGAAAGCATCAAGTCGATGTACGAGGACGATCCCACGCTGAAATGCGTTCGTGACGCAATCTTGAGTGGCCGAAGGGTTGAAAAATATCAATGGCATGATGGCTACCTCTTCAAGAATGGGAGGGTTTGTGTGCCAGTGTCATCGTGGAGAGAGCTCTTGGTTCGAGAAGCTCACTTCGGTGGACTGATGGGACACTTCGGTGTCGATAAAACTCTTGGTATCTTGACCGAGCAGTTCCATTGGCCCAAAATGCGACGAGATGTGGAAAAGCTTTGCAACGCTTGTCTCGTTTGCAAGAAAGCAAAATCGAAGTCCAACCCTCATGGTTTGTACACCCCGTTGCCTGTGCCTGATCGACCTTGGGTTGATATATCCATGGACTTTGTCTTGGGGTTACCGAGGTCGGGGGGAGGACATGATAGCATCTTCGTTGTGGTTGACCGTTTTTCAAAAATGGCTCACTTTATTCCTTGCAAAAAGTGTGACGATGCACAGCATGTAGCTACATTGTTTGTTTCTAACGTGTTAAAATTGCATGGTGTACCTCGTACTATTGTGAGTGATCGAGACTCGAAGTTCTTGAGTCATTTTTGGAAGTGTTTGTGGGGTGCCCTCGGCACCAAGCTACTATTCTCGACGTCTCACCATCATCAGACTGATGGACAGACCGAGGTAGTTAACCGAACCTTGGGATCTTTGCTTCGGGCAATGACCAAAGGGATGGTTGGAAACTGGGCTGATCGTTTGCCCGTGATGGAGTTTGCATACAATCGAACGGTGCATCGAATGATCAACATGACCCCGTTTGAGTGAGTGTATGGCTTTAATCCTTTGATTCCACTTGATTTAACCCCATTTCCTCGAGATTATGTTCTTGATTTTGAAGGTACTCGACGAGCAGCTGCCTTGATCGAATTGCATGCAAAGGTGAAGAAGAACCTCGAGGAGGCCTATGCAAAGGTTGCCTTAAAGAAAAACAAGGGGCGTAAAAAGTTGGAATTAAAGAAGGGAGATTGGGTTTGGGTTCACTTCCGAAAGGAACGCTTCCCGAACCAAAGGAAAGGAAAGTTGGCTCCTCGAGGGGATGGTCCATTTCAAGTGTTGACCAAGATCAACAACAATGCTTACGTGATCGACCTCCCTGGTGAGTATAACGTGTCCAACACCTTTAATGTTGCTGACTTACTTCCTTGTGTTGTAGGTTCGACTTCGGAGGACGAGGAGGGCTTGATTTCGAGGACGAAATCTTCTCAAGAAGGGGAGGATGATGCAGCCCGACCACGTGCTGATCAAGTGATCGATCCACCGAGGAGACCGATGACAAGAAGCCAAGCCAAGCTACTGCACGATGTGCACGTTCACTTAGCCTGGCCGAAGGAAAACAATTGCTCCAAAGCTGAGTGGCCGAGCTCAAGAACCGAAGGCATTATCTTCAGATTTGAGCCCGATGGCAAAGTGACCGAGGACAATGAGCTCGAAGACAATTGAGCGTCCGAAGGCAACAAGTGTGTTCGAGCAGACAATCGAGAACCGAAGCCAAGGCTTACCGAAGTCAAAGTCTGCCGAACACAATTTAACTCAGCCCTGCGTGGCTTATTTCTATTGGTCACCTGTGACCCTTTTACTAGTTTACCCTTAGTATTTCTTATATAAACCTTGTTTCCTTTCATTGCAAGCACCCAGTTTTTGAACATTGATGAATGAATGAAAGTGCCGAGCACATTTCTTGTCTCCGTCGTGAGCAACCCCCTATGAGGGCTTTTATGGACTTGTGGCTTTCGGTTAATCCGATTGAACATTCCTCTTTGATCATTCAGTTTGCAAGAGGCAATGTTCTCTTGAGGATTGTTGCATAGTTTAGGTGATTCTTGTGTCCCTTTTGATCGAGCTTTGAGACAGGTTCCTCACTGTTCTTTCAAAAGAAGCAAGTTTTGTCTTGCTTCTATCTTTACCTTTTTGTTGTTTATCTTCCGCGTTCGTGCTAAGCAACTCCTTCGGGTTTGCATTGCACCACCAACTCACAAGGTTATGCTTTTGCTCGAAGATGGAATCGTCCATGAGCAAGAAAGTGACACCGAGGAAGAAAATGTTGATGAGACTGACTGAGCTGAAAACGATGATAGTCGAGAAGCCGCCGAAGCTGATCATCCAGAAATGTTTCTTGTGGTTCGAAGAAATTTGAGCTGCATGACTCTTGAAGAAGAGGACAACTAAAGAGAAAATCTTTTCCATGCTAGGTGTCGAGTGAGGGGGAAAGTTTGTTCGATGATTATTGATTCGGGTAGTTGTGCAAATGTAGTAAGCCAAACTTTGATTTTGCAAATTGCAATGATTGAATGAATGTGGAGAATTGAAGGTTGTCAAACAAGTCTGGATCAAGTGCAAAGTGGGAGAATATAAAGATGAGATGATATTCGATGTGATACCAATGCAAGCTTGTCATTTGCTATTGGTTCGACCATGGCAGTATGATTGGTCAATTATACATAATGGACGGTCCAACACTTACACTGCTAAGCTCGGAGGTGAGAGTTTCATACTCAAGCCACTGTCTCTGAAACAAGTCAGCGAGGACTATAATAAAATGAAGGAGCTGAAAAAAGCGGCCAAAGCTAAGTCTCCAGTTGGGACAAAAATTACGGCTGAAGACAAACATTCATCGCCCGAGGTAAGCAATCTTTGTGCAATCATGCAACCGGGTAAGTATCTACGAGGCAACGACAACGGTCAATTGATTATATGCCTCGTACACAAGGGTATCTTTCTAAACTCTAACGATGATTTTACTAACGATAACCCTTTGCCTAGTGCTGTTCAAAGTGTTTTGCAGGACTTCGGAGACATATTTCCCGAAGAAATGCTAGGTGGATTGCCTCCATTGAGAGGAATCAAGCACCAAATTGACTTCGTACCAGAGTCTCAAATAACCAACAAACCTACATGCTGGTGTAATCTCGAAGACACCAAAGAGCTCCAAAGGCAGGTGGATGAATTGCTAAACAAGGGCCGTGTTGGAGAGAGCTTGAGTCCTTGCGACGTTCCTGTTATCCTTGTCCCGAAGAAAGATGGAACATGGGAATGTGTGTTGATTGCCGAGCAGTCAACAAAATTACGGTAAAGTATCGTCATCCTATACCTCGATTAGATGACATGCTAGATGAGTTGAGTGGTTCTTCGTTCTTTTCGAAGATAGATCTCAGGTTCGGTTACCACCAAATCGGGATGAAACCCAGAGATAAGTGGAAAACTGCATTCAAGACCAAATTCGGTCTCTATGAATGGTTAATGATGCCTTTTGGCCTCTCTAATGCCCCGAGCACATTCATGCAATCAATGAACCATGTGCTCAATGTTGACACCCAATTTTTTCCCTCCTATTTACAATTTATCATACAAACTTCAAAAAATGCAATATTATTTTCTCAGACAAAATCACATTATATCAAGCATTTATTTGTGTCGCCCTTATCATTCAATCCCCTATTCATATACATACATATTTAAATGTGATTATATTACATAATTGTATTAAATAGGTCGTTTTCAAAACACTTTCACGATTCGTAACTATTTGAACAGTTTATCCACTTGAATAACTATTTTACAATTATTTACACGTAATTAATACTATCTAAACTCATTTATAATTATTTTGAATTAGTAATTATTTTTTCCTAAGTCTATAATATTATTCGTTATATTTTATTAGCTATTCCCTCATTTATATGCATTTTAAAGCGAATTATTGGACAACTATACTCATATATAAATTAAATATACACATATATACACTCTATACAAATACAAATGCTACATATTCACATAACATTATAGGGATCCACACATACACATATCAGCCCCCACGTGCACACATGGCACGTTTTTCAGCCAACCCCACGTCCACATCAGCCCTCCCTACATTTTTTTTTCTTAATTTTCCTTTATCCAAACACTCCCCTTACCTAAATAAACCCTAAAAATTCATTTCCCCTCACCCTTTCCCCTAGTTCAGCCGTCACTCCTTCCCCCTTTCCCCCTAAAATGAGACCAGGTACACCCCTCGCCAGAAATCCGACACCTCCTCCACCAGTCACGCCCGCTACCCCCCTCCCCAATTTCTCTCTCTCCATCACTATTTCGAATCTGCAAATGGAAAGCAAATCATATCATCATCATCGTATGCGCCCGAAAATGAAGCATGGAATTGGAACTCAAATCAATTGAATCAAAGGCATACAAGGCAAAGATTGAAATTTAGGAATCAAATCAAGCAAAATGTTGAAATCGAAAACGGGTCAGCTTTGACCCGACCCGGTTCGACCCGGATTAAATGGGTACTTTTTCCTTCGTTTTTCTTCCTTTTTCCTTATTAAAAATCTTGCCTATTCTGCTTTAGTTGATGTGTTGAAAATGCTCATGCTATGCCTATTTGTTTAAAGTCTAATTTATCTAGTTGATTCGCCTAGAATTTGTACCTATTAATTATAACTTAATCAAAGGACGCTTGCTCATAATTGTTGTTAGGCGTTGTTTGTTTAAAACATTGATTCGAATGTTAAACCATGAATAGTATGCTGATTTGTATTTTGGTTATGCTTGAGTTCACTCGTTTTCCGGACAATCTGAAAATTTGCTAATATTTATAAAAATTCTGCGTAAATATGTGGATATAATATTTTCATCGTTTTCCTAGCTCAAATTTATAGTAAGAAAGTATTCTTTCGCGTAAGAACTCTGAAATGTTTGCTACATCAATTGAATTGTTGAAGTCTTGATTTACACACATATATGGGTGTATACATGACGTTCGGAAAGGAAAAATACTGCCTTTAAATCTGAAATTTTTAGCAAAAGGATCGGTATGTCAATTCTAATTATTTTGAACATAATCTATTCCTAAATCAAGATTGATACACAGTTGTAGAATATTTTTCCTTTAAAATTTGAAATAGATCCTTGATTGGAGTTTTTATTAGCATAAAAATCACTATTTTTATATTGAAATATATTGGATGTTTAATTTCTGAAAGCATATACATTTTTAGAGAATCAGACTTTACCTCTTTTAAATATGCCATTTTTAATTCCAAAAATTAGTTAATGGAGTTTTATTTATGGAAGTGAACCTCTTTTAATTGATAAATTGATTTGCCTTGATTTTTGCTTGATTAACAACCCTTTTACTGAATTTATTTTACTCTTTTCACATCTAGAAGTTAGGATTTCAAACCCCTAATTAAAACTATAAAAGACAACCCTCTTTTCTCTTATTTCACACGTTGAAAAGTATCAAAAACAAAAGCAACAACAACTTTCTTCACAAAAGAAAATTCCTATTGTCTCTTATGTTAATTGGTTCCTCTATTTCTCTTTGAATCTGTCCTGCCTTGTTGCCTTTCTTTTCAATCAAGTATTAAGGTAATACACTTAAAGCTGAATGAGGAATCTCCTATGGAAATTTTATTTTAGTTCTCTGTAATAGACGGTTTAATTCCATAGAATTTTTTTTTGCTTGTTGTTTCATGTGTCTGCCTGGCCTTTTCCTTTGGCCATCACTAACCATTTTTGCAGGTTTGATGGATAGTCTTTAAAGACTATACCAATATCTTTCATTACAGGTTTGCAAAGCCATATGAGCAAAGGTCAAAAGACCTCACAATGTTAATGAGTTTGTGTAGGGAATAAAGCCATTGAGGCCAAAGTATAGGGTCCAGAAAGGATCTAAATGGAAAAATTTGAATGGTGTATTAAGGACACCCGTGCTTATGTTTGTTTCAATGTATATGTGCTCTAGTTTTTCTTATTGTTTGTATTTATTAAGCTTATCCTCTCTGTATAAGACGATGTTATAAAACAAAGCTTGAAAGTATGAATTTGTGAGGTGTAAAGCAAGTTGTGAAATATTGTGATAGACAATAAAAAGTGAAGCAGTAAGCTGCCATGTTTGGGGTTACCTAGGGACCCTACTTTCCCTTTTTCTCATTTATTTACGGCTTGAAATTACAAGTTGGTTTATTTGTGCAATTTATTAGTCTGAAATCAGCATTTTAAAAGTATTTAAGTTGCATAATAGGTGGTGTTGTTAAATCTGGAATTCTGTTAAGGCAGGGGCTGTTTCGTGTAGAGGGGGAGGGAGATTTTCGAAATTTTATTTAAAACAAGGTTGTTTCTAAAAATTGCATCTTACGCTAGGACATCTTCCGCAAAATACGTTTATGGGCCAGATCACTTAAACTGCATGTATGAATGTAAGTGTACAGACTAATCTATGTTAGTTTTGTAAGAAAGAAAATTGAAATTTTAAACTTTTGTTAAGCAGGGGCTGTTTGTTCAGTTTCTGCAAAAAATGAGTCTATTTCTGCAAAACCTGGATCAACCATTTGCTACAGGCTTAGTTTTTTCGAATGGGGTATCTTCTATTAAAAAAATTGATTTTTTAAGCAAATTCTATTCTCCTATATAGGGGGAGGTATGAATTATGGGGGTCAAGTTATACAATCTACGTATGTGTATATTTTTCTAAAAATTAGACTCGTTTAATTAGATCACCTAACATGTATTGCATGAATATAACATCAATATATATATTTATGTATGGGTGCATTTATATGCATTCAACTTGTACGTTCGTTTTTCAAAAAATCAAAACCCCAAAGTAATAATCATTCGTAAATAGTGCTTCACAATTATAACACTCTTTGAACGATTAACATTCCGTATACATGATAACACTCTTTGTCCCTCCGTTAAATAACCATGTATTTTCCGACATTTCAAAAATAAATGTTTGCTCCTCTGTTCTAAAATGCCCTTTACAAAGTTTTTGTTTTACTAATTCTGCCGAGATATCTTAAGAATTGAGGTATTATTACGCTTTTAACCTTCTTGAATTTAAAAGTTATAAATGGTGGTCAAAATCGTAATCAGTCAGTGGGCTTGGACCATGAGTGCAAAGTCTAGAAATTTTAATATGTGTTGAAATCGTTTGTTGTTTTCATGATGCAGGGAAAACACGAAAGCGATAAAGTAAGATAAAAAGCGAGACGTGGCTCGAACAATGACCCAAGTAGCACCGGAGAACTTGTTTCGATACACCTCGGGTGAAAGTCAAGGAACACCTACACTAAGCAACTACCCTCGAGTCAACTAGAACCCGCAAGTAGAATGATCGTGAGGGGTCGTTATCCAACTAGAATCCACTAGAAGTAAACAAGTCCCAAACAAAGGTTATTTCATTCAATCTCAAAGAGCATTGCTCAAGTTCTACATTCATCAATAAAGAGCTAAGTGTTCAAAATAGGCTAAGCCTAGCTATTTATAATGTTTCCCAAGCTTGCACAATGACTAAAATACCCTTACTAATAAGGTTCATCAAATAAGCCACGTAGGGCAAAACAGTAAAAGAAACATTAGTTTAGCATCTCGGAGGGGCGCCTGAGCTAGGCCTGGGCGCCTGGAGTCAGGCGGGCGCCTGAGGCGGGTGCCTGGGCAGGCGGGGCGCCTGTGCACTTTGGCATCCTTAGACAATGAGGTTTCCAGGCGGGGCGCCTGGGCTAGGCAGGGCGCCTGAATGTGCTGGGCCTCCCTCCTCCTCCTTAGGCGTGAGGCCTAGAGCTGAGATCATCCAGAACGTCTTCCCAATGCTTTCCTCATCGAGTCCTTTCCTCACCAAGTGTAAATGCACCTCTTAGACCTTCCTGACTTTGCTCCGAGTGAATGGCCTTCTCGTGACGGATTTCCAGGCATCATCCTCCCCTTCTTGGGAAGATTTCGTCCTCAAAATCGCAATGTCCTCACCCTCGGCTCCATCATCTCCTACATCAAGAGGAGTCAAGTCAGAAATATTAAAAGTGTTAGAGACATTATACTCACTTGGCAAGTCGACCACATAAGCGTTGTTGTTGATCTTTGAAAGCACTTGGAATGGTTCATCTCCTTGGGGTGCCAACTTCCCTTTCCTAAGGTTCGGAAACCTTTCTTTGCGGAAGTGCACCCATTCATAGTCACCCTTCTTGAGTTCCACCATCTTGCGTCCCTTATTTTTCTTAAAGGCCACCTTTGCATAAGCTTCCTCCAAGTTCTTCTTCGCCTTAGCATGTAGTTCAACCAAAGCCTTGGCTCTAGTTTTACCTTCAAAATTAACAACTATTTCCCTTGGCAAAGGGGTTAGATCAAGGGGAATCAAGGTGTTAAAACCATAAACACACTCGAATGGAGTCATGCCAATCATTCTATGCAAAGTGCGATTGTAGGCAAACTCCATAAGAGGTAACTTATCAATCCAAGTCCCACCCTTACCTCGGGTCATGGTTCTAAGAAGAGCACCCAAAGTTTGGTTCACCACCTCGGTTTGCCCATCGGTTTGAGGGTGGTGGGACGTAGAGAACAAAAGCTTGGTGCCAAGGGCACCCCATAAACTCCTCCAAAAATGGCTAAGGAACTTAGTGTCCCTATCACTTACAATGGTTTGAGGCACACCATGTAACTTTAACACATTTTGAATGAACAAAGAAGCAACATGTTGTGCATCATCACTATTTTTACATGGAATGAAGTGAGCCATCTTGGAGAACCTATCCAAGACAACATAAATGCTATCATGTCCCCCCTAGTCCGTGGCAATCCCATGACAAAATCCATAGATATATCCATCCACGGGCTAGTAGGTACGGGGAGAGGGGTATACAAATCATGGGGATTCGACTTGGACTTAGCATGCTTGCACTCAAGACAAGAATTGCAAAGTCTCTCAACTTGTGTCCCCATTTTAGGCCAATGGAATTGCTCCATGAGAATGGCCGAGGTTTTATGCCTACCAAAGTGACCCATGAGTCCTCCACAATCTGCTTCTTGCACAAGCAATTCTCTCCATGAGGACTCGGGTATGCACACTCTACCATTTTAAAGATATAGCCATTAACCCATTGGTATTTCTCAACTCTTTCTCCTTTCTCAAGAGCTTCATGGATGCTCTTTAGCTTAGGGCCATGAGCATACATCAACTTGATGCTCTCAAAACCCATGAGCTTGGAGGCAATAGTAGTGGCAAGAGCAAACTTCCTAGAAAGTGCATCCGCCACAACATTGTCTTTCCCTTTCTTGTATTGAATGACATAGGGAAAAGACTCAATGAACTCTGCCCATTCGGCATGGCGCTTGTTCAATTTCTCTTGGCCCCTAAGATGTTTGAGTGACTCATGATCACTCTTAATCACAAATTCTCTAGGCCAAATGTAATGTTGCCAATGAGCAAGAGCTCTCACTAAGGCGTACATCTCCTTGTCATACGTAGAGTAGTTCAAGGAGGCACTCTTAAATTTCTCACTAAAGTAGGCTATGGGTTTTCCATCTTGCATTAGAACACCACCAATTCCCACCCCCGAGGCATCACATTCAACCTCAAATGCCTTTCCGAAGTCGGGCAATTGCAATAGAGGGGCGGTACTCAACCTACTTTTCAATTCTTGGAAGGCCTTCTCTTGAGGCTCTCCCCAAACAAAAGGTTTGTCCTTCTTCACCAATTCGGTGAGTGGAGCGGCAATGGAGCTAAAGTCTTTCACAAATCATCTATTTAAACTAGCAAGACCATGAAAGCTCCTCACTTGAGTCATGGTAGTAGGAGTAGGCCAATCACGAATGGCCTCTACCTTGGACTCATCCACCTCCACTCCTTGGGCACTCACAACAAACCCAAGAAAGACTACCTTCTCAACACCAAAGGCACACTACTTAAAATTAGCATAGAGCTTTTCGGCTCTCAACACTTCAAGCACTTTCCTTAAATGATCAACATGGTCGTCTAATGACTTGCTATAAATCAAAATATCATCAAAGTAGACAACCACGAATTTGTTGATAAACGGTTTTAAAACATGGTTCATGAGTCTCATAAAAGTACTAGGTGCGTTGGAGAGCCCAAAGGGCATCACCAACCATTCATAGAGACCAAACTTGGTCTTGAATGCGGTTTTCCATTCGTCCCCGGGTTTCATCCGGATTTGATGTTAACCGGACCTAAGGTCTATTTTGGTAAAGACACATGAACCGCTCAATTTATCTAGCATGTCATCTAGCCTAGGGATAGGATGACGATACTTTAACGTTATCTTGTTCATGGCCTGGCAATCAATGCACATTCGCCATGTCCCATCCTTCTTTGGTACAAGAATGACCGGTACGACGCATGGACTCAAACTTTCACGGACCAAGCCTTTAGTGAGCAAGTCATCTACTTGCTTTTGCAATTCTCTTGTTTCCTTTGGATTGCTCCTATAAGCCCTTTTTTTGGGAATTTGAGACCCCGGGATAAAATCAATTTGGTGCTCTATCCCCCTCAATGGAGGAAGACCACTCGGGATCTCCTCCGGGAACATGTCTTCAAATACCTTCAAAACATTCTCAACTGCACTAGGTAAAGGGTTAGTTAAAGAATCAACATCGGATATAAGAATCATACCTTTATGCACTAGGCAAAGGAGTAGCTTGTTGCCATCATTTCCTCTCAAGAGTTCACCCGGTTGCATCATGGCACATATGCTACCGGTAGAGGATGGTGGGATTGCCACCAAGATTTCGGCCAAAGGACCAGTTTCAACAACCGACTTAGCCTTTTCCGCCTCTCTTAACTCCCTCATACGCTTGTAATCTTCACTAACTTGCTTGGGAGTTAAGGGTCTAAGTACAAACTTCTTTCCCTCGTGCTTGACCGTGTAGGTGTTGGCACGGCCATCATGAACCACATGTCTATCAAATTGCCATGGCCTTCCAAATAGAAGGTGGCATGCTTGCATAGGCACCACATCAAACATGTGTTCATCCACATAGTTCCCTATCTTGAACTTAATCATGACTTGCTTTACCACCTTCAACTCACCACACTCACTAAGCCATTGCAAACGATAGGATTGGGGTGTTTCAACATGGGTATCTTTAATTGGGAAACTAGTGTTTGGCTAATGACAATGACACAACTTTCCGAGTCAATAATCATGGAACAAAAAATACCCATGACTCGGCATCTAGCATGGAAGAGATTCTCTCTTTGCAAAGTCTCACTATCCTCTACAAACATGGCACCTAAACTCCTCCTCACAACAAGGAAGGCATGAGGATCATCATCCTCCATTACATCCTCCCCCACATCAACCTCCTCATCACACTCTACTCCCCCATCCTCGGGTTCACTATCTTGTTCATACACCAATTCACCCATAACAACCATAGTTTTCTGGGTTGGGCAATCTTTTGCAATATGTCCATAACCTTTACATTTATAGCATTGAGTAGAAGTAGAAGTAGGATTGCTCAAGTGAGTTTTAGAGTTACCTCCTCCGTGTGGTGTGGACTTCTCATACGGCTTATTCACATCTTTGCTAGAAATTGCACAACTTGCATTTGGGAATCTTGCATTTGGAGTAGGAGTCTTCCACTCCTTTGGCTTGCTCATGGGAGTAGTAGTATTGCTCTTGTAGCGAAGGGATTTCTTCTCTTTGAGCCATTTCTCGGCTTCAACCGCATTTTCACATAGCTTATAGTGATCATCATACTTGTGAAACTTCAATTGTGAAGCTATGTCTCGGTTCAAACCTCCTTTAAATCGCTCCATGGACAACTTCCATTCGATGTACTCCACCGGGTCACTACTTCCTTTGAAAGAAGGAATAGTGAGCTTCACACTATTGAGATTGTTATTTTCACGACCTCCTTGGTAAGGCTCCGGTTGGCCTCCAAAGTGATCTCTATAACCTCTGTAATCCTTTCTAGCATTCCCTCCAACATAACCCATGGGTGGCCCTCGACCTCGACCTCTACCCCAATCCACATTCCGACCCCTAGGTTGATAATGAGCATCATACCCACCATCACCATAGTCATCCTCCTCCCCTTCTTGAGCTTGTTCAACTTGCTCAAGAGGTTGAACATTTCGAATTGGTCTGGGAAGTGGAACATTCCTTTGGGGATTGCCCATTATGTTAGGAATGGTCACTCGTTGAGTATTGCCCAACACTTTTTCAATTCGATCACGATCCTCCTTTACCCGTTGTTGTCTAAGCAACTCAACAACTTGTTCCGAGGTAAAGGTTGAACTACTTGTGCCCTCAACGGCTTCAACTTGGGCACTCGGGGCCCCCTTCTCAATTTGGACACTCGGGGTCCCATTTTCCGATTGGACATTGGAAATCCCTTGCTCAACTAGGGTACTTGAGGTCATCCTTTCAAGGTTTTCAATCCTTAAGTTCATACTATCCGATTTGGCAAAGATAGTAGCAAAGACATTCTTAGTGAAATCATCACATTCATTGGCCATCGTACCTACAAGAAGAACAAACGTTAGTGAAATTACCTTACACACACCCTCACTTGTGTCTCACTCGGTTCACTCGTTTAGTAGTGGTGGATATTTCACTCGGACTTGAATTCTAAAAGCTTGAAGTAGTTGAACAACAATCCTCAACTCAATCAACTATTCACAAGTCAAGTAGACTCCGGGGTGAGTGGAGTTGATGTGACTCAATGAACGCTAAGCACTTTGAAGTAAGGACTTGAGTCAAAAGGATCTACGAATCTTCTTGGAGTTCTACTCCCCAACTAATGCACGAGTCACCTAAAAGCTTCAAGGGCTAGTACCAATTAAGTAGAAAGGTTACTCAAAGTAGTACTAGCTAGAGGTTATGCAAGCAAACAAATAGGAAAACTTAGGAAAAACTACCCCAAACAACAGCCTACAGGTGCAGACGGGCGCCTAGGCTAGGAGGCAGACGCCTGGGAATCCTTCAGCAAGCTAGGCGGGGCGCCTGCGCACCTTGCTCTGCTTAGGAAGTGGCCAAGCTAGGCGGGGCGCCTGGCCCTGGAGCAGTCCCAACTCGTTCCAAACTTGCTCCATTCTGATTTTCACTCCACAAATTCGATGTTTCCAACTTGTTTTCACAATCCAAGGAAACCCAAAG
The DNA here is from genome assembly GCA_029990575.1 of Petunia axillaris subsp. axillaris. NCBI lineage: Eukaryota > Viridiplantae > Streptophyta > Magnoliopsida > Solanales > Solanaceae > Petunia > Petunia axillaris. The sequence continues at coordinate 11,913,732 of JARKNS010000007.1, forward strand.
TTGTTTTTGATCTTCCCTAACAAACCCCAATCAAATTTACACCTAAACAATCAATCAAATCCAAGATTCAATGCCAAGAAACTCAAGAACACAAGGGTTTTTTTCAAAGGGTTTCAAAATGGATTGTGATTCATCAAATTTGGTGTTATACAACTTCATATCCCACAAAATTGGTACCAAATCGTTTGTTTTTCAATCAAGATCAATCCCCAATATCAAGTTCTCAATCAAACACCCATTCAACCAAAGAATCAAGCTAAAATCATCAAGAACAAGGTTTATCAAGGGTTTAAGAAAAATTTTGGGTTTCAAATCTTCAATTTCGTAATATCAATCCAAACCACGAGATTCAGGTACAAAAATAACGTGTTTTCAACAAGGATCAACCTCTATGAACACCCATATCAAGAATCAAACACACCAACATGATACACCAAATTTTTGGATTTTTAACTTTTTCAAATTTTTTTTTGGTATTTTCTTCTTTCTAATAACTTCGAACACAAGAAACTAGAAGAAACTAATGTAGGCACGAAGAATCAAGGGTCGGGGGTTTGTAGAAACAAAACCCGAGCCTTGCTCTGATACCAAACTGATGCAGGGAAAATACGAAAGTGATAAAATAAGATAAAAAGCGAGACGTGGCTCGAACAATGACCCAAGTAGCACCGAAGAACTTGTTTCGATACACCTCGGGTGAAAGTCAAGGAACACCTACACTAAGCAACTACCCTCGAGTCACCTAGAACCCGCAAGTAGAGTGATCGGGGAGGGGTCGTTATCAAAGTAGAATCCACTAGAAGTAAACAAGTCCTAAACAAAGGTTCTTTCATTCAATCTCAAAGAGCAGTGTTCAAGTTCTACATTCATCAATAATAAGCTAAGTGTTCAAAATAGGCTAAGCTTGGCTATTTATAATGTTTCCCAAGCTTGCACAATGACTAAAATACCCTTACTAATAAGGTTCATCAAATAGGCCATATAGGGCAAAACAGTAAAAGAAACATAAGTTCAGCATCTAGGAGGGGCGCCTGAGCTAGGCTGGGGCGCCTGGATTGTGCTGTAGCTGGGCTGGACGCCTGGAGTCAGGCGGGCGCCTGTGCACTTTGGCGTCCTTAGGCAGTGAGGTTTCCAGGCAGGGCGCCTGGGCTAGGCGGGGTGCCTGAATGTGCTGGGTCTCCCTCCTCCTCCTTAGGCGTGAGGCCTAGAGCTGAGATCATCCGGAACGTCTTCCCAATGCTTCATTCATCGAGTCCTCTCCTCACCAAGTGTAAATGCACCTCTTGGACCTCCTTGACTGGGCTCCGAGTGAATGGCCTCCTCGTGACGGATTGCCCGACATCATTTCATATGCGCAGAATGTCCTATTTAGTGTTTGCCTTAGATTCCAAGCCCTATTTTCGTTAGCTTGAGTGGTTTAAATCTAATTTACATTCCTAGCCTTTATTATAACTTGTGTTCGTATTTGACCTTGAGAACCATTTAAAATCCCTTTAGTAAGCTTGCTTACATAGTTTATAAATCTCAAAATTTGAATCCGGTTGGGAACCATCTTTCGTGGGACTCGGGAAGTGCCTAACACCTTCTTCCCGAGTCATAAGGACTTCTTACCTATAGAACCTCTTAGAAAAGACTTACCCGGAGTTAGTTTAGAGACTTTGACATTTTAGGTGACCTAATAAGCCTTTAGAAAAATTTATTAGGTGGTGACTCCAAAATCGACTCAACCGAGTCACCTAGTCAAACCCGACCTTTCAACTCGATCCGAGCTCAGAAAAAGGGGTGCAATACTCAAACCGTTCATAAATAAGTTTGTTGTCGTTTATTTCGATGACATACTTGTTTATAGTAAATCTGTGGATGAACATGTCGAACATTTAAGGCTCGTGCTTGAAACCCTTAGTGAAGATAAGTTATATGCTAACTTCAAAAAGTGTGCCTTTTGTGTTGAGCGTGTAGTCTTTCTAGGATTTGTTGTAAGTGCTAGTGGTGTTGAAGTCGATGAGTCAAAAGTCGAGGCTATCAAAGATTGGCCGACTCGAACCTCGGTATCTCAAGTTCGTAGCTTCCATGGCTTAGCTAGCTTTTACCGAAGGTTTATTCGTGACTTTAGCACCGTAGCAGCTCCTTTAACCAAGCTGGTAATGAAAGACCATCTATTTATGTGGGCAGAGTCCCAAGAGAGGGCTTTCTAAGAGTTGAAACGGAGGCTAAGCTCTGCCCCATTGTTGCAACTCCTTGACTTCGGCAAAGCATTCGAGGCTGAATGTGATACGTCCAGAGTTGGGATCGGAGGAGTGCTTATGCAAGAATCGAAGTCGATCGCTTATTTCAGTGAAAAGCTTAAGGCTGCAACCTTGAATTACTCTACGTATGACAAAGAATTGTATACCCTCGTTCGAGCACTCGCCCATTGGCAGCATTATTTGTGGCCGAGAGAGTTTGTGATTAAAAGTGATCATGAGTCTTTGAAACATCTCCAAGGCCAGGAGAAATTAAATCGGAGGTATGCCAAGTGGGTGAAATACATTGAGAGCTTTCCCTATGTAATTCATTACAAAAGGGGAAAAGACAATGTTGTGGCTGATGTCTTATCAAGAAAATTTGCCTTAGCGACCACTCTCACCTCGAGGCTCATGGGATTCGAAAGCATCAAGTTGATGTATGAGGATGATCCCAAGCTAAAAAGCATTCGTGACGCAATATTGAGTGGCCGAAGGGTTGAGAAATACTAGTGGCACGATGGCTACCTCTTCAAGAATGGGAGGGTTTGTGTGCCTGTGTCATCATCGAGAGAGCTTTTGGTTCGAGAAGCTCACACCGGAGGATTGATGGGACACTTCGGTGTCGACAAAACTCTTGGAATCTTGATCGAGCAGTTCCATTGCCCTAAAATGCAAAGAGATGTGGAAAAGCTTTGCAATGCTTGTATAGATTGCAAGAAAGCTAAATCGAGGTCCAACCATCATGGTTTGTACACTCCGTTACCTGTTCCTAACCGACCGTGGGTTGATATATCCATGGATTTTGTTATGGGGTTACCGAGGTCGGGGGGTGGACATGATAGCATCTTTGTCGTAGTCGACCGTTTTTCCAAAATAGCTCACTTTATTCCTTGCAAGAAATGTGACGATGCACAGCATGTAGCTACTATGTTTATTTCTAATGTGTTGAAATTGCATGGTGTGCCTCGTATTATTGTGAGTGATCGAGACTCAAAATTCTTCAGTCATTTTTAAAAATGTCTATGAGGTGCCCTTGCACCAAATTACTATTCTTGATCTCTCACCATCCTCATACTGATGGACAGACCGAGGTAGTCAACCAAACCTTGGGAGCTCTGCTTCGAGCTATGACCAAAGGTAAGGTCAGAAACTAGGCTGATCGATTGACCGTGATGGAATTTTCATACAATCGAACTATGCATCGAATGATTGGAATGACTCAGTTCGAATGTGTGTATGGTTTTAACCCTTTGATTCCACTAGATTTAACCCCATTGCCTCGAGATTCTGTTGCTGATTTTGAAGGTACTTGCTGAGCCACTGCTTTGATCGAATTGCATGCCAAGGTAAAGAAGAACCTCGAGGAAGCTTATGCTAAAGTGGCATCGAAGAAAATAAGGGGTGCAAGAATTTGGAGTTGACGAAGGGAGATTGGGTTTGGGTTCACTTCTTAAAGGAACGATTTTCAAACCAAACGAAAGGAAAGTTGGCTCCTCGAAGGGATAGTCCATTTCAAGTGCTGAGCAAGATCAACAACAATGCTTATGTGATCGACATCCCTGGTGATTATAACGCGTCTAACACCTTTAATGTTGTTGACTTAACTCCTTGTGTTATCGGAGACTGAAGAGGGCTCGATTTCGAGGATGAAATCTTCTCAAGAAGGGAAGGATGGTGCAGCCAAAATCCGTGCTGATAAGATATTCAATCCATCGAGGCCATTGATACGAAGCCAAGCCAAGCTCATGCATGATGTGCACATTCAGCTGGCGTGGTCGGGGGGGGGGGGGGGGAAGCACTTGTTCGGATGCTGAGTGGCCGAGCGCAAGATACGAAGGCTATATCTGCAAGCTCGAGCCCGAAGAGGGAAGTGAACAAACACTCAACCTTGACACCGAGCACTGATTGACTGAAGGGCTACAACTGTGCCCGAGGCAAGTGAGCGTCCGATGTCAAATGTGCCGAGCTGAGCAACCGAGCACCGAAGTAAAGAGAGCCAAGCACATGAATCACTTCGGCTCTGCGTGGCCTTATCTCATTGGTCACCTGTGATCGTAATTAGTTTAGTACCCTTGGGGCTACTTACATAAACCCCTTAACATAGTTCATTTGGGATCTAGTTGTTGATAAATATTTTTAGGCAAAATGGCTAAAGTCCCCCCTGAAGTATAACTTTTTTTCCAACATGACACCTTAATTTTGCGGGGGTCCTAGTACTCCCTTAAACTAACTCATAACGATATAAATACCACTCTTTTGGATACTTTGAATAGAAAGTGTATTGCACTTCCTAGCCCACGCGTGAAGACCATAGGAATAAGTCAAAAATGATTGTTTTTCATTTCTTATATTAAATTATATATATTTATGTAATTAATATTCTATTTTCTTTCCTTTCCTTTACTTTTTTTGTTTTTATTCTTCTTCCAGCTATCAGTCAAAGCTCCTTCCATACCTCAATTTCCTCCACCACCACCACACTCACCACACCTCCATTTCCTCCATTACCGCCACTCCTCCACCACCAACACCACCATTATTTCCTTCCTCAATTTTATTAAATCAAACCTAAATCGGTCAAGGAATAAAAGCACCTTAACAAACAAAAAAAAATTACAGGAACGAACAAGACTTATTAGACCACCCTGCAGCTCTTCCTCTCTCACCATGTTTCTGCATTTTTTGGCGAAGCTGCCTTCTTCTTCAATTCAAGAACACTGAACCACATTGGCAATAGAAACAATAGAATTGGAACTCTTTTTCTTTTTAGTCTGGTTAAAATGTTCTTTCCCTAATAATAGAAACTGGTCGTGTTGATGTTAAAAGGAATCAGAGAAGGTGATTGTGACTTGGCGGTGATTTCAATTCCAGATTTTGTTTGATGTGATTTTGCTTATTGGTGTTTTTTATTTTTAATTGGTGGTGGTTTGGTGGGTTACGGGGAAGTTGGTGGTTATGGCAGAGGTAGTGTAGTGGCTACTGTCGATGCCAATGAACTTTTAGATATCGAAATCAAATTTCAGACCTTAGGGTATAGGAGCTTCATGAGCTTTTGTAATTTATTGTTTTAAGGTTTGTGTCAAATTGCTAATGGAGCAATTTAATTTCTCTATATAGCTTGATGGGTTTCAAGCTCCAGCAGCTATGGCGTCTGATTTGGTGAGGAAGTTAAGGGAAGGGAAGAAGGAGAGGGTTCAGGAGTGAAAGCCTTTCTTTTTTTATTTTATTTTTAAATAGCTTTTATTCTTTTTTACATTAATTTGAACACTTTAACACGTGTCAATCACTGATTGATGCGTGAAACTCACTTCCTTTGTCAAAACTAGCTTAGACCGAGAAATGAGGTAATAATATCAGTTCAAGGTTGTTCAAGGGGGTACTAGGACCCCTGCAAAGTTAAGGTGTCATGTTGGAAAAAAAGTTATACTTCAGGGGGGACTTTAGCCATTTTGCCATATTTTTATAGTTGTTGTTATTGAGACTCCGATGAGAGCCGAACCCCGACGTGGGAATTTATAAGAACTTGTGTCATTTAGTTTTATCATTTGAACAAATTCTTTTTGGTCATTCAATTTGCAAGAAGCATGAGTTCTTCTTGAGGATTGTTGCTTAGCACTAGGTGCATCTTATTTCTTTTTGTTGTTTGATCCGAGACCAGTTCCTCGGAATCATTCCAACTAAGTTAAGATTCGTTTTGTTTCTATCTTTGTTTTGTTTGATTTCCGCTGTCTTCGGTTGTTAAGCTTCTTCTCCGATTAAGCTTGCACCACAAACTCGACATCTGGCTGTCTACCCTCAGTCAATGCATCAGGCTGTCTACCCTCCGCCATGCCAAACTCGACATCAAGCTGTCTACCCTCAGTCAATACCAAACTCTGCATCGGGCTGTCTACCCTCCGCCATGCCAAACTCGACGTCGGGCTGTCTTCTCTCTGTCATGCCAAACTTTCATCGGGGTGTATACCCTACGAATAAAAATGAATTGTATGTCGCGTCGGGCTTTATACCCTATGATGAAAAGGTAAAGTGAAGTGCAACAAAATAGAATGGCATTGTTATGTCATGCAATGTGCTAAGGAGGTTATTGTGTTGCTTTTATAATGCCTTTCTTGAAATTTTTGAGGGATCTAAAAAATTTCTGCCCCAGTGTCAAACTTGTGCCTTTTGGAATTTTTGAGGGGATCCTTAAAAATTCTACCCCAGTTTGTTGTTTATGACAGATCACCGAGAGAGGTGGTTGCATTGCACTGAACACCAATGTACTGGCTAGAATTTGCATTTATCCTTTAGTGTGATGATTTGGTATATCAATGAGTATGAGTATGTGGATATTTGCATACTCAGACTGAGGTTTGGTGTTTGGATTTTTCCAAATTTGGAGGTTGTCTAAAATTGTATTTGTCTTAGGTTATGATGGGGCGCCTTCATGTTTCATGCTTTTGTTTTCGAAAGTCATGGAGCTAACTTTAATGGATTGGCCTTTGTAGAAAGTGTGTTTGTGGTTTGGGAGTTGGAATTTTCCTTTGTTAGTTCTTGTTGTACCATTGTTTTGCTTTGGTCAATCAGACTCTGAACTTTGTATTTCAGTGCTGGATGTCTTGCTTTGTCATGGTATTAAATGTGTAAGTGACGAGTGTAGATCTTGTTGGATCGAATTTAGGAACGGGTATCTAGGGAGTATGTTTGTTGGGTGCAATATCTTTTGACTGAGCTAAAGGAATAAAGGCGTGAGGTTTTGTCTTTTTGTCTATCCTTGGTTGCGTTGAGCCTGATAAGGCTGTTGTTGAAAGTCTCGATGGGGGGGGGGGTTGTTTTTTGTGTAAGTTGGGCGCAGTGTGAGGTTGTGAGATTTGCCAGCTTCGTTATATAGTGATTGGATTTCTTTTTTGTGACTCTCATGTAGGTATAATACGAGTCGTATGGGAATGAGATTGTCTGAATGCCCTTGGCGTCATATGCTGGTGGTTCAAAGGACTTTGTTGCATAGGAAAGTGTTTTCATCTTGGCATGCCACTTCGGCTTTTCTTAATACAGATTCTTGACCAATTTTGGTGTTCCAACGCAAAGCAACCATAACAAAGTGGCAAAATGCACAAAATCATGTGGGCACATTAGCAAAGATTTGATGCAAAAATGACGCATAAGCTTGAGAGGATTCCTAGAACGCAGATGACGGATTAGCGTTGAATTTGGAGATTATCATAGAAAGCACGGATATCACAAGAGATTGCCTAAGTGCATTATGTAGCAGTCAAGGCTAGGATTTTGGTCAAACGACCGTTGCTTGTTTAAGCGGGAGATGAAGAGTTGAATGTTAATGAAAAATGGTAAAGATGTTGTATGAGGAATAGATTGCATTGTGCGATGGAAGGGGAGGTTGGCTTTTATCGAGCACCAAGACTTTGAGTGCACTTGTCATCCTTTCTTGCAAATTTGTCTGACATGATGGCTATGTGTCTTTCAAAGAAATATTCAACGTCTTTTATACTTTGTCAACTGACTGCTGCAATATAGTCGTTGCGACTCTCATTGTTGGATAATATCTTATTGCTGAGCTGCCGAACTCGATGTAAGTTGCCTATGTATCATGTGTACTCTTAGATTGTTGCGTCCTATGAGAATTCATACTACTCCAATGACGCCTTCGACAAAAATTGCTCCAAGAGGTGTATTTGCTTGTGCCCTTATATCAAATCAACTCTTGCTCTTGTGAGTGTCTCAAATAACTTCATCGTCTTGCTTTATCTTTACTAGTGGACAGGGACATGAATACTCAAGGGGTTTCCAAGTTTGTCATATAATGATGGCTTTGTCATTGCGTCTTTGCCTCTCCTTTTCAAGTTGAATTGGCTTGCTTGTTTTGGTTATTGTGCACAAGTCTTTGCTACATCCCTTGCTTTCTAATTACTTATTTTCTTCCACTAGCTTTTGACTGCCGTTTCGATCATGACAGGAGCAAGTTCGGGAAATGCCTTGGATCACAGTCATGTATTACAGGTGGTGTGATTGTGTAGACCGGTGCAACAAAGTAATCCTCGGGCACTGGTGTCAAAAGGTATTAAGGTGAGTCATGTGTGCCTTTGAGTTTGACCAACATTGCTCTTGCTTTGTCAATTTTCTCTCCACATGTATAGTGCTTGCTGGAACAATATTATTCTTTTCAGTTTTTGGTTTGTATCAGGGCGAGGCCTAGGAGGGTATGGTGGTGCATTTCGGTAGTTGGGTTGAGTGTTTTGCTGGTATGGTGGACAATTTGGTGCTGGGATATGGAATATAGGTCGAGTAGGGTGAGTGTTGTAAATGGGGTATTGAGGTGGTATGTGAGGATAGGGATAAAATGGTGGCGACATTTGATAATAGTGGTTGAAAGTAGGGTTTTGAATGGTTTCTGCAAAAGAGATTTCATCTTTCTTCTTTTGAAAAGGCTCACATTTCCAGTCTGGATAACGTTATTAGTAGCTTGTAATGCAATGGAGGTATTGTAGAGAGAGGAGAGGGCTGGTGGGAATTGCTGTGAAAGACTTTCTTATTTTTCGAAAAATCCCTGACAATTGCACATGCTTAACCATATCTTTTGCCTTGGTATTCAACTCGAGCCAACCCTTTGGGTAATAGATTTTTGAGTTTGGTAGTGAGTTTAGGGACAATTTGGACATGCGAAAGGTTATAGATATCAGGATTTGGGCATAGAGTAAGGAGAGGAAGTGCATTGGTAGGAGATTTAATTCGGGAAGGGATTCGCTTAGGTAGAAAGAGACTTAGAACAACAGACAAATTCATGCAATGCACACATATCAAATAAGAAATGCATCCTACAATGCAAAGGATCGTTTTACGCACGATGGTTTTGAAAAGTGCTTTGTGCCGCATGCATCATTTCGTTTGCTAACAAAATGCGGAGCCTAAAAGATAATATTACCTTTATTGGACTTTTATTACATTGGCGACATTGAAATAGTGCAAAAGGTGGAAAATATTGCTAGAAGATTAGATCATGGCTAGGTGAACATCTTTCATGCTGATCCATCCCCTGAAGATTCTTTTTCTTCTTCTTTGGACGAGTCTTCTCCTTGGAAGATGATACTGTCTGCATCAGTTAAGAGCCGGGGTATGTCAAATGTGAAGTTCTTCAACATTTCCCAAATCTTTCTTCCTTTTTCCTCTATTCCTTTGTTTGCAACAGAGTTCATTCCGTCGCTAGCCCATACGCTGATAGACTCTATGCGTTTTGTCAAGAGTTCTGCCTTACCGTGCCATTTGCCTTTTTCTTTGTCTTTTGCTTCGACCAAACTTTGCTTCTTTGCTATTTTCCTTTGTGCCCTTTCCAGTTGTTTGCGTAACCTTTTGTACTCAGATTCTAACTCATCAACATTTCTTTTCCTTTTTGTTGTTGCTCTCGGTTGACTGCCCCTGCTTTCCTGAGCCAGTCTGGATAGTCTTTATCATAGCAAGCATCAAACCTGTCTCGTCCAATAATCTCGATTTCCATTCGTTGCTTTTCTTTCCAAAGTTCTAATATGTTGTCTTTGAACTGTATCACTCCTCCGAGAATATTTGCTTTGAAACTTCTGATGTCTGCAATTTAGGGTACAATCTGCTTTCTCCCTTCTTGTCTAAGTGCCCTTAAAGGAGTGTACGAGTAAACTCCTCTAAAGTCCACTAAGCTGATAAATGAGTCTCTTTTGGATCGTGTGATTACTGTTGTGATGGGAAAGTAATCAAACATCCATTGTATTTTTTTAGGTGTCGATTGACAGAATATATGGTGCCAGCCTTTGGCAGTTGTTGGCCAGTCCCACTTCCCAAGAGCGTTGTCCATGCGGGCGGTATGAGTCAAGATGTAGTTTTGTCTTTGTATGGAATGGAAAGTTTGCTCTGTATCCATCTTTTGCAAATGCTCCATCATCCAAATTTGTAAAAGCATATCGCGACTTTCGAAGAAACACAACACCCTTCTTGCATCTTTCTAAAGCACGGTTCATCTCTGCAATGATCATAGGTATCAATGTGTATTTCTTGTTGAAGTCTTTGAGTAAGGCATCGACAATTGATACCATGCAAACTTCGACTCGTCCTTTGTGTTATGGAAACACGACAGTCCCTAAAAAGTTGGTGACAAAAGCAAGTACTCTCGGCTCTTGCCAATTTGTCTGGTTAATGCTGAAATAGTCTTCGGATTCTTAAGATGCTTCTTCATACCCAAATTTGATGTTGAGGGAAGTCAGAAAAATTGCCGACTGCCTTATACTATCTGTGCATAATTCGGGCTTAAACCCAACCATTTCGAAGAACTCCTTGGGTGTAATGTTCTTAGGCATCAACACTTCTTCACTTTCAAATGGTAACTGAGTTAACTCACCTATTTCTTCCAGTAATGGTGTCAACTCCACACTCCCAAAGTGAAAAACTGCTCGGTCTGCATCCCAATAGTGTACTGCTGCATCTATCATCCCTTCCACTGCAGTGTGCTCCATTAGTGAAATCATATTCCCCAACAACATTTTGACTCGATCTATTTGATCTATGCTTAGGTTTCTCCACCAATCTTTCAGCAGCTGGGGGATTTCAGCAATCATGTCAAATATTCTAGTGGCCATGATCTTTTTGGAAAAGGTGAAGGACGATAGGAAAAAGGGAGAAGAAAAATGCCTAAGATTCGCTTTATTGCGAGCAAAATGATCAACGTGTGGCACAAGCTTTTGAAAATAATGCAACAGAGAATATGAAGAGATGTGACGTTGTGGGTTGAGAACCCTTTAGACACTTTAGACGGAAGTTGCTACTGGACTTTTGACATGCTATGGACGTCAAGTCTTTATATAATGCTTAAAGGATAAATGTGTGTAATGTGTCATCCCATCTATCAAGCAATCATTTTTGCTTCAAATTGGGCTTTTAATGCCTTTTTCGGTTACCATTTAAGCCTTTGAATAGCATTGAATACAGAATGATTCCAATCCTTTGGGAATAAACGATCATTTGTGATTCAATTTGGGCTTTTAATGCCTCTTAGGTTACCTTCGTGCCTTAGAATAGCATTGAATACAAAATAATTCCAACTGTTTATGAATAAAAAATCATTTCTGATTCAATTTGGTCTTTTGACGCCTCTTCGGTTACCTTCATGCCTTTGAATGGCATTGAATACAGAATAATTCTGGTTGTTTATGAATAAACAATTATTTCTGACTCAATTTGTGCTTCTGATGCCTATTAGGTAACCTTTGTGCCTTTGAATGGCATTGAATACAGAATAATACCAATAAATGATCCACATTTGCACGTTCGATCCCCTAAGTATATGCAAATAGATCATGTTCAATGCTCTTTGGGGGTCAAAAAACCTGTTCGGATTGTTTGAACAAGTTGGCCTACTGTACTTGATAACAAGTCAACTAATGATACATCATGATGCATGATTCCTAGCGCCGCTACTAAGGAATGGAGTTAGCTAGACCAGACTTTATTATCCTCCCAAGCGGACGACTCAGGAGCGGGAATGTCATGGATCAAATAGATTCCAAGTCGTTCCCCCTAAAGGAATTTTTTTGAGGGAAGAGTTGGTCGTAACCACCGTATTTTTAACGCACGATTTAGAAGTTGCCAGGAATGGCAGAAGATATGAGTGGTATGCGCGAGTTAAAAAATGTACCAGTTTTCAAAGAAATACACATGTTTTCTAAAAATGCATAAGTGTTGTAAATAGATGCACATATTGAAGTATTTTACAAAAAATAAATTTTGAAAAGGATGAGTAAAAAAAAGAAAAATAAAACAAACAGGTTAGTTTCCAGAAATAGGATAATATAAACTAGATAATAGAGAAAATGCAAAAAGAATCATGAAGTGAAATTTATTTAAAAAAAAGATTTAGCAAATTTATGAAAGATTTGGAAATGGTTGAAGTGTGGGACGTGTTGTACTATCCTAAAAGAACCTTCCAAGAGTTAGGTAATATAGGCAAGGATATGTTTCCCTCAGGTGGACAACCAAGGGGTGAGAATATTTGGAATTGTTGGCTGTACCACGGATCAACTATACCCCAAACCATTCTCCCAAAAGGGTTTTTTTGAGAGTGAAACGGCCGTGAGATCCACGTAACCATTTATGGTGTGTGCAAGTGTAAAACCTTCCAGGAGTGGAGGAAGTGTGACTGATATAAATAATTATAAAGTGAGTAAACCGAGCAATTAAAGAATAAAACATCAAAATTTAAAAATTTAAAAATAAACTTCAATCCTTCAAAAAAGGAAAGGAAGAAAAGTTTGTATGACAATAAAATAAGTAAAGAATCCCAATTTAAAGTCCGTTATGGTTAGAACCTTGATATCCCTAGCGGAGTCGCCATTCTGTCGCATCCTATTTTTTTTCGAACCAGTTAAAGTTCAAAATAAGGCCCGACTTATTGGAACTCACGGGTAAAGAGTTGGAGTCACCACCTAACATATTTTTTTAACTAGGCGTATTAGGGCACCTACTTTTGTTTTTAGCCAATTTCATAACTAACTTCGAAACTTAGTCTCAAAACCAGAAATTCTAGGTAAGGGTTCAAGTTAACCCGAGAGGAAAGGGTTAGGCACCTCTCAGGCTCCACCAAATGTTGTTACCGGCCGGACTAAATAATTGAGATTTTAAGCAATTAAAAGTAAATAAGCAAATAAGATAACTAACTAAAATAGACAAAAAATTAAATGACTACGATAATATGCATATAATAATTAAAATCAATATGAAAAGGTTTGAATTCACTAATTGGCCTCTTCCTAGGAGAATTATACCTCGCAAAATAAAACACATTAGTTAGTAGATTAAAATATTAATTAAAGTTAAACTAAACAAAAGTAGAGTGATTTTTTAAAAGGTGTTTTCGGGAGCGTCGTCTTCAAGAATGTTCATCCAAACGTACCTCGCAAAAAATATAAAGAAAATGAGTTAGTATTGTAATTAATAATAATAATAATAATAATAATAGTAAGAATAATATTATAATATCAATAATAGCAATAATAATGATATAAAATTATAGTAATAATAATAAAATAAAATAAAGGGGAAATTAGATTTTTATAAAAGTGTATGCTTAGGTTTGTATGAATCGGGTAGAGATTAGAGACGTCGGTACGACTGCAAACTTGGGGGCCCTCCGGTTGCCATGCAAAGCACCGATCCCACCATTCCATCGTCGGTTTGTTTTGTAATAAAGCTCATACATGTCATCACTGCCTATTATTTTTGGGGATATGAGACGGAACTGTTTTAGGCCTCCAAATGTCACCTTTATGGTGTAGTATCCATTCAAATCAGTGCATAGGCCTCAAATAAATACATATTTTCATAGGCCATCAGTACAGTATTGTCCTGAAATTGGTGTCGAAGCGTAACAACGTCGAGGGAACTGCAAAAAAGTTCTCAACAGAATAATCAGTAACAAATCGAATAAAGGACCAAACTTATGTAACAATAAGTTTAAAAATGGAGTTCATTGGAGCACGGATCCCGGTCAAACAACAACAGTTGATTAGACCAAAACAAGAGAACCAAAATCTGAACCAAATAATTAACAACTCCAAACAAGTGTGCCTCAACAGTACAAGAGCCATTAAATTCGGTGTGACAATAAGATCAGTGAACCCCAAACATAAAAAAGGAGCAGCAATCGCCATTAAAATTTCCGGTGAGGCAGCGGCAGTATTAACGAATGATAGCAGAGTTAAACGCAGCCATAAGAATGGGAAAAATAGAGGAGCGACCAGCACCTCCGATGAAACACCAATGATGTCGCTACAACAGAATTAAGGAACTGAAAACATTTCCAATACCGGCAGCAGCTTCCGTGTTTCCATTGCATCAGTTGGTATCAGAGCAAGCCTCGGGTGTTGTTTCTACAAACCCACATTCCTTGTTCGACTTGTTTTTATCTTGTTCTTGCTGTTATACTTGTGTTTGTTCTTGAAAAATTGTAAAAGAAGAAAAAAATTCAGAAAGTTGAAAATCACAAAAATTGCTAGATCATGTTTGTTGTAATGATTTCTTGGGTGTTTGATATCGGGGAATGTTCTATGATGTTAACCCATCGTTTTGATACCTCCATAAAATCATTTGGTGTTGCGGTTTGAGAATCTCAATTTTGAAACTCAAAATTTTTGAAAACCCTTGAAAAAATTTGCTCAAAATTCTGAATCAAGATTGTTGTTGGTTGATTGTTGTTAAAAATCATTGGGGTTTTTTTTGTAGTAGTGTAAAACACCTTTGGGTATCATTAAAATTGAAAAACATCTCGAAATCTTTGGAAAAATTGATTGAAAATTGTCAAATTTCGTGTTCTTGACGAGCTAAAGCACCAGGCTCAGGAGGAACGCACAAGCGCTAGGCGCTCCACCTAACAAAGTTTCTGTCCAATTTTTCCAAAAATCCAGGCGGACCGCCCACCAGCTAGGTTGACTGCCCAGCCCTTGGACGAGTCCGGGTAGTTTGTTTTCGTAGGTTTTCGTGTTTATTTGATTTCCGTTGCTTCTGGCTAGTACTTTGAGAGGAACACCCCTACTCAATTAGTACTAGTTCATTGAGCGATTAGGGTACCTGTGCCTAGGGGAGAGTAGACCTCAAGAGTATTTGGTTCTTGTGAATTGGTTTGGTTATCGAGGAAGTTGATCAACTACGAGGAGGCCATTGAGCTCAAGCTTGTGTTCACCTACACCAACTTGAGTGAACCCGAGCGACAATCAAAAGTGAGGGAGTGCGTGTGGACTTTTAATCTAATCTCTTTTCTTGTTTTTGATTGTTTGTAGGTATATGGCGGAAGAGAAGGTAAAGGATACCATTGAGGTTCCAACCGACGTCTTGGCTAACCTATTGGCCGAGGTGAAGGTTCTAAATCTCAAAATAGAGGTTTTTGAAAGAGAAAGGACCCCAATATCCACAAAGATGCCGGAGAAGGCACAAGTGATGGTTCAACCGTGAGGCCAGAGCAATTTGCCGAGCTAGCTCAACAACAACAGTTGAAAGAAGAAGCTCTTATTCGTGAGAGATTTTAGGGCAATCCCCAACCCTTGGGCAATCCTCAAGGTGAAGTTCCACTCATGAGCCCCTGAAGAAACATAGCACCCCTTGAGCAAGTTGTTGACGCTCAAGAAGTGGAGGGCCCCAGACTTGGTGAAAATTATGATGATTTTGATGCTCCCTATCCAAATAGGAAGGCAATGAATGGAGGCCGGGGAATGGATGGAGGTCTTTTGTAGGGAGGAACTTGAGGCGAGAATATAATGAAGTTGATGACTACTACGGGGGTCAACTGGAGCCAAACCATGGGGGTCGAGAAAACAACCTTAATAGTGTAAAGATCACTATCCTACCTTTCAAAGGGACTAGTGATCCGGAAAAGTTCTTAGAGTGGAAGGTCCAATTTGAGCGGGTATTTGATACAACGACATGTTCGAGGAGAAGAAAGCCACCTATGCCATTGCTTCATTTGAGTCATATGCTTCCACATGGTGGGAATTTATCAAGAGGTCAAGAAAACGAATTGGGATGCCAATGAACATTACTTGGGAGGAATTGAAAGAGGTAATGAGTACTGAATATGTGACACCCAAGTATAGGCAAGAACACCTCAAGAGGATTTATTATATGAAACAAGGCTTCAAGTCGGTTGATGAGTATTTCAATGAGTTTGAGAAAAACTGAATGGCCCTTGACATGGAAACGGAAGATGAGGAGCAAGCTATCATCCGATTCAAGAATTGTTTGAACCGGGAGATTGTTTCTCAATTGAGGCTACACATCTTTCATTCTCTTCAAGATGTTTGTGATGCCGCAGTTGAAGCCGAAAAGTGGCTCAAGGAAGAGAAAGCTCCTCGCTATAGGAGTACTACTTCTACTCCAATGACTCGACCCAAAGAATGAAAAAGCCCGAACACAAGTGGTGCTAGTGGAATTCGTGATGTCAAGAAGCCTTTTGAGAAGGCCACTCCAAGAAGCGAATTAAAAAAAGTGGGAGGTAACTCTAAAACTCAATTAAATACTCCTTCTTCTTCTTATTTTCAATGTCACAAGTGTAAAGGCTATGGCCACTTTGCCAAAGATTGTCCCACCCGAAAAACAATGATAATCATGGATGATGGGATGGTGTATGAGGAGGAAAGTGAGCCCGAGGGAGAGCTTGTTTAGGATGGTGAGGTAGTTGAGGGAGAAGAGGATATGGTGGAGGGTGATGACCCTAGCATGTTCTTGGTGGTACATCGTAGTTTGAGTGCCATGATGAGTGAGGTGAAGGTAGATGTGCAAAGGGAGAACTTGTTCCATGCTAGGTGTAGGGTGAAGGGACAAGTGTGCTCCATGATTGTAGATTCGGGTAGTTGTGCTAATGTGGTGAGCCAAACTTTGGTCTCACAATTGAAATTGCCTACCCTTAAAAACCCAAGCCCCTACCGATTACAATGGTTGAGTGAATGTGGGGAGTTGAAGGTGGTCAAGCAAGTCTTGATAAAGTTCAAAATTGGGAATTATCAAGACGAGCTAATGTTTGATGTGGTGCCAATGCAAGCTTGCTATCTCTTGTTTGGTAGGCCTTGGCAATATGATAGGAGTGTGGTACATGATGGCCGAGCCAACACTTACACGGCCAACACATGAGGGTAAGAAATATGTGCTCAAGCCCTTGACGCCTAAACAAGTGAGTGATGATTATAGGCGCATGAGGGAGTTAAGAGAAGCGGCTAAGTTAAGTCGGTTGAGGAGACTAAGCCTTTGGCTGAGGGCCCTACCACTCCATCTTCTAACACCGGTAGCATTTGTGCCATGATGCAACCGGGTGAGTACTTGAGAGGTAATGATGGCACCAAAATGCTCATTTGCCTAGTACACAAAAGTATGGTTCTAAACGCCGATTGTGATTATTTTCTTAACCCTATCCCTTTGCCTAGTGCTATTGAGAATGTTTTGAAGGTTTTTGAGGACATGTTCCCGGAAGAGATTCCAAGTGGACTTCCTCTTTTGAGGGGGATAGAACACCAAATTGATTTTGTCCCGGGGTCCCAAATCCCAAACAAGACGGCCTATAGGAGCAATCCTGAGGATATAAAGGAATTGCAAAAACAAGTAGATGAGTTGCTGAACAAAGGCTTGGTTCGTGCAAGCTTGAGTCCGTGTGTCATACCTGTCATTCTTGTGCCAAAGAAGGACGGGACATGGAGGATGTGTGTTGATTGCCGTGCGGTCAATAAGATAACAGTAAAGTATCGTCATCCCATTCCTATACTTGATGACATGCTTGATGAATTGAGTGGATCTAGTGTCTTTACCAAGATAGATCTTAGGTCCGGCTACCAAAAAATCTGGATGAAACCGAGGGATGAGTGGAGAACCGCATTCAAGACCAAGTTTGGTCGCTATGAATGGTTGGTGATGCCTTTTGGCATCTCCAACGCACCTAGCACTTTCATGCGGTTAATGAACCACGTCTTAAAACCGTTTATCAACAAGTTCGTGCTCGTCTATTTTGATGATATCTTGATATATAGCAAATCAATAGATGACCATGTGGGCCACTTGAGTCAAGTTCTTGAAGTGCTAAGAGCCGAAAAGCTCTATGCCAACTTTAAAAAGTGTGCCTTTTGTATTGAAAGGTTGTCTTTCTTGGCTTTGTTGTTAGTGCCAATGGCGTAAAGGTCAATGAGTCCAAGGTAGAAGCTATTAGAGATTGGCCAACTCCTACTACCGTTTCTTATGTTTGGAGTTTCCATGGCCTTGCTAGTTTCTATAGCGCTTTGTGAGGGACTTTATTACCATTGCCGCACCACTCACCGAGTTGGTGAAGAAAGAAAAGGTCTTTGTATGGGGAGAGCCTCAAGAGAAGGCTTTCCAAGAGTTGAAAGGTAGGTTGAGTACCGCCCCTTTGTTGCAATTGCCCGACTTCGGAAAGGCATTTGAGGTTGAATATGATGCCTCAGGGGTGGGTATTGGGGGTGTTCTCATGCAAGAAGGGAAACCCGTTGCCTACTTTAGTGAAAAGTTGAAGGGAGCAACCTTGAATTACTCCACGTATGACAAGGAGTTGTATGCCCTTGTGAGAGCTCTAGCTCATTGGAAACACTATCTATGGCCTAGGGAATTTGTGATCAAGAGTGACCAGGAGTAACTCAAGCATCTTAGAGGCCAAGAGAAGTTGAACAAAAGTCATGCCAAATAGGTTGAGTTCATTGAGTCTTTTCCCTATGTAATTCATTACAAGAAGGGGAAGGCCAATGTTGTAGCCAATGCACTTTCTAGGAAGTTCGCCCTTGCTACCACTCATGCTTCTAGAATTATGGGTTTTGAAAGTATAAAATTGTTGTATGAACATGACCCAAAGCTCAAGAGCATTCATGATGCTCTAGCGAGTTGGGAGAGGGTGGAGAAATACCAATGGGTAAATGGCTACATTTTCAAGAATGGGAGAGTGTGTGTCCCCGAGTCCTCTTGGAGAGAATTGCTAGTGCGGGAAGCACATTGTGGGGGCTTGATGGGTCACTTTGGGGTGGATAAGACGATGGCCATACATAAAGAGAAATTCCATTGGCCAAAAATGAGGCCTCTTATGGAACGCTTTTGTAATGCTTGTTTAGATTGCAAAAGGGCTAAGTCTAGGTCCAACACCCATGGCTTGTACACTCCGTTGCCCGTACCTACTAGTCCGTGGGTTGATATTTCTATGAATTTTTTATGGCTTTGCCTCGGACTAGGGGAGGACACGATAGCATTTATGTTGTCATTGATAGGTTCTCCAAAATGGCTCACTTCATTCCGTGCAAAAAGAGTAATGATGCACAACATGTAGCTTCTTTGTTTATTGATAATGTGTTAAAGTTGCATGGGGGTGCCTCGCACCATTGTTAGTGATAGGGACTCTTAAGTTCCTTAGCCATTTTTGGAAATGCTTGTGGGGTGCTCTTGGCACCAAATTTTTGTTCTATACGTCCCACCACCCTCAAACCGATGGGCAAACCGAGGTGGTGAACCGAACCTTGGGAGCTCTACTTAGAGCCATGACCAAAGGTAAGGCCGGGAATTGGATTGATAAGCTACCACTCATGGAGTTTGCATATAACCACACTTTGCATAGAATGATTGGAATGACTCCATTTGAGTGTGTTTATGGTTTTAATTCTTTGATTCCACTTGATCTTACCTATTTTCCAAAGGATGCGGTTGTTGATTTTGAAGGTAAAACTCAAGCCAAGGCATTGCTTGAACTTCATGCCAAGGTGAAGAAGAACTTGGAGGAGGCCTATGAAAAGATTGCAACCAAGAAGAACAAGAGAAGGAAGAAAGTGGAACTCAAGAAAGGAGATTGTGTGGGTGCACTTCCGCATGGAGAGATTCCCAAATATTCGGAAAGGGAAGTTGGAACCCCGAGAGGATGAACCATTCCAAGTGCTCTCTAAGATCAACAACAATGCATATGTGATCGACTTGCCCGGTTTGTATAACGTTTCTAGTATGTTCGATATTTCTGACTTGACCTTTTGTGATGTAGGTGATGATACCTTGGAGGATGACGCCTTAATTTCGAGGACAAAATCTTCTCAAGAAGGGGAGGATGATGCAACCCAAATTGCATTGAGACCATTCACTCGAAGTCAAGCAAAGGAGATCCAAGATGCTCACTTACACTTGGTTTGGAAGGACCTTGATGATGCGAGATCTGGAGATGATTTGAAGACCATGCATTGGAGCTCAATTGAAGAAGGAAACCCCATGCTTCAGGGCCAGGTGAAGCACCTGGACTCAGAAGGAGTGCCTAGCTCCTGATCAGTGAGGCGCCCAGGAGGAGCGCCGAGCACCTAAGCGGAGCGCCTGACCAATGGGCGGAGCGCCCAAATAGATCACTGCCTTGGTCAGCCACTCCACCAGGCGGAGCGCCTGGATTTATGCCGAGCACCCGGAATGCTGATTTTTGCTATCTTTTTGTATGAAATTCCTATTCTAGCCTTAAGTGCTATATTGTATTCAAAGCTAGCTGAGGGCTTTCTAGACTTTTCACAACTTGTAAAGCGGTGCTATAAATACACCCCTTCATCATGTATTTCCATTAGCTTACACATTGAATATACACATTGATGAGAATACATTCAAACTCTTGTATTGTTTTTGGCTTGAAATCAATTGGAAGAATCCAAGTTGACCTTCAATCCTCTTTGATCATTCTATTTTCAAGGGACAGGTGTCTCTTGAGGATAGTTGCATAGTGTAGGTTCCTCTTGATTTCAAGCGAGGGTGTATCAAAACATCGTTCTTCGGTGCTATCTCGTAAGTTGTTTAAGTTGCGTCTCACTTTTATCGTTACTTTTATCGCTTCCGTGTTTCTATTACATCAAGGAGATGGGTGTTGGTGTTCTGCGTATTGTGAGTGTGTGTGTTGAAAAAAAATGGAGAAGGAGTGATGTGTGTATATTGTGTTTATAGATTTTTGTACTGTGCTTTTGATGGTTTTAGGAAGAAGAGAGGTGTGGTGTATGTATTGTGTATGTATCTTGGAGTTTGTGTGTGTTGAAGAAGAAGAAATGGGGTGCATGTATCTCTGTTGGAGAAGAGAGTGGACCCAGGGGGTGGGGTTTGGCGTGTGTCCCCTTGTATGATGTGTGTACTGTATATGTGATGCCAAAGCCGGAACTAACCATTGGGAATCATTAGAGAGATTAGGGGGATATCAGAAAAGATTGGAATGATGTAGGGAAGGAAATTAGAGAGGGATTAAAGAAGATCTGATTTTGTGAGGAGTGATATGAAGGGACTTGCCAAAAGAGAATATTCACTTTCAAATTTAAAAAAAATGTGAATGTATTTGGTTAAGAAATTTGCCCAAGTTCAATATGATAGATAATTATAGGAATTGCAAAAAAGGGATTTAAGAGTGAAATATTTAATCAAACTAAAAATTAACTCAAAGGTGCATAGTAAATAAATAATATATATTACGTATAAAAGTGAGGAATTGCACATATAAAATAATTAAGGTCAAATTAAAATACTTAAGTACAAATAGTTACACAATTAAAATACTTAAGTATAAATAGTTACACATAATTAACAAGTATAGCAATTTGCACAGATGATCTCAATTTGGAACATATTTGAAACACATAGCCTAAGCGATGTAATTACATAATATAAATAGCCACAATTATTTATTAAAGCCACAATTATATATTAAATGCTATAAATGCACTAAAACTGCACAAACAACCACATTCTGACAAATAGCCTAAATGATGCAAAATGATGTAATGTAGCCACATTTAGGTATGTAATATATAAGTAGGAGATAACGCACGTAAATCCATGATTTCTAATGCATATTTTGCACAAATAGTCAAATTGCACTTTTAAATCAAATTATAGCCGAATTTAGAAAAAGGAGGGACAAAACTGGGTGGCAACACCTGCCGGAAAAAGAAGCACGTAGGAGAAGAAAGTGACCATAATGAGTTGCAGCATGAATGCCTTGCTAAGGCCAATGACAAGTTCGAGAAAGCTCTCGACAGATTTCTCAAAGCCCAAGAGCAGCAGACGACTTAGAACTCGATCACCATCGCCGAAACTCTAGCCAAGCATCTTGAGGCACTCCTCGCCAGATCGATGCCAGTGCCAGGATCCCCACAAGGATTGGAGCCCGTAAGCAACACCCCTACTTCTGCGCCTAGACAAAGGATCGACTTGGAGAGCTTGGGGACTTCTCATTTGCGGGGAATAAAACTATCACGCAACTCCGCCCGAGGAGGGACTCGCGTCTGATTAGCTAGTTAGTGCCCCGGGAAGTTCAACGACGGCCAATAATCCAGCTTCTGATGAGTCACCTATCATTCAGGGTATATTCAAGGAGTTGAAGGTGATCCATGATCAGATAGGAAACGTCTCAAGCTCCCCACCTCAGGTGACCTCCGTGGACGAGCAAAAGTTCTTCAAGCATACATACAAAGCGAGCACAACACCAGTTCCAGTACCTAAGAATTTCCGTCTGCCGGAAAACCTTAAGTACGATAGAACCACTGATCCAGACGAGCATATAGCTGCATATACACGGCCATCAAGAACAATAAGATAACAGAAGAAGAGACCCAGTCTGCTTTGGTAATGGGGTTTGGTTCAACCCTGACCAAGGGGACCCTGGCATAGTACACTATGCTGCCTATAGGGTCAATTGAATCCTTCACCTAGATACAAGATCTATTCAAGAAGGTGCACTCTGGTGCCTAAAGATGAGAGAAGAGGATGGAGGGCATCTTTTAGATCCATCAGCAAGAAGGCCAATTGTTGAAAGATTACTTGGAAAGGTTCTAGAGGGAATGAATGACCGTTCCTTTTGTAGCAGACAACATAGGAACGATATGTTTCGGAAAAAGCCTGAACCCCTGAGGATCGTTGGCCACGTGGGAGTTACAGTGGAGTTTGCGAGAGCATCCAGTGACAACTTAGGATGCATTATATCAGTGATATAACGATAAGCTCCGGATAGAGAAAAAAGCACCCCGGGTGTCCGAAGACCGCAAACGAAGGACTCGAAGACGTAGCCCCATTCAAGAAAAAGAGGTAGAAAACCAAAGGATAAAAGACGGAATTCAATATCAGGCGAGTCCCACGAGATCCTCTGATAAGCAGAGTGACGCCCGAGGAGCGACTTCTCACGAGAGAAGTTTAGATCTTTAGAATTTCAAAGATTTTAGGTTGCGAGTGAATGTGGTTAACTTAGTTACAAATCGCTTTGAGAGGTTAGGATCGCGAGTACACTGGCCTCAACCCATCATAAGCAACTCAGGGATTCGTCGGCCTACTACAAATTCCACCGAGGGAATGGCCACAACACCATTAATGCAAGACGCTCATGCTTGACATAGCCCTTCTACTGAATGAGGGACACCTTGACGACTTGTTCGATGGTAAGGAAAATTGGTCTCAATTTCAGACCAGAAGCACAAGAAAAACATCAATATGATCTTCGATGGCTAGGAATTGAAATTAGAAAGACCGGGGCAATGATGATTTAAGAAGCCTGCGAATAAGGGAAGAAGAGGCCCTGTGTCAACACAATTGAGTTCAATGCGAATGGAGAAACGAAACTTCTCTTCCCACACCATGACTCTCTTTTTCATCAATTTTAGGGTACTCGATGCTCAAGTGAAGCGAGTACAGGTGGATCCATGAAGCGCTATAAACATAATTTAATGGGAAGTTATTTGTAGCATGGAGCTGCTAGGATAGATAGTCCCCAACCCATATATACAATAACCAGCTTCCATAGTTCAAGCGAGAGGTCGGCGGGTGAGATAGTTTTCATAATTCTCGTAGCAGAAGTATCAAAGTTATTGCCCTTCAAAGTGATGACATGTGACCTCTCGTATAACATCATATTGGGGCGACCCTGGATACACGATGTAAGGGCCGTACCCTCAACGGTTCACCAGTTCCTCTAGTATCCAAATCCATGGGGGTAAGAGAGATCCAAGGAGAACAGAAGTTGTCCAAAAGCTGCTATGTGGCCGCCATCACATGCGTAGTAAAGAAGGAAGTAGAGAAGCAGTAGAAGCTATTGGAAAAGTTGCTTGGATATTGCTTGGTGACCGGCCTATTGTTCGAGCTAGATAAACCAGATATGGAGGACCCCCAGGAATCACCCACTGTCGCCCGCGATTTAGATGGAGAAGAAGAAGTTACCAAAGCTACGGTAGATGACCTGGATCTATTGATCTTTGATGAGAAGACACGAGAGAAGAAATTCTATGTGGGCGCAAACCTTTTGGTTGAAGCTAGGTAAGAGTTTGCCCGCCTGTTGCACGCTCGGGCAACCACGTTTGCCTGGACATATACAAAGATGCCGGGTATATCCACCTAGGTGATTACACATAAGGTAAATGTGGATCCAACCTTCAAAGCTGTGAAGTAGAAGAAATGGTCGATTAGCCGCGAGAAGGCTGCTAAACAATGTATCTATCCGAGATGCCCACTACCCATACTGGCTCTCCAATGTTGTGATTGTTTTGAAGAAAAATTGCAAGTGGAGGATGTGCATCACGTCACCAACCTAAACAAGACGTGTCCGAAAGGCTCGTTCCTGATGCCCAACATTGATCAACTCATCGATTCCACAGAAGGAGGGGGACATAAGACGCTTAGCTTTCTGGATGCATACTCCGGATTTAACCAGATCCTCATGAATCCAGATGATAAAGAGAAAACCTCTTTCATCACGAACATGGGGACTTACTGCTACCGGGTGATGCATTTCGAGTTAAATAATGCCGGAACCACTTACTAAGGCCGGTGAACCTGATGTTCAAGGACCAAATTGGCAAGACTATGGAGGTATACATCCATTACATGCTAGTCAAGTCAGCGTTCGCCAAGGACAACATCAAGCTCTTGGAGATAACATTCGATATACTAGACAATTTTGGCATGAAGCTTAACATCAAAATGTGCAAAACACAGTTCAGGGCCTCAAGCTGACTGTGATGCCAAAAAAAAAACCAGTAAGTTCATTCATCAAGTCTCTTTTGGAGCACAGGTTCAATTGGCCATCAGATCACTTGGTTCAACATTCAGCACATGTGGCTCTTTCTCATAATCAACAACAGTTGCATGGCATTCCAATTCATCATTCAGGAACAGGCTGCCAACATCTTTAATCAGATCCTGCTTGGCCATTCCTGGCGCTTGGACAAATGACTGGTCCAGTGATAAAAGTGACTGTGGTATGACATTAGCCGGCTTCTTCTTAAACCTAGTCTTTTCCATTTTTCCTTCAACAGGATTGTAACCTAGAACAAAAGTTCCCTCATTCTTTGGCAATAAAGTTCGTGCTTTCTCAGACATCTTGGATGCAATATTAGCAACCTTTACATCATCAATAGAGACTATGGTGTCTTTCAAATTTGGATCTTCGTCAAGAGAAATCATATTAACTGCATTATTGCCATGAACACGAAGAGGATTA
Source organism: Petunia axillaris subsp. axillaris (assembly GCA_029990575.1). Lineage (NCBI taxonomy): Eukaryota > Viridiplantae > Streptophyta > Magnoliopsida > Solanales > Solanaceae > Petunia > Petunia axillaris. The sequence continues at coordinate 11,938,923 of JARKNS010000007.1, forward strand.
TCTTGCACATTTGGTTGGGTGCCTGTAAGCTGGATAGTGCCTGATTTGATCAAAATCTCAACTTTATCCTTGAATGTATAACACCTTTCAATATCATGGCCATCAGCTCCAGAATGATAGGCACAATGTTTGTTGGCATCATACCATCTTGGAAGAGGATTTGGAGTGTTGCCAGGGATGGGCTGCACAACCCCCGCACTTCTCAACTTTTCAAAAAGCTGGCTGTATGACTCCGCTAGAGGAGTATAGGCTTTGGCTGCTCTCCGTTCATAATTCTGATTAAACCCTTGCACATTAGGATGTACAGGAGGATGAGGCTGGTAGTTTTGGGGTGCTTGGAAATTTGGCTGACGAGGGTATTATTGTGCTGTGGGTGCTCTAGGTTGGTAATAGTTTGCTTGTGCATTGTAAACTGGATAAGGAACAGGTGGCATCTGGTAGTGAATGGGGGTAATTTGGGTAATATGTGCTTTGGTAGGTGGGAAAGGTAGATGGATTGTCAAAATTCAACTTTCCAGCCGGTCGACTCTCAATATCTACCATAACGGCTCCCACTCCCTCTTTCTTCTTTTTGTTAAAGCCATTACCAGATCCAGACTGGTTTTCCTTACTTGCAGCTTGCGAAGCGGCTGAATTGGTGATCCTACCAGACTTTAGACTAGACTCATACATTTCCCAAGTTTTAATTAGGTTGGTAAAAGTAGCACTTGTCATGAACGCCATTCGATCATAATAAAATTCATCCAATGTCTCAATGAACTGTTGCACTAATTATTCTTCATTCATGGGAGGTTTAACTTTGGCAGCTTCACTCCTCCAATGGATGGCATATTCCCTGAAAGTGTGCTGTGTAGTGTGTGAATGAGTAAGGAGGAGTTTCAGGGAGCTGGTGCAGGCTTTAGTTCCTGCTGGTTAGTTTTATGATGGTGTGAAGGCAGTATTTGAAAGCTCAGGGAATTTAGTATGTGCTGCAGGTTCAGAATCTGGAAGCATGAAGAAGTTTAGGGTGTTTTCAGGTTGAAGTGATTTCCTGGTGAATTAGGGAGAAATAGGGAGAAGTTGTAGTCTTTGATTAGTATTCTTTGGTGTATGTGGAGGATCTAAAAAGGGTTAGCTGGTTTGGGGTTTGTGTAGAGGAGAAGGTGGTTGGAGGTCCTGGAGGTAGTATAGTTTGTTTTTGGTGTTGTCTGGTAGCTGGACGGTTTATTCAGGTGATATGGTAGCTTGTAGAAGTTTTTTTGGATAGCTTAGGGTCTGGAGTTATTGGATGTTAGCTCTGGTTTCTGAAAGAGGTAGAGAAGTCGATTTTGGAAGCTATTTTGGTGGTGTATAGGCAGTATAGATGTGTGTTGGGTGTTATAAGTCAGTGAGAAGGTTTACGGTAGTGTCATATATTGGGGAAGCATTTGTGAGGGGTGTTTGAAGGTGTTCCTGGAAGTTAAAGAGGACATTTAAGGTTTGGTGCTGCAGTTTCTAGGGAGTCATAAGAATAGCAGTTTGTTAAAGGTTGTCTTTGGTTGTTATAAGGAGTAGAATGTTCCTGTTTGTCTAGGTATTTTCATGGCAGGTTTGTAGGAGGTCTGCATATGTTTGTTACAGGTCTGTGAAATATAGTGAGCTATGATCTGAATGTTTATGTATGCTTAGTGTATGATCTTATGTTAGATGTTAAAGCCATGTCTTTTTTTAGCCTTAAATGACCTTCAAAGATGCTGTTAGACGTAAAGTTTAAATCTTTAATTCATCCATTTGTTGTCACAGTTAAGACCTAATAAAAATCAAATCTTTTAAAATTTCAATCGAATATGTTAAGTAAAAAGTAGGATTTATTAGTTGGTTAATAAATGTAACTCTGTTTTTCCCTGGTTATTAAAGAGTTAGAAGTCAAAAAGGATCATCTTGGCTCTGTTTAGTAATTCTAGCATTGTTCTAGTGTCTTAGCTCTGTTGCAAGCCTTTTTTGGTCGTGATTCAAGCAATTCTGAAGTAGTAATACTGGATTTAGGGATGCGGTTTATATGTAGGCAAATTTCCAGGTATCTTGGTTGTTGCATTAGGTGGTATGCATGGAATTAGGAGTCTGATTGACACGACCCGGAATCCGGTTAGGCCGTGCCGGCACCCGACATCCTTCCCTCGACCCGTCGGGCAAACCCTTATCAATTAAATCAGGAAAATAAATATAATTCAATTTATAAATAATAACAAGACTTAGAAAAAGTACAAACATAATGATATCTCTAAGCTGTAAAAAAAGAAATTACAGCTGACTACCCATATACTAGGTTTAGGGCTATCCAGACTAGACATCTAAGAGTACAAAAGAAGACATATACCTCCTGAAGGGAGCAGAATGCAACTGAAATAATAACCAATAAACTGGTGGCCATCCGGAATAAAAGCTGGCTCACTCTGACAGCTGAAGTCGTCTTCGCTCCTTCACAACGTGGCCAACTCAATCCTGGAGCGAACCTGCCGGAACGAAATAGATAGACAAGAAACAAATAACAAACAAGGGTGAGTCAAAAGGACTCAATAAGTGGGGCAGACTAGCCACCTCAAAAAATATGATAGCTAGCCAGGGAGAAGAAATAAATAGACCAAATTCCTTTTATTTAAATTATAAAACGGAAGAGCCACATAACAACCGGAAACACGTACGAAACTTATAAACTCAACCAAGGATGCGTGCCAGAAACATATCAACAAATAAGCAATGCACATATAAGCAGCACAGTAGTCATGTACCGCAAGTCTACACAATGGTATGAATCGAGATGAAATGAAATGAGGTGTGACGAAATGAAATGAAATGAAATATGATGCGAAGGGTCACATGTACCCGTAGTCCCATCTCGAAGCGGAATACTCCTGCATCCGAGGGGAATCCAATCTGATAACCAACTGGAGCGGAATACTCCTGCTCCTGGGGAGGAATACTCCTGCACCCGATATAATATAAACCAGAGGCGGAATACTCCTGCACTCTCCTGGGACGGAATACTCCTGCACCCGATATAATGTAAAAATGAGGCGGAATACTCCTGCACTCAATATCTGACATAAGAGCGAAATACTCCTGCTCTTGGGGCGGAAAACTCCTACCCTCAATATGATACAATGGAGCGGAATCCTCCTGCTCCTGGGGCGGAATACTCCTGCGCCCAATATGATATGCAATGTAATGCATATGAATGACATATAATGCATATGAATGCAATGTGATGCAATAATAACCCTTCACCGGTGCGGGACTCTCATCGACAGCTGTGAAGTAGATGCCAACTTACAGCCAGGGTACAATGCTCAGATCCTCATTGCAATACCAACAATAGGACATAACATATAATATATAATGTAAATCAAAAGCTAAGGCGTAATGAGTACGCCTATCGGCAGCTACACACGTAAGGAACATGTGGTAGAAAATTCACGAGGCCAGGTGCCTCCAAAGAAATGGATATAATCACTTACCTCGTTACAAAGTTAGCACAATTACTCAACAACCGCTTTGTCCTTTGAATTCATTGCCAAACGATCCCACTCTATTCAACAAGCAGAAAAATATATCAAATTAGGCTAAAGGCTTCATTCCTCACATCTTAGGGCAATCCAGGTAGGAACCTGATACCCTATTCGCATACGCAATACGCAGGCCAGGCCTATGTACAGGGTTTAAGGTCACACAACCAAACCCCAAATAAATTATATTTATATGTTGTCCATAACTCACTGAGTACGAATATATATTCAATTCCATTATCGGGGTCCATTTGACCCTTTAAACTATCAATTTACGTCATTAGGGCGATGTCTAATATCCCTATTTTTATCGTAAAAATATATACAAACATATGTAATAAACTCAAATAATATATTAGGATCATTACTTGAATATTTCAGGGTGAAAATTCTACTTTTCTCCGGCCCCTTTTCTCATTTTCTGGCATTTTTTGTCACTGCGTCATCTCACTTTCTTTGTTTCACGTTTCTGTTTGATATCCTCTGTTTCTGAACGAAATTATTGGCTAAGGAAATATCCTTAGCCCACCGCCCACTTTCAACTTTTATCTTCTATTTTTTTTATTTTCTTTTATCTTATAAAATTCGCTGTTACGGTAAAAATTAAAACGGTATCCTACAATATTCGAAATAATTCCAACTTTTGCATACAAGTTATACAGAATATATGCAACATACTCACGAAGGAGGATCTCAAATTGGACTCCTGAAACTCAAGATGCGAATTTAAATAGAAAAAGCCAAATTATTTAACTTTCGGTATTTTAGCGGAAACTAGCCGAATAACATCGAAATTCACTTTCGAAAGTTTACAAAAATCACAAATAATCATACGAACCTAACGGCGCTTTCGGATTTCGAATCCGAGCTCATTCGGCAAAACCGAGCTCGAAAATCTCTTTTTAATATTTATTGCCAATAAAAACTGAAACCTTCTTCCGATACCTACCAAACGAGGTCTGATTTAGCTCAAATTTTACAGACATGTCCTAATGGACATTACGAATATTTTAAAATTATCGGCACGCCAATCGGAGTCCTAACTTCCGAAACGACTGACCGATGTCATTTCATTCTCCTCCCTTTAAACTCTCGTTCGTCCTCGAACGAGCCTAGGTCTAAATAAAAATTCGCACAGATAACAAAAGAACTTGCACGACCTTCATAAACTACTCCAAGGACCTTATCTCTTGATTACAGGATCAAAATTATATTACGCACATCGTACTTTTGGAATAAAATATATCTGGATAATATGATAATACCATTGCAGAGCTTATTCTGACTAAGCCGATCCTTTCTCGATCACGGGAAGAGAGTTCTACCTTTTCGAAGCAAAGATACACGAAACATTCAATGGGTTAACATGATTCAGCCGATAATCCCTGTTCGATATACCTTTCGATATAGAACAGGTCGATGGAACTAAGAATTAGCTCACGCTTGATGCAATAGGGGAGCTTTTGAAGTACTTTGTCACTACACACTATAGAAGATTTGATGCACGCTATATTATTTTTACGAACGCACTATGCAACATCTCAGTTGATGTTAGTGTTGTTCTGCAAGCTCCTTGTGGGAATGTAGTTATTCATATCCTAATGTATGTCAAAGGTTCATCTGAACAGTGTATATCGTATAAGGATAAAGATCATACAACTACTACTGGATAGTATGATGTAGACCAAGAACGATCTTCAGACTGAACATCTACCTCAGGGTATTGTCTTTGAATTGGAACTATTATGACTTGAAAAAGTAAATATAAAAGAGACATGTAGTTGGACCTTCAGCTGAGGCAGAATACCAGCAACAGAGTTGATTACATGTGCACTTATAACGCTAAAGTAACTTCTCAAAGAGTTGAGGTGTGAAAGAGATATATGATGGATTGTCGACAAGCTGCACTAGATCTTTAACTCTAAATTTTCATGAAGTAAAACAACGTCAGTGTGAGGATCCAGTTCTAGCTGAATACAGACAGATAGCCAGAAGAAAACTGGAGTAGCCATACAGGGATACGACTGACAGTGTTCTCATGTATAAAGATAGACTTTGAGTTTCTGATGTTGCAGATTTACGTGGGTAGATTATGATAGAGGCAAATTATTCCAAATACAGTATTCATCCAGATTCGACTAAGATGTACCATGATCTTAAGCAGATTTATTGGTGGGACGAAATGAAGTGTGACATAGCAGAATTTGTGGCTTAGTATTCTAATTGCCAGCAAGTTAAAGTCGTGTCATCATTCCAGAGTTTATGCTTTCAGCAAATAGGTACGTATATATGATCAAGTTGCCACCTTATCTCTGTTGTTAATAGATTATTAGCGGGTTTAGCAATGATCGACACTCATTGTAGATTTCTGCCGTGGCCTTACTTTGGGTCGTGAGAAAAGTGGTATCAACATCTCAGAGATTTAATATTACCATTCAGTATTTGGAGGAAGACTCCTCCACTTAAAGCACAAACTCATGCAGCCATTTGAATAGGAATAACCATCCTCGCACAGTCTGCTGCACTAAAGAAGATTTAGCTAAAAGCTGAACGTAGGCAGACCTAAGCTACTAACTACCCTTTCGAGTTGCCAAACAGCTGCAACTCTCAAGTTCACAACTCCATACCTTTGCTGTAAACGCCACCGCCTGATGGATGGTACTTTTATATAAAAATTTCGGCAGAGTTTCCCCTGAAACTGGATGATCCGCAAAAACAGAACCAGCACTATACTATACATGGGAATGGATACCCGGATAAACTGATATCCAAAATAATAATATGCTTACCCGGCTACAATAACACGTACTCTGGCTCAACACAGGGAACGTCACAAGCGGCTACCAATCGCCCAAGCTCACTAGTGCCGGACGAAGAAAAAATGGAAATGGATCGAGGATAAAAATAATTAGAGCTTTAGGAAGTTCATCTTCGTATTTGCTTGGCTACCAAAACTAGACTACTTCTGAGTCAGGCGAGCCAAAGAATCGCAATTGAAGAGATAGACATTAAATAAGCTTTATGGAAAAACATCCATACCAATTTAACCTACAAATAAGAAGGAAACTCTGACAATTTACTAGAAAACCCTTTTATAACTAAGACAAACTCATAGAATAACATGGCTCTACTAGAATCTCGAACCAAGAGAAGACACATAGATCGAGCATTACTTACCAGCCACTTTACACCGGAAGAAACAACGACACTTCCTGATGGTGACGAATAAGAATCCCATCATCCTACCAACACTGATTTCCGAAGAGAGAGGTAAAATGACTTGACATAATAACACAAGGTGGCATAACAGGATGCCAAGCAGGCAATAGCAATACTCACCGTCAAATCTCTCATATTTAGATCAGATAAACTAGTAGGGTCTCATAAATGCCAAGAACAAATCGTATCAGAAACTCACCCCTCTACCGCAACCGATTCTTAATTACGACAATATTCAAGGAAACCGTCGAAACATGATAAGACACACCATTTCCAGATCGATCGGAAAGATAAATCTTACTTACAGATAAGGGAAGAAGAAACACACGGGTCTACTACATTGGATGCCTCAGCATCCTTCCAGACTACCAGTTCATAGAACTGCCTCTGCAGCTGAGTCGAGCCACTACCCTGATAATTACTTCTAGAAGAACCACTACCACCACACTCTCGACCTCTACTGGATGGTGGAATTTCTCTGATTGATTAAAATTTAAATGAAATTCCTGCGACTGTGCAGGTGCCTGAGGGCAAGAAGAAGGACGATTGTCTACTTGCTGAAGTAAGGAAAAACTCCTCAAAGGATAACCAGACTCATGACAGTGATAACACCCTTTTCCCTGAAAATGGAAGCTGGAAAGATTGTCGATAGCTATAAAGAGAAAAACTGGGTCTAATCTTGATGAACTACTCGCGCACTTTGAGAATCGCGCTCTACAAGATGAGATGACCTGGAAGGTGACTTTAAAAAATAATCAGAACTCTTACCTCCAAATGAGGTACCATGGTTGCCCACCAGGGCCACGAGATCTGTTGCTCTCCCGCTCTAACTTATGGTATCCCTAATACCTTTGAGCAATATCAACAACGACATCTAATGAGATCCCGACCTCAATCTCTCGACCCATCTGGGATCTCAAGGAAGGAGAAAGGTCATCAATAAATCTTTTAATCTCTCGAAAGGCTCATGGACTAGTTCTAATGCATATTCAGCCATTTTATAGAATTCAATCACCTATTCTGAAACACCAACGGGCTAACCGACAGGCTACCCTGTCCAATCCACTCAAACGGGCAACACTTTTCATCTCGCTCGCTACTCGAAAGGAACTTTTCCACGAATCTAGAATCAAACCAAGTTAGCTAATAAGAGAGTGGCCCACCAATTCAAGACTGGACCCTTGAAACTGGAAAGCAGAATAATCAACACGGGGCCACTCGATATAATCAAGAGCCTGAAGGATACGCTGACATCATTTTATTTTAAAAAGAATCACGAGGTTTATCTGATGCATTGCTTTAGAATATCGGAAGGTTCAACCGCGTAAAATAATACAACCTCTTTGGGCACTCAAATCTAACCGTTACCTCTGCTGGCTAACCAGCCAGAACAATTGGTGGCGCAACACGTGCTGCTTATAGAACATAATTTACTGGGGCAACATCAGGGACTGGAACAGGGGCTCGCTGAGACCGAACATCTCCATCTTCGGCAACCTGGTAGGTTGCCTAGCGAATAATAGACTCTTGCGGTATCTGCATCACCAAGATTCTCATAAAAGCATCGTAGAAGGGCAAGGGAACCACAAGGCCCTGTTCCCTTGCCCATTGGGAGCTCATAAAGCTGGGACCTCCGTAACTAGATCGTCAGCACGATCAACAACTCTGGGGGCTTCATCAGTGCTAGCCCCACGCTAGACTGCTTCGTCTTGAACTCATACCGTTTGCTGATTTGTCGCATGAAGGTTCACAATTACCACGAAAGAATTAACAAAAATACTTTTGCATCCTAGACCGACGCACGATCAGAAAAGAAGAAAGTGAAACTTCCTAAATTCCATCATAGCCTCTCATAGATAAATACGGACGTCTACGTACCCATCAGCGAGACTCTACTAGACACTCTCTTAGTCTGGATAGACACTAAATCAGGCTCTGATACCAACTGACACGACGCGGAATTCGGTTAGGCCGTGCGGGCACCCGACATCCTTCCCTAGACCCGTCGGGCGAACCGTTATCAATTAAATTAGGAAAATAAATATAATTCAATTTATAAATAATAACAAGACTTAGAAAAAGTACAAACATAATGATATCTCTAAGCTGTAAAAAAAAAAGAAATTACAGCTGACTACCCACATACTAGGTTTAGGGCTATCCAGACTAGACATCTAAGAGTACAAAAGAAGACAGATACCTCCTGAAGGGAGCAGAATGCAACTGAAATAATAACCAATAAACTGGTGGCCATTCGGAATAAAAGCTGGCTCACTCTGACAGCTGAAGTCGTCTTCGCTCCTTCACAACATGGCCAACTCAATCCTGGAGCGAACCTGCCGGAACAAAATAGATAGACAAGAAACAAATAACAAACAAGGGTGAGTCAAAAGGACTCAATAAGTGGGGCAGACTAGCCACCTCAAAGAATAGGATAGCTAGCCAGGGAGAAGAAATAAATAGACCAAATTCCTTTTATTTAAATTATAAAAAGGCAGAGCCAGATAACAACCGGAAACACGTAAGAAACTTATAAACTCAACCAAGGATGCGTGCCAGAAACATATCAACAAATAAGCAATGCACATATAAGCAGAACAGTAGTCATGTACCGCAAGTCTACACAATGGTATGAATTGAGATGAAATGAAATTAGGTGTGATGAAATGAAATGAAATGAAATTTGATGTGAAGGGTCACATGTGCCCGTAGTCCCATCTCGAAGCAGAATACTCCTGCATTCGAGGGGAATCCAATCTGATAACCAACTGGAGCGGAATACTCCTGCACCCTCCTGGAGCGGAATACTCCTGCACCCGATATAATGTAAAGCTGAGGCGGAATACTCATGCATTCAATATCTGACATAAGAGCGGAATACTCCTGCTCTTGGGCCGAAATCCTCCTACCCTCAATATGATACAATGGAGCGGAATCCTCCTGCTCCTGGGGCGGAATACTCCTGCACCCAATATGATATGCAATGTAATGCATATGAATGACATATAATGCATATGAATGCAATGTGATGCAATAATAACCCTTCACCGGCGCGGGACTGTAATCGACAGCCGAGAAGTAGATGCCAACTTACAGACAGGGTACAATGCTCAGATCCTCATTGCAATACCAACAATAGGACATAACATGTAATATACAATGTAAATCCAAAGCTAAGGCGTAATGAGTACGCCTATCGGCAGCTACACACGTAAGGAACACGTGGTAGAAAATCCACGAGGCCAGGTGCCTCCAAAGAAATGGATATAATCACTTACCTCGTTACAAAGTTAGCACAATTACTCAACAACCGCTTTGTCCTTTGAATTCATTGCAAAACGATCCCACTCTATTCAACAAGCAGAAAAATATATCAAATTAGGCTAAAGGCTTCATTCCTCACATCTTAGGGCAATCCAGGTAGGAATCTGATACCCTATTCGCATACGCAATACGCAGGCCTATGTATAGGGTTTAAGGTCACACAACAAAACCCCAAATAAATTATATTTATATGTTGTCCATAACTCACTGAGTACGAATATATATTCAATTCCATTATCGGGGTCCATTTGACCCTTTAAACTATCAATTTACGTCATTAGGGCGATGTCTAATATCCCTATTTTTACCGTAAAAATATATTCAAACATATGTAATAAACTCAAATAATATATTAGGATCATTACCTGAATATTTCAGGTTGAAAATTCTACTTTTCTCCGGCCCCTTTTATCATTTTCTGGCATTTTTTGTCACTGCGTCATCTCACTTTCTTTGTTTTACGTTTCTGTTTGATATCCCTCTGTTTCTGAACGAAATTTTTGGCTAAGGATACACCGCCCACTTTCAACTTTTATCTTTTTTCTATTTTTTTTGTTTTCTTTTATCTTATAAAATTCGCTGCTACGGTAAAAATTAAAACGGTATCCTACGATATTCGAAATAATTTCAACTTTTTCATACAAGTTATACAAAATATATGTAACATACTCGCGAAGGCGGATCTCAAATTGGACTCCCGAAACTCAATATGCGAATTTAAATAGAAAAAGCCAAATTATTTAACTTTCGGCATTTTAGCGAAAACTAGCCGAACAACATCGAAATTCACTTTCGAAAGTTTATAAAAATCACAAATAATCATACGAACCTAACGGCGCTTTCGGATTTCGAATCCGAGCTCATTCGGCAAAACCGAGCTCGAAAATCTTTTTTTAATATTTATTTCCAATAAAAACTGAAACCTTCTTCCGATGCCTACCAAACGAGGTCTGATTTAGCTCAAATTTTACAGACAGGTCCTAATGGACATTATGAATATTTTAAAATTATCAGCACGCCAATCGGAGTCCTAGCTTCCGAAACGACTGACCGAGGTCGTTTCACTGATGGTGTGCTTGCAGATGCTCTGGTGGTAATTCAAGGCAGTGAGGGGGTTGCTCGAGTAGTTTTAAGTTTGTGCAGGTGGTCTGCAATTTAGTTTGAGATTTTTTTCTAGCTTGAGAGTATCAGTTCCAGGTGTTAGAGTAAAGTGCATGGTGATGCTTTAGTTCATTTGTTCCTTTTGGCTCTGTGAGTTCGCGATGGTGAAATATGAGGGGGTGAGGGGCAGTCTGGTTCAGGCAGTGGAGAGCTTCGGATGAGGTTGCAAAGATGTGCCAGGGAGTTTTTGGATATTAAAGGAAGACCTGTGTGTGTGTGCAGGTTTGTGCTTGACTAACCAGCTGCATTTATGATAATTGAAGTTGCATTTAAATGACCAAAGGGGTCCCTCCTTGAAGACCAGTGAGGTCTTGGCTACCTAGAAAACTGAGAGGCTTGATTAAAGCCAAGGACCAGTGAGGAGCCCGATGAGCAAGGTCTATGAGCGTTGCAAAGCCTAGGAAACTGAGAGGCTTGACTAAAGCCAAGGACCAGTGAGGTCTTATTTGTGAAAGGCCAATTGGTGCCTTTTATGATTCGCAGCCTGGTATCGTAAAGACAATTGAAATTTCATCCTTAGTATTGTGAAAATAATTGGGATTTCTTTGTGGAGTAGTTAGAGGCTGGTAAAGGTGTGGAAGATTGTTTGGGCATAGGAGCTAGTCCCCAGGTTGTCTTATTTACTTTAGGTGATGGGATAGAATAGTGTGGAAAGTCTCTAGTAGAATGTGTTGTGATTTGTGCGTCTTATTGCATTTATTTACGACTGTTCTTGAATGAATGCTAATCTTTTATTTCTTATTTTTTTTGCCATGTACACTATCCTTGGGGCGAGTTGAATAAAACTCACAAACTGGGTTGGCTATCTTCATTGGAGTTGTTTGATCCGCGCCGCATTTTTTTTTTCGGGGTTGAGATCCCCGAAAAGAAAAAGGAAAAAATGAAAATTTATAAAATTCAAGGCTCAATGATTGAGTTTGCTAAATCCGGCTTCTACCTTCTAAACTCCCTCTCTCCCATCCCCTTTAAAAAAGCATGTTATAGGAGCCCTGAAACCGGACTAGGACTTTGCATGATAGAAGCCTAGTAGGATAGCAGATTTATTGCAAATTATTATCTTATCGCATATTTAGAACTGCTTATACAATTGCTTATCCCGTTTCATTGGGACGTGCCAATTAGTTTAAGGTAATAGGAACCATCGGTTAATTATTGAGTGCATAAGAAATCAAAATTTAATCAAACTATATATTTTTATTTATTATTTATATTTAAGTTAATTATTTATTTATTCATTTATTAATTATTTATTTATTCATTCATTAAATAAATTAATTAAGTGGAATTTATTTAATTAATTAATTTATTTAGTTTTAATCAATTAATTATTTATTTAATCAATCATAATTATTTATTTTATTTAATTAATCAACTATTATTCATTTACTCCTTATATAATTGAATCCCTATAAGTATTTATTTATTTAATTAAGTTATTATCTATTTATTATTTATCTATCCAATCAACTAATTAATCAATTATTATTATCTATCTAATCATTCATTTTATTTTCTTACTTAATTTTATTGAGCCTTTATTTATTTAATTAACTAATTAATCAATCAACTATTTTTTAATTATTCATTTAATTAATCTTAAATTTGGTTATTTATTTATCTAAGTATTGGCATAACCGAAATCTTATCTTATTTATATTATCCTTATTCAAAATTAATCCTACATTTATTATCCTTAACAAATTCGTGAAAACCGCCGGATTAACCGATTTTAGTGAATTTTTGAAAGTGCTTCCGCAAGGGACCTTCTTTCAAATTTAATAGAACCACTTACCTAAAAATCTCTGAATTTAATTTCCTTTAAATAAGGAATAAAATTGTACTCTTTAATTAACGTTTGGTTCCTAATAATTCTTAAATTAGGCGGCGGCTCCAAAGAAGCCCTATGGAGTCCCAATTTGTTGAAAATACATCCCGATGCATACTTGTATGTATTTTAGGAGGGTTCAACAGCGTGGCGACTCCGCTGGGGATAAGCAAATTGTTCTAACCATAAGGTTTTCACGAATTAGCCTTGATTATTTGTTTGTATGTTGAAACTAGTATGATTACATCCATTATTTATTTGCGAGCATGATTAGATTAATTTAATTGATTGTTGTGTGTCACGAAAAGCATGTCACTACACCCTTATTTGTGCACATATATAAACTGACATTCCGTTCATACCTCCCCCACTCCTGGAAACCTCCTGCAATCTAACCCCAAATATCCGCGATGTGCGCTCATGCGCACCCGCACTTTCTTCCACTAAAGAACCCTTTTGACAAGTTGGTACACCGGCAGTTGTCGTGGGAGTAATTCGACTGCGAGAGCGCATGTCGCTCAACTGTTAGCCTCAACTGTTAACCCACTCTTAGACGGAGCTTTAGGAGCATGCATGCATGCATTTACACCTTAGTCTGGACCCGGTCCTTGGTACCGCCTCCATAATTAGGAATCCGCCCTTATGTCAACGGGTTCTTGCAACCCAACGACCCGCATATTATGTGTTTTGTGATAACGAATCTCCAGTCCCAGCCGAATTTTGAGCATAATCAAATTTAGAAACTATGTTTTCATTGACTTATAGGTTAAAGAATGGAACAACAATTTGACAAAATCTACATGGTCACCGAAATCCAAAGAAGTTGAAAATGTGGTGGGAGAGCTTTACTGGGCGAGATCAGACAACAATTCGGGAAAAACTAGGGAGAATGGTGGACTTGCTTTATTACGTCACCCCAAATCGCAATTTGGTTCAGGCTCTTGTCCCGTTTTAGTGTCCAACACGAGCCGTATTTAAGTTCAAGGACTTTGAGCTGACACTCACTCTAGGGGAGATAGTTGGGATAAATGGTTTAAAGTGTCAGGGCAGAGAAATGATCTTCCCAAAATATCAAGGGGAAATGAAATTTCAGAAGAAGCTGGTGCTATATAGAGACAATAGATTGGGTTGTGTCGATAACAACTGGGTTCATTTAGATTATTTGTATATGAGGTTTGGAAGTAGATGGGGTTACCGTGATTTCGGGCTGGAGTTTGCTTGTAGTAAGGAGGCTTAAGAAGAGAGGCGTGTGAGAGATTTTGTTGTTGCCTTTTTTGGTGCTATAGTCTTGTTGAACCCTCCCAAAAATGCACAATAAGTATGCACCGGGATTTGATTTCAACAAAATGGGACTCCAAAGGGTTTCTTTGGAGTCGCCACCTAATTTAAGGATTATTAGGAACCTAAGTTAACTAAAGAGTGCAATTTATTCCTTATTCAAAAGGAAAATAATTCAGAAATTCTTAGGTAAGTGGTTCTATTAAATTCGAAAGAAGGTCCCTTGCGGGAGCACTTTCGAAAATCCGCTAAATGCGGTTAATCCGGTGGTTTTCACGAATTTGTTAAGGATAATAAATATATAAAGCTAATTTTAAAAGGATAATATGAATAATATAAATAAGATAAGATTTTAATTATGTCGATACTTAGATAAATAAATGATCCAATTCAAGATTAATTAAATGGATAATGAAATAATGATCAATTAACTAATAAATAGAATAAGTAAAGGTTAAATGGAGTTAGATGATTAAATAAAACACATTAGATAAAATAATTGGATGATAATAAAGGGATTAATTAATTAATTGAATAAATATATAAAATAAGAAGCAAATAAATAACTTAATTAAATAAATAAATACTTATCAATTTTAATTAAATAAAGGAGTAAATGAATAATAATTGATTAATTAAATAAATAAATGAATAAATATTTAATTGATTAAATAAATAATTAATTGAAATTAAATAAAATTAGATTAAGTAAATAAATAAATAAATAAAGGAACAAAATTTAATTGATTAACTAAATAAATAAATTAGATTAGATAAATAAATAATTAAATATTTAATGTAATAAATTAAGAAGCAATTCAAATGCGAGTTATGACGAGGGTACGATTTTTAGTCGAATTTGATTTTTGCACTCATTAATTGACAAATGATTCTAAACATCCATAAATTAATTGGCGATTCGAAAAGAAATGATACAAAGCACTCATATAAAAATAAATTAAGTGATTTACAATAGTTATTCACAATTCAAATATCATTTCGATCCTACAGGGCTATTAATCTGGTCTATGGGGAAATCCTATACAACATGCATTTTCTAAGGGAGCGGGGAAGGATAGAGTTTAGAAGATAGAACCCGGAAGCGCAAACTCAAAGCCTTGGACTTTGCAGTTTTTCACTTTTTGCATTTTTCGGGGAGCTCAAGTCCCGAAAATGCGAATCAGATCAAACAACTCTGAATGCATGCAGCCATCCCCATTTATGAGTTTCGTTCAACTCGCCCTAAGAAAGTTTACATGGCAAAGAAAAATAGAAGAGATAAAAATTAGTATACGTAAATAATGCTAAGGAAAACACTATCGAACCACATACATATAAATTACACTCTAAAGGAAAAGGCAAAATTTATTCAAGAACGAAATGAAGAGAGCTTAGTAAAATGTCATAAACTTAACTAGTTTTAATTTTAGAGTTCACACTTTATATGTTTGTTAGTTCATCAACAAAACACCAACGGGAACCTCGAATGGGATAGACAAACATTGAAACTACTAGACTACGAAACTTTATAACCGTGCCCACACATAACTGGACTCCTTCTACTCCTCACAGACCCTAGAATTAACTTCCAACATACAGCATTATCACATACACATTCCATCTTATCAACTTGGTACTACCAGAACCTTACTACTGCCTACGAACATGATAGAAGAAACTTGGGACTCATCACTGACCTGCTACATTCCCCGACTTTTCACTGACATCTAACACCCACACACACTATCACACACACATACAGATACACTCACACACATAACTGACCTCAAGGCTTCACCCTAGACAACTGGACAACCAGGCACTCTTACAGAAATGAGAACAAAGACAGAGGCAACCCCTTTTGAAACCCTGCACTTCTTCATACTCTCAGACACACATCAGCACACACATGAACATAGCAGGATACACACATCCTTCAGGGAGATGAAGAAACAGAAACCAAAAGAGAAACAAAGAAACCTGCAAGCTAGAAACAGGCCACCATAGCTAGGCTTAAACATGATAAATATCTAGATAGAAAATGGAACCTTTTTATATTTCAGTAGTGCAACTGCAGAGAAGGTATCAGATTTAAAACCAAAATCAAATAACCATCATTATATGAAGGACACAAATTTAACAGAGACAATGCGAAGGAAACATTTTATACTAAGTAACAAAGGTTCAAATAAACAAGAACAAACTAGAAATGACTTTAGGATCAACCTGGAAGAAAGAGGGAAAGGATTCAGCCTACTAAGACTACTACCAGCATCCCTGAACCTCTGCACTATCAAAGACAACACCCATATACACCTGCACCTCTGCTATTCACAGCTTCCAAACAAAGCAGACCCCTTTTCTAAGCAACCAGACCTCCAGGACACCAAGCTACACCACCCTGACTGATACCCCCTTTTTACTTCTCATTTCCAGCAACAACCTACAAGCAAAATCAACACCAGAACTGAACCTAAACAAAGCTAAGAACCCTTTAAACACCCCAAACTATTCCAATCTTAACAGCCCTTTACATACTACTACAAACTCCTGACCTGCTGCAGACTACCAAAATTACTTCAAAACAACTGCAATCACTACAACCTAAATCCGGGACCTGCAGCCACCTAACTTCTCTGACATCACCCCCCCAAACCTCTAGCATCCCCTGCTAATACTACAAATAAAACAAGAACAAACCAGAAGCTGCAACATCTCTTCATACTCCTCTCACACCTCACAGACCCTGAAACTACCTGAAACCTCTTCTAAACCATCTGGACAACTCTACTACAGACCTAAAGCAGCCCCTGCTACACCTGAGACACCCTGCACCTCTACAACTACTCCAGAAACAAACCAAGCAAACTGCAGCCCCTTTTCAAATCTTCAACCCCCAATATCCTGACTTCAAACCAAATTCATACCTTAAAGAGAGTAAAAGAAAAACAAGACTACGCGAATACTACTTGAGACATAGAAAAGATAGGGGACAAGCCTTTTACTCTCACAGGATCAAGACCAAACTCCTTTTTAATCCAGTTCACAATCAGACAAGACCTGGATACTTTTAATCATTTAATCAAGATATCTCATGATATTTAAAACTGAAACTTTAACCATTTGAACATTAACGGACAAAAGACGAAAGCTTTTGCTTAAACCTGGTTACCAATGCTATCTCTAAAAATCATCTAACACTAATCAATGAGTTAATACCAGCTGGATTCATCTTTAAAGAACTAACAGAGATAAGTTCTAACTGTATACAAAGTCAATATCTTTAGAAATAGTTTCATTAAAACTTTCTGACAAGCTGAAGATCTCAGCTGAAAATCAGATAAACGTTTCACATATACATACATTGAATTAAACTGAATAATGCATCATGAATATAGTAAAAGGAAAAGGGTGTATTACCACTTTCAGGGCAGTGACTGAAGCGACGAACTGAAAAGCGCGACTCGAGCACAAGCGTCGACTCGAATAACAAAGAAGCGATGACACAAAATTTCCTAAAAATCAGGGAAACTACTTCCTGTTAACTAAGATTTTTTCTAAAAAATTGTTAGTCCTATTTTCTGACTGCTGCTACCGTTTTTCTTTTATGCTTCCCCCCCCCCCCCCCTAAAAAAAACATAGAAGCTGAGAATTTATACCTGAAAATTTAGGGTTTGGACTGCTCATGAAATTCCAAAAGCAACCCCTGATTTCGACCTTTTCCCTTCGAAATGAGGGTGAAAATGGTCCATTCCCTTCGAGAAGTCCCACTTTCACTGTTGTTTCGGAGGAAAATACCCGTTGGAGAGATTCACGGTTTGGATCGAATCTTGATTCAAAATGAACGAAGGAGATTAATTGAGTTCGTACTTGCAGGGATGATGTGGAGATGTGGGGAACCAGAGAGTACTATAATCTTGGCGTGTTGTGTGATTAGGCTATAGAAGAGAGGGGATTTTGGGTTGGGATTTACGCGGGTCAAGGATTAGGGTTATCGCGGGTCGGGTTGAGGGGAAGGATTATACTGAAATGGGGAGGGAGATTAGGCGTTGTGTGTATTGTATATATGGTTTGCACAGGTGAGCTGAAATTTAAAGGAAAGAACGATTTTGGCCCCCAGTTAGGATTAAATGAGTAATTGAGGGTGTTGCGCGGGTAGGACAGAAATTAGGATATGTCTGGTAATTTTAGCCTTCTTTTGAAATTAATTAATTTACTTTAATTAAATTTAATTAATTAATTTTAGTTCAAATAATTTTAATTATCTAATTCTAATTTTAATTTTATTTTAATAATTAATTCTCATTTAAATAATTTAGCCGTTAATTATATCTCGGGATGAAATTGGGTGTCAACAAATCTTCCCTGAAGAAGAAGGACATATCAGAACATATATTGGTTCAGTGGCCCATGTAATGTTTGATGGGATTAGCGAGAATAGGTTTACTACTATAGTCCCAATGATTTTGGCAGAGATGTATCGGCCCTTGAATGAATGCAGGAGAGGTTCAAACTACTTTCAAGGTTGCAACCTTCTTCTCCAGGTATGGGCAATAGAACAAGTATGTCGTCGTGATGATTGTATGGTGGATATATACCATGTGGGAGATCTTACTACGGGAGAAGTGAATCCCATTATTACCTAAAATAGAAGAACACACAGATTTGAAAAGCCAGAAAGTTTTCAAAGTTGGTTTGATTTATTGGTTCGCCTTACCGAAAAGGAAGTGATGTGGAAGCTTTGTTATGTTCCCGATGAGTAAACTGTACATAGAACCCCTGGGCGGTATTATATTGAGTTGGTTGGTTTGACCGGGCTCCAGCCTTATGCACCTTTGAGAGTCCTTCGTCAGTTTGGGATAGAACAGGTTATTCCCCTTTGTGCCGACATGTCAAGTTAGAAACTATTTTCATGTTAAAAGAAGGGATACCAAGAAAGAATGAGATTTGCACTGTTTGGAGGAATCTACATCTGGTAGAAGTGTTAAGGGAGCAACAGAACCGTACACCAGAATATCTTACATGGATCAAAGAGGAGCAGTACTATGACCCAGTCCGCCGGGAAGAGTTGGTTATGAAGATACAGACATGATTAAAAAAAAATGAGACAGATAAGAGCAGGAACCAGTCATGGTGAAACATCCACCCCAGCAAGCAAGAAGATGAAGCAAACAAGAATATGATGCAGTACTTGGTAAAATGACAATTTTATTATTTGTTTTGATGTATTTCTATTATGCTTTGTTTCGTTGTATTTTTATTTATTATATAATGATGATATACTGAAAAGAAAAAGAAAGAAAAAAAAAGAGAGAAAAAAGAAAAGAGAAAAAAAAAAAGAAGAAACGAAAAGCGAAAAGAACAGAAAAGAGGAAGGAAGGAACATGATTATAAAGATGCAGACATGATGAGGACGATGAAGCAAAGAAAGAAGGATTCAATCACGGCAATGCACCCACCTCAACATGATGCAGTTGATTAGCAAAGTTGCAGCTTTATTTTAGTTATTCGATGTATTTTCAATTATGTCTTTATGTTTATTGTATTTTTATTTGTTATGTGAGGGTTATGTATTGAAAAAAAAAAAAGAGGAAAAAAAGGAAAGAAAAGAAAGAGAAGAGAAAGAGAAAGAAAAGAAAAGAGAAGAAAAGAAGAGAAGGAAAGTATGGTATTATGTTATGAAAGACAATTTTGTATCAACTTTATCTATTTAATGAAATGTCTTATTCTAAATTTGAATTGCTCAAAAATGGATGTGACTGTTTTTTGTTATCATTTATTTGCGCGATTAGGTTTACCTCTAGCAGAAAGAGGCACCTTACAGGGTAGGACGCGTCTGCATTTTATTTTACGCACGTTACTTGTGGTTGCCACATGCCTAAATTTATTGCTCGTTTAAAATGCAAAAGCACTATGTGATTGTGTGCAAATTTTACCAACAACATGCACGCTAACATAGTTTACCTTTGAATTTTTTCTTTTGTTTTGTTTATTCCAAAGAGAAGTTTCATTTGTGCTGATTGAGCTGACCAAAAGACATCTCTGCACATTGGTATACATTTCTGAATTTGACAATGTCTGGTATTGAGGATCATCCTCCTACTCTCACTGACAAGAATCTCGAAACTCGTGGATCTTCAAGGGGAAACGTCATTATGGCTCAAGATGACCTTATTCTAAGTCTGACTAAGCAAATATAGATTCTGAGTGACGAACTGGCAATGATTAAAGGGCAAGTCCCTCAAAACACGCCGCTGCATGAGCCCAATATGTCCCGTTCTATGGACCAAACTGGGCAGTCTTCAAACCCAAATGATGGGGTCATCACTATATACACACCTTTAAATGCCAATCCTATTCCTAACGCACCCGTATATCAAAGCAACCTACTCAACCAAACGCCACCACTAAACCGCACTCAAGTCAGTCAAAATACCCCGTCTACTCTACAAAATGCCCAACCTGCTGGTTATTATCCATATTATCCATATCCTAGCGGCCCCATCCCTCACTATCAATATTCACCTGCCAAAGATACTCCTCGTCCTCCACAATCTAAAGCACCCATTGCTGTGGCTGTTGCTCCTTAAAATTCCAATGATCCAAGAAAAGGATATCCCAAAGCCCAGTATTATGAACATGACCCTAATGGTAAGAATTTGGACTTCACAGACTATGCACCACAAAATGAAGTGCCCGTAACTGTGGAGAAGAAGGGAAAGACAGGTGAGCAAGAGGAAATAATCCTAACGATGAAAATCATGCAGCAATCCATCAAGGGTTTGCAAGTGTCTAAAGGACGTCAAGGCATATCCTACCACAATCTTTATCTATACCCTGACGTTACTCCTCCTCTTGGGTTTAAAGTGCCAAAATTTGATATGTATGATGGTCATAGTGACCCATTTGCTCATTTGACCAAGTATCTCAATAGAATGAGGGTTGCAGGAGGTAAAGAGGAACTTCCGATGGCTTTCTTCAGTCATAGTCTGGAAGGTATTGCTGCTGAATGGTTTACAAGACAGGATATAAGCAAGTGGCATGAGTTTGATGACATAGCCAATGATTTCACAAAGCATTTTGAGTACAATATCGAGATGGTTCCTGATCTTATAGCCTTGGCCAATATGAAGAACCCCGATGACCGAGAAGGACATGGTGAAGTACTTTATTCGTGCTCAAGATGACTCCTACTACATGCCTATGCTTCCTATGATGGGTGCACCTTATGCCGAGCTTATTAGGATGGGAGAGATGGTGGAAGAAGGCATCAAATCTGGTCGGATTGTGAGCTTTGCTGAAATGAAGACAACGGCCCAGAATGCTCAAGCCAGCCCAAGCAACTCTAGAAGGAAAGAAAAAAATGAAGAAGTCACAGTTGTTGTTGCAGATATTGACCGTCGGCCGGCTAGAAGGCTGAATTTTGATAATCCACCTGTCTATCCCACTTACCAAAATGACCCTCCTAATTACCCAAATGCCCCTCCTCATTACCTAGATGCATTTCCTCCTTACCCAAATATTCCTTCCCCCATCCAAATGCACCACCTCTGAATTACCCTAGTCACTATCAAATTCCTCCCGCTCCATATCCTGTCTACCAAGCACAACCCAGTTATTATCAACCAAGAGCACCCGCACCATAACAATACCCTCCCCGTTAGCAAAATTACCAACCAACTCCTAACTTCCAAGCACCACAAAATTACTAACCACGCGCTCCTGTCCGTCCGAATATGCAAGGGCCTAATCAGAACTATGAAATGAGAGCACCCAAGACCTATACTCTTATAGGCGAGTCCTACGGTAAGTTGTTTGAAAGATTGAGAAGTGCCAGAGTTGTGTAGCCTGTTCCTGATAACACTCCAAATCCTCTTCCAAGGTGGTATGATGTTAACAAGCGTTGTGCTTATCATTCTGGGGCAGTGAAAGGTGTTTCGCCTTCAAGGATAAAGTTGAAGCTTTGATCAAATCAGGCACTATCCAGCTTACTGTTACCCAGCCGAATGTGCAATATAATCCTCTTCCTGTCCATGGCAACAATGCTATTAATATGATTTCTTTTGGTGAAGAGCTTGATTTGGAATGAACTATTGTTCCCGTTAGCAATGTGAAGGTTGCCGACTTGGCCAAAATATTTGTGCAAGTTAGAACTCTTATTCTGGTGCAAGCAGGTATTCCAAAGCCAACCATTGCTGTTACGCTTGCCTCTTCCCCTCAATATGATAGCAGAAGGGTTCCCTAAAATTATTCTGAAGTGCCTGTTGGAAGTGGGAAGATAGTCGTTGCCGTTGCTGCTACACAAGGTATGACTAGGTCAAGTAGATGCTATATCCCTGAGAAGTTGGGTCAAAGCCTTGGGGAAAAGGAAGGCATTGTGAGAAAGGTAACTGAGCTGAGGCTGAAGAATTCTGGAGGAAAATGCAGTAGAAAGACTACTCTATTTTGGAGCACATAAGAAATACTCCCGCTCGTATATCCATCATGTCTCTGCTTATGAATTCTGAAAAGCACCGAAATGCATTGTTGAAGGTGCTAAAGGAAGCGGAAGCGCCCGTTGAGACCACGAGCAAGAGCCTAGCCATCTTGGTTGGCAAAATACTAGAATCTCACAAAGTGTCCTTCTTCAAAGAAGTGCTTCCACCCGAGGGTCTGGGACACAACAAAGCCTTGCACATTATTATCAAATGTAGAGAGAAGTTTGTCGGGCAGGTGCTGATTGATGGTGGTTCTGGGCTCAACATATGTCCTTTGGCTACCTTGAAAGAAATTAGAATCGATGTTGACAAAATTAGACAAAGCAATGTGAAGGCAAGGGCTTTTGATTGGAAGGTGCACCATAGGAGAAGTCGATCTTGATTTGCAAGTAGGCCCTGTGAACTTCACTATGGAGTTTCAGGTGTTTGACATTCCGTCTACTTACAATATGCTGCTTGGGAGACCCTGGATCCACATGGCTAGGGCCGTCCCTTCCACCTTGCACCAGAGTGTGAGTTCATATGGGATAGTGAAGAGATCGTGGTTAAGGGTGAGGGAACCAACCCACTGCATGCCAGCACCACAATTCCTATGATTGACAGCGTTACCGGGCTTGATGGGACTGTTTTTCACACAGTTGAATTAATGAATGTCACCCGAGTGTCCAATGATGATTCAAAAAGAGGCACGTTACCCAAGGTCCCTAAAATGATTGCTGTAGAAATATTGAAGAATGGCTTCTAGCCTGGCTCGGGATTGGGACTAAATTTTAATGGCATCACTGAACCCATTTGCTTGCCAAAGAACCTGGGTGCTTTCGATTTGGGTTATTATCCAACCAAGGAAAAAGTTGATAAAGCCAAGTTTAAAACCTAGAATCCAGACATTGTCATTCCAAAGCTTTTGCATCTCTAGTCATTTGTCAAGGCACCAGAAGTTATTGTGCAAGATTTGATTGAAGGAGTTGGTAATCTGTTCGTGAATGAGGAATGGGAATGAGGTGTGATCATTGAAGACTATGTTGAGGAGTTACCTATGCAGAATGCGAGGCAAAGGATCTGATGGCCAATTGGACCTGTGTCCCAATGGAAGAGACTTGGTGAATGAAACCACTAGATTATTTTGGCATCACAGTCAGATTGAGGCCCTGAACTGTGTTTTGCCTTTGGTTTATGTTTATGTCTTTTTGAAAATAACTTATTTACATTCTGCATGTTTTGCTTTGATGTATTGCCTCCCTAAACTAAACTTTTGAAACAAATAAAATGCACTTCATTCCCCTATTATTATTTTGCTATACTTTAATAATTTACTTTATTTTACGCTTTTGATTTATATTTGTTTATGATTCAACTTTTCATTTAACAAAGCTGCCGAAATTTTGCTTGTGACATATAATGAAACAACTGAACAAACTGGCAATGATGCACTGAATGTTGGGGAATTTGATGAAGATTTTGTTCCTGATGAAATAACAGGAGAAGTGGATCAGGTTGAGAGCAAGCCAAAGCCTAACTTTGAAGAAACCGAGTCAATCAACTTGGGAACTTCATAAGATGTTTGAGAAGACAGAATCAGTGTTCATTTGACCTCCGAAGAAAGAAGAGCTTAAATTGAACTATTGAACGAGTATCAAGACATCTTTGCCTGGTCTTATGATGATATGCCCGGTTTGAGTACCGACCTTGTCACTCACAAGTTGCCCACCGATCCTTCATTCCCGCCTGTTAAGCAGAAGAAAAGAAACTTCAAAACTTCCACAAGTAAATAAATTTTGGAAGAAGTGCAGAAGAAGTTGACCGCTAAGGTGATTCGATCTCTCAAATACCCCACTTGGTTAGCAAATATTATGTCGGTTCCCAAGAAGGATGGCAAAGTTAGAGTTTGTGTTGATTATCCTGATCTCAACAAAGTAAGTCCAAAGGATGATTTTCCATTGCCGAATATTCATATCCTTATTGATGGCTGTGCAAAACATGAGCTTCAGTGTTTTGTTGATTGTTTTGCTGGTTATCACCAGATTCTAATGGATGAAGATGATGCTGAAAAGACCGCTTTCATCATACCTTGGGGTGTATTTTGTTATAGAGTTATGCCTTTTGGTTTGAAGAACGCCGGGGCAATATATATGAGAGCGATGACAATTCTTTTCCATGATATGATTCACAAAGAAATTGAAGTTTATGTAGATGATGTTGTTATCAAGTCAAAGAAGAAAGAAGATTATTTGACCGATTTGAGAAAGTTCTTCAACCGCCCGGAGGTAAGATGTTGGGTTTTATTTTGAGCCGGAGGGGTATAGAATTGGATCCGTCTAAAATCAAGACTATCCAAGACTTGCCTCCTCCGAAGAGCCGAAAAGATGTGATGAGTTTTCTTGGCCGTTTGAATTATATAAGCCGCTTCATTGCGCAATCCACGGTTATTTGTGAACTGATAATCAAGCTGTTAAAGAAAGATGCTATTATTGAGCGGATGGAAGATTATCAAAAGGCTTTTGATAGGATAAAGGAGTATCTATCCAATCCGCATGTGTTAGTTTCTCCTGAACCTAGAAGACCGTTGATTTTATATTTGCCCGTCTTAGAAAATGTATTTGGATGTGTCTTAGGGCAACATGATAAGACCGGGAAGAAAGAGCAAGGCATTTATTATCTAAGCAAGAAGTTCACCCCTTATGAAGCCAAGTATACTTTTTTGGAGCGAACTTGTTGCACTTTGACTTGGATCGCACAAAGGTTAAGGCACTATCTCTCCTCATATACAACTTATCTCCTCTCAAGGAT
Organism: Petunia axillaris subsp. axillaris; assembly: GCA_029990575.1. Taxonomy (NCBI): domain Eukaryota; kingdom Viridiplantae; phylum Streptophyta; class Magnoliopsida; order Solanales; family Solanaceae; genus Petunia; species Petunia axillaris. Next base: position 11,964,515 of record JARKNS010000007.1, read on the forward strand.
GGATCCTTTGAAATATATCTTCCAAAAGCCGATGCCTACGGGAAAATTAGCAAAATGGCAGATTCTGTTGAGTGAATTTGACATAGTCTATGTCACTCAAAAGGTGGTAAAGGCACAAGCAAAGGCGCATCATTTAGCTGAAAATCCTATTGATGATAACTATGAGTCATTGAGAACTTACTTTCCTGATGAAGTGGTCCTCATTCTTGGTGAGGACATCTCTTCTGAATATGATGGTTGGCGTTTTTTCTTAAATTGTCAGAAGAATAGAGACGGCTACCCGTCTCTACGCAAATACGGACGGCTAGCCTTCTCTACCCTTCCATCCCTAAATCGCATTTTTCTCGTAGTGATAGGAACAATGGTTTCTAACGCTAAAATATGTGTTTGAATGCTGGAAAGTGCGGAACTTAGTCCATACAAAAAATTTCGGTTAAGCAAATCATTACTTTGATTTTCCTCAAGATTTGAAGCTTTACGTATGATATATACGGGACAATAGGAACAATAGTTTCTAGCGTTTAAATATGTGTTTGAATGCTGGAAAGTGTGGAACTTAGTCCATACAAAAAATTTCGGTTAAGTAAATTATTACTTTGATTTTGCTCAAGATTTGAAGCTTTACGTATGATATGAAACATATAAACCAATTTCTATATGCAAAAAAAAAAAAAAAAAAAGAAAAAAAAAGAAAAAAAAAAGAAGAATATCCTATAAAATGGTCAAGAACGACCCAGGTAGTTGTGAAATTTATAAGGGAAAATTTCATATCTAACCAAATATATACCATGGCCCTACATTCAAATAGTCATAGAACATCTTCACATATGCTAGCCAAAAATTACCCAATATAAATATGTCTATATTGATTCTATTTCTAAAAAGTAGTTAAGAAAAGGAGAAAATTAAGGAGCTCAACTCCCACCCAAGAAGGAGAAAATTAAGGAGTCCCTAAAAAAAGTAAAAAAGTCTTCCTATTATCTTCCTAATACATATCCAATATCACCCAAAAATTAGGAAAAAAATTTCATTATAACCTTTTTGTGCGTTCCAGTCTCATACAAGGTAAAAGAATTCGATTTTTTTCTCTATTTTTGTAGCATATAATTAAAATATGCATAGAGTATCTGATACACAATACTAAGAGAGCTATTTTTTTCATATGAAAATATACAATATACGTGGTGGGGAAGTTATGCATCTAAAGTGCATATTTTATGTCTATATGCAGCATATTCTTGCATATAAGCTGCATAATGAATACAACTAATTAGTTGAAGTGATATGTCTATAATGTACGCTTTATTGATGAATATGCAGTTGCAATCTAAGATATGTGATACGTATTCTAAAAATATTCTATATATAACTAGTATGCATATTTAACAATGATATTATATATCATTAATATGCATCGTGTATCAGTAAAGTATATGTCAAAAGATACATTTGTAATAAAACAAAGGTTAGGAAATTGGAAGAGATCGGCAAAGGAGGAGAAGAAAGGTTAGGAAATTGAAAAGTTCTCCCCAACACAATAATAGTTAGAATCCTAAGATGGAAAGAGAGAACATGAAGTTACCGTGTATAATACTTAGTATTTACCGTGTATAATACTTAGTATTTACCGTGTATAATACTTAGTATATAATGAACCTAGAAAGCGTCGAGAGAAGAAAAGACCTGTAATAACAGGGATCAAAGAAATTCATCACTCCAAAATCTCCCGTGATTTATCAACAACTTATATCCTAATGATTTAACAAGAAAATAGCTCAAGCATGGTGATCAATGTTTAAAATTCTAGTTGAATCATCATAAAAACCTTAGTTAAGTCAAAGTTCTTCGATGAGAGGCAATTGGTGCAACTGTTGTTGGGGAGTTGCATAAAGTGGTGAAACTTGAAACGTGTTAGGAGAAACGTTGAAGCAAAAAAAGAGTTTTTAACTTCCCAATATAGTTAAAGATAATTAATAAAATAATTAAAGATACTTTATTTAATAAATAAGGTAACTGCCTTTCTATCTCCCTATAATGGAGGCATGTTTAGCAAAAATATTGCCTAAAAACGTGGACTAGATTTAGTTAAAGTCTTTTTTAAAATGGCTATAAAAGTGGAATACCAAGGGGTAAAAGTCTATAAACCATAAATTTCAATAAATATGTCTATTTTATTTAAATAACACTAATAAATGTCTATACACTGTAAAATTTCCAATTTATAATGTGTGATGAGTCCGCAAGCAAAGAGAAGTTAAAAGAGACAAACAGGAAGATAATTTATACGATTTTTGAATGGGTAACTAAAAGTACAAGACACCACTCATTATTGTGTAATATATATAAATGTTGAGGTATTATGTCTGAAAAATACGTTAGCTTAGCATAATTATAAAAAATTATTTCATATGATTTGTAAACGATACGAGAAACAAACTACCGACACAAACTAAAATAATAATTACATGCAAAGGTAGTAGAATAATCACAGAAAGAGAAGAAGTACAAAAAGATATTTTATAAGAAAGGGAAAAGGAATTGGGTGATAAAAATTTTCAACCACATCTAACTCTTCATGACAAAGTAATCGAATCACCCACACATAAAATTAGTTTTTGATATTTAACTATGGATTTAGTGCATCGCTACTTAAAATAAAGTCTTTTTTGCATGGCATTAGTGAGGTAGGAAACCACTATATTAGGCATTGGAATCTTAGGCCAAACGCACAAACTTTCCTTTCATTTGATTTTGTCTCCCCAGTGCTGTAATGCTTAGCAACGCTGGTCACTTATCTGGAATAGTGTTATTTGTTTCTCGAATAATATTCTTTTCACTCAAATCCTACTTTGGGTTTCAAACTCTTTTTTTTTTTTTTTAACTCTGAATTCTCCAAACTTGCTTTAAGGATAAAGTCACACGCCCTCTATCTAGTGTTCTTTTGTTTCTCGAATAATATTATCTTCACTCAAATCTTGGTTTGTGTTTTTATTCATATTCTATTGACTCCTGAAATTACATTTTAAGGATAAAGTCATACGCTTTCTATTCCATCTTTACGTGATAATTGACTTTAAATTTTCAAGTGAGAGAATTACTTTGAAGATTTATGCGACAGTAAAAATACCTTCTTCTTGGATCAAATGTGTGTTATTACAACTTATTACTTTAGAAGTTTCTTACAATTTCTCCAGAACAACATTCTTTTAAGGATTTTACTCTCCGGGTATAGTCTTTTGGCTTACCCCAAGTCATCACTTTTATATGAGAATAATGAGCATCTTTTCATTGTCTTACTCCACCTTATTAAAGAGTTTTGGCACGACCCAGAATTCCAAACTTAGTCGAGCGAACCAACTCGAATTATATTGAACTAATATAAATTATTTATGAAAGATATTATCCCCGAGCACATCCATAAAAAGTAAAGGACATACAAATATATCCAAACAATGAAAGGTCTAGGTAGAATCATAAAAAGTAAAGGACATACAAATATATCCAAACAATGAAAGGTGTAGGTAGATTACTAATTCGTGAACATCTAAGAGTATTTGAGTAATTTATACAACTCCAAAATCAAGGATAATACATTAAGGGGATAGGATAAACTAAAAAGGTAGGCAACCGCAGACTAAGGATTGGCTCACCGATGATAATAAGGTAATCTGGCATGATCAGCAATAATGCTCACTAGTAAATGACATCGAATCTATAAAACTCTAATCAAAACCAACAAAGAAGCAGGAAAAGGGATGACTACTTGAGTGACTCAGTAAACGGGGATAGGCCTCCATATAATCTAAAAAGTTTCACATGTATGAAAGGTCAAACAACCTCAAAGTGATAGAGAACTAAATCAACTCTATTTAGTTAGCTAACAAGGATTACTCATGTCCAGCACTCAAGGCTTCATGGCATGTCCATTTTAGTTTTATATTATGCACGAAATTACATTGTGCAATAATAATTTGTGTGAACCACATTGTACTACAATAATACGGATAGAACTGCATCATGAAACAAATAATATGTACGGAACTACATTATACTATGATAATATACACATAACAAGTTCGTGATACGCTAATTGAAACAAGTTCGTGATACACTTGTCTGCCGAAGACCCTGCGGCGACATGATTCAGTCTACGTCATTGTTGAGAAACTGACTAAATCAGCTCACTTTATCCCTGTGATGACTACTAATTTAGCTCAGAGACTGGCTCACATTTTCATAGATCAGGAAGTTAGGCTACATGGCACTCCAGTGTCTATCATATCTGATCGTGGTTCTCAATTTACTTACCAGTTCTGGAAGACTTTTTTGAGGGAGTTGGGGACCAAGGTGTAGGTTAGCACGAAATTTCAACCTCTGACTGATGGTCAGTCGGAGTGGGTTATTCAGGTTCTAGAGAAGATGCTAAAAGCTTGTGCATTAGACTTTGGAGGACACTAGGATGATCATTTAGCCTTAGCAGAGTTTTCTTATAATAACTACTATTAGTCCTCCATTTAGATGGATCTATTTGAGGCCTTGTATGGCTGCTTATGTCATTCTCCTATCGGTTGGTTCGAGTCTGGAGATATTGAGGTGATGAGTTTAGAGATGGTTCAGCAACCTTTAGATGTCGTTCGTGTTATTCAGGATTGTCTGCAGACCGTTCAGAGGAGGCAAATTACATAGTCGAACCAGAGGAGCCGAGAGTTAGAGTTCGAGGTCGGCGACATGGTATTTCTAAAAGTGAGCTGATTATGTGTCTCATCTTGAACTGTCAGCAAGCTAAGTTCAAGCACCAAAGTCCAGCAGCGTTAGCTAAGGCATTGCCTTTTTCAGATGGAAGTGAGAGCATATCACTATGGATTTTGTGGTTTGTCTACCGAAGAACTTACGGTGACATGATTTAGTCTGGGTCATTATTGACAAACTGACTAAATAAGCTCACTTTATCCATGTGAAGACTGCTGATTCATCTCAGAGATCGGCTCACATTTTAATAGATCAGGTGGTTAGGCTACATGGCACTCTAGTGTCTATCTTATCTGATCGTGGTTCTCAGTTTACTTCTCTGTTAGGGAAGTCTTTTTAGGGGGAGTTGGGGACCCAGGTGTAGGTTAGCAACATATTTCAACCTCAGACTGATTGTTGTCCGAGCAGGTTAATTAGGTTCTAGAGAATATTTTTAGAGCTTGTGCATTAGACTTTGGAGGCCACTAGGATGATCATTTTGCCTTAGCAAAGTTTTCTTATAATAACAGCCACAGTCTTTCATTCAAATGGATCCATTTGAGGCCTTGTATGGCCGTAGATGTCGTTCTCCTATCAGTTGGTTTGAGTCTTGAGATATTGAGGTATGATTTCAGATATGGTTCGGCAAACTTTGGATGTCGTTCGTGTTATTCATGATTGTCCGCGGACCGCTCAGAGGAGGCAAATATCATACTTGAACCTGAGGAGTAGAGAGTTAGAGTTCGAGGCTGGCGACATGGTATTTCTAAGACTGAGCTGATGCGAGGTGTAAAGAGATTTGGAAGTAAAGCGAAGCGTAGTCCCAAGTTCATTGGCCCTTTTTGTATCGAGAAGCGTATTGGTAAGGTGGTTTCCCGGCTTAATTAACCAACTTCTATGCAAATAATCCAATTTTTTGATGTATTGATGCTTCAGAAGTGTATTCGAGATCCTTCCGAAGTGATTGAGGTAGATCTTATCAGCTCGATGTGAATTTATCCTATGACAAGTTCCCAATTGCCATTGTTGCAAGAGATGCCTGGAAGTTTCGTTCGATGCAGATTCTTATGGGTCGAGTGCGATGGATCAGAATAATTGTCCTCACGAGGAGGATACTTGGTAGCTTGAGTCCAGTATGTGTGAGAGGTATCTCTACCTCTTTGATGATTCATGTTAGATCTTGGTCTCTAATGCTTAAGAATTCTTATCGTTGTTTATGATTCTGGTCCCGTAATGGTGTACTAAATATCTGATAAAAAGTCGTTGAATGTTGGTGTTAACGTTCTAATTAATTGTGTGAAAGCTACTCTAGACTCTGGCTAGTTCGAGGACGAACAAAGTCTAAGTTGAGGAGAATAAAATGACCATAGGTAGTCGTTCTGGAGTTAGGACTCCGATTGGTGTGTCGATAGTCTTAGAAGCTCCATAAAATCTGTTAGGACATGTCTGTAAAATTTGAGCTAATTCGAACCTCATTTGGTAGGATTTTTGTGAAGGTTTTCGTTTCAATTGTCGATGAAGCTTAAAAGAGGTTATCGAGCTCGATTTTTGTAAATGAGCGCCGATTCGAAATCCAAAAGTTCGAGTGTAACTTTTGAAAGTTAATTCCCGGGTTGTTTGGTCTGTTTCGCAAAAATTCCAAAAGTTAAGAAATTGGCCTCTTTCTGTGGGAGCCATATCTTGTGTTTTGGAGATCCGATTCGAGTTCCGACTTCCCATGCATGTCATACAAGTCTTTTATGACTTGTGTGAAAATTTTGGGGTCCTTCCGAGCTTCGTAGGTTCCCGTTTGGACCAAAACCAGCTCCGGCTATTGCCGGGGCGAAAGCTGCCTAGTAAGCTGCTTATTATAGTATAAAACCATCTCTAAATCTCTTTTTTTTAAAATCTTAAAACAAGACTTGCTATGTCGATTTAAGCTAAAATTCTGTGCTAAATACATCCAAATTCATTAGGTATCGATCCTAAGCTAATCTATTTTTTTAATTCATGATTATTGTGCTAGTTACTCTTGAAATTGAATTGAGAATTTGGGTTAGGACTCTAAACTTTATGAAATTAGGGAAATTTCATCTCTTCTTTCACCATTTAAAAGTTAAATACTCTTTCTTCTAGCACTTATAAGTGCGAATATATTTCTTTGGTTCAGAAAGAAATTATTTTGAGGGATATCGGTCTGGAAAAGAAGTCGTTCAATAGCTATTCTGACCCAGGACTCAATGTAAGTGATAGTATCCATTTCTTTGGTGGTCTTTGGCCTTGTGGATATTCTACCATGTATTTCTTACGTGTGTAAATGTCGATAGGCGTACTTACTATGCCTTAGCTTTGGGTTTACACTGTATATTATACATTATGACTTGTTGTTGATATTGCATTGAGCATAGGAGTATTGTACTCCAGTTCTGAGCTTCATATGTACTTTTTGGCTGTCGATGAGAGTCCCGCGCCGGTAAAGGATTATTATTTCATATATCTCCCCGTAGACGATGAGAGTCTCGTATTGGAGATAGGTTTCAGGCACATGTAATCCCATTGCATTATGATACATCAATTTCTTATCTTTATGTATTTTTTTGTGAATTGTATGGACTGGTTGCATTATTTATTTGTGATTGACTTAGTTGATTAGCTGTTATGAGTCTATTTTTCCCTGACTAGTGTACCTATCCCTTAAGGTAGCTAGTTATTCCTTTCTTATTGCGTCCTTATGACGCACTTCTTCGTTTTTTTCTTGTTGTGTCTTTTCGTTTTGACATATGCTTCTCCAAGACCTAGCCAGCCGTACCGTGATTGAGGAGCAATACATTCCCAGCTGTTCACGGTGAGCGAACTTGTTCATTAAGGCTGCTAGCTATAGATATTATAGTTTATCCTATTTTTGCTCGCTTTGGGAGATGTGTATATCTTTTGGACTTCTTAGATGTCTGATCTAGAAACCTCTAAACCTGTGTATTTGTTGTAGTTAGTTGTATTATTCAGACAGCTTGTATATATATCTAATCATGGGAGTGATCTTATATTTTTAAGGGTAAATTCACTTCATTTTCAAAGTAATTCTACGTCATTTATATCGATTCAGCTGATAGGTTCACCCGACAGGTCTAGGGTAAGGTAATCGGTGCCTACATGGCCTAAACGGGAATTCGGGTCGTGTTACAAATAGCAGCACCCGATCAGTCTACTTTGTGAAAATTCTACATTAATATTTTGGAATATGATAGATTGTTATTAGGCCAATAGCGATATCTGTAAGCTTGATTGTTAGTCCAAAACCAGTCAAAACTCACAAAGCCCGCTAAAATTACCCAAATTGCCAACACCTTGTCTATCACATTATTTTTGGCCGACTCCACATCTATAGCCGCAATATAGGTCCACATAGGCAAAAACCCATGCCCAACATATTTCTACCTATCTTATATGATTATTGAATTGATTTCATGCACTAAAACTATAGATTGAACTTGTGATTTATGAAATTGAGACATAAACCTAGAAATGTGTAAAATGTTGATTTGATAGAGCAAATGGACCTTGATTGAGAAACCGACTTCATCTTTGGTTTTTTTATGTACTAATTACGAGATATTTGGTTTGGCGATAAAAAATTGAAATATGGGCCTAGCAGTTAACTTTTGTTGACCAAGTCTAAATTATTAAATTTGGCAACACTAACATAAATTGACGTGTAGAATCATATTTTAAATAGTTACTGGAAAGATTGAAGTTCTTTTTGACATGCTTTTTCATTGATTTTGACTATGAGACTTACTGATTTTAAGTTAACTAATACTTGACAATCTATTTGCTCGCTTTTCTATTATAACTCGCGTAATATCATTCAAATAATTTTTAAATAATTGGTATATTGTGGGACGAGCGCATATGACGTCTTATATATATACTATACATGTTTTTTTCTCCTCTCCAATTGAAACAACCCTCACCAGTCATTTCGGGAGTTCGGACTTCGATTTGTAAATAAATAGTCTTAAAAGCTCTGTAAGGTCTATAAGGACCTATCTGTAAAGTTTGAGTTGAATCAGACCCCCTTTGGTAGGATATTATTGGTGGATCACACTTCTCTCTGCTAGGCAGGGCTTGCCTAAGCTGACTTGAAGTGAATTTTCTTGTAGGTTTATGGAAAAATTTCTCCCTCATAGCTAGTTGGGCCTGCGCGCCGTCACTTCAAGAGAAAAGGGCAGGGTAACCTATCTGTGTCTGACTATGAGTTCCGATTCTCAGATATGTCTCGCTATGCTCTCAGAGCATGTTAGAAGATTCATTGATGGGGTGTATCCTTCATTAAGGTCCACCATGGCTCGTGAGGTCGAGGCTGGCACTTCATTTGATATTGCCATAGATATCGCTTGCAGATATGAATCTTATCATACATTAGTGTAGGAGGAGTTGGAGCAGGGAAGCAAGAGATTCCATGGCTCTTGTGAGCATCCTAGTACCTCACATGGAAATAAATGCTATTATTATCAGGAGAGGCCATTTGTCAGTTTAGCTCAGGTTTTGGTGTTTGGTTTTCAGAGTGAGTCAGCGCCTCGACAAGGTCAGCCTCAATTTCTTTCCAGTAATCATCAACAGTTTGTGCAACTCCAGTATGGTTCAGTACGTTTCCATTGTCGTGATCCTTGTCACCATAAGAAGAATTGTCCCCTTCTTTAGCAAGGAAGTAGTAATCCTTTTGCTATCCCTTAGGCACCTCTAGTGACTCACGGTATTGTTGCGCCCACTTTTTTACCCAACTCGGAGTGAGTCAAGGCTCGGGTTTCACTAAGTAACTCGTTTGAGTTTGAAATTGGAGTTACCACCTAATATAAGTCTTTTAAGGTGTATTAGACCAACTAAATGTCTAAGGCCGAGTCTTGTTCAATAAAAGCATATTTTCAGAGATTCGAAGGTAAGAAGACCAAGTGACTCGGGGTAGAAGGTGTTAGGCACTTCCCCATGTATCACAAAAGTGGTTCCCGCCCGAGTTTTTAACTTTTGGGATGTTAAAGAGGCCATAAATAAGTATTGGTTATATCTACGAATTGTATTACTAACTTAAAGGCTAAAATTTCAATCAGTTATGCAATCAGGTCTATTTATGCAAAACAGTGTATAGGAAGTAAGGATGTGGTACTGGGCTTTCAAGTTTTACAGAAACGGCGTAAGCCCTATGTCTAATCGCACATTTAGCCATGGATTTTGTAATTCATTAGGCTAAAATTACAAGAAATATTTTAAAACATTTATTTACGCAAATTCTATACTTGGGCCAGTTTGCAGAAATGGGCAGATTTTAAAAATAGTTTTGACTTTTGACACATAACCAAATTATGGTTGTTTTTGTGAAAAATGCTAGCCATTCCGGGTCGATGTGACTTGACATTAATTGTCCAGCCCTAACCTTAATGACTATTTGCTTTTTGGATCAGTTTTAAAAGATATATATATGGGCTGTTTTTGAAAAAGGGTACACGAAAACACACAAATACAAGTAGGGGACTGTCATACATAAATATTCTTTAAAAAATACGTATATATATATTTGTATAGTACACCCCACACTTATACTCCCTTATACACTAGTAGATTAGTGTATAGGAGATTAAAGTAGGTTAAAAATCAATTTATCACACGAAAGGCCATATCCTAAAACTATTCTAGGCCTGTTATGTTTATGCAAAAAGAAGCAGTTTCAATTTTGCAGAGATGATCCATATTTTAACAACTATTACACAAATAGCCCATGTTTCATAAAATCAATCGACTTTCACAATCCAAGTGCCTAATCTTTTCGATATTCTCTTAAACTGCTACTATGTATTCAAATGTCAAGTTCAACAACTGGTCGTGCAAAATCCTATCCTTTTAAGTTCATGATGCAAGCACATAAGGAGAGAAAGATTAGAGATGGCCCCTGGATAGCCAAACACATAGTTCATAACTGTGTACCCCCATTTTAAAGCAATCAAATACATGCAGGGAAGGTCCTAACAAATACAAAACAATGTGGGGAACTAAGGGAGAACAGAGAAAACACAAGGACATTGCCCTGTATGCACTCAAGATAGAGCCTGCCTAAGCCAACTTTTCATTAACAATAAGAGCCCTTGTCAAGCTCTTTTGAGTAGCCATAAACACCTGTGTAACAACATGGTACTGCTATCCAGAAAAAGATACTGCATAGATTTCTTTTGGGTCTTGGGTTGTTGTCTGTGCGAGGTCTTGGCAGGTAGGTATTGATATTTCTATTGTTTGGGTTTTGTGGATATGATGGTCTTTGTGGAGGTGGATTTTGGAAGATGGGCTGTGTGTTGTAGACTGGATAAGCGATCGATGGTGGAACATATGGGTATGATGGAGGTGTTGTTTGGTAACAGTAGTTATGGGTAGGAGAGTGGTCAAGTGATGTAGCAACGAAGAAAACGTCGTCCTTCTTCTTCTTCGATGTTCCTATGCTACCAGGTTGCAATGCCTCATTAGTGGCTTGTAGTGCGGCAAAGCTAACAATCCTGCCAGTTTTCAATCCATCTTCAACCATGTCATCAATCTTGATCAAATTCCCAAACTTCTTGTCTTGCATATTCTGCATCTTGTAAAAATAGACATTTTTTTGTATGCGGATGAAAGTCGCTACTATCTCCGTGTCGTCCATAGGAGGTTGGACCTTAGCAGCTTCCGCTCTCCACCTAGTTGCAAACTCTCTAAAGGTTTTACTAGGCTTCTTCTTTAGATTCTCCAGATAGAAACGATCAGGAATAGCGTCAGTGTTTTGCTCGAAACTGTCAATAAAGTCTCCAGCCATTGCTTCACAGCTTGTCCACTTCTTTGTTTGCAGCTTTGAGTACCACACCAGTGCATCGCCTGTCAAGCTGCAGTTGAATAACTGCCCAACTGCATTCAAATCTTCTCATCATGTCTAACTACAACCAGCTTATCACAGTAAGACTTTAAATGGGCCATCGGATCACCACTGCCGTCGAACATGTTAAACTTGGGCGTCTTATAATCATTGGGAAACTTCAAGTTAGGATACATACAGAGGTCTTCATAAGCCAGGCATCTAGTTTCTTTGGTGCCTTGGAATTGTTTGAACTTTTCCACTTGACTTGCTCTTTAGTGCCGTCTGAGTCTTCAATTACTTGACTTTAATTACTTCCTCTATTATTGATAACAACCTATAATTTACTTTATTACTTGACTTCAATTACTTGTTTTAAATTATTATTTTAGTTAGTAAAAATCTCAATCATCATTGGAAAAAGATCCCTGAATAGTTTTTAGGAAATTGTTTGCTAGAATATAGTCATTAACACTAGTCCTCGTAGGAACGATACTCGACTCACTACTTTATTACTTGTCGACCACGTATACTTGTGTGTGTGTTTGGGAGCAACAAATTTTTGGCGCCGTTGCTGGGGATCGAATCCGGGTCACCCGCATGAGAGGCGGGAATACTTACCACTAACAAGTTTCTTTTTCTTTTTTTTTTCTTTTGATGATGTTTGGCAATATTAGCCTATTATACCTTAATATTTCCTCATATTTTGATACGTTATTGACACGGTCCGGAATCCGGTTAGGCCGTGCGGGCACCCGACATCCTCCCCTAGACCCGTCGGGCGAACCCTTACCAATTAAATTAAGAAAATAAATATAACAATTCATAAATAAGGACAAGACTTAAAAAAAAAACACAAACATACTGATACCTCTAAGCTGTACAAAAAAAATTACAGCTGACTACCCAACATACTAGGTTTAGGGCTAGCCAGACTAGATATCTAAGAGTAAGAAAGAAGACAGATACCTCCTGAAGGGAGCAAAATGCAACTGAAATAATAAACAATAAACCGGTGGCTATCCAGAATAAAAGCTGGCTCACCCTGATAGCTGAAGTCGTCTTCGCTCCTTCACAACGTGGCGAACTTAATCCTGGAGCGAACCTGCCGTAATGAAATAGATAGAAAAGAAACAAACAACAAACAAGGGTGAGTCAAAAGGACTCAATAAGTGGGGCAGACTAGCCACCTAAAAGAATAGGATAGCTAGCCAGGGAGAAAAGAAACAGATAGACAAAATTCTTTTTATTTAAATTATAAAAAGGCAGAACCAGATAACAACCGGAAACACGTAAGAAACTTATAAACTCAACCAAGGATGCGAGCCAGAAACATATAAACAAATAAGCAATGCACGTATAAGCAGAACAGTAGTTATGTACCACAAGTCTATAGAATGGTATGAAATGAAATGAAATATGATGCAAAGGGTCACATGTGTCAAATGAATGGAGTGGAATCCTCCTACTCCAGGGCGGAATCCTCCTACCCTCAATATGATGCAATGGAACGGAATCCTCCTGCTCCTAGGGTGGAATCCTCCTATCCCTCAATATGTGCTCCTAGGGCGGAATCCTCCTGCTCCTAGGGCGGAATCCTCCAACCCTCAATATGATGCAATGAAGCAGAATCCTCCTGCTCCTGGGGCGGAATCCTCCTACCCCTCAATATGTGCAATCGAGCGGAATCCTCATGCTCCTGGGGCGGAATCCTCATACCCCTCAATATGTGGAATAGAGCGGAATCCTCCTGCTCCTAGGGCAGAACCCTCCTACCCTCAATATGATGCAATGGAGTGGAATCCTCCTACTCCTGGGGTGGAATCCTCCTACCCTTCAATATATGCAATGGAGCGGAATCCTCCTGTTCCTGGGGCAGAATCCTCCCGCCCCTCAATATGTGCAATGTAGCAGAATCCTCCCGCTCTTGGGGCGGAATCCTCCTACACCCAATATGATGCAATGTAATGCATATGAATGCAATATGATGCAATAATAATCCTTCATTGGCGCGGGACTCTCATCGACAGCCGGGAAGTAGATGCCAACTCACAGCCACAGTACAATGCTCAGATCCTCCATACAATACCAACAACAGGACATAACATATAATATACAATGTAAATCTAAAGCTAAGGCGTAAGGAGTACGTCTATCGGCAGCTACACAAGCAAGGAACACGTGGTAGAAAATCCACGAGGCGAGATGCCTCCAAAGAAATGGATATGAACACTTACCTCGTTCCAAAGCTAGCGCTGCTACTCAAAAACCGCATTATCTTTTGTATTCATTGCCACACGAACCCACTGTGTCCAATAAGCAGAAAAATATATCACATAACGCTAAAGGCTTCATTCCTTGCGTCTTAGGGTAATCCAATTAGGAACCTGATACCCTATTCGCATACGCAATACGCAGGCTAGACCTATACACAAGGTTTAAGGTCCCCATACCCTAAATAAATTACATTTATATATTTCCCATAACTCACTGAGTACGAATATATAATCAATTTCATTATCGGGGTCTAATTGACCCTTTAAACTATTAATTGAACTTATTAAAACGATGTCTAATATTCTAAGTTTTACCGTTAAAATATATTCAAACACACGTAAAAAACTCAAAAAACATATTAAGATCATTACCTGAATGTTTCAGGGTAAAAATTCTATTTTTCTCCGGCTCTTTTCTCATTTTCTGGCATTTTTCCGTTTCGTTTCTACGTTCTCTGCTTTTGAGTTGGTTCTGCTCCAATCTTATTTTTAAGCTTCAAAACGAAGCTGAAGGAATATATATATCCCTGACTAGCCCACCACCCATTTAATTTATTTTGTCCTTTTCTTTTTCTTCTTTTTTTTTTCCGTTTTCGTGGCGACAATTAAAACGGGACCCTACGAAATCCGAAATAATCTCAAATTTTTCATACAAGTTATACAAAATATATATAGCATATTCGCTAAGGCAGATCTCAAATCGGGTTCCCGAAACTCAAGATACGAATTTAAATGGAAAAAAAGTCAAATTATTTAACTTTCGGCATTTTAGCATAAACTAGCCGAACAACCTCAAAATTCACTTTCGAAAAATCATAAAAGTCACAAATAATCATACGAATCTAACGGTGCTTTTGGATTTTGAATCGTAGCTCATTCGCCAAAACCGAGCTCGAAAATCTCTTTTTAATATTTATCGACAATAAAAACTGAAATCTTCTTCCGATACGTACCAAACAAGGTCGGATTTAACTCAAATTTTTCAGACATGTCCTAATGGACCTTACAAATATTTTAAAATTATCGACACGCCAATCGAAGTCCTAACTTCCGAAACGACTGACCGTGGTCGTTTCATTCTCCTCCACTTAAACTCTCGTTCATCCTCGAACGAGCCTAAGTTTAAAGAAAAATTCGCACAGATAACAAGAGAACTTCCACGACCTTCATGTGCTACTTCACGGGCATTATCTCCTTATTACATGATAAGAATTATAACACGCGCACCGAACTCTTTGAATAAAACATATCTGGATAATATGATAACACCATTGCCCAGATTATTCCGACTAAGATGATCCTTCCTCGATCACGAGAGGAGAGTTCTACATTTTCGAAACAAAGATACACGGAACTTTGAATGGGTTAACATGATTCAGCTGATAATCAACTCTTCGATATACCTTTCGATATAGAACAGGTCGATGAAACTAAGAATTAGCTCACGCTTGATAGAATAAAGGAGCTTTTGAAGTACCTTGTCAGTATATACTATAGAAGATTCGATGCAACCTATATTATTTTTACGAATGCACTATGCAACATCTCAATTGATGTTACTGTTGTTCCGCAACCTCCTTGTGGGAATATAGTTACTCATATCCTAATGTATGTCAAAGGTTCATCTGAACAGGGTCTATCATATAAGGATAAGGATCATGCAAATACTACTGGATAGTATGATGCAGACCAGGAATGATTTCCAGACTGAACATCTACTTCAGCATATTGTCTTTGAATTGGAAATATTATGACTTGAAAAAGTAAAAATAAAAGAGACATGTAGCTGGACCATGAGCTGAGGTAGAATACCAGCAACAAAGTTGATTACATGTGCACTTATAATGCTAAAGTAACTTCTCAAAGAGTTGAGGTGTGAAAGAGATATGCCAATGATGGATGGACGACAAGTTGCACTAGACCTTTAACTCTAAATTTTCATGAAGTAAAACAACGTCAGTATGAGGATCCAGTTCTACTTAAATACAGACTGATAGCCAAAAAAAATCCGGAGTCACCATACAGGGTTACTACTGAAGGTGTTCTCATGTATAAAGATAGACTTTGTGTTCCTGATATTGCAGATTTACGTGGACAGATTATGATAGAGGCACATTATTCCAAATACACTGTTCATCCAGGTTCGACTAAGATGTATCATGATCTTAAGAAGATTTATTGGTAGGACGGAATGAAGTGTGACATAGCAGAATTTGTGGCTCAGTGTTCTAATTGCCAGCAAATAAAAGTCGTGTCATCTTTCTAAGCATTATACTTTTAGCAGATAGGTACGTATATATGATCAGGTTGCCAGCTTATCTCTATCATTAATAGATTATTAGTGGGTTTAGCAATGATCGACACTCATTGTAGGTTTTTGTCGTAGCTCTAGGTTGGGTCGTGACAAAGTGGTATCAACGCCTTTGAGATTTAGTATTACCATTCAGTATTTGGAGGAAGACTCCTCCACTTAAAGCACAAACTCATGCAGCTATTTAAATAGGAATAACCATTCCCACACAGTCTGTTGGACTAAAGAAGATTTAGCTAAGAGCTAAATGTAGGCAGACCTAAGCTACCAACTACCCTTTCGAGTTGCCAAACAGCTGCAACTCTCGAGTCACAACTCCATACATTTTCTATAAGCACCAGTACCTCATAAATCAAATCAAAGGTCAAATGATACCTCTCATTACCCTTAAGTGCCTTAAAAAACAATAATGTGCTTACCCGGCTACCTTGACACCCACTCTGGCTCAACATAGGGAACCTCACAATAGGTTACTGACCGCCTAAGCTCACCCAGTGCCGGAAGAAGAAGAGATGGCAATAAACTGAGGATAGAAATAATTAGAGCTTTATGAAGCTCTTCTTCTTATTTATTTGGCTACCAGAGCTACACTACTTACGAGTCAGGCTAACCGAGGAATCGCAATTGAAGAAATAGACATTAAATAAGCTTTATGGAACAACTTCTTTGTCAATTTAACCTCCTAATAAGAAGGAAACTCTGACAATTTACTAGAAAACCCTTTATAAACCAAATCTCATAAGATAACATGACTTTACAAGCGTTTTGAACCAACATGAGATACGTAGATTGAATATTACTTACTAACCACTTTACACCGGAAGAGACAATGACACTTTCCGATGGCGACGAATAAGAAACGCATCATCCTACCGACACTGAGTTCCAAAGAGAGGTAGACTGACTTGACATTATAACAGAATGAGGCACAACAAGATGCCAAGCAAACAATACCGATAGTCACTCACAAATCTCTCACGTTTAATCATGACGAGCTAGTAGGGTCTCAAAAATTCTCTGAATAAATCATACTAGAAGCTCACCCCTTTACCGCAATCGATTCTTAATAGAAACAATATCCAAGGAAGCCATAGAAACATGGTAAGATAAATGAAGTTTAGACAGATCGGAAGAATCAAATCTTACCCACATAAAATGGAAGAAGAAATACTCCGGTCTACTACATCGGATGCCTCAGCATCCTGCCAGACTAGAAGTTCATAGAACTGCCTCTGCGGCTGAGCTGAGCCACTAACCTGATAATTACCTTCCGAAAAACCACAACCACCACGCTCTCGACCTCTACTAGATCGTGGTATTTATTTTTCTGATTGAGATCTAAATAAAATCCCCTGCGGCTGTGCAGATGCCTGATGACGAGAGAAAGGACGACTGCCTACTTGTCGGAGTCAGGGAAAACTTCTCAAAGGATAACCAGACTCACGACAATGATAACACCTTTTCGCTAAAAATGGAAGCTGGAAAGAGAAGACTGAATCTGATCTTGACGAGCTACTGGCGCACTCTAATAATCATGTGACACAAGCTGAGATAACCTGGAAGGTGACCTCCCAAAATAATCAGAACTCTTACTTCCAAATGAGGTACCATGGTTGTCCACCAGGGCCACGGAATTTCTTGCTCTCCCACTCTAACTCTTCCCCCCTCTAACTTACGGTATGCCTAATACCTTTGAGCAATATCAACAACGACATCAAATGAAGTCCCAACCTCAATTTTTCGACCCATCTGGGATCTCAAAGAAGGAGAAAGGTCACCAATAAATCTTTGAACATTCTCAGAAGATTCATGGACTAGTTCTAGTGCATATCTAGCCATCCTAAAGAATTCAATCTCATATTCTGAAACCAACAGGCTAACCGATAGGCTACCCTGTCTAATCCACTCAAACTGGCAACACTTTTCATCTCGCTCGCTACTCGAAAGAACTTTTCCATGAATCTAGAAGAAAAATCAGACCAAGTCAGCTAATGAAAGAACGGTCCACCAATGCAGGGCTGGACCTTGAAACTGGAAAGCAGAATAATCAACACCATACCGCTCGATATAATCAAGAGCCTGAAGGATACGCTGACATCATTGTATTTTAAAAAAAAAAAACTTGCACAGGGATTATTTGATGCATGGCCTAAGAACATCAGAAGGTTCAATTGGATAGAATAATACAGCCTCTTCAGACACTCGGACCGAGCCATTACTCGAGTTAGCTAACCAGCCAGAATAACTAGAGGCACAACAAATGCTGCCTTTAGAACATAATTCACTGCAACAATATTAAGAACTGGAATAGGAACTCTCTAAGTCCGAGCATCTGCATATGCGGCGACCTGATAGGCTGCACATCGAATAATAGATTCTTGCGGTATCTGCGTCGCCAAGATTCTCGTAAAAGCATCGTAAAGAGCTAAGGGAACCACGAGGACCTGCTCCCTTGCCCATCGCGAGCTGGCACAGCTGGGACCTCCGTAACTAGATCGTCAGCACAATCAAACACTCTCGTAGATAAGTACGGATGTCTACGTACCCATCATCGAGACTCTACTAGACACTGTCTTAGTCTAGATAGACTCTAAACTGGGCTCTGACAACGGACACGACCCAGAATTCGGTTAGGCCGTGCGGGCACCCGACATCCTCCTCTAGACCCATCAGACGAACCCTTATCAATTAAATAAGGAAAATAAATATAACAATTCATAAATAAGGACAAGAGTTAAAAAAAAAACACAAACCTACAGATACCTCTAAGCTGTACAAAAGAAATTACAGCTGACTACCCAACATACTAGGTTTAGGGCTAATCAGAGTAGACAATTAAGAGTAAGAAAGAAGACAGATACCTCCTGAAGGAAGCAAAATGCAACTGAAATAATAAACAATAAACTGGTGGCCATCCGGAGTAAAATCTGGTTCACCTGACAGCCGACTCCTTCACAACGTGGTGAACTCAATCCTGGAGCAAACCTGTCGAAACGAAATAGGTAGACAAGAAACAAACAACAAATAAAGGTGAGTCAAAAGGACTCAATAGGTGGGGCAGACTAGCCACCTCAAAGAATAGGATAGCTAGCAAGGGAAAAAAGAAACCGATAGATCAAATTCTTTTTATTTAAATTATAAAAAGGCAGAGTCAGATAACAACCGGAAACACGTAAGAAACTTATAAACTCAACCAAGGATGCAAGCTAGAAACATATCAACAAATAAGCAATGCACATATAAGCATAACAGTAGTTATGTACCACAAGTCTACAGAATGGTATGAAATGAAATGAAATGAAATATGATGCAAAGGGTCACATGTGTCAAACGAATGGAGCGGAATCCTCCTACTCCAGAGTGGAATCCTCCACCCTCAATATGATGCAATGGAGCAGAATCCTCCTGCTAGGGCGGAATCCTCCTACCCCTCAATATATGCAATGGAGCGGAATCCTCTTGCTCTTGGGGCGGAATCCTCATACCCTCAATATGATGCAATAGAGCGGAATCCTCCTGCTCCTAGGGTGGAATCCTCCTACCCCTCAATATGTGCAATGGAGTGGAATCCTCCTGCTCCCGGGGCGGAATCTACCTACCCTTCAATATGTGCAATGGAGCGGAATCCTCTTACTCCTAGGGCGGAATCCTCCTACCCTCAATATTATGCAATGGAACGGAATCCTCCTGCTCCTGGGGCGGAATCCTCGTACCCCTCAATATGTTCAATGGAGAGGAATCCTCCTGCATCTAGGGAGGAATCCTCATACCCTCTATATGATGCAATGGAGCGGAATCCTCCTGCTCCTGGGGCGGAATCCTTCTACCCCCAATATGATGCAATGTAATGCATATGAATGCAATATGATGCAATAATAATCCTTCACCGGTGCGGGACTCTTATCGTCAACCGAGAAGTAGATGGCAACTCACAACCAGAGTACAATGCTCAGATCCTCCATACAATACCAACAACAGGACATAACATATAATATACAATGTAAATCCAAAGCTAAGGCGTAAGGAGTACGCCTAACGGCAGCTACACACGTAAGGAACACGTGGTAGAAAATCCACGAGGCCAGGTGCCTCCAAAGAAATGGATATAAACACTTGCCTCGCTCCAAAGCTAGCACTGCTACTCAAAAACTGCATTATCTTTTGGATTCATTGCCACACGATCCCACTGTGTGCAATAAGCAAAAAAATATATCACATAACGCTAAAGGCTTCATTCCTTATGTCTTAGGGTAATCCGATTAGGAACTTGATACCCTATTCGCATACGCAATACGCAGGCTAGGCCTATATACAGGATTTAAGGTCACATAACCAAACCCTAAATAAATTACATTTATATGTTGCCCATTACTCATTGAATACGAATATATAATCAATTTCATTATCGGGGTCAATTTGACCCTTTAAACTATTAATTGAACTTATTAAAACGATGTCTAATATTCCAAGTTTTACTGTTAAAATATATTCGAACACATGTAATAAACTCAAATAATATATTAAGATCATTACCCGAATGTTTCAGGGTAAAAATTCTTTTTTTCTCTGGCTCTTTTCTCATTTTCTGACATATTTTTCTGTTTCGTTTCTACGTTCTCTGTTTTTGAGTTGATTCTGCTCCAATCTTGTTTTTAAGCTTCAAAACGAAGCTGAAGGGATATATATATCCCTGACCAGCCCGCCGCCCATTTAATTTATTTTTTCCTTTAGTTTTTCTTCTTTTTTTTTTTTCGTTTTCGTAGCGACAATTAAAACGGGACCTTAACAATTTTGAAATAATTCCAAATTTTGCATACAAGTTATACAAAATATATACAGCATATTCACTAAGACGGATCTCAAATTGGGTTCACAAAACTCAAGATGCGAATTTAAATGGAAAAAAAGTTAAATTATTTAACTTTCGGTATTTTAGCGGAAACTAGCTGAACAACCTCAAAATTCACTTTCGAAAAATCACAAAAGTCAAATATAATCATACAAACCTAACGGCGCTTTCGGATTTTGAATCGGAGCTCATTCGCCAAAACCGAGGTCGAAAATTTCTTTTTAATATTTATCGAGAATAAAAACTTAAATCTTCTTCCGATACGTACCAAACAAGGTCTGATTTAACTCAAATTTTATAGACAGGTCCTAATGGACCATACGAATATTTTAAAATTATCAGCACGCCAGTCGGAATCCTAACTTCCGAAACGACTGACCGAGGTCGTTTCAGTTATTCGCCCATTGCACGAAATAATTGTGATTTCTACCTATTAATTTACCATAACTGATTGTTTATTTTTTCTTGAGCCTAATTGTTTGGTTATTGAGGCCAGATAATTGAACACTATCTACGGTTTACAAGTTGAACTCGAAAGAGGGAACTTGTAAATACAAATAAGAAAGAATAGAGCTTGATTGTGAACCTGGGCATCAGGAAATCGGTATGCGGGTAGGATAGACATATACCTATTCGCTTTGCTTAGCTAAATACAGAGTTCTTTAATGCATGCATGTGATTTAATTCCATAGAAATATAGGCGTTAGAGTAGCTTGCATAGACTCGTGAAGAATCAACAGGTTTTCACGGATATAATTAACCTGTTGGTTAGCAATTAGGAAATCGAGAAGTAGAATCAACTGTAAAACTCAATTGGATTGATCGTAGCTCTGACCCTGGATCGTTTCTCTTTTATTGATAACAACCTATAATTTTCTCTATTACTTGACTTCAATTACTTGTTTTTAATTATTATTTTAGTTCTTAAAAATCTCAACCATCATTTGAAAAAGATCCCTGAATAGTTTTTAGGAAATTGTTTGCTAGAATATATTCATTAACATTAGTCCTCGTGGGAACGATACTCGACTCACTACTTTATTACTTGTTGACCACGTATACTTGCGTGTGCGTTTGGGAGCAACAAGTTTTTGGCGCCGTTGTCGGGGACTAAATAATTGACTGTTTTCTTTTCAGACGATTTGTTGTTTTCTATTCAGGTTTAATTTTTGTTTTCAGTTTCTTGTGTTGTTTCAGGTATTAGGCTTCTCTTAATCCTTACCTATAGGAATGGCAGAAGATTGAGCTTTAGCTGTGCAAGATGTTGCTCTTCCCAGTCTGGAGGGAGTTGACTCGAGCATAGTTAAACCTGAAATTACTGGACACTTTGAGATTAAGTCTGGCATGATACATTTGTTACATGCGACTGGACAATATGCTGGATTACTGCACGAGGATCCACAACAACATATCCAGAATTTCTTGGAGATTAGTGACACATGCACACCAGCAGGGGTCTCAACTGATTATATTTGATTAAGACTCTTTCCCTTTTCATTGATTGGGGCAACAAAGAAGTGGTTAAAGGCTGAAAAGCCTGGGTCTATCACTACTTGGGATGCTTTAGCTAAGAAATTTTTGGCTAAATTCTATCCATCTGCCAAAACAGCCAGAATAAGGAGTGAGATTATGTCTTTTAGACAAAGAGATGGAGAATCCTTGTATTCAGCCTGGGAAAGATTCAAGTCATTGTTGAGAGATTGCCCGAACCACAACCAGTCGAATGAGGTGTTGGCCCATACTTTTTTTTGAAGGTTTGAATGCGCATACCAAGATTGTGGTGGATGCTGCTGCTGGAGACCAAGTCTTGGCCTTGAATTTTAATGAGATTTATGAATTACTAGATAAATTCTCTCAAAGTAATCCTGACTAGCAGGGTGATGGTAGAGCTCCAAGTCAAAAAGCTACTGGAGTACTTTAATTGGATGCAGTTTTAGCGTTGAATGCAAAGATGGATGCGATAGCTAACCAAACTAGCAAGATAGCATTGAGTTAAGCAAGTGCAGCAGTTTCAAAGTTTTTGTGGGGTATGTGGACAAGATCACGATACTGATGTTTTCCCCTCCAATCCAGAGTCCGTTTATTACGTGGGGAATCAAAATACGTCTCAGGGACAAAATCAGAACCAGTTTGGTAATAGCTACAATCCTAATTCACGAAATCATCCTGGTTTCTCTTGGAGTGATAATCAAGCTGCTCAAGGTAATATGAGATCTCAGAATAACTACCATAATTCACATCCTCAGGCTCAACCACATCACTCAAATAGTTCAGTTTAAGAGTTGATAAAGCAGATGTTAACTGGTCAGCAGAGAACTATAGCTGACAGTGCAGCTTAGGCACAAGCCATAAAAGATCTTACTACTGCTCAAAAAGACCTTGAACGCCAAATGGGGTAGTTAGCTGGAGCACAAAATTCTAGACCACATAGAGCACTTCCTGGTAATGTTGAATCAAATCCAAATCTAAAGGGAGTTGAGCACTGTCTTGCTATAACTCTAGTTAAAGGTAAAGAGTTGATGGCCAAAACTGAGGAGAAGGAGCAACTTAAAGCAGCGGAAGTAGAAAAAGTGGAGAAAGTAAAGAAAAAAGAAGAGAAAAAGGAGGCACCTCTACCGCCCCCACCATTCCCATAGAGACTTCAACCATCAAAGGATATGGCTCAATTTCAAAAATTTGTGAGTATGATGAAAGAGCTGCAGGTTAACATTCCTTTGACTGATGTGTTTGAACTGATGCCGTCATTTGTAAAGTTTCTAAAAGAGATTCTAGTTAAGAAGAGAATGGTCATAATATTTATGGTGCGCTGTGTGATCTGGGGGCCAACATAAATATCATGCCTCTGTCTATCTGTAAAATGTTAGGCCTAGGATAAATCAAGCCTACTTCAGTCACTCTTAAGATGGTGGATGGATTACTCACTTGCCCGGATGGTAAGGTGAATGATGTGTTGATTAGAGTCGGGAAGTTTACCTTCTCTGATGATTTCATTATCCTTGACTATGAAGAGGATCGAGAAGCCCCAATAATTTTGGGAAGACCATTCCTAGTCACCTCGAAGGAAATTATTGACATGGAACTTGGAGAGATGACTGTGAGAGCGCATGGAGAAAAGGTTACTGTCAAGGTTTATTATGAAAAGGATCATATGGCTAAGTTTGAAGAGTGTTCTTTGATAGAATGTGTCAGACAAGAATATGAAAGTAAATCGAAAGAGGTGTTTGAGCGGAATGTAGAACAAAGTGACCGCGGCACAATAATTGACAAGTTGAAGGAAAATTCTCTTAAGGGAAGGAAGAAGACAAAAGTTTGTCGTAAGAAGAGGAGACAAAAAATGCTGGAAGTGAGCTTAAAAGTGTTGTCGTGCCACGACATTAACAAAGGCGCTTCTTGGGAGGCAACCCGAGCTTTGTATGTAAATGCAACAATAAAGAAAAAAATAATAGAAAAAGAATAAAAATACAGAAAGAGTCGTGTCAGGACGTTAAATCAAGCACTTGTTGGGAGGCAACCCAATTTTTATTGTTCTAGTCATTCTACTTAATTAGCGTTACGTAGTTTTTTGTTGTTTTAGTAGGGCTCGGGAGTTTCGGATGGTGAGCTAAGTTCAAAGCATCGCTTGGCTCATAGCGTGGAATGGAAGCAAACCAAAAATCAGAAAAGCCATGCCAGACGCGTCGCATACGCCATGGCTTTGAATGAAACAGTCAACACAAAATTGAAAAGCGCATGCGTTGCTTGGGTTATAGCGTGCATCAAAATTTCAGAAACAAATAGGAAAGCTACAGCCCATGCGCCGCTTACGCTATAGCGTGGAGTAAAAAAGAATGCGCATAAACTGAAAAGCTATAGCCAAGCGTCGCTTGGTCTATAGCGTGAAGAAAAAAACTCAGCACAAGCAGAAACGCCATAACAGCTGCGTCACTGTGGCCATCGCGATGAGTCAAACAGAACCAGCAGATTTGGAAAAGACATGAGTGCGCGTCGCTTGTTATATCGCAGCTCAGGTAAGTTACAAAATTTTGACGGGTCGACCCAATTTCGACCCGTTCGCAATTTTAACACTTAAAACACATCTTGCCCTCTCCCTCCTTCCCTGAACTTTAAAAACGAACACAAGCAAAGCACCAAAAACACCTTCACAACTGGATTCAATCAATCCATCTCATTCATCCTTAAGAACTATTATGGTAAGTCGCTCTCCGCTTGTTCCTTCGCAACTGCTACTGATTCCCTCATGACAATCCCGTCGCCCCCTCCCCTTAGTTTTAATCTTTAGTCATGGCTGTAACGGTTTGAATCTATGTTGGGTAGTTGTTGTTGGTGGTGCAGTGAAGCTTTTCGTGTTACTCTGGTATTTGCTTAAAGTGAGCTCCCATTAAAAATTGGGAGGGTTCTTCCCCTCCACATATGTATGAAATCTGAAATTGAAACTAATGCATATCAAGTGTTCGACTAAATGCCTCAGTGAATAAAAGTCCAGTTTTTGTGAAGTCCAAGTAGCAAAATAGATGTGGTAGGCATAACTTGAACGACTTGATGATATAAATGTTTAAAATTGAAGGCTTTCACGTGAAATTCGAATTGATCATTATCTAAAGCAAGTCACAAGCCATTGTCGCGCGCACACGACTAATGACACGTCCTAGTTTCGAATTTTTCGATGCCCCTACTATGTCTTTGGATTAGTTTTAGATTAGTTAGTTTGTATTACTTTCTTTATAGTATAGCTAGGGTTAAGTGTGGGGTCGTCACGACGACCCATTGTTCTCGTATGTGTAGTTACATATTTTGTAGGTTTTGGCGATGCCAAGCTTAAGTGTGGGGTGTCGCACACCCAATGCCTTATCAACAACATGTTGGGGGAAGTCTGAGCACCCTGTATGTTACAGACGCTTTATTGGTTGGTTCATGATGGAGATGGCGTCACTACTAGCGCTAACGGCTAGGCCCTTTTTGGCCTTCAGGGAAGCTTCTTTAACTCTAGCACTTTATTTTTCTCGCGTTGAGGACATGCTTATTTTTTAAGTGTGGGGTGGGGGACTTCCCAAGTTTTGAGGTTATGGATGATTGTAACCTTAGGAGTTTAATTTTAGCAATTTTTATTTTTGTCACTTGACTTTATTTTTATTTAATTCTTGCTTTAATATAAAAAATAATTAGAAAACTAATGAAAAATTCCAAAAACATTTTCTTTTTAGTTTTAGTTAGTGGTACAGTCATCCGCCCCGTGGTTTTCTTATGGCCTCGGTTCTTTTCCATGGGTAGACCTTTGAACTGGGTAATTTTTATTTTTAGGAGTAGTACAATATTAGTTAGTATAGTATCTTTAGAAAGAAAATGGTAGAATGCTAGGTGCCTTTGGTTTGTTTGATACCGGTGAACTTAGACTTGAGCATTTGCTATTTGTGAATCTCTTTTTGTTTTAAAATTGTGATGCATGCCTAGAAAAAAATTGAATGACCCTTTTGAGACGCTTAGGCTCAACTACTTGACTCTTTTGTAAACTATTGTGCCTTAGTGCTTAAATTTCCAAAGTTGCACCTTGTTTGCTCGAACCGACAGTTTGAATGAAACCTTCTTGAGTGAACTATGTGCCATGTGTGATGTGAGGTATCCTTTCTTATGTTCCGTGCTTGCATATTGATGTCTAGAACTTGCCTTGTGTGTGTTCAAAGCAAAATCCTAGGTTTGCTCTAGTAGGGAGATGATACAGGCATTTCTTTGATAAGCCCTTTTAGCCTTGATTAGCCTACCTTTTAATATTATCTTTCTTAAGCTCTTTTGAGCCCGTACTCCTTGAAGTACTTTAATTGAAATATTTGATTGTTTGTGGAGTTGTGGTTGGAGAATTGGGCAGCTTTTGAGTGGAACCATGAAAGAAAAATATGGTGCATTTTAATTTGAATAAAAATACATTGACAAGGTTGGAAAGAAATTGAAAATAAAAAAAAAAGAGATGAAAAAAAAGAAAAAAAAAAAGAGAAAAGAGAAAAATGAAGAAAACAAAAGAAAGAAAAAATCTCAATCCTTGCTAGTGTTATACAAAAGTAAAGTTGCAAATTTTTTAACTTGAGAGGAAATTTATTGTGTATGTTTGGATGGTTGCTTGGTTGGTTTAGAGAAGAATGGTGAAAATAAAAAATAAAAGTGATGTATTAAAGTGCTTAGGGAGGTAGTCACTATTTTATCCATATTTATCCTACCCGTCCTTTAGCCTACATTACAACCTTTAAAGTCCCAGTTAAACCTGATTGGAGCGAGCTTACATTAGTGGAGTTCTACACTACGGGCAAGCCTATGGTACGTTGTGTATGGCACGTGAACTTCTTTTTGAGAGCGAGTGAATTCTTTCTATATTATGTCCCTCATTTATTCTTGAAATTTATTCTTTGTGGGAATTTGGAAACTCTCTTGATTTTTGGTGAGGGCACATGGTTTGCGCGAGATAGGTGGAGTTATTGACTTTTTACTTGAGTGAATGGGTGTGATTTTGTGAAAGCTTGGTTTCATTAAGTCGATTTTTGAGATTGAGATGTCTTGGGTTGGTCGTTCTAGTGTTTTAAAACTTGGTGAATTTTTGGCATGTTGTGGGTCACATGGTATGTATTTATGCTCTTGTTTAATGGTCGGTATCAACCATAACCATAGGTAGACCTGTTCTATCAAGTGTTGGTTTAGTTGGGAAGTTTTTTTTTTTTGGTAATTGCTCGAGGGCGAGCAAAGGTCTAAGTGTGGGGTGGTGATGTTTGGCAATATTAACCTATTATACCTTAATATTTCCTCACATTTTGATACGTTATTCGCCCATTGCACGAAATAATTGTGATTGTTGTGATCACTTATTGTGTTTGTGATTTTAGGAATGATTTGGATGAATACGAGTGCAAACGGAGTGAAGATGGATATAAACGAGCAAGAGTTGATGAACTTAGCCAATTGTGGGATATGACATTAGAAGGCAAAGCTATGGAGCAAGCTATAGATCTATCACAGTTTCAGACTTCCAAAAGCCATAGGCCATGCGACGCATGGGCTATAGCGCACGACATTCAAAAGCCATGAGCCATGCGAGGCTTACCCTTTGGCTTTTAGTTCAGCGACCCCAACTTTTCCAACTTAGTTTAGGCTTGGGATTAACTTATGGAAAGACTTTGTAAACACTATAAATAGCTTATAATTTCATTTTGGTAGAAAGGTCGAATTTTTGGAGCAAGTTTTCGAGTTCCTAACACATTGAACCAAGGGTTTAATTCCTTTACTTCATCTATTCCAATCTTTCATATTTCTTCTATGAGTTCTTGTGTTGTTATTATGAATATGAGTAGCTAAACATATCGTTCTAAGGTTAGAGCAAATACATGAAGGTTGATGTTGAAAGTCGATTTCTACCTATTAATTTACCTTTACAGATTGTTTATTCTTTCTTGAGCCTAATTGTTTGGTTATTGAGGCTTGATAATTGAACAGTATCTACAGTTTACAAGTTGAACTCGAAAGAGGGAACTTATAAATGCAAATAAGAAAGAATAGGGCTTGATTGTCAACCTGGGCATCAGGGAATCGATTTGTGGGTAGGATAGACATATACCTATTCGCCTTACTTAGCTAAATACAGAGTTCTTTAATGCATGCATGTGATTTAATTCCATAGAAATATAGTCGTTAGAGTAGCTTGTATAGACTCGTGAAGAATCGACAGGTTTTCACGGATATAATTAACATGTTGGTTAGCAAACTAGGAATTCGAGAAGTAGAATCAACTGGAAAACTCAGCTGGATCGATCGTAGCTCTGACCCTGGACCGTTTCTCTTTTATTGATAACAACCTATAATTTTTTGTATTACTTAACTTCAATTACTTGTTTTTAATTATTATTTTAGTTAGTAAAAATCTCAACCATCATTGAAAAAAGATTCCTTAATAATTTTTAGGAAATTGTTTGCTAGAATATAGTCATTAACACGAGTCCTCGTGGGAACGATACTCGACTCACTACTTTATTACTTGTCGACCAAATATACTTGCGTGTGCGTTTGGGAGCAACACCATGTCCATGCGTACATGTCATGATCTTTGGTGGGTGAGGAAGCAGTTTTGGTTTCGACAGTGAAGGTAGGGAGATTGTTTTGTGGTGCTTTTAGTGGTGCGATGTAGGTGGGGTATGGGATATCTTTCTCAGGGAACATTGGATCTTTGCCGTGAGGGCGGAAATATTTGTTTGGATCAGTGGTTTAATAGGCATGGACAAGAGGAACTCTATTCTCCAATTAAAACATCCCTTGGTCTAGCTTAACAGACTCCACGTATACGACAAAAACCTTTCTTTCAAGGAGTTCCTCCAGCGTTATCAACTTTGTCAAACTCAGCCATGATATTTCGTCTCGTCCTTGTTCTTGTAGGTAAAGGGGAGGTGTATTGATCCTTTGGATCTCAACCGGTACTACGGGGCGATCAGAATGCACAAACCAAACTTTAAGGATTTGGGATTAAAATAACATTTAAAACAAGCAAAGAAAATACTGTAAGGCGTTAGAGAATTAATATCGTAAATTTGCATCCTACTATGCAAGGGACCTCTTTTATGCTAGAGGTAGGCCTATCGATGATTCGAGTAATTTTTGCGCCGAATACGTCGTTTCGTTTGCTTGAGCATCATCAACACAAGTCTTAAAACCCAAAATGACGAAATTTTATTTGATTTTCTTGGCTTTATTACGATCACTAGTTTTGAAAGGGAAAAGACCATGACTCGACTAAACAAAAGGGACAACTTGAACGGAAAACGACTGGACTATGTGCCAAGCAAAGAGGCTCTCGAATCAAGCATCAGCTCTAACATCTTTTTCCTCCTCCTTTTCCTCAGTCTCTTCTTTGGGTCCATTTGCTAAGTTTGTCGGCGGAGGGGCAACAAATATCTCCATAAGGTCCTTCCCAAATTACATGTCACCCAAGGCTTTTGCGATGAACTCGCAAATTTCTACTCCCATTGTCTCTTTCTCTGCCAATGGTACTGCTTTGAAGTATTCTCCCCAACCTGTGAGTAGAGCTTGCAAACATCTAGCGACTTGCCTTGCCGCCATTGTCTTGCCTATCAAGTACTTGAGTTCATCACCTTTGTTTTTTCCCTATATTGCCTTCTCATCTCCCTTTCTTGTGTTATTCTTAACTCCTCCTCTTTTGATCGAACTTGTGTCGCATTCTCTTTTACTTTTCAACAACACTTGGAGCTTCAAATTTCCTCTTCAATGTGGTCTTTGATCAAAATTTCCCTCTATCTTCATCGACCCATTGAGGATAGGTCATTGTGGTGCCAGGATTCACCCTGTTCTCTTGGCTGTTTTCCTTCCTCCCCACACTGTCAATATCGTACCAATCATTGGGTGTTCAATGTCTTTTATGTCAATATTGAAACTTCTTCCTTTTGTCAGCTGGGGGGTTTGCTGCGTCATTCCTACTTGCTGGAGGATCCTTAAGGGAACGTAGTGGTGAGTCCCTCAAAATCCAATCAATTTTAAGAAAGTAGTGTCTTGAACTTGCACAGAAACGGTGAAGCAAGCACAATCTTGTATTACCCATTGCACATCTTGTAACACTTCAAACTTGGCATACCATCCTCGCACGTTTGCACGATCTTCCTATACTGTTGTGCCAGCTATGCGAGTGCTATGTGAGAGGATGCTGCCAATCCTTGTCGTCCTTGGTGCTACGGCACTAATTGTAACTTTGTGTAAGTGTTCTATCAACAGCATTTGCAGCAAGAGATTGCACCCTTCAAAGAAGTCGGCTCCTTTTCTACACTTGGTCAGAGCCTGGTAGATTTCTCTTACGATCATCGGAACTAAACTAACTTGACACTTGTGGGCACCTTTACGCAATCCTTCAACTACCATTCCCAACCTTATGTCGATCTTTCCTTCTCATTCGGGGAAGACCACGTTTCCTAGAAAAGCAATGACGAAAGCAGTAGACTCGGTCCATTCCCAATCTTGATGTGAGGCTCTCGAATCAAGCATCAGCTCTAACATCTTTTTCCTCCTCCTTTTCCTCAGTCTCTTCTTTGGGTCCATTTGCTAAGTTCGCCGGTGGAGGGGCAACAAATATCTTGACACGACCCGGAATCCGGCCAGGCCGTGCGGGCACCCGACATCCTCCCCTAGACCCGTCGGGCGAACCCTTACCAATTAAATTAGGAAAATAAATATAATAATTCATACATAAGGACAATACTTAAAACAAAAACACAGATATACTGATACCTCTAAGCTGTAAAAAAGAAGTTACAGCTGACTACCCAACATACTAGGTTTAGGGCTATCCAGACTAGACATCTAAGAGTACAAAAGAAGACAAATACCTCCTGAAGGGAGCAAAATGCAACTGAAATAATAACCAATAAATTGGTGGCCATCCGGAATAAAAGCTGGCTCACCCTGACAGCTGAAGTCGTCTTCGCTCCTGAACAACGTGGCGAACTCAATCCTGGAGCGAACCTGCCGAAACGAAATAGATAGACAGAAAACAAACAACAAACAAGGGTGAGTCAAAAGGACTGAATAAGTGGGGCAGACTAGCCACCTCAAAGAATAGGATGGCTAGCCAGGGAGAAAAGAAACAGATAAACCCAATTCCTCTTATTTAAATTGCAAAAAGGCAGAGCCAGATAATAATTAGAAACACGTATGAAACCTTAAACTCAGCCAGGAATACGAGCCAGAAACATATCAACAAATAAGCAATGCACGTATGAGCAGAACAGTAGTTATGTACCACAAGTCTACGCAATGGTATGAAAATGAAATGAAATGAGATGAAATGAAATGAAATGAAATCTGATGCAAAGGGTCACATGTGCCCGTCCTCCCATCTCGAAGCGGAATACTCCTGCATTCGAGGGGAATCCAATCTGGTAACCAACTGGAGCGGAATACTGCTGCTCCTGGGGCGGAATACTCCTGCACCCGATATAATATAAACCAGAGGCGGAATACTCCTGCACTCTCTTGGGGCGGAATACTCCTGCACCCGATATAATACAATGGATCGGAATACTCCTGCTCCTGGGGCGGAATACTCCTGCCCTCAATATGATACAATGGAGCGGAATACTCCTGCTCCTGGGGCGGAATACTCCTGCCCTCAATATGATACAATGGAGCGGAATACTCCTGCTCTTGGGGCGGAATACTCATGCCCTCAATATGATACAATGGAGTGGAATACTCCTGCTCCTGGGGCGGAATACTCCTGCACCCAATATGATATACAATGTAATGCATATGAATGACATATAATGCATATGAATGCAATGTGATGCAATAATAACCTTTCACCGGCGCGGGACTCTCATCGACAGCCGGAAAGTAGATGCCAACTTACAGCCAGGGTACAATACTCATATCCTCATTGCAATACTAACAATAGGACATAACATATAATATACAATGTAAATCCAACGCTAAGGCGTAATGAGTATGCCTATCTGCAGCTACACACGTAAGGAACACGTGGTAGAAAATCCACGAGGCCAGGTGCCTCCAAAGAAATGGATATAAACACTTACCTTGTTACAAAGTTAGTACATCCACTCAATAACCGCTTGTCCTTTGGTTTCATTGCCAAACGATCCCACTCTATTCAATAAGCAGAAAAATATATCAAATTAGGCTAAAGGCTTCATTCCTCACATTTTAGGGTAATCTAGGTAGTAACCTGATACCCTATTCGCATACGCAATACGCAGGCCAGGCCTATGTACAGGGTTTATGGTCACATAACCAAACACTAAATAAATTACATTTATAAGTTGCCCATAACTCACTGAGTACGAATATATAATCAATTCCATTATCGGGGTCCATTTGACCCTTTAAACTATTAATTGAACTTATTAAAATGATGTCTAATATTCCAAATTTGACAGTAAAAATATATTCAAACACACGTAATAAACTCAAATAATATATTAGGATCATTACCTGAATGT
This sequence comes from Petunia axillaris subsp. axillaris, assembly GCA_029990575.1. Taxonomy (NCBI): domain Eukaryota; kingdom Viridiplantae; phylum Streptophyta; class Magnoliopsida; order Solanales; family Solanaceae; genus Petunia; species Petunia axillaris. The sequence goes on from JARKNS010000007.1 coordinate 11,997,510, forward strand.
TTTGGGGTGAAAATTCTATTTTTTTCCGGACCCTTTTCTCATTTTCTGGCATTTTTCTTCCTGCCCGTCATTTTGTTTTCTCCATGTTTCATATTGTTTATAGTGTTATGCCCTTCGTTAATCACTTGAGCTTTTAAGCTCAAGTGACAACCGCCTAACTATTTTGTCTCCTTTTCCTTTTTTTTTTCCTTTTAAAATTCGCTGTTACGGTAAAAATTAAAACGGTGCCCTACGATATTCGAAATAATTTCAACTTTTGCATACAAGTTACACAAAATATATGTAACATACTCGCGAAGGCGGATCTCAAATCGGACTCCCGAAACTCAAGATCCGAATTTAAATAGAAAAAGTCAAATTATTTAACTTTCGGCATTTTAGCGGAACTAGCCGAACAACATCGAAATTCACTTTCGAAAGTTCACAAAAGTCATAAATAATCATACGAGCCTAACGGCGCTTTCGGATTTCGAATCGGAGCTCATTTGCCTAAAACCGAACTCAAAAATCTCTTTTTAATATTTATCGCCAATAAAAACTGAAACCTTCTTCCGATGCCTACCGAACGAGGTCTGATTTAGCTCAAATTTTACAGATAAGTCCCAATGGATATTACGAATATTTTAAAATTATCGGCACACCAATCGGAGTCCTAACATCCGAAACGACTGACCGAGGTCATTTCATATCTCCAGAAGGTCCTTCCCAAATTACGTGTCACCCAAGGCTTTTGCAAAGAACTCGCAGATTTCTACTCCCATTGTCTCTTTCTCTTCCAATGGTACTGCTTTGAAGTATTCTCCCCAACCTGTGAGTAGAGGTTGCAAACATCTAGCGACTTGCCTGGCCGCCATTGTCTTGCCTATCAAGTACTTGAGTTCATCACCTTTGATTTTTTCCCTATATTTCTTTCTCATCTCCCTTTCTTGTGTTATTTTTTACTCCTCTCTTTTGATCAAACTTGTGTCACATTCTCTTGTACTTTTCAACAACACTTGGAGCTTCAAATTTCCTCTTCAATGTGGTCTTTGATCGAAATTTCCCTCTATCTTCATTGAGCCATTGAGGATACGTCACTTTGGTACTGGGATTCACCCTATTCTCTCGGCCGCGACAAAATTGCGTAGTTTTCCTTCCTCCCCACACTGTCAATATCGTACCAATCATTAGGTGTTCAATGTCTTTTATGTCGATATTGAAACTTCTTCCTTTTGTCAGCTGGGGGGTTTGCTGCGTCATTCCTACTTGCTGGAGGATCCTTAAGGGAACGTAGTGGTGAGTCCCTCAAAATCCAATCAATTTTAAGAAATTAGTGTCTTGAACTTGCACAGAAACGGTGAAGCAAGCACAATCTTGTATTACCCATTGCACATCTTGTAACACTTCAAACTTGGCATACCATCCTCGCACGTTTGCACGATCTTCCTATACTGTTGTGCCAGCTATGCGAGTGATATGTGAGAGGATGCTGCCAATCCTTGTCGTCCTTGGTGCTACGGCACTAATTGTAACTTTGTGTAAGTGTTCTATCAACAACATTTGCAGCAAGAGATTGCACCCTTCAAAGAAGTCGGCTCCTTTTCTACACTTGGTCAGAGCCTGGTAGATTTCTCTTACGATCATCGGAACAAAACTAACTTGACGCTTGTGGGCACCTTTACGCAATCCTTCAACTACCATTCCCAACCTTATGTCGATCTTTCCTTCTCTTTCGGGGAAGACCACGCTTCCCAGAAAAGCAATGACGAAAGCAGTAGACTTGGTCCATTCCCAATCATGAATTTCACATGCCCCTGTCAGATTGTGTCTAAGAGTTGGATCTCTAAATCTAGAATATAAGAACTTTAAGGTAACCTTTCCATCATGCACTCCCTCGACATATAGGTCATATGGAGCTTGCAACAGCTCAATGAACTCCTTAGGCGCCACGTTTCGGGGGTAAGTCATGGTCTCAGGCCCGGGTTCTAACCCCGCCAAACCTCAAACTTTTTCTAACATCGGTGCCAACTCCAAACCATTAAAATAAAACACCGCCCTCTTGTAACCCCAGAAATGTGTAGCAGCTTCGACCAGGCCATGCATAGGAGTGTAAGCCTTAAGAGCTACCAATTCTCCCAGCATCTTTTGAACATGAATCTTGTTGACTGCTGCCAAATCCTCCCACCAATGTCTGATCAAGTGAGGAGCTTGGAAGATGGTTTCAAAGTGAAGTGTTCCTCTTGCAGCCATAATCTGAAAACAACACAGAAAAGGATCAAAATAATCCTATGCTCTTGATCACACTCAAGCAAACGATCAATATTTTGCGCAAATATTTCTTCGAATCTGTGCGTGGATGCAGTTTCGTCTTTTTCGGGTCGAGGACCCTTTTCGACGTTTGGACGAGGTTTACTAATGGACTATGACGCGCCTAGCATGTATAGCCTTCCTATGCTTGAATGATTTTTAAAATTAAACATACTAGTGCTAACCATTTATTCTCAATTGATCACAAAAACTATTGTGCTTTTATAAGCCAAGTTTGATTGCAAATAGACAAAGACATAAAAAGAAATCTATTCTAAAAATTTAGATCTTCAGGCATCTTTGATTCGGCATCAGACTTCTTCAACTTCTTTTGCATCTTCCCAATGTCTAACTGAACAACGATCAAGTAAGCCAAGACTAGTAACACTTTACCCCCGTCTCTTTGGTTGTAACTTTCTTTGTATTTTTCCTTGAACCCTTTCTTCAGACCTTCCAGCTCTCGATCTAAGTCTTCTACCTCATGTCTGTGCCTTGTTCATTCTTCCTTTCTTAGCTTCTCGGACATTTTCAACTTTTCCATCAACCATTTAATCTTATATTGGTTTTCAGCTTCTTTGTCTTTGATTGCCCTAGGTATTTCGGGTTTAGGAACGACATTATTTTTCATGTCGTTATGCAAACATTCCAAATAACCAACTCCACAGCCTGCATGGTATCTGTCTGGTTCAATTGAATATTCTTCAGCAAATTTCTTTTCATTCCACATTTTGCAAATTTCTGGTACAAATGGAACCTTGTCTTCTTCATAGTCTACTTGGAATCGGACTATGTCTCCTACCAATGTGATGTCTTGCCTTCTGTCTACTTGCCTTAAAGCCCTAATGGGTATATAAGGCTGGAGACCACGTATACCCATAAAGACCACAAATAATTTCATTTTTGACCGGAGCAAAACCCGTGGAGATGTAAACCAAGGTTACATCCATTGTATGTCTTCATCTTTCAAATTTTTCAGCAGCATATAACACTCGTGGGTAGTGTAGGGTACTATGCCAATATGCGGTTTGAACGGCACATGTCATAGAACTCTTGGCCCGCATTTGGTTTCTTTTGAAGGTGTTCAGTCAGCCACACTTGTAATAATAAATTACAACCTTCAAAGTATCAAGCCCTATTTTTGCACTTTCCTAAGGCTCTGAGGATGTCAGCCAGTATTGTAGGAACCATAGTGCGTGTCTTCTTTTTGATACCATGAAATAAGTCATGTGTGAAGTTTAATATCTTTGTGTTGATTTCATAATGCATTCCTTGTGGGAACACCACAACGCCAAAGAAAACGATAGCAAATGCAAAAATCCTCTTGCATTTCTAATCATAGTATGATTCAAACTCAGCTTTGTGATCTTTATAACCCTTTTCATGACCGAATTTATCATACAGGTACATGCAGCTGAACTTCGACCTTTACAAAAATTTGGACATATCATTTACTCGATAACCGAACGCTTCAGAAAACTCCTCTTCGGTAGGTTGACGCGGTATGATAATTCTAGCGTCTTTCCATCAATGTTCCTCCCGCCTCAAACCCGGATCTTCAATGGAACCTCTTATTTCCACCAAAAGTGGTGTCATTTCAAACTCTCCAAACCTAAAGACGTTTCTATCAGTATCCCAAAAGCAAGTAGCAGCTTCAATGATAAATTTATTGGTTTCAACATCAATTAGTGAAGGTAAATGACCCAATGTTTTACTCAATTTAAATTGATCAGCTTCTCCCAAGTTTCTATACCAGGCCCTTATCTCCTTTGGAATGTCAATAATCACGCCGAACTGATGATAATCTTTGTAACTCATGGCATCCTACAAAAAAAAAAGACCGTTAGACTCGACCCCCTTCCCAATTTTGAGAATAAATGGTGTACACTTGACATATTTAATTAAAAACATGCACACATAATCATATCCAAACGCCCCTTAGAGTTAGTAACTCGTTTAGATTTGGTGAACTAATCATAACTTCCTAATAATGATATGATGCATGATCTTAGTAACATTTCCATTAAGATTTGGGGTACCACTAGACTGGTTCTTTAAAGAGGACAACTTAAAAGTTGAAAGTTTACAAACTGCCAAAAGCTTCGCTATTTGGCTAATTTTGCAAGACTTTCCCTTAAGTGCTTTATTTTGAGTGGAAAAAGAGGCGGTCATGGGTTCCACGCAACCGTCCCTACCTATGGGCTCTATGATTTTAGAGGGTGTCAGGAGCGGCGGATGTCATGAGCGGTAATTTCAAATAATTTGCAATAGTTAAAAATATCCAATACATCAATAAATTGCCAAAATAACACGAAATAAAAGAAAAGGAAAAAAAAACAAGTTAGTACATAATAACAATAAATAATACAAAATAAATAGACAATAATAAAGACATTAAATCCAAAAAATTTAAAACTCGTTGTGGTTAGGACTTTGAGCATCCCCAGCTGAGTCGCCATTTTGTTGGAACCAACTTTTTTTATCCAACTCGGAGTGAGTCAAGGCTCGGGTTTGACTAGGTAACTCAATTGAGTTTGAAATTGGAGTCGCCACCTAATATAAGTCTTTTAAGGTGTTTAGACCATCAAAATGTCTAAGGTCGAGTGTTGTTCAATAAAAGTACACTTCCAGAGATTCGAGGGTAAGAAGTCCAAGTGACTAGGGGAAGAAGGTGTTAGGCCCTTTCCCAAGTCCCAAAAAAATTGTTCCCGCCCGAGTTTTTAACTTTTGGGATATTAAAGAGGTCATAAATAAGTATTGGCTATATCTACAGATTTGTATTACTAACTTGAAGGCTAAAATTTCAATCAGTCATGCAATCAGGTCTATTTATGCAAAACAATGTATAGGCAATAAGGATGTGGTACTGGGCTTTCAAGTTTTACAGAAACGGCCTAAGCCTTATGCCTAATAAACATTTAGTCATTGATCTTGTATAACATTAGCCTAAAATTGCAAAAAATATTTTAAAACAGTTTATTTATGCAAATTCTACACTTAGGCCAATTTGCAGAAACGAACAAAATTTTAAAATAGCTTTGACTTTTGACACATAAACAAATTATGGCTATTAACCTTAATGGCTATTTACTTTTGAGGTCAGTTTTGAAAGATATATGTGTGGGGCTATTTTTGAAAAAGGGTACACGAAAATATATAAATGCAAGTAGGGAGCTGTCACACGTAAATATAAGTGTATAAGCATGGAAATAAATGAATAAGTGATAATATTCTTTAGAAAATACGTATATACATATTTGTATAGTAGACCCCAACACTTATGCTCCCTTATACAATATTAGATTAGTGTATAGGAGATTAAAGTAGGTTAAGAATCAGTTCATCACAGGAAAGGCCATATCTTATACTCCCTCCGTCCCAATTTATGTGGCACCATTTCCTTTTTTGTTTGTCCCAAAATAAGTGGCACCTTTCCTTATTTGACAACTATTTAATGCATCATCTCTATTTTATCCTTGTTGGGCCCTACATACTTTTAAACCTACCAACAACTTTTTTATTACTCAAACCTTCTCTCTCTTACTTTTTCAAGGGTAAAATTGATATTTAACAAGGTCAACCTCTATTTTCTTAAACTCCGTGTCCGGTCAAATGGTGCCACATAAATTGGGACGGAGGGAGTAACTTTTTTGGGCTTGTTATGTTTATGCAAAGAGGGGCAGTTTCAATTTGTAGAGATGATCTAGATTTTAACAACTATTACACAAATAGCCCTTGTTTTATAAAATCAGTCGACTTTCACAATCCAAGTGCCTAATCTGTTCGATATTTTCTTAAACTGCTACTATATATTCAAATGTGAATTTCAACAACTGGTCGTGCAAAATCCTATCTTTTTTAGTTCATGATGCAAGCACATAAGGAGAGAAAGATTAGAGATTGCCCCTGGATAGCTAAACACACAGTTCATAAATGTTAACCTGTTTTAAAGCAATCAAATACATGCAGGGAAGGCCCTAACAAATACAAACAATGTGGGGAACTAAGGGGGGATAGAGAAAAGACAAGGACAGTGCCTTGTATGCACTCAAGATAGAGTCTGCCTAAGCCAACTTTTTATTAACAATATGAGCACTTGACTAAGACAAGGACAGTGCCTTGTATGCACTCAAGATAGAGTCTGCCTAAGCCAACTTTTTATTAACAATAGGAGCACTTGTCAAGCTCTTTTGAGTAGCCATAGACACCTGTGTAACAACATGGTATAGCAAGCTACTGCTATCCAGAAAAACATACTGCATAGAGGGGTTAAGAGGGGCCAAAGAAAGGCCCAAACAGAACTGATATATGCCAAAAAGGAAGCAATCCTCAGATATAAAGAATAGATAGATTTAAGAAAGAAATAGCACTAGTCTAGATAAAATTATGCATTAGGCTTTGATATTGAAGAGGAGACTGTATACCTTTTGTTAATTAGAGAACAAAAAATCTAAAAGAAGGATAGTGATGATGCAGCAAGCTAAGAAGCAGCCTTCATAGACTTAGTATTGAGGCTTCTCTTCCAAGCAGTTAAAAGAAAGAGAGAGGGAGAGAGTAGTGAACTTCTCAGAGTGATCAAGAGAGGATCAATGTATACTTGTGAAGTGTGTTTAGAAAGAGAAGAGAAAATACTTTTTCTCCGTGTGTGTTATGTGTGAGAGTGAAATAAATAGGTTTATATAGGTGTGGGGTTAGGGATTCAAATTTAGACAGGTCAATGTAAATAAGGCAAAGTAATTTTGTTCCTAGAATTAAAAGGATCCCCTTGCCATACTTTCCAAACATAGACCAATCAAGACTCCCAAAATTAAGGAGAATTATGTGGGGAGATTTCTGGAAAAACTAGGTTTCCCACTCCTTTACAAGAAAGAAGTCCAAATTAAAAAATCAGTGCGAAGAAATACCCTAACCTATAGTTTGAGATTCGAAATCCCTTGATTGTCTTAATAACTTTCAAATCAAACTTTAATTGCTGCTCTATTAATCAATCAATCGATTCACTATTTAGGTTTCAATCTAAACAAATCCTGTTTACATGGAAATTTTGCATCTTAACAGAATAAGTGACCAGATACATGTCAAAACACTTAGAGTAATCATAGCCAATTTCAAACTGTCTTGGCTTATAGGAATTAAACCTAACAATATGATGTACAACACAGGTTGCGTATGTATCACAATTCAGGCATTCAAGAGGTTCGAAACAATGCTTATTTGACAATGGATTAAAATGAAAATCAGTGTGATCACATAGTCTTTTCCCTAATTAATTGACATGTAATAATTACTAATTAAGTATGCGAATGTTCAATTAATCGGTAAAATTGATCAAATTAGGCGTACGCATCACATAATAATTCAAGACTCGTAAAAGGGAAATAATTACCCATTTGAGTTGGAACCGGGTCATCGAGACCCATCTTTTGATTGTATGCGCATGAGGTTTCTTCTCCACTAGGTTGTAATGCTTAGGCTTTACAGAGTCTCTGCCGGAATTTCTTTTTCCGAGGACAATGATAAGGTCGACGAAGCGTTGAGTTTTTGACCTCATCATTTGGGGAAATCATCGTAGGAGTATTGTAGGAGGGAGTGAGGAGAGCAAGAATACATAATTTGTTCGGTGTTTGGTGTCCGGAGGTGGCTAGAAAATGCCCTCAAACAGTGGTGACGTTAGGTTTTCGCGAGAGAGAGAGAGTAAGGACAGGGGCAGCATGGACTTGGGGAACATAGAAAGGGTATCTGGTTTTCTGCAGTGTGAGTGTGTAATTAAAAAAGGAAAGTATATTTTCAACCGTTGGATCAAACTGATGGATGGCCAGGATTAAGCCACGTAGGCATGATGTGGCCCTGACATATTTAAAGTAAGGGTGTGAGGTATATAAGTGTATATAGTGTATATATTCTATAGAAATAGTATAAAATATGTATAAACCTGTATAAAATGCATATAAAATTATGGAAAATTGCAAAAATTAATTTTAAATGTCTAAATGACCAAAGAGAATGTATAAAAAATATTATTTTGAGATTTCAAATAATTTGAGTAATTTGTCAAAGAATAGATGTATTTGCAAAATTTTATAACTGGTCACGCACAGTTTGTGAAATAGCAATAATTTGCGATGATGCTTTTAAAAAGGCAGAATCGATAAACAGACACTCAAATTAGACGCCAACTGCAAGTTGGACGCTCCAACTTACAAAGTGACTTTTTAGACACCTCAAGTCGGATCTAAATGAACTAACACAATTAGACACAAAGTGACTTTTTAGACACCTCAAGTTAATGCAGCAACTGCTTCAATGTCTGCTACAATTGGAAAGAAACGACCAAGAGATGTTGGTTTTGGTATTTTGCATGACACAAACAGTGGGAGACAAGTTCTGAATGTATGTGATTTTACTTACCTTTTTAATTAGTGTATTTAGGTTCCTTTACTAATTTCTAATTAGTGTTTAATTGACCTTTATAGCCTGGACGACCAAGTGAAAGAGTCCTATCCAGAGGCAGCCAATTGAAGGATGCATCTCAACAAAATGTGGAACTTGGATACAAGCCTCATGGTCTGAAATGGGGAGGAAAAGAGGCCATCACAGGGAACCAGCTTCATAAACAAAGGCAGAACAAAATTCGATCACTAGGAAAGAAGTGATCATTTTATTATGTTCATTAGCTTAAGTTTTTGTTGATGTAACAAACAAAGGATGTTGATAAGTGTTTAGGTCTATTTTTGGGTATTGTTAATGACCAAACTTGGTCATTTGCCTTAACATTTGGATCGGCTATTATGTTGCATATTGATGGATCAATTATTACGTGTGTTATTTTTGTGTCAATCTCTTAAGTACATGCATGAATAATACAATAGTTAGTTCATAATCATTTCAAAGTTGATACAATAGCATAGAGAATCCACATATATAAGTACTACAACTAGGTTAATACAATAACCAAGGTTGATACAATATCCTAGCTTAATAACTCAAGGTTGATACAACTTATAACTACTAGAACTACATATATAGCTTCCTATAAATCCACATTACAATAACAAGAAAAAAATAAGATTTTGTACTTCTTCATCTTCTCCATCTCTTCTTGATGATCCTTTACCCTTTTCAACAATCCCCAAATCACTAGGCTAGCTTGTTGGGGCATTTCATCGTCCACCCATCTAAAGAAATTGCATCCTCCAACCTATAAATACATAGACAATAAAGGATTAAAAGTGAGATTTCTTATACAACTTTAAAATTCAACTCAATTAGAAATACTTACTCGACCAGCTCTACAACCATAAAAGCGTCTTCCTGGGTTGTTTTGTGTCCAAGAAGTGCGGATTGTTGTGGTAGTACCACAATAACAAAGGAATCGACCCTCCATTATTTTGCTTAATCGGACTCTATTGTAAATTTAACTAGCAATGGTGAAGGAAATTATGGGGTTGGGTCAGGAATTAGACAGGAGAAAAATGGTTAATTTAGAGCTTTCAATTACTCCATTAATGGTGGCTTTGAACTAAGGAAGAAGGAGAAGTATATGGAGTTATTTTGGATGAAAAATGGAAATAAATACACAATTTCCCGTTTTTCTACCGTTGGGAACAGTCAAAAAAACTTGGGACGCGCCATATACTCTCATTTCCACACGCGTTTCTCCACATCAGCGGGGGGTGTGTGTTAGTTCATTTAGATCCGACTTGAGGTGTCTAAAAAGTCACTTTGTAAGTTGGAGTGTCCAACTTGCAGTTGGCGTCTACTTTGAGTGTCTGTTTATCGATTCTGCCTTTTAAAAACTACCAATATTGGGGTGCTTGTGTGAAGAAAGATTTTGTATTAAGGAAATTCATGGCTTATCAGTGCAATTTTGTCTGAGAAATAGTTATTAAAATAGGAGGGAAAAAATTAGGTGTCAACAGGTACTTCACCTGTATATTAGCCAGCTCGAGGTGCGCCACCACCAAGCAGATGTATTTGGCATAGTGGTAGTTTTCCTTCTAAAGGCGGTCATTAGGGTAACAGGTTAGCTTAGCTGCAGAGGCAGTTTTATGGAGTACTAGCCAGGCAGGATGCTGAGGCATCCAATGCAGTTGTTATAGGTTTCTTATCTATCTGTGGACATGATGCATACTCTCTGATTGACCTAGAATCTGCCTGTTATTATGTATTTCCCTATTTTTTTACAGGTTTCAGTGTGGATTATATGTGTCTCTGTGATCCTTTTTGTGTTTCTACTCCGGTTCGAGATTCAACTGCGATATAGTAGGTCTATCCAGCATGTACTGTATCCTTTGCGGGTCGTGAGACCCTGGTGGACCTTCAATGTTATCATTGGTATAGACTGGTTAGCATCATGTTATGCCACTCAGGATTGCCATGGCTAGTTAGTCCAACTTTCTCTACCTGGTTTAGCGCCAATGCTGTGGAAGGGTTCTCATTTTCTTACTGAAGGCAAAGCGAATGATGAATAAAGGGTGTTCAATGTATCTTGTCTTGATCTGGGACACCAGTATTGAGATTCCATTACTTGACTTTGTTCCTTTTGTGAGGCAGTTTCTTGACGTGTTTCCTAATAATTTATCGAGACTTCCTCCTGATCGGGATATCGAGTTTAGCATTGATGTAGTGTCAAAGACCAACCCAATATCTATCCCTCATTATCGCATGGCTCCATCAGAGTTGGAAGAGCTGAAGGAGCGGTTGTAGGCCCTGCTAGATAAGGGATTCATCAGCCAGAGTGTTTTCCCTTAGGGAGCTCCTGTATTGTTTGTGAAGAAGAAAGATGGGAGTATGCATATATGTGTCGACTATCGACAGTTGAATAAAGTCACCATTAAGAATAAATATTCCATGCATCGTATCGATGATTTATTTGATCAGGTGCAAGGAGTTAAATTTTTTTCTAAGATCAATTTGCGATCTAGATATCATCAAGTGAAGATTCCGGAGTCAGATATCCCGAAGATTGCCTTCAGGACTTGTTACGGTTGTTACGAATTCTTAGTTATGTCTTTCGGGCTTACCAATGTTTCCGAAGCTTTCACAGATCCGATGAATCGGATATTCAAGTCGTTCTTTGATTCTTTTGTCATTATCTTAATAAATGACATTCTGATTTATTCTCCTAGCCGTGAGGAGAATGAGTATCACCTATAAGTTCTAGAAATGTGAATTTTGGCTTGATTTTGTAGCTTTCTTAGGATAGCTGGTGGCCAACAAGGGTATTTTATGTTCAATCCGAAGATGATTGAGGTTGTTCAGAATTGGACCCATCCTACCACTCTGATAGAGATTTGTAGCTATATTAGTTTGGCAGGATATTATCAATGTTTTATAGCGAAGTTCTCTTCTATTGCAGCTCCTCTAACCCGCTTGACTCAAAAAGAAGTCTAGTTTTTGTTGTCTGACGAGTGCGAGGCAAGCTTTCAGAAACTCAAGTCCTTATTGACTTCAGCCCCAATGTTATAGCTTCTTTCCGGTGCTGGTGGGTTTGTGGTCTATTGCGATGCTTCTCGTGTTGGCCTAGGATGTGTTCTGATGACGCACAGTAAGGTTATTGCTTATGCTTCTAGACAGGTGAAGGTAAAGGTAAAGGAGAAGAATTATCTGACTTATGATTTAGAGTTGGCAGCTATGGTGTTTACTTTGATGATTTAAAGACATTATTTATATGGCGAGCATTGTGAGGTGTATACTGAAATACTCTCAAAATTGGCAGCTGGGGTGTATACTCTATCAGAGAAAGGAAGGAAACAAAGGTGGCTCGAGTTGATTAAGGATTATCTCACTATTCGGTATCATTCAGGAAAAGATAATATGGTAGCAGATGCGTTGAGCAAAAAGTCTATGGGCAGCTTGACTTTTTTGGATGCTGATATGAGGCCTTTAGCTCGGGACTTGCAGTCTCATGCTTACTCATAAGTGTGATTTATTAGCCCAGACACGAGTCGAGTCCTGGCTTACATTGCATCTCAGTCTTCCTTAGTTAGATTAAAGAAACACAATTTGAGGATCCTTATCTTCAGGAATTGCTCAGTCGTATTCAAAGTAGAGAAGCCCCTCCCTTTGAGCTAGATTCATATGTTTTTCTTTGACTTAATGGCTTTCTTTGCATTCCCCATGTTAGATATTTGAGGCAGATGTTGATGCGCAAGGTTCATAGGCTACGTTATATCTATTCTAATACGCTTAAATGTATCAGGATCTTTAGGAGTTGTATTGTTGGAAAGGGATGAAGAAGGATGTCTTCGATCATGTGTCTCGATCCTTGAACTATCAGCAAGTCAAGTATGAGCATATGAGGCCAACAAGTTTGGCTCAGGCCTTACCCCTTCTTAAGTGGAAGTAAGAACGGATCGCTATGGATTTCGCAGTTGGTTTGTGGAAGACCTTGCGGTATCATGATTTAATCTAGGTTATTGCTGATAGACTGACTAAATTGACTCATTTCATTCCTGTGATGACAACCGACCCATCTAAGAAGTTGGCTCGGATCTTTATCGAAAAGGTGATTCGTTGGAATGACACTCTTATATCTATTATATCTGACCGAGGTTCCCAGTTCACTTCTCAGTTCTGGCAAGATTTCCAGAGAGGATTGGGTACTCAGGTCTAGCTTCAAACAACATTCAATCCACAGACGGATGGTTAGTTTGAGCGGACTATCCAGATGCTGGAAGATATGTTGAGGGCTTATGCTTTAGACTTCAGAGGCCATTGTGCCTAGTCCTCAAAGCCAATCCTTTTTCTAAAGTTATGGATCAATTTTTCTAACTTCCCTTGCCTACATTGTTCCATAGACTAGAGGTTGTTCACTTTGGAGACTTGATAAGGTATTGAGTACAACAAAATGTGGATGGCACTTGGTCCTGTGGATTTTCAGGGCCATCGGGGGCACACCGGACACCACGCGACTTCCAGCAACTGGACCCTACCTTCGGCCGATGCTTCAGAAGTGTATCCGAGATCCTTCTGCGATGATCGAGTCTTCTCAGATACAAGTTTATCAGTTAGTTTGGTTCAATTGGGTTGGAACCTTAAACTTGTATAATTGGGGAATTTGGGTAAATTGAAGTCGGAATTTTGATCCAATAGTATAGTTGGCATCATAAAACTATGAGGAGTCTGGAAATATATCTTTCATGGATATTCAGCTAAGCCACGCCTAACAACAATTTGGTAATTTCTTAAAAATGTTTTGTTGTAGCTAGTCATCGGTTGTATTAGCACTTATCGGTGTGGTTATTCTTCATTTGCTTAGAGAAAGTTGTGAGAGGCTTCGAAAGGGGAAACCAATCATTCAGTTGTTGAATTGACCCCAGGCTTGAGGTAAGTAATAGTATCCATTTTTTTGACAGCCTTCGGCCCTATGGGTGTTCTACCACAAGTTCCTTATGCGTGTAGCTGTCGATAAGGTGTACTTACTACGCTATAGTTTCATATTACATTTTTATATTATGTTGTTATAACTTGGTCTGGTATTATTCGAAGTAGTAGTGTTTTTCTCTAGTCTATCATCTTAGCATGTACTTTACAATAGTTGATGATAGTCTTGCATCAGTAGGAGGTTTCTGGCACATGTGACCCCATTGCTTTAAATTTCATTTCATTCCATTTTCTTACATGAATTGTTGGTTGTATGTGACTGTGTGCATTGACTTATTTATGCATTGATTACCTATTTCTTATTGATGTTGATCTTCTTACTCCCTAGCTAGCCTATCAATTATTCGAGGTAGCTAGTTAGCCTGCGCTTACTGAGTCCTTTCGACTCACTACATATCTAAATATTGTTTTGTTTATTTGTTTTGGCAGATTCTGCTCCAAGACCCAGCTCAACGCACGATTGAGGAGCGAGACAATTCAGCTGTTTGTGGTGAGCCAGCTTTTGTCCGGAACAGCCACCTGCTCTAGACCTTTTTTATTAGATCTATTTTGCTACATTTTAGGAGGTGTATATATATCTTTTGTACTCATAAATGTCTGGTCTGGAGCTCTGAACCTTGTTTATTGAGTAGTCAGCTGCATTTCTTTCTTAGCAGCTTATATATATGTATGTTTATGTCGTTTTGGAGTTTAACTTCGTACTTTATGTTAGTTAAATTCAATAGGGTTTACTCGACGAGTTTAGGGATAGATGCCGCGGCCCACACGGCCTAACCAGAAATTTGGGTCGTGTCAACAATGGTATCATTTATTCTTTTAAAGATCTAATCAATTTAATTGAGATATAGCATCATGATAGGCATCCGTTTTTATAAATTGAGAATGCTTTACACTTGTTATCTCTAATACAAACGTTTTGTTGTGTGAGATGTGCTCTCACTTGTTTTTATAGTGAGTTGGAACTCAATTTTTGTTATGGTGCACTGGGCTTCAACTAAATATTTTTGTGGCGAGTTGGTCTCCCGTTTAATATAATGGATAGATAGGCTCCCACTAAATTCAGTATCAATGTTTAATCTTGTATCAATGTTTAATTTTGTACATTGACACTACAAGAAAAAGGGTTAATAGCGACGGTTAAAAATTCGTTTAATGGTGGTTTTAACTGTCGTTAAACAATTCTTCCAGCGGTTCATCAACTGCTATTGCTGGAGGTGCCGCGAGATCTATTAACGGCGGTTTTCCTAACCGCTTAAATAACCGCTGTAAATAAATTAACGACGGTTTGCGCGGTAGTTGGAACCGCTAGTATTAGCTAAAGGAGGTAGAATCTTACTTGATCTTTAATGGCGGTTTTTTGAATTTAGCGGCGGTTATGGAACCCCCACAATTAGAAGCGATTTCCAAAATGCCACTAAAATTTTTTTTCAATTTTTGTGGTTAGACTATCGCGGCGGTTTCGTTATTTTTTAATCTTTTGATTTTTTTTCTATTTGGTTGTTATAATGTTGAGAATTTATATTCAATAATATTCTAATTTTTGTACATCAAATTACATCCACCAACATACAAACTATAATTAATACTATATCATCCAACCATTCATTACTTGAACAAAAAAGTACGCAAAATATGGAATAGCCTTTTAGTCGGCTTTCTCGTTCTTAAGGACTTTCGGACCGGTAGGCTGTTCAGACATAATTTTTTTTTTCAAAATATCAGTACGCAATATGTAAGTCTAATATCTTACTAGAAATTAAATATTAAGTTAATAATTGATTTACTCCTAAACATAGAACTAGGAAGAAGATGACCTGCCTCGACCTTCGCCATTGCGACTAACAAAGGATGAATGTCGCATTTCTACTGGAGATGAGCCAGCACCTGCAACTTGAAATATTAAAGAAACATAAAAAAAATTATTAGTTTCACAATCGCTGGAAAATCTTTCAAGAACCAACTATTAAATCAACTAACACGCCTCAATCCCAAATAAAGATATGCTTCTTCAGTTATGAACACAATTAAGATTTAACACTACCTATTAAAGAAATCATTTTACTTAATTCCCTCTTACCTATTTACTTAATCAGAACATGAAAAAGAAAGAAAAAAAGAAGGCAGAAATCGTTTGGCATCAATCCTTCTGAGCCCAAATACCACTTAAAGGACCTTAAGATTTCAGCGATTAAGATCAACCAATCTAAAGAATTCTATTACAAAACAGAAACAGGAACAATGAGCTATCCCGACTTGTGAGTTTTATCCAAACTCACCCCAAGTAGGATTTCATGCCAAGAAAAACAAGAGACACAGATTAGCATATTTTCTGGTAAATGTTAAAAGGAAAGCTTAAACAAATGGTTGGTACCGAAGATGGTCCAGGAAAAAAAACAAGACATGTCATGTTACAAATAAGAAAGAAAATTAACAGTCATTGAAACAATCACAACTAATTGACCAGAATGGTTGGTACCGAAGATGGTCCAGGAAGGCCAAGAAAATAGCTTAAATCCATTTGATAGTTCACACAATGAAAGCCTTGAACTAACTTAAACAAATCTATTTCAATAGTAAAATAGAGGACAAAATTCTTTAAGAATGGACATAGACAAAGAAGAAATAGCAAACTCGACATGTTAACTCCATATTCCAAGCTAAACATTGCATATTCAAATACCATGGAAGCAGGCAAAATAAACATACAAATATTGTCTTTCAAGCTAAATGGACATCCAATCTTATATGAATACCTAAACTTTACCAAGAAGGCTCAATCTTTAACATTATAAGCTAAAACAAGTAAGAAAACTAACCATAATTTAGTCAAATCTTTAACCATTAAAGACCTGCTATCACATTCAAGGTAAAGCTGAACCTTAAATCCAAATTTCACTAAAGCATATATGTGCAGTACTCAACAATAGAATTCAGAGCTATTTTCTATCAACAATGTCAGATTTCATGCTTCATCCATAACTAAACATACTTATCATAAAGAATAGCTTAAAAGTAACTTTATAACTTCGGTTCAGGACATACAAATATCTGATTTTATCTTTATAAAATAATAATGCCCTTAGACGCTTAGAAAAACAATTTCAAATCTTAGCTTGAGAAATCATTTTTTCTTTAAGAGATACAATGTAAAGATTCAAACTTCAACATTATTCAAGCACTACAATGACATCTAACAGAATAGAACAGGTTTAGGCTACTACTTCGTGGTATCACAAAAATGGGGAGCTAGTTCTGCTATGGTGAAATGAGAAAGAGAAGTGAAGTAGAAAGTAGAAAGATTTTTCTTTTGTGTAATACAAAGGGTGTGGTTGCATGTGTAGCCTAGATGTAAGGGTATTGACAAAGACACCAATAGTATAAGTTTCTAAATTCATGAATTTATGTCACTTGCAGCACAACTTTGATTTGTCTACTGACAAAGACACTATGACAGCTCTTTCCATTTTGCAAATAATAAAAACAAGCTAGGTATTTGATAAAGATTGAAGCAGCAAGCATTCTAGAGTAATGCTAATAATTTATTTACCTGTTTGATATCAGAGTTATTACATCCAGGACGTTGTCGACCCACCAGTTGATAAAGAAAAGCTATTTGTTCCTCCAAAAATTTAACCTTGGACTTGCTCTCTTTCAACTCTAACTTCATCGCTTTCCATTTAGCATTAGACGGGGCACCACCTGATGAGGACATTGTTGATCTCCCAAAATTACTAGTAGATCTGAATACCTGTGATGGACATACACCAAATCCCATACCTCGAACTCGTCCTGGATGCTCTTTTCCAAAGACATTGGTATATGCATCTTCAGAAGAAGGACCTCCCGACTACGCATTTAATAGATCCTGCATATAAAATTTAAAATTTCTTGAACCTTGACTACATCAAACTTCAGAACCTAGAGAAAGCTCTAAATTTTTATAATATCAACTTTATTTACTCAACACTCAATTGACATAAGAATTACCAAAGAGTATAACACAATTTTTTTTGAAGTATGTTGCAGAATGATCTTTCTGTACAACTAAAGTAAATTCTTTAACATTCCAACTTAATATTCACTTAAAAAATAATTAATAAGACAACATGGTACTTACATTCTTTTGCCTTGCCTAATCATTAACAAAAGATCCATCTTTTCTCTTGTGAGAAATTCCATACATTTCCCCTCTACTAACACGTCGCCCAAGTTTCTTTTCCTAGCATTTAGTATTTAAAAAAGAGTAACATCATATCACTTCATTTTTAAAGTTAGCACTAGTTAAACAAGATATTGATCATACCTGGGCCCACTTCGCTCTAGCAATTGACATTGACCCAAGAGTATGAGTAGTTTTTTATTTTTTATTTTTGTCGATTTAAACGATTTTAATGACACATTCTCTACATTAAGAAAAAAATTAGAAAGTTAGTAAAAGAAAAGTCACCTTTAACTCAATGAGAAACATGGAACACCATCTTCATACTTATCAAATTCTAACCACATGGATTTTAGGACTTTGCCTAACCAAGTAATAGACATGGTTTTCATTGCAGACAAGCTCATGAAAACTTATAAACTTAAGCAAACTGAGACAAAACAAGATAACATGTTACTCCGAGGATAACCTTTATTTTCCTGCTAAACTAAAAAAATAAACTAAATTAGCATATATATTGAACAACATCCAAGATATTTCATCTTTCCCTCAAGTTAAACACTACATTCAATTACCTTGGTTTCCTCTTTCTTTCTGTAGTTTAAGAAAAGTGCCCACTGATCTCGACTAATTCCACCTGGGGGCGACTCAATATTGACATCCACAGAAAGTGATGATTCATGATATGCATTATATAACTCACACCGATTATTGGACCAGTTCCTCCCAAGTTTCTGGATTATATAATCTTTGTCCCTTTCATCATTTACTTGAAGTTTTTGCTTCAAAAAAGAAAACATAATAGATTAAAGGTTAGTCAATGAAGACAAAACATTAAACTCCATTTTTCAGTTAACTATATTTCATACCTTTATTGTATTGTTCCAGACGTGTTCCTTGTATGTATTTGGAACCTTATGCCAATTCTAAAAAACAATAGGAAAATTTACAAAATTACTTGCAATAAATCCTAGAAATCCTCCCAAAAGACCTCCTGAAGCTCCAACTGGTTGGTGATCATCGCTCCACTCCAAGATAACCTTATTTCCAGCAGGAAGTACAAACACGTCTTGGACCTTCAGTCTTGATTCCTTGACAACTCCTTCCTCATCTAACATATGAAGTCATAAAAAATAATTATTATCCACAATATTAATCAATCAGACCAATTAAACGAAAGTTTTAATACATACCAATCACATTAACTGTCCAATACTTAGGGGGCTTTCTCCTAGAAGTGGTTGGGGATTTTGAGACTCAACCGGAGTTTGTGAGATACTTTGCCCTTCAGAGTTATTGGACGATGCAGTTTGATCATCAGACTGATTGGATGGGTTAGTTTGGATCTAAGGCTGAGTGGATTGTTCAATATGAATTACATGCTCATTACGAAGTGACTCGTTGGATCCATTCTGATGAGAAGAGCTACCATTAACTTGACTTTGAGTTGGCATAGCCCGACTCTTAGGAGGATACCTCTTTCTTTTAGGCATACTTGCAAAACCAGTAACTAGATGATATTGAATGATGTAATAAGAAGGGCCACAACCTATGAAATATGTACTTTACAGCTAGGAAAAAATCACCAAACATCTGACAATAAACTCAAGAACAATAAAATAATAAAATCTAAAGAGTGTCCAAAGTAACTGTTCTATTTTAAGTGATAGAGAAAACATCCATCCGTTTGAGAGAATAAGTGTTCTACAGAATATGAACACTTTTTAATTATTTTCGTTAGCAGTAGAAGTCGGAAGGTCATCATCTGTAGTTTGTCTTGCCAATTGTAGTTGTACAACATGTGGAAAACTTTCTTCCAAGTTTTGTGATGGGTATGCCTCATATGAGATAAAAACCCATTCGCCTTCTTCAACCATTTCGTATAAGTCTCTTGGCTTTAAATGAATCGGTATGCTCTAGCCTTTTTCCTTTTCATCCTCAACATAAAAAATCATTTGAGCTTCAGAAGCTTTAATGTAGGGCTCATCATCTTCATGTTCACCAGTATGTATCAGTCTTGTAAAGTTAACGGATGTAAAACCCAGCTTATCTGTCTTCATGCCTCTAGGATTGGTGGTATTAGCCCATTCACATTTAAACAAGAGAACTGTGAACAATATGTTGTAGCAAAGTTTGATGATGTCTACCAATTTACCATAATATGGTACCCCTCCAAACCTCATTTGAGAGTCGTTGTTGCTTGAGTAGGTCCTTGTTCCAAAAGAACCAAACACTCCACTATTATGAGTTTTTAACCCTTTATCTCGTGCCAATGTTCGAAACTTATATTCATTGACATTATATGGAGTGAACCTTCTAGCTTGGTGAACTGGACCTTGAGAAAGACAGAGGAGAATAGCTTTATCTGATTCACTAAGATTATCCAGATCGCTGAGAATCTAGCATAGAAATTTTTTTTGGTGTTAGTAACACGTATATTAACAAAATAAATGCAGTATATATAAATCAAGGGATCTTTTTCTCACGCGATTAAGGAACCATCCAACGAAATCTCTATGAATCTTCTTGTCTATCTCAGAATTACTCCTTGTACGGCTCCTTAATTGCCACCGCACGATATCTCTAAATTCTCTATATATTATATATGTAAAGGATATTAGATAAGAATTCCAAAAATGAAATTGAGTATATAATAAAAGCATCAAAATTACTCACTGGAGATATCGATCAACTGCAGGGCAATTGGTTAGCACATGTCTATGAGCTTGCAGCTTCTCGATTGAGTTAAGTCTAAAATAATCAAAACTATTAGCAGGTTTTCCTGCTATAGAAAACAAATCAGCTACTCGTGAATTAAGTTGTATATCATTAGGTGCATCAATAGAAAACAAATCAGCTACTCATGAATTAAGTTGTATATCATTAGGTGCATCATCGACACATCGAGGACGATTCCTTATTGTCTGAAATTATCTGATCCACAGAATGTGAACTTTGATATCTGTAAAGTTTTAGCACCAGTCCATCATGTTAGTGTTTATGTTGAGGAACAGTTCCTGATGCAGTAGCATTTCCAGCTTGAGGATTAGGAGCAACACTTGTTCCCCTGTCTCTATGCTAGCATTTCTAGTTTTGGTTTGAGGAACAGTTCCTTGTGATATACTTTTCACTGATTCACCTGACACAGATCGCAATTGTCTAGGAACAGGTTCACCATGCCTCAACATTCCAATTTCTTCATCCTCCTGTACCTGTTCTTGAGATGGATTGTCAGATTCATCAAACCTAACATGCATGCTTTCTTCTCTTTTCATAGTTTTCTTATTAAATACTCTATATGACTTGCTATTTAATGAATAATCAACAAAGACTCCCTCATCACTTCTAGGATCAAATATTCCTAACGCATCCTTTTCATTATTCTGAATGAAACATTTGCAACCAAACACCCTAAGATGTGCAATATTAGGTTTTCTTCCTTTAAGTATACTCGGGGTTAGACAAACATCGTTGGCAAGGCGGTCGCATATTAGCACCTAGCATCCCCACGGCTGACGATTTTCGTAAGAAGTTAGGGATGGTAGCAAATGTTGACGTGGGATTTTTACAACAAAATAAGATCCCCTTTTCCTATTTTTATACTCGGTATGGACATTTCAGTGCGTATGATAGTCGTAAGAAAAAGTTTAAGTCCTATGGTGATTGGAGGCGGGCTAGACCACTTGCATTTGCTATTAGTTTCTTGGGAGTGATGGTTTTCCCCGAGAGTTCAAGTCACGACATATGTTCAAGACTTGTCATGGTTGCCGATGCAGTGTTCAACGGGATTGATGGTTAACGTTATACCATAGTTCCTATGATAGTAGCAGACATTTATCGAGCTCTGAGGTGTTGCAAAAGAGGAGAGAGGCACTTCCAAAGGTGTAACCTTTTACTATAAGCATGGTTCAAAGAACATTTAGGGAAAGCGAGAGGTGCACAAGCATTGTCCAACTGGTTGCAACTACTTGATTGGGGAACGGTATGGGGTTCCAAAATTCAAACAGCCAAGTAGCACAGAGAAGTGGGTAAAATTGTTCGAAGACATAACGGAGGACTCAATCTAGTGGATGTTCACTTGGTTTCCTTCATCAGATTTCATCATTAGCTTTGAGAAGGCATCCTTTGTAATACTTATGGGGTTAAGAGGCCTTCAACTCTATCAATCGCTAAGGGTAATGAGGCAAGCAGGGAGGAAACAAATCATACCATTGGTACCGAACACGAAAGATTATCAGTTTGACTACATTGAAGATATTGTTCCACGGGTCAAAAGCATTAGGAAGTCATGGGAAGGAAGACAAGTCATGGAAGAAGCATCTCTAGCACCTGATAGATATAACGCTAGATGCGAACCAAACTGCAAAAGTTGGTTGCGCTGTAGTGTGAAGGGAAATGTGGTAGTAGGGCTGAGTCGTAGGAACAACGTAAGAGATCGTGAAGCGGAGGCTCAAATTCGGTATCAAGAGTTTATGCTGAAGGCTGTCAAGATGGATAAGGAAAACAAAGAAGAGATCGAAGTATGGAAGAAGCGTACATTAGAACTAGAAGGAAAGATAGAGGCATTAGAAACAAAGCTTGAGCAATGGAATTCAGAGTGCGCAAAGGTAGGCATCTTCCACTTGGTAGCAGCCAAAGGATACTTAGTCAAGGCTATGGAAGAAATCAAGGAGATTCGAAGAGAAGCAAAGAGAGCTAAGATGGAAAAGGAGTGTGCTGCCTAGTCAAAAGTGTCATTTCCATTCCTTCTTTTGTATTTTTACATTTCCAAATCATTATCATGTACTGATTTTAGGGAATTAATGAGAATAATTGGCTACAAAATACGTATTTATTCTTTTTGCAAAATGACAAACCTAGGAAGGCTATACGTCCTTGGCACGTAATAGTCCATTAGTAAACCTACGCCAAATGTCAAAAAAGGGGGGGTTTTAACCTGAAAAGTGACAAGTTTCATCTCTGCATTGATTCGAAGAAACGTTTGCACAAAACATTGATTGTTTGTTTAAATATGATCAAAACTATAAGAATGCTTTGGTCTTTACCTTTTCTTGTTTTGTTTTCAGACTATGGCTGCGAAAGGTACTCTCCAATTGGAGATCGTTTCCCGACCTCCCCACTTGATCAGATTTTGGTGGGAAGATTTGGCCATTGTCAGCAAAGCCCATGTTCAAAAGATGTTGGGGGAGTTGATAGCTCTAAAAAACTACACTGTCGTGACTGGTTTGGTTGAAGCTGCTACCCATTTTTGGGACTACAAAAGGGATGTGTTTCATTTCAATGGTTTCGAGTTGGCACCGATGTTGGAAGAATTTGGAGGACTGGCGGGGTTAGAGCCTGGACCCGAGACCATGATTTATCCTCGAGAGGTGGAGCCTAAGGAGTTCATTGAACTGTTGGGAGCTCCTTATGATCCATATGCCGAGGGGGTGATCGATGGGAAGGTCACGTTGGAATACCTGCACTCTAGGTTTTGAGATCCGACACTTAGACACGAATGGAATTGGGCATGGGAGATTCAAGATTGGGAGTGAACTGAATCCAATGCTTTCATCATTGCTTTTCTTGGAAGCATGATTTTTCTTGA
Organism: Petunia axillaris subsp. axillaris; assembly: GCA_029990575.1. NCBI lineage: Eukaryota > Viridiplantae > Streptophyta > Magnoliopsida > Solanales > Solanaceae > Petunia > Petunia axillaris. The sequence continues at coordinate 12,020,924 of JARKNS010000007.1, forward strand.
GAAAGGAGGCAAAGTTGACATAAGGCTAGGGAGAGTAGTATGGGGTTGCGCAAAGGTGCCTTCAAGCGTCAAGTGAGTTTGGTTCCAATGATTTTGGGGGAAGTTTATAGGGCTTTGACTAAATGTAGGAGAGGAGGAGATTTTTTCGAAGGTTGCAACTTGTTACTGGAAATTTAGTTGATAGAGCACTTGCACAGCGTCCCTATCAGTCCGGTGGCACCAAAACCCTCTTGGCAAGGAGGGATCCGCTCACATAGCACCCGTATGGCTGGAACAGTGGCATGGGAATACCTCGCAAACATGGAAGGTTGGTATACCAAGCTCGGGGAACTGCAAGAGGTGCAATGGGTGATTGAAAATTGTGCTGGCTTCGTTGTCTCCATACAAGGTCAAGACATCACTTTCTTGACATTGATTGGATTCCGAGGAACTCATCACTATGTTCCTCTAAGGATCCTTCAGCATGTGGGCATGACACAAAAAACTCCGCAGTTAACTGAAGGAAGAAGTTTCAATGTTTACATAAAAGACATTGAGCATCCGATGGTCCTCACCATACTGACAATGTGGGAGAAAAGGCTTACTATGCAGTTTTGTCGTGGTCGTGACAGTAAGATGAACCCCACAGCTACCCTGACCTACCCTTAGTGGCTTGACGAAGACAAGGCAAAGTATCGATCTAAGACTACGCTTAAAAAGAAGGCCAAGGCTCCAAATGCTGCTGAAAAATACAAGAAGCTAAAGCAAGAGTTTAACCAAAGACAGAAGGAGTTCAGCGTGACGCAAGAAAGAGAAATGAGAAGACAATATAAAGATAAGATCAAAGGGGACGAAATCAAGTATTGGACCAGCAAGGTCATGACTGCAAGGCAAGCTGCTGGTAATTTGCAAGATTTGCTCAAGGGATGGGGAGAACACTTAAAGTCAGTACCGCTGGAAGAGAAGGAAGCAAGAGGATTGGAAATTTGCGAGTTCTTAGTAAAGGCTCTGGGTGACATGGAGCATGGGAAAGACTTGTTGGAAACATTCGCTGATACTCCGCTCATTAATCTGGTTCACAAACCCAAGGAGGAAGCCAAAGAGGATAAGGAAAAGGAAGACGCTGGAGCTGATGTTTGAACCTGAAGTCCTTTTTGCTTGGCGCCTAGTCTATTCGTGTCGAGTCGAGTCGTCTTGTCCTTTCTTTATTGTCATTTTTGTCTTTATCGAGTCATTAGTGGTTGTAATAAAGCCAAGCAAACTAAATAAAATTTCGTCATTTTTGTGTTTTAGATTGGTAATGATCATGTTTATTCAAACGAAATGATGTGTTTGGTGCACACGTTTACTTCGAATCCACGATAGGCCCACCTCTGGTACAAAAGAGGTCCCATGCATGATAGGACGCGATTTTTATTTAAGCTAACGTATTCTCACATTTTATCTTCTTGTTTTGATATGTCAGTTCCTAAGTCCCCTAAAGTTTGGTTTAAGCATTATGGCCGCCGCAATATCAGTTGAGGTCCAAAGGATCGATCCCAACACCTCCCCCTTTACCTACAAGGACAAGGACGAGACGAAGTATCATAGCTGAGTTCGACAGGGTTGGCACTCCTGAGAAACAAAGCATGCCGCTTATGAAAACTACACTAAGCTGGAGTAGAGGTTGCTCAAATTAGAAAGTAGGATTCCTCTAACCCATACTGATGAGATCATTAAACCAAACCAAACTGCTCGCCCTCACGGAAAAAATCCGCTTTACCCCGAAAGAGACCTTCCTTACCCTGCCCACACCGCACCACCAAAAGTACCACAAAAAAACATACCCGCCTTCACTGTTGAAACCAAAACCATGGCATTACCCACCAAAGACCATGAAATGTATGCCTGGACTAAGGAAGAACCAGACAGCACCAAAGAATAAGTCCAATGGCTGATTGAGAAGTTCAAACAACTCCAAGGTGCCAAGAGAACCCGAGGGTTCACTTATGAGGATCTATGGTTGTATCCTGACTTGAAGCTACCCGAAGGCTACAAAACACTCAAATTCAACATATTCGATTATAGTGGAGACCCAATGGCTCACTTAAAGATCTTACTGTGACAAGCTGATTAGGGTTGGGCAAGACGAAAAGATTTGCATGCAGCTGCTAAACCGCAGTCTAACTGGAGATGCACTGTATGGTACTCTAAGCAACAAACCAAGAAGTGGACAAGCTGGGAAGCAATGGCTGGGGATTTCGTTGACAGTTTTGGGTATAACACTGACGCTATGCCCGATCGGTTTTACTTAGAGAAGTTGAAGAAGAAGCCCACTGAGACTTTTAGAGAGCTTGCAACCAGATGGAGGCCTGAAGCCACCAAAGTCCAACCTCCTATGAAAGATGCTGAGATAGTTGCAACTTTCATTCGCATACAAGAAGATGTCTGTTTTGACAAGATACTGAATTAACAAGGCAAGAAGTTCGGAGAATTGATCAAGATTGGCGATATGGTCGAAGATGGACTCAAGTCTGGAAGGATTGTTAGCGTGGCTGCATTACAAGCCGCTAACAAAGCTCTACAAGCTGGCAGCACTACCACCTCAAGAAAGTAGAAGGACGATGCGGCCGCATCACTTGACCACTCCCCTACTCACAACCATTACTAGCAAACACCTCATCCCTCCTACCCATATACACCAACCACACCAACCTACCCAGTCTATAACACCCAGCCTATGTACCAAAAACCACCACCGCAAAAACCGACATACCCACAAAGTCCCAATTACCGAAACACCAACACTTACTCACAAAGGCCTCACGCCAACGATAATCTAAGACCCAAAAGAAACTACACCCCACTGGCTGATTCTCGCGCCCAGTTGTTCGAGAGACTCAAAGAAATTGGTCATATACAACCTGTGCCATTCAAAATGCCTGATAGAATGACACCTTACTTTGACCAAACTAAAACCTGTGCCTATCACTCTGGAGGGCCTGGTCATGATAGTGGGAAGTGCTATGCTTTAAGAGACAAAATACAAGATCTGATCAACCAAAAGATGATACACTTGAAGACTCCGAATGTGCACAGCAACCCTTTGCCTAATCATGGAGACGGTAGGGTGAACCTGATTGAGGTGGATGAGGAATGCAATTTAGAAGGGACTATTGTTAAGGCGAAAGAAAACACACCAGCAACCGCTTCAGTTGCTTAAGCCGCCACAGCGCCGGAGCCCATTGAGGTAGAGGTAGCTCCTAAATTCTATGTCGGTGTGATTCCACCATACAACGACAAGGCAGTGCCGTGGGACTATGAAAGGGAGAGGAAGAACAAGTTTGTAGTTGAGACCGTTGCCACGCAAGGAATGACTAGGAGTGGGAGGATTTACACTCCCGAGCATCTAGTTCAAGAGAGGCGAGGCATTAGCGAGGAAGAGTCCGAGGGACTGTGGAAGAAAGTACAAGCAAAGGAGTACTCCATAGTTGAGCATTTGGGCAAAAATCCAGCACAAATCTCTTTCTTGGCTTTGCTCCTCAAATCGGAGAGTCACCGAAGTGCTTTGATGAAGGTGTTGGACGAAGCACATGTTCTAGTGGACACTTCAGTTGAGAATCTGGTTAGCATGGTTGGACAAGTCATGGAGGCCAACCGAATTGCTTTTCACGGAGATGAGCTACCACCAGAAGGGTTGAATCACAACAAGGCTTTGCACGTCACTGTCAAATGCAAGGATTGGTTCGTGGGAAGAGTCCTAATCAACGGAGGTTCTGGCCTAAACATATGCCCGTTCATCACTCTGAAAAGAATGGGCATTGTCCAAAGCAAGATAAGGGAAAGCGATATGAAGGTGAAGGCATTTGATGGGTCACAAATAAGCACCATTAGGAAGATTGACTTGACTATCATGGTTGGTCCTATGGAGTTCATTGCTGAGTTCCACGTCATGGACATCTTTGCTTCCTTCAATCTGCTACTGGGGAGGCCCTGGATCCATATGGCCGGTGCAGTGCCATCTACATTGCATCAAACCGTGAAGTTCGAATGGGACCACAAAGAAGTAGTAGTTTTTGGCGAGGGGAACAATTCTATCTACAACGAGCAAACCATACTAGCAATCGAAGGAAATACTCCTGATGGGCACACGTTCTATACTGTAGAACTAGTGGGAGCACTACAAGGCACTCGAGGAGGACGTCGCAACAATTACAATTCAAGTTGGAATCCTGCAAACACGGTCCAAGGAGGTTACACTTCACATTTTGCTCCCAAGTTGGTCAACACACCGCCTGGGGTTGAAGAAAGAAAGAGGAACTTTTACAGTGCTTATTGGGATAGCCGAGGCAAAGACTACGAAGGAAGGGACTTGGTCTCAGAGCTAGTCACGTCTGACTGAGGAGTGCCATCATGATAATTTCGTGAAACCCTACCAGTTAAGACCGAGAAGCGGCCGATGTACTCACCCAGTGCTCGCCCCAATTGGAAACGCATCTCTGAAGAAACGAAAGGGAAGCAAGTGTGGATACCCAAAGCACTAGAACCTATGGAGGTAGTGATTGAAGAGCCATACATACTTCCACAACCTGCAAAGTGGCCTGGAGACTGGGTTATAGGCATCATGATCAAGCAAGGCTATGAACTGGGCAAAGGTTTGGGCAAGAACATGGATGGGATGGTCAAGAAAATCAGAATTTTGATGAGGCCCGACAATGAGAAGGCTGGCATAGGGTACATTGTGACCTATGAAAAGAGCATGGAAGAAGCGTCATTGGATTTCAAGTTCTATAAGAAAAGCACCAAGGCTCTCTTGCATATATTCGTCTCATCTGGATACTTTGATGGTCGAAAAGGGGAGGTGTCCACAGCACAAGGAGTGGAGCCGAAGGTAGCTGATGCTGAAGAGGATCTACTGGCAGGAATGCAAAATCTATTCATAGCTGATGAAGATTGTTGTGTAGTCCTGGAAGAACATGTTGAACCTCCTAGACTGACAAAGGCTAGATCTAGAGCGGCATTGAACACCTGGACCAGCAACCGGGCCCGAGCTTACCATGGACCTTGGTAGAGCTGAGGGGATAAAATTTATTTCTTATGCTTTCTAAAATAAAACCCGACCCTGAGTCGTGCAGTTTGCATTTCTCTTTTCTATTGCACATGTCTCCCTACAAACTTTGTTTTGCAAGGATTCATAAATAAAACATCGCACCATTTCCTGTTTAATTTTTTCTTTTTGCTTTAATCTTCTAATTTTGCAGTATTTAATTTTTCAGAACTCGTAATAATAAACCCATTGAGTCCACAATCGCAACGTGTAATGAAACAATGAAACTTGGAGAAGCTAGAGCTGATTATGATGATTTTGATGAGACTATGCAAGAAGAGTTTGAATGATTTGAAAACAAACCTAAGCCAAACCATGAGGAGACTGAAGAAATCAACTTAGGAGATAAGGAATTTGTGAAGGAAACAAGGATCAGTGTACGCCTCAATGCCGAGGACAAACAGCGATACACTAAGTTTCTTAAAAAATATGAGGACGTATTCGCTTGGTCGTACGATGACATGACTGGCATAAGCACGGATGTGGTAGCCCACAAACTACCTATCAATCCAAGCTTTCCACTAGTCAATCAAAAGGCCCGTAACATTCAAGTCATCGGTTCTGTTGAAAATTTGGGAAGAAGTAACTAAGCAGCTCAATGCGGAGATTCTGAAAACAGTCGAGTATCCGACTTGGTTGGCCAAAATTGTTCCAGTGCCGAAGAAAGATGAGAAACTCCGAGTTTGTGTGGACTACAGAGATCTGAATAGAGCAAGTCCAAAGGATAATTTTTCACTACCAAATATACATATCCTAATTGACAATTGTGCAAAGCATGAACTACAATCCTTCGTAGACTGTTTCGCCGGTCATCATAAAGTGCTCATGGATGAAGAGGATGTTGAGAAGACAACTTTCACCACTTCTTGGGGGACTTACTGCTACAAGGTCATGCCATTTGGGTTAAGGAATGCTGGGGCCACTTACATGAGGGCTATGACAACTATGTTCCATGACTTAATGCACAAAGACATTGAAGTCTATATAGACGACGTGATCATCAAATCAAAGAAGAGTTCAGAGCATCTTGACAACTTGCGTAAGTTCTTCAACCGCTTGCGAAAGTACAATCTGAAGTTGAATCCAGCAAAGTGTGCTTTTGGTGTTCCGGCAGGGAAGCTCTTGGGTTTCATCGTCAGTAGAAGGGGCAACGAGTTGGATCCTTCCAAGATCAAAGCCATTAAAGAATTGCTCCCCCCAAGAAGCAAGAAAGAGGCTATGAGCTTCCTAGGAAGGCTCAACTACATCAAGTGTTTCATAGCACAATTCACCGTCATCTGTGAGCCAATCATCGAGTTGCTGAAGAATGACGCGGCGATCCAGTGGACAGTGGATTGCCAAAAACAATTTGATCAGATCAAGGATTACTTGTCGTGCCCACTCGTGCTTGATCCATCTGAGCCTGGGCGACATTTGATCTTGTATCTGTTCGTGGTGGACTCAGCCTTTGGTTGTGTATTGGGACAACATGATTCGACTAGGAGGAAGGATTAAGCCATATACTATCTAAGCAAGACGTTCACTCCTTATGAAGACAAATACACATTACTGGAGCGCACGTTTTGTGCACTGACATGGATAGCACAAAAGTTGAGACACTACTTGACATCCTACTCAACGTTGCTGATATCAAGGATGGACCCTCTTAAGTACATTTTCCAGAAACCAATGCCTACTGGAAAGCTGGCTAAATGACAAATGTTTCTTAGCGAGTTCGACATCACTTTTATCACCCAAAAGACGGTAAAATCTCAAGCTTTGGCTGATCATATGGCCGAGAACCCGGTGGGAGATGACTGTGAACCTTTGCACATATACTTCCCTGATGAATAAGTCATGTTCGTAGGAGAAGAAATCACCGAAGAATATGATGGTTAGAGGCTATTCTTTGATGGGGCGGTCAATTTCAAAGGAGTTGGCATTGGAGCGGTATTAGTTTTCGAGACTTGACAATACTATCCTGTCACGGCCAAACTAAGGTTCCCTTGCACCAACAACATGGTGGAGTATGAGGCCTCCATCTTGGGTCGTAGATTGGCAGTAGATATGAACATACAAGAGTTGCTGGCAATTGGAGATTCTGACTTACTGATTCATCAAGTTCGAGGAGAATGGACAGCAATGAATCTGAAGATATTACCATACCTGGAGTGCATAAAGTAGTTGAAGCAAAGTTTCACCAAGATAGAATTCCGGCACGTACCTAGACTGCAAAATGAGTTCGTAGATGCTTTGGCTGCCATATCTGCTATGATCAAGCATCCTGCCAAGAATTACATTAATCCAATACCTGTAACAGTGAGGAGGCAACCAGCATACTGCTACCACATGGAAGAAGAATCAGACAGACAACCTTGGTTCTACGACATCAGAGGGTTTCTCAAAGAAGGTAGTTACCCAAAGGATGCAGCAAGTCTCCAAAAAAAGACACTGAGGAGATTATCAAATTGTTTCTTTCTAAATGGAGAGGTTTTGTACAAAAGGATACCCGATCTGGGTTGATTGAGATGCGTGGACGCAAAAGAAGCATCTAAATTATTAGAAGAGGTACACTCTGGGGCATGTGACCCTCATATGAATGGTTTCGTACTTGCAAAGAAGATCTTGAGGGCTGGTTATTTCTGGATGACAATGGAGCATGATTGTATAAAGCACGCGAGGAAATGCCATAAATGCCAAGTTCATGGGGATATGATCCGAATGCCTCCCAACGAGCTGAACATTATGGGATTGCCTTGGCCTTTTGCCGCCTGGGGGATGGATGTCATAGGAGCCATCGAGCCAACCGCTTCCAATGGGCATCGCTTTATACTGGTAGTCATTGACTATTTTACCAAATGGGTGGAGGCTGTATCGTACAAGTCAGTAGCAAAGAAGGTGGTGTCGAACTTCGTCCGTGATAAGATGATCTGCCGATTTGGTATCCGTGAATCCATCATCACTGACAATGGGTCCAACCTCATCAGTGATCTAATGAAAGCAACCTGCGAGATTTTTAAGATCAAGCATCGCAACACCACTGCATGCAGACCTCAGATGAACGGTGCGGTCGAGGCGGCCAATAAAAACATCAAAAGGATAATGTGCAAAATGACAGGGGTTTCGAAGAAATGGCATGAGAATCTACCAGATGCCCTGTTAGGGTGCTGCACCACAATGAGAACATCAACAGGGGCTACTCCTTATTTGTTGGTGTATGGCACCGAAGCAGTGATACCCGCGGAGGTTGAGATACCATCTTTGAGAATAATCCAAGAGACGCAAGACGCTGAATGGATCAAAGGGAGTATAGAGCAGTTGGCCCTCATCGACGGCAAGGAATTGAATGCAATATGTCATGGGCAATTATATCAGAGAAGGATGGCCAAAGAATTCATCAATAAAGTTCGAGAGAGGTCCTATGAACCCGGACAACTAGTACTGAAGAAGATATTTCCAAATCAAGAAGACGCAAAAGGCAAGTTTGCACCAAATTGGCAAGGACCGTACATGGTTCACCGAGTTCTGAATGGAGGAACATTGATACTGGCAGAGATGGATTGAGAAGTCTGGCCAAAACGAATTAACTCAGACGCTGTCAAGAGATATTATGTATAGGGATTCGTATTGATTAGGGACACCCCCATTTTTTGCAGTACGTTATGTAATCTGTTTTGCAGTACGTTATGTAATCTAAACGACGCCACGACCAGATTCCCCAAGTGGGATACGTAGGCAACCTATTCAAGGTTCGGTCGCATAAATACAAAAATTTCATTTTTCCCACAAAGCAAACACTGGGCAGAATTTTTGAGGAACTCTCAAAAATTCCTAAGAGAAAGACATAGTTGACACTGGGGCAAAAATTTTTGAGGACCTCTCAAAAATGGTCCTCAAAAATTTCAAAATGCAAACTGGGGAAGAATTTTGAGGGCGTCCTCAAAATTCATTTGGAACAGCATGAAGGACGACCACCGTGGCTTTACACAATACGACTTGTGACTCAATGGGATAAAATATTTTGTTACAATTCCTTTTCTTACAAAACTTTATTCCATTATTTTTCAAAATTATTTGGACTATACTCTATTTTATACATATTCCTATCAGCTCAGCCAAGATCCTGACGCTCGTGGACAGCGAACGCGAAACAAGCCAAGAATGCAGAAACCTAACCCCCCGTACAACTCACCAATATTTCTTTGGATGCAGGCACGAGAGATACCTAAATCAACAATGCACAACAAAGATAATCTTCGGCAAAGGTTTGTCATTTTAAATTAGGTGAGGGCACGCAACCCGAGGCATCGATTGAGGGTACACAATCCGATATCGATTTGTCAATTTAAATTAGCTGAGGGCATGCAACCCGAGGCGTCGATTGAGGGTACACAGCTCGATATCGATCTATCATTTTAAATTAGCTGAGGGTACACAACCCAAGGCGTCGATTGAGAGTACACAGCCCAATATCGATTTGTCATTTTAAATTAACTGAGGGCACAAAACCCAAAGCATCGATTGAGGGTACACAGCCCGATATCGATTTGTCATTTTAAATTAGCCGAGGGCACACAACCCGAAGCGTCGATTGAGGGTACACAGCCAGATATCGATTTGTCATTTTATATTAGCTGAGGGAACACAACCCGAAGTTTCGATTGAGTGTACGCAGCCCAATATCGATTTTTCATTTTAAATTAGCTGAGGGCACACAACCCGAAGCGTCGATTGAGGGTACGCAGCCCGATATCGATTTGTCATATTAAATTATCTAAGGGCACACAACCCGAGGCGTCGATTGAGGGTACACAGCCCGATATCGATTTGTCATTTTAAATTAGCTGAGGGCACACAACCCGAGGCGTCGATTGAGGGTACACAACCCGATATTGATTTGTTATTTTAAATTAGCTGAGGGCATACAAGCCGAGGCGTTTATTGAGGGTACACAGTTCGATATCGATTTGTCTTTTTAAATTAACTGAGGGCACAAAACTTGAGGCGTCGATTGAGGGTACACATCCCGATATCGATTTGTCATTTTAAATTAGCTGAGGGCACCCAACCCGAAGTGTTGATTGAGGTTACACAGCCTGATATCGATTTGCACTTTACATTAGCTGAGGGCACACAACATGAAGCGTTGATTGAGGGTACACAGCCCGATATCGATTTGCATTTCTATTTTTCTTTACGGAGAGTACACAGCCCGATGCACCGACAGAGGGCATACAACCCAATGTCGAATCTAACACTTGACAGCAAAAAGACACGCAATTACAGCATAGCAGAGACAATCTCATATTGCAATAATCCTTTAATGACAATCCAGCCTAGTGGGAAGGTACATTTTATACATATATGCACATTATATTGCAAACACATTTTCATCGCAGGAGACACACCCCAAGCAAAGCAAATATCTCAGCCTAATGCCCTACATCCTTTTAAGTCTTAGGCTCCTCTATAGCCATGACAAAATTTTCCGCACTGTCAACATCTTTGCCCGAAGACTCTTTAATCATCCTCGGGCAAAGAGGGGCAGCTGTTGACACCCAATTTTGTCCCTCATATTTTCAAAATAAACCGTTCTTGAATTTTACATGCACTTGTGTATCCATTCTTACCTTGTCTATTATCTTCAAATTACCTTCTCATAATATCCTGGCAATTAAGGCCATATTCAAAAGCATTGTTTGAAACCATAGTTATTTGGCAATTTTCTACAATTACTCCTATTTTTGACGAAACCTTCAAAATTGTTTCATGCCTCAAAATTATAATTTTTAGGCATTTTAGCCTTCCTAACATTTTAAAATTAATTTCCTAATTTTCCTATAATTTCCATATCATTTTGAATCCATTTTATACCATTTATACCTATTTTATACTCATTTATATAATGTTTATACATATATACACGCATATATACACAAGGCATACACATCAGCCTATTTTTTACATGTCATACCTACGTGGATCGATCCTGATCGTCCACGTAGGTGATCCAACGGTCCAAATTAATTTCCATTGTTTCTACACCCCAAAACCCCCAAAATATTTCCCATTTTTCCCACACCCCTGTCCCGGACTCTCTCTCTCCCCCTTTTTGGCGATTTCAATCGCCACCGCTGTCGATGGCCATTCCGGCAAAATCAACCGGTGAAAATTGGGGAAACTGGTATAATTGGATTTCTCTCGTCGTCCGCAACACAACCCATCGACATTCAATGGGGTTTGGACGAAGGATAGCTTAACCCTAAGTCACTACTGTGAAAGGCCGATTCCGGCCAACTCCGCCGGCGAAATTGAGAACAAATGGTACCATTGTGTTATCCTCATCGTCCGCTACAAAATCTTGGTGCTATTTGGGGTGTTTCGACGGAGGTCAAATTTGACCTCTCGTCGACGTGAGTTTTTGTCATCGGAGAAAGGTATGCCGGTGACTGTCCTTACTAAAATTATTTGACAGCCGTGTGAGAAAAGTGGTAAAAACCCTATGCATGACCTGAATCGGGTCAATTTGAACCCGATTCCAATACCTAAATGAGTAATCTCCCTTCTTCTCTTTAACATTTTAGATTCGTGAAATTCATGCATATACTTGCCTATATTGTCTGTGTATCAACGTGAGTATGTGATTACTTGCCATTTTAATTAGTTAAAATCCATAAGTTACTATTCTTGATTATCTCACTGATTAAAGTTAACTGTTTCTTCGAAACCTCACATGACTGTGTAAATATGCTTATCATTTAGGCCTTAGGCCATCTCTGTTAATTCTTAATAAAAATCAAGGGCAATGCCTAAACTGTTTATGCTCATTCTTCTTTGAATTCAACTTACTACTCTGTCAAAGAGCATGATTTCTGTGATTAAATATTTAAGATTGGAATGACAATTTGATTGGCATAATAAAAGGGTCATGCTAGAATTGATTTGAAATCCTGGATTAAATATTTTGAATAGGAGATAACTCTAGCTAATTTAATGAATCTGTGGAAATTTGAGAAGATGATCATGATATTTTCAGGCTAAGAATATACTTCCTTGACTGATTTTTGAACCTAGACCTCTTTGTAATCAAAGACAGGAATCCCAGGGATTGGGGAGGTTCAATTTACCTTAATTTGAGATTTTTTTGATTGGTCTATATATGGGAAAGATACTAGACTGATTTCCCTAACTTTCGAATGAATATTTCTTTGCCTTCTTTGTTTATTTTACCCGTTAGAATCAGCACTCCCTCACATCTATTTAAACTGACTTCTTTTCAACCTAGAGGGACAAGTTTCTGAGCACTAAAAAAATCAGAGACAACACTAGCACACTTAGTAAAATTCTGCATAGCTCTTTCCCTTCAGTTTTCTGGACTAACTGGGAGTCATCACTGTCGGTGCTGATCCTGCTCTTCTTTTGCTGTCTATATTCACTTTAATTCCACAAGCTTTTAAAAGGTAATCTCTCAGCCACTCCTATTTGTTTGCAACTATGTATGTCTGCATGTGCTTATCCTATTTCTGTCTCTTTTAAACTACCTGCCTACTTGGTCTTGTTTTGGGTTCTAGGTGCACTGGTCATCTTAAAGGAACTTAGGCCTTTTTGAAACCTTACCTATGTTTGCTAATGGGGGTGAAATCTAAACAAGTGAGACTGTTGCTCCAAATCTAACTAACTAGGACACCTCTGTGTGTGTATGTATGTTCTCTTAATATGATCTTTCCCCATTCCCTGTTCCTTTAGATCACCGGTATGACTTACCTATGCTCTGAACCTCTGTGAAGCACAACAAAAGGTGCACTTGACTGCACTTACTTCTGGCAGACCTCTCTTTTGCCCAGGTCTTTCCCCTTCCCCTTTCCCTTGTCGATTTTCTATTTGCAGGTTATTTAGAATGCCTTAATTGACCAAGCTATGGCCTGGTACTCCTTGAGGCTTGAGAGAGTCAGGATTTGGACTTTTTTTTTTAAGTTGATTCCAGGACTGTGGTGATTTGGAACTCTAGGAGAACTAGACAACTTTGAACTTGTGGCTTGTGTCCTTTACCTTAGAAACTGCCCCAAACTTGCATATTTCCTAAGTACCCTGTCTGTATCTTCTTAAAACAGGGGTGCAAACCATGAGGTTGTGCCAAACTGGCTACCCAGGGGCCATTTTCTTACTCTCTTCATCCCTGTATGCATTGCATCATGCTTAAATAATAGACTAAAAATAGTTCTGAGTTATTTCTTTGTGAAAACTGATGGCATGATTTAATTGCCACTTTTCTTGAAGATCTGTACACTTTAGGAGTTCAAAAGCATGATTAGTTAGTGTTACTAGCTAAATTTTTGGTAAACGGGAACTATATGTGTTCTACTTATTAAAATTTGACCTTTTTGTTAAGAAGCAGGCCTTTTTATGTGTTTTACGCAAGCAGTCCAGGCCCATAATGTTTCCAGCCTCAGGCCTTTTCATGTGTTTAAAATTGTTTCTATTTTTACGCAAATAGTCCAGGCCTAGTAAACCTTTCAAAGATTGCCTGTATACGTATATAAAATGTTTTTGATACTCAAACACTCTTATACACTAATCTAATAGTGTATGAGGGTGTATAAATTTCTTGGGGTCACTTGTACACTTTAAAATGATTTTTCTAAAGATACAACTATTGCTTAGGACATATTATTGCATGCTTATATCTATATAAGTACTACTATGTGCAATAGCCTTTATTTTCTCTTGTGTGCTTTTGTGAACTCATATTTTGAAATGAGCCCCTTTTCCTATAAATATTTCCAAAAATTTACCCCTACATAAAAAAGGCCATTAAGGTTAGGGCTCGACAATTAATGACGAGTCACACCGACCCTAAATGAGCCGACATTTTATTTTAAAACAAACCCCTTTTTGGTCCCTATTGCTAACAAATCGACTATTTAAATAGACAATCTTCTCTAAACATGTTAGTTGTGTGTACAAGTCAAGATTGAACACCTATAACACTTGTTTACTATTAGGCTTATGATATTAGAGACCGTAGACACGACTAGGCTCAAAACCTAGGCCGAATGTGAAAACTGTTTGTATATGTGTGTAGAATCATTTTATATCTTAGATCAAATGTTAAATCCAAGTTAGTGTTCATATGATAATATACATTGTTTACATCCCAAGATTAAGACTCGGACGGTAACTACCTTTTGGTGGGACTCGGGGAAGTGCCTAACACCTTCTTCCCTGAGTCACTTGGACTTCTTACCCGCATAGAATCTCTAAGGCAGACTAGTAGACCTTTTGAGCTTAACTTTAGACGCTTAGGTGACCTAATACGCCTTAGAAATTTTATTAGGTGGCGACTCCAACACCTTAACTCAAACGAGTTCACCAGTCAAATCCGAAACCCGACTCGCCTGGAGTTGAGTCCAAAATCGGGTATGACACTAAGATCCTTGCTTTCAATGATGGCACATGCCTTAAATTTCCCAAGAATCTGGGAATACCCTAGTTCAGATCTTTTCAACCTTATTTTCTGCATTTCAGATTCTTCCAAGAGAGATATGTTCAATTGCAATAGCGTCAAACCTAGTGTACATTTCAGAAATTATTTCTCCTTCTCTCATATAGAATTATAATATTCAGCAAAAAGAAGTGTACCTCTAGATCTTTTAACCTGATTGGTTCTTGCATGATCAACCTGCAATGCATCCCAAATTTCCTTGCCAATGGAGCAACCTTGAATCCTAGTGTATTCATCAGGAGCAAGTCCACATATAAGCCATTTCTTAGCCCTAGCATTTTTCTCCCATTAATTCAAGTCTTCACCATTGCATTCCTTGCTAAGTATTAGGAACATCCTTGCGTGTAGCATCCTTCTTCATAGGAATAATGGGACCCTGAGTGGTTATGTCCCACAGTTCATAATCTTCAACTTGTAGGTCATCCCTCATTCTGTCTTTCCACCAGGAGTAGTACTTACCATTGAACAATGGTGGCCTAACAGTAAACTGACCCTCATAGTTTCCTTGTGGTGCACTCATTCTAATCCTAATGTTTTAGCCTCTTCAAGGATAACTTGTTCTCATACCAATTGATAGTTCCTAAGATACTCCACTACTGAAGAACCAGTTTCTTATATGTGTTCCTTTACCGATTAAGTGCGGAATATGTAAATGTAAGTAAATGAACGATGAATTTTAGCGTGGAAAAACCACCTTTCTCTTGGGATAGAAAAACTACGACTTACTCTCTCAAGTAGGATTTCAACTTCACTATTCGAAAGACCCACTTGCTTACAAAACTTCATTCTTACTAACCTAGTACTAACTCTAATCTTATAGTGACCCCTTTCACAATCAGTGAAGTTTCTCCAAGTACAGGACTTGAATGATATGTACTCTTACAAAACTTCTACGAGAGTAAATAGTACAACTCGATAGATCCTACTACAGATGAACTAAGACTGAGAACAACAAGACTCAATCCTAAGGAACAGGTTCTTCATATAGTTCCCTGTAGCTAGAAGACTGCTCAAATACAATTTAGAATGACTTTAATGCTATAGCTCTAAACTCTCTGTATTTGTGTGTCTCTTCAACAGCTGAATTGCTTCTCAATTTATAGACTTGAAATTTTGAGAAGTCTTGAGCAATTAGAAATCCAAAGCCCTTCAAGTGTTTGAGTCCTAATTGAAATCCTTGCTTGGATAGCCGATATCTTCAAGCCTTATTCCAATCTTATGTAATCTTTTCTATCTTGTACTTCTCTGCATAATTATCAAGATAAACATTAGATTTTAGGATAACAATTAACTTTCCCGCTCAATTGATTTAGCATAATTATTTATTCAGATGCAGTGATCCAAAGGAACACGTCCTTGGATATGTTCCTTAGTCATCAATCAAAACTTCAAGCTTATTCAAGCTAACAATACACACACACAGAGAGAGATATATGTATGTATGTATGTATGTATGTATGTATGTATGTATGTATGTATGTATGTATGTATGTATCTATCATCTGGAGCTATTTTACATTTGAAGTTAGTTTTATTTATTCTTTATGTCAGTATTATGCTATATATGTATTGATTTTTTCAATAGAGTTTGCCCGAAAGGTCTAGAAGAGGTAGTCGGGTACCTACACGGCTTAGCAGAAATCTGGGTCGTGCCACCTCACCTAGTACTCTTTTCCACCCCAGGACACAATTGGTTCCTTTGCTGAAACAACTGAAGCCATCACAAAGGCACATACTGAAGCTCATAAGGTAGAAAAGAGAGTTGAGCATATCTTCGATGTAAAGTAGAGGAATGATATATAACTTAAGGAGTTCATACACAGGTTTCAAAGAGAAAGAACGTTATTACAATAGTTCAAGATAACTGAGTGGCATTAGTCTTCTACACTAATCTGAACGCAAAGGCATCAAAGATAACCGGGAGGTTGAAGGAGATGCTCGAGAATTCCCACCTTCAACATGGGAAGGTGTGCAGTTTAGGTATTGTTCAAAGATTTGCTTGAAGAAAGGACAAATGTTCCATGCCATAGATATAATGATAGAGTGGAGTACACAAGGCGCACAGGCCAGGAAGAAAAAGTGAAAAAGAAAGAACTAAGCCAAGTGAATCCTCTTGGTGAAAAAGAGACAGGGGAATGGATATGGGAAAACAACAAAGAATTCAGGTAGCAAGGTTTCAAAAGGTCAACACTACACCAAAATAACTTTCAACCCCAAGATTTTATGAACATAATTTTAATGTTTATGTTGTCGGAGTAGTAATAGCCCTTAATCATTTGAGAGAAATAGTTGCATGGCCTAAGGATATGAAGAGGAACCCAAGTAAGAGAAACTAGAAATTTTGTGCGAATTTCACCTGAGTATGGGCATGACCTTAAGGAATGCAAAGCCCTCTATTTTGAGGTTGCAAACCTGCTAAAGAAAAGTCTACTGAAGGCTATACTCTATGACTAAGGCAAGCAAACTTGTAGGAAAAACCGAAGCAATCAACAACCCCTTCGGGATTCATCCCTCAAAAGAACTATCAACGTCTCAAGTGGATCTGAAGTTATTGGAACAACCTTCACTGATAAGCCAAACTCTCTGTAACACATGATAGAAAAAGCGAAGAAGAACTCACCAAAGGGAAGATCCCAATCAATGATTCACATGTAGTGGAAATTATGACCATGCACAATTAGGCTGCGTAGTAATTAGGCTTTGTATCCATGATAAATACACGGAGTGAAGAGAACAAAATTTAGGTCCAGGTAGTGGAGGAGATGCGTTGTAATTAGGCTTTGTATCCATGATAGATCATTTGTGTTGAATAGTTTTAACAGTTCCAGAGAAAACACTCTTGGTGAGATTAATCTACATAGTTATTGAGCATATCCCTAGGGAAACAACTTTTTTGGTACTAGCTGCTAATATGGCGGACAAAACAATCATTGGGAGATCATGGATCTACTCAATGGAAATAATACCCTCAACCTACTAACAAGTGATTAAATTCCCCATCCATTGGGGAGTCAGAGAAATTAGAGATGAGCAGCGAACAGCCCAAGAATGCTACACAATCTCGCTAAAAAGTGGAATTATACCAAACTCCCCATCGCAAGTATGAAAACTGAAAAGAAAAAAACTGCTATGGGCCTTAACATGCCAAGGGCAGATTCTAAATAATGTTAATATATGATTACTTTTAACATCTTTTATGCTTCTACTAGCAACTTGTTAAATACATACATAGTTGAGTTGAATGATGATAAGATTGAGAAAAAGGCCCCCTATGGAACCAACTATAGTTCTACAACATGTCTAAACAAGTTTGACCTACAACCCCAGCATAGTCATTGATAATGTTCCCATCCCAATGCTCCTTATTTCACCAAAAAGAGCAAAGGAGAGATGATTGGACACCACCAGCTTCTGAGGATACTAGACAAAATCCAATACTAGCCCAGGGTTGATGCACATAGCACAAAAAAGTGTTAGGACTTTCAACTTCTCAAGCCTTAGAACTTAGTGGGACCATTTATAGTGTCGAAGGCCTCTAATAGTTTCATAACATCAAGTTATGCATTAAAAGAAATAAGCAGTGATGTACATTCAAGGTCCGCTAGGAGCGTCAGTTATATAAATATATCTTGTGCGGCATAGCGGCCCTTACATTAAATTATTTCTCACCGGCAGCAATATCAACATAAAATGTATATTGCGACCAGTAGCGGCACTTTCATTAATGTATTTTTTATGTCTTGCAATGGCTTTAGCATAAATTTTCAACATTATTTATGGTATCCGGAGACGCTATTCCCCTCATAACTTTTAACGTTTTTTATGGTATCTAGAGATGCTACTTCCCTAATACTGGTAGCTATTCACAAAGCCTAACTACATCAAAAAAATATGCTTTCTCCCATGAACAATAATCAAAACTAAAAAAAACATTTGCCTAGATAAGAATGTGACATCATTCTTATGGGCCCATACTATAATAAGTTGATCTGTTATGATCTAATAACTTTAAATGTAACCAAGCAAGCACATAAAAGCAAGAATACTAAAAGCATGATGAATCTTGAAATATCATTCATATGCTTAAAGGCAAAAAACTTGAGTACACATTACGAATTAATAACAAAACGCATCCACGCAAGATCAAGAAGTTGGAGTGTGATGAGTGGGGTCTGTGTATTGGTCGGTTTTCTGTCCGATCACGAAAGAAGCAAACTCGATCGCATGCGATATGCGGATTCACTTCGAAAGTTATGAGATCGGAAAGAATTTGCTTCGGTTTGGTTTTGTTCGGTTATGCGATGTTGATCGGATAAAATCGGAGACAACATTATTGAAGATCAGATTAAACTGACCCTCATCTCTAAAATATCGGAACAGATAAAGCGAATTTAGTGGAGCAGATGACGACGTGCAACAGTGGGATGAGAAACGTGGGGAAGTGGAAGTCTGCTAGGGTTTGGGGATTCTCCTCCATTTCAACCTATAAATAGGGCCCTATATTTTCATTTTTGGACACGTTCATCTGAGCAAAATATTACTCTATTCTTCAAACCACTATTCTCTTGTTAAGAAAATATTCAACAGTGTCATTTACCTTTGTCAATTTGTTACGTCAAAGATCATCATTGTATTTAAAGCTTCGATCGTGATTTGGTTCAAACGTGGAGGGAGATCTGTTCTTTCCATTGAAGCAACATCCATCGATCCATCAAATACAATAAGCCTTTACTGCTTTGATTATTTAATTGTTGCTTGCTTCGTTTAGATCTGCATCTATCTTGATCGTAACATCTTTTAATCTGTGTTTAATTGGGACAATCTGTTATCGTCACTCATTTGGCAGCTATTTGATTTGTTCATCGGATCTGTTGTCGATTACGTTTGTTTATTCGTTATTGTTTCACGTTTATTCATTTCACTTAGTTGCCATCGTATTGCTATTATTTTCATTGATTCGAGTATCATAATCGTGTTCGGATAATTGCGAATCTTGATAAAACGAAGTCATTTCATCGTATATCACTGTCCTTTCATTTAGTTCGAACTTGTTAGACAGCATTCATATCCTTGCCTGACATCGGATTTAATTGACGTCGAATTCACTTGATACCGAATCTACTTGACATCGATTTTAGAATTACTTCCGCATCAAACTCTTGAGGTCGATTAATTCGTTCACGTAAACTATCTGTCAAACGATCAAATTGAGATATAAAACGGTCGCCTAAGACTCAATAAATATAAATCTAATTGTAAAACCTGATATATTTTTTGAGAAATACAGTTTGGCGCCCACCGTGGGGTCTAGGCAATCGATTTATTCCGAAATTTGAACCGCTTGATACTACTTACGTTTGCTTTCTTGTCCTGAAATGGCAGATGAACGCAACATTGACGCTTTGAACGGTCAACAGCTACTCAATTCCAATGACGGGGTTCATGTTCCGGCCCGTGTTGAAGCGGTCGATGAATCTACCAACAACAAGCAGGATCCAACTCACGACAACATTCCTGCTGGTTCACAGTTGAACGCATGCCAAGCGCGGCGTTCAGGCGAAGAGCCTGCAGTCGAAACTGATTCTGGAAGCGCAAATGCGGCACTGTTTGCGTATCTGAAGCGGCATGATGCTCAGTTCGAAATGATACAAGAGCAGTTGAAGGCACTATCTAATTCTATCGGAAGTAAGGTACCTACCCCTCCGATCACACCTCCAGCAAGCATTCCGACTTCGGTTCCTCAGGGCGCCGTAACAGGGGGACTTGCAGCAGGGGTCGGATCAGGGGGATCGGGTACAGCCGCCGAAGCCATGGGAGCTCCGGCATCGGTCACAGCAGAAGTAAGAATGATGGCAACGATGCAGACCATGATGAATGATAACATCGATAAGAAGTTCAACGAAATCAAGTCATTTATGGAGAAATTGCCAGGCGTTCCGAAATTGGCTGACAAAGGCATTACAAAATCAATCTCAAAACGTCCTTTTCCAGCAAGTGCAGCCCCACTACCTATACCAAAGACTTTCAAATTACCAGAAAGCTTGAGATACGATGGAACCACAGATCCAAGGGATCACATTGATATGTTTTCGGTTGCGGTTCAGGCAAATGACTTGACCTCGGAGGAGATCAATTCGGTCAGCCTTAAAAAGTTTTGTGAGACATTGAAGGGGGCAGCGCTGAAATGGTATTTACAGTTGCCCGAAAACGAAATACTAAGTTTCGATGACATGTCAGCGAAATTCATTCGTTCACATACGGGAGCAAAAAAGATAGCACCAAGGGTCGAAGACATCTTGAACGTAAGGCAGCGACCCGGGGAAACTATCAAGCAGTTTCTAAAAAGATTTAACGATGAGAAAATTCTTATACCAAATCTCGAAGAAAGGTGGGCATGTTTGACCTTTGCTAACAACTTGCGCACTGATTCAATTGAGGCATGGAAACTGAAAGATCGTCTTAGGGAAATACAGTTTGGAATTAGTAGAAGCAAAATATATAAACCTCCTGCTCCCAGGAAAACGGTGAATGTTATTACCGGAGGAGATGGTGTTTGTGGGGTAACCTACACTACGAAGAAATATGCAAAGGTCTCTTTCACACGAGACAAACGAACACGCGATGACATGACCGATGAAATCGTGTTCGGGGATTCCGATTTCGATGGAAGGATTCATCCCCATCATGATGCACTTGTAGTAACAACAAGGATGGATGACGCCGATGTGAAAAGAGTGCTAATCGATGCTGGCAGTTCGGTTAACATCATACATGCAAGGGTGGTTGAACAATTGCAGTTGAGCGATAAGATTGTGCCTCGCTCAACGGTCCTGTCAGGATTCAACAATTCAAGTGAGGTGACCGTTGGAGAGATTACAATCAAAACCTATGCAGAAGGAGTGGAGAGTGAGACGTCGTTTCAGGTGATGAAGGGCGAAATGGCATATAACGTGATTTTGGGTCGACCATGGATCCATGCTATGGGAGCAGTTCCATCGACTTTACATCAAGTTGTGAAGTTCCCTACCCCATGGGGAATTCGCGAAATCAGAGGCGAGCAACAGGCTTCACGAGACTGTTACTCAGTAGCTGTCAAGGAAGGCTTCCGATTGTAGCAATCACAGCTAGTGGATCCTGTGGCCGGAAGCTTCACTTCGGTTCCGTCGTGCGATCAAACGCAGCTACCGGAATCCGAAGTCGAAGGCGACTTCGCACAGGTTTCACCATGTAAGCTAGTGGGACCCGTGAACGAAAGCTTCACTTCGGCTCTGTTGTGCGATCAAACGCAGCTACCGGAATCCGAAGTCGAAGGCGACTTCGCACAGGTTCCACCATGTGTGAGAGAACCGCATAGACAAGAAGCTGGAGACTCTACGATAGAAGAACTTGAGGAAGTAACATTGTTCGATGATAATCCTGATCGGAAAGTTTATGTTGGAGCTGAATTGGACATCAACGTAAAAGCAAAAATCGTATCCTTCCTCAAGGACAACTCTGATTGTTTTGCTTGGTCCCATGCAGATATGGTGGGAATCGATCCAAAAGTCGCCACGCACAAGTTAAATGTCGACCCGAAACATCGACCGGTGAAGCAAAAGAAACGACCAAATGGAGGTTTCCGAAGGAAGGTAATCAATGATGAGGTGGAAAGGCTGTTAGCAAATGGGTTCATTAAAGAAGTAAAATATCCAGAATGGCTTGCGAACACGGTCGTAGTACCTAAGAAAAATGGCAAATGGAGGGTATGCGTCGACTATACCGATCTCAACAAAGCTTGCCCAAAAGATTCGTTCCCACTGCCTCACATCGATAGATTGATCGATTCGACGGCGGGCCACGAGATGCTGAGTTTTTTGGATGCCTATTCAGGCTATAATCAAATATCGATGGACCCATCAGATCAGGAGAAGACATCGTTTATTACAGACATGGGAACTTATTGCTACACGGTCATGCCTTTTGGCCTAAAGAATGCCGGCGCTACTTATCAGCGTCTGGTCACTACTATGTTCAAAAATTTGATCGGGAAAACCATGGAAGTCTATATCGATGACATGTTGGTCAAATCTCTTGAGAAGGGAAATCATCTGAGTCATTTGGAAGAAACTTTTACAATACTAAGACAATTCAACATGAGATTGAATCCAGAGAAATGTGCGTTCGGGGTTGGATCCGGTAAGTTCTTGGGATTCATCGTATCGCAAAGAGGAATCGAAGCAAATCCAGACAAGATCAAGGCGATCGAAAATATCCCTGAGAACCTGACAACGGAGAAAGAAGTTCAACAGCTGACCGGTCGAGTAGCCTATCTCAGCAGGTTCATCTCGAGGTCATCTGAACGGTGTCACAAGTTCTTTTCAGTATTGAGAAAGAGCAAAGGTTTCGAATGGACACCAGAATGCAAAAGAGCTCTTCGGGAACTGAAGCAGTACCTTTCAAATCCACCGCTTCTGTCAAAACCAATTGAAGGAGAAATGCTGCTGGTCTATTTGGCTGTTTCCGATGTCGCTGTAAGTGCTGTCCTCGTTCGCGAAGATGGAGGTAACCAATTTCCTATCTACTATGTTAGTAAAACACTGTTAGATGCCGAAACAAGGTACCCACATCTAGAAAAACTAGCACTTGCACTAGTCACTGCTGCACGCAAATTAAGGCCTTATTTCCAATGCCATTCAATATCTGTGATAACTACGTTCCCATTGCGAAATATTTTACATCGGCCAGATCTCTCTGGTCGATTAATGAAATGGGCGGTCGAGCTGAGTGAGTATGATATCACTTACCAGCCTCGTACCGCCATAAAATCTCAAGTTTTAGCTGATTTTGTAGCAGACTTCAGCGCTAATATTTTACCGGAGGCAAAGAAGGAAGAGTTGATGATGAGAGATCCAGACCCCGGGATCTGGGTAATGTACACCGATGGAGCTTCCAACGTCAAAGGAACTGGCCTCGGAATTCTATTGATTGCGCCTTCGGGTGAAAAGCTCAGGTACGCGATCAAATTACACGCAAAAACTAACAACGAGGCCGAATATGAGGCCCTCGCTGCAGGCTTAAAGATCGCAAAGGATTTGAAAATCGAACGAATAGATATCAAAAGTGATTCCCAACTGGTGGTAAATCAAATCCAAGGCGATTTCTGTGTTCGAGATCCAAGGATGCAACAGCTGCTCGAAAAGGTACAAAATTTTCTAACTTCTTTTCTGGAGTGGAAAATAGCCCAGATACCAAGGGAAGAAAACATCGAAGCAGACGCTTTAGCAAACCTTGCATCGGCAGCAGCCATCGATGAAAAACTCGATGAGACCGTGGTTCACTTGTTCGAATCTCCATTATGTCGGAGCATTAAAGAGGTAAACAATGTTAATCGAACTTGGGATTGGAGAAGCAAATATTTGTCCTACTTGCAGGCAGGTACTGTTCCCGATGACAAGAAGTCTGCCCGATCATTTAAAGCCAAAGCAGCAAGATATTGCCTCCTTGAAAATCAACTCTACAGGAAAATGTTTGGCGGCCCTTTGGCGGTGTGTGTTGGGCCAGATAGAACAAATTATGTGCTGAAAGAAGTTCACGAAGGCGAATGCGGCAATCATTCCGGCAGCAAGTCATTGGTTCGAAAGATCATAAGAGCTGGGTACTATTGGCCAACGATCGCAGATGATGCCAAGGAATTCGTCCGCAAATGTGACAAGTGCCAACGATTTGGAAATCTCATACATCAACAGGCAGAACCACTTCATTCGGTCACGTCACCGTGGCCATTTATGAAGTGGGGAATGGACTTGGTCGGGCCGCTTCCAACAGCGCCCGGTGGGGTAAAGTTTATTTTAATTCTCACAGATTATTTCTCTAAATGGGTGGAAGCTATTGCCTTGGCTAAAATTCGTTAACAGGAAATTATCAAATTCATTCATCAGAATATCATTTGTCGTTTTGGGATCCCGAAAGAGATCACATGCGACAATGGTAAGCAGTTCGTGGGAAGACGAATCACAGCCTTCTTCGAAAAGTGGGGGATCAAGCGAATTGCATCAACACCTTATCACCCCAGCGCAAATGGACAGGCTGAATCTTCCAACAAAACAATACTCGAGTACTTGAAGAAAAGGATGGATGTTTCAAAGGGCAACTGGCCGAACGAACTCCCCGGAGCACTGTGGGCTCATCGGACAACGGTAAAACACAGTACCGGGGAGACACCGTTCTCACTTGTCTACGGAACAGAAGCGCTGATACCGGTGGAAGTGGGGGAGCCCAGCCTTCGGTTCGCCCACTCCACCGAAGAAGCTAACAAAGAAACTATGCTGGTAGATCTGAACCTGGTCGAAGCAAAAAGGGATATGGCATTTGTTCGGATACAAGCACAAAAGCAAAGGGCAGAAAACTACGTCAACAAAAAACTCAGGTATCGATCTTTTAATGTAGGTGATTATGTGCTAAAAATCAAAAGACCAAAGAAGGATGAACCCAACGAAGGGAAGCTAGGAGCAAATTGGGAGGGACCTTTCCGCGTCAAGGCAGTGATCGGAAAAGGTTCATACCAACTCGAAACAATGGACTCCAAACCGGTAGACTTTAATTGGAATGTCACACAACTGAAGAAATACTATTTTTGAGGTTCTGCGGTATCAATCTTCACCCTTTACTTCCACTTCGCAATTTTTTTTTATTCCTCCATCGGAAGATGCTTTTATTATTTGGTACTAACATTTTTAGATGATAGGCATAGTTGGAGTCGAATGATGACAAACATCACCCGCGAACACTCAAGCTCAAAACGCTCCGATCGGGGTCGATAAATCTGACGAACACTCTAACGTGGTCTTCATCTATAACGAGTTTCTTGGTTTTGGTCTCCCAATGATTCTGTTTCAGGTAACGAAATCGAAGGACCAGTGTTCGCCTACTCATTTTTCGCACCCAAACACTGGGGGGGGTGAAGGTAGCATGAGGGTCATCGGCAGATACTGGGGACTCGTTCAAAATTCGACAGAAGTTCCAACGTTCACTCGAACTGGGGACTCGTTCAAAATTCGACAGAAGTTCCAACGTTCACTCGAACTGGGGACTCGTTCAAAATTCGACAGAAGTTCCAACGTTCACTCGAACTGGAGACTCGTTCAAACTTCGGCAAAAGCTCCAAGTCATCCGAATTGGCGGCTCGTTTGAAATCAAGCGTCATCAGTCTCATGTAAACGATCCAATAGTGATCAATGTCTGTGCCTTACGGCTACATCTTGTAATCGATCGAATCATACGATCCCGAATGTATCAAAGACCCATTAGCGGTCTACTTCAATAATACAACACTGGTTATACTCATTCTTTACATTTGTTCGATTTCAGAGATCGTTCCAATTTTTAATCAGATTTTACACCTAAGTTGTTCACCAAGTGTTAAATTCTTCATTCCGAACTCATGAAAATGTTCGAAGAGTGCATTACGTGAAAATGAGACGTCATTCTTTACTACGCACTAAGACATTGGGCCCCAATCATTTCTTTCAACGATTATCGTAAGAATTCTTCGAACGATTAAATTATCTTCGAAAAGCAAAAAAAAACAACACAGCAATAACAGAAGTGATTTCATTCATAAGTCATATATACATGGATGATCTCATGAGTCATAGTGAATTTCAAAATCGACCAAGTACAGAAGCAAGAAAATCATTCATCAGCGTCCCCGTCAGAACCCTCATCGGAGGAACTCGCTGGAAGACCAAGTTCTTCACGAGTCAATCTTACGATTGCAATGGCTTCGCTCAACTCGGTAGGAACATCAACAGTCCGGTCTAACATCTCCCTTAGGACGTCGCGCCTTGATTCGGCAAGGATCAAATCCTTTCTCTTATCAAATTCTTCTTCAATGTCACGCCTTAGGATGTTAGACTCCTTCTGAAGTAGCAAGTTCCTCTCCGTTAGACTGGCAGCTTCAGCCTTTATTCCATCATTGCTTCTTCGAAGAGCAGTCAATTCCTCAGATTGGTCAGCTAGCTCTTTGTCTTTACTCTCCAAAATAGAGTTGAGTTCGGCCAATTTCAGATCAAAGTTGGCTTCATGATCACTCAGTTGCGAATTCAAAGCCCGGATCTGAGATTCCAACTCTGATTGACGAAGAGCATGTTCGTTCGCGCTTTCGTCAAATTTGGCTGAAAGTTCAGCGTTCTTGGCCTCCGATGCCTTGAGTTTCCGATGTAACTCTTCTCCCGCCGAAGTTAGATGAACGATCTGTTCATTTAAAACTTTGGCCCCATCTTGAAGTTGGCGGATCCGATCAGCAGTCTCGATCGCCATTATGCAGTTCTGAAGATCAATTTCAAAGTCATGAAATCAATCCAAAGCGAAGAATTTCTAAAGTAAAAAAGAGCTCCAAAAATAAAACTTACCCTAAAAGCGCCGTAGGAAATCTGGGAAGGCAGACTCAAATCCTCGTGTGTATTCAGCCGAGCTTGTTCCATCGGACCTATGACATCGAAAAAGTAGTTCGCCAATTTCCTTGGGCATCTAAGCAGATCAACGTTGGCTGGCACTTCGATCTTGAGCGATCTAACGCCCCTCTTCTCGGACTCGCCTAAGGCAGCAAAAGCGGCGGCTTCTTCACTTCGAGGAAGGGGAACAATTGGATCGGCATGGTCCGTATTGAAAAACGATGACCCCGTCTCCTCAGCGAATTTAGATTTCATCGTCTCAATTGACCGGTCCAAAGCCGGCGCTTTCCCCTTTGCAGGATCCCTCCCTTCAAGTTCACGATCGAGGGCCTCGATCATCTCCTCTTGATTTTCAGGGACGGCGATTGAAGGAACAAGAACACCTTCCCTGCTAGGCAAGCCTCCCGAACCTGAGTTAGCATCTTCAGCGTTGGGGGAGAGATGGTAGTCATCCACGGAAATATCCCCCTGTTCGGCCACTTTAAGCTGAATGGCCGTTTCTTGGAGTCTTTCCTTAGCTGTCCTTTTGGGACGCTGTACCAACTGATCAGACGTTGACTCCTCCCCATGACCCTCTTCTTCGATGTCAATAACCGGAGCCATTCTTTCGGCAGCTTTCGCCGCCGCGATCGCTGAACTCGTGCCAGCAATCACATCTTCTATGGTTGGGGGCGCAGCCGATGAGCTATCCCCTTGCCCTTTTTCAACCACTACCCGAGGCAAATACTTGTTCCTCAAGTCTTGGAATGATTTCTTCTTTTTCTTTGGGGGAGGAGCGTCATCGGGTTTTTCACCGCCTTCGGGCTCAACTTCCTCGTCGCTTGGCTCTCCCCCAGCACCGGTGATACCTGAAGAAGAATTTTCTTAAGTATCGAAAAACACCAACGAAGACGGAAGTAAAAACAAAAACAGTCTGAAGTTACCATGATTTTTGGCTTTGAGTGTTTTCAAAGCTGCGACCGGCTTCCAGGCTCGCTTGTCATTGGTCGTCTTTTCAAGTACCCTTATCAGCCAGGGTACGATGTCGGAAACTTGATCGAATTCAACTGCCTCAGCTGAAGATTTTCAGAGGAATTTAGATTGTGTTGCCAAAAGCAATTCAAAAGAAAGGTAAAACAAAATACTTACGAGTCCGATTCCAGACATTCGGCAGCGGCTCACTTCCGGGGGCGGTCAGTTGCTCCGTGGGAATAAAAACGAAGCGCTGATCCCATCCTCGGAGGTCGTCATCGTTGTCAGAGATCAAAGCCCGCTGACCTCGTTTAGCCAAATTTATCACTCCTCCTTTATAAACTCGAGGAGAGTATATGTTGAGAATGTGACGAAGTGTCAACTCCACTTCCGCCACCTGTGCGATGTATCGCATGATTATGATCGTTCTCCATATCATCGGAGAAATTTGACCGAGGCAAATTTTGTACATCCTGCAAAATTCCTCGATGATGTTATCGACCGGAAGGGAGAATCCGATCGTAAATGGGTAAGTCAACACCACGGAATGACCTTCAACGTGGGTCGCCAACGTCGACTTCCTCGGAGGGCACATCACATCGATGTCACCCACTCTCCAACCACACTCCTCTCGAACCCGAGGAATCGCCTCCGGCGTGATCGTACAGTAAACGGAGTCGATCGGGATATTTTTCTTCTTCCCCTGCTCCGCTTCACTGATTTTGCAATCGTTCTCATACGTAAACTTTTTCGGAAGGATCTCCGACCATGACTTTTTTGGACCGTAATCTTTCACTTTCCTTTCTTTCCGCTTCTTCCCCTTCTTGTCTACTGAAGGGTCTGCAATGGCGGAAGCTCGCTCCACCACCGCAGCAGACTGCGGCGGAGCCGTGGCAGTAACTGCCGTAGTAGAAGTGATATCAACCCCTACTATATTCTGTGATGAGGTAGACATTGTTAGAATTCGCGGTAAAGTGAAATTTGTAAGAAGATGTTTAGATTTAAGGCAGAAACAGCAAGAATCAGCGGATTAGAATGGGAGATTTTGTGGGATTTGAAGAAATTTTTGCAAATTGGTTCCTTTAACAAAGTTTCAGAAGTTGTAAAGCTGGAAGTGAAGCGGATATTTATAGAGAGGAGTTCATCATTGCCTCGGGAACCGTCAAAGGTCGCTGCCCGCACAATTTCTGACACGTGTAGCGATGGGAAGTTGAGGCGACGTTTTGACATTTCGAATTGGAGGGACACGAACGTGCCACGTGTTTTCCCGCTAAAAACTCAAATCCACTTGCCAAAAGCTTTACGAACACACTTGGCAAGTGGGGGGACTATCTGTATTGGTCGGTTTTCTGTCCGATCACGAAAGAAGCAAACTCGATCGCATGCGATATGCGGATTCACTTCGAAAGTTATGAGATCGGAAAGAATTTGCTTCGGTTTGGTTTTGTTCGGTTATGCGATGTTGATCGGATAAAATCGGAGACAACATTATTGAAGATCAGATTAAACTGACCCTCATCTCTAAAATATCGGAACAGATAAAGCGAATTTAGTGGAGCAGATGACGACGTGCAACAGTGGGATGAGAAACGTGGGGAAGTGGAAGTCTGCTAGGGTTTGGGGATTCTCCTCCATTTCAACCTATAAATAGGGCCCTATATTTTCATTTTTGGACACGTTCATCTGAGCAAAATATTACTCTATTCTTCAAACCACTATTCTCTTGTTAAGAAAATATTCAACAGTGTCATTTACCTTTGTCAATTTGTTACGTCAAAGATCATCATTGTATTTAAAGCTTCGATCGTGATTTGGTTCAAACGTGGAGGGAGATCTGTTCTTTCCATTGAAGCAACATCCATCGATCCATCAAATACAATAAGCCTTTACTGCTTTGATTATTTAATTGTTGCTTGCTTCGTTTAGATCTGCATCTATCTTGATCGTAACATCTTTTAATCTGTGTTTAATTGGGACAATCTGTTATCGTCACTCATTTGGCAGCTATTTGATTTGTTCATCGGATCTGTTGTCGATTACGTTTGTTTATTCGTTATTGTTTCACGTTTATTCATTTCACTTAGTTGCCATCGTATTGCTATTATTTTCATTGATTCGAGTATCATAATCGTGTTCGGATAATTGCGAATCTTGATAAAACGAAGTCATTTCATCGTATATCACTGTCCTTTCATTTAGTTCGAACTTGTTAGACAACATTCATATCCTTGCCTGACATCGGATTTAATTGACGTCGAATTCACTTGATACCGAATCTACTTGACATCGATTTTAGAATTACTTCCGCATCAAACTCTTGAGGTCGATTAATTCGTTCACGTAAACTATCTGTCAAACGATCAAATTGAGATATAAAACGGTCGCCTAAGACTCAACTAAATATAAATCTAATTGTAAAACCTGATATATTTTTTGGGAAATACAGTCTGAAGGTGGATCCTTTTCATGTTCATCTCTAACCTCACCGTTTGACTCATCGTTGGAGCCTTTGTCAATCTCAGAAGTATGTAATTCAGCTTTGAGAAGCAATTAACTCAAACGTAACTTATACTGGGTTATGACTCTGTCGCCTCTTCGATTGGTATATCAAGGTTTAAAGACCCAGCCTTAACTTGCTTAAAAACATAGTCTTTTTGGCCATGTTCTTCTCCTGGGGCTTATCTCCTTCCTTTTCCAAGTCCTCCATGGCTCTACTCTTCCGAAGCAACTAAGTCTTCTGACAGATGAGCAAAGATCACCTATCCCTAAGTCAGAGAACCCATAAGATGCTGCCTCTAACTCCAGGAAAAGGATTCCCTATCGATCATCTACCTTTGCCCTATTTTCTCCTCAACGTCAGCGCTCTTCAGCGTCAAATCTGTGAATCAAAATTTTCTAAATTGCATCCATCACTTCATCCCTTTCTCCCCTGAGGTGCTAAAGATCCTCAAAATTAACTCAATCATCTTTCCAAGCAATATCGAGAAGCATTAATAACTTCCAAATATTTTTGATAAGGACCGATACTTCAGGGAAAACCAAAAACCAAAAAACATAGGAGGATTTTCACAACATAATTTTCCATAAAGTTGCTGGTTAAAGCTTTAGTGGGTATTCCTCTAACTATATTCCCTTCATAATAGAGGATAATTTTTGCTTAGAGGCTCAGAAACCTACTCTAGGCTGTCAAAGAGATCACCGCAAGGAGGAACCAAAAATGAAATAGAGCGACCTAAGATCCCACTGGTACTGCCCCTTGAGCCTAATTTGGACACCAGAAGCTTCATTTTGGTTCTCAGCTAGAGGTACCGAAGGTGCAGCTTTAGCAGGAGTCGAGGATGAGTGCTAGGCAGAATTAACAACAGGGATAGGAATGGAAATTGTCTCTACCATAGCTCTTTCTTTGTTGTTGTCAACATTGGTAACCAGAGCCGCAACATCCTCGAGATTATCACGAAGATGAAAAGATCAAAAGCATCACCCTCGCCCTCTATTGAGGGACAACAAGAGTCGACTAGTTGGTGCCACCTTACCTACTTTTCCTACTAAAATGACCTGCCTCAATCTTCCACTACAACCTTCACACTATCGGGGATATTATCATTGACTTTGTCCCACCTTCCCTTTCTTTTTCTTCACAGTAGTCAAACTTGTATGAAAATAAAATGATGGGTAAACTATGATATAAAGAGAGACATAAAGAAAGAAGCTAAGTCATGTACCATGATGCTTAGCAGCCCACCCATGGACCTATGAAATGGATTTCAATTTCTCTCTCCCTACTAGGTAACCATCAAAACATTGATCACCTATTTTGTAATTTCTTCAAATGGTTCAAAAAATAGAAGTATAAGGGGAAAGCCAAAATAAAAAAACGATCCTAGTAAGGGAATACTTATAATTTTCATTTTAAAAGGATGGGAGTGCCTCTTCAAAACAAACCAACTGCCCAGTAGGTATTCGAAAAAACCTCTCGTAGCACCTAGGAACGTGATCATCATTACTGCTCGAGATAAGGGCCCATATACCTTGGATAATCATATTAGTCATTCCTCCCAAAAGCGCTTGGGGGAATATCTATAGAGAAGATGACAAAGGGTAAATGAGAGGTTAGCCAGATCTGGACATTACCTATGACAAGCCCTCAAAACCTGGGGATTGATCTGACCAAGGCAAACCTTATAATGTCTCAAAAATTCCTCAATAACACTCTCTATTGGAAAGGCAAAATCAATTGTAACTGGATATGTTAAGATATGAAATTCACCCAAAAATGAATATATGTTGCGATTTTTTAGATCTATCACTTAAACTTCAATAGAAGGCCCCCACCCACAATTCTCTCTCAACAGCGCAATGCGGTTAGGTAGAATCCTCAATGAGAATTCACTAACACTCAGCTCGCATCCTTCAGTCTCTTTCTTAATCTAGTCTTGAAGATTCAATTCTTTTTAAAAACTAAACTCTTTGACAATAATTTGATCAGCAAATATCGACGCCTCAGGAGTACTCAAGAGTGGGAGGGTGAGTGGATCTACCCTTGATACGGGTTAAATACGTGGAAGCACTTAACGATAGAAGTGGAAGCAATTAAAGGGGATAACAAGAAATTCAAAGAGGGAAAGAACAGAAAGAGAAGAAAGAACGAATCAAACTAACATATATAGATTGATTCAAAGGGAAAAAAGAGAGTTGAACCCCTCAAGGAGTCATACTAGGATGACCTTCCATGGATTCCAAGTGTTAAGAGATACATGAAGCAACTAGCTTCAACAAAGAAGGCAAAGGCTCTCTTCCAATTCATCTCTCTAAGAGATTCAATAATTTCTAACTAGTCTTCCTTTACATATTATGAAAGGTTCTAAATACCCCCCCCCCCCCCCCCCAAAGTATGTTAAAACGGCCACTTATGGCTAAAGCAGGAATTACACGCAAAATGTCACAAAATCTCGGATGGCTTGGGACAGGGGAGGCGCTCCACCCTCCCATACTGGCCTCCCGCCCTTGTCTTAGTGCTGTGCTTTGGGGCGCCCGCCTCTGCAGAAGAGCGTTCTGCCCTACCAAAATCCAGAGAGTGGTGTATTCCATACTTAGCAAAATTTCGACCCTTTTTCAAGTACGCGGTCCGCCCACTTCAGGAGGCGCTCTGCCTCCTCCTGAGATGGTGCTCCAATGCATGATCTTGGGGTGCCTCTCCTTGTAGCCTAAGTAGTCCTCCTTTGATGGTGCTCCAATGCATGATCTTCAAGTCATTTCCGGAGCCATTGACTTGTATTCTTTGTGCTCTCAAACTTCCCTCTTGATGGTTGTTGTTTTGGCTCGATTTACCCTGCATCATCCTCCCTTTCTTGAGAAGATTTCATCCTCGAAATCAAACCATCAAAGCCTACATTCAAAAACAAGCACAAACAAAGTTTCCCACTACAAGAGTAGGTTAGCGCAAAAAGTGTGGAAAACACACTCTTATGATAGAGCCAAGCATCAATAACAATAAAAAAGCTCATGTCTCAGAAGGAAACAACAAGTGCTTGACCTACAAATAATGTGCACCCAACACAAGAACAAGGAAAGAGATCAATAGGAC
Source organism: Petunia axillaris subsp. axillaris (assembly GCA_029990575.1). NCBI lineage: Eukaryota > Viridiplantae > Streptophyta > Magnoliopsida > Solanales > Solanaceae > Petunia > Petunia axillaris. The sequence goes on from JARKNS010000007.1 coordinate 12,054,436, forward strand.
ATGGAACATGCAAGATGTAGCAATCAAATTCCCTACAACCCTTAAACTCGTAATCAACATACCAAGCTTTTAATGCATTTTTATCACAAGGTAACACAATGGCTTTGGCATGCTCAACACTCAAGGTGTGATCAACATATGGGATGGAGTAGGCAAAATAGTTCAATCGACAACCAACATCAAATACTCTTCTCCCCTTCTTAAGAGAACTCTTACTCACACCAAGAGGTAACTTCTCACCTCCACTTCTACCTCCAAGACAATCCTCCTCGCTAGAAAAACTCCCAAGGGAGGTCTCAAACAATGGATTTTCTATAAATTTAAGCTTTCCAAACCATGGAAGTTCAAACTCACACTCTAATCTAGTTTGATATAAATCACCATCACCATTGAAGACGCCCTCATACAAATAATTAGTATAGGTACACTTCTCAAGTTCACTAGCAAACAAAGGTGAAGTATTCAAACTAGAGACAACATCTACACTTGAGGAGTCATCGAACACAATTCGATCCATCTCATACACTAGAGACTCCTCAAGGTTACAACCACCCTCACTACGACACATAAGACTACCACCATCCAGTGAGCATTCAAAGGGATGAATGGGATATTCATTATACTCATCTTCTCCTCTATCAAATATGGGTGGGGTGTCATAACAAGGTTCACAAACAAGGTCAACCACAATATCCTCACTAAAGATAGGTTCAATGAAAATCGAGCTCACATCATGATGTGGCTTTTCAACCCTCTCAACTAGTGGTTCACATTCACACACAAGTTGACCATGCGACTCTGCACTAGTTGCAAACACATTGTAATCGTATAAATCATCAACAAGCATAGATTTTTCACAAGCACTATCATAAGACAAGGAAGTATCATGCCTAAGGAAAGAAGAACTAACACTTACGCTTGAGTTGCCATCTTGCTCACTCAATGCATTTGAAGTATCATTGGTAGCTTCTCCACCTTGTAGCTCACATTTAAAATCATCTTCACCTTGTCTTTCCACTTCCGAACATGATTGAGGCTCCATCGGTTTGCCTCCAAGAATTCCTACACAAGAATTTAAACAAGTAGAAGAAAAAGATAAAGGGTTAAGGTTAGAATAAGGGGTGCCCTCTCTCTCAATAATTCTTTTTCCCTCTCTCTTTTACCTCATTTTTTCTTTATGGTCGGGTGTAGATTCGGGTGGTGACAACCCACTCACATCACTCAACATAACCTCTCCTTTTTCTACTCAAGAGTTGTCACTTGTCAATCCCTTACTCCTCTCAATCTTTTGTCTCTCATACTCGGGAGAGTTGGGACGGCCCGAGAATGCCCATAGCCAGAGTTGGTGGACTCTTTACATCAACCCAGAATCTAGGACTTGGAGACTCATAACATGATGTCTCCTTTTTCTTTGTTTGTAAACCACTTGGCTTTGAAACTTGTGGTTTCGGGTTCACCTTGTTGACACTTGTCAACCCTTCACTTGCACTAGTCCCACCATTTCATATGATTGTAGGACTCCTTGATTTGGAACGATGTTCGCTCGCATGCAATTGGCCTCTTGCCCGATAAGGTACAATGTCATAAACCCTTTGACCCATGCCCACAAGATAGAAATCCTTCATAACACTATACTGCATCCTTTTGTCATGCAACCATGGCTCACCTAACAAAAAATCAACATGTCGCATGGGATACACATCACACCGCACATAACCTTTGTAATTCATATGAGATATGAGTACTCGAGCTTCCTTGGAAACTTACACTCCATCATACTCATAATGATTCTGTAGCTCACGATATGGTATCCTTAGCCTATCAACCAAATAGGTGCTAATACAATTGGCATCAGTCTCTTCAATTTTGAGCAAGTTTCCTTTCACTTACTTGGGGTGTCCTATATTCGACACAAGGAGGAAGAAGTACTACTATGATGATTTGATTAAGAAGGTGAAGGCCAATTTGCACTCTTGGAAAGGGAAGCTTCTGTCCTATGGAGGTAAAGCAACACTTATTTCAAGTGTCTCACAAAATATTCTTATTCATCTTCTTTCAGTGTTTGCAAGATTTTTCTGGAGCAACAAGGATGAAGGGAGGATCAGAAATTGGGTATCTTGGAAGAATCATTGCTTGTCCACGGGGGAGGGTGGTTTAGGTTTAGGTCATTATTTGATGTGTCCAAATCTCTTTTTTCGAAGCTTTGGTGGAGATTTCGGACTGCTAAATCTTTGTGGGCTGATTTCATATGGAACAAATACTGTAAAAAAAGAGTTGTCAACTGTAGTAGAGACGAAGGCTGGTTCTCATGTGTGGAAAAAGATGCTAGAGGCAAGGGAAGAGGTCGAGAATGAAATTTGGTGGCAGCTCAAAGAAGGTACTTCGAGTGTTTGGCATGAAATTTGGACAAAGTTAGGTGTCTTGTATCATGTTGTACCAGATGACTTTGTCATTAATGAGCATATTGAAGATGTTTCAGAACTGGTGGTTAATGGCATTTGGCACGACCAACTATTGAATGAAATTTTTTCGAAGGACATTGCAGATCATATTTGGCAATACATTCACGTTGCAGGAAACAGGGATACTTTGGACAAGCCATGGTGGATGCCTAGTGCTTCTGGTAAGTTTTCTGTCAGTAGTACTTTTGCGTTCCTTAGACAAAGAGTCAATCCACAACCTGAGTACATGTTTATATGGGTTAAGGGTTTTCCATTTAAGATATCATTTTCCATATGAAGGCTTTGGCTTTCTAAAGTGCCAACTGATGACATGTTAAGGAGAATAGAGATCAATGGTCTCTAGGTGTTGGTGTTGTGAGAATAGTCGGCAGAAGACTTTGACTCATGTATTCTTAACAAGTTCGACTACTTCAAGGGTATGGAATGTTTTTCTTGGTGCTGCAGGTATTCAAACTCATCTAGTTCAGTTGAGGCAGACTATTAGAACCTGGTGGGACATAGATTGCTGTTCAAAATTGAAGCCATTATTTCATGTTATGCCTGCAATAATTACTTGGGTGTCATGGAAGAGGAGGAATATTGATGCGGGGCAAACCACGAGACCCTTCACTCGGAGCCAAGCTAAGGAGATCCAAGAAGTACATCTACACTTGGTGAGGAAGGGACTAGAAGAAGGAAGCAATTGGAAACCATTCCGGGTGATAAGAGCACAAGGAGAGCAGCCCACAGCTTTGGGCGCTCCGCCCCATCTCCCAGGCGCTCCTCCTGAAGGAGCCTAGGCTGAGGCGCTCCGCCTGAAGATCCAGGCGCCCCGCCTGAAGGTGCCTAGGCCTGGGCGCTCCGCCTCAATTCCAGGCGCCCCGCCTAGGCCACCCCACTGGCCAATTTGCACAATGTCTTGGGCGCTCCGCCCCAACTTTGGGCGCTCCGCCCGGATCGCTGAAGGGCGTGAATCTTTGCCATGTTAAGACTATTTTGACCCTACGTGGTCCTTTATTTCCTAAGCCTAAGTGTGGGCATTTTAGACCTTTCAAAGGGTGTCTAATAACACCTATAAATAGCTAGTTGTCTTGTTATTTTCATTAGCTAACTTTGATGATTAAAACAATTGTGTTGAGAGTTGAACTCTTTGATTGAGTGAATGAAACCTTTTGATGGGACTTGTTTTTCCTCTAGCGGATCTAGATGAATTCCAATCCCCCCCGATCATTCTACTTGCGTGCTCACGTTAGCTCGAGGGTAGTTGCCTAGTGTAGGTGTTCTTGTCATCTTCTTGGGGTGTAACGGAACTAGTTCTCCGTTGCTACTCGAGATTATCGTACGAGTTACGTCTCGCTTTTATCTTTATTTTTCCGCATTTGATTACCTACATCATTTGGTATCAGAGCAAGGCTCGGGTCTCGTTTCTACGAACCCCCGACCCTTGATTCTTCGTGCCTAGGTTAGTTTGTTTAGTTTTCTTGTTGTTGAAGTTGTTATTAGAAGAAAAACACAAAAAAATTGAAAAATTGAAAAATACAAAAATTGGCGTAACTTTTTGGTTGGATCGATTCTTGGATTGGGTGTTATAGATTTGTGATCGTGGTTGAATTCCCGTTGTTTTGGTACCAAATTTACTTGGATTGGATTGGATTGAAAAATTGAAACCCCAATTTTCCTTAAACCCTACCAAACCCTTGTTCTTGAGAAAACTTGGTTGATTTGGGATTGTGTGATTGTGGGGTTTTGGATTTGATTACCGGGGAATGATCTACTTGTGATAACGAACCATTTGAAACAAATTTGGTGTGAATCGGAGTTGTATAACATCGTTTTTGAAAGATTGAAATCCATCTTTTACCCCTTTTGAAGAAATTGTGAAACCCCAACTTGAAACTTGAATCATGATTGTTCCTTGTTTGTTGCTTGGTTGGGTGTAAAAATCATTGGGGATTGGTGGTTATACCAATATACAACTTCGGGTACTTCGAATTTGGGAAGAACACGTTGGAATCGACCAAAAAGTTGGATTGAAATCGAAGAACACGTTGCTAAAAACCCAGGTGTTCTTCGTCCAGGCGCTCCGCCTAAAGTTTGGGCGCCCCGCCTGAACTCTTCTTGGTCCAGGCGCTCCGCCTCACCACTGGGCGCTCCGCCTGAGGGACCTCACTGGACAAGTTTCCAGGCGCTCCGCCCCATTGCCTTGGGCGCTCCGCCTGAAAGCTGAAGAGTGGGAAACGGGTAGTTTCTTCTAGGATTGCTTGATTCTTTGTTGCCTAACCTCTAATTGGTGTTGATCTAAGTATTCTTTCTACTTAATTAGCACTAATCCTTCATTGCTTTAGGTGATTCGTGCCATAGTTGGGGATTAGAAATCCAAAGAAGACTCGTAGTTTCTTTTTGATTCAAGTCCTTTACTTCAAAGTGCCTAGCGTTCATCGAGTCCCAATAACTCCACTCACCCCGGAGTGTGCGTGACTCGTGAATAGTTTTGGTTGAGTTGGGAATTGCTAATCATCTACGTGAAGCTTTGGAATTACAAGTCGAGTGAAATATCCACCGTCACCCAAAAGAGTGATCCGAGTGAACACAAGCGAGGGAGCGAGTGAGGTGTTTTAACTAACTCTTGTTTGCTTTTCTTTGTAGGTACAATGGCTAACGAAGGACAAGATTTCATTAAGGAGGCCTTGGCTAATCTTCTTGCCAAGATGGACCTCATGAACCAAAGGATTGATTCTCTTGAAAAAGGAGCCTCGAGTACTCAAGGTGAACATGGGACCCCGAGTGTCCAAATCGAGAAAAGGACCCCGAGTGTCCAAATTGAAACCGGAGAAGGCTCAAATAGCCCTACCTTCATCCCGGAACAAGTTGTTGAATTGCTCAAACAACAACGGGTAAAGGAGGATCGTGAGAGGATGGATCAAGTGTTGGGCAATACCCAACGAACGGGCATTCCCCGTATTTTAGACAACCCCCAAAGAGACATTCCACTTCCAAGAGCCGTCCGCAATGTCCAAGCTCTTGAGCAACCCGTTGAAACTCAAGAAGGGGAGGAATCCGAGTATGTTGATGAGGCTTATGGGTATGATGATCACTTTCAACCACGGCAAGGTATGAATTGGGGTCAAAATGTGAACCGGGGTAGAGGCCGAGGTCGAGGGCCACCCTTGGGATATGGAGGGAGGAATGCTAGAAGGGACTATGTTGCTTATGATGATCACCATGGAGGCCAACCGGAGCCATTCCAAGGGGGTCGTGACAACAACAACAACCTTAATAGTGTAAAGCTCACTATTCCTTCTTTCAAAGGAAGTAGTGATCCGGTGGAGTACATTGGTTGGAAATTGGCTATGGAGCATATTTTTGACACCAATGATATGCCCGAAGTGAAGAAGACCAAGTATGCAATATCCTCCTTTGAATCTTTTGCTTCTACTTGGTGGGAGTCGGTGAAGAGGAATAGAAGGAGGACGGGTATGGCTATTAATCTTACTTGGGAAGAGTTGATCCGTGTGATGGATGAGAAGTACTTGACTAATCAATACCGGGTTGAACAACAAAGGCGTCTTTATGAGTTGAAGCAAGGTTCTAAATCGGTTGGTGAATACTTCAATGAATTTGAGCAAATCCGAATGATCCTTGACTTAGATGACGAAGACAATGAGACGGCCATGATCCGTTTCAAAGGGGGCTTGAACCGAGACATAGCTTCACAATTGAAGTTCCACAAATATGATGATCATTACAAGTTATGTGAAGATGCGGTTGAGGCCGAGAAGTGGCTTAAGGAGGAGAGATCCCTTCGCTACAAGAGTAGCACTACTACTCCTACAAGTAAGCCAAAGGAGTGGAAGCCTCCTACTACAAATGCAAGGTTCCCAAGTGCAAGTGGAACAAGTGGTGCCAATGCTAGCAAGGATGTGAAGAAGCCATATGAGAAGAACACATCTAATGTGGGAGGTAACTCTAAAACTCAATTGAATGCTCCTACCTCTTCTTCAATGCAATGCCACAAGTGCAAGGGATATGGGCACTTTGCTAGGGAATGTCCTACGAAGAGGACCATGATTGTTGTTGGTAATGATGCATATGAGAAAGAGAGTGAATCGGAAGATGAGGGAGTAGAGAGAGTAGAGGGAGATGAGGGAGTAGAGGAGGATGATTTGCTTGATGACACGGTGGAGGAGGAGGATCCTCATACTTTCTTGGTTGTTAGAAGGAGCCTAGGGGCTATGATTGTTGAAGATAGTGAAACCTTGCAAAGGGAAAATTTGTTCCATGCTAGGTGCCGGGTCAAAGATGTTGTTTGCTCTATGATAATTGATTCCGGGAGTTGTGCAAATGTAGTGAGTCAATCACTTGTGTCTCAATTGAAGTTGACTACCATGAAGCATCCTAAACCTTACGGGCTACAATGGCTAAGCGAATGTGGGGAGCTTAAGGTAGTAAAACAAGTGATGATTCGATTCAAAATGGGAAGTTATGTTGATGAGCATTTGTTTGACGTTGTGCCTATGCAAGCATGCCACCTACTCTTAGGGAGGCCATGGCAATTCGATAGGCAAGTGGTGCATGATGGTCGTGTCAACACTTACACGGTCAAACATGAAGGGAAGAGATTTGTGCTTAAACCTCTCACTCCTAAGCAAGTGAGTGATGACTACAAGAAAATGAAGGAGTTGAGAGAGGTGGCCAAGGCTAAGTCTATCATTGAGACTAGTCCTTTGTCCAAAAGCATGGTGGCAATCCCACCTACTTCATCTACCGGTGGCATGTGTGCCATGATGCAACCGGGCGAGCTCTTGAAAGGCAATGATGGCACCAAGTTTCTCCTATGCCTAGTGCACAAAGGTATGACCCTTAACTCTAATTATGATTCTTCTTCTACCTTTTTGCCTAGTGTGTTTGAAAATGTCTTGAAAGACTTTGGGGACATGTTCCCGGAAGAGATGCCCGATGGCTTACCTCCCTTGAGGGGTATTGAACATCAAATTGATTTTATCCCGGGATCTCAAATCCCAAATAAACCGGCCTATAGAAGCAATCCCGAGGATACAAGGGAGTTGCAAAAACAAGTTGATGACTTGCTTTCCAAAGGCTTGGTGAGGGAGAGTTTGAATCCTTGTGCCGTTCCGGTCATTCTTGTTCCCAAGAAGGACGTCACTTGGCGAATGTGCGTAGATTGCCGAGCCGTGAATAAGATAACGGTCAAGTACCGTCACCCTATTCCACGGCTTGATGATATGTTGGATGAATTGAGTGGGTCGTGTGTCTTTTCCAAAATCGACCTTAGGTCCGGTTACCATCAAATCCGGATGAAACCCGGGGATGAATGGAAAACCGCATTCAAGACCAAATTCGGTCTCTATGAATGGTTGGTAATGCCCTTCGGGCTTTCCAACGCACCTAGCACTTTCATGCGACTCATGAATCATGTCTTGAAGTCTTTTATCAACAAGTTTGTCGTTGTGTATTTTGATGATATCTTGATCTATAGTAAGACAATTGATGAACATGTTGACCACCTTAGGCAAGTGCTTGAAGCCTTGAGAGCCGAAAAACTCTATGCTAATTTCAAAAAGTGTGCCTTTGGTGTGGAGAAGGTTGTCTTCCTTGGGTTTGTTGTGAGTGCCCAAGGAGTGGAGGTGGATGAGTCTAAGGTAGAGGCCATACGTGATTGGCCTACCCCTACTACCGTGACTCAAGTGAGGAGCTTTCATGGTCTTGCAAGTTTTTATAGACGCTTTGTGAAAGATTTTAGCTCCATAGCCGCTCCACTCACCGAATTGGTGAAGAAAGACCAACCCTTTGTTTGGGGGGAGCCTTAAGAGAAGGCCTTCCAAGATTTGAAAAGTAGGTTAAGTACCGCTCCCCTATTGCAATTGCCCGACTTTGGGAAGGCATTCGAGGTTGAATGTGATGCCTCGGGGGTGGGAATTGGTGGTGTTTTAATGCAAGATAGCAAACCCATCGCCTACTTTAGTGAAAAGTTGAAGGGGGCCTCATTGAATTATTCTACATATGACAAGGAGTTGTATGCCCTTGTGAGAGCCCTTGCCCATTGGCAACATTACTTGTGGCCTAGAGAGTTTGTGATCAAGAGTGACCATGAGTTACTCAAGCATCTAAGAGGCCAAGAGAAGCTCAATAAGAGACATGCCAAGTGGGTTGAATTCATTGAGTCCTTTCCCTATGTTATCCAATACAAGAAAGGGAAGGACAATGTTGTGGCGGATGCCCTATCTAGGAAGTTCGCCCTTGCCACTACTCTCACCTCTAAGCTCATGGGATTCGAGAGCATTAAGTCAATGTATGCTCATGATCCAAAGCTAAAGAGTGTCTATGATGCTCTATAGAAGGGGGAGAGAGTTGAGAAATGCCAATGGGTTAATGGATACATCTTCAAAAATGGTAAAGTGTGCATACCCGAGTCCTCATGGAGGGAATTGCTTGTGCAAGAGGCACATTGTGGAGGACTCATGGGTCACTTTGGTAGGGATAAGACCTTGGCCATCCTTAAGGAACAATTCCATTGGCCTAAGATGGGGACACATGTTAAGAGACTTTGCAACTCTTGTCTTGAGTGCAAGGTTGCTAAGTCCAAATCGAATCCCCATGGTCTCTATACCCCACTCCCCGTACCTACTAGTCCGTGGTTGGATATATCAATGGACTTTGTCATGGGTTTACCAAGGACTAGGGGGGGCCACGATAGCATTTATGTTGTTGTGGATAGGTTCTCCAAAATGGCTCATTTCATTCCTTGCAATAAATGTGATGATGCACAACATGTAGCTACCTTGTTTATTGAAAATGTTTTGAAATTGCATGGTGTGCCTCAAACTATAGTGAGTGATAGGGACACTAAGTTCCTAAGTCATTTTTGGAGGAGTTTATGGGGTGCCCTTGGCACCAAACTCTTGTTTTCTACGTCCCACCACCCCCAAACCGATGGTCAAACGGAGGTGGTAAACCGTACTTTGGGTGCTCTTCTTAGAGCCATGACCCGAGGTAAAGGTGGGACTTGGATTGACAAGCTTCCTCTTATGGAGTTTGCCTACAATCGAACCGTGCATAGAATGATTGGCATGACTCCATTCGAGTGTGTTTATGGATTTAACCCCTTGATTCCCCTTAATCTAACCCCTTTGCCAAGGGAAATGGTTGTTAATTTTGAAGGGAAAGCTCGAGCCAAGGCTTTGATGGAGCTACATGCTAAGGCCAAGAAGAATTTGGAGGAAGCTTATGCCAAGGTTGCCTCCAAGAAAAACAAGGGACGCAAGAAGGTGGAACTCAAGAAGGGTGACTATGTGTGGGTGCACTTCCGGAAAGAAAGGTTTCCAAACCTTAGGAAAGGGAAGTTGGCACCCCGGGGAGATGGTCCATTCCAAGTGCTTTCAAAGATAAACAACAATGCATATGTGGTCGACTTGCCAAGTGAGTATCAAGTCTCTAACACTTTCAATGTTTGTGACTTGGTTCCTTTGGATGTAGGTAATGAGGAGGTCGTGGATGATGCTTCAATTTCGAGGACGAAATCCTCTCAAGAAGGGGAGGATGATGCGGGGCAAACCACGAGACCCTTCACTCGGAGCCAAGCTAAGGAGATCCAAGAAGTACATCTACACTTGGTGAGGAAGGGACTAGAAGAAGGAAGCAATTGGAAACCATTCCGGGTGATAAGAGCACAAGGAGAGCAGCCCACAGCTTTGGGCGCTCCGCCCCATCTCCCAGGCGCTCCTCCTGAAGGAGCCTAGGCTGAGGCGCTCCGCCTGAAGATCCAGGCGCCCCGCCTGAAGGTGCCTAGGCCTGGGCGCTCCGCCTCAATTCCAGGCGCCCCGCCTAGGCCACCCCACTGGCCAATTTGCACAATGTCTTGGGCGCTCTGCCCCAACTTTGGGCGCTCCGCCCGGATCGCTGAAGGGCGTGAATCTTTGCCATGTTAAGACTATTTTGACCCTACGTGGTCCTTTATTTCCTAAGCCTAAGTGTGGGTATTTTAGACCTTTCAAAGGGTGTCTAATAACACCTATAAATAGCTAGTTGTCTTGTTATTTTCATTAGCTAACTTTGATGATTAAAACAATTGTGTTGAGAGTTGAACTCTTTGATTGAGTGAATGAAACCTTTTGATGGGACTTGTTTTTCCTCTAGCGGATCTAGTTGAATTCCAATCCTCCCCGATCATTCTACTTGCGTGCTCACGTTAGCTCGAGGGTAGTTGCCTAGTGTAGGTGTTCTTGTCATCTTCTTAGGGTGTAACGGAACTAGTTCTCCATTGCTACTCGAGATTATCGTACGAGTTACGTCTCGCTTTTATCTTTATTTTTCCGCGTTTGATTACCTACATCAAATATGGTTAAGCATGGAGCTATAGTCTATTAATAGAGTCATACATGAGGTAATTAAAGCATTATTCTTTTTGGGTAGGGTGAGGTACCCATGGTTGATGGGAATGCCACCTTTATGGCCGAATATGGTCAACTTCCTTGAGGATTACAGACCACTACTTATTACTAAGAGGGTGGCATGGCAGTCTCGTTTTTAAGAGTGGTTCAAGTGCAATACTGATGGGCTTCTAGGAGTAATCCAGGTCCTAGTTCCTTTGGTTTCTATGTGAGAGATTGGGTGGGTGATTTTGTATATGCTAGAGCAGTAGATAATGGGGAAACTACCAACATAGTAGTTGAGGCAAATGGTATTTTGGAGGGCTTGACTTATTGTGTAGAGAAGGAGCTTCATTCTTTGATTTTGAGGACTGATTCTCTGCTGATGTAGATGTTTATAGAAGCGGAATAGGATCCTCCCTGGAGCATTTTGAAGGAATTTGATCAAGGAGTTTAAGGATAACTTTAATGTTTCAACATGTGCTAAGGGAGGGCAACACAATGGCTGATTTTTTAGCTAACCTTGTTTTCTCTTTTGCATGTAAAGTGACTTTTGTTTCATTTTCTGATTTTTCTAGTGCTGGAAGGAGGCTCATTAACATGGAGAAAGATCATATTCCTAATCTTAAGATTAGGATGGCAAAGAGAAGATCTCCAGATTGATGCTTGCACTCATGTTATTTTATGATCCTTGTTTGCTTGAGTGCTATACAGTATCAATTTCTTCTCCAATGATATTAGTGTGGTATCATGCTCATTCTAGAGAGGAGTTGGTAGTGTCTTGAGTTCAAGTGAAATCGTTATTTTATAGGGAGAAATTGTTAGAGTAGATGCAAGATGTAGAAGTCATGTCTTGTTGGATTTGTTAGCGTGTGTGCATAGACTGATTAAAGCATGCAGCAAGCAAGACTTTGGAGCATAGGGCGCGCCAAAAGATGTTTTCAATGGGAGGGTTTTGCTCCATCTGACTAGTGGAAAAAGCCCATCGCATCACCGCTGTTTGCAATTTTTTTTTTGCTGAAATTCACTCGAAACAGCGAAGGGGCGACACATCTCTGAGTGTTTTGCCTAGGAGATTTTAATTTTTTCAATATTTAGGACCAGTGGCAAAGTGTGATAGTGCCGCTGGCTATTTGGGATTGAAGCATCACATTCCCAGTCCAAACACCGTGGGAGGCGATGCATGCTTGTGTGTTTTTGGCTTGGGCGTTGATTTTTTGTAGCGGCTTGGCGATGGAAATTGGTAGAAGTTCTTGGAGTTGTTGACATGAAGTGGGTCCTGGCATTCATTTTTGACATATTCGGTCTTGAAATCATGGCACCTAGTAAGAGCTTGGAGAAGCTTCTTCTTGATTTTGACTCAAGGCTTGCGGATGTATATGTGACTTGTGACTTCAGGGATGCACTCCTTAGCTAGTTTTTAACATTGCAATTTAGTTAGCTAGTTTCTTTTTTTATTGGCACTGGTTGAGGTGCATAAAATTGAATGACTATTGAATTTTTTTTTTGGTTATTAATATATTAGCCACTAGGCTCACTGCCTAGTAGTATATTTGTTTTAAAAAATTGATCACTTTTATGCTCACCCAAACGTGCTCTTACGCTGGTGTCGTTGTTTCTAATATTGTATTTAGATAATTCTTCCGCTTTACTTTTCATTTCTGATTTTCTTCCACAACCTTTAGTTTTCTTTTCATAGTAAATGAGGATGTTTTTATAATTTGGTTGCTTAATGGGTATCAATTCTTAAATTCTATCTCGTACCAATTTTTGGGTCGAGACAATTAACAGGCACATCAAAAGTAATAAAGATAAAAGCACTAAAATTGCTCCTTCTAATGTTTTTTACAGTATAATAACATTATCAGTTCACTTTAATTAAGCCTATGATATGACAATCAGTCGCTCATTCGCTCAGACCTCTCTTGAGTATCTAGTGATTTCAAGCTTAGTTGCTCTCCCGAGTCAACTAATGCCTCAATACTTGAATAGATTTTTATATTTTTTCATCCCTATAACTAGTACACACGCAATAATAGTTTAAACTGATGATAACTGCTTAAGCCTACTTATTTCTCCTCTATCTGAGTATGAATCAAGTATATTGGCAATCAATTTCCCTCTTTTGGATAGAATTATGCACATTGAAAAATCAAGCAATTAGATAATATATAACCTAATTGACCATGAATTATAAGATTCTTGTTGCACTGGCAACACTAGAATTCATTAACGAATTTAAAGAAAACAGAAAAATCAAATTCATGAATATCAAAGATAAACGAAACTGATATGATATCCTTACAGATTAAAACCAAATTATAATCCGAATGTGGCAAAATTATCAGGTGGCATAAACTTATAAAATATTTAACCAACTACCTAGTTGTATACAAAGTCTGATGTATCACTATATTAACAACAATACTGTTTATGCCTAAAATTGTACGTCTACGTTAAACAATTACTTATGGTTAGGATCACAAGCAATACAGTAGCTACAACGAAAATGTATGTAAATATAATGAAAGAAGGAAAGAATAAACAAGACAAAATAATTAAGAGAAAGACAGAGTAATTCTTATTCTTAAGAACAGCAGGATTCGGTGTGGAATTGCTGAGTGCTGACGCAAGCAGTCAGAAAGTAAAAGCTGCATGGATGTGAAAAGATATATCACTTATTCCTAGAAACTCGTAGTCTCTTTGACCAAGAATGCCATTGATTCCCTCATAAACTCCGCGTGCTGCAATCTGATTGGCTGATACCGATTCCATGCACCTTTCCTAGAACTGCTACCAACTGCTCCGAATCGTTTCATATCTCAAATAATAATTTTTTCATTTCACACATCATCATTATCTCTTTCTCGCCTATAAATAGGGGCTTCATGATAGTAGAGAAATCACATAATCTTCAGAAAATACTGCACTTCTTTAGCAACTTCTTATAATAGTGAAAAACTTCCTTTTCTTTCAAACATGCTTGCCTTCGGCCCTGGTTTGATATTCCCAGGAAACCTTCTTTGTTTCGAACGAATGTTGTTGAGGAAACAGTGGGAGAATACTCATCTATCGTTATCTTCCATTGTTTCTTCAACTGTAAAGGAGTGAATGAAGTCCTCCGAGTCATGAAATTTAATCAGGATTCTGATGATGATGCTCTTCGAAATGTCCTTGTTGTGGTAGGCACACTGATTTCGGTATATCCGTCTTGACGCATGATGATTGCTGTGATATTCTTCTTATCATGTGGCGTGTGGCAGCAGAGGAATGCCATCCCATTCGGGCTTCTTGTAGTTCGCTCATCTCCTAGTTTTTAGGGAATATATTCCAGAAGTAACTCATTTTGCACGAGGAGTGCATCCTGGAATATCCTCTCCTTCTTCAAGAGGTTGATGCCCAATAACATTCTCCATTCCAATAGCATTCAGAGTAGCTATATAGCTCCGACTTGTTCCTCAGTTTTGGAGTTTGCATAAGCTTCCAATCATTCTGGGAAGAGGTAGTATAAGGAATTCCCGAGATTCACGAGGGTTCATTATTGGAGTCTCTCCATGTGAATCCAAGTGAAGTCTTTAGTGCCCATTCTGCTGCTTCCGTCTTTCTACTAAGGGATTCCTCAGTAGGGCTGATTTTCCCAGTTCCTGTGACGCAGCATCACAAAGATGTTGCTACTTGGGCGTCAACTTGGGAATTTCTCCTTCTTGTTTTCGGTAGAGACTTCAATGCAGTAGCTACAATCCAGATGGAGAGTCCTACAATTATTATAAACAAATGCTTTACTCAGGAAGAACTAAATGTATATTATGAGCATATGGGCTAGTTATTATTAATGAAACAGTTGTTCAAAAATTTTTATACGTGCTTGCATTATTACATATTTTGTAATATATAGTAAAGTAGTATGTTTGTGCACCTAAAGATTTAGATGGCTTCCGGTCGTCCTGAATGTCCTAATGTTTAGAACGTATATCAGTGTGCCTTCTTTGAGCAATTACGTCTGTTGTGCACCAATATTTGGTGGCTAGGTTGCATCTATAGGAGATAGCTTTATGCGCACACAATGGGACGACTTTAGCCTGTGTGATAACATGCAATTTTGCATCTGACTTCGAATGTCCCACTTAGTTACTCGAGTATTTAAGACATTCTGGCACAACGCGAACAAGAGTCCCCATCGGCGTGTAGGTGCAGTTGTTGAATTAACAAGCTCAACTTACGAATAATGCCTGGTGGATGTGTTAGACGTAATCTAGCTCTGAGCGAGTAGTGTACTCTACTTTTTATAGCAAAAAGTGAGTGTATTACTTCAACTTAGGTCTGGCCGGGGCTAAGAATAGTTGGATCATAGATGGATCAAAATAAATAAGTAAAACCAACTAAAAATAGTAGTTTTATTGATAAAAGGGGCGCGAAGCCTGAGATGTTGTAGGTAAAAACCCGTAACATGATTGATGAGTATGAAAATACTGCGATCAAAGTTAAAAAGAACTTAAAACATAAAAATAAATTCCTTTAAGATACGTTATGCTCGACCCTCAGAAGGTTCAGGGGCATGTGCTTGGGCTTCCCTACTCGAGGGTGCTGAGGTTGGAGATGTTAGCTTTGGGCCGTTGACAACCTGATGGTATAGTTATGTGCCAATCAAAAAATAATGAACGGCTTGCTTCCGCAGTTGTCTGCTTTTTGATTTGTCATCAGAGATGATTCCTTTGCACAGGTAGTTGATCAACGCATGCCGCTGCCTTGCGGCGGATCCTGTGTCCAGAACTTCAAGGTTCATCAGGTCCACAGGAGTTAACTTAACCACTACCTTCTGATCATACGAATCTTTAGACATTTTTCCTCCGTTCGAACTTTCTTCTTGACAGGCAAACTCCCATGTCTGAAAATTTTTCAGGAATGCTTTCATTCTGTTCTGCCGATCTTGTGTGCAGATGCCCTCTATGGTGAAAACTTTTTTGACTTGATCGACGATCAGCTGAGGGCTGTTGAAGAGGAAGACCTCCCTGGCCACCAGTATGTAGGCTAAGTCAAGGGCTTGAATTATAGCTTCATACTCTGCTTCGTCGATTTGCGCTCTGGCAGTCTTACGAAATACCATCCCACCGGGTGTTATAACCCGTAGATCGAGATCGGCTCCTTACCTTTTTAAGTCCACTTCAATGCTGATCTCCGAACGACCAGTCTCGATCGCTTCTTCATTTCTGATTGACTCCTCCACCTGTGGTTTCAGCTTCTCCACGAAGACTGAGTGTGAAACCCTCTATTTCCTGTGACTCAAGTGTTGTCCGGGGTTGGTAGATAATTTCATGCTCTCCCAGTATCTCGGCCCATTCTACCATCTCCTACAACAGTCCGGTTTTAGACAATATGGTATGTATCGGTATGGAGGAGATCATGTTAATCGTATGGTCAAGGAAATATATGTGCAGCTCCTGGGTTGTCATGATCACGGCCACGATAAACTGAAAAAGTAAAGGAAAAAACTTGTCTTTGCGTGATTGTCTTTTGCTGGCGTACTACACAGGGAATTGTCTTCAATCCTCCTCTCGTACAAGGATTTCATTTCATGCTATTTCTAGGATCGAGACATATATTAATAAATGGTCACTTGTTTCTGGCTCAGTTATCACCGGAAGCTGTATGAGCTACATACTAGTTTGGGCTATGGTTAGGTAACTCTGTATCAGCAATAAGGGTCCCCCTTGTCTTTCCAACACCTTGGAAAGCTGACATACCAATTATGTGGCCTTGGGGACTAGTTGATCCATCACCGCCAATCGATCTCGTAGTTCGCTGATCTCTTCTCTAACCTCTCGCTCAATGGCCTCAAACATGATGGATTCTTCTTCAACCATATTTATTTTGGCTATCGGCCGTACACCAAGATCCCTTCCATAAGTAGGACGATATTCTCCAAGTGAAGACCGCTCACCTCGTAAGTCAACAATCCTGCGCGAGGTCGGGTATTTGAAAACTTGATAAAGTGTTGAGGGTACTCCTTTGACACTGTGTATCCATGGCCGTCCCAAGATGATGTCATATGGTAGATTGCAATTCAATACTTGGAAGAAAGTTATGCTCGTCACGCCAAGTATATGAACTGGTAGAGTTATTCTCCGACAGGCTTTTCTCGGATCCATTGAAACTAATTATATGCGGGTGCTTGAGGCTACTTGATGGCACACGTCATTATTCCGCAGTACCTTCCCGCGGATAATGTTCACGCTACTTCATGGATTGACCATGGCTCACCGGACGTGTAAGTCAGATATTTCCCCAGGCACGACGAGGTCGCCTTGATGTTCTACTTCTTCCTCCAAACCAAATAGGATTGGACCTTTCAATTCCCATGGCACCGTAGTCCCCCCGTGCGATGTCGGGTTCCATAGTTGACAAGATTGTATTGATAGTCTTTCAATTTTATGAATCTGGTGCTTTGGAATGCCATGGTCCTTCTTCAATCAAGCCAACAATTTACGATGAGATGATTCCGTCCTAATTTGATGCACGATTTTGATTAATTACGATGACAACAACAGATTCAGCGATGATGATAAACACGATTAAATAATTCTTTCCGGTGGAGGAGAATTTGAAATTTTGCGAGATTTAAAAGATGAAAATTGATGATACCGTAGTCTCAAAAGTAGTACTTCTTCAATTGTGTGATGTTCCAATTGAAGTCGACTGGCTCGGAGTCATTGTTTCGAGTTGGTATGATCCTTTCCCGATTACTGCTTTGACCCGGTAGGGTCCTTCCCAATTTGCTGCTAGCTTACCTTCGTTGGGCTCATCCTTTTTCGGTCTTCTGATTTTCAGCACATAGTCACCTACAATAAAAGATCGATACCTAATTTTTTTTGTTGAGGTAGTTTTCTGCCCTTTGTTTTTGTGCTTGTATTCGAACAAATGCCATGTCTCTTTTTGCTTCGATCAGGTTGAGATCTATCAGCATGGCTTCTCTGTTTGTTTCTTCGGTGGAGTGGGCAAACCGAAGACTGGGTTCTCCCACTTCCACCGGTATCAGTGCTTCTGCTCCATAGATAAGTGAGAACAGTGTTTCTCCGGTGCTGTGCTTCACCGTTGTTCGATGAGCCCACAGTGCTCTGGGGAGTTCGTTCGGCCAGTTGCCCTTTGAATCATCCATCCTTTTCTTCAAATACTCAATTATTGTTTTGTTGGAAGATTCAGCCTGTCCATTTGCACTAGGGTGATAAGGTGTTGAGGCAATTCGCTTGATCCCCCATTTTTCGAAGAAGGCAGTGATCCGTCTTCCTACAAACTGTTTACCATTATCGCATGTGATCTCTTTCGGGATCCCAAAACGACAGATAATTTTTTGATGAATAAATTTAATGACTTCTTGCTCACGAACTTTAGCCAAGGTAATTGCTTCTACCCATTTAGAAAAATAATTAGTAAGAATTAGTATATATTTTACCTCGCCGGGCGCTGTTGGAAGCGGCCCGACCAAATCCATTCCCCACTTCATGAATGGCCATGGTGACGTTACCGAATGAAGTGGCTCTGCCTGTTGATGTATGAGGTTACCGAATCGTTGACACTTGTCGCATTTGCGGACGAATTCTTTGGCGTCATCTGCGATCGTTGGCCAATAGTATCCAGCTCTTAGGATCTTTCGAACCAACGATTTGCTGCCGGAGTGATTGCTGCACTCGCCTTCGTGGATTTCTTTCAACACATAGTTTGTCCCATCTGGTCCCACACACTTCGCTAAAGAGCTGCTGAACATTCGTCTGTAGAGCTGGTTTTCTAAGAGACAGTATCTTGCCGCTTTAGCTTTGAGTGATCGGGCCTATTTTTTGTCATCGGGAAGGGTTCCTGCCTGCAAATAAGACAAGTATTTGTTTCTCCAATCCCAAGTATGGTTAACATTATTTACCTCTTTGATGCTCCGACAGAGTGGTGATTCGAACAGGTGGACCACTGTTTCATCTAGTTTGTTATCGATGACCGCTGCAGAACCGAGGTTGGCTAAAGCATCTGCTTCGATGTTGTCCTCCCTTGGTATCTGAGCTATTTTCCATTCTTGGAAAGATGTAAGGAGATTTTGCACCTTTTCGAGCAGCTGCTGCATCCTTGGATCACGAACACAAAAATCGCCTTGGATTTTGTTTACCACCAGTTGAGAGTCACTTTTGATGTCTAATCGTTCGACCTTCAAGTCTTTTGCAATCTTTAAACCTGCAGCGAGGGCCTCATATTCGGCCTCGTTGTTAGTTTTTGCATGTAATTTGATTGCGCACCTGAGTTTTTCACCGGTAGGTGCTATTAACAAGATTCCGAGACCAGTCCCTTTCACATTTGAGGCTCCATCGGTAAACATTTTCCAAACACCGGGATCTGGATCCCTCATCATCAATTCTTCCTTTTTTGCCTCCGGGAAAATATTAGCGCTAAAATCTGCTACAAAATCAGCTAACACTTGAGATTTTATGGCGGTGCGAGGCTGATAAGTAATATCGTACTCGCTCAGCTCGACCGCCCATTTCATTAATCGACCAGAGAGATCTGGCCGATGTAAAATATTTCGCAATGGAAAAGTAGTTACGACAGATATTAAATGACATTGGAAATAAGGTCTTAGTTTTCGTGCAGCAGTGACTAGTGCAAGTGCTAGTTTTTCTAGGTGCGGATACCTCATTTCTACGCCTAACAGTGTTTTACTAACATAATAGATAGGAAATTGATTACCTCTGTCCTCGCGGACGAGGACAGCGCTTACAGCGACATCGGAGACGGCCAAGTAAATCAGCAGCATTTCTCCTTCGATCGGTTTTGACAGGAGCGGAGCATTTGAAAGGTACAACTTCAATTCTTTGAGGGCCTTTTTGCATTCTGGTGTCCATTCAAAGCTTTTGTTCTTTTTCAGAACCGAAAAGAACTTGTGACATCGTTCAGATGACCTCGAGATGAAGCTGCTGAGATAGGCTACTCGACCGGTCAGCTGTTGAACTTCTTTCACTGTTGATAAGTCTTCGGGACTGCTTTCAATTGCTTTGATTTTGTCTGGATTGGCCTCAATTCCTCTTTGAGATACGATGAATCCCAAAAACCTGCCGGATCCAACTCCGAACACGCATTTCTCCGGGTTCAATCTCATGTTGAACCGCCTTAGTATCGTAAAAGTCTCCTCCAAATGACTTAAATGATCTCTTTTCTCAAGGGATTTGACCAGCATGTCATCGATATATACTTCCATGGTTTTTCCGATCAAATCTTTGGACATAGTAGTGACCAAACGGTGGTAAGTAGCGCCAGCGTTTTTAAGGCCGAAGGGCATGACTGTGTAGCAATAAGTTCCCATGTCTGTGATGAATGACGTCTTCTCCCGATCCAATGGGTCCATCGAAATTTGATTATAGCCTGAATAGGCATCCAAGAAGCTTAACATTTCGTGCCCTGCCGTCGAATCGATCAATCTATCGATGTGAGGCAATGGGAACGAATCTTTTGGACAGGCTTTATTGAGGTCGGTATAATCGACGCATACTCTCCACTTGCCGTTTTTCTTTGGCACCACTACAGTGTTTGCAAGCCATTCAGGATATTTGACCTCCTTAATGAACCCATTCATTAGTAGCTTTTCTACCTCGTCGTTGATTACTTTCCTTCGAAATCCTCCATTTGGCCGTTTCTTTTGTTTCACCGGCCGATGTTTTGGATCGACGTTTAATTTGTGTGTGGCGACCTTTGGATCGATACCAACCATATCTGCGTGGGACCAAACAAAAAAATCAGAGTTATCCTTGAGGAAGGATTTACTTCGGGATCCAATTCTGCTCCCACATAGACTTTCCGATCAGGCTTATCATCGAATAATGTTACTTCTTCCAAGTCTTCTATCGTAGAGTCTCCAGCTTTTTGTTTATACGGTTCTCTCACACATGGTGGAACCTGTGCGAAGTCGCCTTCGACTTCGGACTCCGGTAGCTGCGTTGAGGCGCACGATGGAACCGAAGTGAAGCTTCCAGCCACGGGTTCCACAAGCTTACATGGTGAAACCTGTGCGAAGTCGCCTTTGACCTCGGATTTCGGTAGCTGCGTTGAGGCGCACGACGGAATCGAAGTGAAGCTTCTGGCCACGGGTTCCACTAGTTGTGATTGCTACAATCGAAAGTCATCCTTAACAGCTACTGAGTAACATTCTCGCGAAGCCTGTTGTTCGCCTCTGATCTCACGAATTCCCCATGGGGTAGGGAATTTTACAACTTGATGTAGGATCGACGGGACTGCTCCCATAGCGTGAATCCACGGTCGGCCCAAAATCACGTTGTACGCCATTTCGCCTTTCATTACTTGAAACAATGTCTCATTCTCAACGCCTTCTGCATAAGTCTTAACCGTGATTTCTCCAACGGTTACTTCACTCGAGTTGTTGAAACCCGACAATACTGTTGAACGAGGCACGATCTTGTCGCTCAGCTGCAGCTGCTCGACTACCCTTGCATGTATGATATTAACCGAACTACCCTCATCGACCAATACCCTTTTTACATCAGCGTCGTCGATCCTCATCGTGACCACAAGTGCGTCGTGATGGGGATGAATCCTGTCATTGAAATCAAAATCCCCGAACACGATCTCATCATTCATATCATCTCGTGTTCGTTTGTTTCGTGTAAATGAGACTTTTGCATATTTCTTGGTAGTGTAGGTTACCCCACAAACGCCATCTCCTCCGGTAATAACATTTACCGTCTTCCTAGGAGCAGGAGGTTTTGGCGGCTCATCGTCTTTCTTTTTATTGAAGTTGTTTCGCCCTCTGTCAGTCAATAGTTCGACCAGATGCCCCTTCTGCAGCAGGCTGGCCACTTCGTATCTCAATGCCTTACAATCCTCCGTTGTATGGCCGAAGTGATGGTGAAATGCACAGCATAGATTTTCATCCCTCGTATTTGGATTTGTTTTTATGTGACCTGGAAATTTTACAACCTTCTCGCCCCATCCCCTTCAAGTGATTCACCAAGTTCGGTGTTGATATGCAAAATTGTACTCCGTCACTTTTGGGGGGAGTGGTCGATCTTTCGGAGCCGAAGATGCGTTCGACTGCCCTTTCTTCGATTGATTCTTCGAACTTCCAGCTTCGTGGTTGTTTTTCCCCATTCGAGGGAAACTGTAGGGCTCCCATCGTTGGTCCCTGAAGTTTTGCCTGTCATTTTCAACTCTCCGTGGTGGAGGTCGATCATAATGGTAACTATTTCGGACTAGCTGTAACTCCTCCTCCTCAGCTCTAATCCGCGGCTCGCATTCCCGATATAGCACTTCGAATGTCCATGCATCAATCTCCCTGAGACGATCTTTCAACTTCCATGCCTCGATCGAATCAGTGCACAAATTGTTAGCAAAGGTCAAGCAAGCCCACCTTTCTTCGAGATTTGGGATATGAATCTTCTCGTCGTTGAATCGTTTCACAAATTGCTTTATGGTTTCCCCGGGTCGCTGCCTAACATTCAATATGTCTTCCACCCTTGGTGCTATCTTTTTCGCTCCAGTATGTGATCGAATAAACTTTGCTGACATGTCATCAAAATTCAATATCTCATTTTCAAGCAACTGCAGATACCATTTCAATTCCGCTCCTTTCAATGTCTCACAAAACTTTTTGTGGCTGACCGAATTAATTTCTTCCGAAGTTAAGTTGTTCGCCTGAACTGCAACCGAAAATATATCGATATGATCCCTTGGATCTGTGGTCCCATCGTACCTCAAACTTTCTGGTAACTTGAAAGTTTTAGGAATTGGCATTGGGGCTGCACTTGCTGTGAACGGGCGCTTTGAGATCGATTTCTTAGCGACCTCGTCCGTTAACTTTGGGACACCTGGCAATTTCTCCATAAATGATTTTATCTCTCCGAATTTTTTGTCCACTGTGTCATTTAACAGAGTTTGCATCGTCGCTAACATTCTTACTTCTGCTGTAACCGAGGCCGGAGCTCCCATAGCTGCCGCGGCCGTACCAGATCCCCCAGATCCGACCCCCACTGCAAGTCCCCCTGTTACGGCACCCTGAGGAACCGAAGTCGGAATGCTTGCTGGGGGTGTGATCGGCGGGGTAGGCGTTCTGTTTCCGATAGAATTAGCTAAAACCCTTAGTTGCTCCTGTATCATTTCGAACTGAGCGTCGTGCCTTTTCAAATACGCCATTAGTGACGCATTTGCATCTCCTGACTCAGTTTCGACCACGGGCTCCTTACCTGGTCGCTGTCCTCGGGGTGCGTTCAATTGTGAACCAGCAGGAATGTCGTCATGAGTTGGATCCTTCTCGCGATTGGTAGACTCATCGACCACTTCAACGTTGGTCGGAACTGGAACCCCATCATTGGGATTGAGTTGTTGTTGACCGTTCAGAGCGGCGGCGGTGTTACGTTCATCTGCCATTTCAAGACAAGGAAACAAATGTAAGTAGTATCAAAACGATTCAAATTTCGGAATAAATCGATTGCCTAGACCCCACGGTGGGCGCCAAATTGTATTTCCCAAAAATGTATCAGGTTTTACAATTAAATTTATATTTAGTTGAGTCTAAGGCGACCGTTTATATCTCAATTCGATCCGATTGATAAGCAGCTTACATTAGTGAAACAATTGAACTTTAATGGTTTAATTCGAGAACAATTAATATATCGATGTCAAGGATGCAGATTCAATGTCAGATATCACTTTAGGATGTCAAGTTCAAATAAACGGTTCGAAGGCAAGTATGAACAGATTAATTCGAAGTGAGTAACAAGCCAACAATTTACGATGAGATGATTCCGTCCTAATTAGATGCACGGTTTTGATTAATTACGATGACAATAACAGATTCAGCGATGATGATAAACACGATGACGAGCGAACGTAATATGATAGTGAATGAATGCAGTATGAATATACTTGATCGGATAGTATAATGAGTGATCGACAGCAATATATCTGAGATAACTTAACCATAAGCAGATTGACAAACTAGCTTACGCGATCGGAATGGCGACAACAAATTGATAAAATTGGAAGTAGTGAGATAACGAATGAATCAATCGATAAATAAATCAAATATCAACTAGAACGAGCAAGCGGCAGATAAATAATTAAAGCGATAAAAGCTTATTGTATTGAGGAGCCGGAGGATGGTGCTTCAAATGAAAGAGATGATCCTTCTTCCACATTTGAACCAATCCACAGCTGAATTTGATACAAGGATTGCCCTAGTGACAACAGTAATTCTACGTATGTTGAAAGAATGAGGCAAAAATATTTAAATGGCTGAATAAAGACTGAGGGTAATGCTGCTTCAGGTGGGAGAATAACAATGTGTCCTCAAAATGAGAGTATAAAGACCTATTTATAGGTTGAAATGATGAAGAGTTTCAACCCTAGAAGAACTCCACTTTCTCACGTTTCTCACCCAACAGTTGCACGTTTTCACCCACTTCCCCTGAATCCGCTAAATCTGTTCCGATAAATTTGGGATATGGACAAACTGCGTTATCCCTTGGAATGTTGTCTTCGAAAATATCCGATCGCAGTGAGCACATAACCGATCACGGAAGTAAACGAAACCATTTCTTCCTGACCACGACGATTCCGAAGTCAATTAGCGCCTCTTTATGAAATCATAACCGATGACTGTGATCGAACAGAAATCGACCAATACAGGGCTAAAGTGTCTTTTAAGTATTTTTAAAATTTTACATAGAGGGCGCTATAATGGGAGTTTACCACATTGCTTTCTGAATTATGTTTTGGTGAAAATTATTTACCCAACCACCCCCTCCCTCAATTTTTCTTTAAAAATTAAATTTAATCTACTTTACCCTCTAAATTTTCAAATATTATCTTTTTTCTTCTTTAATATAATAATATCCTTTGATTATATATTATGAACTAAAATATAAAATGAATAAATATTATTCTCATAAGAATAAAAACACTAAGAAATAATAACAGTAATGTAATAAATGAAATGAATCTATAGATTAAAATTATTTTGCTTATATTAACAATTTTTAATAGAAATCAAAATTCAAAATTAGTCCATTAGACAACTGAAAATAAAATAGATTGTACTTTAAAATCATATACTCAATGCATGCAATACATTAAAAAATTATATTGAAAATATGGTTAGATTTGACAACAAATCTAAAATATCCTATGTGTGTACTTAAAAATGAATTTATGTAATATTTTGTATTAATGGTAATGACTCAAAATTCATAAACAAAGTACGAATAAGATAGAAATTATACGCACCGAGAGAGAGGATGAGCAATACATTTTGTGCATATATATATTATCTTAGTGCACATATTTCTAAAGTAACAATGATAAAAATACCGTTATATTTTGTTTCACGAAAAGATTATACTATTTATAATATTAATGGATTTATAAAATTATAAAATAATATAATATTATTTAAATAATAAATAGTATATATGAAGAGTGTAAATAACTTTCATCCGATATGTTTTAGAATGAGAAAGCTATAAGTAGTTAAAGAATGATATAATAAGGTTACCATCACTATTTTGGTCAAGCTAAACTTTTTTAAAGAAGGATCCAATTGCGTTTTGCTACAATAAAAAGACGGACCTAGAATATTCAATTTGAGAGAGAAAAGTAGCTTTTTGCAAAATCAGAGTATAGCGATCAATTAATGTCAAGTCTTATATTCAAGATTAGTTTTACCCTTGTCGTTATGAGAGGACAAGAGCGAAAGAATCTGTAATATTTTAAATGTCAAACTATTCTAATTTGCATCACGTGAACTACCTTTATGAGAGGAATCAATCCTCCAGTTACGCGTTAAACAGGTATATACAAATGTAAATCATTTTCTCATATCCAAAATTAACCCGTAAGCACTTAACGAGCCCCAAAGTCAATAATTCCTTTTCAATTTCGTTTGTTGTACAGTGGTTCTACTTTGTGAGAAAGATGTGTTATTCTCAACATTGTATACTTTATTAAATTATATGTCATATAATTTAACTAGACACATAATTTAAAAGAGATCTTAAGTTTTTGTTTATTGAAATACTTTAGAACATTTACTCCCATCATCCTAATTTATATGAAGATTTTTGGATTTCGAAAATCAAATTTCTTAATTTTTATAGTGGATATGGACATAGAATCTTTAAGTCTAGAAATTAATAATTTAAAATATTTAAAAGATACATAAAAAAGTTGCTACTAAAGAAGAACTCGTTTGTCTCTAGGGAAAATAACACCTTCACCTAAAATTGGACAGACGAAGCATGTGTTTATGCCTAAAACATGATTGATAGGCAAAAAGTTAAACTTGTATGTCGGGCCATAGACAATAGTTATATATCGAAGGACATAGAGTATGGTTAGCGTTGTATTGTTGTATTGTTTGAATGAATGTTGCAATGAGGTAATTGGGATATTTATAGGTTTAACTTTATCCCAATTCCAATTTTAATATAACTCTTTTCCTAAGACTTGAGGCCCATTACAAGAGGCGGTTGCCACCCTAGATAGGAATAAGGTCAGACTAAAGGCAGCTAAACTAAAGTAGTGTGCCCGTCAGTTCCGCCTATGCGGCTCGTGCAGCCGGTGAAGAAGCTGATGTGTGTATTGGTAAAAATATGACTTGGAGCCGAAGCGTAAAGTTCGGGACATTTCAAATGATAATCACGAGTTGGTTGTGAGGCTGGTAATATGGCTCATGAGGCGAAGGCCTCGGAATCAGAATCATATTATCCATAGAGTAAGATCGACTAGGGGAATAGATAGCTCATCACCTGAGGTAAAACAATCTTAGCCTCGAAGTAGGCAGTTCTACTCCCAGTGTAGTTAAGGCCCATGACCTCCTCCCACGATCTCAGCATTTAATGGAAAAAGACTGTGGGTCACTCCATGATCAGTACAAGGAAAGTGGGTTAATTAATATCCTTTATTGTCTCTATCCATTGTCTATAAAAAATATTAATTTTATCTTGTAAAGGTATTTAGAAATATTGGCAAAAATCAGCCTAATTTTAATCTCAAAGCATTCATATTGGAATCATTTGTCTGGTGTTCTTATTGTTTACTTATTATTCAATATTTTCTTGCTTTTGTCTAACTTTGATACATCGAATTTCTTGTAACCCCTAAAAAAATTATTGTGACCTAAATATAATTTGGGCGTATACAACATGTACTCCTTAGATTCTTAACACCCGTTGTCTTTTAGGCTTATTACATTTTGGTCATCAAATCTTTGAGTCTGTTATTGCGTGTGGCGTAATTAATACCCACATATATAGTCCCCCCACTTTTCGAGTGCTGATATAAGTACTCAGGAATCGAAATGAAGTGAAACGAGGTGCCAACAATAGTCCAGTTGTACCTTTGTGCTGTCTGCACTGCTTGACTTATGACTTACACTTCGTCTCTTGAACAGACGTGTGTCAGTGCCTTATTGGTTTCCTAGTCTTTTGCGTCTTCCCAAGAGCCATCATTTCGCTCGGCCACTACTGCCCACTTATAACGTCTTTTTGTATCCTTAATTATCATCTTTGACTGTTTTGCATCTCTTTTTTTTTTCCTTCCATTATTTTCCCTATAAAGTAGCCCTTCTTTTCACATTCTCTTTCATATTCTTTTCCTATCTTCTTCATCTTGTGTCCTGAGTAATCTTTGTTATATGCAACAAATCTTTTTCTTTTTCTTCTTTTTTATGTAATGACCATTCCAATATATTATCATGTTGACTTCAAACCAGACCTTTATGTCTTTTTGGTGCTAGACGTCCTCGAGACCAAAAAGTGCCGGAGAATTGAATGCTTAGCAAGAACTCTCGATCTCCTCATCGTTATCTCTTCTACGGTGGAGCAGAAAAAATTCCACCTTGCAAGTTGCATTTGGCACTTTAACGAGGTGTTCCTGACGAGTTTTGCCAACAGATACATACCGATTATGGAGAAGTAACCAACTAACACAGCGGCTGCTATTACAATAGTCTTCTCGTGCAAGGCGGGTCCATTTAGATTTCACTTCTACCTTGAGGCCTCTTCTTCTTATGGTTTCCAAATCCTTGGAGATCCCACTGATGTTGTATGGCCTCTTTTCATTTTTATTACCCTTTTTATGTTTTCCTTCTACCGGTGTTTTACCTACCTCTATCATGGTTTTTGCGATATAGAGTCTCCCATTTTATGCTTGTTTGCGGCTCGGCTGTCATCCCCCCTTTCGTCCATCATATGCTATTGGACATTATGATATTTTCTCGTCTGCAGATGATGCTCCACTGCAAGCGTGAGTTTCTTCCTTGTGCAATGCGTTCAACTTCATCTGCCACTCTTTGATATGTTCCTTGTTGTGTCACTTTAAATACTTCATGAAAAGACTTGTAGAAGTTCTTTGTATCATGGACGTGTGTATATAGCTGTTGTGAATTCGTTAATACTTGTGCATCCACAAGGGAACTATGGGCATAAAAAGTAAAGGATGCAGAAAGTGGAGACATGTGAGCCTTAATGCACCGAGGGAAGGAGCAACTTGGGCTTTACATAGTTGTCGTATGTGCTGACGATCATAGATGCTAAGTTTTTGAACTTAGATTAAGTCCCTTCGGTCAGGTTACTGTATTTTATTCCTTGCTTTAGATAGTCCTTTTAATAAGCCCTGTACCAGAGTCCCTTTTGTAATTTGTGATCTTCGGGCCTTAATGTTAATGAAGTAAACAATCGTTTGTCCGATGTTTTGTTATTCACTTATATTAAGTTTTTCTTTTAGAAACTTTATTTTTTCATTTTCAAGTTGTATACTCAACTTTTATTGAGCACACGCGCTTGTTGAGAACGTATTTAAGCATGCAAAGAGCGCCATTTGGTTGTCCACTCGACGGTGCAAGTCATTCCAACAATGTGTAAAAAGACGTCCCTCTTTCACTTGGGTGTACAAATTGCATATGTATATTTCAATACACGATTGGTCCTAGCTGGATTGATGATTTTAATGTACAATATGGCTTGGGGGCTAGTGAGCGTAGATTCAAGTTGATTCAATTGACGATTTCAATATACAAAAAGCCGACAAAATGTAAATAGAAGTTTTATTAGAACCATGGACACATTGTCCAAAAAAAAAATGAGTTAACTGAACTTTTGCAAGAAAAATAAGTTACAGGACGAGATGTCCTAACTCACTAGATAGGTGGTCTAATTTAGGCCTTATGGGTAATTTGGAATTTCAAGCCCCTGGCATCTGAGTCTACTCGAAAAAAATGATACGGATGCATTGGCCCTATACAGCTTAGAGGTAATATTTCTTGAGCCACGATACGTTCTAATTGTTCAAAATGGCAATGCCTTTTATGTCTTGGAGTAGGTAAGCTCCTTTGCCTACAATCCCTCTTATTCTATAGGGTCCTTCCTAATTATGGGCCAACTTGCCTGCATTAGTATCCCTTATGCGTTGCAACACTTTCCAGAGGAAGAGGTCGCCCAGTATAAAGGAATGCAAGTTCATATTCTTATTATAATATTGCTCTACTCATTGCATTTTTTACAACTAGTTGTACGGTTGAAATCTCACATTGCTCCTCCAAGAGGTCGAGGCCAATCGCAAGACCCTCATTGTTAGATTCCTCTGCAAAACATGGCTAGCAAAAGCTGGGCTCGACTATCTCGACTAGTGTCATCCCTTCTGAACTAAACATCAGAGAGAAAAGAGTCTCTCTAGTACTTGTATGGGTGTAGTTAGGTAGGACCATAGCACTCATGGAAATTTCACAGGCCATTTCCCTTTGGCATTCTCGAGCCATTTCTTCAGACACTCTATAATTGTATTGTTAAAAAATTTTGCTTGTTTGTTTGCCGCTGGGTGTTATGGCGTTGAACTTACCGTTTTGAACTTCCATTCCTTTGAGAATTTGTTCCTACAAATTGAGGTCTATTATTGCAAGTGACTTCAGTGGGAACTCTGAGTCAGTATAAAATGTTTCTCTATCTGTTAATACGAGAAGGAATTTGATGGCCATAGGTACTATGGGTAACGACCCTATGATATCCACTCCCTACTTTATGAAAGGCCACTAGACTAACACTGAGTTCAATTCTTCGGTTGTCTAATGAGTCGCATGCGCGAATCCTTGGCACTTGTCGCATCTTTTAATGAGTTTATCCATTTCGCTTTCCATTTGGTGCCAGTAATAGCTTTTCCTAATCAGTTTACAAGCAAATGATCTCTCCTCGAATGATTTCCGCAGTGCTCCTCATGGAATTCTCTCATCACATAGCGAGCCTGTGACAGTCCTAGACATTTGGCTAGTGGTATGCTGAACATCTGCTGGTACAGTTCTCCATTGACGAGGCAGTAGCGAGCCGCTTGCACCTTTTACTTGTTGCTTACCTTCATGTCATCGGGAAGCATCCCATTTTCTATGTATTCCACCAGCGCATTAAGCTAGTTCCAAACAAAAACCATTATGTTCATCTCTTGGCATCCTAAGGGTAAATATGCTAATTGTATTACCGCATTCAAGCTATCATGACCCACATCCGCAACTGCGGCTTGACTAGCCAGTGCATCTACCTCTATATTCTCTTCACTTGGAACTTCTGCAATCTCCCATTTTTAGAACTGCTTTAGAAGCATCTCAACTCTCGCCAAATATCCCTAGAAACGTGCATCCTTGGGTGCGGATATTCCCTTTACCTTGTGTGGGAAAAAATACGTAACCTATTATTAGAGGGATGCGAGTCCAACTGTCGAGACTAGACTTATCCTACAAGTCGTCGGCCACTGAGGATATACGCCCGCTCCTGGAGCCAACGACCGTGTAGGAGGTTTGGTCACAGGGCGCAGGGCACACATCCCGCTGCCTAGGGTTTACAGTTTCCTTGTTAGGATTTAGTATACCACCGCCTTGAGTTGTAGGCCCATGGCCTTATTAGTATTGGTATTTTACCTTATTTAGGACTGGGTATCACTACTATAAATATCCCTCCTTATATTGTATTGTGGACAAGAAACAATTCTCCACCGAAGTTGGCTACTCTCAAGGAATAAGAATTACTTTGCTTTCTGTATTATTTCTTGCTTAATTACTTGTCTTTACTTTCATCATAATTACTTACTTTTTCCATCGTGATATATTTCTTGTGACCTCATTCATAATTAATTATTTAACCTAGACGTACAAAAATAAGCATAAAAATTTTAGCCCCCACTGTAGGGCTCAGGCAAGGCACAATCATGTCAAACGACGGTAGCACCGTTCCAATGAACACCACAGATGCAGTAGACGACTATATGAAGGATCTCCGCGATCCCAACGTCTAAAAAAAGGATCCTATCGAGCAGCCAAAAGATACTTCTCATGAACCAATCCCTATTGCTAGCGATGGTTAAGGCGGTATACCGCCTGGAGGCAATTTAGAGTTTAGAGGCTTCTTCTTGGACATCCTCAAAACTGTGTCCGAGCAAAACTCGAACAACAGAATTAAAGGGATACCAAAGAGATTGGGAGCAATATTTGTTGGTTCATCTCAGAGACCATTATCCTCACGAGGACCGACGCCCACGAACAACTCGCCAGTATCAAATCCCAATCATAGGCTCAACCTGGATACTGCCCCTGGAGGTTCAGCAGCGATCAACAATCCTTCGCTCACTTGTGCATAGATCAACTGCTAGTTGTTTCAGAAACACTCTTCTGTTTAGTTGCTTTGGATTCGTTACATCGAGATCCATTTCTCCACTTACCTGTCAGAGAGCCACCCAGTTACTTGTACAGGAAAACATTCCGATATGTTCGAGCTACATCAGAATTTGCAAGTCATTGTTTTAGACATAAGCAACACTAAGACGCCAAAATCTATGAAGTTCTAGCCTTTCTAATACAAGGAACCACAGCCAGAAAGTTTCTACATTTTCTCAGAAATGACTCAAATTAGAGAATCAATATATATCCAAAAACATTTAGTTCACAGTATTGTGGACAATTCTATACAACTGAAGTACTCACGCTGACAATCCATGCTTCTTTAGTGCTTCCACCTTCTCCTTGTAACATTTATCAGATTTCTTAAGTGACAATGACAACTCAACTGAGTCACTAAGATTGGTGCTTTCTCTGGGAACAAATCCATATGAAAGTAATAGCTCTCCATTAGATTTCCTTCCATATGATATAAAAACATGTATAAGCACAAGCTTACGAGTTACTTACATTAGGAATCCTTTATCAAAGAAAATCTAAACATCAAGTGGTTCTACGAGATAAAAAGAAAAAGATATGTTTCAAACTATAGCTACACTTACAGACAATAAAATAAGGGTGGATACAAAGAATTCTGTTTAGCAAGGAGGTTATTCAGAATATTGTTAGTTTATGGCCCTCTCTAAGCCAGTGCAGTGATTTTTTAATTTAAGTTAGCTATTGATTTTGAAGACGAGGGGCAGTACCTCCATATGTAAATAAATATGGAGTAGGGTAGAGGGGCAGTACCTCCATATGTAAATAAATAACCTGTATGAGATCGACCTTTATGGGGGTCAGATAAGTATCCTGCATCTGCATAGCCAGTTAGTGGCAAATTGGATATATTTGAATAAAACAAACCCATATTAGTTGTTCCT
The DNA here is from genome assembly GCA_029990575.1 of Petunia axillaris subsp. axillaris. Classification (NCBI taxonomy): domain Eukaryota; kingdom Viridiplantae; phylum Streptophyta; class Magnoliopsida; order Solanales; family Solanaceae; genus Petunia; species Petunia axillaris. The sequence continues at coordinate 12,086,876 of JARKNS010000007.1, forward strand.
CGAAGGTATCTGAACAAATGCTTAATGTCATTCCAATGCCTTTGTGTTGGTGAAGAACTGAATCTCGCTAATAAATTTACCGAGAAAGCTATATTTGGTTTTGTATTATTAGCAAGATACATTAATGCCACTTTACCTTTCTGTTTGTCATTCTCATCTTGAAGGAAGGCGGAGAGAGCCTGAGCATCTGAGGCGTACTTCTCAGTGGCATTCAGTCTTTCCTCCATACAGGATAGTTGTTGCCGCAGATCTCTCACGATCCCTTCAAGACAATTCACGTTGTTGAGATGAAGCTGCTCTGAGACCTTGACATCTGTGATGGACGACTTGAGGGCCTCCACATCCTGCTTGTGCTTGCAGACTTCACCAGCGAGCGCCTACTCCAAATTTCCACTCTTAGTAACCTCTGCACAATAGGCATCACGAATGGTCTGCAGCTCACCCTTCAACTCCTCAGCCTTCTCCACGAAGGCTGCAAGCTGGCCACTTGTCCACGTAAAGCGTCAGCCTCCTCGACTAGATTTCCTTCTAGCCTCCACGGTGGAGTATCTCATGATAAACCATCAATTCCTAGGTAATGGTAGGAACATTAGTTTGGTAAAGGATAAATTATAGTGAACTTGACATGGTGGTGGCAGGAAACTTACCCAAAAGGAGAATTCAGTGCCGACCTCAAGTTGCTCGTGACTGCTATAGCCCGAGAGGTGTTCTTGTTCTACAAGGCCGATAAGTTCAGTGGTATTATCCATTACAGCTGGTGGAGTATTCATCATGTTAACGCCCGCAACAATAGAGATTACAATCTCCCGAGCTCTATCTACTGGTTCATACACGACTTCTACGACCACTTCTTTGTCAAGGAGCCGCTGAAAGGAGTCAGAGCCCCCAGGAGTCGGAGTAGCGGTAACATGTTCTAAACATAAACAGATGATGTCAGCCTTTGAAGTCAACAAAGAAAGAGTGTTATTTCAAAAAAAAAATGAAGCCCAAACCTGGAAATCGCGGATCAGAAGGTATGGCAGGAATCAAGACATCATCCTCTACACTAGCTTTTTCCTCAGCTATAGGAGTCTCTTCGATCAGATGTCTACGCTTTCGTGAAGAAGGACCAGCTTCAATGGGAGCTGACAGGGCCGTTTCAATAGCCTCAGACACGAGCACTCGGCGGACTTCTCCCTCACCGTCAGAAATCACAAGGGTTTCACCAGTAACGAACACATTGGCCGGCCTAGAGGACCTTCTCCTCCTCGAGGAACAGGATCTGCTTGCCCTCTCTAAATTTTTTCCACAAGATGCCTGCACATCGAGTAATGGAGCAATATACGGGACAACCATCTGAATCTCCACCAGCAGGGGCATATCTCGACGAGAGAATGTTGGAAGCAGTAGTGAATCAAGATATGGGAGAGATTTTGGGTAGAAAGAATGACTCAATAATTACTTACCGTGGTCTATCACCCACCAGCCATTCGCATTCGCCATGGCCGAGAAAGTCAGGGATTTGGAGGATTTCTCAAAAAATGGTGGTGACCCACATCATTAGTTCATTGTGACTCAAAAAAATGGTGGACACGATGTTCACTGCACAAAAGAAAGAAATTATTTTGAAGCAACCACAACTGAAAGCATGGAGATAAGTTTTCGTGGACATACACTTTCTATTGAAGACCTCTGCAAAGGGAAGAGAGAATACTAAATCAGCCGTTCGCATAGCCACGTACCTGTGCACCCAACTACGGCTTTAGAAATCTTCACTATTGGGGACTATACCTTTCTTCCCCCATTTTATGAACATCAGCATCCCAACTTTATGAAGACGATGGGAGTAGAAGGCCAGAAGAGGATTAAAAGAAATGCAACCTACGCATAGTTAGCCAATGATTAAGCACTACCACTAGTCGCCACACAGAAGGGCTAATCTAGCTCAAACAAACATTGTAATGGTGGCATATGTCCTCTATGATCGAGTGGACGCGCTTGCTGAGATGAAGAGTGAAAGGGTACGTGTGAACCATTGAAAAACCAGTCTAATGGGAAGAAATTCTTTCCTCAGCGCCAGGAGCAAGAACGACAATGAAATTAGGCCATTTGCATTCATGTCTGATGCGCATAATATCACTCTTCGTGACTGCGAGTTTGTTGTTTGCATTCATGCCTGATGCGCATAATATCACTCTTATGCCATTTGCATTCAATGGAGAGATTTTTGTTTTCACCCTCTTATTTAGGGGTTTGGCCGAGCATGTGGCCATCTTTTTCAAAATTGAAAGAATTGGTGAGGTAATCCTGCACTCTGAAGTTCGCTGGGAGAAAGTTTGGACCTTGTGCCATGATGATAATATTAGCGGGGTTGGAAAAGAGATTCTCTTTTGGAGGAGTTCTTGAAAATCTTGGAAGGTTATGAATAAACTTTATCACTTAAGACGTATATATACACGTCTAGGGGGGAAATGCAAAGAGGAAGTGGAATGATCTCACCCACATGGGATCCTAGTTATGATTACTGTAGTTTAAATGATATGTATCCCCATAATTACGGGCTGTGAACAGATCAGCAAAAATATTGGGAAGATACGCAGAAAACCCCTCCAATCATAAGGGGACACGTCCTGTACTAAGGAATTTGCATTTAATATGACACACGCGAAGAGGCAAGGAGGCGAGCATCAGTACCGTCACACCTTTACGTCTGCTATCACGCTTCTTTAACTTCCTTACTTCTTGCATCAGCACTCAGCAAGTTGAGGACTGACTGTGTGGGCAAAAATATGCCACCTATTGTTATGGGGATATGATACCAGCTAGCGAGACTAGACTCATCATACAAGTCACCAGAAAAAAAGGATATACGCCCGCTCTTGGAGTTAACGACCGTTTAGGCAGTTTGGTCGCAAGGCGCAGGGCACACATCCCCCCGCCAAGAGTTTACAGTCTCCTAGTTAGGGTTTAGTATACTACCGCATTGAGTTGTAGGCCCATGGCCTTATTAGTATATGTGTTTTACCTTATTTAGGACTGGGTATCACTACTATAAATACCCCTCCATACATTATATTGTGGACAAGACACAATTCGCCACCGAAGTCGGCTACTATCAAGGAATTAGAATTACTTTTCTTTCTCTATTATTTTTTGCTTAATTACTTGTCTTTACTTTCATCGTATTTACTTACTTTTTTCATCGTAATTTATTGCATTGCTTGTGACCTTATTCATAATTAATTGTTTAACCTAGACGTACAAATCTAAGCATAAACATACCTGATTGACTACCAGTTGTGTATCACTTCTAAGGTTAATGATATTTGTTGAGATTGGCCTAGTTTCACTTAATGTTTCCTTGAATTTTGGTACTTTATGCATTCATTATATATGATAATTGTGATTCTTGCACTCACTAGGAGACCGTAACCCTAAGGCGACAGTATGTATGCCTTGTGTCCTACGCTTGTACCATCTGAACGATCGTAACTCGAAGAACATGCGTGTATCCTTGTGCCCGGTGACTTGTAGGATAAGTCTAGTCTTTCTAGCTGGACTTGTATCCCCGTAATAATATGTGGTGTATTTTTGCCCACGCAGTCGGTCCCCCCACTTGCTGAGTGTTGACGCAGGCAATTATCATGTAAAAACGGTGCAAAAGATATCTCACTGACTCCTTGAAACTCGCAGTCTCTTTGACCAAGAAGTATGTTGATTTATTCGAGAACTCCGCATGTCATCATCTGATTGGTTGATGTTGATACCATGCACATTTTCAAGAATGCTTTTTGATGTACCGAATCATTTCATATCTCAAGCCATAATTACATTTGACCATTTCATGATCCATTCCTATCTCTTCGAGCCTATAAATATGGGCTTCGTGATAGTGGCAAAATCATAATCCTTTTCAAAAAAAAAAAAAAATACTTCATCTTCTTCAAAGTTCCTTTTGAAAGAATGACTCTTGTATCTTCAGAAATATTTTCCTTTGATCCTAGTTTGATATCCCAGAAAAACTCCTTCATTCTGAATGAATGGAACATGCAAGTTTTGTGGGAAAAAGACCATTTGTGGTTTTCTTCTTCTCTTCCTGCGTCTTTGATTGGATGAATGGAGTCCCTCAACTCATGAAATTTGATCAGGATTCTAATAACGTTCTTCAGAATGTCTTCATTCATGCATGTGCATTGATTACGATATGCTCCTCTTATAACACAGCGGTTGCTGTGATATTGCTCTTGTCATGTGGGGTTAGGACGCTTGGCCCTTTCAGCTTTCATGAGGCCTCTCCGCCAGGATTTTTCTAGTGTTCAGGTAGCTCTTTTAATGGAGTAGGGTTGAGGACTTCGTCCCTGGCTCTGTTCCATGGCAGGCAAGAGGATATAGCTTCGAGCCATGATGGGTTAATGAGTCACCAAGCTCTAATTCAGCTCGTGGTTCAGTGCTGTCTCTTTGTTCGGTTGCTTCGGCTACTTGCTGTGGATACCCGAGGTTCCCAGCTCAGGACTTCGCATCCTTGATGAGCTTTTGATTGCGCTTGAAGATCTTCGGGGCAGTGCAATCTTATTTGACCATGGGTCAAAATAGATGTTCAAATTTTCTGTCTAAGCTTTGTATATGTGATAGGTGAAGAATATGTATGCGCTCAGACGCTTATGAGGACCCTTGTTTTGATCAAGTGTACACGCTTCGGTTGTATCAACGGCCGTGCACCTCGAAGAAATGCTCGGGCGGACATAGCTCTGGCCGCCAGTTAGAGTTTCGGTCTGCTTTAGGGCTTGTAGGTACAAACCACATTAAGGACATTCAGCCGTGCATATCATGAGAAGCTTATAGTTTTTAGCCGTCCCTTTCAATTTTTTTGACGATTGTTATGAATAATGTTGTATTCAGGAAGAACTTAGTGTATATTATGAGCCTACGAGCTGTTTGTTATTAAAAAAATGAATGTACATTAATGTTTTTTCTTGTATAGTTTAAGCAACATGTTTTGTGTGCCATTCTGGGCTACCTTTAAAATATGGGCGTGCACACTGAAGGGTGCTTCATTTGCATCAGTAGTTTACGGCGTATATTGCGCTTGTGATTGACGGTTGTTCGCCCACAGTGGGACGACTTTAACCCGTGTTGAGCGCCTATCTGCCTAAGGTTCCTAATCGGGGGTACTGCACCGCGAGATGTAACCTGTGGAACGCTGCCAAGCCGATGAAATAAATCCCCATTGATTAAACAGCAGTGAACTGCCTACCTCCGCAGCTGTCTGTTTTCTAACTTGTGTTCGAGGAGTATTCCCTCTTCCAAGTAGCTAATCAGTGCGTGATGCTGTTTGGAGGCAAAACCTGTGCTTGGAACTTCAAGGTTTATCAGATTCGCGGGGTTCAGATCGATTACTATTTACTGGTCATCTGGATCAGTGTGTGAATCCTTTGGGACTTCCCCCTCATTTGAGCTTTTCTCCTTATAGACAAACTCCCATTTGCTTCTGAATGGTCGTAACTTGTAGAAAAGGTATGTATCCTTTGTCCCCGATGACTTCTAGGATAAGTCAAGTCTCACCAGCTGAACTCGTGTCCCCATAATAATAGGTGGCGTATTTTTTTCCACACAAGTAATCAATGACATCAAGAAGTCATCAACAGAAAAACTCAATCAGATTGTTTGTTGCTCTAACTCTGCACCGTCTTTCTTTTATTGATAAAAATTCACAACTTGCTCTCGAATATTCGACTTCATTCACTTATTTTTAGTTATTGCTTGCTTTAGTCAGTAGAAATTTCACAATCATTATTAAAAATATCCCTAAAATAGTTTATTAGAAATTGTTGCTAGGACTCAGTCGTTAACAATAGTCCTTGTGGGAACGATACTCAACTCACTACTTTATTACTTGTCGACCGTGTATACTTGCATGTGCGTGTGGGAGCAAAAAATAATTGACTATTTTCTTTTAAACGAATACTTCTTTTCTATTCAGGCTTAATTTTTATTTTAGTCTAGTTTAGTATGGTGTTACTTGTCTTATCGTGGAATCTTTGAATAAAAATTTGTTGAATGATGGATTCTCATATTTTGGTGATGTCTGTCTACTTTATGGAGGAACTCACTAGTTGAAAAATTGTCCAAGTATTTCAACCCTACGGGACTAATTATGTGCATCTTCTACAACCTTTAGTTGGAAATTAATGATATCGAGGTTGCGAAGTTAGCTGACCAAAACGGTCCTTTTAAGGGCGGCCTGATGCACAAAGCATCCTACATTCATGCAGGGTCTGGATAAGGGACCTACCCAATGGCTGTTATGTACGCAGCCTAACCTAATGCAAGCATTAGTAGTTGTTTCCAAGCCTTGAACCCATGACCTATAAGTCACGCGAAGACAACTTTACCAGTTGCTCAAAGGCTCCCCTTCATGCATAGGTGCTTTTATGGGGTATAAAAAGGATTCCTTGGTCGGCTAATTTTATTTCTTATAATATCCATCCATTCCAAGGTTGGTTGAGGGTTGTTTCATGGTACCACATCATTGTAATCACTCAGGTAATGATCCTAATCCTATTCATGATGTTAATTCAAGGGTATGATGTTGGACATTCATGAATTAGGTGAAGGGAATTGGTGTTAGTACCTAAAGTGTATGGAAATAGGGAATTGGATCGAATTGAACTTGAAAATGTAATCCAACGGTATATTTGGAATAAGGGGACCGTGAAGAGTCTGGAAATATATAGTTTATGGGCATCTTGCTAAGCAAGACCCAGGGGGTAATTTAGTTATTTCCTTAATTCTCCGACTAATGGTTAAAATTCCTTTCTATGGGTACTTATCTGGCCGGTTTCTCTTCTTTGGCTTAGAATAAGGTAGTTCCAAGAGGTGTCGGGAAGGAAAAGAGCTTGTTCAGTAATCGATTAGTCTTTAGACTAGAAATAATTTTTTTCATCCTACTTTTTGACCACTTTCAACCTATGAATGTTCTACCCACGCGTTTCTTATGTGCATAGCTACCGAGAGTTATACTTTCTTTGCCATGATTTGGTTTGCTTGTACCTTTGTTTTGTGTTGTACTTTGATGTGTTTTATTGCATTAGACTCAGTGTTGAGCCGAAAATATGGAAATTCTATTGTAGATATGAATACCAGATGTTAGCCTATATTGTATAAATGTCTTTTGGAAGATAAGAGTATCGTTATTGTTATGGATCTCAATTAATAAGCTTTAAACTTAAGGTGGATATGGATTACAATTCGAAAGTAGAGAAACTCTATAAAATTGTAAAGCTTGAGATATCACTTGGATGGTAATGGAAAATCTATGGTAATGATACATTTATCAGTTATATCAAGAGTAAAAGGATTCGGAGTTAGAACGGTAGTACATATTTTGTGGATGCATTGTGGATTTTGTTTTACTTATATACCCTTGATGCACTATGGATTTTGCATCACCGATGCACTATGGAGTTTGTATCACTGATGCACTATGGATTTTGCATCATAGGTGCACTATGATTTTTTTATCGTATCGCATACCCTCGGAGTGCGAGAGAGTCTGCTCCGGTATGTTATTCAGGCACATGTGACCCCCTTTGCATTGTGTCGCATTCATACCATTTAGTGACATGGATTGTTTTGTGATATATGGTTGTTTGTCCTATGTTATCGGTGTAATTGTTATGTGAGAATAATTTACTTAATTGTTATTTGTTTATGTCTTCTTCCTTCATAGTTCATCTGCTCTTTCGATGTGGCTAGCCAGCCCCCACTTATTGAGTCCTTCTTACTCACCCTTTTGTTATTCTGGATGCCTATTTTGTTTGGGAAGTTTTCGCTACCGGATCGAGTGAGCCGTATGATTAAGGAGCGAAGACAAATTCAGCTGCAAGGGTGAGCCAGCTTTGTTCAGGGTGGACACTAGTTCTGGTTCTATTATGTCATTTATATTTTGTTCTCTTCGGGAGATGTACATATTTTTTTGTACTCTCAGACGTCTTGTCTTGATAGCCTTAAAATTAGTATGTTTGGTAGATAGTTGTACTTCTTTCTAAACATCTTTTTTTTTTTTTGTGTTTGTGTGTGTGTTTTTTTTTTCTTTTTTCTTTTTTTGACCTTGATCTTCAAAGGATCAATTTGCGGATAAGAATAGGAATATACCTATTCATGTTGCTTCACAAATTATAGAGTTCATTACTGCATGCTTGTTATATCTAATTCAATAGGAATATCGGCACTAGGGTAACTTGCATAGAGTGGTGAATTATCAATATTTTTTAACAAACATATTAAACATGTCAGTTAAAATATAGGAAATCGGAAAGTAGAATTAACTGGAAAGCTCAAGTAGATAATTTTTCACTCCAGGACAGTCCTTCTCTTATTGATAAAAACTAAAAAATTTATCTCGACTACATTATTCTATTCTACTTATTTTTTATTAATATTCTCCTTAGTCAAAATGATGCAGGCAAAACTACGTGGAAGTAATCAAAAATAGAAACATCCATCCAAAAAACACAGAAGGATTGGGAAGACCAAAAACAAGAAGAAGAAAAGGATCAAACTCCCAAAATAGTATTAATCCAAGGGAGAATAGAGAATTGAACCAATCAATGGAATCATTCTAGGGATGATCTCCATGGGTTCCAAGTTAAAGAGATAAATCGAAGCTTAAGAGCTTCTACAAGACAAACACACCTGTTTTCAATTCTATGTAATAATGAAAAAACTAATGACTAATGAGGCTAAGTATGGCTTTTATAGGGTATATTCCACACGGCCTAATATTTTAAAAGTAGCCCCAAGTTGGCTATAAAAGCAAGACCACACTGGGCCCATAGAATACTAATGTTTTAACATAAGAACTAACCCCGTAATGTGCAGTAGATTAGAGGGTGGTCCGTCCTAAGGGGAGGCGCTTTGCCTCTTGAACTCCAGAGAGAACCTTGGTCATGGGTGGTACACCTTGGGATGCGGGCGGTCCGCCTCCATTATCTTCAAAGAGGGGCAACTTTCATACTTAGCCAAATTCACAAGATTGGAGCCTAGGGCGCCCCACCATGAGCCTGCGGTTCTCCACCCTGAGCTGGAGATTTTCACTCTGAGACTGGGGTGCTCCACTCTGAGACTGGAGTGCCCAAACCTTTCAGGAAACTACAACCTGGCTCGTTGTTTCTCCAAGCTCTCGTCCAAAGCTCCTTAGCTTGGCTCCTTAACTTTAGTCTTGATGGATGGCATCTTGTCCTGGATTGGATTGCATCATCCCCCCTTCCTGAAAGGATTTTATTCTCGAAATCACGCCATCTAGTCCTGCAAAACAAGGACACACACACCCAAAACTTTCAACTAGAAGAGTAGATTAGCTCAACAACGGCTAGTGCATCATGTGCGAGAAAACACTCTTATGATATAACCAAGCATCAATAACAATGATAAATACCATGCCTCCTAAGGAAACAACAAGTTCTTGGCTCAACAGTTGCGCACTCGCAAGATTATAACAAGCAAAGAGATCAATAGTATACAGAACACGCAATCTCAAGACATCAAAGATCCTATTATCTATATATTTAGGGCTAACACACCAAACCTCAAATATATGATTCTTACAATTTAAAATAATGGTTTTGCATGCTTTCAATCCAAGGTGTGATCTACTACCAACATCAACTACTCCATTCCCCTTCTTAGGATGACTATTACTCACACCAAGAGATACCTCCTGATGCAGCCCGAACTCGTGCTGATCAAGTGTTCGATCCACCGAGGCCAATGACACGAAGCCAAGCCAAGCCAAACTTCTACACGATGTTCATATTCACTTGGCTTGGCCGAAGGAAAGCAACTACCCCGAAGCTGAATATTCGAGCTCAAGAACCGAAGGCTTCATTTACAAGCTTGAGCTCGAAGAGGAGGGGTAACCGAGCACTCAACATCAGCGCCGATGTAAATCCAGTTAACCGAAGGAAGGGCGATCGATGTCAAGAAAGAGCTGAGCCAAGCGACCAAGCACCGAAGTGAAGAAGCTCGAGCTCAAGTGCTCGAAGTCACGTGTTCGGTTGAAGGAGTGACTGAACACTCACTAAGACAGCCCTGCGTGGCTTGCTCCTATTGGTCGCCTGTGACCCTTTACTATTTTATCCTTAGCTTAGTCTATAAATACTCCTTTTCCATTTCATTGTAAAGCAGTTGTTGTAGAATGATAAAACATAGCAAGTGCTATTGTGAGTCTCCGATGGAGCCAAACCCCGATGTGGGATTATAAAGAACTTGTGTCATTCGGTGTCTTCGATTGAACATTTTCTTCTTTGTCATTCAGTTTGCAAGAAGCTTGTCTTCTTGAGGATTGTTGCATAGCATAGGTGAGTCTTGACCTTCATTCGATTGAGCTTTGAGACAGGTTCCTCACTGTTCTTTTGAATCGAAGCAAGATTTGTCTTGCTTCTATCTTTTATTCTTGTTATTTCTTCTGCGTTTCATTGTGTCTAGCTTTCTCTCGGGATTGCTTGCACAATCTTGGTATCAGAGCAAGGTTTGAGTTTATTCTTACAACCTCAAATTCTGTTCGTTGATTCGTGCTTGTGTCTCCGGTTTCAGCTTTTTTCCTTGTTGTGGATTGTTGTTGCTGTGGTGTTTACAAAAAAAAAAAAAATAGTAGAAAAAATAAATTTCAAAAAAAAAAGAAAAAATTGGTTGATTTGTTGGTTGTTAGAATCAAACAACCAATGATTTGTGTTCACCACTGTCCAAGGATTGATTTGAGCACCCGACATACAACATTTGTAACAAGGGTTTCTCGACAAAATTTTTGACTGTTTTGAGCTTAGTGGTGACTGATCTCGAACTCCAGTGTGTTCTTGGTTGTTTCCGATAAAGACTGGTGGTTCTTGATTGATTTCGGTTTGTTTTGTGCTTAAATTTCGAAGTTCTAAAGGTTTGAATCGTCGTCCGTACACCAGAAAATTGTTACAATTGTAACAGTGAACGGACAACGAGGAGCTGAGTCTTAGCTCAAAGAACTTTGAACTACAATCCTCCGTTGTTGTTGTTACCAGAGTTGAAAGAAACAACCCAAACTCTGTTGAAATTATTGGTCAGTGGATGAAGTTAAAATTGTCCGTACGCCGGAGCCAAAACTTCACTGTTCCATTGAAGAAGAAAGGGGTAAAGTGTAAAGATCAAAACCCCAGGTGAAAAGTTGTCGGCTAGAAAAGGAAATTGGATAAGATAAAACCCTATCCGTACCAAGGAGGGACCACTCTTGTATGGACAAGAGTTGGTGTATTTGAAAGAGATTCCGAAGAGGAATCGAAGGGTAGATTCTCCTAGGTTTTAACTTTTCTTGTGTTCGATAAATCTAGTTAGTGGATCTCTAGAGTAATTCTTCCTACTCGAGGTCGTACTAACTCATTTGAGCTTATAGGAACTCGTGCGTGGGTGACCGAAGTCCAACTTTCGTACAAAATTCTTTGACTCCCGAAGCGCAGAGTAAATAGCGTCCGTCCCACTGAGTCATATCAATTCACTCATCCGGAAGGAGACATTGTAACTTGTCAAATTCGAAGGAACTGAGAGAAGTTGATCAACTGAAGAAGCTATTAGCTACAAGTTCTTGAGTGACGAAAACCGAACCCATCAATTGAGTGGACCCGAGTGCCACCCATCAAAGGCGAGGGAGTGTGTGAGGTGATTTCTAACCTTAACATTTTGTTTGGTCTTTGATTTGTGCAGGTACCATGGTTGGGAATGGAGGCGATGACAAAGGCATTGAGAAGCCCGAAGTGTCGTTAGCCTATCTCATGGTTGCGCTAAGGCATCAGTGCCGAAGTAAGAGGAGTGAGCGCTCGAGTAGCTCAACTCGAGCAAGGAAGTGTGTCCGTGGCCTTACCTGGGTCCGGCGCTGGAACCAGCCACTCCACTCCGATGATACCTGAGCTGTTTGCTGAGCTTGTTCGACAACATCAGTTGAAAAGCGAGGCTGTTCGAAATGATGTTTTGGGCAATCCCCAAGCTGGAAATCAACACTTGGACATTCCCCGAGGTGAAAGAGTACCACTTCCAATGGCCCGAAGACAAATTGAGGTCGTTGATGAAGAGGTAGATAAAGGAGAATTTCCTGATGCCGAACCTGAATATGAGCAGCCGTTCGCTCAACGAAGCCAAGCTCACCGAGGTCGTGTAAATTTTCGAGGTCGAGGCGCAAATGTTGATCGAAATATTGAGCGTGAGGCTGATGCATATTATGACGAGTATCCCGAACAACTTCATGGTGTTCGAGACTCAAACTTGAGCAGTGTTAAGATCACTATTCCACCCTTTAAAGGAACTAGTGATCTAAATGAATATCTTGAATGGAAGCTTAAAATGGAGCGAATCTTCGAAACCAATGAGATGACCGATGAGAGAAAAGCTGCCCATGCCATTGCTTCGTTCGAAGCGTATGCATCTACATGGTGGGAAGCTGACAAAAGGCATAGACGAAGGAATGCCTATCTCGAAGTCATTACTTGGCCACAGTTGAAGAGAGCAATGGATGCTAAGTATTTGAGTGCTAAGTATAGGCAAACGCAATTACAAAAGCTGTATGAGCTAAAGCAAGGGTTCAAGTCAGTGCAAGAATATCATGATGAATTTGAAAAAGTTCGATTGAATCTTGATCTGGTAGAAGATGAAGAGCAAGACATTATTCGATTCAAAAATGTCTTGGCTCGTGATGTGTCATCTCAATTGAGGCTACACGTGTACCACACGTTGGAAGATCTGTTCGAAGCTGCCACCAAAGCTGAGAAATTGGTGAAGGATGATAAGGCAAACCGGTATCGAGGAGTTACTACTTCTACTCCTTTGAACCGAGGTAAAGAATGGAAAAGTCCTAACCCAACAAGTGCCAACACTGTTCGAGATTTGAAGAAACCCTTCGAAAGGGGTGTGACCGCTAACCAAAAAAGAGAAGTGGGAGGTAAAGTTAAACTAAACTCTCCTAGTGCTTCAAATATTCAGTGTCATAAATGCAAAGGTTATGGTCACATGGCAAAAGAGGGTCCAACTCGCAAAGTTATGCTTTTGCTCGAAGATGAATCCGTCCATGAGCAAGCGAGTGACACGGAGGAGGAATATATCGAGGAGATTGACCAAGCTGAACAGGATGATGGTCGTGAAGCTGCCGAAGCTGACCATCCGGAAATATTTCTTGTGGTTCGAAGGAATTTGAGCTGCATGACACTCGAAGAAGAGGACAACGAAAGAGAAAATCTCTTCCATGCCCGATGTTGAGTGAGGGGAAAGGTGTGTTCGATGATCATTGACTCAGGTAGTTGTGCAAATGTAGTGAGCCAAACCTTGGTTTCACAAATGGGACTACCTACTTTGAAGCATCCCCACCCTTACAAATTGCAATGGCTGAATGAGTGTGGAGAATTGAGGGTTGTCAAACAAGTGTTGATCAAGTTTAGAATTGGCGAATATCAAGATGAGATGATGTTCGATGTGGTGCCGATGCAAGCGTAGCATTTGCTATTGGGTCGACCATGGCAGTATGATCGGTCGGTTGTTCACAATGGAAGATCCAACACTTACACTGCAAAGCTCGAAGGGAAGAGTTTTATACTCAACCCCTTGTCTCCAAAACAAGTCACCGAGGACTATAAACGGATGAAAGAATTGAAAGAAGCGGCCAAAGCTAAGTTTCCGATGGGAACAAAATTAGGGGCCAAAGACACAAACTCACCGCCCGAAGAAAGAAGTATTTGTGCAATCATGCAACCAGGTGAGTATCTACGAGGCAACGCCAATGATCAGATGATGATTTGCCTCGTGCACAAGGGCATCTTTCTAAACTCTAATGATGATTTTTCTAACGATAACCCTTTGCCTAGTGCTGTACAGAGTGTTTTGCAGGACTTGGGATACCTGTGTCGGGTGGATTACCTCCGTTGAGAGGAATCGAGCACCAAATTGACTTCGTACCGGGGTCTCAAATCCCCAACAAACCTACATACCGGTGTAATCCCGAAGACACCAAAGAGCTCCAAAGGAAGGTTGATAAGTTGCTGAACAAGGGCCTTGTTCGAGAGAGCTTGAGTCCTTGCGACGTTCCTATTATCCCTATCCCAAAGAAAGATGGAACATGGCGAATGTGCATTGATTGTCGAGCAGTCAACAAAATAACGGTAAAGTATCGTCATCCTATCCCTCGATTAGATGACATGCTAGACAAGTTAAGTGTTTCTTCATGCTTTACGAAGATAGTACCACCAAATCCGAATGAAGCCCGGAGACGAGTGGAAAACCGCATTCAAGACCAAGTTCGGTCTCTATGAATGGTTAGTGATGCCTTTTGGCTTATCCAATGCACCGAGTACATTCATGCGACTGATGAACCATGTGCTCAAACCGTTCATAAATAAGTTTGTTGTCGTTTACTTCGATGACATACTTGTTTATAGTAAATCTATGGATGAACATGTCGAACACCTAAAGCTAGTGCTTGATAAGCTTAAAGAAGAGAAGTTATATGCTAACTTCAAGAAATGTTCCTTTTGTGTCGAACGTGTAGTCTTTCTATAATTCGTTGTCAGTACTAATGGTGTCGAAGTCGACGACTCAAAAGTCGAAGCCATCAAAGATTGGCCAACTCCAACCTCGGTATGACAAGTTTGTAGCTTCCATGGCTTAGCTAGCTTTTACCGAAGGTTTGTGCGAGACTTTAGCACCGTGGCAGCTCCTTTAACCGAGATGGTTAAGAAAGACCATCCATTTGTCTGGGGAGAGTCCCAAGAAAGGGCTTTCCAAGAGTTGAAACGGAGGCTTTGCTCTGCCCCGTTGTTGCAACTCCCTGACTTTGACAAAGCATTTGAAGTCAAGTGTGATGCGTCCGGAGTTGGGATTGGAGGAGTGCTGATGCAAGAATCGAAGCCGATCGCTTACTTTAGCGAAAAGCTTAAGGGTGCAACCTTGAACTACTCAACGTATGACAAGGAGTTGTATGCGCTCGTTCGAGCACTCGCCCATTGGCAGCACTATTTGTGGCCTCGAGAGTTTGTGATTAAAAGTGATCATGAATCGTGGGTTGAATTCATTGAAAGTTTTCCCTATGAAATTCATTACAAAAAGGGAAAAGACAATGTTGTGGCCGATGCGCTATCAAAGAAATTTGCCTTAGCGACCACTCTTGCCTCTAGGCTCATGGGATTCGAAAGCATCAAGCTGATGTACGAAGATGATCCCAAGTTGAAATGCGTTCGAGACGCAATCTTGAGTGGCTGGAGGATTGAGAAATATCAATGGCACGATGGCTACCTCTTCAAGAATGGGAGGGTTTGTGTGCCAGTGTCATCGTGGAGAGAGCTCTTATTTCGAGAAGCTCACTCCCAAGGTCTGATGGGACACTTCCGTGTCAACAAAACTCTTGGTATCTTAACCGAGCAGTTCTATTGGCCCAAAATGCGACGAGATGTGGAGAAGATTTGCAACGCTTGTCTCGTTTGCAAGAAAGCTAAATCGAAGTCCAACCCTCATGGTTTGTATACCCCGTTGCAAGTGCCTGATCAACCTTGGGTTGATAAATCCATGGACTTTGTGTTGGGGTTACCAAGGTCAGGGGGTGGACATGATAGCATCTTTGTCGTAGTCGGCCGTTTTTCAAAAATGGCTCACTTTATTCCTTGCAAAAAGTGTGATGATGCACAACATGTAGCTACTTTGTTTATTTCTAATGTGTTGAAATTGCATGGTGTGCCTCGTACTATTGTAAGTGATCGAGACTCAAAATTTTTGTGTCATTTTTGGAAATGTTTGTGGGGTGCCCTCGGCACCAAATTACTATTCTCGGCGTCTCACCATCCTCATACTGATGGACAGACCGAGGTAGTTAACCGAACCTTGGGATCTTTGCTTCGAGCAATGACCACGGCAAGGTCGGAAATTGGGTTGATCGTTTTTCCCATGATGGAGTTTTCATACAATCGAACGGTACATCGAATGATCAATATGACCCCGTTCGAATGTGTGTATGGTTTTAATCCTTTGATTCCGCTTGATTTAACCCCATTTCCTCGAGATTCTGTGATTGATTTTGAAGGTACCCGGTGAGCCACTGCCTTGATCGAATTGCATGCAAAGGTGAAGAAGAACCTCGAGGAAGCTTATGCAAACGTTGCATCAAAGAAAAACAAGGGGCGTAAAAAGTTGGAATTAAAGAAGGGGGATTGGGTTTGAGTTCACTTCCGAAAGGAACGTTTTCCGAACCAAAGGAAAGGAAAGTTGGCTCCTCAAGGGGATGGTCCATTTCAAGTGTTGACCAAGATCAACAACAATGCTTACGTGATCGACCTCCCTGGTGAGTATAACGTGTCCAACACCTTTAATGTTGCTGACTTAGTTCCTTGTGTTGTAGGTCAAACTTCGGAGGACGAGGAGGGCTCGATTTCGATGACGAAATCTTCTCAAGAAGGGGAGGATGATGCAGCCCGAACACGTGCTGATCAAGTGTTCGATCCACTGAGGCCAATGATACGAAGCCAAGCCAAACTTCTACACGATGTTCATATTCACTTGGCTTGGCCGAAAGAAAGCAACTACCCCGAAGCTGAATATTCGAGCTCCAAAACCGAAGGCTTCATCTACAAGCTTTAGCTCGAAGAGGGGGGTGACCGAACCTTAACCGAGCACTCAGCATCGGCGCCAAAGTAAATCCAATTAACCGAAAGAAGGCTGATCGATGTCAAGAAAGAGCTGAGCCAAGCGACCAAGCACCGAAGTGAAGAAGCTCGAGCTCAAGTGCTCGAAGTCACGTGTTCGGTTGAAGGAGTGACTGAACACTCACTAAGACAGTCCTGCGTGGCTTGCTCCTATTGGCCGCCTATGACCCTTTACTATTTTGTCCTTAGGTTAGTCTATAAATACTCCTTTTCCATTTCATTGTAAAGCAGTTGTTATTGAATGATCAAATATAGCAAGTGCTGTTGTGAGTCTCTGATAGAGCCAAACACCGACGTGGGATTATAAAGAACTTGTGTCATTCGGTGTCTTCGATTGAACATTTTCTTCTTGGTCATTCAGTTTGCAAGAAGCTTGTCTTCTTGAGGATTGTTGCATAGCATAGGTGCGTCTTAACCTTCATTCGATTGAGCTTTGAGACAGGTTCCTCACTGTTCTTTTGAATCGAAGCAAATTTGTCTTGCTTCTATCTTTTATTCTTGTTATTTCTTCCGCGTTTCATTGTGTCTAGCTTTCTCTCGGGATTGCTTGCACCACCTCCTCACTAACACATTCACCTCTAAGACAACCCTCCTCAATAGACAAACTCTCAAGAAAATTATTAATAATAGCTTCTTCATCATCACAGCCCACACAATGAAGGTTAGGACTACTCAAAGAATCACTCACCTCAATTGGAGTTTCAAACAAATAATTTTTTAAGGAATTAAACTCTCTACCCAATGGAGGTTCAATATTACACTCTACTCTAGTTTGATATAAATCGCCATCTCTATTAAAAATTCCCTCAACTAAGGGGTTAGTTAAAGCAAGCTTCTCAAGCTCACCACCTAACAAAGGTGAAGTATCAAAACAACGCTCATCATCACCTAAGGAGTCATCATATATAACCCTATCCATCTCATCCACTAGAGACTCCTCAAGGTCACTGTCATCTTCACTACGACACACAAATCCACCAAAATCAATTATATAATCAAAGGATAGGATTGGGTGATCAAACAACTCAACATTTCCTTTATCAAATATGGGTGGTGTGTCATAACAAAGCTCACAAACGGGTTCAACCATAGATTCTTCACTAAAGAAAGGTTCATTAAACAAAGAATTCATATTAGCATGCGACTTATGAAATCCCTCACTTAGTGATTCATGCTCACACACAAGTTTGCCTATAGACTCTACACTTATTGAAAAGACATTGTATTTAATACAATCACCAACTAGGATCGAGTTCTCACAAACAGTCTCACAAGACAAGGGATCAACATGCTCATGGTAGGAAGAACTATCTCTTACACTCAAGTTGCTTCCTTGATTATTCAAAGTACTTGAAGTGTTACGGAAAGCTCATTCTTTATGTAGCTCACCTCGAAAGTCTTCATCTCCTTGCCTTTCCATCTTGGAACATGATTGAGCCTACATCGGCTTGCTTCCAAGAATTCATGTACAATAACTAAAACAAGTAGAAGAAGATAAAGAGTTAGCGTTAGAACAAAGGGGTGCCCTCACTCTCAATTATTCCTTTTCCCTCTGTCTTCTTCCTCATTTTCCCTGAAGGTCGAGTTTAGATTGAGGTGAAAACCCACTCATATCACTAAACACATCGTCTCCTTTTTTCCACTAGAGAGTTGTCACCGATCACTTTATTACTCATCTCAAATTTTTTTCTCTCATGTCAGACGAGTTGGGATGAGTCACAAGAATGCCCTTAGCCGGAGTAGGTGGACTCTTCACATCAACCTAAAATCTAGGACATAGAGACCTATCTCTAGACGTCATCTTCCTCTAAGGTGAACCACTTAACTTTGAGTCACGCGGCTTCGGTGTCACTTTTTTGAAAGTTTCTAAACCCTTACTTGCTGCATTTGTCCCACTAATTCTTGTACTTGTTGGACTTCTTGTTTGCACTATCTTAGTCATAGGGAAAAATTCTAGCAATCTTCCTTGTGCCCCAATATGGTACGCACCACAGGAAGCATTATACTTAAAGTGTTTATGACTAAGCCAAGCCTTTCCCAATATGACACGACACCTTGTAAAAGAAGCCTGTTCACACTGGACAACTTCTTTATATTCCTTGTGGGAAATAAGGTACCGAGCTCTCCCATTAGCACAAGGTATTTTCAACCTTTTCACCACTATACTGACTGATCCAGTTTGTATCGCCATCATCACTTGGAGCACATAACCATGATTTCCGTTAATGCCCTACTAAAAACTGACTCTACTCTCTTTTCACTTCATGCTCATCGTAGTACCATCTTCTCAACTCCCTTTGAGTAGCAAAGCTTCCACTTCCCGCCATTCTTCCAATATTATATGTGTTATTGGAAGTCGAGGAAGGAGACTTATAAAGGAACCCATAAGAGCCTCTCCTAGAGATAGGAGTGTTGTAAAATCTCTTTCCACCCGTCTTGGTCCCATAGTTAACTGAGGTACTCCTAGCATTCGTTATCTCGGCCTCATTTGCTTCCATAGAACTCTTTCCTGGTGTCAAGATTTGAACTCGAGCACTCATTGTCTTTACCTTGATCCAAAGGTTCTAAAGGTGAGCTTGAGACAACACAACCTTGCCCATATTTCTCTCACCATCTCCAGCCATGTACCTACACAAATCAACAATGAAGGGAATAGGGAAGGGTAGGGCTAGTATAAATAACCTCACTTGCACTTCCTCACTTTTAGTGGTGGCACTCGTATGCTTCAGAGTTCACACTCCAAATACCCCACCCAAAGATTCCCGTTATCTCTTAAGAAGCACAGTTCAAAGATCACCAACTACTACGTCCACCTATTAAACTCATAAAATATTATTAATCAAAGGGAGGATAGAGACTTGAAACAATCAATGGAATCATTCTAGGGATGATCTCAATAGGTTCCAAGTTAAAGAGATAAATCGAAGCTTAAGAGCTTCTACAAGGCAAATGAGGCCTTTTATAGGTTTGGTTCACACGTCTAATTGTTTAAAAGATTGCCACAAATTAGCTATTAAAGTAAGACATCGCAGGGCCAATAGAATATTAACATTTTAAAATAAGAACTAAACTCATAATGTGGCGTAGATCAGAGGGTGGTCAGCCTAAGGGGTGAGGCGCTCAACCTCTTGAACTCTAGAGAGAAACTTGGTCAAAGGCGGACCGCCTTGGGATGTGGGCGGTCCGCCTCCATCAACTTTTGAGAGGGCAACTCTCATACTTAGCCAAATTCATAAGTTTGGAGCCTAGGGTGCTCCACCCTGAGTTTGGGGTGCTCCACCTTGAGACAGGGGTGCGCCACCCTAAAAAGGAGCGCTCCACCATGTGCAGATTTCTGCACTTTCCTGCAACCTGCAACCTTCTTCCAGGTTAGATTTTTCCTGTTTTTCACCACTTTTTCAGCCGGTTTCCACTCGTTTTCCTTCACTAAAATTTTTTAATGGTGTCCTTGATGTTTCCTAACAACACCCATTAATCCCCAACCCTAACCAACCAACAACAAGTCTCAAATTCAAAATTTGGATCAATTTTTCAACTAGTGTGTTTATGAAAGGATTCAATCAATCAAGATCTTCACCCACTACACCAAATCGTGTTCCAAGTGTCTCAAATGACTGGGAAATTTCACCATAACAATCCCAACAACAATATTGAATGGGGGTATTCATGATTCATATTGTTTTTTAGTTTCTTCACGTTTTTCTTCTTTTTTTGGGTAAAAAATGAAAAAAATCAAGAAAACCTAAACTAGAGCACGGAGAACATGACTAGGAATTGTAAGAACAAATCCTTACATTGCTATGATACCAAGTGATGCAGGCAAAACTACACGGAAGCAATAAAAAATAGTAACATCCATCCAAACAAGATAGAAGGATTGGGAAGAACTGAAACAAGAAGAAAGAAAGGATTAAACTCACAAAATATTATTAATTCAAGGGAGAATAGAGACTTGAACCAATCAATGGAATCATTCTAGGGATGATCTCCATGGGTTCCAAGTTAAAGAGATAAATTGAAGCTTAAGAGCTTCTACAAGGCAAACACGCCTGCTTTTAATTCTTTGTGAATAATGAATTAACTAATGAAATAAACCCTCAGTGTGACCTTTTATAAGTTTTGTTCAGACGTCTAATTATTTAAAAGATAGCTACAAATTGGCTATTAAAGTATGACATCGAAGGGCCAGTAGAATATTAATGTTTTAAAATAAGAACTAAACTCGTAATGTGCAGCAGATCAGAAGGTGGTCAGCCTTGGGGGGAGGTGCTCAGCCTCTTGAACTCTAGTGAGCAACTTGATCAAACGCAGTCCGCCTTGGGATGTGGGCGGTCCGCCTTCATCAACTTCTGAGAGGGCAACATTCATACTTAGCCAAATTCACAAGTTTGTAGCTTAGGGCACTCCACCCTGAGTCTGGGGTGCTCCACCCTGAGACTGGGGTACGCCACCTTGAGAAGGGGCACTCCACTATGTGCAGATTTCTGCACTTTCCTGCAACCTGCAACATTTTTCTAGGTTAGGCTTTTCCCCTTTTTTCACCACCTTTTCAGCCAGTTTCCACTCGTTTTCCTTCACTAACAATTTCAAATGGTGTTCTTGATTTTTCCTAACAACACCCATTAGTCCCCAATGCTAATCAACCAACAACAAGTCTCAAATTCAAAATTTAGATCAATTTTTCTTCTAGGGTTTTTATGAAAGGGTTCAATCAATCAAGATCTTCAACCACTACACAAAATCGTATTCCAAGGGCCTCAAATGACTAAGAAATTTAACTGTAGCAATCCCAACAACAATATTGAATGGGGGTATTCATGATTCATATTGTTTTTTAGTTTCTTCAGGTTTTTCATCTTTTTTTGGGAAAAAAATGAAAAAAATCAAGAAAACCTAAACTAGAGCACGGAGAACATGACTAGGAATTGTAAGAACAAATCCTTACCTTGCTATGATACCAATTGATGCAGGCAAAACTACATGGAAGCAATAAAAAATAGTAACATCCATCCAAACAAGATAGAAGGATTGGGAAGAACTGAAACAAGAAGAAAGAAAGGATTAAACTCACAAAATAGTATTAATCCAAGGGAGAATAGAGACTTGAACCAATAAATGGAATAATTCTGGGGATGATCTCCATGGGTTCTAAGTTAAAGAGATAAATTGAAGCTTAAGAGCTTTTACAAGGCAAACACGCTTATTTTCAATTCTCTGTAAATAATGAACAAACTAATGACTAATGAGACTAAGTGTGGCTTTTAGAGGGTATATTCCACATGTCCTAATGTTTTAAAAGTAGCCCCAAGTTGGCAATAAAAGCAAGACCACACAAGGCCCATGGAATACTAATGTTTTAAATTAAGAACTAAACCCGTAATGTGCTGCATATTAGAGAGCGGTCTGTCCTGGGGAGGCGCTCTGCCTCTCGAACTCTAGAAAGAAACTTGGTCATGGGCGGTACACCTTAGGGTGCGGGCGGTCCGCTTCTATTAACTTCAAAGAGGGGCAATTTTCATACTTAGCCAAATTCACAAGTTTGGAGCCTGGGGTGCTCCACCATGAGTCCGAGGTGCTCCACCCCGACCTAGAGCTTTCCACTCTGAGAATGGGTTGCTCCACCCTGAGACTGGGGTACCCCATGCTTTCAAGAAACTGCAACCAGTCTCGTTGTTCCTCCATGGTCTCTTCCATATCTCCTTAGCTTGGCTCCTTAGCTTAAGTCTTGATGGAAGGCATCTTGGCCTGGATTGGATTGCATCACAAAATCACAATTATTATTGAAAAAAAGCTTTGGAATGTTTATGGAAAATGTATGCAAGAATACAGTTGTTAAAAGTTGTCTTAGTAGGAATGACACTTAACTCACTACTATATTATTTGTCGATCACAAATATGTGCGTGTGCGTTTGAGATCAACCTAAAACGGCCTCGGTTATTTGTTTCAAAAGTTAGGACTCCGATTGATATGCCGACAATCTCGAAAGCTTCTTAAGGTCCATAAGGACATCTTTGTAAAATTTGAACAGATTCAGATCTCGTTTGGTAAGTTTTCGAATAATGTTTCAGTTTCGGTTGTTGATAAAGTCTAAAGAGGTTCTAAGCTCAATTTGCTTAAATAAGCTCCGATTCAAAATCTGAAAGTTGTGTTGGCTTTGCATTGTCATTTTTCATCTTTGTGAACTTTCAGAATTAAATTCTGAGGTCGTTCGGATGGATTTTGCTAATGTTCGAAAGTTAAAAATTTGATCTCTTCTTTTGTGACCCTATTCTCGTGTTTTGGGGATCCGATTCGAGATCCGCCTTTGCGCGTACATTGGGTAAGTTTTGTATAACTTGATTGCAAATTTTGAGATCATTCTAAGCTTTGTAGAGTCCCGTTTGAACCAGAAAAGGTAGCCCCAGCTATAGCTGGTGCATTTTTTGGTGCTTTAGCAATGGTTTTTCCACCTACTGCAATCTAATTTGAAGCGTTGGAAGTCGGCCCATTTTGTTCATTTTGCAATTTCAGTTGATTCCAATCGATTTCAAGGTAAGGTTAAAGTACCAAATCTATTCAAAACTATTTGGTAACATCTTAAAGCTTTCAATTTTAATGAATTTTTGAATTGGGGGTTGAAATCCTATGAATTTGGCATGGGAAAGTTTGGGTTTGAACCCTAAAGTTGTTGAAATTAGGAAATTCAATCTAATTTAACTTGAATATGGAATCTACTACTATATTTGGACTTGTGGGACTATGTGGAGTCAGGTAATAAAAAAAATTGTCGGCGTTAGGTTAAGCCCGACCCAGGGGCATTTTTGTTATTCTCTTTGGAGGCCTTTGTCCCATGGATAATCTACCCATGTGTTTCTTAGATGCATAGCTACTGTATTGTGTACATAGTATGCCGAGATTCTATTTCTTATTACTTTGGGTATCGTACTTCTTTGTGATGTGTTGCTTTGTATCTTTGTATCTCGTGCCTCCAAGATTTATGATTTTATAGTAGGCTTGGTATTAAAGCAAGAAGATGAACTTTCTACTATAACCATGAATATCATGTGCTAGACTTATTGTGTAAATGCTATATTGAGGGAAAGATTATTGTAATCCTTCTTGTATCTGTTGAAAGGCTTTTTAACTTAGTATTCACCGATGCGCTTTGGAGTTCGTATCCTAAGTGTTGTTATGGAGTTCGCACCTTTGATCGTGCGATGGATTTCGCATCAGGTCAAATACCCCCGGAGTGTGAGAAAGTCTACTCCTAGATAGTATTTGGGCACATGTGACCCTATTGCACTAAACTGCATTCTATTGTTGTTGCGCGGTATCTATTTAATTATTTCGTGTCTTCCCAGCTAGCTTACCTATTTCTGCAAGGTAGCTAGCTAGCCCCTAATTACGGAGTGCTTTCGACTCACCCTCTATTTGTTTCTTATCTATTTACTTCGTTTCGGCAGGTTCTATTCTAGGATTGAGTTCTTCACGTGATTAAGCAGTGAAGATGACTTCAGATGTCAGGGTGGGCCAGCTTTTGTTCAGGATGGCCACATGTTCTAGTTCTATTATATTTGTCGTGTTTTTGTCCCTTCAGGAGATGTATATATTTAATTTGTATTCTTATATATATTGTCTTGATAGTCCTAAACCTATTATATTGGTTAAGCAGCTATACCTCTTTTTAAACATCTTTTCTCTTTATATGTATACATCAGTATGTCTTTTGAGTCAATATATATCTATCTTAAGTAATTTTGTGTCTATTTTGTTAATCTAGTTGAACACCCGACAGTCTATGGGAGGTTGTCAATTGCCCGCACGGTCTATCCAGAAATCTGGATCATGTTATATTACCAATAACTATGTATTAATGATTATATATATCCATTAAATTAGGGCGTAAATTAGCCATAAATCTATTAGCTTTATGTGCATGATAAATTTATATAATGGGATAAAGTATATGAGTTTTCCTACATTTTTCAGTTTTGCTGCTAAAAAAGAGGAAAAATCCAAATCATGTGCCTCATTTTCTCCAAGACGACAAATAAATAAAGGAGAAGAGATACATATCTTCAAGGTAAGAGAAGAAGTAACTAACTTGCTGTTACGGTGTTACCCCTTTCTTTATTCTATTTTCCCTTTTATTTAATGATCATCTACTATCAAATTTTTTCTTAATAAAAAATAATATAGATGTAAAGAAACAGAAAAATAGGCTACGGTCGCTATGTGTTATAATATAACGACCTTCCATAACTAGGTCTTGTTGAATGAGCTACTATCCATGACACCTCTTTGACCAATAATGATTAATATCGCCTTGTACTTTTATTATCGTCATCGTCACATATAATAAAGGACTCTTCTTTCTTCTTTTGCAAAAGTTTTAGTTTCATAATATGTTGTGTATCGTGTATATCTTTTAATTTACGCCATAAGTTTATCTTAGGTAAGAGTTATCGGTGGAGTTCATTTTTAATATTTAAAATTTCCAACGCCTAACATAATCAACTAAGCTCATCTGGGAGCGAAAAAGCAGGAATCCTCCCCCTTCTCTCAAACCCTTTCCCTTTTCCTAGCTCACTACAATAGAATATTACTATTCCTATGTCTACTGATCATCAATACCCTATTTCTCCATCATTAAATCCGCCTCCTAAACCACCCGATCCCTCCATTAATACAGCTAAAAGTTGCAAATCCGACCTTGCATGCAATCATCATGGCTCCTCCTTGGACAAACCATCCTACTTACAAAAAGTACTTACTCCTAAAGGTGTGCAAGATCATACAGATTGTTGCGTGACACAATCAACAAGCATTGAAAGTGCCATGCAATCAGACGCACTGGAAGATGATGCACAAATGGACTCTATCTCTCTATCCCAAGAAGAAAAACAAAGAATATACTCCCCATGGATTAATTCGGTAATTCTAAAACTACAAGGGAAGAGACTACATCATCAATACATCTATGAAAAGTTAAGGAAGTCATGGAACTTGGATGAGGTATTTCCACTAATTGATTTAGGGGAAGACTATTACATTGCAAAATTATCTAGGCATGAAAGCCTACACAAAATTCTCACAGAAGGACCATGGTTCATCAATGACTTTTTTCTTTCGATAAGATGTTGGGAGCCAAATTTCGTGGCTTCAGAAGTTAAAATCTTTACTACTGCTATTTGGGTACGTTTACCAAGTTTGCCTACGGAATTCTTTGATGAAATCATCCTGAAAAAAATTGGTTCTAAACTTGGTAAGCTATTAAAAGTGGATTTTAAGACATCCACGGCCGTTAGAGCTCGTTATGCTCGCTTATGTGTGGAAGTACCATTAGATGCCCCAGTCAAGAATCACATTTACATTGAACACCACAAACAAATGGTGATCTATGAGGGTGAAAATATCTTATGTAAATTATGTGGGAGACTAAGCCACCTAAGTGATATTTGTCCCTATAAATCTCCTCCAAATAACCTTGAACCTATTCATACTCGTCCTATTGTAAGCCTACAAAACCAAAAATGAAAAACCAAGTTGGGGGAGGAGGAATGGCAAACTGTGCAATTCTCCAAAAAGAAGAAGACACAAGCATTGAAAGAAAAGCATGAATTCTTAGCACCTTCCACAAGCAAGATCAGCTCATTGGAGACAGGTAAGTACAATTATCCCTCGTTTAGAGTTAAGCCTATCTATAAAATAGTCAATGATTATAGTGTTAGGTCGTCTAAAAGCTTAACTAGTACTACTAATAATAAATTTAACATTCTTAATGAGACTACTAAGGATGACCATTTTAATAAATTGGAAAATAAAATTGGCACGTCATCAGTCGATACTATCGAAGTCTTAAATCAAATTCACAAAGATTGCATGCAAAATCATTTGACCAAAATTGATGGAAAAGAAATTTGCAAAACTGATAACATGCAAAACGATGTGGCAAATTACATAACTCAAAATGATTGCATGACCACTTGTCCAAATAATAATCAAGACACTTTACAAAATGACATGCAAATCGATTCTCTTGCATGTAATGCCCCTGACAAAACTATGCAAGTTAGCACTGGAAATGTAATACCTTCTCTTTCCTCTACCAAAATTAATACAAATTGTCAAATCGAAGATTGTGAGATGTCAGGAACTTTCACTGACTTAGCATTACCGTCCATAGAAACCAAACATGAAAGAGATAAAGATCTTGCATATCCTTCTGACTCCACTATAAAATTTCCTTTACCAAAACACACGCAACCATGCATGCAAAAGATTACAAACGATTCTCTCACTCAGTCTACTCCTATTACTCCCTCATCAGATTATAAAACCCTAAATGGGCAAAATATCCCTTCAAACCTCAAGGAAAAAATCAAGAAAGATTGTGCGAGAATTGTTCAAGCAACACCAACAAAAAAAGAAAATGAACGGCTTGAACAACCAAAACAATGCTCCAATGAATCAACCACAAAATCAACCACTAATCTATGCTCTACCACAAGCTCCACTCCAAGCTCCTCAATCATGGGTGGAATCAACACTATGGGGACACGCACTAACACTCCCAATGGAGATCAATGGTCAGCATGCTCTTGTGGTGATTCAAAATCCACAATATCTCGCACAAATTGTGAGCGAGGGGATGCATCTCACAATGCAAAACTATATGAACAACATGAGGCCTCAATTTCTTCAGGGAGGGCCACAACTAGATCGATCTCTAGAGGATCTCCCATATTTTCCTCCACGAGTGCTGCCTCCACAGAACCCTATCTTCACACCATGGGACTTACTCTTGAATCAACCAATGCATGCATTAAGGGACAGGAACGGGATGTATCCAACTTTGAACCCAACGAATGTTCCACCAAATCCTCCACCTCAAATGGAAAGGAATGTCCCTCCTCCTCCACCCCCTCCACCATCGCCAAGGAACAATCGCAATCAACAAGAACAAGAGCCAAACGAGAGAAGGGAACAAGAAGTTGTAATAAGGGGAAGGGAAAATCGCACGGAGTTTTCAAACCTAAAGGAAATAATAATACTTCTATTCAAAGAAAGACTAGACAGAAAAACAATATTAACTTGTCACAAGAGTCTATTCAAATGTTCTTTGGACGTACGAGCCCCATCAAATAAGGAAGTGGGGAAATATGCAGTGGTTCTCAACCCCACGTTGAGGACTGATGATGATTCTATTCCTCAAAATTTAAATACAGACTCAAATATGATTGGACAAAATAATATAATAGTTTGGAATGCTAGGGGTGCTCATAGTCCTGAATTTTGTAGGAACTTTGGTGTAATTTTAGAAGTCTACAAACCAGTTGTGGTAGCTTTATTAGAAACAAAATTGGATGATCACCATGATTTTAGAGTAAGGTATGATTTCACGGATTATGCTGAAATTCCTGCTGAGGGTCGCTCTGGTGGAATTGTTCTTCTATGGAAGAATGAAAATGTTAGTGTCACTGATATTCACATCAATGGAAATGAGTTGCATGCCATGATCAAGGTACTTCATCCTACTTTAAATTTTTCTTGGCTTTTTTCTATTATTTATGCTAGTACATATTACATTCATAGAGAATTATTATGGAAATACTTAATGACCATCTATGATAATTATAAAGGTCCTTGGTTGGTTAGTGGGGATTTCAATCAAGCTCTAAACCAAGAAGAAAAAATGGGTGGTAAAGCCATAAATATAAGGAATGCTTCACACTTTAGAAACTGCCTAAGTTATTATAAACTAGTTGACCTAGGGTTTAAGGGACCAAAATACACTTGGTCGAACCATAGGTATAAAAAAGGGCTCATCTTGGAAAGACTTGATAGATGCTTAGCCAACTTTGAGTGGATTACTAGGTTTAAAGATGCTAGTGTGGTTCACTTACCTAAAACCTATTCCGATCACAATCCTATGTTAATTAAACTTAATAAACAAGCTACAAATAATTATGAGAAGCCTTTTAGGCTTGAGACCATGTGGCTATCTCACCCTACCTTTAGAAATCTAGTCTCAAATGCTTGGCATAATGATAGACCTCTGAAGGAAGCTATTATTACTTTTCAAAATAATGCTACTATTTGGAATAAAGAAACGTTTGGTAACATTTTTAAAAAGAAAGCTACAACCTTAGCTAGGCTTAATGGAATTCAGATGTCTCCTCATTATGGTACTAGTGTTTTCCTTCAATCCTTAGAGAAAGATCGTATTGCTGAATTTAACACTATCTTAAAACAAGAAGAAGAATTTTGGAAGTTGAAATCTAGGATTGACTGGTTGAATTTTGGAGACGCCAGTACAAAATTTTATCATGTTTCTACCTTGAATCGTAGGAGGAAAAACCGTATCACCCACTTTAAAGATGACAGTGGGAACCTTATTTTTGAATCTAAGGCAATTTTTGATCATGTTACGTCTTACTTTGAATGCCTATATAAATCAAATCATGTGTCCAGTAAGATAAAGCCAATTGAAGATAATAATGGGTGGTTTAATAGAGTAGATCTTAACTTGTTAGATAGACCCCTAACAAATTGTGAAATTTATAATGCTCTATTTTCCTTCAAGCCTCATAAATCCCGGGTCCTGATGGTTTACACCCAATTTTTTTCCAAAGATATTGGGAAATAGTGGGTAATTCTGTAAGGAATATATGTCATCACATTTTTCAAACTGGTAAGATGCCTGAGGACCTTAATACGACTTATATCTGCCTAATACCTAAAGTAAAGAATGCTGTCAATTTAAAAAACTTTAGGCCAATAGGTTTATGTAACACTGTTTATAAAATTGTAACTAAAATAATAGCTAATAGAATTAAGCATCATCTAGATAGTCTGATCAATCCTTGCCAAGCTAGCTTTATCAAAAATAGGAGAGCATCGGATAATGCTATTATTATTCAAGAATTTATGAATAAATTTAGCAATTTAAAAGGCCTGAAAAGTGAAATGATTATTAAGGTAGACCTTGAGAAAGCTTTTGATAAATTAGAATGGTCCTTTATTCGTACGATGCTACTACTTTTTAAATTTCCTCCTAAAATCTCAAATTTAATCCTCTCTTGTATAACTACTTCTTCAATATGTGTTTTGGTTAATGGCCTGAAAACAAATTATTTCCTTCCATCTAGGGGAATAAGGCAAGGTGACCCTATGTCACCATATATTTTTATCTTATGCTTAGAATTGCTTTCAATTTATATTAATCATCAGGTGGACTGCAGTTTATGGGATCCTATAAAAATATCTCCTAACGGACCAGAAATTTCTCACCTATTTTTTGCTGACGATCTTACCTTCTTTGCTAAGGCTAATGA
The DNA here is from genome assembly GCA_029990575.1 of Petunia axillaris subsp. axillaris. NCBI lineage: Eukaryota > Viridiplantae > Streptophyta > Magnoliopsida > Solanales > Solanaceae > Petunia > Petunia axillaris. Next base: position 12,116,866 of record JARKNS010000007.1, read on the forward strand.
AAAATCTGCCTTTAGTATTAAGGGTGCATTGGATCTCTTTTGTGAAAATTCTGGGGAAAGCATTAGTAGAGCTAAATCAAAAATATTTTTCTCAAAAAATGCCAATACTTCTTTGATAGATCACCTAAGCAGTACTCTCTCTATTAATAAGAGTAACAATTTTGGGAAATACCTAGGTTTTCCAATACTAGGACAAAAACCTACACATGGTGACTATCAATTTATTCTTGATAACCTTGCTACCAAACTATCTAGCTGGAAATTAAATTTCCTAAATTTAGCTGGGAGAGCCACTCTTGTCAAATCTACACTTAATGCTCTTCCAAACCATATTATGCAATTTCATACTCTCCCAGTAAAGACCCTAAACTGTATTGATAAGATCCAAAGAGACTTCCTATGGGGTACTACTGATAATAAGAGGAAATTGCATCTTGTGTCATGGCAAGTTGTCACTAAGCCTAGACAACAGGGTGGTCTGTCAATTCCTAAGGCAAAATCTAAAAATAAAGTGATGATTACATCTCTAGCTTGGAGGCTGCTGACAAACCCTAATGCCTTATGGGCACAAGTTCTTAGTAACAAGTATATTGCTAGACCTACTACATCCAAGGCCTCCTTTATTTGGAAAGGAATTAATAATATCTTGCCTATTTGTTATAATAGCACTCGTTGGGTAGTAGGAGATGGTAAGAACATTTCTCTATGGAATAATATTTGGCTTTCTAAAAATAATAAAACTCTTAGGAGCTGTTTGACTGGACCCTTGACTTTAGAAGACTCAGGAAAGAAGGTATGTGATATCATGAATAATAATGCATGGGATTTGTCAAATCTTGGATTTGAAATTCCACAAGAAGTGGAAACTATAATTGTCAACTCTTCTACTCCTGTTGGGAAGATAGATTATCCAATTTGGGCACTTTCAAAAATGGGGTGTTCAGCATGAAATCAGTATATGCACAACTTGACTCATGCCAAAATGATCCACACATAAATAGGGAGGTAGATTTTATGTGGTTATGGAATGTTGATGTCCCAAATAAAATAAAATTTTTTCTATGGAAATGTCAGCATAACAGACTTCCAACTAGACTCTACCTAAATAAAATTGGCATGAATGTTGATCCTATGTGTAGTGTGTGTAAAAACATTCCTGAAACTCTTTTCCATCTTTTTATTGAATGCCCCATAGCTCAAGCTTTCTGGGGGAATAAAATTAACTACAACATGATTGATCATAACAATTGGCTCCAATGTATTAAGGACATGTCTAAGGACCCTTACCATAAATTCTATAATTGGTTAGAATTTTTATTTTTTGCTCTATGGGGTCTATGGACAAATCGGAATAATAACAATATTAACAATTTGAGCTTATCTATCTCCTACACTTCTATCCATGGAAAAGTGTTAGAATACAAGTTGTTAACTAGCTCAAGTTGTAGAAAAGACACCGGCAGTACTATTAGGGTTCAATGGGTTCCTCCTAAGGCCAATAGCATTAAGTTGAACTGTGATGACTCTTATAGAACTAAAAATCTTGCTAGTATAGGTGGGGTCTTTAGAAATACAAAAGGGGAATGGTTATTAGGCTACACAAAGTTGGTACATGCCCACAATCACACACATGCTGAGTTATTAGGGCTGCATCAAGGACTTATTTTGGCATATGATCTACAGTATAGCTCACTAGAAATCGAAACCGACTCAACTGAGGTCATTAACCTGCTAGATAATCCATCTCCTACTTACTTGTCTATTGTTAATGAATGCAGATTGTTGATGAGGAACCTGGGAATGCCGCTGATTAGGCATACATTTAGGCAAGGGAATAGAGTTGCTGATATGCTCGCTCAAGGAGCTCCCTCTTTGTCCAAATCTTTCTCAAATTTTCACCATGTTGTGCCACCTATTATTATCCACCAAGCTTTGGAGGATGATCGTAAGGGCATGTCTTTTGCTATCTCTACAACGGCTAGTACTTGCTCTATGTTAGCTAAATTAGGGAACATTTGTGCTCTAAATGCACTCCCTATGTTTTGTAATAACTCTAATCATGTGATTGACACTCATAGTGCTCGTGTGAGCGTACTATGTAATCCCCCGTGATTCTATTAATATAAGTATCTTGTTTCAACCAAAAAAAAACGTGGAACCTAACCTTGTGATTGGAGTCTTTGAAGGCTTAAGATATTAAAAAATGAATCTAGCTACCTGTAGAATGTTATTTATTTCTTTTTAACAGAATCAGTATTTTATGTTAAAATTTTAGATTCTCAGAACATTTACGAAATGTTTCTATCAAAACTACAGGATCCCGGACAAACCATTAGACTAAAACTAACCTTGAAAAGTTGTTGGAACAGCTATATTGAAGATCTTATAAGCGATCTTCTAGGTCTAGATATGTTGTTCTTCAGGTCTTCTCTAATAGGAGATCGAGAAGAAAAATGTTAGGTATCGACATGAGGAGGATAACCTTTTGTAAAAATTTCGAGTAAGGGTCTGTCTGGCGCGCGCTAATTGATTTGTAGCTGTGAAAAATAAATTTATTGAGGAATAGCCACTTCCGGACAAGTCCCAATACAAAATACTAGGACTTTGAACAAAACCCATGAAACGACCTTAAGTAGTCGTTTCGGTAATTAGGACTCCGATTGACGTGCCATCAATTTTTAAAGCTTCGTAAGGACCATCCCGACTTGTCTGTAAAATTTGAGCCAAATTAGACCTCGTTTGGTAGGCATCGGAAGAAGATTTCAGTTTTCGTTAACGATAAATCGTAAAAAAAGAGAGGTATTCGAGCACAATTTTGGCGAATTAGTTCTGATTCGAAATCTGAAAGCGTTGCTAGGTTCGTATGGTCATTTATGACACATGTGAATTTTTGAAGTGAGTTTCGAGGTTGTTCGGTTGATTTCGGCTAAAGTTCCGAAAGAATTAATAATTTGGTCCTTTTTCCTTTTAATTCGTATCTAGAGTTTCGGGAGTTCGATTTGAGATTTGCCTTGGCGAGTATGTTACATATATTTTGTATAACTTACTTGAAAAATTTAGGATCATTTCGACTTCTCTAAAGTTCCATTTTAATTTTAATCGTCGTAGCGAATTTTTTTTAAAAATTTAAATTGATAAAGTCGGTTAGCTAAGGGATTAGTCCCTTAGCAGCAGCAAAACGACGTAGACACAGAAACATACAACATAAACAGAAAAAAGAAAAGCTAGAAAAGAAAGAGGAAAAAAAGGAAAAAGAGGTGGAAAAATAGTGGAATTTCTACCCCCAAATCACCCGGTAATGATGTTAACTCATTATCTTAGCTTATTATGTGTGTTTGAATATATTTTTACGATAAACATAGGGATATTAGACATCGCCCTAATGACTTAAATTGATAGTTTAAAGGGTCAATTGGACCCCGATGATGGAAATGATTATATATTCGTACTCAGTGAGTTATGGGCAACATATAAATGTAATTTATTTAGAGTTTAGTTATGGGACTTTGAACCCTGTACATAGGCCTGGCCTGCGTATTGCGTATGCGAATAGGGTATCAGGTTCCTAACTGGATTGCCCTAAGACATAAGGAATGAAGCCTTTAGCTTTATTTGATATAATTTTTCTGCTTATTGAATAGAGCGGGATCGTTTGGCAGTTAATCCAAAGGAAAAAGCAGTTGTTGAGTAGCAGGGCTAGCCTTGGAATACGGTAAGTGTTTATATCCATTTCTTTGGAGGCACTTGGCCTCGTAGATTTTCTACCACGTGTTCCTTACGTGTGTAGCTGTCGATAGGCGTACTCATTACGCCTTAGCTTTGGATTTACATTCTATATTATATGTTATGTCCTGTTATTAGTATTGCATTGAGAATCTGAGTATTGTACTTTGGCTTTGAGTTGGCATCTACTTCCCGGCTGTCGATGAGAGTCCCGCGCCGGTGAAGGATTATTATTGTATCACATTGCATTCATATGCATTACATTGCATATCATACTGAGTGCAGGAATATTCCGCCTCAGCTTTACATTTTATCGGGTGCAGGAGTATTCCGCCCCAGGAGAGTGCAGGAGTATTCCGCCTCTGGTTTATATTATATCGGGTGCAGGAGTATTCCGCCATAGGAGTAGGAGTATTTCGCTCCAGTTGGTTAGCAGATTGGATTCCCCTCGAATGCAGGAGTATTTCGCTTCGGGATGGGATTATGGGCACATGTGACCCTTTGCATCTAATTTCATTTCATCTCATTTCTTTTTATTTCATTTCATCTCATTCCATTTCATTTCATACTATTTTGTAGATTTTTTGTACATGACTACTGTTCTGCTTATATGTGCATTGCTTATTTGTTGATTATTGTCTAGTTCCGTTTCCCTGACTACCGTATCTATTTTTCGAGGTTGCTAGTTTGTTCGAACTTATTGAGTCCTTATGACTTACCCCTATTTGTTCTTGTGTTTTCTTTTCGTTCGGCAGATTCTGCTCCAGAACCCAGCCAGCCGCGCCGTGATTGAGGAGTAGTACGTTTTCAGCTGTCTACGGTGAACCATCCTGTTCATTGCGGCCACCAACTTCAGATGTTACAGTTTTCCTTACTTTTGCTCCCTTCAGGAGGTGTGTATATCTTTTGGCCTTCTTAGATGTCTGATCTGTAAACCTTTAAAACTGTATTTTCTGGATAGTTAGTCGCATTATTCAGACAGCATGTATGTTTGTCTATCCTAGAGAGTTATCTTATGTTGTTAAAGTTTGGTTCATTTTTATTTCAAGGTAATTCTTCACAATTTATATCGATTCAGTCAATAGGGTTCGCCCGACAGGTTTAGGGGAGGTGGTCGGGTGCCCGCACAGCCTAACCGAGAATTCGAGTCGTGTCACTCCAGTATTTTATTATGGGACTTTATATAAAGCTTCAGTAAACTAACCCAAGTATAAAATATTGGGGCTTTGAACAAAACCATTATTTTGTTATGGGACTTTATATATAAAGATTCAGTCCCATTGTTCAAAGCCCCAGTATTTTGTTATGGGACTAAAGCTTTATATATAAAGTCTTATAACAAAATAATGGGACCTTAAGGTCCCATTATTTTGTTATGAGACTTTATATATAAAGTCTCATAACAAAATAATGGGACCTTAAAGCTTTAGTCCCATTATTTTGTTATAAGACTTTACATATAAAGCTTTAGTCCCATAATAAAATAATGAGCTTTGTTATGGGACCTTCTCATTATTTTGTCATGGAACTAACATGTTCAAAGGTCCCATTATTTTGTTATGGAATATATTCCATAACAAAATAATGAAATTTATCCCATAACAAAGGTCTCATTATTTTGGTATGGGACTTTATATATAAAGCTTCAGTCCCATAACAAAATAATGGGATATTTGAACATGTTAGTTCAAAGTCCCGGTATAAAATACCGAGACTAGTCTGAGATGTTTTCCACCGCTAATGGAGCGTAAGTGTGAGCGCGAATTTTTGAATATTTCTAAATTAATTTTAAAACGGTGGTTAAAATTCATTGAGCGCGTCCAAAAATGGCTACGCATTCCTTAACCTTTTATATTGTAGGAAATTACAGTCCATTGATAAGTAGTGCTCTAAAAACACATTAGGTTAAGCCCTGAATTTATAATAATAATAATTGTAACCCTAATAGGCTCTTATAAAAAAAACCTACAACGTTTATTGAAAATACACAGAAAACATACAAAGCTGGTTCTATACTTTTATACTCTTTTTTTTCAAATACAAACTAGGGTTTAGACGGTAGTACAAGGGATTTCTCCGATACAAAGCGACAAGCACCGCTGACAGAGGACTCCAGCCACAGTTCTTTCAATTCTTTCGCTTCTGCAACAACACGTAAGTTCTTGATTATAGTTATCCTCTATCTATATAGTATTGTAATGACCTGGTTGTTAAGATGGAAAAGAAAAGAATAAAATAGACAATACGACGTCGTTTGGTTAATTAAATAATTAATTAGTTAGGTAATTAACGGATAGACTGAATGTTTTAAAAGTTAGTTGGATCGATAGAGAGTTAAGATTTATTGGGATGAAGGGTCCATATCGCACCAAGCTCTTATACATCCCCATTTTCGGTGTGGGACAAATGAATTTGGTATGTTCCCTTCTCACTTCTTTTGTGTCCCTCTCTCTTTAATGTGTTTATCATCCCATTTCTTTCTATATTTCTCTCTCTAAATCTCTCCTTAATTCACTTCTCATCTCAACTCTCTTTCAACTTTATAATTTCCTTAAGTATTACTGAATTTGGCAAGACTTGTTTCTCATTCAAAGAGCTATTCATTAACATCCATTTCAGGTATGTCGCTTGAAGTTTGAGCTGAAACTTATTATTGTTTAGCTGTATTTGGATCAAATTCTTATTGTAATAGCTTAGTTTTATTATTCTTCTTTTGCATTTTTAGTTTTGACTTGAGAACTCGTAACAGCTATGTTAATTGAATTTGCTTGTCATTTGGTTTGTTAACTGTTTGAAGTGGTATTTGTTTTATTATCCTATTTACATCATTACATTTGGTATCCGAACAACGATTTTGATTATACCTATGTGATATGACGGGTGCTGATGCTACTAGATCTAAGACAACTAAGGAACAAATTAAGAAAATTGAAAACTTGATTCACAGTAATATGGTGGAACCTGACACTAAGTTTTTAGTTATAGACAATAAGCTAGTTAATTTGACTAATACCCAATATGATATGAAACAACTTATGGAAGAGTCACAAAATGTGTTGTTATCTCTAGTTAGAAATAAATAATGGTAACTCTCCTATGGAGCATGATGAAGGTCATAGGGGCAATGGATTGTTACCCAAGCCAACTGGTAGGGATTATAGTGAAGAAGATGGATTGATTGCTAGGACTAGTGGGAGTGACTATAGTGATAGTTAAACTATCAGATATAATGAAAATTATCAACCCAAACTACTATAATTCCAATGTTCAATGCGGTAGAACCAAGGGTATGCTTGAGGAAATGTGAGAGTTACATTTGGGTGTATAAGATAACCGATAGACTAAAAAAATGGAGATGGCAACCCTATATCTAGCGATGGCTGAACTTTGGTACTTCTCATTCACTTTGATTAAGCCACACCTTATGTGGGAAGAATTATGTGAGGAGATAGTCATGAGGTCCAATGATGAGGAGAATAATAGAGCTATAAATGAATTCAAGATGCTTATTCAGACTACCGTTGTGAATACCTACCTGGAAAAGTATGAGGATTTTAAAGCTCAAGTTTTTATGAGGAATCCTAATGTTCAAGAAGTATTTCTGGTGGAATGTTTCATAGGGGGGCGGAGAATAGAAATTGGGGAAATAATTATATTGGATCAGCGTTATAATATATCATAGGTTGTGGCTATGGCTAGGAAATAGGAGAGGATCATCATTGCTAGGGAAAGGAAAAATAGGTTGTTACACAAAAAAATTGTGACTCTTGTTAACAATGATGTTGGAGTAGATGAACCTAAGAAAGGATTTGATATAAATAACAGACCCTCACCCAAGCCTGACTACAGGAAAATACCAGGGGCTTTCTAGAGGTGTAGTGAAAGGTATCATCCTGGTGTGTGTGTAAAGATAGCCAACTAAATGTTATGACAACTAAAGAGGCATAAGTACTAGATGACCAGGAGCTGATACTCAAGATATTGAAAATGACTTGCCAGATAAAGTGGATAATGAGGAAGATGAAGTTTGTGTTAATCCCATGATTGACACTCCTATTCCTAATACTTTCAAGCTGAAATGGATGATTAAGAATAGAATAATACTGATATTGGTTGATTTAGGCAGCACTCATAGTTGTCTTGATAGCCAAACAACTAAAGAGATGGGAATTATAGCTCAAATTGATAGTCCTCTAAGGGTGATTGTGCCTAATGCTTAGTTAATATGTAGAATTCAGAGTATGACTAAGGTCAAGTGAAAGACTAACAATACAGAATTTGAAGACATGTTCAAATTGCTTAATCTGGGGAGCTGTGATATGGTCTTGGGGGTGATTGGATGAGAGCACATTCTCCAGTAATCTTTGGCTATGAGTAGTACATTCGCAGACTGAAACAACAAGGCAAAATGGTAGCATTGAAATGGGATACTAGTCAAGGGGAGATGCATCAGATCACAACTAAGTCTATGCGAATATTATTGAGGAAAGGCCATGCACTACTAATTCACCTGTTTTCTATGGAAGGAAAGATTATTGGTGATGATGCAAAAAAAGTTCCAAAAGAAGTGCAACGTGTCCTGAGGGAGTTTGCAGAAGTTTTTGATGAGGCAAAGTCCTTACCACCAACTAGGGATCATGATCCTGCCATTCCTATTATTCTTGGTACTAAACAAGTTTTCTTGAGACCTTACAGGTACAATCATTATCAAACGGATGAGTTAGAGAAACAGATGTCTGAAATATTAAAGATGGGCATTATCCTGCCTAGATAATCTCCCTATTGCTCACCAGTATCAGTAATGAAAGAGAAGGATGAAAATTGGAGATTTGTTATAGACTACAGGGAGCTGAACAAAATTACAGTTAAACACAAGTTTCCTATTCCAATTGTTGATGATCTGTTAGATAAATGGGAGGATCAGACTATTTCTCTAAGCTGGACATAAGATCAGATTACCACCAGATAAGGATGAAGATTGAGGACATCCACAAGAGAGGGTTTAAAAATCGCCAAGGCCATTATGAATTCAAGGTGATGCCCTTTGGGGTCACCATTGCACCAACCACTTTTCAATCTTTAATGATATTTATATTTGAACCTTGTCTAAGGCAGTTCATACTGGTGGTTTTTATGAAATTTTGATGTACAACTTGTCTTTAACAGACCATATGAATCATTTAAGGAAGACTTTTAATATTTTGAAGCATAATTAACTTTATGCAAAGAAATTGGATTGCACTTTTGCAAGACCTCGGATAAATTATCTTGGTCATATAATTACTAGAGAAGGAGTTTCAACAGATCCTTTTAAGATAAAAACAATGAGAAATTGGCCAAGCCAAAGAACGTCAAGGGATTGAGGGGATTCTTAGGACTAATAGGGTACTATAGAAGATTTTTCAAGAATTACAGCAACATTAGCAACCCCTTGAAAACTTTGCTCAAGAAGAATACATTTAGAAGGGAGCCTGAAGTGGATGAGGCTTTTGAGAGATTAAAGTAAGCCATGAGCAATGCTCTTGTATTGTTAATACAAACTATACTAGGAGTTTTGTCATTGATACTGATGCAAGTCACCAAGGAATTGAAGCAGGCCTCACTCAACATAAAAGGCCCATAGCTTTTTCAAGTAAGGTACTAGCACCAAGACACCTAGGAAAATCAGTGTATGAAAAAGATGTGATAGAAACCATAAACAAGTGAAGGCTCTTCAATAATCATATTGAAGACTGACCACTTCAATATTAAGTATTTGATGGAGCAGAAAGTAACCACTGCAATCCAACAGAAAGTATAACTAAGTTTTTGGGGTTGGATTATGAAATACAATATAGGAAGAGGGCTAAGAATAGGGTACATGATTCCCTTTCTAGAGTACCAGAGGAGCAAAAAGAGGTGAATGTCGTCTCTAGAGTACATCCAACATGGATGGAGGAGATAGAGGAGCTATGAAGATGATTCTCTAGCACAAGAACTCATTACAACCTTGACAACAGATCCTACCTCTCATAGTGACTATTGTCTCTCTTCTGGTTTGTTGAGATTCAAGGGTAAGGTGTATATGGGGAAGACTACAGCTCTAAGGCAACAAGTTCTTCAAACTTTGTATTCCTCATCGGTAGGGGTCAATATGGTCAACAAGGAACTCTTAAGAGGGTACAACTATATATATTTTTTTTGTTTCGCTTGGAATAAAGAAAGAGGTAAAAGAGGTGGTAGCTGCTTGTGACATTTTTCACATATGTAAGAATGAGACTGTGGCTCACCAGGATTGCTTCAACCTCTAGCAGTTCCTAACCAAGCATTGAGTGACATTAGCTTGGACATTATTAAAGGACTTCTGTAATCATAATGGAAGGATGTGATATTGGTAGTGGTGGACAGGTTTATAAAGTATGGGCATTTGCTCACTCTCAAGCACTCATATATAGCAGCGTAGGTAGTTGAGCTATTCATGAAGGAAATATATAGATTGCATGGGCTTCGTAGCATAATGATTTCATACAAAGGTAAGGTTTTCACTAGTACCTTTTGGAAACATCTCTTCAAATCTGCTGGAACCACTCTTTGAATGAATATATGCTTGGAAGGTTATCTGAGGGCTATGACCATGAGCAAACCCAAGTAGTAGTCAAACTGGATTCATTTGGCTAAATGGTGGTATAACAACAACTATCACTCCTCTTTGCAGAGCACCTGATGCATTCCAAACTAAGACAAGACTTTGTGAGCTATGGAGAACCGAGCAACATATTTCAAGGGTTAACGAGTAAGCTAGCACCCATAAAAGATGGAAGGGCGATGCTTTGAAGTGTTGGCCAAGAATTCAAGTGCTCAACGAGCACCTTGGCGAGCTAGTTTTGGTATTGTGATGCTTTGCACATTTTGCTGCAGCAATTGCAAGCTCTCAACGAGCACCTCAATGAGCTCTTTTGTCTAGTGTTACATAGATAGTCTTTATTTAAGTAATGACACTCTATTGGTCCTGCGTGGTCACTTTAAATTTAGCCACTCTGAGGCTTTTACATTGACATAATAGGAAATTAGGCTACAACTATATAAGCCTTGCCTTAAGAAGTTATTTTCATTTAGTTTGTCAGAATATTACAAACATTAGAAACAGATGTGTTTGCCTTGTAGAAGCTCTCTAGCTTAAATTACCTCTTTACCTTATAACCCGAGGATTCATCCCTAGTATGAATTCCAACATATTGCTTCCATTTTCTCTTTACTCTTGGATTAAACTTTCATGTATAGTAAGTCTTAATCAACTCTTTCTTCTACTTTCTATACTTCCTAATCATAACATCTTGTTTGATTGCGTCAATTCTATCTTTATCTTATTGTCATAATTACGCTTGCATCAGTTGGTATCAGAGCAAGGAAGGGGATTATTTCTACAACCCTAGTCATGTTCTTCGCTCCCTAATTTTAGGTTCTTAGTTTAGGTTTTCATTAATTTTCATTTTTGAAAAAAAGAAGAAGAGAAAAACGTGAAAAAAAAGAAAATTTTAACCGTGTATTGTGTTTGGGATGCCTAGGATATAAGATAACTTGACTAAAGAAGTGTTGATGTTTTAGTCGATTCTTGAGGATTTTCTTGAAGTTCTTGGCATATTGTTGAAATTCAGCTTGCTTTTGCTTGAATTCTTAGTTGTTCTTAGAAGGAAGTTGATAGAACCTTGTAACAAGAGATTGGGCAGCTTGTTCATGACCTTGAGGACGTGTATATTTGTTGAAAAATATTAGTTCTTGAACAACAACTTCTTGTTGTTGAATAGGAACTAAAATTTCGTGACTTAATCTTGAAACTCTTAGCCTTTGCACGTTGGATTTGATATATATTTAGCTGAAATTTTGAGGGTGGAACCAGGGAAGGAGGTGTTGCACTTGTTAGAAGAAAAAAAAGAAACTCTAAGCCTAGTCCAAGTGGAAAATAACTCTCATTCAAAAAAGGAGAAGTTTATCCAATTTTCAAATAAGGGAATTAATCTTTCCTTAGGCTTTTTTGATAGTGTTTCACACGTTTTTGAAGGAAAAATCAGCAAGGTGTAGGCGTGTAAAAGTAGATGGAAAAGTGGTAAAAGTTCTCCAAATTTGAGTTGGAAAGCAAAGGAAAAGAAGGAAAACTTATTCCACTCAAAAAAGGGTCCAAAACAGATTTGGACAACAATATTAGGCCGGGAAAAACTTACTCCTTCTCACAAAGGGAAGGCTTGAACATTTTTCCTGAGCAGAAAAAAGGTAGTTTCTTCTAGGAATTTCCTTTTTCTATTTGAATTAATTCTAGTTATCTTTGGTATTTTTCCTACTACATGCTATATTAACTCTTGAGCATTTAGGAATACGTGCTTGCTGAAATTTTCTCAATTCTCAAAGAACTTTATTGACTTGAAGTGCTTACTATGAAAGAGTCGTCCGTCCATAGAGTCACCTAAAATCCACTCCGAACCAATACTTGGACATACTAGTTGGTGATATTTCACCTTTATTCTTAAGAGATAACGGAAAATCTTTTGGGTGGGGCGGGGGGGGGGGGGGGGGGGGTTGGAGAGTGAAATCTAAAGAGTGTCAGTGCCACCACTAATAGTGAAAGAGTGCAAGTGAGGTTGTTTATACTAACCTTTTCCTTCCCCATTTTCTTGATATGTCTTTTGCAGGTATACAGAGCAATAAGAGAGGTATGGTTGGCTATGGAGACAAGTCGGATGATAGGAGGTTTTACTACACTCTTGACATGACTGACGCTTAAGGACCTTGTAATGACACACCACAGGGGGGAAGCCAAGTTAATTGATTATCTTATTCTTTCCTTTGATGGTTCATTAGATAATGATGGTCTTATGTGTCATGGTAAGGATGGTAATGACCTTGAGGACTCTCTAGGAAATGAGATGGATGGGATTATATATGATGACTCCTTAGGTGATAATGTGCCTGGTTTTGATACTTCACCCTTGTTAGGTGGTGAGCTTGACAAGCTAGCTTTAACTATTCCCTTATTTGAGAGAATTTGTAATGGAGGTGCTGATTTGTATCAAACTAGGGTAGAGAGTGAGATTGAACCTCCCTGGTGTAGAGAGTTTGATTCCTTAGATAACTATTTGTTTGAAACTCCAAGTGAGGTGAATCATTCTTCTAGTAGTCCTAATCATGGGTGTGTGGGCTGTGATGAAGAAAAAGCCATCATTGATGCTTTCCTTGAGAGTTTTCCTATTGATAAGGGGTGTCTTAGAGATGAATGTGGAGGTGAGGAAGTATCTCTTGGTGTGAGTAAGAATACTTTACAGAAGGGGAGTTGGGTAATTGATGTTAATTGTAGGTTGAACTATTTTACTTACTACATTCCATATGTTAATACACCTTGGATAGTAAACATGCCAAAACCATTGTGTCATATTTCAAGAATCACACATTGGGGGCTTGGCATGTTGGTAATAAGTTTAGAGATAATAGGTCATTTGCTTGTTTGAGTTTTCATACATCATGTCCTATTGATCCTTTTGATTGTTGTTGTTGTGAGTTCTTTTCATTGTTGAGACGAGAGCTTGTTGTTTCCTTTGGAGACATCGACTTTCTCATTGTTATTAATGAATGGCTCTATCATAAGAGTATATTTTCCACATTATTTGCACTAGCCACTGTTAAGCTAACCTACTCTTGTAGTAGAAAGTTGTGGTTGTGTTTGTTTTTGCTTGCAGGTTTTGATGTCAGATTTCGAGGACGAAATCCTCTCAAAAAAAGGAGGATTATGCAGTCAAAACTAAGACAAGATAGGTTTGTGAGCTATGAAAGAGTGAGCAACATGTTGCAAGGGTTAACGAATAAGCTTGCAACCATAGAAGATGGAAGGGCGATGCTTTGGAGTGCTGGCCGAGAGTTCAAGTGCTCAACGAGAACCTTGGCGAGCTAGTTTTGGCGTTGTGATGCTTTGCACATTTTTCAGCAGCAATTGCATGCTCTCAGCGAGCACCTCAACGAGCTCTTTTTTCTAGCATTACATAGATAGTCTTTATTTGAGTAATGACACTTTATTGGCCCTGTGTGGTCACTTTAAATTTAGCCACTCTGAGGCTCTTACATTGACATAATAGGCAGTTAGGCTACCATTATATAACCCTTGCCTTAGGCATTTATTTTCATTTAGTTTTTCAGAAAATTACAAACATTAGAAACATGCGTGTTTGCTTTGTAGAAGCTCTTTAGCTTCAATTATCTCTTTACCTTGTAATCTGAAGAATCATCCCTAGTATGAATTTCAACATATGGTTCTAGTTTCTCTTCACTCTTGGATTAAACTTTCATGTATAGTAAGTTTTAATCAATTCTTTCCTCTACTTTCTGTTCTTCCTAATCATAACTTCTTGTTTGATTGCTTTAGTTCTTTCTTTATCTTGTTGTCATAATTCCGCTTGCATCAGTTGGTATCAGAGCAAGGAAAGGGATTTTTTTCTACAACCCTTGTCATGTTCTTGGTGCCCTAGTCTTAGGTTCTTAGTTAAGGTTTTCATTAATTTTCGTTATTGAAAAAAAAAAAAAAAAGAGAAAAACGTGAAAAAAAGAAAATTTGATTCGCGTATTGCGTTTGGGATGCCTTGGATAAAAGAAAACTTGACAAAAGAAGTGTTGTGATTGAACCTTGATGTTTTAGTCGATTCTTGAGGAGTTTCTTAAAGTTCTTGGTATATTGTTAAAATTCAGCTTGGTTTTGCTTGAATTCTTAGTTGTTCTTGGAAGGAAGTTGATAGAACCTTGTAAGAAGAGATTGGGCAGCTTGTTCTTGACCTTGAGGACGTGTATATTGGCTGAAAAATGTTAGTTCTTGAACAACAACTTCTTCTTGTTGAATAGGAACTAAAATTTCGTGATTTAATCTTGAAACTCTTAGCCTTTGCACGTTGGATTTGTTATATATTTTGCTGAAAGTTTGAGGGTGGAACAAGGGAAGGAGGTGCTGCACTTCTTAGAAGAAAAAGAAGAAACCCTAAGCCTATTCCAAGTGGAAAACAACTCCCATTCAAAAAAGGAGAAGTTTACCCAATTTTTAAATAAGGGAATTAGTCTTTCCTTATGCTTTTGGGATAGTGTTTCACACGTTTTTGAAGGAAAAATCAGCAAGGTTTAGGCGTGTAAAAGTAGGTGGAAAAGTTGTAAAAGTTCTTCAAATTTGAGTTAGAAAGCAAGGGAAAAGTGGGAAAACTTATTCCACTAAAAAAAGGATCCAAAACTGATTTGGAAAATAATATTAGGTGGAAAAACTTACTCATACCCAAAAAGAGAAGCTTGAACGTTTTTCCTGAGGGGAAAAAGGGTAGTTTCTTCTAGGAATTTCCTTTTTCTTGTGGAAATAATTCTAGTTATCTTGGACATTTTTCCTACTCCATGTTATACTAACTCTTCAGCTTTTAGGAATACGTGCTTGCTGAAATTTCCTCAATTCTCATAGAACTTTCTTGACTTCAAGTGCTTACTTTAAAAGAGTCGTCCGTCCATAGAGTCACATAAAATCTACTCCGAACCAATACTTGGACATACTAGTTGGTGATATTTCACCTTTATTCTTAAGAGATAACGGAAAATCTTTGGGTGGGGAGGGGGGGGGGGGTTGGAGAGTGAAATCTAAAGAGTGTCAGTGCCACCACTAATAGTGAAAGAGTGCAAGTGAGGTTGTTTATACTAACCTTTTCCTTCCCCATTTTCTTGATATGTCTTTTGCAGGTATACCGAGCAATAAGAGAGGTATGGTTGGCTATGGAGACAAGTCGGATGATAGGAGGTTTTACTACACTCTTGACATGACTGACGCTTAAGGACCTTGTAATGACACACCACAGGGGGGAAGCCAAGTTAATTGATTATCTTATTCTTTCCTTTGATGGTTCATTAGATAATGATGGTCTTATGTGTCATGGTAAGGATGGTAATGACCTTGAGGACTCTCTAGGAAATGAGATGGATGGGATTATATATGATGACTCCTTAGGTGATAATGTGCCTGGTTTTGATACTTCACCCTTGTTAGGTGGTGAGCTTGACAAGCTAGCTTTAACTATTCCCTTATTTGAGAGAATTTGTAATGGAGGTGCTGATTTGTATCAAACTAGGGTAGAGAGTGAGATTGAACCTCCCTGGTGTAGAGAGTTTGATTCCTTAGATAACTATTTGTTTGAAACTCCAAGTGAGGTGAATCATTCTTCTAGTAGTCCTAATCATGGGTGTGTGGGCTGTGATGAAGAAAAAGCCATCATTGATGCTTTCCTTGAGAGTTTTCCTATTGATAAGGGGTGTCTTAGAGATGAATGTGGAGGTGAGGAAGTATCTCTTGGTGTGAGTAAGAACACTTTACAGAAGGGGAGTTGGGTAATTGATGTTAATTGTAGGTTGAACTATTTTACTTACTACATTCCATATGTTAATACACCTTGGATAGTAAACATGCCAAAACCATTGTGTCATATTTCAAGAATCACACATTGGGGGCTTGGCATGTTGGTAATAAGTTTAGAGATAATAGGTCATTTGCTTGTTTGAGTTTTCATACATCATGTCCTATTGATCCTTTTGATTGTTGTTGTTGTGAGTTCTTTTCATTGTTGAGACGAGAGCTTGTTGTTTCCTTTGGAGACATCGACTTTCTCATTGTTATTAATGAATGGCTCTATCATAAGAGTATATTTTCCACATTATTTGCACTAGCCACTGTTAAGCTAACCTACTCTTGTAGTAGAAAGTTGTGGTTGTGTTTGTTTTTGCTTGCAGGTTTTGATGTCAGATTTCGAGGACGAAATCCTCTCAAAAAAAGGAGGATTATGCAGTCAAAACTAAGACAAGATAGGTTTGTGAGCTATGAAAGAGTGAGCAACATGTTGCAAGGGTTAACGAATAAGCTTGCAACCATAGAAGATGGAAGGGCGATGCTTTGGAGTGCTGGCCGAGAGTTCAAGTGCTCAACGAGAACCTTGGCGAGCTAGTTTTGGCGTTGTGATGCTTTGCACATTTTTCGGCAGCAATTGCATGCTCTCAGCGAGCACCTCAACGAGCTCTTTTTTCTAGCATTACATAGATAGTCTTTATTTGAGTAATGACACTTTATTGGCCCTGTGTGGTCACTTTAAATTTAGCCACTCTGAGGCTCTTACATTGACATAATAGGCAGTTAGGCTACCATTATATAACCCTTGCCTTAGGCATTTATTTTCATTTAGTTTTTCAGAAAATTACAAACATTAGAAACATGCGTGTTTGCTTTGTAGAAGCTCTTTAGCTTCAATTATCTCTTTACCTTGTAATCTGAAGAATCATCCCTAGTATGAATTTCAACATATGGTTCTAGTTTCTCTTCACTCTTGGATTAAACTTTCATGTATAGTAAGTTTTAATCAATTCTTTCCTCTACTTTCTGTTCTTCCTAATCATAACTTCTTGTTTGATTGCTTTAGTTCTTTCTTTATCTTGTTGTCATAATTCCGCTTGCATCAGTTGGTATCAGAGCAAGGAAAGGGATTTTTTTCTACAACCCTTGTCATGTTCTTGGTGCCCTAGTCTTAGGTTCTTAGTTAAGGTTTTCATTAATTTTCGTTATTGAAAAAAAAAAAAAAAGAGAAAAACGTGAAAAAAAGAAAATTTGATTCGCGTATTGCGTTTGGGATGCCTTGGATAAAAGAAAACTTGACAAAAGAAGTGTTGTGATTGAACCTTGATGTTTTAGTCGATTCTTGAGGAGTTTCTTAAAGTTCTTGGTATATTGTTAAAATTCAGCTTGGTTTTGCTTGAATTCTTAGTTGTTCTTGGAAGGAAGTTGATAGAACCTTGTAAGAAGAGATTGGGCAGCTTGTTCTTGACCTTGAGGACGTGTATATTGGCTGAAAAATGTTAGTTCTTGAACAACAACTTCTTCTTGTTGAATAGGAACTAAAATTTCGTGATTTAATCTTGAAACTCTTAGCCTTTGCACGTTGGATTTGTTATATATTTTGCTGAAAGTTTGAGGGTGGAACAAGGGAAGGAGGTGCTGCACTTCTTAGAAGAAAAAGAAGAAACCCTAAGCCTATTCCAAGTGGAAAACAACTCCCATTCAAAAAAGGAGAAGTTTACCCAATTTTTAAATAAGGGAATTAGTCTTTCCTTATGCTTTTGGGATAGTGTTTCACACGTTTTTGAAGGAAAAATCAGCAAGGTTTAGGCGTGTAAAAGTAGGTGGAAAAGTTGTAAAAGTTCTTCAAATTTGAGTTAGAAAGCAAGGGAAAAGTGGGAAAACTTATTCCACTAAAAAAAGGATCCAAAACTGATTTGGAAAATAATATTAGGTGGAAAAACTTACTCATACCCAAAAAGAGAAGCTTGAACGTTTTTCCTGAGGGGAAAAAGGGTAGTTTCTTCTAGGAATTTCCTTTTTCTTGTGGAAATAATTCTAGTTATCTTGGACATTTTTCCTACTCCATGTTATACTAACTCTTCAGCTTTTAGGAATACGTGCTTGCTGAAATTTCCTCAATTCTCATAGAACTTTCTTGACTTCAAGTGCTTACTTTAAAAGAGTCGTCCGTCCATAGAGTCACATAAAATCTACTCCGAACCAATACTTGGACATACTAGTTGGTGATATTTCACCTTTATTCTTAAGAGATAACGGAAAATCTTTGGGTGGGGAGGGGGGGGGGGTTGGAGAGTGAAATCTAAAGAGTGTCAGTGCCACCACTAATAGTGAAAGAGTGCAAGTGAGGTTGTTTATACTAACCTTTTCCTTCCCCATTTTCTTGATATGTCTTTTGCAGGTATACCGAGCAATAAGAGAGGTATGGTTGGCTATGGAGACAAGTCGGATGATAGGAGGTTTTACTACACTCTTGACATGACTGACGCTTAAGGACCTTGTAATGACACACCACAGGGGGGAAGCCAAGTTAATTGATTATCTTATTCTTTCCTTTGATGGTTCATTAGATAATGATGGTCTTATGTGTCATGGTAAGGATGGTAATGACCTTGAGGACTCTCTAGGAAATGAGATGGATGGGATTATATATGATGACTCCTTAGGTGATAATGTGCCTGGTTTTGATACTTCACCCTTGTTAGGTGGTGAGCTTGACAAGCTAGCTTTAACTATTCCCTTATTTGAGAGAATTTGTAATGGAGGTGCTGATTTGTATCAAACTAGGGTAGAGAGTGAGATTGAACCTCCCTGGTGTAGAGAGTTTGATTCCTTAGATAACTATTTGTTTGAAACTCCAAGTGAGGTGAATCATTCTTCTAGTAGTCCTAATCATGGGTGTGTGGGCTGTGATGAAGAAAAAGCCATCATTGATGCTTTCCTTGAGAGTTTTCCTATTGATAAGGGGTGTCTTAGAGATGAATGTGGAGGTGAGGAAGTATCTCTTGGTGTGAGTAAGAATACTTTACAGAAGGGGAGTTGGGTAATTGATGTTAATTGTAGGTTGAACTATTTTACTTACTACATTCCATATGTTAATACACCTTGGATAGTAAACATGCCAAAACCATTGTGTCATATTTCAAGAATCACACATTGGGGGCTTGGCATGTTGGTAATAAGTTTAGAGATAATAGGTCATTTGCTTGTTTGAGTTTTCATACATCATGTCCTATTGATCCTTTTGATTGTTGTTGTTGTGAGTTCTTTTCATTGTTGAGACGAGAGCTTGTTGTTTCCTTTGGAGACATCGACTTTCTCATTGTTATTAATGAATGGCTCTATCATAAGAGTATATTTTCCACATTATTTGCACTAGCCACTGTTAAGCTAACCTACTCTTGTAGTAGAAAGTTGTGGTTGTGTTTGTTTTTGCTTGCAGGTTTTGATGTCAGATTTCGAGGACGAAATCCTCTCAAAAAAAGGAGGATTATGCAGTCAAAACTAAGACAAGATAGGTTTGTGAGCTATGAAAGAGTGAGCAACATGTTGCAAGGGTTAACGAATAAGCTTGCAACCATAGAAGATGGAAGGGCGATGCTTTGGAGTGCTGGCCGAGAGTTCAAGTGCTCAACGAGAACCTTGGCGAGCTAGTTTTGGCGTTGTGATGCTTTGCACATTTTTCGGCAGCAATTGCATGCTCTCAGCGAGCACCTCAACGAGCTCTTTTTTCTAGCATTACATAGATAGTCTTTATTTGAGTAATGACACTTTATTGGCCCTGTGTGGTCACTTTAAATTTAGCCACTCTGAGGCTCTTACATTGACATAATAGGCAGTTAGGCTACCATTATATAACCCTTGCCTTAGGCATTTATTTTCATTTAGTTTTTCAGAAAATTACAAACATTAGAAACATGCGTGTTTGCTTTGTAGAAGCTCTTTAGCTTCAATTATCTCTTTACCTTGTAATCTGAAGAATCATCCCTAGTATGAATTTCAACATATGGTTCTAGTTTCTCTTCACTCTTGGATTAAACTTTCATGTATAGTAAGTTTTAATCAATTCTTTCCTCTACTTTCTGTTCTTCCTAATCATAACTTCTTGTTTGATTGCTTTAGTTCTTTCTTTATCTTGTTGTCATAATTCCGCTTGCATCAGTTGGTATCAGAGCAAGGAAAGGGATTTTTTTCTACAACCCTTGTCATGTTCTTGGTGCCCTAGTCTTAGGTTCTTAGTTAAGGTTTTCATTAATTTTCGTTATTGAAAAAAAAAAAAGAGAAAAACGTGAAAAAAAGAAAATTTGATTCGCGTATTGCGTTTGGGATGCCTTGGATAAAAGAAAACTTGACAAAAGAAGTGTTGTGATTGAACCTTGATGTTTTAGTCGATTCTTGAGGAGTTTCTTAAAGTTCTTGGCATATTGTTAAAATTCAGCTTGGTTTTGCTTGAATTCTTAGTTGTTCTTGGAAGGAAGTTGATAGAACCTTGTAAGAAGAGATTGAGCAGCTTGTTCTTGACCTTGAGGACGTGTATATTGGCTGAAAAATGTTAGTTCTTGAACAACAACTTCTTCTTGTTGAATAGGAACTAAAATTTCGTGATTTAATCTTGAAACTCTTAGCCTTTGCACGTTGGATTTGTTATATATTTTGCTGAAAGTTTGAGGGTGGAACAAGGGAAGGAGGTGCTGCACTTCTTAGAAGAAAAAGAAGAAACCCTAAGCCTATTCCAAGTGGAAAACAACTCCCATTCAAAAAAGGAGAAGTTTACCCAATTTTTAAATAAGGGAATTAGTCTTTCCTTATGCTTTTGGGATAGTGTTTCACACGTTTTTGAAGGAAAAATCAGCAAGGTTTAGGCGTGTAAAAGTAGGTGGAAAAGTTGTAAAAGTTCTTCAAATTTGAGTTAGAAAGCAAGGGAAAAGTGGGAAAACTTATTCCACTAAAAAAAGGATCCAAAACTGATTTGGAAAATAATATTAGGTGGAAAAACTTACTCATACCCAAAAAGAGAAGCTTGAACGTTTTTCCTGAGGGGGAAAAAGGGTAGTTTCTTCTAGGAATTTCCTTTTTCTTGTGGAAATAATTCTAGTTATCTTGGACATTTTTCCTACTCCATGTTATACTAACTCTTCAGCTTTTAGGAATACGTGCTTGCTGAAATTTCCTCAATTCTCATAGAACTTTCTTGACTTCAAGTGCTTACTTTAAAAGAGTCGTCCGTCCATAGAGTCACATAAAATCTACTCCGAACCAATACTTGGACATACTAGTTGGTGATATTTCACCTTTATTCTTAAGAGATAACGGAAAATCTTTGGGTGGGGAGGGGGGGGGGTTGGAGAGTGAAATCTAAAGAGTGTCAGTGCCACCACTAATAGTGAAAGAGTGCAAGTGAGGTTGTTTATACTAACCTTTTCCTTCCCCATTTTCTTGATATGTCTTTTGCAGGTATACGGAGCAATAAGAGAGGTATGGTTGGCTATGGAGACAAGTCGGATGATAGGAGGTTTTACTACACTCATGACGTGACTGACGCTGAAGTAAAGGGAGTGGGAGATCGAGTTGGTAGTCGTGCTGCTCATGGTCATTTAGGTTCTTACTTGGATGAAACAAAGCGAAACCATGGATTGATTAGGTTTAACATCAAAGTTTATGGGAATAGGGGATTTGTACAAAAGGTTAGTGGTACAGATGTTAAATGCATTAGCCCGTCATTAGTTGAGATGCTAAGGATACCATGCTATAAATTGAAGCATCCATATGAATATAATGGAGTGTGGGTTTCTAACGAAGCTAAAGTGCTCATATCTAAAGGGGGTTATAAGGAGTTTGTGTGGTATGATGTGTATCCGTTGCTTTCTTGTGATGTTTGGCCAGGTGCACCCTGGTTGCACAATAAAGGTTTAAATATGGTGCTAAGGATGATGTGTACTATTATGTAACGCGTCGAGAGGTCTATGGGTTTGTTACTCAAGAAAGAAAAGTTGAAGCATCGACTAGTGAAAATCGTTGGCCTAATCATAAGAGAAGTGAGGTGAGAACTACCGAAATGGTGCAAACTAGGAGTCCTATAAGCTCAAAAGTCAGTGGAACAAATGCAAGTAAAGGGTTGACAACCACCAAGACGGTGAGCCCGAAACCCCATGACTCTAAGTCAAGTGGTTCACCTATGAAGAAGAGGGCGTCAACTGATTGTTCTCTAAGTCCCAGATTTCAAGTTAATACGAAGAGTCCACCTACTCCAGCTAAGGGCATTCTTGGGACTCATCCCAATTCATCGAACATGAGAGACAAAAGATTGAGTGGAGTAAGGGAGTGACCGATGATAATCCTCGAGTGGATAATGACAGGATGTGTTTCATGATGTGAGTGGGTTGTCACCTCAATCTAGACTTGACCTTGAAAGAAAAATGAGAGAGAGGAGATAAGAGAAAAGAAAAATTGAGAGTGAGGACACTTTTTGTTCTAACGATTCTTTATCTTCTTCTTCTTCTACTTGTTTTAGCTATTGTGCAGGGATTCTTGGAGGCAAGTTGATGGAGCCTCAATCATGCTCTAAGATGGAAAAGCAAGGTGATGAAGATCCTCATTGTGAGCTGCAAGGTGGAGGAGCCTGTAGAGACACTTCAAGTTCTTTGAGTGATCAAGGCAGCAACTCCAGTGTAAGTGATAGCTTATCTCTCTTTGAATTTAATAATTCCTTTTCTTACGATTGTGATGTCAATAGTCTACTGGTTGCTAGTTTGGATGAATATAATATGTTTGCAACTAGTATAGGGTCTAATGGTCAACTTGTGTGTGAGCATGAATCACTAGTTGAAAGGGTTTGTAAACCGCATCATGATGTGAGTTCTGTTTTTAATGAATATTTCTTTAGTGAAAATTATGTGATTGACCTTGTTTGTGGATCTTGTTATGACACACCACCCATATTTGATAAGGGGGGAAGACAAGTTAATTGATTATCTTATTCTTTCCTTTGATGGTTCATTAGATAATGATGGTCTTGTGTGTCATGGTAACGATGGTAATGACCTTGAGGAGTCTCTAGGGAATGAGATGGATGAGATTATATATGATGACTCCTTAGGTAATACTGAGCCTGGTTTTGATACTTCACCCTTGTTAGGTGGTGAGCTTGACAAGCTAGCTTTAACTATTCCCTAATTTGAGAGAATTTGTAATGGAGGTGGTGATTTGTATCAAACTAGGATAGAGATTGAGATTGAACCTCCATGGTGTAGAGAGTTTGATTCCTTAAATAACGGTTTGTTTGAAACTCCAAGTGAGGTGAATGATTCTTCTAGTAGTCCTAATCATGGGTGTGTGGGCTGTGATGAAGAAAAAGCCAACATTGATGCTTTCCTTGAGATTTTGCCTATTGATGAGGGGTGTCTTAGAGGTGAATGTGGAGGTGAGAAAGTATCTCTTGGTGTGAGTAAGAATACTTTCAAGATGGGGAGTGGGGTAATTGATGTTAGTTGTAGGTTGAACTATTTTACTTACTACATTCCATATGTTAAAACACCTTGGATAGTAAAGATGTCAAAACAATTGTGTGAAATTGCAAGAATCATACATTGGGGGCTTGGCATGTTGGTCATGAGTTTAGAGATAATAGGTCATTTGCTTGTTTGAGTTTTTGTACATCATGTCCTATTGATCCTTTTGATTGTTGTTGTTGTGAGTTCTTTTCATTGTTGAGACGAGAGCTTTTTGTTTCCTTTAAAGACATGGACTTTCTCATTGTTATTAATGATTGGCTCTATCATAAGAGTGTATTTTCCACATTATTTGCACTAGCCACTGTTAGGCTAACCTACTCTTGTAGTAGAAAGTTGTGGTTGTGCTTGCTTTTGCTTGCAGGTTTTGATGTCAGATTTCGAGGACGAAATCCTTTCAAGAAGAGGTGGATGATGCAGTCCAAACTAAGACAAGATAGGTTTGTGACCTATGGAAGAGTGAGCAACATATTGCAAGGGTTAATGAGTAAGCTAGCAACCATAGAAGATGGAAGGGAGATACTTTGGAGTGCTGGCCGAGAGCTCAAGTGCTCAACGAGCACATTGGCGAGCTAGTTTTGGTATTCTGATGCTTTACACATTTTGGTGCAGCAATTGCAAGCTCTCAACGAGCACCTCAACGAGCTCTTTTGTCTAGTGTTACATAGATAGTCTTTAATTGAGTAATGATACTTTATTGGGCCTGCATGGTCACTTTAAATTTAGCCACTCTAAGGCTTTTACATTGACATAATAGGAAATTAGGCTACAACTATATATGCCTTGCCTTAGACAGTTATTTTCATTTAGTTTGTCAGAATATTACAAACATTAAAACAGGTGTGTTTGCCTTGTAGAAGCTCTCTAGCTTAAATTATCTCTTTACCTTATAACCCGAGGATTCATCCCTAGTATGAATTCCAAGATATGGTTCCATTTTCTCTTTACTCTTGGATTAAACTTTCATGTATAGTATGTTTTAATCAATTCTTTCTTCTACTTTCTGTTCTTCCTAATCAGAACTTCTTGTTTGATTGCTTTAGTTCTATCTTTATCTTGTTGTCATAATTTCGCTTGCATCAGTTGGTATCAGAGCAAGGAAAGGTATTGTTTCTACAACCCTAGTCATGTTCTTGGTGCCCTAGTTTTAGGTTCTTAGTTTAGGTTTTTACTAATTTTCGTTTTTGAAAAAAAAAAAAAGAAGAGAAAAAAGTGAAAAAAAGAAAATTTGATCCATGTGTTGTGTTTGGGACGCCTAGGATAAAAGAAACCTTGACTAAAGAAGTGTTGTGATTTAATCTTGAAGTTTTAGTCGATTCTTGAGGAGTTTCTTGAAGTTCTTGGCATATTGTTGAAATTCTGCTTTCTTTTGCTTGAATTCTTAGTTGTTCTTGGAAGGAAGTTGATAGAACCCTATAAGAAGAGATTGGGCAGCTTGTTATTGACCTACAGGACGTGTATATTGGCTGAAAAATATTAGTTCCTGAACAACAACTTCTTGTTGTTGAATAGGAACTAAAATTTTGTGATTTAATCATGAAATTCTTAGCCTTTGCACGTTGGATTTGTTATATATTTTGCTTAAATTTTGAGGGTGGAACAAGGGAAGGAGGTGCTGCACTTGTTAGAAGAAAAAGAAGAAACCCTAAGCCTAGTCCAAGTGGAAAACAACTCCCATTCAAAAAAAGAGAAGTTTACCCAATTTTCAAATAAGGGAATTAGTCTTTCCTTAGGCTTTTGGGATAGTGTTTCACACGTTTTTGAAGGGGAAATCAGCAAGGTTTAGGCGTGTAAAAGTAGGTGGAAAAGTTGTAAAAGTTCTTCAAATTTGAGTTAGAAAGAAAGGGAAAAGAGGGAAAACTTATTCCACTTAAAAAAGGATCCAAAACTGTTTTGCAAAATAATATTAGGTGGAAAAACTTACTCATACCCAAAAAGAGAAGGCTTGAACGTATTTTCCTGAGGGGAAAAAGGGTAGTTTCTTTAAGGAATTTCCTTTTTCTTGTTGAACTAATTCTAGTTATCTTGGATATTTTTCCTACTCCATGTTATACTAACTCTTGAGCTTTTAGGAATTCGTGCTTGCTGAAATTTCCTCAATTCTCGTAGAGCTTTCTTGACTTCAAGTGCCTATTTTAAAAGAGTCCATAGAGTCATATAAACTCCACTCTGAACCAATACTTGGACATACTAGTTGGTGATTTTTCACCCTCGTTCTTGAGAGACAACAAAAAATCTTTGGGTGGGGGGGAGGGGTATTTGGAGAGTGAAATCTAAAGAGTGTGCGTGCCACTACTAAAAATAAGGGAGTGCAAGTGAGGTTGTTTATACTAACCTTTTCCATCCCAATTTTCTTGATATGTCTTTTGCAGGTACACGGAGCAATAAGGGAGGTATGGTTGGCTATGAAGACAAGTCGGATGATAGGAGTTTTTACTACACTCCTGACATGACTGAGGCTAAAGTAAAAAGAGTGGGAGATCAAGTTGGTAGTTTTGCTGCTCATGATCATTCAGGTTCTTACATGGATGAAACGAGGCGAAACCATGGATTGACTAGGTTTAACATCGAAGTTGATGGGTATTAAAGGTTAGTGGTACAGATGCTAATTGCATTAGGCCTTCATTAGTTGAGATGCTAAGGGTACCATGCTATAAATTGAAGCATCCCTCTGAATATAATGGAGTGTGGGTTTCTGAGGAAGCCAAAGTGCTCATATCTAAAGGGTGTTATAAGGAGTTTGTATGGTGTGATGTATATCATTTGCATTCTTGTGATGTTTGGCTAGGTGCACCCTGGTTTCACAATAAATGATTTAAATATGGTGCTAAAGAGGATGTGTACAATTATGTAATGCATCGAGAGGTCTATGGGTTTATTCCTCGGGAAAGAAAAGTTGAAGTATCGACTAGTGAACATCCTAGGCCTAATCAAAAGAGAAGTGAGGTGAGAACTACCGAAATGGGCAAACTAGGAGTCCTATAAGCACAAAAGTCAGTGGGACAAATGCAAGTAAAGGGTTGACAACCACCAAGAAGCTGAGCCCGAAACTGCATGACTGTAACTTAAATGGTTCACCTATGAAGAAGAGGGTGTCAAGTGATTGTTCTCTAAGTCCCAGATTACAAGTTAATGTGAAGAATCCACCTACTCCGGTTAAGGGCATTCTTAAGACTCATCCCAATTCGTTCGAACATGAGAGACAAAAGATTGTAAGGAGTAAGGGAGTGACCGGTGACAATACTCGAGTGGAAATATGAGAGGATGTGTTGAATGATGTGAGTAGGTTGTCACCTCAAACTAGACTTGATCTTGGAAGAAAAATGACAGAGCGGAGAGAAGAGAAAAGAAAAATTGAGAGTGGGGACACCTTTATTTCTAACGATTCTTTATCTTCTACTTCTTCTACTTGTTTTAGGTATTGTACAGGGATTCTTCGAGGCAACTTGATGGAGCCTCAATCATGCTCTGAGGTGGAAAAGCAAGGTGATGAAGATCCTCATTGTGCGCTGCAAGGTAGAGGAGCTTGTAGAGGCACTTCAAGTGCTTTGAGTGATCAAAACAGCAACTTGAGTGTAAGTGATAGCTTATCTCTCTTTGAGTGTTATAATTACTTGTCTTATGATCGTTATGTTAATAGTCTACTGGTTGCTTATTTGGACGAATATAATGTCTTTGCAACTAGTATAGGGTCTAATGGTCAACTTGTGTGTAAGCATGAATCACTAGGTTAAAGGGTTTGTAAGCCGCATCATGATGTGAGCTCTGTTTTTAATGAATATTTCTTTAGTGAAAATTCTATGGTTGACCTTGTTTGTGGGCCTTGTTATGACACACCACCCATATTTGATAAGGGGTAAGACAAGTTAATTGATTATCCTATTCTTTCCTTTGATGGTTCGTTTGATAATGATGGTCTTGTGTGTCGTGGTAAGGATGGTAATGACCTTGAGGAGTCTCTAGGAAATGAGATGGATGGGATTATATATGATGACTCTTTAGGTGATAATGAGCCTGATTTTGATACTTCACCCTTGTTAGGTGGTGAGCTTGAAAAGCTAGCTTTAACTAATCCTTTATTTGAGAGAATTTTTAATAGAGGTGGTGATTTGTATTAAACAAGGGTAGAGAGTGAGATTGAACCTCCATGGTGTAGAGAGTTTGATTCCTTAGATAACTGTTTGTTTGAAACTCTAATTGAGGTGAATGATTTTTCTAGTAGTCCTAATCATGGGTGTGTGGGCTGTGATGAAGAAGAAGCCATCATTGATGCTTTCCTTGAGAGTTTGTCTATTGATGAGGGGTGTCTTAGAGGTAAATGTGGAGGTGAGGAAGTATCTCTTGGTATGAGTAAGAATGCTTTTAAGAAGGGGACTGGGGTAATTGATGTTAGTTGTAGGTTGAACTAATTTACTTACTACATTCCATATGCTAATCGCACCTTGGATAGTAAACCTGCCAAAACCATTGTGTCAAATTGCAAGAGTCATACATTTGGCGTGTTGGTCATGAGTTTAGAGATAATAGGTCATTTTCTTGTTTGAGTTTTTTTACTTCATGTCCTATTGTTCTCTTTGATTGTTGTTGTTGTGAGTTCTTTTCATTGTTGAGGCGAGAGCTTGTTGTTTCCTTTGGAGACATAGACTTTCTCATTGTTATTGATAATTGGCTCTATCATAAGAGTGTATTTTCCACATTATTTGCACTAGCCACTGTTAAGTTAACCTACTCTTATAGTAGAAAGCTGTCGTTTTGTTTGCTTTTGCTTGCAGGTCTTGATGTCTGATTTTGAGGACGAAATCCTTTCAAGAAGGGGAAGATGATGCAGTCAAAACAAAGACAAGACATGTTTGTGAGCTTTGGAGGAGTGAGCAACATGTTGCAAGGGTTAACGAGTAAGCTAGCAACCATGGAAGACGGAAGGGCGATGCTTTGGAGTGTTGGCCAAGAGTTCAAGTTCTCAGTGAGCATCTTGGCGAGCTAGTTTTGGCGTTGTGATGCTTTGCACATTTTGGGGCAACAATTGCATGCACTCAGCGAGCACCTCAACGAGCTCTTTTTTCTAGCGTTACATAGATAGTCTTTATTTGACTAATGACACTTTATTGGCCCTGCATGGTCACATTAAATTTAGCCACTCTGAGACTTTTACATTGACATAATACGCAATTAGGCTACGAATATATAACCCTTGCCTTAGGCATTTATTTTCATTTAGTTTTTCAGAATATTACAAACATTAGAAACATGCGTGTTTGCCTTGTAGAAGCTCTTTAGCTTCAATTATCTCTGTACCTTGTAACATGAGGAATCATCCCTAGTATGAATTCCAACATATGGTTCAAGTTTCTCTTCACTCTTGGATTAAACTTTCATGTACAGTAAGTTTTAATCCATTCTTTCTTCTATTTTATGTTATTCCTAATCATAACTTCTTGTTTGATTGCTTCAATTCTATCTTTATCTTGTTGTCATAATTCCGCTTGCATCAGCGCCCCTTCAATGTTCTTTATGGTTATGATCCATCATAATTATCTTTGGGCCAACTTATGCAAACTCCATTGCAATTAGTACAAGATTTACTACAACAAAGAATATAGTTTTAACAAGTCCTTAAGGATCATCTCATCCAAGCTCACTTCTCCCTTGTTCGTTTCTCTCTGATGTGTTTCTCATTATATTTATTTCTCCCCATATTTCTCTAAATCTCTCCTTCATTCTGTTCTCATCTCAACTCTCTTTCCTCTTTTTAATTTTCTTAAGTAATACTGTATTTCACAAGGCTTGTTTCCCATTCTGAGAGCTATTCATTGACATTCATTTTAGGTATATCACTTGAAGTTGGAGCTACAACTGGACTTTTTTAGCTGGATTTGGATTGAATTCTTATTTTAATAGTTCAGTTTTATTATTCTTCATTTGCATTTGTAGTTTGTTCTTGAGAACTCTTAACCGTTGTGTTAATCGAATTGGCTTGCTAGATTGTTTTTTAAATGTATGAAGTAGGATTTTTTTTATTATCCTATTGAGATCATTACTATATATCTTTATGCTTAAACTATAACATATATATAGTCAGTCATGCCATATAAAATGGCTTAGTTCCCAACCATCAAAAGCCAAGTTCGAGAGCACAAGGGATACGAGTCAAGGCCTCCGGAAACATCTTGAAGATCATGCATTGGAGCGTCAAGGACGAAGGAAAACAGTGCAGGAAACAGGGCAGCCCCAAACAGGGCAAAACAGGGGAGCACACTGGGAGCTCACTGCCTGCCGAAGAACATTTGTTTTTCGCGATCGCGGCCATGCCTGTGCTATCGCGAAGAGGCTTTGGTTGCCCTACGCGACAACACCCATTAGAACGCGAAGGCGAAGCTGAATATGATGGAGACCTGCGCGATCGTGAGCCCCTTGGCGCGATCGCGATGCTTAGAATTGATGCATGCGCGATCGCGAGCCCTCTTGGCGCGATCGCGAGGAAGAGGAGCTGAGCAGCGAGCCAGAAACAGCTGCAAGGGTAATTTTGTCGATTTATCATTGTAAATGTATAAATAGCACATTAGCTCTTCATTTTCATTAGTTTACCTTGTATTGAATTGAGAGAAGAGAGAATTAGAGAAGGCCGAGCCTTTCTAATCCGAAGCCCGAGGCTTCAAGAATCTTGTACGACTTGGAAACTATGGAGATTCACCACTTGCGTGAATTCCTTGTAAGGTTCGAGTTTCATTCTCCCTTTTGGATAATTTAATTCATGTATTGAATTTCAATTATCCGTTCTTTCTTCTCGTTTCTTGAATCCCCAATCCTTGTTTCCCGATATCATTGATATCATCTATCTTGTGTTTTATCGCTTCCGCATTGTTTGTATCGTGTTTAGCTTCTGCTCATTTTGGGTTGCATCATTTGGTATCAGAGCAAGGCTCGGGTTATGTTCTTACAAACCCCCGTTCCTTGTTCAACGTGTTAGTATCAGTGTTGTTGTTGTGTTTGTTCTTGAAAGATTGAAGAAAAACAAAAAAATAGAAAAACTAGAAAAGTTTAAAAAAAATGGTTGATTGGGTTAGATTCGAATCCCTGGATGTTAAAAAGTATTGGGGTTTGTTCCTTATTGTATTCTTGTCGTTTTGATACCCATATCTCGTGTTTTGGTGTTACGATTCAAAATTTTCGGAAATCAAAATCCAAAAGTTCAAAAATTCTTGAAAACGCTTCAATCTTTAATCGAAGCTTGTTGTTGTTGTTTGGAGTTGAAAAACTATTGGGATTGATGATATTAGTTGTTTACACCTTTGGGTATCGTTGGTTTTTTGTATCGGTTTGAAATCGAGCCAAAAAGTTGGCCAAAAATCGCCAAAACCCGTTTTGGAGTTGCTGGAAAAGTTGCAGGAATTAACCCTTCGCGATCGCGAAGAGTAATTCTCTGATAGCGAAGAGCAAATTTAAATTTTGAAATTTTAACACTTCGCGAGAGCGCGCGTCTGGTCGCGATAGCGAAGAACAAAAAAATTCCAGAATTCCAGTTTTGGGACAGAACGTTCGCAACAGCGTCCGAACAGTTTCCAAACATCTAAACTCCAATTGGACCATTAAATATGATGAGTTTCTAGATCACAATCGAAATTTCATCCGATTCCAAATCCGTTTAGTGCCAATTAGAGTCAAATCTTTTGTGTCCCGTTTCCAACCATATCTCTTGGTTAGTGTTTCTAAGGTAATTGGCCTACTTGAAAGACACTAATCCTTTAGTGTATTAGGTATTCGTGCGTAGAGGAGATTAGAATTCAAAGAAGAGTCGTAAAACTCCTTTTGGCCTCAAGTGCATCGAGTCTCATTAATTCCATTTCGAACTTTAACTTGGACATGCTAGTTGTGATTACCTTGGTTTCCAAGTAGATAAGGCCTCGCTCTTGAGTGTACATATATTGAGTGATACACGTGAGGGAGTGAATTTCAGGAGGTTTTGTTCTTTGGTGATTGCAAAAATGTCTGATAATGATGATGTAGTAGATTATGGCTCACGTGGCGATGATGCGAGTTGCTATGACTCGTATGGTGATGATGGAGACTATGGTTCCTATGAGGGTGATGATGGCCATTACTATGATGATGGAAACCATGGCTCCTATGTTGATGAAGCGGATCACTATGAAGGTCGAGAGGGTGAAGAAGACTATGAAGCTCATGAAGATGAATTTGTTGATCCTTATGCTTCTAGTCAAGAACCCGAGGATAGTGACGCTACAAGGTATGATGATCCTACTTACTCTTCTTGTGAAGAATTTGATATTGATAATAGTGACATAGATAGAGTTGATGGTGATTTTGAGCATGTGGGTTATTCTTATGCATCTTCTCTTAGTGTTGCTAACGGTGTGCAAGGGAGTAGTAGAGGATCTTCCATTAGTACGGGAGGTGGTAGTGGTTGTTTCGTGGGAAAGAAGAAGCTTGCATCTTCTAGGTACGCTAAGTGACCTAATGCTTCTAATTTCCATGTGGAGGTTGGTTTAAGAAATGGTGTTGCTTTTACTACAAAGGGGTCATATGCCGTGAGGGGCGTGGATGGTTGTAGTAGGAGTAGTACTATGGGCTATGGGACCAAGGCGAGAGGCACTTATGGGTTCCATGGCGAGGTTCCTTCCTTGACTTCCAAAAACATTGCTAATGCTGGGAGAGTGACGGGAAGTGGAGATTGTTCTAGTGGTGTTGCCACTAGTGGAGGGATAAGGAAGACCCAAGTTGTTGGTGTTGACACTTATGGGCGTCCAGATTCTCATTTGGATGCCAATGTGCAAGACTTGGGTAGGCGTAGGTTCGTTGTTGAGGTAGATTGTATTGGAGGGTACTTGCTCAAGATTGGTGATACCGATGCCAATTGTATTAGCACCTCTTTGGTTGATAGGCTTAGGATACCATGCCATAACCTAGA
The DNA here is from genome assembly GCA_029990575.1 of Petunia axillaris subsp. axillaris. Lineage (NCBI taxonomy): Eukaryota > Viridiplantae > Streptophyta > Magnoliopsida > Solanales > Solanaceae > Petunia > Petunia axillaris. The sequence continues at coordinate 12,149,399 of JARKNS010000007.1, forward strand.
GCATCCTTAAAAGTATGATGGAGTGTGGGTTTCTAAGGAGGCTCGGGTACTCATATCTCATGGGAGTTATAAATGCTATGTGTGGTGTGACGTGTATCCCATGCGTCATGTTGATGTATGGATAGGTGAGCCATGGTTGGAGGGGAAGAGGGTGCAATATAGTGTGGTGAAGGATGCGTACCTTGTGGGCGTAGGGCAAAGAGTTTATGACTTTGTGCCTTACCGGGTGAAGAGCCAAGTGCCTACTAGTAGACCTTCCTTAGCTATGCAAAGGAGCACGGAGCAAGAACTTCATTCCATGGTTGGAAAAGTGCAAACGAGAAGTCCTACAAACACAAGCAATGGTGGAACTAGAGCTACAAAAGAGTTGACGAATGTCAACAAGGTGAGCCCGAAGCCACTTCCAAAGCCGAGTGGTTGGTGAACGAAGAAAAAGGAGACATCAAGTGATGAGTCTCCTAGTCCTAGATTCCGGATTGACGTGAAAAGTCCACCTACTCCGGCTATGGGTATTCTTGGGCCTCGCCCCAATTCACCCGAATTTGAGAGACAAAAGATAGAGAGGAGTGAGGAAGCGACCGGTGACAACTCTCGAGTGGAAAAAGGAGAGGTTGTGTTGAGTAATGTGAGTGGGTTGTCACCACCCGAATCTACACCCGACCTTGAAATGAAAATGAAGGAAAAGAAAGAGGGAAAAAGAAAAAGTGAGCGTAAGGACACCCCTTATTCTAACCTTAATCCTTTATCTTTTTCTTCTACTTGTTTGAGTACTTGTGTAGGTATTCTTGGAGGCAAACCGATGGAGCCTCAATCATGTTCCGAGACGGAAAGACAAGGTGAAGGAGAAGCCAAATGTGAGCTATAAGGTGAAGGAACTACCCATGATGCTTCAAGTACATTGAGTGAGCCTGAGTGCGACTCAAAGGTATGTGATAGTTCTTCTTCCCTTAAGCATGAAACTTCCTTGTCTTGTGATCTTGTTTGTAAAAACTCTATACTAGTTGATGATTTGCATGAGTATAATGTGTTTCCAACTAGTGTAGGCCCTTTGGGTCAACTTGTGTGTGAAATCGAACCACTAGTTGAGAGGGTTGGAAAGCCACATCATGATGTGAGCTTGGTTTTCATTGAACCTCTCTTTAGTGAAGATGTTGTAGTTGACCTTGTTTGTGACCCTTGTTATGACTCCCCACCCATATTTGATAAAGGTGAAGATGAATTGCATGATTATCCTATTCTTCCCTTTTATTGCTTATTTGCTAGCGGTAGCATCGTGTGTCGTAGTGAGGAGGGTTGTAACCTTGAGGGGTCTCTTGAGAATGAGATCGATCGACTTGTGTTCGGTGACTCCTCAAGTGTAGATGTGGTCTCTAGTTTAGGAACTTCACCTTTGCTTGCTAATGAGCTTGAGAAGTGTGCCTATACTAATCCTTTGTTTGAGGGCAACTTCAATGAAAATGGTGAATTATGTCAAACTAGAGTAGAGTATGAGTTTGAACCTCCTTGGATTGAAATGCTTAACTCTATAGATAATCCGTTGTTTGAGACCTCCCTTGGGAATTTGCCTAGTGGCGAGGGTTGTCTTGCAGGAAAATTTGGAGGTGAGGAGGAACCTCTCGGTATGTGTAAGAATGCTTTTAAGGAGAGTGGAGTAGTCGATGTTAGTTGTGAGTTGAACTATTTTACTTATTCCATCCCATATGTTGAGCACACCTTGAGTGTTGGGCATGCCAAAGCCAATGTGTCACATTGTGATAAAATTGATTTGAAGGCTTGGTGTGTTGATGGTAAGCTTAGGGGTCATAGGACATTTGATTGCTACATGTTGCATGACTTTGATCTCTTTGCTTGTTGTGAAATTGAATGCTTGTTCTTGTCGAGCCAAGACCTTGTTGTCTCCTTTGGGGACATGCGCTTTTTATTAGGTATTCATGCTTGGCTCTATCAGAAGAGTGTGTTTTCCACACACCTTGCACTCTTTCTTGTTAAGCTAACCTACTTGTGAAGTAAGAAATATTGGTTGTGCTTGCTTTAATTGTAGGTTTTGATGGTTCGAATTTCGAGGATGAAATCCTTTCAAGTGTGGGAGGATGATGCAATATAAAATGGCTTAGTTCCCAACCATCAAAAGCAGAGTTCGAGAGCACAAGGGATACGAGTCAAGGCCTCCGGAAACATCTTGAAGATCATAAATTGGAGCGCCAAGGACGGAGGAAAACAGTGCAGGAAACAGAGCAGCCCAAAACAGGGCAAAACAGGGGAGCACACTGGGAGCTCACTTCCTGCCAAAGAACATTTGTTCTTCGCGATCGCGGCCATGCCTGCGCGATCGCGAAGAGGCTTTGGTTGCCCTGCACGACAGCGCCCAATGGAACGGGAAGGCGAAGCTGAAGATGATGGAGACCTGCGCAATCGCGAGCCCCTTGGCGCGATCGCGATGCTTAGAATTGATGCATGCACGATCGCGAGCCCTCTTGGCGCGATCGCGAGGAAGAGGAGCTGAGCATCGAGCCAGAAACAGCTGCAAGGGTAATTTTGTCCATTTATCATTGTAAATGTATAAATAGCACATTAGCTCTTCATTTTCATTAGTTTACCTTGTATTGAATTGAGAGAAGAGAGAATTAGAGAAGGCCGAGCCTTTCTAGTCCGAAGCCCGAGGCTTCAAGAATCTTGTACGACTTGGAATCTATTCACCACTAGCGTGAATTCCTTGTAAGGTTCGAGTTTCATTCTCCCTTTTGGATAATTTAATTCATGTATTGAATTTCAATTATCCGTTCTTTTTTCTCGTTTCTTTACTCCCCAATCCTTATTTTCCGATATCATTGATATCATCTATCTTGTGTTTTATCGCTTCCGCATTGTTTGTATCGTTTTTAGCTTCCGCTCATTTTGGGTTGCATCAGCCAGGCAACTCTTTTGAAAAAAAAAATTGTTTATTTAACATTACAATTATAACTAGAGGGTACATAACTGAAGAGTTATGTCTCTTCTGAATGGTTTTTTCTGAAGAGTTACCTGACTATATAATAAAAGTTGTGGTCCTAAGTCTAGTCTATCCCGTCTTAAAGTAGAGCTGAAGAACAACCTATCCAGACTAGAAAACCAGTAACCTAATGCCAAATTTTTAAGCCCTCAAGCATTGGAAAATGAATGCTTCTTGTTCTAAGCATTGTTTTCAAAGGCATTCCTGAGGCAAGATCCGGGGCATGCATGGGAGGAGGAAGAAGCATTATCCCGGAGGCATCCTTGGGGGCTGAAAGTACCTAAAAGCTTACCCTCAAAGTTGGGGTGTTCTCCCATGCGTGAGGGGAGTTTTTTGTGGCCAGGCGTATGCCTCGAAAATCTCTTCAAATTAAAGAAAATAAATTCTAAATAATTCTCAAATAATAGAAGGCTAACTTTTTAAATTTCCAAAGATTTAAGATAAAAACATACCATTTGTAGAGTTGTAACCCTTTTCCTAGTCAATTTTCCCTATTTAATTCTATTTTTTCGGACTTCGCGTTTTCTTCTCTAACGAAAGAAGTAACGAAATGTTTTGGTTCTCTTGAATGTTTTGTTGTTGGCTTCTTTCTTACAAAGCATGGCATAGAGATGTGACTATATTCTTGAATCTTGACTCTATTATATGTTTGTACTTTGAAATAAAGGAATGTTCGATGTTTATTCTTGAGCTTCTTTTTTTTTTTTCTTAAGTACTACAAAATTTTGTGCTAGTGGGTAGTTAATCGATAATGAGTGTATGGGTATCTTCATTTGAGAAATTTATATGTATGTTAGCAAACCTATCTATTATTTTCATGAATTTTCTAAATTTATATCTAGTGTTACCTTTTCTTTATGATTTTTAATTAAATTAATTTATAAATTACCATAATTTAAAGATTCGTGGGGCTTTCGCCCAGTGCCTCGCTTTCGCTTTTCCACGTGATAAGTAAAATGCCTCGCTTCATGCCCACGACCATGAATACACTGGTTCAAAGTAAAGAAAATAATCTAGTTTGTCACCAAGGGAGGGGAGCTAGCGAGTGTTGTCTGGAACTATTTTAGGATCATGGGGAATCAAACACATACAAGAATCTATCAAAAGTTCCCGCATTTTATGGTGGATATCTAAGACGAAGAATAAAGATCACACATTCCTTTAACAAAGTCTCCCTTCTATAACTTGTTGGGAGCTGTGGCAAGCTAGATGTAGCAATAAATTTGAGAACATTAAATGTTGATCTAGAAGAGTCATTTTTCAGGTTAGTCTTATGATTGAATGATGATCTCAATTCAATTTTCCTCTATTAGATTACATGACAACTGGACATTAAGTGTATAAAATGGGGTAAACCTAGTCCAGGAAAGGTTTAAATTGAATACAGACGGCTATAGCTAAGGAAATCCAGGAAGTGCAGGAGGTGGAGGCCTTTAAAGAGATGACAGAGGCAATCTAGTTATGGCCTACTCATAATTCTATGGGGTCTGTTCTAACAACTTTGCAGAAAGTGAGGCAATTCTAGCAGGAATGTGATTGTATTTGATAAAAAGCTTCACGAATTTGATAGTTCAATCAGATTCCAATTAACCCAATTGTAGAATACATGGTACCTTGGCCAATTAAACATCTCATCACAAGGATTAAGGAAGCAAGAAATGCAGGTAATTTTTTATTTAAATACTGCTTTAGGAAAATTAACCCAATTGTAGATTTTCTAGCCAACTTGAGGGAAAGCAAAAAGGAAGATTCCTTCTTCAGACAAGATTTATCTCTTCCACAAAGAGCTAAAAACTTTTTGAAGAATGATGCTAGGAGTATCCCAATATTTAGAGTCAAAGTTCAAAATAAGACGTCCAATGGTAGTTATGGATAATAACTTGAATATCATTCAATTTATATATATTTTCTTGCAAACATTCATGCTTCAACTACTTACCTGTAATGTTGATAGTATAAGACATTTCTTGTACAAGGATGAACTCTTCATCCTTCATATATATATATATTTATCAAGTTAGTTTTATGTACATTTGTTTAATTCATTTGAAAGGGGTTTGTTCGACAGATCTAGGGGAGGATGTCGAGTGCCCACAGGCCTAGCCCGAAATTCAGGTCCTGTCAGCGAATAAATCTTGAAAGTGCTTTAGGACTTGTGTGAAAAGATTGGTGTGATTTCGGGCAGCGTAGGTCTAGTTCGATCCCACAAAAACAGCATCGTCTTGGGCAGTGGGTCCCATAAACAATGAAGGGACTAAGTCACCTACACGATCTTGATCACAGTGGCGTGATAACATTGAGCTAAGTTGCGGTTGTGACTAACAATTCGTGAAAAGTAGTGTCATGCTACAAAAAGACGTAGTGAGTCGATATAACCCAATTTTAATCTTCTTGTGGGAGTGCGACCCAAGGCAATTTATTAAGACCAGATTATTCCAATTAACTAGCTAACTTCTCTTAACCTTCCTATGTTGTTAATTGAACTTTTAGGACTATGAAATCCATGAATTTTGCGAAGTTTTATAGGTTTGGAACCCTAACTCTGTAGAGTTGGGTAATTTAGATCAAATAAAGTTGGAATAAAAATTCAATCGTATGATTGATACCTTGGGACTATAGGGAGTCTGGAAATATATCATTTGTTGAAATTTGATGAAGTAGGCCTAGGGGTAATTTGTAAATTCCTTAATAGAAAATACATTATCTATATGTGTTCTTCGTCTCGGCATATGTATGTGGTTCTATTTCCATGGCTCAAAGCGAGGTTATTCAGAGGAAATTCTAAATGGGGAGAAGGTTATTCGCTCAAGATTTCAAGTAAGTGATACCATCCAGTTCTTTTATGCCCTTAGGCCATATGGATGTTATAGAACACGTGATCTTTACGTGTGTAGCTGCTAATAGGGCATGCTTACTACGCCATTTCCTTGTTTAGATATTGTTATAAATTCATGGTCATTGGTTGTACTTTCATACTGGAGGCAATAAAGATTCTGCCCCAGGTTTCATTCATTATAATGGTTAGCATTAAAGAGTATACGCCAGTTCATGAATCCCCCGAACGCATCGAGGAGTCTTCTTTGGTTGGGTGTTTGCGCACATGTGACTCAGTAACATTACATTGCATGATATTTCATTTTATCTCATGTCATTTCATCTGCTAATATGTTGTTTGTGGCTTATATGAAATATTTTGGTATGCATTTACTATTTGCTAGCTGGTGTTATCTGCTTATTTGGTTCTTCCCTAATTAGCCTTCCTATGGTGTCGAGGTATCTAGCTATCCCTTACTTACTGATTCCTTTTGATTTATTCCCTATCTGTTTATATTTTGTTAACTTGTTTCCATATATTCCGCTCAGGACCGAGTGCAGTGCATGATTGAGCAAACCTTTTTTCGTGGTGGCCGCCAATCTTTAGTTTTCATTTGTTACTTCTAATTTTTTCGTTATAGGAATTTTGTATATTCTTAAGATTCATAAATGTCTCTTATGGATGAAATCTGAACCATGTATTTTGGGTAGTTAGCTGTATTTCTTTCGTATTTTGTGTGTTTATTATATTGATTAAGTTCATTAGGGTGCGCGCGATGAGTCTAGTAGAGGATGCCACCCATAGGGCGTATTATTTTATTCTTAAAGGCAAAGCGATTGATGGATAAATGGTATTCAGTGTATCTCATTTTAATCTGGGATACCAGTATGGAAATTCCATCACATCACTCTTTTACAGTTGTGAAGGAATTTCCTGACGTGTTTCCTAATGATTTGTCGGGACTTCCACCTTATTGGGAGATTGAGTTTTGCATTGATAATATGTCAAGGACTCAGCCTATGTCTATGCCTCCTTATTACATAGCTTCGTCAGAATTGAAAGATTTGAAGGAGCAGTTACAAGCCTTATTGGATAAAGGATTTCTCAAGCCGAGTGTATCTCTATGGGGAGCTCTAGTGCTGTTTGTGAAGAAGAAAGATAGGACAATGCGGATGTTCATCGAGTATCGGCAGTTTAATAAGGTCACCATCAAGAATAAATATCCTTTCTCTAGTATCGATGATTTATTTAATTAGTTGCAGGGAACTAAATTATTCTCCAAGATAAATCTAACAACTGGATCTCATTAGTTGAAGATTCGGGAATCAGATATTCTAAATACTGCTTTCAGGACTCGCTTCAACCATTATGAGTTCTTGGTTAGGTCTTACGAGCTTACCAATGCCCCAACATCTCTTGTGCATCTGATAAATCCGATATTTAAGCCATTTCTCGATTCTGTTATCAATGTATTTATCGACGATATTCTAATCTATTCTCGTAGTCATGAGGAGCATGAGTATCACCTAATAGTGGTTCCCTAAACGCTTCGTGATCGAGAACTTTATGCAAAAATCTCGAAGTGTAAATTCTGGCTGGATTCTATGGCCTTCTTAGGACATGTTGTGTCCAACGAGGGTATTAAAGGATATCCTCAGGAGATTGAGGCCGTTCAGAATTGTCCGCGCCTTACTACTGTTACGGAGATTCAAATTTTCCTTAGTTTTGGTTGGGTACTATCAGCGTTTTGTGGAGATGTTCTCTGCTATTGCTGTCCCTCTGACTCGCTTGGCTAATAAAGCAAGCCAGTTCCGATGGTCTGACGAGTGTAAGGCAAAGGTAAAATCCTTGTTGACGTCAGGACCAATGTTATCTCTTCCTTCAAACACTAGTGGGTTCGTGGTCTATTGCGATGCTTCACGTATTGGCTTAGGATGTATTCTGATACTGCACGGTAAGGCTATCACTTATGCTTATAGGCAGTTGAAGGTAAATAAGAAGAATTATCTTACTCACGATTTAGAGTTGACAGCTGTGGTGTTTGCTTTGATTATTTGGAGGCATTATCTATATGGCGAGCCTTCTGAGATCTTTATCGATCACAAGAGCTTGCAATATTTTCTCTCTCAGAAAGATCTGAATGGAAGGCAATGGAGATGACTCAATTTGATTAAGGACTATGATCTCACTATCCAGTATCACCCAGGGATAGATAATGTGGTAGCCGATGCATTGAGCCAGAAGCCCATGGGCAGCTTGGCTTCTCTTGATGCTGAGATGAGGCCATTGGTCCAAAATTTGCAGTCTCTTGGCGACTCATGAGCGAGATTTATTAGCCCAGACCCGAGCGGGATTCTTGCTTATCTTATGGCTCAGTCTTCCTTAATCAGTCAGATTAAGGAAAGATTGTTCAAGGGTATCTGTATTCAAGAGTTGCATGCTCGTGTTCAAAGTGAAGGAGCCCCTGCCTTCGAGCATGACAATTATGGTACTCTTCGATAGAATGCCCGATGTTGTTTCCCTGATACTGGTGATTTAAGGTAGTTATTGGTGAGCGAGGCTCATAGCTCGTGCTATTCAATCTATCCAAGTAATACTAAAATGTATCAGGAGCTTCGGGAGCTGTATTGGTGTAAAGGGATGAAGAAGGAAGTCTTCAACTATGTGTCTCAGTGCTTGAATTGTCAGTAAATCAAGTACGAGCACATGAGACCTACAGGTTTTGCTCAAGCTTAACCAATTCCCGAGAGGAAGTCAGAGCAGATCACTATGGATTTCGTGGTTGGTCAGCCAAACATTTTGAGGCGTCATGATTCAGTCTGGGTTATTATAGACAGACTGACTGAATTTGCTCATTTAATTCTTGTGAAGATGATCGACTCAATAAAGAGGTTAGCTTGGAACTTTATCAATCAGGTGGTTTGGTTGCATTTCACTCCTTTGTCTATTATATTTGGTCGATGTACCAGTTACTTCTCAGTCCTAGGAAGCTTTCCAAAGAGAAAAGGGGGGTCTTAGGTTCAGCTCAGTGTAGAACTTCATCCTTTGACTGATGGCCAGTCTGCAAAACAATCCAGATTCTTGAGGATATGTTGAGAGCTTTTACTTTAGACTTCAGAGGCCATTGGGATGATCATTTGGCCTAATCGGAGTTTGCATATAATAATTGTTATCAATCTTCTTGTTAGATAGCTCCGCTGAAGGTATTGTATGGCTTTCACTGTCGATCTTCAGCTGTTGGTTCAAGTCCCACGATATGGAGGTATAAGGTTCAGATATAGCACGTCAGCCTCTGCATATGGTCTGATTCATTCAGGATCGTATTCAGACCGCATAGAGCAGGTAGATACCATATTCGAACAAAAGAAATCGGGAGGTAGAGCTTGAGGTTGCCGAAATGGTATTCTTGATAGTGTCGCCGATGAACGGTGTGAAGACGTTCAGGAAAATAGGAAGGTAAGTCCCAGGTTCATCGATCCATTAAGGATAGAGAAGCGTATCGGTAAGGTTTCTTATCGGGTTGATTTGCCAGGGTCTATGCTGGTCCATCCAGTCTATCATATATCGATTCTTTAGAAGTCTATCCAGGATCCTTCCTAGGTGATCTAGGTAGATCAAGCTCGGCTGAATGTGAATCTAGCTTATGAGAAGACTCCAGCCATATTTTTTAGTAGAGATATCTAAAAGTTACCTTCCAAGGAGATTCCGATGGTAAAGGTATAATAGTACAACAGTCCTCACGAAAAGGACACTTGGGAGCTCGAGCCGAGCATGCGGAAAGGTATCCCCATCTCTTTGATAATTCAGGTATGTCCTCGACCTCTGACCTTAAGAGTTCTTATCACCTATTTATAGTTAAGTAATTATGTAATCAGGTTGATTGATAGGTTGTTAAGGGCTCTTTCAAAATGTTCTCTGTGTCAAGCGTAAGTACTTTGTTATAGAGAGAACTCTAGCTTCATTCGAAGACGAACGGGAGCCTAAGTAGAAGAGAACGAAATGACCTTAACAAGTCATTTTGAGTGTTTGGACTATAATGTTAAAATAGAAAGTCTTAAAAGTTCTATAAGGTCTATTAGAACCACATTGTTAAGTTTGAGCTGAATAGGGCCACATCTGATAGGTGTTGCAAGATGTTTTTATTTTCTAGTGTCGAAAAAGCTGCTTTATGATTTTCGAGCTTGTTTAGAGTAAATTACCTCCATTATCAAATCCATAAGTATCGTTAGGTTCATATACACATTTTTTATATATATGAACTTTTGGAAGTAAATTCGAGGTTGTTCGGATGGTTTTTCCTTATGTTTTGAAAGTGGAAATTTTTCCTCCTTCCATTTAACACCTCCTATTTTGTATCGAAGGTCCCTTTCGAGATCTAAGATTGCGAGTAAAGTGTTTTACGACTTGCCTGCAAAGTTTTGTGTGATTCCGGGCAGCATGGGTCCAGTTCGGACCCATGAATGCAGCACAAGCCTATGCTGTCAGGCATTTTGGTGCATTATCCAATGCCATCACGGCTAGGGCTACACGCTTGGTGGCTTGATGGTGCTAAGAATAAGCGTGGTCACGACTAAGGCTATGCGAAAGTGCAGTGTCGGGAAATAAAAAGACCTAGCGGGTTGGTGTAACCCAATTTCAATGAAATATTTTGATGGAAGTACGGTTCAAGGCGATTTATCAAGACAAAACTGTTTCTATTAACCAGGTAATGTCCCCTAACTTTCCTATATTGTTAATTGATATTTTAGGACTATGAAATACACGAATTTTGCGTAGTTTTATAGGTTTTGAACCCTAACTCTTTAGAATTGCGGAGTTACGGTAAAATTAAGTCGGAGTAGCAATTTAATCATACGATTGGTACCTTGGGACTATGAGGATTTGAATAATATATCTTTTGTTAAAATTCGACGAAGTTAGGCCTAAGAGAAATTTGGAAATTTCTTAAGTAAAATTGTGTTATTGATATCTATTATTCGTCTTGGCACTAATACGTGTGGTTCTACTTACATGGCTTAGAGCGAGGTTATTCTAGGGAGATTTGAAAGGGGAAGAAGGTTATTTAGTAGTCGGATTGGCTCAACACTTGTCGTATATTATATTATCCAGTTCTTTTATTGCCTTAGGCCTTATCGATGTTCTATACACATGTCATGATGTGTGTAATTGCCAATAGAGCATACTTTTGATGTTGCAGCCTTGTTTACATGTTTTTTCTTATAATTTCATGGTTACGGGTTGTATTATCTTATTGGAGGCGTTGAGGATTCTTCCCCAAGATGCACTCATTATAATAGTTAGCATTGAGGAGTCAGCGCCAGTTCATGAATCCCCTAGATGCATTGATGAGTCTGCTCCGGTGGGGTGATTGGGCACATGTGACCCGGTTGCATTATTACATCATACTATATTTCATTTCATGTCATTTCATTTGCTGATATGTTATATGTGGCTTATATAAAATCTTTTGTTGTGCATTTACTATCTTAGCTAGCGTATCTACTTATTTCGTTCTTACCTAGTTAGCCTACATGTGGTATCAGGGTAGCTTTCCAGCACTCACTTTATGAGTCTTTTTGACTCACTCGCTATTTGTTCTTATTTTGTTTACTTATTTTGGTTGTTTCTGCTCCAGGACCGAGTTTAGTATTTGATTAAGGTGCGAAGAACGTTCAGCTGTCTGCGATAAGCCAACTCTTGTCCATGGTGGTCATCTTTCTTTAGTCTTCTTTTGTTCTATTTTGTCCCTTGCAGGAGTTTTATATATTCTTCGCACTCATAAATGTCTGATCTGGATAGCAGCTGGATTATGTATTTTGGGTAGTTAACTGCAGTTCTTTCTTACAACTTGTATATATATGTGTATCTCTATTTCTGAGTATTATAGGTTGATTAAGTTCATTAGGTTCACCCAGCGTGTCTCGAGAAGTATGTCAGCTGCGCGCACAACATATCCATATATCCAGGTCGTGTCATGAGCGCACTACGAATGAGCTGATCTTAACATTTCTAGCATGATCCAGAAATGGATTTGTTGGCGATTGATTTTTAGAAAACAAAGTGTAGTCATATCCCTCTATCAGAGATTCCCATTAGAAATTTTGTGATTAATAATTTAAGGGTGCAAGTATCATTGTTGCCTGGGCTGCAACTTTTGTGGAGAAAGTTATATATAGTTGTTTCTGAGGAAGAATGGACATTGTAAAGGTGGATGTAGGAGTATTTATACCAGGTGTGATTGTGCATGAACTTTGTGCGATGGGGCATAGAGCTTTCTATTGGCTAAATTTTCTCTAGCCACGTAAGCAGCACGACAGGCCACATGGCATTAGGAGGAAGGCATATTGAAGATGACATTGTACAAAAGATAGACTTCTTTCAAAGGCAGAGGAAAAAAGAAAGGAAATGGCAAGCCCCAGACACATCAATCACCGGGCACAAGTTAGAGACAAAATTGTATTCCTTAGGCTGAGCACAAGGAAACATCAGTTATGCTAGTTGCGCCCATACAAGGAATATTATCGGGTCGTACACTGACACCAACATCCACAATTCCTAAAAAACAAAACTTTATTTTAAGGGCACACGTGGCTAGATATGTATTGGGAACCTCTAAGGTTCGAAATTAGTGTAAATAGCTTTGTAACCATTCTTATAACACGCAATATTGTTGAATACAACTTTTACATTACACTCTTTATGAATATTCTCTCATTGTAAACAGCATCTTAACAATAAAAGATCAAGCCTGCTTAGACCTTTTTGATCTACAATAAGATTTTCTTGACCCTTTTCTTAGCTTATTACAATTCCCGTTCATTATCGATTCTTGCTACCATTTTTATTGATTTAGCATAGTTTTAGTTTAATATTCTAGATCTAATAATGTAAATCATAAGGTTAACTTGATACAATGCCTTGCTTTTGACAAATATAAATATAAAATTAATTGTTATTATATAAATAAGATTTTAGTACATAAAACTTGGAGCCAATTATTTGTTCTAAGCAAGATTTGTGGTACCAAGATCTGCATTGTTTTCTTTCTTACGCATCAAAAGCTTAAACTCTTCTTGTGTTTTCTCGTGTTTTTGCTATAAACTCTTGTTTTTTCTCGTGTTTTTGCTATGCCAGATATGACTGATTAACATAAAACAAAAAATTAAGCATTGGTCAAAACCAGTCTAAATCTGGTGAAACATTTTCATGTGCTCCACCACCACCTCAAAGTACTATTCCCTCAGGGAGAGAAAATTGTAGCTCCGAGTAAAGACGATTTATGGAAATAGATCTTGCAAGAGTTCATGATTTAGCAGAGAGTTGTGAATGAGGAAGTCAACACTGTGCTTGCAGCACTCCCATGCAGCAGAAATGAAGAACATCATACCACTCCAAGAGCATAATGGGTCACGAGGACTCCATTTTCAGTCCTTATGAACGCTGGTGTATGAGGACTTGTTCCTGTATTAAGGGAGTCCATAATTGGAGTTGTCGGACACATAGCTGAGACCTCAACTTCAGACCTAATCTTAGAGCTAAAGACGCCTAGGGAGTGTATTGATCAGATTCTAGGAGCTCAAAAAGACTTGAAAGTTATTGATATTGAGAAATACTCACAACGCCCTTACATGTCAATTGCAGCTCCGAAGCCGATTGCAAAGAAGTTTAAGATGCAGAACCAAATCAAGTAATGCCACCGCATATATCACCGACATCAAAGAAAATGAGCTGATTAAGGATGAAGTTGAGTTCATATTTGTTGAGACACATACCAAAAAAGCTCAACTGGTACTCATTTCTACCCTTCGAACTCAATCGTTTATTTTTCTAAAATGGTCAAAGCCTTTGTTAAGGAACGTATCGGAGCTGTGAAGTTTGAAAAGAGGGTTGAAGATATCTTCATTGTCAAGCATATGGAAGTTGAATCACTTGGAAGAGAATGAATGTCATTGCTCAAGGTTCAAGATAACTGAGCGCCTCTAAATTTGCAAATAATCTAAACAAAAGAGCTTCAGAGGCAACCCGGAGGTTGACCAGAATCTCCGAGAATTCCCACCTTCAAAATGTTATAATGTGCACAACAACTATAGTTCAAAGATTCATTTGGAAGAAAGGACAATTGTCCAAGACTGCAAATACAATAACATTGTAAACAACACAAGACCCACAAACCCGGAGCGAAGCGGGAGAAAGGAAGAGTTGGACCATATAGATCCTCTCAACAACAGATGGAGAAGGGGTTGAATAGAGAACAAGGTCGAAAGAATTTAGGTCACAAAAGTCCCATGAAAACCCCGACACCAAGAGTACCTTCAGCCCCAAGAATTTCCAAACACAGCTTTATGTTGATGTTGTCGGGGTAGTAGTGGCTTTAAAAAATTTGGGAGAAAGAGTTACATGGCCTATGGATGTGAAGACAAACAAAAACAAAAGGAACTAAGAAGTTTGGTAGGATATCTACGGCAATTATGGACACAACACTAAGGAATGTAAGGCCCTTCGTTTTGAGGTTGCAAGCCTCCTAAAGAAATATTTGTTAAAGGACTTTATCAATGACAAAGGAAAAGAGAATTATGAGCAAACCTAAAATAATCAAACCCTAGTTCTCTCTAGGCGAAGGCGATTTGAAGGAGACACACGAGCAGCTTCTTCTTGGATTTTTCCATGGCCAATGCGGCCTCTGGACAGCCCCCTACTGGGGTCGCTCAGCCCAATATACAACCTTCTAATGCTTCCTACGCAGCAGTCGTAGTTCCACCAGCTCAAACTATTGAAAACCATGCAGTTCATATCCCTACTTTACCTATTCGACATCCTGATAGAGTTAATGGTCATCCTACAATGATTTGGAATAAGAAGGAGGTGCAGCAATCTATAGCATGTACAAAACTAATCTATGGCATCATAGGCAAGTTTACATATGGAGCCCCAGATCTTAATGACCTACGTAAAGTAATTCCCTCGCAGTGTGAAGTGAAGGGACATTGTGTTATTGGTTCACTTGATTATAGGAGTATATTGATACGTTGTTCATTATTTGAGGATTATGTTAACTTGCTTTTGAAGGGACAATGGCTTAAATTAGGTAGGTAATCCTTTCTAATGAGGACTTTATAGTGGGATCCTTGGTGTGATCCAAAAAAAAAAGAGACGTCGGTTGCTATTGGTTGGATTTCATTTCCAAACCTGCCACCTAATTTTTTTGTCAAGGAATGCATCTTCTCTTTGGCTCTAGCAGTAGGGAATCCATTACATTTAGATGCAGCCACACTGAATCATACACTCCCTAGTTATGCAAGGGTCAAAATGGAGATTGATCGGGTGATCTGCCGGAGGAAATTGATATAATAGAGGTTGATGAAGTAACTGGGAAAAGACATTCTAAGTGTATCAAGATTGTTTATGATTATTTTCCAAAATATTATTCTCAATGTTGGTTGCAATGGCACGTAGATGATGAATATAGAGTACTACATCCTGACTTGTTTGAGGAGGAACAAGGTGATAAAAAAGAAGATAAGGGTGAGGTAATACATCCAGTTGGAACCAAGGTGTTAAAGAGCAGCAAAGTTGTGGGAGAAGCAGGCCCAAGTGGTATTAAAAATGAGAAAGACACACATGGAATTAATGGCAATCAGATGAGGAAGCAAGGTAATGGCGCAGGTTGGCAAAACCCTAATCGAAACACTAATATGTGACAGCAGGTAACAAAGAAGAAGAGTGGAGGTGCAAATATTCAGGTGGCACATGAACATGGTGGTAATAAGATGGATCAACGTAATTTCAATACTTTTTTAGTGTTACAAAATGAGGAGGAAGTAATTCTAACAAATATGGATGAAGTTGGGAAAGACGGCAAAAAAGAGGTGGTTAATTTGGTTGTAAACCCTAACCCTACATTAATTACTCCTCAAATTAACAAAACTGAGGGTCTAGTTAATAAGGGGCTTCATAAAGCTGGGAGTGGGATACCTAAGGACAAAGATTTTGTTGAAGATATGGGTAATTTAACTGCAGGGAAGGATTTAAATGTATCTAAGATGGAGGAGAGGAAAACTTTAAATGCATAGGGTTTTAGTTTGTCTCCAGGAAAAGGACTTAATGAAGGAGAATTAATTACTGGGAAAGAATAAATTTTGATAGATCACTCTCCTGAGTCAACTGGGCATTCTCGTGGAATTAAAGCTGGAGGTTTGAAGGTCATTAATAAGGAGGTACAGGTTTTAATACAAAAAGCTGGGGGTTTGTCTATTATTAGCAGTGAAGAATTAATTCCTTTGGAAACATTAAGATGATGACTACTAAGGTTAATGCTAACCTAATTAATCATGATTTTCAAGTTCCATTAAACACCTCCGCACATACAATTCCCTCACTACAAGATCATCGAGGAGAAAATTCAATACTAGAACCCCATGATTTTCAATCAGGTGATCAAGCAACTCAAGGGGTATTCAATGAAGAATTTACTAAAGAAGAGAAAGCTTTGATTAACTCTTTACAATTGAGTGATAGTAAGGGGCTATTACAAAGGCAACAGAAACATAGCCCGTGTAGATATTTGTTAGTGCAACAAGATGAGAAAATTGAAGAGGATATTGAAGATGAAGAACAGTCCAGAACACATAATTTTCAGCATGCTGCTAGAGATGGTGATTTGTCCCCACGTGCTATTGATGCAGCTAAGAGAGGAGAGAGAAGAGGCAAAAAAGATCCTGCTCCCATAACCAGGATACAACTTATTAGAAGCTCAAAATCAAAAGTGTAATAATGAACAAAGCATTGATTTGGAAAATTCGATCAGTCAATACACAAGAGGCATTTACAAGGTTGACTACACTGCATAGATATCATCATTTTCCTTCATAGGATTGCTGGAACCTTTTCAAGATCCTTGTAGAGTGCAAGCTTATGGGTTGAGGTTGAATATGCATTAGTCAATTTCGAATGTGAATAGGAAAATTTGGGCTTTTGTTAGAGATGACTACACAGTTTCAATCACAGATGATCAGGAGCAATCACTTACCCTAAGCTGCATCATATCATGCTTGACCAGGATTTTTTCATTACCTTGGTGTATGCTAAATGTGACAGACTGGAAAGAATTCCTTTATGTGACTCACTACACTTCTTAGCTTCTTCAATGGTAAAGCCATGTCTGATTGGTGGTGACTTTAATGTCATCACATCTGAGGAGGAAAAGTATGGTGGATTACCAGTGTTAACATCAGATGTTGAAGACTTTGCTGATGCCATTACTCCTAGTGGTTTCATCGATCTAGGCTTCACTGGTAGTACATACACATGGTAGAATGGGAGGATTGAGGATCAATTTATTTTGAAGAGAATTGATAGGTGTCTTGCAAATCAAAAGTTCATGGATTACTTCCCTAAGATTGAAGTTGAGCACCTTGCAAGAACTGGCTCAGATCATTCCCCTTTACTGATTTCATGCTCCACAGATGTTTCCAATATTATCAAATCATTTAAGTTTTAAAATTTCTGGACTGAACATGATTCTTTCTTGCAAGTTGTTAGAGAAAATTGGGTGTGTGACTTTGAGGGTGCTCCTTTCATCATGTTTCATAGGAAACTGAAGAAGATCAAGCATGCCCTTTCTAGATGGAGAAAACAGACCTTTGGCAACATCTTTCAGAAGATTGCATCACTTCAACATATCATTAAATCCCCTGAACAATAACTGGAAGAAGCTCCTAGTGAATATCATAGGGAACAATTGAAGAAAGCTGAAGCTGAGTTGAAGAGGATGTTGCACCTTGAAGATGAATTTTGGAGGCAGAAAGCTGGGTTGCAATGGTTCAAATATGGGGATCATAATACTATGTTCTTTCATGCTCACGTTCAGGGTAGAAGGAAGAAACTGAAAATACATAGGATCCAAGATAGAGATGGCAACTGGATCAGTGATAGTGAGGCAGCGGCAGCTAAGGCAGCATAGTTTTTTTCGAAACAATTTTCTAGAGAGGAAAATGTGGTTATCAAGCTGGACATGATGAAGGCCTATGATCGTGTGTCCTGGTTGTTCCTCTTAAAAGTCCTTAAGAAGATGGGATTAAGGGAAAGGTGCATTGATATGATAATGAGGCTGTGAAACAATAATTGGTACACTGTTTTGTTCAATGGACAACCTTATGGCTTCTTAAACTCCTCAAGAGGATTGAAATAAGGAGATCCTTTATCTCGTACTTTGTTCATACAGTTAGCTAAGGTCCTCTCAAGAGTACTAAATGCTCTACATGAAAATGCTATATTCAAAGGCTTTGCTATGCTTAAATGGAGTCCTCTAATTAACAATTTTGCATATGCAGATGACACAACCCTTTTTTCATCCACAGATACTACTTCATTGAGATTGATGATGGGTGTTCTTGATGCTTATGAGGGTGCTAGTGGTCAGAAGATCAACAAAGAGAAGAGCTTTACCTATTTGTATCATATTGTAGGCCAGGAGCTTGTTGATAGAGTTGAGACCATTACTCAGATTCAAAGAGACATTTTTCCTTTCACATATTTAGGGTTTCCAATCACTCACAAAAGAAGGAATAAGGCATAGTTTGATGACATTGTTGCAAAAGTTATGAACCAGTTACAATCTTGGAAAACTAAAATGTTGTCCTACAGAGGAAGAGCTACACTCATCATGCATGTTTTACTAAGCATTCCTATACTCTTGCTCTCTGCTATGAACCCCCAGTTAGTGTCATTAATCAGCTTCACAAAATGTTTGCTAATTTTTTCTGCAACAATTCTGATGAGCACTCTAGGAGACACTGAACATCTTGGGATACTTTGTGCAAGCCTTGTGTTAAAGGTGGTGTTGGCTTTAAGTCACTGTATAATGTTTCAAAGGCCCTCTTTTCAAAGCTATGGTAGAATTTCAGAACAAAGACATCTTTATGGGGTACTTTAATGGCTAACAAATATTGTAAGAAGATTCATTATTCAGTGGTTCCATACACTAATGGTTCTCCAGTCTGGCAAAAGATGCTGCAAGTTAGAGCTATGGTGGATCATGAAATTTTTTGGCAGGTTAGCCAAGGATCTTCTCACTTCTGGTATGACAATTGGACATAGCTTGGGGCATTGTATTTTGTAGTTCCTCCCATCTTTTACATCAGGGATGAACTAAATATGGTCAAAGACTTTATTACACCTACTGGATGGAATGAGCAGCTGCTACTTGAAGCTTTACCACAGGATTTAGCATAACATGTTATGGAGACTATACAACCTGGAAACATTACTCAACCAAGAGATTCACCATGGTGGGAGCTCATTTCTAATGGTAAGTTTACTATGAAGAGTGCATTTAATTATGTTAGAGCAAAAGGTGAAGTGAAGAATGTATATAAGTTCATTTGGTTGAAGGGTATTCCTTTTAAAGTTTCATTTGGTCTTTGGAGAGCCTAGAAGTTCAAATTGTCATTGGATACTGAGTTAAAGAGAATGAGATATAATTTACCATCTAGGTGTTGGTGTTGTGAACACCCTAAGGAGGAAACAAGAGAACATCTTTTTATCACTAGTGCAATTGCTAAGAATGTCTTGTCATACTATGCAAATGCACTGGGTTTTGTAATACAATATTGGAGATTTTGACAAGTCATTAAGAGGTGGTGGCAGTGTAAGAAGAGGTCATGGTTGAAACTGCTCTGTTGTGCCTGCATTTGTTGTTTGGGAATTATGGAAGAGGAAAAACACTATTGCTCATGGGGGAAAGTTTCATTTCAAAGGCTGATTCATGGGATATCCAGAAATGTACATATGCTAATATTAGTCAGGTATCTAGGTATGACAAATGCTCCTTTTGAATGGCCTGCTTTGGTTAACTTTCTTGAAGGATTTCGACAACAATTCAAGTACACCAACGTACTATGGAAATTTCCAGCTGGAGGTACAATGAAGTCCAACAGTGGTTGTACAAGTAGGGGCAACCCAGGTATGAGCTCTTATGGCTTTTGTGGGCGTGATGGCTATAGGAATTTGGTTTTTACAAAAGCAAAATTGATAGGTGAAGGTACTAATGTTAGAGCTGAGGCTTTGGCAATTAAGGAAGCAATGAGTTACTGCCTTCCAAATGTGCTGGGGCCTGTGGTAATTGAGAGTGATTCTTTATTTCTCAAAAAAATAATCAAAGGAACCTGGGAAGTGGCGTGGTGCATTGTAGGAATAGACGAGGAGATTATGTCGATGAGAAATAAGGGGCGATTCAGTTTCTTGCATGTGCTTTGTGAAGGTAACAAGTTACTCCCTCCGTCCCAATTTATATGGCACCATTTCCTTTTTTGTTTGTCCCAAAATAAGTGGCCCCTTTCCTTATTCGAAAACTATTTAATGCATCATCTCTATTTTACCCTTGCTGGGCCCTACATACTTTTAAACCTACCAACAACTTTTTTATTGCTCAAATCTTTTCTCTCTTACTTTTTCAAGGGTAAAATTGATACTTAACAAGGTCAACCTCTATTTTCTTAAACTCTGTATCCGGTCAAATGGTGCCACATAAATTGGGACGGAGGGAGTAGCTGATTACTTGGCTAATGTGGCTTTTGATGTTGAGGAGAAGGAGTTCCACTGCTTTACTGACTTAACGGTGTAAGGGCGAAGGATTATTAATTGGGACAAGGCACAAGTTACTTCTTATCGACCAAATATTGTTAAGCATGGAACAGGAAGTACATAAGAAGGATGGTGCGAGTTTTTTAGCTAACATTGTTTGTTCGTTTTGCAGGTGATACAAATTGCAAAGAGTTAAGAATTACAATTATTATTCTTGGTAACTAATAATAAAAAATTCAGGAGGGTTTCTATCATTATCAATTTCATCATACACTTTAATTCTTCTGATTAATTGGTGTAGATGGTGGGGTATATAATTTCACCTCATCTTGCCTTCATCTTGCTTATCATTGGAGCAGCATCTATGCTTGATTAGTCGACTGGAGGGCCATCTAAGTTTGATCAACACTGGAGGAATTGCGTTCAAATGGAAGAAACAATTAGGGGATTTATTGCAAGAGTCTTGTGGTTGCACATTTTCAAGGACATGGCAGTGCTACACTTGGTCATTTACATACATTTTAGTACTAGTATCTAGTACAATATTTGTTAAATACATTGTTACTGGAAAACATGACCCTAGGTTGGTTGTATTAGCATGCAACCATGCTCAATCTTACTAAGGAAGTGTAATTCAAGGACATGTATATAGGAGAGTACTAGCTAGACAATACTTAATTCGCGCAAGTTCTTATTTTTTTGCATTATGTAAAAGATCTTTATTTTGTATATTATAAACAAAATTTTTCACTAGGCATCTTGCCTAGTGATATTTGCCCCAAAAGAAAAAGTAATCAGAAACCTCCCAAGACCACGTCCCCTAAAAGAATTATTAAAATAATCTTAGGAGATGATAGAAAAAGCCAAAGTAATTTAGATGCAGTGGAATTGATGACCCCACATCACGATGCCTTAGTGATACGCTTGCGCATTCATGATGTGGACATCTAACGAGTTTTGGTCTGTGGAGGAGATGCAACTCGCGAGCCATGTCATCCCCAGATATGTTGCTTTTGACCGGTTTCAACAATTCTAGCAAAAAAAACCTTCAGCGAGATTACTATGTATACTAACGGTAAGCATTTCCCCAAGAAAAATATTTTTTACGTACCAGCTAATAATATGACATACAACACCATCCTCAGAAGACCATGGATCCACTTAATAGATGCAATACCGTCAACCTTCCATTGAGTGATCAAATTCCCTGCTCCTTGGGGAATAAAAGTAGTCAGGGATGAACAACGAATATCACGAGGATGCTACAGAGTATCACTGAAGAATGGGTTCATACCTGATCCCCCATCAAAGCACGAATAAAGGAACAAAGTGACCATAAGCCTCAACATGCCAGGGAGAGATTCTACACATGTTAATTAATGATTTTGTTTACGTAATCTTATAAGTTTTTACAAATCATTCATGAAGGATATACATAGTTGGGTCAATGATGACTACAAACACACGAAACCTCTTAGAACCAACAGATCTGGTTATGTTCATGCAAGTCTGACTAAGCCCCTGTGTAGTTGTCAATAACGTCCCCGTCCCAATTCTTCCTTTGTTTAAAGAATCGGATTGAAAACAACGCAACAGATCACAATTTGGTTCAAAATATACTCGACGAAAGGCTAAAACTCGAACCAATGCTCGGACTTTCAAACTCTTAATCCCTAGCACAGGGACCAAACATATGCATACCACTGAAGGTTTCGAATGGCTTTATAGCGCCAAGTTATACCTTAGAAGGGATAGGCGACTTTGTATTCAGGGTCCACTAAGAATATATATATATATATATATATATATATATATATATATATATATATATATATATATTGATCGTGTGTCCTATAGTGGCCCACACAACGAAAGATGTACTTGCCCAATAATGGCATCTTCATAAAATGTACATTGCGCCCTGTAGTGGCATCCACATAGATATATTTTTACACCCCACAGTGAAATTAACATGGCTCATTTCTCGATTCAATCGTTTATGGTATCTAGAGATGCCTTACTCCTCATACCCGATAAAAATGTTTAAGGTATCTAGAGACTCTATTTCCCTCCTACCCAATTAAAATGTCTATGGTATCCGGAGACATCTTCCCCCTCATACCAATTTAGTTTCTTATGGTATTCTAACAAGCTGGTTCTCTAGTATCCTTAGTTACAAAAAAAACTTAACTACTCTCATGAATGCTTTGTCCAGAAAAACAATGCTCAACTAAACTTTTTCGTTCTTGCCTACAAAAGAATGAGACATCATTCTTATATGTAAAATATACGGGTCCAGTAAAATGATCAGGTACGATCCAATATTGCCTAATATAAACTAACAAGTATGCTAAAGTAAAAAGATAAAATTTCGAACATAGCCAGAAAATATTGTCCCTATGCTTGGTGGCAAAAACTCAAATAATACTGGAAAATGCTAACAAAATACAATCGAAAAATATCTAGAAGCTGGAGTGTCATCTATAGGGTTTGAGTTAAGTTCTCTTCATGTTAATCTCCAACCTCCTGTTCTAAGTCGGCATCGGAGCCTTCTTCATTCTTGGAGGTGCCAGATTCATATTTTAGAGGTAAGAAACTCAAGGCAACTTAATATCTGGCGGATGACTTTACAGATTCTTCGATTTCCGCATTAAAATTTAGAGTCGCATCCTTAACCTATTTAAAGATATCTAAGCGGGCCTCCGCCACCACCCAATAGCAATCTGTGTCGGCTCGTCTCTTCTTGACCTTATACTTTTGCCAAAGCTCATCTCTTTCCTTCTGCTAGTCTTCTACAGCTTTTTCCAACCCAGTATTTTCCGCATCCGAGGCCTTCTGCTGCTTTTCTGAAATAGCCATTTCTTGTGACAGTCAGGCATAGGACTTTCGACCTAAGTCAGTGAGTTCAAAGCTGCTGCCTCTCGCTGGCGAGAAAAGATTTCTCTCATGCATCTGCCCTTTTAATCGCCACATATTCTTCTAAACGTCAACACTCTTTAGTGTTAAATCCATATGTGCAAACTTAAGTTGATCATGATCAGCAGATCGCTTGGAATTTGCAACCAGCGCTGCATCCCTCTACCTTTAGAGAGTTTGAAGGTTCTCGTAGCAAGTTTGATCATGCTCTAGAGCGACATCAAGTGATATACACAACTGCCAAGAAATTTTTCGTCAAGATTAATGCCCTAAGATAAAACCAAAATATAGAGGATTTAAAAAAACAAAAACTCTTATTGTAGTGAAATTTCTCATCAATAGATTTACCAAAGAGGGAGTGTCCGTATCCCAAAATAAGTTTCCCTCAGAAAAAAGAATGATATCTCTTAACGGCTCAAAAATAAACTCCATGTCATAAG
The DNA here is from genome assembly GCA_029990575.1 of Petunia axillaris subsp. axillaris. NCBI lineage: Eukaryota > Viridiplantae > Streptophyta > Magnoliopsida > Solanales > Solanaceae > Petunia > Petunia axillaris. Next base: position 12,173,139 of record JARKNS010000007.1, read on the forward strand.
GTTCGATGCCAAAAAAAAAAAAAAAGGAAATGCAATGAAGCGAACCAGGATCCTGGGAACAGCATCCACATAAGAATATCAAGCTCCGACCTAGGCACTAAAAGTGTTATTTTGATTTTTGGCTGGAAGCAAGTGCTCAACGGAAGGAACGACAGCGGCTGGAACAGGTGTGGTTGCTGCTGAGGCCATTTCCTCCTTACTATAGATATTGATAACTTGAGCTCTTCAAGCTTGTCACAAGTATGGAAAGATCTAGAAGCTCCCACTCTTGTCCTTTTTTGAAAGACGGTGGGAGTCAACTGGTTATCGCCACCTTTATTTCTTTTCTTGCCCAAAAGAGCCGTCTCTAACTGCTCCTCCGCGGCTTTAACACGCTTTGTTACTTTTTTCATTACCTCCTTCATTGATTTCTCTTCTTCTTCTTCTTCACAATAGTAAACCTCTGTGGGAAGAAAAGGGATGGGTAAATAAAAGAATGAAAGGAGAAGAAATTTTCACATGCTGATGCAATCCAAATTGGGGTTAGGTCCCAACCATCAAGAGCCAAGCTCGAGAGCACAAAGAATACAAGGCAAGGGCTCCGGAGGAGGTTTCGAGAGTGATTTGAGGTCATGGACATGAGCGCCATCGAGGGAGGACCGACTACGGACCAAGGAGGAACACCTAGAGTCAATTTTGAGCCGTCTCCACACCTCCCAGGAAGAGGCGGACCGCCTAGTTGAAGACCAACTCTCTGGATCTCAAAGGAGGCGGAGCGCCTCTGTAAACGGGCGGACCGTCCACTTTCCTACACTCTGTAGTAGGCGAACCACCTACTCTGCTAGGAGGGGCGCCTGTTTTGCTTAGTTTTGGACGGGAATTTGACGTGTAATCCCTGTTTTGGCCCTACGAGGCTTGTATTATTTTTCAATCATTTGAGGGCTTTTTAGATATTACATTAGGAGTGTGGAACATCTATAAGTACCACACATAGCCATTTCATTTATTACCTAGTTTGATCATACAATTGAGAAGAAGAACATTGAGAGGCTTGGCCTTCTTGTTGGAGCTTGAAGCTCATGTATCCCCTACGACTTGGGAACCCGAGGATTTCATCCTAGTATGAATCCGGGATTTGGTACAAGTTTCTCTTCTTCATTGAATTCAATCCACGTATGTGAGTTTGATTCGTTTCTTTCTTCTTAATCCTTGCCTCACCAATCCTTATTTCTTGTTATCTTGTTTTACTTGCTTCCGCGTATTGTTTATTAGCTTCTCCGTATTTTAGATTGCATCACATACCATGGTGCTTAGCGGCCCACCCATGGGTCCCCAAGATGGATTTCCAATTTCTCTCTCCTTCCTTGGTGGCTTTCAAGATGTTGATCACCCATTCTCTAATCCCCTCGTGCGGCTCAATAAGAGTCTTAGAAGCTAAAGAGAAAACAAAAGAAGAAGGGTAAAGGTAAAGGCCACAATAAAAAGATGATTTCAGTAAGTGAATGCTCACGGTTTTCATTCCAAATGCTGGGAAATCCCTCTTTAAATTAGGCCAACTGTCAAGGTGGTGTTCACACAAAGCTCTCCTACCACCCCCGATCATCATCGCCATCCCTGGGAAGTCAAATTAACCATGCACCCCTAGAAAGCCTAGGGGAATATAGATTAAGGAGATAAAGAAGAGTGAATGGGAGATTCGCCAGATCTGTAACTCCCAAATGCAAGCTACTAAACTACAAATTTGTAGATTGATTTGACCGATGCAAACATTATACTCTCTACATATTCTTTTATCACACTACCAATTAGTAAGAAAAACCTGACAGTTAACAGATATGCAATGATTTATGACTTACTCGAGAAAAAAGCTAAGATACAGGCCCCTTAATCTACCATCGAGTTAACAATGGAAGGTCCCATCTGCAATCCTCTTTTACCTCAAAAATATGTTTAGTTAAGATCTTGGATGAGAATTCACGGATACTTATTCCTCACCCTCCGGTCTCCTTGCGCCATGATTCATTAAGATTCTATTCTTTCTCAAATCTAAATTCTCTTGTAATGATTTTATCTGAAAGGCTCGATGCCTAAACAGCTGTAAAAAATAGACAATTATAAGGTTCTTCCTTTACCACTACTTTTCCCTTCCTTTTTCTGGAAGACTCCGCACTCGATTCCATACTACGTGATGCCAAGGCCATACTAAGAAGGAGAATAGTTCTTGAAATTAGAAGATGAACTACTATTTTGACCTAATTGCTACAGATTGAGAAGCTATAAGGTCGCCAACTTTAGGATGAAAAGAACTAGGAAGCTTTTTTAAAAAGAGGAATTGATTAACAGAAATAGGAAGGCGTGGATATCAATAAAAGGAAAATAAAACAAAAGTAACTCATACAAAGAAAAAGCAGAGGGTTATTTACCTTGAAAACAAGCAATGGCATTAGAACCAAGTGAAGGCTCGTAGGTGGGACAAATAAGAAGTTAAAGTGACAACTCTTATTTTCATAATTTAGGGACATGAGAAAGCCATGTCATCTTCCCCCCTAAAAATCACTTCCACTCCCGGGCATAACTGATAACATACGAAGAGTGGAGGAACTATTTGTATTGGGCAAAACTCGTATTGGGCACGTAAGCAGCACGATCGGCCACATGACATTATGAAGAAGCCAGCTTGAAGAGGACATGGTACCAAAGGGTGGACTCAATTAAAGGTCGAGGATAACTGTTGCTCCTAACGCACACGCAAGTATACGTGGTCGACAAGTAATAAAATGATAAGTAGAGTATCGTTCTCACGAGGACTATTCAGACTAACGCTTAACAAACAATATCTAACAACTATTCAGGGATCTTTTCCAACAGTGAGAGTTTTAGTAACTAAATAGCAGTAATTAAAATAGTAGAAGTGAATTCAAACAATGGAGCAGAAATTTGGTTATTATCAGTAATAAGGAGACGGTCCAAGGTCAGAGTTAAGAACAATCCAGTTGAGTTTTTCAATTGATTCCACTTCTTAAATCCCGGATTACTAACTAACAGATTAAATGTACCCGTGAAAACCTTTCGATTCTTCATGGTCTATGCAGGCTACTCCAATCCCTATATGTCTATGGGTTGAATCACGTGCACGCATTAACGAATTCTGTAATTTAGTTAAGCTAGGTGAGCAAGTATATGTCTATCCTACTCACAAATTGGTTCCCCAATGCCCAGGTTCACAATCTAGCTCTACTCTTTCTTATTGCGTTTATAAATTCCCTCTTTCGAGTTCAATCTATAAACCATAGATAATTCATAATTATCGGGCCCTGACAATTACACAAGTGAAATCAAGAAAGAATAAGCAATCCGTTATGGGATTCAATATATGGAATTCAATCTTCAAACATCAACCTTCATGAAATACTCTAACCCTAGAACGAGAGATTTAGCCACGCATACTCATAATAACAACACAAGGATTCGATGCAATAATGAAATAATGATGTAATAGATTAATGGAAGAAAGAAAAACCCTTGTCCAAGGTGTTATGAGGTCTCCAATTTGCTTCAAGGTCTGAACTCCTATCAAAAACTAAGTAAAAGAGTATTTATAGAGTTTACAAAGGCCTAGTAATAAGTTACACCTAAGACTAGACGAAATAGGAAGTCTAAAAATGCTCCAGGGGTGCTGTAGCTGGTGCCCCGTGCCCCCGAACGCGCGCACACAAGCAGAACCCATCGAAATCCAAGCGCCTTAGTCACGCCCTGCGCTGAGAAACGCGCCAGAAGGCTGGGCGCCTTAGGGGCGCGGCACGCCAGGCAATTCCTGCTCCTCCTTGCTCCATAGCCCGCTTCGTGTCGTGCCTTTGTGTGCTCGATCCAATCCTCAATCAACTTCCAACCATTTCTTGCTCGATCATGCTCTTTAAAGCTCTAATTGCACTTCATAACGACCTACACACATACGACACAATATTTGTGCAAAATCACATTCATTAACTAGAAAATGGGCGAATAAAATACTCAAACGTGAGAAAATATAGGCATAAAATGCCAAACATCACCATCCCACACTTGAACCCTTGCTCGCCCTCGAGCAAGTCACAACTAACTTCTCAACCTAGCTAGAACAGGTCTGCTTGTGACTATGGTTGATACCGACCATTGAACGAGTTCACACATGACTACTCTAGGCCCAACAAACATGCCAATGTCTATCGAACATCAAAAACACGAGAACAGCCACCCCAAGATAGTTCAAATGCACAAACTCAACTCATTGCAACCATGCTCCCACAAAATCACACCTATCTACTCAACCAAGAAGCCACGACTTCACCTATTTCATGCAAACCATGTGCCCTCACCAATATGAAGCAAGAGACTGTCCCCCAAATATCACACAACAATGAATATCAAGAATAGAACGGAGACAATAACATAGAAAGAATTCACTCACTCTCATGAAACTCTCACATGTCACACACGATGTACCATAAGCTTGGCCGTAGTGTAGGACTCCACTAATATATGCTCACTCAAATCGGGATTAACTAGGACTTTAAAAGGTTTGTAATGTAGGCTAAGGGGCTGGTAGGATACATATGGGTAATAGTGACTACCTCCCTAAGCACTTTAATACATCACAATTAATTTTCTTTTAAGCACACAATAGCAAGGATGGATACTCTTCTCTCTTTATTTCTTTTTTTCAATTCAAATTTTTTTCTTCTTTTTCTTTTTTTTTTTCTTTTTCTTTTTCAATTCAATTCACTCCAAACCTTGCCAATGCTCCTTCAACTACTACACAATTCATTACATATTCCCCTCACTGGTTCCACTCAAAAACCTCCCAATATTTCAACCACAACTCCACATTAATATCACATTATCAATTAAAGTGCTTAAGGAGTAAAGGGCCAAAAGAAAGCAATTTAGAACAAGTGGGTAGGCTTGGGGTGTGGGTGCCAACAAAAAGGTCAAAGAGATCACAACAATCAAGTCCAATGTGTATATATAAGGGTAGGCAAATCAAAAGACGGCCTGTATCATTTCCAGACTAGAGCAAACTTAGGATTTCGCTTTGCACACACACGGGGCAAGTTCTAGACACCAATATGCAAACATGGAGTATAATAAGAATATGCCTCACACAACGCATTGCACACGATCCACACAAAAAGGCTCCATCACAACTCTCAATCAAGCAAATATGGTGCAACTTGTGGAAAATTAAGCACTAATGCACAAACGTTCACAACAAAGTCAAGTGAGTGGACTCAAGCATCTCAAGGGGGCATTCCATTTTTTCTAGGCATGCATCACAATTTAAAACCAAAAGACACCACAAATAGCACATGCTCAAGTTCAAGTCCACCGGTATCAAACAAATCAAAGGCACCTAGCATTCCACCTATTCCTTTCGTCTAGGATCACCTCTAACTAACTACCCTAATCCTAATAAAAATAAAAACTACCCGGTTCAAAGGCCTCCCCGTTGAAAAGAACCGAGGTCATAAGAAAAACCACGGGGTGGATGACATGTACCACTAACAAAGACTAAAAAGAAAATCTTTTTGGAATTTTTTATTAATTTTCTAATTTTTTTCATATATTAAAGCAAGAAACAAATAAAAATAACGTCAAGTGACAAAAGAAAATCCTAACGGTACATGCATCCCTAACCTCAAAAATGAATGAGAGTTCCTCACCCCACACTTAAAACTAAGTAATGACCTCAGTGTGACAAAAAATAAAGTACAAGGGGTAAAAGAACTTCCCTGAAGGCTCTAGTCCTTGGTGCTAGCATCCTCCAAGCTTCCGTATAGTATGAGGTACACAGACTTCCCTCATCAGGTCAACAATATTAGGCAGGGGTGAGGACACCCCACACTTAAACTTGACATTACATGAACCTGCAATCCAAGGAAAAAAAAAACTACGTGACACTATAAATAAAACAATACAAGTACAAACTCGGGTTGCCTCCTAAGAAGCGCCCTAGTTAACGTCGTGGCACGACGACACTTTTAGCTCACTTCCAACATTTATGTCTTCTCTTCTTACGGCGAACCTTTGCTTTCTTTCTTTCTTTGAGAGAACCCATCTTACACTTCACATATGATGTGCCATTGCTATCTCGTTCCATATTCTGCTCACACAGGTCATTTGGTTTACTTCCATGTTCTTGTCTGACACATTCAATCATAGAGCACTCTTCAACCTTAGTATGTGCTCCTTCTCATTATAAACCTTGAAAGTAACATTTTCTCCATGTGCTCTAACAGTCATCTCTCCCAGCTCCATGTCAATAATTGCCTTCGAGGTGACTAAGAACGGTCTCCCCAAAATGATTGGGGCTTTTCGGTCCTCTTCATAATCTAGGACTACAAAATTAGCAGAGAATGTAAATTTACCAACTTTAAGCAACACATCCTCCAACTTACCATCAGGGTGAGTGAGTGATCCATCCGCCATCTTAAGAGTAACTGAAGAGGGCTTAATTTCTCCTAGCCCTAACCTTTTGCAAACAGATAGAGGCATGAGATTTATGCTCGCACCCAGATCACACAATGCACCAGTGATATTATGCCCTCCAATGGTGCAAGGAATAGTAAACCTCACAGGATCTTAAAGTTTTGGAGGTAACTTACTCAAGATTGTGCTGCATTCCTCAACTAACTCAACTGTATCTATCTCATGAGGCTTTTTCTTCTTGACTAAAATCTGTTTTAAGAACTTCACAAAGGATGGCATCAATTTAAACACATTGGTCAAAGGAATGTTAACTTGAAGCTCTTTCAACATACTCACAAATTTTTGATACTGGGCCAATCGATGGTATAAGTCTCTGCGAGAATGGTGGAGGCAGCAGAGGTGCCTCATTTCTCTCTTTTTTCTTCCTTACCTTCTCCACTTTTTCAACTTTTTCTATTCCAGCTCTCTCCTCAGACTTGGCCATCTGCTCTCCATCTTCAATTAAAGTCACTGTAAGACATTGCTCAGGCCCTTTTTTAACAGTACTTATTTCTCCCACCAACTGCCCCAACTGGTGCTCCAGGTTCTTTTGAGCATTGGCAAGATCTTGTATGGCCTGTGCATGGGCTGCAGTGTCAGCTATCATTCTCTGCTGGCCCGCCATTATCTGCTTTAGCATATCTTCAACTGAATTGCTAACCTGCTGTGGTGGAGCTGGAAGTGGGTGGTTATTATTTGGGGCTCTCGTATTGCCTTGATAATAAGCATTACCAAACTGATTCTGACCCTGCGGCCTGTTTTGATTACCCACGTAATAAACTGACTCTGGATTAGAGGAACAAACCTCTGTAGCATGATCTTGACCACAAACCTCACAAAAACTCTGGAGTTGTTGCACTAGAGCCACTTGTTGCTGAGTCTTTGGCAGAGTTAGCTTGCTAATTTGATTGGAAATAGCATCCATCTTAGCCCTCAGCTCTGAAACTGCATCTAACTGAAGTACCCCAATAGATTTCTGCGTAGTAGCTCTACCATCTCCCTGCCAGTTAGGATTGCTCTGCGAAAACTTGTCTAGTAATTCATAGATCTGGTCAAAGTTTAAGGCCAGTATTTGGCCTCCAGCACGATCTTAGTATGCGCAGTCAACCCCTCCACAAAAGAATGCACAAGAACCTCATTTTATTGGTTATGGTGTGGACAATCTCTCAGTAAAGCTTTAAACTGCTCCCAGGCTGAATACAAAGACTCTCCTTCTATCTGTCTGAAGGACAAAATTTCACTCCTCACCCGGGCTGCCTTGGCAGATTGATAAAACTTAGCTAAGAGCTTCTTAGCCAAATCATCTCAAGTAGTGATAGACCCAGACTTTTCAGCCTTTAACCACCTCTTTGCTGCCCCAATCAGTGAAAACGGGAACAATGTCAAGCGAACATAATCAATAGGAACTCCCGTCGGTGTATAAGTATCACTGATCTCTAAAAAATTCTGGATATGTTGTTGTGGATCCTCGCTAAGTAATCCAGCAAATTGTCCAGTCACATGTAACGGTTGTATCATTCCGGACTTAATCTAAAAGTTTCCAGTAATTTCAAGCTTAACTATACTCGAGACTACTCCCTCAAGGCTGGGAGAGCAACATCTCGCACAGCTAAAGCTCGTTCTGCTGCCATTCCTGTAGGTAAAGATCAAGCAGGACCTAATACCTGAAACAGCACAAAACTCAAAACAAAAATTAAACCTGAATAGATAATAAGTAATGGTTCAAAAAAAATTCCGTCAATTATTAGTCCCCGGCAACGGCGCCAAAAACTTGTTGCTCCCAACGCACACGCAAGTATACGTGGTCGACAAGTAATAAAATGATAAGTAGAGTATCGTTCCCACGAGGACTATTCAGACTGACGCTTAACAAACAATTTCTAACAACTATTCAGGGATCTTTTCTAATAGTGATAGTTTTAGTAATTAAAGAGCAGTAATTAAAATAGTAGAAGTGAATTCAAATAATGGAGCAGAAATTTGGTTGTTAGCAGTAATAAGGAGACGGTTCAGGGTCAGAGTTAAGAACAATCCAGTTGAGTTTTCCAATTGATTCCACTTCTTAAATCCCGGATTACTAACTAATAAATTAAATGTACCCGTGAAAACCTTTCGATTCTTCACGATCTATGCTGGCTACTCCAATCCCTATATGTCTATAGGTTGAATCACGTGTACGCATTAACGAATTCTGTAATTTAGTTAAGCTAGGTGAGCAAGTATATGTCTATCCTACTCACAAATTGGTTCCCCGATCCCCAGGTTAACAATCTAGCTCTACTCTTTCTTATTGCGTTCATAAATTCCCTCTTTCGAGTTCAATCTAAAAGCCATAGATAATGCATAATTATCGGGCCTTGACAATTATACAAGTGAAATCAAGAAAGAATAAGCAATCCGTTATGGGATTCAATATATGGAATTCAACCTTCAATCATCAACCTTCATGAAATATTCTAACCCTAGAACGAGAGATTTAGCCATGCATACTCATAATAACAACACAAGGATTTGATGAAATAATGAAATAATGATGTAATAGATTAATGGAATGAAGAAAAACCCTTGTCCAAGGTGTTATGAGGTCTCCAATTTGCTCCAAGGTCTGAACTCCTATCAAAAACTAAGTAAAAGAATATTTATAGGGTTTACAAAGGCCTAGTAATAAGTTACACCTAAGCCTATACGAAATAAGAAGTCCAAAAATGCTCGGCGCCCCGCGCCACCGAACGCGCGCAGAGAAGCAGAACCCGTCGAAATCCAAGCGCCTTAGCCACACCCCGTGCTGAGAAATGCGCCAGAAGGCTGGGCGCGGCACGCCACCCAGCGCGCCAGGCAATTCCTGCTCCTCCTTACTCCGCAGCTCGCTTCGTGTCGTGCCTTCGTGTGCTCGATCAACTTCCAACTATTTCTAGCTCGATCATGCTCTTTAAAGCTCCAATTGCACTTCATAACGACCTACACACATACGACACAATATCAGTGCAGAATCACATTCATTAACTAGAAAACGGGCGAATAAAATACTCAAACGTGAGGAAATATTAAGGAAATATAGGCATAAAATACCAAACATCAATAACAAGAAAGGCATAGGCAAGACAGGCATAAGTTAAAGACAACAGTAGATTCCCTAGCCCGGGCAAAAGGTAACAACAAGTATGTCAGCTTCGCTTAATGAGGAATATTATATGATCGTACACTGGCACCCCAACGTCTACAATCCTTATAGAGAATCTCGAGGCTTAGAATGTAGTATAAATATCTTTGTAACCATTCTTGTAACACGCAACACTATTGAATACAACTTTTACATTACACTCGTTACTGAATGTTCTCTCATTATAAACCGTGCTTTTAACAAAGAAAGATCAATCCTTGTTTGGATCTTGGATCCACAATAAGATTTTTTTACTTTTTACTTAACTTATTTACTATTTTCATTCATTATCGATTCATGCTACCACTATTATTGATTGAGCACAGATTTAATTTATTGTTCCAGATCTAATAACATAAAACATAAGATTAATTTGATACAACACCTTATGTTTTATCCACATAAATATAAAATTAATTGTTATTGTTTAAACATAGTTTTAGCACATAAAATTCGATACTATAACGCTAAAAGAAGATTAGAAGATGCAACTTAAATTTTCATTTACAATGTTGCGTTTATATGCATGTGGGGTTGAAGCCTTGGTTATCCTCTGGTAGCTTTAGTCACCTAGAGGAAAAATAATCTCGACTCCTATTTTGATGCGTAAACAATTTGAAATTACAGAGAGGTAAGATTTTTGTTTAATGTTAATTTATGGGATGGGGTCAAAATCTAACCCCATCACAATGGTGTTCTTTAATTATAAAAAAGAAAGTTGGTCTTAAATATATCTATATATAGGATCAGCTGGCTTGAAAATTAAAAAGGAACTTGTGTTGTCCTATTCTTGTACTTTATGAAACAAAGTATAGGAATAAGTTATCATAAACCCAAAGCAAAGAAGAACCACTTCAATATTAACAAACTTATTTTCCGAAATTAATACATTGAATTCCATACATATCTACAATAATTCATTCAAGGATGTCACTAATATCTTTTGGTACATTAAAGAATGTCACTAGTACTAGTCTCTTGGTAGTAGCTAGTTTTTGATGATCTCTTTTAAGCTACAGACTGAAGATTGGAGAGTATTAATCAACTACAACATAATCAGTCGAGCCATTTTCAAGAAAAGTGTCCACTCATTACCCACTTCTCTCAAAGACAACATATCTTTTACAGCTACATCATCTCCCACTAAACCCTAGCAGCATTTGGTGGTCAATGGTTCAAACTCCACCTTCATAAAATACAAGAACAAAAAGGAAAAGAAAGTAATTTTCTTTTTCCAAGAAAAGGTTTTACGTAGAGAAAAAGAAAACCCTCTCTTTAATTCTCTTATTTCTCTCTCTTAAATTATTAAGTTGACAGCAAAGATTCGTGTTGCTTGAAGAATAGGTACTACATTGCATATACATAACATACTTTGTTTAAAATGGATAAGGGGAATCTAAGAGGCGAAGGGTGAAACAAGAGTTAGTGCAACAATGAATAAGACTGTTTTTTGTTTGTTCATTTCCAATTATTTCTCTTATTATTATTGTTATTATTATTACTACTCCACTATTATTATTTTTTTATTATTATTATATTATTCTTGGTTTAACTTTTTCCTTTTTCTTTGTGTATAAAAGGACACTCTTCCTATTTCTGCATACTCCATCCTAAAGCCCCTTCTTTGTGTGTAGAAAGGAGAGGGAAAGGAAAGAGAGAAATGGCAGACCAAATCTTTTGTGGGGCATTTGGCACCATGTTCAACAAGGTGAAGCCTTACTTGGCTATGGTGTCCCTGCAGTTTGGCTATGCAGGGATGTATATTGTTACCATGATTTGCTTCAAAAGGGGAATGAGTCACTGGATACTTGTTGTATATCGACATGCATTTGCCACACTTGCCGTTGCACCCTTTGCCATCGTTCTTGAAAGGTCTCTTTATTCTTTTTCCTTGTATTGCTTTCCCACTCTTTAACCCCTTTCCGTTCCTCTGGAAATGCATATGTTATCAGTTCATTGGTTCGGACAATACTGTTGTTTCAGGACCATAATTATCATTTGCTATTCAGTATTATCTCTAACATCCCCTTTTCAGAATTTCGACACATTTCCATCGTCCTAACAGCCTAAAACTGCACGGTGGAATACTGATGTCTGATGGCAGTGTTAAGTTGCTTACCTCTTACAGCATATTTTTCCTTGTTTTGTCTGCAGGAAAATAAGGCCAAAGATGACGCTCAGAGTCTTTATCAAAATATTGGCTCTTGGTTTTCTAGAGTATGTGTTTCTTTTAAGCTCTTTTACGTTCTACCCAATAAATATACTCCCTCCGTCCCATTTTAGTTGTCGCTTTAAGCTTTTTCACGTCCATTAAGAAAGTCATTAAATAGGGTGTTTATTTTACTATGTTACTCCTATTTAATATTTGACTACTAGCTTTTTTTGAGAATTTTTGTAATTATTAAGGGTATAGTTGGAAAGAACTACTATATTTTGTCTTGAAATCCTAAAGCGTCAACTAATTTGGGACAAATGAATCTTGCTAAAGCGTCAACTAATTTGGGACGGAGGGAGTAACAGATTACAATAGATGTATGTTGAAAAAATTTATTTTTTCTCATACAATTTAGTTGTCTATTCAGTCATCCAGACACATAAAATTCTGATGTCTCTTATTTCTACTTTATCGTTTACTTAATTTAATATACTTTTTTCGTTTCAGCTTCTTTTTATCAAATATCAAACTTAAATATAGAAACATTCAAAATAGTCTAATTTTCTGCTACAAGGTTACTCATGCATGAAAGGAGTGATATACGACAGTAATACGTGAAATATTCAGTTCGTTTAGCCAACTATTTATTCAAGAAACATTTGGAAGGCAAGGTCCACGTAAGAGTAAGAAACTGTAAGGGTTGGTGAAATTAACTTTGCACCTTAAAGAATAGTACGGTTAGCAGCACCTCTACTGAGTTCCTACTCAATTATTTCTGACTTCTGAGGTCTTTTAACTAAACGCAAGACCCAACAATCTCTATGACATTGAATATTTTCCTTCATGTGCTGCAAGATTTTTATTTTCTTTCTTTTTAATTTTCGTTGAAAGTCGTTTTAATATTTCGGAACGTATAGTTAAAGAATAATACTAAATATAGTAAACTCTTTATAGCTTCACGTCACCTAAACCAAACTTATGATCCTACCACCCACTTCGGGCAACTCCTCTTTCGTTTTGGTTCTGCTGCTGTTATGGTATTTAATTAGATAGGCACGTTTTTGTTAGAATCTATCATATTCAGGATAATAGTGTTCCCACAGTTATCACTCATCTTTTGATGCTGCCTTTAGTTAAAAGGAAGAAAGTATTAATTATAAAAGCAACCTCCTATAGTAGAAAGATCACGAATCATATTATATTCTTCACCATTAAACATGGAAAATAACTCGAATAAAAACATTGAAAATTCCTGATTCTGAATTGGCAAGCAAAGGTAGTTCTATCTCTTTAATTCATTTGAAACGTTGAAGTTACTAGAGACAAAAAAAAGCTAACAATGCAAGAGTGCAGAGTTATAGATTCTATTTGAGGAATCGACAAATTGTTCAAGAATTTGGCATCTGTAGTACTATCAAAGCATAAAATGATTCCGGAGAGATATTATCTCACGGAATAAAGAAACTCTTTTTTATGATTAAACTTTGTGTAATTATACGTCTAAAAATGACAATAGAAATTTATGTTATTTTCAGGCCAGTTATTGATCAAAACTTGTATTATGTGGGACTTAAGAGCACGACTGCAACCTATGCATCTGCCTTTGTCAATCTCCTCCCTGCAGTAACCTTTATTCTGGCAGTAATTTTCAGGTACTGTTTATATCTTTTTCCTAATTATTTGCAACAAATAGTAAATTAATGTCTAAATTATGGAGTAGTAGAGAGGCAGCCCCTTTTACTCAAATAAAATCAAGACAACATCCAAAAAAACAAAAAAAAAAAAAAAAGAGAGAAAAAAGAAAACTAAATGTCGTGGTAGCTAATTTTGATACCTTTTGTTTATTACATAAAGGATAGTTCATTGCACAAGTAACATATAAAAGCATGATCTCACGTAAAGTTGATTCCCAGTTGGAAAGCAACGATCTCTAAAAAGTTAGTGGTTGCTCAATGCTCATTACGATGTTTTTTTGACATAAAAGACCTTTCATTATTTATACATTTATTTATTTTTATTTTTTTGGATATTGTGCTAATACTATAGAAAAAAAAAAGTAAATCAGCGAAAATAAAAATGGAACTCACGAACATGTTTATTTATGATTAATACTAGAATTGAGAAAGTAAACCTGAAGAAGAAATCAAGTATGGCAAAGGTGATAGGAACAGCAATAACAGTGATGGGAGCAATGGTGATGACACTTTACAAAGGGCCCATGTTCAACTTGGTCCCCCACTCTCACGGTGGCAGCCACGCTCAGAATGATCCCAACGCCACCACCCCCGAGCACTGGGTCGCCGGTACTATTGAGCTCATCTCTTGCATTGTTGGTTGGGCTGGCTTCTTTATTGTTCAAGTATGTTGTTTTTCCTTAATTTCTAACAAATGTTTAATTATTTGACTGGATCATCACAAAATTATTAATATTTGCACACATATATGTATAGTCGATGACATTGAAGGAGTACCCAGCTGAGCTATCACTGGCAGCTTGGGTATGTGTGATGGGCATAGTAGAAGGTGGAATTGTGGCTCTTATCATGGAACGTGATTGGAATGCTTGGAAAATTGGCTTCGACTCTAGGCTTCTTGCTGCTGCCTATTCTGTATGATTTTCTTTGTTAAACTACATGAGTCTATTGCGTATATTTTATTAATACTCACTTCAGTCCTTTTTAACTATTATACTCCAGATACTAGTATAATTGGTCAAAAATATTTGTCATTTTAAGAAATGAAGAGAGCATTGATTAAAATACTATAAAATATTGTGTTTTGAGAAAATTAAGTGATCATTAATTAAAATATTCCACCTTTAACCTTACTTTAACGAAAGTGGAGAGAGATTATATTTTGAACCAGACTAGTAATTATTGAAATCAAAGAATAAATTTTGATAATTTAGTTAAATTATCCTTTTAATTAAGTACTAATATTCTTAACGGGCATGTAAAAATAAAACAAAATAAGGGACGGAATTGTAAATTTTCTTGGAAAATGGAATAACTGATATTTTCTTATTTTTGTTTCTTAATTACAGAAAAAGGGGGTAGATTAACCACAATTATTACTTCTTACTCAATTATTTAAATTTCAAGAAAGTAGAGTTTATAAAGTGAATTGCTTTTAGAGTGTGGTACTTAGTAAATGAAATGTACCAACAACTCCCTACAAAACCGAAATCCCCTGCCGAACGTAGAGAGGGAGTGGGGGGAGGGGGTTTGGGGACGTTGTTTAAATGGAAATAATAAAAGTGTGTTGTATTCTTATACGATCTGAAAAAATATTTTTACTTCCATATATTTATAATTTCTTACCCCTGTTATATATTTTCGTTACTTTAACAATTTAAGCTTCTGATTTGAGCCCAAAATTTCTGTTTGGTCAGGGTGTTGTATGCTCCGGAATTGCATATTATGTGCAAAGTGTGGTTAATAAAGTTAAAGGCCCCGTGTTTGTGACTGCATTTAGCCCTTTGAGTATGGTCATTACTTCTGTTCTTGCTGCTATTATCTTGGCTGAGTCAGTCCACCTTGGAAGGTAATATTTCGCTCTTTATGATTTTGATGTTCTTACTGACGGTAAAGCTAATTTTCATTTGCTATAATCACAAAAGCTGATAATTCCTTGATTACTTTGAAAACAATTTCAGCGTAATTGGAGCACTTATCATTGTCATGGGACTTTACTCTGTGGTGTGGGGCAAGAGTAAGGAGGGCAAAGGAAATGAGACAGGCAAAGACCAGGAATTACCAGTTCTGGACATCAAAGATAGATCAGCTATTGTTGACGATGACACTGATGTTACTACCGTGAAATCAAATATCTTAGCCGAGAAGAAGGTTTCGATCCTGCAAGAGCCCTGATATCCGAAGAAGCTGTATCTTTGCAAATTTAATTGTTGACTTGTCGCAGTGTTAAAATTATTGCATGCCTAGAAAAAAATGCATTAATGTTGTCAATTGTTGTTTGATTAAAAAAAAGATGTGTACTCTACTTTTTGTGTAAACGTCAAGGAGTGGTCTCTAGACTCTCTCCATTTGGTAAGATAAATGAAAATGAAAACAGCCCCTACTTTTTAACTCGTGAATTTCAACGATTCTGTTACTCTTTTTCTTCGACAATTTTGTCCCTGATCTCAAGGGGCAGTTCTTCTATCCGAATTTTGTCCCTGCCCAAGATCGATCTGGAATAAGGTTCCAACATACCTCAGCAGGACTGCCTACTCTCATATTAAATCACCTCTTACTATCAGACTCTACTATCACTTGCTGTGACATCCTGAATAATATTGTTTGGCTTTTTACTTGTTCCACTAGCAACGATGTGCTATAGTATTACTATTACCCGTTAGTGCACCCTCGCCTGTTTCTTCAAGTTGGACTACTAAATTGGCTAACTTGTAATTTCATTGGCCACGGACTTTAATCAACATGTAAATGCGCCAATGTACTCGTTCTCTACCGACATAGCATATCTGCTGCGACATTTGTTTTACCAAGATGGTAGAGAATACTCAAGTCATAATCTTTCAACAACTAATTATAAGCCATCTGATTTCTTCACATGAGATTCCTTTGCTTGAAGATATTGCAAAGTCTTGTGGTCCGTCAAAGCTTCAAAATACTCGTCATAAAGATAGAGCCGTCAAGTTCTCCAAGGTGAATATTGTCGTTGCAAGTTCCTATTCGTGAGTGAGATATTTCTTCTGATGTTTTGTTTGCCTAGAAGCATAGGTAATCACTATACTAATTTGCATTGACATATCCCAATCCGACCCTCGAGTTATCACAATACACTGTGAATCCACTCGATCATGTTCATAGGGTCAACGCATTGAACCACTCTAGTGTAGAGTGGTTGGCAGTCCTGGATCTTCAGAGAGGTAAAAGCAATGTAACTAATAACAATCAAGAACGATAGGAGGCAGACACGAATTGAAATTAACTAAGGGAATAACAAAGGAGCAATTCGATGTTACCTCCTTAATGAATTCAATGGGCATCTAGACTATGCAACGGTCCTCAAAAAAGCTTGTTTCTTACAAATTGAATGATCAAGAAAAGGAAATTATTCAATTGAAAGTTACCAAAAGAACAAGTTCATAGGGTTTTTGCTGAGATAGCAAAAAGATATGTATATTCTGATGTCCAACGCTAAGTAATGAAAAATAGTCTATGTGTTGGCCTAAATCGGATTAGGTTAACAATTAAATTTAGATAGGATTTACAAGCAATTTGATGTATCAAAGTTAATAAGGAAAAAGTAATTAACTAAAGTAAAGGAACAACATGAGCACAAAGTAATGGTTTCAATAAGAACTGCTATATAATTACAATTGGGCAGAGCTTTGCCTATGAATTTCTTAATGCCGTTACAAGATAAATAAGATGCTATTTATAGATCATGAATCTGGAGGCATTTAAGAGAATTAACTAGCCATTCTCACATATCTCAATTGTGGCTTGCCCACGATTCTGCCCATTAAATTCTGAGTTAGTGGGCGAAGATCATGGGGCGATTCTTCCACTAGAGTTAAACTGCCTCCCCGAGACTAGGATTTTTCCACCTCAAGGGGATGAGCTTTCTAGTCCCTGAGGCAACTCTTCCTCGTAGCTTGCAAAGGATCTTGACCTCGGAACTGCGCATTGGGAGTCATGTTATTTACCTCGTGGCTTACTTATGAATCTTGTGAGAAATATCTTGCCTTGTGCTTGAGGTGCCACGTGTGCGAGCTATATTTCACTCAATACAGATAGTCCTCCTACTCCTCAGGAAGCTGACATAGATTCCGAGGAGTGGAATGAGAATAGGCGGGAGAATGACGTGGCTACACGTGTGCCTAGTAATTCAAAAAAGCGGCCATCACTTTAGCACCCCGTCTGCTACACATGGTGACCGTTGAACGGTCATGCCGCTTCATTTTCCTAATACTGATGCAATCAAAACTATCGGAAGCAAACTAAATAATAATCGAGCAGAAGCAATTAAAGGGATAACAAGAAATAAGGATTGGGGAGACAAGAAATGAGAAGAAAGAACGAATCAATGGGGAGACAAGAAATGAGAAGAAAGAACGAATTAAACTCACATACGTGGATTGAATTCAAATGGGAGAAGAGAAACTTGAATCAAATCTCGGATTCATACTAGGATGCAATCCTCGGGTTCCCAAGTCGTAGGAGATAAATGAGTGTCACGCTCCAAATACGAAGGCCAAGCCTCTCAATGTCTTTCTCTCAATTCTATCTTCAATAATGACTCACTAATAAAATGAAATGGCTAAGTGTGTTATTTATAGGTGTGCCACACTCCTAATCTAATGTCTAAAAAGCCCTCAAATGATATAAAAATAATACAAGCCACATAGAGCTAAAAAACTTATGTCTCCAAAGAAAACAACAAGTACTTGACTCCAAAGGAAAGTGCATCCAACACAAGAACAAGCAAAGAGATCAATAGGACATGGAACAAGTAAGATATAGCAATCAAATTCCCTATGACTCCTAAGCTTATGACCAACACACCAAGCCTTCAAATAAATTTTATCACAAGGTGACACTTCCGCTTTGGCATGCTCAAGACTCAAAGTGTGATCGACATATGGAATGGAGTACGCTAAATAGTTCAAGCGACAACTAACATCAAATACTCCACTCCCCATCTTAAGAGCACTCTTACACGCACCAAGAGGTACATCCTCACCTCCAAGAGAGGTCTCAAACAATGGATTATCTATAGAGTCAAGCATTCCAATCCATAGAGGTTCAAACTCACACTCCACTCTAGTTTGATACAATTCACCATTTCCATTGAAGTTGCCCTCATACAAATGATTAGTGTAGGCACACTTCTCACATTCATTAGCAAACAAATATGAAGTATTCAAACTAGAGACAACATCTACACTTGAGGAGTCATCGAACACAATTCGATCCATCTCATTCAAAAGAGACTCCTCAAGGTCACGGTTATCCTCACAACGACACAAGAGACCACCACTACCAAGTAAACAATCAAATGGAAGAATGGGATATTCATGAAATTCATCTTCTCCTTTATCAAATATGGGTGGGGTGTCATAACAAGGTTCACAAACAAGGTCAACTACAACTTCTTCACTAAAGAGAGGTTCATTGAATACCGGGCTCACATCATGATGTGGCTTATCAACCCTCTCAACTAGTGGTTCACATGCACACACAAGTTGACCAACCGGCTCTACACTAATTGCAAACACATCGTATTCATACAAATCATCAACTAGTATAGAGTTTCCACAAACAATATCACAAGACAAAGAAGTATCATGCTTAAGGATAGAAGTACTAACACTTATACTTGAGTTGCCATCTTGCTCACTTAATGTATTTGAAGTATCATGGCTAGCTTCTCCACCTTGTAGCTCACATTTGGAATCTTCTTCACCTTACCTTTCCTCTTTGGAACATGATTGAGGCTCTATCAGTTTGCCTCTAAGAATTCCTGCACAAGAATTCAAACAAATAGAAGGAAAAGATAAAGGGTTAAGGTTAGAATAATGGCTGTCCTCACTCTCAATTCCTTTTCCCTCATTTTCTTTTCAAGGTTGAGTGTATATTTGGGTGGTGACAACTCACTCCCATCACTCAACACAACCTTTCCTTTTTCCACTCGAGAGTTGTCACCAGTCACTCCCTTACTCCTCTCTATCTTTTATATCTCAAATTTGAGCGAATTGGGATGAGGCCCAAGAACACCCATAGCCGGAGTAGGTGGACTCTTTATATCAACCTGGAATCTAGTACTTGGAGACTCATCACTTGACGTCTCCTTCTTCTTCGTTGGTGAACCACTTGGCTTTGAAACTTTTGGTTTTGGGTTCACCTTGTTGATGCTTGTCAACTATTTTCTTGCACTAGTCCCACCATTTCTTGTGTTTGTAGGACTTCTTGATTGCTCAATTTCACCCATGGAATGAAGTTCTCGCTCTTTGCTCCTTTACATAGCCAAAGAAGGTGTACTAGTAGGCTATTGGCCTCTTGACCGATAAGGCACAAAGTCATAAACTATTTGCCCTATGTCCACAAGATACGCATCCTTCATAGCACTATATTGCACCCTCTTGTCATGCAACCATGCCTCATCTAGCCATATATCAACATGTTGCATTGGATACACATCACACCACACATAGCATTTATAATTCCTATGAGATAGAAGTACCCGAGCTTCCTTGGAAACCCACACTCCATCATACTGAGAAGGATCCTCTAGCTCACGGTATGATATCCTTAGTCTATCAACCAAAGAGGTGCTAATACAATTGGCATCGGTCTCTTCAATTTTGAGCAAGTACCCCCCCACCCCAAATACTATTTACCTCAACAACGAACCTATGCCTACCTAAGTTTCGTAGAGATGCATCCAAGGAAGAACTTGAATGCCCACGAGTATCAATACCAACAACTTGGGTCTCCCTTATTCCTCCTCTCCTAGAAAGATTGCTAGGGTCACTTCCACTTCCCGTCACTCTTCCAAGATTAGAAGTGTTGTTGAAAGTCGAGGAAGGAACCTTGCCACGGAACCCATAAGTACCCATCGCCTTAGTTCCCTTGGCAATAGCACTACTCCTACTACAACTATCCAAGCCCACCACGGCATTGATAGAACAATATAAGCCCTTTGTAGCAAAAGAAACACCATCTCTCAAACCACCCTCCACATGGAAATTAGAAGCATTAGGTCGCTTACCATACCTAGAAGGTTCAAGCTTCTTCTTTCCCAGTAAACAACCACCACCTCCTCCCATACTAATGGAAGGACCTCTACTACTCCCTTGTACACCATTAGCAACACCAAGAGAAGATGCAAATGAATAGTGCGTATAATCAACTTCATCATCAATTACCTCTATGTCACTATCAATATGTTCATATTCATCACAAGTAGAGTAAGTAGGATCAATGTACCTTGAAGCGTCACCATCTTCGTATTCTTAACTAGAAGCGTAGGGATCATCACATTCATCATCATAAGCTTCATAGTCTTCATCAACCTCACGATCATCATAGTGAGCTGCTTCATCCTCATAGAAGCCATGGTTTCCCGAGTCATCATAATAATGCCCATAATCATCATAGGAACCATAGTCTCCATCATCACTATACGAGCCATGGCAACTCGCATCATCCCCATATGAGCCATAATCTCCACAATCATCATCCGACATAGTTGCACCAACAAAAGAAAGAACTTCACAAAATTCACTTCCTTACGTGTATCACTCAATATATGAACACTCAAGGGCAAGGCCTTCAATCTCTTAGAAATCACGGTGATCACAACTAGTATGTCCAAGTATTAGTTCAAAATGGAGTTAATAGGACTCGATGTACGAACAACTATTTAAAGTGCGCACTAGAGGCCAAAGAAAAATCTATGACTCTTCTTTGATTACGAAGTAAGGTCAGCTGGTTAAGGAAAGCTCAGGTATGAAATCCTATTGCGCTAAAGAGTTAGTAGGGGTATTTATTAAGAAAAATTGTGTCTTGTGTACAATACAATGTAAGGAGGGGTATTTATAGTAGTGATACCCAGTCCTAAATAAGGTAAAATAAAAATACTAATAAGGCCATGAGCCTAAAACTCAAGGAGGTAGTATACTAAACCCTAACTAGGAGACTGTAAACCCTAAGCGGTGAGATGTGAGCCATGCGCCCTGTGACCAAACCGCCTAAGCGGTCGTTGGCTCTAGGAGCGGGTGTATATCCTCGGTGCCCGATGACTTGTAGGATAAGTCTAGTCTCGCTAGCTAGACTCATATCCCCATAATAATAGGTGGCGTATTTTTGCCCACACAGTCAGTCCCTTCCTCCCACTTGATAAGTGATGATGCAAGCAGTCAGGAAGTGAAAGAAGTGTGATAGCAGACGTAAAGGTCTGACGGTACTGATGCTTGCCTCCTTGCCTCTTCGTGTGCATCGTATTAAATGCGAATTCCTTAGTATAGCGACGTGTACCCTAATGATTGGAGGGGTTTTCCCGTATCTTCCCGATACTGCTGCTGCTCTGTTCACATCCGTAATTATGGGGATACATATCACTTAAACTGCAGTAATCATAATTACGATCCCACGTGATTGAGATTATTCCACTTCTTCTTTACGTATTCAGCCTAAACGTGTATATATACATCGTAAGTGAGAAAGTTGATTCACAACGTTCCAAAGATCTTCTAGAACTCCTCTTCAAAAGATAATCTCTTTTCTAATCCCGCTAATATCATCATGGCCCAAGGTCGAAGCTTTCTCCCAGAAAACTTCAGAGCGCATGATTACCTCACCAATTCTTTCAATATTCAGAACGATGGCAGCATGCTTGGCAAAACCCCTAAACAAGAGGGTGAAAACAGCAATCTTTCCGTTGAATTATACCCTTCTGCAGTCAGAGAGAGTGATAATATGCGCATCAAGCATGAATGCAAATGGCTTGGTTTTGTTGTCGTTCTTGCTCCTGTTGCTGAAGAAAAATTTCTTCCCAACGGGTTGGCTTTTCAATGGTTCACATGTACCCTTTCACTCTTCATCTCAACAAGCGCGTCCACTCGATTATAGAGGACATATGTCATTGTTACAATGTTTGTTTGGGCCAGATTAGCCCTTCCGTGTAGCGACTAGTGGTCGTACTTGATCAGTTGGATAACTATGCCCATGTTGCATTTTCCTTTGATCATCTTCTGGCCTTCTGTTCCCCTCGTCTTCATAAAGCTAGGATGCTGATGTACATAAAGCGGGGGAAGAAAGGTATAGTTCCCAATAGTGAAGATTTCAAAGACCGTAGTTGGGTGCACAGGTATGTGGCTATGCAAACGGCCGACTTAGTATCCTCTATTCCTTTTCCAGAGGTCTTCACCAGAATGTGTAAGTCCACGAAAACTTATCTCCTTGCTTTCAGCTGTGGTTGCTTCAAACTGATATCTTTCTTCTGTATAGTGAACATCGTATCCACCATTTCTTTGAGTCATAATGAGCTAATCATGTGGGTCACCACCATCTTTTTGAGGAATCCTCATGAATCCCTGACTTTCTCGGCCCTAGCGAATGCGAATGGCTGGCCGGCGAAAGACAACAGTAAGTAATTATTGAGCCGTTCTTTCTACCCAAAATTTCTCCCATATTTTGATTCACCACTGCTTCCAAGGTTCTCTCATCGGGATATGCCCCTGCTGGTGGAGATTTAGATTGTTGCCCTGTATATTGCTCCCTTACCCGATGTGCAAGCATCTGGTGGAAGAATTTTGGAGAGGGCGAGCAGATCCTGTTCCTCGAAAAAGAAGAGGTCCTCTAGTCCGGCCAACGTGTCCATTGCTCGTGAAACCCTTGTGATTTTTTATGGTGAGGGAGAAGTCCCCCGAGTGCCCGTGTCTGATGTTGTTGAAATGGCCCCGTCTACTTCTGTTGAAGCTGTTCACGAAAGGGTAGACATCTGATCGAAGAGACTCCCATAGTCGAGGAAGGAGCTAGTGTAGAGGATGATGTCTTGATTCCTACCATACCTTCTGATCCGCAATTCCCATGTTTGGGCTTTGTTTTTTTGAAATAACACTCTTTCTTTGTTGAATTCAAATGCTGACATCATCTGTTTATGTTTAGAACCTGTTGCCGCTGCTCCTACTCCTGAGGTCTCCGACTCATTTCAGTGGCGCCCTGGCAAAGAAGTGGCTATAGAGGTCGTGTATGAACCCATAGGTAGAGCTCGGGAGGTTGCAATCCCTATTGTTGTGGAGGTTAACCTGATGAAGACTCCTCAAGTTGTAACAGACGATAGCACATAACTGATCGGCCTTGTAGAACAAGAAAAACTCTCTGGCTATAGTAGTTACATGCTGCTTGAGGTCGCCACCGGATGCTCTCTTCGGGTAAGTCTCCTGCCACCACCGTGTCAAGTTCACCATCATTTATCCTTTACCAAATTCTTTTTCCTACCATTACCCATAGATTAATGGTGTATCATGAGATACTTCGTCAGGAAGGCTTAGAAGGCAATCTGGTCGAGGAGGCTGATGCTTTACGTGGACAAGTAGCCAGCTTACAGCCCTTTATGGAGAAGGCTGAGGAGTTGAAGGTGAGCTACAGATTTCGTTATGCCTATCGCGCAGCGTTTCTGAAGAGCAGTAACTTGGAGAAGGCGCTGGCTGGTGGATTCCACTAGCACAAGCAAGATGTGGAGGCCCTCAAGTCATCCCTCACAGATGTCAAGGTCTCAGAGGAGCTTCACCTCAGAAACGTGAATCGTTTGGAGGGGATCGTGAGAGATCTGCGGTAGCAACTATCTGGCATGGAGTAAAGAATAAATGTCGCTGAGAAGTATGCCATTTGATTAGGGTCTCTCCACTTTCCTTCAAGAAGAGAATGACAAGCTGAAATGTAAAGTGGCATCACTTGAAGGAATTCGTGACAACCTTTGCGAGGAGTGTCACTTGAAGATCAATAGAGAGAAGCTCTAAATGCTCATTGCATAGCAGAAGTTGATTGTGCCAACATTGCAGCTGCTCTTGCCACTCTTCTCTGGGTTTGTGACGACCCTCATTTTGACGTAGCCGCAGAGATTACCTTGTATACTGGCCTTGTTTCCACGGCAGATGCTCAACTTGGTCCTGACCTTGAGGAAGGATTTAAAGAGATGAGTGGAGAGAGAGAGGAGACGCCGACTAGGGAACCTGCAGCTGCTGAAGTAGGACATTCACAGAGTATTGCCGATGAAGGACGTCCCCCAAGAGAGGAATGAAAATCCCCCCCCCCCCCCCCCTCTCAAGATGTCTACTACATCCAAGAATGTCTCTAACCCTACTTCTCCTAAACTCAACATTTCCAAACTGAACCAAAAAGCATAGCAACTTGCAGCGAGTCGCTCTGTGGCAATGGCGAAAAAGTTTGCAAAGTTGAGGCAAAGAAAGGTTTCGAAAGAAGCTACTAGCAAGGGGGAAAGTGTTTCTATTGCTGCTACAGAAGAAAAGGTTGAAAGGATACAAGAACTTGTTCAAGAAACTGAAAAGGTAAACCCTAGTTCTTCTATAGCTACAGTTATTGTTAAAGTAGTGAAAACCCTGAGCCTGTAGTAGATTTAGGAAAGGAAGTGGTAGTTGAAGGTACTGAGGTAGATAAAAATCAGGTAGAAATAATTAAAAAGAAAATTTTGAACATGCAGAGGGTGTTGTGGGTGAGAAACTGGTAGAGGAACTTGTCAAGGAACCTGTTCATGTTATAGTTTCTTTGAAAGAGGGTACTATTGTAAAAGAGGGAGGTATGGAGAAGTCTGCTGAACCTGTTAAGGAACCTAAGAAAGGACTTGGTTCTTTCTCTGGTTCTGTGGCTGGTGATGATGCAGATCTGAGAGAAAAAGATGAGTATGAGGAGGAAAATCAAAAAGGTGTTGGTTTTATTGAGCCCCTAAATATTATGTATCCTGAGGGTACGGAGGCAAATCCAACTCCTCAAGCTATTGAGGGTTCCTCTAGTGAAACAGAGGTTGTGGTGGCAGAGGACCAAAGGAGGAAGTTGGAGAAAAGGTCTATGGTAGAGGTTCAGTCAAAAGTAGCAAAGAAGCGAAGGTTGGGCAAAGGAGGTAAACGTGTGGGGAGTTCCAAAGTTAGGAGTTCTGGTGATTTTGACGAGGATATGGGAGAGAGTAGTAGAAAGACTGAAAGTCATGCTAGAAGACCTGCCACTCGAGGTTCTATTAGGGAACAGCTGGAGAAGGCTGAAGAACCTGAGGTGCATGGAAAAGGTTCTAAGGTTAAGCTAGTAAGTGGTGAGGACAAGGAAGAAAAGAAAAGAAGAGTGGAGTACTTTAGGAGGTTATCCCTGGTAAAAGGTAAAATTCTTAGTTGTTTGAATTTGTGCCTAAGAACCCACTACAGATGTTAGAAAGGTGTGCAGTGAGGCCAACTTTCTTTACCTGACCTATATGGACCTGCTGGATAGAGAGGTTCGTATAAATCTGCCTGACTTAATCATTAAGCACATAAGTAGGGTGGCTGATATGGGGCTAGAAAAACATGCATAAGTCTATGGGTTTCTGTTAGGCAAGGTGTTGCGTTCTTTGAGGTGCCCGTTGCAAAATGGACTGAGCCGGACCACAATGACATGTTCGGGAAGAACATCTTAAAGTCATGTAATTATGTGTTGGATGGTGAATCTGCTGATGAAACAGTGCATGTGGAAGAGGATGCTGAGGAGGTGCGTGCTGCTAGATTAGACAGAAGAATAAAGGGATTCAGGAGGCAACTTGAGAGGGAGAATGATGCGCTGGCATGGTTGAATGCAGAGAATATCAGGCTGGACGCTAAGCTGGAGCATGAATATGAAGGCAACTCGTGTCGTCTTGCCAAGTTGCTTGCTCACTTTAACATCCCTGATATTTCTCAATTCTGAACCAGTTCCTTCCTTACATTCCCTAGCTGGTCTTATGTTGGCATGTGTTTAAGACAATTATTACTTGTTGGTTTTGTAATATTTGAATGATGTTTTGGATGTTTCAAGCCGGTTTGGCACATATTTTGTTAAAATATCCTTTACTGCTATTTGCTGGTGTTTACTGTCTGAAACAGGTTCATGACTCGAAAGGTTTGCTAGTTGCCTATGGCACTAGAGTCAACTTTACTTAATTTAAGTTGAGCAGGTTCATACACTATGAACTTTTCGATGATGCCAAAAGGAGAAGTTAAGATGTTGTTTTGATTAGTTTATATTTGTGACCTAGTTTTTGACTAACTGTTTTACCTTGGTTCATTGTTTAGTGTAGCGCTTATATATATAGGTTCTTATGCTAATACCGTCAGTGAGACAACATTGTTTGTCATCATCAAAAAAGGAGAATATGTTGAAGTATGATTTTGATGAATGACAAAGGACCTGGTGCAGAGTGAACAATGAAAATGTTCACAGTAGAAGTTAACGACGAAGCTGTTCGAGGTGTTGTTCGAGTTCAAGACGAAGAAGGAAATAGGAGTAACTGAAGTCGGTGCCTTAATCCTGGTTGAAGAAGGAAGAACTTAGAAACGGCGCTGATGAAGAAGAAGTTTCCTTGGAAAAGAAGTATTGAAGACTTCGGCAAAACAACTTAGGTTTCTTATAAGAAAAAGTTGTGAAACCTTATTAGAAAAGGATTCAAAATTATAAAAGGAGTTCCAAGCCAAGTCGTAGAAGGATTTTAATAACTCTATAAATACAAGTTGTTTTGGCCAGAATATTTTACGTACTCCAGAATTCTCAACAGAGCAAATCGAGAGCAATAGTTCATGAGAGCTATTGTGTGCAAGAGCAGAAGCAAAGCAACATAACATGACGGAGTTGGAGTTTCATAGGTTTAGTCTGTTGTGTCTAGTTTCTGTTATAGGCTATCGAGTTGTAATAATATTAGCTTGTTTAGAAGCAGAGAGAAAAGATTACTTTTGGTGAGCTATAGTAAAGCTTGGAATGTTCTAGGTACTAAGAGTGTTAGTTCCTTGATTGCATTGTGTTGTAATCTAAAACTTACTCGGTTTTTCTTTACTAGAAAGTTTAAATCCCAAGAGTATTGAATCGTGGTTTTTGATCCCTTGAGCAAGGATTTTTCCACGTAAAAATCTCTGTGTTCTTTATATTCCGCATTTTGTTTAAGTTTCAGAAATAGGTGAAACTTGCAAGGAATCTGGTTCTTTGTGAGTTGGACGATCAAATTAAGAGCAAGTCTTAGAGTTCGAAAATCGGGTAAGAACACTATTCACCCTTATTCCCAGTGTGTTAAGGTTGCACCATGTGCAACAAACAGAAAGATGTATTTGCGTCGTATTAGTAACATTGCAATTGATGAAAGAAAATCATTCCTCAAACTATTATGTAAACTCTATTTTCTAGGATTATCAATCCTTAGTGATATAGAGTTCAGCATATGTTGATAACATTTCTCCCTCTGATTTAGTCCAGATATACTAATTTCTCACATAAGTATTGTTAGAGTATCATGCTTAACTTCCAACCCTTGGTCGGAACATGCTACTCCCTCTGTACCATTTTGTTTGTCATACTTTCCTTATTTGTCCGTCCCAAAAAGATTGTCGTATTTCTAAATTTGGCAATAATTCAACTCTAAAGTTACTTTTTGACTCATTTATAACCACACAAATATTCATGGCTTATTTTAGACCACAAGTTTCAAAAATCTTTCTTACTTTATTAAACTTTGTGCCAAGTCAAAGTACGACAAACAAATTGGGACGGAGGGAGTACTTGATTTACGTAGTATAAGTAGGATAATTGTTGAGTGGAGCTTATCCACTAATCCCAACGTTTGACTTATGATAGTTCAAGTCACCGACAAGTAGTTAAAGCTTAGACGAAAGAGGATCCAACTTCTCTCTATTACACTCTCTCCATCATTTATTTATTTTAAATTTTAATGGCTTATATTAGAATTCCCTTAACTAACATTTTAATCATAGTTAATGATTAATTTATGAATGGATATTCCCTAATTTTGGTAACAAACTACCAACGCATAGAATTTGTGCAACTGTTATTATTGTTACTCTCATTTTAATTTGTTATTTTCATTGTTGATTGTTTAGAAAATTCCATTTAAATATAAATTTACTTCAGTAAAATAGAACTACGTATCTGATTTTAATTAATTGTAATCATTTTTTTTGTCTCCTGCGTGACTGATTTTGATTACTCTACTTTTAATTTAAAAGAAATTTTAATCACATTTTGGTTGAATTGGGGAGACAATTTCATTGGTTTAATCTAAGCAAATTGTAATGGTCTCTTAATTTATATTTAAAACCATCCACTATTTATTTTGCTCATATCCCTAAACCACAGAAAACTTTCACATATCAAACACATAAAATTAGTAAATGTCCCTCAACTGAATACGTTCTAGTTTAAAATTACAGAGATAGGTTATAAAAAAAAAAAAATCGAGTGAGATATATCATTTCAGTGGTTAAAGAACCAAAAAAAAAACTAATTTCTCTCTTAGGATGTAATCTCATTTATCGAGATAAATTTTGTGCGTTAAATAGGTAATTGAAAATAATGTATTAATGGCTCCCTAAATTTATGGAAGCTGAGATATCACGGGGAGTGTTTTTGTGAATAATCCCATAATTATGATTAAGATGTTAGTTAAGTTAATTTAATTTAAGCTTTTAAAATATAAAATAAAATAAGTGGCAATCATCCAAATATGCACTTGAGAAAATAAAGAGAAAGTATATCCAAATATGCACTTGAGAAAATAAAGAAAAAGTATAATAGAGGAAATCTTCTTCCGATGAGAGGTAAGAAATTAATCTATTGCCGCTGAGACTGAATAAGCAAATACTAGTAATTACATATGTACAATTATATGTACTTTATAATAAAGGTATGCTAACACAAGTATAGTTAGTCATATGAGGCTTAAAGTTATTAGACATGTGGCAATTGTGCACCCATATTTTCCACGTCACTCCTTCCTCCTTCACTATTCCTATATTTTCTCCATTTCCCGTGATATTCTTCTCCTCCTGAATAAAGTTTCATTTTCTTTATAGAAGTTCAAGATCTTGGTGATTTGGAGAATCTTAATTAATATAATTAAATATGTTTTATTCAATTCTTACACAAACTCCTATTTCTATTTGTTTTTTATTTTGAATCTTCTTTTATTTATTTTTCTTGTGAGAAATTTATTCTAGGTCTAAGCATCTAAAAAATTAATTTTGGAATATATCACCCGATGTTGCATCTGCTTCTTTAGTTTAGTAGGACTATGCTAACTTGAAAAGTATCCCAAATACTTTTTTATCTGGAAGTTTTTTTTTTATTTAAAAAAAAAAAGAAAGTTGCTATGCTTTCCTTTTTGTTAGCAGGAATAGTATAATTAGTAATGATGGCATGTGTAATTTACGTTCTCTTACTTATTTAATTTCGATATTTAAATTAAGTTTCAGTTTAATGATTACATATGCATCAAATATTTTCAACTCTAAGAATTTATATGTTTACAAATAAAAGTTTAGTTCCAGGATTGTAAAAAAATTAAAATTAACAAAAGTTAGGATGAGAAAATCACGTAAAGGGCGGAAATGCAGGAGGAATGTGAGGGAGGGAGGAATGATGTGGATTTGGTGGATCCATAATTGCCACACGGTTAATAATTAAGCGCCTCAAAATTTCTCGCTTATATGTACTTCATAACAAAGGCATGCTATCTGTGGGATACTGTAGTATTCAAATATTTTCAAATTTGAATTAAACACATGTGTCTTGCTTTTTTATATTTGTATCCCCCATAGCTATACAAAATTATCGTAATGAGCACATGCTAACAATAAACAAAACACTTATTAGGCATTTGCTTCATTATAGTAACAGCTAATTACTTCAAAAAATAAAAAATAAGTACTAACATTCACCCATCATATGAGATAAAAAGAACCCAAGAAATAAACATTTACTAAGATTGAGCATCAAATCACAGTAAAAATCAAGCATATAACATGTTACTATGTTTTACCACCGTAGATGGTATTCTGTAAATAATATTGGAGCCGCTTTGTAAACCTTTTTATCTTGTGTGTACATTGTCGTAGACTCACGGAGCTAACCATTTATACAACAAAAAACAATAGCAAATGATGAAAAAGAAAGAAGGAATAGTTGATCCTTGACTAAGATAACTGGAATCATGAGTATATAGATCAAAATATGTAGGTTAATTTGTTATGCAAATGTCTCTTTTAGAACTCTGATAACAAAAATTGATCCTCAGAGCAAAGTAACTAGTGCGAGCACGGTTGCAAAGAAGAGAGCAGTAGCATTAATGGCAGCTGTTGCACTGCTTGAGCCTTGTGAAGGAGGTGAGACTGAAGGACCGTTGGGCGTATTGGAGGTGGAATTGGATGAAGAACCTCCATCCTTGGCATTAGCAGCTACAGGAGGTAGTGGAGGAGTGAGAAAGTCCTTCGTCTCCAAGTGCGCAGGTGGGGGAGGCTTGTACTCTGCTATTTCTTTTGGATCAAGCACAACTGTTATGATGTCCCCCGGATTTAAGTCTTGTATTGTATACGCATCTTTATTACCAGTGCACAAGTTCCCTGTGGCAACCAAGATATAACACAATTTTCGTAAAAGGTGCTTAACTTATTTTGGTATTGACACAATTAACTTGGGAGAAATCGAGTGTTGATTACTTACTGCTATATGCACTCGCAGTGCTTGGGTACTCGGTTATGATTCCATCCGCACCATAATTTATAAGGTTATGGATCAGCAAATAAGGATCAGAGCCATAATCCATGAAAATATCTTGGAATTCATTTTGAAGAATTCCAGCGTAGACACTGACATTGGCTCCATGCATACGGTCAATAAGGTTGGTAAGGTTGAAACTGAAGCCCTCTCCCTGATAATTTGTATATATGGAATGCTTATGTAGAAATACTGCATCTGCGTACTTCTTCACATCCAATGCTGTCTCATTGGTTACAAATTCGACCTGTTTCTTAATGTGAAGTACTCTTTGGTAAGTGGGGATATCCTTGAATTTGTCCAGAACTGAACTTACGTCCGACATGATCAGAACCTTCTTAGTTGACTGCTTATCAAGTGTCGCATTGCTCAACGCAGTCGTGACAGCACCAACAATGTCAAGACCCTTGTTGGCTGCAAGGTAGGCAGCATTCTAAAAGGCAGCAAGTTCGTTCAGTTATTAATAAGTCTTAATTTCAGGTAAAACTTAAAGCCAGTTGAAACTTGAAACTGCATTTTTTACTCTGAAATTCTGTAATATATATCTATATGTCGTTTAACATGACTAAACTAACTGTAGTAGAATAGAAACTTACTTCTATGTTGATCAGAACTCCAGGAACTGCCTTTGCCTTGGCGAATTCCAAGAAATCTGCGAGGGTTACAAACTTTCCCACATTTTTGTGTGCTGGATCCCTTGCCAAATTTCCATTAAAATCACTGAACATTTGAGCTGTACAGGGACCATAATAAAGACAAAAAACAGAAACCCGTCTCAGAAAATGAAATCAAGAATTAGTGATGTTTGAAATTTAATTAATTGTCTTCAAAGATCGAGCTCACGTTTTAATGACTGAACCTCCTCCCATGTAAGGTCGAAAGAAAAAATTCCCATGGAGGCTTGAATTGCTTCGACCTTAGCGGCTCTAGTCATGAAAGGTCCGGATGCTGTGGTGGTTGGAATGAGGTCAACTGAAGCCAAGCAGAATGCAACTCCATCTTTTGTCATTTGAACAGAACAATCGATTATGTCAGAACCGTCATCTACGGCTTTCTGATAGGCAAGATCTGTCGATCCTGGATAATCTCCATTGGCTCCATTGTGAGAAATGATCGGAGCTGCAAATTTAAAATGCACAAAAGAATTGACATATATGTATGTTTGAAGTATTATACCAACACTAAGTAGTTCTTTCTAGTAGGAACTGAACAGAGATACATATTCTTACTAGGGACTTTCCTGGTAGCGTTACGACTCCCTGCCAAGCAAGCTGCCAGAAGGAGAAACCGTGAGCTGTAAATATTTGTATGTAATAAATCCTAATCATTCTTACTAGGCCAGTAGAGCCCTGTTCTTTCTTTTCTAAGTATGCTTTATTTTCCGATGGCAGGGGAGAATTGTATAGGTGTGGGGGTATCACAAAGTGAATTTATCATTCAACGCCAAGCCCAGTAAAGCAACAAATTTCATCTTGAGGGTTAATAATGTGTGTAACGAGATCTTATCGTTTTCTTGGTCTTGTCAAAATTTAACCGCTCCTAGGCCACATGCACCAGTTCGATATGAGGGAGATCTAAGAATATTCTTACCAATGGCCATTGATGCAGTTGCAGTAAAGTCTGTGACCACTCCGTCAACAGCAAACTGAGAGTTGTCAACGAATTGCAGATACTCTCTTTGTGGATCGTAGCTGTAATTGTATGGCAAATAGTTGTCATTTGCGAATCCATATGCAAAAACTTCAATACCTTCTTTATGAGCGTCAGCCACTAGATTGGTACTCGGCTCTAAATAGCGAGCTTTGTCGACTGGCCATATGTATTCTCTAGGCACAACGATTCCCGCAGCGAATGTCTTAATCATAGAAAGCTTTGTTAGGAGTGAAGCATAGGGTTCATTTGTTGTGGGTTCAACTGCATCTTTATCAGTGGGAAATTTGAACATGAGTTTTGTTCGGAGACCGTGCACAATTGGTCCCACGCTCTTCAAGAACCCAATCTCTGGAGACGATATGTAAGAGACATCCTTCCTTATCTCCAAGAGTTGTTTAATATGATCCACCAAACTCAGTTTGTGCTGGTTGTAGAATGTGGCATACTGCAATACACTTTTCAAAATTAGGGAAAACTACACAATTTCAAAGTATATCTGACAATAGGAATTTGCATTCATGAATATTTCTAGTATGGAAACAATGAAGAAAGAAGCAAACTGATAGAAACCTCTGCATTGATCCACACTGGAACTTTATTAGCATCTAAAAACATGTCTGTCGGGGTTGGTGGAAAAAAATCAAATATATCTGATCTGCTGTATATTGATTGCGTCACTGGTGAACAAGACAACAACGAAAACGAAGTCAGAAAAAGCCAAAGATACTGGAGTCTAATGCAAGTCTCAATCACTTCCTACTTGATACCAGAGTTGTTAAGTGAGGAAGCTTTGTATTAAATAAACTTGTTTTTAATTTGTTGGCAATATTGAAATGGTATGGCCATTTTAAGGAACAAATATTCCACCGTATGAGTAAACATCTATCTACATAAGTTGTTCGCTTACCATGCAATTTATTAAATATCTCATCACCCGTGAAGTCCAATGCAAACCATCCATTAAGTTCTTTTCCATTTACAATGTAAGTCTTTCTACGATTAGGAAAAGCATCTGCTGCATTTGTTGTATTCTGGAGGTTTAACTGTCCGATACAAAAGCCTTGTCCGTCGCGACTCATATGGAGATCACATAGCAAGACAGAACCACGCTTGCCAAAAATAGCTGCTTGAGTATATGCTACCTCAGTTTGCGCAGGAAAAATTCCAGAATATCCGCCATTTGCAACTACAACTGGCTCATCCCCTGATGTACGAGGAAACAATCCAATTTAATTTATATAGCTGATACAGATGTCGTTTTAGGCATACTAGCTAGTTTAATTACCATGTAAAGTCAACCATGTTCTCTTAGGTGCAAGAGGAGCAGGAGGCTTTCCACCATTCGGAACAGCGGCGAAAGAGCAATGGATCAGCAACGAAACCAATAATATATGCCTGATCATATTCTTCCAATCCTGTATTTATCACCACACAATGTTAACCACTTTAGCATGAATAACCATCATCTTTAATTTTACTATGGAGTATATGTTAAATTTATGACCATCTCCAAATTACAGAAAAAAAGATAATCCTTCCACTTCACTTCAATAATGCAACCTTACCGATGGCATTTCCCAAATCCTTCCTAAGTTCTCTCCCGATATGGAAAAAATTAATTAATAGTAACAATAATAACCCACAAAATAAGATTAAATTTATGTAAAAGGTGGTTGTGGTGGTATGGGGGATGTATGTCATTTACATGAGATTAAACTAATCCTGTAACGCCAATAGGAACATTGTAGAGCTTTATATTTCTCTATTCTTTATCTACATAATTAATTAATTGGGTTATTAAAATAATTTAACTAAAAATTAAATGACTACAGATCAAATACGTTACACCATCATATACGTAAAATGTGAAAAGACGTACGGATTATGACATATATATCATCAAGAATTAAGAAGAAGGGAAGAAATCCAATAAGACTTACTTGAATATTGAGGTCAGGGAAGGAAGAAAGAATCATTCCCTATTGAGTTTCAGAACATTAAAATAAAGATAAAAAATAGGAAAAAAATAAAAAAGGAAAGAAAATATGAGCTAAGAAACTCTCAAGGGAATGGAGAAAGGCAAAAGGGGAGGGAGAGTTTTAAAGAAAAATGAAGAAAATATTAAGGGGCTTTAATTAACTTTCTCCCTCGCATCTCTCGGATTAATATCTGGTTCCTGTTATTTTGTTTTCCTCTTCAATAGATTTCACCATCTTTTTGTTTCTTTTCGAATGAATTGATTTACCTTATTTGTTTCCCACCTAAAATATTTATCTCATTTTGTGCGAGTATAGATGCTCGTGAATTATATATGTATGGAGCTGATGAATCCTAGCATAACGGTTTCGAAGAATTAATTGATTCGTTAATTAAAGACCTTTTACCTTTTATTTTGGCAAAATCGCTAAGTACCCCCTTGAACTTGTCTGGTTTTCATAGTTGAACACTTAAACTTTGCGGGGGTCCTATGACCCCCTCGAACTATTACGGTGTATAATAAATACACACTGCTCAGCCCACGTGGCCACTGTTGGTAGTCCAAAAGCTGTGCGTGACCCTCACTTCCCATTTAACAATTAACAAAAAGTCAAAAAATAAAAAAGAAAATCGAAAAGGGTGAATTAAATTTTACAAAGGGTAAAATAAAATTACAGAACACAAATTTTCAGTTCTTTCCTTTCTTTCACAGTAAAAAGACGCGACCCTACAATTTCTCTTCAATGAACCGTCAATTTTCTCTTCGCTAAGTTGATCGAAGGCAACAAAGGCGATTACAGGTAACCCTAACTAATTAATTTCGTGATTTATTTTGTATACACTAGGGTTTTACTGTTTAATGTAGTTTACATGCAGAGAATTTGGGTTTTAGTGCTAAATTAGGACTTATGTTAAATATTCCTTTTTGCATGTGATTCCAGGTTTCAAATGGCATTTACTTATGTTACTTTGCGTTTCTTTCATTCTGGGACTATTCAATTTGGTCCCCCCCCGACATATGTTGGTGGAATTATCACAGATTGTCTAGATAGGGATATTGATACCCTGTCTTATTTTGAACTGAAAGATTACATAAAGGAATTTGGGTACACTAGTGACTCTGTAGTTTATGTTAAGTCCCCCTTCACTGGTGCTTTAATTGAAATTAAAAGTGATGTGGAGATTATGGTAATTGTAGATGAGTTGGAAAATGGGGACACAGTAGAAATATTTGTGCAACACCCAATAAGTGTGCCTGTCCCCAACTTATTATTAGAATATAGGGACTCACATGCTGATGTTGAGGAAAATGAGACAGGAGTGAATGGTGGGACCTGTGAGGGGGTGACTGGTGGGGATTTAAATACTGAGGGGGTGACTGGTGGGGATTTAAATACTGAGGGGGTGACTGGTGGGGATTTAAATACTGAGGGGGTGACTGGTGACATAGTATCATCTGATAGTGATTTAGAGGTCTTACCCTCTGATGTTAGCACTGAAGACAGCTCTGATTCTGCTCATGAAGAGCTGTTTGAGGAAGGTGAAGGGGACTATGGGTCAGATGTACATGAGGAATATAGGCAGTTTAGAGAAGAGAGGAGGCTAGTCCAAATAAGTAAAAAGAGGGATTCAGAAGCTGTTCCTGATGAAGAAGTACCTCTTGAAGAGGTAGGTCCTGATCCTGGGTATGATGAGAATGGAAATAGGATTAGGAGAAAGAAGAAAAAAAAGAGTAAAAGGAGAGAAAAAACAGTAGATGATAATGAAGTACCAGCTGAAGATGTAGGACCTGATCCAGGTTATGATGAGTTTGGTAACAGGGTGTATAAGAGGAGTAAAAGAAGAGCAAGAGCTGTTGATCCTAATGAAGTACCTCTTGAAGAGGTAGGTCCAGACATTGGCTTTGATGAAACTGCTGAAGGGGGTGACTTAACTGGTAAGCTTGGAGGTGATGAGCCTTACTATGCAAGTTCTGAAGCAGGCAGCTTTGAGACTGATGATGAAGATCCTGATGAACCTACAAGGTCTCATAGAAGAAAGAAGAGTAATAGAGTTTACTTTGACCCAAGTGCTAAAGTTATTATGTGGCAGCTAGGGATGGTGTTTGAGAGTGTAGTTCAATTTAGGGAAGCAGTGACTGAATACTCAATTCAAAGGGGTATTCAAGTTGTAAAGTTTGTTAATGAACCTGGTAGAGTTAGGGTGAACTGTAACACAAAGGGCTGCCCTTGGCTCTTGTATGCTAGCATTGATACCCCAACCCAAGACTTTGTGATAAAAACCTACAACCCTAGGCACAAGTGTGTGAAAACTACTAAAAACTACCTCTGCAACTCCAAATATTTGGCAAAACATTACAAGGACAGAATCATTGGGCTACAAAGTATGAAGATTCATGAATTTCAGAAGCTGATAAGGAAGGAATTGGGATTCCATGTTGGGAAAACCACCTGTAGAAGGGCTAGGGCCAGAATGTTAAAGGAAGTGATGGGTGATCACATTGAAGAGTTTAGGAGAATTTATGACTACAAGGATGAGATACTAAGAACAAATCCTGGCAGCACTTGTGTGATTAAGGTAGGAGATCCTCTAGACAATGGGCAACTAGTGTTTCAAGGTTTTTATGTGTGCTTTGATGCCATGAAGAAGGCATTCTTAGAGGGGTGTAGAAAGTGCATAGGTCTGGATGGGTGTTTTTTGAAGGGAGTCTGCAAAGGGCAAATACTAGTGGCAGTTTGTAAAGATGGCAATAATCAAATGTGATATGGTGGACAATAATATGGCTGAAAGCTTTAATGCCTGGATCTTGAGTGCTAGACAGAATACAATAATAACCATGCTAGAGGAAATTAGAGTCAAAGTGATGAAGAGGATTGGGCAACTAAGGGAATTCTCAACCAAATGGCCAACTGCAATAACTCCTATGGCATACAACTGTTTAGAGAAAAACATTGATAGGTCAATGAAGTGCTACATTGATTTTAATGGAGATGCAGGGTATGAAATTGTAGAGGAGACCAAGATAGGTAAATTTGTGCACAATGTAGACATGAGGAATCTGACATGTAGTTGTAGATCTTGGGAGCTCAAAGGCATACCTTGTGCTCATGCTTGCTGTGCAATGCATCATAGAAAGGTGAACCCAATGGACTATGTATCTCATTGGTACAGTAGGGAAACCTATCTTAGGACCTATTCTCACTTTATTCAACCAATGAGAAACATGAAGATGTGGCCGGAGTCTAACAATCCAGTTGTTGCACCACCAGAAGTTAAGAGAATGCCAGGGAGACCTAAAAAGCTGAGAAGGAAGGAGGCCACTGAAACTAAGAAATCTGGAAAATTGTCCAGGTGTGGGGTAGTCATGACATGCAGTAGCTGCAAGGAAAAGGGACACAATAAAAGAGGTTGTCCTAAGGCACCAACAGGACCATCTACATCAAGAGCTGCAAGGCCACCATCTACTTCAAGAAAAGTTCCAAGACCAACTTCAAGTGCTGTAGCTTCTGGTTCAACACCTTCTACAAGTGCAGCTCCTACTTCTAGTACTGCAGCAACTACAGGGCCACCATCTGCTTCAAGACAAGTTCCAAGAGCAAATTCAAGTGCTCCATCTTCAGGACCTAGTTCAAGTGCAGCAACTAGAGGGCTTGGAAGAGCAAGGACAAGGCCAGCTACTGGACATTACAAAAGGCCAAGAGTTGTTGGGGTTGGTGTTTTTCAAGCTGATAATGGTTTTACTGCTATAAATGTAAGTGCTCCATACATTCTTTTGTGATTTCTCACTCTATGACTTCCTATTAATATGTTATGTTTACTATGCAGCCTGGACTAAGTGGAAGTAGGGTGCTCAACCATGGCTCAAAAACTGTGATAAGATCTGCTGAAGTCACAGGAAATATTGGTTTCCAGCCTTCAAAAGGACTGAAATGGCAAGGAAAACAAGCAATATCCTCCAGCAAACTACAACAGATGACAGGGGAAAGAAGAGTCCAAGCCAGGATGAATACTACTCAAGCTACTGCTGGAAATAATCCAAGCCAAGGAAGCACAACTTCAATACCACAACAGCCATGGAAATTGTAGACTCCTTATAGTTGTTGTCTAGTTTAGGCCTCTAGTTTATGCATTACTAGAACAAGTATAAATCCTTTTTGGTTTGTTGTCTATTCTAGTTTCTGGCTGTTGTTTTGGTTTGTTGCCACAGTTAAATTTTATTTTGTCAACACCTTTTGAACCTTTCATTTCATCTATGAAATATGGCAACAATTATGGTATCATTGTTGCGTCTTTAAATCTGAAATTGACATATAGTTGAATGGAAAAGGCAACTACACACAAGAAACAACACCAACTACCATTAATTCATAAAAGACAAAGACATTACACAATACATACATAATGCCATTTGCAATATTAATGTCCATCCAACATACTCTTAATAGGCTCATTCCTTTTCTTGTCCAAGCATATGCCAATACAAACTACAAGAACAATGACAACCCAAGCTATGACAATGGTAGAACATATATTCCTTTTCTTCACATGCGGCTTCACCTTCTCAATAGGTTCATTCTTTTTCTTCACATACGACTTCATTTCAATAGGCTCTTCAATGTCCATGTATACGTTTTCCTCATCATGTAGGAAAACAATGCCTTCTTCCAACTCTTTCAATTTATCCACTAATCTTGGAAGCACGAACTTGGACCGCTTATCAATTTCACCATCCCGCCATCTAAAGAACTTGCACGACATATCCTAACAAAATGTAAATCAAACCAATAAATCAAGAAACAAGATTTTAAGTATCTAATCACCAAAAATTAAGGTCTATTACGTTACACTTACACCATAGTAAGGACATGACCAATAACGTCTTCCAGGATTATTCTTGGACCAAGATGTTTGTAATGGGAGTAAGCGTCCATGGTTACACCTTACCTTCAAATGTGCCATGTGGTCATCTTCATCCTCACAAATACTCTTTAGCAAAGCTTTGGACATTTCGATAACTAACAGAAAATAAGGTAGAGGGCAGGTTTAGTTTGGTCAAGAAAACTAACAATGGTGAAGGTGTTAATTTAAGGAAGAAGGGGATTTTTAGTTTGGGGAAGAAGGGTTTATTAATTTTTGAACAAAATTGGGATTTTCGTGTGGAGTATGTAAAGATTAACGGTAAAATATACCTTATCACGCGCTTTTTTTACGTGGACTACCAACAGTGGCCACGTGGGCTGAGCAGT
This sequence comes from Petunia axillaris subsp. axillaris, assembly GCA_029990575.1. Lineage (NCBI taxonomy): Eukaryota > Viridiplantae > Streptophyta > Magnoliopsida > Solanales > Solanaceae > Petunia > Petunia axillaris. The sequence continues at coordinate 12,213,075 of JARKNS010000007.1, forward strand.
GTGTATTTATTATACACCGTAATAGTTCGAGGGGGTCATAGGACCCCCGCAAAGTTTAAGTGTTCAACTATGAAAACCAGACAAGTTCAAGGGGGTACTTAGCGATTTTGCCTTTTATTTTTATCTTTCTGGTCAAGTTTTTGCTTTATATAGTTTCTTCTTTTCTATCTTACGTTTTTCCTTCTTTTATTTTTATATCTTTTTTTATAATCGAGATGAACAATTCCTCTCGAGAAAGAAACTAAATCACATGTCAATGATAAATTTTACAACTCCCTCCATTCCAACATAGATGACACTATTTTCTTATTAGTCTGTTCCAAAAAGAATGACACAATTCTAAATTTGAAAATATTTTCGAGTTGAAACTACTACTTTACCCTTAATGAAATGTTTTATAGCCATATATTTATGCAGGGCTTATTTCAGAGCACCAGTTTCAAAAGTCTTACCATATTTCTTAAACTCTGCTTCAAGTCAAACTATGACAACCATTTCGAAATGGAGGGAGTATAATTTCTTGTTTAAAGTTCTGCTTTGCCTTGCCTTAAGGTTTGGGCTAAGGAAATTTTAGACTTGCAAGAAAGGTTTCTATTTCAAGTTTCCGTTAGGAATACTACATATAACATGTTACAATTTCTTAAAAAGTTATCTGTTGCTCCCAAACGCACACGCAAGTATACGTGGTCGCCAAGTAATAAAGTGATAAGATGAGTATCGTTTCCTCGAGGACTATGCAGACTGAGTTCTAGCAAACTATTTATTTAAACTATTCAGGGATCTTGTTCCAATAGTGATGAGTTTATTAACTAAAGAACATTAATTAAATGGTAAAAGTGAATTCAAGCAATGGAGCAAAACTTGGTTGTTATCAGTAATAAGGAGACGGTCCAGGGTCAGAGTTACGAACAATCCAGTTGAGTTATCCAATTGATTCCACTTCTTAAATCCCGGGTTACTAACTAACAGATTAATTGTACCCGTGAAAACCTTTCAGTTCTTCACGGTCTATGCAGGCTACTCCAATCCCTATATGTCTATGGGTTGAATCACGTGCACGCATTAACGAATTCTGTAATGAGTTAAACTAGGCGAGCAAGTATATGTCTATCCTACTCACAAATTGGTTCCCCGATGCCCGGGTTCACAAACTAGTCCTATTCTTTCTTATTACGTAATTAAATTCCCTCTTTCGAGTTCAATCTAAAAACCATAGATAATGCGTAATAATCGGGCCCTGACAATTACACAAGTGAAATCAAGAAAGAATAAGCAACCCGTAATGGGATTCAATTAATGGAAATCAATCTTCAAACATCAACCTTCATGTAATACTCTAACCCTAGAACGATAGATTTAGCTACGCATACTCATAATAACAACACAAGGAATTGATGTAATAATGAAATAATGATGTAATAAATTAATGGTAGGAAGAAAAACCCTTGTCTTGATGTTATGAGCTCTCAAATTTGCTCCAAAGTCTGAACTCCCATGAAAAACTCAGTAAAAGAGTATTTATAGAGTTTACAAACACCTAGTAATAAGTTAGACCCAATCCTAGACGAAATAGGAAGTCAAAATTCGCTCCAGGGGCGCCATAGCGGGCACCCCGCGCCCCCGATCGCGTGAGGACAACCAGAGGACGCCAAACTTGGCATGCTTTGGACCTGCGACGCGCAAGGAAACGTGCCACAGGCTGGCCGCTTTGCCTGGCGCGGCGCGCCACCTGTGGCGCCAGTGCATTTTTCTGTTCCGCTTGCTCTTTTGCTCGCTCGTGTCGTGCCTTCGTGTGCTCGATCCAATCCTCAATCAAAATCCAATCTTTTCTTGCTCAATCAAGCTCTTAAAAGCTCCAATTACATTGCATAATAACCTACACACACACGACATAAAATTAGTGTAAAACTACATTCATAAACTATAAAACGAGCGAATAAGGTACTAAAACGTGAGGAAATATTAAGGAAATATAGGCATAAAATGCCAAACATCACCACCCCACACTTGAACCTTTGCTCGTCCTCGAGCAATCATAAATAACTTCCAACCTAGATAGAACAGGTCTGCCTATGACTATGGTTGATACCGATCATTGAACCAATGCACACATGACTACCATGGATCCACAACATGCCAACAATTTACCACAACAAAAAATATGAGAACAACCACCCCTAAAATAGCTCAAATGCACAAACTCAACTTACCGCAACCATGCTCCCACAAAATCACACCTATCTACACAACCAAGAAGCCATCAACTTCACCTATTTCATGCAAACCACGTGCCCTCACCAAAATGAAGCAAGAGAGTGCCCCCCAAAAATCACACACAAAACCAATATCATGACTAGAACGGGGGCAATACAAATGAATTCACTCACTCTCATGAAAATCTCACATGTCACACACAATGTACCATAGGCTTGCCCGTAGTGTAGGACTCCACTAATGTAAGCTCACTCCAATCGGGATTAACTAGGACTTTAAAAAGGTTGTAATGTAGGCTAAGGTGCGGGTAGGATACATATGGTAATAGTGACTACCTCCCTAAGCACTTTAATACATCACAATTAATTAAGCACAAATCTCATCAAGCCACCCAAACCAACAACTTCTACACATACACCTTCTCACAAGTAGCATTTTTCATATAAGTACACACTAGCAAGGAATGGATATCCTTTTCTCTTTTTTATTTCTTTTTCCACAATTTTTTTCTCTTCAACTTTGCTATTTTTTCTTTTCTTTTTTCAAATTCATCCAACCTTGCCAATGCTTTCCACTACTTCACAATTTTAACAATTATTTCCCTTCATTAGTTCCACTCAAAAACCTCCCAACATCCCAACCACAACTCCAATCATCTACACAATATCAATAAAGTGCTTAAGGAGTAAGGGCCAAAAGAGTCAATTAAGAACAAATGGGTAGGCTCGGGGTGTGGGTGCCAACAAAAAGGATCAAAGAAATCACAACAACAATTTTTCCAAGGTATATATGTAAGGGTAGGCAAATCAAAGAAGGCCTGTATCATCTCCCGACTAGAGCAAACCTAGGATTTCGCTTTGCACACACACGGGACAAGTTCTAGACATTAACATGCAACATGGAGTAAACAAGAATATGCCTCACAACACACATTGCACATGGTTCACACAAAGAGGTTCCATTAACAACTCTCAACTAAGCTTCTAGAGTGCAACTTGTGGAAATTTAAGCACTAATGCACAAAGGTTAACAATCAAGTCAAGCAAGCGGACTCAAGCATCTCAAGGGGGTCGTTCCAATTTTTCCTAGGCATGCATCAAAATTAAAACTCAAGGACACCACAAATAGCACATGCAATTAATTCAAGTCCACCGGTATCAAACAAATCAAAGGCACCTAGCATTCCACCTATTCCTTTCGTCTAGGGCCACCTATACTAACTATCCTAATCCTAAAAATAAAAAAAACTACCCGGTTCAAAGGCCTACCCGTGGAAAAGAACCGAGGCCATAAGAAAAACCACGGGGCGGATGACATGTACCACTAATAAAACTAAAAGGAAAATCTTTTTGGAATTTTTCATTGGTTTTCTAATTTTTTTTTTTCATTTTTCATAGATTAAAGCAAGAAATAAATCAAAATAAAGTCAAGTGACAAAAGAAAAATCCTATGGTACATGCATCCTCCTCAAAAATAGATAAAGGGTAGTTCCCCACCCCACACTTAAACTCAGCACTGTCCTCAGTGCTAAAAATAAGAGAGTGCAAGGTAAAGAAAACTTCCCTGAAGATTCTAGTCCTTGGTGCTAGCATCCTCCAAGCTTCCATATCGTATGAGGTACTCAGACTTCCCCCATCAGATCATCAACATTAGGCAAGGGTGAGGACACCCCACACTTAGCCTCGACATTACATGAACCTGCAATCCAAGGAAAAACAACAACTACATGACACTATAAATGAAATAATACAAGCTTCATGAGGTACTCAGACTTCCCCCATCACACGCTCTATGTGTCAATCACTCGATTCAATGGCACAAGCAACCCCACACTTGAACAAAACTAGCCTTGGGCAAAATATGCCACGTTTTGAATTTTGAAAATCAAGCTAGTGTGGGTGCATCATGATCAATTTTTATGTGTGTGCAACACCTAATGTTCATAGTAAGCCTAAGGAATGCATTGCTACTCAAGAATTCACAATGTCAATGATATTTCATCTTTGAGGCTTTTTCACAAATACCTAGTGTGCACAACTTTGAACTAGCATTTTCAATGGATGTTCCAACCCTCCCAAATGGTTAGGAGATCTCTTTTTACAAGTCACAAGTCATCAATCTAGCACAGTTAATAATTTAAGCACAACAAGCATGATTTGTAGGATTAGACTTGTGACTAGCTAAGAAGCATTCATACTAAGAGCAAGTGCAACTTACATGTTAATGAAGAGAGAAAAGTGAAGAATTGACTTACTTGAATGATTTAGAATGGATTTGCACGCGATTTGGAATGCTTCCAAGTGATAGAGATGAATTTGAGAGTGATTAGAGAGTGTTGTTAGTGAAAATAGTGAAGACAAAGGTGTTAAAATCGGGGGTATAGGGCATGGGGAAGACCGGGTCGCGGGTCAAAACCCGTTTGACCCGGAAAACTTACAAACTTTTGCCCTCCGCTATAGGGCCCGCGGCGCAGGCCAAAAGCGGCACGGAATTTGAACATTCTGGTCAAGCTAGCGCGGTGGGAGGCGCGGGGCGCTCCCAACCGCGCCAAGCTTTTTGCTTCAGCTCTAATTCTCGCGCGTTGGGAGGCGCGGTGCACTCCCGAACGCGCCCGAGCACGTTTTTTCGCACCCATTTTCAATTCTAAGTACAAACCCAAGCGTGGGACATGTCTCGAGACGTCCCATACCCCTCAATGCATTCATTACACCTTGTTTAGCTCACCCGATTCCTGCAAAAACGACACACAAAAACAACGAACTATGTGACACTATAAAATAAAAAAAAACAAAAAATACTAAACTATTACAAGTACAAACTCGGGTTGCCTCCCGAGAAGCGCCTTAGTTAACGTCGTGGCACGACGACACTTTTAGCTCACTTCCAGCATTTACGTCTTCTCTTCTTACGCCGAACCTTTGCCTTTTTCCTTTCTTTGAGAGACCCCAACTTCAACTTCACATGTGGTTCACTTCCATGTTCTTGACTGACACATTCAATCATAGAGCACTCTTCAATTTTAGCTATGTGCTCCTTCTCATTATACACCTTGAAAGTAACCTTTTCACCATGCGCTCTAACAGTCATCTCACCCAGCTCCATGTCAATAATTGCCTTCGAGGTGAGCAAGAATGGTCTCCCCAAAATAATCGGAGCTTCTAGGTCCTCTTCATAATCTAGGACTACAAAATCAGCAGAGAATGTAAATTTTCCAACTTTTATCAACACATCCTCCAACTTACCCTCAGGGTGAGTGAGTGATCCATCCGCCATCTTGAGAGTAACTGAAGAGGGCTTGATTTCTCCTAGCCCTAACCTTTTGCAAACAGACAGAGGCATCACATTTATGCTCGCACCCAGATCACACAAGGCACCAGTGATACTATGTCCTCCAATGGTACAAGGAATAGTAAACTTCCCAGGATCTTGAAGTTTTGGAGGTAGCTTGCTCAAGATTGTGCTACACTCCTCAACTAACTCAACTGAATCTATCTCTTGAAGCTTTTTCCTCTTGACTAAAATTTCTTTTAAGAACTTCACAAAGGATGGCATCAATTCAAACACATCAGTCAAAGGAATATTAACTTGAAGTTCTTTCAACATACTCACAAATTTTTGATACTGGGCCAGATCCTTCGATGGTATAAGTCTCTGTGGGAATGGTGGAGGTGGCAGAGGTGCCTCCTTTCTCTCTTCTTTCTTCTTTACCTTCTCCACTTTTTCAACCTTTTCTATTTCGGCTCTCTCCTCGGACTGGGTCATCAGCTCTCCACCTTCAATTAAAGTCACTGCAAGACATTGTTCAGGCTCTTTTTTAACAGTGCTTCTTTCTCCCACCAACTGTCCCAACTGGTGCTCCAAGTTCTTTTGAGCATTGGCAAGATCATGTATGGCTTGTGCATGGGCTGCAGTGTCAGCTATCATTCTTTGCTGGCCTGCCATTATTTGCTTTAGCATATCTTCAACTGAACTGCTAACCTGCTGTGGTGGGGCTGGAAGTGGGTGGTAATTATTCGGGGCTCTCGTATTGCTTTGATAATACCCATTACCAAACTGGTTTTGACCCTGCAGCCTGTTTTGATTGCCCACGTAATAAACTGACTCTGGATTAGAAGAGCAAACCTCTGTGGCATGGTCTTGACCACAAACCTCACAAAAGCTCTGGAGTTGTTGCACTGGAGCCACTGGTTGCTGAGCCTTTTGCAGAGCTAACTTGCTAATTTGATTGGAAATAGCATCCATCCTCGCCCTTAGCTCTGAAACTGCATCTAACTGAAGTACCCCTGCAGGTTTCTGCGTAATAGCTCTACCATCTCCCTGCCAATCAGGATTGCTCTGCGAAAACTTGTCAAGTAAATCATAAATCTGATCAAAATTTAAGGCCAGTACTTGACCTCCAGCAGCAGCATCAACCACGATCTTAGTGTGTTGGTTCAGCCCCTCAACAAAAGTGTGTGCAACAACCTCATTGGATTGGTTGTGGTGTGGACAATCTCTCAATAGAGCTTTGAATCGCTCCCAGGCTGAATACAAGGATTCTCCTTCTAACTGTCTGAAGGACATAATTTCGCTCCTCAGCCGGGCTGTCTTGGCAGACGGATAAAATTTAGCCAAGAACTTCTTAGCCAAATCCTCCCAAGTAGTGATAGACCCAGACTTTTCAGCCTTTAACCACTTCTTTGCTGCCCCAATCAGTGAAAACGGGAACAACGTCAAGCGAACATAATCAGTAGGAACACCCGCTGGTGTATAAGTATCACTGATCTCCAAGAAGTTCTGAATGTGTTGCTGCGGATCCTCATGAAGTAATCCACCATATTGTCCAGTCACATGCAGCAACTGAATCATGCCGGACTTAATCTCAAATCCCCCGGTGATAGCGGGCTTAACTATGCTCGATGCTACTCCCTCCAGGCTGGGGAGAGCAACATCTCGCACAGCTAAAGCTTGGTCTTCTGCCATTCCTGTAGGTAAAGATTGAGCAGGACCTAATACCTGAAACAGCACAAAACTCAAAATAAAAATTAAACCTGAATAGTAAGTAATAAACTGTTCAAAAAGAAATCAGTCAATAATTAGTCCCCGGCAACGGCGCCAAAAACTTGTTGCTCCCAAACGCACACGCAAGTATACGTGGTCGCCAAGTAATAAAGTGATAAGATGAGTATCGTTTCCTCGAGGACTATGCAGACTGAGTTCTAGCAAACTATTTATTTAAACTATTCAGGGATCTTGTTCCAATAGTGATGAGTTTATTAACTAAAGAACATTAATTAATGGTAAAAGTGAATTCAAGCAATGGAGCAAAACTTGGTTGTTATCAGTAATAAGGAGACGGTCCAGGGTCAGAGTTACGAACAATCCAGTTGAGTTATCCAATTGATTCCACTTCTTAAATCCCGGGTTACTAACTAACAGATTAATTGTACCCGTGAAAACCTTTCAGTTCTTCACGGTCTATGCAGGCTACTCCAATCCCTATATGTCTATGGGTTGAATCACGTGCACGCATTAACGAATTCTGTAATGAGTTAAACTAGGCGAGCAAGTATATGTCTATCCTACTCACAAATTGGTTCCCCGATGCCCGGGTTCACAAACTAGTCCTATTCTTTCTTATTACGTAATTAAATTCCCTCTTTCGAGTTCAATCTAAAAACCATAGATAATGCGTAATAATCGGGCCCTGACAATTACACAAGTGAAATCAAGAAAGAATAAGCAACCCGTAATGGGATTCAATTAATGGAAATCAATCTTCAAACATCAACCTTCATGTAATACTCTAACCCTAGAACGATAGATTTAGCTACGCATACTCATAATAACAACACAAGGAATTGATGTAATAATGAAATAATGATGTAATAAATTAATGGTAGGAAGAAAAACCCTTGTCTTGATGTTATGAGCTCTCAAATTTGCTCCAAAGTCTGAACTCCCATGAAAAACTCAGTAAAAGAGTATTTATAGAGTTTACAAACACCTAGTAATAAGTTAGACCCAATCCTAGACGAAATAGGAAGTCAAAATTCGCTCCAGGGGCGCCATAGCGGGCGCCCCGCGCCCCCGATCGCGTGAGGACAACCAGAGGACGCCAAACTTGGCATGCTTTGGACCTGCGACGCGCAAGGAAACGCGCCACAGGCTGGCCGCTTTGCCTGGCGCGGCGCGCCGCCTGTGGCGCCAGTGCATTTTTCTGTTCCGCTTGCTCTTTTGCTCGCTCGTGTCGTGCCTTCGTGTGCTCGATCCAATCCTCAATCAAAATCCAATCTTTTCTTGCTCAATCAAGCTCTTAAAAGCTCCAATTACATTGCATAATAACCTACACACACACGACATAAAATTAGTGTAAAACTACATTCATAAACTATAAAACGAGCGAATAAGGTACTAAAACGTGAGGAAATATTAAGGAAATATAGGCATAAAATGCCAAACATCATTATCAAAATGGCTCATTTTATTGGTATCCCCAGAGAATGGAGTTCTTTTTGTTTTGCACCCTTTATGTATCCATTGTTTCGCGATCTGCATCTTATTTTTTTCTTTTCCTTTTTTTTTTCCCTTACAATTTGCACTTTAATCTATTTTTGTCCTTGATGTCTATTGTTTATTTTCTTATGAAGGGCAAACTTGTAAAAATACAAGTAAAAAAGAAAAGAAAGTAAGGTCAGTAAATGGTAAAAGAGCTCAAATATTAACAAGGGCATGCATCTCGCCGCAAAACTAGTCGCAAATGCCATATTTTATGGGAGAGAACAAAAAATCTCATATTTGCAAACACGATCTAAAAAGATAAAAAATACTAGGTAGTGAAGCCTATATATATGGAGACACAATTTCTTGCAGCTTCCTTATATCGTCTTCGTAAACTCGTGTGATGTCTATAAGTTTTAGGAAAATCTACACAGTACACTTTTAGTTGATTTCACAGTTAATTATCCCAACATAAATTGGATACTGAGGTTACACTAATTAAATATGTCTCATATGGTTTAGGGATATTTGGAACAAAAATGAAGGACGAAAACATATATAGAGTTGTGCCTACATAAACTTCTGGCCAAGCAAGACTAAAGCAAGGGTAAAGAAAAACTTCTATGGTTGAGCACCCAAAAAAAACAGCACGGATATAAAAAGCTCAATTACATTTAATTTTAAACATCATTCACACAATTGAAGGCTAGAAGCACTTTCCACAGCATTCAGCACAGAGTACTTTTTCTTCCACCTGTCTCTTTTTGCTGACGAGTTTTGAACCTCACAAATACATCTTCAAGCTCTTTTTTTTTTTTCAAGTTTAGATTGATGTAAATAAAAGAAGAAATGAATAATTTTTCTTTTTTTATTTTATTAATTTATGATAATTATATTTTACGATAGATTTTATTATTATCACTATCTTTTGTTTAGATTTTATAATTTAACATATTTTGCTTTTATTTTTATCTCTTAGTTAAAGATAAAGTTTACTAGATTTAATATTTTACCACCACAAGTCTCCTATACTTACTATTAATAGGCCTCACTCATTGTTAGACGTTGTTAGGATAGCTAGTGTTTATCAAAAATAACCGCAAGTCTGTTGTAGATAAGTCTTTAGATTTGTTTAGTTCTATTAGGAGTCTATCTTTACTCTTGTTAATTCTCTGCATTTAACAAGGTGTGTATAATAGAGTATTACCATCAAGAAATACAAAGCTTAACAAGGTGTCTCAGGGCTTTCGCTTCCTTAATCCATGTCCAATACATCAATCATTAATTTTATTATTCTCTCCCAACCCATGAACACGAATACCAACTCGTCATCCAGCATCTTCACACATTCAAATTTGAATCAAGCTTGACAGAAACAATTACATATTGTGGCAGTCTCAAATCCTACCGGCTCTAAGAGGCCATGATCACAAAGGATATGCGGACGGATCGCATAAGTGCCCAGCAAAATTCGTCCCAAACAGTTCAGCCAAAGAGAACTCTCTAGAAGCTGTTATTAACCCCGCTTATGTTATTTGGAGAAAACAAGACCAACTACTATTAAGCTAGCTTCTCTCGACTCTACCGAGAGCATTTTGGCACAGGTTGTTGGTTGTACTACTGCAAGGGGTGTTTTGAAAACATTAGAGATAATGTTTGCATCCCAGTCTAAGGCATGCTTGATGCAACTCAGACTCCAACTTCAAACAACAAAAAAGGGTTATCTACCATAACTGATTATCTTTAAAAAATGAAATCAATAGCTGATAATCTTGTTGCAGCAGCCCAACCAATTGTGGATGAAGATATGGTTCTCTATATTCTTGGTGGCTTAGGTCCAGATTATGATCTTTTAGTGGTTTCAGTCACTTATAGAGCAGAAGCCATTTAAATTGCTGATCTTCATGGGTTATTGTTGAGCCATGAAACCAGGCTTGAAAACTTGAATGTTATTGAGCAAGGCCTTCGTCAAGCCAACTTAACAGTGAGAAACTTCAACCCTACCACAAAAATGATGGTGGATATCAAAAGAACCCTACACATAATCACAATAATGGTGGAAGATATTGTAGGGGTCGTGGTCGTGGTGGTCGATTTGGCAATAGCTATCGACAATCTCACAACACTACAAGCTCTAATAGCTATGGACAGTTTCACAATAATTCAGACTTCTCTAAGTGTCAAGTTTGTAACAAATATGGACACACTGCTCTTACCTGCCTTCATAGTTTCTGATCAAGATGGATCTAAAACTCAAATGGCAGCATTTTTGGATCAACCAAATATTGTCTCTGACGACAAACCATCTGGCAAATGATCCTACTAATGTGAATCTCAAAGGAGATTATAATGGAATGGATTAGATTATGGTTGTAATGGGACGTGTTTGAAAATTTCTCATGTATTAACTCTAAGTTATTTTCTTCCTTGCGAGCACTACACTTAAAGAATAAAATATCTGTGCCTGAAATTACTAAAAGTTTATTAAGTGTCGCTTAATATGCTGCGGATAATAATGTGTATTTTGAGTTTCACCCTCGTTTTTGTATTGTGAAGGATCAGACAACGGAGAAGGCACTATTGGAAGGGAGACTTAAAAATGGCCTCTACAATCTTTTTCAATCCACTAGCAGATCCAATTTGAATTACTTTAATAAACCTTAATCTTTTCTTGTGAGTAAACCATCCGTTGATGTATGGCATAGTCGTTTAAGTCATCTTTCAATAAAAGTTGTTCAAAGAGTTGTTAGGGCCCTTAATCTAGCAGTTTCTATTAATAAAATTTATAATATTTGCTTGTCAATACGTGAAAAGTCATAAGCTACCATTTCTTGTTTCCTCTTCATTGTCTTCGCATCCTTTAGATCTTATTCATTCAGATGTATGGGGTTCAGCTCCTTATTTAACAAGTAATTATTTCGTTATTATGTTGTGTTCATTGATGATTGCACTAAATATACATTGTACTTTCCTATGTCTATCTAAAAGTGAGGTTTACACTATCTTTTTATGTTTTAAGTAGCAAACTGAAAATTATTTTGACGTAAAATAAAGGTAATGCAATCTGATTGGGGTGGTGAACATAAAAAATTCTCAAAGTTCTTTGAACAAGTCGGTATTCTTCATCAAGTGTCTTGCCCACATACTCATGAACAAAATGGTTCTGCCAAACGGAAGCATCGTCACATTGTTGAAACGGTTTAACCCTTCTAGCTCATGCCTCACTTCTGATGCAATATAAAATGGCCTAAACGACAACCATCAAAAGCCAAGCTCGAGAGCACAAGGGATACGAGTCAAGGCCTCCGGAAACATCTTGAAGATCATGCATTGGAGCGACGAAGACGGAAGAAACAGGGCAGGAAAACAGGCAGCCCAAAACAGGGCAAAACAGGGGAGCACACTGGGAGCTCACTGCCTGAGGAAGAACAAGTGTTCTTCGCGATCGCGTCCATACCTGCGCGATCGCGAAGAGGAATGGAATGCCCTGCGCGATGGCGCCCAACTGAACGCGAAGGCGAGCTGAGGATGCTGAAGACTTGCGCGATTGCGATTACTTGGAGTGTTGCCTGCACGATCGCGTGACGCCTTGCGCGATCGCGATGCATTGGAGTTGAGCAGCGGACCAGAACCAGCTTCAGGGGCCATTTTTGTCCATTTAACAATGTAAATGTATATATAGCACATTAGCTCTTTCATTTCATTAGTTAGTCATTTTGAGAAGATAGAATTGAGAGAGAACATTGAAGAGGTCGAGCCCTTCTTGTTTGAGCCCGAGGCTCGCGTATGTCTCGACTTGGAACCTATGGAGATCGACACCTAGTTTGATTCCATTGTAAGGTTTGAGTTTCCCTTCTCCCTTTTGAATTCAATTAACGTTAGTAAATTGAATTCGATTCTTTCTTCTATTTCTTGCCTTCCTAGTCTTGAATTTCTCGATATCTTAGATATCTCGTATCTTGTTTTATCGCTTCCGCATATTTGTGTCGTGTTTAGCTTCCGCTAGTTTTGCGTTGCATCAGTTGGTATCAGAGCAAGGCTCGGGTTATGTTCTTACAAACCCCGTTCCTTGTCCATATGTTAGTATCGTTGTTGTTGTTGCGTTTGTTCTTGAAAATTTGACGAAAAACAAAAAAATTGAAAAACTAGAAAACTTGACAAAATTTGGTCTAGCGGGTTGGATACGAATCCCCGAGTGTTAAAAAGTAGTGGGGTTTGTTCCTTATTGTATTCACGTCGATTTGATACCTATATCTCGTGTTTTGGTGTTACGAATCAAAATTTCCAAAATCAAAATTCAAAAGTTTGAAAATTTCTTGAAAACGCTTCAATCTTGAATCGAAGCTTGTTGTTGTTGTTTGGGGTTGAAAAACTATTGGGGATTGATGATATTAGTTGTATACACTCTTAGGTATCGTTGGTTTTGTGTTTCGGGTTGAAATCGAGCAAAAAATTTGGCCAAAATTGCCAAAAACCTGTTTTTGAGCTACTGTGAAAGTTGCAGAAATTAACCCTTCGCGATCGCGAGTAAAATTATTTTTTGAAAATTTAACCCTTCGCGATCGCGCGCGTCTGGTCGCAATAGCGAAGAACAAAAAAAATTCAGACTTCCAGTTTTGGGACAGAACGTTCGCAACGGATTCCGAACAGTTTCCAAACATCATGACCTCAATTGGACCATTAAATATGATGAGTTTGTAGATCACAAACAAAATTTCATCCGATTCCAAATCCGTTTGGTGCCAATTTGAGTCGAATCTTTTGTGTCCCATTTTCTACCGTACCTCTTGGTTAGTGTTTTGAAGGTAATTGGCCTACTTGAAAGACACTAATCTTTTAGCGTATTAGGTATTCGTGCGTAGAAGAGATTAGAATTCAAAGAAGAGTCGTAGAACTCCTTTTGACCTCAAGTGCGCACTTTAAATAGCTGTCCGTACATAGAGTCTCATTAATTCCACTCCGAACTTTAACTTGGACATGCTAGTTGTGATTACCTTGGTTCCCAAGTTGATAAGGCCTCGCTCTTGAGTGTACATATATTGAGTGATACACGTGAGGGAGTGACTTTTGGGAGGTTTTGTTCTTTGGTGATTGCAACAATGTCGGATAATGATGATGGAGTAGATTGTGGCTCATGTGGCGATGATGCGAGTTGCTATGACTCGTATGGTGATTATGGAGACTATGGTTCCTACGAGGGTGATGATGGCCATTACTATGATGATGGAAACCATGGCTCCTATGTTGATGAAGTGGTTCACTATGATGATCATGAGATTGATGAAGACTATGAGGCTTGTGATGAAGAATGTGATGATTCATATGCTTCTAGTCAAGAAATCGAAGATGGTGACGCTTCAAGGTACATTGATCCTACTTACTCTACTTGTGATGAATTAGAGCATGATAGTGACATAGATAGAGTTGATGATAATGTTCAGTATATGAATTGTTCTTATGCATCTTCTCTTGGTGTTGCTAATGGAGTACAAGGGAGTAGTGGAGGACCTTCCATTAGTATGGGAGGTGGTGGTGGTTGTTCCATGGGAAAGAAGAAGCTTGCATCTTCTAGGTACGCTAAGCGGCCTAATGCTTCTAATTCCCATGTGGAGGTTAGTATGATAGATGGTGTTGCTTTTGCTACAAAGGGGATGTATGCCGTTAGGGGCGTGGATGATTGTAGTAGGAGTAGTACTATGGGCTATGGAACCAAGGCGAGAGGCACTTATGGGTTCCATGGCAAGGTTCCTTCCTCGACTTCCAACAACATTTCTAATGTTGGGAGAGTGACGGGAAGTGGAGATTGTTCTAGTGGTGTTGTCACTAGTGGAAGGATAAGGAAGACCCAAGTTGTTGGAGTTGACACATGTGGGCATTCAAGTTTTCACTTGGATGCCAATCTACAAAGCTTGGGTAGATGTAGGTTCGTTGTTGGGGTAAATGGTATTGGAGGATACTTGCTCAAGATTGGTGATACCGATACCAATTGTATTAGCACCTCTTTGGTTGATAGGCTTAGGATACCATGTCATAAGCTAGAGCATCCTTATGAGTATGATGGAGTGTGGGTTTCTAAGGAGGCTCGGGTACTCATATCTCATAGGAATTACAAATGCTATATGTGGTGTGATGTGTATCCCATGCGTCATGTGGATATGAGGATAGGTGAGCCGTGGCTGGAGGGGAAGAGGATGCAATATAGTGTGGTGAAGGATGCGTATCTTGTGGGCATAGGGCAAAGAGTTTATGACTTTGTGCCTTATCGGGCGAGGAGCCGAATGCCTACTAGTGCACCTTCTTTGGCAATGCAAAGGAGCAAGGAGCGAGATCTTCATTCCATTGGGGAAGTTGTGCAAACAAGAAGTCCTACAAACACAAGCAATGGTGGGACTAGTGCAAGAAAAGAGTTGGCAATTGTCAACAAGGTGAACCAACCACAAGTTGCAAAACCAAGTGGTTCACCAATGAAGAAGAAGGAGACCTCAAGTGATGAGTCTCCAAGTCCTAGATTCCGGGTTGACGTGAAAAGTCCACCTACTCCGGCTATGGGTATTCTTGGGCCTCGTCCCAATTCACCCGAATTTGAGAGACAAAAGATAGAGAGGAGTAAGGGAGTGACCGGTGACATTCCTCGAGTGGAAAAAGGAGAGGATGTGATGAGTGATGTGAGTGGGATGTCACCACCCGAATCTACACCCGACCTTAGAAAAAATTGAGGGAAAAGAAAGAGGGAAAAAGAAAAATTAAGAGTGAGGGCACCCCTTATTCTAACCTTAACCCTTTATCTTTTTCTTCTATGTGTTTGAGTTCTTGTGTAGGAATTCTTGGAGGCAAACCAATGGAGCCTCAACCATGTTCCAAGATGGAAAGACAAGGTGAAGGGGATGCCAAATGTGAGCTACAAGGTGGAGACCTTCATGACACTTCAAAGGTATGTGTTAGTTCTTCCTCCCTTGAGCATGATACTTCCTTGTCTTGTGACATTGTTTGTGAAAACTCTAGGCTAGTTGATGATTTGCATGAATATAATGTGTTTGCAACTAGTGTAGAGCCTTTGGGTCAACTTGTGTGTGAAAATGAACCACTAGTTGAGAGGGTTGAAAAGCCACATCATGATGTGAGCTCGATTTTCATTGAACCTCTCTTTAGTGAAAATGTTGAAGTTGTCCTTGTTTATGAACCTTTCCCGACCCGTGTTTGATAAAGGAGAAGATGAATTGCATGATTACCCTGTTCTTCCCTTTGATTGATTATTTTCTAGTGGTGGTTTCTTGTGTCGTAGTGAGGAAGGTTGTAACCTTGAGGAGTCTCTTGAGAATGAGATAGATCGACTTGTGTTCGATGGCTCCTCAAGTTTAGATGTGGGCTCTAGTTTGAGAACTTCACCTTTGCTTGCTAATGAACTTGAGAAGTGTGCCTATACTAATCCTTTGTATGAGGGCAACTTCAATGAAAATGGTGAATTGTACCAAACTAGAGTAGAGTATGAGTTTGCGCCTCCATGGATTGGAATGACTAACTCTATAGATAATCCTTTGTTTGAGACCTCCCTTGGGAGTTTGTCAAGTGACGAGGTTTGTCTTGGAGGAATAGTTGGAGGTGAGGAGGAGCCTCTCGGTGTGTGTAAGAATGCTCTTAAGAAGGGGAGTGGAGTAGTCGATGTTAGTTGTAAGTTGAACTATTTTGCTTACTCCATCTCATGTGTTGAGCACACCTTGAGTGTTGAGCATGCCAAAGCCAATGTGTCACATTGTGATAAACTTGATTTGAAGGCTTGGTGTGTTGATGGTAAGCTTAGGGGTCATAGGACATTTGATTGCTACAACTTGCATGACTTTGATCTCTTTGCTTGTTTTGAAATTGGGTGCTTGTTCTTGTCGAGCCAAGACCTTGTTGTCTCCTTTGGGGACATACACTTTTTATTAGGTATTGATGCTTGGCTCTATCACAAGAGTGTATTTTCCACACACCTTGCACTCTTTCTTGTTAAGCTAACCTACTTGTGAAGTAGGAAATTTTGGTTGTGCTTGCTTTGATTGTAGGTTTTGATGGTTCGATTTCGAGGACGAAATCCTTTCAAGAAGGAGAGGATGATGCAATATAAAATGGCCTAAACGACAACCATCAAAAGCCAAGCTCGAGAGCACAAGGGATATGAGTCAAGGCCTCCAGAAACATCTTGAAGATCATGCATTGGAGCGCCGACGACGGAGGAAACAGGGCAGGAAAACAGGCAGCCCAAAACAGGGCAAAACAGGGGAGCACACTGGGAGTTCACTGCCTGAGGAAGAACAAGTGTTCTTCACGATCGCGTCCATACCTGCGCGATCGCGAAGAGAAATGGAATGCCCTGCACGATGGCGCCCAACTGAACGCGAAGGCGAGCTGAGGATGCTGAAGACTTTCGCGATCGCAAGCCCTTGGCGCGATCGCGATTACTTGGAGTGTTGCCTGCGTGATCGCGTGACGCCTTACGCGATCGCGATGCATTGGAGTTGAGCAGCGGACCAGAACCAGCTTCAGGGGCCATTTTTATCCATTTAACAATGTAAATGTATATATAGCACATTAGCTCTTTCATTTCATTAGTTAGTCATTTTGAGAAGATAGAATTGAGAGAGAACATTGAAGAGGCCGAGCCTTTCTTGTTTGAGCCCGAGGCTCGTGTATGTCTCGACTTGGAACCTATGGAGATCGACACCTAGTTTGATTCCATTGTAAGGTTTGAGTTTCCCTTCTCCCTTTTGAATTCAATTAACGTTAGTAAATTGAATTCGATTCTTTCTTCTATTTCTTGCCTTCCTAGTCTTGAATTTCTCGATATCTTAGATATCTCGTATCTTGTTTTATCGCTTCCGCATATTTGTGTCGTGTTTAGCTTCCGCTAGTTTTGCGTTGCATCAACTTCCTCTTCAATTTTGGGATGATGCCTTTTCAACTACAGTTTATTTTATTAATCGTATGCCCACCTCAATACTCAAAAATATTTCACCCCTTGGAATATTATTTGGGAAATTTCTTGATTATAATTTTCTAAAGGATTTTGGTTATTCTTGATGTCCTTATTTAAGGCCATATAACACTCACAAGCTTGAATTTAGGTCCTCTCAATATATCTTTTTGGGATACAGTCAAATTCACAAAGAATATAAATGCTTTCATATTGCTAGTTGCCGTGTATACATTGCAAGACATGTTATCTTTGACGAGTCCCTCTTCCCATATGTTGCTCTCAAAAGTTCCCAAGCAGCACCTCCTTCATCATCCAATTTTTCTTCCACATTACAGGTCCTTCCCCTATGTACAAATACTCCCAGTAATAATTCTCCTTCACAAAATCTTCCTAATCTACTTTCCACTCCACCTTTATCTCAAAATGCAATGCCAACTGTGAACCTCACTGTAGATATACAACTTTTGCCTTATGAACATCCAATCTCATCCAGTTGCTTCATCAAAACCCTCAACAAAATGCTTAAAATGTTCCTTCTCTACCACGTACCATTCTCATCAATTGACAACCAGACAGAGAGCTAAACTTGATCAATCTCAAGCCAATTTGATAACTAAATACCCACTCCCAGAATCCCTACTTCCAGCTGAGCCAACTTGTTTCACACAAGCAAACAGGATCCAAAGTGGAGAGAAGCTATGCTAGAGGAAAACAATGCTCTCATCCAAATGGTACCTGGACCCTTATACCCGCCTCCAATGCAAAGAATATAGTGGGTAGCAAATGGATCTTCAAACTCAAGTTACATCCTGATAATTCCATTGAGTGATATAAAGCTCGTTTGATAGCTTAAGGTTTCAATCAAGAAACAGGAATTGATTATCATGACACATTCAGTCCGGTTGTGAAGCCAATTACTATAAGAGTTGTTCTGACTTTGGCTTTATCTAAAGGTTGGTCTCTTCATCAACTTGACGTAAAAAAAAATGCATTTTTATATGGTGAGTAACAAGAGGAAGTTTATATGACCCAACCTATGGGATTTGTTGATCCAACTATCCTTCTCATGTTTGTCGATTACATACGACTTTAAATGCTCTTAAACAAGCTCCTCGAGCTTAGTTTGCGAAGCTTAGCTCAACACTGTTTCAACAAGGATTTCTTGGCTCTAAGTCTGATTCGTCACTCTTTATTCATTGTTATGGCAACAATATTACTTATATTCTTGTGTATGTGGACGATCTTATCGTCACAGGTGTTCTGATGAATTTATTGACACTCTTATCAAGAAGTTGTCCATTGACTTTGCTCCTAAAGGACTTGGGCAGATACATTATTTTTAGGTGTGGAAGTTGCTCCGACTGCAAGAGATCTAGTGCTTTCTCAAACCAAATACATAAGAGATCTGTCGAAGCGTGCTCATATGGACGGTGCACGACCCATATCTACACCTATGGTAAATGGTTTTCAACTCTCAAAGCTTGGTAGTCCATTATTTGAAGATCATTTTCTTTATTGAAGTTTAGCAGGGGCACTTTAATATGTTTTCATCACTAGGCCAGATGTATCATTTTGTGTCAACAAGTTGTGCTAATTTATGCATTCACCAACTCAGGCTCATTTTCAAGCGTGAAGAGAGTCCTTCGATGTTTAAAAGGAACAATGTATATTGGTTTGCATCTTCGACATTCATTTTCATTAGTTGTGAATGGTTTTTCGAATGCTGATTGGGCTGGTTGTCCTGATGATTGAAGGTCAATACATGGATATTGTATTTTTCTAGGGCCTAACTTAGTCTCTTGGTGCTCCAAGAAGCAAAAAGTTGTTGCTCGGTCTAGCACTGAATCTGAATATAGAGGTTTAGCAATACTTAGTCATTCTTAATGTGTTCACCACATATTTTATTTTCTCTCCCAAAAAACTAAATAGCAAGTACCATGGTGTTTTTATGCACTTTACTACTGGAACGGGAAGCACAAAAAATAGAGCTCAATTGTTAAAATGACTGATCAGGCCACTAATAACACACTTACTATATCTTAAAAGTAATTTAATTTTAACTTCCAACTTAACTTAATGAGAAATTTTTATAACCATAAAAAATATTATGACATTGTATTGGGTAAAAATTTACCGAGCCTAGACTCCAAAGCTCGAGGCATAGTAGGGTCAAATCTTCTGAAGATCACCCCTCGAAGAAGTTGGCTATAACCCTGAGGCTAGACACCTCGGGTGAGAACAAGTCATGGCTATAAGCTACTGCTCGGGGCAACTAAAAGGAAACCACCAATGAAGAGTGCAATTTATCCCTCGGTGAAGAGTCAGTCTTCGATGGACAGGGTTCTACCTTTTATAACCGATGACCGTTGCCCGCGTATTTAATGGGTAGATCATGGGCTAGCTATGATCAAAACCTGGAGTAATGGCTATTAAACACATTTATTGCATTCCTTACTCTTGTAAACTATAAATAGTGATGTAAAGATCATGTAAAGGCATTCACAAATATATGAAATACACTTACTCTTTGTTTCTTAGCTTTTGTCTAATTTTCTTTATCAAATCTCTTGTCTTTTCACGACTTTGATACAAATAGTTGCTAGTTAACCCAAAACAAATTTGATTTGTTGTTCTAATCAGATTTAGGTCAACATAAATTGGAGCTATCTGTGGAGAACTAGCAATAATGTTTGTTCCAAAATTGTGTTCTTGTCTCACATACTATTCTTGCCACTTTCATCCGATGACGGATAATACTTATCATACAGGCACAACAACAGGGGCATAGTCTCCTAAGAGAATTGTGAGCGTTATAATTGGTGGATCAGAGGTGAATGGAGTTAATTTCGCTGCTATGAAAAAATTTGACAAACTGTCAGTCACCATGGAAAGGAGGACCAGAGCCAATGGGTTGGAGAACGAAATAATCTTGGACGAGTAAGATTGCGATGGGATGATGTCTCCCCACCATGATGCTCTAGAAATCATGTGTAAGGATTAATGATTGATGTTAAGCGAGTCTTGATCCATCCTGACAGCTCGGTAAATATCATCAATTATAGAGCTGTTAAGAAAATGTTGTTGGAGGACCTCGTCGTCCCGAAGGCAATCGTACTGATGGGATTCAACAACTCCACGGGAAAGATGTTAAGGGAAATAATCCTCACAACAACTGCCGAAGGAGTGCATAAGGAGACTATTTTTCAAGTAATGGCCGAGGATATGGCTTACAATGGAATCTTCAGGAGACCCTGGATTCATGAGATGGAAGCCGTCCCATCTAATTTGCACCAGGGTGTTAAATTCCCAACTCCATCGGGAGTTCGAGCCATCCGAGGTGACCAGCGAATAGCTCGGGAATGCTATTCAATTGCCGCGGAAAAAGGAACCGCCCCGGCTGGGCCATCCACATTGTAATTAATCGGCTCGGAGCTTGATGGGGAGGAAGGCACTATTCTTGAAATAAGATCTCAAGGACAAATAGAGAATGCTCTACTGTTCATACAAGAGCCTCAGAAGCAAAAGGCTGAGGACTCTACCATCGAGGAGTTAGAATCTTTTGCTCTATCATAAGAATTTCCAGAAAGGAAGATGTTTGTAGGCTCGGAGCGGGATACCGAGTCAAAGAAAGCTCTTATTGAATTGATGAAAGCTAATGATGACTGCTTCGCCTGGTCTCATGCATATATGGTAGGGATTGACCCAGAAATAATGACACATAAGTTGAATGTGGGTCCTAACAACCCCCGGGTGAAACAAAAGAAGAGGTCGCATGCTGGTGTGAAGAAGAAGAAGAAGGCAATTCAAGATGAGACGAAGAGGCTGCTCGATAATGGCTTCATCAGGAAAGTGAAATACCCCGATTGGATCGCCAATGTGGTGGTGATGCCAAAGAAAAATGGCAAGTGGAGGATGTGTGTTGATTACATCGATCTGAATAAGGCTTGCCCAAAGGATTCATATCCTTTACCTCAGATAGATAGGTTGATAGACTCCACGGCTGGATATAAACTGTTGACCTTTTTGGATGCGTATTCAGGGTACGGGGCATAATCAAATTCTTATGGAGCCAAGAGATGAAGAAAAAACTTCTTTCATCACAGATGAAGAATATTGTTACAAGGTGATGCCCTTCGGTCTCAAAAATGCAGGGGCGCCTACCAAGGTTGGTATGTCGAATGTTCAAAGATCACGTCGGCAAAACAATGGAGGACTACATAGATGACATGCTAGTGAAATCAATTCGGTTGGAGGATCACTTGAATCACTTGAGGGAAGCTTTTGTGATTCTAAGGCAATATTGCATGAAGCTAAACCCCGAAAAGTGTGTTTTGGGGTCGGCTTGAGCAAATTCTTAGGGTTTATTGTCTCTGAACAAGGCATTGAAGCGAACCCTGATAAGATCAAGGCTATACAAGGGATCCCCGAAGAACTGACGAGCCCAAAATAAGTTCAGCATTTGACCGGCTAGCATGCCGCTCTAAGTAGATTTATCTCAAGGTCATTCGAGTGATGCCATAGGTTTTTTTTTGTCTTAAAAATGAATACAACCTTCGAGTGGACTCCCGAATGTAGAGAAGCATTGAAAGATCTAAAGCATTACTTGGCAAACGCCCCACTACTCGCCAAGCCAAAGGACGAGGAGGTGTTGTTGGTGTATTTAGCTGTCTCTAAGGTAGTAGTCAGTGTAATATTGGTTCGGAAAGATGGGAAGTAGTAACCAATATATTACATTAGCAAGTCTCTTCTCGATGGAGAAACAAGGTACCCTTACTTAGAGAAACTAGCACTTGCATTACTTATGGCAGCTCGGAAACTGCGCCCTTATTTTCAATGTCATCCCATAGGTGTAGTCATAACCTTCCCCTTAAGGACAATACTTATGGGTGTCAAACGGGTATACGGATCCGGGTTCGGGTTGTAAAATTGTAACCCCGCAGGTTCCGGGTACGGGTTTAAATTACGGGTTCTTAATGGGTCCGGGTTTTGGGTAGGAAAAAAAAACCCGTGCGGGTTCGGGTCTTAGCGGGTACGGGTACGGGTTCGGGTCTTAACAAATCGGGTTTGAGTCCGAGTTTTAATTTTTTTAAAATATATTATTTTAAATACTTAAAAAAAGGATGAATGATAGGAAAGCTGAAAGACTTACTTTATTTAAGATACTTGAACTATTAAAGTCTTGAACATTAAACTTCTAAATTTGAAAAGTGCAACATCAAAACTGGATAATGAGAATTCAAATTACAAATTTAAATATGCCTATTTCTTTGTGTAATTTCTTCCATGTAATTTTCCTCATGCTCCGGTGTAGGTGCCATTGATAGTGCTTGATCACGTAATAGAATTTCTTCAAGGTTATCATCTTGTTCTAGTGAGTCTTCAATTCATTGGTTTCTTCGCTCCGATCTAATCCAGTCTCGTAAACAAACTAGAACATCCAAAGCATTATTACCCAAAGAGTGACGGGTATCACCTATCATTTGTCTTCCTTGGCTAAATACACTTTCTGATACAACTGTTGAAACAGGTACAACTAAAATATTTTATGTAGTGAATTAAGTAATTATATTTTCTAATAATATACGCCCAATAATTACTTTGTCCGACTCCAACTAGCTTATTTTCTGAGGTATATATCGAAGTTAATAGTTGAAGTTCTATACCATATTTGAGTAATATATATTCAAATTGTTGATTTGTTATGGAATATCAAGTTTCTTGTTTAATTAAATAGCTAAACTTGTTTCTCTTGAACATATTTCACTAGTAACAATATGGACACAAACGAATTAAACCATGAGTGGAAAACTTGTGTATACCTTTCTCTACACATACAAGTTTTATTACTTAGTTTATTTTAACGGATACGGATACGGGTATATCCAGTAATACCCCATAATTTTGACGGATCTTAACGGATATGGGTATTCGTTAAGAAAAAAAAAACCCGTTCGGGTAGGGGTATTTTAGGGGGTTTACGGGTCCGGGTCCGGGTCCGGGTTTTTGCGGGTCCGGATGGGGTCGGGTTTTAATGAGTTCGGGTCCGGATTTTGACGGGTAGACCACTACCCGTTTGACACCCATAACAATACTACATAAGCCTGAATTGTCGGGGAGGTTATCTAAATGGGCGGGTGAGTTAAGCTAGTATGACATTGTATATCAGCCTCGAACTGCCATAAAATCTCAAGTGTTGGCAGATTTCATGGGTGATTTCAGTGCTAGGATACTCCCCGAGGCAGAAAAAAAAATCTGCTCTTAAAGGGTCCAGCCCCCGGGGTGTGGAAACTTTTCATTGATGGAGCAACTAATTCCAACAGCTCGGGCTCAAAATAGTACTCATAACCCCAACTGGGGAAAGGCTAAGGCATTCAGTGAAATTTGAAAAGTTGACCAACAATGAAGCTGAGTATGAGGTTGCGATAGCGGGCTTAGAGTTGGCTAAGAAAATAGGGGCTAAAAAGATCGAGTTAAAGAGTGATTCACAGTTAGTCGTGAATCAGATCCTCGATGTTTTTCGGCTCAGGAGCCCAGAATGAAGCAATTTGTTATTCGAGCATAGAAGGCCCCCTCAGAGAGTTCCAAGAATGTACATTCCAGCAAATTCCCCGTGAAGAAAATGTCGAAGCTGATGCGTTGGCTGACTTGGCCTCGGTCATCGAAACTGGAGACTTAGGGACTGATGCAGAAGTTCGAATACTCACATCTGCAGTGGGAAGAATGAATTCTGGAGTGAATGCAGTAAATAAACATTGGAATTAGCGAACCAAATTTATCTCTTATCTAGACTTGGGAATCCTACCGCCGGGCAAAAGAGAGGCTGAAAAGCTTCGAAGGCAAGTTGTTCCGTACTCGCTTGTGCAAGGGCAATTATATAAAAAGCTTTACTGCGGCCCGATGGCCAAATACTTGGGTCCAGGAGAGTATAGCTATGTGATGAGAGAAGTGCACGGGGGCGAATGTGGAAATCATTCCGGAGGGAAGGCCCTAGTACAAAAGCTCATTCGAGCTGGCTACTACTGGCCCGAGATGAGTGAAGATGCCAAAGTATTTGTTAAAAAATATGATAAGTGTCAAAAGCATGCTTCATTGATCCACCAACTAGCGGAGCTACTGCATTCGATTGTGTCGCCGTGGCCATTTATGAAGTGGGGGATGAATATTGTAGGCCCCTTTCCAAAGGCGAAGGGTAGTGTGAAACTTATTCTTGTACTAAATTATTATTTCACCAAGTGGGTCGGGGCAGGATCCTTTGCTATGGTTCGTAGAAAGAAGTTATTGATTTTATTTGGAAAAATATCATTTGCAAATTTGGAGTCTTGGGGGAGATAACGTGTGGTAACGACAAACAGTTTGTAGGCTCGGAAGTAACCACTTTCTTTGCCAAATAGAGGATCAAGAGAATGGTCTCAACACCTTATCATTCCAGTGCTAATGGGCAAGCTGAGTCCTCGAACAGGATAATTGTGTACAATCTTAAGAAGAGAATGGATAAAGTTAAAGGCTCATGGCCCGATAAGTTGCCTGAGGTGTTGTGGGCAATGAGAATGACTGAGAAAAATAGCACTGGGGAAACCCCATTTTCCCTCGCCTATGGGATCGACTCATTGATTCCTGTCGAGGTTGGTGAGCCCAGCCTTCAGTATACTCATACATCCGAGGAGTCGAATTAGCAAGCTATGCGCGTGGAACTGGATTTGCTCGAAGGACAAAGGGAAATGGCTTTGGTTTGGTTGGCTTCCCAAAAGTGACAGATTAAAGCCTACTTGAATAGTAAGGCTAAATTCAGAACATTTAAGGATGGTGATTACATCTTGAGGCCTTCAAATCAAACGATAAAGGAAAAGAAAGCAGATAAGTTGGCTGCTAATTGGGAAGGGCCTTATCGAATTAAAGCCATCACGAGAAAATGATCTTACCAACTCGAAGACCTCCGAGGCAATCAAGAGCCTTTAAATTAGAATATCTCCGACTTAAAGCGCTATTACTTTGACGTTGAGGTACATTACTCTCCATCAAGCATAATCCTTCACCCACGACATCGAGCTGTCAGTGCTCTAACGCTTGGGTCGAACAGTACGGACCCCTCGTTTTTCTTTGATTGCCTCTTCAGAAGGAAAATAGAACGATACACATTGCTCGGGTCTGCATTCTTCCACCCGGCCACTGTGTAAGGGGAGTTAGCTTAGCCAGCCCTTGACTAGCCTCATAACTGGGGACATCGAAGTAACCCAAAGACTAGCTATCCGTACACCGGGGATTGTTTCCTTAAGAGTTAGCCTAGTTATTTGTCCCCCGAAGTGACTTTCTAATAAGAATTTTCCTAAGTCTCAATATGACTAAGTGTAAATCGCCTCAAAACTCATCGATGGAATAAAACTTGATTCAATTTCTTTTTTATTCAATGCATGAAGGCCAGTTTTTATTATGCCTCGGCTCAAGAACGAGACGTCATTTTAAGCTAGCTTACATTCAAATTTATCCAAGTCTTGAAAGCAAATTTTCAAGTGACATATCAAAAGCTTTAAAAAACAAAGCAAAGATTAACACTGAGAAAACACTCAAATTTATTAAAATGCTCGAAGGCCAACATGAGAGTATCTACAATGGCTCAAGGCCTAAGCAAAAAACAAAAGGTACATAGACAAGGCATCACTCCTTGCCCCCAGAAGTTGAAGCATCAGAATCCTCATTCCTTTTGTCCTCGTCGCTTGAGCTTTTACTGCTCGAGGGAAGCTGGTTCAACAGTTGTTGGGCCTTCACAGCGTCGCTTTCAGCCTATGCTATCTCTGCATCCAGATCCACCCCAGCTTGGCATTGTTTGAGGGTTAACTTTGTTTGAACGATGGTCCAGTTCTTTTCAACTTTAGCCCTTGTAGCTCTCATCTTCTTCCTTGATTAAGAAGAAGCTATTTTACTCCGAAGGGTCACCATTTCAGTCTTGAAACGCTCTTTCTCTACAGTTAGCTCATTTATTTTGAGGGAGCTCTCCTTCATCTTAGAGCGATACTTCTGCATTTCTATTGAGGGCAGCTTTGGCCTCATCGGTTATCCTTTTGTGCTAAGCTTCAAGCTCAGTCTTTAAAGTCTCTTTCAAAGCGACCATTCTAGCCTCGGTAGCAGAGGCAGCTTCGCAGGCATTGGCCACTTCGAGGTCAGACTTGTCAACAGTCATTCGAGCATTATCTAACTCGTTATTGGCATCAAGAAGTCGCTTTTCCAAGTTAACTATTCGAGATTGGAGGCCATCCCTTATTCAGTCTCATTCATCCTTGGTTTCTTATAGAATGGAGACTTAATGGGTCTCAATCTCGGTAGCCCTGATCGCATGTATGTATCCCTGCATGGAATTAACTAAGGAATTAAGGCAAGAAAGAGGGACGGTAAAATCTAAAGAAAAGGTAAGAGAAACAAGAATAGTTGAATGGCATGCAGGGCTGCATTAGCCATCAACTCAGCAATGGGTGATTTCTTGAGGCGCTCTCACTCTATGGCTCGAGGAGCCCTCTGCAGCTGATGGAAACTGCCATATTATTGTCTAGGAGGCAGAGGTCGGAGGGAAGTTCAACTCTCCTAACTTTTCTTCGGGATATTGAGTCATGAGTGGGTTCAGATGCAGCTCGTGAGGCTTTTTCCTCAATGTGAGGGGTCTCATCCACACTCTTCCCCTGTTCGCTGATGAAGGAATTGCCACTTCAATTTTATCAGCTGGTCGAGTTGACGCCTCGAGGTCGATAGTCTTGACCTCCCTTTGATCTTCCACCTCTTCGGACTTGTCAACCAAACACCTACGAGGAGAAGTGACCACCTCGGAGTTGACGCCCTCTTCTACTCTAGCCCACTTGGACCTAATGGACTTCTTCTAAGCTTGTCTCTACCATTTCGAAGCTTCAAAAAAGGGAAGAAGAAGAAGAAGAAAAAATCAGCAAAGAATAATGGTATTAGATGTTAGAAAAAAAAAGATATGTTTACCCTGGTCGTTGGCCCCTCTGGGATAATCTTTTCTTCTTTCTTTTCCTTTTTTCTTTTCGAGGGATCCAACCAAATCCTCGAGTTCATTCAAAGCTTCCCCAGTCTCGGAGACTTGTTTCTTTTTATCATTCTTCTTCTTCTCCTTCGTCGCAGTAACCACCCTACTACGGAAACCTATAGAAAGCAAGGACTAGTAAGGAAAAGACCTTAGAAGGACAGGTCAACAGAAGGAAGGAATAACTAACCATGTCGCTTGCATGACCATTGGTTTTCATTTAAGGCAGCTAAGATCATCCACGATCTCTCTTCTCTTTTCTCTTGGCTTCGCCTTGATAATGGCTTGTACCCAAGTAGTCAGATCATCGGGAGGTATGATCATAATCGACTCGCTGAAAAAGGGCAAAGTTGAAAGTTAGAGGTAAAGAATGATGAAGTAAGAATTTGATAAAAGTAACCGAGGCAAAAGCTTATGTGTTCGCTTCCACCGCTCGGGCAAACCAGGCTTCGAGGATAAAAGGCTAGTGGGCAGTAAAAAGAAGCGTTTGTTCAATTCTCGGTCCTCAGTATCCTTGCCTTTTGTGATTAACGAGAACTTGCCTCGTTTATTGAGTTGGACAATCTTATCCTTATGCAGAGTGGGAGAAAAAAGGTAGATGAAGTGATCGAAAGTGAAAGAGACACCTGCTCTTTTGCTCAAATAGTCAAGGCATTGAATGACCCTTCAGAAACCAGGGCCAATTTGAGCTATGCACACGTTATATGTTCAGCAGAACGCATCCACCACTTCGTGAATAGGAAGAGTAAATCCTATTGTGAAGGGGTATGTGTACACGAAAGAGCTCCCATCTACTATGTTGCAGGTTCGGCTCTTCGGAGCGGAGATGCCAACTTGGACCTCGGAGCCCCACTTGTAGTCTTCCCAAACCAAATGAATATTGGCTTGTGTGATCAGGCTCGGAGTGTCTCTCACTGGAATGTTTCTATTTCTTTGGATATCGGCTTCGATTTGGACTTGTATCATGAAGTCATTCCAGAGGCCAAGCTTTGAGGGAATGATATCCTCGTGCGTACGTTCTCTCAAGGGAGACTTCTCTCTCTTGAGGTTTGGAGTTTCTGACTCAACACCACCAACCTCTGTGGTAGTATTTTCTTCTTCGTCGTCCATCTCTTCAATGTTGTTGCGGTTGGTGGTGGCTTTGCGTCGCCTTGGGATTAAATCGATAGGGTGCGATGTTGCTTCTGTGTTGTCATCCAACGGCGGAAGAATATTTCGGAGTATCGGAACGTTTACCAATTCGTCACCAACAATCTTGGTGACAACATCAGGAGGCCTCTCTTCAAAAGGACCTGAGGAATTTTTTATAGAATGTGTAGCGGACATTTTTGCTGAGTAATTGGTGAAGCTCTTAAATCAAAAAAAGTTCAATATGTAACTTTGCTGTGAAGGATTACTGTTGATAAAAATATTGAAAGTGAGGAGAAATGAAAATAAGTTGAGGTATTTATAGTGGAAGGGTCATCATTGCATTTATAGTGGGAAGGAGCAGCGAAAAGTTGCGCCCAATCAACGGAAGCCGTGTGTGATGGATGGAAATATAGAATGACAACCGTCGTTTTCGAAATTCATAGTGCACGAATAGCCACGTCGATTTTCTGCTAAATTTATTCCACCCCTCGGAAAATCCTTTCTATTAACTGAGGTGTGGGGGAACTATCTGCATTGGGTGAAAATTTACCGAGCCTAGATTCCAGAGCTCGAGGCATAGTAGGGTCGAATCTTCTGAAGATCACCCCTCGAAAAAGTTGGCTATAACCCCGAGGCTAGACGCCTCGAGTGAGAATGAGTCATGACTATAAGTTACTGCTCGGTGCAACTAAAAGGCAACCACCAACAAGGCATGTAGTTTACCCCTCGGTGAAGAGTCAGTCTTCGGTGGATAGGGTTCTACCTTTTATAACCGACGACCGTTGCCCACGTATTTAATAGGGAGTTCATGGTCTAACCATGATCAGAACGTGGAGTAATGGCTATTAAACACATTTATTGCTCTCCTTACTCTTGTAAACTATATATAGTGATAAAAAGATCATGTAAAGGCATCCACAAATATATGAAATACACTTACTCTTTGTTTCTTAGCTTTTGTCTAATTTTCTTTATCAAATTTCTTGTTTTTTCATGGCTTTGATACAAATAGTTGCTAGTTATCCCAAAACAGATTTGATTTGTTGTTCTAATCAAATGTAGGCCAACGCAGACATTTTCATGACCACAAGGCCACACAAATGATATGGCTTGCTTAAGAAAATGAATTTCAAAAGTCTTTTTTTTTCTAATTTCATACCATATTAAGCTATATCACATAAATTAAAAAAGAGGACTATATATACACATAACCTGCTACACACTGAACATTCCAGGAAAATATTAGTTGGATTATGCCTATTTTACCTTCACAAATTATGTATAGAAATCGAGTTTTTTTTTTAATGATTTTGTAAAGATATAAGGAGTACATGGTGCAAGGAATAAACAGTACTATCTTCGTCTCTTTTATGTAAAGATCTTTCCTTTTTTGGCCAGTTAAAAGAAAAAAGAATTATTTCTATATTTAGTAACGATCTAACTTTATGAGATAATTTATTGCCATAAAAATTTCTATATTTTGTTTTAAGCCACAAATTTTTATATTCTTTTATATCTTAAACTTTATGCCCAATCAACCACCTCTATATAAATTGGAATGGTGGTAGTAACAAAATATGGTGGAAATCATAAAAATATGCATAGTCTGGCGTGCAAAAAGCAAATATTTGTTTATCCAAAGCGCACCCTCATCATTGCTTTGCATGTTCAAACACCTCACCTTGCCCTTCTTCTTCTTGCAACACCTCTTCTCCAATTGCATCATTAGAATGTTCCTCGGCACCCTCATCATTGCTTTGCATGTTCAACCTTTCATTATCATAGCTCTTGGCCTTTTGATAATCATATTCATTGCCGCTTCGAGTCTTTATTGCCATGACTTGATCTTTTCCGCACCTCTTGGGATTTACTACCGTGTCACTTGGTAGCGTACCTTGCGGCCTTTGGTTGACTTGGTAAGCCAATTGACTCATTTGTGATTCAAGCTCCTTGATTGATGTTGAATGGGATGTCATGGTTTGCTTCATGTCTTTCATGTCTCCGGAGTAGCCTTGTTGATTTTGAAGCATTTGACTCATCATTTCTTCCAATTTAGTGGGAGCCTTTGTCTCTTGATCATTTTGCTTAAATGGAGGTCTTGGAGCATATTGTTGAGAAGAATCGGCTCCTCTCCCCTCTTGGTTGCTACTCCAATTACCTCTTCCTTGACTCGGCCTCCATTGCCCTTGTTGTTGGTAGGCTTGTTGATATGGTTGTTGGTAGGGTTGTTGATAAGGCCTTTGATAACCACCTTGATCATACCCTCTTTGCCCTTGGTAGTTACCCACATAATGTGCTTCTTCTCCATCTTGCACATGGTAGCATTGTTCTGGATAGTATCCCTCTTGCCCATGTTGGAGAAGGGACATAGGAGCACCTCCGGGTGTCACATAACCCATTGGGGCCACTTGATAGCCGGTATTTGTGGTGTGGATATTTTCCACCTTATGCAACTTCTTTTCATTGGCTTCCCTATCGGCCTTTGATTTCTTGTTCATGAGGTCCACCGATGTTAATATCCTTGCCATTTTCTCATCTTGGGCTTCAAGTCTTTCCATCATCATTGGATTAATCCCAACTTCTCTTCCCGGATTCTTAGCTCTTGATTGCCATTCTTGATATCTCTTGGTCACTTTGTCTAGGATATCTTTCACTTCTTCGTACCTCTTGTCCATGGTGACACCATCACATAAAGTGTCCAAGGCGGATTGGTTCATCTTGTTCAAACCTTGGTAGAAGCTTTGCAACAACATGTTCCCATTGAAACCATGATTAGGACACCGGAGCAACCCACCTTGGAAAGCTTCCCAAGCCTCGGTCAAAGAGTCGGATACCTCTTGCTCAAATATGTAGATTTTATCTCTCAATGCCGCTTGATTCCCCTTTGATGAAAACTTCCCTAGGAATTGTTTTACCAACTCTTGCCAAGTGAAAATGGAGTTTTTCGGCAACTTGTTCAACCAATCTTTAGCTTTTCCGGTGAGAGAGTAAGGGAACACTCTCAACCTCAATGATTCTTCCGATACCCTTGCCGACTTGTAGAGATTACAAGTTTGCACAAAATTTCTCAAGTGATCATTTGCATCTTCATTCTTATTACCACCAAAGCAACCATGTTGTTCAAGACCTTGAAGAATTACATTTGGGATGCTAAAACTAGCATTGCCATGAATAGGAGGAGGAACTATGGCACTTGCAAAACAATTCATATCAATTTCTTCCTCAATCTCCTCATCATCTTCATAGTCTCTCATCTCTTGTTGATAGTTCCGAGCACCTCTAGCATACTCTTGTTGATAGTCTCGAGCATCTCTATCATATTCTTGGTTCCGGTTGACATTGCGAGCATTACCTCTATTGGCATTGCCCCCTCGGTTGACATTTGCTCTACCTCCACGGTTTACACCTCGACCCCCTTGTTTCACACCTCGGCCGCCTCGGTTTGCATTGTTGCCACCCCGATTAGCATTACCTGCAACACCTTCATTTCCTCCAAGATTCTCTTCTTCATTTGCTTGGACCCCCGCATTTGCTTGGCCAAAAGGGTTGTCATCATGGGGGTTCACATTCTCCACTTGAGGTTCATTAGCTTCCTCTTGTATCTCATCTTCGTCGACTTGTTCAACATGGAATGGATAGCCCTCTTGGTTGAGTTCTATGTGGAACTCTTCATCATATTGCTCTTCATAACCTTGCGGATCCCTATGTTGTTGATTGTAGTAATGGTTATAATTGGGGTTCCGCAAGTTCCGATTAGGATTTCTCCTAGAAGCCATGTTTCACCTACACAAGGTAAAACAAAAACCAAAAGTAAAATGCGAGGACTAGCGAACTAAACAACTTTGATTAACTAATGCAACTCAATATTGAAACCGTAGTTCCCCGGCAACGGCGCCAAAATTTGATCCACGCTCTACACAATTAATAGTGAAGGGCGGTCGTCAAAGTATAATACCCGATGTGAGTCGGGGTCGATTTCCCAAGGGAACTAGCACGTCAAGTGAGAGAGTTGCAAATAGATATTCAATTGAGGTTTAGTATTGAGTCCTAGAAGTATGATTTGTTTGATGAAAACTATGATTAATTCTAAAGTGTAAGCAATTAAACAAATAAGTTGTTCGATATTACTAGACTAGGGGTGCAACCAACTAATAGTGATTTCCAACCAACAGGTGTCTTTACTTCACTTTCCCAACACAAGTATAATTATGGTCGAGCATTCCGATCGTAATCTCTAGAATCCTTCCGGCCTAGGAGAGATCTTTCACAACCCGCTCGTCAAAGCCTTAGTTGAATGTTTGAAGCACTACTCAATGACCCGAGGAAAGGAGACCTCTTCCGAGCGTAACTCCTTTTAGATGAGTTAGTCTATATGAATAGCCTATCAACTCAAATCCTCGCCAACTCCACTATTCTACACTAGTTAATCACTTCCGAGTCTTTAACTAGCAATGTAGACAAGAAATCCCAAATATCATGGATTTTGGGATTTTGATGTTATTGTAATGGGGAGTTGGATAATTGTTATTTTTGTTATGGTTAGTGAAATAGAACAACACCCATTAATTTTCTATCACAATAGCATAATTACACCCCTAGTTATGAGTTTAACTACTCATAACTAGGGTTTGAATCATAGTAATAAAGATGTAATGAAAAGATGAAATCATGTTGGACATAAGATTGAATTGATATATGGAATCAAGATTCAAAGTTACAAGATTAGAAGCTTACAAAATGATGTTAAGTCTCCTACTTGGCTCCCAAAATCGTCCAAAATATAGAGTAAAATGTAGTGTAAGTGTTTTGTAATAAAAGTCTCACTTTCCTATTTATACTCCTAAGAAAATTACACAAAAATTTTCTTTCGTCCCAATTGTGCTGACCGCACAATATTGTGCTGGCTGATTGTGCTGGCCGTACAATTCCTTGAAGACTTGAAGTAGTTGCTGCTTGTTTTTGTATTATTGTGCTAAGCATTGTGCTGACCGCACAATATTGTGCTGACCAATTGTGCTGACCGCACAATATTGTGCTGACCACACAATTGGGTCTTTTTCAGCATTGTGCTAAGCATTGTGCTATCGTACAATATTGTGCTGAGCCGCACAAGTCCTTGAAAACTTGTTCCATTTCGCACGACTCCAACTTCGACTCGACTCGGCCTTCTTTTGTGTTCTTTCCGCTCAGTTTCTGGCCTCGAGCGTTTAAACTAAGTAGGACCTGGAATCACGCAACATTACATAAGAATTGGTCGTGAAATTAGCTTAAAAACACACAAAGTCTTATAAAGGAAGGCTCAAAGTCGGTAAAATGCCGACTTATCAAGTTAATGGAAACTTACCAGCTCTTAGAAGGTTTCCTTCTCTTAGGAAATTTACGGTTTTTCATTCCTCCTCTTCATTATCCGGATCCTGAGCATTAATGGAATTAGTTAGAGCAATAGACGAATTAATTTCTTTCGGACAAACTTCACCTTTTGCAGCTGTATGTGGGCATATTAAATTTTTGTGTCCCAACCAACCACATTGTTGACATATGGAGATGTTTGGTTTGATGTATTGGCTAACTAATACATGGATAAAGAGTTAATACCTTGTTTGGTTACAAAAAGCACATGAGGTATAACTAATACATAGTTAAGTTTATACCTCAAATGGGGTACTATTGAATCCCTAGGACACCATGGTATTATTAATACCATGTCTCACAATACATGGATTAAGTAATATTGTGTCTATCCATTTTTTAATACAATGAACCAAACACTGGATAAAATTTAATCCCTGCATTACAAATCCCTGCATTACTAATCCATGTATTATTAATCCATGTATTATAATCCCTGTATAACTAGTGCATCAAACCAAACGACCCGATAATGTCTTCGCCCTCTTGGATTATTAATTGTTTATGTTGTCCAACCTGAATGCAAGTTTTAGTTGGAATTTTCAGTGGAACTTCTAAACTGATACAAGCATAACGATAACGACCCCTTAAAGGTTGAAGATGTACAAGTGTCAATTTTAATAAGTCGTCCTATTGTATTACCAATTCTTGTTAATATTTTCATATCATAAAATTCCGTAGGTAGTTCCGGAAGACGGGCCCAAATAGCTGAGAATGTAATTTTTGCGGCTGAAGCTATAAAATTTGGTTCCCATCTTTTAACGGAAAGGAATAAACTATTAATGAACCAGGGGCCATTTTGGAGTTCTTTTATAAATTTTCCTCCTTTAGAAATTTAACTATGTACTCACTCTGTCCCATTTTAGTTGTCGCTTTAGGCTTATGCACGCCCATTAAGAAATCAATAAATAGGGTATGTCTTTTACAATTTTACCCTTAATAAATGAAACTGGATTGACTTTTCTAGGAAATACTCCTTTATTAAATATGGGAATAGTTGGAAAGAATTGGTAATTATTGTCTTGAAATGCTAAAGCGACAACTAATTTGGGACAAATGAAACATGGTTTTTAGGATTAGAATAGATTCATACTCAACATGACAATGATGAAAATATCTTTATGAAATTTCTCGAAATCTTTGAATGAATCTTCATTTTGGACAGTTCTTAAACAGACGTGTGGGAATGAAGCTACTACTATCTTTTTTTATGTTTAGCATCAGCCATACCTTTTTCGAAGGCCCAAGTACTTTTTTGTTTGATAAAAATGATTGATTTAGATTTGAAATTCCTCTTTACCAAGGGAAGAGAGCGTGGATCAGGTGTCCTCTTGAATGTTCCAAACCACCATCTTGGACTTCCAGCATTTGCTTCAGACAGAAAGTTTGGGAGTCAAAGTGTGCCCTCATGAGGCAGGGAAAAAACTTCAAAATGTGTCTTTTACGTAACTTGGATAGCTGAGTGGTCAATCCTGCACCAATCGTTGATGAGTTGTCTCGCTCGAACTAAAATGGACGGAGGGAGTAGAAATCAACCCCTAAGTCAATTAGTGTAAAAGTTTCTATAGGTTTCCCCAATTGTGATATTTTAGATTTTAGGTATTGGTGGCTTATTCTTTTGCCGAATAATTTAATAATTATTGAAAATTTTCATTGGTGGTAAAGCCGTTCCATGTCAGAGATGGAAGAATTGATGAAATTTTCACTATCAGGGAGATCTACTACTTTGTCAATGTTGCCCATGTATGAGTCACTTGTTTGAGTAGAAATTTTTTGTTGCATGGGCACTGTGGATTGTACTTTCTCAACAGAATAGGGTTTAGTAGTGTGTGTAACAATTTTATCTGGGGGCTTTTGTGGGATTTGTTCTGATGAAGTCTCAAATTTGTCATGAATTTCCATGATCGGAAGGAGGTAGAAGAGAGGTTGTTTCTTGAAGTTAGAGAGATGTTAGAGGTTACTACAATTTGATTTGGTATAAGAGTTATATCAAAATGGGCTACCCAATGATCATATCCAAAAAAATTAAAATTCTTCATAATCTTCCTAATCCACCGATCCCATTTTTCACTGCAAGAAGTTCTTGAAGATTGAATGATAGTGTTACTAATCTTTTTTACACATGATTAGTAGACTAATCATTTTAACATGGTTCTTAAATCCTGTATTGAAGTTCATAAATTTCTATCTTTAATTCTATCATTTATTTTTATTTTTTTAAAAAAAATTAGTTGATGCACATTTCTTTTAGTTTATTGTGTTCTTGATTAACATTTGCCTTTATCACTTCCCAACTCTCGAATGACGGAAAAAATTTTAGAGATAAAAGCTGGTGTTTTATATAATCTTGCTTACAAATATTTATTAATAAAATAACTTCTATTTTAGATATGTTGTCATTTTACATGGTCACTTGAAAGTGGAAGCAAAGCCAGCCGTAAATTTCAAAAAGCAATTTTAAACGTTCTGCATATACAGCTTGTGAAAGGCTTTAGAGTACATACATTCCACACACGAGTTTTGGCGAGTCTGTTGAATATAGTTTCAAAATTGCTCTCAGAAATACCAGGTTAATGCAGACCAAATATAATACCAACGTCCAAAACAGTTATATATTTAACACCAAAAAAAAAAAGAACTTCTAGAAACATGATGAACAGCTATCGATGTGAACTACATCAAGATGCCACAAAAAACCTACCGATGAACCCTTTCTTGCCCATTCTCAAAAGTCACATTAGCCAGATCAGAAAATGCAGTTTTGCCTCCACGATCACAAATTTACAAGGATCTATTGGCACCAACTTAAGATGCCATCCAGATATATATCTGCCCACCGCTTGTAGCCCCTGCTAGCATTCCAACGTTGTCTTGGTGTGCGGCAAAGCGGCATGGAATAGCAGTCATGTGTTCGCTTCGTAAGGTACAATCAAGTTTCTTGTCAACTACTGAGATGACATCAACTCCCCTTTGCATATTGCCGATGTAGATGTAGGAATCATCCCAACCCCATATTCCTCTGCATTAGCAAATGAACATAGAAAACCATGCTCTCAGTCTATGGTGTCCAAGCGTGCATATATGAGAAGTCGCAAAATGGAACATACCAGAATCTACTCATTTCTGAATAAGACTAGATTAAACGTTATCCCCTTGGATTCCCAATGAAAATGTCTAGAAGAATCCAACACATGAAGATTATATGGGTAAGACTAACACAATTACTAACATTTATACGAAATAGAAGTACCTTATACTACTTAAAAGTATGAAGAGATGGTAACAAGAGAAGTTAAGGCAAAACATAGATGAGGAGCACTTGAGCCAGGGATCCGAGCAGCCTCTTCTTCAAACTACTTATGGGTTCCCCTCTCACTTCCCCCTTACCAATTACCAATATCCAAAAGGAAAAAAACAAGAAAGCATGAACAAAAGATCAGTAGTAAAGACCAAAAGAAGCCCTAATTGCCATTGGTCATAGTTAGAAAATTTTGTAACTAGCTCTGTAGCAGTAGACAAAAAGAAAAATCCACTCAAGCATGCAGTCAAATACCAAGAAGAACATCAGGAGAAAAGACAAAAGTCACTTATGAGAAAAATATTTGCTCTCAGGCTTGCATTCAAATACTCAATTCAGAAATATACATAGTCAAGCTATAACATGTTATAGAAGCACAATCAAATACCATGCCTTTAACTAAAACTCAGGAAACATATATTTGTTTTCTAATTTATGACGGCGGTGTCAGGGCTAACTTGCATGCACCTCGACTATGCCATCGGATACCTGCTACTTACTTAACTCTGCCCACCAAGCTTAGGCAGATGGAAAGAACTTACCTTGTGTTTATTGCCTCTAGTTGAGATTTGTACCTAAAATCTCATGGTTTTTCTCAACTTCATTGACTGACCACTAAGCCACACCTTTGGGCACAAGAAATAATTACTTGTTTATAGAGTTGGAAGTAAAGAGTGTGCTTTCATCAGTTCACCAAGTTCGGGACATCTGTTGCTTATTTTTTGTCCACTAAAAGATACTGTAATTCGTATTTACATTCAGCTGTAGCAAAGAGTACAGGTAGAATCAGGACGTACAAAGGACTCTGATGCCTATCCAAGTTAGACTCAAGGTATTACCTCCAAAAGGAAATATAAGCTTGTACTAAACTCCATAACTAGATGCTCAAAGGCGAAAAGCTTAGATAGTAGAATAAATTTATCTTTATTTCACGTCACAGTTAGAAGAGAAACAAGAAGAACCATGAATGAAAGCTTCTGCACTTGCAAAATAAAAACTATCATAACATTAAGTGCTCAGAGAAGATGGTGATGAAATTCATATGGTAGAAGAAAAAGTTAACATTCGTGATTAAGGGACTGGCTATACCTGAATGAGGAAATCCATCTGTTTGTGTGGTTATAGTGGGAGATCATAGATGTATCTTCATAATTAGAACCACTTAACAAACCAACTTTATCATCAATACTGCATAAACCAAAATTAAAAGAAAAAAAAGTTAGCCATGATCTGCTGCAGAGCAATTAAAAATTAAAACACATAACTTTACTATTTTCCAAGAATAAGGGGAAAAAAATTAATAATTAAGACATTGAATACTAAGCTTTCAATTTTCTCACACAATCCACAATATAATTTCAAAGAAGGGCATAGAGTAAATACCTCGTTGTAGCAACAAATCTTCCAGAAGGTGAAAAATAAGCCGAGTGCACAGCTCTTTTGTGCAAGACAATTCGCAATGATTTTGGTCTGTGTGCACTAACTTTTCTCAAATCCCAAATGCATGCAGTACCATCTGTAGAACTTGTTGCCATAATATTAGCATTTTCTGAGGTAAAGTCTAT
Organism: Petunia axillaris subsp. axillaris; assembly: GCA_029990575.1. NCBI lineage: Eukaryota > Viridiplantae > Streptophyta > Magnoliopsida > Solanales > Solanaceae > Petunia > Petunia axillaris. The sequence goes on from JARKNS010000007.1 coordinate 12,252,152, forward strand.
CGTGTTAATCCTTTCATCATGCAACTTCCATGATGCTGGAGATTTTGCTGCTCTGAGATCCCAAATACCAAGTACCCCATCGCGTTCGCCATAATATATGGACTTCGTATCGTGGGGCCGCTGTGATAAGGAAAATATGGGATGCTCGCTCGCATATACCAAATCAAACATTTCCTTTTCAATGTCCATCATCCTGATAAATCCATCATAGCATGAAGTGAACATCTGCAAAAGAAAAAGCAAGTTCAAAACATATACATCTATCGGTTCTTCCTTAAAACAGTTCATCCAGATCAGAAATACTGATAAACCAAAGCTCCTATTAATCGAGAATCTTTCCACATTTTTCCTCCAAAAGGGTATTGATAAGAAGTCCTGCCTAGCATAATGCAACTGCTGAATGCAAGACAGCAAGAGAGAACTTACAATACCCATATAAACACAAGCAACAACCGCAGCAAAATGCATTAGTGCATCATCATCGCATAGCAGCATAAACTTGAAGAGGTAATAAACACAGTTTAAACACCTAAGTAATTTTTGAAGTCTGTTTGCAAAGCATGAATGCATATTACTAGATCAATTGTTTCAAGTTTTTCAAATCATTTGAAACAGGTTAGGATTGTTGAGACTTGTGTTTCAAAATTTCCACCAAAATACTTTGGCCAAGCCATAAAGAAAAGCGAATATAAGAAGCAAAGGTACATCTTTTCGAGCACATATGTTCTAATTGCTGTATTCGGAAAGAAATGGCCATCTAAGTTAGAATCTACAAGACAAGTAGGAGTTTATACTCTTGAAACAAAACTTAACCATACCTTTGACACAGAAAAAGGGTGCACAACTATCCCTGAAACAGGACCCGAATGAGCATGATACAAGTAGATGCCATCTCCATCCTCTTGTGGAGCATCAAGATTCCAGAAACCTATATTGCCGAATTTGTTCCCTACAGCAATGATTCGGGCATTGTTGGTGGGGAAAAACTTCACATTCAATATTCTTCCTGGCACAACCCGTGCTATGTTGTCCGGTTCCAATCTCAGTGATTCCAAATTAACTGTACCAGAAGCCTTTCTGTTCCCTTTCCGCTCACCTAAAACAGAATTTTCATCAACCCCTTCAATTGCATCGTCGATCTTCCCAGAGAAACCCTTAATTGTTTGAATAAATTTTTGATTTGAAACATCAACGCCGCCACAATATGCATCACGCAAACTTATGGGCATAGGTTCTCTGGGTGACTTTCTGGCAGTGGGTTGTGAGTTCTTGTTAGGTGTTGTCCTAGTTGGAAGATCATCGAAATCATCTTTTATCCCACCAGCTGTAGAAGAATCAGGGGGCATACCTTGAGCCCTGAGAGACCGTCGCAGCACAACTGGTGAATTAGACCTCTGTTTCTTCTGTGGACTTGCCTGATATGATTTGCTATGAGCTCTGCCATGTCAAACAAATGCCTAATTTAGTTGCCCATAAAATTCATTGGAACAACTATAGCCTATAGACAACACTAAGAGATAATAGGATCAGACATGAGTATCGTATTCCTACATTAATCAAGCTTAATTTCCAGATCCACCTTTCAATTATCGATGGTAATTGATTTTGTATTTTACAAATAAGAAGTTAGAAAATAAACCCGAACAATAAAAGTTGGAAACTTTATCGTTTCATAATGCAAACTTCTATCTAAAGAAATTAACTCGGAAAGATACAACCTTTTGAGACAAGATAGTGTAATGATTGACACCATCCTACGCCTAAGTAGTGTCGGAATAGTTTATAAATATTGAGAATATTAAATTGAACAGACAAACCCAAACCTCTTCATGAAAGAGCGTGACTTTTCTGAAAAGTAACTTGTCAAGTTGTATAAATACGAGGAGTACGTTGGAGTAGTTTAAGCAAATTTGCAGGGTATCTTGGAAGGGAATTGCTTATAACCCGTATCTGTTATCTTTCATACCTCAAAGTCATCCTTGTACAATTCTGTTGTTCCATATCCTATTTTTCTAACAAGTAGGAGTATTACATATACAAGTTGACAAACTTTTACTCTCAATTTCAAATAGGTAACTCGAACCTCAACTAAAAGGATATTGAAGCGAAACTGAAATAAGTTACAGTAGAGAGGAAGAGAAAGCAAAAGAGGGCACCTTGGACGCTTGGTGACAACGGAAAGTTGAGAAAGTGTAGACTGAATCTTAAGGGAAGCAAGCATTTGTTCGTTGCGCTTTATATTCTCCAGCCTCCGTCGCTCGTAATCCGTCATTTTCTCCGGCGCCATATTCTCTCTCTCTCTCTCAAATGGGTTGGATATTCAACAATTGGGAAAGTTACCGACTTCATATTAATTTTATATATTTAAAGATTAAAATGAACGGTGTGATTTGCGCGGGAGATGTATCATGGCGGGAAATAATCTCGATACCTACGTGGTGCATTTCTTCCCACCAATTTCTGCCATGATTCCCAAAGTAGGAGCTACATACCAAAATTCAACTTTTATTACATAGTATAATATTTGCTATATTCCTAAATATTAAGTTGGTGCCCTTGATACTAGCTGTTTGGTTCGTATTTCGTTAATTAACAATTTGGGAATTAGTTACGTAGAAATTAATAATGCGGAGCTTTTGATGTAATTTTTTGTTGTTACATATTTAGTTTGATATATTATAATATAATGTATAATTTCAAATACTTGTTTGCTTTTTATGCTAAATAAAATTTTCTTAGTAAGGAGGTTCAAAAATATTAAATAAAATAAATGAAGTTTGTGGCACTTAATAACAACCCTATTTACCAACTGAGCAATCTTTATTCTTTGCTCAACGACATTCAAGTATTTTTGTCATATTTTCTTTTTTTAATAAAATATACATATAAATTACTAAAAATATTTTTCAATGGGTTTCAAGTGACCCCCTTGCTCCCACGTGGGTCATTCCTGGCTAATATAAGGGTCAGTTTGGTCTTATCATTTTGATACATGTTTTAATAATTCATGTTTCTAAATTTGATAAGGGGCAAAATAGGCGGAAGCAACACACGATACGAAAATGCGAAAACGATAAAGATAACGATAAAAACGAGACGAGACTCGAACGATTACCTAAGTAGCAACGAGGAACTTGTCTCGCTACACCTCGGGGAATGTCAAGGAATCACCTACGCTATGCAACTATCCTCAAGAGATACTCGACCCTTGCAAATAGAATGATCAAAGATGGATGAAGTTCAAATTGGATTCCACCAATTGAATTCAAGTTCCCAACAAGGGTTCAAATGAGAGCATAGCTCAAGTTTCATCAATATTCAAGATTGTGTAATGAATGAAATGGCTAAGTGTTCTATTTATAGAACTTTCTAAGACTAAAGTGAAATGACTAAAATAGCCCTCAACTAAGTTAAAACATTATACAACACTTGAGGGCAAAATAGGAAGTTCACTACAAAAATCAAGTCTTCAGCGTAGTGGGGCGAAGCGCCCAAAAAGGGGGGGGGGGGGGGGGGAGCGCCTTAGTTTTGGCAATTCTTGGGCAGCCCAGTGGGGTGGGCGGAGCGCCCCAAATGGAGGCGGAGCGCCTAGTCTTCAAGTGAACTAGGCGGGGCGCGCAGTTGGGTGGGCGGAGCGCCCAGCTTGGGCAGCCTTTGGGCGGACCGCCTAGGGGTTTGGGCGGACCGCCTGAATCCCTGGGAGGTGCGCCTGAGAGCTTCTCCGCTTGTTGCTTCTCCGGATCGCTCCCAAAGCCCTCGGCTTCCCGTCCTTTGCATCCTTCACGCTTGGCACTCGTTGATTGGCATCTTAGCTCGATTTGCCCCGCATCAAAATTTCTCATCCTGTGCTTTATAAGATAGTACATAAGTTTCAGTGTAACTTATATATGTATTATTTATACCGACAAGAAAAAAGATCTACCAAACATGAAATAAGCTTATTTAAGACAGATTTTTATGCGGGTATTATGATATGTGTTCTTTACATAAATACTCATTGAACCCAAAATAACTACCATTATATATGGCTATTACTTATTTAATTACCAAATATGCATATAATTTATTTGCAATATATACCCGTTGGCTATTTCTTACATATTTTCATGCAAAAATTAAGGAAATACTATGAGCCTAAGCCTCCAATTTAAAAGACTGCAGAGGATGTTCGTCGGAGCCGGCGGTGCTTTAGGCCACCCACTGCCGGACTCTCCAACCCTGGACTCCTCCGAACAAGTTTACATATCTTCTCTTGCCCTCCTCAAAACACGGGAGAGCTGGGGTACCTATGGAAGTGATGGGGTTGATGCTGGGGGAATTCGTGGATGAGTATATGGTGCAGGTTGTCGATGTGTTTGCAATGCCACAGAGTGGTATTGAAGTTAGTGTTGAAGCTGTTGATCATGTTTTCCAAACCAATATGCTCGACATGCTTAAGCAAATTGGCAGACCGTAGATGGTTGTCGGCTGGTATCATTCACATCCTGGGTTTGGCTGTTGGCTTTCTGGTGTTGACATTTATACTCAACAGAGTTTTGAAGCATTGAATCAGCGGGCGGTAGCTGTGGTGGAGGATCCAATTCAGAGTGTTAAAGAGAAGGTGGTAATTGATGTTTTTTGCTTGATCAATCCCCAGACTATGATGTTTGGCCAAGAGCCACGGCAGACAACATCAAATCTGGGACATCTGAACAAGCCATCTATCTAAGCATTGATCCATGGCTTGAACAAACGCTATTACTCAATTGCCAGAAACTATAAAAACAACAAACTTGAAGATGCTCCTGAATCTTCACAAGAAAAAATGGACAGATGGCTTACATTGCAGCGTTTTGATGCCCATTCCAAAACTAACGAGCAGATAGTTCAGGAGATGTTAAGTCTCGCAATCAAGTAAAACACAGCAGTATAGGGGGAGGACGAGTTGCCTCCAGAAAAGCTAGTTATTGCAAATGTGGGAAGGTAAGATGCGAAGAAGAATCTTGAAGAACATGTTTCGAACTTGATGTCTTCGAACATTATCCAGACATTGGGAACAATGATTGACACTGTTGTTTTCTGAAATTCGTACTAGATAGTCTTTCTGAATTGTGTTAAGTTTAAATAGAAATATGTTCTTTCGCATTCTCTTGAAGATGAACCAGCACTCAATCCGAGAGAGACACTATTAATTATTTTTTCTTGAGAGACTTAAAAAAAACCTCCAATTCATATTTCTTCTCCTCTTTTTTCATTTTTTCCCCTTATCTTCTTCTTTCTTTCTTTTTCCTCATTCTCTTTTATTTTTATTTTTTTAATCAATTTCTAGTTCCATTCAATTATTTTCTCAGGAGTAAAGACCAAAAGTAGCCCTCATTCATTTGTTTGAGAGCAGCTAACGCTTCGATCCAAACACTGCAAGGTGTATAGTCAAAAGAGTATATGGTATACTAAAAAGGTATACAGTATTCAATACAATAAAATTCGAAACATTCATTTGTTCAATAAAAGCTCACTCTTCAATCCAAACACAAAAATTTGTATACCATAGAATATACGGTATATCAAAAAGGTTAACAAAATTTGAAACATCCATATATTTGATAGTAGCTCACACTTCCATCCAAATACAAAATGGTTTATATGAAAAGAGTATACGATACCAAAAAGGTATATTATATTCAAAATAACAAAATCTGAAATATTCATTTGTTCCATAGTAGCTCACACTTCGAGCCAAACAAAAAAGGAGTATACTCGAAGAGTATACAATATTTATTTGAAGTATATAATTGCAGTTAATTTTCTAATATAGCAGTATAATTTTTTAGTAAACTATAGCAGTATGTAGTTGAAGTATACGTGGAGTAAATTATATACTATAGTAGTTTGCTCTTATAGTAAACTGTAGCAGTATACTATTTGAGTATACAATTTACGCAATATTTTTTTTTAATTTTCAGCTCAAATATTCGATCTCAAACATCTCGAATCGGCTCCAAATCCGACCTACTTTTAGCATGAACTTTCGGAAGATAATAGGGGCAGTATTTTGCAACACCTACTTCAAATCAAACAACACAAAAAAAAATCATATTCAAGAGCTTCAAGCTTAACAATAGTGGATATCCCAAAAACATCTCCAAAGTATCTCAAATCAACTCCATATGAGATCGAAATATGGTATTAACTCTCTAAAGGTACTAGAGATAATACTTTGCAACAACTAATTCGAATAAAATAATAAATAAAAAATTAAAATTTCACATTAAAGAGCTTCAAGCTCAACAATAGTGGATTTAAAAAATCATCTTCCAAGAACCTTAAATCAACTCCAAATGCGACTTAATTTTAGTATGAACTTTGTAAAGATAGCAGAGATAATATTTTGCAATACCTGCTTCAAATCAAATAACAAATAAAAACTATAATTTCATCGTCAAAAACTTCAAGCGTAACAATGGTGGGTATTCAAAAATTATTTCTCATACATTTCAAATCAATTTCGAATGCGATAAAATTTTAGTATGAATTTTTCCAAATTAGTAGAAATAATATCTTGTTACAGCCATTTCGAATCAAGGAACAAATGATCAAGCTGATATTTTGAATTTAATAGATTTAAAAGCTTCAAGTAGTTTGTGATGAAATTAAAGGATTACGAGTGAAGGAGAAAGAGTTAGAGAGAGAGAGAGAGAGAGAGAGAGAGAGAGAGAGAGGAATTTCACGTGAAGTGAGGGATTGAGAGAATGGGTAGGACGAGTAATTATTTAGGTTCAAGTGGGTATAAGGTTTAAAATGGGTAAATAAGGATAATTAATTTGGGTTGGGTAGGTATATAGTGTAATTTTTTTAAAAATATTATATGTCACTATCTCCATTTCTCTTACCACGGCTCGCCCCTACCCCACATAATGTTGACGAATTACGTATATGTTATGGATCTCCATTCCCCCCCCCCCCCCTCTACCCAATCTTTTCTGTTATATATAAGCGGCTAACGGGATGGACGAACACAACATAATACAGTTGTACAAAAAGTAATTTATGTTGTACAACAATCTTGGCCTACCTCATTAGTGAAACACGTGTACTATAGTGTCATTCTTTGGGCCTACCTCATTAGTGAAACACGTGTACTATAGTGTCATTCTTTGGGCCTACCTCATTAGTGAAACACGTGTACTACACGTGTCATTCTTTGGGCCTACCTCATTGGTTTTTCTGCTTACATTCTTTTTATGGACTTATATGTCACATTTATGATGCAACTAACGCACCTTTGTCTCTACAATTTTCGTGGCCTATATATCCATGTCTTTTATCAATTTCACTTCACTCTAGCTTTAATTTTTCCTCTGTTTATTGGTCTTCCGTTGCATTTTATAGTGTTCTGGTGAGTGTATTATATAGTTTGTGTTGTTTAATTAGTCCTTTGATTTTTTTTTCTCAATTTTAGATTTGCTTTTCCCGTAGATTTATGTTATTTGTCTACATGCACAGAATCTGTGGATACCATCAAAACTGAAGAATGGACTAAGAGAAACATCCGAGTTTCCTTAATTTTCCACTATTCTTTCCTGGTAAGAATGTAAATATGTGCTTATATTTTTAGAGACATGATTTAATTCAATGTGTAAGACAGTAAGGGTTTGAGTATTTGATTTATAGTATTAATGTTCAATTATGCTTCTACCAAAATTTTAAACTCAGGGTACGAATTGCGATGGCAGTGCGCACAATCATCTGGGAAAAGATTGTAACGAAAAGAGATGATCTTAGATGCAGCCAAGGTATTTGACAATATGCCTAACTATATTTTTTTTAACTTTTAGGTAAAATTATTTCTCCTTCAAATTCGTACATATCTTAATGGTGATTACGCTGAAAATATCATGTGTGTTAAATGACCTAGATGAATTGCCAAAGAAGAAAAATTATAGGGTAAGGTATAGAACAAGAAAAATATTTGCTCAAGTTGCTGATTGTTGTTGAATTCATTTTTGTCTATCTATATGGTTTGTATCTCTATCTGGTATCTCTTTTCCTGCTTTCCAGGTTTACCGATCCAATATATCGAGAATGAGACTTCTTCAAATAGCTCATTACGAGCTTACACATTTCCTATTTGATAAAGGTTGAAAGCCTTGCATGGTTTTAGGAATGTCCTGCCTAACTTTTAAAAAATTTGAGGATAACTTAAATTGTTGCCGGATAATATTGAACCCTGCTGAGATGTACAGTATGGGTTGATAGAAAGGAAAAAATACGTAGAAACTACTACTTGGATGGTTTTAAGACTACATTTTTGTTGTTCATTTGATGTGCTTGGAAGATCCTCGGTTACTGATTCTTATTATATTATTATTTGGATATGTTGGAAAGTTGAGCGTTTAACACATCTTTTGTTAAAGCTTGGTTTATGAACAAGTTGACAATGATTTAATGTATTGTATTCATGTCCATATCTTTTACTGCTTGAATTTTTTATATTCTACGCGAATGATTACAAACTTAGTATAGGTTAACAATATTAATTGGTAGGATTGGTGGACAACTTTTCTTCACTATATTCGAATCCATTTTCAGCGTCAAGCTTTGGATATATGGATTGTTCACTAAATATAAAGTCATGTAATTACAAGTTACCCTAAGTCACAAACTCACACGACATGCATATCACTTTTTGGTTTCTGAAGAAAGATAACATTGATTAAAGCTAGAGTGAATCTTCTATTGCATTGATTCCGGAGCTAAATGATTCTGCGCATTTATTTGTTGCATTATTTTCAATATAAGGTGTGTTACTGTTACATGTCTAGATGATTAGAATAATTCTCAATCATATTGCCTAAACACTCCTTATGTATTCTTCTATATTTGCAGTACTTTGATAATTAGCGATAAAAATTCACCAGCTTACGTTTATTGTCTTTTATATAAAAAATAATTGCAATTAAAGCAAGTCTCGATGCAGCTGAATGTTGGATTTTTGGCTTGAACATACAGTTTCTCACTTTTGATGGCCACTGTGTGCATGGAACAAATGTATCAAGATGGGTTTTGTAAGGAGGATATCAAAATAGATGATCTTTCTCATTTGTAATAATATAATAGTTTAGAAATCTTTCTCATTTGTGATTATTGTCTATAGTTCTTATTATCCGAAAGGTTTAGTGATCTACTAGATTTTAGGAAGAATGGTTCGACCAGTGAGAACAAGAGAGAGGTACCACTTTGCAAAGCAATGTCACTTCTAGATTTGGCTTAATCCCTTTATTGTGTCTCTAAGATGACTTCATTAACTTAAAGACTATACTTATTGCAACCAACTTCTATTCCCTGTGTGCTTGCTCCTTATCATTTTCAAATTTGTTATTGCTATAATCTTGAAGGTTTTCTATGTGGTTGCATGTTCTCATGGTTGTTTCCAATCTTCATTATTTTTTCTTATAGGGGAGTAACTCGAAGATGGTAAGTCGTTGGGCTTTATTTCTCTTTGAACCACATGCTACATTACAGGGCTCTATCAGATTAAAAAGAGTTGGCGGGCTCGACATTACTGAGTTAAGCATCTTGATATTGAGCTCTACAACAATAAGAAGCAATTATTGAAGACGACACAGTAGCTGAGGCTGTCGATTTTGTTGTTTAAATTTGATAATTGTTCTGTTCCTTTTTCGCACATAGTGTAAAGAAAAAACTCATGTTGTACAAAGAACTCCTTCAATTGTGGATAATTATTTTGATTTCCAGTCGTGTCATATGAGACAACAATACCTTACATGTTGGGCCCGCGCATCGCACATGCATCACCCATCTAGTCTATAATATAAAGAGTAAAGTTCACTAAACCCCCTTAACCTTTAAGGTTTGGTAAATGATGCCCCCTCTACCTATTGAATGGAATAGGTTAACCCCCTTAACTAAAAAGTCAATGACCGAAAGAAGAAACTTTCGCTGTAAATTAGTAAAAGACAAAACTAACCCACTTTTGGAAGGAAGTTTTGGTGCTAACAGAGTTATATTCGTCCTTTGTTCTTCTCTAAATTTTATCAAATCACAACTTAGGGTTTGTTTCAATAAAGTGTTTATACTCGTAGCTTGATGATAGAACCTACAACTATTATTATGTCCAATCCTGTCATGAGCAAACATGTTATCCAGAGAACAAGAAAAACTTAGTGTTGAATAATCATAGAATTCCAAGAAACTAAAGTTGTGATTAGTGTTGCAGTACAATGGTGGTTCCAGATTCTTAGCAAAGCAATGTCATCAAGTTAATCACCTTAGAGTTTTTTGATACTTCAATACAATATACCAAACGATGTTCAATCACAATATAAACGTCTAGACATAGTAGAACATAAAAAACTATTAAACCGATATACTGTTTACTATAAGATTTTGCTATAATGTATTGTAATTGACTTTTAAAGTTTGTGGAAACAGAACGAATATTCTTTTTTATAAAAAGCTTTAATGCTCGCCGAAAAATATTGATTCAAGGGGGTAACATATCCCATTCAATATGTGGAGGGGTATCATTTTTCAAATCTTAAAGGTTAAGGGGGTTTATGAAATGACCATAGGTAGTCGTTTCGGGAGTTAGGACTCCGATTGGTATGCCGACAATCTTAAAATCTCTGTTAGGTCTACTAGGACCTGTCTATAAAATTTGAGGTGATTCAGACCTCGTTTGATAGGAATTTTGAGAAGGTCTCCGTTTCAGTTGCCTGTAAAGCTAAATAGAGGTTTTCGAGCTTCCTTTGAGTAAATGAGCTCTGATTCAAAATTTGAAAGTTGTGTTAGGTTCTTATGGTTATTTATGACCTGTAAAAACTTTTTGAAGGGAAATGTGAGGCCGTTCGGATAGTTTTCACTAAAGTCTCGGAAGTCAAGAAATCAACCTCTTCCCATGGACCCACTTCTTAATTTTCGGAGATCTGATCAGAGATCCATCTTCGCGAGCATGTCACCCAAGTATTTTATGACTTGTGTACAAACTTTGAGGTCATTCCGAGTCTCGTAGGGTCATGTTCAGACCCGAATCGCGTGGGGCCACGTCCGCTCTTGTTTCGGCTGCCTTGGAGCGCGTTCGCATACCTAATAGCGCTACCACAAAGAAAGGTTGGCGCGTGGGCGCTTATGGTGGCGCCAACGCGCAAATTTCTGGCTATAAAAGACCTACGTCAGCTTATTTTGTTTCCAATTCATTTCTAACTTATTTTAAACGGTTCCAAGGTTATTTCTTCATACCACTTTGTGGGATAACAATACGTAATGATTCTAAATCACTTAACTGCATTAATTCAATGATGTGGGGATTGAATTAGGGAATTAGGGCTAGAACCCTTAGTTTATTGAATTGGGGGAATTTGATGAAATTGAATCCGAAAATAAAAAATAATGATATAATTGGACTCATTAGATTGTAAGATATCAAGAAATATATAATTTATGGTCTTCCAGCTAAGCTATATAATGGTTAGATACTACTTTCTCGGGTACTTATAAGTGCAAATATGTTTTTTTGGCTCAAAAAAGGATTATTTTGAGAGGCATCGAAAAAGAAAGGAGATCATTCAGTAGTTATTCTAACTTAGGACTTGAGGTAGGTGAATTTATCCGCTTCATTGACGGTCTTTGGTCTTTTGGGATAATCTATTCACGTGTTCTTGGTATGAATAGCTGGCGATAGGGCGTACTTACTACGCCACAATTTTGTTATGTAATTTCTGGTTATTTTTCGTGATTTCTGGACTGTTATGTCTTCTGAGGGCAGGAGGATTCCGCCCTAGGAGTAGGTATATTTCGCTCCTTGTATCATATTGAGGGTAGGAGGATTTCGACCCGGAGTAGGAGGATTTCGCTCCATTCATTGGGCACATGTGACCCCCCCTGCATTATGACTGCATTCATTTCATATCCTTATGTATGTTGTATATAACTTCTACTTGCCTATCTGTATATTTTTATCTGTTATATACCGTTACTTACCATTTCCCCGGCTAACTTAACTATTTTTTGAGTTAAGTAGTTATTCCTCGCCTAGGGAGTCCTTGTGACTCATTCCCAACCTATTTCTTGTTTTTATTTCGGCAGATTTTGCTCCAGGACCTAGCCAGTGTCACGAGTGAGGAGCGAGGCGATTTAAGTTGTCTGTGGTGAGCAAGCTTGTTCCTTGAGGCCTCTAGCTTTAGATACTATAGTGTTATCCTAATTTTCTCCCATTTGGGATATGTATATATTCTTTTGACTTCGTAGATATATGATGTGGGAACCTCTAGACCTATGTATGGGGTAAATAGTTGTACTTGTTGTAACAGCTTATACATTTTGTTCATCTTATGTGTATATATATTTATGCACTGGAGCTATATTACGTTTTAAGTAAGCTTATTTCTTTTTTCCGCAAATACCACTAAACTTATAGCTTAGCGGCTAATTTTATTAATAGTAAATAAAAAATAAAAAATAAGGTCTTTACAATCATGAATGAAATACGACCTAGCTAGTACTAAGTAATGCCTAAATAGTGGTAGGATAGCACCATACCCAAGCATTTCATTCACTTCATTCGGTTGAGCATCATACAATACTAATACCACTAATTGAAGCAAATTTAATACTTTAATAAAGTGCTTTACAAAAATCACACTACTTAGGAATAATGCATATGAAATACTAGTGAAATGCCTAGCTAATGATCTACAACCATGTAATTTTACACTAACGATGGAAGTAATAATGAAGCTATAGCATCCCAACTCTCCAAGACCAATACCTTGTGCCAAAGAATGAATCCCAGCCAAAACAGCCCTTGATGCATCGCATGGAAGGATGTTTGGACTGAAATTTTCACGCAAAAACTTCTCCCAGTCGAGACATTGATTGGTGCTTGACACGACCCGAAATCCAGTTAGGTCGTGTGGGCACCCGACATCCTCCCATAGACCCATCGTGTGAACCCTTACCAATTAAATTAGAAAAATAAATATAAGAATTCATAGATAAGGATAACACTTAAAACAAACACAGACAGACTGATACCTCTAAGCTGTACAAAAGAAATTACAGCTGACTACCCGACATACTAGGTTTAGTGCTATCCAGATTAGACATCTAAGAGTACAAAAGAAGACAGATACATCCTGAATGGAGCAAAATGCAACTGAAATGATAACCAATAAACTGGTGGCCATCCGGAATAAAAGCTGGCTCACCTTGACAGCTGAAATCGTCTTCGCTCCTTCACAACATGGTGAACTTAATACAATACTAGTTTTAATCTTATCTCAGTTATATTGGTACCATTTTTACATGATTTGGAGCTGTGGATTGGAAAATTTTGGATTGAAATCCCAATTTTGAAACCCTAGCTTGAAAGGCTCTGAATCTTGATTGTGATCTTGTTATTGGGTGTTTGATGCTAAAACTCATTGGGGATTGTTGGGGTTAGTTCAATATAACTTTGGGTACCTTTGATATTTAGAAACAAGGTGAAATCATCGAAATTTTTGGGTTGGAAATTGATAAAACATGTTGTTAAAAAAGCTGAAGAACAGTGTCGGGCGGAGCGCCCGCCCAGAATCCACCTCTCTGGACTTTGCTCTGGACGGAGCGTTCCAGTGCTCAAGCGGAGTGTCCCTGAGTCAAGGCGGCGGAGTGTGGGGGGGGGGGGGCGCCTCACACCTGGAGCCTTTATCAGGTAGATTTTTCATAGGTTTTCGTGTTTCTTTTGATTGCATTGCTTCCGGCTAGTACTATTAGAGTAACATTCCTACTTGATTAGTACTAGTTTATTAAGCCTTTAGGATAATCGTGCTTAGTGGAGAGTAGAACTCAAAGAAGACTTGTAGAAGCATTTGTTTCAAGTCCGCACTTAAAAAGCTTAGCGTCCATCGAGTCCCATTAACTCCACTCGTCCCGAAGAGTGCTTGACTTGTGGAGTGTTTGGTTGTTGATTAGGAACGTTGTTCAACTACGTGATACCTTTGGTTCAAGCTTGAGTGATAAAACCCCCACCACTAAATGAGTGTACCCAAGTGACATTCAAGTGAGGGTGTGTGTGAGGTCATTGCCCTACTATCCGAATAGGAGGGTAATGAATGGAGGCCGGGAAGTTAATAGGGGTAGAGGCCAAGGTCGAGGGCCACCCAAGGAGTATGCTGGAGGGAATGTGAGAAGGGATTATGATGCTTATGGTGACTACTTTGGAGGCCAACCGGAACCTTACCGAGGGTGTCGTGACAATAATAATAATCTCAATAGTGTGAAGATCACTATCCCTACATTCAAAGGGTGTAGTGATCCGGTCAAGTATGTTGAGTGGAAGGTGTTGATAGAAAGAATCTTTGACACGAATGACGTGACCGATGAGAAGAAAGCCACATATGCTATTTCTTCCTTTGAGTCCTTTGCTTCCACCCTGCGGGAATCGGTCAAGAGATCGAGAAGGAGGAATGCTTTGCACGTGAATCTTACTTGGGAATAATTGAAACGTGTGATGGATGAAAAGAATGTGACTCCCTAGTATCGTCAAGAACAACTCAAACAGCTTTATGAGTTGAAGCAAGGATACAAAACAGTTGAAGAGTACTACAATGAGAGTGAGAAAATCCGTATGGCCTTAGACATGGATGCGGAGGAAGATGATCAAACCGTTATTCGATTCAAGAACGATTTGAACCGAGAAGTAGCCTCTCAATTGAGGTTTCATAGGTATGCTTCTCTATATGATCTATTTGAGGCCACGGTTGATGCCGAGAAGTGGCTCAAAGAAGATAAGTCCACCCGCTATAGGAGTACTACTTCTACTCCCGTGAGTAGACAAAAGGAATGGAAGAGTCTAAACACAAGTGGTGCAAGTGCAAGTCGTGATGCGAAGAAGACTTATGAGAAGCCAACACCAAATGTGGGAGGTAATTCTAAAACTCAATCGAATACTCCTACTTCTTTTTCTATTCAATGCCACAAGTGTAAAGGGTATGGACATTTTGCTAGAGATTGTCCTACTCGAAAGACCATGGTTGTTATGGATGATGGGTTGGTATATGAACAAGAGAGTGAACCCGAGGATGCAGTAGGGGAGGAGAGTGAGTTAGTTGAGGGAGAAGAGGAAGCGGAAGGAGACGACCCTAATATGTTTCTTGTTGTTAGGAGGAGTTTGAGTGCTATGCTTGTAGAGAAGAATGAAAATATGCAAAGTGAGAATCTTTTTCATGCTAGATGTCGTGTGATGGGGCAAGTGTGCTCAATGATCATAGATTCGGGTAATTGTGCTAATGTGGTGAGCCGATCTTTGGTTTCAAAATTGAAGTTGCCTACTTTAAAACACCCAAACCCCTACCATTTGCAATGGTTAAGTGAGTGTGGGGAGTTGAAGATGGTGAAACAAGTTTTGATAAAGTTCAAGATTGGGAACTATCAAGATGAGCACATGTTTGATGTGGTTCCAATGCAAGCTTGCCATCTCTTATTTGGTAGGCCTTGGAAACATGATAGGAGTGTGGTACATGATGACTAGGTTAACACCTATACGGTCAAGCATGAGGGAAAAAAGTATGTTCTCAAACCTTTGTCCCCGAAATAAGTTAGTGATGATTACCGGCATATGAGGGAGTTCAAAGAAGTGGCTAAGGCTAAGTCCTCCGTGGAGACTAGACCTATGGCCGAGAGTCTTGTAGTGACTCCACCATCTAATACCGGTAGCCTTTGTGCCATGATGCAACCGGATGAGTTCTTGAGAGAAAATGATGGCACCAAATTGCTCATTTGCCTAGTGCACAAAGGTATGGTTTTATCTTCCAAATTTGATTATTCTACTAACCGTAATCCTTTGCCTAGTGCTATCGAGAATGTTTTGAAGGTTTTTGAGGATATGTTCCTGGATGAGATGCCTAGTGGTCTACTTCCATTAAGAGGGATTGAGCACCAAATTGACTTCATCCCTGGATCTCAAATTCCAAATAAGCCGGCCTATAGGAGTAATCCCGAAGATACAAAGGAGTTGCAAAGGCAAGTGGATGAATTGCTGAACAAGGGCTTTGTTCGTGAAAACTTAAGTCCGTGTGTCGTGCCCGTAATACTTGTTCCAAAGAAGGATGGCACGTGGAGGATGTGTGTGGATTGCCGAGCGATCAACAAGATCACGATAAAGTATCGACATCCCATACCTCATTTAGATGATATGCTTGATGAGCTAAGTGGTTCTAGTATCTTTTCAAAGATAGACCGTAGGTCCGGTTACCATCAAATCTGTTTGAAACCGGGTGATGAGTGGAAGACCGCATTCAAGACCAAGTTTGTTCTTTATGAATGGTTGGTGATGCCTTTCGGCCTCTCTAACGCACCTAGTACATTCATGAGGTTAATGAACCATGTGTTGAAATGATTCATCTACAAATTCGTGGTCGTCTACTTTGATGACATTTTGATATATAGCAAGTCATTGGACGACCATTTTGTCCATCTAAGGCAAGTGCTTGAAGTGTTAAGAACCGAAAAGCTCTATGCTAATTTTAAGAAATGTGCCTTTGGGGTTGAAAAGGTAGTCTTTCTAGGCTTTGTTGTTAGTGCTCAAGGGGTGGAGGTCGATGAGTCTAAGGTAGAGGCCATTAGAGTTTGGCCTACTCCCACTACCGTGTCTCAAGTGAGGAGCTTTCATGGCCTTGCTAGCTTCTATAGGAGATTTATGAAGGACTTTAGCTCCATTGTCGCACCACTCACCGAGTTAGTGAAGAAGGACAAGCCTTTTGTGTGGGGAGAGCCTCAAGAGATTTTCAAGAATTGAAAGGTAGGTTGAGTACCGCCCCTTTGTTACAATTGCCCGACTTTGAAAAGGTATTTGAGGTTGAATGTGATGCCTCGGGGGTTGGTATTGGGGGCGTTCTCATGCAAGATGGGAAACCCATTGCCTACTTTAGTGAAAAGTTGAAGGGTGCAACCTTGAATTACTCTACATTTGACAAGGGGTTGTATGCCCTAGTTAGAGCTCTAGTTCATTGGCAACATTATCTTTGGCCTAGGGAATTTGTGATTTGGAGTGATCATGAGTCCCTCAAACATCTTAGGGGCCAAGAGAAGTTGAATAAGAGGCATGCCAAATGGGTAGAGTTCATTGAGAGTTTCCTTTATGTGATTCATTACAAGAGGCGGACCGAGAATATTGTGGCCGATGCACTTTCTAGAAAGTTTGCTCTAGCCACCACTTTTGCCTCCAAGCTCATGGGTTTTGAGAGCATTAAGTTGATGTATGCTCATGAACCAAAGCTAAAGAGCATTCAAAAAGCTCTTGAGAAGGGAGAAAGAGTTGAGAAGTACCAATGGGTCGATGGCTATATCTTTAAGAATGGTAGAGTTTGTGTACCCGAGTCCTCATGGAGAGAGTTGCTTGTTCGTGAAGCACATAGTGGGGGCTTGATGGGACACTTTGGGAGAAACAAGACGTTGGCCATTATCATGGAACAATTCCATTGGCCTAAGATGGGGTTGCAAGTTGAGAGGCTATGCAATGCTTGCCTTGATTGAAAGCATGCTAACTCCAAATCTAATCCCCATGGTTTGTACACTCCCCTTCCTATTCCTACTAGCCCGTGGATAGATATTTCTGTAGATTTTGTTATGGGATTACCACGGTCTAAGGGGGGCCATGATAACATTTATATTGTCGTGGATAGGTTCTCCAAAATGGATCACTTCATTCCTTGTAAAAAGAGTCATGATGCACAACATGTAGCTTCTTTGTTCATTGATAATGCGTTAAAGTTGCATGGTGTGCCTCAAAACATTGTGAATGATATGGACTCTAAGTTCCTTAGTCATTTTTGGAGGTGCTTGTGTGGTGCTCTTGGCACCAAGTTGTTGTTCTCTACGTCCCACCACCCTCAAACGGATGGGCAAACCGAGGTGGTGAATCGAACTTTGGATGCTCTTCTTAGAGCTATGACCCGAGGTAAGCCCGGGACGTGGGTTGACAAGTTGCCTCTTATGGAGTTTGCATATTACCGTACTTTGCATAGCATGATTGGTATGACTCCAATTGAGTGTGTTTATGGATTTAATCCTTTGATTCCACTTGATCTAACCCTTTGCCAAAGAATGTGGTTGTTAGTCTTGAAGGTAAAAAGCGAACTAAGGCTATGCTTGAAATACATGCCAAGGCAAGGAAGAACTTGGAAGAAGCCTATTCCAAGGTGGCATCCAAGAAGAACAAGGGAAAGAAGGAGTTGGAATTCAAGAAAGGAGATTGAGTGTGGGTGCACTTCCGCAAAGAGAGGTTTCCAAACCTTAGAAAGGGGAAGTTGGCACCCCAAGGAGATGGTCCACTCCAAGTGTTATCCAAGATCAACAACAATGCATACGTGATTGATTTGCCCTGTGAGTACAATGTCGGAAAGGACTTGACGATGGGAGCTTCAGAAGCCATTTGAAGATGTTTCACTTGATCTCGGCTTTGAGTGGACCAGCCCAACACATTGGAGGAGCACTTAGCATTGATTTGAAGATTTCTCCATATGCTACAGGAGTGGGCGGACTGCCTACCGCCAAATAGGCTAAAATTGGCTAAGTCCCGGAATGCACTCTCTGGATCTCAGCCCAGGCGGACCGCGCAAGCAGTGAGGCGCTCCGCCTCAACAGTGAGGCGCTCCACCTCAGCCCAGGCCGGGTGCCCTGACTCAGTGTGTCATCCTACATGATTTTCCTAGTTTATTACTATTTTGCCCTGCGTGGCTTATTATGTTATAACCCAAACTTGTGGGTTTTTATGTCTTATTTTCCAAGGTAAACCTATAAATACCTACTATTGGCTTTTATTTTCATTAGCTAGCTTTGAATATTGAAGAACAAACTTGAGACATGATCTCTTTGAATGAATGAACCCTTTTATTTGGCTTGAATCAATTGGTAGAACTAATTAAACCTCATTCCAAACTCGACTGAACCCTTTGCAAGAGCCAAGTGTCTCTTGAGGACCGTTCGTATAGCATAGGTGTTCCTTGACATCGATTCGAGGGTGTATCGAGACTAGTTCCTCGATACTACCTTGAAGGATAGTTCAAGCCACGTTTTGTTTCTATCCTATTTACTCGCTTCTGTACTTTATCCGTATCAAAGCGTAATAAATATGTATAAATAATTAAATATAAGAAAATGGAGTCTCTGACGTTTCTTTGTCTCGACGTCCCTTGCTTATGAATATGTTCCAAAATAAGCCCCTGCAATCAAAATTGCTTGAATACTTTCCAAAAGAAAGAGATCAGTAGTTTCGTACTTGATATAGTGATTATTGTCAGAAAAATATTAGTATACAAATTAGTATTACTAAACTGAAGTGAGCCGAACCTCAATAGCCACTGTAACTATGAACTAACAGATTTACTTACCAATCTATTAAGGATAGAATATAAAACTTTGATCTTACTTATGGGCAATCTCAATTGAGGCTCCTTATATCCAAGACTCCAATATCATTGTCTAACTCGAACCAATGATAATCAATACTCTATGGTAGTAACTATGTTACAGAAATAAAAAAAAATAGATGTAGATTAGTCAAGAGTAGTGGAGCATTTAATGTACCAAAGTATATATTTTTTGTGGTAGAATAAAAAACAAAAAATATTATGGCTTCATGGTGGTTTCTACAATGAAGGTCTAAATAACCATTCTGCCTCTAGTCAACTATCATGACATTTCTTAGAACTGTATAGATTGAAAATTATGACTATTAAATCGTAGAAAATGTTGACTAATGACTACTACTGTCACTGTCATTTTGTAACTATTAGAAAATATCTTAATTTGTTCGTATTTCATACCATCGGTATCCAATTTCTTTTTAATTAATTTTAAAAAAATATTCATCTCAAAATAGGAAGTCTGTGACTCTACTATGTAAACAATAGGTTGAAACAAGGGATCATCTGATTGTTGAGTGTGAGTTTATCAGAGCTTTATGGAGCAAAATAGGGGCATGGATGCGCTGGACTGATTACATAATTCAGAAATGGGAGCAACACCTAAAGTGGATTGTCAAGAGAGCAAAAGGAAAATCTCCAAAAGCTCAAGTCTTCAAAATAATATATGCTGAAGTTATACATACAGTCTGGATAGAAAGGAGCCATAGAGTTTTTGAAAAGGAAGCTAGAGACATGGAGAGCAATACAAAGAGGATAGCTATTATATGCCACACACGAGTCTGTGCAAGATCTGTACAAGTTCTAGCTAAAAACCTGTATAAGTTAGGAGCTAACAGTCGTGTAGTATATGTATAGTAGTATTTTACTTGTATTTGAGTCCAAATTCTGAGACAACAAGTAGTGTAAGGACTTACTGTAGTGTAAATTCTTTCAGGCGATGATTAATAAAATTATACTGTAGTTATTAAAAAAAGTCTCTGACTCTGTGGTGCCCTTGCACAAAAAAAGAAGAAAAGAAAAAGAATGTTAAATGTAAGATAGCACAAATGTTTATGACAGCTTGTGATTTAAAAAAGTACTTCATTCATCCTAATTTAAGTGAATGTGGTTCGCTAGATATGTTGTTTAAGAAATATAGGAAAACATTAAAAGTTTGTTTTGAGTAAAATTTATTATTTAATATAAAAATATTGACTGATAAAAGAAAAAGACGCTCTAATAAAATGGAACCGAGGGAATATATACTTTCCTTGTCGTTGTTATGGTTAACTTTTGGACTAATTAATTACTAGCCTAATATTTTAAATGCGCATAACCGCCTCGACTCATGAGAAACGGAAGCAACTACCTTGAAGACCGTTATGAACAAAGCTGAGCCAAAAACTCTTTCTTGGTCAAGCATATCCGTACAATTCTCATTTCCCCCTTTCTAAGGATCCTGCACCCATTTCTGTTTTCTTTAGCAAAACTTAGACATAATAATCTGATATTCTTCTCTGGCTCTCTGCCTATCTTTTCAATTACTATGCATTCTTGGGCATTTTTTAGAACAGTTCCTAAGCCTGCAAAACGAGCGCTTGCGGCTCCCAATCTAATATTTCGTTCCCTCTTCACCCAATCAACAAATGGTGGGGGCTATAATAAAAGGGATGGATCAGTTTTGAGATCATTGTCTGCGGGTGTCATTGTTGCTACCTCAAGCTTAGGTTTCTATTATATTGATAATGAAAATACTCATATTTGTTATGCTGATTCTGGAAGTAGAACTGAAGAGCCCGGAAAGAAGTCGGCTTTTTTATTTGGAGGTATCTGAAATTACACTAATCATTCTTTTTTCTTTTAGAAAGGGTGCCTAAAGGAGCCTTGGAACAACAGTAAAAGTTGTCTCGGGAATCAGCCACTAATAATTGTATTAGGGTAGGATGCCTACAATACATCCCTCTAGGGTGCGGCCCTTCCCCGGATGATGCATGATGTGGGATGTATCGTGCTGTCATATATTCTTCTGTTCTTTTACTTTCTATTTTATTTCTCCAACATTTATGGTTCTTACTTAGTTTGCTTTCTTCTGATTTTCAGAGTCCTACAGGAAAAAGGTTTTCTTCAAGTATGAGAAACGGTTGAGACTGCAGAGTCCTCCTGAAAAGGTAAGGGACATTATCGAGTACGTGCATCAATTATTAACGTACTCGTAAATCTGTAACGTTACTGCTATAGTTGTCCATAAAAAAAGGTTTCTGATTGTTGGCTTGTTTAATTCGCCTCCAATCAACGGTAGAAACTTGCATATAAACTTCCTTTAATTTAGGAGCTCTCTTGCATGGTCTGCACGACACTTGTTGGCTCGCTGGCCGTGATGATGGTTTTGTTTATATATCGGTTAAACTGGATGGGGCAAAACAATATGTTATAGTGTCTTGTCTGTGAGATTGTTTCCCTTTAGCTATGCATTAGAAGAAATTGTGTCATGGGTTTCAAGCATACTACCTTTAAGGAGCGTAATGGAATAAAGGAGATTCGTGCTTCCTTAACCAGGTGTTGGGTTCAAGCCTTGTGAATGGAGTAACTGTTGATAGAATCTGTTTTACCTTTAGCGGGCCCTTCAGCGTGAATCTAAGTTAGTCGAGCTAGTGAGTTTCAGATAATGAATGTAAACAGGCATTACGCATACTAGCGATTCTTTAGGCATGAACTTACTCCAAATTCTGCATTCACAGCATAGCGCAGACATGTATATTACACATGTTACTTTGTGGAACCATACGGTACGACTGTAATAAATTAGCACCATGTGATGTAAAAATGGATTGTATTCCTCTACTTGCAGCAGTAACCAAGCTTAGAATCTTATGTTGTTGTTATGTTGGTTTCAGGTCTTCGAGTACTTTGCATCTTACCGAACACCAAGTGGAGAAGTCTATATGACTCCGGCAGACTTGATGCGAGCGGTTGTTCCCGTGTTTCCTCCATCTGAGACAACTGGTGTTAGAGGGGGTAATCTGAAAGGAGAATCAGTTTCCAGTGAGCTGCATTGTGCTCCTTCAGAATTTTTCATGCTGTTCGATACCAATAATGATGGACTTATATCATTTCCAGAGTGAGTGTTTTTCCACCCAGTTTTCTAGATAAGGTGTAAGAAAGCTGTCAAATTCCAGCTGAATGTTAACTAAGCTCATTGATTTTGTTCCTCTGAAACCCCGACTTGACGTCTTGGATCAGGTACATATTTTTTGTTACACTACTCAGCATTCCGGAATCAAGCTTTTCAGAGGCTTTTCGAATGTTTGACCTTGACAATGATGGGTATGTTGTTTTTCTGATACTTAACTCTGATTATCCTGTTATTCTTTTCTTATACTGCTGTAGGTACAGGATAAGCGTATCTGCTGTGGTGATACCCTTAGATTTTTCATTGTGTAAAAAGATTATTTGTAAGTTGAAAGAATGCACTTCTGTAATGGCTGAGCAATGTGTTCTTTCAAGAGTAACAAGCTATGAACTGTATGTTCTTAGCGCTCAATGAAATAGGCTGTGTCTAGAAATTTAGTTGGACGATTATTTAACCATTTCAAGTGGGAGTTGTTCAGCACATCTGGGGTATCATAGTGTTCTCTAGACAATTTTTCATATACACATGGTGAAAGGAGTCTAACTTACAACGAAATATAGAAAATGCCAATAAACATAATATCGACAAACTTCTTAAGAAGACAAGCTTCACCTGTCTTCTAGTTGTTTCAGAACATCTTCTGACTAGTGTCATGAGCAGAGGAATAGACAAGGAAGAATTTCAGAGAATGATGGAACTCATGCGAACTACTAATAGACAAGGTGCTCGCCAAAGAAATGGACTGCGATTTGGACTAAAACTTGCTGGTTCCGTAGAGGAAGGAGGTATATTGGAGTACTTCTTTGGTAAAGATTGCAATGGGCGCCTTGAGCAGGAAAGATTTGCGCAGTTTCTAAGAGATTTACATGATGAAGTATGTCTTCCTTTTACCCTCGATCCCAGAAATACAATAGTCTAAGTTGCACTACATTTCAGATTTCTCCTCTGTGCTGTTCTGGATAAATGATATCGTATATTAACTATTTGATTGGAAGAGTCAAATTCCCCTTTATGTGTTTCAGATATTGAGACTGGAATTTGCCCATTATGACTACAAGTCACAAGGAAGCATTTCCGCCAAAGATTTTGCCTTATCAATGGTTGCATCTGCTGATATTAGTCACATTAACAAGTTTCTTGATCGAGTAGAAGATCTTGATGATGAACCACAGCTGAGAGACGTACGCATTACATTCGAGGAATTCATGAGTCTTGCTGAGCTACGGAAAAGACTGCAGTCATTTTCTCATGCTATCTTAAGCTACGGGAAAGTAAACGGACTGCTGACAAAGCCGGAGTTGAAAGGAGCTGCTAACCAAGTACAGTTTATAGAATCAACT
Organism: Petunia axillaris subsp. axillaris; assembly: GCA_029990575.1. Taxonomy (NCBI): domain Eukaryota; kingdom Viridiplantae; phylum Streptophyta; class Magnoliopsida; order Solanales; family Solanaceae; genus Petunia; species Petunia axillaris. Next base: position 12,276,004 of record JARKNS010000007.1, read on the forward strand.
CTAGCTTCCTCATTATAAATTGTGTTCTTTTATAAATGACCAACTTTACTAACGATGATTCATATGCCTTACCAGGTTTGCGGAATATCCCTCAGTGATAAAGTGGTGGATTTGATATTTTTCATGTTCGATTTAGATTGTGATGGGACTTTAAGTTCAGATGAGTTCCTCAGGGTGCTGCAAAGAAGAGAGCCAGACAGTTCACAACAAAGAGAGTCAGGTTTTGTGGGCTTGTTCTCTGGCTGGCTGGATTCCACAAAAATTAATTTTGCTTCCAAGAGCACTCGCTAATTATTATTATTATTTTTTTTGTTTACTAACACCTTTTGACGTAGAAAAAATTATTCAACCATAGAGGATACAGATAAAGATTGTAGAGAATCCCAACATTTTGTGTTAGTCTTATATGTAGAAATTTTGAAGTTAGTTGAACTTCCACAGTTCCATCTGGGTGATGTACAAGATCTTTATATAAATGCTCAATTGATAAGTAGCAAATGTACAATAGCTTGTGCTTTTCATCAGGTGGAGGAAAACACATACATGTATCTTTTAAAGAAACTACGATTATGCTTTTTCTAAGAGATGAAGAATTGTTGAAAATTCTTGCAGTTAGTGCAAAGTATAGTTAATAATGTGAATGTATTTATTTAAACTGGTCTCTCGGTATCAATGGAATTATGGACTCTCTTTTTCAAAAGATGCCATTAAATTATAGGAAAATGTGTGAGTTCATAAAATTACCCACACATATATCTATCTATACTACTACTAAGAGAGAAGTAGTGTTCCAGAACTCCTCAAGTTTTTTTTTTTTTTTTGGTGTGGCAAGACCTCTCATTTTCTTTTCTCTTTTCTTTTTATTCTAAGGGTGATTAGGACTAATCAGGGACCAAATTAGTACTTTTTAAACTTGAGGGTTGTTCTTAAAACATCCCGAATCATCATTTCAAATATTGGGAACTTCCCAATAACCATTATCTCTCTCTCTCTCCTCTCTACTATAACTCCCATCACTTCATTTCAAACACAACTTGCACACAACACTCAACCAAAATTCTCTCAATATCTCCGTCGTTCCTCGGTTTTTCAAGCAACCTGACCATCAAAATAACATATTTTCGCAGTGTATTGAATCAAAAAGGTAAACATTGTCTTTATTTTTTAAATTGTGGTGTAAATTTAAAACCTAGGGTTTTTTTTTTTCGATTTCTTCGTCATATGTGATTAAAGTTGCTTTGGATGTGTATTTTTGAACAAAAGGTGTAATATTGTATCGAAATTGAATGACATTATGTGTTTAAATGGGGATGAATTTCCGAAATACAAAAGGGGATTTTCGCTGTTCTATTGAAATGTTTAGGATTTTTACTTTTGTTGGTTAAATTTTGACGATTTCTGGGATTTCGCAGTATATGTCATTTAATTTTCCGAACAACTTAAATAGTTCCACAACAGTTTATAAAAGGTTAAGAACATCTCATTGGTTGTTCATGCTTTTCTGTAGCTAAAATTTGTATCCCCTTGTTTTGCAGAAAAATAGTAAATTTATGACCGAAAATTAACACAACATGAAGATGAGCAGAAGAAGAAGCCTAAAGAGGCTCTCAAGAAGGGAATTTCTAAAAGAAAGCCTCCTGAGTCGAAGAAGAAGCCTACTCCTAGTCCTAGCGCTCCTAATGATTTGAAATGTACTCCTACAGATGTAGAACCTACTCCTAAACGCCAAAAAAAAAAAAAAAATACAAAGAGAAAATTGATTGTGGAGAGTGATGATGAGGAAGAAGAAGTAGTAGGTCCCCAAAACCAAGGGGGAGCAGGTGCTCAACAAGAGCAAAACCAAAGTCCAGCACGAAATTACGATTTAAGTAGAGGTGGGGAGGCTTTGGAGAGGGCTGCAGATAAGGGTGAAAGAAGAGAGGATTCAAATGACGCTGCTATTGATGAACTGCTAAAAGTGACTATTTGAGGCCTGGAGAGGAAGATGGTAATCGTGAGAAAGATTCTAATGAAAATGAAGATGAAGCAGGTGGAAAAAAAGATGAAGAAGGTGATGATTTAAGTAGAGGTGTGGATGCTAGAGAAAAAGGAGAAGAAGTAGATGAGTCAGGGGAGAGTCCAAAAATCATTAAAACAAGAAGAAGAGAGGAAGAGGATGAAATTTTAAAAAGAAACTTTTTGAAGGATTGTCTAAGAGTAGTTAAAACAGGTGGGGATGTTGTAAAGGATGCAGGTGGGGATGTTGAAAAGGAAGAAGGTGAAGATGTTGTAGATGGGAAGGAAGCAGAAGGAACATCTGGATTGAAGGTAGAAGAAGCCCAGGTGATAGTTGAATTGAAACTCGTGAATTATTCGGAACATCTATGTAAATATTCTACACGACTTTTCTAATGTTCCCAACATCAAGATGAGTGCTGGTAGCACATTCATCGAGTCGTTCTGAAAATGCTAATGAAGATGTTCTGAATGTTAAGTTAGTTATTCATAACATCTTCACTAGTATGCTCCGAACATTTTATTTTTATCCTTTAATGTCATTTGATTTCGTTTGATTCATTTTATTAATAATATTCTAAAATTATGTGTAGTATGAAGATGTTTGTCATATTTATCTGAGGAAGAATGCTGAGGAGCTCTATTCCACATACCTGGACAACAATGAATTATTTCAATTGAAGATTATTGTTCGATCGTCGTTAGCAAGGGGCATGATAGAGTTCAAATCTGTTTTGAAAAGCTTGCAATTGATAAATGGACTTTCTCATAGTTGTTTCGGTCATTTCTTGAAATTGCCAGATTATCTATTGTTTGGCACCAAGTTGGTGCATAACCTCCTCTTGATAAAGATTCTTTGTAAGAAGCAGAAGGAGGTTTGGATTGCCTACAATGAATCGCCAGTATGTTTTGGCCTGTTCGAGTTTGCAGTAATGACAGGGCTAAACTGTGGTGCTTATCCAGAGAAAGAGTGCTTAGCAGAAGTAAAAGAGAAGGGGAAGGAATTGTGGAAGTTGGTTGTTGAATTTTCCAAGGAGATGAAGGCGAAGGAGAAGGAGAAGGGGAAGTAAAAGGAGAAGGGGAAGGGGAAGGGGAAGAAGAAGGAGGAGGAGTCACCCTCACCTGGCAAAAGGAAGTTCAATAAGCCCAAAATTGAGAAGGAGCCGCTAAAAAAGAAAACTGTGACTAGTGATGACTTGATTGAATGTATGAAGTCTAATAAAGTACCCAAAAAGTGGTTTTTAAATCTGTGTATGGCATGGTTTGTTCATATAGTTTTTTGTGTGAAGGATAAGAAGTATGGAATAGAGGAATGGGTGGTATGCTTGGCCGCTGATCTTAAGGCATTCCAGAGTTATCCTTGGAGTAGGATGAGTTATGAATTAACAGTTGATTATCTGATAAAGCCAATGGAAGATCGTGCAGCCAGTGCAAGTCAAACTTACAATCCATATGACTTTCCCTAGGCATTCATGGACTGGGCTTATGAAGCTATTCCTGACTTGAGGCCAAAGGATTTTCCAAAACATAAAACAATCCCAAGGATGCTAAAATGGCTTAGTGAGAAGGTCGAGAGAGGCACATACAGGATGTTTGAGCAATATAAGTATCCTATAAGTATCCTATTTTCTATTTATCTTATGATAATGTTTCAATCAACTTTGTTGAATTTGAGATATTTCTCTTATATGTTCGTTACAACACTGAAACATTTGAAACATCTTACCATGGAACATCTCTCCTCCACTAATGCTTCAGTCATAGATGTTCTGAACGATACATCGTTGGTAGATGTTCTAAACATCACTGAAACGTTCAAATCATTTTTGTTAGTTTGTTCCAAACAACTTACGATAAATTTTTACAATTTATTTAACATAAATTTTTTTGTGGGTATATTAAAAAGTTGTTCACCCTTTCCTCATTCTTACTGATGATGAGATGCAGCATGATTGCTTTCAAAACATTGGGCCTTTTTATGACTTTGAGGACTACTTTATTGATCCTTTGTGCAAAAGCTTTGCGGATGCCACCAGTGTTTCTCTTGTTGGTGGCACTAGAATGTGTATTTTCAAGAACAATCCTGCGACCCCTCCAAGACAGGTGGTAGAAAGTAATTTGAAAGATGAAGAAGTTGATGATGAATTGAGAGGATGTTTGGAACTGATGGGGAATATGATAGGAAGAAAGTTGAAGAGGGTTTGCAAGATGTGAATGTTGAAGATGATGGTGTTGGTGAATATGACATTAAAACAAAGCTGATTGGAAATAAAGTTGTTGGTATTTCGAGCTCCAATTGCAGAGGCTGCAAATTTGATGAATACAGCGGATGGAGGGAAGCAATGGAGCAAAAGATTGTGGCTTCTGAGAAATCCAAAGGTGATTCTTCTGGTGGTGATGAATTCGACATCTCCAAATATAGCAGTTGCAATGAAAAGATTGCAACCACTGGCGTAGAGTTAGGGAGATTGAGATGGCAGGCATGCAGGCAACAATTGAAGAGTTGAGAAGCAAAAGTTTTATTAAACCTGCAAAGGCTGTGATATCAAGTTTTATTAAACCTGCAAAGTTTGTGAGCTGAGACCTGTGGATATTTACAGGAAATTAAAGAGGAAGAAACTGGATGCGGTGAAGGCATTTATGAAGAAGAAGGTTTCGAAAAAAAATGTATTTCTTGGGTTGCCAATGAATCACAACGATTTGAGTTTGCTGATGGACAAGACATAGTGACTTTCTAAACTTTTTTTTTGTTCTTCAGAAAATGTTCTATGAGTTCTGAACATCTATCATATGCTTTGAACAAGTCACATATTTCTAACTTCTCATAGATTTGTAGAACATCAGACCTATGTAACGAACGTCAATGTGAGATGTTCAGAACAGCCGACCATTCTTACACCCACTTACACCAATTTATTTTTCTCTCTTATTTGCTATGCAGTATATTGAATCTGTGCTTACCATGATAAGGGAGAGGCATTTGAATTACCCCTATCACTACGATGAGACTGACATCATTCTGAATCTTGCACTTTTGTCAAACATGGCCAAACGCTACGTCCAAATGGAAAAAAATACGAAGAAAGATAATCTTCTGATGGACCTGTTGTTGAGGATGTTTGCATTTGGCGATTATTTTCTTAAGTATGCACATGGAAAGCTACATTCAGCGGGTAGGTGTTGGGCTGGTGAAAAGAGAATCATCACCATCTACAACATCAAGAGTGTCCATTATGTGACAGTGGTGTTTGACATGGTGGAAGCCAAGATTATGGTGTACGATTTCAATTTACGGGTTTATGATGATGACGCCTTCATAGAAGTTATGATTCCCATTCTCTACTTGTTCCCAGTCTATATTAGAAATTCAAAGCTCTTCAAAGACTTGGATCCCAAAGTGAAGGAAGGAGACATGTAGGGGTTTGAGAGACTTCCACGAGCACTTTGTCCCCAAAATCTGACAAGCACATCATGTGGAGTTTACTCGTTGACGTACATTGAGCATATTCCCACAAACAACCCTATGGACAAGATTTGTAATAATGAGGCAGAAGAATAGAGAAAACATCTCGCCGTTTGTATCTTTGACGGCAAAATGAAACCTTAATTTGAGTATGTAATATTTGGATAAATTTTTTAAGTTTATTTTGGTATGTAATTAACTATAGATAAATTTTATTTTGTTAGCCAAGAAGTGCATGGCTAATTACTTTTGATGTGCTTATATGGATAACCAATGTTTTATTTACAATGTGTTTTGTTTTGTTTAATTAGTCTGAATTAAAACAAACATTCAAATATATTGGTCAATTGTAACTTATTCAAATCGAAAATAATAGAGTTAGAGTTTAATTTTAAAGGTTTTACACATGGACGTTCCAGAAAGACTAGTAGTCGTTCGGGGCATAACAAGGGATGTTCCAAACTTTTTCACCTTTTATTTAAGTGGATTTACACATAGACGTCTGGAACGACAACGAGTCATTCCTGACATAACAACTGATGTTCCAAACTTCTAAAACTCCTACACTTATGTTCTCCAGAAAATGCAATGATACTAGTGATTGATCAGAGATTGAATCGAGACACAAACGGTATGATAATTATTTATAATTCAATTAAATGTACGTTATAGACTTATCCATACTTCAGCATTCAAAATGAAAATGAAATAACATAATAAACATTTAAAAGTAGAACTAAAATAAACATGAACAATCGAACTTAGGGTGCATGTGGTAGAGTTTGTGGTGGTGGTTCTAATGGTGATCGTGGTGGTGAGGAATATAGAGTGAAATCAATTCTCCTATCAGCTAGCAGCCCACTAAGCATTCTCTTCAAATTTCTCATATCCTTGTAATCATGGAAGAAATCCTCAAACTTGAATTTGCATGCCTACACTTCAACCCATAGTTGCTCCAAGACATCGTTCAAACGTTTAGAATTGGAATCTGAACTCGATGAAGGTATTCTAGGCCATATATGCTCAACCCTTAGATGCCCGCACTTCAATCCTTAGATGCTCGTCTTGTTCTTGGTCGACGAGCCATTTTGAAATGGTGTGATTGTTGTTATTTGTTGAATATGGTTTGGAATGGTTTGATTGTGTGTTGGTATTTATAAGAGTAAAATAGAAATCGACGAGTCTGTTTGGAAGTGACTTTTGATGCAACTTGTAAACGTTGTGTACTATTCAAATGACGATGCAACTGTGATAATAAAACGACCTCGGTTAGCCGTTTTGAAAGTTAGGACTCCGATTGGCATGCCGATAATTTTAAAATATTCGTAATGTCCATTAGGAACTGTCTGTAAAATTTGAGCTAAATCAGACCTTGTTTGATAGGCATCGGAAGAAAGCTTCAGTTTTTATTGTCGATAAATATTAAAAAGAGATTTTCGAGCTCGGTTTTGGTGAATGAACTCCGATTCGAAATTCGAAAGTGCCGATAGGTTCGTATGATTAATTGTGACTTTTTTGATTTTTCGAAAGTAAATTTCGATGTTGTTCTGCCAGTTTCCGCTAAAATGCCGAAAGTTAAATAATTTGACTTTTTGATTTAAATTCGCATCTTGAGTTTCGGGAACCTGATTTGAGATCCGCCTTCGCGAGTATGCTACATATATTTTGTATAACTTGTATGCAAAAGTTGGAATTATTTCGAATATCGCAGAGTAACATTTTAATTTTTGTTGCGAAAAGAAATAAAAAGAAAACAAAACAAAACAAAAAGGAAAAGACAAAAAAAGAAAGAAGCAACAAAATGTTAGGCGGTTAGTAGTATATAACAGAAGCTACGCTCAAAATGAGCAGAAACAGAGAAAATGAAACAGGGATGACACAGCGTAAAAAAATGCCAGAAAATGAGAAAAGAGCCGGGAAAATAGTAGAATTTTTACCCCAAAACATTCAGGTAATGATCTTAATGCATTATTTGAGTCTATTACGTGTGTTTGAATATATTTTAACGGTAAAACTTAGAATATTAGACATCGTTTTAATAAGTTCAATTAATAGTTTAAAGGGTCAAATGGATCCTGATAATGGAGTTGATTATATATTCGTACTCAATGAGTTATGGGCAACATATAAATGTAATTTATTTAGGGTTTGGTTATGTGACCTTAAATCCTGTACATAGGCCTAGCCTGCGTATTACGTATGTTAATAGGGTATCAGGTTCCTAACTGGATTGCCCTAAGATGTAAGGAATGAAGCCTTTAGCCTTATTTGATATATTTTTCTGCTTATTGAATAGAGTGAGATCATTTGGCAAGGAAACCAAAGGATAAAGCGGTTGTTGATTAGCCGTACTAACTTTTGGAAGAGGTAAGTGTTTATATCCATTTCTTTGGAGGCACCTGGCCTTGTGGATTTTCTACCACGTGTTCCTTACGTGTGTAGCTGCCGATAGGCGTACTCATTACGCCTTAGCTTTGAATATACATTGTATATTATATGTTATGCCCTGTGGTTGGTATTGCATTGAGCATATGAGCATTGCACTCTGGTTTTGAGCATTGCATATACTTTTCGGTTGGCGATGAGAGTCCCGCACCGGTGAAGGGTCATTATTGCATACATTTCCCGGTAATCGATGAGAGTCCCGAGCCGGTGAAGGTTTATCATTGCATATACTTCCCGGTAATCGATGAAAGTCCCAAGCCGGTGAAGGATCATCATTGCATATACTTCCCGGTAATCGTTGAGAGTCCCGAGCCGGTGAAGGATCATCATTGCTTATACTTCCCCGTAATCGATGAGAGTCCCGAGCCGGTGAAGGGTCATATTTACATATATCTCCTGGTAGACGATGAGAGTTCCGTGCTGGAGATAGGGATAAGGCATATGTGATTGCATTTTTTTTACCGCATTCATCCCATCTCATTGCACCGCATACTGACTATTGTATGTATTGTGTTGCGTTTTATGTATGCGGTTTGTACACTATGTCGTGGACATATCTCGGTTTACCTATATATTTATGGCTCGTATTCTGGATTGCGGGGATCGGGTCGCACGCCGCAACAGGATGAATATATGGATCGGGTTGCATGCCGCGACGGTATAAATATATGGATCGGTTTGCATGCCGTGACGGTATGAATATATGGATCGGGTTGCTTGCCGCAACAGGATAATTATATGGATCGGGTTGCACGCCGCAACAGGATGTATTTCTGATTGTTGATGAGTTCGGGATACCTATATGTTTTGGTTAACTTACGTTCCTGGTTGTTGATGAGTTTGTCATCCCATACGTATTTCTAGTTATTATCTGGCTCAGCCTTTTTATAATTTAAATAAGAGGAATTTTGTTTATTTGTTTTCCTCCCTGGCTAGCTATCCTATTCTTTGAGGTGGCTAGTCTGCCTCACTTATTGAGTCCTTTTGACTCACTCTTGTTTGTTTTTTGTTTTTGTCTATCTATTTCGTTTCGGCAGGTTCGCTCCAGGATCGAGTTCGCCACATTGTGAAGGAACGAAGATGACTTTAGCTCTCAGGGTGAGCCAGCTTTTATTTCGGATGGCCACCAGTTTATTGTTCGTTATTTCAGTTGCATTTTGCTCCCTTTAGGAGGTATCTGTCTTCTTTTGTACTCTTAGATGTCTAGTCTGGATAGCCCTAGACCTAATATGTTGGGTAGTCAGCTGTAATTTTTTTTGTACAGCTTAGAGGTATCAGTATGTCAGTGTTTTTTTTAAGTATTGTTCTTATTTATGAATTGAATTATATCTATTTTCCTAATTTTATTGGTAAGGGTTCGCCCGACGGGTCTAGGGGAAGATGTCGGGTGCCCGCACGACCTAGCTGGATTATGGGTCGTGTCAGTTGGTATCAGAGCCAGGTTTGGAGTCTATCCAGACTAAGACTTTGTCTTGTAGAGTCTCGCTGATGGGTACTTAGACGTCTGTACTTATCTAGGAGAGGCTATGATGGCATTTAGGAAGTTTCACTTCCTTCTTTTCTGATCGTGCGTCGGTCGAGGATAAGAAAGTATTTTCGTTAATTTGTTAATTCCTTTGTGGTAATTGTGAACCCTTGTGCAACAAATCAGCAGACGGTATGAGTTCAAGACAAAGCAGTCTAGCCTGGGGCTAGCACATAAGAAGCCCCGAGAGTTTTTACCGTGTTGACTATCTAGTTACGGAGGTCCAAGCTATACGAGCTCGCGATGGGCAAGGGAGCAGGGCCTTGTGTTTCCCATGGCTCTCTGCGATTCTTTTACGAGAATCTTGACGACGCAGATACTGTAAGAACCTATTATTCGCTGGGCAGCCTATCAGGTTGCCGCATGTACAGACGTTAGATCTCAGGGAACTCCTTTTCCGATTCTTAATATTGCTGCAGTAAATTATGTTCCGGAGGTAGTATGTGTTGTACCTCTAATTGTTCGGCTGGTTAGCCAGCCGAGGTAACGGTTAGATCTGAGCGCCCAAAGAGGTTGCATTATTATACACGGTTGAACCTTCCGATATTCTTAAGCAATGCATCAGATAAACCTCGTGATTTTTTTTTAAAAAATAAAATGATGTTAACATATCCTTCAGGCTCTTGATTATATCGAGCGGTATAATGTTGATTATTCTTCTTTCCAGTTTCAGGGGTCCAGCCTTGAATTGGTGGGCCGCTCTCTTATTAGCTGACTTGGTTCGGTTTTTCTTTTAGATTCGTGGAAAAGTTCCTTTCGAGTAGCGAGCGACATGAAAAGTGTTTCCAGTTTGAGTGGATTGGACAGGGTAGCCTGTCGGTTAGCCTATTAGTGTTTCAGAATATGAGATGGAATTCTATAAAATGGATAGATATGCATTAGAACTAGTTCAAGAGCCATTCGAGAGATTCAAAGATTTATTGATGACCTTTCTTTTTCCTTGAGATCCCAGATGGCTCGAGAGATTGAGGTTTGGACTTCATTTGATGTCGTTGTTGATATTGCTCGAAGGCACGAGGCATAAAATTAGAGCGGTAGAGCAAGAGATCCCGTGACCCTAGTGGGCACCATACCTCATTTGAAGGTAAGAGTTCGGATTATTTTGGGAGGTCATCTTCCAGGTTATCTCAGCTTGTAGAGCGTGATTCTCAGAGTGCGCGGGTAGTTCATCAAGTTAGACTCAGCTTTCTCTTTGTAGCTTTCAACAATCTGTCCAGCTCCCATATTCAGCGAAAAGGTGTTATCATTGTCGTGAGTCTGATTATCCTTTGAGGAGTTTTCCTTTACTCCGACAGGTAGGCAGTCGTCCTTTCTCTCGTCATCAGGCACCTGCTCAGTTGTAAGGGATTTCATTTAGATCTTAATCAGCCAGAGAAATTCCACCATCCGATAGAGGTCGAGAGCATGGTGGCAGTGGTTCTTCGGAAGGTGATTATCAGGGTAGCGGCTCAGCTTAGCTGCAGAGGCAGTTCTATGAACTGCTAGTCTGGCAAGATGCTGAGGCACCCGATGTAGTAGACCCGTGTATTTCTTCTTCCCTTATCTGTGAGTAAGATTTATTTTACCGATTGATCTGGAAATGGTTTGTCTTATCATATTTCCATGGTTTCCTTAGATGTCATTTTTATTAAGAATCGGTTGCGGTAGAGGGGTGAGCTTTTACTATAATTTATTCAGGCATTTGTTAGACCCTACTAGAATATCTAGTTTAAATGTGAGAGATTTTAAGTGAATATCGGTATGGTCTGCTTGGCATCTTGTTGTGCCACCTTCTCTTATTATGTTGAGTCAGTTTACCTCTCTCTTTGGAATTCAGTGTTGGTAGGATGATGAGATCCTTATCCATCACCATCAGAAAGTGTCATTGTTTCTTCTGGTGTAAAGTGGTTAGTAAGTAATACTCGATGTACGTATCTCCTCTTGGTTCAAAACGCTAGTAAAGTCATGTTATCTTATGAGCTTATCTGGATTATAAAAGGGGTTTCTAGTAAATTGTCAGAGTTTCCTTCTTATTGGGAGGTTACATTGGCATAGATGTCATTCCATAAAGCTTATTTAATGTCTATCTCTTTAATTGCGATTCTTTGGTTAGCCTGACTCGGAAGTAGTGTAGCTCTGGGAGCCAAGCAAATAAAAAGATGACCTTCCTAAAGCTCTAATTATTTCTATCCTCAGTCTGTTGCCATTTCTTCTTCTATCGGAACTGGTGAGCATAGGCGGCCAGTAGCCTCTTGTAATGTTCCCTGTGTGGAGCCAGAGTGCGCGTCAAGGTAGCCGGGTATGCACATTGTTGTTTTTCAAGGCTACTAAGGGTAATGAGAGGCGTCATTTGACGTTTGATTTGATCCATCAGGCGATGGTGCTTATAGAAAATGTATGAAGCTGTGAACTCGAGAGTTGCAGCTGTTTGACTACTCGAGAGAGTAATTTGGTAGCTCAGGTCAGAGCCGCGTTCTCTATTTAGCTAACCCTTCCTTAATCCAGCAGGTTGTGCGAGGACGACTATTTCTATTCCAATTAGTTGTATGAGTTTGTGCTCTAAGTGGAGGAGTCTTCCTACAATTGATACCGAATCATAATATTAAATCTCTAAGGCGTTGCTAAAGCGTAAGCTAATTCTTTGTTTCATCGACTTGTTCTATATCGAAAGGTATATCGAAAAGGTGATTATCGGTTGAATCATGTTAACCTATTCAAAGTTTCGTGTATCTTTGTTTTGAAAGTGTAGAACTCTCCTCTTGTGATCGAGGAAGGATCAGCTTAGTCAGAATAAGTTGGGCAACGATGTTATGATATTATCCAGATATGTTTTATCCCAAGAGTTTGATATGCGCGTTATAATTCTGATCATGTAATCTGGAGATAATGCCCGTGGAGTAGCTTATGAAGGTCATGTAAGTTCTCTTGTTATCTGCGTGAATCTTGCTTTAGACTTAGGCTCGTTCGAGGACGAACGAGAGTTTAAGTGGAGGAGAATGAAACGACCTCGGTTAGCCGTTACGAAAGTTAGGACTCCGATTGGCGTGCCGATAATTTTAAAATATTCGTAATGTCCATTAGGACCTGTCTGTAAAATTTGAGCTAAGTCAGACCTCGTTTGATAGGCATCGGAAGAAGGCTTCAGTTTTTATTGTCGATAAATATTAAAAAGAGATTTTCGAAATCGGTTTTGGTGAATGAGCTCCGATTCGAAATCCAAAAGCGTCGTTAGGTTCGTATGATTATTTGTGACTTTTGTGATTTTTCGAAAGTGAATTTCGATGTTGTTCGGCTAGTTTCCGCTAAAATGCCGAAAGTTAAATAATTTGACTTTTCTATTTAAATTCGCATCTTGAGTTCCGGGAACCCGATTTGAGATCCGCCTTCATGAGTATGCTACATATATTTTGTATAACTTGTATGCAAAAGTTGGAACTATTTCGAATGTCACAGAGTAACATTTTAATTTTCGTTGCGAAAAGAAATAAAAAGAAAACAAAACAAAACAAAAAGGAAAATAGTAGCAACGAAATGTTGGGCGGTTACTAGTATATAGCAGAAGCTACGCTCAAAATGAGCAGAAACAGAGAAAACGAAACAGGGATGACACAACATAAAAAAATGCCAGAAAATGAGAAAAAAGCCGGGAAAATAGTAGATTTTTACCCCGAAACATTCAGGTAATGATCTTAACGCATTATTTGAGTCTATTACGTGTGTTTGAATATATTTTAACGGTAAAACTTGGAATATTAGACATCGTTTTAATAAGTTCAATTAATAGTTTAAAGGGTCAAATGGACCCTGATAATGGAGTTGATTATATATTCGTACTCAGTGAGTTATGGGCAACATATAAATATAATTTATTTAGGGTTTGGTTATGTGACCTTAAACCCTGTACATAGGCCTGGCCTGCGTATTGCGTATGTTAATAGGGTATCAGGATCCTAACTGGATTGCCCTAAGATGTAAGGAATGAAGCCTTTAGCCTTATTTGATATATTTTTCTGCTTATTGAATAGAGTGGGATCATTTGGCAAGGAAACCAAAGGATAAAGCAGTTGTTGATTAACCGTACTAACTTTTGGAAGAGGCAAGTATTTATATCCATTTCTTTGGAGGCACCTGGCCTCGTGGATTTTCTACCACGTGTTCCTTACGTGTGTAGCTGCCGATAGGCGTACTCATTACGCCTTAGCTTTGAATTTACATTGTATATTATATGTTATGCCCTGTGGTTGGTATTGCATTGAGCATATGCACATTGCACTCTGGTTTTGAGCATTGCATATACTTCCCGGTTGGCGATGAGAGTCCCGCACCAGTGAAGGGTCATTATTGCATATACTTCCCGGTAATCGATGAGAGTCCCGAGCCGGTGAAGGTTTATCATTGCATATACTTCCCGATAATCGATGAAAGTCCCAAGCCGGTGAAGGATCATCATTGCATATACTTCCCGGTAATTGATGAGAGTCCCGAGCCGGTGAAGGATCATCATTGCATATACTTCCCCGTAATCGATGAGAGTCCCGAGCTGGTGAAGAGTCATCTTTGCATATATCTCCTGGTAGATGATGAGAGTCCCGCGCCGGAGATAGGCGTCAGGCATATGTTACTGCATTGGATTATACCGCATTCATCCTATCTCATTGCACCGCATACTGACTATTGTGTGTATTGTGTTGCGTTTTATGTATGCGGTTTGTACACTATGTCGTGGACATATCTCAGTTTACCTATATATTTCTGGCTCGTATTCTGGGTTACGGGGGTCGGGTTGCACGCCGCAACAGGATGAATATATGGATCGGGTTGCACGCCGCGACAGTATAAATATATGGATCGGTTTGCACGCCGCGACGGTATGAATATATTGATCGGGTTGCACGCCGCAATAGGATAATTATATGGATCGGGTTGCACGTCGCAACATGATCTATTTCTGATTGTTGATGAGTTCGGGATACCTATATGTTTTGGTTATCTTACGTTCCTGGTTGTTGATGAGTGAGTCCTCCCATACGTGTTTCTAGTTATTATCTGGCTCAGTCTTTTTATAATTTAAATACGAGGAATTTTGTTTATCTGTTTTTCCTCCCTGGCTAGCTATCCTATTCTTTGAGGTGGCTAGTCTGCCCCACTTATTGAGTCCTTTTGACTCACTCTTGTTTGTTGTTTGTTTTTGTCTATCTATTTTGTTTCGGCAGGTTCGCTCCAGGATTGAGCTCGCCACGTTGTGAAGGAGCGAAGATGACTTTAGCTGTCAGGGTGAGCCAGCTTTTGTTTCGGATGTCCACCAGTTTATTGTTCATTATTTCAGTTGCATTTTGCTCCCTTCAGGAGGTATCTGTCTTCTTTTGTACTCTTAGATGTCTAGTCTGGATAACCCTAAACCTAATACGTTGGGTAGTCAGCTGTAATTTCTTTTGTACAGCTTAGAGGTATCAGTATGTCAGTATTTTTTTTTTTTAAGTATTGTTCTTATTTATGAATTGAATTATATCTATTTTCCTAATTTAATTGGTAAGGGTTCGCCCGACGGGTCTAGGGGAGGATGTCGGGTGCCCACACGGCCTAGCTGGATTATAGGTCGTGTCAGATAACAATCACGATACCTCTCGATAACGCTCATGTTATGGATCTAAGAACTTACTAATGAAATTTAAAGATACGCGTGGAAGCTAATAAAATATACCTAAAAACGAACAAGAATTGAAAATACGGATAGAATGAATTCGAGAAATAGTTTCTTGAATTCAAGAACGGATCAAGAGTTTCAAGATAAATCTTAAAAATTCAAGACAAGTCTAAATCTTGAAAAGAAACTCCTAACAATAACAACTAGACTAGCTAATCGCCTTTGATAGAGAATAACCTAAGAAGTAGATTATGGAATCCCAACCCCCCTTAGAGTAACAAAGAACAATAGTAAAATAGAAATTACCGCCTTTCTTGAATACCTAAAAGTAATCTAAAGATTTGAAGAAGAACTACCTTACAACCTAAAAGTGTAGACTTGAAGGTTGCAAAATATATCCATGAGTAGCTACACATAAAAGTGTAAGAGAAAACCTCTCAGTTTTTATTCATCATAAATCTCTATTGTTGTATCTAAAAATAAAGAAAAATAACCCCTTTATATAGGAGTACGGGCTGCCAAAAGGCTTACAAAATCCTACTCAAATTTGGTTTCTAAGTATTAATGAAATAGGAAAAGAAACTAACTAGGAAAGAAAATCCTAATAAAATTGGAAAAGGAAGCAAATTAAAACTAAACTAGGAAAAGTAAATAATATCCTAAATAAATTTGGTAAACTAATCCTAATTAGTATTGGAATCAAAACCTATTTAATATAGGAAAATATATCCTAATTAAGTTAGGAAACAAATCCCACTTGAACTAGGAAACTTGATAGCAACTTGCGAGCAACTTGGAGTACACTTCATGAAAATATTTTGACCATCTTTTTGCACGTTTTTTGGCAGAAACTAATCACATTGTATGGGCCAAAAACATGACCCTATGTAGCTCTTCTTGGATTTCAAATTTGGCACACTTTAGGCTCCTTAATTAATCCAAAAATAGACTGATTTCGAACCCAATTTTTCTACTTCAAACTACAGTAATTTTGACTTGAATATTCATCACTTGTACCTCAATTTTGACCATATAATATTTATATTACTTAGACAAAAGATCATCCTTGCCTTGAGTTCTTCCTCTTCACAATTCAATCAAACTGTTCCTTGTAACCGTTGTGTATTTTAAAATTTTGAGATAGTCGTTCGGAACATTCTTGTTCCGTTGGAAAGAAGTGCATGGCTAATTACTTAATAGCAGTTTATATGGAATACCTATATATTTTACTAGCAGTGGGTTTTTGTTATGTCAATTCAAACAAACATTCAAATAATATATATTTGTCAATTGTTCGGCATTCAAAATGAAAATCAGAATAGTAAGAAATTAATTTTAAAGGAGTAACTAAGAGACGTTCGAGACTACTATAAGTCGTTCCAGTCATGACAGTTGATGTTCCAAACATCAAAAACTCATAGTGTAAAGGATCAACATAAATGATGTTCCAAAACGACTATTAGTCATTCTGTACATAACAACAGATGTTCCAAACATCCAAATTTATATGTTGACGTTCAGGAACTAGGAAAAAATATTCTTGATTGATCAGAGATTCAGTACTTTAAAAAAGTATGCTAATTATATTAGCACTCAAACAAAGAAATTACTTAATAAACAT
Organism: Petunia axillaris subsp. axillaris; assembly: GCA_029990575.1. Lineage (NCBI taxonomy): Eukaryota > Viridiplantae > Streptophyta > Magnoliopsida > Solanales > Solanaceae > Petunia > Petunia axillaris. The sequence goes on from JARKNS010000007.1 coordinate 12,292,676, forward strand.
TCATATTAGCATCCAAAATAAACCCAAAATAAGTATAAACATTCAAGTTGCTATCTTGATGGAGATGAGTAGTAGTAAAGGTAATGCATGCCCTTATCATCAAGTATCCCTTTGAGCATTCTCCTTACCCTCCTTATTTCCTTCTTCTTCCTTCTAACGTCCTTTTTGTAGTCATGGAAGAAGTCCTCAAATTTGAACTTCCAACCCCACACTTCAGCCCGAAGTTGGTCCAAAATATCATTAGCCCGTTATTGCTATGGTGAATCTTGTGCTGCATCAGTGTTTTGCCTTGTTGTTCTTGCTCCTCTTGTAGTGACTGCTCCTCCTGTAGTGGCTGCTCCTCTTGTAGTGGTTGCTCCTCTTGAAGTGGATGGTCGACGAGCTACTTTGTAATGTTTTGAATTTTGATTGTTTCTATTAGTTGTTGAATATGGATTGCAATGGTTTGATTGAGTATTTATAGGAGTAAAATGGTAACCGAAATGTTTGTTTGGAAGTGACTGTTGTAGCCGTTTAGTGTATTGTAGCCAGTAGCCGTTAAGTAAATTATACCACCCAACACCAACGCTGTTATACAGAGCATTCATTCTTATTCAAACCAGATTACAAAAAAAAAAAAAAAATCCAACATCCATTATATTTAAATGTCTAGTAAATCCGTTAATTGTGGTAGTATAGAACCATTTTATCGATGTGGAGATTATGCGAAGTTAACAACATTGTGGACGCTAGAAAACCTAGGAAGGAAGTTTTATGTGTGCAAATCTGGACAGGTTAGACCTAGTTGAGGCTTTAGTAGTGTGAAAGTTCTTCAACTTTTGTATTTTTTTATTGATTTATTTTTTATAGGGAAAGGGCTGCATCTACTTCAGATGGCATGATGAAGAGATTCCAGATCAAGTAAAGAGAGTAATATGGGGTCTACTAAAGAAGTTGAAAGCTATTGAACAAGAGAGGAAAGAGGCGCGATTATGGCGCAAAAAGTTGGGTGTTGTGGTCGTGCTAATTGTGGTGCTAATTGTTCTCGTATTATATACATGGATCAAGTCTTGGTTCATAGTTTAGGTTCTATTTATTTGCACTTGTTATGAGTTTTGTAGTAATGATCAATGAAATCTCATTTAAACTTGTTATGTTAACTGAATTATAATTGTAACTTATGTCATTCCGCACGAACCAATAAAGTTCCCAAACTAGTATATATGTATTCTGAACAACTGTAGAACTATACTATGCAGATAGTAAGAAATAAATACGAGCACTCTGAACGACTGGATAAATGCGACATAAATCAATAAGATGTTCGAAACAACTCTAAAAAAGATAGAACAACAAACATATGTTCTGAAAATACGAATAATACTCTAAGCAGTATAGTTGGTCATGTGTACTGATTATCACCATCATTTATCACTCTAACTAGTATAATTGGTCATGTGTAGTGATTATGATTTGGCAATAGTCGCATATTTTACCTTAATATTTCCTCGCATTTTGATACTTCATTCGCCCATTATATATGATAATTGTGTTTCTTGCGCTCACTTATCGTGTTTGTGATTTTAGGAATGGTTTTGAAGAATTCGAGATAAGAACAGTCAAAATGGAACGATACTCAATCTTATCACTTTATTACTTGTCGACCACGTATACTTGCATGTGCGTTTGGGAGCAACAAGGTTTTGGTGTTGTTGCCGGGGACTAAACAATTAACTGTTTTCTTTTTGAACGATTTATTATTTTCTATTCAGGTTTCATTTTTATTTTGAGTGTCTTGTGTTGTTTCATGTATTAGGTCTTGAATGCAAAAGGAGAGAAAGGACGAACCACTTTAACCTTTTGATCTCGAACCTGAAAAGACCTTACGGAGGTTGAGGAGAGAAGCAAGACACCGTAAAGCACTTGCAATAGTACTAGCTTCCTTACCTATAGGAATGGCAGAAGAACGAGCTTTAGCTGTGCGAGATGTTGCTATTCCTACTCTAGAGGGAGTAGCCTCGAGCATTGTTAAGCCTGAAATTACTGGACAATTTGAGATTAAGCCCGACATGATGCAACTACTGCATGCGACTGGGCAATATGCCAGAGTACTACACGAGGATCCATAACAATATATCCAGAATTTCTTGGAGATTAGTGACATATGCACACCAGCAGGCCTCTCAACTGATTATGTTCAATTGATTCTCTTCTCGTTTTTATTGATCGGGAGCAACAAGTTTTTGGCTAAATTTTATCTATCTGCCAAAACAGCCAGGATAAGGAGTGAGATATATCTTTCAGACAAAGAGACGGAGAATCCTTATATTCAGCCTGGGAGAGATTCAAGTCATTGTCGAGAGATTTTCCGCACCACAACCAGTCCAATGAGGTATTAGCTTATACTTTCATGGAAGGGTTGAATGCTCACACCAAGATCGTGGTGGATGCTGCTGCTGGAGGCCTAGTCTTGGCCATGAATTTTAATGAGATTTATGAATTGCTGGATAAATTTTCTCAGAGCAATCCTAACTGGCAGGGTGATGGTAGAGCTTTTAGTAAAAAAGCTGTTGGAGTACTTCAAATAGATGCTTTCTTAGCGTTAACTGCAATAGTGGATGCAATAACGAACCAGATCAACAAGCTAACATTGCAACCAACTCAGCAATAAGTGAAACCAATTTAACAAGTGCAATAATGCCAAGTTTTCTATGAGGTATGTGGAGAGGATCATGCTACTGAGGTGTGCCCTGCCAATCCAGAGTCAGTTTATTACGTAGGGAATCAAAATAGATCTCAGGCTCAAAGTCAGAATCCGTTTGGTAACAACTACAATCCCATTTGGCAAAATCATCCAAATTTTTCTGGGGTGGTAATCAAGCCAATCAAGAAAATATGAGAGCTCAGAATAATTTTCAAAGTTCACAACCTCAGGCTAAACATAACAGGTGACCAGTTTAGTTGAAGATTTGATAAAGCAGATGTTGGCAGGTCAGTAGAGAACTAGCTGAAAATGAAGCTCAGGCAGCGACCATAAAATATCTTACTAATGGTCAAAAAGACCTTGAACGCCAAATGGGCCAGTTAGCTGGAGAGCAAAATACTAGACCACGTGGTGCCTGGCCAAGAGACACAGAGAAAAATCCTAAAGAATTTGTGCAAGCAATTACTCTGAGAAATGGACAAGCTCTAGAAGAAGTGCCTCCAAAGCCGAGAAAGCCTGTTGGTGAACTAGAGCCAAATACTGAAAAAGAAGCTGAGAAAGAAGCCGAGAAAGTAGTAGATAAGCAGCCCAACCTTGATACTGTTAGACCACTACCACTTTTCCCTCAAAGGCTTCAAAAGCAGAAAGTAGATGTAGCTTATAAGAAATTTTTAGAGATCTTGAGTCAGATACAAATTAATATTCCTTTGGTGGAACTTTTGCGAAATGTTCCAAAATACGCTAAGTACATCAAGGATATTGTGGCGAATAAAAGGAGACTGACCGAGTTCGAGACAGTTGTACTTACTGAAGAGTACAGTTCTAGAGTGAGAAGCAAACTTCTTAAAAAATTGAAAGATCCTAGAAGCTTCACTTTTCCTATAAAAATTGGGAAGCATGAGGTTGGACGAGCTTTATGTGACTTAGGCGCTAGCGTAAATCTAATGCCATCATTGGTGATTCGAAAGCTAAGCTTGGGTGAACCAAGACCAACCATAGTGACCCTACAGTTAGCTGACAGATCTTTGACATGTCCCAAGGGAGTTATTGAAGATGTTCTTGTACAAGTAGGCCAATTTATCCTTCCCATTGGTTTCATTATTTTGGATTATGAGGCTGACCAAGAGGTTTCTCTCATCTTTGGAAGAGGATTTTTAGCTACCGCTGATGCTGTGATTCGAGTTAGAGCAAGGAAGATGATCATGAGGGTGAATGGCGAAGAAGCTATGTTTAATGTGTTCCGGGCTACTCAACTTCCATCACACTATGAAGACTTATTTATGGTAGAGCTGGTGGATAGGGAGTTAACTGCCTCTGAAAAATCATTCCTGGCTTCTAATGATTATCCTCTTGAAAAAGCATTAATGTATGAAGATGATGTACTCAATGATGAGGAAACTGAGGAATACTTGGAGATTCTCAACATGGAATTTCAATATGTCCTAGGGTGAAAGAAGTTTAAGGAGCTTGATAGACCACTGACATTAGCTCCTGCTAAACCGTCTATTGAGGAAGCTCCTGTTCTTGAACATAGACCTTTACCTGCCCATTTACGTTATGCTTACTTGGGTGAGGGTAACACCTTGCCCATAATCGTTTCTTCTTTGTTGTCTGATGTGCAGGTTGAAAAGGTTTTAAGGGTGTTACTAGAGCGCAAGAGGGCGATTGGATGAACCATTGCAAATATTAGAGGTATTAGTCATTCTTTTTGTATGCACAAGATCCTACTGGAGAAGGGCCACAAGTCAAGTGTCGAGTAGCAAAGAAGGTTAAATCCAGTCATGAAAGAGGATGTGAAGAAAGAAATTATCAAGTGGCTTGATGCTGGAATTATTCTTCCAATCTCTAACAGTAATTGGGTGAGTCCAATCCAATGTGTTCCAAAGAAGGGAGGCATGACGGTCGTGGCGAAAGAGCAAAATGAATTGATTCCCACAAGAACAGTCATAAGGTGGCAAATTTGCATTGATGATAAAAAATTAAATAAAGCCACCAAAAAAGATCACTTTCCACTTCCCTTCATTGATTAGATGTTGGACAGGCTAGCCGGGCATGAATACTACTGTTTCCTATATGGATATTCGGGTTACAACTAGATTGTGATAGCACCAAAAGATCATGAGAAGACGACGTTTACATGTCCTTATGGCATCTATGCCTTTAGAATGATTTAGTTTTGACTATGTAACGCGCTGAGACTTTACAGAGATGCATGATGACTATTTTCACCAATATGGTGGAAAAATTTGTTGAGGTATTCATGGTTGGCTTCTCAGTCTTTGACTCTTTGGTGATTCTTTTGTTGACTGCTTGAAGAATTCAGATGTCGTGCTTAGCCGCTGTGAAGAAACCAACTTAGTACTTAACTGGGAAAAATGCCACTTCATGGTTCAAGAAGGCATTGTACTTGGACATAAAGTGTCAAAGCAAGGAATTGAGGTTGATAAAGCAAAGGTTGAAGCAGCTGAAAAATTACCACTGCCTATCTCTGTCAAGGGCGTGCGTAGTTTCTTGGGAAATGCGGGGTTCTATAGGCGATTCATTAAGGATTTTTCGAAGATAGCAAATCCCATGTGCAAATTGTTAGAGAAGGATGCAAAGTTTGAATTTGATGATGCCTGTCTAAAGGCGTTTGAAGAGCTGAAAAAGAGGCTGGTGACTGCACCAATTATTAGTGATTAGTCTCTGCCGTTTGAGCTGATTTATGACGCGAGTAATATTGCTGTTGGGGCTGTTCTTGGGTAGCGAAAGGGTAGAGTTTTTCATTCCATATACTATGCAAGAAAGACCCTTGATGCGGCTCAATCAAACTACACTACCACCGAGAAGAAATTGTTGGCTGTTGTTTATTCTTTTAATAAGTTTAGATCTTATTTGGTTCGTATGCGGGTTATCATCTATACTGATCATGCCGCAATTTGGTATTTATTTGAGAAGAAAGATTCTAAGCCGAGACTAATTCGTTGGGTTCTTCTACTCCAAGAGTTTGATGCGGAGATCCAAGATCGAAAAGAGACCGAGAATCAAGTGGTCGATTACTTGTCGAGGTTGGAAGATAGTAGATGCAGGGCCTGAGATAAATGATGTTTATCCAGATTAGCAACTTTTTTCTCTACAGGTAGCCGAGGTGCCATGGTATGCCGATATTGTGAACTTGATGGTGAGTAATGTTTATCCACTTGCTGCTACAGCTGAACAGAGAAGGAAACTCCTCAATGAGAGCAGATTTTATGTCAGGGATGAGCAGTATTTATATAAAATTGGCCCGGATCAATTGGCAAGGATATGTATTCCAAAAGAGGAAGTTGAGTCTGTGTTTCAAAGCTGTCATTCCTCTCCTTATTGTGGTCATTATAGTAGTGATAGAACAACTGCAAAGGTGCATCAGTTATTTTGGCCCACTCTATTCAGCGGCGCTCATGCTTTTGTCAGGAAGTGTGATCGCTGCCAAAGATTCGGTAATATCTCAAGGCATCACGAGATGCCTTTGAGTAATATCCTAGAGATCGAGTTGTTTTATTGTTGGGGAATTGATTTTATGGGTCCATTTCCACCTTATAATGGCAAAGGATATATTATTGTAGTAGGCGACTATATGTCGAAATGGGTGGAGGCTGTTGCACTTCCAACCAATGATGCGAGTATGGTAGTCAAGTTCGTGAAGAAAAATACTTTTACTCGATTTGGGACACCACGGGTTTATCATCAGTGGTGAAGCTACGCATTTTTGCAACCATTTGTTCAATAAACTGTTGGCTAAGTATGGGGTGCGCCACAAGGTAGCCACAGCTTATCACCCCTAAACAAGTGGCCAAGTGGAGGTGTTGAATAGGGAGATAAAGCAGATTCTTGAGAAAACAGTTAGCGCTTCAGAGAAAGATTGGTCTTTGAAACTTGACGACGTCCTTTGGCCTATAGAACGGCATCAAAATGCCTATTGGAACCTCTCCATAGAGGCTGTTTTATGGTATGGCCTGTCACTTGCTTGTCAAGTTAGAACATAAGGCGTATTAGGCAATTAAAAAGCTTAATTTGGATATGGAATTAGCGGGCAAGAAGAGGATGCTTCAATTGCACAAGTTAGATGAGTTCCTTTTCCACGGGTATGAGAATGCAAAACTGTATAAGGAACATACGAAAAGATAGCACGATAAGCATATTGAGCATCGTCAATTTGAGCCGGGCCAATTGGTGTTGTTGTTCAGTTCTAGATTGAAGCTATTTACTGGAAAGTTTAAGTCTAGGTGGTCGGGTCCTTTTGAGGTAGTTCTAGTTACTGCACATGGAGCGATTGGGTTGAGAGCTTCGGATTTCGAAAAGACATTCTTAATGAACGGGCAAATAGTTAAGCATTATTGGGGAGGTTTGGTAGATTGCCATATCTCTATTACATTGCGAGAGCCGTGAATTGTAATCGTCGTGCCACAACATTATCTAAGGCGCTTCTCGGGAGGCAACCCGAGCCTTATACGACTAAAAAAATATAAAAAGAGTCGTGCCGCAACATTAAATCAAGCACTGGTTGGAAGGCAACCCAATTTTTATTTTTTTAGTCATTTTCATTTACGTAGTATTACATAGGTTTTCTTGTCATTTTTGTAGGGGCTCAGGAAGTTCAAAGTGCGAATCAAGTATTGAAAATCCTGGCAGAACCACTTAGGCGAGGAGTTGCGAAGTGGTTGAAGCTATGATCTTAGAAAAAAAATGCAACTGAAAACATATTGAGGAAGCTAAAGTCTTAGCAGCTTCAAGCAAGTTCCACAACAATCAAGCCCCGTAGCAGTTTCAGACCTTAAACGAAGCGAACTCAGCAGCGTCGCTGCCAGAACAGCTTGCTCAAAACGACGCTCCAGACTTGCTGGAAGCGCTCCATGAAGCGTTGCTCTAGGAACAACTCTGAACTGTTGGGACACTTAGAAAATTTTCTCATCCAAATCTGCAACAAAAAAGAGCAAGGCATCACGCCCTGTATCTCTGTAGGTTAACCAGAATGTCCAAAATAGTTGAAGCGATTTGCACGCGTTGCTGCAGTCACCGCTCCTAGGTAAGTGTAAAAGTTTTGTGGGTTGACCCTCGAAATTAAAATATAAAAAACAAGGTTCCTTTCCCCTTTCCCCTGGGTTTAAACGAAACAAAACAGAGAAATATTACCTAAGGCATAACACAACGCTTTGTCTAAAATCAATTCAAAATCCATCTCTTTCATTGATTCATAAGTGATCAGGTAAGTTTCTCTTTCTCTTGTTCTCTCGCCACAGTTTCTTGTACCCCCACAACAGTCCCGTCTCCCTTTCCCTTAGTTCTATTCATGAGTTGTGACTATGAATTTTTGTGAACCCTTGTTGGGCTATGTATAAACATTGATCCTTGTTGGTCTATACTGGAATCTCTAAGAAATCTCCCATAAAATTATGGGAGGGTTCATTCCCTTTAAATGCTTGTTAAACTAAAGCTTAGATGCACACAACGTGTTTGACATAATGCCACAGTGAAGAAATGTTAAAAAATTTGCGAATTCTTGAGCAGCAGAGTTACATGAAGGTCTGTAATGAATAACATGATGGTCTCAATATTTGAATTGATCAATTTTAATACCAAACTTGACTTGATCATGAGTTAACTATGCCATAATGCACTGTGCGGGCTATACGCGTCGAGGCATGACTGTTTCTTTCACCCCCTGCCGCTGTTATTTTTCCTTGATTAGTTTATGTTAGTTAGCTGTTTTCGTGTCGTTTTATTTGTTGTGTTATAGTTAGAAGTAAGTGCGGGGTTATTCCTATACCTCGGGGGTTGTCGCTTGTTTAATTAGGATTCTAAAATTTCGACTTTGTGGTGCAAGTACAATGGTTAAAACTACACAAGCTATAGTAGAGCACCACCACGGTTCAGGTCCCGACACATGGGGGATTAATTCAGCTGTAAGGATCGTGAATCAAGGGAAGAATGAGACCATAATTTGGAAGTCGCCCCCGACCGAGACTTAGATGGCAAACCTAACCGAGTACGTCATAATTGAGAAAGGGAAGACCCACCCCCCAGAGCCAGAACACAGGCGCTGACCTCTCCGCCACCAGCACAAGTGAATAAGAAAAGATCACGTCGCCAAAGGTGGCGGTATCACCATCTACAGGTCGAGTCATGAGATCTAAAGTGCAAATACTCGACGCCGTGAATCAAGAAATTCGGGTGATATACATACGAAGGCGTTGGTCCATCGGTGCCTTAGGGGAAATCATCTGCGCCAGTGTAAAAAAAGAAATTCAACATTTTGACAGTAGAGCCTCGTCCTCTTCAGCTGCTCCTGCTCCCAAAAGGCCAAAACTAGGCGACACATTGACTAGTCAAGCTAGAACAGGAAAAGCAAAGCCCAAAGCAAAGAGCAAAGCCAAACCAAAATGCTAAAGGGCGTTGTCTCCATTCCACGGCCCGGTGGGAAATTTAAGTATGGATTACCATTTGTGAAAAAGGGAAAGCCAAGCTTGGTATAAGAATGTTAAATTAGCCGGCTACATCCCCGAGCTTGCCATAGATGAAAATAAATTGATGAGGCGGTTTCAAAATACAAAGGATGCTATTCACAGAATGAAATAGGGATTCGTCTTCGATAGTCCGGGCGATGCTAACCTTGATGTTGTGATGGAGTTGTATGCTAACTGGGACTTGGAGCAACCAGATAACTTAGCGAAGGTTCGAGGGCAGTCTGTAAGGTCAGATGCTTCCGCCCTTTGCACCTTTTTACGTATGGAGGATCATGATATTGATGAATTGAAAAATTTCATCCGCAAGCCGGACTATAAAGCAATGAGGCAGTGGTGATGGTGTTAGTCACGGGTGGGGTAAAAAAAAGGAAATGGGTCGGCACAAGTCTATGGAATTTTTCAAGTTTCAAAAGGAAGCCCGAATTTGGGTTAGGTTAATCAATCCAAGATTGTTTCCATCCGACCACTTTACTGATGTGACTAAAATGAAGGCTTGCATAGTATACGTTTTCATGATGGGGAGACCTATCAACATTGTGTACTATATGATCAAAGCAATGAATGAAACCCACGTCAACAAGTCTAAGAGGCTATCCTTTGGTAGTGTCCTCACTCAGTACTTAGTGAAAGAAGGAGTGCCTGTAGATAATATTGGTGATCGAATTGTATCAGTTATGGAGAAGAAATATGATAGTTCGTCAGTACAAGGCCCGAGTACATATGCCTAGAGACTATCCAATGATGAGCAGCGTGATATGCAAGACAATTTGGAAGGCCGTAAATACTTGAGGATAGAATATTTTGCAAGGTAAGCAGGAATGGATATAGCAGCACTTGATCGTCAACTTCCATTATTGGATTCGTCCAAACGGTTATTGGGAATGATTCAGACAGTAGAAGTGCCTCTTGAAGAGGATGAAAATACCGATTCTGACGTGATTGATGCTGATAGCAGTGGTGACGAGGGAGAGAGCAGCGAAGATGAAGAAGATGAAGAGGAGGAGGAGACACACACTCCACCGCACCGTCCTGGGGGGTCTGTCAGAAGTAAGGCTGTTGTGCCTACTGCTTGTGAGCGAGATGATGACACTCTCGCGCATGCAGAGCGGGAGGATTCTGATGATGATGCTGATGATGAGACTTAGGCCGGTGGGCCTTAAAGGAAGTTTCTTTAACTCTTGCACTTTATTTTTATCGCATTGAGGAAATTACTCTGTTTAAGTGTGGGGTGAGGGAATTCCCAAATTTTTGATGTTATGGATGACTGTACTATTAGAAATTTCTTTTTAGAAATTTTTATTTTTGTCACTTGACTTTATTTTTATTTATTTCTTGCTTTAACATATATAAAAAAAAAATAGAAAACCAATAAAATTTCCAAAAAGATTTTTTTTTTAGTTTTAGTTAGTGGTACATGTTATCCACCCCGTGGTTTTTCTTATGGCCTCGGTTCTTTTCCATGGTTAGACCTTTAAACCGGGTAAATTTTTATTTGTAGGAGTTGTGTAGTATTAGTTAGTAGAATATTTTAGGAAAAATGATAGAATGCTAGGTGCCTTTGGTTTGTTTGATACCGGTGGATTTGGACTTGAGAATTTGCTATTTGTGAATCCCTTTTGGTCTTAAAATTGTGATGCATGCCTTAAAAAAAAAAGAAATGACCTTCTTGAGATGCTTAAGTTCAACTACTTGACTCTTTTGTGAATCATTGCGCGTTATTGCTTAATTTTCAAAAGTTACACCTTGTTTGCTTAAACCGAGAGTTGGAATGGAATCGTCTTAAGTGAACTATATGCCATGTGTGATGTGAGGTATTAGTTTGTGTTCCGTGCTTTCATATTGATGTCTAGAACTTGCCCCGTGTGTGTTCAAAGCGAAATCCTAGGTTTGCTCTAGTCGAGAGATGATACAGTTGTTTCTTTGATTAGCCTTGATTAGCCTACCCTTTACTATTATCCTTAGTATGCCCTTTTGAGCCTATTGACCTTTTTGTTGGCACCCACATTACAAGTCTATTCCTTTTGTTCTTAATTGTCTTCTTTTTTCGAACCCTTCGCTCTTAGAGCACTTTAACTGAAAAATACTTTTGTTTGTGGAGTTGTTGTTGGAGAAATTGGGTGGGTTGTGAGTGGAACCAATGAAGGAAAATATGGTGAATTTGGAGAAAATATACATTGGCAAGGTTGAGAAATAATATTGAAATGAAAGCAAAAGAAAAAAAAAAAAGAGAAGAAAAGAAAAAAAAAATGAAAACGAGAAAAATAGAGAAAACAAAAGAAAAAATCTCAATCATTTCTAGTGTTGTGCAAAAATTAAAATAAATGCTTAAAGTTGAAAGGGAGTTCCTTGAGCGTATGATTGGGCGGTTGCTTGGTTGGTTTTGAGAAGAACTGAGCTAAAAATTTAATGTGATGTATTATACTTAGGGAGGTAGTCACTATTTTATCCATATTTATCTTACCCGTCCTTTAGCCTACATTACAACCCTTAAAGTCCTTGTTAATACCGATTTGGAGTGAGCTTATATTAGTGGTGTCCTATTCTACAGGCAAGCCTACGGTACTTTGTGTGTGGCACGTAAACTTCTTCGTGAGAGCGAGCGAATTCTTTCTATATTATGTCCTAATATATTCTTGAAGCTTATTCTTTGTGTGATTTTTGGGACGCTCTCTTGATTCATTATTTTTTGGGTGAGGGCACATGGTTTACACGAGATAGGTGAAGTTATTGACTTCTTGGTTTAGTGAATATGTGTTATTTTGTGAAAACTTGGCTTCATTGAGTCGGTTTTGGAAATTAAGATGTCTTGAGTTGGTTGTTCTAGCATTTTAAACTATGATGGATTTTTGTCATGTTGTGGGTCACATGGTATGTATATCCTCTTTTTCTAATGGTCGGTACCAATCATAATCATAGGTAGACCTGGTCTATCGAGTGTTGGGATCTAATTGGGAAATTAGTTTTAGTAATTGCTCGAGGGCAAGCAAAGATTTAAGTGTGAGGTGGTGATATTTGGCAATATTCGCATATTTTACCTTAGTATTTCCTCGCATTTAAATACTTTATTCGTTCAGTATATGTGATAATTGTGTTTCTTGCGCTCACTTATCGTGTTTGTGATTTTAGGAATGGTTCGGATGAATTCGAGGCAATAACAGTCAATATGGGGCAAAATACTTTGAAAAGCAAGGCTTGGACCAAACTGTGTTGGAAACTATTTTGAAGGCAAAGCTTCCAAGAAAGCCCTGAAGATTGGAAGCTGTTTTGAGAGAAAAGCTTCAGAGATAGTCTTGGATGTGGAAGCTATACTGGAAGCGGGGCTTCCAAGGAAGCTCTGAGGCTGGCGACACTTAAGTTTTCCCAACTAGTTTAGGCTTTGGTTTAACTTATCCTAGCACTTTGTAAACACTATAAAAATCTTATTACTTCGTTATTTTTGGAGGAAGTCAGTTTTAGAGCAGAGTTCTGTCAGAGAATACATTGAACCAAGGGCTTAATTCTTTTACATCATCTATTACAATATTCAATTTAGTTTTCATGAATTATTATTTTGTTATCATGAATATGCGTAGCTAAACATACCGTTCTAAAGTTAGAGCAAATACATGAAGGTTGATTTCTACCTAATGATTTACCATTATAAATTATTTATTCTTTCTTGAGCCTAATTATTTGGTTATTGGGGCCTGATAATTGAACACTATCTACGATTTACAAGTTGAACTCGACAGAGGAAACTTTTGAACGCACATAAGAAAGAATATGGCTTGATTGTGAACCTGGGCATCAGGGAATCGATTTGCGGGTAGGATAGACATATACCTATTCGCCTTACTTAGCTAAATACAAAGTTCTTTAATGCATGCATGAGATTTAATTCCATAGCAATATAGGCGTTAGAGTAGCTTGCATAGAGTCGTAAAGAATCAACAGGTTTTCACGAATATATTTAACCTGTTAGTTAGCAATCTAAGAAATCAAGAACTTGCTAGAGTCAACTAGAAAACTCAACTGGATTGTTTGTCGCTCTAAATCTGGACCGTCTCTCTCTTATTGATAACAACCTATAAATTTCTCTTGATAACATGATCTCATTAATTATTTTTAATTATTAATTCCTTTAGCTAGTTAAATCACAATCACTGTCGAAAAAGATCCCTGAATAGTTTTTAGGAAATAAATTGTTAAGATACATTCATCAACACTAGTCCTCGGGGGAACGATACTCAATCTTATAACGTTATTACTTGTCGACCATGTATACTTGCGTGTGCGTTTGAGAAAAAAAATTATCACCAACATTTATCACTCTATGCAGTATAATTGGTCATGTGTAGTGATAATCACCACCATTTATCATTCTAATTAGTATAATTGGTCATGTGTAGTGATTATCACCATTAGTTATAACTCTTACTAGTATAATTAGTCATATGTAGTGATAATCGCCATCATTTATCACTCTACCTAGTATAATTTGTCATGTCTAGTGATTACCACCAACATTTATCACTCTAACTACTATAATTGGTCATGTGTAGTGATTAGATCCATCATTTATCACCCTAACTACTATAATTGGTCATGTGTAGTGATTATCACCATCATTTATGACTCTAACTAGTATAATTGGTCATGTTTAGTGATAATCACCATCATTTATCACTCTAACTAGTATAATTGGTCATGTTTAGTGATAATCACCATCATTTATCACTCTAACTTGTATCATTGGTCATGTGCAGTGATAATCACCATCATTTATCACTCTAAGTAGTATAATTGGTCATGTGTAGTGATTATCACCATCATTTATCACTCTAACTAGTGTAATTGGTCATGTCTAGTGATAATCACCATCATTGATCACTCTAACTAGAATAATTGGTCATGTCTAGTGATGATCATCATCATTTATCACTCTTATATGTATATTTGGTCATGTCTTGTGATTATCAACATCATTTATCACTCTTACCTGTATATTTGGTCATATATAGCAATGATCACCATCATTGATCACTCTAACTAGTATAACTGGACATGTCTAGTGATACTCACCATTATTTATTACACTAACTAGTATAATTGGTCATGTCTAGTGATACTCACCATCATTTATCACTCTAACTAGTATAATTGGTCATATCTAGTTATTATCAACATCATTTATCACTCTAACTAGTATAACTGGTCATGTGTAGTGATAATCACCATCATTAATCATTATAACTAGTATAATTATAATTGGTCATATCTAGTGATTATCACCTATATTTATCACTCTAAGTTGTATATTTGCTCATATCTAGTCATGATCACCATCATTGATCACTCTAACTAGTATAATTGGTCATGTCTAGTGATACTCACCATCATTTATCACTCTAACTAGTATAATTGGTCATGTCTAGTGATTATCAGCATCAGTTATCACTCTAACTAGTATAATTTGTCATCTGTAGTGATAATCACAATCATCAATCATTATAACTAGTATAATTGGTCATATCTAGTGATTATCACCAATATTTATCACTCTAAGTTGTATATTTTATCATATCTACTGATAATCACCATCATTTATCACTCGAACATAATCATCGCTTTTCGAACATGTAGCTAACATGTTGGAACACACGTTCGATGTTTTGAACGAATTTACTGTCGGTTTAGGGTTTAGGGTTTTGTCACGACCCAAAATCCTGGATAGTCGTGAGGGCACCCGAACTAACCCCATCGGGCGAACCCACTCTCTATATTAACGTTAAATCTCAAAAATATTAAATAAAGAATATAATAAAATTCAAGCGGTGACTTTTATTACTGAAATACGCGGAATATCCCCCAACACAAATGAAAGGTCTAGTCCTCTACCATAAGTCATGAACATCTATAAGATAAATACGAATGAAATATCCCGAATGTCTGAAACAATAAATAACATGAATGAAAAATAATGGAAAGGTGCGCCACCACGGAATGAGGATGGTTGGCTCACCGCTGTTCAATAGGAAAAATCTTCAACTCTGGCCACGGGGCTCGCCGGTGCTCGGAACCGTATCTGCCCGAACAGATAATAAAAAAAACAAACAAAAAAAAGAAAACAACGTAAGTCAAGAGGACTTAGTAGGTGGGTAGACTAGTTCCTATGAAAGACAGGAAACTAGTCTAAGCAATAAATTAACAGAATAGAGGAGGGAGAAACAGAAACATGTTATAATTCGCTATTTAAATAGTCCATCCAATCACACTATTCAACCTCAATAAATCTCATTCAAGAACCAACAATTAAACTCAATTAATAAACACGCAGAATATGTGGGCTAACTCCGAAAAGATGTGATAGTGGACCAACTCCGAGGCTATCAAATATACCAACTCTAAAATAGATAGTGGACCAACTCCGAGGCTATCAAATGGACAAACTCCGAAACATTATCAATTGGACCAACTACGACATATCAAAGTAATCATAAATTTTCATGTCAAACATACACATAACTTGCAATACTTTAAACAACAACCAGGAGTAAACACAATCCAGGGAAAACAACACATATTCCAAGTAGATATTTAAACACAACAAAAATGTGTAAAAGGTTACACCTAGGGCAGTGCACATACAAGGAACGTATGTACAATATCCCGCGTGGACTAGTTCCACCAAAGAAAGGGATAGAACCACCTACCTCTGTCCGAAGAAGCAACGTATTGTTCAACAATAATTTTTCCACGTCAAACCTCCTCCAAACTATCTTGCTCTAAATAAGAAAATAGAATAGCAATCAATTTAGGCTATTCGGTCAAATTTCCAATCTCAATCTCACCACCTAATAAAATGAATTATTACTAAAAGCTACACCGTATGTGCGTTCTGTAACTGTACTAAAATAGAGTCCACCATAACACGGAATATTGAATCAGTATGCAATATGAATTTTCCCACTTTCGGCAGTGGAATTGGATTAACTTGGCAAGTCATCCATTGCCTAATCAACTTGTGTCTTACTTAGCAAACTATCTTAATACCATTGGAAATAATAATTTTGTCTCCCAAGGTACTGAAACCATACCTCCTCAATTGACGACGACTAACTTGCAGTAGTAAATACTAATATTTTGAAACTCATATCACTAACAATTCATAATTATCCAATCCTTGATTCCATCTCCATTATGAATACCATCATTCTAATCACACAATTGCACCCCTTTACTATCAATTATCATCGCCCAAGTTATTTGAGTCTACAAAATCAAACCAAAGGCTACCAAAACTATAGTAGGGTGAGAGAATATTTAGTACCTGATGGGGCTCCACGAATCCCAAAAACCAAACTGCCGCTCTCAGTTATGACGTGCTCTAAACCTAGAAACAAAGTAATTTTGCAATACTAATAACGTGACTAGAGTTGTTTAGCATGGACCCACCCCACTTCTCCATTTTTTATATTTTATATTATTATATATATCTTTACTTAAATACTAACTAATAGGGGTAATATCTAATTGGTTCAATAATTACTCATAATTATACCTTTACCCCTTCTTCAAACTCTTTACACGAATAATTTTCCTATAATGATGATTAAAATAATATGAGGGAATAACTAAAAGATAATATTTATAAAATATAGGATCATTACATTCTCCCCCACTTAAACTCTCGTTCGTCCTCGAACGATATTCGAAGTCCGCCTAGAGGTCTAAAACCAAACGACTCTCAAGGACATTTAAATATCTAGGCCCCACACGATTGCACAAGAGCAAATAGATAAAAGACATAAGCAAATTTCGACTAACAAGTGTCATTACACATACCTGCTGTCTCAAACAGGTACGGATATTTCTCTAGCATACTCTCCTCAATCTCCCAAGTAGCCTCATCATATGGTCGGTTTCGCCACTGCACCTTTACCAAGGGAATTTCTTTTGATCTCAACTTGCGAATATCCCTTTCAACTATAGCAATCGGGACCTCCTCATAAGCGAGGTTCTCATCCAACTGAATTGTATTCGCCTCAATAACGTGGGTAGGATCATGAACACATTTTCGAAGCATAAAAACATGAAAAACTAGATGAACCGGCATCGAATCGGGTAAGGCAAGCTTATAAGCAACATTACCAATACGCTGAATAATCTCAAATGGGCCAATGAAACGAGGACTTAATTTGCCTTTCTTCCCAAATCTCATCACACCTCGCATCGGTGACACCTTTAAGTAAACCAAATCACCCTCCATAAATACCAAGTCCCGGGTCCTCTGGTTTGCATATCATACCTGCCTACTCTGAGCAGTCCGTAAGCGATCCGTAATAATTCGCTTTATCTAAAGTCTGCTGTACAAAATCTGGACCCAAAGCAATCACCTCACTAGACTCAAACCATCCCACTGGAGAGCGACACCTACACTCGTACAAAGCCTCAAACGGTGCCATCTGAATAGAAGACTGGTAGCTATTATTATAAGCGAATTCTGCTAGGGGGGTAAATGGTCATCCCAATGACCACCAAAGTCCAGCGCACAAGCTCTCAACATATCCTCTAATATCTGAATAGTCCACTCTAACTGGCCATCCGTCTGTGGGTGAAATGCAGTACTAAGCTGAACCTTAGTCCCCAACTCTCGCTGAAATGACTGCCAAAACTGTGCTGTGAACTGAGAGCCTCTATCAGAAATAATAGAAAGTGGAGTACCATGCAATCGGATAATATGCTCTATAAAAATCTGAGCCAACTTCTTTGTTGAATATGTAGTCTTCACTGCAATAAAGTGAGAAGACTTTGTAAGTCTATCAACCACCACCCAAACCGAGTCATGTTGTCTCAAAGTCCTAGGCAAACCAACAACAAAGTCCATAGTGATCATCTCCCACTTCCACTCGGGAATAGGTAATGCCTGGGATAACCTGCGGGTCTTCTATGCTCGTACTTGACCTGCTGACAGTTTGAGCATCGAGACACGTGCTCAACCACATCCTTCTTCATTCCCTTCCACCAGTATAACTCATGAAGGTCATGATACATCTTAGTGGTACCGAGATGAATGGAATATCGTGAGCTGTGTGCCTCATCCAATACCTACTGCCTTAAGTCATCAACATTAGGAACACACAAACGGTCGTTAAGACGAAAGATACCATCATCACCAATTGAAAACTCTGACGCTCCCCCACTTAGGAACTGATCTCGTAACTCAAGCAAATAAGAATCCTCATATGATCTGATTGGCAAGAGAAGACTGGGTCATCATACAAGCAAACACTCTGCCAGGTGCTGGACTGAATACTCTAACCTTCTGGTTAGTCAAGGACTTCAACTCAATTGCCAATAGCCTCATATCAGCATCTAAATAGGCAAAAGTGCCATAGACTTATGGCATAACGCATCAGCTACCACGATAGCCTTTCCGAGGTGATAATGAATGGTAAGATCATAATCTTTGATCAACTCAAGCCATCTACATTGTTTACCATTTAAGTCCTTCAGCTAAAATAAATGTTGTAAGCTCTTATGATCAGTGAATATCTCACAAGGCTTACCATAAAGATAGTATCTTTAAAGTTTCAATACAAACACAACCGCTGCCAATTTCAAGCCATGGGTAGGGTAGTTCTTCTCACTCACTTTCAACTGCCTCGATGTATGTGCAATCACCCTGCCATTTTATATTAGTCAATACACATCTGCATCGAGCCATCTTTCTTCTTAATAAATAATACTGGAGCTCCCCAAGGAGAAACACTGGGTCTGATAAATCCCTTACTAAGTAAATCCTACATCTGCTCCTTTAAATATCTCAGCTCGGTAGGAGCCATACGATAAGGAGGAATAGAGATAGGTTGCGTACTCGGAACAACATCTATGCCAAATTCAATATCTCTATCAGGAGGAACATCCGACAAATTCTCAAGAAACACATCAACGAACTCACGAGAAATAGGAATAAAATCAATAGACAGGGACTCCATGTTGGTGTCTCGGTTCAAGAAAAGATATGTCTTATGCTTCTGAAAGCTCAACCATGTTTCAAAAACCATCAAAATTGAACCCTTTCTTTAACAAACCAGTATATATCTGCCAAATCCAAGGAACTATGAATCCCCACAAATGTTGATCATGGCCAACTTTGAACTGACCCAATTATTCTGCAACAAGCCTAGATACATGTATGAGGTACAATGAGGTGTCATTACTAGCTACTAGCATCAAAGAACCCCAAGCAAAGCTTGAAAATGCGATACATCCAACCCACAGAAATAACTCGAGCATTTGTAAGCTCAAAAGATATACCAAAGACTCGTATTACCCTTCAGAGTCCTAAAAAAAACCATGCTCGAGATATCCATCTGTCGAATCTCCAATTAATATTATCCAGATGTCGAGTGGAAACACAATCAAGATGTAACATATGAAAAAGTCAATCACTATACCTACTAGTAGAATACTCACTTAGTCCTCGGGAAATCATAACTAAAACCAAATCGATAAACAAAACTCAATAACAGATTCCCAAACCAATACAAGATATGCCAACATCTATACCTATTTTCCAACGAATCCTTGTAACATTTGATAGAGTGCTGACATTCAATACCGACTCCCTAAAAAAAGAAGGTCAGCCATATTGAGAAGAAACAAACCAACAAAAGCATCCAAGCCCCGAGCTAAGATTATACATGCTGGTCAAATACCCGTTACATCCAATAATTATCCAAATATTACCAAGGTGCACACAATTCACACCACCACCCACAAAAAAGTATAGAGATATATCGAAACCAATGGAACTCGTTTCAAAGATATCTATCACATCCGTACAAGTCTTCTTCAACCTAATTTCCCACCATAGTCTCCCCTACTTGAAGCCAAACGCCATCAATAACTTATACAAGAAAACTACACTCTAACCTTGTAACAACCTTGGTGTGGTACCATCAATGTCTCGTCAAGCTCTCCAAACTCAATTTGTGCCTAGCACAACTCATACCAAGATACACACACACATACACAGTAGGATGAAATAATATGTCCCTCAACAGTCGTAGCATATCGCTTAAATCTGAAACTTCCAATGACCTCATCTTCAATGGCAAGGACAACTGAAAATTTTCTATAATTCTAAAACAAACACTAGCTCATACGAAGATCGAAGAATTCTGTTGGTGTAACTTTCCATTTTTTTTTCAAACTCCTCTGAGAACCATCACACCAAATGCTTTATATGAGATTACATGCTTCCCTTTCACATTTCTAAAGTCCAAGAAGCTCACTTATAAAAATTAAAAACTTGTCAGAGTCCATCTTTATACTGCTATCAAGAGAAATTTTATTTGCATATTCATTCAAAAGAGAAATGCTCTAAATTATGAAATCCCTATAATGCACAACAATCTCGATAAAACTTATCAAACCACGATATAGCGGAAACCACCTTATTCCCTTATTGATTTATTCAAATTAACGAAATCTGAAACCAGAATCTCATTTTGAATATATGAACCTTGAATTCGACATATAACATTTGTTGCCTTCATTATAATGCCCTTAAATTTGTGTTGCAAGAACAATGAACCTTCGCCAACGCGGGAATAAACATTGGAAAATTTTGGTCCTTCACTTTCAAATTCAACGCACGAGATATGGAATGAAAGAAGGGAAATTTTCACTAAATGCCATATAGCCCCTCGTAGAGTAGTACAGACGTCTCCGTACCAATCAACAAGACTCTATTAGGCACTGTTCATGACTTATCAGGACACTAGACCTAGGCTCTGATACCAATTGTCACGACCCAAAATCCTGGATAGTCGTGAGGGCACCCGAACTAACCCCATCGGGCGAACCCACTCTCTATATTAACGTTAAATCTCAAAAATATTAAATAAAGAATATAATAAAATTCAAGCGGTGACTTTTATTACTGAAATACGCGGAATATCCCCCAACACAAATGAAAGGTCTAGTCCTCTACCATAAGTCATGAACATCTATAAGATAAATACGAATGAAATATCCCGAATGTCTGAAACAATAAATAACATGAATGAAAAATAATGGAAAGGTGCACCACCACGGAATGAGGATGGTTGGCTCACCGCTGTTCAATAGGAAAAATCTTCAACTCTGGCCACGGGGCTCGCCGGTGCTCGGAACCGTATCTGCCCGAACAGATAATAAAAAAAACAAACAAAAAAAAGAAAACAACGTAAGTCAAGAGGACTTAGTAGGTGGGTAGACTAGTTCCTATGAAAGACAGGAAACTAGTCTAAGCAATAAATTAACAGAATAGAGGAGGGAGAAACAGAAACATGTTATAATTCGCTATTTAAATAGTCCATCCAATCACACTATTCAACCTCAATAAATCTCATTCAAGAACCAACAATTAAACTCAATTAATAAACACGCAGAATATGTGGGCTAACTCCGAAAAGATGTGATAGTGGACCAACTCCGAGGCTATCAAATATACCAACTCTAAAATAGATAGTGGACCAACTCCGAGGCTATCAAATGGACAAACTCCGAAACATTATCAATTGGACCAACTCCGACATATCAAAGTAATCATAAATTTTCATGTCAAACATACACATAACTTGCAATACTTTAAACAACAACCAGGAGTAAACACAATCCAGGGAAAACAACACATATTCCAAGTAGATATTTAAACACAACGAAAAGGTGTAAAAGGTTACACCTAGGGCAGTGCACATACAAGGAACGTATGTACAATATCCCGCGTGGACTAGTTCCACCAAAGAAAGGGATAGAACCACCTACCTCTGTCCGAAGAAGCAACGTATTGTTCAACAATAATTTTTCCACGTCAAACCTCCTCCAAACTATCTTGCTCTAAATAAGAAAATAGAATAGAAATCAATTTAGGCTATTCGGTCAAATTTCCAATCTCAATCTCACCACCTAATAAAATAAATTATTACTAAAAGCTACACCGTATGTGCGTTCTGTAACTGTACTAAAATAGAGTCCACCATAACACGGAATATTGAATCAGTATGCAATATGAATTTTCCCACTTTCGGCAGTGGAATTGGATTAACTTGGCAAGTCATCCATTGCCTAATCAACTTGTGTCTTACTTAGCAAACTATCTTAATACCATTGGAAATAATAATTTTGTCTCCCAAGGTACTGAAACCATACCTCCTCAATTGACAACGACTAACTTGCAGTAGTAAATACTAATATTTTGAAACTCATATCACTAACAATTCATAATTATCCAATCATTGATTCCATCTCCATTATGAATACCATCATTCTAATCACACAATTGCACCCCTTTACTATCAATTATCATCGCCCAAGTTATTTGAGTCTACAAAATCAAACCAAAGGCTACCAAAACTATAGTAGGGTGAGAGAATATTTAGTACCTGATGGGGCTCCACGAATCCCAAAAACCAAACTGCCGCTCTCAGTTATGACGTGCTCTAAACCTAGAAACAAAGTAATTTTGCAATACTAATAACGTGACTAGAGTTGTTTAGCATGGACCCACCCCACTTCTCCATTTTTTATATTTTATATTATTATATATATCTTTACTTAAATACCAACTAATAGGGGTAATATCTAATTGGTTCAATAATTACTCATAATTATACCTTTACCCCTTCTTCAAACTCTTTACACGAATAATTTTCCTATAATGATGATTAAAATAATATGAGGGAATAACTAAAAGATAATATTTATAAAATATAGGATCATTACAGGTTTGGAGTTTGGAGTTTGGGATTTGGGGTCGAGATGTTCTGAACGATAATGTAGATTTTCTTTACTTTTTCAGAAAATTAAGGAGGATATTATATTGAACAGTCATTTAGAACATATTATTGTAATATCCTATACGATTGCAATGTGTTGTGAACACAAAGATCAAATATGTGCACAACATAAATTAAAACTGCAGTAAAGCAAATATGTGCACAATAGAAACTAAAACTGTAGTAAATCAAATATGTACACAACATAAATTAGACAAGTAGGATGAACATTCCTTCATACAATTAAAATAACAAGAAATAAACGAAATATTTCAAACATTACAAGTAGTACGAAGCATCCAATTCACAAATTTAATTTGTAGGTTGACTTGTAGCTCATCCACTACGACCAATGAGACATGTAGTTCTTTTGTGACCATATCTCTTACACCTGCCATATTTATTTTTCCTTTTCTGAAGGTGTTTGCCAATAGATCGAATCCAATTAACCCTTCTCCTTCATGGCTTGTTCGGTTTGAGGGCGGAGGCACTGGATAAATTATCTCATCAACAGAGACTATCCAGAATTCTTCAGGAGGTACTGCATTGGCAGGCTCTGCATAGGCAAGGATGTATGCTTGTGTTGTGTAATATCTAGAAGTGTAGTCATAGACTCTACTTCCATATTCATCACCACGAAATTCCATAATCGCTGCCATAGCAATTTTTACAAGGTAACTGATCAAGATCAAACTCCCTACACGTACATGTCCTCTTATATAGATTAACTTCTACCTCAAATCCTGGACTAATGATTTTGAAACCATAAGGCCCCTTCCTGGAGACAACTAGCTTATCTCCCACTTCTTTATTCTTCCTTATTTTAGTTTCAATGTCTGGGACACATAAGTTTGGGTGGCTGATTAACTCCATAGCCTTCGTGTGGAATTTTTCTTCAAAGTTCCTCTCTATATCTTTCAAGAGGGCAGTAATGGGGTATTCTCTTTGATCCTTCATTATTGAATTAATGGACTCAGCTATGTTTGATGTCATAACTTCAAACCTATAAAAGAAAGCAACTATTATAATAATCCAAGAGATGTTCCTAACATTAAAATAAAAATTTAGAATAACAGAAAGGACGTTCAAAACATCATCAAGGAAAAAACTAATCACTTGAATAGATGTTCATGACATCAATATGATGTTCAAAACGCCAAGAAGGACGTTCGGAAAGCAGAAAAACATGACTGTAATATGAGATCTTGTTATTGATAGTTTACCTGTTTGTTGGGAAATGTAATCTGGTCCATCTATGATAGCCAACAATATTTTCAAGATAATCAGCTACCCTCCAATCAATACTTGTGATATCATTCATAGCATCCTAGAACTCCTGTACTCGATATGCCTTTGTTGTAGTGAAACATTTATGAAGATCTGTTCCAAACTGAAACTTTGTTCGGATATTTTCACTAAGATGCCTCATGCAAACTCCATAGTGAAAAGAAGGATACATTTGGGAGACCATCTTCGAGATGCTTGGATGTCGATCCAAAACAATGCACAACTTTTCACTATCTGGGAATATGGTGCGTAATTGTTCAAAAAAGTACTCATATAAGTCGTTACTCTTTGTCTACAACACAAAAAGCAACAGGGTAGATGTGACTCATTGTATCCTTAGCAACATCAGAAAATAACACCCCTCCATACTCGCAAGACAAATGTGTACCGTCAACGGCTAGGACTTTTCTCACGTAAGTGAATCCCGTGATCCACGCTCCATAAGAGAGAAAAAAAAATACAAGAACTTTGCAGTGCTAGAAAGCCTCAAATCTATCTTGGTTCCTGGATTCTTACTCCTAACCATATAAGCATATGCATCTAGAATTTGAATATCTTTCTCATGTGTTCCCCGTGGCAAACCCTTTGAAAATTGATAACCCCTAAGACACTTCCAGTAGCTAACTTGAAAACCCAAATTGGTATTAAGGGACTTCCTGATAGCTTTTATGATTGGACCTTTTCCATTTAGATATTTACCTTTCATGAACTCACCAATTATTTGGGCAGAGGCGTGTAAATTATGACTAGAATGATGTTGGACACTGCATGTGTGTAAGTCATTGTAAACGGTAATGTAAAACCTATCATTACTTTTGTACCTCATTACCCTTATCCACCATAAGCAATTCATATCTACACATCTAGCATTAAAAATCTTTGATGTATTCTTCAATGCTTTGTAATTAAAACGATGTTTAACTACTGCAACTTTTGATTGGGTGACCAATTCTTTCTTGTTGGTGAAATTCATACCTGTTTCAAAACCTATGCCATCGAAGAACTAACATTTCGGATGGCTATTTTGTGTTAGAACCACACGGGTATACATGGAAGGATCCTCCTCTATATATTTTTCTTCTTCTACATCTCCTCTGTCTTCTTCTTCTCCTCCTCCTTTGTCTTCTTCTACTTCTTCATGAACGTCATCCAATCACTGACTAAAATCATGGCATCCACTATTTGGCGTTTCTTGGTCATTAGAACTAACACATTCCTCTGGCCTAGAAACCACAGTTACCCTTAGAGTGAGCCTAGCACCATTACGATCAACATTAACCAAATAAAGACGTACATCATCATTATTTCTTATTGTCATGGGAGGAGTCTTTTGATTTGCGGCAACACTTAGCATTTAAGTAATGCAAATGTCCTTTATATTGTCTCTTATCCCCCAACTTCTGATGATTTTGATAAATAGAACATCATACGTAACATCTTTGGGCACAAGAATGGAGTTCGACTCTTTTACCTTCGGAACCCAAATATAATATTTAGAACGCTCCACCCATTCACCTTTACAATTAACTCCTAATAGAACCTCACTCATCGATGGCCACCTGCAATAAATTGGAATGACCAACTATAAGTATCAAAATGATATTATTTATATAATATGTTCCAAACATCCACATTTCTCGTTTGGAACATCGTATGTAGAAGTTCTAAACATCTAAATACATATTTTCATTGATAAAGGCAAGATGTTCCATGTTTCTAGAAAAACGCCCCAAACATCCTGATAGAGTGTTCCTAACATTTGATGAAAAAAATTCTACTATTTATATACTATGTGTAAAACACTAACAAGATGTTTGGAATTGCTGTTACGACCACAAGAACGTCTAAAAAGATGTTTGAAATTGTTGGCAGGATGTTCAGAGAACCGCATTTGAATCAACCTCGAATCAAGAAAAAGCAGGTAAATCCATGTTCTGAAGTTAGTATACTTATAGGAGATGACCAAATAGACAAGATCACAATTAGATGAACAAGATTTTCCTTTTTATTGGATAAGAAACGAGCAGCTTTTGCAGATATAACTAAATCCTGTATAACCCAAATGCAAGTGATCTGAGCTTGTATTTCATAAAAGTAGATATGATATTGAGTAAATAATGTGGAGGACAAGATTATTTTGATGTAGGAAGAAGCTTAGCAATGAAGCTATGGTGGAATTTTTAGTGGAAAATGGAATGTTGAAAATGGAGGGAAGAACGGGGGAGAGGAGAGAAGGAAGAGCCGCGTAGATCTAGGTTTATGGCCAAATTTGACAAAAAAGTAGTCTTTTATATTTGGACCATTGTGTAACATAAAAAATTTGGGATGAGAAGGTTAGGTAGTTAGAAGCTTTTAATGTCATTAATGATTAGAGGACCATATACTACATGATTAAAACTTGAGTCTTTTTCCATTCAAAAAAAACTTTACAAGTCCTGCCATGCCAAAGCCCCCTACTACTAGTGGAACGAAAACATGTGATGAGCATAGGCCCAATAGCAGCTTAGGTAATTCTTTTTTGTTGCAATGACACCAGTTAGCCTTTTACTCTTTCGCTTTTTAAAAACCACCAAAAGCACTAGGTCTAATCTAGTTCTTGTTCTAAGGGCCTCAAAGTGAAGGGCTTCGTTCTACTTTTTTGGCAATGTTATCTTAAAGGTATAATTTTGAATTCAAAATTTCAGTACACTGCATTTTAAAATAAATATTTATAACTCAAAACTTCAGGACATATGGCTATTGACTAAAGATTAAATATTTACGTTAAAGAGTGACTAATCATGTATTTCACCTTTGTTTTACTCTATTTTTACGTACTTCATTTGTCAAATTTATACTAAGTCTATTTTAAAAGGAATAACAATTTTCTAAAATTAGAAAAATTTTAATTTAAATTTTTAATTTTTTTCTAGAGTGGGGTTTTAGCGAACCTTTTCAATGCTATTTAGAATTTCTATCTTTTTCTGCTTTTTTATTGGTATTTTTGTTGCCTCTATCTTGCTCGCCTAAGTATTTATTGCTTTTTTCCATTGTATTTTATTCTTGCATTTGTCTTTTAGTTTTCCTTCTTCTTTTCCCGAACCCATTTTTAAATATTTTTTTCTGCGTCGAGGGTCTATCGGAAACAATCTCTCTGCTTCACTCGAGGTAAGGGTGAGGTCTACATATACCTCACCCTCTCCAAACCCTACTTGTGTGATTGTACTCCGTATGTTGTTGTTGTTTCAATATTTTCCTGAGTGATAAGTTTTTTAGCCACAAAAGTATTAGAATGGGTTATCAGCATAAGTTTCAAAAGTCTTCATATATTTTTAAGTTAGTGTCTAGTAAAAATTTGCTAAATACATTGACCGGAGAAAGTAATAATATGATCTAACATTTTTTTAGTTAATTCTGTTCTTCAAAATCTTTGTTATATTGCAAATTCTTAGGAAAATACCTCAAAAAAATTTCTTTTATGTCCACAAGTTGTTCATATGTTAATTTAACCTACCTTTCAAAATGTTTGTTAGTGTTCAAAAATGGCATAAGGACAACTTGTTAAGGATAATGAACACAACCAATTGTATGAATTGATTTACTTATTAGTTTTGAGGTTAGATTATAAACAAATGCCTCCATCAATTAAATTTGCCTAATAATCAAGTTCAAGCAAAACTAATCCCCAATTCACTTAATGTACTCAAGTTCAAACAACATAAATCTCTGCCAATGTACTCAAGTTCAAACAACATAAATCTCTGCGTGGCTATGCCAAGTGAAAGTTAAATAAACAATAAGTCATACTCGCAGATGTGAAACAGAAATTACAAAGGGACCCACTCTTCAGAAGCCACGTGCGAGGGAAACCAAAGTTGGTGGCCTTTTTGGAAAGCACTGACAATACTCAGTAATCAAGCAGGGAGTAAAACCATCAAAATACAACGCAATTAAATACACAACGTGAATTCCCCAAAATACCCTTTAAATAGGACAACCCTAAGCTCCTCACTTTTTAGCTTCTATAATAGTACTAATACGAACATATTAGTCTATCTACCTATACCACAATATAAGTAGGGACTCAGAAAACCTAAACGTCAAATTATTAAATTGTCCATCTTAGAAAAAAACAAACAAACCACAACAAAACCAAAACCTGAAGAAACACAAGCCTAACCTAATGTTTCTCTCCATCAAGAGTTGCCGCCTTTTAGGTTTAGCGAAGTGTTGAAACTGTTGTAAAATAAAGGTAAAAGAGTGCAAGAACAAGATAAAATATATGAGAGGAGAAAGAAGAACATGTATTATTCTCCAAGTATTTCAAGTGTGTCTTCCATAGACAAAGTGTCCTCTATTTATAGGACACCAATGCATAGGAAGTTACAAGTCATCCCAAAGGTTACAAAAATTAAGAGGTGACTAAATGAGGAATTAAGTAGGAGAAAGTGGGGAGGAATTAAGTAGGAGAAAGTGGAGTAGTAAACCATAAGTTAGTGGTGAGTAGTGGTCATCCATATTAACATAAATACATGGATTTACAACACTCCCCCTTGGATGACCATTTTGAAGGTAATATGCCTCGTTAAAACCTTACTAGGAAAAACTCGGTGGAAAAAAGCCCAGTGAAGGAAAAAGAGTACACACATCCTGTAATACGCCTTTAGAGCTGCCTCATTAAAAACCTTACAAGTAAAACCCAAGTAGGATAAAACCTTGTTAAGGGAAAAAGAGTGCAGCGCGTACTTTACTCCCCCTGATGAAAAGATCATTCAATATCTTGAAGATGACACATTCCAATCTTGTAAATCAGCTTCTCAAATATTGAGATTGGCAATGACTTAGTGGACAGATCCGCCAAACTATCACTGGAGTGAATTCTTCAGCATTAACTTCATCATTCTTTTGAAGATCACGACTGAAAAGGAATCTTGTTGAATATTTGTCTCCTCAGTTGTATCTTCCTTTTAGCTGAACTATCCATGCAATATTTCATATAATATTACTGGGATCCTCGTCTTCAAAGAAATACCACATTGTTGTTGAATATGTTGAGTCCTTGATCTCAATCACCAATAATGTAGCATAGCTTCAAGCATGGCTATTATCTCTTCATAAATTGAAGATGTAGCAGCAACAATTGATTTTATAAAATGCCATAATATAGGTATTCTACCACAACAAATAAATACCAAGTTGATATCGGGCTTTGGGGATCAAGTAGATACCATGTATTCTTCTGATGTCTTCGCATTGAGGAAGAACTAAATCTTACCAATAAGCTTATAACAAAAGCTTTAACCAGTGGAGTATATTTGGTAAGATACTTCAACACACCAATTGCATTAAAATATAATATTTCAATACCAAGAAGCTTGCAAACCCAATTTTACCACATGTGGCCGGATTGTTTTAATCCGTATAAATATTTATGAAGCTTCATTGAATAGGTTTCCCGGAACCTTTTACATGCTTCAAGGATTTTGAATCCGTCAAGGATAAATATATTGTTGCTCAATGAGCCATATAAAAGGTTGTTGCAACATTCATATGCATATCAAGTCTTTCATGCACTGCCAGACATACAATATACCTGGAGGTGATTGCATCCACCAAAGGAGAATATAGCTCCATATAATCAATGTCAGATCTTTATGCATCAAGTCGTACTTTATATTTAACGACTTATTATTATCAATATTTTTGCACAAAAAAATATCTTTCTACACGACGGGCTTTGCACTTTCAGGTGTTCGGACTATAGGTCCAAAAACTTCACGTCACTCGAGTGAAGCCAATTTTTGCTTGAATGCATTTTTCTATTTTTGGCCAATAATTTCATGTCTGTATTTCTAACAGACTTAAGCTCAAGATCCTCATAATCATATAAATATTGAGCTTTTATAATATATGTAAGATATCGTCGACGATAATTTCATATCTCGGTTCCCAATCCGACATAACATATTGAGATCTCTTCACATTCATAAATTTTCAAGTACCTGAACCTCTCATGTGGAGGTTTTATGAAGTGTTATGTCGTGGACTCTTCTAGAGCCTGCCTCCTTATTTGACCATCTCAAATATTTTCTCCTTTCCTTTTTCAAGGACTTTTACCTTTGGAACCGAATGGTCTACCACGCTTCAGGCGTGCCTTAGACTCATTTACATAAATAGATTGTTTCACCAGGACATCAGGAGGATTAGCAGCTGGAATATAATATTTTTCTTTGGGTCAGTAATGCGTCTGGCAGTGACTTGCATTATCTTTATATGAGGATCATAATCAAATAATACTTTAATTTATTTATTCCTCAGCTGCTTTAATTTCTCCCCCTAATGTTAGCCAGACTAACATTCGTTCCCAACTTTATATGGGATCCATCTTTGTGCATTGCGGTGGAGCAATTGATATACCACACATTAAAATTATTAGATTGAAGATATTTGGTTCCTGACCCTGAACCAATTATGAGGGGGGAATTCATTTTATGGCATGTCGTGCACAAGTGCTGCTTTATGGATATACCATACCTCTTACCTGATTTAGGTAGCATTGTTCTCATATGCATGGTTTAGCAATTGGAGGCTTTTAATACATGAATATGCTAAACTTGCTTGCCAACATTATCAAGATAACTTGTCTTGATTGGATAATCTGGAAATATGCTCATAATAAGATTTATTTGAGCAAATACTTAACCTCGCAAGTACCATTGCGGGTTTGTAATAAAACGCACATGTGACCTTATCATAGATGCATCTATTTATAATAATTATATGGTCCACATGGCAGGTGAACGGGCCCATATTCACCTTTTATACATTCCAGAAGTGCAGGGATCCTGATTCCAAATTTAGTTGGTCTAATAATTTTCATGAGAACAAGCAACACAAAGAGAATTCTTGAAGATTCCTGATTCTTCAGTATATACCCATGCGAATTCGGAATATATTTTGTGCATCATATTTGAACGGGGATGGTCAAACCGGTCGTGCCAAGTAATAAATTGATCATCTAGTAAACTTCTGATTTACTATAGCATGGTCTTTGTAATAATAAACTAAAAATTTATTGTGGCATGCACATATGATTCTACCACACTTATATTTTGTGTAATACAAACTTGAGGAAGAGACGGGGAGCTTTTCAAGCACATATATCTCACCCGATATTCTTATATTTATATGGTACAAATTGGAGGAAGAGGCGGGTAACCCTTTATTATATACATATATCTTACCCGCTTTGACTGTAGTAATATGAAGATATCAAATCTTCTCATATTTGTAGTCTCAATATGATAGCAATTTCGAAAAAATATATTTGAAACTTAATAAGTTTCTTTGTGACATACTACAGTAAATATTTAATCAATCTCATTCCTCCAGGTAGTAATATTTTGGCTCTTCCGGAGCACTCAAATAGCTTTGTACTACCATATATTTTATTACACCAACCATATGGTGAATATCTCATTTCAAGGAGAAAATCATATTATTTTTCTCATGGTAAAATCGTTATAGGCAAGATCAATTTCTTGCTTCACTTGCTCTTATATAATTCATAATAATATATAATTATGGTGTACGTTCTGTACGAGAGCAATGACCATTTATGCCACAATAAATAATAGAATTATTATAGTCGAACCTTTCCTAGAGGTGAGTTGTGGTACTTTATCAACCACGCATGGGCACGTCCATATTCATCTTTCTCGAACCTCTTCTGGAGGCGAGTTTTGATATTGTATCACATATTGCCACATTCACTTCGGTGAATGGGTCTATATTAATAATTTTTTTTTTATGAATTGTCTCATTCACTACAAGGAATGGACCATAATCATTTGGACTTGCCTCATGCTCATATGATACATTGAGGGCATTATTATATTTACTGTTTGAACGGTTACTTTTTGAGAACCCTTATTGTTCTCTTATTTATTTCACAATGATAACTATTTTTCCATCCCTTGTCACGTCCACATCCATGGTCTCTATCAAGGTAATTATATTATCATCTTTAGACATAAAATTATTTGCCTTCTTTCAGACATAAAATATTGTGTCTTCTTTCAGACATTAAGATATTTTGCCTTCTTTCAGGCATATTATGTTGTGTCTTCTTTCAGACATAATGATAATTTGCCTTCTTTCAGGCATATTATGTATTGCTACTACATTCACATCTGAGAATGGAGCATTATGTTGTGCTCCCACATTCACCTTATGGAATGGAGCTTGTCTTGCTCCCACATTCATCTTAGGGAATGAAGCATATATTGATCCCACATTCACCTCTATGAATGGAGCATTTTTAGTGGACGGGCTTCATGATTTTTATCAAAAATACTTACCTTTTTGATAATACTTTAGTTTGCCTCAATCATCATTATGCCATCAATATCTTATTATCGCAAAAGCGTGTTACGCCATAATGCATAGGGAGTTAAATATGATGTCTTACCCTTAACTAATGGCATAATAGGCCAAAGTGTGTACATATGATGCGATTTGAAGTACAATACTCAAAGGTACTCATGCTTCGTGTTATTGAAACATAGTACTGTAATCGTGTATCAATGATATAACACTAATATATCGGATAAAGATCATAAGAAAAAATAAGCAGTATTTCTCCGATTTCCACTTACCAAGAGTACAAAAATTTACCCAACTATAAATCAAAGAAACATTCTTTAAAAGTTACCATATTTGTTTCATTCCATATATCCATGTGAGAGTAAAATATTAACCATACAACATAATACATGTTTGCTCTCACAAGCAGTTTACCTTGAAACATGAGTAGAACTGATCTACAATATCATGTTGCGAGGCCATGCACCCTTAAATTGTTGTCAAAGGATAGCTACAAAATCAACCAAATAATGGAAGAATAGACAAAAGTTGTATTCAGTGAAAGGTTTTCACAATTTAAAGTGTTATAAAACAAAATGAAAATAGGGTACTATTAATTTTGAGATTAACAAAAACTATAATATTAATGAATTTTAACAATAAAAAAAACTTATCTTGTGTTAGCAACCAGAACGTTGGCTTCTATCAATTGCATCATAATTTGCTTTTCATTTCTTCTAAATCGTGTAATAAAATAGAGACTCGTACTGATAACGTGTTGTAAAATAAAGGTAAAAGAGTGCAAGAACAAAATAAAATATATGAGAGGAGAAAGAAGAATATGTATTATTCTCCAAGTATTTCAAGTGTGTCTTCCATAGACAAAGTGTCCTCTATTTATAGGACACCAATACATAGGAAGTTACAAGTCATCCCAAAGGTTACAAGAATTAAGAGGTGACTAAATGAGGAATTAAGTAGGAGAAAGTGGGGAGAAATTAAGTAGGAGAAAGTGGGGTAGTAAACCATAAGTTAGTGGTGAGTAGTGGTCATCCACATTAACACAAATACATGGATTTACAACAGCAACTATGTAGTTTTGTTCTCTTTAATAGTCAATTGTTCTCATCACTCTTGGATCTTCAGATATACATATAAGGGATTCAATGAATCAGAGGACTTGGAAGCTGAGTTGGATTAATACGTCAAATGCCACATAAAATATTTTAAATTAGAAGTTAAGATTCTAGTTACTTAGTTTAGGCGGAAAAATTAGTTAATTGAGTGGGAATTCATTTTCAACCTTTAATTTATTTCTTTTTTCATGTAATTCAAATGGGTAAGTTTAAATATCAAACTATAAAACTAAGATCACACTTTTGATGTGTTGTGGAATTCAAATCATATTTCTTCCTTTCTAAGTCTTTATTTTTTTTTGTTCATTCTCCTTTTTCTTCTTCTTCTTCTTCTTCTTCTTCTTAATTCAAACTTTTAATTCTCTCTTATCTAGAAATCGATACCAATTTGGTATCAATTAGTATAAGAGTATTGAGCTTGGTAATTTATCTTGTCACCTTGCCAAGATATTCAAAAACAAAACCAAGTAGTTGTTGAATTACATGAGCAATATGAAGATTTGGCTGCTCAATATGTGAATCTTAAAGTAGTGATGGAATGGAAACACCAGAAACTACATGATACTTTAGATCTGAAGCAAGAAGAGGTAGTACAAGTGGTTCAAGCTAACTTGGAGCTTAGAACCCGAACAAACGACATCGAAAAGAGTAAAGATAGAGAAGGTAAAGATAGAAGCTAGACAATTTCAAGCTTCAACCCAAACGAACCCAAGGAACTAGTCTTGGGGCCACTCGGTTTGAAAATTAAAGAAGCACCTAAACTATGCAACAATGCTCAAGAAAATAAATAACCACCAGTTTTCAGCAATACACAACCAAAGCTCAACTGGGATTTTTAACAGCATCACCAATGTTGGACAGTTCAAAAACCTTGAGAAACCCTTGTCGACAAACAGTGTACCACCGGTGGTTTCCTGAACCTCCAAATAGTGATTTAACCGAATCTATTGTTGTTTAATCCAAACAACCAACAATGAAAAAAAAAAATGAATTTTCTTTTTTTTTTTTTTTTTTTTTTGTAATAAGAACAACAACACAGGAATACGAAACAGAAAACAAAACACGAACACACGAAAAAAGATAACGTAGAACAGGATTGGGGTTGTAAGAACTAGCAACCGAACAAACGACAACAAAAAGAGTTAAGACTGAGCGGGTAAAGATAGAAGCTGGAAAATTCTAAGCTTCAACTCAAAGGAACCTATGGAACTAGTCTTGGGGCCACTCGGTTTGAAAATCAACAAAGCACCTAAACTATGCAACAATGCTCAAGAAGACAAACCATGCTTCTTGCAAATTGAATGATCAAAGAAGAAGATGTTCAAAATGAATCCACTGATTGACATAAGTTCTTTAACAATCCAATGACGGGGTTCACTCACGACCGAGTTACAAAGCACTCAGCTTGTCATTCAACATTATCAATAATCAACTAACTCTACATGAACTAACCTGAGAGGTTTATATAGATAGCCTAAGGGTAAACTAGGAAAATGGTCACAGTCGGCCAGTAAAACAAGGCCACATAGAGCCGAAGTAAACAATGTGCTCGGGCGATCTGGGCTTCAATGCTCGGTTTGCTCAGCCTCCACACAATTGATAATGGATGCTCTACTGCCTCGGGCTCATTGATAGCCCTTTGGTCATTTGTGCTCGTCATGGAATAGTGTTCGGCCACTAACTCACCAAACGGTTGCTTCCTCCCTGCTACACTAAGTGAATGTGCACGTCGTGCATGATTTTGGCTTGGCTTCGTGTGACCAGCCTTGATGGCTCGAACACTAGTTCTAGCTCGGTTGCTTGATCAATACGGACACAGACTGCATCATTTTCCCCTTCTTGAGAAGATTTCATCCTCGAAATCGCGCCTTTTCCAGTCAGTGCTCGGCCTACATCGCAAAGAGTTAAGTCATGAAAATTGAAGGTGTTGGATACATTATACTCACCTGGGAGGTTGATCACATAAGCATTGTTGTTGATCTTGGTCAGCACTTGGAACGGACCATCCCCTCTCGAAGCTAACTTCCCTTTCCTTTGGTTCGTGAATCTCTTTTTTTCTGAAGTGAACCCAAACTCAATCTCCCTTCTTTAATTCCAATTTCTTTCGCCCCTTGTTCTTCTTCGAGGCCACTTTAGCATAGGGTTCCTCAAGATTCTTCTTCACTTTGGCATGTAGCTCGAGAAAAGTAGTGGCTCAGCGTGTACCTTGAAAATCAATAACAACATCTCGAGGCAACAGGGTTAAATGAAGTGGAATCAAAGGGTTAAAACCATACACACACTCAAATGGAGTGATACCAATCATTCGATGTACAGTACGGTTGTATGCAAATTTTATCATGGATAAACGATCAGTCCAGTTTCCAGCCTTACTTTTGGTCATAGCTTAAAATAGAGCTCCCAAGATTTATTTGACTACCTCGATCTGTCCATCAGTCTGAGGATGGTGAGACGTCGAGAATAGAAATTTGGTGCCAAGGGCAACCCATAAACATTTCCAAAAATTACTCAAGAATTTAGAATCTCGATCACTCATAATAGTAGGAGGCACACCATGCAATTTCAACACATGAGAAATAAAGAAAATAGCTACATTTTGTGCATCATCATATTTCTTGCATGGAATAAAGTGAGAAATTTTGGAAAAAGGGTCGACCACGAGAAACATGCTATCATGTCCACCCCTTCACCTCGGTAACTCTATAAAAAAATCCATGGATATATCAACCCAAGGGCAATTAGGAATGGGCAACGGAGTGTACAAACCATGAGGGTTGGACCTCGATTTAGCTTTCTTGCAATCTAAGCAAGCATTGCAAAGATTTTCCACATCTCTTTGCATTTTTGGCCAGTGAAACTACTCGAGATACCAAGAGCTTTATCGACACCGAAGTGTCCTATTAAGCCCCCAGAGTGAGCTTAAAATCTCTCTCTAAGATGACACGGGCACACAAATTCTCCCATTCTTAAAGAGAGAGCCATCATGCCACTTATACTTCTCCACCCTTCGTCCACTCAAGATAGCGTCACAGACGCTCTTTAGCTTGGGGTTGTGTTCATACATTAGCTTGATGCTCTCGAACCCATTAATCTCGAGGCGAGAGTGTTTGCTATGGAAAATTTCCTCGACAGCGCACCGGCCATAACATTGTCTTTACCCTTCTTGTAATGAATTACATAGAGAAAGCTCTCAATTAATTCTATCCACTTGGCATGCCGCCGGTTCAACTTCTATTGGCCTCAGAGATGTTTTAAAGATTCATGATCGCTTTTAATCACAAACTCACGGAGCCATAGATAATGTTGCCAATGAGCGAGTGCTCGAATGAGGGCATACAATTCCTTGTCATACGTTGAGTAATTCAAGCTTGCACCCTTAAGCATTTCACTGAAGTAAGCAATTTTCTTCGATTCTTGCATAAGCACTCCTCCGATCCAAACCCCGGACGCATCACATTCAACCTCAATTTCTTTGCCGAAGTCAGGGTGTTGCAATAACGGGGCAGAGCTTAGCCTCCATGTTAACTCTTGGAAAGCCCTCTCTTGGAACTCTCCCCACACAAACAGATGGTCTTTCTTTACCAAGTCGGTTAAGAGAGCGTCCACGGTGCTAAAGTCACAGACAAACCTCCTATAAAAACTAGCTAACCTATGGAAACTACGGACTTGAGACACCGAAGTAGGAGTCAGCCAATCTTTACTTGCTTCGACTTTGGACTCATTGACTTCAACACCACTAGCACTCACAACAAATCCAAGAAAGACTACACACTCGACACAAAAGGCACAGTTCTTGAAGTTAGCATACAACTTCTCGCTTCTAAGTGTATCAAGCACCAGCCTTAAGTATTGAACATGTTCATTCACAGATACTCTAAACAAGTATGTCATCAAAATACACAACAACAAACTTGTTTATAAATGGTTTAAGTATTCATCAATCATATGAAAGTTCTCTGGGCGTTAGAGAGGCCAAACGGCATTACCAACCATTCATAGAGATCGAATTTGGTCTTGAATAAAGTTTTCCACTTATCACCCGATTTCATTCGGATTTGGTGGTAACCGGACGTAAGGTCAATCTTTGATAAATAAGAAGAACAACTCAATTCATCAAGCATGTCCTCTAATCGAGGGATTGGATAACGATATTTTACCATAATTTTGTTGAGTGCTCAGCAATCAACACATATCGCCATGTTCTATCTTTATTTGGGAAAAGTATAATAGGAACAACGCATGATCTCAAGCTCTCTCGAACCAGCCCTTTGTTCAGCAATTCATCCACCTGCCATTAGAGCTCTTTGGTGTCTTCAGGATTACACCAGTAGGCTGGCTTGTTGGGGATTTGAGACCCCAGGATAAAGTCAACTTAGTGCTCGATTTTCCTCAATGGAGGCAATCCACTTTGCATTTCTTCAGGGAACATGTCCTCGAAGTTCTGCAAAACTTTGTACAGTACTAGGCAAAGGGTTATCGTTAATGAAATCATCATTAGAGTTCAAGAGGATACCCTTATGCACGAGGCAAATCATCAGCTTGCTTCGATCATTGCCTCGAAGGCACTCACCCGGTTGCATAAATTGCACAAATATTACCTACCTCGGACGGTGTCTTTTTGTCCTCAGCCATAATTTATGTCCCCACAGGAGACTTAGCTTTGGCCGCTTCTTTCAACTTAGTCATTCGTTTATAGTCCTCACTGACTTGTATTGGAGACAATGGTTTGAGAATGAAGATCTTTCCTCTGAGTTTAGTAGTGTAAGTGTTGGTTCGGCTGTTATAGATAATGGACATGTCATGTTGCCACGTCACCCAAGTAGCAAATGAAAAGCTTGCATCGCGACCACATCAAACACCAATTCATCTTGATAGGCTCCCACCTTGAATTTGATCAATACATGCTTGTCAACCTTCAACTATCCACACTCATTCAATCATTTCAAACGGTAGGGATGAGGGTGTTTCATAGTAGGCAGTCTCAATTGAGAAATCAAAATTTGGCTTGCTACATTAAAACAACTACCCAAATTAGTAATCATTAGACACTCTACCCCTCACTCGACACCTCGCATGGAAAAGATTTTCCCTCTGATTATCATCCTCCTCTTCTATGTTCATACTGCTCAGGTTTCTACGAACTACAAGAAACATTTTTGGATGGTTACTTTCAGTTTCTTCTCGACCATGTTCATTTTCAGCTCGGTCAATCTCCTCTTCATTTTCCTCATCGGAGCTACTTGCTTGCTCAAGGACGGTTCCATCTTTGAGCAAAAACATAACTTTGCGAGTCGGACACTCTTTGGCCATGTAACCACAACCCCTGCATTTATGAAACTGAATATTTGAAGCACTAGGATTATTGAGTTGAG
Organism: Petunia axillaris subsp. axillaris; assembly: GCA_029990575.1. Lineage (NCBI taxonomy): Eukaryota > Viridiplantae > Streptophyta > Magnoliopsida > Solanales > Solanaceae > Petunia > Petunia axillaris. The sequence goes on from JARKNS010000007.1 coordinate 12,331,784, forward strand.
CTTTACCTCCCATCTCCTTGGAGTTATTAACGGTCCATCCCTTTTTGAAGGGTTTCTTTAGATCTTGACTAATATTGTCACTTGTAGGATTCGGACTCATCCAATCTTTACCCCGGTTCAAATGAGTCATAGTAGTAAACCCTCGGTACCAACTTGCTTTATCATTCGTTACCCATTTTACAGCATCAACGGCTACATGGAAACCGTCATCCAGTGTTTGGTACTCATGCAGTCTCAATTGAGATGACACATCTTGGGTCAGTCCATTCTTGAACCAAATGATCGCTTGCTCATCATCTTCTTCCATATCAAGAGCCAATCGAGTCTATTCAACTGATTTGGACGCTATTTTCAAATCATAGAGCTTTTGAAGTTGCTCCTACCAATATTTGGCGGTCATATACTTAGCATCCATCACTCTTTTAAATTGCACCCAAGTAAGAATCTCAGGGTAAAGATGTCTTCTTCTCATCCTATTATTAGATACCCACCAAGTAGAAGCATATGCCTCGAACGAAGCAATAGCATGTGCAGCTTTTCGTTCTTCAGTCATCTGATTTGTCTCAAATATTCGTTCCAAATGAACCTTCCAATCAAGATATTGCTTCGGATCACTAGTTCCTCTGAAAGGTGGGATAGTGATCTTGACACTGTTCAAGTTTTAATCTCGAGCACCTTGGATCAGTTCTGGATACTCATCATAATAATCATCAGCCTCGACCTTGAGGGTTCCCATGGCCTCGTTGAACATGCCTTCGTTGAACAAATGGTAGATCATACTTAGCTTTAATGTCAGAAAACTCTCCATCATCAACCTCTTCATGAACGACTACAACTTGTCTTCAGGGCCTTAGAAGTGGCATTCTATCACCTCAGGGAATGCTCAAGTTTTGTTGTTCAGCTTGGGGATTGCCCAAGTTCTGTTGATCCGTGCGGGGAATGCTCAAATTTTGTTCAGCTCGGGGATTGCCCATAGCTTCATTTCGAACGAACTCGTTTCTCAGCCATTGTTGACAAGCCAGTTCAGAAAATTGCTCCAGTTTCATAGGAGTTGAGTTGATAGTACCAGCGCCGGACCCAGCTAAGGTCACAAACGCTTTCTCCTGCTCAAGGTTTGCTACTCGAGCACTTACTCCTTTCACCTCAGCACTAATGCCTTGTATCGCAGCGAAGAGATCGGCTAATGACACCTAGAGCGCCTCAACACCTTTCTCTCCTTTTCCAACTGTTGTACATGCACAAACCAAAGACTAAGAAAATGTTAAGATCAGAAATAACCTCACACATTCCCTCACTTTTGTTGGGTGGCGCTCGGGTCCAATCAATTCGTTGGGTTTGTCACTCAAGAACTTGTAACCAATGGCTTCCTCGGTTTAATCAATTTCTCTAAGACCTTCAAATTAGACAAGTCACACTGTCTTCTTCGGGAAGAGTGAATTGATTTCGACTCGATGGAATGGATGCTATTTAATTACGCACAGGAGGTCAAGAATTAAGTACGAATTTTGGTCTTCAGTCACCCCACGCACGAGTTCCTATAAACCCAACCAAGTTAGTAGTACCTCGAGTAGAAGAATTTAATCTAGAGATTTACTAACAAGAATCCACAGACACAAAGAAAGAAAGAGATCCTAGGAGAATCTACCCTCCATTTCTTCTTTTGCAAACCTCAGATACAACAACCTTTGTACGGACAAAAGTGGTCCCTCTTTTGGTATGGATTAGGATTTATACTTATCCACTTTTCTCTTTCTACCAACAATTTTCACCTGGGGTTTTAGGGAATGATGCCTTCCCCTTTCTTCCTCAATGGAATAGTTGACTCTTAACTCCGGCATACGGACACCTTTAGAACATTGATAACAGTCCAAAAATCAAACAAGATTCGAAGTCGTTTCTCCGTCGAAATTTTTACGATGAATGGAGGAAACTTCAGCTCAAAGCAACAAGAACATCTTCAACGTCGTCCGTACACTGTTACAACTTTCTGGCATACGGATGATGTTTAACGACCGAGCTTTGACGTTTTCAAGCAAACACACGACCCAAAATCGACCAATAACCACCAGTTTTCAATAATACATAACCAAAACTCAACTAGGGTTTTCAACAGCACCACCAACGTAGGATAGTTCAAAAACCTCAAGAAATCCTTGTTGGCAAATAGTGTACCACCGATGGTTTCCTGAACCTCCAAACATTGATTTAACCGAATCTATGGTTGTTTAATCCAAACAACCAACAATCAAATAAAATTTTTTTAATTTTCTTATTTTCACTTTTTTTTTGTAATAAGAACAACAACACACAGTGACAATACAGGAACACAAAATGGAAAAAAAAAACACAGATGCATGAAATAAAGATAACACATAATACAATTAGGGTTATAAGAAGTAGCCCAAACCTTGCTCTGATATCAAGATGGTGCAAGCTAACTTGGAGCTAACTTGGAGCTTAGATACCGAACACATGACAGCATAAAGAGTAAAGATGGAGAAATTAAAGATAGAAGCTAGACAATTCTAAGCTTCAACCCAAACGAACCCAAGGAACTAGTCTTGGGGCCACTCGGTTTGAAAATCAAAGAATCACTTAAACTGTGCAACAATCTTCAAGAAGACAAACCATGCTTCTTGCAAATTGAATGATCAAAGAAGAAGATGTTCAAACTGAATCCACTGATTTACAAAAGTTCTTTAATAATCCTACGACGAGGTTCACTTACGACGGAGTTACAAAGCACTCAGCTTGTCATTCAACAATATCAACAATCAACTAACTCTAGATGAACTAAGCTGAGGGGTTTATATAGATAGCCCCAAGGGTAAACTAGAAAAATGGTCGCAGTCGACTAATAAAACAAGGCCCGCAGGCCGATGTAAACAATGTGCTCAGGCGATCTGGGCTTCAATGCTCGGTTGCTCAGCCTGCGCACAAATGATAACGGATGATCTACTACCTCGGGCTTATTGGTAGTCCTTCGGTCACTTTAGTGCTCACCGTCATGGAATAGTGTTCGGCCCCTAACTGACCGAACGGTTGCTTCCTCCATGCCACACTAAGTGAATGTGCACATTGTGCATGATTTTGCCATGGATTGGCTTCGTGTGGCCGGCCTCGATGGCTCGAACACTAGTTTTAGCTCGGTTGCTTGATCAGAATGGATACGGACTGCATCAACAAGTGGCTAATGCCCTTATAAATGTTTTTGATAGAATGCAATTGCAACAACAATCACGAGAAAGTGCTTATGGGTAATACATCTCAACCACCCGCTTAAGGTATTCTAGGTCCTTATCCATGCCTTGATGTTAGTTCACACTCGCATAACCTATTCAATGGTGAAAATATGAAAACATGACTATATCACTAATAGAAGAGTACTTTTCTACTGATTAAACTCCTATGAATTAAAGGATTAAGCTAGTAGCAATGTATTCTGAGGATGAGCCTTTACTTTGGCATCAATCATATCTGAAATGTAGAAATATGCCTAATCTACTGAGTTGGAATATATACTTGTCAGTATTGACTGAAACTTTTGGTGCTGATATGGCCAAACCTATGATTGAACCGAAGCAATTAAGATAAAAGGGTACACTGAAGGAATCCTAGTTTGCTTTTGATCTACTATTTGCTAAGCGTAATTTGTCCACTGATCAAGCCATTGATTGTTCTTTGGAGGACTAAAGAAAGACTTAGTGAATCCTATTATGATGCATAAACTAAAAACCTTATCTCGCACTTATAGACTAGCTGGGTAAGCTGAAGTCGCACTTTCAGCTACTGCTAGAGTCTAGAAATCACCTGCTGTTGTGTTAGCTAATTACTAGCCCAAAATACTTTCACCTGAAGCTTTAAATACCAAATCCTTTTGCTATTTTCACACTCTTACACCTAAATTGACCTTAACCAGCTAAATTCTACTATCTTCCCTAATAATAGGAGAACCATTTCACCTGCAGAAATGCAACTAAGAGAGTCAAAGGCTTATGCTACTTTGGTATTTATAAGTATACCTTTGGTCATAAATGCAATCTTCCCAAAAAATTATTTTTGTTGGATCTAGAGGAGGGAGAAGAGATAGAAGGTGTGGAATCAGGATTCCATTAAGAAGGTACTTATTCTATGGAAGAACTAGTTACTTTAGATAGCAGCACTCCCATGATTTTCTTGTATGCTTTGTTTGGGTTAAAAGAGCTCAGTCCATTTATATTATTTGGAATAGCGACAAAAAGCCTTTACAAATTCTCTAGAAGGTGGTGGCTCCAATAAATTCAATGATGTTGAGGCTGCTAAGAGACTGGGGTGTATCTCTTTCTTTTCTCCAAATGTTGGGAGGCTAGATTGAATAAAGCAGTTCTTTCCTCGGCACAAAAGGCTTATATTGGTTGGTTTAGTTGGGGCTATGTCACGTTGGGTAATAACATTCTAATTCCACTTCTGGTATTGTTGGAGATTACCAATGGCTGCTCCAGGGACTACTTATACCTCTGACTTGCTCATGTTTTTCTTAGGAAGATACGATCTTGTCTTAGGTGCTCTTTGGATGAAATAATTAGCTATTCTCACACTCATGTACCTAAATTGACCTTAACCAGCTCTGATCTACCATCTTCCCTAAGAATAGGTGAACAATTTCACCTGCAGAAATGCAAGCTAAGAGAGCAAAAGTCTTGTGTTACTTTTCTAATAATAAGTATACCTTTTTGGTCATAAATGCAATCTTCCCAAAAATTATTTCTATTGGATATAGAGAAAGGAGAAGAGATAGAAGGTGTGGAATTAGGATTCCATAATGAAGGTACTTATTCCATGGAAGAAGTGGTTACTTCAAATAGCGTACTTCAATGATTTCCTTGTATGCTTTGTCTGGGTTGAAAGAGGTCATACCATTCATGTCATTGGGAATAGCAACAAAAGGCTTTGACAAATTCTCTGAATGGTGATGGCTCTCATAAATTCAATGATGTAGAGGCTGCTAAGAGACTGCGGTGTACTATTAGTCCTACTAAGGCCAGGTAGCAGGTTGGGTAATAAAACTCTAATTCCACTTCTAGTGTTGTTAGAGATTACCAATGGATACTCCAATGGACTACATATACCTCTGATTTGCTCATGTTTTCCTTGGAATAATATGATCTAGTCTTGGGTGCTCTTTGGATGAAATAATTAGGGCCAATGACCTTTGATTATTTAGAGTTGTCTATGACATTCATTCATCAAGGAAAGAAACACATACTGAATGGAGTACCTGAGAGATGTTAGCTAGCTAGCTCAAAAGTTATTAATAAGTGGTGTGGAAATGAAGTTCGGCTATTCATGCTACAAGTTAATGATGATGAGCTATCCATTTTTCCCATTTAGTTCCCTTCAGCTCACTAAAGGCAGTAATATACATTCTATTGTGTCTAAGCTTCTCTATCAGTACTAGCAAATTTTTTTTTGATCCTACTACATTACCGGCTCAAAGAAGAGCTTTTGATCATAGAATTCTTTAGAGTCCTGATACCAAGCCTATCTATATCAAAACCTACCAAAACTCTCCTATGAAGAAAGATTTCATTGAAAAGTTAGTGGAAGACATGTTTCTTCAAGGGGGGGTACTTTAGTATAGTAATAACACATTTGTTTCTCCTGTGGTTTCAGTAGGAAAAAAGGATGGAATAAGGAGGCTATATGTTGATTGAGGCAGTTGAATCAATGTACCCATCAAGGATAAGTTTCCTATTCCAATCATAAATGATATTTTTGATGAATTAGCTGGAGCATCAATCTTTTCTAAGGTTGATCATAAATCTGATTATCATTAGATCATAGTGGTTCCTGAAGAAATTCATAAAAATGCTCCCAGAACTCGCATAGGCCATTATGAATATTTTGTGATGCCATTTGGCCATGCCAATGCACCCTCTACATTTCAAGGTCTTTTGAACCACCTGTTCCAACCTTTCTTGAAGAAATTTGTACTAGTTTTTCTTATTACAATCTCAAATATAGTCTGACCTTGAAAGATCATCTTGTTCACTTACTCAAATCAAGCTTGAAAGCTATAATCTAGCTTTACCTTCACCAGAACTGAAATTCTCCTCTCAAGACTTACCTAACGAGGTTCGATTCAGTTCAAACTTTATAGACTTGTCCTAGCGGACCTTACAGAGCTTTTAAGCCAGTTGTCATGATGATCAGAGTCTTAACTCCCGAAACAACTTGTCAAGATCGTTTTACTCTCCTCCACTTAGACTCTCGTTCATCCTCGAATGAGCCAGAGTGTATAGCATATTATGCACAACTTTTAACAACTAATCAATAGACACTACTATACCATTACTGAACCAAAATTATAAGCGAATAATAAGAACCCTTAGATTTTAGAGATCAACATCGTACGTCAATCATAGAAGAGATGAGGATATCTCTAACTCATGCTTGACTCGAGCTCCCAAGTGTCCTTCACATGAGGACGGTTATGCCATTGTACTCTATCCATCAAAATCTCCTTAGAACGAAGCTTTTGGATATCTCTGGTAATTATGAAAACAGGGAACTCCTCATAAGCTAGATTCTCATCTAGCCGAGCTAGACCTAATTCAATCACCTCGAAAGGATCCTAGAAATACTTCCAAACCATCAATACATGAAACACCAGATTAACTGGCATAGAAGCTGGTATCAACCCGATAAGCTACCTTACATATACGCTTTTCAATACGAAAAAGGGCCAATGAACTTACGGCTGAGCTTCACATTCTTCCCAAATCTCTTTATACCCCTCATCGACGACACTTTAAAAAATACCATGTCACCTACCTCAAACTCTAACTCCTGGCTCCTCCGGTTTGAGTATGATATCTGTCTGCTGTGAGAAATCCGTAGATGATCCAGAATAACACAGACAACATCAGAGTCTGATGAACAATCTGTGAACTCATCACCTAACAATCTCGAGACTCAAATCAACCTATCGAATAAAGAAATTGATGGCCATACAATGCCTCGAATAGAGACATCTGGATAGAGGACTGATAGCTATTATTATAGGAAAACTCCACAAATGCCAAGTGATCCTCCCAGTGGCCTTCGAAGTCTAATGCACATGCCTTCAATATATCTTCCAACACCTGAATAGTCAACTCAGACTGACCATCAGTATGCGGAAGAAATGTCGTGCTGAGCTATACCTGGGTCCCCAAATCCCTCTAGAAAGCCTGCTAGAACTGAGAAGAATACTAAGAACCTCGATCAGATATAATGGATATGAGAGTACCATGCAGTCGAAATGCTTGCTCAATGAAGATCCGAGCTAACCTCTTAGCCGAGCCAGTCATCTTTACATGAGTAAAGAGAGATGATTTCATCATTCTGCCAACAATCACCCAGACTGAATCATGACACCGCAGTGTCTTCGTTAGACCAATTACGAAATCCATAGTGATGCCCTCCTACTTCCACTCGGGAATGGGTAAAGCATTGGCTAAACATATTGGCCTCTTATGCTCATACTCGATTTGTTAGCTGTTCAAGCAACGAGACACATGATCAAACACATTTCTTTTTATTCCCTTCAACCAATACAACTCTAGGAGGTCCTAATACATCTTGGTGATGCTAGGATGAATAGAATAACCCAGGCTATGAGCCTCGCAAAGCAATAGCTATCTCATATCTCTGACATCAGGAACACAAATTCGGCTAATAAACTGAAGAATACACTCTTAATAAATCTCGAATGAAGGAACCCCTCACCTTAGAATACGACCACGCAACTGCCGACGATAAGGATCCTCGAACTGTCTTTCCTTAGTTAGGGCTAATATATCTCACTTTGGAATCGCCTAGAGACTACAACTCTCAAGTTAAAGGTCTCTTGATAACATAGAGAAAAGACAAACAATCTATGGACTTTATGCTCAATGTATCTTCTACCACATTCCTCTTCCCTAGATAATACCGGATAATGAGATCCTAATATTTAAACAACTCAAGCTACCTCCGCTGTCTGCCATTAAGATCCTTTTGAGAATGAAAATCCTGCAAGCTCTTGGGATCTATATACACCTTACAAGGCATGCCATAAAGATAGTGCCTCCAGATCTTCAAAGTAAAGACCACAACTGCCAACTCTAGATCATGAGTCGGATAATTCTTTTCACTAATCTTCGACTATCTGGAATAGGTGAGACCTTTCCATACGGCATCAGAATACATCCTAGATCAACACGGGAAGCATCATGATAGACAAAAAATCTATCGGTGCACGAAGGAAGGAATAGCACTAGAGCTAAAGTCAATGAGGCTTTGAGTGTTTGGAAGCTTGCCTCACGCTCATTGGTCCACCGGATGAACTGCCTTTTGGGTTAAACAGGTTAGATGAGCTATAGTAGTTGAGAACTTCTACACGAACCACCAATAATAACCTGCCAATTCGAGAAAGCTACAGATCTCTATCAGAGTGGTAGAACAAGGCCAATTCTGAGGAAATTATTTAATAATGCATTTTCCTCACTCATTCAAGACTTGATCGGACCATCTCAATCCAATACTTCCAATTCTTGAGTCAGTTCATACATGCATCTACCACCGTTCATTTGGATGCTGCTTATAATGTGTTGAAATATATCATACACCAACACATATCAAATCATAATGTCCTAGAATTAATATAAACCAAAATTGACAGAAAGAATGACTTTTCATATTTAAATCACATTTTAATTCGAAAAACTGCCTTAACTTCCATCTAAACGATCTCCAAACATCAAAAATCCGACATCACTCACTACAAACAGTAAAAATTACTTACTTGATCGTTTCCGATGTCTTTATCAAATTTTAAGTCAATCAACTATTGTTAATTGATGATCGCAAAGCAATGACCAAATTCATAAAGTAAATGTTTTGGTGTTATTATGAATTAAAGCAAATATGATTCTGGTTTTTATTCTCCTTATAATTACCCCATGAGCACAAGGTATATACGTGTTACTTCATTGACTAAGATACACAAAACCTCATCCTACGTCAAATTCATCTCAATTAACACATATGAGAATCCAAGATATTATTTTGTCCTATTGGCTGAAAATCTTAATATCTACCTCATGAATTAATTTAGTGTTTCTAGTTGCAAGAAACTAAATCTACTTCTCAGTAGATAAAATCTCACTACTAGTATACACTTCAAGAGACAATTTAAACATAGTACATTGAGAATATTCAATGACTCAAATGAATAGATCGCTCTAGTGAATCCTATTTATTAATCATAATGTTCAATTCATGCATTAACATAGTTTCACATGTATAAAGCTTTAAGAATTTCAATGATTCTGAATAAATACTCCATTTTGGATGTAACCATTTATCCATCATAAACTCTTAATCCATATACAATATCCTCTCACATGTATAATGTTGAAACCCAATTTTGTCCCTCTTTTATCTAAAAATTGGCCATAATTCAACTTAAGGGTGCAACGTGACTATTTGTGCAAAATATGCATTAGAAATCATACATTTAAGTGCGGTATCCTCTATTTATATCCTTCATACTTAAGTATGGCTATATTACGTAACTTTTGCATCATTTAGGCTATTTGTCAAAATTATGACTACTTGTGAAATTAGTACATTTATAATATTAGTGGCTCTATTATATAATTACGTCATTTAGGCTACATGTCAAGTTTATTTTAATTTGTGATTTATCTGTGCAAATTAGCAATTATTTGTGATTATATATATATATATATATATATATATATATATAGCGAATATCACTAGGCAGGGTGCCTAGTGACTAGTTTTATAAATAATAAATTCCTTAAAGAGGACAATACAAAGTAAGGAGGGTCATACCATACCTTACATCATCCTATCGAGGTGAGACCTCAGTCCTAACAAGAATGCAAAAAATAAGAACTAGCAAGAACCAAATAAAGTATGATCATCACAGAGTTTATAACACACTCTATGATGATATTACATATGAGAATACTAAAATAATGAAATAATATAAAAGCTAGAAAGAAAGTGGAATAATGCAATCCGCACTTCCTTCTACAAGAGATGAAATGGAACATGTAAAAAGGCCCTATAATACTAACTTGAAGATGTGGCTCTCTATCACGATCATATATGCTATCCATCATTTCTTCGACTTTTTGGACCTCTTGGATTTTGATTTTGTACTCCTCGTAGGTTGCACCCTAGTAGGCTCTAATGGGCGCCTTACCCTCCTTACTCTCTTTGGTGCATTATCATGAATTTCCCTAGGCGACAAATCTCCTTCCCTAGCCACCATACTAAAATTATGTGCAATGGATTCTTCCTCAAATTCCACGTCTTCAAATAAATCATCATCCTCCACCAAATAATGTCCTTGAGGGACCCTTTGTTGAAATGATCCCACTTGCCGCGCCAAGATACCCGTCGTATCATTCAAATCCATTCGCTTGACAAGCTCATCATCCGTGGGTAAATACTTTGAATGTGGGACAAGCTATCAAGGATTTAGGCACATAGGAAGGAGCATTTATGTTCAAAAAAGACTTACCAAAATTAGGAGAAGCACTTCTACACAAACGTTCAAGTTGAGCCGTTGGAATAATATCTTTTCCAAAAAATTTTGGCTTGGTCACACTCACAGATTCCAAGGTTGTGCTAACCTCGAGTGAAGGAATAGCGAGAGCTTGTTTATTTTCCACACAGGTGCGTTGGCTCAAATTGGCATCATCATTCTCACTTATATCCAGTACTGAGGCAGTAGCACCCAAGAGAGGAGTGCCCGCTGCAGCAGAAGGAGAGTCAAAAATCTCCAAACGTACAGTATCTTTCGTCGCATCAACAGGAGGAGGCTGGGCAAAAAAATCGAGAGCTCTTTCACCTTCACAGTCAATAGCAGCTTCGTCTAACGCCTCACACTTTTGCGCAAGCTGCTCTCCCACATCGACCTGGGAATCATTCACCCCAGCTGCAGCTGCTGGCGTAATTAATGCTCTCCCAATCAAGCTTGGAGAAGCATTCAAGTCCGACGCTGCATCATTCCTAGGCTTAGCTGGGATAATAAATGCGCTCCCACGTGAATCGAAAGAAGAAGCTGAGGGCTCAACCTCCTCACGTGATTCCACAACATTAACATCCGACAACTTATTAATCCCACACGGACTTTGAGATGGAATATTTCCATTCTCGCTAGGAATTAGAGCTGAAGGCAGCTGACCCACAACATCATAAATATTAAATCCTTCAGCTTCAATAGCCTGCGAAACAACTTCCGCATGCGACTTAAAACTTTTAGGAGCAGCTGAATGTAGCTGTTCAACATCGACAAACTCCCCACGTGACTCCCCAACATTAAAAGCATCAAACATCTTCATATTCATGTCCAATAAACACGCTGCATCACACCTAGCTGCATGCACGTACTTCTCAGCTTCATGAATTAACGCTACAGGCTGCTGTGCGACAATAAAACCAGAACTAGCTGGAATATCTAAAGCTCTTCCCACGTCACTAGGACAAGCTGAAGGCTGCGATACAAGAACCAACGAGCCCCCTTGTGATTCCACAGCAACACGCGACTCATCAACAAGCTTACCTGAAACTGAAGACACACCAACCTCATTGACATTGGGATGATTTTTTAAAGCAACTTCAACCCATTCCCTTGTCTGTAATCCTTGTTGGTTTGCAACTGGGTTTGCAACGCTCATGTTCAAAGTTTTAGCTTGATTCTCTTGCATCTCAATTGGGACTTGAGATTCCTTCTCTTTTTGAACAAACAAATCAACATCATCCTGCTCAAGACTCTTCTCCTCCACAGTTTGTTGATTTAAATTTATATCCTTGTCAGGAACTTCAACAATATTTTCTAAAATATCGAAAGCATTCCTAGTTGTGATAGTTTCTTCTTGAGTCACACAATTAGTAGTTGTACTGGGAACCCCTTCAACCTGTCGTGTAGCTTCTTGTCCATACTTCTTCTTGGTATCCACACGAACCCAAGTATTGGGGTTCTTGTTAGGATGTAAAACCCTTCCACCATTCCATTTTGGATTACTTCGACCACGCGAAGGATGCGCAGCAACAAGATTTCCATCACTATTCTTTTGCGTGGGCTGTGTAGGCTCAACATTACCTACAACCTTGCCACTCTTTAAAATCCTAACAGGTTCTACGGTCGCAGCCTCATCCTCCAATCCTCCAAAGTCATTTTTTTTCACAAGTTCTGGATGCAACACAAAACATTCACTGTCGCAATGACCTTGAAGCCTACATTCCTTACAATATTTAGGAACATAGTCATATCTAATACGAACCCACTTAAACCTTGCTTCACCCGTTGTGGAATTTTTTATTCCGATACGAACCCGTTGTGGACGAGTCGCCAAAAGATCAAGCTCGACTTTAACTTTCGCACAACTAGGTCGAGATTTCGCTTTAGTGGCAGCATCTACTTGAAGTGGTCGTCCAATAGCCCTAGCCAAAGAGAAAACAGTTTCCTTGCCAAAGAATACGGGGGGGTAAACCAGGGAAGGACACCCAAGCAACACCAATCGAAGTTTCTTCATTGGGATCAAACCAAACCTCATATTTAAGACCTCGCATTTGGTGAAGCGTATATCCAATCTTGATGTAGAATGCCGGTCTAGAAAGTATATGAACATAATCCTCAAGAATTGAAAGTTTAATTAGAATGTGACGTGAATCTAACAAGCCAATACAACATGCACCTTTAAGCTCAAGTTGCAAAGGGATTTGCTTCTTTAAGTCTTGGAACCCCGGCATACCGTATGCAAACTTACCAACCACAGCATATTGTAAATCTTCGCTCATCACCATGTTTTCCACATCCTTGTCTTCCCAAAGGAAAGAAGGCTCACCATGATGTAATTCGAAAATTGGCACAGCGGCAGTGGCTTCTTTAGACGTGAAACTAGGGTTTAAAATGGATTTGTAGGATTGTTGTTGTGTTTGTAATACTAAAGAAGGGTTGGGAGAAGTATTAGGAACCTGGACAACCCCAGTAGGGGGCTGTCCAGTGGCCGTGTTGGCCATGAACGCTCACTGTTGAAGCTCGCCAATATCGCCTAAAGATTAGAGAGAAAACTAGGCGCTAGGGTTGTATTTTTCCATGGGGTTAGATTATTAAATAATTTTATTTGAGTTTATTTAATATTTATTTGTGCATTTTATAATATATATATATCTATATTTTGTTTTTACACCATTAAATTAAATATTGACCAATTAAAGCGTCCAAATTCCTTTTTAATATTAATTCTTCCATATTTCAAAATTACTATCCAAAATTCTTTATTTGTCTTTATTTATTTTTATTCATTTACATTTTTACACCGAACCTAGCTACATTTTCTAACCAAATACATCCTCATTATTTGAATTTTAAATCCCAAACCTCCTTCCTAATTCTACCTTGAATCTAGACCAAATAATAGTCTAGATACATCTTCCCGTCCACGTTCATCCTTATTTTTGAGTTTTGAAAAGAAAATCTTCTAAGTCTTTTTCTTGATTTCCTAATCACTCCCTAATCCCTTGAATCCCTCAATTACCTAAAATCTCTCCCCAAATCAGCCCCCTAATCTTTTTACAATCCTTTAAACACAGCCACAAGGGGAGAGACAAAGGGGGGCAGCAATACAGTACACGGGGAGGGGAGGCTCCACTTCTCTCTTTGATCTTCTCCTTTCCCACTTCACCCCTTCTTTGTCTTCCTTACCCAACACACTGTACAGTACAAACACACATCCCACAAAATCGGGCCCCACCTTCTCCTTCTTCTTCCCCATTTTACTCTAACATATACACATACCCACACCATTTACACAGATTGGGAAACGTATCCACTCACCCATAAAATCGAACAGAAATGGGGAGAATAGCAATCGAAAAGAGGGGATATCGGGGAAGGGGACCCACAGTTCTAAGTCCACACACAGATCGGAGATGGAGTGGCGACATCGCTGCCGGGGAAATGCCATCGTTGGCAGTCCTTGGCCGTCATTTCTTTTGTTCTGCTGCTGAATCAGAAAGAGAGAGACGGGGAAGGGGGTTGGGGTAGTAGCGACGCTGCCTAAGCAATCGCTCTTCCTCCCCCGCTCCGCTGTGCCTCCGCTCGTTAAGCCATCGCTATTCCACTAGAATTTCATTCGGCGATGCTTCTCCGTTGGAGATTATGTTCGGCGGTAATCGTGAAATTACCTTCTTTCGAGGCTCAATTTATTTAACTTACCCACTGCTCTTCTTGTGGAACTGGTTTCGATTTTTTGGAGTTGGTTATCGATTTTGTTCTTTGACTATGGTATAATCTGGTTGTGTCGTTTACAATTGTTCACTTTACTGGGTATGCATATTGACTAGTTTGCTATTTCCCTGAGCTTGTGTTTTTGCAGATCCACCCTGTGATGTTGGCTTGACCATTGAATATTTTCTCCGATGTAGTTGACTGCGTGTAGACACATATTACACAAACGTGGTTATGTAAAGTATACGTTGTGCTGTTTACAGCCAATGAAAAAATATATTTCACATATATTGAGGCTTATACAAGGAATTGACGGAAATACAATGAATTGACGGACTAATCACGACCAAGAAAATAATTGTTTATTTGAGGTCTAATGATAAAATCAGTCCCGTTACACCCCGAGTCCCTAAAAAAAAGGCTATGATGAAGTGTATAAGTCGTGACTACAAACGAGCCGGTGATGGAGTGATGAGACCGGTACTTGGCATGGCAATACGACCGGCCAGCGTGTTCGCAGCCGTATCGACTTCTCTAACTTCCACCCAATTCATACACACCTGAGCCGACACTTCCAAAAATCTCCTTCCCCTTTATTTTAGAACTATTAATTTTATTATTATTATTATTATTATTATTATTATTATTATTATTATTATTATTATTATTATTATTATTATTATTATTATTATTATCATCATTATTATTATCTACTAATGTTATTATTATCATTATTATTATTATTGTATTTTTATCAATATTATTTACTAACTCTTTTTCTTATATTTTGCGAGGTAAATTCGGATGGAAGACGGCCTAGTTTTAAAGAAAATACTTATAAAAAAAAGACTTGTTATTACTATTATCATTATTCATTATTACTACTATTATTAATTTATTGTTATTATTATCATTATTATTTACTAACTTAACTTTATCTATTTTTTTGCAAGGCACACTTTGATAAATGTCTTCAAAACGACACTCCAAAAAATAGTTCTAATTTTACTTGCTATTATTTTCTCTTAATATTTATTTTTATTATAAACTAACTAATTTGCTTTATTTTGCAAGGTTTAATTCCTTAAGGAAGAAGCCTATTAGCAAACTCGTATCTTTTTGTTTAATGTCACATATTATACCCATAGTATTTAAATTATCTTTTAGTCAGTTTATTCGCTTAACTGCTTGTTTTGAATCCCAATTTTCAGTCCGGCCGGTAACCACATTTGGTGGAGCCTGAGAGGTGCCTAACCCCTTCCTCTCGGGTTAATTTGAACCCTTACCTAGATTTCTGGTGCGTAGATTAAGTTTCGGAGTTAATTGTAAAATTAGCTAGAAATAAAATAGGTGCCCTAATAAGCCTAGTTAAAAAAATATGTTAGGCGGCGACTCCAACATAAAACTCAAACGAGTTACCCAGTCAAATCCGTAACCCGACTCGCCTCGAGTTGAGTCCAAAATCGTGTATGACAGAATGGCGACTCCGCTGGGGATATCAAGGTTTAAACAATAACGGACTATAAATTGGGATTCTTTATTTGCTTTATTTTCTTTTCATTTATTTCAATACTTACTTTTCTTTTTTCTTTTTTGCAGGAGTAAGGTCTATTTTTTTAATTTTATGTATTTTATTACTTAATTGTTTGATTATATCTTCTTTATTATTATTCATATTACTCACACTTCCCCCACTCCTGGGAAACGACACTTTACACACACACGGTGATTACGTGGATCCCACGGTCGCTTCACTAGAAAAAACCTTTTAGGAGGACATTTTGGAATATAGTTGGTCCGTGGTACAACCAACAATTTCAAATGATCCCAATCGTTGGCCGTCTGCCTTGGGGAACCGTGTCTAGAATTACTCAGCTCTTTGTGGAGACTCTTGTTTAGGACCATGCATCATGTCGTTATTAGGAAAATTTTGACTTCGGCCCATGTCTAAGTCAAAGCATAGGGTCTATCAGTGTATGGGCTAGCGAAGGAATGAACTCTGTGGCTGACAAAGGAATAGAAGAGAAAGGAAGAAAGGCTTGGCAAATGTTGAAGAACTTCACATTTGACATATCCCAGCTCTTGACTGATGTAGACAATATCATCTTCCAAGGATACTCGTCAGGGGCAAGTTCATCCAATGAAGATTCGTCCGACGAGGAAGAAGATGAATCTTCTGAGGATGGATCAACATGAAGAATGCTCGCTCAGGCCATGATCTGATTTCCTAGCAATGTTTAGTCTTTTCTTTCTCTTACATTGTTTCAATATCAACCATTGTAATAAAGACCAATGTTTGATAAAAGCAAATTCTCTTTTAGACTCCGCATTTTATAGCAAATGAAATGATACATGTGGCACAAAGCACTTTTCAAATCATCGTGCGTAAAACGACCCTTTATATTATAGAATGCATTTCTTATTAGATATGTGTGCATTGCGTGAATTTGCTTGATTGCTCTAGGTCTCTCTCTACCTAAGTCAATCCCTTCCCAAATCCAATCTCATACCGAGGCACCTCATCTCCCTACTCTATGCCCAAATTCTGATATCTAAAATCTTTCACATGTCCAAACAATCTCTAACTCACTACCGAACTCAAAACATATTATCCAAAGGTTGGGTTAAGTCGAATACCAAGGCAAAAGATATTTTTTGTCGCACAACATAGTCTATTCCTTACGCAACATCTTTACCACTTTGCATTGACACCAACTCCTCATCTCCCGTTTGAACAAGCATCGGTCGTTTGATCAAAATCCCTGACTTGATTGCTACATAAAGCACTTAGACAATCTCTTGTGATACATGTGCATTCTATCACAACCTCCAAATTCAAGCGCTATTTCATCATCTGCGGTCTAGGAATTCTCTTAAGCTTATGTGTCATTTTTGGTTCAAGTCTTTGCTAATATGCCCACACAGTTTTGTGCATTTCACCACTCTGTTACGGTTGCGTTGTACTTGAACACCGAATTCGGTCAAGAATTTGCATATAGAGAGCCGAAACGGCAAG
This sequence comes from Petunia axillaris subsp. axillaris, assembly GCA_029990575.1. Lineage (NCBI taxonomy): Eukaryota > Viridiplantae > Streptophyta > Magnoliopsida > Solanales > Solanaceae > Petunia > Petunia axillaris. The sequence continues at coordinate 12,349,072 of JARKNS010000007.1, forward strand.
CCAAACTGAAAACATTTTCTCCTGCAACAAAGCCCTTTGAACCACAAGCATATAACACCAAGAGCGTTCATATAATCCCAATACCGTACAACCTGCATTACACGAGAGTCACAACAAAGAAATCAGATTCCTATACGACCGAGCTTATGATCTCACACTACACCCAACTTACACAATAAAAAACCTCCCTCCGCCGAGACCGCCAACCAAAATCTCAGCGAGCTCAACACAATCAAGGATAGACCAAAATGACAAAACCTCACGCCTTTACTCTTTTAGCTTGGCCAAAAGATATTGCATCCAACAAACAAACTACTCCCTGGATACCCATTCCTAAATTCGATCCAACAAGATCTACACTTATCACTTACACAATTAATACCATGACACCACAAGACATCCAACACTGAAACACAAAGTTCAGAGTCCGATTGACCAAAGCAAGACAATGGTACAACAAAGACTAACAAAGAGAAACTCCAACTCCCAAATCAAAAACACACATTCTACAAAGGCTTATCCATTAAAGTTAGCTCCATTACTCGAGAAACAACCTAAGACAAATACAACTTTGGACAATCTCCAAATCCGGAAAAATCCAAATATCAAACCTCAGTCTGAGTATGCAAATATCTACATACTCACAGTCATCAACACACCCAATCATCACACTAAAGGACGAGTGAATATTTCTAGCCAATACATTTGGTGTTCAGTACCATACAACCACCTTCTCTTGGTGATCTTTCATGAACAATTAACTGGGGCAAAATTTTTTAGGATCCCCTCAAAAATTCCAAAAGACGCAAACTTAACACTGAGGCAGAAATTTTTGAGATCCCCTCAAAAATTTCAAGAAGGTCCTTATAAGAGAAACACAATAGCCTTCTTAGTGCATTGCATGATTTAACAAAAGCATTCTATTTGTCGCATATTACTTTACATTTGCTTGCAGGATATGCAGCCCGACCTAACAATGATAAGCATTCAGTTTTTCTTTGCTATACTTTACTTTTGCTTGTAGGGTATACGGCCCGAAGGGTAGACAACCCTATCAAGAAACAACATGACAAGGGGACAATTATACGAGATATAGCAGCAGAGTGCAAAACAAAAAATACGCAAGTCGACCTCCACTAGAAAACTCATAAACTTTCTTTGATTGCAGGTTTACACAGATACCGAGTATATCTAACAACCCTTGCAAAACAATATATATCATTTTGAAAAGTATAAAATCCATGTCGGTGGATATATAGGGTCCGCGTCTATGGACATGACATCATTTGACAAGCATAGGATCCATGTTGGTGGATATATAGGGTCGGCGTCTGTGGACATGATATCAATTTGAGGAGCATAGAATCCATGTCGGTGGATATATAGGGTCCGCGTCTGTGGACATGACATCATTTGACAAGCATATGATCCATGTCGGTAGATATATAGGGTCTGCATCTGTGGACATGATATCAATTTGACAGAAGCATAGGATCCATGTCAGTGGATATATAGGGTCTGCGTCTGTGGACACGACATCAATTTGAAGAGAATAGAATCCATGTCGATGGATATATAAGGTTTGCGCCTGTGGACACGGCATCAATTTGAGAAGCAACAGAAGCATAGAATCCATGTCGGTTGGTATGTAGGGTCTGCGTCTGTGGACACGATATCAATTTGAAGAGCATAGAATCCATGTCGGTGGATATATAAGGTCTGCGTCTATGGACATGACATCAATTTGAGAAGCAGCAGAAGCATAGAATCCATGTCGGTGGGTATGTAGGGTCTGCGTCTGTGGACATGACATCATTTGAAGAGGCATAGAGTCCGCATCGGTGGATATATAGGGTCCGTATTTGTGGACATCACATCAATTTGACAAGCATAGGATCTGCGTCGCCGGATATATAGGGTTCCCAGTGGTGAACATGGCAGCAATGACAACAGTGTAAGGTCCGTGTCTGTGGACATGACTTCAATCTGAGAAGCATAGATTCCGCGTCGGTGGATATATAGGGTCCGTATTTGTGGAGTAACATGACAGCAATGAAAGAAGCATAGAGTCCATATCGATAGATATATAAGGTCTGCGTTTGTGGACAATTCAACAATTGAAGGAGTAAGGTCCGCGTTTGTGGGCATAGCTCAGCAATTTGAAGCAGAGTAAGGTTCGGGTTTGTGGGCATGGTTCATCAATTTGAAACAGAGTAACGTCCGCATTTGTAGACATAGTTCAGCAATTTGGAGCAGTAAGGTCCGCGTTTGTGGACATAGTTCAGCAATTTGGAGCAGTAAGGTCTACGTTTGTGGACGGACCAACTATTGATCAAGCATAGAATGCGTCGGTAGATATATAAGGTTCGCAGTTGTGAACATGACAACAATTTGCAGCAGAGCTAGGTCCGTATCGGTGGGCATAGCGTGGGAAAAATACTTGGATTAGACATCAATCAAACAAGCATAAGACAAGACAACTATCCAGCCGACAGGGAAGTCTCTTTATGCATTTACATACTATTTTGCAAAACTCACTTTTATAGCAGGACGTACAATCCGGCGCCGCACTGGCAAAATGGTCCAACAACAGCTCGACGCGACAAAATAATCATTCCTGACGAGAAGCACTAAGCAAATGGATATCCCCCAAAGGAGAAGCACACATTCGCTAGCACTGAACACCTGAAAGTAGACTGAACAAATACACGACAAAGGAAGGCTCGACTCAACAGGGAGTTTACTTTATCTTTTTCTTTATATCTATTGCATCTATCATGACGTTGCTGCAGGGTACTCCCCGATCTCTCGACAAACGCCAACACATTACTCTCACACCTGCTCCCAAAATCATTACCAATTGTACAACCACAAAACCCCAAATACATCCCAAAGCGCCCAAAGCCACGATTCCATACTCGCACCACTGATCTACCTAATCTTTCCTTGCCAATTGGGTACCGGCTTTGTATTTCTTCCCAGTCGTGCCTACCTATTTGAATCGTGCATATTCATCGTGCTTCATTCCTCAAATCCTTCCCTGCTCAGTCAAGGCAATATCGAGGGAAATATCACTCATTTATCGAGATGAAGTGGAAACTATGTACCTATAAACTCATCTTTATGGGTGTGTAGCGCGCCACATTTTCATAACTAGGATGATTATAAGCCTCTTTTCACACGCTCGATCTGTTGAGGTTATCTCACCTTCGCCAGTGTCTTTACTTCATTCTTCATTTATCTCGCCAAAGGCAAAGCACACATGAACCTAAACTTCACATACTTGGATAAGTTTAGTCTTTACATTCCAAATCGTGCGCCATAAACATCTCATACATGCAACATGCCGTTCTAGAATTAAACAGGGCCTGATTCTCGTGAAACCCGAGATATGTAGGCAACTCAAAGACCGGGATTCGGCCAAAATACCCCCCCCCCCCAAAACTCCCATTTGCCCTTTTCAATCGTTTTACCTTCCAGTCGTGACAAAATTGGCCGCACTGTCAACCTCTTTGTCCGAAGACTCTTTCATCATCCCCGGGCAAAGAGGGGCAGCTGTTGAAACCCAACTTTGTCCCTGCTTTTTCTAAAAAATTGGCCATAATTCAATTTAAGGGTGCAACGTGACTATTTGTGCAAAATGTGTATTAGAAATCATGCATTTAAGTGTGTTATCCTCTATTTATATACTATATACTTAAGTGTGGCTATATTACGTAATTTTTGCATCATTTAGGCTATTTGTCAAAATTATGACTATTTGTGAAATTAGTACATTTATAATATTAGTGGCTATATTAAATAATTACGTCATTTAGGCTACATGTCAAGTTTATTTTAATTTGTGATTTATCTGTGCAAGTTAGCAATTATTTGTGATTATATATATATTTAAATAATTTTATTTGAGTTTATTTAATATTTATTTGTGCATTTTATAATATATGTATATCTATATTTTATTTTTACACCTTTAAATTAAATATTGGCCAATTAAAGCGTCCAAATTCCTTTTTATTATTAATTTTTTCATATTTCAAAATTACTACACAAAATTCTTTATTTGTCTTTATTTATTTTTTATTCATTTACATTTTTACTACGAACCTAGCCACATTTTCTAACCAAATACATCCTCATTATTTGAATTTTAAATCCTAAACCTCCTTCCTAATTCTACCTTGAATCTAGACCAAATAATAGTCTAGATACGTCTTCTCGTCCAAGTTCATCCTTATTTTTGAATTTTGAAAAGAAAATCTTCTAACCCTTTTTCTGGATTTCCTAATCACTCCCTAATCCCTTGAATCCCTCAATTACCTAAAATCTCTCCCCAAATCAACCCCCTAATCTTTTTTACAATCTTTAAACACAGCCACAAGGGGAGAGATAAAGGGGGGCAGCAATACAGTACACGGGGAGGGGAGATCCCACTTCTCTCTTTGATCTTCTCCTTCCCCACTTCACCCCTTCTTTGTCTTCCTTACCCAACACACTGTACAGTACAAACACACATCCCACAAAACCGGGCCCCACCTTCTCCTTCTTCTTCCCCATTTTTCTCTAACATATATACACACCCACACCATTCACACAGATCGGGACACGTATCCGCTCACCCATAAAATCGAACAGAAATGGGGAGAATAGCAATCCAAAACAGGGGATCTCGGGGTAGGGGACCCACAGTACAAAGTCCACACACAGATCAGAGACGGAGTGGCGATATCGCCGCCGGGGAAACGCCATTGTTCGCTGTCCTTGGCCGTCGTTTCTTTTGTTCTGCTACTGAATCAGAAAGAGAGAGACGGGGAAAGGGGGTTGGGGTAGTAGCGATGCTACCTAAGCAATCGCTCCTCCTCCCCCGCTCCGTCGTGCCTCCGCTCGTTAAGCCATCGCTATTCCGCTAGAATTTCATTCGGCGATGCTTCTCCGTTGGAGATTATGTTCGGCGATAATCGTGAAATCTCCTTTTTTCGAGCCTCAATTTATTTAACTTACCCACTGCTCCTCTTGTGGAACTGGTTTCGATTTTGTGGAGTTGGTTATCGATTTTGTTCTTTGATTGTGGTTTAATCTGGTTGTGTCATTTATAATTGTTCACTTTACTGGTTATGCATATTGACTAGTTTGCTATTTCCCTGAGCTTGTGTTTCTGCAGATCCACCCTGTGATGTTGGTTTGACCATTAAATATTTGCTCCGATGTACTTGACTGCGTGTAGACACATATTACAGAAACGTGGTTCTGTAAAGTATACCCTGTGCAGTTTACAGCCAATGAAAAAATATATTTCACATATATTGAGGCTTACACAAGGAATTGAAGGAAATACAATGAATTGACGGACTAATCACGGCCAAGGAAAATAATTGTTTATTTGAGGTCTAGTGATAAAATCAGTCCCGTTACACCCCGAGTTCCTAAAAACAAAAGGGCTATGATGAAGTGTATAAGCCGTGACTACAAACGAGCCGGTGATGGAGTGATGAGACTGGTACTTGGTATGGTAACACGACCGGCCGGTGTGTTCGCAGCCGTATCGACATCTCTAACTTCCACCCAATTCATACACACCTGAGCCGACACTTTCAAAAATCTCCTTCCCCTTTATTTTAAAACTATTATTGTTAGCGTTATTATTATTTTAAATTATTATTATCATTATTACTATTATTATTATTATCATTATTATTATCTACTAATATTATTATTATCGTTATTATTATTATTGTATTTTTATCAATATTATTTACTAACTCTTTTTCTTATATTTTGCGAGGTAAATTCGGATGGAAGACGGCCTAGTTTTAAAGAAAATACTTAGAAGAAAAGGACTTATTATTATTATTATTATTATTATTATTATCATTATTTATTATTATTACTATTATTAATTTATTATTATTATTATTATCATTATTATTTGCTAACTTAACTTCATCTGTTTTTTTGCAAGGCACACTTTGATAAATGTCTTCAAAACGACACTCCAAAAAATACTTCTAATTTTACTTGCTATTATTTTCTCTTAATATTTATTTTTATTATAAACTAACTAATTTGCTTTATTTTGCAAGGTTTAATTCCCTAAGGAAGAAGCCTATTAGCAAACTCGTATCTTTTTGTTTAATTTCACATATTATACGCATAGTATTTAAATTCTCTTTTAGTCAGTTTATTTGCTTAACAGCTTGTTTTGAATCCCAATTTTCAGTGCGGCCGGTAACCACATTTGGTGGAGCCTGAGAGGTGCCTAACCCCTTCCTCTCGGGTTAACTTGAACCCTTACCTATATTTCTGGTTCGTAGATTAAGTTTCGCAGTTAATTGTTAAATTAGCTTGAAACAAAATAGGTGCCCTAATACGCCTAGTTAAAAAAATATGTTAGGTGGCGACTCCAACATTAAACTCAAACGATTTACCCAGTCAAATCCGAAACCCGACTCGCCTCGAGTTGAGTCCAAAATCGGGTATGACATATAGACCCTTAAGAGTTGTCAATAATAATAATAATTAAATCACATTAGTAGTAACAATTCATTAGTCACATAAATCCTTCGTTCGTATATGATATCACTCACATACATAAATAATTTTCAGCGATCCAAATAAATGAACTACTTTAGTGGTAACTATTTATTAAATCATAAATTCTTGATTCATGTATGATATCATATCACATGTATAAAATATTTAGAATTTTCAGTGACTCTCAATAAATAATCCATGTAACTAGTAACCATTTATCAATTATAAATTCTTAATCCATATACGATTTCATCTCACATATATAACGCCATTTAAATTTTTTAAAGATTCCAAATAAATAAACCACTTTGATTGTAACCATTTACTTATCAAAAAATTCATAGTAGCTATATAAAGTATTAAGAATTTTCAATGCTTCCAAATAAATCAATCAACTTGGTTGTAATTATTTATTAATCAAAATTTTTAATTATGGATACATAACAAACATATGAGAAAAGTGGATACCCGCCCATCTAATTATGAGTTATTGAACTGTATGGGCCTAAATCGTTTTTAGGTACACAAATCGAATTTGGATTCGAATATAAGCAAATCTTTGTATCAAAGCGGTAAATAATGCACGAAACAGATGAAAAATACGTAAAATAACTTGGTTTCAATATATGGATGTTCAGTACAAATTTGGGCAGAGTTTCGGTATCAATTTCTGGATCCCTATTACATGGAATGAACTGCTATTTGTAGATGTAAGTCTCTGCCCATGATCTCCACTATCCGTTGCCATGTTGTCCCACGATCTTGAGGTGTAGTGGCTGAGTTAGTGGGGTGAAGTGGTGGGCTGCAAAGCCGGATGAACCGAGGGGGATCCACCGAGGTGAGATTTTTCAACCTCGGTGGCTTGGCCCTGTTGCTTGACCGAGGAGATAGTCACCGAAGCTCAGCTCACTGCTCGCCTTCGGTAACGCCTCTTCGGATCCAAGGCTTCGGCGATTCGCTCAACCGCTTCGGCGATTGCTTAGTCGCAACGTGTTCGATCGTTGTGATCTGCGTGACCGGGGCAAATCGCCGTGGGTCAACTTTTACCCAATACAGATAGTCCCCCCACTCCTCGGTTGCCTACCGAGGAGACCGAGGAGTGGAATGAAGTTTTAGCGGGAAAGCGGCGTGGCTCAATCCCATCCAAGCGTTTCAAAAATTTTGTCAACAGTTCGCGTCCCATCAGGTCTCTTCTCAATGACACGTGGCGCTCATCCGTGGGTTGACCGAACCGTCGCGCCGAAATTTTTGTTTTCTCCAACGTCTCAATGATGACGCTGACGTCACCTTCTTTTCAAATTCCATACCTATAAAAGGGGCCATTCGCCAAGCTGCCTATTCACTTACTTCAGAGCAATCAACAGTAAAAACTTAAGAATTCTCCCAAATTCTTTCCAATCTTCCAACTTTACAGAAAAGCCTCCAGTTTCGAATTCATCACCATGTCTACTACAATTTCTAGGCAAGATTCCAGCGACTCAGGTGAGAGAGTGCGCATTCCGCCTCCAACTGCAGCTGTTGTCAGTGGCGATGCCGCCGCTGTTATGCCGGTGACTACCACAGCTGTGGTGGAAGGTGGCGAAGTATCATCAGGCGTTGGGGGTGTGAAGCGCCGTAAGATGAGGGCTATGCGCCAGCTGGCGGCGGAGGAGGAGGTCGCCTCAGACGAGGACGACGCCGTGCTGGACGACGCCGCTCTACGCAGCTTTAGTGATGCTCTCCGTAGAGACGACGACGATGGAGGGGATGGCGAGGGAGTTGGCACCGAGGACGTCGATGCCGAGGGCAGAGGCGCCGAGGCCGTAGATGTTGCCGAGGGGGGATCCACGGGGCCGTCTATTTCCCTCGAACAGGAGCTTGAACCACACCAAATCATTCCCTCCCATTTTGACAACTCCAAGGATCTAAAATTACAGGCTCGGACGGCTGAGCAGGAGGGGAAGCACAGGAACGTCCCCGTGAACACTACCCCAACCCTCATTACTCAGGCTCACACTGAGCGGGTTCGGAGGGAGTGCCAATTTGACGCCGAGGTCAAGGTCGTTATCCCCGATCCAACAAGTAGGGTATGCCACGATATCGAGGGTATGTCTTTTGCTTATACTTATCCATTCGCCATCGGTTTCACTCTTCCTGTCCACAAGGTCATCGATGACTTTTGCCGGGCTTACAATTTGTGTTAGGCCCAACTTGGCCCCGGTGTCTGGAGAGTCGTCCAATGCATGGATTGGCTAAGCAAAAAGGCGAAGGTGGACTTCACCTTTCAACATCTCATTTCCCTCTACTACCCTTATTTCCACAAAGCCGGGGTGGTGGCGCTCAACAACCGGGGTAAATTTGCTCTCCTTCACAAGAGTGAGGATCACGGAGACCGAGGTTGGAGTGAGCGGTTCATCTTGCTGGAGACCAAGGTCTTATCCACCGAGCCTGATTTTCCCGAACGGTGGAATAACACACGTAAGCGCATCGCTTCTGTCATTTTACTCCTCGGTAGTTTGCCAATGTTAACTGATTTCCTTCATTTGCTATTTCTTCAGCCAACAAGGTCTACATCGTGCCCCCGGCGGGCTTGACTGAGTGGGTGAAAGCGATGACTAACACTCGCACACGCCCCGAGAGGACGTGGATGAATATGGCTGCCGAATTTGGTTGGCAGTGCAAGAGGCACGGTGAGTTTTGATAGTATTTTAATAATGGTTAACTTTGGGATTTTTCTGACTTTCCTTCCCTCGGTGTCAGGTTTTCCAAATCGTGCTGCTAACACCAAGAAGAGTAAGAAGAAGAAGGAAGAAAAGAAGAAAAAGATGAAGAGACTGAGTCTGACGATGATCTGGCTGCGGTAGCCGGGGAGTATAAAGGATTGAAGGCTTCCAAGTCTTCAAAAATCTCCAAGGGAGCCCCCGATCAAGGGACTTCCAAAGGTAATTCTTGTCCTCGGCACGCGTTGTTAAGCATCGTTTTCTTTCTGTTCCAATGTTAAAATTTATCCTTCGTTCGTAGGCGTAAAGCGGAAGAGGGCTACGTCGAAGAAGTCGTCCCGCTCGGTAGCTCCTCGTACCGAGGCGGAGACACTTCGCCAGCCCGAAGCGGTGGTTGAAAAACGCCGAGGACTGGTGGATGAGCCCGAGGATAAGGCAGCCGACGAGGCTTGGTCTCGAGGAGATGTCGCTGTTGTAGATCTCGAAGGTCAAGAGCCCGAGCCTGATGCAGCTGCGGAAAAAGCCAAAGGTAAGGCTAAAGTTGCCGAAGCTGGAGCCGCTGCATTCATCGGAGAGGCTGGCCCCGGGTCAATGAGAGCGCATTCCGAACCCGCGAGGATTTCTTCCTCGGTGGGGTCTTACCGGAAACTTGAGGTGCCGATGTCTTCAAATCTTCTTGGATGCAACCCCGAGGATCTCCTTAGACTTACGCCCTTGTTAGGGCCAACCGAGGATAGGCTCATGCAAGAGTTTACCCCGGGTAAGTTATACAGTACCCTGGCCTCCAACGCAGTAAGGGTAAGTTTCGCCATACTAAAAACTTCTAAGAGACCAAAAGAATTTGATTTGCATCTTTACCTTCGGGTTATATATGACTTCGGTTTATTTGGCCTTTGCTCAGACTTTCATCCTTTCTTTGAAAGCCGTCGAGGTTGAGTCTTCGAGGACCGCTGAGGTTCGGCGTGTGTCTCGCCTATGGGATCAGCAAAAAGATAAATTCAATGCTCAGATAGCTTTGCTGAAAGCTGATTTAGCCAAGTCGCAGGCCGATTTACACGAAGCTGAGGCGAACTCCGAAGCTAAGATTAAGATCCTCGGTGATGACTTTGAAGCTGAACGCTCACGGCTGGGAGAGAAAGTCGCGAGGCTGAGGGACGAGCTGTCACGAACCAAAACTGAGGCGGTTAATATGGCCAAAAAGCACCAAGAGCAGCTGAGAGATCATCTGCTTCACATTAAGAAGCTAGAGGGCGAAACTTCCAAGCTTTCAGCCAAGGATGATCAGATCGTCGCCCTGAAAGATGAAATTGCGGCCCGAAAGGATAAAGCTGCACTCAAGGTGAAAAGGGCCGAGCTCGACAAGCGGTGGGCCATCATCAAGTCTCGGTTAAGGTTGCTCGAGCGGTGTCGCGCCGGGGAGCTTAATCTTGATGAAGAGATTGAGAAGGCCGAAGCTAAAGCAGCCGAAGCCCAAGCTATCATCGAGGATCTTCCTTCAAGTGAAGCCTCGAGCGGCGATGATGAAGATGAGGAAGATGAAGAGGCCGAAGAGGGCTCCGGGGATGGAGGTGGTTCTCCTGAGGCCTGAATTACTTTTAGCACTTCTTTTGCAAGCCTTCGGGCTTTTGAGTTTGTACTTTCGACCTTCTGGTCTTTTGAGAATGTATATATTCAGCCTTCGGGCTTTCAGTAAGAAATATTTGCATCCTTATTCTGTGTAATGGCCTTTTAAGCATATCGGACACTTTGATGCAAACTTTTACTTTAATCTTGCAAGATTTAGACAGAATTTGACCGATGCGAACCTAGGGCGACGTCTCGTCCTCGGGTCGACGCATTACGCGGCTTCAAAATGTAAGATTTAAACATATAAAATGAGTGTAATCGAAGTCGTTCTTATTGATATGGACGAGGCAAAAGGCTATGTACATAAAACCAAGCCGAAACGGACCTTGGGTAGAATTTCGAAATAAAAGCAAACTGACGAACACGCCGCTACCGGGCTAATTTACAATGTACTAAATCTAGTCCCCGGGCGTTAGTCCCTGGTTGTCGGATAGATAAGCTTCGGTTGGGAGGCTCGATGCAGACCTCGATATCAATCCCTTCTCACTCCCCCCCAGTGTTCGGTTGTGAATCTTGATGAAGATCCGAGCACTGGAATCGGTTCGGTTCGCTTCCTGAAAAGGTCAAGCAAAAAGACGGAACGAGGGGTAAATTAGTACATTTTCTGTTAATGCCAAGGGAGCGGAGTTCGGCTCGGGGCTGTTTGATTTAAAGAAGTTTGAAGATATTTACCTCGACTAGATGTAGTACCGCTTCAAGTTGGAAATATTCCAATTCAACGGTTCAGGCTCTCCTTGCAAACTTTCGATTTGATAAGAGCCTTTTCCAACAATTGCTTTGACTCTGTAAGGTCCTTCCCAATTTGCAATGAGCTTCCCTCCGTTTTCTTCTTTGGTTGATTGCTTCACGGTTTTCAGCACATAATCCCCGACCTTGAAGTCCCTGAATTTAGCCTTTCTGTTGAGATACGCTTCAATCTGTCTCTTTTGAGCAACCAACCGAATCAAAGCTAGCTCCCTCTTCTCTTCGAGCAGATCCAACTCAATGCGCATTGCATCCTGGTTTGCGTCCTCGGCCGTATGGGCATATCGAAGGCTTGGTTCGCCCACCTCTATGGGAATAAGAGAGTCCATGCCATACGCCAAAGAGAAGGGAGTCTCCCCGGTGCTGCTCTTTTCAGTCGTTCGCATGGCCCACAGAACCCCGTGCAACTCCTCGGGCCAAGGACCTTTTTTCTCATCGAGCCTTTTCTTGAGATTCTCAATTATGATCCTGTTTGAAGACTCGGCTTGGCCATTAGCGCTTGGATGATAGGGAGTCGAAGCTATTCTCTTGATACCCCACTGCTTGAAGAAGTTGGTGATAGCAGTCCCCATGAATTGTTTGCCATTGTCGCAAGCAATTTCTTTTGGGACCCCGAACCTGTAGATGATGTTCTTTCTGATGAAGTCGATTACTTGCTTTTGCTTAACTTCGGTGAGAGCCGCTGCTTCCACCCATTTGGTGAAGTAATCAGTCAATACCAGGATGAAACGAACACCACCCTTTCCCTTGGGCAATGGTCCAACAACGTCCATTCCCCATTTTATGAAGGGCCATGGCGACACCACCGAATGAAGAGGCTCGGCCTGTTGGTGGATCAGCTGCCCATGGCGTTGGCACTTGTCACATTTTTGTACAAAATCCCTCACATCGGTACTGATAGTGGGCCAGTAATACCCAGCTCTTAATAGCTTTCGTACCAAGGATTTTGCCCCCGAGTGGTTGCCACACTCGCCTTCGTGCACTTCTGCCATCACGTATCTTGCCTCATCGGGGCCCAAACATTTGGCCATCGGGCCGCAATACAACCTCTTGTATAGATTGCCTTCAATCATGTGATACGAGGCAGCTTGGGTCCTCAGCTTCTTTGCTTCTTTCTTATCTTGGGGGACAGTCCCCGAGTCGAAATAGGAGATGAACTTACTTCGCCAATCCCATCAGTTGTCCACCGAGTTGACTTGTAGCTTCATCTCTCTCATCTGTGCAGATAGTAACCGAACCATCGAGTCAGTCCCCGAGTGATCTTCATCAATAGCCGAACCCAGATTCGCCAAGGCATCAGCCTCGGTGTTCTCCTCCCGAGGCACTTGTTTAACTTGCCATTCTTGGAATTGGGTCAAGATCCTTTGTGCCCGATCTAGGTATAATTGCATTCTGGGCTCACGAGCCGTGTAATCACCGAGGATTTGGTTTACCACTAACTGAGAGTCACATCTCAATTCGATTCTTTCAACCCCCATTTCTTTGGCCAACTCTAAACCCGCTAAAGCCGCCTCATATTCTGCCTCGTTGTTGGTTACTTTCTTGAATCGAACCGAGTGTCTGATTTTTTCCCCGGTGGGTGCTCTCAAGACTATGCCTAGCCCCGAACCTTTGGAGTTAGTTGCTCCATCAGTATAGAGTACCCATAAGCCCGGAGTTGTTCCTTTAGCTTCGATGTTTTCTTTTTCAGCCTCGGGTAAGATTCCAACGCTAAAATCTGCCACGAAGTCTGCCAAGACTTGGGACTTAATGGCGTTCCGAGGCTGATAGGTGATGTCATATTCACTTAACTCTACCGCCCATTTTGATAATCTTCCCGATAACTCTGGCTTATGCAAAATATTTCTCAAAGGGAAGGTTGAAACTACGGCTATTGGATGGCATTGAAAATAGGGCCGCAATTTCCGAGCGGTAACAAGTAAAGCAAGAGCTAGTTTTTCCAGATGTGGATACCTGGTCTCAGCGCCGAGGAGTGTCTTGCTCACATAGTAAATGGGCTGCTGCTTGCCATCTTCTTCTCGAACCAACACAGCACTTACTGATACCTCGGACACTGCTAAATAGACTAGCAATGTTTCACTTTCTTTTGGCTTGGCAAGCAACGGTGCGTTAGCCAAATACTGTTTCAAGTCTTTCAACGCTTGTTCGCACTCCGGTGTCCATTCGAAGTGAGTGTTTTTTCTCAAAACGGAGAAGAATTTGTGGCATCGCTCCGAGGACCTTGAGATGAAACGACTCAAGGCAGCGACTCGGCCAGTCAAGCGTTGGACTTCTTTCACCCCGGTAAGCTTCTCGGGGATTTCTTCGATAGCTTTGATTTTGTCAGGATTAGCCTCGATGCCCCCTTCAGAGACAATGAATCCCAAGAATTTGCCAGACCCAACGCCGAAGGCGCACTTTTCAGGATTCAATTTCATGCCATATTGTCTCAACACGGCAAAGGCCTCCCTCAGATGATTCAGGTGATCCTCCATTTGGATCGACTTGATGAGCATGTCGTCTATGTAGACTTCCATAGATTTTCCAATATAATCCTTGAACATGCGACATACTAGCCTTTGGTAAGTTGCCCCGGCGTTTTTGAGACCGAAGGGCATGACCTTGTAACAGAATGTACCTCGGTCAGTGATGAACGAGGTTTTCTCTTCGTCCTCAGGGTCCATGAGGATTTGATTGTAACCCGAATACGCATCCAAGAAAGTTAATAGTTTGTGTCCAGCCGTGGAGTCTATTAACCTGTCGATTTGTGGCAACGGGTAAGAATCTTTGGGGCAAGCTTTATTCAGGTCGGTGTAGTCTACACACATTCTCCACTTGCCATTCTTCTTCGGCACAACTACCACATTTGCCAGCCATTCGGGATATTTCACCTCCCTGATGAAACCATTTTCTTGCAGCTTCGTGGTCTCATCTTCAATCGCCTTCTTTTTCACCCCGGCGTGAGGTCTCTTCTTTTGTTTCACCGGGGTGAATCTTGGATCTACATTCAGCTTGTGAGTCATGATCTCCGGATCGATACCCGTCATGTCTGAATGAGCCCAAGCAAAACAGTCATGGTTGGACCTTAAAACTTCCATAATTGCCTCTTTCGATTTCGGGTCCAACTCCGAGCCGATGTGCACTTTCCTTTCTGGGAACTCTTTCAGTAGAGTGAAAGAGTTCAGCTCTTCAACGGTAGAATCCTCGGCTTTTTGCTTCCGAGGCTCTTGCACGCATGCCGGGATCTTTTCAATTTCATTTTGGAGGCTCGCCTCGCTCGATCCCGGTTGCGTTGGTTGCTATTTTTTGGGCCCGCTCGGGGCGACTCCACTCTTCAGTGCAACCGAGTAGCATTCCCTCGCTACTCGCTGCTCCCCCTTAATTGACCGAACCTCCCAAGGCGTTGGGAATTTGATCACTTGGTGTAAAGTGGAAGGAACAGCTTCCATGGAGTGGATCCATGGCCGCCCGAGGATTACATTATAGGCCAGGTCCTCGGGCATCACTTGAAACAGTGTCTCCTTGGTGACACCCTCAGCGAATGTCTTCAGCATGATTTCACCCAACGTCTTCTCTGTTGAGTTGTTAAAACCAGCCAACACTGTTGATTTGGGAACGATTTCCCCTTTTAGCCACATCTGCTTCACCGCCCCGTAGCTGATGATGTTTACCGAACTACCGGGGTCAATAAACACTCTCTTGATGTCGGCGTTGTTAATTCTTAGCATGATGACTAGAGCATCGTGATGGGGGAACATCATCCCATCACAATCATCCTCATCGAACACGATGTCCTTGCCCGAGCCTCCAGCTCGGGTCCTTTTCTCCATGGTGATGGAGAGCTTAGCAAATTTTTTAGCTGCGGTGAAGTTCACGCCGTTTACTTCTGACCCCCCGGTGATGACGTTAACTACTCTCTCCGGGGGTGGAGCCCGAGGTGGTTGCTCATCCCCCCGGTTCTTTGAAAAATTGTCTTTCCCCTTGTCAGTGAGGAATTGAGCCAAGACTCCTTTTTTCAGTAGGTGAGCTACCTCGAGGCGCAAAGCTTTGCAGTCCTCGGTTCTGTGACCATAATCCGCATGAAACTCGCAATGCAGATTCTGATCCCTTTTGTCCGCCGGGGTTCTCATGTCTTTGGGAATTCTTACCCCGGCTGTCCCCTTAACGACGTCGACCAGCTCCGAGGTCGATATGTTGAAATTATAATCTTGGATCCGGGGAAGATCCTTTCTTGGGGCCGAAGCGGAGCTCGAGGGATTCCTTTGGTTCATATTGGTTTGAACCTTCCCTCCAAGCCTTTGGCTTATGTGAGACGTCGGGTATGAGTTACCGGGGTTGTTTCCCAGCCTTTGAGTAACATGTTGCCTCGGCGAAGTATAAGGTTCATACCTCCCTTTCAGATTATTTCGTGGCGCCTCGGCGCGATTTGACATATCACCTCGGTTTTGGTAACCTCGGTTTTTGAATTCCGCCTCCTCCAATCTGATTTTGGAGTAAGCTCTTCTATGCAGGTCCTCCCACGTCAGGACCTGATATTGTTGCAACTCTTTCCGCAGTTCGGCAGCAGCACTTGAATTGCGACCGTTGATACCTTTTTCGAAGGCCATGATAGCCAAGGTATCATCCATTCGAGGCAACTCCATACGTTCAGCATGGAATCGCTCGAGGAACTCTTTAAGTGGCTCACCGGGCCACTGTTTCACTTCACATATATCCTCCTTCCTCTGGAGGATCTTTTGCGCGCCGGTGTGAGCTTTGACAAAGGCGCGAGATAGTTCTTTGAACGAGGAGATTGACCCCGGAGGCAAGCATAAATACCACCGAAGTGCACCCTTTTCCAACGAACTACCAAACTTCTTTAAGAACATGGATTCAAGCTGCGTGGACGTCAAGTCGTTGCTCTTTACCATGGACATGTATTCCCTAACATGCTCCTTGGGATCAGTTGTCCCATCGTACTTTTTGAGGAATGCGAGTTTGAAACCCACAGGAGTTGGAGCTGGTGCTGCTTCGGGCTTATAAGGCTGTTCCCTATATTGCTCGATGTCGAGGTCATCTTCCTCCTTGCTTATCCCCGGTACGCGTTCGAGGCGTTTTTCGACGCGAGCCTCGATGCGAGCCTCGATTTCTCTACTCATTTTTTCAACGTCAACCGATGACGTTGTTTCTGCCACGGAGGGAACCGTCCCGAAGTGTGGCATGGAAGATGGATTACTCCCCGACCCCCCAGACACGGCTCCGTTGTGAGGTCCCCCTGTTGTCGCGCCCTGAGGAATGAAAGGCGGGGTGCCTCCACCAGGAGCCGTAGGCTGGGTGCCGTTTGGGGCGGCGCTGTTTCGCCCTTCTAGCGAGGCGCGAAACTCGGCATTGATACTAGCCTGCTCATCCTGCTTATTTTGGAGAGCTCTTAGCGTGGTGACAACGTACATTTGAAATTCTTCGGTTGTCATTGGGGTGAAGGGTTGTTGGTTCGTCGGAACGTCAACCCGATCACCATTACCACCATTGTTGTTATCAGCCATAGCGTTAGATCACAAATTTCTTGACGAAGAACAGATTTCGAACTTTGGAACAAAGCGTTATTGCTTATATCCCCACAGACGGCGCCAATTTGTATGGGCCTAAATCGTTTTTAGGTACACAAATCGAATTTGGATTCGAATATAAGCAAATCTTTGTATCAAAGCGGTAAATAATGCACGAAACAGATGAAAAATACGTAAAATAACTTGGTTTCAATATATGGATGTTCAGTACAAATTTGGGCAGAGTTTCGGTATCAATTTCTGGATCCCTATTACATGGAATGAACTGCTATTTGTAGATGTAAGTCTCTGCCCATGATCTCCACTATCCGTTGCCATGTTGTCCCACGATCTTGAGGTGTAGTGGCTGAGTTAGTGGGGTGAAGTGGTGGGCTGCAAAGCCGGATGAACCGAGGGGGATCCACCGAGGTGAGATTTTTCAACCTCGGTGGCTTGGCCCTGTTGCTTGACCGAGGAGATAGTCACCGAAGCTCAGCTCACTGCTCGCCTTCGGTAACGCCTCTTCGGATCCAAGGCTTCGGCGATTCGCTCAACCGCTTCGGCGATTGCTTAGTCGCAACGTGTTCGATCGTTGTGATCTGCGTGACCGGGGCAAATCGCCGTGGGTCAACTTTTACCCAATACATGAACCAATCAAAACTTTTAAGCCAGGTGCAATCAACATTAAAGTGCAAACATCTATCCTTCTGCCACTAGGAAACGTGTCTACAAATTTTGTTTGCCCTATAACTTTCATTTAATTATTATTATTATTATTGCAAGTAACAGGAATATGACACAAGTCACCAAAATCTTTACCAAAGAAGCACCGTCATGGTGCCACCACTTTGATAACAATTGGAAACCAAAGCTCTATGCCTAATGCCTGACAGCCACCGATTTTAATTTGAATCGGTAAACAGATCCAAAGAGGCTGACTTACCAGGAATCAATCCTAGCGGGCATCTTTTTGCTTACAGAACACAAACATTAGTAGAACCCTAACAAGCTATTTCATCAAGCTTTCACAGCATCTACACCGCAACCGAACAACCAACACATTAGATTTTACTCCGTCTGATTTTCTTTCTTAATACATTTACCAATCAACAACCAAGACTATCATGAAACGTTAAACGTTGTTTCTGCATAATAACCGCTACAGTTCAAGAAAAACTACATCCAAGTTATCTATTTTGATGCAAGAACGTAACTTGTTAAATCTTAGTTTTCTAGGTAGATGTGAGTAGGCTATGATATCAATTGAAAATATAAACACAACGGAAGCAATTCCAGGATCATGAACTCACATGTAATCTAGACAGACTAGCATGCTATTTAGTTTTACATAAAAGTAAAATAGAATACCTCTTGAAGAATGACTTCAACCGCGAAAGGAATCTTCAATCACGAGCAAGATCATCCACTAGATTGTCCTCCAGTTCTAGGATCTTCTATCGTGTGCCCGAACAATAGCCAGACTAACAATATTTGGGTGGAATAAATATTTCAGAGAGAGAAAATCAGTAGGTTTTTCGTATGTTATTCCATTTTGCCAAGAATCCTCTTTATATAGTTTTAGGGTAAAACCTTTTTCCAAAACTATTTAGGATTCTTTTCCACCAAGAAACCTCTCTCCTAGTACTAACTGGATTCGGTCGCCACAGGGACCATAGAATCAATTAACAAGGCTTCAAATTATGGAATTAATTTTTTTCTCTAGAATTAACTATCTATAATAAATTATAAATTATTTTCACTAAAAATTCGTAATTATACTCCTTAGTTGAATTTTAAATTCTTCCATCAAATCATAATTGACTCCCCATGTTAAGATTACAGACACCAATCAGTAATATGAAATTACTGAAAATTTATTATGTTGACTAAATGAATATCCTTTAGACTTCCGCTTAACTTATTCCACGTACCAGATACAAAATTCACTGACCAGATTTACACATATATAAACTTATTATCTTTCATAAATGGATGTCATCAATCTCTATAACGAGAAGTAGATTCTATCAACTAGCTATCACTTCGCAAATGTATATTATCATTATCCAAGTTATCAGAAATTATTTGACCCAAATATTCTGGACCTCACCTATTGATGAATCAAGACAATGAATAATATACACCACTAATAATAGCTATATCAAGATTAAGAGTTTAAGTACATTTGATGAGCCAGAGAATTTATTTTATACAGTATAAAAATATGTATCTCTACACGGTCCGTTCAATGCACACAAAGTGCACTAGCACAAGAAGTTGGAACTATACAATTCTCATAATCAAGATAAATTATATATAATCTTGTACTACAATTATATTGATGGATTTGTCCAATTTCTATCTTAGATTGTGAACATTATTTTATTATTTATAAGAACCAATGATTTAATCTTCCGTGTATAAGTTTGGCTCTACACACTAAATCAACTATTATATATATAATAGGACACACATGTTACAATTGATCTAAATAATTGATACTTCATTATATTTACTAAATGAACAACCAATAGTTTAATTAGGAATAATATAATTAAAACCGCATGATTATTAGTATATATGATGTAGGGAAAATTAGGCGGAAGCAATAAACTATGATGCGGAAGCGATAATCATAAGCTAGCAAGAAATAGGGAAGGGGAAGAACAGAAATAGAAGAAAAGAATGGATAAACGATTCAAACCATGAATGTATATCCGGGAGAGGAAGGAAAAATTGAACCATACAATGAGTCCGTACTAGTGACGAATCTCCATAGGTTCCAAGCAAAGAGATAATCCGAAGCTTCAAGCTTCAACAAGAAGAAGGCCTTGCCTCTCTTTCTATGTCTATTCTTCAAATCTAAACAAGCTAATGAAATAAACAAGCTATCTAGATATTTATAGGTGTTTTTAGGCACCAATTGAAAGGTCTAGAATGCCCACACTTAGGCTTAGGAATAAAAGACCACGTAGGGTCAAAATAGACAAAATACTAAGTCAAATTCCGTCCTTCAGCAATTGGGGCGGAGCGCCCAAGTTGAGGCGGAGCGCCCCACAAAGTGTGCAGTGGAGTCGTCTAGGCGGGGCGCCCCAAAGTTGGGCGGAGCGCCTCAGCCAAGGCAAGGCAGGGCGGAGCGCCCGGGATGCTGGGCGGAGCGCCTGGATCTCTGGCCTTCTCCTCTTGCGCTTTGATCACCCGGAACGGCTTCAATTCACCTCCAACACTCTTGACCTCCCGCCCCTTGCATCCTCCAATCCCGGCTCTTGATGGTAAGTGCCTTAGGCTCGATTTGCCCTGCATCATCCTCCCCTTCTTGAAAGGATTTCATCCTCGAAATCAAACCATCAAGACCTACATCCAAAGACAAGCACATCCAAAAGCTCCTACTACAAGAGTAGGTTAGTGCACCAAGTGTGGAAAACACACTTTTATGGTAGAGCCAAGCATCAATACTAATAAAAAAGCTCATGTCCCCAAAGGAGATACTAAGTACTTGACTCAAAAAGAAAGTGCATCCAACACAATAACATGCAAAGAGATCAATAGGGTAGAGAATATGCAAGATCAAGCCATCAAAATTCCTATGATCCCTAAGCTTATGGTCAACACACCAAGCCTTCAATACATTACTATCACATTGTGACTCATTTGCTTTGGCATGCCCAACACCCAAGGTGTAATCAACATGTGGGGTGGAGTAAACAAAATAGTTCAATTGGCAACTAATATCAAATACTCCACTCCCCTTTTTGGAAGCACTCTTACACGCACCAAGAGTGGCTTCCTCACCTCCAAATCCATCTCTAAGACAATCTTCCTCACTAGGAGTTCCAAACAAGGGATTGTCTATAGAGTTCAACTTTCCAAACCATGGAGGTTTAAATCCAAACTCTTCTCTAGTTTGATATTCAGCATCACCTTTTTGAGAATCCTCTTCAAACAAAGGGTTTGTGAAAACAAGTCCACTACCCATCAAAGGTGAGGCATCAAAACTAGAATCCTCATCCACACTTGAGGAGTCATCGAATACAATTCGATCCATCTTATCCACTAGGGACTCCTCAAGGTCGCTACCAACCTCACTACAACACATAGGTCCACCATTACCAAGCAATTCATCAAGAGAAAAGATAGGATATTCATTTAACTCATCTTCCCCTTTATATATATAGGTGGTGTGTCATAACAAGGGTCACAAATAAGGTCAACTACACAATCTTCACTAAAGAGAGGTTCAATGAAAATCGAGCTCACATTATGATGCGGCTTATCATTCCTCTCAACTAGTGGTTCACAATCACACACAAGTTGAACATTTGGCTCCACACTAGTTGCAAACACATTGTAATCATAGATATCATCAATTAGTATATGGGTCTCATAAACACTCTCACAAGACAAGGAGGTATCATGCTCAATGGGGGAACCATCACTTACCTTTGAGTGGCCATCTTGCTCACTCAATGCACTTGAAGTGTCATGGATTGGCTCTCCACCTTGAAGCTCACATTGAAGGTTTGCTTCACCTTGTCCTTCCATTTTGGAAGATGATTGAGGCTCCAATGGCTTGCCTCCAAGATTTCCTACACAAGAAGTCAAACAAGTAGAAGAAAAAGATACAGGGTTAGGGTTAGAATAAGGGGTGTCCTCACTCTTTACAATTCTTTTTCCTATTTCTTTTCCCTCATTTTCTTTTCAAGGTTGGGTGTAGATTCGGGTGGTGACATCCCACTCACATCACTCATCACATCCTCTCCTTTTTCCACTCGAGGAATATTACCGGTCACTCCCTTACTCCTCTCAATCTTTTGTCTCTCAAATTCGGGTGAATTGGGACGAGGCCCAAGAATACCCATAGCCGGAGTAGGTGGACTTTTAACATCAACCCGGAATCTAGGACTAAGAGACTCATCACTTGAGGTCTCTTTCTTCTTTGTTGGTGAACCACTTTGCTTTGGAGCTTGTGGTTTGGGGTTCACCTTGTTGACATATGTCAACTCTCTTCTTGCACTAGTCCCACCATTGCTTGTGATTGTAGGACTTCTATTCAATGGTGTCCCACTACTTCTCATGTTCATAGGACTCCTTGATTGCACTCTTTGAGTCATAGGGCTTCTCCTCAATGGTGTCCCACCACTACTCATGTTCATGGGCGTGCTTGGTTGTACTTCTTCTTTCCTAAGAAAGAGGATTTGAAACTTCCCTTGTGCTTGAACACGGTAGCCATCCACAACTTCTTGTGCAATATTGAAGTATCTATTGAAAAGCCAAGGCTTTCCCAACATAACATAACATCCCACTAAAGGGCCTACTTTGCACTCCACTTCCTCTTCAGAGTTCCCTTGTGAAAAAACTACCCTAGCCATTCCATCAACACAAGGTATTCCCAACTTTCTCACTACAAGATGGCTAATCCAACTTGCTTCACCATTATCCACTTGAAGCACATACCCATGATTCCCATTAAGGCTCACTATGAATTGACACCAATCCCTTTTACTCATGAGTTCATCCATGTAACGCCCTTTACACATCCCCTCAATAGTACCTCCACTAATTGGGTACTTCCTCGTTTCACCACTACTAGAAATACCATAACCCATAGTGCGACTCATACTATCTCTTCCCTCGGCCTCATTTTCTTCCATCTCATCCTCCAAGTGTTGGATCCTAGTGTCTATTGCCTCTATGTGAGCCAAGATGCTCGGAAAGTAGGCTTCAACTAACTCCCTCTCACTTACACCTTTCTCACCACTCCCACTTCCCTCCAAACCTCCCTTATGGCTCCTTGTACCTGCAAAAGACATTTTAAGAAAGTGCAAAGGTTAGTATAAACAACCTCACTTGCTCTCCCTTACCTTTGGTGGTGGCTCCCTTACCTTAATTTTATAATTTATTTTCCTTTTGTGCAAAATAAAGAAAGAAATGAAGCTAACAGAACATAAAAGGATGAGCATTAACCCATTTAGATAAGATGAACGAACTGCCTCTTTAGAGGAAAGTTTATTTTTCTCCTAAATTTATGTTGGGGAAATTTTCTCCACGTTGGAGAAGTTAACTCTTTTCCAGCACAGGTTTTTCTTAGATTTAATTATTTCTAACTTCTTGACTCATATTTACTTCCTCATTCTTAGGTTTTCTCTTTTTCTTTATGCACCCCCCATCTCTACCAAAAGGGTTTTTTTTGTCTCTCTCTCTCTGCATTTGTTAAGTTTTTTCCTTCTTTTTGTTATTTGTGTTAATGGTTCATTTGCTATAATGTGCATATAGTAATACATGTATGAGTATTTGCTTTTGAATACTTTCCTGCAGGTATTTTAAACTCCAGTAAATTAAAATTTTGGAATTAAGAGATTCCAAGTAATATTCCTCCTCGAGTAAGTTCCCTTCATTTTTTTTTTAACACAAAAGGGGCCAATTAAACACTATCAACAAAAGAAAAAGATTGAAAACTACACTGCTGATAATGATATTTTTTAAATTTGTAGTGTTTTAACATTATCTTAAAGATCATGCAGCAATTATCTAGGGCAATTTAGATTAGATTATTGCCAAAAAGAAAAGGTCATTCTCTATTATATTGGTATGGCAGCCTCAAGTTGCACGTTAAAGCACACAAATTTTCAATTTAATAAAATTTTAAATTTTTGCACACGAGTTTTTAATTTAATAAAAGTTTAAATTTAAATAGAAATGTTAAGATAAAACTTTATTGATGTGAATTAGATTTTTAAGGGAGGCTCCAATAATAGTGGTTAATCCCAAGTTTAAAGAACCTACATAAGGTGAGTTTTAGTCTCAACTCACTTTGTCGCATAATGAAAATAGAATTCAAGGAGGATGCATAATAAACAAACTGTACTCCACTAAGAAAGTAGAAGTACAAGGAAGGTGATCGTCATGATTGATTTCTAATTTTATCAAGCTTCTTTTATTTTCTTTTGTTTAGTCTTGTGTTTTGTTAAATTCTTTAATGATACTACTTATGTTTTGTTAGGTTTCAGATGTGCACATAAGAATCTGTTGGAACGACTAAATGGAATTTTAATCCAGTGCAGAGTTGGAGGAAAATGTTGATAGTATATGTTTATATTACTATATGCTCATACTTTTCAATTTTTTAGAAGCTAATTAGATGTATCCACATTATTCACTCATAGATAATATATTTTTTTATCTTTACATATGAATTAGTATATTGAAAAGTATACTGCTAACTGCAAGCTATAAAATTGAAAAGAGCTTGACCATTCTTCCAAAAGGATCTTTGAATATTTTTTATTATTCATTCATTAAAATTGTCTTATAATTAACAATTGGTGACATAGCGAACTCTAAGTTTTTTGTGTTCTACGTTGAGATAGTTAAGGATAGTTGCTAGGATTGTAGAAGGAATCACGAGAAAGGTGATTTGCAAGTAAGCTGATAGGTTGAAGCCTTCATTTGTGGTTGTGGGAACAAGAGATGTAGCTTAATCCATTTGTTCCTGATAATTAAAGTGGATTAATCACTTTCTACTTTTGTTGGTCATCTAAAGAGATGTAGCCTTCAAAGTGTTTTATTATCTAAAGAGGAACTTTAAAAGAAAAGTTTTTACTTGGTGATAAAGCCATGGACAAAAGAGATTCTTCCTTTGTTGCATTATATAAATTGAGAAACTAAATAGGATTTTGTAATTAACATTAAATTAACCTGAACTCAAAATTGGAAGTTAGTGTCATCCGAATTCCGAATTCATGTCAACAAAACTTGGTACTCCTATTACCTTTTACCGTGGAAATTGGAATTATTTTTCATGAGATTATTGTGTTAGGATTGAAGAAAATTGTAAATAAATATGAATAAGTCTTGAGCTCATTTTACCAGTATAAGGTTTGACATCTCGAAGTGTGACAGATCTCCCGAAGAATTTCCAGAGTCACAAGCGCGCATGTGCTTTTCATTAGTCCTAATTTGTATATGGTGAGATATATTTTTGTTTTTAAAATTTTTGCAGGTATACTGGACTTGGGGATTTAGCTCTTCACCGTCGCACTGAACACTTGGCATTTGTTGTTGCAATATTTATACGGAAGGTAAGGTCCATTATCATTAATTATTGTTTAAAAAATTTCTCACCTCTAAGAATTTAGATTAATAAATTATGAATTGATTTAGATTATATAGCCTAAATAATATAATGAAGTAGATGGCGGCGATCGATATATAATTTCAAAATTTAAAAAGGTGTATTGTTTTTGGGTACTCAGGACTTGGCACCCGTTCGCCTATCTAACAAAAGCAGTTTTAACTGCCAATTATATTTGCAAAGGAATATAAACCTTCACTTTACAATTAAAATTTATATTGGAGGCTTTAATTCTATTTATATAATAAAACTATTTCCTTATTTAAAAAAAAATAGTGAGAATTGCATAATGGAATAGTTGGGAAGACGATTTGAATTGATTGCGATTTTGTAGGCCAAAAAATGAAGTGTTTGATGACAATTCCTAGAGAATATTTCATACACGGAGAGTAATATGCAATAACATATGGTTTCCCTGGGAATCACCATTGTTATTAAAATTATTTATTCTTTAATTGTATATGTATGTATTTATTTTATTTGGTTCCAGTAAGGTACACTTCTTTGTGTAGTTCAATTCTTTGATGCCCTTCTACTCGGCTTTTCATGTATTGCAGTCACATGCTCGTGATGGATTCAACCATGGTTAGGCGAGACTTTTATTCGGTGTTTGGAAGCGAAGGCCAACTGATACTATGATATTTCGGATCAACAATATAGTTTCAGTGCAAAATTAAGAAGTAGAGGATGATGTTAGCAAAACGATGTTGAAAATGGCTATAATACTTGCAAATCTACATAATAGGCAGCAAGAAAATGTTATAAGTGGGTCCTCTATCTACTTTATCCTTATGGCTTCAAGTCATTTATGTTTATTTGCGTCGTGATAACCATTGTGTTCGTAATATTGACATTGCAAAGGAAAGAAGCATGGAAATTTTGGCCAAAATTTTTTTGGCTTACTCAATAGGTAAGCTACTACATTGAGTATGAGATTAAAGTGTAGCTTGCTGCGTACAAATTTACATTGACATAATAAAAAGAAAAGCCAAATAGAAGGATAAAAAAGGGGCACCAAGATTATGGTTTCAATTAATGTCCTTTGGTCTCTAAGTATTTTTTTCATGTACTTTGCTCCATGTGGTTCCTTTTTTCATCTCACCAACCACTTATACATAGTTGGGTTGATTTTGATATTTCAGTTAACTTTATTGCAATATTAGCTGCTAAAGTAGTGTTGTGGTTGCTGTAAGTTGAGTATGCGGGGTAGTAATAAAAGTTAGTGTTGGCTAACTTTTGAATCAATATGGTTTTAGATTTTGATTTAAATAAAAGATAAAGATTCGTAAATGGGTGATTCGTGAAGATTGATAGAATTAGAGCCTGTTTGGGTAAGCTTAAAAGTAGCTTATAAGCATATATATGCTTTTTTGAGTGTTTGGTAACTCAATGTAGTGTGCTTATAAGCACTTTTGTGCTTAAAATTAGTCAAAAGTGAGAAGTTGGGAAATCCTAACTTCTCAAAAGTAGCTTATAAGCAACTTTTGCTTATAAGCTACTTATAATAAGCCCACCCAAACAGGCTCTTAGTCTTCTGTCATGGAGCGTGTATATATGCAAATTGGAAGCTTGCTTCTTAGCTATTTCGAACTAGGAAGTGGTTAATGAATTAGTAGTTGATATGTCTACTAAAATTTAATGGTTAAATAAATATAGTACAACGGTTTTTTAATTCAAATAAGATATTAAAAGAGTAAATTTTCTTCGTTAATCAATAACCATTCGCTCTCGGTTAATCCATTTTCATGTATTGAAAAGAGTTAAATAAAGATCCATGTATTTCGGTAAAATTCACGCATTTTTATATTCATTCCAAACATTGTATTTTTTAACAAAAAAATTAGTAACAAGACATAAGTTCATTGGATGAGCACCTAATATGGTATAATAGCAACTATAGATTAAGGCAGTACGACACCCACGACTTAAAAGTTCTGGCTCCGCAACTACATACAACTACTGGTTTAGTATAAGTACTCTGTGTGAGTAAGTTTTTACCCATATATTTTAAATGTTTCTTCTAGGATATAATTATTTAGAA
Source organism: Petunia axillaris subsp. axillaris (assembly GCA_029990575.1). Taxonomy (NCBI): domain Eukaryota; kingdom Viridiplantae; phylum Streptophyta; class Magnoliopsida; order Solanales; family Solanaceae; genus Petunia; species Petunia axillaris. Next base: position 12,376,348 of record JARKNS010000007.1, read on the forward strand.
TAATTGTCGCCATTAAACATTATATCGCTATTTTAGATATTCCATAAGACATTTAAGTTGTTGGATCTTTCACAGGTTATAAGTAGAAATGGTTGAAGATTTCACAAATGGAGTTAGAAATATGGTGTGCAAACAAATTTTTTATAATTTAATTTGAGACGTCACTTAATTCGACTTTGATCTGTAAAGTATGTGTTATTATATTATTTCAATTAGTTAATTCCTATTATTTTGCATCATAAATTAATTATATAGTCATTAAATAATTTACATAGCAAACTATATGATTCTTTTATTCATATATTTCTTAGAGTGGTATCTTTTAGTTGGTGGGTTTCAAGCAAAATAAAAAATACATTAAGGAAATAAAATGGTAGATATCAATATCATATAAAAATTTTATATTATCTATTTTGATATATAAAATTTACTAAAGTTAGTTTCTGTTGATATCGGCCGCGCATCAGCACGGGTACTATACTAGTATTATATAATGTGAAGTGAAGAACCGTATGAGCAAGGCATCCGCTAATAAGAATAACCAAGAAAAAATATTCTAGAAAAGGAAATTGTTTTCTTTGTCGTGTTTTCATACGCTGAGGTTTTAAGAAAACTTCAACACAGTAATTTTCACGGTTCTGTTGATCAAAGCAAAGGTCGATCTCAATATGGATATGCATAAAATCTTCGCACTATCGAAGAATCTCGAACTCGACACTCTATACGTACCAAGTCTGTCTAAGACCTTATCCTTTGACGTGTTAAATTTTAAATGCAAATAGATCTACTTAGGATTGTTTTTGTTTTCCGTTGCCTGTTATGAACACCCTATGCAATCTTACCCAAACTCCTACTTAGACTTTTAATCATGCATCCACAACTTTTATATGCAATGATTTTACATGAACACCAAAAGAATTTAGCTAAGTTGTTTGTTGATGCAATCTTTGTCCAATAACGCCTTGTCATTACTAATCGGCCCCTTTGCAGGGATCTAGCTATAAAACTCTCCCAGGAGTCTACGCTGAATTTTTTTATTATTTTTCTCCCACTACGGCAAAGTACTACTACTAAGTCACACTACCATGTTCTTGCGGTGAAACCACATAATAAATTGAATTTTGAGTCACAATGTTCTTCCTTACCTTTCGGTATTAGATATAAACAATTTCACTTGTAGTGTATAATGACGACTTATTCTTGTAGTCTTTTTCTACTCAAAATCTAGTAATGACTTATTTTTGTAGTCTTTTCTGCTCAAGACCACTCCCACTACGTTGGAGTAGTGGATTTGTAACCATTTTTTGGCTATTGATATTTCTCCCACTACTTAAATGCAATGGAACATCAACTATGACTTGTAGGTTGGATTCTTGAACTTTTGGATTTACTAATGATTCACTTGTTATTTCTTTGTGTAGTTCTTGTAAATACAATATACTTCTAGAAAAATTATTTATTAAATAGTCATATTCTAGAAATCCGGAACTTATGCTAACAAATTCCTTCTTTTCATTATAACAATAAAATAAACCTCCTTTATTCCTTTTGGATGCCCAAAAAAAAACATACAAAATTCATCCTTGATACCAACTTATCAAGTTTCTACTTTAAATGGTACTAACATAGAAGGAACTAATTTCAACATACAATTTGTAATTTTTAAGGCGTATTCCTGAAATGAAAAAGAATAACAAATATGAGTTAATGTCCTAACCAAAAGAACTCTCCCTACCAAACATCTTTTCGCTCTTCACAAAACAATGTTGGTAGGGGCTTTCAAAATTATAGAGTATCAGAATTGCCATTAGCATAAGATACTGCTTCATCCATCTCAACATACTCTGAAGGCACAATTAATCGGGAGTTCAAAAATAATCTTTTTGAAAATGCTAGCCACCATTTATTAGGGGTTCCATTTGGTCGATAGGCAACATTTAGTAGTCTCCAACTTGATTCCTCCCTTATTTGCTTCAAATAATTCCGAAATTGCTCTGTATCCAAATGTAAATGAATTAGATAATAATCTTGCAAATAATCCTCTACTGTACGTATTTCTCTAAGAGTCACAAAAAACAAAAAAAAAATAAATAAATAAAAACTAAGATGATACAGACAGCAAGGACATTATCTTATAGGCATAATCATCGAAATAACAAATAATTTTCAATTAAACATAATGGAACTCTAGACAATAGTCTTACATACTACCTTGAGTCTGACAATCAACCCTTCTTTCTAATGAGATGATAATGTGGTCAAACAATACATAACCTTTTACTATCAAAATGGATTAACTTAATTTTATCTGAAATAATTATTCAATTCACTTTTTGCTGACTTTATCAGAGCTACTACAAAACCCAGTACTAATTACTTGTATCTTCCTTTTCATGTATGAATATCAAAATGGTATGTTCATCACAACATCAAACGCTTATTTTCTTTACCTTATATTCAACATACTTGTGGTGTGTATCATTATCAAATATAAGTCAAAATTAACACATGAAAAGCTTGTTGTCTAAATAAATATATTGTCTATGTATTAATCAATAGTTTTGGGAGGTTTATAATTAACAGGCCAAAGTTAATATTTATCATGATTATTATAAATATTTGAGGGATGTCATAAGACTTACGGAACCGATAGATCTATATATTGCATTTATATATGGGGCCAGTCATACAATATGAAGAAGAAAAAGAAAAAGATCCAATTGATGATCTCCTCGATTCTTGCTTGGACTTGGAGAAGAACAAAAAGAAGAAAGGACATTAAGGAGGAGATCATCAAGAAGGACATCAATGAAGGCCAAGCACATCAAGCAAACTGAAGGACGCAATCAAGAAGCTCCAAAGCAAAGTATCCAAAGTCTCCTGCTACATTGACGATCTTCGTCCCTGTTCAAGTTCAACAACGGAGGCAATACGTCTCTGTTCAAGTTCAACAATGGAGGCCACAATCTACTACCCTATTCAAGTTCAACAATGGAGACCACGATCTACGTCCCTATTCAAATCCAAAATCAATGTTCAAATCAAGATTCGGCGTGCACGAGTTCAAATCATCTGTTCGTGGTAGTTGAATCTCAAATATTTTTCGTCACGGACGTCAAAGTATTCGTGACGCACAACAAATCCAAGATCAAGCTTCTTGAAATCAAATCCAAAGTCCATCAAGCTCAAGATCAAGCTTCTGATCCCTTGAACCAAAGTTCGTGAGGAGAAGAATCAGAGGATGTCATTTACAAAATTAGTGGCACTCCAGAGATTGTAACCCGCATCTTATGTTGATATTAAATAAAAAAATTTGTTACACTATTTCTTGTCTTGAAGTTTTTAGACTTCGAAATTTATTGTTACAATGATCTAATGGCTGATTCTGAAGGACCTGAGGCAAAAAGGAACTGTTAGTGAGTTCCAAGAAGTTTTTGACAAGGTATTGACCAGATTAAATCTTTCCACTTCTTATGCCATTAGTTGTTTCATAATTGATTGAAACCAAAATTCAAATTAGATGTTAAATCCTTTGGTCCTAAATATCTGCAAGCAGCCTAGGAGCTAGCTAGGTTACTAGAAGGTTCTTTCATTACCAAGAATAGAACCTAATGAGTAATCAATTCTGGTCAAATAAGGGTAAGGCTATAGATAATAGATAGTTTGGTAATAATCACTTCCATAATAGACCAAGAAGGACCTTAGCTATTGAAGAAATTAAAAAGAAACGAGTTAAACAATAGTGTTTCTTTTCTTATGAGTAATTTGTGCTTGAGCACAAGTGTAAAACTTTCAAGCTAGTATATGCTTTAGAAATTGGAGAGGAAAAACAGTTAGTGGATTGTCATGGAAAGGAGAGGGAAGGATTAAGAAGAAGTCCCTTATATCTCATTACAAACTTTGACGGGATCAAAAGGATATCAAACCTTGTAAGTCAAAGATTACCATGAGAAAAGACCCTTACACATCATTGTAGATAATAAGAGTACCTAGAATTTCCAAGATGATGAAAATTTAAGAAAGTTAGGGTGTGAACTGGTGCCTCTAGGTTTTCATTATGTTACTATAGCTGATAGAAGAGTTTTGCAAATCGCCAAAATATACAATAAGTTTTCATGGTATGTTGTTGCAAGGAACAACTTTTGTCACAAATCTTTATACTATTCCCTTGGGATATTGTGCATCCTATTGGGAATACAGTGGTTGTTGAGCTTGGAAAACATCAAGTTAAACTTTGGAAAGTTGATGATGGATTTCCATTACAAGGACAACAGACAAGTCTTGAGAGGTTCAGTTGGTACGAGCAAAAAAAAAAACTACAAAAAAGGGATGGAATGAAACAGCTGATAATCATAGTTAATTGTTTATATTGCAATTACATGAAAGTCAAGGAGAACAAACATACTCAGTCAAATTGGAGAAAAATAGTACAATACCGACTCAACTTGAGCAACTAATTCAGAGTTATCGTGGTATATTTGTTGTCCTTGATTCACTATCCCACACAGAGGGTCATTTGATCATCTTATACCATACAAAAGGATGCACAACTTATCAGTGCAAGTCCTTATAGATATCTTTCTATAAAGAAGGAAATGAGTGAAAAACTAGTTGAAGATATGCTTAAGTAGGGCATCATAAATGATAGTACAAGTCTCTATGCATCTACTGTTTTAGTGGGGAAAAATGATGGAAGTTGGAGATTACGTATTGACTTCAGAGATCTGAATTAGAACACTATTAATGACAGGTTTCAAATTCCTGTTTCCAATTCCTATTGTTGAAGACTCATTAGATGAGTTAGAAGGATCTACAGTTTTCTCTAAGATTGATCTTAGAGCTGGATACCATCAGTTTAGAACGGCCACTGAAGATGTGTATATGACAGCCTTCAAAACTCATGCAGGCCACTATGAGTCTCTAGTAATGCCCTTTAGGCTTACTAATGCACCATCTTCATTTCAAAGTCTCATGACTCATGTGTTCAAACCCTACTTAAGAAAATTTATGTTATTTTTTATGACATTCTTATCTATAGCAAGAACCTCAATGATAATGTGCTTCGCTAAAAGGTTATGTTTGAGCTTATGGTGCAGCATAAGTTGAATGCTATGAGGGCTAAGTGCTCTTTTGGAGTTGAGTTGAAAAAGTATTTGAGTCACTTTGTATCTCCTAATGGAGTACTTATAGATCCTTGGAATATTAATGCAGTCTAGGGTTGGCCTCGACCCACCATTACTAAACAACTCAGGGGTTTTTTTGGGTATCGAAGGTTATTACAGAAGGTTTGTGAGGAATTATGGAGTAATCAATAAGTCTCTTACTGAGTTACTTAAAAAGGATAATTTTGTTTAGTCTTCTGCAGCTACTAATGCCTCGGTCAGCTGCAGCTACTAATGCCTTTGAAGAATTGAAGCTAGCTATGATAAGTAAACTTGTCTTGGCATTTCTTGACTATTCAAAAATGTTTATTGTGGAAATTGATGCTAGTCGGTTGGTAATTGGCGAATTCCTAAATCAAGAAGGGTATCCCATTGGTTTTATCAATAGATATTTACCATTAAGGCACTTGTCTTGCTCAGGTTATGAGAAGGATTTACTAGCCTCGGTATTTGTAGTGACTACTTAGTAACAATATGTTTTGGGCAATCAATTCATAGGCAACACTATCCACAAGGCACTCAAGTATTTGATACGAAAACAACTTCATACTGATGTACATATGCCATGGATAGCCAAACTCTTGCCTTTTGACTTTTAGATAAAGTACAAGTGGGGGATGAAAAATAGAGATACATATACAATATCAAGAACCGAGGGGTCTGAACACCTATTATTAGCCTTGCCTACTCATTCCACTAACCTATTTGATCTTATCAATGATAGTTGGAATAGAAACATAGAGGTTAGCATTAACCCTGTTATAAGGTCTTTACTTGGGCGAATAACCAGTTGAGAAAGAATGCCAAGTTAGATGTGGGAAATATTGGTGAACTGAGACTTCAAATAATCACTACTTTGGAACTCTACTCCATAAGGTAGTCACTCTTGAGTAGAGGCTACTATCAGGACATTAGAAGCTTCATTGAAAAATGTGATGTTTGTCAAAGATGCAAATATGACCTACAACTTATCCTGTTCTGCTACAATCACTTCATATTCCACATGCTACTTGGGATGATGTGAGCCTTGATTTTACTGAAGGCCTACCAAAATTTCAAGGGAAACATGTCATTTTGGTAGTGGTAGAGAGGCTAAGAAAGTATGCTTATTTCTTAGCCTTAAGTCACCCTTCTACTACAGAAGTTGTCCCATAGATGTATCTAGATCAGGTATTTAGGTTACATTGCTTTCCAAAAAGACTAGTGAGAGACAAAGAACCTATATTTGTTAGCCAATTCTGATAAGAGTTATTTTTTATTCGAGGAGACTAACTACATAATTCTACTGCATGTCACACTCAGTAATATAGCCTAACTGAGGTGGTCAATAGTTATTTAGAAACCTTTCTCAGCTGTCTGTGTGTGGATGTTCCTACCCACTAAGCAAGGTACTTAACTTTAGTTGATGGTGGTATAACACCACCTTCAGCTGATGGTGGTATAACACAACCGTCCAATCTATACTTAGACCATACCATATGAAGCATTAATAGTCATTCCCTATGCTACATCTTGCTTACATAGCTAGTGAATCAACAGTCAAAAAGTGGACAATGCCTTGATTGACAGAGAAACTAAGTTACAACTACTAAAGTGAGCATGCAATTAGTTTCCAATAGAAGAAGGTTTGGTCGGGAGTTTGCTGCATGATATTGTGTGTACTTGAAGTTGCAACCTATAGACAGATCACATTATCTCAACAACCTTTTCATAAACTTGTTGATAAATACTATGGACCCTACCAGATACTACAAAGGGTGGGAAATATGCCATACAAGTTACTTTTGGCTGCTTCAGTTCAACTGTATCCCACATTTCATCTTTCTCAACTAAAGAAATGACATCAAGTTCCTAATGTGATCAATCGTCCACTTATAATTTGCCATATTCCTAAAGTGTAATTGACCAGCCTATTAGTGATATTGGCCACTATAGAACTAGGACCTCCAATGTTTAAAACGCATCACTAAAATTTAAGGTATACATACTTATATACTTATCATATCTCATGTGTTATGCTCATGTGGGTTAGTCCTAGCTGGGATCTCACATACACCCTCTTGTATGTACTCAACGTCCTCACTGAGGTTTGTTCCGCCTTCTACGAATTCGCCTAAAATCATATGAACTCTATCCTACGTAGACAAGGCTGACACAGAGTGGCTTTGATACCATTCGTAATAGCCCAGCCCGCTAGTGGTATTGTCCGCTTTGGACCAAGGCCGTCACGGGTTTAAAATGTGTCACTAGGGTTTAAGGCATGCATACTTATATACTTGCGGCCACTTGGAAGTCACTCAATGTACCCAGGATAAGGTTTTCTACTTTTAATTCTTGAAGACAAGGATTTGATGAATAGTTGAGTTTCTTAATTCCTTGAGGACAAAGACTTGTTGGAGAGGGGGGGTAATTGCTACATATTAAAAGGGAGTAATTTAGCTGATTAATAATGGAATTTTTAGTTATCAAGTTAGTCAAAAGTTCATTAAGAATTAGCTGAAATTAGATTTGGGCAAGAAAATAAGTTAGAGTTAGTTAGCTGATGAATTGTAGAAAAAAGGGTATAATCCCATCCATTGTAATTATCTGGATATTCAATAACCCAAATTTAGATCTTCTTCTTGAATTGTTTTTGATTTTCCATAAATTTCTCTGAACAAATCGGCCCCTTCTCGAAATTATTCTTTCCTGGAGGTTTATTTCTTACTTGATATTGATAATTAGCATCAATCTGAGAGCAATTAATTCAAGAATATATTTATGGAGTTAAATATCTTGAAGAAGAAAAAAGTTGTATTATGGCTGGCAGAAGTAAATAATGTGTTGCTCAACTTTCTATACTTATTTTCAAAGAATAAAAGTATGATTTTATCTTTTGTATATTTTAATATCAAAACATGCGGGAACTAGTTTAAAGTGGATATGAAGAAACCAAATCTAGAGCAGCTCTTTCATGAGCACAAATGAAGATTGTGAGGAGACTAACAACAAAGAAGTGAAAGCTCTCACTTATTTTAGCAAGCAATGACAGTCTTGTTCCTTAAAAATCATTAGAGCCACAACAATAATCAAGCATGCTAAAATAAGAGATTCAAGTGAACAGGAATGTATAGGCAATTGAACATCAAACTTAGTAAGAAAGTTGGAGAATATGAATGTAAGCCTTACAGCATTTTAACTGTGTAATTTGGTCTAATTACAACCCTAATGTGTATCTAAAATGATTGCAAAGTTTTAAACAAGACTTGATGTAGGTAATCAAACGCGGAAAAGTAAAAGATAAGAACGAGACGTATCTCGATCACAAATCCCAAGTAGCAACGAAGAACTTTTTCCGTTACACCCCGAGAGAAGGTCAAGAACACCTACGCTAGGCAACTACCCTCGAGCCAACTAGGACCCGCAAGTAGAATGGTCGGGGCGGGGTCGTTGTCCAACTAGAATCCACTAGAAGCACACAAATCTCAAACAAACGTTGGTTTTTCATAAACCCAAAGAGATCCCTCTTTACAATGTTAATTCATCATTCAAACTAGACTAAGGAATAAAATAAGCTATCTAGCTATTTATAGATATTTCTAGGCATTAAGTAAAAGGTCTATAATGCCCACAAGCTAGGCTTTAAGCTAAAAGACCATGCAAGGTCAAAATAGTCTCTTCTCACTTAAAATCCCGTGCTTCAGCAAATCGGGCGGAGCGCCCGTTTCTTGGGCGGAGTGCCCACCAAGTTGAACAGTGGAGGGGGCTGGTCGGAGCGCCCAGGGGTTGGGCGGAGCGTCTGGCCCCTTTGGTTCCTGAGCGGAGCGCCCAAAGCTCAGGCGGGGCGCCTAGAATGCTGCCCTTCTCCTCTTACGCTTTAATCACCCGGAACGGCTTCAATTGACCCCCAACGCTCTTGACTTCTAGTCCATTGCTTCTTCCAAGCTTGATACATGTTGGAAAGGTGTCTTTGCTCGTTTGCCCTGCATCATCCTCCCCTTTTTGAGAAGATTTCGTCCTCGAAATCAATGCATTCACGTTCATGGAGTCTTCTCTTCGGGGTACCCAATGCTTTCCTCCCTTGCAACCCCTGATCGTCACTTTGACATAGGTTTCTTCCAAGGTCTCCTTTGCCTTAACATGGAGCTTAGAACCTACAAGCAACTACAAGCAAACACAAGATTTCCTACTTTAAAAGTAGGTTAGTGCAAGAAGTGTGGAAAACACACTCTTGTGATATAACCAAGCATCAATGTCAAGTACAAATATTAAATCTCCAAAAGAGAGCAATAAGTGCTTGGTTAAAGTTCTTCATGCACTCAACACAATAGTGATCAAATAGGTCATGGGGATATGGAAAATGCAAGATCAAGCTATCAAAATCCCCTTGACCCTTAAACTCAAGATCAACAAACCAATCCTTCCTCAAAGTGTGAACAATATGTGGAGTGGAGTGGAGTGAGTCAAATAACCCATCATGCAAGTAACATCAAGTACTCCACTCCCCTTCTTTAGAGCACACTTACTCACACCAAGGGATTCCCTTTCACCTCCCATTTCATCACATAAGCAACCCGTCGCAAAAGACAAACTATCAAGAAAGGTATTGATAATGGCATCTTCTTCATCATAACCCAAACAAGAAATAGTAGGGTCACTCAAAGAGTCATTTACCTCATTCAAATCCTCACACAATGGGTTGCCTAAGGGGTCAAACCCTTCACACCATGGAGGTTCCATCTTACTATCAACCCTAGTCCCATACAATTCGCTGCCACCAATGAGATTATCTCCAAACAATTGAAATGTAAAAACATGCCTCTCAACATCATTATCAAGCATAGACAAGTTATCAAGACTAGGTTCACTTGAGGAGTCATCATAGAAAACTTTGTCCAGTTCATGCAATTTGGACTCCTCATTGCCACTAACATCCTCACCACAATACATATACCCACCAAATAGAAGGATATCAACAAGGATATGATCAACTATCTCTTCTACCCCTTCATAAGATTGGCGGTGTGTCATAGCAAAGGTCACAATCTTTGTCAACTACCAAGTCTACACTAGTGAGAGATTCATTGAACAATGAGCTCACATCATGATGTGGCTTAGCAAGGCTCTCAACTAATGTTATACAAGCACACACAAGTTGACTTTTAGACTCTCCACTAGTGGCACAGTTACTAAATGCAACACAAGCACCAACTAATGTTGAGTCATCACAAGAGAAATAGCTAGTAGGCTCATGAAAAGGTGGAGCAACACTTACATTCGTAGTACGTCCTCGATCACTCACAAGGCTTGAAGTGTCATGTGTTACCCCTTCATGAAACTCACATTGAGAACTTTCCTCCTCTTGTCTTTCCTTCCAAGCACATGGTTGAGGCTGCAATGGCTTGTCTTCATTTGTACCTACACAAGAACTAACACAAGAAAGACTAGAAGATGACGAATTGTTAGAATAATGGGTGCTCTCACTCTCAATTTTTCTTTCCTCACCTCTCTTCTCTCTCAATTTTACCTCATGGTCAAGTGTAATTGGTGGTGACAATCCACTCACATCACTCCTCAATTCCTCTCCTTTTTCCTCTCTTAGATTGTCACCGGTCACTCCTTCACTTCTCTCTATCTTTTCTCTCTCATTTGAAGTGGAGTGACTCTCATTTTCATCATGCTTTGGCAAGACAACAAGATTGTTTGCCTCGGGTTCAAGTACAATGGGCGACTTGGCTTTAGCCGCTTCCCTTTGATCTTCCTCCACGTCCTCTTCCATGAGAATGGTACCCAAACTCCTCCTAACCATCAAGAACATTTGAGGGTCATCTCCTTCCTCTATACCCTCCTCACAAGCAATCTCAATCTCCTCATCCTCCTCATCCTCGGGCTCACTCTCTTGCTCATACACCAAATTGCCTACCACAACCATGGTTCTCTTTGTAGGACAATCTTTAGCAATGTGGCCATACCCCTTACACTTATAGCATTGAGTAGAAGTGGAAGTAGAGTTGCTCAAGTGGGTTTTAGAATTACCTCCCAATGGTGGTGTAGACTTCTCATATATTCTCTTCACTTCTTTGCTAGCACTTGCACCACTTGCACTTGAGAAGTTTGCATTTGGAGTCTTCCACTCCTTTGGTTGGCTCACCGGAGTAGGATTGCTACTCTTGTAACGGTTGGACTTTTCTCCATTAAGCCATTGCTCGGCTTCAATAGCGGCTTCCAATAGATCTTGGAGTGAAGGATACGAATGCAACCTCAATTGAGAAGCTATACCATAGCTCAAGCCAATTTTGAAACGGATCATGGCTTGCTCTTCCTCCTCGGTTTCCATATCCAATGCCATCCGGGTCTTCTCAAACTCATCATAGTACTCATGAATCGTCTTGACACCTTGCTTTAGATCATAAAGCTTCTTGAGTTGCGCTTGACGATACCTAGGAGTCACATACTTGGTGTTCATGAGGTCCTTCAACTCATTTCAAGTCACATTCACATGCACACCCGCTCTCCTTCTTGTCCTTTTTGTGGACTCCCACCAAGTAGAAGCATAAGACTCAAAGGATGAAATAGCATAAGTACCTTTCTTCTCATCGGTCATCTCATTTGTGTCAAACACCCTCTCCATGAGTAGTACCCATTCCATGTATGCCTCCGGATCACAAGTTCCCTTAAAGATTGGAAGATTAAGCTTCACACTATTGAGATTGTTAGGATCACGACCACCATGGTAAGGCTCCGGTTGGCCTCCATAAGGGTCACCATACACACCATAATCTCTCCTAACATTCCCTCCAAAATATCCCATGGGTGGCCCTCGACCTCGACCTCTACCCCTATCCACATTTCGTCCCCAATTCATTTGCCTCCTAGGTTGATAAGGAGCATCATACCCATAGGCTTCATCAACATACTCTGCCTCCTCCTCTTCTTGAGCCTCAACAACTTGCTCAAGAGGTGGGACAAACCTAACGGTTCTTCGAAGTGGAACATTCCCTTGGGGATTGCCCACGGGTTGGGTATTGCCCAACATACACTCTTGAAGAGCTTCAACATTCCTTTGTTCATATCACTTGGTTACCTCGGTAAGGTGTCCGGGAGTCATAGGAGTACCATGACTTGTGCCTTCTCCGTATTCAATTTGGACACTCGAGGTCCTCCTCTCAATAGCCTCAATCCTCAAGTTCATACTATACAATTTGGCAAAGATAGTAGCAAGGGCACTCTTAGCAAAATCATCTCCTTCGGTAGACATTGTATCTACAAGAAGAACAAATGTTAGTGAAATCACCTCACACACACCCTCACGCGTATAGCACTCGGGTCACTCGTTTAGTGGTGGTGGATATTTCACTCGGACTTGAGTTCTAAAAGCTTCAAGTAGTTGGACAACAATCCTCAACTCAATCAATCAACTCACAAGTCAAGTGTACTCCGGGTGAGTGGAGTTAACATGACTCGATGTACGATAAGCAATTTAGAGTAAGGACTTGAGTCAAAGGATTCTACGGATCTTCTTGGAGTTCTACTCTCCAACTAAGGCACGAATAACCTAAAAGCAATGAGAGATTAGTGCTAATTAAGTAGAAAGATTACTTAGATAGGCACTAATTAGAGGTTAGGCAACAAAGAAACAAGCAAACCTAGAAGAAACTACCCAAATCTCACCCTTCAGGTGTCAGGCGGAGCGCCTGAAAAATGGTGCAATGGGGTTGGTCAGGCGGAGCGCCCAGTGATGGGGCGGAGCGCCTGGACAAAGAACAAGTCAGGCGGGGCGCCCAAAGTCTAGGCGGAGCGCCCGGATGAAGAACACCTGGGGTTTTCCACTCCGTGTTCTTCGTTTTCAATCCAATTTCTAGGCCGATTCCAATGTGTTTTGGCCAAATTCAAGGTACCCAAAGTTGTTCCTTGATACAACCTTCAAACCCCAATCAATTTCACACCCAAACAACCAACAAATAAGGCTCAATCAAGATACAAAGTTTTCAAGTTTTGGGTTTCAACATGGGTTTCAAGGTTCAAAGGTGGGTTTCGATTCTTCAAAAACAATGTTACCGAACTCCGAATCACACGAAACTTGTTGCAATTGATTCGTTTTTCCAATGAGATCAAACCCCGGTAATCAATTCCAAAACCCCACAATCACACAACCCAAAATCAGTCAAATTCATCAAGAACAAGGGTTTGGGAGGGTTTAACAATATTTGGGGTTCCAATTTTTCAATCCAATCCAATCCACACAATTTTGGTACCCAAACGTTGGGTTTTCAACAAGGATTTAGAATCTATAACACCCACTTCAAGAATCGAACACACCAAAAAGTTGCACCAATTTTTTTTTTTTTGAATTTTTGAGTTTTTCAATATTATTTTTTTTTTTGTATTTTTCTTCATCCCAATAAATTCAACAACAAGAAAACTAAAAGAAGATACTAGGCACGAAGAATCAAGGGATGGGGGTTTGTAGAAACAAAACCCGAGCCTTGCTCTGATACCAAATGATGTAGGTAATCAAACGCGGAAAAGTAAAAGATAAGAACGAGACGTATCTCGATCACAAATCCAAAGTAGCAACGGAGAACTTGTTCTGTTACACCCCGAGAGAAGGTCAAGAACACCTACGCTAGGCAACTACCCTCGAGCCAACTAGGACCCGCAAGTAGAATGGTCGGGGCGGGGTCGTCGTCCAACTAGAATCCACTAGAAGCACACAAATCCCAAACAAACGTTGGTTTTTCATAAACCCAAAGAGATCCATCTTTACAATGTTAATTCATCATTCAAACTAGACTAAGGAATAAAATAAGCTATCTAGCTATTTATAGATGTTTCTAGGCATTAAGTAAAAGGTCTATAATGCCCACAAGCTAGGCTTTAAGCTAAAAGACCATGCAAGGTCAAAATAGTCTCTTCTCACTTAAAATCCCGTGCTTCATCAAATCGGGCGGAGCTCCCGTTTCTTGGGCGGAGCGCCCACCAAGTTGAACAGTGGAGGGGGCTGGGCGGAGCGCCCAGGGGTTGGGCGGCGCCTGGCCCCTTTGGTTCCTGGGAGGAGCACCCAAAGCTCAGGCAGGGCGCCTAGAATGCTGCCCTTCTCCTCTTGCGCTTTAATCATCCAGAACGGCTTCAATTCACCCCCAATGCTCTTGACTTCTAATCCATTGCTTCTTCCAAGCTTGATACATGTTGGAAAGGTTTCTTGGCTCGTTTGCCCTGCATCAAGACTTCATGTAGATGATAAAGTTGTTGGGCCAAGATAAGATATGTATGACCTAAATTAAGAATGGAGGAGAGGGTTAAAGTAGTAAATAGAACCAATAATAAAAGTAGGAAACAAGTGTGCCTACAACCTTCCATGATGGCTTTGCTTCTCGACGTGTTACTTAGGCAATGGATTGGTCAAGGGAAGGCCTTAGTATAGCTTCCCTATCGGGAGTGCTGAAGAGCACAAGGTTTTGCCAAATCTAGGGAGTTCGTGTCCCAAGCTCATGCTGCGAGAGGAGCTTCATAATGGCCAAAATTCAAGGAACCTGGAATGGTTAACTTCGCGTGCAGACATCAGAATGGTGCTCTTAATGAGAATATTCGGGTAGGCTTCACCAAAAGTTTTCAGTGTCCCATCTTTAAACAATACTATAACAGAAACTTCACATATAGAACTCTTGACAACCACCATCTCTACCTTGCTTTTATCGCAACAATTTCTCTCAACCCCCCTCTGATGGAACTCCAATCAGCTGTTCTATCCATAAGCAGCTACCCCATCACCAACTTCCGAATTCTAATAGACCCATCACGCTTTCCTCTGGTGAACCCAAGTATATGGTTGGAAACAGGCTTGACGGGTATTATAGTGGAACTTTTTGTAGACATGAACGGCCGTCCTTACCCAGTGCGTCTGATGGATCCACAATTCTTGGCAAGAATAGCGATAGAGATGATACGAAGGGGATCCCAAAACATTGCAGCAATTCAACTAACCAAGTTTCAGGATCTACCACCACTGGACATAGTTCGTCAAATGGCCCAAAACCCAATGGTAACACCCCTGAACTTTCCATAATTCTTATGAGGCTCACACCAACCCTCGAACTCAGAGAACTTATTTCAAGGAACTCCAATGATACCCATGGAACCAGTGTACTTGAACAACATGGGAAACATCAACCAAGGGAACTTGTCTCAGCTCTCCAAATCCCCAACTCTATTGAGCTCTGCTCAGGTTCACGAGGCGACAGAAATAATGGACGTAAACGCAGAAGAGATACCATGGAGATGGACTACCTGAGAATCTCTCTTTGATGCGGCTTTGTAGAGGACAAGGATCGTCGACTATGCCGGACTTTCCCCACGACTATGATCACAACATCTCTGACAATATGATGCTACTTGCCCCCAACAAAGTACAAGTACAAGGCTGATTCTTATCCAGTTCTGATGGAGGACTACCAGTCGATGGAGGGCTCATACGGATACAGCCCAAGAACTGTACTAAAAGGCTAAATTCTGAGGAAGGAACATCCACGTCCAATACCAAGCTCCATGAAAATAACTCTTTGTCATAAGTTTCCACAGGAATGCTAGGGACATAATCTCATATGCCTGCAATGTTGGCTCTTATTGAAACACATCTTAACGAAGAAGGTCACTATGCTCTGCTTCACTCTCTGCCTTTTGAAGAAATTTGACAGGTACCCTCTGATGGATATGCTGGTGGGATGGCCTTGCTATGGAGGAGGAGCAGTTTTCAAGTGGTTGTCTCTAATTGTGAACTGATGGAAATGTATGCAAGCATTAAGGTACATCCCGATGCAATCCAAATTGGGATTATGACCCAACCATCAAGAGCCAAGCAAGAAGGGAGTGAGGATGCAAGGGCAAGAGCTTCAGAGATGATTCCAAGGCCACAAGAAGCACGAAGGAGCGCCCAGGCAAGCAGGAGGAGCGCCCAAAGCTGAGGCGGATCGCCTAGACACTACTAGGTCCAGGCGGAGCACCTAAATCTAGGCGGAGCGCCTAGCTGCTACACTACTTTGTCAGTAGACCAAGTGGGCGGAGCGCCCACTTTCAGTTGGAGCGCCCAAACGCTGAAGAAGACCAACTTTTGGCTTGAACTTCCTATTTTGCCCCTAAGTGTTATGTATTGCCTTATGTGGGAATTTTAGTCATTTCACTTTGTCTTGTGAAAAACTATAAATAGGAGACTTAGCCATTTCATTTCATAACTTAGTTTTGGTATAGACATTGAAGAAAAGAGAATTTAGAGAAGGCCGAGCCTTTCTAGTCTGAAGCGGGTCGCTTCGTGAATCTTGTACGACTTGGAACCTATGGAGATTCATCACTAGTATGAATTCCTTGTAAGGTTCGAGCTTGATTTCTCCCTTTTGGATAATTAATTCATGTCTTGAGTCGATTATCCATTCTTTCTTCTCGTTTCTTATCTCCCCAATCCTTGTTTCCCGATATCTTAATTGATATCTCGTATCTTACTTTATCGCTTCCGCACTTTTATATCGTTGTTTGCTTCCGCATATTTTGCATTACATCACATCCTGATGCTCCTATTTTGTATTTATTAGTGTATATGCTAGTTGTAACAATAACAAAAGGCTACAATTTTGGTATAATCTCATTAATTATAATAATAGCATAAATGGGTCGTGGCTGCTATGTGGGAATTTTAACGAGTTGACTACTGCCTTCGAAAAGTTTGGAGGGAATCCTATTAATTATACTAGAGTCTCTGCCTTTGTAAATTGCTTAAACGCTATGGACATGCATGATCTAGATTTTACTGATCTTGATATATGTTTGGATTGCATTAAGGAAAAACAAACTAACCATAGTAAGAAAGGTGCCACAAAAAGCCCCTAGCTTCTTCAAATTATACACACCGATATTTTTGGACCCTTTGATGTTCCATCTTATGGGGAGAAATATATTTTATCACCTTCATTGATGATTTTTCACGTTATGGATTTTTCTATTTTCCAAAGGAAAAATCTCAAGCTACGGATGCTCTCAAGGTGTACGTTAATGAGGTTGAAAGATATTTAGACAAAAATGTGAAAATCATTAGGTCTGATATAGATGGTGAATATTATAGAAAATATGATGAATCAAGAAAATGTTCAGGCCTATTTGCAATGTTGGGGAACACGGCATATGTGCACAGTATAACTATGCCAGGCACAACTCAACAAAATTGTGTTGCAGAAAGGCGTAATCGGACACTTATTGAACTGGTTAGGTGAAATGACCTCGGTTAGTCGTTTCGGAAGTTAGGACTCCGATTGGCGTGCCAATAATTTTAAAATATTCGTAAGGTCCATTAGGACCTGTCTGTAAAATTTGAGCTAAATCAGAACTCGTTTGGTAGGCATCGGAAGAAGGTTTTAGTTTTTATTGCCGATATATATTAAAAAGTGATTTTGAGCTCGGTTTTGGCGAAAGAGCTCCGATTTGAAATCCGAAAGCGCCGTTAGGTTCGTACGATTATTTGTGACTTTTGTGATTTTTAAAAGTGAATTTCGATGTTGTTCGGCTAGTTCCGCTAAAATGCCGAAAGTTAAATAATTTGACCTTTTTCCTTTAAATTCGCATCTTGAGTTTCGGGAGTTCGATTTGAGATCCGTCTTCGCGAGTATGTTACATATATTTTTTTTAGCTTATTTGAAAAGTTTGGGATCATTTCGACTTCTCTAGGGTTCCATTTTAATTTTAATCGTCATAGCAAATTTATTATAAAAAAAATTAAAATGATCAGTCGGTGGCTAAGGGATTAAATACCTTAGCAAAGCAACAACATTATATACAAACAGAAACATTACAACAAAACACAGAGAAAGGAAAAATTAGAAAAGAGAGGGGAAAAAGGGAAAAAAGAGTGGAAAAATAGTGGAATTTCTACCCCAAATCTTCAGGTAATGATGTTAACTCATTATCTTAGCTTATTACGTGTGTTTGAATATATCTATACGGTAAAAATAAGGATATTAGACATCTCCCTAATGACGTAAATTGATAGTTTAAAGGGTCAATTGGACCCCGATGATGGAAATGATTATATATTCGTACTCACTGAGTTATGGGCAACATATAGATATAATTTATTTAGGGTTTGGTTATGGGACTTTGAACCCTGTACATAGGCCTGGCCTGCATATTGCGTGTGCGAATAGGGTACCAGGTTCCTAACTGGATTGCCCTAAAACATAAGGAATGAAACCTTTAGCTTTATTTGATATAATTTTTCTGCTTATTGAATAGAAAGAGATCGTTTGGCAGTTAATCCAAAGGAAAAAAGCAGTGGTTGAGTAACATGATTAGCTTTGGAAAACGGTAAGTGATTATATCCATTTCTTTGGAGGCACCTGCCCTCGTGGATTTTCTACCACGTGTTTCTTACGTGTGTAGCTGCCGATAGGCGTACTCATTACGCCTTAGCCTTGAATTTACGTTGTATATTATATGTTATGTCCTCTTGCTGGTATTGCATTGATTATCTGAGCATTGTACTCTGGCTATCATTACTGCATATACTTCCCAGTAATCGATGAGAGTTCCGAGCCGGTGAAGGGTCATTACTGCATATACTTCCCGGTAGTCGATGAGAGACCCGCGCCGGTGAAAGATCATTATTGTATATATCTCCTGGTAGACGATGAGAATCCCGCGCCGGAGATAGGTTTCGGGAATATGTGACCTCATTGCATCATGATGCATCATTGCATATCTTTATATGCATTTTTTTTAGCTGTATAGATTTATTGCATTAATTATCTGTGAATGATTTATCTGGTTGACTGATATGGCTTCTGTTTCCCTGACTAGCGTATCTAGGTTGCTAGTTTGTCCTCACTTATTGAGTCCTTATGACTCACCCCTATTTGTTCTTGTGTTTTCTTTTCGTTCGGCAGATTCTGCTCCAGGACCCAGCCAGTCGCGCCGTGATTGAGGAGTAGTACGTTCTCAGCTGTCTACGGTGAGCCATCCTGTTCATTGCGGCCACCAACTTCAGATATTACAGCTTCCCTTACTTTTGCTTCCTTCGGGAGGTGTGTATATCTTTTGGCCTTCTTAGATGTCTGATCTGAAAACCGTTAAAACTGTGTTTTCTGCGTAGTTATTTGTATTGTTCAGACAGCTTGTATATTTGTTTATCATTGGGAGTTATCCTATGTTGTTAAAGTTTGGTTCATTTTCATTCAAGGTAATTCTTCAAAACTTATATCGATTCAGTCAATAGGGTTCGCCCGACAGGTTTAGGGGAGGTGGTCGGGTGCCCGTACGGCCTAACCGAGAATTCTGGTCCTGTCAGTTGTATCAGAGCCCGGTTTAGAGTCTTTCCAGATCATGACAGTGTCTAATAGAGTCTCGCAGATCGGGCGGAGACTTCCGTACCTATCTACGAGAGGTTATGATGGCATTTAGGCAGTTCCTTTCTTTCATTCCTCGTCGTGCGTGAGTCTGCTTATCTGAAGTTAAATATTTTTATTCTTCACAGATATGGTTAGAACGCGCGCGAACGTTCAGTGAGAGGCGGAGGAGCCAGCGGTCGCCCCTATGCCTGCTGCTCCGCGAGGTGGTGGTGTTGGCCGCGGTAGAGGTCGTGGTCGAGGTAGAGTTGCCCAGGCTGTAAGGATGTTGGATCATGTTGATCCTGCTGCAGATGTTCCGGTAGTGCCATCTTTTGCTGGGCAGGGGGAGCAGGGCTTATTCGTTCCCCCCGCACTTCATGACGCTTTTATGAGATTCTTAGCGACGCTGATGCCCCAGGGACCTCCTATTCCTCAGGCTGCTGTAGATGCCTGCTGTGGATGCTCCTATTCCTCAGGCTGCTGTAGATGCTCCTATCCCTCATGCAGCTCCTCAGGCTTCGGTACATATTGGTTCTCAGGTTCAGGAAGCCCCCATTCTAGCTCCACAGGTAGCCCCAATAGTTCATGTTCCAGGTGGTCATGTTCCAGAGGTAGCTAGTGTTGTACCTCCGGTTGTTCAGCCTGGTCAGCCAGTTCCGGTAATAGGTCAGGTTGATGATCCGGCAAGGTTGCATTAGTTTATCGACTTAGTCCTCCGAAGTTCTCTGGTCAGAAATCAGATAAGCTTAAGCCTCGGGAGTTTCTTGATTAATGTCAGCGTATCTTAGAGGCCCTTGGATATCTTGAGCAGTATGGAGCTGATTATACTGCTTTCCAGCTTGAGGGTCCAGCTTGATCTTGGTGGACCGCACTCCGATCAAGCTGACCTGGAGTGAGTTCTCTCATCGATTCATGGAGAAGTTTTTCCCTCGCAGTCAGCAGGATGAGAAGAGGAGACAGTTTGAGAGGATTGGACAGGGTAACTTGTCAGTCACGGAGTACGAGCTTTTATTTTCAGAGATGTGCAGCTATGCTCCATATCTTATGCAGGAGCCCTCTGAGAGGGCCAGACGTTTTATTGATGGGCTTTCTCCATATTTGCGGTCCCAGATGGCTCGTGAGATTGAGGCTGGTACTCTATTTGATGTCGCTGTTGATATTGCCAGTAGGTATGAGGCCTATCATAGATTGGAGATGGAGGAGTTAGAGTGGGAGAGTAAGATATCTCGTGGTCCAGGGCATTCTAGTACCTCGTATGGAGGTAGGAGTTATCAGCAGCAGAGTAGGCCTCCTGCCAGACCAGCTCAGTTTCTAGCGCGTGGTTTTCAGGACGTGCCAGGACCTCGACGAGGTCATCCCCAGTTTCCTCCTAGTAGTCATCAGCAGTTTGTGCAGCGCCAGTATGTCCCAGGGTGTTTCCATTATCGTGAAGAAAGATTGCCCTTATCTCTATCAGCAGGGTAGTAGCAGTTCTTTTCCTCGCCCTCTAGCGCCTATGCAGCAGCAGCCTCAGGGTGCCCCTTCAGGGTCTCAGCCAGCTAGAGGTGCACCACCATCTGGCAGAGGTCGGGGTCGTGGTTCAGGTGGTCTCTCCAGGGGTAGATCTCAGGGTGGTAGTTCAGCTCAGCCGCAGAGACAGCTATATGCACTGCCAGCCAGGCAGGATGCTGAGGCGTCACCAGCTGTTGTTACATGTATTTTATCTGTTTGTGGTCGAGATGCATATTCTTTGGTGGATCCAGGATCTACATATTCATATGTATCTCCTTATTTTTCTTCGGGTTTTCATGTTGATTATATATGTCTTCGTGATCCATTCTGTGTTTCTACTCCTATTGGAGACATTATCATCGTGGATCGAGTTTATCCAGCTTGTACCATATCTTTTGGGGGTCGTGAGACACTGGTAGATCTTCTAATCCTAGATATGGTTGATTTTGATTTCATTATTGGCATGGATTGGTTGGCGTCGTGTCATGCCACATTAGATTGTCATGCCAAGTCTCTTCACTTGTCTCTTCCTTGTTCAGCATCGATGGTGTGGCAGGGCTCTTATTTGCCACTCATAAGGCATGTTATTTCTTTCCTGAAGGCAAAGCGGATGATGGATAAAGGGTGTTCAGCATATCTTGCCATGGTTCGGGTACCACTGTGGAGATTCCATCTCTTGATTCTATTCCTATCGTTAGGGAGTTCCCTGATGTGTTTCCAGATGATTTGCCAGGACTTCCTCCTGATTGAGAGATCGAGTTTGGTATTGATTTAGTGTCAGGGACTCAGCCTATTTTTATCCCTCCTTATCATTAGGCCGAGTATTTCTCTGTGGAGTGCTCCTGTTCTATTCGTGAAAAAGAAAGATGGGACTATGTGGTTGTGTATTGATTATCGTCAGCTAAATAAGGTCACCATCAAGAATAACTATCCCTTGCCTTGCATTGATGATTTGTTTGATCAGTTGCAGGGTGCCAAATTCTTTTCTAAGATCGATCTGCGATCTGGTTATCATCAGCTAAAGATTCGTGAGTCAGATATCTCGAAGTCTGCTTTTAGGACTCGTTACGACCATTATGATTTCCTACTTATGTCTTTTGGGCTGACTATTGCCCCTACAGCCTTTATGGATCTCATGAACCGGGTGTTTAAGCCATTCCTTGATTCCTTTGTCATTATCTTCATTAATGATATTCTTATTTATTCTCGTAGCCGCGAGGAGCATGATTATCATCTAAGGGTGGTTCTTCAGACCCTCCGTGATCATAAGTTGTATGCCAAGTTCTCGAAATGTGAGTTTTGGCTTGATTCTGTAGCATTTTTGGGTCACGGGGTATCTAGTGAAGGTATCAAGGTTGATCCGAAGAAGATTGAAGTGGTGCAGAAATGGCCTCGTCCTACCACTCCGGCGGAGATTCGCAGCTTTCTTGGATTGGCAGGTTATTATCGGAGGTTTGTGGAGAAGTTCTCTACTATTGCAGCTCCCCTAACTCGCCTGACCCAGAAGGCGGTTCAGTTTCGATGGTCAGATGAGTGTGAGGCCAGCTTCCGGAAGCCTAAGGCCTTATTCATTTCAGCTCCAGTGCTATCCCTTCCTTCGGGCACCGGTGGATTCGTAGTTTATTGTGATGCATCTCGTGTGGGCCTTGGTTGTGTTCTTATGCAGCACGGGAAGGTAATTGCTTATGCTTCTAGACAGTTAAAGCCGAATGAGAAGAATTATCCGACTCACTATTTAGAATTGGCAGCTGTGGTCTTTGCTTTGAAGATATGGAGGCATTACCTTTATGGCGAGCCTTGTGAGGTGTAGGAATGGCAACGGGGCGGGGCGGGTTTTCCCCTATACGGGGCGGGGCGGGTTTGCTCTTTACGCGGGGCGGGGCGGGTTAGATCATCTTTTTGCAAAATTGAAGGCGGGGCGGGTTGCGGGTTTGATGTGAAACATAAATTTTTTCTCTTCTTTTTAGTGTTTTACTTCTTACCCAGCTCCATCCCCTTTGTAGCCTCTCAAATATAACCATTTTTTTGTGGTTAAAATTGAAAAAATGAAACTCCATGCTATTCCAGGGAACTAAATACATACTTTTTATGTATATTTTTTTCAATATATTATCATAATACATACTAAATTATGTGTTTTAATCTCAGGTGAGGGTGTGGTCAAGCGACTTTATTGATGTTAATTATCGAAGTCACAGTTTCCAATTGTTATATTTTCAAATATGTTAGATAATGTAGACAATTGTTCCACAATTTCCTAACTATACATTTTATGGTTTCTTACTTTGAATGCCCTGAAAAATGCAACATGACATCTTTTATCTAACTTTATTTTCTATTTTATTTCAAACATAGGATTGCAACTTAAATATAGTAATATTGTTGAGAACATCATTAATGTGAAGGCCTACTGTTACTTCAGAGTGATATTCATTTCTCACTTACAAACGATTGTCGTTCTTAATCTTCAAGCAAAAAAGGAATGTCATATTTTCATACTCTAAAAATATAGAGTGTAGCCTTGAAAGAAAAAAAAAACTTCAGGCGGGGCGGGTTGAAAAAAGAAAAATAGTAATATGGGGCGAGGCGGGGCGGGTTGAAAATTATGCGGGTTCAGGCTTAACCCGCCACGCCTCGCCCCACTGCCATCCCTAGTGAGGTGTATACGGATCATAAGAGTCTGCAGTATCTTCTCTCTCAGAAAGATCTTAACAGCCGACAGCGGAGGTTGCTTGAATTGATTAAAGATTATGATCTCACTATCCATTATCATCCTGGGAATTGCAGTCCCTTGGCGACTTTGGCGTGAGATTTCTTCTCCCAGACTCCAGTCGAGTCTTAGCATGTATTGCAGCTCAGTCTTCCTTAGTCAATGAGATTAAGGGAAGACAGTTCGAGGCTCCTCATCTGCAGGAGTTGCGTGGTTGTGTCCTAAGTGGAGGAGTTCCCTCCTTCGAGCTTGATTCAGATGGAATTCTTCAGTTTAATGGTCGACTCTGTGTTCCTCATGTTGGGGATTTGAGGCAGTCAGTGCTCGGTGAAGCTCATAGCTCGCGTTATTCTATTCATCTTGGTATTACAAAAATGTATTAGGACCTCCGAGAGCTATACTGGTGGAAAGGGATGAAGAGAGATGTATTTGATTATGTATCTCGTTGCTTGAACTGTCAGCAGGTTAAGTTCGAGCACCAGAGACCAGCAGGACTAGCTCAGGCATTGCCCATTCCCGAATGGAAGTGGGAGCACATCACGATGGATTTTTTAGTTGGTTTGCCAAAGACCCTGCGGCGCCATGATTCAGTCTGGGTCATTGTCGACCGACTGACTAAATCAGCTCAATTTATCCCTGTAAAGACTACTGATTCAGCTCAGAGACTGGCGTGGATTTTTATTAAGAAAGTAGTTAGGCTGCATGGTACTCCTATATCCATTATCTCAGATCGTGGTTCCCAGTTTACTTCTCAGTTTTGGCAGTCTTTTCAGAGAGAGTTGGGGACCTAGGTGCAGCTTAGCACAACATTCCATCCTCAGACTGATGGTCAGTCCGAGCGGGTTATTCAAATTTTAGAGGACATGCTGAGATCTTGTGCATTGGACTTCGGGGGTTACTGGGATGATCATTTGCCATTAGCAGAGTTCTCTTTTAATAATAGTTATCAGTCTTCTATTCAGATGGCACCATTTGAGGCCTTATACGGTCGTCGATGTCGTTCTCCTATTGGCTGGTTTGAGTCTCCAGATGTCGAGGTGATGAGTTCAGATATGGTTCGTCAGACTCTTGATGTTGTTCGTGTTATTCAGGATCGTTTACGGACCGCCAAGAGTAGGCAGATTTCATACTCGAACCGGAGGAGCCGAGAGTTAGAGTTCGAGGTCGGGGACATGGTATTTCTGAAAGTGTCACCGATGCGAGGTGTAAAGAGATTTGGTAGGAAAGGAAAGCTTAGTCCCAGGTTCATTGGCTCTTTTCGTATCGAGAAGCGTATTGGTAAGGTAGCTTATCGGCTCGACTTGCCAGCTTCTATGCCAGTTCACCCAGTTTTCTATGTATCGATGCTCCAAAAGTGTATCCGAGATCCTTCCGAAGTGATCAAATTAGACCCTGCTCAGCTAGATGTGAATATGGCTTACGAGGAGTTCCCAGATTCCGATGAATCGAGTACGATGGAATAATCGTCCACGTGAGGAGGACACTTGGGAGCTTGAGTCCAGTATGCGTGAGAGGTATCCTTACCTCTTTGAGGATTTAGGTTCGAACTTGATCTTTAAAGCCTAAAAGTTCTAATCATTGTATATGATTTTGGTTTCATAATAAATGTCATTAAAAATTCGTGTAAGCATTCTCATTAGAGGTGTGAAATCTATTTTAGACCGTTGCTCGTTCGAGGACGAACGAGAGTCTAAGTGGAGGAGAATGAAACGACCTCGGTCAGTCATTTCGGAAGTTAGGACTCCAATTGGCGTGTCGATAATTTTAAAATATTCGTAAGGTTCATTAGGACCTGTCTGTAAAATTTGAGCTAAATCAGACCTCGTTTGGTAGGAATCGGAAGAAGGTTTTAGTTTTTATTGTCGATAAATATTAAAAAGTGATTTTGAGCTCGATTTTGGCGAATGAGCTCCGATTCGGAATCCGAAAGCGCCGTTTAGTTCGTATGATTATTTGTGACTTTTGTGATTTTTCGAAAGTGAATTTTGATGTTGTTCGGCTAGTTTCCGCTAGAATGCCGAAAGTTAAATAATTTGACCTTTCTCTTTTAAATTCGCATCTAGAGTTTCGGAAGTCCGATTTGAGATCCGTCTTCGCGAGTATGTTACATATATTTTGTATAGCTTATTTGAAAAGTTTGGGATCATTTCGACTTCTCTAGGGTTCCATTTTAATTTTAATCGTCACAGCGAATTTATTATAAAAAAATTAAAATGATCAGTCGCTGGCTAAGGGATTAAATCCCTTAGCAAAGCAGCAACATTAGATACAAACAGAAACATTACAACAAAACACAGAGAAAGGAAAAATTAGAAAAGAGAGAGGAAAAAAAGGGAAAAAGGAGTGGAAAATAGTGGAATTTCTACCACAAATCTTCAGGTAATGATGTTAACTCATTATCTTAGCTTATTACGTGTGTTTGAATATATTTATACGGTAAACATAAGGATATTAGACATCGCCCTAATGACGTAAATTGATAGTTTAAAGGGTCAATTGGACCCCGATGATGGAAATGATTATATATTCGTACTCACTGAGTTATGGGCAACATATAGATATAATTTATTTAGGATTTGGTTATGAGACTTTGAACCCTGTACATAGGCCTGGCCTGCATATTGCGTATGTTAATAGGGTACCAGGTTCCTAACTGGATTGCCCTAAAACATAAGGAATGAAGCCTTTAGCTTTATTTGATATAATTTTTCTGCTTGTTGAATAGATAGAGATCGTTTGGCAGTTAATCCAAAGGAAAAAAGTAGTGGTTGAGTAACAGGACTAGCTTTGGAATACGGTAAGTGATTATATCCATTTCTTTGGAGGCACCTGGCCTCGTGGATTTTCTACCACGTGTTTCTTACGTGTGTAGCTGCCGATAGGCGTACTCATTACGCCTTAACCTTGAATTTACGTTGTATATTATATGTTATGTCCTCTTGATGGTATTGCATTGAGTATCTGAGCATTGTACTATGGCTATCATTACTGCATATACTTCCCCGTAATCGATGAGAGTTCCAAGCCGGTGAAGGGTCATTACTACATATACTTCCCGGTAGTCGATGAGAGTCACGCGCCGGTGAAAGATCATTATTGTATATATTTCCTGGTAGACGATGAGAGTCCCGCGCCGGAGATAGGTTTCGGGCACATGTGACCCCATTGCATCATGATGCATCATTTTTTTAGCTGTATAGATTTATTGCATTAATTATCTGTGAATGATTTATCTGGTTGACTGCTATGGCTTCTGTTTCCCTGACTAGTGTATCTATTTTTCGAGGTTGCTAGTTTGTCCTCACTTATTGAGTCCTTATGACTCACCCCCTATTTGTTCTGGTGTTTTCTTTTCGTTCGGCAGATTCTGCTCCACGACCCAGCCAGTCGCGCTGTGATTGAGGAGTAGTACGTTCTCAGCTGTCTACGGTGAGCCATCATGTTCATTGCGGCCACCAACTTCAAATATTACAGTTTTCTTTACTTTTGCTCCCTTCGGGAGGTGTGTATATCTTTTGGCCTTCTTAGATGTCTGATCTGGAAACCTTTAAAACTGTGTTTTCTGGGTAGTTATTTGTATTGTTCAGACAGCTTGTATATTTGTCTATCCTTGGGAGTTATCTTATGTTGTTAAAATTTGGTTCATTTTCATTCAAGGTAATTCTTCACAATTTATATCGATTCAGTCAATAAGGTTCGCCCGACAGGTTTAGGGGAAGTGGTCGGGTGCCCGCACGGCCTAACCGAGAATTCGGGTCGTGTCATTAGGAGTATGTGAGTAACTCCTCATTACCCAAATCTTTGTGGATGTATGCTTTTAAAACCGCTGCATATTTATTAAACAGGGTTCCTAGTAAGGCAGTTCCGAAGACCTCTTTTGAACTGTGGGCTAGAAGGGAACCTGGTTTAAGGAACTTGCATATTTGGGTTGCCCAGCGGAAGGTAGAATTTATAATCCACATGAAAAGAAATTAGATTCTCGAATGATAAGTAGTTACTTTATTGGTTACCCAGAGAAATTTAAAGGATATAGGTTTTACTTCCTAACCCGAGTTCAGGGATTTTTGAAACCGGTAATGCAAGGTTCATTGAGAATGGTGAAGTTAGTGGGAGTGCTGAACATCAAAATGTGGAATTAAATAACATTAGGAATTTTTTTATATCCCTTAGATGTGCCTACTTCCACACCTTTGACAAATATGGTTCCAGTAGTCAAAGAACAATTGGACAACAATAAAAAAAATTTGGATGAAGCATTTCATGAAGAAGCTAACGAACCAATACCTGACAATAATGAACCACAAGGAATTCCATTAAGAAATCTCAAAGAGAAAGAAGATCGGCTATTTCGGATGATTACATGGTTTATTTACAAAAGTAAGATTTTGACATTGGAATTGATAAAGACCCGGTTTCGTTTTCACAAGTAATAGAAAGTAGTGAGTTTGAAAAATGGATTGATGCCATGAAAGAAGAGTTAAAATCAATGGAATACAACAAAGTTTGGGATCTCATTGAATTGCCAAAAGGTTCTAAAAGAATCAGGTGTTAATAGGTCTTTAAGACCAAACGCGATTCAAAGGGCAACGAATGATATAAAGCCAGACTTTTGCCAAGGGTTGACAATATGGTGTTGATTACAATGAGACCTTTTCACCGGTCTCAACAAAAGACTCGTTAAGAATTATTATGGCTTTGGTGGCTCATTATGATTTAGAGTTACACCAAATGGATGTGAAAACCACCTTTCATAATGGACACCTTGAAAAAGAAGTGTATATGGACCAACCGAGGGTTTCAAAATTAAAGGAAAATATCAAATGGTGTGTAAGCTAAAGAAGTAAATATATGGACTAAAACAAGCCTCACGACAATTGTATTTTAAGTTTAATGATACCATAAGATATTTTGGGTTTATTGAAAATATCGTTGATCGATGTATATACCATAAGATCAGTGGGAGAAAGTTTTTATTCTTAGTCCTATATGTTGACGTCATCCTACTTGCTGCGAATGATTTAGGTATATTGCGAGAGACTAAAGATTTTCTCTCTAAGAATTTTGAAATGAAAGATATGAGTTAGACATCTTATGTGATAGGGATAGAAATATTTCATGATAGATCACAAGGACTTTTGGGACTGTCTCAGAAAGGCTATATCGATAAAATTCTAGAGAGATTTAATATGAGCAAATGTTCTGGAGGAATTGTTCCAATTCAAAAAGGGAACATATTTAGTCTCGGGCAATGTTCAAAAAATGATATAGAACGAAAAAAAATGAAGTCAATTCCTTATGCCTCTATTGTTAGTAGTTTGATATATGCTCAAACCAGCACAAGACTTGATATTAGTTTTGCGGTTGGGATACTGGACAGATATCAAATTATTCTTGGAATTGACCACTGGAGAGCTGTAAAGAAGGTTTTGAGGTATCTGAAAGAAATAAAGGATTACATGCTCACATATAGGAGATCAAATCATTTAGAAGTGATTGGATACTCTGATTCAGACTATGGTGGATGCGCCGACACTAGAAAATCCACTTTTGAATATGTGTTCCTATCAGGTGAAGGAGCAACATTGTGAAAAGGCGCTAAACAAGAATCAACTGTTGGATCCACCATGGCAGCAGAATTTGTGGCATGCTTTGAAGCCACAAATCATCCAAAATGGATGAGGAACTTTATTTCAGGACTTGGGGTTATCGACACCACTAGCAAACCGTTAAAACTTTATTGTGACAATACCTCAGCAGTATTCTCCGCCAAAAATGACAAGTACTATGAAGGTGCAAAACCTATAGATTTAAAGTACATTGTCCTCAAGGAAGAGGTTCAGAAACAAGTAGTGTCAATTGAGAATATTAGAATTGATCTCATGATTGCAGATCCGTTGATGAAAGGTTTACAACCAAAGGCATTTAAAGAACATGTTGTTAGAATAGGTCTTGGTTGTATTTACGATTGATATACTTATGTTGTTTTGACACTACGAGCTCACTAATGTGTTTCTGACATACATTAATAAATATCCTATTTCTCATAATGGTGTACACATTATTGTTTTGAGATATAACATGATAAGTCTCATTGTGACATTATTGTGGACCATAATGATAAGTATTTTATAGCTTATGAACCAGGTATGCTAAGGTGCTAGTGTTGTAGTACATGGAAGGAAATATGTAAAATATTATGTATAACCGTAATTACTCACATTCAGTATTTTGTCATAATATGATATTTATGATGGACATTATGATAGAGATTTATCTTGTGCGCAACTAATGTTTACTATATTAAATATTGATCTTATGTAGTTATTGTGCCAAGTGGGAGAATGTAAGATTTTATCTTTTTAATGTGGCCCAATATTATGTCAAGCCCATAACTTATATTTAATATTTAATAAAGAATAAATCTCGTCGGTTCACTGGTTAGTTGATGGATGTACCAGATTAAAATTAAAACCACTATAAATAGGTCCTCCCTCTATCCATTAGGGTTACCACTTAATATTACTGTATATTCAGTAACTTCCATCTCTGACGGCAGTGGTAACATAATACTAGGACAAGGAGGTAAAAAACCTGTTTATCAACGCTTCTGCTACAGGTGTGTCTATTTATCTCTGTAAAATTATTTTGTTCAAGATCGTGATTTTAGTACATGTATGTTAATTATTCTATGAATTGATTAACAGTCAATACAATACACTGAAGTAAGGCAAACAAAATATGTAGTGAATTCAAAATGAACCTATTATTTCCAGCTACTTCATATATATGGTATGGAATAGTAGCTTAGTTGATAATATTAAAAACATTACCTGCTTCTAATAGAGACTTGGGTGTAGTGAATAGGCTTGGAAATGGAAAACCTGCCTCGCCAGGTATGACAACCTTTTCTAGACCAAGGTTGGTGATCGCTCTTTTTCCTTCAGCTAAAGTTCTGCAGCCTTCTATCCTCTTCAGAGCCACATTAATGTACAAAGTCAAATAGATAATGAGCTTATCAGCTGAGCTTCTAATGTCGAAGTTCCTGAAGAAAACATTTGCTCGAAAGAAAGCAATTGCTTCGTCCACAATATCTGTTGTATCTTCTACAAATAATATAAATATATCACTCTAATGAACATATGTAAAAGTACCACATTTTTCATTGCAAAGATGAGATATTTCGGTAGTAAGGCTAACCTTGTTCTGTAACAGGATCAGGTTGATTTATTTGGCTTTTATTAAGAGGTAGTAATGGACACCCACAAGCTTTGCTAATTCCTTCCTCATCGACAAAACTGGAATGGTATACCTGCAATATATAACAAGTATATCGTATGGAACATGATTTCTAATTTTAATTACCCTTGAAAGAACATTAAAGAGTTGAACAAAACACGAAAACTGAAACCAAGGCGATGATTGAAATTTAAAGATTGTATTCTATAGAAAGAAGAAAATTAAAGATTCTCGTTGTCGAGGCTAGTAAGGAACAGTCTATCATTACACTCTTTTAATTGTAAATGCATTCTACTATATGCATGCTTACATTCCACCATTACCTCCCCATCCATACAAGACAAAAGGGAAGCAAAATTATTGAATCTTAAAATGTCGAAGGAAGCCAAAGATAAACTTGCTAAAGAATATAGAATCAGGAATATTTAGGCCTCAGCAGTCAAAATAACTTATGCAGATCAAATAATACAGAAATAATCTAGATCATAGATAGTTACAGAGATTTCTTTTCCCGTACCATCTTCTTGCACGTATTTGTGTCACAAAACCTGAACTCCACTTCCTACCTCAAGAAGGAAAACCAAACTGCAGAGAAAATTAACAAGAATTAGATATAGGCATCTCATAACGACTCAAAAATAAATAAATAAATAAATAAACAAGAATCAAATTTAGCTTATGCTCCTCAAGATTGATGGTTTACTTGACCTTCCTTTGAACATCTAAAATTTATGAATTCGTGTTGTCACGAAAATTTTGTGTATATATTAAATTTTTTTCCTTTCTTCTCCCCTTTTTCTGTTTTGTACAAGTCATTTGCCTTAAATTGTATGATTCTGTTGCAAGATCGTGTTTATACTTTGGTAGGTGAGATACACTTCAAAAGATAATGGCAAATCATATATAAATCAAAGATGCTAAAGTTACATTCTGCATGTAATCAATAAGACACTGGCCATAAATTCCCCAAAAAAAGAGTTTTGGGATTACTTTCTCATTTTAAAACACAAATATTTATATGAAGGAATAAGCTTCATCAATTCTATATTTCTTCTTTGAATCGAAGTCCACAGTTATGGGCCTAGTGCTAGTAAATAAGCTATCTTTTCCTTATCTCAAGTGGGTTGGGATTTAGTTAATTTAATGGAGTTTCAGAATCCTCAAAAGGCACTTGTAATCAGAGCTGATACAAGCAGATAACTTCAAACTTTCAGCTATAAGTATATATACAAAACGCGATTGGAAGGAGAAAGAAATAATTTCAAAATTATTCGACAAAAAATCATCGAGCGAAAAGAAAAGGGACTGAAAGAAAGACCTGAATATGAATTAGTCAAATCAAAACTCGTTCACCAAAAATGAAGAAACTATATCAAAGTCCTAAATACAAGTGTTCAAGCGTAAATAATTAGATGTGATGAATTAATATTGGAGTGACAAAACCTCTAAGCCCCACGTCTCTACAATGGAGCAAGTACAATTTAAGGATAAATTGTTAGAACTTTTCCTTTTAGTAGGTGATGGAGATAATTGGCATTCTGAAGGGGTGAGTGCATGATCTTTGACTTGGTCCGCCGCGATCCATAAGGAAGGGGTTTTCGTTCGCAACAAGGTAGCCGTAGGGAAACCCCTATGGGCTGGATTGAATCTTTCCTTTCCTTCTCCCTCTCACCTGATCCATTAAAGGAAAACAGACTCAAGGATTGGGCCATTTTCCATATGTCTTTACGGATAAGTTGTTAGAACCTTTCCTTTTTAGTAGGCGATGGATGGGGATAATTGGGCCTTTTGAAGGAGTCATATTTTGTGCTATATCACATCCATGTGCTCTTCCACTATTTGGGTCGATTGTTTGTTGAAGCGCTAGAAGATTGAAAATATTTTTGACTCCCATCTCACAAAATTTTGTATGCTTATTAATCAATTGTCGAGTTAAGAGTTTCATCCTCATACTGTATTTTACAAATTCTACACCGAACCTAGCGACATTTTCAAAACTTCTCAACACTGCAGATGTCTTTTATGGGGCCCATGGTTATTCTTGTTCAGGTTGACCTACACCAGTGGGATTTTGATCTCATTTAGTTTCTTCTAATGCTACGTCGTCTCGGAGACCTACATCTTCTAGACTAAAGGTGTATGTGCTTGACGTAAAAAGTCACCTTTAAATCATTGAGGAGATTGTTTTTGTTGATTCAAGAACTATCAATGGGAGCTCTATCCTTATTTAACCGTATTCTACAAAATAAACCACTAATCAGATTATGAGACATTGTACAAATAAAATTAAAATTTTAAAAATATAGAGATACATAATATTGAAATTAAAATACTGAGGTAAGTGCTGGTGAAAGATAATATTAAGATAACCGTAAATTAAAATTTGAACAAACTTGAACTTCAGAAGACTTTGACATGCTCTTACTAACTTCAAACATTAATAAGCAAATTCACAACTTGTAACTCATGAGGTGGGAATTCGAAGACTGACTTGTGAATAATAAAGTTGAGATTAAAAGGTTATTGTAGTAAAGATGGATCAAATAATGAATATATTGAAGGGATTAAATATTGTAATTTTGGAGGGTGGCATGTGTTTGGCAGGTCATTTTTAGCCATTTGGAAATTGTAAGAAAATGGGCCAAATTGAAACTTGAACATTTTGTACTGTTGCCACACAATAAGAATTTTAGAAAAAGGTAATAGTGTGTGACACACTTTTAGAGCGAGAAGCTCTCCCATCTCTCTAAACCCCTCCCCATGCCTTCTAGCTCATTAATCTCCTTTTTGTTCAATTGAATCTGACACGATCCGAATTTTCGGCTTGGCCATGCAGACACCCGACATTCTCCCCTAGACCCGTCGGGCGAACCCTTTTTAATTGAATTCACCAAAAGTAAATATAAAATCAACTTATAGATAAAAAATAAGACATAAAGAGATACGAACATAATTATACCTAAGCTGTACAGAAGAAGTTATAGCTGGCTACCCAATGTACTAGGTTTAGGGCTATCCAGACAGACATCTAAGAATACAAATGAAGTATAAACATCTCTTGAAGGGAGTAAAATACAACTGAGATAAAAAAAAATGATGGCCATCCTGAACAAAAGCTGGCTCACCCTGACAGCTGAAGTCGTCTTCGCTCCTCAACAACGTGGCGAACTATTCCTGGAGCAAACCTGCCCAAATAAAATAAATACACAAGAAACAAACAGAGGGTGAGTTGAAAGGACTTAGTAAGTGGGGGCTGACTAGCCACCTCGAAGAAGCAAATATGCTAGCCAGGGAGAAGAAAAGCAGATAAACTAAATTCATCTTACTTCAACTATAAAAAGGGAAGAGCCAAATAATAACTGGAAACACGTAAGAAACCATAAACTCATAGACAACTAGGGACATAAGATTGACAGAAACATACTGGTCACCCGAAACATATCAACAATCAGAAATATATGACACATACTCAACACATTGTATTACTATCACACAATATACAACAACCGGTGCAATGAAATTGAATGAATGTAGTATGATGCAATGGTGTCACATGTGCCCAATGAAAGGAGCGGAATCCTCCAACTCCAGAGCAGAATCCTCCTACCCTCAATGTGATGCAAGGAGCGGAATCCTCCTGCTGCTAGGGCGGAATCCTACTGCCCTCAGATGATACAAAAATCCAACACTTATCTCTGGCGCGGGACTCTCATCGTCTGCCGGGAAGTACATATCAAACCCATCACTGGAGTACAAACTCATATGCTTAAAGCTCAGCCTTGAAGATGTGGTATGCAATGCCATACAATTCAAACAATTACACAATAAATAAGCCTTGTGATCCTATAAAGATTTTCAACCTATAGGATGGTTCTATCTTCAAATTTATATTCATAAGCATACCCAATCTTCCCTTCTCAACTCAATACTAGGCTTGTAGATCAACAATAGATATTTCCTAAATATACTGGAGCCTCTATCCTTAATGTAACATTTACGCGTCGAGGCCTAACAGTTCAAGTTTATTTTCCAGCAAGATACTTCTATTCATTACTCAATGTTGAGCCTAATATGAAACATCTATCGTAAGGTTGCATATTGCAAAATGATAAGCTCTTATTCAATCAATTTCCATAGTCCAGTCTAACCATTGTGTTCTACTCACTTAGGCTTATAGTTCCTCAATTAGTTTTCATAACAAACATAAATCTCTTATCCATAACTCGGCAAACATTATAGTACATCTTAACACACATACCAAGCACAGAATAAACATAAATCAATACATAACAACATAATAATTGTTATTCACGTAGCTCTAGCGTAATAAGTACGCTACTTCACCAGCTAAACACGTGAAAGATACGTACACAGAACATCCATAAAGGCCGAAGGCCATCAAAGAAAGAATGAAACTAGTTACCTTTTAATCTCGAGCCGAATGGACTATTGAACAAACATCTTTCCTCCACGACGCCTCCCAGAACCACTTTTCTCTAAGCCAAAGAAGATATTTTGCATACATAAGCGCTTACAAACTAAATCTCAAGCTATTAGGCGGAGATAGAAGGAAATTATAAAAATGCCCCTGGGTCGGGCTTAGCTGATACCCAAAAAATTTATATTTTCGGACTCCTCATACACTCACGAGTTCAAATATACTACTAGATTACATTTTCGAATTCATTTCACATAAATTCCCCAATTTTCAAAGTTATGGTTCTAACCCCCTTTCTCCCCAAGATAAATTCATAGGATTCTAACTCAAAAGCCATGAATTGATGAAGTTAGCTAGCTTGGAATCGGTACCTGATGATATCCTATGATTTGGTACATTAAATTTCATTTGAAATCACTTGGAAGTACTTGGAATTGGACAAGGAGAAAAATCAGCCGACATAGTCATTTTATACCCAGAAATCAGCGCGTTCGCGCGACCCTGCGCGCCCACGCGCCACACCTTCTTCGCAGTTGCGTAACCAGGTGCACGACCGCGCTTCGTGGCATCCGAAACAAGAGCGGACGCACACTCACGTGTGCAATCGTGCAACACTATTTGGAAGGTGCAGAATTCTGCACCAGCACCTACTGGTGCTGTAATTCGGGTTTGAAAATGACCCAACAAAGCTCAGAATGACCTCAAATTTTGTACACAAGTCATACAACACTTGTGTGACATGCTCGCAAAGATGGATCCTAAATCGTATCTCTGGAACTCAATTTCCATGGTCACAAATGACTATACGAACCTAATGCAACCTCTAAATTTCAAATCAGAGCTCATTTACTCAAATCGAGCCTTTACGGACAGTCGAAACGGAAACCTTCTCAGAAACCTACCAAACGAGGTCCGTATCAACACAAATTTTGCAGACATATCCTAATGGATCTTACAGAGCTTTTAAGATTATCGTTTCAGAATCCTAATTGCATAGATCCTACTACTGATTCTACTTTAATTCCTCCCGAACCACCGGATCCTCAGATAAATGCGAACAAATCTGCACAGAAAAGCCTACATATTGCAATAAACTATTACAATGGACTAACATGCCAAACCTTCTTTCCTCTTCAATACTTGATCACGTATCTTCCCATTCCCACATGCAACAACAACCAATCGAGGATGGTGACTTTGTTGACCATATTTCTCTTTCAGAAGAAGAGAGGCAACGTATTTACGCCCCTTGGATAAACTCAATCATAATAAAACTCCATGGAAAAAGAATACACCATCAATACCTCTATGAAAAGCTAATAGATCTATGGAAGCTTATGGAGGATTTTCCCTTAATTGACCTTGTAGAAGATTTTATGTTGCAAAGTCTTATAGATATGAAAGTACACAAGGTGTTAACCGAGCGACCATGGTTTGTCAATGGTATTTTCCAATCAATAAGATGTTGGGAGCCAAAATTTGTGGCTACTGAAATTAAATTATTGTTCACTGTAATTTGGATACGTCTCCCAAATTTACCTACAGAATTTTTCGATGAAGGTATACTGAGAAAAATTTATAATAGCCTTGGCAAGTTATTAATGGTGGATTTTAAAACGTCTACTGCTCTTAGAGCAAGATATGCTCGATTTTATGTTGACGTTACACTGGATATACCTGTTAAGAGCCATATTTATATTGAGCAACATAAACAAAATGTAATCTATGAAGGAGAAAATATTCTGTATAAGAGTTGTGGAAGATTAAGTCACCTCCAAGATCAGTGTCCTTACAAAAATCCAAATGAAAATACCATAAACCACACCATATCAAGTACTCACCCTATTACTAAACCTCAACTTAAATAAAAAACAAAAGAGGGGGACAATGAGTGGCAAACGGTGATATTTCCTAAAAAGAAAAAAGCTCAGAAATTAAAGACAAGCCATGCAAGCCTCATTACTTCCTCAAGCCTAGCTAACTATTTGGCTAAGCCTGCTTTAGCAGCTCCCACTATTCTAGATAAGTCTAGTAAACTCTCTTTTTCTAAAATTAATACTAAATCTTTTACTAACTCTAAAATAAACACCCGTATTAATGATACTACTAATAAGTTTATTGCTTTAAAATGTTCAAATTCTGAGCATTTAGAAAAAATACTAAGAGTAATAATGAAACACAATCAAACTTGCTCGACTCTCTTATTGACAAAACCGTGCATAAAACATTGAAAATAAAGTTTGTTCAAATGCTAGTGATGACATGGCAATCAATGTGGAGGACCAAATGGATTTTTGAAATCCAATCATTAGCTCCCCCTATTTTTCTTTCAGACACTGCCATTTCTTTTCACAATTCCACTACTACAAAGAATTACACATCTACCAAAAATCCTATAACTAAAGAATCTGCATGTGTATCTCCACTTCCAAAATCCCCACTACCTCCTTCCAAAAAGATCATAACTTTCTCAAAAATTCTATCAGATCCTCTTACCCATTCTCACACGCAAACTCCCACGCAAATGACTTCATCTATTACTCTTTCAACTATCAAACTAACTATAAAACTCTACATGGGAAAATTGAAACTTCCAGCCATGAGGAGAACATCAAGACTCCTAATCACAAAATTACTCAAACAACATCACCTATGAAAAAAGCAAACCACCATGAATCCAGAACAATGCTCCCATGAACAATCTCCAACTCCCCAACTAACACCAAATGAACCAACCTCTAATTTTCACACTACCACCTCCTCAAAACCAAGTACCAAAGTCATGGCTAGAATCAACACTATGGGGCACAGAAATATCTATGCCAATGAATAAAAACGACCAACAAGATTTTGTAGTCATTAAGAACCCGTTCTATCATGCACAAATTGTGAGCGAAGGGATGAATCAATCAATGCAGAATTACATCAACAACACATGGCCACAATTTCTCCAAGGCATGCTTCACCAAGAGCATCCCTTAATGGACCTTCCTTTCTTTCCACCAACAGTATTACCACCCAAGAACTTGGTATTAATCCCATAGGACTCGATCCTAAACTAACCAATGAATGCACCGATCGACATGAATGAGATGTACCAAAATTTGAACCCTATGCATGTGAACCCACAGCCTCCACCTTTCAAGCAAATGGATGTACCGCTCCTTCCCGCACCACCACCATCACCATAATACCAACACAATCCACCAGAATAAGAGGGAAACAGGAGAGAAGAGCTACATGAAATTGTATTAAGGGGGAAGGAGAGTCATACGGAATTTGCAAACCTAAAGGAAATTATAATTATTCTCTTCAAAGGAAGACTAGACAGAAAAACCATTCTAACTTGCCACCTGACTCTTTACAAATGCTCCTTGGATGTGAGAGCCCCAGCAAATAAAGCAGTGGGGAAGTACGCTGTGGTACTGAACCCTACCCTGAGGATTGATCCTGATCTGGCATTGCTAATAATAACAATGAAAATCTTAACTTGAATATGCAATCTAAAATAATCGTGTGGAATGCTAGAGGAGCACACAACCCTGACTTTAGCAGGAATTTTAGTGCTATTCTAGAAGTTTGTAAACTTGTTGTTGTTGCTTTATTGGAATCCAAGATGGAGGACCACCATGACTATAAGGTGAGAATTGATTTTACTGACTATGCTGAGGTTCCTTCTGATGGACGATCAGGAGGCCTTGTTTTACTTTGGAAAAATGATTGTGTAACTCTCACTGACATTCACATCAAAGGAAACGAAATCCATACCATGATCAAGGTATTACATCCCTCTCTAAATTCTACTTGGCTTTTCTCTTTAGTTTATGCTAGTACATCGTATAATATTAGACAACTTTTATGGAATGATTTAGCCAGTATCTATGATAATTATGAAGAACCTTTGTTAGTTAGTGGGATTTTAACGAAGTCCTATCTGAAGATGATAAGTGGGGTGGTAGACCTGTGAATTACTCTAGAGCTTCAAACTTTCGTAAATGTATTGACTATTGCAACTTAACTTACCTAGGTTTTAAAGGGCCTAGATATACTCTGTCTAACCATAGGAGATGAAAAGGGGGGTTTTATCTTGGAACGCTTAGATATGTGCTTAGAAAATGAAGAATGGATAATCCTCTTTAGAGATGCTAGTATTATTCATTTGCCCAAGACCTATTCTGACCAGAACCGCATTCTCATTAGACCTAATAAAAATTTTTCTCATAATTGCGCTAAGCCGTTTAGACTTGAAACTATATGGCTATTTTATCCAGATTTCAAAAATATAGTTCATAATGCATGGGCTAACCGACCTCTTAATGATGCTACCAAAGTATTTGAGGAAGATATTAAAGAGTGGAACAAGAGTACTTTTGGTAATATTTTTAAACGTAAAGCTGAAACCTTAGCTAGACTAAACGACATTCAATTTTCACCAAACTATTCCACCAGTAGCTTTCTTCAAAACCTTGAAAAGGTTTTAATAAATAATTATAATAATATTTTAAAACAGGACAAGGAATTTTGGCGATTAAAATCTAGGATAAACTGGTTAAATCACGGTGACAAATACAAAATTTTTTCATGTGACTAATTTAAATTGTAGAAGCAGACATAGAATTACTCATGCAGAACTTCTATGTTTTTACCAAGGTCTAGCCTTAGCTGTTAACCAAAATTATATTCCCTTGAAGATTGAAACTGACTCTACAGAAATAATTAGGCTGTTAGAAAATCCTACTCCAACTTATCTATCCATTGTTAAAAATTGTAGGTTGTTGATGCTCAAGCTGCAGATGCCATTGATCCGGCATAATTTTCGTCTAGGAAATAGAGTAGCTCACATCTTGGCCCAAGGAGCTCCCTCACAGTCCAATCAAAATTCTATCATCCACTATGCAGTGCCGCCTATTTTTGTTCATCAAGCTTTGGTGGAAGACAAATCCAGCACAAGTTTTCTTATCACAACATCATATAGTATTTGTTCTATGCTATCTATGTTAAGAAATTAGAATGCGCTTAATGTCATTCCTGTGTTCTGTACAAACTCTAGTGACCATGCTATGGATCCCATTGGGTTCACATGAACGCATTATGTAATCTCTCATAACTTTATTATTAATATAATTATTGTGTTTCAACAAAAAAAATAATTTTAGAAAAAAGTGTATGAAATAATAGAGCCAATTACCTTATGGGCCAGTACATCGCACAATTGGTGACAAGTTTGTGGTCTAAAATTGATGAACCCAAGCTAGTCTCTCATATTATATGGGTCGATTTAGGGATGATCTAATTGTAAAGACGCAACCCTTTTTTTTAAAGCTATGGAGCTACTTTTTGTGAATTAGTAGTTCCAGTAGCTTCATCATGTCAAATATTACTTAACAGTAAAAACTGAGGTTAATCAAATGTTGTTTGATAGGTTTTAGAATGAAGCTTCGCTTTTGGATCCGCCAGAGATTAAATTTTGAACTTAACGTGTTGTTTTCAGTTTTGATAGAAGTGAAGTCCCAGAGTTCATTTGGGACTGATAGGTTGTAGGGATTGTGGGGTAATTTATGAGTTGTAGGAATTGATAGAAGTGAATTCCCAGTTCATTTGGAGTTGTAAATATAAGTTGGGAATCTTATATTCCTGGGACGTCCAAAGTAGCACACTATTTATTGATCAAGAATTTTTATTTTTGGGAAGTATCATGATCGTTCAATAAGAATAGAAGCATACAATTCTCTGATTAAAAAGAGTTTTCCACACTTTTTTATTCTATATTATAGCTCTTTGAGTTTAGTTACTAATTTATGGATTTTTTCTAGAAGCTATCACAATAGAAACTAGTATTCGGAAACTGACCTCCCATGACAAGTACATTTGCACAGCATGAGGAGCCAAGCCAAATAGCCAAGCCATTAGTATAAAACCCTCATTTTTGCGATACTATGAAGGATATCTTACTCTGTTTATTTGTCAACCAAACAAAATGGTTAATAGGGATGTTTAAATCGAATCAGACCGTAAATTTGAATAAAATCGATTACTAATGGTTTATTTTATTTTGGTTTGGTTTTGATTTTAAGGAAAAAAATCAAATTTTAGACTGAATCAAACCAACATAAATATACACACACACACACACACACACGTGTGAGCACCTGACAATCTCCCTTAGACACGTCGTGCGAACCCTATCAACTTACTTAACATAAATCACTTGAAGCTATCTTTAGAATTGAAGGAGACTAACTTTAATAACATAAAATAGCTCGAGAAGATAGATATGTACAAGATGAACCTATATACAAGTTGTCTAAATAATACAACTATTTACCAAAAATACATAGGTCTAGAGCTGTTCAAAGCATACATCTAAGAAGTCCAAAAGATATACACATCTCCCGAAGGGAGACAAAATAAGATAAACTATAATATCTACACCTGACAGCCTCAATGAACAAACTGTCTCACCACAGACAGCAAGAAACGTCCTGCTCGTCAATCACGCTGTGGCTGACTAGGTTCTGGAGTGGAATCTGCCGAAACGAAAGAACACAACAAGAAAAAAAAGAGGGATAGAGTCACAAATACTCAATAAGTGAGAAATAACTAGCAACCTTGAAGAACATATACTCTAGCCAGAGGATATAAAAGCCATAACAATCAATTAGATACACACATTACTAGTAATCAATACAACTATCACTCAAGGTTGGCAACCACATATACAATGATATGAATAAATGAATTATGATGCAATGGGCTCACATGTGCCCGAAACCTATCTCCGACGTGGATCTATCATCAACTACCAGGAGATATATTTCAGACATATAACTGGAGTACAATACTCTTATATTTAATGGAATACCAACAACAAGTCATAACATATGATCTAGAGTGTAAACCTAAAGTTAAGGCATAGTTAGTACGCCTATCGCTAGCTACGCACGTAAGTAACACGTGGTAGAATATTCAAAAGGCCAAAGGCCGTCAAAGAAATAGATACTATCACTTACCTCAAGTTCTGGGTCAAAAAAGCTATTGCACAACCTCTTTTCCTATCCTACATACCTAAGAATAATCTCTTACTGAGCCAAAGAAACATACTCGCACATATAAGTACCCATATGAGGACTATTAACATCTAGACGTATAAAGAGAAAAATTATAAAAATACCCCTAGGCTGGACTTAGCCGAAAACTCATAATTATACATTTCTGGACTCCCACAGCTTCACGAGTCCAAATATACAATTAGTTTCAAAAATTATGTCCAATTTTATTAATTTTCTTAATTTCATACATTTTACGGTTCTTACCCAGTTTTTCAATTCAATTCCAAGAAATTCTAGCTAAGGATCACGAATTAACAAAATTTAATGTATTGGAATCATTAACTGTTGAATCTAGATGCTGAAATTTCACCATAAACAAACCTCAAGTCGATGGAAAATGGACTGAAATTAAAATAGCCGACAAACATTTATATATTTTCCTTTATTAAACTGCTACATTGAGCAGAAATTTGCAACAGCAACACCTGGTGCGAAGTTTTGGGTCAAAATGGGACCTACAAAGCTCGGAATAACCCTAAATTTTGCACACAAGTCACGCAACACTTGTGTGACATGTTCGCAAAGATGGATCTCGAATCGAATCTCCAAAACTCAAGATAGAGGTCCCGCAGGAAGAGGCCAAATTCTTAACTTTTAAAATTTTAGCGAGAACTAATCGAACGACCTTCAAATTCACTTTAAAAACTTCCCATAGGTTACAAATGACCATACAAACCTAACACAACTTTTGAATTTCGAATCGAAGCTCATTTACTCGAATCGAGTTCGAAAACCTCTTTTAAACTTTATAGATAAGTGAAATTGAAACCTTCTTAGAGAAACTACCAAACGATGTTCGAATCAGCTCAAATTTTATAGTCAAATCCTAATGGACCTTACAAAGCATTAAAGACTGTCGGCACGCATTTCATAGTCGTAACTCCCGAAACGACTAACTAAGGTTGTTTCATTCTCCTCCATTTAGACTCTCATTCGTCCTCGACTGAGCCAGACATTAGAACATATTTCACATAACTAATGGGAATTTCTACACAACCTTTTGAAAACCATTCAATGGATAACCATCACAGAACCAGAAACACAAACACAGATAAGAACTTTTAAGTTCTAGGAATCAAGATCATACCTGAGTCATCGAAGAGATGAGGATATCTCTCGCACATGCTGGACTTAAGCTCCCAAGTGTCCTCGTTAGGGCAGTTGTTCCATCACACTCGGACCATCAGAAACTGCTTTAAACGAAGCTTCTAGACATCTCAGGCAACTATGGCAACCGGAACTCTTCATAGGCTAGATTCACATCCAGGTGAGTAGGATCTAGATCAATAAGTTCAGAAGGATCCCGGATGCACTTCTCAAGCATCGATACATGAAGCACCGGATGAACTGGCAAAGAATCTGGCAAGTTAAGCTGGTAAGCCTACTTACCAATGCGCTTTATGATACGAAAATGGCCAACACACCTAGGACTGAGCTTCCCTTTCCTCCTGAATCTCTTTAAACCACGTATCGGTGACACTTTCAAAAATACCATGTCGCCGACCTTGAACTCTAACTCTCAGCTCCTCCGGTTCTAGTATGAAATATGCATGCGTTGAGCAGTTCGCGGACAATCCTGAATAACACGAATAACATCTAGAGTATGCAGAACCATTTCTAAAGTCATCCCTGAATATCTCGAGACTTGAACCAACCAATAGAAGAACAACATATACGGCCATACATGGCCTCAAATAGAGCCATCTAAATGGAGGATTTATAGATATTATTATAACAAAACTTCACTAAAGCCAAATGATCACCCCAATGGCCTTTGT
Organism: Petunia axillaris subsp. axillaris; assembly: GCA_029990575.1. NCBI lineage: Eukaryota > Viridiplantae > Streptophyta > Magnoliopsida > Solanales > Solanaceae > Petunia > Petunia axillaris. The sequence goes on from JARKNS010000007.1 coordinate 12,420,614, forward strand.
AGTCCAATGCACAAGCTCTCAGCATATCCTCCAAAACATAAATAACCTGCTCGTACTGACCATCAGTCTAAGGATGTAATGCCGTGCTTAGCTGCACCTGGGTCCTCAACTCTCTCTAAAACGACTGCCAGAACTGGGAAGTAAATTGTGAATTACGATCAGATATGATAGACACTAGAGTGCCATGCAGCCTAACCACTTAATCAATGAAAATCTGAGTCAATCTTTAAGCTGAATTAGTAGTCTTCACAAGGATGAAGTGAGCTGATTTAGTTAGTCTTTAAACAATGACTTAGAGCAAATCATGGCATCGCAGGGTCTTTGGCAAACCAACCACAAAATCAATAATGATCTGCTCAAACTTCAACTCAGGAATGGGCAATGCCTAAGCTAACCCTGCCAGTCTCAGGTGCTCAAATTTAACTTGCTGACAGTTCAAGAAATGAGACACATAATCAAACACATCCCTCTTTATTCCCTTCCACCAATATAGCTCTTGGAGATCCTGATACATCTTAGTAATGTTAGGATGAATAGAATAACGCGAGCTTGTTTATGCCTAAATTTGCACGTCTAGGTTAAAAAATTAATTATGAATGAGATCATAAGCAATACAGTAAATTACGATAGAGAAAAGCAAGAAATAATGGAGAAAAGCAATGTAAATCTTAATCCTTGAGAGTAGCCGAAGTTTATGGCGAATCCAGAGATGGTACAATACAATATAAGGAGGGGGTATTTATAGTAATGATACCCGATCCTAAATAAGGTAAACTACAAATACTAATTGGTCCATGGGCCTACAACTTAAGGCGGTGGTATACTAACCCTAACCAGGAGACTGTAAACCCTAGGTGACGAGATGTGTGCCCTGCGCCTTGTGGCCAAACTGCCTAAACAGTCGTTGGCTCTAGGAGCAGGCATATATCCTCAGTGTCTGGTGACTTGTAGGATAAGTCTAGTCTCGTCAGCTGGACTCGTATCTCCATAAGAATAGGTGGCGTATTTTTGCGCACATAGTCAGTCCCCCCACTTGCTGAAACCTGACGCAAGCAGTCATGAATTGAAAGAAGCAAGATAGCAGACGTAAAGGAGTGACGGTACTGATGCTCGCCTCCTTGACTCTTCACGTGCGTTGTATTAAATAAAAATTCCTTAGTACAACGATGTGTTCCCTGATGATTGGAGGGATTTTCCGCCTATCTTCCCAATGCTGCTGCTGCTCTATTTGCATGCCGTAATTATGGGGATGCATACAACTTAACTGCAGTAATTATAATTACGATCCCACGTAATTGAAATCATTCCACTTCCCTATATGTTTCCAACCTAGACGTGTAAATATTCGTCATAAGTAAGAAAGTTTATTCACAACCTTTCCAAGATCTTCAAGAAATTTTCTTCAAAAGATAATATCTTTCTCAATCTTGCTAATAATATCATCATGGCACAATGTCCAAGCTTTCTTCCTTCAAATTTCAGAACGCAAGCTTACCTTACTAGCTCCTTTAATTTTGAAAATGATGGCCGCATGTTGGTCCAAATCCCTAAACAAGAGGGTCAAAATACCAATGTCTCTATCGAATCCTACCCTTCTGCAGTCACGGAGAGTGATATTATGCGCATCAAGCATGAATACAGATGGCCTGATTTTGCTGTCTTTCTTGCTCCTAGTGTTGAAGAAAGAATTTCCTCTCATCAAGCTCGCTATTCGATGGTTCACACATACCTTTTTACTCTTCATCTTAACAGGTGCCTCTACTTAATCATAGAGGACATATGCCGCAGTTATAATGTTTGCTTGGCAAAATTGGCCCTTCTATGTGGCGATTAGTGGTCGTGCTCAATCACTTGGCTAACCACGACCAGGTCGCATTTACTTTTGATCATATTCTGGCCTTCTACTCTCATCGTCATCATAAAGCGGGGATGTTGATGTTCATGAAACGGGGAAAGAAAGATATGGTTCTTAGCAGTGAAAACTCGAAAGACTACGATTGGGTTTAAAGGTACGTGGTTGTTCGGACGACCGACTTGGTATCTTCTCTTCCTTTCCAAAGGTCTTCAATTGAAAGTGTAAGTTCGCATAAACTTATCTCCTTGCTTTCCATGGTATTTGCCAGAAACTGATTTCCTTTCTTCTGTGTAGTGAACATAGTGTCCACCGTTTCTTTGAGTCATAATGAACTGATGATTTGGATCACCAACATCTTCTCGAGGAACCATCCCGACTCCTTAACCTTCTTGTCCCTGGCGAACGCAAACGTCTGGCGGGCGAAAGACCGCGGTGAGTAATTATTGAACCATTTTTTCTACCCGAGTGTTCTTCCATATTCGAATACTCCATTACTTCAAGGGTTTTCTCATCGTGATATGCCTATGCTGGTGGAGATTCAGATCGCGGCCCCGTATATAGCTCCCTTACATGATGTGCGAGAATCTAGTGGAAGAATTTTGGAGAGGGCGAGCAGATCCCATTCCTCAAAGAGGCAAAGGTCTTCGAGGCCGGTGAACGTGCCCATTGCTGGTGAAACCCTTGTGATTTCTGACAGTGAGGGAGAAGTCCCCTGAGCATCTATGTTTGTTGAGACAACCATGTCTACTGCTGTTGAGGCTGGTTCTTCTTCACAAAAGCATAGATGCCTAATTGAAGAGACTCCCATAGCCGAGAAAGAGGCTAGTATGGAGGATGATGTCTTGCTCCCTGCCATGCCCTCTGATCCGCAGCCTCTATGTCCATTTTTTCTTGAACTACAATTTTTAAAATAATATTCTTTACTTATTGATTTTGTAAGCTGATATCGTCCGTTCAAATTTAGAACCTGTTGATGTTGCTCCGACTCTTTTCAGCGGCATCCTGGCAAAGAGGTTGTCGTAGAGGCTGTGCCCGAACCCATAGGTGGAGCTCGAGAGGTTGTATCCCTATTGATACGGGGGTTAACCTGATACAAAATCCACGGGTTGTGACGATCCATACCGCTGAACTGGTTGGCCCTGTTGAAAAAGAACACCTCTTTGGCTAGAACAATCACGAGTTGCTTGAGGTTGCCACCGGCTGCTCCCTCTGGGTAAGTTTTCAATCACTATCATGTCATGTTTAACATCGTTCTTCTTTTATCAAACTGCTGTCATTACCCAAGGATTGATGGTTTATCATGAGATACTCCGCTGGGAGAGCTTAGAAAGGAATCTGGTCGAGGAAGCAAATGCTCTACGTGGACAAGTAGCTAGTTTGCAACCCTTTGTGGAGAAGGATGAGAAATTGAAGGGCGAGCTGTAGACCACTCGTGATGCTTATCATGTCAAAGTTCTGAAGAGCAGGAATTTGGAGAAGGCGTTTACTGGTGAAGTGCGCAAGCGCAAGCAGGATGTGGAGGCCCTCAAGGTTTCCCTTGCAATGTCAAGGTCTTAGAGCAATTCCATCTCAGCAATGTAAACTGTCTGGAAGGGATCGTGAGAGATCTGCAGCAACTATACGGTATGGGGATAGAATAAATGCTGCTGAGAAATATGCTGCAGATGCTCAAGGTCTCTCCGCCTTCCATCAAGATGAGAATGACAGGTTGTAAAGTCAAGTGGTGTAACTTGAACGAATTTGTGATGACCTTTGTGAGAAGTGCCTCATGAAAGATCAACAAAGAGAAGCTCCGAATGCTCATCGCCAACATTGTTGCCACTCTCGCCACCCTTTTCCGGGTTCGTGACGACCCTAATCTTGACCTTGCTGCTGAGATTGCCTCGTATACTGGCCTTGTTGCCTAGGCAGATACTAAATTTGGTCCTGACCTTGAGGTAGGCTCAAAAGAGATGAGTGGTGAAAGAGATGAGACGCCGATGAAGGAAGTCCCCTGAGAGGAATGAGAATCCTTCCCCCCGTTTGATGCTATTTTTTATGCATCTGGTGATTTAGACATTTATCCACATATGCAGATGTTTAATATAATTTTGGGTCCGTTTTGTGGCGTATTAACTTAAATCACTTGTTTTTGTTCGTGACGTTTTTTAATTTTTGCCATAAAAAATAAGTAATGCTTAGTTATGCCTCTGTGAGAATTTGTACCAAAGAATTAGAATGCTTTCGTTCATCCTGACTGTTCTAGATAAGAATGTGTGTCAGTGTACCTGCCTTGAGCAATTACGTCTATTGTGAACCGATAGACAGAGGCTAGGTTGCATCCATAGTAGATGGTTGTTTTCGCCCACAATGGGACGACTTTAAACCATGTGGAAACAGTCCGTTTGCATTTTGAGACAAAACGTCTTCGCTTAGTACTCGAGTATTTAAGACTTTTTGGCACTACGCGGAAAGGCGTCCCCATCGGTGTGTAGGTGCAATTTTTTATTTAAAGAGATCAACACTCGATTAATGCCTGGTGGCTGAGTTAGACGTGGTCTAGATCTAAGCGGGTAGTGTACCCTACTTATGTCACGCAAAGTAGGTGTATTACGTACACTTGTATGTGACTGGGGCTATGAATAGTTGGATCGTAGATGGATCTACATAAATAAGTAAAACAGACTAAGTAAGATAGTAGTTTTATTAATAAAGGCGGGACGCCTCAGGATGTTGTGGGTGAAGACCCGTAACATGTACAAAAAGTATGAAAATACTGTAATCTGAAAGCAAGACTAATGTGCTAAGTAAATTCTGAAAAGAAAAGTACTTCCAATTGTCCCTACTCCCCCCCCCCCCAAGAAAGACGTCAATCAACCATATCGTGTGAATCGCAGTCTTGGTTGATTGTGACTTCGAGGTCTTCAGGGTCTCCTGGGATGTTCACCTCGGGAAATTTCTCGGGGACAACCGCTCCAATGATTGCGGCCGTATAGCATTCCCTTGCCGCCTCCTGATCACCATTCACTTCTTTTATCCTCTACTGATAGGATACTTCAGTTTCTGATGCCAGGTGGACGGTAATTCTTTGGCTTGATGAATCCACAGTAGCCTGACGATTGAATTGTATGGAACGCCTTCCTTGATTACCTGGAAGGATGAAATATAATCTATCCCAGCAAGCAGGTGGTTAAGTTAACTTTGCCTATAGCTTTCTCACAAGAATTGTTAAAGCCTATGCGCGTGTAGACGCTCGGCATTATTTGATCCTCAATACGTATCGCCTTCAGTGCATCCCATCTGATGAGGTTTACAGCACTACCTGCGTCGACCAATAAACGTTTCACATCTGTTTCTTCCATCCTAAGTGTTATATCAGGGCGTCATGGTGCGGGGTGAGGCCGTCTTCCTTGCTGAATAAGATCGTCTTATCTCGAGCGAGGCCTTGGTTGGGTGTTGTTAGGATATCCTCTAACCCCCTGAGCAGTGTTGGTCTCCCGATTATAACATTGATGGACCTCTTAGGATCAGACAGGCTTGGCGGTGTGTCCTGGTTCTCACTTCTGGTGACGGTTTGCTTTCCCTTCTTGGTAAGCAGGTCCTTGAGGTACCCTTTGTTTAACAGATTCATGACTTCTAAGATTAACGCTCTGAAACTGGTCGTGTCATGTCCATGGTGTCTATGAAATTGGCAGTAAAGTTCCTTGTTCCTTCTAACAAGTTCTGCTATCAGGTTTCTTGGCCAATGGATTTGTGCGTTTGTCATATGATCTCTTACGAACTCCACAACATTGACGCGCAGACCCAATTCATCAAATCAATTTGGAACCCACTCCACGTTGAGCGATCCCTTGGAAAACAACCCTAACGTTCCTTGTCCGTCCTGCCGCATCGAAAAATTGTCCCTGCTATCTTTCCTATTTCGCTTGCCTTTGTCCCCCATTCGAGGTTCCTTCATGTATCCTCATTTCTGTCCCTGGCGGATGACATCTTAGATAGGCGGTTGGACTTCTTCGGGAGTAGAAGACTCCCCGAGCTCTAGGCGAAGCTTCTCGGTGTACCTCTGGTACAGGGTGTTCCATGTTGACATAGGGTGCTGAGTCAGACTCCATTGCAGCTCTCTAGTTGCCTGGGATCCCTTTGCGTTCAAACTCTTGCCAAAGGCTACCACCACATTATTGTCGTGAACTGGAAGAAGCTCCATGCAGTCCCTCTGAAACTGGTCGAGGTAGTATTTGAGCAACTTGTTGTCTGACCGCCGGATCTCAAAGATATCTTCCATGTGCGTTCTTGAATAAATCCTTTATCTGAGTGAATTATTTTGATTAAACCCATTGGTAGCTGAGTGTACCAAGCAAGGGCTCCTTTGGTCAGAATTAAGCCACCTCTTTTGAACGACCTTAGGTAGTCGTTTCGGAAGTTAGGGCTCCAATTAGCGTGCAGATAATTTTATAATCTTCGTAAGGTCCATTAGGACCTGTGTGTAAAATTTGAGTTAAATCAAACCTCGTTTGGTACGTATCGGAAGAAGATTTCAGTTTTTATTGTCGATAGATATTAAAAAGAGGTTTTCGAGCTCAATTTTGGCGAATGAGCTCCGATTCGAATTCCGAAAATGCCGTTAGGTTGGTATGATTATTTGTGACTTTTGTCAACTTTCGAAAATGAATTTCGAGGTTGTTCGGCTAGTTTCCTCTAAAATGCCGAAAGTTAAATAATTTGACCTTTTCTACATTTAATTTGCATATAGAGTTTTGGAAGTCCGATTTGAGATCCGCCTTAGCAAATATATTTTGTATAACTGGTATGAAAAAGTTGGAATTATTTCAAGTACTATAGGGTACCGTTTTAATTTTTGATTAAGAAAAGAAAATACAAAAGTAAAAGAAAATAAAAAAAGAAAAAGAAAATAAAAAAAAGAAAAAAAAAGACAAAGATAAATTGGAGGTGGTGGGCCTTGGGATTAAAAATCCCTTGGCAACAGCAAGCAACAGAAATTGGGAAACAAAGAAACGAGAAGGGAACCGCGAAAGCGCAGGCGAAAAATGCCAGAAAATGCGAAAAGAGCAGGAGAAGAATAGTATTTTCACCCCGAAACATTCAGGTAATGTTCTTAATGAATTATTTTAGTTTATTACATGTGTTTGAATATATTTTAACGGTAAAAATTGGGATATTAGACATCGTTTTAATAAGTTCAATTAATAGTTTAAAGGGTCAATTGGACCCCGATAATGGAATTAATTATATATTCGTACTCAGTGAATTATGGGGAACATATAAATGTAATTTATTTAGGGTTTGATTATGTCACCTTAAATCCTGTACATAGGCCTGGCCTGCGTATTGCGTATGCAAATAGGGTATCAGGTTCCTAACCAGATTGCCCTAAGATATGAGGAATGAAGCATTTAGCCTAACTTGATATATTTTCTGCTTATTGAATAAGCAGGATCGTTTGGCAATGAATCCAAAGGGCAACGTGGTTGTTGAGTAGCTTTGTAACGAGGTAAGTGTTTATATCCATTTCTATGGAGGCCCTTGGCCTTATGGATATTCTACCACGTGTTCCTTACGTGTGTAGCTACCGATAGGCATACTTATTACGCCGTAGCTCTGAATTTACATTGTATATTATTTGTTATGCCCTGTTGTTGATATTGTATTGAACATATGAGCATTGCATTCTAGTTTTGAGCATTGCATATACTTCCCGGTTGGTGATGAGAGTCCCGCACCTGCGAAAGGTCATTATTACATGTACTTCCCGGTTGGCGATGAGAGTCCCGCACCGGCGAAGGGTCATTATTGCATGTACTTTCCGGTTGGCGATGAGAGTCCCACACCGGTGAAGGGTCATTATTGCATATACTTCCCGGTTGGCGATGAGAGTCCCGCACCGGCGAAGGGTCATTACTGCATATACTTCCCGGTTGGCGATGAGAGTTCCGCACCGGTGATGGGTCATTACTGCATATACTTCCCGGTTGGCAATGAGAGTCCCGCACCGGTGAAGGGTCATTATTGCATATACTTCCCAAAAATCGATGAGAGTCCCGAGCTGGTGAAGGGTCATCATTGCATATACTTCCCGGTAATCGATGAGAGTCCCGAGCCGGTGAAGGGTCATTATTGCATATATCTCCTGGTAGACAATGAGAGTCCCGCGCCGGAGATAGATATCAGGCATATGTGATTGCATTGCATCATACCGCATTCATCCCATTTCATTTCACCGCATACTGACTATTGTGTGTATTGTGTTTTATATATGTGGTATGTATACCCTGTTGTGGGCTTATTTCAGTTTGCCTATATATTTCTGGCTCGTATTCTAGGTCGCACGCCGCGACATATAAACATATGGATCGGGTCGCACGCCGCGATGGTATAAATATTTGGATCGGGTGGCACGCCACAACAGTATTTACATATAATGAGATGTATTTCTGATTGTTGATATGTTCGGAATACCTATATGTTCCGTCTATCTTATGTTCTTGGTTTTTTATGAGTTTTTTTTTGGTTTCATACGTATTTCCAGTTATTATCTGGCTCTGCCTTTTTATAATTTAAATAAAAGGAATTTAGTTTATCTGCTTTTCTTCTCCCTGGCTAGCTATCCTACTCTTTGAGGTGGCTAGTCTGCCCCACTTATTGAGTACTTTTGACTCACCCCTGTTTGTTGTTTGGTTTTGTCTATCTGCTTCATTTCGGCAGGTTCGCTCCAGGATTGAGTTCGCCACGTTGTGAAGGAGCGAAGTCGACTTCAGCTGTCAGGGTGGGCCAGCTTTTATTCCGGATGGCCACCAGCTTTATATTTACTATTTCAGTTGCATTTTGCTCCCTTCAGGAGGTATTTGTCTTCTCCTGTACTCTTAGATGTCTAGTCTGGATATCCCTAAACCTAGTATGTTGGGTACTCAGCTGTAATTTCTTTTGTACAGCTTAGAGGTATCAGTATGTCTGTGTTTCTTTTTTTAAGTCTTGTTCCTATTTATGAATTGAATTATATTTATTTTCCTAATTTAATTGGTAAGGGTTCACCCGACGGATCTAGGGGAGGATGTCGGGTGCCCGCACGGCCTAACCGAATTCCGTCTCGTGTCATCTTTACTAGAGCAAACTGGATTTCATCCCCAGTAATCTCGTTACTCTTTACAGCTATATAGTACGCATTAATATGCTCATCCGGATCAGTTGTCCCGTCATACTTCAAGTTATCTGGCAGGCAAAAGTGCTTTGGTATGCGGACCGGTGCAGCACATGCCTTGTAAGCGTGCTTGTAAAATTTCTACTCGCCTATCGTGGTAACTTGGGGTCGAGCACCCTTCACGTTACCAATCCGGTCATGGATGGCCTTCATCTCTTTATGAGATCCTGAATGACAGGGGCTCCCTTAAGATTCTGATTGTTGATTGTTGACGAGCCTCCAGAGGCAGCATCTATGTTAAGCCTTCGTCTAGGCACAGATGCTGGCGAATCGTGCATGGGTGCTGGTCTTTGTTGACACGCTGGCCTCTGAAATGATTCTGTAAATATTGTTCCTAGTTTGCGAGACACCCCTTCAACCATGTTGTTGGAGTTCTGCTCCGCCTGTTCCATCATAGTTTTGAGGAGATCAGTAATGAAAAATTCGAACTCAGGGTTACCTTCCAATGGGCGGCTGTCCCTTCATTACTGGCGACATGGGTCAGCTCTTGAGAAGGTTCTTTTGGTTGTTCGGCTAAATCCTTTTGTTGGACGCTGGGATCATCAAGATCCTTTGCGGATTCGTCCACTTGTCACGGCAAATATAGCTCGGTACCTAAAGTCTCGAGGTCGAATTCCACAGAGAACACGACTCCTAGCAGTTAATCTAGCTAAATTATCTACTCAACCAACTTCAAGTATATATCTTTGGTTTAGTTTTACATTAACACTACTAAATAAGAAAGTAGATAACAAGTATAGAAAGATAGATTTGATTCAACAGATGAAAAGCCTAGGATTGATTTCCCCAACTCCTAACTTATTCTAAAGTCTTGTGCTATCAATTTCCCCTAGCTCTTCCTATTGAACAAATGCTCTAAGTTTACGACTACCCACTTCTATTAAGTAATCATAACTTTTATTAATTAACTATTCCAATTAACTAATAAAGATAGGGAGGACTACACTTATGGTTCACAGTAACAATAAAAATTCTTTATTCATTGTTTTGACAACCTAAGAAATACCTTTATTTTAGGTTGAAATATTGCAATATGTTTAACCCTAACTCATGAATCTATTCCTTGTAATCATAAGAATAAAAGGGACAACTAATTTGGGATCCTGCCAATTAATTAGCATGAAATTCGTAAACAACATAGATAGGATTAATCAACAAGGTTTATTCATAGCACAATAATTATCATCACACAAGTATGTAGAGTGGTTCAATCAACCCTAGAATGGGTGATTTAGCCACTCATAGTCATGCTCTAAGACAAGAAATAACCATAAATTTATAAAACCACAATAAGATGGATATATGGATGAAGTAGAACCTTGAATCTTGATCTCCTCTTTTCCTTGCCTCCTTTGGGTGTGGAATAGGTCATTTTTAGATTTAAAATTCATAAAGGTGACAAGAGAAGCTTTTATACCCTGTAGGAAACTAAGTAAATAGTCCAAAAAGCCCTTAGATTTTCGCCCAAACTTTCTGCTCCGTGTGGCGCCCGCGTGCCACGCGGACTCAATTTCTTCAAAAAATCCAGCTCGCACGGTGCTCGCTTTTGCCTAAATACGCTGAAATTTTTTCTCCACTCCTAAGCAAAGACTCTATTTTTCCCATATCACTCGCTTGACAGACGGATCACTTGAAATCTTTAATATCTTCAATTTTAAATTCAAAATGTTCATTTTTTGCCTCAATTCATCATGTTCAATTCCTACAATACAAAACAACTCAATTAGTATCATATCTTGATAGTTTTTTATATAAACTCTTAAATTTACTATCAGAACATTGTAAAAACACCCTCAAAATAAAGGTAAAATAGCCAAACATCACCATCCCACACTTAGATTGTTGCTCGTCCTCGAGACAATGACTTAGGTTTATATATGCACTTAACAACTCACATAATAACTTAGGTTTATATAAGCACTTAACAAGTTGCCTATGCACTAATCATGCTTTATTTGTACAAAATCCAAGCCAAGAATATTTAAAAACAATCAAGTGCATCAAATCAACCTCCCAATCTCATTTCAACTCCAGACTTATCCAATAAGTCATGCAAGTACTCACTCTATCCAAGAGACAGATAAAAGAGCTCACTTCTCATAAATCATGTGCCCTCGCAATCAATTGAAATTTCAACGAACGAATTCACACAAGAGAATGAATCATGAATAAAAATTCACACAAAGATGAAACCCTCACTCTCATAAAAGAACTCACATACAACACAAGACTTACCATAAGCTTGCCCTTAGTGTAGGACTCGACTAATGTCTATATACTCGGCTAAGATCAATTAGGACTTCTTATGGTTGTAATGTAGGCAATGGGACATGTAGGATATATTTAGGTAATAGTGAGTAGCCACCCCAACCAATTTAAAACACCACAATTAATTCAAGCATTTTTCCTCTCTACCAATCTTTCTTTTACCAGCACAGAGTCAACCTTTACCAACCTTTTTCTTTAAGAAAAGTAGGAGCTAATGATAAGGACTACTCTTTATGTTCTTCCATCTTTCAAATAAATTTTTTTCTCAATACATTCTTCAATTATTGCACAATACTCTAATCTTTCACCTTTTTCTCTTTTTTATTTCTTAGTAAATCTCTCCAATAGCATCCTCCTACGCACCTTTTATCTTCCTCCAACAAACATAATTTCCCACTTCATTAACTAGTCTTTTAGGCTCATAACACCACAAGTAAAACTCACAGATATTTAGCACAAAAAATAGAAATCCAAATGGCCATCAAAGAAAAGGCTACAGGCTCAAAAGGGTTAGCTAAGGTCAAATTTCACTGGTAAACATCTAACTCTGAGGCTTCAAATAAATTGGCTAGCAAACTTCTCATTTCACTTTGCACACACACCAGGAAAGTTCTAGACATCAAGTATTAAACATGGAGTGGCACATAACCTACTCAAAACGGCTCAATTCCCGCTGTCAAACAAAGCAAACACAAGCAAACTCTCAAGCAAATCTAGAGTGAACATCATGATCATAGGCTTCAAATAATGCACTCAATGTTTCTCAAGGCAAGTGGATCATTGTAGAATATTTGCATAAAGTTCACATACCCAAATTAAATATCTATATAAAACTAGTAAATCATGGAGCCAAGACTCACCCATCCAATTACCACACTCTAATCCTAAAAAAAATCTACCAATACCCAGTTGAAACTACTTCCTTTGGAAAAGAATCGATGCACGAACAAAAACCAAAGGGAATTATTAGCAAAAATAGGAAGACTCCCACCCCACACCTAAAACCAGGCTTGCACTCAATGCGTTAAAAATAAAAACTAAGGGTGATAGAGAAACTCCATGGGGCTCTAAGCCCGAAGAACATTCATGCGAGCTTCCTTAGGACACGAGGTACTCAGACTTCCCCCAAGCAAGATATCCTCATCTAATCGTATGATGTTGCAAGCACCTCACACTTAGACTTCAAACCAGTCAAAACCTGCAAAACAAAGAACTCACCAAGTAATATCCTTCAAAAATAACATTTTTTTAATTTTTTAATTTTTTTTGTATACAATTACAATCACGGGTTACCTCCCGAGAAGTACCTTATCTAATTTCATGGCACGACATAACCCAAAGTCAATACTTTTTCCTCCAACTTGAGCTTACGAATTGTCTCCCCAATTATAACTCAACTCTCCGATTATGCTCTTTAGGTGGCGCAAGTTCTAGCATACTAAAAATTAAGCATCTCTTTTTGCGTGTAGCCGCTAACTCAGGAATATCTTCGAATTGTCGGCTATGCTCTTGACCAAGCACCAAATATACTCTTTTGTAGTCCTTTGCTTTCAAACGAGGATTGTCATCTTGCCTAGATGGTAGTGAAGATTCCATAATGTAAGCATCATTCACCTTATCCTTCAACTCTTTCACTAGCTCAAAAGGATCAATTTCCATGTCTCCCTCTAAAACTAGTGTTGAAAATTGTCTAGAATGTGGTGCTACCCGCTCACACTTCACTGTATTGACATCCCCTTTCTGGCACGACTTAAAGTCAACTAGAATTTCAGCTTCAATTTTTATGTGCGACTCTAGTACCACTTCTTCTTCGACATCTTCCCACACCATATGGCTAGATGGTTGGCTTTCAACATTTATCTCATCCAATGGAAATTCACATTTTAGATCTTCAACTATAGCCATGATTTCTTCTTCTAATTCTATGTCTTCTTGGTTAGGTCGCTGAATTTCCAATAATGCAGCCAACTGATTCACTTGAACTTCTATGTGGCATAGTTGTGCTCTACGTCTATCCCAAATCTTCTTCAATTCAACATCATATTCTTCCTCATCATCTTCCACTTTATTGCACCTACTATTATCATAAGAGAAAGAAAAATAATCATAATAGGGGCTCTGGGAAGAATAAGATGTATTTGCACAACCATAATAATGATCACCAAACCACATGTTATTTCCTGATGCCATATTTTTTTATAATCTTTTATAAACTAAATAAATATATACAGGAACGAAGTTAATTGAACTAAGAACTCAGCTATCCTAGAAAGCTAGAAATACACCGTGTTCCCCGGCAACGACGCCAAAATTGATAACACCAACTACACCCTATAAAAGGGACTAAGCGGTCGCGGCAAATATACCTCGGTACCTAAAGTCCCAAGGTCGAATTCCATAGAAAACACGACTCCTAGCAGTTAATCTAGTTAAATTATCTACTCAACCAACTTCAAGTTTATATCTTTGGTTTGATTTTATATTAACACTACTAAACAAGAAATTAGATAACAACTATAGAAAGATAGATTTGATTCAAGAGATGGAAAGCTAGGATTGATTTCCCCAACACCTAACTTGTGCTAAAGTATTGTGTTATCAATTTCTCCTAACTCTTCCTATTGAACAAGTGCTCCAAGTTTACTACTACCCACTTTCATTAAGTAATCATAACTTTCATTAATTAACTATTCCAATTAACTAATGAAGATAGGGAGGACTAAACTTATGGTTCACAGTAAGGATCAATATTTCTATTTCACCGTTTTGACAACGTAAGAGTTGTCTTTGTTTTAGGTTGAAATACTGCTATATGTTTTTATCCTAACTCATGAATCTATTCCTAGTAATCACAGTAATCACACGAATAAAGGGGACAACTAATTGGGGATCCTACCAATTAATTAGCATGAAATTCGTAAACAAAATAGATAGGAAAAATCAACAAAGTTTATTCATAGCACAATAATTATCATCACACAAGCATGTAGAGTGGTTCAATCAACCCTAGAATGGGTAATTTAGCCAGTCATAGCCATCTTCTAAGACAAGAAATAACTATAAATAGACAAAACCACAATAAGATGGATAGATGGATGAAGTAGAGCCTTGAATCTTGATCTCCTTTTGGGTGTGGAATAGGTCCTTTTTAGGTTGAAAATTCATAAAGGAGACAAGAGAAGCTTTTATACACTGTAAGAAACTAAGAAAATAGTCCAAAAAGCCCTTAGATTTTCGCCCAAACTTTCTGCTCTGCATGGTGCCCACGTGCCACGCGGACTCAATTTCTTCAGACAATTTAACTCGCGTGGTGCTCGCGTATTTGGCCTAGATGTGCTGAAATTTTGTCTCCACACCTAAGCAAAGACTCTATTTCTTCCCGTGTCACTCGCTTTTCACACGGATCACTTGAAATCTTTAATATCTTCAATTTTAAATCCAAAACTTGCATTTTTTACCGCATTTCATCATGTGCAATTCCTACAACACCAAACAACTCAATTAGTATCAAATCTGGATAGTTTTGCATATAAACTCTTATATATACTATCAGAATATTGTAAAAACATCCTCAGAATATTGTAAAAACATCCTCAAAATAAAGGTAAAATAGCCTAACATCACCACTCCATATGTGGTGTTCTTTGGAACGTTGTTGTTGTCGTCAGACATGATTGCCTCTTTTCCTTCGTAGAATACCTACAAATTGTCTGGGCTCCACGGTTGGCGCCAAACTGTTTATGACTAAATTTGTACGTCTAGGTTAAATAATTAATTATGAATGAGGTCACAAGCAATACAACAAATTACGACGGAAAAGTAAGTCATATGATGAAAAATAAAGACATGTAAATAAGCAAGAAATAATGGAGAAAAGCAACGTAAATCTTATTCCTTGGGAGTAGCCGAAGTTGATGGTAAATCCAGAGATGTTAAATACAATATAAGGAGGGGTATTTATAGTAGTGATACCCAGTCCTAAATGAGGTAAAATACAAATACTAATAGGACCATGGGCCTACAACTCATGGCGAAGGTATACTAACCCTAACCAGGACACTGTAAACCCTAGGCGACGGGATGTGTGCCCTACGCCCTATGGCCAAACCACCTAAATGGTCATTGGCTCTAGGAGCGGGCATATATCCTCAGTGCCTAGTGACTTGTAGGATATGTCTAGTCTCGCCAGCTGGACTCATATTCCCGTAACAGTAGATGGCATATTTTTTCCCACTTAGAGATATGAGTCTCGCAGAGTGCTGACTACCTCAGATCTCTGACATCAAGAACACATAGTCGGCCATTAAACTGAAGAATGCCATCTGGATCAAGCTCGAAGGAAGGAACTCCTCCACTTAAAACACGACAACGCAACTTCTGCAGGTGAGGATCCTCAAACATTCTTTCCTTAATCTGACTGACTAAGAAAGACTGTCGTACATGCAAAAAATCGACTTGAGTCTTGGCAAAGAAATCTCACTCTAGATTCGCCAAGGGACCGCAACTCTCAGGCCAAAGGTTGCATGTCAATAGAAAGAAAAGCTAAGTTGCCCATGGACTTCCTACTCAAAGCATCTGCGACCACATTAATCTTCCTAAGATAATAGCGGATGATGAGATCATAATCTTGAATTAGCTCAAGCCACCTTCACTGCTAGCCATTAAGATCCTTCTGAGAGAAAATATAATGCAAGCTCTTGTGATCGGTATACACCTTACAAGGCTTACCATATAGATAGTGCCTCCAGATCTTCAAAGTGAAGACCACAGCTTCCAATTCTTGATCATGAGATGGATAATTCTTCTCATTCACCTTCAGCTGCCTGGAAGCATAAGCAATAACCTTCCCGTGCTAACATATCCACGAGTCACACGGGATACGTCATAATAGACAACAAATCTACTGTCACTACAAGGAAAGGATAACACTAGAGCTAAAGTCATTAAGGCTTTGAGCTTCTGAAAGCTCGCCTCACACTCATCGGACCATCGAAACTGAACCACCTTCTTAGTCAGGTGAGTCAGCAGAGCTGTAATAGTGGAGAACTTCTCCACGGTTCTCTGATAATAAGCTGCCAATCTAAAGGAGCTACAAATCTTAGTCGGAGTGGTAAGACGAAACCAATTCCGCACCGCCTCAATCATTTTCAGGTCCACTTTAATACCCTCACTGGATACCACGTGATCGAAGAATGCCACATAATCAAGACAAAGCTCGTATTACGAGAACTTAGCATACAACATACGATACGAAGGGTCTGAAGGACAACCCGCAAATGATAATCATGTTTCTTGCAACTACGAAAATAAATAAGTATGTCATCAATAAAGATAATGAAAAATGAATCAAGGAACGAGTAGAATAATTGATTCATAAGATCCATAAAGGTTGCAAGGGCATTAGGCAGTCCGAAAGAAATAATTAGGAACTCGTAATGGCTGTAACGAGTCCTGAAAGTAGTCTTCCGAATGTCTGACTCTCGAATCTTCAGCTCATGATAACCAGATCGCAAATTGATCTTAGAAAAGAAGCTGACACCCTGCAACTGATCAAGATAATCACTAGTACGAGGTAATGGGTACTTGTTCTTAATGGTTACCTTATTAATCTTCCAATAATCAATACTCATGTGTACTGTCCCATCTTTCTTCTTCACAAACAGAATAGGAGTACCCCACGGTAAAATACTTGGCGTAATGATTCCCTTATCAAGCAAAGCCTACAGCTGCTCCTTCAATTTTGATGGAGCCATACGATAAGGAGAGATTGAATAGGCTGAGTCCCTGGCAGTACATCAATACCAAACTCGATCTCTCGATTAGGAGAAACTCCTGGAAGATCATCTAGAAACACATTAGAGAACTCCCTTACAACATGAATTGAGTCGGGGATGGAATTTACATCGTAGTATCTCGAACTATTAGAAGATATGTCAAACATACATTATTCATCATTCGCTCTGCTTGCAAGAAATAGATAACACACCCTGTAGGTTGCAATTGAGAACCCTATCACATTACTAATGTTGTGCCAGGAAGAGATAATTGAATGGATTTGGCATGAAAATCCAGAGCTTCTTAACACTATGCCAACCAATCCATGTCGATAGTGACATCAAAGTCTACCATATCCAGAACCAGAAGTTCTACAAGGGTCTCATGACCTACAGAAGATACAATACAAGCCAGATAAACTTGATCCACCACAATAGTGTCTCCCATAGGGGTAGAAACACATAATGGATCGCGAACACCCATATAAATAGCTAAAACCTGAAGCAAAATAAGGCGAAACATATGAATAGGTAGATCCTAGATCCACTAAAGAATATGCTTCTCAACCACAAGCAGATAGAGTACCTTTAATAACAGATAACGAAGCCTCGGTATCGTACCTGGCCAGCAATGCAAATAGCTGTCTTTGCGGCTGAGCTAAGCCGCACATCTGAGAACCACATCCGCAAAGACAACCAGAACCACACGCACGACATTTACCAGGTGGTGGTGCACCTCGAGGTGGCTGAGACCCTGAAGGTGTTTATGCCTAAATTTATACGTCTAGGTTAAACACTTAAATTTATGAAAGGGCCACAGCAATACGATAAAAAGTAAGTAAATAAAAAGAACGATAATAGGCAAGAAAGTAAAGAGCTTTTATTCCTTGAGAATAGTCGGATTCAGTGGTGAATCGCTTGATGTACAATACAATGTAAGGAGGGGTATTTATAGCAGTGGATACCCTGTCCTAATTAAGTTAAAATAAAAGACTAATAAGGCTCATGGGCCTATAAACTCAAGGCGGTGGTATAAGGCGGCAGGATGTATGCCTTGCGTCCTACGCCCATACCAATGGTCGTAACTCATAGAACATGCATGTATCCAGTGTGCCCGGTGACTTGTAGGATAAGTCTAGTCTCGCCAGCTAGACTCGTATCCCCGTAACTATAGGTGGCGTATTTCTACCCACATAGTCAGTCCCCCTACTTTTTGATTGCTGATGCAAGCCATCAGGAAGTGAAAGCACTGTGAAAAATATCTCACTAACTCCTTGAAACTTGCAGTCTCTTTGACCAAGACTGATGCTAATTTACTCAAGAACTCCACGCATCATCATCTGGTTGGTTGATGTCTATTCCATGCACCTTTCCAAGCATAGTGTCTGCTGCACCGAATCGTTTCATATCTCAGGCCATAATTACGTTTGATCATTTCATGATATGCTCTTATATCTTTTAGCCTACAAATAAAGGCCTCGTGATAGTTGTAGAATCATAACCCTCCTTCAAAAAAAAAATTATTTCATCTTCTACAAAGTTCTTTATGAAAGAATGGTTCTTCTATCGTCAAAAATATTTGCCTTTAATCCTGGTTTGATATTCCCAGAAAAACTCTTTCATTCAAAATGGACGGTACATGAGAAAATTGTAAGGAAGAGATTATCTATAATTCCCTTCTTCCCTTTCTCCATCTGTGATAGGATAAATGGAGTCCCCCGAGTTATGAGGTTTGATTGAGATTCTAATGACGTTCTTCGGAATGTCTTCAATGTGGCATGTGCACTGATTATGGTGTAACCTTCTTCTAACACAACAATTGATGTGATATTCTTCTTATCATGCGGTGTCAAAATGCATAATCCCCTCTACTGTCGTGAGGATTCTTTTTCGGGACATTGTAGACGTTCAGGTAGCTCCTTCAATAGCATTGGGGTGAGATTCCGCTGTCTGGCCAATTTCATGGCAGAAAAAAGGATACAGCTTGTGCTGTCTGCAGATAAAGGAGTCACCAAACTTTAACTCTGTTCATGGTCCAGGGCTGTCTCATAGTTCGGCTGTTTCGGGCATATTGCTGCTGCATTGCCTAATCGACCGCTTGCTGTGGGATACCCAAGGGAAGGGGCACCCTTGTGGTAGGTCGCTAGCGCAAGCTTTTCCATTCTTAGTGAGCTCTAATTGTAATTGAAGATCCGCGGGCCAGTGCACTTTCATTTGACTAGTTGAGGTTGAAGTAGAAGTTAAATTTTTGTTTCTAAGCTCTACAGATGGGATATAAGAATAATATGCCTGCGCTCATACACTTTCAAGGAACTTTGCTCTGATCCTATGTATGGGCTTTGGCTATATTAACATTCGCGCCGCTTAAAGAAAAGCTCGAGTGGACATATCTCTTGCCGCCGTGGGAAGCTTCAGACTTCTCAACCGCTTGTCGCTACAATCAACATGAAGGATCTTCAGTTGTGCATATCATGAGAAGCTTATATGTTTTAGCCTTTTCTTTCTATTTTTTTACAATTTTTGTGAACAATTTTGTATTCAGGAAAAAGAAATTGTATATTATGAGCCTACGTGTTACTTGTTATTAATAAAATGAATGTCTATTAATGTTTTTATGATATTATGAGCCTACGTGTTACTTGTTATTAATAAAATGAATGTCTATTAATGTTTTTATGCATACTTGTATAATTTAAGCAGCATGTTTATGTGCCTTTCTAGACTAGTGTCTTCAAAAGGCGGGTGTGTGCACTGAAGGGCGCTTCATTTGCTACAGTAGTTGACGGCTTATATTGTGCCTGCGATAGACGGCTGTTTTGCGCCCACAATGGTACGACTTTAGTCTGTGTGGAACGAACATTTTGGGTTACGATTCAGAACATCGTTACTTGTTTACTCGAGTATTTTAAGAATTTCTGGTACTATGTTGGTGGGCGTCCCCACCGATATGTAAGTACAAATATTGTTTAATTGAAGAGTTCAACTTACGAACAATGCCTGGTGGCTGAGTTAGACGTGTTCTAACTCTAAGCGAGTAATTTTCCCTACTTTTTATAGCGAAAAGTGGGTGTATTACTTCAACTTAGGTCTGGTTGGGGCTATGAATAGTAGGATCGTAGATGGATCAAAATTGTAATTTGTAAAACTAAGTAAGTAAAATAGTAGTTTTATTGATGAATGGGGGCGTGGAGCCTGAGTTTTTGTGGGTGAAAACTCGTAACATGAAAGATATGTATGTAAATACTGTAAAAAAAAAAAAAAACTGAAGACTTTATTAAAGTAAATACTGAGAAGGATTATACTTCCATCACTGATCGAGGGTGCCCGCCAGAACTTCTAAGTTGGTATATGCCGAACCTCGAGTATTTTAAAACTTTCTGGCACTATGTTGGTGGGCGCCCCCACCGATATGTAAGTACAAATATTGTTTAATTGAAGAGTTCACCTTACAAACAATGGCTGGTGGCTGAGTTAGACGTGTTCTAACTCTAAGCGAGTAATTTTCCCTACTTTTTATAGCGAAAAGTGGGTGTATTACTTCAACTTAGGTCTGGTCGGGACTATAAATAGTTGGATCGTAGATGGATCTAAATTGTAATTTGTAAAACTGACTAAGTAAAACAGTAGTTTTATTGATGAATGGGGGCGTGGAGTCTTAGTTGTTGTGGGTGAAACTCGTAACATGAAAGATAAATATGTAAATAATATAAAAAAAAAAACTAAAGACTTTATTAAAGTAAATACTGAGAAGTATTATACTTCCATCACTGATCGAGGGTGCCCGCCAAAACTTTTGAGTTGGTATATGCCGAACCTCGAGATGTAACCTGTGGACCGCTGACAACCCGATGGTATAAATCCCCGTTGATTAAGCAGTAGTGAACTGTCTGCCTCCGCAGCTGTCTACTTTCTAACTGATCTTCGTGGAGTATTCCCTTGTCCAAGTAGCTAATCAATGTGTGATGTTGTTTCGAGGTGGAACCTGTGTTTGGAACTTCAAGGTTCATCAGGTTCGCGGGGGCCAGTTCGACTAATATCTGCTGATCATCAGAGTCGGTGTGCAAATATCCAGGGGCTCACCTTCACCTAAGCTCTCCTCCTTATAGACAAACTTTCATTTGCGAAATTTTTTCAAAAATGCTTAAATTTTCTCTTGTCGATCTGGCGCACAAATGTCGTCTTTGATAAAAAATTCATTCGCTCGAGTAACCACAAACTGAGAACTACTAAAGAGGTTGACCTCTCTGGCCCCCAATATGTAGGCTAAGTCAAGAGCTTGAGTTATGGCCTCATATTCTCCTTCGATGCGCGGAACTTTAATGGCCTAGAAAAAAAACCTTCCCGGTTGACATCTTGATCCATAAATTAAGGGTGGCTTCCTCTGCTTCGAGGTCTATGTCTGTACGGATTCCCCAGTACCTAGGCTCGATTGTTCTTGCATGTTGGATTGATTCCTCCGCCTTTGCTGCTAATTCTTCCACAAAATCAGAAGTGAAGCCTTCCAAAGCCTGCGACTGGATGAGCAATCTCAGTTGATAGATATCGTACTCTCCCAACTCTTCGTCCCATTCTACCAAAACTTTTGAAAGCCCAAGTCTGGACAGAATATCCCGTAGAGGTACCGAAGAGACAACACTTAATGTATGGCTGACAAGATACGGGCACAACCCTTGGGTTTCACTGACTACGGCCGCAATAAATTGGACAGGTAGTAATAGAAGCCTATCTGGATATGAAAGTCCCTTGCTAGCATATTTTACCGGAAGCGGTCTTCCGACTTCTTCTCGTATGAGCATTGTGTTCCATCCTATTTTTTAAATCAAAACATACAGGAGCAAGTGTTCTTCCTGGGTCGGCTCGGTGATTGTCGGAAGCTGCAAAAGTTTCACGTTGACTTAAGCCTCTACCAAATAGCATTGTATCACCCGTAATGGCTCATCATGCTTCACCAATACTTCAGTTAGCTGATACCAAAACTCTGCTGCCTGGGGGACTAATTGGCTTATGCCTTTGGAAATCTCCTTTATTTTCTTGATAGGTTCGTCTTGCTTCTTACCCCATGGCTGGGCAT
Source organism: Petunia axillaris subsp. axillaris (assembly GCA_029990575.1). Lineage (NCBI taxonomy): Eukaryota > Viridiplantae > Streptophyta > Magnoliopsida > Solanales > Solanaceae > Petunia > Petunia axillaris. The sequence continues at coordinate 12,442,774 of JARKNS010000007.1, forward strand.
TTTTCTTCTGTATTTTTGTGAGTGGAGAAATATATGTAGACTTATGTCTCTATCCTAGCTTTTTGCTTCATCATCTTATATCAAGTTGACTCCTCATCTATCATGTTTACCATGGCTATTAGCTCTTTGGCCAATCCTCTTTCGGCCACTAGATAGCCTTGGATCGTGGGTCGCTTACTCCGTAAGTCATTACCATAAGAGGTAGCTAGGATATCTAAAACTTGATCGAGCATTGAAGGCACTCCTTTTAAACTATGTATCTAAGGCCGTCCAAGTATGATTTCATATGACATATCACAGATGAGTACCTAGAAGGAGGTGATGCTCGTCATGCCAGGAATATGAACTGGTAGAGCTAGTTTCCCAACTGGTTCTTCTCGGTGGCTGTTAAAGCCGATTATCCTGCAGTTGCTCGTTGTTATCCAATTATCTTGACCTAACTTCTGTAGTACCTTTCTCCGGATTATGTTCGCATTGCTCCCTAGATCCACCAGAGCTGCTCAATCTGTTGACTCGATACCTTTATGGGGATCATGAGGGAATTTTAATATTCTGCTTTACCTTTCGGACTAAAAGTGAGTACTAGCGGTCGATGGTACCTTTTCAATCCCCCGGGCCGTGACAGGTCCTATGGCCATTGCTACTATGAAAGTCACACTAGGCCGTTGTATTCCTTTCGTCTACTCTTTTTACGGTCCACCAGACTTTTGACCCTAGTTTGCCGAAGTGATTGGCAACCAGTTCCACGGCGTTGACTCGCAAACCAAAATCTCTAAAGTTGCGGGGCTCGGTTCATTTCTCCTGAGGTCCAGGCCCCCGAGCGTTTCCTTGCTTTGTCGCTCCTTCTTGGCTCTGCATCTTTCGTTTTACTCTTTTTCCATACCCTTCTCCGACGGGCTTCCTTCTCATTTTCTCCATTCAGCTTTAGGGTTTTGGGAGTGTTCTAGCTTCAGGCAGAGCATTTCAGTCCATCTCTCATGTAAAGCACTCCATATCGACACGAGATATTGAGTTAGACTCCACTGCAATTCCTGGTAGCCAGTGACCCTTTGGAATTCAGGCTCTTGACAAAAGCTACCACAACTATATTATCGGAGACTAGAGGGAGCTACATGCATTCCCTCTGAAACCTTTCAAGATAGTCTTTCAAAAACTCATCATCGCGCTGCCGAGTCTGATAAGCCTCAAATCGAGCTTAGAGTACTTACCATCAAGAGCCGGGATTGGAGGATGCTAAGGACTAGAGGTTAAGAATGTTGGAGGTGGATTGAAGCCGTTCCGGGAAGATCCAGGCCGAGGCGCCCCGCCCAGACCAACCAGGCGCTCCGCCCAAGAAGGCAGGCTTTCAGGCGCCCCTCCCAGCCTTGGGGCGCTCCGCCCAAACCACTGCACAGTGGGGCGCTCCGCTCACTATCCAGGCGCCCCGCCTAGGCCACCCTACTGATCATTTTGGGAGGCGCTCTGCCTGAGCTTGGGCGCTCCGCCCGATATGCTGAGTTGTGGGATTATTAAGTGTGTTAAGACTATTTTAGCCCTACGTGGCCCATTATGTTTAATAAACTTGTAGGGGCTTTTATGTCATTTCATTAGGAGTGTGGAACATCTATAAATACCACACTTAGTCACTTAATTTAGGGAGCTAGTTTTGAAGATAGAATTGAGAAGATAGAATATGATTGGTCATTGTTGTTGAAGCGTTGACTTCATGTATCTCTTACGTTGAATCCATGGTGGATCACCGCTAGTGTGACTCCCGTTTAATGGTTCAAGTGTCTCCTCCCTTTTGAATCAATCTAATTGAATAGTTTGATTCGTTCTTTTCTTCTACTTTCTGTTCTTCCCCTTCCCTATTTCTTGTTATCTTATGATTATTGCTTCCGCACCTTAGATTATTGCTTCCGGCTAATTTGAGTCTTATCAGTTGGTATCAGAGAAAGGCTCGGGTTTCGTTCTTACGAATCCACGTTCCTTGTTCATCTTATCTTTACTTTAGTTTCTTGTTGTTGAAGAAAAAAAACACAAAACAAAGTAGAAAAGTGGAAAATACAAAAATTGGTGTAACTTTGTGGTATGATCGATTCGTGTTATGGGTGTTATAGATTCTTGAACCTTGTTGAAAACCCAATGTTTGGGTACCACAATCTTGTGGATTGAATTGATTTGAAAATTTGAAACCCCAAATTGTTAAACCCTCCCAAAACCCTTTGTTCTTGATGAATTTGATTGATTTTTTGGTTGTTTGATTATGGGGTTGTGGAATTGATTACCGGGGTTTGTTCTTCATTGCAAAACGAATAGATTGAAAAAAGAATCGTGTAATTTGGAGTTCGGTAACATCGATTTTGAAGAATCGAAACCCACCTTGAACCTTTGAAACCCTTGTTGAAAAACCCCCAACTTGAAACTTTGAATCATGATTGTGCCTTGTTTGTTGGTTGTTTGGGTGTGAAATCTATTGGGGTCTGAAGGTTATATCAATATTCAAATTTGGGTACCTTGAATTTGTAGAAAAAACGTTGAAATCGGACCCAAAATCGGCTTGGAATTGAAGAAAATCAGAGTTGGAAAAAGCTGAACCCCCCCCCCCAGGCAGACCGCCCAACCCCTAGGCGCCCCGCCTACCCTCCCTCAGTGTCTACCAAGGCAGGCGGACCGCCCACCTACCCCAGGCGGACCGCCCAGTGAGCTGGTTGCTTGGTTTTGCTCCATTTCATAGTTTTTTGTGTTTGTTTCGATTCCGAACCTCTTGGTTAGTGTTTCTAAGGTATTAGTCCTACTTTATTGACACTAATATTTGATCCTTAGGGTGTTGTGTGTCTTGGATTCTTTAGTTAAAGTCGTAGAATTTGCTTGCTTCAAGTGCGCATTAAATTAGCTTCCGTACATCGAGTCGCTTAAAACTCCATTCCGAACCATTACTTGGGTGCTTTAGTTGATTGATCTTGCCATTGTGATTACTAAGAGACAAGAAGGTCTTGAGTGGAAAAAGGCGTGAGTGGTGAGAACAATAGAGTGTGGTAACAAAAGCCAACGACCTTGAGTGTATACACGAGTGGAAAGAATTGAGTGACATCTTTTGAGTGATACACGTGAGGGAGTGAATTTGTGAGGTCCTTTACTCTTTTGTTACAACTATGGCATCGGATGACGATTGTGGAGGATATGACTCATACGAAGACGATGGAGACTATGGTTCCTATGGTAATGATGATGGGTATTGCTATGATGATTTGGGGAATCAAGGCTCATATGATGAAGAAGCGGGTCACTATGTTAATTATGAAGATGAAGAAGACTATGGGGCTTTCGAAGACGAATGTGAGGAATCTTATGCTCCAAGTCAAGAATTTGAAGATGGTGACGCTTCAAGGTATGATTATCCTACTTACTCTTCTTGTGATGAATTTGAACATGATGATAGTGACGTAGAGAGAATTGATGATGAGGTTGAGTATGAGAATTGTGCATTTTCATCTTTTCTTGATGTTGCTTGTGGTGTGCAAGGGAGTAGTAGAGGTCCTTCCATTAGTATGGGAGGAGGTGGTGGTTGTTCCATGGGAAATTGGAGGTTTGCATCTTCTAGTTCCCATGTGAAGGGTGGAAAGAGAAATGGTATTGCTCTTACCGTTACGGGGCTGCATTGCTCTAGTAGTGGTGGTAGGAGTGGTGCTATGGGCTATGGACCCAAGGCGAGAGGCAATTATGGGTTCCACAGTGGTATTCCTTCCCCGACTTTCAACAACACTTCTAATGTTGGAAGAGTGACGGGAAGTGGAGGTTATTCTAGTGGTGTTGCCACTAGTGGAGGGATAAGGAAAACCCGAGTTGATGGTGATGCAAGTCTTGGTCATTCAAGCTCTTCTTTGGATGTGCCTATACGAGACTTGGGTGAAAGTAGGTTTGTTATTGGGGTAAATAGGGTTGGTGGACACTTGCTCCAAATTGGTGGAATCGATGCCAATTGCACTAACCCAAGTGTAGTTCAAATGTTAAACATACCATGCCATGATCTAAAGTACCCCTATGAGAACAAAGGAGTTCGGGTTTCCAAGGAGGCACGAGTACTCATATCTCATAAGGGTTTACAATGAGTATGTTTGGTGTGATGTGTATCCCGTACCGAATGTGGGTGTTTTGCTAGGTGACCCATGGTTGCACAACAAGGAGGTTCACTATGATGCTAAGCGGGATATGTATCTAGTGGCCACGGGTCAAGGAATTTATGAGTTTGCACCTTACGACAAGAGGGGCAAGATGTCCCCTCGATTACATGCTTGGGTTGTGCAAAGGAGGAGGGAGCGAGAACTTCAAACCATGATTGAAATTGAGCAATCAAGAAGTCCTACAATCACAAGCAATGGTGGGACTAGTGCAAGAAAAGGGTTGACGAATGTCAACAAGGTGAACCCGAAACCACAAGCTTCAAAGCCAAATGGTTCGCCAACAAAGAAGGAGGAGGTCTCAAGTGATGAGTGTCCAAGTCCTAGATTCCGGGTTGATCTTAAAAGTCCACCTACTCCGGCTATGGGTATTCTTGGGCCTCGTCCCAACTCACCCGAATTTGAGAGACAAAAGATTGAGAGGAGTAAGGGAGTGACCGGTGACATTCCTCGAGTGGAAAAAGGAGAGGATGTGTTGAGTGATGTGAGTGGGATGTCACCACCCGAATCCACACCCAATCTTGAAAAGAAAATGAGGGAAAAGAAAGAGGGAAAAGAGAGTGAGGACACCCCTTATTCTAACATTAACCCTTTATCTTTTTCTTCTACTTTTGTTAACTCTTGTGTAGGTACTCTTGGAGGCCAATCAATGGAGCCTCAATCATGTTCCAATATTGATGGACAAAGTGAAGAAGATCTTCAATGTGAGCTTCAAGGTGAAGGGACAATCCAAGACACTTCAAGTGCATTGAGTGAGCAAGATGGCCACTCAAAGGTATGTGAAAGTTCTTCTCTTGAACATGTTACTTCTTTGTCTCATGATAGTGTTTGTGAAAACTCAACACTAGTTGATGATGTGTATGATTACCATGTGTTTGCAACTAGTGAAGAGTCGAATGGTCAACTTTTGTGTGATTGTGAACCACTAGTTGAGAGGGATGATAAGCCACATCATGATGTGAGCTCGGTTTTCATTGAACCTATCATTAGTGAGGAATGTGTAGTTGACCTGGCTTGTGAACCTTGTTATGACACCCCACCTATATTTGACAAAGGGGAAGATGAGTTGAATGAGTACCCTATCTTTTCCCTTGATGAATTGCTTGATAATGGTGGACCTATGTGTCGTAGTGAGGAAGGTTGTGACCTTGAGGAGTCTCTAGAGTGTGAAATGGATCGATTTATTTTTGATGACTCCTCGGGTGTGGGTAAAGAACCTAGTCTTGATACCATGCTTGTATGTGACCATGAATTTGAGGTGCATGCTTTTACATTTCCATTATGTGAAGATAATATCATTTGTGGTAGCGAATTGTATCGGACTAGGATTGATAGTAAAATAGAACCTCCATGGTATGTAAAGATAGACTCTAAGGATGATCCATTGTTTGGAACTCCAAGTGGGATGAATGGTCTTGATATTGGTTGTGTTGAACCATTTTCTAGTAGTCCTACCCTTCATTGTGTCGACTATAATGATGAAGGGCCGATTTTGGAGACCTTCCTTTGGAGTTTGCCTAGTGAGGGAGATTGTCTTAGAGATGGATTTGGAGGTGAGGAAGCCACTCTTGGTGCGTGTAAGAGTGCTTCCAAGAAGGGGAGTGGAGTATTTGATGTTAGTTGCCAATTGAACTATTTTGTTTACTCCACCCCATATGTTGATTACACCTTGGGTGCTGGGCATGCCAAAGCCAATGAGTCACATTGTGATAGTAATGCATTGAAGGCTTGGTGTGTTGACCATAAGCTTGGAGGTCATATGGAACTTAGTTGCTTAATCTTGCATGTTCCATGTCTTATTGATCTCTTTGATGAATCATGTATTGAGTGTACCCATTGGGGAAGCCAAGTACTTGTTGTTTTCTTTGGAAACATGCGCTTTATCATTGTCATTGATACTTGGTTATACCATAAGAGTGTGTTTTCCACACTACTTGCACTAACCTACTCTTGCAGTAGGATATTTGGCTTGTTCTTCTCTTTGATTGTAGGTCTTGATGGTTTGATTTCGAGGACGAAATCATTTCAAGAAGGGGAGGATGATAAGCCTCAAATCGAGCTTAGAGTACTTACCATCAAGAGCCGGGATTGGAGGATGCTAAGGACTAGAGGTCAAGAGTGTTGGAGGTGGATTGAAGCCGTTCTGGGAAGATCCAGGCCGAGGCGCCCCGCCCAGACCAACCAGGCGCTCCGCCCAAGAAGGCAGGCTTTCAGGCGCCCCTCCCAGCCTTGGGGCGCTCCGCCCAAACCACTGCACAGTGGGGCGCTCCGCCCACTATCCAGGCGCCCCGCCTAGGCCACCCTACTGATCATTTTGGGAGGCGCTCTGCCTGAGCTTGGGCGCTCCGCCCGATATGCTGAGTTGCAGGATTATTTAGTGTGTTAAGACTATTTTAGCCCTACGTGGCCTATTATGTTTAATAAACTTGTAGGGGCTTTTATGTCCTTTCATTAGGAGTGTGGAACATCTATAAATACCACACTTAGTCACTTAATTTAGGGAGCTAGTTTTAAAGATAGAATTGAGAAGATAGAATAGGATTGGTCATTGTTGTTGAAGCGTTGACTTCATGTATCTCTTACGTTGAATCCATAGTGGATCACCGCTAGTGTGACTCCCGTTTAATGGTTCAAGTCTCTCCTCCCTTTTGAATCAATCTAATTGATTAGTTTGATTCGTTCTTTTCTTCTACTTTCTGTTCTTCCCCTTCCCTATTTCTTGTTATCTTATGATTATTGCTTCCGTACCTTAGATTATTGCTTCCACCTAATTTGAGTCTTATCAGAGTCTCAAAGATATCTTCCATGCGCTTCTCCCGTTTACGGGCACGAAAACGCGCTTTCTTGAAGAAGTCCTGCATCTGAATGAATGATTCAATGGAGCCCATCAGTAGTTGAGTGTACCAACAGAGGGCAACTAAGCCTAACTTTTCACCAGAGCAGTCTGGATTTCTTCTTCTAAGATTTTGTTGCTCTTGACGGCTGTGTAATACGCAGTAATATCCACAACTAGATCCGTAGTTCCGTTGTAATTCAAGTTTGTCGGTAAGCGGAAGTGCTAAGGTACGCGGATTGGTGCAACACTTTGTTTGTATGCATGCTTATAATACTTTTGCTCATTTACAGTGGTAACCTGGGGTGGGGTACCCGGCACGTTACCGATCCGATTCTAGATGGCATTCATCTCCTTCAGGATGTCCTGAATAACAGGTGTTCCTTTGAAGTCTTGATTGCTGACTATCGTTGAACCCTTAGAAGCGGCGTCCATGTTGAGCATGCAATTAGGAGGAGATGCTGGAGTATCCTTCATGGGTGTTGGTCCTCGCGGGGATGCTACCCTCCGAGACAATCCAGCGAACATAGTTCCTCACTTCTGAGATATACAATCGACCATATTGACCGAGTTATGCTCTGCCCGCGCTGCCAGGGTTGTGAGGAGATTAACAAAAAAACCTCTCAGATAAGAATCACCTTCGCGTAACTGATCAGCTTTACCATCACTTAGCACATGGACTAGCTCCTTGGCAGGATCATTTTGCTGCACGCTGGGATCGCCAGGTTCCTGCACAAACTTGTTTATAGCATCAGCAGTGCTCTTTGAGGTGTTGTCGTCTGACATGACTGAGCCTTCACTTCATAATATATCTACAATTTTCTGGGCCCCACGGTGGGCACCAAACTATTTATGCCTAAATTTATACGTCTAGGTTAAACACTTAAATTTATGAAGGGGTCACAAGTATACAGTAAAATACGATGAAAATTAAGTGAATAAAGAGAAAAATAATAGACAAGAAAAGTAAAGAGCTTTTATTCCTTGAGAATAGTCGGATTCAGTGGTGAATCGCTTGATGTACAATACAATGTAAGGAGGGGTATCTATAGCAGTGGATAAGTAAGGTAAAATACAAAGACTAATAAGTTTCATAGGCCTATAAACTCAAGGCAGTCGTATATATGAAACCCTAACTAACACACTGTAACCCTATGGCGACAGGATGTATGCATTGCATCCTACGCCCATACCGCCTGAACGGCCATAACTTGTAGAAAAGGCATGTATCCAATGTGCCCAGTGCCTTGTAGGATAAGTCTAGTCTCACCAGCTGGACTCATATCCCTGTAATAATAGGTGGCATATTTTTGCCCACACAGAAGGGGCACCCTGAGGCTGTTGTTGCATAGGCGCCACAAGGTGAGAGAAAGGACGGCTAATACCTTGCTGATGAACAAGCTATCTAACCGTACACAACTATATACATCATGTTCCTCAACCACACTGCGGTTGGCTAGGCCATGGAGCAAAATCTGCCAAAACGAAAAGACGTAACAAGAAACAAAGAGGGAGTGAGTCCTAAATTCTCAATAAGTAAGCAATAATTAACGATCTTGAAGAATATACACGCTAGCTAGAGTATATCGAAGGCATAAAAATCAATCAGATAAACATACTACTGCCATACATTATTTTTACTTATAGGAAAGTGACTGGTGTTCTAAGGTACTCTCTAATTATTAGGAGATTCGGAGTCGCCACTTGACAAATTAAAGATGTGCCAATTCACCAAAGTGGTGTACCTAGAACACCTTATTAGATCCTGTTATGATGATAACAATAATAATACAATTCCTGAGAATATTATCTAATCAATGTATGTGATTTCGTCCTAGGAAGATCGTGGTATATTAGAAGACATCCTATGCAATTAAAAGGAAGATTCAAGGAATCCTGCTACAAAGGAAAGGAAACTAAACGCTTAGGTGTAAATTAAGGATGCAAGATTGTTAAAGACTGTATGCTGACAAGGAACTCAAGAAAAGGATACAAATCACCGAAGATTATATGCTGACAAGGAAAGCAAAATTAACGAGTGAACAAAAGAAGTCAAGCTACACATATGGAAGATTGCATCTGCCCATTTTGCTCTTACCTTATTCTCAAAAGGAAATCATAAAGCCTTTTGAGAATCAAAACTCTTGGGTCACAAAACTCTTCACAAAAGGAAAACAAGGATACAGGATATCAAGATTGACTAAACAATCACACAAGGGGTTTGCCTTGAAGACATGCAGCTATTTATACTCCTTGGCACTCCACAAAATAATTACGCAACCTAGTAACTTTCGGAGCAATCTCTTTCTAGTTCTTGAAACACTGTAATCTTGAGAGCTTACTATTGTAAAAGAAACAGAAAAAAGACACAAGAGTCAGAGTTAAGGTTAGTTTCATTATTGTTGGTTATAGGATTGTAAAACCAACTAGAGATTCATAAGTGGTGAGTGATAGATCAAAACCACGTGTGAAAATCGTTAGTGGTGAGCGAAGGAAAAACACACAAGTTGGGCTTTAAAGAACACAAGAGCTGAAGAGATATATCCCTTGTGAACCAAAGGAACAGGACTAGGAATAACATTGGTTCTGAAACAGTATAAAAATTTTGTTGTGTCCTTTACTTTATTGCAATTTTCTTATTCCTATAGACTACTTTAAAATTAGTCGACTTATTAGTTATGTGGGCAAAAATACACCACCTATTATTATGGGGATACGAGTCCAGCTGGCGAGACTAGTCTTATCCTACAAGTCTACCGGGCATAGAGGGTACACGCTTGTTCTACGAGTTTCGACCTTTCAAGCGTAGGATGTAAGGCATACATCCTGTCGCCTTAGGATTACAATCTCCTAGCTAGGGTTTCGTATATACCACCGCCTTCAGTTTATAGGCTCATGAGCCTGATTATTCTTTGTATTTTACCATAATTAGGACTGGGTAATCACTACTATAAATACCCCTCCTTACATTGCATTGTACATCAAACGATTCATCACTGAATCCCGCTATTCTCAAGGAATAAAACTCTTTACTTTCTTGTCTATTATTTTCTTCTCTATTTACTTACTTTTCTGTCATATTTTACTGTATTGCTTGTGATCCATTCATAAATTTAAGTGTTTTACCTAGAGACGTCCAATTTTAGGCATAAATAGTTTGGTGCCCACCGTGGGGCCCAGGAAATTGGTAGGCCTTCTACGAGGAAAAAGCGTTGTCATGTCAGACATCGACAGTTACGTCGCATAGGGTGCCTGTATCGAGATCCAATAGACGATTCATAACTCGGCTGACACGGTTGAAACTTTGAACGACTGTCTAAGTTCAACTTCCTTTTATTCGCTGTCATGGCCGGAATCTTGCTGGGATACCACGCCTTATAGTGATGTAGACGAAGGAACACTAGTAGTCCAAAAGCCCATCAAATTATTTTTGGGAGACCCAGTAGCACCCGGACTGGAACCATCATGGTCTGTGAGGCGGATCAGATGATAACCAAAAAACCTCATATCAACGCCATCGAATTCAATAAAAAAGACTCCCGACAAGTCCTCTAGCCGAACTACGATGCCTTGATAATTACCCTGCAGGTACATGATGCTCAGGTCAAGCATGTATTGGTAGACCCTGGCAGTGCGGTGAACATCATCAACTGTGGAGTCATTTGCCAGATGGAGGGGCAGAACTAGGTAATCCCCAGTCCATACACCATAACCAGCTTTAATAGAACCAACGAGATATCTGTAGGAGAGATACTTCTTCGGGTACACCTTCCAGGGGCAGCGAGGGTAGCATCCTTTCAAGTGAGGAAATGCGATCTCTCGTTTAATATTATCTTAGGAAGACCCTGGATTCAAAAAGTAGACACAGTGCCGTGAACACTTCATGAGACCCTTAAGTACCCGACTCCCTAGGGAGTGAGAGAGATTCGAGGGGAGTAGAAAATATCCTGAAGTTGTTACATAACTGCCGTGACATGCACGGTCAAGAAGGAAAAAAAGAACTAAAAGAAGAAACTGGACAAACTGCTCGGTCGTTGTCTAGTGACAGCATACTTTTTGGGTTCAGAGCTCGCGAAGCAGCTGGATCCTGGGAATCGGCTATCATGCCCTTAGACCTCCAAGAAGAAGAAAAACACACCAAGGCCACGGTCGACGACCTTGATCCAGTGATCTTCGAAGAGAGCATCCACGACAAGAAATTTAACGTCGGGGCCAAGCTCTCGGCCAAAGCCAAACAAGAATACACTAATTTCCTACGCACTCGGTCAGGCACATTCATCTGGACGCACACTGACATGCCCGAAATATCAACTACTGTCATTACACACAACTTAAATGTTGACCCAACTTCAAGCCGGTCAAGCAGAAGAAACGACTTATCAGCCGTGAAAAGGGGTCGGCAGTGCATGAGGAAGTTGAGAAGCAGTACCCAAAAGACTCTTTCGCACTACCTAACATCGATCAACTCATCGATTCAACGATAGGTTATGAGGCTCTAAGTTTTCTAGATGCATAATCAGGATATAATCAGATCCTCATGAATCCGGATAATCAAAAGAAGACTTCTTTGATTACGGACACGGGGACTTACTGTTACAGGGTGATGCCTTTTGCTTTGAAAAATGTGGGAGCAGTCTATATGAGTTTAGTGAACCTGATGTTTAAGGAGAAGATTGGCAAAACTATGGAGGTTTATATCGACGACATGTTGGTTAAGTCAGAGTATGTCAAGGATCATATTAGCCACTTGGAGATAGCATTCAACATCTTGGACAAGTTCGGTATGAAGCTTAACCGAGGGAAGTGTGCCTTTTTTGTATCCTCCGGGATGTTCCTCGGGTTCATTGTCTCCAACAAAGGCATAGAAGCAAATCCCACAAAAATTGCAGCAATTGAGGCTATACCAGAAGTTTTGATGAGTGAAGTGCAGGTGAAAAGGCTCAACGACCGGATAGTTGTACTCAGCAATTTTATCTCACGATATTCTAAAAGGTGTAATCAGTTCTTCAACATCTTAAAGAAGCTTTGAGTGGACAAAACAGTGTAGTAAGGCACTTCGTGAGTTAAGGCAATATTTTGCCAATCGATCGTAGCTAACAAAGCCATGCGAGGGAGAACTATTATTATTGTACCTCACGGTGTTAAAAAGTCACCGTAAGTGCTATTTTGGTACATGAAGAAAAGGTAGTGCAGTCCCCGGTATACTACGTCAACAAATCATTGTTGGATGCAAACCCAGTACCTGCAACTAGAGACTAGCTCTCGCCCTAATTATGGCAAGGAAGCTACGACCATATTTTTAGAGTCACACGATTATTGTGGTCTCCTCTTTCTCTTTGCAGACCATTTTGCACAAATCTGAACTCTAGGGCAGGCTAGCGAAATAGGTTGTCGAGCGACGACAATATGATATCATCTACTAGCCACGAACGTCCATTAAGTCCCAGGTACTCGCGGACTTCATTGTCGACTTCAGTATCGACTTAATGCCGAAGGTCGAGATTGAGCGTACAACGATGGAGGGTGTTACCTTTAGAGAATGGGTGATCCATATCGACAGGCCTCAAACAAAAAAGGGGTGGGGCTTGGTTTAGTGATCAAATCCCCAACTGAGAACAAATTTTGGAAGGCTGTCAACCTTTAGAATTAGCTTATATATTGGGGGCTAGGGAGATCAATCTCAACAGTAACTCCTAGCTTGTGTGCGCAAAAATACGCCACCTATTTATACGGAGATACGAGTCCAACTGGTGAAACTAGACTTATCCTACAAGTTATAGGGCACTGAAGATATACGCCCGCTTCTAGAGCCAACGACCATTTAGGCGGTTCGACCACAGGGTGCAGGGCACACATTCTGTCGCTTAGGGTTTACAGTCTCCTAGTTAGGGTTTAATATACCACCGCATTGAGTTGTAGGCTCATGGCCCTATTATTACTTGTATTTTACTATATTTAGGAATGGGTATCACTACAATAAATAGTCCTCCTTACATTGTATTATACTATCTCTGGATTCGCCATCAACTTTAGTTATTCTCAAGGAATAAGATTTACATTGCTTTTCTCTAGTATTTCTTTCTTATTTACTTGTCTTTGTTTTCATCATGTTTATTTACTTTTCCATTGTAATTTACCGTATTGCTTGTGATATCATTTATAAATAATTGTTTAACCTTGACGTACAAATTTAGGCATAAACAGTTTGGTGCCCACCGTGGGGCCCAGTCAATTGTATTCCTACGAAGGAAGAGGTGCAGTCATGCCAAAATACACTACCACCATATGGTGCAACGACAACGAGATCCAACAGATAATCCAAGATTCGGTCAGCAGGACTGAAATTATGAACTACTATCTAAGATCCAAATCCAGTTATCTGTCGTCAAGGCCGATGGAGTACCAGCATATTGACTCTCATTAAGAAGTGCAGTCGCTAGATAAAAGATCCATTAGCACGATATTCGGGGGCACCAGTGTTAGGAACACCAAGACCAAAGCCATCATGGTGTGTGAGGCTCACCAGCAATAGTGAAAAAGCCACACCTCAACACTATCAAGTTTGATAATGGAGATTTGCAGCGGGCCCATCACCCTCATGATGATGCCTTAATAATTACTCTACAGGTACATGATGCCCGAGTCAAGCGTGTACTGGTGGACCCAGGCAGGTGCAGTCAGTATCATTCGTTGGAAGGACATTTGTCAGATGGAGATGCAGAGTCGGTTAATTCCTAGCCAATACACTATAGCGACCTTTAACAGTTCCAGCGAGAAGTCTGTGCGAGAAATCCTCCTCCAGGTATACCTACCAGGAGCAGCGCGGTTGACGTCTTTCCAATTAATGACATGCGACCTCTCGTATAACATTATCCTTGGGAGACCCTGGATTCACGAAGTATACGTTGTGCCATCTTCACTTCACCACGTCCTCAGATACCCGACTCCTTTGGAGTTAAAAGTAGTTCTTGGGTAACATAAGCTATCTCGGATCTGTTACACGACTGTAATGATCGATGACACTAAGAAAGAAACCAAAAATGAGAAGAAGAAGAAGAAGAAGAAGAAAAAGAAGAAGAAGAAGAAGAAGAAGAAGAAGAAGAAGAAGAAGAAGAAGAAGCTGGAAAAGTTTCTTGGGCCCAGCCTGGTCACTAGCGTACCCTTAGGACACGGGGCCCATGAGGTGACTAGACCCTGTGAACAAACTGCCACACCCTCCGGCCTGGAGGAAGAAGATCAGCCAACTAAAGCTACAGTTGATGACCTTTCCATTAATCTTCGACAAGAAAATTCCGGACAAGAAATTCTATATAGGGGCCAAGCTCTCTTCTGAAGCAAAACAAGAGTATGCTAACTTCATGCATGCTCGGTCAGGCACCTTTGCCTGGACACACACTGACATGCCAGGAATATTGACTAGCGTTATCATGCATAACCTAAACGTCGATCCTAACTTCAAGTCCATCAAGCAGAAAAAGAAATCAATAAGCCGCAAGAAGGGGCAGGCGGTCCATGAAGAAGTCGAGAAACTGCTCAACAATGGATCCATTTGCAAGGTTCACTACCCTGACTGTCTTTCAAATATTGTAGTGGTCCCAAGAAGAACGATAAGTCGAGGATGTGTATCGACTTCACAGATCTAAACAAAGCATGCCCGAAGGATTCTTTTTCACTGCCAAATATTAGTCAACTCATCGATTCAATGGCAGGGCATGAGTCCTTGAGTTTTTTAGACACATACTCGGGATACAATCAAATCCTCAAAACCCAGATGATCAAGATAAGGGGACTTATTGTTATAGAGTGATGCCGTTTGGATTAAATAATGCCGGAGAAACATATCAAAGGTTAGTGAACCTGATGTTCAAGGAGCAGATTGGTAAGACCATGGAAGTTTACATCGATGACATGCTGGTCAAGTCAGAACTATCCAAAAATTACATTAGCCATCTGGAGATAGCATTCCATATACTGGACAAGTTTGCGATGAAGCTCAACCCCGAGAAATATACCTTTGGTGTATCCTCTGTGATGTTCCTCGGGTTCATTGTCTCAAATAGGGGCATAGAAGTGAACCCGGTAAAGATCGAGGCAATACTGGAGGTCTTAAAGAATGAAGTCGAAGTTCAAAGGCTCAACGGCCACATCGCAACACTCAGCCGATTTATCTCAAGGTCATCAGAGAAGTGTTGAAGCAGACGAATCCGTGCTGATCAAGTATTCAAGCCATCGAGGCAAGTGACACGAAGCCAAGCTAAGCTTTTACATGATGTTCACATTCAACTGGTGTGGTCGGGAGAAAGCAACCATTCAGATTCTGAGTAGTTGAGCTCAAGATAAGAAGGCTACATTTGCAAGCTTGAGCCCGAAGCAGGAAGTTACCGAACATTCATCCTCGACACCGAGCACTAAGATAACCGAAGGGTTACAAATGTGCACGAGGCAGGAGAGTGTCCTTTTGTATATCTGCCAAGTTGTGCGACCGAGCACAAGATTTACTTCGGTCCTGCTTGGCCTTCTCTTACTGGTCTCCTGTGACCATATTTACTAGTTTACCCTTGGGGCTATCTATATAAACCCCTTTGCATTTCATTGTATAAGGTAGTTGTTGAATAGTAATATTAGTTGTATGCTATTTGTGTCTCCGTTGTGAGCCGAACCCCGTCGTGGGATATTGAAAGAACTTGGGTAAATCGGTGGATTCTGTTTGAATATTTTCTTTTTTAATCATTCAATTTGTCAGAGTCATGGTTTGTCTTCTTGAGGATTGTTACATAGCTTTTAGATGCTTCTTTGTTCTTCAAACCGAGTGGCCCCAAGACTAGTTCCTAGGATTCGTTTGGATTGAAGCTTAGAATTGTCTATCTTCTATCTTTATTTGTTGTTTATTTTCTGCGCTTGTTCGGTTTCTAAGGCTCTCAAAGACTAGCTTGCTCCTTCTTGGTATCAGAGCATGGTTTGGGCTTGTTCTTACAACCCCAATCGTGTTCTAAGTTATCTTTATTTTCGTGCATAGTGTCTTTCTTTTCGTTTCATGTTCTTTTTGTTGTTACTGTTTGTGTTCTTATTTACAACAAAAATAAAAAGTAAAAAGAAGAAAAGTCAAAAATTATTGGTTGATTGTTGGTTGTTTGGATTAAACAACCCAGATTTGTGTTCACCATTGTTTGGAGATTCAAACCAGCACCTGTCGTACACAGTTTGACGACTAGGGTTTCTCGAGGTCTATGGACTGAGTAGCATGGTGGTAATGTTGCGAAACCCCAGTTGAGTTTTGAGTGTTTTGAGGTCAAAATTGGTGGTTGTTGTTTAATTTGGGTCGAGTTTTTTGCTTGAATTCAAAGTTTCATTGTTTATCCACTGTTCGTACGCCGTAAAATTGTTACATTGTAACAGTGTGCGTATGAAGTGAAGCTGTTCATAGCTTTGATGGAACTTAAGTTTCCTCCGTTCGTTGTTAAAGTATAAACAGAGAAACGACCTGGATCTTGTTGAGTCGATGGACTGTGAACAATGTTTATAAGTGTCCGTACGTCGGGAGTGAAGTCACTATTCCATTGAAGAAGAAAGGGGTAAGGTGGTGTCACCAAAATCCCAGGCGAAAAAATTGTCAGTAAGAAAGAGAAAAAGTGGATAAAGATAAGCCCTAATCCGTACCAAGGAGGGACCACTTTGTCCGTACAAAGGGTGACGCGTTTGAGGTTTCCAAAAGAGGAAACAAAGGGTAGATATTCCCAGGTTATCTTTATTTCTTATGGTCGTTACATCTCATTAGTAGATCTCTAAAGTAAATTCCTCGAAGTCTTACTAATTTGTTTGAGCTTATAGGAAGTCGTGCGTGGGGTGACTAAAGCCAAAAAATTCATAGATATTTCTTTGACCTCCCGTGCGCAGTTAAATAACGTTCGTTCCATCGAGTCAAAATCAAGTCACTCTTCTCGAAGGAGACAGTGTGACTTGTCAAATTCGAGAAGTCTTAGAGAAATTGATCAAATCGATGAAGCCATTGGTCACAAGTTCTTGAGTCACCAAACCTACAAATTGAGTTGACCCTAGCGCCAGCCAAACAGAGTGAGGGAGTGTGTGAGGTGATTTCTATCCTTAACATTTTTTTTGTCTTTGATTTGTGCGGCTACCATGGCTGGGAATGGAAGCGAAGGAAAGAGTGTTGAAGCACCTGAGGTGTCGTTAGCCGGTCTCTAGGCTGCGATACAAGGCATCCGTGCCGAGGTGAAAGCAGTCAGTGCTCGAGTAGCAAACCTTGAACAAGAGAAAGCGCCTGTAACATTGCCTGGGTTCGACATTGGTACTAGTAACTCCACTCAAATGAATACCATACCAATTTGATGAATTGGCTCGACAACAACGGTTAAAAAATGAGGCCATTCGAAGAGCATTCGTGGGCATTCCTCAGGCTGAGCAACAAAACTTGGGCGATCCCTGAGGTCGAAAACAAAACTTGGGCATTCCCCAAGCGGAACAACAAAATTTTGTTATTTTTCGAGCTGATCATCAAAACTTGGGCATTCCCCAAGGTGATAGATTACCACTTCCAAGTGTCCGAACTCAAGTTATGGTCGTTGATCAAGAGGTTGGTGAGAGAGAATTTTATTGATGATGAAGGTGAGTATGAGCCACCGTTCGTTCAATGAAGGAAGGTTCAATGAGGTCGAGGCCGAGGCGCAGATGTTGATAGATATTTTGAGCGTGAGGCTGATATATATGTTATGATGAGTATCTAGAACCAATCTGAGGTGCTCGTGACTCAAACTTGAACAGTATCAAGATCACTATTCCACCATTTAGAGGAACTAGTGATTCGGACCAATATCTTGATCGGAAGGTTCGTTTGGAATGAGTCTTTGAGACAAATTAGATGACTGACGAGAGGAAAGCTTCCCATGCTATTGCTTCGTTTGAGGCATACATATCACCATGGTGGGAAGTTGACAAGCGAATGAGGAGGAGAAATGTCTATCCTAATATTCTTAACTGGGCACAGCTGAAGAGACTGACGGATGCTAAAAATGTAACTGCCAAATATCGGCAAGAGCAACTTCGGAAGCTCTATGATTTGAAATAGTGGCCCAAATCAATTGAAGAATACTATGACGAGTTTGAAAAGATTCGATTGAATCTTGATATGGAAGAAGATAATGAGCAAGCCATCATTCGGTTCAAAAATTGACTGACTCGAGAAATGTCATCTTAATTATGACTGCATGGGTACCAAACATTAGAAGAGCTATTTCATGAAGCCGTTGATGCTGAGAAATGGGTGAAGGACGAAAAAGCAAGCCGGTACCGATGAGTCACTATTTCAACTCCTTTAAACTGAAGTAACGAGTGGAAAAGTCCAAATCCTACAAGTTCCAACACTGGCCGAGATCAAAAGAGACTTATCGAAAGGGGAGGGACCGTTAATAACTCCAAGGAAGTGGGAGGTAAAGTTCAACTCAATCCTTCGAGTGCTTTAAACATTCAGTGTAATAAATGTAGGGGGTTGTAGTCACATGGCAAAAGAGAGTCCAACTCGCAAAGTAATGCTTCTGCTCGAAGATGGAACCGTCCATGAGCAAGTAACTGACCCCGAGGAAGAAATTAGAGAGGAGACTGACCGGGCTGAAATTGATGATGGTCGTGAAGCCGTCGAAGCTGACCATCTGGAAATATTTCTTGTGGTTCGTAGAAACTTAAGTTGTATGACTCTTGAAGAAGAAGACAACCAAAGGGAAAATCTTTTCCATGCAAGGTGACGAGTGAGGGGAAAGGTTTCTTCTATGATTATTGATTCGGGTAGTTGTGCAAAGGTTGTGAGCCAAACCTTGGTTTCACAAATAGGATTTCCTACCTTGAAGCACCCTCATCCTTATCATTTGCAATGGGTAAATGAATGTGGAGAATTGAAGGTTGTCAAGAAAGTGTGGATTAAGTTCAAGGTAGGAGATTATCAAGATGAGATGATGTTCGATGTGATACTGTTGGAAGCTTGTCATTTTTTATTGGGACGACCGTCGCAGTATGATAGGTTGGTTATACATAATGGATGATCCAATACTTACACTGCTAAGCTCGGAAGAGAGAATTTCATACTCAAACCATTGTCTCCAAAACAAGTCAGTGAGGACTATAAACGAATGAAGGAGCTGAAAGAAGCGGCCAAAGTAAAGTCTCTCATTGGGACACAATTTGTGGTCGAGGACAAGACTTCACCTCCCAAGGAAAGTATGATTTGTGCAATCAAGCAGCCGGTAAGTATCACGAGGCAACGATAACGGTCAATTGATGATTTGCCTCGTGAACAAGGGTATCCTTCTAAACTCTTATGATGATTTTACTAATGATAACCCTCTGCCTAGTGCTATTCAAAGTGTTTTGCAGGGCTTTGGAGACATGTTTCCAGAAGAAATGCCAGGTGGATTGCCTCCGTTGAGAGGAATCGATCACCAAAATGGACTTCGTTCCGGGGTCTCAAATCCCCAACAAACCTACATACCAGTGTAATCCCAAAGACACAAAGAACTCTAGTGGCAAGTGGATGAATCGCTAAGCAAAGGACTCGTTCATAAGAGCTTGAGTCCTTGCGCCGTTCCTGTTGTCCTTGTACCAAAGAATGATGGAACATGGCGAATGTGTGTTGATTGCCGATCAGTCAACACCATAACGGTAAAGCATCGTCATCCTATTCCTCGGTTAGATGACATGCTTTATGAATTGAGTAGTTCTTCTTATTTTTCAAAGATAGACCTCAGGTCTGGTTACCACCAAATCCGAATGAAACCGAGTGATGAGTGGAAAACTGCATTCAAGACCAAATTTAGTCTCTATGAATGGTTAGTGATGCCTTTTGGCCTTTCTAACGCACCGAGCACTTTCATGCGATTGATGAACCATGTGCTTAAACCAATTATAAATAAGTTTGTTGTTGTGTATTTCGATGACATACTTATTTATAGTAAATCTTTGGATGAACATGTCGAACACTTAAGGCTTGCGCTTGATACACTTAGTGAAGGGAAGTAGTATGCTAACTTCAAAAACTGTGCCTTTTGTGTCGAGCGTGTAGTCTTTATTGGATATGTTGTGAGTGCTAATGGTGTTGAAGTTGATGAGTCAAAAGTCGAAGCTATCAAAGACTGGCCGACTCCTACTTCGGTGTCTATTGTTTGTAGCTTCCATGGGTTAGAGAGCTTTTACCGAAGGTTTGTTTTTGACTTTAGAACCGTGGAAGCTCTTTTAACCGAGCTCATAAAGAAATACCATCCATTTGTGTGTGGAGAGTCCCAATATAGGGCTTTCCAAGAGTTGAAACGGAGGCTTAGCTCTACGCTGTTGTTGCAACTCCCTGACTTTAGCAAAGCATTCGAGGTTGAATGTGATCCTTCCGGAGTTGGGATCGGAGGAGTGCTCATGCAAGAATCGAAGCCGATCGCTTACTTAAGCGAAAAGCTTAAGAGTGCAACCTTGAATTACTCTACGTATGACTAGGAGTTGTATGCCCTCGTTCGAGCTCTCGCTTATTGGCAACATTATCTATGGCCTCGTGAAATTAAGATTAAATGTTATCATGAATCTTTGAAACACCTTCGAGGCCAAGAGAAGTTGAACCGGCGTCATGCCATATGGGTAGAATTCATTGAGAGCTTTCCCTATGTAATTCATTACAAGAAGGGTAAAGACAATGTTGTGGCCGATGCATCAAATTGATGTTTGTGAGGTAAAGACAATGTCGAGATTAATGGGGTCGGAAAGCATCAAATCGATGTATGAAAATGATCCAAGGCTTCAAAGTGTCCGCGAGGCAATCTTGAGTGGCCGAAGGGTTGAGAAATATCAATGGCACGATAGCTACCTCGTCAAGAATGGAAGGGTTTGTGTGCTTGTGTCATCATGGAGAGAGCGTTTGGTTCGAGAAGCTCACTCCAGGGGCTTAATGGGACACTTCAGTGTCAATAAAACTCTTGGTATCTGAACCGAGCAGTTTTATTGGCCCAAAATGCGACGAGATGTGGAAAATCTTTACAATGCTTGTTTAGATTGTAAGGAAGCTAAGTCGAGGACCAACCCTCATGGTTTGTATACTCCATTACCTGTTCCTAATTGACCGTGGGTTGATATATCCATGGATTTTATTATGGGGTTACCGAGGTCGGGGGTGGTCATGATAGCATCTTTGTCGTGGTCCACCGTTTTTCTAAAATGGGTCACTTTATTCTTTGCAAGAAATGTGATGAAGGACAACATGTAGCTACTTTATTCATTTCTAATGTATTGAAATTGCATGGTGTGGCTCGATCTACTGTGAGTGACCGAGACACTAAATTCCTGAGTCATTTTTGGAAATGTCTATGGGGTTCTCTTGGCACCAAATTACTATTCTCGACATCTCACCATCCTCAGACTGATGGACATACCAAGATAGTCAACCGAACTTTGAGAGCTCTACTTTGAGCCATGACCAAAGGTAAGATCGGAAGCTGGGCAGATCTTTTGCCCATGATGGAATTTGCATACAACTGTACCGTGAATTGAATGATTGGAATGACTCCCTTTGAGTGTGTGTATGGTTTTAACCCTTTGATTCAACTTAATTTAACCCTGTTGCCTCGAGATGGTGTTATTGATTTTGAAGATACCCGCCGAGCTACTGCTTTGCTCGAGTTACATGTCGAAGTGAAGAAAATCTTGAGGAAGTTTATGCAAAGGTGGCATCCAAGAAAAACAAGGGGCGTAAGAAGCTGGAATTGAAAAAGGGAGATTGGGTTTGGGTTCACTTCAGAAAGGAAAGATTCCTGAACAAAAGGAAAGGAAAGTTGGCTCCTCAAGGGGATGGTCCGTTTCAAGTGCTGAGCAAGATCAACGACAATGATTATGTGATCGACCTCCCAGGTGAGTATAATATGTCAAACACCTTTAATGTTGCTGACTTAACTCCTTGTGTTGTAGGCCAAGCATCAGAGACTGAAGAGGGGTTGATTTCGAGGATGAAATCTTCTTTAGAAGGAGAGGATGATGCAGCCCGAATCCGTGCTGATCAAGTATTCAACCCATCAAGGCCAGTGACACGAAGCCAAGCTAAGTTTTTACACGATGTTCACATTCAGCTGGCGTGGTCGGGAGAAAGAAACTGTTCGGATGCTGAGTGGTTGAGTGCAAGATACGCATGCTACATATGCAAGCTCGAGCCCGAAGCAGAAAGTTACCGAACACTCATCCTCGACGCCGAGCACTGAGATGATCGAAGGGCTACAAATGCGCCCGAGGCAGGAGAGCGTCCATTTACATATGTGCCGAGCTGAGTCACCGAGCGCCAAAGTCAAGAGCGCCCGAGCACAAGATTTACTTCGGCCCTCCGTGGCCTTGTCTTATTGGTCTCCTGTGACCATATTTACTAGTTTACCCTTAGGTCTATCTACATAAACCCCTTTGAATTTAATTTTAGAAGGTAGTTGTTGAATATTGATATTGGTTGTATGTTATTTGTGTCTCCGTCGTGAGCCGAACCCCGTCGTGGGATGTTTAAAGAACTTGGGTGTTACAACCCGAATGTCTAAAGTGACCTATATCATTCTAATGACATGTTAAGAAAGATTTAAGTGAGTTTAAAGTCATAATATTACCATATAAGATGTTTATATATTGTGTCGCACCCCACTTTTTCAAGTAAAGTGGTGTTCGACTTGGGGTAACTAGTTTGAGTTAGAATTTTGGAGTCGCCGCCTAATAAATTATTCTAGGTGTATTAGGTCACCTATTAATTTCTAATTCTATTTAAGTAATAACTTCGGGTTGGTCTTCGAGTCAGAGATTCAGGTATGTGTTCAAGTCAACCTAGAAGGAAGGGGTTAGGTACCTCCTAAGTTCCACAAATGTGGTTCCCAGCCGATTTCTATATTGGGTTCAGATATGCAATTATAGCTAAAAGAGACTAAACATGTAAATAAGGAATGATGTACAAATGAGTTAGAATTCTGCAAAAGGGCATATTTGCTAAAAAACATACTCAAGTAAAGGCTATTTTTGTAACCTAAAAGATGGTTTAATTCCAAAAGAAGGTCAATTTCTTAATCACGTTTAAAAGTGGAAGTAATTATGCAAAGTATAAGTAAGCCAGTTCTAATATAAGCAGCTTAGTACAATTGCATAAACTATTTGAAATAATAATTTTGTTTAGCAAAAAACCACAAATTACCAAAATAAATTAAAAAAACGTATTGTTATAGAAAATTAACTTTTAAGTGACAAACAAAGAGGAAATATAAATTAAAAAAAATGTGTGCCACCAAAGGATGGAATTGTTGCATTATTGGTCACATATCTTTAAATTCGGTGGCGACTTTAAATGAGAGGTCGCGTTTAAAATAGTTTGGCTTAAAACAAAGAAAATAAATTTAAAATATTTAAACGTATACGTATAAAGTTATAACTAATTAAACACGCAATATGTTGAGCAAATATTCATGTAATGATATGTCTAAATTAAGTAGAATAATGTTACTATATAATTTAGTTAGCAAATAATGATAGACACGTATATATATGAGAAGTGAGTATGACAATTTAAGAAATATCAACATAATGTGATAAACAATCAAAAGGCTAGCTTAAAAAAATAGTATAATTTTTAGGACTTGACCTCCAAAATCTGAAACTCCTCACAAATTATTAATTAACTTGAAAAAGTTCAAAAGAAAACACAAAATTCTATCCAAAAAAAAAAAACGTTTGAATCTTCAAAAGCAACCATGTTTTAGAGTATCTGCAGATTTTAAACTTGCCAAAAGGTAGGCTAGTTTTCAAAACAAATGGCACTTTAGCCCTTTTAAATCTAACTGTAGACCTGTAACGTTTTAGAATGTTAATTTACAGAAATAAACCAATTTTAATATTGTCTTGCATTTTCAGCCTATTCAAAAGATAATTTAAATTCACAAGTTCAAAAATTGCAGAAGCAACACCATTTAGGCTTCAAACTTTAAGCTCTCACAAATTGTTATGTTTTGCAACTGTTTTAGAATTTACATAAGCAGTCCACTTCTGAACCAGTATTACTATTTCAGCCTTTTTAACATATAACAAGCAAACAGGAAGGTAAAAAATGGCCCCCGGTAGCCATTTTACCGCTTATAACAGCAGCTGCACCTATCTTAAACAGTTAAGAGCACCTTATGGTGCTTAAATACAAGCAATTAACCTAACAAATACACATTTCAAGAATTTAAACTTCTAGTTACAACATAACATAAAATAGAGTAAAAGAGTAAGAAGTAGGGCCTATGTCCCTTCATGTTCTTTCTTGCACCAGGCATAATTTTTTGCTACTGAACCTGCAGCACAAAAATTTAGCAATGGTATAGCCATGGTGGCTATCCTACTTTGACTAGAAGAACCTACGAAAAAGGGTTAATGGCTCCAAATAGGAGCCTAGGCAATACTATATACCAGAGTGTACTGACATCAACAATTAACAAGCGTAGGACAAGTGAAATACCCAACACGTCATACGCAATAAAGGATTGGTAGGAGCAGGATCTATTCTTGAAAGCAGTAAGCCGGAGCGACAATAAAACTAGGAGTAAACTGATTTTAATTGAGCCGTGGCATTAACTAACTGATGCAGACTTGGTTTGAATCATAAAAGAAGCAAGAAAATAGAAATTTTGAATCAATGAGTAGAAAGAATGTGTAAAAGGTCTGTAAATTGTATATTAAGAGAGGAGAGAAGAAGCTGGGAGTCTGAGACTGTTTTTTCAGCTTGTAAAGGTGTAGCCAGTGTGTTCTGATTGTGTGTGCAGATATCCCTATGAACGGTGCAGAGGGGCTGTTTATATAGGCTCAAAAGAGGGTGTCACGACCCAATTTCCAAGGGCTCGTGATGGCACCTAAACAACATTTGCCTAGGCGAACCAATGAAACAAGATGCGGAAAAGAACAATAATGTGAAAAGATCATAAATGGATATATAAATATAAAAGGGTGAAGTCCAAAAGAATATATCCACAAAAGAATTGGAGCATTCTAAGAGTGACTCAATAAAGTATGAATATACATCAAAGAAATCTGAGTCCTATCTCTAAGTGACTCCGGCGGTATGCCACCACGGTCTGTGTGGTCGGCTCACCTCAATCAAAAGTCTCAGAAGCCTCGGGAACCGCTAACGTCCGGGCTGCTGACTGGATGAAGGACCTGCGCACGTAGCAGAGTAAGTTATGAGCCGAAGCCCAGTAAGATCACCGACAGGCCCGCTAATGTACCCTTGCGGGACAAGTCGCTACATGCATCATAAGCAATAACATACTATAGTAATCATACAATAAAGTAGTGAAATCACAAATAGATGTAACACATTCCATACACACAAGTAGTAACCAGAAGTCTCAAGGATTATGCCCATCCAATGTAAGGCATAGGTCAACTCAGCGGCGGTTTGGAGGTCCAATCTCTACTCCCGTGCCGACTAACCTAGACCTACGATGGACTAGCAACACCACTACTAAGTATCAACCATATACCGTGACTCGAAGTCACTATCACAATCATGAATAAGTAGACCAACGACCCGTAGTCGTTGGCTCATCTCAAATCTGTCTACGATCGCACCACACCCCCTGTCAAGTGCGTCGTATCTCAATAAATCAAGTGACCACACCACACCCCCTGTCAAGTGTGTCACATCTCAAAGATCAAGTGTCCACACCACACCCCCTGTCAAGTGTGACACATCTCATAGTATAGGCGACACCACACCCCCTGTCAAGTGTCCCTCTAACAGTATTAATATCCACGACATTAATAACAATAACAGAAATAATAACAGAAATATTAATAACGATAATATTTCACAGTCACCGTAACCCAGGTTGGTTATGCTAGCTGAACGTAAGGCGAAGGTTAACCCGACCACAGTTTGGGGGTACAATCCCTACTCCCATGTCGTCCAACCCAAGGTTACGTATAGACAGCACTACCCAACCCGGCAAGTGAACAAATCAAGTACCAATATCATACAAAAGCCGGCAAAATCCTCGGCAAGACATTTATCATGACATGCCGGCAACATCCTCGGCCATGTCCCAAGTTCTTGCTATCTAAGCATGGCGTAGCAAGCGTTACTACGATATAAATTTAAGCTACCTCGACGTAGCGTTTAGACCGGCACATACCTCGGTCGAGTCACAATCTCGCTATTTATAACAAACAATAATAGCAAGTAATTCACATCATTAATCTTAACCATTGTTAGGTATATATATGCGTACATGAAGCATACTAGCATGAAGGAAGAGTCCACAAGCACAATAGAGGTCAAGTCTCACTTACCTCGAAATTCGGGCTCAAATGCCGGGAAGAATCTCCTTTCCCGCTCGCCTTGTCCGCGAAGGACTCTCCACTAGGTCTATTAAGACAAGATATAGCACATATGAGTGCTCAATTATAGCTATTTAAGCATATAGGCATCCTAGGGTAAAAATTACCAAAATGCCCCTGGGTAGGGCCGAACCCTAAATTTACAAAATATACTTTTCCGGACTCCCCACGCTCCGGTGAGTCCAAAAGTACACTTAGATTCCACATGCGAGCCTTGATCGATGTCTTTCCCCAATTCTTAAGAATCTAGGGTTCTAACCCATTTCCAAGAATCAACCCTTTGATTCTTGTGTTAATCAACATAAAGATGGATTGAAAGGGCTTACCTTAAGTGTAAGTATGATTGGGTCTTCAAGAAATACCCAAAAATCGCCTCAAGAGCTCACCAAATGATTTTTATAAGTTATGAACCGAAATGGCCCGAAATGGCCTTTTTATAGCAGTTTTTGCCTCTGTGACAGCTTCTTTTGAAAAAATCATAACTTTTGATAAGAATTTCAAAATGACCTGAAACTGGTGCCATTAGAACCACAACCCAAAGGGCTACAACTTTCATGTTTTGAGTTTTTCCTAATTCCTTATGGATTGGCTGAAAATTCAGCTTTTATCCTGCTGTTTGCGCCAAAACAGAACAGAAAAGTCGCACCAGATTTTCTACTGTTTTAGGGGCAAAACGGGACCCTACGAAGCTCGGAATGATCCCAAATTTTGCACACAAGCCATAAAATACTTGGATGACATGCTCGTCAAGACGGAACTCAATTCAGACCTCCAGAACTCAAACAGTGGGTCCCACGGCAAAGGTTCAATTTTCGACTTTCGCCAAAATAGCGAAATTTAACCAAACGACCTCGGAATCCAATTCCGAAAGTTGCTACAAGTCACAAATGACTATACGAACCTAACGGAACTTCCGGATCTCTCATCGGAGCTCATTTGCTCAAATCGAGCTCGGAAACCTCTTTTAACTCTTTTAAACTTCCGAAACGGGGACTTTATCAAAAGTCCTATCAAACGAGGTCCGTTTTCAATTTTGAAGGTTGCTACATATGATAAATGACGAGACGGACCTAACGGTGCGCTCGGATTTTCCATTGGGGTTCGTTTACTCAAAACGACCTATCGAAACCCCAAATTCCTTTCCGGAATTTCATAAACGGATCCTTTTCTCGAAAACCTATCAAACGGACTCCGTTTCGACTCAGATTTCACAGACGGGTCATAAATGACCTAACGGAGCTTTTGGGACTATCGACACGTAAATCAAGGTCCCGGATCCCGTAACGACTATTTGAGGGTCGTTACAGAGGGGTGTTCGAAATTTAAATTATCCTTGTAAAAAGGAAAAGACAATCTGATGCGGGGCAATCCGAGCAACCATCCAAAAGCACCATCCAAGGCCAAGGGAAGAGCTTATGCATTGGAACGCCATGGAACGAGGAGCACTCGGGATCAATTTCGGAGCGTTTCAAGGCTGCCCAAGAAGGGGCGGACCGCCTAGTCAAAGAGGCGGACCGCCCACTTATTGCTCACTCTCTGGATATTAGGGCGCCTACTGCAGAGGCGGGGCACCTACTTGGGCGCCTACAGGAGACTAGGCGGGGCGCCTACTCCACTAGGCGGGGCGCCTAGTTGCTGAACAAGTTGCGGGAATTCTAGTTTTTAGCCTATGTAATTCCTGTTAGGCCCCTATGTGGCTTTTGACTTTAGAATCTACTTAAGGGTACTTTAGGCCTTTCCTTATGTCTTGAATGAGGCCTATAAATACCCCATTAGCTTTACATTTTCCTTAGTTAGCTTTGATGATGAATGATTGAATGAACAATGTTCAAGAGTGGATTCTCTTTGAATGAAAACCCTTTGAGACGGTTTGAGCTTACTAGTGGATTCTAGTTGAACCCCAAACCCCCCCGATCATTCTACTTGCGAGTCCTTTGTCGTCTCGAGGGTAGTTGAATAGTGTAGGTCCTCCTTGACACCGATACGAGGGTGTTATGGAACGAGTTCTCCATAGTTACTTCGTAGGGAGTTCGAGTAGTGTCTCGCTCTTTTATCTTTATTTCCGCATTTAGTTTTGATACTTATCATCTTGGTATCAGAGCAAAGCTCGGGTTTTGTTTCTACAAACCCCCGACCCTTGATTCTTCATGCCTTGGTCGATTCTATCTTTAGTTTCTTGTTTATTGTTATTGAAAGAAGAAAATCACAAAAAAATTGAAAACACCAAAAATTTGGTCTATTTTGATTGTTTGATTGATTCGTGTTGTGATTGTTATTGGGGTTTGTTCCTTATTGGAAACCCGTTATTTTGGTACCCAACACACACGATTTGGAGTTGTATTCCATTATTTGAGATTTGAAACCCTTGAGAAATTTGAAAATTTTGAAACCCTAGCTATGAACATGATGAACATGGTAGAATGTTGAATTTTGATTGGGGTTTGATAAAAGTGATTGGGATTTGATCTCTGTGCTTGAAACAACATTTGGGTACCTTCGGATTGATAAAACAACGTTTGAATTGTTGGATTTTTGGGTGCCAAAGGCAAGAAAAATGAGTTTGAACTGTGCTGGAAGTTGCAGTAGGCGGGGCGCCTAGTAGAAGGGGCGGACCGCCTGATTTTTGTTCACTCTCTGGATTTTACAGAGGCGGACCGCCTACTTGGAGTAGGCTAACCGCCTACTTGGAGTAGGCTGACCGCCTACTCTCCTCTGCAGAGAACCAGGCGGACCACCTACTCAAAACAGGTGGGGCGCCTACTTTTCTGAAAGTTGGGAATTGGGTAGTTTCTTCTAGGTTCTCTTGTTTGTTGTTTGCATTGCTTCTAATTAGTACTATTAGAGTATAATCCTACTTGATTAGTACTAATTACTTTGAGCTATTAGGATCATCGTGCCTTAGAAAGGAGACTAGAATTCAAAGAAGACCCGTAGTATCTTTTTGATTCAAGTCCTCACTTAAAGTGCCTATCGTTCCAATCGAGTCCCATTAACTCCACTCACCCCGGAGAGCATTGGACTTGAGAAGTTGAGTGATTGAGTTGTGGTTCGTTGGTCAACTACTTGAAGCTTTTAGACTCAAACATGAGTGAAATATCCACCACCACTAAACGAGTGACCAGAGTGTTATACACGTGAGGGTGTGTGTGAGGTGTTTTGCTAACGTTTGTTGCTTTTTGTAGGTACTATGGCAACCGATGGAGATGATCCTATGAAAATTTTCATGGCTACCGTTATAGCCAAGTTGGAGGACATCACTTTGAGAGTTGAGTCCGTCGAGAGGAATCAAGTTGAGACCGGTGAGAGGAGGACCCCGAGTGTCCAAATTGAATCCGGAGAGGGCACAAGTCATAGCACTCCTATGACTCCCGGATACTTTGTTGAGCTAAACAAGAGGTATGAACAAAGCAAAGTTGAAGCTCTACGAGAGCGTGGGTTGGGCAATCCCCGACAAGAGGGCAATCCCCTCAACTTGGGCAATCCCCAAGGAAATGCTCCACTTCGAAGACCCGTGCGGAATGTCCCACCTCTTGAACAAATTGATGAAGTTCAAGAAGAGGAGGAGGCCGGGTATGGTGATGAAGCCTATGGGTATGATGTTCCTTGTCAACCTAGGAGGCAAATGCATTGGGGTCGAAATGTGGATAGGGGTAGAGGCCGAGGTCGAGGGCCACCCATGGGCTATGCTAGAGGGAATGCGAGGAGAGAGTATGTTGCTCATGATGACCATTATGGAGGCCAACCGGAGCCTAACTATGGGGTACGTGACAACAACAACAACCTCAATAGTGTCAAGCTCAATCTTCCACCCTTCAAGGGAACTTGTGATCCGGAGGCATACATGGAATGGGTACTACTTATGGAGAGGGTGTTTGACACCAATGAGATGACCGAGGAGAGAAAAGGTACTTATGCTATTTCTACCTTTGAGGCCTATGCTTCTACTTGGTGGGAGTCTATGAAGAGGTCTAGGAGAAGGATTAATTTGCATTTGAATGTGACTTGGGATGAGTTGAAGGGGCTTATGAACACCAAGTACATAACTTCAAGGTATCGGCAAGAGCAACTCAAGAAGCTCTATGATCTAAAACAAGGTGTCAAAACGGTGCATGAGTACCATGATGAATTTGTAAAGACCCGGATGGCATTGGATATGGATACCGAAGGTGAAGAAGAAGCCATGATCCGTTTCAAGAATGGCTTGGGCTATGGTATAGCTTCTCAATTGAGGTTGCATCATTATCTCACACTTCAAGATATGTTTGAAGTCGCAATTGATGCCGAGACTTGGCTTAAAGGAGAGAAGTTCAAAAACAACACTCCTACTACCACAAGCAAGCCAAAAGAGTGGAAGACTCCAAGTGCAAGTGCTAGCAAAGAAGTGAAAAAGCCTCATGAGAAGACTACACCAAACTTGGAAGGTAATTCTAAAACTCGCTTGAGTAATCCTATTTCTACTTCTACTCAATGTTATAAGTGCAAGGGCTTTGGGCATATTGCTAAAGAATGCTCCACAAAACGAACCATGGTTGTGGTTGGCAATTTAGTGTATGAACAAGAAAGCGAGTCCGAAAATGAGGAAGTAGAGGAGGATGAGGAAGTTGAATGTGAGGTAGCCGAAGAGGAAGATGTTGGTCCTCACATGTTCTTGGTGGTTAGGAGGAGCTTGAGTACCATTCTCATGGAAGAGGAGGTGGAAAATGATCAAAGAGAAAGCCTCTTTCATGCTAGATGTCGTGTAATGGGGCATTTGTGCTCAATGGTTGTTGATTCGGGGAGTTGTGCCAACATAGTAAGTCAATCCTTGATTTCCCAATTGAAGTTACCCACTCGCAAGCATCCAAGCCCATATCGCTTACAATGGCTTAGTGAGTGTGGTGAGCTAAAAGTGGTGAAGCAAGTGTTGCTTGAGTTTAGCATTGGGAACTATAAAGATAAGGTCTTGTTTGATGTTGTCCCGATGCAAGCTTGTCATCTATTGTTTGGGAGACCATGGCAATATGATCGGTGTGTTGTGCATGATGGTAGGACCAACTCCTACACGGTTAAGCAAGATGGGAAGAAGTATGTGCTTAGACCTTTGACTCCAAGGCAAGTAAGGGAAGACTACAAGCGGATGAAGGAGTTGAGGGAGGCGGCTAAAGCAAAGTCACCCATTGCACTTGAACCCGAAGCAAAAAATCTCATTGTTTTGCCATTGCATGATGAAAATGAGAGTCACTCCACTTCAATTGAGAGAGAAAAGATAGAGAGAAGTGAGGGAGTGACCGGTGACAATCCAAGAGAGGAAAAAGGAGAGGATTTGAGGAGTGATGTGAGTGGATTGTCACCACAAACTACACTTGACCATGAGGTAAAATTGAGAGAAATGAGAGGTGAGGAAGGAAAAATTGAGAGTGAGAGCACCCATTGTTCTAACCCTTCTTTATCTTCTATCTCTTCTTGTGAAAGTTCTTGTGTAGGTACATTGGAAGACAAGTCATTGGAGCCTCAATGTGAGCTTCATGAAGGAGGAGTTGCATATGACACTTCAAACCTTGTGAGTGATCAAGGAAGTACTACCAATTGTTAGCTTGGATAAGCTTGGAGTTTTGACTGATGACTGAGGAACGGATTCAAAGGACCTGTTCCTTTGAATTACTGAAGCAGAATAGATAATTCATGCAAAATCGTTTACGTTGATATTATTATTTATCCTAGAACTGGCGTATATCTTGATAATTATGCAGGTCTAAATGGATATGAAGAGATTGCATAAACTAAAGGATAAAAGATTCAGATTCTAGAAGGAAGAATCCAATTAGGATTCAAAGTCAAGGGAGCTTTGGAATTCTAATTCACTGAGACTTCTTGGCTGCTGGAAACTATAAAGCGTGAAGACTATCAGCCATAGAAGAAGACACAAATACAGAGAGCATCGAGCAAAAGCTGAGAAGAATTATTAGCTTATTTGTGTAATCAGTTAGCTACAGTAGAACTAAGTGAGAACCTGTTCCTTAGATTGAATCTTGTAAAAGTTCGAGTCTTAGTTCAAGTGTAGTAAGCAAAATCGAGTTGTAAACTTTCTGGTTCAAGTCGTGGACTTGACACAACTTCACTGATCGTGAGAAAGATCACTAAAGGATTAGAGTTAGTCCTAGGTTAGTAAGAGTGAGGCTTGTAACCAAGTGGGTCTTTTTACATAGTGAAGTTGAAATCCTACTTGAGAAGTAGGTCGTGGTTTTTTGATCCCGTGTCTAGGGGTTTTTCCACGCTAATATCTGGTGTTCAATTACTTACAGTTTTAATTCCGCATATCGTAGAGTAAAGGAACACATTTTAAGGAACTGGTCCTTAAAACAGTAAAGTGGTGTAATCGTGGGAAATATCACCAATGTAAGTGTTACTTCACCTTTTCATGAACCTACTAGCTACTTGTCTTGTGATGACTCAGCACTAGTTGGTGGTTTTGATGCATCTAGTGAGTATACCACTAGTGAAGAGTCTAGTTGTCAACTTGTATGTGCTTGTGAAACACTAGTTGGAAGGGATGCTATGCCACATCATGATGTGAGCTCATTGTTCATTGAACCCCTCCCTAGTGTAGATTTGATAGTTGACAAAGGTTGTGGCCTTCGCTATGACACACCACCAATCTTTGACAAAGGGGAAGATGAGATAGTTGATCATGCTCTTGTTGATTTGCTACTATTTGGTGGACCAATGTGTTGTGGTGAGGATGGTCTTGCCCTTGAGGAGTCCAAATTGCATGAATTGGACAAGGTTGTCTATGATGACTCCTCAAGTGAACTTAGTCTTGATAACTTTTCTATGCTTAATCATGATATTGAGATGCGTGTTTTCACCAATCCATTGTTTGAAGGCATTCTCATTAGTGGTAATGACTTGTATCGGACTAGGGTGAATAGTAGGATGGAACCCCTATGGTGTGATTCCTTAGGCAACCCATTGCTTGAGAATTTGGGTAAGGTAGATGGTTCTTTGAGTGACCCTACTATTGCTTGTTGGGGTTATGATGAAGAAGAGTCCATCATCAATACCTTCCTTGAGAACTTGACTTTTGGGAAGGGTTGCCTAGTAGATAAAATTGGAGGTGAAGAGGAATCCCTTGGTGTGAGTAAGTATGCTCTAGAGAAGGGGAGTGGAGTGCTTGATACTACTTGTAGGTCGGGCTATTTGATTCACTCCACTCCACATGTTGATCACACCTCGAGGATAGATTGGTATGTTGATCTTGAGCTTAAGGTTCAAGGGGATTTTGGTAGCTTGATCTTGCATTTCCCATCTGCCCATGACCTCTTTGCTCATTATCTTATTGAGTGCATGTTGATTTTTAACCAAGTGCTTATGGTTCTCTTTGGAGACTTGATATTCATAATTGTTATTGACGCTTGGTTATATCACAAGAGTGTGTTTTCCACACTTCTTGCACTAACCTACTTTCAAAGTAGGATGTTTGCGTGTTGTTGCTTGTTGTTGCATGTAGGTTCTAAGCTCCATGCTAAGGCGAGGGAGATCTTGGAAGAAGCCTATGTCCAAGTGACGATCAAGAAGGACAAAGGAGAGTTGGGGCCACCCCGAGAAGTTGATGATGCCATGAGAGCACAAGCCTTGATTTCGAGGACGAAATCTTCTCAAGAAGGGGAGGATGATGCGGGGCAATCCGAGCAACCATCCAAAAGCACCATCCAAGGCCAAGGAAGAGCTTATGCATTGGAACGCCATGGAACGAGGAGCACTCGGGATCAATTTCGGAGCGTTTCAAGGCTGCCCAAGAAGGGGCGGACCGCCTAGTCAAAGAGGCGGACCGCCCACTTATTGCTCACTCTCTGGATATTGGGGCGCCTACTGCAGAGGCGGGGCGCCTACTTGGGCGCCTACAGGAGACTAGGCGGGGCGCCTACTCCACTAGGCGGGGCGCCTAGTTGCTGAACAAGTTGCGGGAATTCTAGTTTTTAGCCTATGTAATTCCTATTAGGCCCCTATGTGGCTTTTGACTTTAGAATCTACTTAAGGGTACTTTAGGCCTTTCCTTATGTCTTGAATGAGGCCTATAAATACCCCATTATCTTTACATTTTCCTTAGTTAGCTTTGATGATGAATGATTGAATGAACAATGTTCAAGAGTGGATTCTCTTTGAATGAAAACCCTTTGAGACGGTTTGAGTTTACTAGTGGATTCTAGTTGAACCCCAAACCCCCCCGATCATTCTACTTGCGAGTCCTTTGTCGTCTCGAGGGTAGTTGCATAGTGTAGGTCCTCCTTGACACCGATACGAGGGTATTATGGAACGAGTTCTCCATAGTTACTTCGTAGGGAGTTCGAGTAGTGTCTCGCTCTTTTATCTTTATTTCCGCGTTTAGTTTTGATCCATATCACAATCAGTGTTTTAGTTTTCAAATCATTGCTCAGAAAGGAATAGCAATCAGTCACACTACTGTTAAGGCAAGCAGGGAATCAGGCTATTAATTACAGCCTGTGTGGCTTCCAAAAATAGTCTAGTCGTTTGAAATTTAAAGTCAGGAAAGGAAAATCAGTCCATTATTGACAAAGAAAACAGGAAACTCTACAACTGATTCACATTGATTGAAGAAAGATACCATGATATGATTCTTCCAAAAATAGCTTAAACTGACTCAAATTCAGATTCAAAAAGTATTTTCCAAGATATTTGCAAATCTGTCATGGCTATAAACAAGGTGCAACGTCAATGCACAATTTCAAGAAAGCGATAGCAAATTACAAACGATCAAATTCTTACAGACATCAACTAGACTAATCAGGAATCTTATATAACAAATTTCATACAGTAGACCATCTTTAACAAATAATATACTCGATTCAATTTCTAACGAGTCGTATACTCGATTCAAATTGAAACAGTCTCGAAGTGATAATCGGATTAAAATACTAAACATGAAATTCAGTCCCAAAAAAGTATTAGTCATGTTATTCCTAATTTCAGAATAAGAAAAAGAAATGAAAATAAAACAGAAACAGAAAAAGGGAAAGATGGTACCCATTTTCAGCGTCGGGTCGGGTCTAGATTGACCCTATTCGTTTGTGTTCGTTTTCAACATTTCAAATCTGAATCATTGATTTTCTTGCCTTGGGTATGTGATTTGCTTGATTCTCGCCATTATTTGTTCGATCCACTCTCTCCCTTTTCGGTTTCCATAGAAAGAGGGATAAGAGAGATTTGTTTTCCTTTTTTCCATGCGAAAATGACGAGAGAGAGAAGGATGCATGATCGGCGGAGATGGCGGAGTCTCACCGGATTTGACGGCGGGGGAGACGCGGTAGAGTTATGGTGTACCTGGTCGGGTTTTGTGGGGGAAAAGAGAGAGAGAGGGTGGCGGCTTGAGAGAGAATGGGGAAAGGGGTGAAATGATTTAGGGTTTCGAATGTGGAGGGGTGAGTGTATAGATGTAAAAATGAGAGAATTGATTCTGGCCCTGGATTTGGAACGTGGAGGGCTCAGATTGTGCCACATAGGTGCGCATATGTATATATATGTATGTAGTGGTTGATGTGTAAGGGTACCTATGCTTTGGGGGGAGGAGGTTATACCATACGCAGGAGTAAGTTGTACGCGTGCTTTGGAGAGTAGTACTATGCTTATGACGAGTTGTACGTAGGTTAGGAGTGTATACAAGTGAGGTGTTAGGCTTATGTGGTGTGTATGTGGCGTACACATGGATAAAGTGTGCTAACGGGGACTAGATGTAGTGGAAATGGAATTGTAAAAATAGCAAAATGGCTAATATTTAATCAAAATACTTATAAATATAAATAATTAGTATAAAATAAGGAATTTTGTAAATAATTATGTAGATAATTATAAATAAATGTATTTAATTATAAATAAATATAGATGACCACAAATAATACTAATTAGATATAAATAGCCACAAATAATTATTAAATAATATCGTAATACATTAAATTACAAATAGCACACGTATTTTAGAAAATAATCTAAATAAATGAAATTACGTAATTATAATCACAATTATATAATTACTATATAAATAGGGGATTAATAATAATATTATACACGTAAAATGCATGCCATCTAATGCAATTTATTTTGAAAAAATTACTATTATCGATTTTAATTAAATATAGCCAAATCACGAAAAAGGGAGGGACAAAATTGGGTGTCAACAGCTGCCCCTCTTTGCCCGGGGATGATGAAAGAGTCTTCGGGCAAAGATAGTTGGTGGAACAGCCAATTTTGTCACGACCGGCAGGCAGAAGATTGAAAGGGGAAGAATGGGAGTTTTGGGGTGTTTTTAGCCGAACCCCTGTCTCTGAGTTGCCTACATATCTCGGGTTTCACGAGAATCAGGCCATGTGTAGTTCTAGAAGGGCATGTTGCCTGTGTGAGATGTTTATGATGCACGATTTTGGATGTAAATACTAAACTCATCCAAGTACGTAAAGTTTAGATTCGTATATGCTTTGCCTTTTGGCAAGATTAATGAAGAATAAAGCAAAGGTATTTTCGGAGATAAAATAACATTGATAAATCGAGCGTGGGAAAAGAGGCTTATAATAGTCCTAGTTATGAAGATGTGGTGCACGACACACCCATAAAGAGGAGTTTACACGGATATAGTTTCCACTTCAACTCGATAAATGAGTAATCTCACCTTCAGTATTACCTGGACTAAGCTAGGAAACATATGGGGAGCGAGTTTTATGAATGCGTACGATTCAAGCAGACGGGCACAATTCAGCACGAAAATACGCACGATTGATCCAGATTGATATGGATAGGAAGGAATACGAAACTGACACCCAATCGACGAGGAAGGATTAGGTAGACCACTGGTGTGAGTATAGAATTGTAGCCTGGAACTCGGCAAGATAAGAAGCTTGTGGGTGTAGCAAAAGACATTATTTGTGGGGTTAGGCTTTTCTTTGTATGTGTTTGAGGTTTTGCGGCTGCGTAATTTATAGTGATGTTAGGAGCAGGCGTGAGAGTATGGCACAGGGGTCTGTCAAGAGGTCGGGGAGTACCCTGCAGCAAAATCATGATAAATGCAATAGATATAAAGATAAAGTAAAGTAAAATTCCCTGTTGAGCCGAGTGTTTGTTTTTTCTTGTACTTGTTTGGTTGATGTCTCATCCAAATGTCTTTCCAATGCTATGCCCACCGATGCGGACCTTGCTCTGCTTTTATATCTATCGATATGGACTCTATGCTTCTTTCATTGCTGTCATCTTATTCCACAAATACGGACCCTATATATCCACAAATGCGGAATCTATGCTTCTCAGATTGAAGTCATGTCCACAGAGGCGGACCTTACACTGTTGTCATTGCTGCTATGTTCACCACTGCGAACCCTATATATCCGCCGACGCAGATCCTATGCTTGTCAAATGATGTCACGTATACAGACGTGGACCCTATATATCCACCGACATGGATCCTATGCTTCTCAGATTGATGTCATGTCTACAAACGCGGACCCTATATATCTACTGATGCGGACTCTATGCCTCTTCAAATGATGTCATGTCCACAGACACAGACCCTACATACCCACCGACACGGATTCTATGCCTCTGTTTCTTCTCAAATAGATGTCGTATCCACAGACGCGGACCCTATATATCTACCAACATGGATCCTATGCTTTTCAAATGATGTCATGTCCACAGACGTGGACCCTATATACCCACCGACATGGATTCTATCCTTCTTAAATTGATGTTGTGTCCACAGACGTCGACCCTATATATCCACCGACATGGATCCTATGCTTCTGTCAAATTGATATCATGTCCACAGACGCAGACCCTATATATCTACCGACATAGATCCAATGCTTGTCAAATGATGTCATGTCCACAGACGCAGACCCTATATATCCACCGACATGGATCCTATGCTTGTCAAATGATGTCATGTCCACAGACGCGGACCCTATATATCCACCGACATGGATCCTATGCTTGTCAAATGATGTCATATCCACAGACGCGGACCCTATATATCCACCGACATGGATTCTATGCTTCTCAAATCGATGTCATATCCACAGACGCGGACCCTATATATCCACCTACATGGATTCTATTTTTTTTTTCAAATTGATAATATGTCCACATACGCGGACCCTATATATCCACCGACATGGATTCTATGCTCTTCAAATGATGTTATGTCCACAGATGCGGACCCTATATATCCAGCGACATGGATTCTATGCTTCTGCCAAATTGTTGTCATGTCCACATACGCAGACCCTATATATCCACCGACATGGATTCTATGCTCTTCAAATGATGTCATGTCCACAGATGCGGACCTTGTATATCCACCGACATGGATTCTATGTTTCTGTCAAATTGTTGTCATGTCCACAGACGCGGACCCTATATATCCACCGATGCGGATCCTATGT
The DNA here is from genome assembly GCA_029990575.1 of Petunia axillaris subsp. axillaris. Taxonomy (NCBI): domain Eukaryota; kingdom Viridiplantae; phylum Streptophyta; class Magnoliopsida; order Solanales; family Solanaceae; genus Petunia; species Petunia axillaris. The sequence continues at coordinate 12,481,557 of JARKNS010000007.1, forward strand.
TTGTCAAAAGATGTCTTGTCCACAGACGTGGATCTTATATATCCACCGATGCGGATCCTATGCTTGTCAAAAGATGTCTTGTCCACAAACGCGGACCTTATATATCCACCGACGCAGATTCTATGCTTCTCAAATTGATGTCATGTCCACCGCTGCGGACCCTATATATCCACCGACATGGATTCTATATATGTCAAGATGATGTATGTTGTTTTGCAAGGGTTGTTAGGTATACTCGGTACCTGTGTAAACCTACAATCAAAGAAAATTTGTGAGTTTTTGGGTGGAGGTCGACTTGCGCATTCGTTGTACTGTACTCTGCTGCTGTATCTTGTAATATCTTTCTTTTCGAGCATCAAACCTTAGTCGAGCTGTGGGCAAAAAGGGAGAACAAAAGGGAATATGCATGTGTTTTGAAATAAATAATGTTTAAAGAGCAATGTGAATTTATTCTATTGAATCATAGACTGCGACGTGTTGTTTGGACATCATCTCCTCTATATCCATTTGCTGTTCAAAGATCTTTCATCTTGAAATTTTGAGGGAAGCTCAAAATTTCTGCCCCAGTGTGCTGCTTGTATTTTCCTTGAATTTTTGAGGTCCCTCAAAAATTCTGCCCTAGTGTGTTGTGATGTACTCTTTGAATTTTTTGAGGGTAACTCTAAAAATTCTGCCCCAGTGTCGAATAAAATTCTCTTATGATGCGCTCTTTGAATTTTTTGAGGGAAACTCAAAAAATTCTACCCCAGTGTCTAATAAAGTTCACTTGTGATGTGACCGTGCCTTGGGTAGGCTGCCTACGTATCCCCTTTTGGGAATCAGGTCGCTACGTAGTTCTAATCCAATAAAGATGAAAGTTGCTCGATTTTTTGTATCTCTTGATTGTATCTGAGTAAAGGATCTTGTTAATTTTGTCTCAATTTAGAGAACTCCACTTTAAGATCAACTATATTAATCCAACTTCCTTGGTAAATACCTTTGTCATTCTATTGCTCGTTGTATTCATACTTTGTTATCTATGAGCGTCACTTGCTTGAGTATGCTTTTAGTCCATTTGGGATTGTCTAATTCTTCTCCTTATAAGTACTTCTACTGTTTTGCCTTGAATTGTAAGTCATCCTCCTTAATATGCTCTTGTCTAAGTTGTCTGCTGTAAGATCTCCACGATTAACCATGAAGTTCCTTAAATATCCTTTGTCGAATCATCATAGTCTGGCTTCTACTCGTCGTCTTGGACTGTCTTCTCACATCGCAGTCGCAGATTCAATGGAATTAAAATAATTTTGCTGATAGTGATTGATGCATACTTAAAATAAAAATGGAAATTATTTTATTATTGGACTTGAGAAAAAGTCTTCGAAAGGAAACAACAATGCAACAAAGTTGAAAAACAAAGAAAATAAAAGCTAACGACTTGGAGTCGTATTTTATTTAAAAAAATAACTAATGCCCCAGCTCCACTAAGGTTCTCGGCATGCTTGGAATGTGCTGCATATTCAGTTGTTCAGCTTCAGCTTTCTAGATGTTCAGTGCTTCAGTATGCTTTTCAAGAACTATATCATATTCTTCCATGAATAGCTCCTTTAGACCGGTCAGCTCATCTTCTACATCATGAAAGCCTTCCGCAAGTTCCTCTCCCTCGAGAGTTTTTATGTAGCTTGAAAAGATGGATGCTTGTTTCAGAGTTGGTACAAACTGCTCTAGTGAATGATAACATCTTGTATCTTTTGTAGTACTTTTTCCTTTGCAAACCAAGATGTACCCCAGGCCGAACTTGTATTCATCAAACACTGTTTTTGCTTTTATAATCGTGCCTTCCAAATTGCATTCTTTGCTGGAGTCGATCATATTCACCTTCTCAACCCCATGATTGGGTAGTGGGTTATTGTGCACATTTGGCGCCTTCAAATTAATGACCTTTTCATCTATTAGGTCTTGGATCTTATCTCTTAGTGCAAAACATTTCTTTGTCTCATGCCCCGGTTGACCCGAGTGGTATGTGCACCTTTTGTTGTAATCAAAGTATGGTGAAAGATTGTCTGGCACCTTTAGAGGGATTGGGACAATAAGCCCAGCAGCTCTCAATCTCTCGAACAATTGGGTGCGAGATTTCTAATGCAGTGTAGTTTCTTTTGGGTCTTTGGTTTGCATCAGGGCGAGGCCTAGGAGAGTATGGTGATGCATTTCGGTAGTTGGTTTTAGTATTTTGCTGGTATGATGGACGGCTTGGTGCTGGGGTGTGGAATATAGGCCGAGTGGGTTGAGTGTTGTAAACGGGATATTCAGGTAGTATGTGATGGTATGGTGGTGGTGTTTGGTAATAGTGGGTTAAATCAGGGTCTTGAATGGTTGCAGCAAACGAGACTTCGTCTTTCTTTTTTTTGGAGAGACTCACATTTCCTGACTGGATAGCCTTATTAGTAGCTTGTAGTGCAGCTAGGCTAATAATCTTTCCATTTTTCAGTCCTTCTTCTACGTTATCTCCCATCAACACTACATCAGCAAACTTCTGATTTTTCATATGCAACAGCTTATCGTAATAGAGTCCTCTTGAATGCGGATGAATATGTTCACTATTTCTTTTTCGTCCATAGCTGGTTGCACCTTGACAGCTTCTGCTCTCGACCTAGTAGCATATTCTCTAAACGTTTCAGTGGGTTTCTTTTTCAACTTTTCCAGGTAGAAACGATCTGGTACCATTTCAGCGTTGTACCTAAATCGTTCTACGAAATCTTCTGCCATGTCTTCCCAACCGAGCCATGTGCCAGGCTTCTGCTTAGAGAACCAACTTGAAGCCTCTCCGATCAAGCTTCGGCTGAATAGCTTTACTCGTATTTTCTCGTCTACTCCTGCTCCAATCAACTTGTCACAATATGTTCTCAGATGTGCCATAGGGTCTCCAGTGCCATTGAACAAGTCGAACTTTGGTATCTTGTATCCGTCTGGCAATTTCAAAGTAGGATAGATGCACAAGTCTTCATAAGCTAAACCTTTAGTAGATTTGCCTAACTCAAACTTCTTAAAGGCTGCTTCCAGCTTACGAACTTTCTCTTTTGTGCCATCATTATTGGCTTCATCCTCCGCCCATTCATAGTTTTCATGGTTTTTGACTGGCGAAGTGAGTTGTTTGGTTTCAGCAGTGAACATGCGATTGTAAGGCTGCGGATTTGTGATATTAGTCTGAGGTAGGCTTGTGTTTGGGTATGTAGGGTATGCAGGAGGTGGTGCTTGATAAGTAGCTGGTGGTGCTAGATAGTGAGGCGGTGCTTGATATGTGGCGGTTGGTGCGGTTTGGTAGGTAGCAGGTGGTGCTGTTTGGTAAGGAGCTGGTTGTGTTGTTTGTTAAGTAGCAAGTGGCGCTACTGGGTATGGAGCTGGTTGTGTTATAAAGTTATAACTAATTAAACACGCTATATGTTGAGCAAATATTCATGTACTGATATGTCTAAATTAAGTAGGATAATGTTAATATATAATTTAGTTAGCAAATAATGATAGACACGTATATATATGAGAAGTGAGCATGACAATTTAAGAAATATCAACATAATGTGATAAACAATCAAAAGGCTACCTTAAAACAAATAGTATAATTTTTATGACTTGACCTCCAAAGTCCGAAACTCCTCACAAATTATTAATTAAATTGAAGAAGTTCAAAAGAAAACACAAAATTCTATCCAAAAAAAAAACGTTTGAATCTTCAAAAGCAACCATGTTTTAGAGTATCTGCAGATTTTAAACTAGCCAAAAGGTAGGCTAGTTTTCAAAACAAATGGCACTGTAGCCCTTTTAAATCTAACTGTAGACCTGTAACGTTTTAGAATATTAATTTACAGAAATAAACAAATTTTAATATTATCTTGCATTTTCAGCCTATTCAAAAGATAATTTAACTTCACAAGTTCCAAAATTGCAAAAGCAACACCATTTAGGCTTCAAACTTTAAGCTCTCACAAATGGTTATGTTTTGCAACTGTTTTCTAGTTTCAGAATTTACATAAGCAGTCCACTTCTGAACCAGTATTACTATTTCAGCCTTTTTAACATATAACAAGCAAACAGGAAGGTTAAAAATGCCCCCTGGTAGCCATTTTACCGCTTATAACAGCTGCTGCACCAATCTTAAACAGTTAAGAGCACCTTATGGTGCTTAAATACAAGCAATTAACCTAACGAATACACATTTCAAGAATTTAAACTTCTAATTACAACATAACATAAAATAGAGTAAAAGAGTAAGAAGTAGGGCCTATGTCCCTTCATGTTCTTTCTTGCACCAGGCATCATTTTTTGCTACTGAACCTGCAGCACAAATTTTCAGCAATGGTATAGCCATGGTGGCTATCCTACTTTGACTAGAAGAACCTGCGAAAAAGGGTTAATGGCTCCAAATAGGAGCCTAGGCAATAATATATACCAGAGTGTACTGACATCAACAATTAACAAGCATAAGACAAGTGAAATACCCAACAAGGCATACACAACAAAGGATTGGTAGGAGCAGGATCTATTCTTGAAAGCAGTAAGCCGGAGCGACAATAAAACTAGGAGTAAACTGATTTTAATTGAGCCGTTGCATTAACTAACCGATGCAGCCTTGGTTTGACTCATTAAAGAAGCAAGAAGATAGAACTTTTGTAATTAAAGAGAAAGAGTTTCACAGAAGAGAGAGTTTTTGTCAATGAGTAGAAAGCATGTGTAAAAGGTCTGTAAATTGTGTATTAAGAGAGGAGAGAAGAATCTGGGAGTCTGAGACTATTTTTTTCAGCTTGTAAAGGTGTAGCCAGTGTGTTTTGATTGTGTGTGTAGATATCCCTATGAAAGGTGAAGAGTGGCTGTTTATATAGGCTCAAGAGAGGGGTGTTCGAAATTTAAATTATCCTTGTAAAAAGGAAAAGACAATCAGTATTTTAGTTTTCAAATCATTGCTCAGAAAGGAATAGCAATCAGTCACACTACTGTTAAGACAAGCAGGGAATCAGGCTATTAATTATAGCATCTGTGGCTTCCAAAAATAGTCTAGTCGTTTGAAATTTAATGTTAGGAATGGAAAATCAGCCCATCATTGACAAAGAAAACAGCAAACTCTACAACTGATTCACTCTGATTGAAGAAAGATACCATGATATGATTCTTCCAAAAATAGCTTTAACTGACTCAAATTGAGATTCAAAAAGTATTTTCTAAGATATTTGCAAATCTGTCATGGCTATAAACAAGGTGCAATGTCAATGCACAATTTCAAGAAAGCGATAGCAAATTACAAACGATCAAATTCTTACAGACATCAACTAGACTAATCAGGAATCATATATAATAAATTTCATACAGTAGACCATCTTTAACAAATTATATACTCGATTCAATTTCTAACGAGTCGTATACTCGATTCAAATTGAAACAGTCTCGAAGTGAAAATCGGATTAAAATACTAAATATGAAAATCAGTTTCAAACAAGTATTAGGCATGTTATTCTTAATTTCAGAATAAGAAAAAGAAATGAAAATAAAACAGAAACAGAAAAAGGGAAAGATGGTACCCATTTTCAGCGTCGGGTTGGGTCAAGATTGACCCGATTCGTTTGTGTTCGTTTTCAATATTTCAAATCTGAATCATTGATTTTCTTGCCTTGTGTATGTGATTTTCTTGATTCTCGCCATTATTTGTTCGATCCATTTTCTCCCTTTTTCGGTTTCCATAGGAAGAGGGATAAGAGAGATTTGTTTCCCTTTTTTTCCATGCGAAAGCTACGAGAGAGAGAGAGGGATGCAAGATCGGAGGAGATGGTGGAGTCTCGCCGGATTTGATGGCGGGGGAGACGCGGTGGAGTTATGGTGTACCTGGTTGGGTTTTTTTGGGGAAAAGGGAGAGAGAGGGTGGAGGCTTGAGAGAGAATAGGGAAAGGGGTGAAATGATTTAGGGTATCGAATGTGGAGGGGTGAGTGTATAGATGTAAAAATGAGAGAATTGATTCTGGCCCTTGACTTTGGAACGTGGAGGGCTTAGATTGTGCCACGTAACTGCGCATATGTATATGTATATATGTAGTGGCTGATGTGTAAGGGTACCTATGCTTTTTTGGGGGGGGGAACGAGTCTATTAGAAAGTCGAATTAGCAACTTTTACACGAATTTTCAAGTGGATGAGATCGGTCGAGTGGTCTCAGTTGGAGATGGGATTGCACGTGTTTATGGATTGAACGAGATTCAAGCTGGGGGGTCCAGCCCTCATAGCAAATTGCCTATGAGATCGCATTCCATCGGTGGGGGTTGTACCATACGCTGGAGTGAGTTGTAGGCGTGCTTTGGAGAGTAGTACTATGCTTATGACGAGTTGTACGTAGGCTAGGAGTGTATATAAGTTAGGTGTTAGGCTTATGTGGTGTGTATGTGGCGTACACGTGCATAAAGTGTGCTGACGGGGACTAGATGCAGTGGAAATGGAATTGTAAACTTAGCAATATGGCTAATTGATAAGACCCAAACCCCCACAAGACCCTTCACTCGGAGTCAAGCCAAGTTGATCCAAGACACCCATCTTCACTTGATATGGAAGGGTATGGAAGAAGGCCCCAAGAGCGACTTGAAGACCATGCTTTGGTGTGCCATGGATGGAGGACCTTCTAATACACTTGAAGAGGCATCCGGAGTATTTTGGAAGCAACTCAAGAGGCCACAGGAACAGGCGGACCGCCTACTCAACTAGGCCGGCCGCCTAGTTTTTGATCACTCTCTGGATCTGCACCAGGCGGACCGCCTCTGCAGGCTATTCAGAACAGGCGGACCGCCTACTCCCTAGAAGGCTGGGCGCCTACTCCAAGTAGGCCGGGCGCCTAGTGTGCTGAAGGGTTGCGGGATTCCTAGTTTATTTGCTATGTTTTGGACAACTATAGCCCTGCGTGGCCTTTATTGTTTTAACCCACTTTAGGGGTATTTTTGAGCTTTCATTACATGTAAGCAAAGTCTATAAATACTTCACAAACCTCTTTCAAACCTTAGCTTACCTTGAATTTTATGAATGATGAAAAGAATCTATCTCTTGTTTGGAGAACCCTTTGTCTTGGTTGCTTGAATTCACTAGTAGAACCTAGTTGAGTCTTGAACCGAAAATCCGATCATTCTACTTGCGAGTCCCGAGTGTGACTCGAGGGTGGTTGTATAGTGTAGGTCCTTCTTGACACCGATACGAGGGTATCTCGGGACAAGTTCCCCGGGGTTACTTCGTAGGGAGTTCGAGTTGTGTCTCACTCTCTATCTTTACTTTCCGCGTATTAGTTTTGATACTTATCATCTTGGTATCAGAGCAAGGCTCGGGTTTTGTTTCTACAAACCCCCGACCCTTGATTCTTCGTGCCTAGGTTTGTTTCGATATTAAGTTCTTGTTTGTTATTGAAGAAAAGAAGAAAACACAAAATATATATATATATATATATATATATATATGATCATGGATTCTTGGTTTGATAGACCCATTGAGTGATTGTTATTGGGGTTTGTTCCTTATTGGAAACCCATTCTTTTGAAACCCTAAGCTTGAAGTTGATGAACATGGTAAATTGCTTGTTTTTGATTGGGGTTTGATTAAAGTTGTTGGGGTTGGTTCTTTGTGCTTGAAACAACATTGGGGTACCTTTGAATTGCTAAAACAACGTGTGGATTGATGAATTTTTGGGTGCAAAACCAAGAAAATCGTGTTTGAAACGGTGCTGAAGCTTGCAGTAGGCGGGGCGCCTAGTGAAACAGGGGGACCGCCTGTTTTTTGTGTGCTCTCTGGATTTTACAGAGGCGGGGCGCCTACTAGAGTAGGCTGACCGCCTACTCCCCTCTGCAGGGAACCAGGCGGACCACCTAGTCCAAACAGGTGGGGCGCCTACTTCTGTTGGGTGTGGTTTCGGGTAGTTTTTCGTAGGATTTCTTGTTTCTTTGATCGCATTACTTCTAACTAGTACTTCCTCGAGTAATCGTACCTACTTGAGTTGTGCTAGTCCTTCTAAGCTAATAGGAATACTCAAGCCTAGACCGGAGACTAGAATTCAAAGAAGACTCGTAGTCTCTTTTGACTCAAGTCCGCACTTAAAAAGCTTAACGTTCCGATAGAGTCATATTAACTCCACTCACCCCGGAGTGCATTTGGCTTTTGAGTTGAATGATTAAGTTTAGGTTTACTATTCAACTTCGTGAAGCTTTGAGTTTAAGCAAGAGTGAAATAGCCATCACCACTAAACGAGGGATCTGAGTGAAAACTTGTGAGGGAGTGTGTGAGGTTGTTTACTAACGTTTGATTCTTGTGTAGGTACAATGTCTACCGAAGGCGAAGACTTTGCTAAGAGTGCCCTTGCTACTATCCTTGCCAAATTGGATAGTATGCACTTGAGGATTGAAAACCTCGAGCGGGTGAACTCTAGTGCTCTAGTTGAGCAAGGGACTTCTAATGTCCCCTCGGAGAAAGGGACCCCGAGTGTCCAAGTCGAAAAAGGGGCCCCGAGTGCCCAAGTGGAAGTATCAAGTACTCCTAACTTTACCCCGGAACAAGTAAGCCATGTCATTGAATTGCTCAATCAACAATGGGTAAAGGAGGATCGAGAGAGGATTGAACGAACGGGCATTCCCCGTATCTTGGATAATCCCCCAAGAAACATCCCACTACCAAGACCCATCCGAAACGTGCAACCTCTTGAGCAAGTCGATGAAGCTCAAGAAGGGGAGGAAGCCGACTATGGTGATGATATGTATGGGTTTGATGATCACTTTCAACCAAGGAGAGGTATGAATTGGGGTCGAAATGTGGATCGTGGTTGGGGCCGAGGTCGAGGGTCACCTATGGGATATGTTGGAGGGAATGCGGGGAGGGAGTATGGTGTGAATGAAGATCACTATGGGGGCCAACCGGAGCCATTCCGTGGGGGTCGTGACAACACCAACCTCAATGGTGTGAAGCTTAATCTCCCAATCTTTAAGGGGAATTGTGATCCGAGTGCTTATATTGAATGGGTGCTACAAATGGAAAGGTTGTTTGACACCAATGACATGACCGATGACAAGAAGGGTACCTATGCTATTTCTTCCTTTGAGTCCTATGCATCTACTTGGTGGGAATCCGTCAAGAGATCAAGGAGAAGAGCGGGAATCCCCGTGAATGTGGGTTGGAATGACTTGAAGGGTATCATGAGTATCAAGTACATCACTCCTAGATATCGTCAAGAACAACTCAAGAAACTTTATGAGTTGAAGCAAGGTGTCAAGACGGTGCATGAATACTATGATGAGTTTGAAAGAACCCGAATGGCCTTGGATATGGACACCGAAGATGAGGAGCAAGCCGTGATCCGTTTCATGAATGGTTTGAGCTATGGCATAGCTTCACAATTGAGATTGCATGCTTATCTTTCACTTCAAGAAGTCCTTGATGCCGCTATTCAAGCCAAACAATGGCTTGACAAGGAAAAGTCCAACCGTTACAAGAGTAACACTTCTACTTCCATGACCAAGCAAAAGGATTGGAAAAATCCTACTCCCAATGCAAGATTCACAAATGCGAGTGGCCCTAGTGGAGCAAGTACTAGCAAAGATGTGAAGAAGCCGTTTGAGAAGTACACACCCAATGTTGGAGGTAACTCTAAAGCCCAATTGAATACTCCTACTTCTTCTTCCATTCAATGTCACAAATGCAAGGGGTATGGACACTTTGCTAAGGAATGTCCTACAATAAGGACCATGGTTGTTGTTGGTGAAAGTGTTTATGAGCAAGAAAGTGAGCCGGAGGAAGATGAGGGAGTAGAGGGAGATGAGGGAGTAGAGGAGGATGATCAAGATGATACGGTAGAGGATGAGGTACCTCATACTTTCCTAGTTGTCAGGAGGAGCTTAGGAGCTATGATTGTGGAGGATGGTGAAGCCTTGCAAAGAGAAAATCTATTCCATGCTAGGTGTCGTGTTAAGGATGTTGTGTGCTCTATGATCATTGACTCCGGGAGTTGTACTAATGTTGTGAGTCAATCCCTTATAACCCAATTGAAATTGCCTACTGTGAAACATCCCAAGCCCTATCGATTGCAATGGCTAAGTGAATGTGGGGAGTTGAAGGTAGTGAAGCAAGCAATGATCAAGTTCAAAATGGGTAGTTACGTTGATGAACACTTGTTCGATGTTGTGCCCATGCAAGCTTGCCACCTTCTCTTTGGAAGGCCTTGGCAATTTGATCGACAAGCGGTTCATAACGGGCGTGTCAACACTTACACGCTCCAACATGAAGGGAGGAAATTTGTGTTGAAGCCCCTAACTCCCAAACAAGTGAGTGATGACTACACTAGGATGAGGGAGTTGAGGGAGGTGGCAAAGGCCAAGTCAATCATTGAGACTAGCCCTTTGTCCAAAAGCATGGTGGAAATTCCACCTTCTTCATCTACCGATGGCATTTGTGCCATGATGGCACCAAGTTTCTCCTATGCCTAGTGCACAAAGGTATGATCCTAAACTCTAATTGTGATTTTCTTCTAACCCTTTGCCTAGTGTGTTTGTGAATGTCTTGAAGGATTTTTGGGACATGTTCCCGGATGAGATGCCGGATGGATTGCCTCCGTTGAGGGGCATTGAACATCAAATAGACTTTGTCCCGGGATCCCAAATCCCAAACAAGCCGGCTTATAGGAGCAATCCGGAGGATACAAGAGAATTGCAAAAGCAAGTTGATGAATTGCTCACTAAAGGCTTGGTGAGGGAGAGCTTGAGTCCTTGTGTCGTACCCGTGATCCTTGTTCCCAAAAAGGATGGCACTTGGAGGATGTGCGTCGATTGTCGGGCCGTGAACAAAATAACGGTAAAGTACCGTCATCCTATTCCCCGACTTGATGATATGTTAGATGAATTGAGTGGTTCATGTGTGTTTAGCAAAATTGACCTTAGGTCCGGCTACCATCAAATCCGGATGAAACCCGGTGATGAATGGAAGACCGCATTCAAGACCAAGTTTGGTCTCTATGAATGGTTGGTGATGCCCTTTGGGCTCTCCAATGCACCTAGCACTTTCATGAGGCTAATGAACCATGTTCTAAAGCCATTCATCAACAAGTTTATGGTCGTCTATTTTGACGATATATTGATCTATAGCAAATCAATAGACGACCATGTTGATCACCTTAGGCTAGTGATGAGACCCAAACCCCCACAAGACCATTCACACGTAGTCAAACTAAGGAGATCCAAGGAGTACATATACACTTGGTGAGGAAGGGCCTTGAAGAAGGAAGCGATTGGAAGCCATTCCGGGTGCTCAAACTAGGCCTCACGCCTAAGGAAGAAGAGAGCCCAGCAGAGCTAGGCGCCCCGCCTAGCCCAGGCGCCCCGCCTAGGGAGCTCACTGCCTAAGGCCCAGAAAAGCACCAGGCGCCCCACCTGGCCAGGCGCCCAGCCTAGCTGAAGGCCAAGCCAGGCGCCCCGCCTAGCTTCAGGCGCCCAGCCTAGCTGAAGGCCAAGCCAGGCGCCCCGCCTAGCTCCACGCGCCCAGCCTAGCTTCAGCATGTCCCAGGCGCCCCTCCCAGCCCCAGGCGCCCCTCCTAGCTGCTGAACTTATGTTTCTTTTACTATTTTGCCCTACGTGGCTTATTTGATGAACCTTATTAGTAAGGGTAATTAAGTCTTTGTGTAAGCTTGGGAAACACTATAAATATCCAAGCCTAGCTTATTTTACACTTAGTTTTTGATATTTGATGAATGTTAAACATTGAACATGAGCATGGCTCTTGGTTATTGAATGAAACCTTTTGATCTTGGACTTGTAGTTCTTCTAGCGGATCTAGATGAATACTCTTCCTCTCCGACCATTCTACTTGCGTGCTCGCGTTAGCTCGAGGGTAGTTGCATAGCGTAGGTGTTCTTGTCCTTCTCTCGGGGTGTAACGGAACAAGTTCTCCGTTGCTACTTGGGATTAGAGATCGAGTTACGTCTCGTTCTTATCTTTTACTTTTTCCGCGTTTGATTCTCATCAGTTTGGTATCAGAGCAAGGCTTGGGTTTTGTTTCTACAAACCCCCGACCCTTGATTCTTCGTGCCTAGTATCTTCTTTTAGTTTTTCTTGTTGTTGAAGTTATTAGAAAGGAGAAAATTGCAAAAAAATTGAAAAATTTAAAAATACAAAAATTTGGTGTAACTTGTTGATTTGGATGATTTGTGATATGGGTGTTATGGATTCTTGATCGTGATTGATTTCCCGTTACTTGGGTACCAAAATTGTTGGAATTGGTGAAGTTTGAAAAATTGAAACCCTAAAACCCCTTAAACTCTTGAAGAACTTGTTCTTGATGATTTTGGCTTGATTCTTGGGTTGGATTGATGTTTGGGTGGAAACTTGTTATTGGGGATTGATCTTCATTGTAAAACAAACAATTCGGTACCAATTTTGTGGGATTTGAACATGTGTAACACCTACTTTGAGGAATCACAATCCATTTTGAAACCCTTTGAAAAACCCTTGTGTTCTTGAGTTCTTGAGATTGAACCTTGATTTGATTGATTGTCTGATTGAAAATTTGATTGGGTTTTGTTAAGGAAGACCAAAAACAACTTTGGGTATCATTGGATTGTGAAAACAAGTTGAAAACATCGGATTTGAGGCTTGAAAATCGACTTGAAACGAGTTTGGAACGAGTTGGGAAAGGCTTCAGGCCAGGCGCCCCGCCTAAGCCAGGCGCCCCGCCTGACTTGGCTACTGCCTAAGTCCCAGGCGCCCCGCCTAGATCTAGGCGCCCCGCCTGGAATACTGCACAGACTAGGCGCCCCTCCTGAGTTTCAGGCGCCCCTCCTGAGTGCTGAAGGTATTGTTTCGGGTAGATTTTCGTAGGTATTTCCCTTTGTTTGATAACATAACATCTAGTTAGTACTAATTTGAGTAACCGATCTACTTGAATAGTGCTAACCCTTTGATTGCTCTTAAGTGATTCGTGCCTAGCAAGGAGAGTAGGATTCTAAGGAAAAGCGTAGAACCTTTTAACTCAAGTCCTCACGTCAAAGTGCCTAGCGTTCATTGAGTCCCATTCATTCCACTCACCCCGGAGTGTGCGTGACTCGTGAATAGTTTAGTTGAGTTGAGGAGTTGCTAATCATCTACGTGAAGCTTTGGAACTACAAGTTGAGTGAAATATCCACCGCCACCCAAAAGAGTGATCCGAGTGAACACAAGTGAGGGAGCGAGTGAGGTGTTTTAACTAACTCTTGTTTCTTTCTTGTAGGTACAATGGCCAACGAAGGTCAAGATTTCATTAAGGAGGCCTTGGCTAATCTTCTTGCCAAGATGGACCTCATGAACCAAAGGATTGATTCTCTTGAAAAGGGAGCCTCGAGTACTCAAGGAGAACATGGGACCCCGAGTGTCCCAATTGAAAAGGGGACCCCGAGTGTCCAAATTGAGACCGGTGAAGGCTCAAGTAGCCCTACCTTTACCCCGGAGCAAGTTGTTGAATTGCTCAATCAACAACGGGTAAAGGAAGATCGAGAGAGAATTGAACGAACGGGCATTCCCCGTATCTTGGATAATCCCCAAGAAACTTTCCACTACCAAGACCCGTCCGAAATGTGCAACCTCTTGAGCAAGTTGTTGAGGCTCAAGAAGGGGAGGAAGTTGATTATGATGACAATGTGTATGGGTTTGATGATCACTTTCAACCAAGGCGAGCTATGAATTGGGGTCGAAATGTGGATCGGGGTAGAGGCCGAGGTCGAGGGCCACCCTTAGGATATGGAGGAAGGAATGTTAGAAGGGACTATGTTGCTTATGATGATCACCATGGAGGCCAACCGGAGCCATTCCAAGGGGGTCGTGACAACAACAACAATCTTAATAGTGTGAAGCTCACTATTCCTTCTTTCAAAGGAAGTAGTGACCCGGTGGAGTACATTGGTTGGAAATTGGCTATGGAGCGTATCTTTGACACCAATGATATGCCCGATGTGAAGAAGACCAAGTATGCAATATCCTCCTTTGAATCTTTTGCTTCTACTTGGTGGGAGTCGGTGAAGAGAAATAGACGAAGGACGGGTATGGCTATTAATCTTACTTGGGCAGAGTTGATCCGTGTGATGGATGAGAAGTACTTGACTAACCAATACCGGGTTGAACAACAAAGGCGACTATATGATTTGAAGCAAGGTTACAAATCGGTTGGTGAATACTTCAATGAATTTGAGCAAATCCGAATGATCCTTGACTTAGATGATGAAGACAATGAGACGGCCATGATCCGTTTCAAAGGGGGCTTGAACCGAGACATAGCTTCACAATTGAAGTTCCACAAATATGATGATCATTACAAGCTATGTGAAGATGCGGTTGAGGCCGAGAAATGGCTTAAGGAGGAGAAATCCCTTCGCTACAAGAGTAGCACTACTACTCCAACAAGCAAACCAAAGGAATGGAAGCCTCCTACTACAAATGCAAGGTTCCCAAGTACAAGTGGAACAAGTGGTGCAAATGCTACCAAGGATGTGAAAAAGCCGTATGAGAAGAACACGCCTAATGTGGGAGGTAACTCTAAAACTCAACTACATGCTCCTACTTCTTCTTCAATACAATGCCACAAGTGCAAGGGCTATGGTCACTTTGCTAGGGAATGTCCTACAAAGAGGACCATGATTGTTGTTGGTAATGATGCATATGAGAAAGAGAGTGAATCGGAAGATGAGGGAGTAGAGGGAGTAGAGGGAGATGAGGGAGTAGAGGAGAATGATTTGCTTGATGACACGGTGGAGGATGAGGATCCTCATACTTTCTTGGTTGTGAGAAGGAGCCTAGGGGCTATGATTGTGGAAGATAGTGAAACTTTGCAACGGGAAAATCTTTTCCATGCTAGGTGCCGGGTCAAAGATGTTGTTTGCTCTATGATAATTGATTCCGGAAGTTGTGCAAATGTAGTGAGTCAATCACTAGTGGCTCAATTGAAGTTAACTACCATGAAGCATCCTAAACCTTACCGATTACAATGGCTTAGTGAATGTGGAGAGCTTAAGGTGATGAAACAAGCCATGATCAAGTTTAGAATGGGTAGTTATGTTGATGAGCATTTGTTTGACGTTGTGCCTATGCAAGCATGCCACCTACTCTTAGGGAGGCCATGGCAATTCGATAGGCAAGTGGTGCATGATGGTCGTGTCAACACTTACACGGTCAAACATGAAGGGAAGAGATTTGTGCTTAAACCTCTCACTCCTAAGCAAGTAAGTGATTATTACAAGAAGATGAAGGAGTTGAGGGAGGTGGCAAAGGCTAAGTCACTCATTGAGACTAGCCCTTTGTCCAAAAGCATGGTGGCAATCCCACCTACTTCATCTACCGGTGGCATGTGTGCCATGATGCAACCGGGCGAGCTCTTGAAAGGTAATGATGGCACCAAGTTTCTCCTATGCCTAGTGCACAAAGGTATGATCCTTAACTCTAATTGTGATTTTTCTTCTAACCCTTTGCCTAGTGTGTTTGAGAATGTTTTGAAGGATTTTGGTGACATGTTCCCGGATGAAATGCCGGATGGATTGCCTCCTTTGAGGGGCATTGAGCATCAAATAGACTTTGTCCCGGGATCCCAAATCCCAAACAAACCGGCCTATAGGAGCAACCCGGAGGATACAAGGGAATTGCAAAAGCAAGTTGATGAATTGCTCACTAAAGGTTTGGTAAGGGAAAGCTTGAGTCCTTGTGCCGTGCCCGTGATCCTTGTTCCCAAAAAGGACGGCACTTGGAGAATGTGTGTTGATTGTCGGGCCGTGAACAAAATAACGGTAAAGTACCGTCATCCTATTCCCCGACTTGATGATATGTTAGATGAATTGAGCGGTTCATGTGTGTTTAGCAAAATTGACCTTAGGTCCGGCTACCATCAAATCCGGATGAAACCCGGTGATGAGTGGAAAACCGCATTCAAGACCAAATTTGGTCTCTATGAATGGTTGGTGATGCCCTTTGGGCTCTCCAATGCACCTAGCACTTTCATGAGGCTAATGAACCATGTTCTAAAGCCATTCATCAACAAGTTTGTGGTCGTCTATTTTGACGATATATTGATCTATAGCAAATCAATAGACGACCATGTTGAACACCTTAGGCTAGTGCTTGAGAAGTTGAGAGCCGAAAAGCTCTATGCTAATTTTAAAAAGTGTGCCTTTGGTGTTGAGAAGGTGGTCTTCCTTGGGTTTGTTGTGAGTGCTCAAGGAGTGGAGGTGGATGAGTCTAAGATAGAGGCCATACGTGATTGGCCTACTCCTACTACCGTGACTCAAGTGAGGAGCTTTCATGGTCTCGCAAGCTTTTATAGGCGATTTGTGAGGGACTTTAGCTCCATTGCCGCCCCACTCACCGAATTGGTGAAGAAAGACCAACCGTTTGTTTGGGGAGAGCCTCAAGAGAAGGCCTTCCATGAATTGAAAGGTAGGTTGAGTACCGCCCCTCTATTGCAATTGCCCGACTTCGGAAAGGCATTTGAGGTTGAATGTGATGCCTCGGGGGTGGGAACTGGTGGTGTATTAATGCAAGATAGCAAACCCATCGCCTACTTTAGTGAGAAATTGAAAGGGGCCTCCTTGAATTATTCGACATATGACAAGGAGTTGTATGCCCTTGTGAGAGCCCTTGCCCATTGGCAACACTATCTTTGGCCTCGTGAGTTTGTAATCAAGAGTGACCATGAGTCACTCAAGCATTTGAGAGGCCAAGAGAAGCTCAATAAGAGACACGCCAAGTGGGTTGAATTCATCGAGTCCTTTCCCTATGTGATTCAATATAAGAAAGGGAAGGACAATGTTGTGGCGGATGCGCTTTCAAGAAAGTTTGCTCTAGCCACGACTCTCACCTCCAAGCTCATGGGTTTTGAGAGCATTAAATTGATATATGCTCATGACCCAAAGCTAAAGAGTGTCCTTGACGCTCTAGAGAAGGGGGAGAGAGTTGAAAAATACCAATGGGTTAATGGTTATATCTTCAAAAATGGTAGAGTGTGCATTCCGGAGTCCTCTTGGAGGGAGTTGCTTGTGCAAGAAGCACATTGCGGGGGACTCATGGGACATTTTGGCACAAGAAAGACTTTGGCTATTCTTAAGGAACAATTTCATTGGCCAAAGATGGGGGTGCAAGTGGAAAAGTTTTGCAACAATTGCCTTGAGTGCAAGCGTGCTAAATCCAAAGCCCTCCCCCATGGGTTGTATACCCCTCTCCCCCTACCTACTAGTCCTTGGTTGGATATCTCAATGGATTTCGTGATGGGATTACCTAGGACTAGGGGGGGCCATGATAGCATTTATGTTGTTGTGGATAGGTTCTCAAAGATGGCTCATTTCATTCCATGCAAGAAATGCGATGATGCCCAACATGTAGCTTCCTTGTTTGTTGAAAATATTTTGAAGCTACATGGTGTGCCTCAAACTATAGTGAGTGATAGGGACACTAAGTTCCTTAGCCATTTTTGGCGAAGTTTATGGGGTGCTTTAGGCACCAAGCTCTTGTTCTCCACGTCCCACCACCCACAAACCGATGGGCAAACGGAAGTGGTAAACCGAACCTTGGGTGCTCTTCTTAGAGCCATGACCCGAGGTAAGGCTGAGCTTTGGATTGATCGTTTACCTCTTATGGAGTTTGCCTACAATCGAACCGTGCATAGAATGATTGGCATGACTCCATTCGAGTGTGTTTATGGTTTTAACCCCTTGATTCCCCTTGATCTAACCCCTTTGCCAAGGGAAATGGTTGTTAATTTTGAAGGTAAAGCTAGAGCGAAGGCAATGATGGAACTCCATGCAAAGGCGAAGAAGAATTTGGAGGAAGCCTATGCTAAGGTTGCTTCCAAGAAAAACAAAGGACGCAAGAAGGTGGAACTCAAGAAGGGTGACTATGTGTGGGTGCACTTCCGGAAAGAAAGGTTTCCAAACCTTAGAAAAGGGAAGTTAGCACCCCGTGGCGATGGCCCATTCCAAGTGCTTTCAAAGATAAACAACAACGCCTATGTGGTCGACTTGCCAAGTGAGTATCAAGTTTCTAATACTTTTAATGTTTGTGACTTGGTTCCTTTGGATGTAAGTGATGATGCGGCCGTGGGTGATGATGCCTCAATTTCGAGGATGAAATCTTCTCAAGAAGGGGAGGATGATGAGACCCAAACCCCCACAAGACCATTCACACGTAGTCAAGCTAAGGAGATCCAAGGAGTACATATACACTTGGTGAGGAAGGGCCTTGAAGAAGGAAGCGATTGGAAGCCATTCCGGGTGCTCAAACTAGGCTTCACGCCTAAGGAAGAAGAGAGCCCAGCAGAGCTAGGCGCACCGCCTAGCCCAGGCGCCCCGCCTAGGGAGCTCACTGCCTAAGGCCCAGAAAAGCACCAGGCGCCCCACCTGGCCAGGCGCCCAGCCTAGCTGAAGGCCAAGCCAGGCGCCCCGCCTAGCTTCAGGCGCCCAGCCTAGCTGAAGGCC